>JARHVA010000332.1:3022500-5595000 GCA_037957365.1 Torreya grandis
TGGAGTGAGGTGAGTGAAAAGGGAGTTAGAAGGTGAATAAAATGAGTTGAATGGATGAATAGGAGGGTTTAATGGACTATAAATGCAGATTATAAGAATGGAAAGAATATTAGAAAAAAGGATCTTTAATGAGAATGTGTTGAACCCTAGTGAGAAGGTGATGGACAAGAGAAGATTGTTAAGACTTTTGATTCATGAATAGATAGATTGTAGGTATCAGAGTCAGAGAGTAGAGAATGAGAAAGTTTCTCTGCATCATTTGGTATCAGATCGAGAAGGTCATTAGGAGGAAGGTAAATAAGGTATGCATAAATAAAAGGTACATATCTATTTTTGTTTTCCTATTAATTATTTGATCAGTTTATGAAATAATGTTGTAGGTTGCTTGAAAAGCTACTAAAAGAAGGTTACAGGTATATGAGAGAGAGGCAAAAAAGAGAAAGTTGTGGTGAAGCCCTTAATCCAAGAGGATTAGAGGGATAAATTAGAGAGATAGTGAAAGATACCAAGAAGAAGCTCAAGGAGATCTTGAAGAAAGAAGAGAGAGACCAAGTAAACGTCAATAGGACAAGTAGGTAGGCTTGTCTAGAAGAAGAGATAGGTCAAGAGAGACCTAGAGAGAGAGAGAGAAGATAGATAAAGTGAAGAGAGCGAATAGAGAGATGAAGGTCTTGAAACAATAATATTTCCACAAGGAGGTGAAGAATGATTAAGGTGATAAGAGTGAGATTATTGATTTAAAGTCAATATTGATAGAGTTAGAGAAAGATTTGAAAGTACTTAGACCAAATTTTTTAGTGGAGATTAGAACAAGAGTGATATGGGCTCTCAAAGAAATTTTGGTGAAGAGGAAAAGACAAGAAGACATTGGCAAAGTGAAGAGACAACTGAAGGTGTTGAGCAAGTAGCCTAAGAAGAAGATAAAGGAGGGGACAATCAAACCTCATGATTTTCAAACTAATGATGCTTTGACATGTGTGTATGAAGGTATGAGAGTTGAGTAAGAAGATGAGATAGTTGGGCCAATGCATGGGCTCAAGAAATAAGATGAAGAAGCATATGATCAAGTGGTGTCCAAGAGGAACCAAGAGGAATAAGAAGCTCAAGATAGAGTCATGATGATGGAAGAAGAACAAGCAGGTCGGCCATCTAAGAAGCAAGGTGACATGAAGAAAAAAGTGATCCTCAGTCAAAAAGATGCAAATAAATACAAAGAAGCATTGGGACAACAACATAAGCAAAGGTATGAAGACTATTCTAGTGTGTATGAATCATTGAAGAGAGAATATGAATTTTATCCTCATAAAATGTATAAAGAGATTGTAAAGGAAGTGACAAATGAGAATATAGACTTGTGGCATACAACAATAGTGTCTAAAATAAGAGCGCTTATGAAGGAAAGGAGTAGAGAAGCACATAAAGACACTCTACATGATGAAGTTACAGATGTTGAGGTTGAAAAACATGTTGTACTTGAAGGAGAAACCATAAAAGGAGAAGATAAAAATGCATTGATGGATGATGCAAAGAAGAAGGATGAACCATATAAGGCATAATAAGGTGCTTGGGAGAAAGAACAACATGAAATAAAAGAGGATATTTGGATAATGCCTCAAGAGCATGAGAAAGAACATGATTTTGCTAATGCTTTGATAATTGTAGGTATAGCTTGGAGGAAGATAGGAAGAGGAAGAAAGTAATACCAATGTAGCTCAAGAGAGCATGTGCATATGCATGAGATATTGGTTATAGTAGTAGAGAAGAGACAAGGTGGTCTACATTCCTCAAGTAGGCCTTGAGATCCAAGAGGCCATTCAAATAAGATCAAATTTCAGCAAGAGAGTAGCTGAAATATATCGAGCAAGATTATTTATAACTTTCGGGGAAAGTTTTCTTTGCCCCTTAGTAGTATGATACAGGGGCATCTTCAAAGGTCTCCATTTTGAGTTTTTTCAGTCATTATAAGTCTTAAAGAGTGTGTTTTTCATATTTAGGAGGTTTAGAAGTCATTATAATTTGAATTCTAAATCATAAGGCATTTTCCCGCCAAAACTCTAATTTGAAATTTTAAATCATGTTAGTAGCTTAGGGAGAAGTTTTGTGATGTCTAATGTTTGTAATAGAAAATTTAGGTTACAAATGTATTAAGAGAGATTCCTAAAAGTGGTTACCATGTATACATGGACCATATAATTAGTCCTTGTAATGATCATGTTAGGTATTAGGTGTTTTGAGTCTTGTCATTGTTCTTAAGAGAGTGAACCATTGAAAAAGTAGTTATGGACATATATAAGATTTTAAATGTTTTTTTGGAGAGTATATTTGGGTTAATACAAGATATAAATTAATTTTAAACCCCACTGAGCAATAAATTTTCCTTGATTTTGATAACTGACTTGTAAACCATATTTTCTGTTCATATGCAATAATAAGGATTGAGTATACACAATAATGGTGAAAGACAGAATAATGAAATGTCTTGGAGGCATATTTTAAAGTTTTTATGCTTATCATATGTTTCTAATTTTTTTATAAATAATATTTTAGATTATTTATAAATTCTTTCATGAGGGTTCATGTTGCAAACCCTATTTTTATTTGCATTTTGTGAGAGAGAGGAAACTGAGTAATCTTAATGTGAAAGAAAGGATATGAAGGGATATTTTTTGAAGTGTAAATATGATTGGTAAGTTTTTATCTCTATGTTATTTAATTTATTTATTAGATTTAATTTAATTTTGAAACCTAATTCATAAAAGATACTCAGACCCTATGTAGCTTTTGTGTTCATACAAAGTAGTGTTCAAAATTGTACTAAAAGATGAATAGAGACCTATATATGAGATTAAATGAATTTTTAAACATGTAAAAATATTATGTATACTTTTTCCAACCAGGTGGAAGGTTTGAAAATTTTAACAAATCCTAGAACAAATAAATGTTGACTCTCAAGTTACCTAGTTTGTAAGGATACATAGTCCAAAACATAGAATTTGAAGAAATCAATCTGTATAAGTTTCAAGAAGGAAATATAAAAAAATTTAAAGGTTAATTATATCCAATTAGACCTTAAAATACCATCACATAATTTTTAAATTTATTTTCATGTTTGTAAAATCCATTTATTCCTTCTCAGGTGTCTGCAAGCAATGGTAACCCAAAAAGTGGAATATCTGAAATTTAAATAGATTAAATTCAATGAAATTTGGAAGTTAGAATGGTTTTGATATTAATAATTATATTTTAAAGTATTTATAATGGTATGGGACCATACGTATGACATACAAGAGATTGTGTTGTAAGTAGAGTTTAATAAGCCTAATGAGGGCTAATTTGGGTTAGAAAGAGGCTAGAAAAGGGTGATAGATAGAGAGTTAGTTTCTAAAAATTTATGAAGAGATAAAAGGTGATATATGGTATTATAATATGTATTTTTTTTTTTAATATTGAGTAGTACCTAACCAGACAAGTCAAAATAGATAGAAAAAAGGCTACAAGAGGAAAAGTGAGGTTGAGGGCTGGAATAGCCAAGAAGGTGGTTAAGGTTGAGAGAGGGGTTGAAGTGAGGTGAGATAATTTTTTTAACCTATGTGAGGTTATAAAATTTGATATATTGAATTCATGAGTCCAATATCGAGAAAGGAGGTAAGTTGGGTTTTGTCATAGACTAGTGAAGAGTAGTGGAGTGAGGTGAGTGAAAAGGGAGTTAGAAGGTGAATAAAATGAGTTGAATGGATTAATATGAGGGTTTTAAGGGAATATTAAGGAAGATCATAATAATTTAAATAATATTACTGAAAATTATCTTAAATGAGAATGTGGTGAACCCTCGCGAGAAGGTGATGGACAAGAGAAGATTGTTAAAACTTTTGATGCATGAATAGATAGATTGTAGTATCAAAGTCAAAGCACAGAGAATGAGAAAGTTTATCTACATCAAATAGAAAAACTTTCCAATAAAACACACATTTGGTATGAGGAATCCCACCATCATCTAGTAGGACCTCCCAAATTCATTACTTCTTGAGGCAGAGACTGGGGAATGTTACTCTTGCACAAACGAACTATGTCATATTCACTGTTGATGTTGTATGAGAATTTTTTTGAGATCTAAGTGATACCATGATACCAAATCCAAATTAGCCTTTAGCATGGCTAGGTCTAATACTAGTATCATTCTAAATGAAGGGCCCATATTTATAAGACTTGCTTACATAAAATCCACATGTTTTAGCAACATACAAAATCAATCCTCTAGGTTTTTGAAGGCCCTGAGAGGGAGTAAGCCAAGAACTTATTCTAAGGAGAAAAACATATTATGATGTTCTAATAATGCAAATTCACCCACCATAGTCTACAACCCCACCCTAAATCCTATACATATAATTTGCTCTACAATTACCAATGTGATGACCCTATCTTTCAGGACCAATAATAGGTTGCCCACAAACATGGAAGAGATAAATTAATTTACCTCAAAATAGGAAGGAATATTGATAAAAACCATCCAAAGTATCTCCTTGACCACTTGTAGAGAATTCCTAGATTTTAGAATAAAAACCTCATTCAGCCCTTGATCTATCACCTTACCATCTATGGCCATCTCTCACTTAGTAGCCTTCACTCATAACAATGGCTCACTTAAAGTGATTTGTATTATTCTATCCATGGATATAAACCCTAATACAACTATTGGAGGCATCCAATCACCAACATAAGTGTCAACTCACTCGGCTGTCACCACATAAAAGTAACATGCCACTTTATGGCCAATCAATATAAGCATAGGAGTAATACATCCCATATGTGGGGATTACGGCCATCCCATCCAATGATGACTTACTCCACATAGGCCAATCATAAATCATGCCCCCATTGCCCAACTAACTACATTGAAACATTACTCAACCTCATATCTAGCCAAGCACTCCAATTATTATCCATGACTACTTCTTCAACCTGTGGTATTCCTCTATTGGCTATGAAATATGTCACTGAATTCACTTCATGTAAGAAATGCTTAGCTTTACAAACACTAAAATATTCCAACACCTCCCACATCAATTTTAAGATGTCCTCCACATTTCACATCCATGCCTTCTTATTACACAAAGCCTAAATTATTATCATTGAGTCTCCTTCAAGAACCACTTACTCAATGCCACACTAAACTAATAGATCCAAACTAAGGACCAGAGCTTGCACTTTCACCTCATTGTTTTTTCCATCCATGAGCTTCAATGACGTTGATATAATTAAAAAATTGGCACAATCCTAAATCACACACCCTATTATTATTATTATTATTATTATTATTATTATTATTATTATTATTATTATTATTATTATTATTATTATTATTATTATTATTATTATTATACAACCAATAAATCAATTGTATTAAATAGAAACTATGTTATAATTAGAATAAATTAGTGGTTAATAAAGAATGAAAAGCTTTAAAAACAAAAACAAGTTTTTAGAAAAATAAAAAATAAAATTCATTCCAAAAAGGAATGAAAGAAAGAAAGCAGAGGTGCACAAATTTGGAGAGGAAGATAAGAGGAGGAGAATAGGAGAGAGGAGAGGAGTATGAAGTGGAGAAGAGTATTTTAATGTAAGGAGGAGGAGAGAGAGAGTGAAGGGAGGAAGTTTGACAGTTCATTTTAGAATTGGATACATTGCCAACTAGGTGAAGTCATTGAATTATTATGTGTAAATTGACAATAATACTGTATGAATTATACATGTAAGACTGAGTTTTTATTGAAATTGTATGACTGAGAGTATAGATATATTAAACTATAATTTATATTCTTAAAGGAAAACATAGCAATTTCGTGCAATTTGATATTCATGTAATATATAGTGATTTATGGGCAATATATGTGTAACGATTATTAGAAGTATTTATCAATTAGAGCAATATATTCACTATATATAAGCAATATATATATATATATATATATATATATATATATATATATATATATATATATATATATATATATATATATATCAATTTTCTCAAAAATAACAATGCAAAGAATCTACTTAATATTGTATTAATATCCATAATGACAACTCGAAGAGGAGAAGACATTATGTCGTAGTTATTATAAATATCTATACCTATAATCATTATGTTGTAGTTATGGTAAAAAATATATATCGATACTTATAATCATTATGTTGTATTTATGGTAAGCAATATATTATTTAATTCGTCAAACATATACCCTGATCAAGTAATATGTATAAAAATATCTAATAATAAAGATTTTTGTGTGTGTGTCTATATATACAATTAGCATACATACAATCAGACATTATACCTAAATGAAGTGCTTGCATATTTTTGTTTTGTTGTTCTTTTCTTTAACTAGTGATGATGATTACTATACTTTCAAATTTTGGTAAATGCCTAGTGAATCTTAACAAGCTATCTCTACCAGGAGATGCGTTTAATAATCCAAATTCTCACCATGCTGGTAGAGAAACTAATCTCTTTTCTCCTCTACCACATCATTTAGTACATATCTTGAATCTAGAAAATATAAATTCTCTAACTTTACTTAAATTGATTTACCTTTTTAACATTGCCCACTTCTACATAGATGTCTAACATAATAACATACACATTAGGGTATTGATAAAGTGATATAATTATGTAATATTATAATTTATGCTAAGATTATCCTAAGATAAATAGTAGTTTATGAAATATTAATCAAGTGGCTGAGATTACACAATGTTATAATTTTGGTAGTGGTTGTATAATGTCAAACAATAATATTATGCAATTTAAATTATACACAACAATATTATGTTTTAATTTAGGTATTGATATATATCTATAATTTAGATATTGATATATATCTATAATTTAGATATTGATATATATACATAGTAGTATCAAATGTATTTATTTACACACTACAAGCTCTGTCATTGATGTATGTGCTTTATACATAATATGTGGTGACATGGAGACTAACATAATGGCAATCTATATAAATATGAAAACAACAAACTGATTTAGGCATATAGTCAATTGGTAAGTGAATATGTATATAGTTTTAGTGATCTACATGTTTTGGATTTAGAAGCTTGAAATTAATCATGGTGTCTTTATAAGTCCCACTTATAAAAGACAACAAAATAGTGATACAATTAGAATATTATAATCAAGATGTACCAAATATTTTAGAATATTTAGTTCCGATAAATGTTAGTATCCTATAATTTACAAATTAGTAAAATGTGGAAATCATTCTATATCGACATTTTGGAATTATAATTTGTTACTATGAACTGTGACATATCATAAAGTATAATATAATTTACATCTCGATTCACAAATCATAATTATTATAATGATTAAAAATATAGGTGATAAAATATATTAATATAAAGTATGGTAATATGCACAAATATCCTAAGTGTTTTTATAACTATGGTAATATTATTCACTTGGTGAGTACCATGATACGTATTTCGTATTTTTGGGGATGTTAAGGCATAGCTGATTTTGATATTTGGATGGCATAATATCACGTTCTATGATCTATATTCAATACTAAGTAAGCTCAATTAAATAATAATGATATGTTACATTGTAAATTGTAGCTTTTATTGTTGGTATAATTATGGTGATATTATAATATTATAATAATACAAATATAGTAATGATCAAATAAATATACTAAATTAATATATAACATATAATGTATTAAAATATTATTATTCAATATATTATTACTTTAGTGTATTAAGATGATCTTCATGATGTGGTATTAAATTAAACTATTGATATGATGTTATAATTGAATATAATATATTTGTTATATGCAAATCATAATACAAAAGACTATGTTGTTTTGAGAACTTGTATACGGAGTTATATACATTTTGAATATATCAAGATGGAAATCTATTTAGTTGGAGATAAAAACTATGAAAGAATATTACATTGTTGAATCTCTTATCTTATAAAGAGATTCAAGAATATTATATATAGAGAGAGAGAGAGAGTACATAAAATTTATAATGATTGTTGAAATCATATAGAAATCTTGGTTAAAAAATATAAATGACCATTGATATAGTATTTATTTATTATATGAAATATATCATATATAGGTGTATTGGATCATATGCCTAAACTTATTGCTAAATGAATGGTTAAAATAAATCAGAAGGATTTTGAGGTATAAGAAACTTTAACCATATGAATACAATCTTATAGAAATGTAATAAGTTGTTTAAATGAAATATTATGTCCATACGAGATATAATTTGGTTTATGAGTAATTTGATTCTCTAAAAATATTATGATTGACTATTTGAAAGTGACTAGTGTGTACATAAAAATAATGGATTGTGATATTATTGTTTGTATTATATATTTAAATTTACTTATAAAAATTAGTAGTATGAAATATAAATATAGATTATAATCGAATGGTATAAAATATAGTTATTTGCTTATTATTTATGTGATAAATAATATTGTGGAGATTTATTCATACTTTTGACAGATTAAATGTGTGCATTTTGATTATTCTTATGTTTAACATGTTTTATATCTACTATAAGAAGTAATATATATGAATTTGTTGGTTATATGTCTATTAACCAAATCTCACATTGTTAGTACTGAGTATGTAGTGAGATGGACTTCACTAGCTTACTAGCATCATCAATGCTAGATGAAGGTAATTTAATCAAGTGATTTGTATAAAATTGACTGATCCTAAAGATCAATAAATATTAAAAATTTTGGCCAAAGTAATGTTAGTTAGGCATTGTCATTTCATATGTATGATTTACATGTTTGTGTGATATCATGTTAAAATATATTTATTTATGATACGCTTCATGTTATTAGAAAACATAAAATACAAGGGTACTACTTTGTCTCTTTGTATTCCCACACCATCACTATCTGCTCATCTGTGAAGGAAGGGCCATTCTCTGATGAGGGATTATGCAAGGAATTGATGGTCCATATTTGGTGTGAAAAAGCACTCGAATGATGATCTCCCTCCCCATAGCAATACTTATTTGGAGATGACACTTGAAATTATCATAAATGCTAAAGTTCAGGGAGCTCATGCTCCATAGAGCTTTGTATCTTGTACATTATATTATATTTACTACTATTGAAATATTATATCTAATGAGATGTAATTATTTACTTATTGTACCATGACAATAGTGGTTGTACATTTGTACCAACCATGACTAGAAATTTGTAATTACTTTCTATATTCAGTGATGTTTTGTTTTATATGATGCTAGATCATTAGTAATAGGTAGTTTTTACATGCTCATTTTATTGTTAAGATATTTATGTGTTTTAAGTGGATCACTAATTATATTCTCATGGTGAACTCTAATAAAAGAATGCATTGATTAGATTAAAAAATTATATGTTATTCTAAGTGGATCTAGGTGGAGATGTTATAGTGTGTTATTTAAAGGTGATGTTCCTAATCACTTAGTAGGAATTGACATATTGATATATTGGATCCCTTGGGTTGCACCCATAGTAAATGTTGGTACAAAGGTTGTATCATATGGTTTTAAGAAAAGTAAATAATCCATAGGACTAGAGGTTGCAAAGGATTGTCCTTTATATGACTTCTTAAATTTCCTCTATAATAATTTTGATAAACTCATCTTGCATAGCTTTATTCCTTAAAATAAATTATTGTACATGTGTTTTATTTGTATCATTATATCTACTAACTTATTCTGCCATAATAGTATTATCAACAAAAATTGAAAAGGATCACATTTGAGGATAACTTAGTGTTTTGTTGTGTATGAGATAGATAGAAAAAAAATCTTAAATTGAATAAAATAAGAGAGAAAAACTTGTAAGATTGCTGAAAATAAAGAATTGATCAAATTTGAAAAACCTATGACAATAATTAGAAATAATAATAAAGAAGGATATAAACTTTAACAACATCTATAGTTAGGGTTTTGGTTCACCAATATGTTTTATCAAAATTTGGAAAACTTGAGATGTTAGACCCTAATTAGACAAACTACTATGCAAAATGAGAATGCTATAGATATGTAATAAATGACAAAAAATGATTTAAAACTTATTAAATTTGGAAATATGCTAAATAAAGAAAAGAACTATAGAAAATACAAACTTAGCTAGAAAATTGTGATGCAAACTATATCTAGGACTAAAACTAACTATGTTGATTGAGTACAGATCTAGAAAAGGGCTTAGCATGTTCTCCAACCAGGAGTATTATAGCTTGATAGAAGAGTAGTGCATTGTTGTCCCTATGGAGTATCAGTGTCTGATAGGTAGTAAAGATATGATATTTATGTGACAAGCTCATCTTTTCTTGTGTGTTCTATGGACTATGTGAAGCTTCCAATTCTTTGTGAAAACCACTATGTATCTAGTGGTGGAACTAGACACTTTAGGGGAGCATTGTTGTTCAATTAGGGTGTTGTCTTAGGGGCTCAAACAATTGATCCGAGAGTCTAGAACATTATGTGGATAAGTTTGAGTTGTTTTACATTACGAATAGAGACATTCTTGGGATCATTGGTTTTCCTATAGAAATGGGTCATCCAAGAGGAAAATGAAGGAAAGTGGTCAAAAGGCCCTAAAATAAGGCATGAACTAAATGTGTAAAAAAGGTGGTAAAAAGTGCATTATTTTAGCTTAAATGTTAATTTATGTGTCTAGATAGATCTATGTCATCTAAAAGGGGTAAAGCCACGTCAATAAGAAGGAGAAGAGCCATGATGCCGAAGGAGAGCAAACTAGGAGATCTAAGTAGTTTGAGTAGTAATAGTGTGTTGAGAGAAGTCCCACCTAATTGACCTATTAGCCTTGATGTGTGATGTACTAGTGTCCAAAGGGTGATTAGTGTTTCCAATCACTTGGATGGGCTAAGAGAGAGAGGTGATCGACATGGGGACTTTAGAACCTCTAGGCTCTTTCTGTAGGTATTTGTGTCAGAGAGTGATGGCCTCATAAAGATAAAGAGCTAGGGGTCGTCGGTCTAGATATTTGAATAAAGTATATAGAGGGTTTCCTAGGTCCCTAAAGAGGCAATGATATCTTCCTTGAATCTCATAGTAAATGGGGCATTTGAAAATCAAGAATTCCATAATCTCCACTTTTTGGAGGGAGAAAATACAATGGATTTGACCCTAATAGAGAATGCAGTGATCTATTTTAACCCATAACTAATGAGAGCACACTCATTTGGCTAAGGGGAAACCTCAATCCATGGGACCAACGGATTTGGAGATAGTAAGGGTGATGAATAATACCACCCACTACTTGTAAGAAATTTTTGATGTAAAAAGGAAGTTTGGTGCTGAACAACTTATGGCAGCAAGTCCAGGTTGCCTAGATATATTATTTGTAGATGTCCTCTCCAGCAGCTCTAGTGATGATGTCCTTTGTAGAAAGGAGCTGATGGGATGTCTAGGAAATACATGAAATGGGGTAGCCTATCAATAGAGATGCCAATAGAAATAAGGAGCAACCTAGTCTCAAAGTACTAATGGTGTCAATGTATATTGGGGACCTATAAAATAATCTTCTCTTAAGAGCAAAGTGCTAAGTATGGATATTTCTCATGACCAGATGTTGAGTCCCCCAAAGATATAAGTCTGTTGATGTAGAAAGTAAGCTTGAAAATAATATTAAGGCATAGTGATTGGATGGAAAATTTAGCTCAGATGATGCACTGAAGATCTATCTGCTTGTGACGGATCATGTGTTATAACATGAGAGTCTAGACCCTTTCAATACAAGCCCAGACAATAACCCCCAAGCTATGTCTCCAAACCTTTGAACCATATAAAACTGTAGGTTTGATGGTTGTATCAAAAAGGTGTAACTTGGAAGGGATGTCTTGGAAGTGGATCTGGAAACACTAATGTTCCAAAACAAAAGGATAGGCATATCCCAATTGCAAAGGTGCGAATGAGAGGCACACTTCATGCCAAAGCATGGACTAAAAAATTAGACCCCCAAATATATGTAGGTTGATGTGATCTCAAGAAGTTCCCCTTTGTAGTGAAATAGGAATCTGGAGAAAGAGCACTTGGATATATTGAAGATCATGACCTTAGTTTTATTAAGGTTGACCACATGCTATTAGAGTTTGCAGAGACAAGCAAGGACATCAAGTTGTTGTAAGCCCTCAATGGAGAGTGAAAAGAGGACAACATCATCGGCAAAAGTAAGGATAGATATAAGCACATCATACAAAATACAACCATCATCCATATGAGTATGCTGCCAGAAAACTCATCTAACTTATCAAAGTGGATGTTGAATAGGGTCGGTGAGAGAGGACATCATTGCTTGACCCCAATGGTACTCTTCACAAAATTAGAAAATTCATGAGAATAAATTCCCAATAATAGAGGGATCCCATGTTGGGGGCTACTAAATCTATAATTTTGGGTATTGTGGTCCCATACATCATCAAAAGTTAAAAAACTGCCTACAAAATATTTGCACCTTAAAATAAGGAGCAACTACTATTTAGGAAGAAGCTTTTGAGGGGTGGGAAGCAATAGGGGGTTGAAAGTTTGCATGACTGCTCCTATTTTTTGGTTGCCAACTATACATTTATATCCAATCAAATTTATTCTTTTTGTTTTTTTTCAGACAATTTTTTTTTAAAGTTAAATACTTATAATTTTTCTAAACAATGTATATTGCATAAAAACTTTAAAAAAATAATCAGCTATCCTACAGCATGGGACCATGCTTTAACTATCTCATTAACCCTCCAATAAGCGGTGATCAGAGAATCTGGGATGCGTCAATCTCTCTCAAAGTGATGTTTAGAAATGTGTGTTGGTAGAGGGCCTGTTATAAGTTCAAAGCTTTTCATGGAAAAAATTTAAGACATGGAAATGATTTTACAAGGAAAATCGTAAACTGTAGGTAATTTATGCACAGTTTATACAAAGACCTGGGCAAATATATTTTTGGGAAAATTTGCTAATTTAAATATCTAAATTTTGAGAAGATTGGGTAAAATTGGTTTAGCGAGTTTTCAGTATGATTGGCTTTTCAATATAAAACTGGAGAAATTGCTTGTTTGGTTCAATGTTTTGGGTATATATGCAGCAAATACTTAAAAGATCGCCAAATACAATAACTAGATAATAAACCTAAAACTAATGAAAGATGGTAGTAAAGGGGAAAATAGGGCTTACAGCGCTATACAGATTGCAGATCATAAAAATTCACAACCAAGTTATATTCAGAGTGGAGGTGAACAAAGAAACCTAAAGTAAATGCTAGAGCAAGGAATCTGTGCAAGTAAACAAAACAAAATCAGTTCACAAAAATGTAAAGGACAAATAGAAATTTATGTAACATTTATTTTTATTATTATTATATATCTGAATCTTTCCCATTAGAAAATAAATATATAGTTAATTTATAATGTTGAGTAATGATGATGATGATGATGATGATGATGATGATGATGATGATGATGATGATGATGATGATGATGATGATGATGATGATGATGATGATGATTGAGTAAAAATCGGATGATGTATTTTTATAGGCCAACAAAAAAATACTTATTTTTTTATTTGAAATTTTCTATAATTAAAAAATTATTTCAGCAAATGAAATCAAAGAAAAATACCTTTTACAAAATCATAAAATTGTTTTTTTCAACAATTTTATGTTAAAGATGGAAATACCACTTAACTAATTATATATGGAAGTAAAAACTAAATAATATGTAACCTCCTTCTCAAGACTTGGGCCAAGTTTTTCATCATCGTCAATCGAGGAGCAATGGAAGCTCCTCTCCCTATCCCTAATGGTCTTCGCCATGGGGGTGTCATGTTTGACCATCTTAGACACAATGGTGGAAGCTCTGGGGTGCTCCTCCCCAAGACAAGTTTTCTTATTTGACTCTTATCATTTACATCTCTCAATAAGTTAAGAATTCTAAATAAAAGTAATAAACTGAAGGGTGGGAGCCTATACCTGGCATAATGGATCCTTCAGGCACCAATGGTTGAGGGACAACCCTAATAGTTCCCCTCTAGTGCTTCCTTCAACTGCCATGTTCATTGTTACTATCTAATGGCCTTGGGCTTGTGTTTGTTAGTTCTTGTTTTAATAACTTTTTTTTACTAAGCTACACTTTTATTATGGCTTTGATTAGTGTACAACCTTAATTTTGGTGTTGTGATGTAATGTGCTCTCTCGAAGCTTCCTTTAGCTTGATGTGTTTTGCATTCTGAGGTGTGATTTATTCTACCCATTTTTTGTATGATCAATTGTATACTATATTGTTTTTATTAATAAAAGCACATTTTTCAATGAAAAATTCAAGTGTCATGATTTGGCTTTAGTAACTACTAGGAAGAGGAATATTTAGATTTTGTTAGGATTGGAACTTTTATTGTAGTGTTTTGACCATGTGAATAATTTCAGTTAGGTGGAAACAATAGATACAATGTCTAAAAATCTGAAGTTATGTTAAGAATTCACTCTTAGTCAAGAAGTAATCAATGATTGGTTGGTCCTATGCGACAAATTATGGGATACTACTTTCAAATTCATAAAGTCCAAGATCATGTTGGTTGAAATAGTAATGCTTCTCATGCTAGGTGATATGTGGGCCTACATTATATAACAACTCTTTCCTAGTAAAGGTTATTGATCCAATTTTATGAAATAAAGTAAGACATATATGGATGGTAAAATCAAGATAGGTATGAATAGTAAGTGGTGCACAAAACAATAAAGTGTTGCACATATATACACTGTAATGGATATATTATAGCAAAAAGCATAGATAACACTCTTACAACGAAGCCATTGTTTGAAATTATCAGAAAGGAGGTAATGCAAATTCATTTAAAAATGAGTATCAAAAGTAGTGTAAGTATTCACAGTAGAACATGACATAATTTGTAGGAACACATTATTTTTTTCAAAAAAATATTGAGTCTATGATGGAATGTAAGCTATTGTGTCATGTAAACTAATGTAGATCAAGTTTTTTGAGCATACTCATTGGAAATGTATTTGGCCATCTATTCAAGGTATTCTTATTCTAACTCTTGTGGAACTTTTTTGTCTATCAATCATCTCCTCAATGAAGCCTTTAAGGGGAACATCAAGGTTAGTTTCATCCCAGCTACATCCAATGGGGAAATCCCTTATGGAAGATGGGTTTTATTGTATAGGCCCTCACACATTTATTAAATAACTTTATTCAATGAGGATAAACTCACATTTTTGGGTTTTGGCATGGCATGGGAGGGTAGAGCCAACAAAACTTTTTTTTCCATTTATATGTTTAGAACATTTTTCATTCCTCTTATTTAAGGAGATCGAAGTAAACCCGATGAAAGGCTTTGGTTGTAGTTTTCTCAACATTTGTACTAAAGACATAAATACTATAGTAAGGATCCACAAAGAAAACATGGAAATATTTTCTTAAGGCATAGGGAAAAAAAGGGAAGAAATAAAAGCAATTAACCTAAAAGAAATTATCTTGATTGTAATATAGAAATTTCAAGGAAGCAATTAAGACAGTATACCAAGGAGCAAAAGAATCTAATTAAATAAACAAATGGTTGTTTTTTTAACACTACAAATGAATATGAAGATGATGTGTGAAAAATAAATTATAAAGGGTGATAATGTTATGGAAATGTAACACCATGAAACTCTCATCTGTAAGAAAAAGGCTAACCACTACAATCGGCCAAATTTAATGAACATGTCCACTACACAAAGGTCTCCATTTACACAACCTAAAAGTTGCTACTAAAAATTTACATGCTAAATTTGACTCGATTCTAGGTGAAAAATATAAAGCCTAAAATTTAGGACATAGAGCCTATATGTCTAGTATATAGATTAAATGCATTAGTGAGTCGAAATCAATGTTAATTATAATTTACAGTAACAAACAAAAAGTAATGTATTTTTTTGGTTTGTTTTAAACACAGCTCGCAGTGTCAGTTTCTTAGTAGCCATCTTGTTATAAGAAAATACTTTTGAAACAATGCTATTAGACATCCATCAAAAATAGTGGCTACAGAGAGATTATGTGTTCCTTAAGTTCAATTCAATGGTTTAAACCAAGCTTAGATTTTAACTTCATTTTTGTTTTCTTTTTCCCCTCAAATTAAAAAACCATTCAAGATTAGAAAATAAGTACATACTTTTTACATACATGAACTACAATCAATACTGCATTAGAAACACGTACTTGAGAAATAAGTCAAAGCTTTCACAAGAAACTTGGCACTACATCCAAGGCAAATGCTTAATATTACATTTATATTAAAGCCTAAGGTGATCATAATATTCCTCCATGCCACCCCTAATATATATATATATATATAGGCATATATATATATATATATATATATATATATATATAGGCATATGACTCCACAAAATTCAAATAGATTAAACCATCAACGAAAAATCCATGGGTTTTATAGATTCATGCACCCCACAGAGTTCTCTTGTGGCAATGGCACCATGTTGGAGATAAATAGTGATTTCGTCAAAGGTGAAAGTTATGTTGGGAGGGGTGTTACTAAATGTTTTGGTGAAATGGGGTTCTGTAAAACAATTAAGCATAAATCAATAGTTGTACTTGACTCAAAATCTATAACCACTAACCTAGTTTCAATTTTTATGCACATAACATTAAGCAACAATAATATTATATTTCTGATGAACATGATAGTTATAATCATTATAATAGTTTGTACAAAATAAAAGAATCGTATTTAATCAAATTAATGACAATCTCATAAATTATAGTGAATGTAATTTTAGAACTAATAAATACTATGTATCAAAATTGAGTGTTTACATTTAACACTTACCAACATAGCTACAATATACTAAATCTAAATTAATTAAAATAAAATTATTTCATCCTTTTGAACTAGGTGGTGTGGTAAGTTAAGGGTAATTATTATACGCTGAACATGCCCACTTCAAAGTTACTCTCGTGTTGTTATATTTTATATATTTGCTGAAATATAATGAATACGATTCCACCAAAATTATTTTATAATAAAAATTATGAATTATTTTATCAATAACAAATTAAAATTATTTTTATTTTAAAAGTTGTGAATTATTTTATTAGTACTTTGAGTTATGTGTGAAACTACTCGCCCAAGCAAAAATCAAATTAATATTTTTAAACTTTTACAAAGAGATTTTATATAAATAATATTTAAGGAAAAATAAATTAATTTACCCTATTTTTATTAACTAAAACACAATGATGTGACAATTTAACTAGTTAACCAATCATACTTGTTAGACCTTTAAAAATAAATAATGGTGACTTGTTGGGATTGAACAGTGAGAAAACTAGTTCAAAAATAGAAAGATAAGAAAGCTTATCATTGTTCTTTTATCCATAAATTTTTCATGTCAGTTTTAATGAAGTCTTTCAAAATTTGATTCCATGTTACGCTAAAATCGAACAACGAGATATAAGGAGGTGGATCAAAGGTTTTTCATTTCTACGTAAATTATTTGAGTATTTTTCTCAATCATAAAGGCAAAATGACCTGCAAATAATCACCTACAACGCATCTTTATTAACACGATTACATTTCAAGTCCATCGTATTTATTTTCAAGATGTTATAATTTTGTCTAAAAGAACTATGAATTTATTTGTAAACGAGATTTTCTATGTTCAACATCCCTTCGATCTAATATCTGTCACACAATTTGTTAATCTCTGGCCAAATTTGGCCCAGTGGTCATATTAGGTATTATCATCTGTTACTACCCTGTAGCCACCATGAATGCCAACACTTTATCAGCAAATTTGGTATGTTTATTCAACTGCATTGAAACTTATATCATATTATGTGATATTGGACTGGAATAGTGTCATCTAAGTAGTAAAACCTAAGCAAATAATTGGAAGTGTGTTATTTTCAGCGAGAGTTTTTACTGAAAAATATTTCAATTACAACTGTGGGGATTGCATAATAACTACTCAAAACTCTCCTCCCATCATTAATCACAAATGAAACCTATGAATTATATTAATCCATGAATTGTAGAATGGAATGCCTTTAGGTGGCAAAAGCGTATGAGCTTTTAAAGGAGTTGCATGTTGAAATCCCCAAGAAGTCCTGATAATCCATTGGCCTTTGGAAATATGCATAGAACGAGTTTACGATGTGTATCGTATCCCGATGATAAGGTCAAGTAGGCTAAGGCTGGCTGTAACTTCGGAATGAATTTAATAGAAGAGATACCTTTTGATCATGGCATTCATGTCAAATGTTATCCCCTTTTATGCATACATTAAACCTAAATTGCAGGAGCTCAATATGGTATACAAATTAATTTATTGGTAGTCTTATTGAGCTAATCATATAGATGAAAGGAAAAAAGGAGCTCTTTGTAGTGGTCCCATGAAAATTAGCTGGAGTTTTTTTTATAAGTGTTACTAAGAGAATTAAGGAACTCTCTGCATAAAATTGGTTCCATACAATTGTGAAATTTCTTCATTAACCACTACTGAAAAAATTTATAGAGTTTTTAAAAAAAATCATATAACAACTACCACATGGATAAAGAGGTGTGAAATAGGTGTAGGAAAGCTTCAACCCCCATATTGACACCCTGCTCAATATTTCCTGCGAAATTCTTCTCTGCTCCGTTACGTTTGGTTGCAATTCATTTTTGTTGTATAAAAAAATTCTTCTCTGCGAAATTTTTCTTATATCTCTATTCAAAAAATTCCATGGAACCACCTGCATGGTAAAACTCGGAGCTGCAACACTCTCCATGGTACCCTGCCTTAGTGTGCTCAATATTTAACAGCTATTGAGGCGGGATTAATCATTGTTCAGGCTCAGCAATAGTGATCCTTACTTCTGTCAAATTATATATTAGACTAATAAGTAGACATGAATTTTCAGTAAATTTCCACGTCTATGATTTTATAGGTTAAATTTGCGCCAACTTCTAAAGTTATACCATTTTAGAGGCTACTTGTGAAAACTTGTAAAGTTACACCACTAGCCATTCTTGTAATAAAAACTAATTTTATTTAACATGCAAACCCAATTTTACTTGAAAAGTGGATTGCCATATGACCATGGCAGAAGAACACTTCTAATCAGTTTATTCTCTGTAAGCTATAACTCCTCTTGTTACGTCCTTTTAACCATTGTTCTACATTTCCATTCAAATGTTTTCCATCAAATGATGCAGTTATAGTCTCTAATTTGTGGGTCTACTCCAGTAGGGAAAGTGGTGAGTGTGAAGGGCTCGCTGAGCAAATGCCTTTTAAATGTAAAATAACAAATCTTCAAATTCAATTATTGTTTTATCGTACTATATAAAATTAAAAATAAACATTTAAAATTTCTTTCTTACATTTTTACAATACAGTTTATCTAAAGACTTGCTGCATATTTGAGAAATGTTCTCAAGAAACTTGTGGATAAGGTTGGTTACCTCAGATTTTGAAGGCAATAAAAGAGCAGAAATATGACAGAAATATAGAACGGACTCAGATTGCTACCGCAATCATGCATAAAGAAAAGATTTTATTATTCTTCTTGATCTTCTTGATCTGTCTTTCAATATTGCACCCATGGGTCCTTTAAATAGGTTTTGAAAACAAAAATAACTGAATAACTAACTAAAATTAACTACAGTCTTTGCATGCAAACTGAGACTAAACTAATCCTTAACTAATCTAAAACTGTTGTTTAATTGTTATTGTGCATGCAGACTGTGTGCATGAGAAGGAGCGAACAAGAGAGGGAGGTGGAACTGACAGTTAACAATAAGTGGAGAAATTATCCCCAGTCTCTAACACTCCCCCTTAATTTCTACCACTAACTACTTCAGCATTTACAATGCTTAAATTTTGTCTTAGATAATCAAAGGTCTCCTTTGCTAATGCCTTTGTGAATATATCTGCCAATTGTTCTTCAAATCTGCAGAATTCCAGATGGATTTCTCCATTGTTTACTAACTCTCTGATAAAATGAAATCTTGTATCAATGTGCTTGCTCCTCTTATAAAAAACATGATTTTTTGATAATGCAATTGCTGATTTTTTAATCTCCAGTCTCTAACAGATTCATCCACATCTTTGATTGTAATGTAGATCAAACCTTTAAATAACCTTTTGTCTTTCTCCAGAAAATTGATTCCACTCTGGAAGTGGCTGAAAATAAACTTTGTATCCTTGTCTAGGTGAAAATCCTATCATATATTTAGGAACGATCTAAAAATAATATTTTGGCAGAACTCAAATAGCATGCTATCTATGCAAATTATTTGAATGGCAAAAGATAAACAAGCTTACAAACTTGAAAATTGGCTCGTCAATTGAATGCATGCAATGGGTTAGTATAGTTATTTAATGCACATGGCCTTTGTTCAAAGTCCATGAAAATGTAATGGATTATTTTATAAAATAATGCCACTATGGGTAAGCATGATCCTTGCATAATCTTCGACTTGCTTTTCAAAAATTATATTTATTACAGACTTTGACTTTGACTTTTTTTTTTTCGATTGATAAATAATTTAATTTTCCTTTAAAATGGTCTCATCATTATATTTCAATTAATAAAAAACTTAAAAAAAGTATTATTTTTCTATATTTCATTTTTTTAAAATTTAATATATACAATAAACTCTAATATTAAAAATTTTAAGTTTGAAAAAAATATTTTATTTACACATTTTCTAATGAAAACTAGTAAATAAAATTAATTACAATAAATCTTTGCATAAAGAGCATTAATTTAATGATACCTACTCTAAGAGCTATATTACCTATTAAAGGTAAAATAATTATAAGACAAATTATTAAACTTCAAAACTTGTATGAATGATTTTAAGAGATGAGATTATAGTTTATAACAAATGTCATGGTGTGATTTTAATACCAACTATTAAAAATAATATATGCCAAAAATAATTTTGATGGTATTTATGAATCAGTATCAAATTAAATTTATTATTAATTTTGTTAAGAATACGGAAGGTTTATTTAATAGCATCAGGTAGAGGTTGAGGTGAAATTACTAATTCAAGATTAATTTGGTCAATGTCCTCACTCAGCCCTGTAATGTGTCTTTGTTGCACAACTAGAAGTCAAATTTAAGATCTCTTGACAATTTATTAATTAGCAAGACATCAATGGTACACATCATTTGAGTTTACTTTTATTTTATATAAATAAATAAAATTTACCCATTAACATCCCAAAAAAATGTCATAGATAATCTTGAATAGCTGGAGATTCTGCAGATTAACCATGATAATCCTATTTGAACATTGCAAAGAAAGAATGCAATTTGAATGAAAACTAGTACAGTAACCAACCAAGTAAGTTATAATCAATTTAGCATTCATTAAAGCTGAATATATTGATTCTCGTGTGCATTATCCAGCATTACAGCACCATCTAACAAGTTATTCGAATAGAACACCAATTTATAATAAATAATATCAGCCATAAAACCTGAACGTTGTTGCATATAATAGATTTTCATTTGGCCACTTCAAATATATTTTTTCAACACCATGTATAGTATACCACATCATATGCCATATACTCTAGCTAATGAGTGTCTTGTGTTACTGATCTTTTAAGTTTTGATCTTCCGAAGTACAGACATTTGAGCATAGCTGCATGGTCAACTCCAGGAGCATTAAGAAATGAAATGCACTATAATCCCTTAATCGTCAACTTCCTCCTGGATAATCTCTAGATGCTAAAACAATAGTCAGATGTACAAAGGTCTCTAAGTTTATAACACAAGCGGCAAACCATTAAGGTCATTAACTAGTTCGATAAATAAAATTCCATCATAGTAGTATAAACCTGAATTTCTACACATCATTAGAACTTATTTCTTCATATTATGGAAAAAATAAGAGAATGGTTGACCTTTAAAGATTTCCTCTATAAATACGTACCTGGGGATCAAAAATCTAGCCATGCACAAGCCCAATGTGCAACAAGCCAAACATTGCAAATCTTGTATATTGAAAACATATGACAAAAGCTAACCATAATAATATAAGCCCAAATATGAAAACCTGAAAGTTAGATGATTGATAAGAATAATACATTTTAAATAAAATATGTTGGTCATTGTGTTGATCGATCACATCCCCAAAGTTAAATGAATTCAATAATAATAACGATAAATGTTCTGGTAAATCTTGGTAGGCTAAAAAGGTTAGCGATGCAGTGCAAACAAGTACATCAAATTAAATATAGTATGCAAAGGACATATTGCCTCAATCAGACAATAATGTCATCTTATTTGTAAGACGAGGAAGTACATCAATTGCATCCACAATATTCTATTGTTGGTTTTTCAAACACCCAACATCTTTGTTCTGTGAAACCACAATGTCCGGTCCTCATCATTCCAAAAACTCTAGATTATTTTGTATATCTTATATACTTTAAAAGTTGCTTTGGCCTCTCTTAGAAGAATCCATTTTAATAAACTTTGCCTCAATACTGATATTTGCATCCAATAATCTTTCTGCCAGAAGTGAAAGCAGTCTTTGCAATGATATTTATGTGGTATCCATCAACCAAGCTCCTCAAACTTATAATGTTCCATAAAATAAATGCATTGCCTGCCATCAACATGTACAATAAGAAAGCAGGCTATGTATGATAATAATTTGAAGACAAAATGTTACATCAAAGAAAACCCCTTCTGTAAGAACACATAACAAAGCTCCTCTTCTTGTAGAGTGAAGGAGTGCATGATCGAAGGAGTACATGATCGGAAGAGTGCATGATAACTGCAACTCATTGATTGGTTTTTCTTATTTTTAGTTAGTACATTCGCATGATCAATGCATGATAGTTTTATTTTTAGACAGTTGTTTAAACTGTTTGTTAACTCCTTTTCACGGCTAGTGACATGTGCCATTTATCTGACCAATTTTGATTTATTATACATAGAAACTATAATGTACACATCTCATAAAAATATAAGCTGGTAGTTTCTATTGATTGGTAAGGGCCAAGGCAATAAACCGCAAAACAAAAATGAAAGCCAAAATGCTAAAGAATATCATGAATAATATGATTTCTGACGACATTAACTTGGTAGAGAAAAACAAGTAGTTAGATAACCTAATTGAAAACCTTGCATTTTGAGACATGACCACACCCATGTTGAAATTAATAAGCATTGACTTCTTTCAAAAATATCTCCTCCTATCCGTAGCTTGTCAATAAATGTTCTAAACTACTCCATCCGTGTGCAAAACATTGTAGAATCCTACCGAATCATCTAGAATGTATGTCAAAGAAACATCTAGACATTTTTGGACAAGGATATGAGAGAAACATTTTATAATTTTTATTTTTTTATACAATTAAAGAAAACTATAGAACTACCTAGAAAATTATACTAAATGTATATATATTTCTATTGCAATGCAGGAAAATATAGTGGCAAATTTGAATGAGAAGAATAGATCAGGCGTGAAAGATAAAAGTAGAGCAGAACATCAGTTTAAAACAACAACAATATATAGGTTTGAGAACAACTGAAGACACAGTGATCAACAAATAGTGAAGTTGAGACTACAATAAGAACAAATTTCACTGCAGTTGTTCAAGTAATTTCATAATTTTGGAAACTTTGTTCTGTATATTTTAATACTTGGAAATCTTTTGCTTTATATAAGTAAATCTTTGTTTTTTTCTGAACAACATTATTTTATTAGAGAATAGAGTATAAGAAAACAATTTGCACTTCCACTCTAACAAACTAGTATCAGAGCTTTGTTTGTGTGTTTTGTGTGGTCTTGATGATGGCTAGCATCAGCAACATGTGGCCACAAAAACCACTATTTGTTGGTAAGAAATATGATGTTTAGAGTATTAAAATGAAATTTTTTTTTTGCTCCTAAGAATTATGAGAGATTGTTGAAAATGGTTTTTCTGAGCTATTGATTAGAATGTATATAATGCACTCACACAAGTTGAGAAGAACTTGATGAAGGAGAATAAAAATAAGGATGTCAGGTTTCTCTACTTCATACAAATAACAATGGAGGGCTCTATTTTCTCACAAATAGTAACAGCTACAAGATCTAAGCAAGCATGGGAGATTTTACAAAATGCATACGAAGGCAACAATAAAATAAAAAAAATTAAGTTACAACTATTAAGAAGAGAATTTGGAAATATACAAATAAAATAATCTGAGTCTATAAATGATTCCTTTATCTACACTATGAGTATAGCTAATCATATTAAATCACATGGAGATACATTAGAGTATCAAAGAATAATAGAAAAGGTATTAAAAAGTCTTCCCATAAGATTTGATCCTATTATGGTAGCAATATAAAGGTCTAAGGAATTAATGTAAATGACTATTGTTGATCTTATGGGTTCTTTGCAAACTCATGAACAAATATTGAACATAAAAATTAACTTTTCTCTTGAGAAAGCCTTTAAATCTCAAGTTACAGTCAAAGGAAGAGGTAGAAGAGCTAGCAATAGAGGATAAATAAACTTTGAAAGAGGAAGAAATAGAAGTAGGGCATGAATGAGGAAGGCATAACTATTCAGTATCACATGGAAGAGGAAGGAGCAATAACACTTCATGTTGAAGCTCTTCACAGAGGTATGATAAATCAAATGTCTAATGTTACTACTGTAAAAAAATTAGACATTTTGCAAGTGAATGTAACAAAAGGCTATATGATATGGGTCAACATAATTCAGACCTGGATAAAGAGAAAGAAATTGAAAGTGAAGAGAATAAAAAATTGTTTATTGTTTTCAATATAGCAGAAGAAAATACTAATGAGGTTTGGTACTTCGATAATGGCTACAATAATCATATGAGCAAAAATAAGGAAATATTTTATAATATTAATGAAACTATTAAGTTTGAATTAAAAAAGGGAAATAATTATAAAGTACCAGTCATGGGTAAAGGTTGCATCTTTATTTACACCAAGCAAGGTGATAAGAAACAAATACAAGATGTATATTATGTCTTTAGGTTAAAACATAATATTATTAGTATTGGGCAATTGGTTCAAAATGGATGTAGGGTTTAGTTTGAGAATGGAGAATGCATGATTTTTTATAAAAAATGGTAGCACTAGAAAAATGCAACTATTAAAATGATAAGGAATATAATGTTTCCCTTAAGAATGCAAAATGATTTTTTAGCTACATTCAAAAGAGTCATAATGGATCAATCTAGGTTGTGGAATCTTATATTTGGTCATTTGAGTTTCAATGGGTAAAATTTATTGAATAAAAATAAAATGGTAAGAAGGTTACATTTGATTGAAAAACCTAATAAATTTTATGAAGGTTACATTTTAGGAGAGCAACATAGAAATGCCTTTCCATCAGGTAAATCATGGAGAGTAAGGATTCCACTTGAATTGAGTCATTTATATTTGTGTGTCCTTATGAAAACCTTCTCTCTTAACAAAAATCAGTATTTCATAGCATTCATAGATTATTTTAGTAGAAAAACATGGGTTTACTTCTTAAAACATAAATCTAAAGCCTTTTGGGATATTTAAGCAATTAAAGGCCCTAGTTGAAAAACATAATGGACATTATGTCAAGGTCCTTAGAAATTACGAGGGGGGATATATCTCAAATGAATTTTCAATTTTTTTAAAATAAAATGGAATTAAGAAATAATTTACCACTAGGTATAGACCACAATAGAATGGTGTTGTAGAAATGAAAAATAGAACCATTCAATAAATGGCTAGGAGCATGGTAAATTCTTAAGGAGTGTCAAATTAATTTTGAGTTGAAGTTATAGCATCTAAAGTTTATTTACTAAATAGATGTCCCACAAAAAGTGTTCATAATATGACTCCTTGAGAGGCTTGAAATAATAAAAATCCAAATGTTAAATATTTACAAGTTTTTGGTTGTGTAGCATATCCACATTTGCCTAAATAAATAAGGAAGAAGTTAGATAATAGAGGAGAAAAATGCATATTTATTAGATATAGTGAGATATAAAAAGCTTATAGGTTATGTAATCTAGTCACAAAAGAACTAATAATTAGTAGAGATGTCATCTTTGATGAAGATGCAATGTGGGATGAAAATAATGATTCAACTTCAACACCCAATTGGAGTCATGTTTCATCAAAAATACCACCTATGGATGTTCCAAGCAGCAACAATCATCTTATAACTCAAGGTATCTCTCAAGAAACACCTTCATCACTTATAAGGCATCACCCAAAATGTATTGCTCAATCTACTACTCCCAACATAGGAGAAAGGTCTACTCCATCACCTTTGCATCAGTCAAGTGATGCTTCAAGGAAAATGAGATTGAAGGAGATATATGAGGCATGTAGGTATGAATAAGATAATAATGAATTTGTAAATTTTTATTTATTTTTTATGTTGATCCTATTTACTTTGAAGAATATGTAAAGGATTGAAAATGGTGTGAAGCCGTAGATGAATAAATGAAAGCAATTGAGTAAAATCAAATTTGGGAGTTAGTAAACCTTCTAGAAGGAAAGGAAGCTATTATTTTCAAGTGGGTTTATAAAACCAAGAACACCATAAAATGAAAAATATAAAGACACAAGGCAAGATTGGTCATCAAAGGATATAAGAAATGGCTTGGAAGAGACTACAATGAAACATTTTCTCATGTTGTAAGGATGGAAACTGTGAAAACTATTTTAACAATGGCAGCTCAACATAAGTGGAATGCACATCAGATGAATGTCAAATCATCTTTCCTAAATATAGTGCTAGAAGAAGATGTGTATGTGCAACAGCCCATAGGTTATGAAATTCTAGGTCATGAAAAAAAGGTATATAAGTTAAAGAAAGCATTGTATGGGCTCAAGAAAGCACATAGGGAATGGTGCAACTGCATCGATTCATACATGTTGAGTAAAGGTTTTAGCAAGAGTAGAATCAAACCAACACTCTACATCAAAACTAGAAATCAAGGCAAAATTTTAATTGTTTGCTTATATGTAGATGATTTAGTTTTTACTGGGAATAGAAATCTTTCCATAGAAGAGTTGAGATCATAGATGAAAAAATAATTTGAAATGACATATTTGGGATTATTGAAATACTATCTTGGTATTGAGGTTAAACAAACACTAAATTATGGTATTTTCATATCTCAATCCAAATATGCAAAAGATATCTTGGAAGTTTTAAAATGTTGAATAGTAAAATTGCATCAACACTAGTAGTAACGGGTTTGAAGTTGAGCAAAGATGATTGTAGTAGCATGGTGGATTTAACACTCTATAAAATTTTAGTTGGAATTTTAATGTATTTAAAAACAACAAGACCAAACATTATGTATGTAATTAGTCTAATCTCTAGGTTCATGCAGACTCCAAAAGAAGCACATTGTCAAGAAAGAAAATGAATCTTAAGATACATCAATGGCACTAAAGGCCATGGAATTTTGTATGCTACATCTAATAATTTTGTGTTAATTGGTTATATAGATAGTGATTGGGCAGGGAGTGTTGATGATAGAAAGAGTACATCTAGATATGTTTTTCCTATTGGGTCTAGAGTTATCTCATGGTCTGCTAAGAAATAACCTATTGTATGACTCTCCACAATAGAAGCCAAGTATATACCAATGAATTCAACATTTTTTCAAGCCTTTTGGTTTAGAAAAATCTTAAAATATTTGAATGAGGAGAAGAAAAAAGCTAAAAAAATATTTTGTGATAATCTATCTTGTATAGCTCTTTCAAAGAATTCAGTTTTCCTTGGTCATAGCAAATGCATAGCCATAATATATCACTTTATGAGAAAATTGGTTGAAAGTGAAGAAATAAATTTATAATTTTGTAGTTCAAAGGAGAAACTCACAAATATATTTATAAAATCACTTTCAACGGAATATTTTGAGCAATTAAGAGGAAATTTGGTCATTATTGATTAGTCCAAAGTCAAGCTTAAGGGAGGGTGTTAAAATTAATAATCATTTTCTTTAAAAAACCACTCCTACCTGTAGCTTGTCAATCAATGTTTTGAACTATTCCATCCGTGTATAAAACCTTGTAGAATCCTATTGAATCATCTAGAATGTATGCCAAAGAAACATCTAGACATTTTTGGATAGTGATATGAAATGACCATTATAGACTTTTTTGTTTTTTTATACAGTTGTAGAAAATTCTAGAACTAGCAGGAAACTTATATTAAAATGTATATATATTGTTATTCTGATGCAATCAAAGATAGAGAAACAAATCTAAATAATAAGAATGGAGCAATGATGAAAAGAAGAGTAGAACAACAACAATATAGAGGTTTGAGAGCAGCTGAAGACATAGTGAGCAGCAAATAGTGAAGCTGAGACTACAAAAAGAATGAATTTCATTGCAGGAGCAAGTAATTTCATAATTATGTAAACTTTGTTCTGTATATTTTAATATATGGCAATCTTTTGCTTTATATAAGTGAATCTTTATTTTCCTAAATGACATTATTTTTATGGTGAAATTACAAGAGTGTTTTATTAGAGAATAGAGTATAAGAAAACTATTTTTCATTTCCACTCTAACAACCCCAATGAGTACCAGAAGTTATCATTGATATTACATAAAATCCCTCTCTGCACTTCTTATTAATCCATTTGAATAGAAATGAATCGCTGAAATTAAGGCAAATAGAGCTATGTATCTTATTTTAAATGATAGCAATATTGAATATGTAGTCTTAAGAACAAAAAAATTGCCTATGTTTAAAAACGATTAAAATAATTACAACTAATAATCCAAAACATTCAATTGACAAATTATTAGCGTACATTTTGACATGACAACCAATGAGCTACCATTTGTCGCACCAACAAACCAACAATGGCACTAATATAGTAATTATTTTCCCATTGTTCAATAATCCACTCGGGTTACAAGAGCAATATAAAAATGTCAATTGAATCTGTAGAACAAACTTCTTCCTATTCAAAAATGGCTCACTCAATTAATTGAATTTGTGTACAATAGGATCATATTAATTCAATATAGACGCTAATAAAGTTAGAAGACAAGATCTTAAACCTTGTGTAATAAAACAATATAATGATCACAAACTTGAGAACTGAACCGTGAAAACATCCATAATCAAAGATCAAAGTTTTATATAAGAATCCACAAATCCATCAACAATATTATAGTGACATCTGGTCAAATTGATTGTGAAAAGGAAAAGATTAAGTGCACCATTTGACATAAATTTTAATGTTGCTAAAAAACACTATGTAATCCAAAATTTATTCAAAAAGTCAAGAGAACACTTTAAATAACTCATGAAATATCAATACACATGTATATGTTACATGTATGTATAAAGTTTGTGTATGCATGTAATTGACCTACTATTATCCATACACCAAAAAAAAACTACAATTGCACTATTATTCTTCCTACATCAGTTTCTGAGGAGATTCATTTTTCAATGTTATAAATATGTTTTGCCCTAATAACAACTTTAGACAAGACAAAAATAATATATTATAAGAGAGTATGGTATTAGTTATAACTGCAGTATTTTATCTACTATAAGCTAATTTAAAATAAGTATATTCGTCGGTTTGCTCTTCAACTATGTAATTTTAACATACCCATGTTGAGAAACAATAAAAACAAAGTCACAGATAAATAATGTATCAAATCCCATCTATGCATGAACCACCTTCCAACTCACATTTGGGCTCTACTATATGCTTTACCACTATGTAGACAAACTATAAAAATTGATGGCCTTATAAGAACTGTAAATTGGGTCCATGCTTAATCTATAAGCAAAAGTCTAGATATAAAATAACAATGTATCAAATCCCATCTATGTATGAACCACCTTCCAATTCACATTTGGGCTCTACTATATGCTTTACCACTATGTATACAAGCTATAGAAATTGGCGGCCTTATAAGAGCTATAAATTGGGTCCATGCTTAATCTATAAGCAAAAGTCTAGATATAAAATAACATAATAGATTTTTTAGCAACCATGATAATTAGAACCCTTGGTGATGTTAAGTTGTGGAGCTAAAAGCTTCAATAGATGAGCGTATGCAGAAGTTGCTGGAGTTTACAATCACCATCGACGGTCAGGAATGGACTAGAGGCTGCCGATGTCAGTTATGATCGGCTAACATCGGTCACAGCCAGACAGATAGGGACCAACGTCGGTCACTTGTGCATCCAGAATCTATTTTCGTGGATAGAACAGATTGTTTGCATGATAAGTTTAGCTGTTAGTTGTAAGTCCACTTTTCTATTTTAAGCAGGACTGTTTTGGACCTTTGATTAGGAGGTAAATCTAATGGTTGATATTGTATGCTCATAAATCCCTAATGTTATATAATAGGGATAGATCTTCATAGCTTGACGGAGAACAATACTATAGATATAGAAAATACATGTATATGTGAATCAGTCTAGGTTGTTGGAATTGATTGTAATTGAGAGAGAGAACTCTTGAGGGAAAGAGATTTGTACATCTGAGAGGTGTGGAAGAAAGTGTGATTTCTTCATTGTATTTCCTTCTGGAAGAGTTTAATACAAGTTTTCAGGGTGGTTTCTTGTATCTCTTATTCTTTGTTGTTTCTGATTCTAGTTACTTATTATTCTGGTTTAATTCTATGTTTAGTTGCTTATACATAGTAATCAAGTTTGTTGGTTGATCCCCAACAAATGGTATCAGAGCCAGGTTGACTAATAGGTGTTTCAGGATCTAGTTAATGTTTGTTGATTATAGGTCACTCACAGGGGTTTCTATTTGAGTGGAAGAAAGTAAACTAAGAATGGAGAAGTTTAATGGCAAGAATTACCAATTATGGAGAATGCAGATAGAGAATTATCTGTATCAAAAAGATCTATACTTACCATTAGGTGGGGTTTCAAAGAAGCCCATAGACATGGAAGATGAAGAATGGGAAGTTCTTGATAAAAAGGCTCTTGGATCTATAAGATTGAGTCTAGCATCTACTATCTAATTTATCACAGGCAAAGTCAATGGTAGAGTTAATGACTACTTTAGCAAATTTATATGAAAAACCCTCAGCTTCAAATAAGGTATATCTTATGAAGCAGTTATTTAATTTGCAAATGCAGGAAGGTGGATCTGTATCCAATCATCTAAATGATTTCCATGGAATTGTAAATCAATTAAATTCAGTCAAAATAGTTTTTGATGATGAAATTAAAGCTCTATTAATCTTATGCTCTTTACCTGAAAGCTGGCATAGCTTGGTAATGGCAGTTAGTAATACTGCATCTACTTCAAATATTTTAAAAGTAGATGATGTTGTTAGTGTAATCTTGAATGAAAAAATTCGTAGGAAAAGCACAGAGGAAACATCAGGGAACGCTTTAAGTTTTGAGAGCAGGAGAAGGCAAAAAGAGAAGAGCAAGCAAGGGAGATCAAGGTCTACGTCAAAGATGAGAGGTAGATCCAAATCTAGAAATGGCAGGAAGATAACCTGCTGGAATTGTGAAAAGATAGGGCATGCAAGGAAAAATTATTGGTCAAAACCTAAAGAAGAAAATCAACATGAAGGTAAAGAAGAAGCAAAAGTTACAGGTATTGTTACACAAGATGCTCTTATATTCTCTTTGCATAATAATATATAATCTTGGGTTTTAGATTCTAGTGCCTCTTTCCATGCAACCCCAAATAGAGAATATTTTAGTGACTATGTCCATGGAGATTTTGGAATAGTTTATTTAGGAGATGATGAGCCTTGTAAAATTGTTGGCAAAGGAAAAGTGCAGCTGAAAATGTAGAATGGCAACACATGGATGTTGAGAGATGTCATGCATGTTCCCATCCTGAAGAGGAATCTAATTTCTGTAAGAAAGTTGGGGGATGAGAGTTGTACAGTAACTCTCACAGCTAAATCTTGGAAGGTTTTCAAGGGTGCACTTGTATTGGCCAGAGGTAAGAGAGTAGGTACTCTCTATTTATGTAATTGTATTACTGATAATTCTCCTTTTGTATTATCTACTTCAGATGTAGATGCAAAGTTGTGGCACCAGAGGCTTGGCCACATGAGTGAGAAGGGAATGACTATTCTTAAGTCAAAAGGTAAGCTTTCAGATTTGAAAAGCATAGATCTGGATTTTTGTGAGCATTTTATTTTTGAGAAACAAAAGAGAGTGAGTTTTCTCAAGACTGGGTCAACAAAGAAGAAGCACAAGTTGGAGCTTGTTCACACAGACGTGTGGGGACCAGCTCAGGTTGCTTCTATTGGAGGATCACAATATTATGTTTCTTTCATTGATGATGCTACAAGAAAGGTATGGGTCTATTGTATAAGGAAGAAATATGATGTTTTTGACACTTTTAAGATGTGGAAAGCTTTAGTTGAGAATGAAACAAGCAGGAGATTGAAGTGCCTTAGATCTGACAATGGTGGTGAGTTCTGCAGTTATTAGTTCAATCGGTATTGTTATATGAATGGAATACACAGGCAAAGGACATTTCCAAGGACACCTCAGCAAAATGGAGTTACTGAAAGGATAAATAGAACAATAATAGAGCATGCACAGTGTATGAGGTTGCATGCTATTTTGCCCTTACAGTTTTGGACAGAAGCTGTAGATACTACAGTTTACCTAATTAACAGAGGACCCTCTACAGCTCTGGATGGTGGAATTCTAGAAGAGGCATGGATAGGTAAAAAGGTATATCTCTCATTTCTCAGAGTTTTTGGTTCTGAAGCTTTTGTGCACGTTGATAAGGAAAATAGAAAGAAGCTGGATGCTAAGTCTATGAGGTGCACATTTATTGGTTATGGCTCTGATGATTTCAGATTCCAATTTTGGAATCTAAGAACTAACAAAATAATTAGGAGCCGTGATGTTATTTTCAATGAGAAGGTGATGTACAGTGATCAGCTCAAGAAGCTGAATCAATCTGAGCAGAGCAATGTTGAATTGGACAAGGTGACGATCCAAAATAAGCTCACGAGAAAGAATAATCATAGATAGGAAAACACAGAGACTAACATCAGTTAGGAAGGAATCGAAGTCGGCAATACAGGAACCGATGTCGGTCAGACAGTGACCGACGTTGATCAGGAAGGAACCAACGTCGGTCATGTGGAACTGACGTCAGTCAGTTACAAGCCTGGAGGTGACTGAGGTTGGTCACTGTCAGAGAATTTGGGTGGACAGCGTGTTGTGAATGAGTCTCAGATGCCCATCAAGAGGTTAGAAAGGGTAAGTAAACCTCCAATTTGATATTCCCCTTCATTATTCTATTTATTGCTTACTGATGGTGGAGAACTAGAGAGTTTTGATGAAGCAATACAGGTGGAATCCAAGAATCAGTGGGAGCTAGGCATGAATGAGGAAATTGATTCCTTGAAAGAGAACCAAACATGGAATTTGGTTGAGTTGCCAGCGGGAAAGAAGACACTGAAGAATAGATGGATCTACAGATTGAAAGAAGGTGAGAATGGACAGATGAGATATAAGGCCAGGTTGGTAGTGAAAGGATTTACACAGAAACTAGGTATTGGAGGATGGTGAGTTGAAGCTGCAAAAGATCCATACAGATAAGAACCCTACTGATATGTTAACAAAGCCAGTAACAAGGGAGAAGTTGAATATTCATTCAACTTTTGTTAGTCTTCAAGATTGAATTTGAAGATGGAAAAGCTAGAAGATATTGCTGTACAAGTTGAGTTGCAGCTATTTATCTCCAAGTGGGAGTTTGTTAAGTTATGGAGCTAAAAGTTTCAACAGATGAGCGTATGTAGAAGTTACTAGAGTTTACAGTCGCCATCAATGATCAGGAATGGACCAGAGGTTTTCGGTTATGATCGGCCGATGTCGGTCACAGGTAGACAAACAGGGACCGACGTCGATCACCTGTGCGTCCAAAATCTATTTTTGTGGACAGAACAGATTGTTTGCATGATAGGTTTAGCTGTTAGTTGTAAGTCCACATTTCTATTTTAAGCAAGACTATTTTGGACCTTTGATTAGGAGGTAAATCTAATGGTTGATATTGTATGCTCATAAATCCCTAATGTTATATAATAGGGATAGATCTTCATAGCTTGACGGAGAACAATACTGTAGATATAGAAAATACACGTATATGTGAATCAGTCTAGGTTGTTGGAATTGATTATAATTGAGAGAGAGAACTCTTGAGGAAAAGAGATCTGTACATCTGAGAGGTGTGGAAGAAAGTGTGATTTCTTCATTGTATTTCCTTCTGGAAGAGTTTAATACAAGTTTTCAAGGTGGTTTCTTGTATCTCTTATTCTTTATTGTTTCTGATTCTAGTTACTTATTATTCTGGTTTAATTCCATGTTTAGTTGCTTATACATAGTAATCAAGTTTGTTGGTTGATGCCCAACAGGTGATTGATCACAGGTTGATTTGAAACACAGAGAGTAAAAAAATTACACAATTTTTTTTGGTAAACATTTTATTTGCATTATGGACCGTGAAAACCTTAGGCCTTCAAAAACATTATATTTTACAACCACATAGTTGAAAGGTTGAAGGAAACCTGCTTAAATAATTTTAAATCTGAAGCACACTCACAGTGAGATATACTCACTTATAGAATAGACTTCCAACCTCTATGTATTTTTTAATGAGAAAAACATTTTTCATATACATAAAAAACAAATTAAAATTTTGGCACAAGCATAAATAAATAATTAATGCCATTAAAAAGGGCCCAATTTCATACAAATACATGTGTTTAGCCAGAGAACAATTCAATGAACAACATATAGAAGAGTTCCATAAGAATGATACTTAGTACATGAAACAACGGTGTTGTGAACTTGCCCGTGAAAATAAATTTTCAGAAGAGGAACTAGTGTTGGTCTGCCCTGTACTTAACAATGTATATCTACATAAGCATGTGTCTTAAATAAAATTACAAACAGCTGATATTGAATGAGCTGCTGGCTTGATAAATCCACACAAAGAAGATTTTTTTTTATTCATAAGCATTACAACAAAGCATCTACTTACTACTACACATTTTACTTAGTCTTACAACTAGAATAAATTATTGAATAGATCTAAGCCACAATGCTTAGATATGATTGTTGCAAGTTTTCGTGGTATCATCACGAAGTGGTAGGATTTTTCGAATACAAAACAATAGAATATTTTTATAAACTTTAGTTTAATAAATAAGAAATTAATGACCTTAATTATATAATATGCATACAATTTTTTTTAAATAAAATATAAAAATAATCACAAAATACTAAATAAATGTCAAATATCATAATAATCATTAATAATCACATAGTAAATTACTTAGACATCTATCACATCTGAACTTGGATGTACAAAGCTATAGAAATTTGTGGAAAGGATGGATTCACATTTTTTTTAAAGCATGTTGTGGTGTATTGGCATAAATATGGACCTAAGCATACATCTAAGCACCTTAACTATGATATGGGTTATTAATTTTACACCTTGGTTCCTTTGAGAAGCTATAGAAGTATGTTTTGATCTTGAAAGAACCTAGAAAATTAATATGGGTGTGACATGAATGTAATGGATACTATATAAAGAAAACTTCAATATCGAGCAAATAAAATTATTTTGGAAATTTAATGTGCAGTAAATTAAAACATTTATATTTTTTATTGTTTTGAAATTTATTTTTTTTTAATTTTTTTATTTATTGAAAGTGCAATTTTATTAATTTAACAAAAAATATAGTATAATATTAATAATATAAAAAACAGGTGAAAAAATCACACCCCCAAAAATCACATTGAGTTAAAGAAGCTTCAAAAGAATCATAAGTCTAAAAGAGGCCACAACCTAGCCATAGTAAAATGAAAATTATAGATGAGAAACTAAACTTCTCAGTATGAAAACTCTTTTACAAAAAGATGAGTTTTATGAAGTGAGTTTTTTTTTAATTATTTTAAAAAATAGATCTGGCTTTGCAGACATAACATAATAAATGTTGTCATATCATGTAGATTTATGTCATTTTTTACCTACACATGTTGCAAGAAACAAAGGTTATTATAGTTAAGAGACTTTTTAGATAAGTATTAGAATATTTTTATCAAGTTCCTATTTTTTAATTATTTTTAAGTAGTGGAGATAGCAAGTTTTAAGAAGTACTTACTATTTTCTAATATATATGATGGTGTTGTTCATGGCAAGTGTAAAATTGTTGTGTAGTTGGAAGCGACGTAGCAAAAATATTGTTGTTGAAATGTCTTGCTTGTATTCATTGAATGAGATTTTAGTTATGGCCAGGAAATTTTCCTTGGGGAGTATTTGATGTAAAGTGTAGTCAATTTGTCCATTTTTTGTGTGCATGGTGCATTGTAGTGCATGTTCATATGAGTACATTTGAATCTATTGACAAATTGTATAATGTGTAAAATCATGTGTTGGAGGAGCATCAATCAAAACCAATTGCCCAAAATCATTGAAAAATGTTGGAAATGAGATGCATGAACATTTTTTGCTTTTAGTAGACCTTTGACCTACAAAGTAGAGTTCTTGTTTATCATTATGTGAAATAATAGAAATGTTAAAACTTATTGAAACTTATTTTTTTTAAGTAAATTATTGAATGTCAAATACACGCTTACCTCAACATTTGTTTTTTCAAAACTTTGTAAATGGGATTTTGTATACTTGTCATTTAATACATCTGAAAAAATGGACTAACTTGCATGGAGCAAGGGAGTACCTTTAGTACTATTTTTAACAACATTTTTAAAAATCATTATTGGTGTCTTTGTTGAGGACAATGATTATTGTAGGCTGGGATATAGATATTTGTAAGTGTCATTGATTATAACATGGAGACTAAATATTAAATTTAGTGTTTTAAAAATTAGTATACGTGTGTATATGTTGAATTAAAGCAAATAACATTGAAAATGATGAAGAATTAGAGGTAATATGGAAATGATGAAGAAAGAGAAGTAATATGTTTGAGTATGTGTACTTATTGTTTCCATGTCATTTTTAGATTCACCATCCTTAAGACAAAGTTCATATTAATTAATTTATTTTTGGTAATGAATCATAATGGCACCAAATAAACTCACTACATATGTGTTGTTTGATTCCACAAGATCATGTATGGTGGTATCTAGGGTAATCATGTGTTCTTTGCAAGTTCTTGTGATTTTTTTTATAGTGTTTTTTGTTTTCAATACAAGGTAGAAATTAGTGTCACCTTTTTCATAGTGGCTTCTATTTTTTATTGTAAATTTTATGATACAAATACTATTCCAAGTGAAAAGTATCATAAAATATTTCTTATTAGATTGTTGTTAATGTTGACAATTATTGTCATCTGGCCACTTTTGTCAACAAGATCCACATGCACTATTTTTGTATTTGTTGGTGAATTTGAATTTGTTATGAAGTCAGGGCCATAAAGAACTAGTGCATCACCTTCAAAAACATTTCCACACCTTTTTGTAGAGAAGTCAATGATTGAAATTGGCATATATTGTCCTTTGTTTGAGCTACAAACATGGTTTCAATACAAGTATTTTATAATGGGATATAATGTAGTGCATTTTGAAATGAAAAGATCTAAATAAAATTGTGAGTTCCATAAAAAATGATAGATTTGTTTGTTCCTATTAAATAGAACAAGTTGAAAATAAAAAATTACCATTTCAATGGTTATTATTATTTTATTTCAATTTCTTGGTTAGTGTGATTTTCTAGCTCCATATTTAGTTTCATGTTAGCATTGTGACAATGGCATAACATATTTTCTTTGGCAATGTTAAAGTGGAAAAATCCAAAAAAATTGCAAGTTTCAAAAAATAATAACCTGTGAGTTATATATATTCTTATTATATAGAGAAAATTGCAAATAAAACATTATCAGTTTGGTGGTGGTGATTTTTATATTCATATTTATTGATTATTATGTTTTTCCAACTCCATATTTATTTTTATACAAGCATTTTTATAATGGCATGAACATTTATTCTTGGAAAAATAAAACAAAAAATGAATGGGTAAGATAAATGTCATAAATTATAGTTTTGGCTGGGGCTAATTTGTTTTTTTCCATTTGTTATTGATTGTTACTATGTGAAAATTACATTTTATGAATCCAATTATTTTGCATTAGTAACATGGTGTAAAGTATAAATTTATTTTGTGTTTGTACAAAAAAAAGTTTTGAAAGAAGAGAAGCAAATGTATAAATAGAGTAATAGGAATAAATAGAAGTCATTGTGTCTTGTGTGTATATGTCATATTGATATTATGAAAATTTGTGTCTTATGCAAGGGTGGTTGTAATTTTTATTGTACATCTAAATAATAAATTAAAATCAACTTGCATGATGATCATTTCAATAGGCATCAAAAATGTTAAATTTTATACTATTCATATCTATATTTATCCAAAAATGGTCTATGAGAGTACATGCATAAGTTTTTTGCAAGTTTTATATTAAAAAGAGGTTATGCTTCTACATTGTGTCAAAAAAATATTTTTGAGATATTTTCTACTCAAGCATGTCAATGTTAAATCTGCCAACTAATATGATCTTGATATTGGCTTGTAAAATGGGTGTGGTTGTTTTTATGAATTTTAATATATGAATAAGTGGATCATGTGGAGCTAAGTATATATTAACTATTTTTATTGGTATGTCTAAATAAAGTATATCATGTGTCATAGTCTCCATATTTCATGTATAAAATGCTTTAGTATTTTTTTAAACATGACATTATTCCATGGAGATTCATTCATGAATAATAATGAAACTTTTGACTAAGAATTATGTTGGTATTTCCATAGTTTTAGTTTATTATAAACATAATACAATTTCATTCATGAGGTTAAAGTCATGGATTGTGATTTCTAAATATAATTATAGGTTTTGTGTATCAAAGAGAAAATTTAAAAACTATTATATGTTTGATGACCAATTGTAAAAAGCAACATCTATTGTGCAAAATTTTATAGTCTATACATTTTAGTATTAACTTTATCAGATATTACAAACTTATTGTATTTTAATTTATTGACAAGATATAATGATTTGATGTTTTTTATGTAAGAAAGTGTGGTGTAGACAAGATCATGATGCTTGACTCTAGTAGGATCAAAATCTAGTCCATCCATCATAAGTCCCTATGATCTATGTACAATTCATGTGCATGTTATTTACACAAGAAATTGTTCATGTATGGCAAGTATTGGTTTCTTAATGCAAAGTTTTATTGATTAATGTTATGAGAGTCTAATTTTAAAAAAATTGGTCATTGTACAAGTCTTGAATTTTTTTGTATTGGAGTGTTCCAATGTTAGTGTCATTAAATTATATCCAAATAATGTCTAGTTCTTTGGGTGTATAATGTTTGGCAATTCCATAAACACCATTTACCAACCCATTTTATATGTCATAGTTTCCACCAGTAAGTTCAACCAATATGTTTCATTTCAAGGTTATTGTATTGGGCAATAAATGTTTTTCATTATTTTTAAGGTTTTCATGGATAAAATTCATTTTTTGTTAATAGCATTCAACCTATATGTTTCTTCATTCAGAAAGGAAAGTATATTGGCATTGTCATTTCCACCTCATTGTTATTATGAAACAAGTATGGAAATGTTGGATCATTGGGATGAGATCTATAACATATGGTATTCAAGTATTCAATGTCTGTTGTATTTTGGTGACAAGCTATAATACAGTTTAGAAAAGAAATAAATTGCATGTCTTTTTGTCTAATGACTTGTTGTAGTTGAAATCATTTTGCATTATCTGGCCAGAAGTATATGGAATTTTTTCTCCATGTAAGATTAGCTAAGTCAAAAATCCATTTATCTTGAATAGGTTTTATTTGATAAAAGTCACCAACAAAAATAATGTCAACATTTCCAAATGCTTTTGTGGGTGTATACATAATTTGATGAAGTCTTTTGTCTATATTTCAAACAATGTGACTTCCTAGTAAAGATACTTCATCAATAAAAAATAGACAAAATTGTTCAAAATAGCTTATGATATCTAGAGTATTTGAATCAAATGGCAACATATGAATAGATGTATATGGCAATTGAAAGACAGTATGTGTAGTTGCACCTTTTGCATTGCATGTTACTTTTCTAGTGTATGCAATAATGATTCCCATTATTTTTAAAGGATATATATAGATTCCCTTGTTATAAAACCATGATATTGTTTAATATTTTAATTTTATTGTGAATGTTTTTCATGTTCCTACTCTTCATTTTAAGAATAAATAGGTTAGGTTAATTTGCACAATTATCTTTCTCATTGCAATGTCTTTGACTATGAATTATTGCTCCTTATTCAATTATTTTTGCAAGTTAAATTATTCCTCTTTTCTTACTAGAAATGGTTGCTTAACTATTTGAAATTTATTCAATTATTGATTGTTGAGTAATTTTCTAGTTCTAATGTGATGTAAATCAAAGCCTATGTCATATTTTTTTCCATTATCAAAGATTTGCTCATTTCCTTTGTCCTTGTCAATGTCAAATATCATAGAATAATTAATGTTAATGTTGTCTTATAACAGTGTCAATTTTACCCCATTCTATTAGAATTTTTTCAATAAACATGGTTTCAATCTTGCTTATTAGTATCTTATGAGAAATGTATGTGTTGGCCCATGTGTTGAAATATTTTTTTAATGTCTCGTCATTGTCACGATATGGTGTAAATAACATCATTTTTTATTTATAATAGTTTTTTGGATCTATATGCACATTTATCTAACATGTCATATGATGTGTGGTTTTTTCATTTCTTTCTATTTGTAGATTTTACTAGATATTATGCCACCTATTCAGCCAAGCATGTGTGTTCCAAATGCACTGGTCTTGCAATATTATTTTCTATAGGAGAAGAACATATTATGTCTTCAGAATTTTAAGATTCTTGTGCTAATAGTTTTAGGTTCTTCTAGATGTATATTCAGTTTGTTTGTGGTGATGTGTTTATGAAAATTATTTTCCTTGAACTCTAATGTAATGGAAATGAAATCACAATGTGAATTGCTTGGCGACTAGACATTTGTTGATTTTGAAAGAGAGTATTTCCTAATTTTTATTTCCCTATGATTTATTGTCATTATTATACGCAGATTGTTCATGCACCTTATGAAAATCATTTTTTAGTGTATGATCAAAATTTGTTATATAGGATCAAAAATATGTTGTGGTAGCATATGCATCAAAGATGAATTATGAATTTGTGTTAGCATACCATAATTCAAAAATAAATTACAAAACCATTTATCCAAATATTTGATGGATTTATTTTTAACATTATGACGGTTCATGAAATACCACATTATAATGAAAGTATATATTCCATTTCAAATAAATTTTCATCATGAAAAAACATTTCAAATTTTGTGTCCTTGGTATAATTTTTATGCTCCAGTTGTAATAAAATTCTTGTAGCATTTGATTTTAATAGCTCATTGCTTTGGTCCAAAGGCTATAATATTATGGGTTTTTACATTGGAGGCAATGTAAAGTTGAACATGCAATGAGAATTTATATATTTTATACATGTACTTGTATTATGGTGTGTTTGCATTCTAGCCAAATCATCATCAAACAATGTTGAACTGTAAGATATGTACTTGTCTACAAATTTCTCGATTACAATATTTGACCAATGTCATGTACCCAGAGCATAAAAAGTAAATGCTCATTTCCTCTATTCATAAATTTTGTTACAAAAATTAATTCAAAAAATTTCTAAATAATTATTCATTTTTTAAAATTGATTTTTTAAATGCATTATATCTATGGTTAAAATAATGAGTGCAAAAAATTGGATTTTTATAATCATTGTATCAATGTTTCCTTCTTCAATGTTCTCATTGTACTTATTCTTGGTTTTTTGAGACATATTTTGTAATGCATGGCATAATGGCTCCCAAAATTATTCAACACCTATTAATGTGGCAAAATATGTTGGTGTTCTTGATTGCCTGATCATTGTAAAAAAAAAAATTCTTGAATTTCAAAAGAGTCAGGTGATGTTTGAATGCTTTTGAAAGCTCTATAGACTATTGGTGATTTTAGGATTTTTCTAGGTTCCTTTGGTCTCTAACATCTCTAGCATGGAGTTTTTTTCCCTTTAATTTACCTTTTCATATGCATATCCAAATACAACTTGAAACTTGATGTATAATGATTTTAATAGATTTGAAGAAGATATTAGTGATGTGGGTTGTAATATCAATTTTTGAGTGCAAGAGCTCCCAATTTGCTATTTTTTTGTATAATAATTTTTGCGTAACATCGTCAAGATGATTAGAACCATAATAAAAATTTGGAAAGCTCATTTCTTCTAAGAAATTATCATCAAATATACCTAATAGTTTGAATCCTTCAAATGGAGTAATTTCAATAATTTTATCTTGTAAGTCTTTTATTAATTGTGCTTTGGCAAAACCATACACAAGAGATTTAATAATTGGTTTTGATTCATTTTCATGTGTGTCATATTTATTGAATTTTATAGGAGCAATGTCAATTGATGATTCTTCAAAAAAAAATTGAAATATAATTTTCCTATCATGATCAATAGAAAAAATTCTTGCTTATATAGTGGGTTTTGGAAAAGTTTTGACAATGCATTCGAGACACATGGAAGTCTAAAATTTCCTCTTAAATATGCATCTTTGTATTCCAATTTTGTGTTTCATCTTTATTGCAATTGTTTTGGTCTCATCCAATTGTCTAAGCAATGCTTTCTAGATTTGATCAAAGTCTATAGGAACATTTATAATTATTCTGGTGATGTTGAATTGTGAATGTTTATAGCCAAGTTCCCATATTTGTGCAAATGTCATTCACAAGGAAACCAATATCTCATCTAAAAAGGTTAACTTATGCACAACATTTTTTCTTGTTTTATCCTAATGTTAAAAGGAGCAACAAACATTGATTTTTTTCATTGTCAAGAGATCTTTTGTATTGTTTGCATATTTATTTTCCTAATGCAACTATTTTTAATTTTGTGTTAGTAGAAATAGAATAAAATGTTTGTATAATGGTGTTGTCAATTGGATCAGTGTCTTTCTTAAAATTTAAGTGTTCACAAAGTACAAAAACATGAATGGGTGTGTCTTTAATTGATTTTAGATAGGTGTTAATGGTTTTTATAGATTTTAATCATATTATTTGGGTGTATGGTATCTATATTTTTGGCTACGTATCATTGATTTTATAGATCAAAATGATATTTGGTATTTATTTGTGCCAATGTATTTTTTAGATTCTTCATTGTATTGTTTGGTTGCATGGTTATTGGATTTTTGGCTACATATGGTTACTTTTATAAGTTGTAGTGATATTTGGTATTTGTTCTTAGATTGAAGTATATTTTCAATTAAAATGTGATTTGCATGATGTTTAACATCTATATAAGATGTTATTTTCATTTCAAAATGTCTCGAAGGATCAATATTTGATGAGATTGTGTCAATGTCATAAGGCATTTCAGATGTAATATGGGTTTCACAAATTGTTTTCAATGGCTCATAGTGAATATGAGGTGTATCTATCTCAAAGCAAATTATATTGTATGTTTTTTGTGGTGATGACAATTGTAATACATTTTGGCAATGCTTTTGGTTTTTTTTTACCATAATTAAATTTTGGTTTGTAGAATGTTCTAAATCCATGAGCATAAAAATCTATTTCTCTCAATGCCACTTTGTTCATATAACATTCCAATCATTGCAATGTACATTTTTCAGTTGGAAATGTTTTTGGGTTTTTTTACTAGTTCTTGTTTACAAACTTATAAAGAATTCATTGCATTGCTATGTGCTCTAACAATTTCATTGCAAAAGGATTGAGCCATATATTATCGAAAAGCATGACCATTGAATTCTTAGTCAATAAATAAACTAATGGCATTGTATAAGCTTTCTCCATAATTTGAATTGAATGTAGTTATTCTATATAATCGATGTTATTCTATTTCAAGAATAATGACATTCCAATAGGAAAGAATATTATTGCAATTATTTTATAGCTTTCTATCTAAGATTGAGTAGTTGATGCACATTTTTTGTAAAAGATTGGTTCAAAGTGGCTATGACTAGGTTTTATATTATGAAACAAGGTTGAGTACTATGGAATGCAACTATCTTTGTTGAAATGCATTTTTTTTTGGTTTGTTAAAGACGAAACTCAAATTTTTATATCTAACCATTTGCATAGCCATTGGTTACAAAATATGTCACCCCAAAGACCACTTTCACCTTGATTTATAATTTCTTTTACTAAAATTCTCATTCTATGAAAATATATGCTTTTGTCATATTTGCTTTGTGTGTGTGTGTGTGTGTGTGTGTGTGTGTGTGTGTGTGTGTGTGTGTGTACACACACACACACAAAGCAAATATAACACACTTGGATGTAGTTGATTGGCATATGAGTTTATTGCACATGAATCACTGTTGTTCAAAGAATTTATAAAATAGTTAATGATCCTATTTCCTATCATATTGGATGTGTAATGAAAGTGTAATAAAAATTAAATTGTGTCAAAAAGGTAATATTCAATATTATAACTGAATGATGCAATTTTAAAATATTTTCATGATTCAAAGCATCATCAATGCTTGCAAAACATTGTTTACTTTTTAACTTGTATGTCTCCACAACAATCAAAAGTTTCATAGCATCTGATGTTATGTTTTTCTATCTTTTCACTTTTTATTTCTATTTTTGGTTTCAGGGGCATGCATGCATAATGATCAATAAATAGAATGTAAAGCTTCACATGGCATGGAATTTCTCACATTTTATTTAGCATAAGAACTTAAACTACATGATAACATTTTATGTAGGTTATTAACTTAGTTCTTAAACATAATGTGCAATCTAATTATAGTTTTTTATTTCTAATCTTATCATATTATTTGTTTAAACATAAGAATGAAAGTTTATTTTTTGTGTTTATAAGGGAAAGTATAACTTTAAGAATTATAAATTGTACTAATGGAGATTGTAGACACATAAATTTGACACATGGAATTTCAAAATAGGCATTTTTTCATATGCTTACACTTATTAGAATTGTTGATTGTGAATAATTAGCTTGTAGGATCATATCAATGGTTGGATTGTATCTAGCTCAGTTCCTAGTAATAGGTGTCATGGATGTTGGATTGATTTTGATTGGCTAGATATTGGATATGACTTAGACACATGTCAAATTTGGTTTGAAAATTAGAATTGGATTTAACTTAGAAAGTCAGATTTGCTTTTACTAAACCAAGTAGATTAGTTGATCATAATTTATTAGATGCTTGTTTTGGATGAACCAAATGGATTATATGTTTGACTTGGTTTGACTAAACTCATTTTATTGTGTTTAGATCAAGTGTTTGATTTGGATATCATGTGATGTTTGAAATGGTTGATTTATTTCAATTTTGGATTAGGTCTTGTATTGGTTTAGCAAATAGGGGATACAATTAGAACATCAAGTACAAACCTAGATTATTCAAGTGGGAGTGTAATCAAATAGTGGCCCACTAATCTACCCTAGAATATGATGGGTATATGGTGGGTGATCTTCAAAAATGTTGCATTCCCTATACCACTATTTGATATATAGTCGAAAAGTCTTAAGTTAGGATAAATAGGTTGTTTTATGGGTGTCCTCTATATACCTCATGAAATATTGAGGCCCAAATCCATGATGAGAGTGTTGCCTAAGGCCTTGGTATTAGAGGATGAAACCCCTCACTTCAATGTGACAACAAAAATGGATGACCACTTAGATAATAATGATAGTTTATTCCTAATTTATATACCCCACTAAACACAAGGTTTGTCTCTATACTAGGTGATAAAATCTAAGTTACAAGACCCCAAAATATGAAAATAAAAGGATGAGAGTTGTTTATAATTTATAACATCACCTTGCAACATTAGGGAAGAGCATAAACAACTACCCCTAGAATAATGTACATATACCTAGGTTACTTTTCATCCCCACGATCACATTATGGCATGATGTAAGAACATACACGACTTTGATCTACAAGCACACACAATAAAAAGTCTAAATTGTAAGATAAACAAACAAGGTTGATTGATTTTGTATTTAACATTGAAAAAGAGTGTGTTTTATTGGTAAAACATCTTTGGCCTATGATAACCTACAATAATTTGTTTGAAATGTCTTTATCATGTGTCTATCTACACGATAGTATGTATAATGAAAAAATGTTACGGCACTGCTTCCCATGCCATAATACATTTTTGTAAACATCATTTATAGCTTATTGAAAGGTTTTAAAATAATGTAAATTAGTGCTCTTTTCAAGTGATTTTTGCTTTGTTTTATTCAACATATGAAGAAAGGAAAAGCATTTTTTAAATTTAAATGTTGGGACATTTTAAAATCAAAGTTCAAAAAAGCATGTCGTTCATTATTATTAAATTTTTTTCATTCACAAAGAGTTTATCTCATGTCAATTTTATAATTTTTTGATGTTAAATCAAAAAACATGGTTGATAAAAAATAAAGAGAAAAAAAAGTAAAAGTCTGAAAAGCTAAGGGAGAAGATAAAAAAATGTGAGGACTATTTCTCATATAAGGAGAAAATTTTGGTTTCTATGTGGTCTTGAGGATTATTTCATATATAAATGCTTCATATTTTAAAATGTTTGATTATACATTTTTTAAATTGTAAAAAAAATGTTATATGTTTTGTCTCTTGAAAGCATGTAGATCATTGTTTGTGCCCTCATTATTTACTTGGGCTACAAATTCAATTTCTAGGCACTAAATTTTAGGAATAACTAAGAATAAATTTTATATAAGCAACATTTATGCAATTACATTTGTAGGCATGGGACCTTTACTTATGCAGTCTAATGTAAGGAGGTTGGTCTCTTATTTTTATGTCCCATAAAATTGAAACAATATAATTATAGGAATAAAAGGATTGTTTTGTTTAAAATAGGAGTCCCACTTTTTACGTCGAGGGAGAAAGTTTACCCCACCGAATCAAAGACTTTTTATTAACATGGTATATTTTATTTGAAATTTTAATTTGTGATAAAAAATATATATATAGACCATCTATTTGCATATAATTTTTTAGTTGAAATTTATCCCCATGAATGAATTAAAATACTTATAGAACCATTAAACTAGAAAAAAGTCTTAATTTTTTAATTGAAATTTTCTTTGAATTATATTAATAAAATATTATGAAACACAAGTTATTCATGCAAAAAAAAATTACCTAAACCCCTTATTATAACAACAAATGTAAAACAATATGAAAATATTATCAAATACCCTCCTTTAAATCAAATATGAAACAAGATTCCTTACTATATGGTCTTTATGGTTTTCTAACTTTGATTTCAGGTTAAATAAGAAAAAGGAGTTGAAACAACCTTGTAGAGAACTTTTTCAGTGTAGGATAATGTTGGTATCAAAAAATGTTTCATAAAGTCACTAATTATTGTTATATGTTTCAAGCCTCAAGTTAAAGATCAAAAGGAAAAGGAATTATGGAAATGTAATCTATACTGAAGAAATCACTACCACGTGAACAAAAGAAGAGAAGCAGTAGATGATGGTCGATATCCTTCTAAGGATAAAGAATGGTTTGCCTCCTCCAAATATATCTTCAATAATTTCTAAATACATGTTCTAAGAAGGTTACCTTGGGAATAAGCCAAAAATTAATAATGACTATAACAAAAACATTGAAATGAGAGGAGACATAATAAGAATTTTGAGTTCTCAGATAAACTATGATTTTTTTTGGTATCCATAAAATGGCCAAATATGACAAGAAATTTAGATTTTTAATTGGAACCCATGATGTCTTAAAATACTATAAGTATGCCCTTGAGATGTTGAGTTTTAAGGAATGCAATCTACACAATGCTTGGAAAATAATGAGTATGTAGTTCAAGATTAATATGTTTGAGAAAGTTTCATATTATTCTGATCAAATGTTGTTTGATATTTTTTAGATCATATATATCTTGATATAACATTTGATATATGTTTTTTGTCATGATTATAATCCATAAACTCACTAATTGAAGTATTTTTTTCTTATAATCTTGTTGAAAATGAATACTTTACTCCTAAAGATGGTGAAGAATGGAAATTACGCATTCCATATTTCCAACATAATGAAAAATAAGACTTAACAAATACCTCTATGAAACATATGAGCACATATCAGATGATGATAGATCAATTGAACCATCTATAGATTGGTCTAAAGAAAGTCTTAATTTCTAAGACTAAGTAGTTGATGAAGCTTGGTGGACCTTTCTATTCTTTCTAATTTATTCATAGGTGCAAAAAAATAAACTCTTCTTTGGAATTATGCTATTATTTCATGTTGTAATGGATGTGTAATCTAGAATTATTTCTCAAAATATTCAATTTACAAAATATGCACGCCCTTTTTATCAATTCAACATAATATTCATGTCCTCTTTCTCAATTCATTACAAATGCTTAATAAAATGATTCAATTTTTTTCTTAATGGAACTTTTTACTCCAAAATATATTAATCTAGCATTACATCTTACTTAATGAGTGACTTTAGTAAAGACAACTTGAATTCATATGCTAAAGTCTTGTTAAAGATGGAAATAAATTTTCCTTTAACGACCCCACAATGTCATTGCATACTAAATGTAATTAAGTCATAAATAAATTCACCCAAACATTAGTAATTAAATCACCCCAATGTCACTTCTAAATTACCCTTGACTTCAGCTCTAAATAACACCCCAACATCACCTACTAAAGTCACATTTTCTAGAGATGCCCTAACATCACCCTCTAAAGATGTCTTCCAAATATGACTTAAAGGTTATAAATTTGACAAAGGAAAACCTAATGACTTAAATGTGACTTTAAATGGTGTAAATGTTGTAGTTTCACTTGTAAAAATATCAATAGAGTCACTTCAATAGGGATTCATGTTGACGATATGATTATAATAAAGGCATTCAATTGAGGAAATAATACTTGTTAGGTATGCATCATGTCTACATTTAAGCATGGTGTTTGTACAAATAATTATTATTCAAAGGATCCAACTTTCACTTAAATTGATGGTGATAAATAGCCACAAATGGTAATTGTCTTAAATGTAGTTAGGTGCATTATTGGTTCTTTTTTACATTGTCATATAAAGACACAATTACATATATAACTGACTTGTATGGACACAATAGAGTTATTGATTACAACCTTAAGATCACATATATATACCTAATGAAGCTCAAATTATAGGTTTTAACACAAATTAAACATTTACTAATAGGTCAAAATTGTATTTATTTATTATTATTATAAATTACATGCAACATCAACATAACACATGTATTAATATACATAATCACACATATACGTAACCACAAATTACTTTAAAGGGTCGTGTCCATATGCCTCAAACTTTTGAAAGGATTTATATAATTAGAGCATATATGTGAATTTTTATTCAATTAAATTCCAACAATGGGACATGATAACACTAAATACTTTTATTATGAATTGCTTGACAATATCCTAATTAAATATCCTCATGGTCAAGTAGGTTTTTTAAATGTAACACTAAAAATTTTAACTATGAATTGCATGACAATATCCTAATCAAATAATGTGATTCTTTAGAATTTGAAAATGGGGGTGATAGAAGTATTCACTCTTCAAGAAAATGGGTGTGTCACAAGTGTGCATTCTTAAATTGTTTTTGATAGTTTGGATTCTGAATTAGGTTGTCTCTTTCTTAATGCTTTGATTTGGATAATATGATGCGAAATTCTGAGTATGCAAACTAAATACTAGGGTACCTTATTTTTAGGGGTGTTCATTGTTTATCAAAACATATGTTTCCATGGAGTTTCTGGTATGAGGAAAAAGGTTTCTAGTAGGTAACATATTTTATATGGATTCCAATGATTACATGGGACATAACACACACACACACACACACACACACACACACACACACACACACACACACACACACACACACACACACACACACACACACACACACATTTAATAAGTAAAATATTAAATATAAAAATCATAGTTGTAATTTGTAACACCAAAAATAATTAATCATTCAATAAAATTGATTTGAAAAATCAAATATATTTTTTTAATTGTATTAATGTCCTTCCCCCGCTTTTCTATATATATGCAGGCCACTGGAGATGCATAAGCATCACCAACATTATAGAAGGGCATCCCCACCTTCCCCAAGACTTCCTAGGGGATTCATAACATCCAAGATGGTAAGAATTCCCTAGGATTCCTTAGGGGAGTTTGAAACACCACTCATCCTTCCTAGAGATGCATAGGCATACTAAACAAAGATAAAGTCAATATTGGCATTGTGAAGAGCCAAATTTCCTAGGGATGACTAGGTCATCCTCCTATTTAGTTGGGAATAGTAAAGGTCATTTCATCTCTATTTTAAGTCCCTTGAATGTATATAACATCTAGAATAAGGATTTAAGTTTACGGGCCACATCTCTAGGGAAACATCAGTTTAATAACACTACAATTGTTTTTCATCTAGTAGACTCGAAACACAAGCCTTCTTTCAGCAAGTGATATCAATTTATGGTTATATTCAATGTAATCATAAAATGTAAATATAGGTAAAGATTGTGTCAAGTTCACATTAATTTGATTAAGAATGAGGTCCGCTTTCCATATCTCCCTTGAAAATGTCATTCATTAGTAACTTGGTTCAAATAACCCAACTATCATATAAGTTAGGTTGACACTTCAATTCATCTTAGAAGAGTAAATGGTTACATTAATGATTTAAATGGTGATGTGAATAAAATAATAGATGTTATTTATTATGGAAATTTCCCACATGAAGTATGACATGAGTATAATTTTAGCCCTTGAGTATAAGATAATATTAAGTCATTTATTACACATTAAGCATGGTATCTTTCCAATTCTTCCACTTGGTCAATACCACTGTGAACTCACTACAACTTTTACTATTAAAAAATGTACTTGCAAGAAAAAAAGGGCTTAAAAAATCACTCTCTTATTTATATGAACTATCCTTATGCTAACCCAATAAATAACAACATAAGAGATACTTGACAACAATAGTGTGTATGTGTGCATATGAATGAAACTATTAGGGCTCACCTAGTGATATGAACATATAATATTATGAATATTATTATATTGATTCATGGAATCATAGAAAAAACAACATGATTAAACAAAATACCATAAACCATGGAGAAATATAAACACACATCCATTAAAATATCAATAGACAGGGATCCTGGGTAACTCCCACTGCATTAAATTTCAAGTTATAACTACTCTTCAATTACATCTCATATTTTAAAGTAGAGTCTACACCCATGTATAAAATTAGTTATTTTAAAATAGATACTAGAATAACTAAAAGTCCTTTTTATTACTCTTCATTCCTACTATTTTTTTGACTATAACAAATTAAAATTCAGAAGATATCTCGTCATATATCCTATTGGTTTATATTTTCACCTAAAGGTGTTTTTACTAATTTTTAATGCTCTTATTAGTAGAATCGTATCAAGGAAACTATAAAACATGAACATCTAATTATTTACAATCTATGTTCCATGAAGTCCCCTCTGGGAGGGGGGTGAGGTAATATAGGCACGTAAAAATGGTACCCTAAAGTCTTAGAAGTTGATATATTGATAGGAAAAATGCATAAGGATGGAAATAGAGACCAGGGGGTAGGTGTGCATGCTAGAAGAACATAGTTTATAAGGATATGTATATAATATACAAGTTAAAGATTATAGCCCAATGGATAGATTCACATGTTATTATTAGACACCATGTGTGAGAGAGATATAATGATATTGCACTCCATAAAGCAAACAAAAATCATTAGAGACTTTGAGTATTTTCTCACCCTCAGGATTCTATTATAATGGATTTAATTTTTTCCTTAATATATGGTCCATGGAAAAATTCCACCTCACTCTTACAAAACTTTACCTACCATTCCATAAAAAATTAAAAATTAATTGTTTGATAAAAAAAGAAATTTCTTTTCATTTTCAACATGATTTAGGTTTCCAAAATCATGCATGAGTGCCTTGTTATAACCTAATTTGACACATATTTCTTCCTCTCATGTGTTCTTCTCTTCACCCTACAGTTTAATTTTATGGATGGCAACCAAACATGTCACCAATTATTTTTATTCAAGACTGCCATATCTTTTGTGTTGCTTCTTCTACCTCTTATGCTTCTCCCTCATCACTTAACATAAGTGGGTGTACTTATTATATGTTCATATTCAAATATTTCCTTTATTTTCATACTTTCCAATATGTAAACAAGATATGTAATATGAATTTTATTTTTTGGATTAAATATTGTACCACCATCACTCCAAATGTTAATGGGTTAGGAAGTTGCAGTACCATAGAATACTAAATCATGTCAACATCTGCACATGTTCTTGGTCATGTGATGATGATCATTTATGATATGTTAATGTAGCCTAGGAGAATACATATCTATATGAAATCATTAAGTTTAGTGATATTATGCCTGACACAATGTTTTTTTATGACTTTGAGAAGAAGAAAAATCATTCCTACTCTTAGGCACCCTTAGTAGTGATTTTATTTTTCTTGTTTATTTTGAATTAGTTAGGTTTAGGTCTCAAATACTACCAAATATAGATTTTAAATCTCAGTTGCAAAGAATTTTTCCAACAAATGGGTACATATTATATACCTAAAGTCCATGCAATCCATGTGATTTAGAGATTATGAATAATCAAGGAGAAATAACCCCAACCCTTCAAACACTAAAAGATTTAGTATCTCACCTCTATGTACATGACAAAGAAGTGAGGTGTTTGATTTATTACCAATTATTTTGATTGGTTCATTTTAGGTTTCCTCCCATAGTAGCCATATTTATCTCTTCTCTTCTCCTCAACGTTTGTAGTCTTCCTAAGAATAAATTTAGATTGAGATTAATTTTGATCATTTTTCCACTTGATTAATTTAATGCTGAAGAGGATTTCTTGTCCTTATCAATTTATGCATATCCTTGTTATTTCCTTATTTATAGAGTGTGATATAAACTACCTTATTTGACAGTGAATACTATTCACGTGAAAAGGGTAGTGATTGGTTGTCTTGTATCTTTGATATGGTGTTTAACACTTTTTGGAAAAGAGTTAGGGGGGAATGGTAATAGCCTAATTTAAAAAAATTAAGATTCCCAAGAGCAAGCCAATTTAAATAATTCATATTCACAATATTCAATTACAGTGTTGAATTATGAAAATATCCTAAATATATAAAGTACAATACAAAACACTAATTTGATTATGTAATAATGAATAAGAGATAATATTTAACTTGTTTACTATTACATAGGTAGGTATGAGAAGTTTAGGTGTGGAAACCATCAAACTGATACTTAGGATTGATTCGTTAAATTATGAAAATTAGTCATCTATCATCCAAGACATTACCATCAGATTAAATACATTAACATCCATTATTTTGTCCAATTTGTATGCTTATATAATATATATAATATCAACTTTCTTTAAATTCCACATATGCCTATTATATGTCATTGTCACCTTGCTAATTTTCTATTTGGATCTCATGCACAAGTCTTTGATATCAGTGTGTAGCTCAAAACCCTAGGTCCTCCAAGTAGGACATGTGATCTTTCAAAAACCCTTTGTCATTGAGGATTTCCTACATAGCCAATACTCTGAAGAGTGCCTTAGACATATTTATTTATCCCATATGTGTGGCCTTGTGTGTGAACAATAGTGTTTTATTCTATATGAGAGTGCATGGTGTGATTTAGCTTGAAACTTGACAAATACCACTCATGTGCTATTATTTGAATACTTCATACCTTATAAATATTTTTCTTATGATTGATATGGAAATAAGGAATAATAGGATAGTATTAAATTTTTTATAGGTGTTTTTTTAAAATAAATGTTAGATGAGTGCTTGAAGAATACTTGATGATAATGAATTCTCTTTTACTCTTATTTATACCCCTTCTTTTGAAATGAGTCTCACAAAGATTTAATTATGACACTTTGGCTAACCCTTACATATCAATATATTTTCAAATTTGAGGCTTTGTGAGGTGTGGACACTAGCATTGGAACTAGGACACTAGCGTCAATGCTAGTGTCTAGGTTTGAACAGTAGTATCTTGGAGAATAAAGAATTGTTGAATGTGTGTGTGTGTGTGTGTGTGTGTGTGTGTGTGTGTGTGTGTGTGTGTGTGTGTGTGTGTGTGTGTGTGTGTGTGTGTGTGTGTGTCATTTTTTAAGTTACAAGTGATATAAATAATCATAACAACTAGGTTGGGCCATAAGATAAGCATTTAGGCACAGTGAGATGGAGAATGCAAGCCTTTCAGTTACGAAGATGTCATGAATAGATGGGTTGAGCTTGAGTGATATTTTTCAAGTGTGAAATATTATTTTATCATATAAAATATATATTTAGCGTATGCATTTTCCCCACCTTTAATGTAGTAATGTATAAGGATGAAATTACCAGGTTAAAGGAAAGAAAACCATATTGTGGTGTGTAAAACATACCTTGTATTTACTTGAGCTATATCTGAATTTGTTGTATGTGTGTCTTTCAAATGTATGTCGATGTGACCATTTTTCCCCTTTATATTTTGATTTGGTGATGATACTTATTAGTTACAACATTGAATAAAGTTTCATAACTAAAACTTGGATAAGTGAAGAGGATAATTGGAGGGTGATCATGCCCCAAATCTAATGCCAGAGTGAGTTGTAACCAAGTCCATCAAGAGCACTAAATATAAATCACATAAACCTAATGTAAACCATATATTTTAGCCAATATACCCAATTTCCCTTGATTCAAATGGTGTAACATGTCAACTTGTAAAAAAATATAAGTAGTGTCAAGGTGATTGATGGTACACAATATTAATCACACTACTCAAGAGAGCCCACTACTATAATAGATAAAATATCAATCAATGTTTCTTGGTAAGGTTGGTGCATGAATATATGTATATGAATATGAATGTGTATTTGTAATTTGGTGTATTTTCATGTCATATGCACCTCAAAGGTGTCTCAAGCTGAAGTATCTATCAAAATGTAACTTGTACTTAGTAACCATGTATAAAATTTGCCATAAATCTAAAAAAGTCTATTCCAAATCTGTGAAAATTGGATGTATAATATTCTAACCTAAGTGCATATCTGAATCATGCAAATTGTATTAAATTATGCCAATATTGTGAATTTTATATATATGGGCTCATGTATCTATGGCATGCCCTCATTTATATGCCCTCCCATTTTGAGGTGAGGCTAAATGTTATCTAATAGTCACCTTATCTCAAAAGGATAAGAAAACCATGTATATGTATCAATCATGTAGTAAAGAATCATATAATGGAATCATCTATAAATCAATATATCAATTAAAATCATAGTATCAAACATAACAAGCCTAAAATGCATGATATGAATCATGACAACATATAGAAGTAAAAAGCAAAAACTCAGTAAACAATCAAGCACACACACATAATATCTCACAAAAGGGGTCTAAGGAGACCAAAAATCAGGGGCATTTTCAAATTTTGCACACTTAAGGGGAGGACGTGTTTAAATATCAACACACCAAAGAAAAAAACACTTAGGGCACTATGTCCAACAAGCAAAGAATATGTTAAAATTCCCCACGTTCTAAAAAATATAACAAATAATAAGTACACTCAAGTAAGCCTAATGATAGTATGAATAAGTAAAATACTAACATAATCATATCATATTAGTTCCTACATATATGTGTTAGTAAAACATCTTGTAAAATAACATATAAAGTATATTAACATCTTGTAAAATAACATATAAAGTACATTATGTAAGATTCATGTGTAAGTGTGAATATATAATATCAACATGATAATGTAAAATTATCATAAAATAATAGAACATGTATCGACCGTGATCAAAAAAAGCAAGATGCCCCTGGCATAGTGTGTCACATGGGAAGAAGAAAGGTCCAACATGTTCATGGGCATGTATCATGGATTTAGTGTATACTTGTATCACACTAAAGTACCCATGAAACATATGTGTGTATATAAATTATATGTTAGCTACTAACATAAAGTAAACAACATATATAAAAACTAGCAAATGTGTGAAATGCTACATATTTTTGTATTTTTCTTTATTTGGATGTTTTTGTATTTTCTTGATTATTTGTTTTATTTTTATTTTTAAAAATCATGGAATATCAATTTTATGATCCCATCTAAGGGATGTTGATAAGGTTCTCTAGAATGATAATATGGTATAATAAATTGGTCATACTACAAAGGATAATGCATATGTGTCGAATTTAAAACTGTAAAATATGCAATGCTCTAAATATGGCTCATAGAAAGTTTTAGTCGTGAAGTAGTAATAGAAGCTATATTGTTTTGTGGAACCCATTATTTTTTAACCCTAAAATATAGATATGGGTAATCTAGGGTTAAAGGGGTAAGAGATAGCCTAGTACACAATGATGATAGATTATCTCTAAAGCAGGCCAATTGTTTGTGAAATTCAAATAAAACATATAATGAATTTATTATACTAAGATATATTAAAATAGAAAGTAAAACTATTATAGGTATTTTAATTATAATGAAATTGATATACTTAGCTAGTTTTGATGCTAATATAGATTTGGATTCTAGATAAGTCACCTAATTCTATAAATTATACCTTGGTAGTCTAGACACTTGTGTCAACTTAGGACAGTTGTGTCAGTGTTACTATCTAACTTGGATGCATGTGTCTAGTATGGAATACCTTTTGAAATTGGATGCAACCACTTGGATTCTTCTAAATTCTATTTCAACTTCACTCTAGTGCATTCATATCTAGATCATGGACTAGCACTTCTTTTCAAATAGTAAAACCTTAGTTCTTCATCTTTATAGTGGTTGTGGAAAAAATGGATTAGTGGGAACATAGTGTCAAACTACACCAAAGACCCCTCTATCAGTGAGCACTGCCAACATAGCCAATAATTTGAAGAGGACCTCAAAATTATGTAGTTTTCCCCTATGTATTGGCTTGTGTGTGAATCATGTCATGTGTGATAGGCAAGTACAATATTGATTTAACTTGTAACTTGGAAAATATAGCTCTTAGGTTGTTCTTTCAATACTTCAAACTTGTATATATGTTATCCTTAGGATTGATATGAAATAAAATAAAATAGGGAAGCTCTGCTCACTTGAGTGTTTGATGAGTGCTTTTTTGTCTATGCTAGGTGAGGAATGAATGAGGATTGATATTGTATTTATACCAATTCTTTTACAGAATATATCACATTAAATCACATAGGCTGACCATAATAATAAATTTCATTTGTAAATTAGATGAATTTAGGGCAATGGATGCTTGCATTGGAATAGGACATTTACATTGATGTAGGCATTTGACTAATATTCAAGTGTCTAGGCATTTGGAAAACATGTGTAGGTCTAAAACTTGAAAAGATGGAAGATAAGTAGGTTAATAACATCCTAGGTAAGATAGAAGGTCTGAGTCATCAAAAATCAAATTGGTCATACTAGTATATAAGTAATTAGGCACATAGATATAGTGTATGAGAGTATTTTGGGAGTGGGAAAGGTCTATAAAATGAAGGTACATCCATGATATATATTTTCCAAGTGTACAAGACTGAGGTGATATATAATTTATAAATAGTGTCTAAATTTACCCCCTTTAATCTAGTAATGAAATTGTTAGTTTAAATGAAAAGAAATGTGTACCTGGTTGTGTATAATATACCTTATCTTTGTTTGAATCCAAATTGAGTGTTTTTTTTGTTATTTACCTGCAACCAAAATCATGTTATAGTGTAGACACCCATATTACATACAATCATAATTTCATAACATTTTTTTATAGTCTCTTCGCATATATACACCTCTTGACTGAGGATTAAGTGTTTGGTGATGCGACCTCTTGTGTACCTCTTAGGATCCATCTTATTTCACTTTATTTACCTTCCCTTTAGGCCTATATGCTATTTTATTACTTTCCATCCAATGTGTGCTAGGTATCCCTACCTTTTGTTTCCTATTATCTATGTGTTTCTATCCCCTAGACACTTGCATATTTTTTAGAAACTAGCATCTATGCTAGTGTCTAACTATGACACAAGTGTCCAAGCTTATCTTTTTTTCCTTTTCCATATATTTCACTTTGTGACCTTTTTTTTAAAACTATTTTCCTATACTATCATTATATTTTCATGCATCACTAGATCCTAATTTAAAATCAAGAGGTCCTTATATATATAAAGGTTATAGTCTACTCACACTACCTAAAATTTTGATTTAGTAACTATCTAATTCAAAGATACTATATATTTTAAGCTATCAAACCATACTACAACATTGAATCAAATATGTAAATAATTCAAAAGGTTAAATATGCTATTGTATTACTTGTACCAAGGTTTATTACGAGAAAGAGCATATAGTTTCACAATTTCAATTCCATGCACATGCCTAGGATGGAAAATTATATGTGAATATGAGACCCTCTTTGGTGTATTATCTATGTAGGCAACACTTAGCAATAAGTGGGGTTACTAGGGCTAGCTTGACTTACATGCTAACCCTTTTTACCAATTTACAAAAGGTTCAATGCAAAAGCACTAGGGTTTTGTTCATTGGATAGATTTGGCACATAGGTGGATATAATTTGAGGCATAAAGCAGTTATACTGGTGACAGTGTAGGCATGGTATAAATTTTGATCAATTCCTAAGTGTATTGATTGGAAACCTATGTCAAAGTCATACACCTGCATCGATGCTTCTACCCCTATTTGATGCAAGGATCTAGTGGATAAAATAATAAAAATACATAATAAATAAGTGAAAACCTCTAATGCATTCCTATGATGACTCCTAATCACTGTCATACCTCATAACATAATATCAAATAATATATGCTCTCTTTTGTCCCTTGGTTACCTTATACTTATTATATTTAATGCACATGCTAAATTAGGAAAAATCTATATTATTAGCTATAATCTAGTGTATATATAAATATTGTTATTCCTTTCAAACATTTTATTGGTTTGTGTGTTTTCTATGATATACTCGAGAAACATAAAACAATTGGTGAACCTAACCTTTGTTATTGAGCCAAAACCCTAATTTTCATGTAGGGTCTTCTCCTTCAGAATAATTTCATTTCAGATTTATGTATTTTATTTTTAGGTCTGATTTTCTCTCTCCTACTTATATGGGCATAGTTTAGGAAAGATTAGTTACAATATTTCTTTGGCCCTAGTGGTTGTGTTCATAATTTTCTTAAAAGTTAAAATCCTTATGGAGTCATTAATAGAAGGCCATATAAGGAAACCCAATTATTTTGATCATTTATTTAATGTTATTGATGATCAATGTATTGCATATGAATATGTTATATAATATTAAAAACAAGATAAGTCCCCTTTTGTTTACAACTATGATAATGAAAGAACCAATGATGCAAATGCAAATATAAATGAGCAAGGTAGTGATCTCAACATTTCTAATTTTATTTATAGTGTGATGATATCCCTCTTAACTATGGAATTTATCCTCTTTCTATGTTTACCGATGATGAAGGGTTCCAAGAGTTAATAAGGATGCATTTTAAGCCCTTGTAAAAGGATGATATGATAGATATGCAAAATGGTAGCATTCATAATGTTGAAAATTAAAATGTTGCATGTATACATTCTTTAATTAATTCAAAAAGTGAGTATACTTCTTCCCTTTCCAATGATGCAAATGTCAAGGAAGTTGATTTTTCATCCTCTATCTCTCATGATGTAAATTTTGAATAAATAAAGTGTGTGCCTTCTTATCCAAGTAATACTCATGTTGAAAATTTTATTCCTTATTTAGGTGATTCAAATGAAAATAGTCAAATGTGTTCCCTACCTCTAATTTGTGGTGAGGAAAATGCATGTCCTATGTCTCCCATTATCTTGATTGAAGTAAAAAATGAGAGTGCAAATGAAAATAATAAGGAAATGACTACAAAACATGCATTATTTGGGGACACAAGTAAAGTCCCAAGTATATTGCATATATCTTTTTTAAAGATCAAGTCATATAAGTCAAAGAAAATCAAGACTAGCATTGTATCCTCTCTCCCTCCTTTAAAATTAAAACCAAAATTGAAAGTTGTATTCTTCCCTCTCATGATGTTGCAAGTAAAATAAAAAATGTTTCTTTTCTTTCCTCCTTTGCAGTTTTTGATACAAAAGAGAAAATGCTTACAATTGAAGCTTTTTCCTCTATTATTGTTGAATGTCACAAGATTTTAAATAGAATATCACCTTGTAGTGACAATATAACTAAAATTCATGATATCCAACATGATATAGTCACCTCTTTAACCATGGGAACCCTTTTACAAAATGTTGTAAAACCATGTGATGATCCTCCCCTTGATAGTGGAAAAGATTCAATTATCCCTATGTTTTGTGTGCATGGTAATTCATAGCCACTAGTAAAATCTTCAATCTATTCTTTTGATATGTTATATATTATGAATACGATGGGATAATTGTAATAATCCAACATTCTTAAGCTACACATTTCTTCTCACGAGGATATTTTTTAAGAGAATTATTAACAGAACAACCCATTGCTAAGGATGTATTTGAGTATCCTTACCCTTAGAACTTTATTATGCCTAATTTTTCCTCCTTTTATGGTTAAGTGTATCTTGATATTAATTCATAATAATATATACACTCTTTTGAACATTGGTCCCAAAATGAAAGCTTACTCTTAAAGGCTTTTCATCACAACTTAACACAAGGGGTTCTTAATTGGTTTTATAGTCTCCCAAATGGTTCCTTGTAAAATTTAAAAAAAACTTAAAGATTTATTTCTATCACATTTTCATTATTATTTCATACCTTAGTTACCATTATAACATTTTCAAACATTTACACAAATATAAAATGATTTTATGCAAGACTATGTTATTTGATTTAAGGATGCTTTGTATTCGTTAAATTATACACCCTTGGATTTGGAAGTACAATTTATATTTAGTATAGGTCTTATTTCTCCACTTAGAGAAAAATAATTTCATAGCCCCTTGGCTTCATGAGAGACCTTATATTGGGATGTGCATAAATATGCATGTGTTCTAATGAATACTCAAACTAAGTTGCCTATCTCTTCACCAAAAACATCTATGATAAGAATCATGTTTCCAGGGAAATTAAACAAGCTACAAAATATCATGAACCAATTCAAACACTTTTTACATAGCTAAAAACATATGTCAAATAAAAAATTATAAAGGTGTTGAAAAAAGGAAAGGAACGTGATTATAGAGTGTCTCCCATAGTTAGACCATATACCTTTACCAAATGGCAGCCTCTTCAATTTGATTGGTATTGTGATAGAACCCATGATATATTGCATAGATTAGTGTATAAATGAATGATAAAACTTCCTTCTAATTTAATTATCCACCACACCTATTTGATAAGTAAAAATTATAGTACTTTTTCACTTATCATGGTATTAATAGACACTGAGATAATGAGTGTTCTACTCTTCAATAAAAGCTTACATAGTTAGATAATTAGGGAATTATTATATATCGAAAAGACATATCTAGACCTATTCCACATACTCCTCTTAGAGGCCCATCTAATAGGATTTATCCATCCCATATTTCTCCTTCTAAGGAATACATGGTCAATCAACCTTTGTAGAAGATGACCACTAGTAAAAGTCCTTATCTTAGTGTACTCTCTATCAGGAATGGTCACTCCCACACTGACCCTAATAATGAACCATTGGTTTATCAGGTCCTAAATAGAGGGACATAAGGAGGGGATGTACATACACATCATATTTGGATGCCAAAATTGGCACCTATAGACTCATAGGTCACTTCTATAGATACAACAGAGTTAGCTACAGAAACAAAGTTAGCAAGTCTACTACCCCATAACCATTACAATTGGGTGTTCTTAATTATTACACTATTCCATTTCATATGATGATTACTCTATTATCACTAGAATGTATACATATCATTAAAATTAAAATACTATTTATATAATTTACAAACATATAATCATACATTACATAAATAAATACAAAAATCAAATATAAAATGCTAGATGTCACACATTTATTTAAACATAAAATAATTGATGTTAAGAATGCCATACATATAACAAATGATACAAAGTTTATACAAATAAATAATAATAATATGTTGGGGGCATATTCCTAGGTGGATACTCCTCGTCATTATATATATCCATGACCCTCACACCTCTTGATGTTGAGTCATCGAGATCCAACTAGGGCCCACATGCATGGGATAAATCATGCACTCTCTCCTCATAGGCTCCTAATCATCATAATGTATGCTCATGCTCAAATCGTAAACTATCATATCAATCAATTATAACCTTTATGATCTCCATAGAAATATGCTATGAGATATCTCATTTATCTAACTTAGCATGCAGCTCTTTGTGCTCAGTTGCCATAGTATGATATGCCATCATAACCCTTGTTACATGATCAAATAAAGGTGCATGGGTACCTAAAATATCAACTACCATCTTAATAAAACCCTCCCTAAATGTATCCATGGGTATGATACATGTGAGGGCTTGTATTTCATAGTCTACCATCATCACCCACTCTTGTTTACCTACAAACACAAGATATACAATACTAATTAGCTACATCTCTAGAATAAAATACTTTATCTAATATTATACCCAAATAAAATGCCAAATTTAATACTATAGTACTCACATGTGGATTAATGGCCACCTCATCTATTGGTGTCAGTCTCATAGGGCCACCATCACCTATATCTCCACCTATGTCTCCTCTTACATCCCTTTATGCCAAAATAATGGCACCTAGGGGAAACTACAATATGGAAAAATAATGGCCTTCAGGATCCCTTCCACCACTACATATAACCATTTATGCATCCCACATCATCCCCGACAACTAAGGGAACCACAAGATCTCTCTTGTTAGTAGGATGTAGAGCTAGATCTAAAGATATGGGTCCTAGCCTATTATGGGGTTGATGCCCACTCCACATTGTCTGATGTTAATGGCACTCCATACTCTATAGTGTCAATGGTACTCCCTAATCTATATCAGACTATCATAAAACATGGTCATACTAAAATAACTTATATACAATAGGAAATTGGTCAACTAAACACATGTTGATCTGAACCCTTTATAGCTCATGCTCATTCTTGGGCCATTTTTAAAATGTCATACATAGAATCCATATAACTTGATTTGAAGTCAACATGTCTAGAATAACATGGTACTCCATCATGGTGTGTAATCTACCATGGGGAACTACCCATTGCTCTATAAATTCTATGGATAGGACCATCTAAGTATGGGTCTGGTAACTAGCCATACCATTGCAATGTACTCATATGCCCAAACATGTAAAAGTGTCCTAGCTCTAATACTTCCACCATGGCTCTCCCATGCAAATTTATAAATATCCATATATAATTGGGACAATATAGTGTGACCCTAAGAATATATGGTATGATCAAGTTCAGTATTCTAAACTATATGGTAATATGATATGAGATACCCACTATGCCACCCTCTATTGCTATGAATGATGCCATTAAAACATAAATAAAATTTTGCAACCACGAAACATCACCTCTAATAATATTGTCTAGTCAAATCATCCTTCTCAACTCTACATTCAGAGCCCTTTGGAAACTAAAATATATGTTAGAATTATGAATGTAATTAGGGTTTCCATCTCCATCAACCTAAACTCTCTCACCTCTAATGGGAAGTTAGAGAGTCTGATACACATCCTCTAATGTGATCATCATCTCCCCTATGGGGAGATAAAAAGTGCATGTATCAGGGTTCCATATCTCATCTAAGGATATGATGAGGTGGATATCATATGGAATATTCCCTAATCAGGCTACATCACCCAATCCTATGTGCTCAATAATTACTTCATCGATCACATTCAGACCCAACTTTGATAGAATAAAAAAAATGTCTACCATGCCAGAATTCCTAAATATATATATCCTTATAAAACCAAAAAACATGACAATGAATATGTTATAAATTACATTTTAGTTCAAAAATATAGAGGTTTATTAAAATACCCACAAAATAAAAATATTGTAGTGTCAGACACTAGTACTGACATAGGACACAAACATTGAACACCCCTATCAATGTAGGATGGTAACATCAGATGCTTACATCTAAAATCAGAAACTAGCATGACACTACTAATGCAAGTGTCTATTTATCCACTTAGAACCCAAAAATAATGCCAAAAATTAAAAGTTACTAGTAAATTGACAACTAAGCCTACTTACTAACTTGTTAAAATCCCAGTTGGCTAGGGCTATCTAAAGTACATCAAATTACATTGGTCGAGGAGATCTACATGCGACATTATTTTATTTTACTTAGAGCTCAATTTTTTTCAAAAGATCAAAGTGAAAATGAGTGACAATTTATATTCAAAGTACCTAATATATATCTTCTGCAAGAACTTCAAATACACATATCTTGAGCACTGACTATCCAAATTCAAAACTGTAAGTTGCATTGGGATCTAGACAATGAGACATTCCATATTATACCAAATTTGAAAAATTCAACAATTAAAAAAAATCTTAAAATTTCCTATACGTAGATATTGTACTAGATTTTAGGTATTACCAAAATAATATTACAAATTACCACCATCAATACTACCAACATACAACTTGATCCCTACATCAAGCAAATTATCACCTTTTCCTTTTGTGAGGAGATGTCTTTCAAGTACTATATCCCCTCATTCCAAAAGGGGAGGGATATTAGTAGGGGCATGTTTACAAACATGTTTTTCATAGTAGATTGTATTTTCCACACTCTTTAGATTCAGTGGGGTCATGCTTTGAAAACATGTTCTCCCCACTTGTTCAATATTCAGCATATCTAGATTTGGTGGGGGCATGTATTGGGAACATGTCCTCCACATTGGCACTTATATAAATTTTTAGATTTTTTCATATATAGTGGGGGAATTTTATGGTGACATGCTACCCACATTTATGAAAAATTCCAAATTAGCAAATGCACATAGTTATGTGATTCAGAGTCACATTTGTGGTAGAATTCTATACATTGGTACCATTGTTATACATAATTTCAACATGATACATATCTAAGGTGCATATGCTATGTGATATTCACCTAATATTGTAAAATCCAAATCATATATATATATATATATATATATATATATATATATATATATATATTTCAAAATTCTTTTATGGACTATCATCACCAAATCAAATTATTACAAATTATATTGAGTTTTACCCATCTGTAGTGGTTGGCTCTTTTTGGCTAGATTAGAGTGATTAAAACATATGGTCTCACCAATTTTTTGGGTGATATTGATTACATCACTCATCAATATATATACATATATATATACATATATATATATATATACATATATATATACATATATATATATACACACACATATACATATATATATACATACATACATACATATACATACATATATATACATATATATATATATATATATATATGTATATAATACTCAAGTTATGTTAGTTGAGAAATGATACTCTTGATGACTGAAACACCACTCTTCTTGTTTCAGGTTGGAGGCATGATCACCTCCCAACTCTCCTTATTCTAGGTATAACACCACCATGATGTAACCCAATTGACCACTTGTAAGTGCATTCATCTTCCTAGAAAAAATATGGATGAGGTTGTGATCGCCCTATTTACTTCTCCAATTTCCATTACTTTAGAACCATTACTACATGACACATACATAGGTGTATTTTATCCATGTTTTTTCTTTATGTTAATTTTTATTGTTGATTACTTATGGATTATATACACTACTTAATTTGTGGCATGTTCTTAGTTTTAGGTAATGTTCAAATGAAATATCCAAGTAAATATTAAACAAAGACAAGGTGTCTTATCCACACCACAGTATGCATTTTCTTTTCCTTTAAACTAGTAATTTTAGTCTTTATGCATTACTAGATTAAAGGGTGGGGAAAATGTAGACACCTATATTTGGTACAAGCATAATTTTTTAGCATGTTTTATAGCCTCTTTGCATTTACACACCTCTTGACAAAGTATTAGGTATTTGGTGATGTGACCTCTTATGGACCTCTTTAGTTCCATCTTATTTCACTTGATTTACCTGCCCTTTGGAATTGTATGTTATTTTATTACTTTTCATCCAATGTGTGTTTGGTATTCTTACCTTATGTTTCCTATTATCTATGTGGTTTAGACCCTAGACACCTACATCCATTTTGGACACTAGCGTTGATGCTAGTGTCGAACTATGATGCAGGTATCTAGGCTTATCTTTTTGTCCTTTTATGTATATTTCACTTTGTGACCATTTATTTAACCCTATTTGCCCATCCTATTATTGGCTTTTTTTATGTTACTAGATCCTAATTCAAAATCAAGAGGTCCCTATATATACAAAGGCTATAGTCTAATTACACTACTTAGCAATTTGATTTGGCAACTATCTAATTAGAAAATATTGTATATTTTAAGCTATCAAACCACACTAAAATATTAAATCAAATATTTGAAGCATTTAAAAGGTTAAATATACTATTACATTGTTTATAATAAGGGTTACTAGGAGAAATATCATATATTTGCATAGTTACATTTCACACACATGCCTAAGAGGGAGAACTACATGCAATTTTGAGGCCTTTTTTGGAGTATTGACTATGTAGGCAACACTTAGCAACAACCAAGGCTACTAGGGTTAGATCGACTCACATGATAACCCATTTTTACCAAGTTGAAGGAGGTCTAATGTAAAATAACTAGGGTTTTGTTAATTATATGGATTTAGTACATAGGCAAATATAATTCAAGGCAAGTAGAAGTTATACATGTGACATCACAGGCCTAGTACAAATTAAAATCCATTCATGTACATATCTTTTACTAGACACCTATGTCAGAGTCAGATATGTACATTAACATTTTTGTCCATGCTCGATGCAAGCATCTGATGGAAAAAATAATAAAAACATAGAATGAATGAGGTCAAAATCTCTAATGCAACACTATGATGACTCCTAATCACTATCATACCTCTAAATAAAATATTGAATACTATATGCTCTATTTTATCTTTTAGCTACCTTGTACTTATTATATTTATTTCACATGCTAAATTAGGAAATATTAGTATTATTGATTATATTTTAGTGTAAATCTAAATATTGTAATTCCTTTCAAATAATTTTTTAATTTGTGTGTTTTTTATGAAATACCCAAGAACGATAAAACATATAGTATATAATCAACACATATAATCTAAAATTGAAAGCATTTGAAATAATTGAAATTTAAAGAGAGCAAGATTTAGGAGTACACATGTGTATTGATGTAACCATCTTGACTTTTGGTAATTTATTTGAAAGATGTATCATTATGAATCACTAAAATTAAGATTAGGACAAATAAAAAAAATGGAAAGTGTGTATATCTAAAGAGATGGAGAGATATTGGAGGACACATGCTCCAAACCTTAGAGAAAATGTGAGTTACCACTCATAAGTTGAGATTAGCTCAACCATGTAACCTAATCATACTTATAACTTGGTGAGTGTGAGTGAACCAATTCAACTCACACTATAAAATTGGTGAGGCTAGATGATGTAATCAATTCTAACCTATAAATTTGAAAAGATTGAGTGATTTAATCACCTCAACCATACCAAAAATCAAATTAGCTATTGCATTAGATTGGCTCAATACAGTCCATAAAAGTCTAACCTAGTAGGTGATGACAATCCCTAAAAGTTTTTGGAATCTAAAACTAATTTGATTTTGTAATATTGAGTACACATTGTATAGCATACACACATTAGATATGTCTCATGCTGAAATTGTGTATAAAAATGTCACCAATGTATAGAATTCTACGACAAATCTGTATCTAAATCATATAACTATGAATTTTGGTTAGCTTCAAATTGTGTAAGTGTGGAGAACATGTTTCCAAAACATGCCCTCATTGTAATCTAAAATTGAAACTGGTGTAATTTTGGATCACATGTTTCCAAAACATTCCTTCACTATAATCTAAAATTGAAAACTAGTGTTAGTGTGGAGAACATGTTTCCAAAACATACCCTCACTATAATTTGAATTTGAAAACTGGTGTAAGTGCCAATGTGGAGAAATATGAAAACAGATATAAGTGCCAATGTGAAAAAATCTAAAAACTGATATAAGTGACAATGTGGAGAATATGTTTCCAAAACATGCCCCCACTATAATTTTGGTATGTTTCATACTGAATAAATGTGGAGAACATGTTTCTAAAACATGTCCCCACTAAATTTAAAACTATGACAAAAGTGAAGAACATGTTTTAAAATATTCCTCAACTATAATTTGAATTTGTGAAGTAATGTGAATTCATGCCTCTATGGCATTCCCCCACTGATATGCCCCCCTTTTTGAGGTGAGAGAAATTAGTAACCGGTAGTTACCTTACCGTAAAAGGATAATATAACCATATAAACTGTTAATGTACAATGTAACATATAGAGGGAACATGTCTAGGTAAATATATCATTTAAGCATGAAGAATGTGACCACACCAAGTCGTAAGATGTATGATGTAGATCATGGAAATACCTAGATAATAAAAATACAAGCTCAACAAGTAATAAAACACACACAAAAGCACTCAAAAGTAAATCAAAAGATAATAGTCCAAGGAGACCTCAAATAAGGATCATGTTAAAAGGTCACACAATCGAAGGGACATGACTTAGTAAAATGTATACAAAATAAAGAATGATATATTCAAATGACCACATACAACAAATAATGACATTTAAATGTCAAAGAGGCAAACAAAAGCACATGGGCTAGAAATAAGAGAGTATATTCAAATTCTCAAAAAAGAAAAATAATAGCAAGGAAAGACACTCAAGGAAGTGTATAAAGTGTATAAATAAAATCATAAACAAACAATATAAACATATCATACTAGTCCCTAGATATATGTGTTACAAAAAAATGCTAAGAACATAACATATTAAGTACATTGTGAAAGATCTAAGCATGGATGAAGGCATGTGTAAGTACGTATATGAGATCAAACTTGATAATGTATAGTGAACATAGCATGGTATAACCTGAATGTATTATGATCATAGATGTGGATGCCCCAAATGCCTTGGTGATGTGAGTAGAGGGAAAACCCAACATTAAAAAGTGCATAGACCATGTATATGTTTATGTTTGAATCACACTCAAAATGTGTGAAACATGTGTATATAAAAAATATTGATATTCTATCAACCAACATAGAACCAACAATATTTAGGCCAAAAGGCCAATAGAACGTGTAAATGCTGATTTTTTTTTGGACTTTTTTTTTGTAGAAAGGTGTTTTGGACCAAGAAAAAGTGCCACTAGAACTCAAGTATCTCATCAATGAGATGCCTTTGTGGAATCCCTATATCATGTGTGTTATATTTTGGTTAAGAATTTTTTGGTATGTCATTATTTTTATCTATTTGTATGGTATCTAAAGATATACTTCCTTATTTGGAAAAAGATGTAAGTTTGCCTTGATGATCAAATGTATATACAACTGTTATTTCGATCAACTATTGCTCTTACAAAGTATAACCAAAATTTTACAAGCACAATATTATAATCCCTTGGATTATAAATAACCTAAAAATTAATAGAACATTCTTTTAAATCAAATGAAACTCTTAATTGAATTGATCCCATACTTATTGGAATTGCATTAGTTTCATCCACATGTTGAAACTTATTATCAAGAGAGCTAAGAAATGACATAGAACAAAAATTTGTATCTTAAAAGTCCATAACCTTGATATTATAATTTGCTTTCCCTTAACTTGAGTAGTGATAGTAAAATGTCCTTGATGTAAGGAATGTCTTGTGATTTCCTCCTTTGTAACCACATTTAGAACATTAGATTTTTCAATTGTCTCTTAATTTTTGACTTCTTTTGTTAGAAATCCCAATTTTAATATTTGATGTGCCCATTTCTATTTTTGTACCTTGTTTTTATTTGTGGGTTCTTTATTTTTTTTTAAATGTATCTTTGAATAATTTGCATCAGCATTGCCACTATATCCCAAGCCTTGTCGATCATTATTATCAGATTCAGAGATAGGATGAGTTATGCCTTAGGAATATTTTCCCAATCCTTGACCCTAATAATCAAAGTTTTGTAAATATTTATTTCCAAACCATACTATTTGTAAAATTGATTATCTGTGTTGAGAGGTAAATTTGTATCCTTTTCTTAATCTAATTTTTCTTTTTGAACCTTTTTTCTCTAAGTTTGATATTTGCAACTATTTTTGCTCTGATTTTTTATTTGGTACCCATATTTGTTATTTTGGTACTTGTGGTTTTGGAGAGGCACTCATATTGCAAGTGGTTTTCTTGGTTGATGTATCATTGATATGATCACCACTATCTTTGTGAATTTGTATTTTGTTCTTCAATGCAAAATAACAATCTGTGTGATGCCCATTCATTTTATGATATGCACAATAGTATTTGGATATCATTATAAGATGTGGAGGAGGTAATTTGATGACTTTGTTTTGAATTATTGCTCTTAAGATTTCACTTGGACTCTTAGTAGACTTTTAGTCACTTTTAGAATCACTTATTTTAGATGTTTTCTATTATACCCTTTAACTTGGATGTGAAACTTTTTTTGGCACAACATTGGTAGATGAGGATGCAAACACATAATTAACACTACCATGTGTTGGATCTGTGGGTATGTAATATGCTTGAAATTATTTTTCAGCTCTTTTATTGACTTTCTCATAAGGATGAATTGATCTTTTAAGGCTTCACAAGCATGAACCCTAGGTACCTCAAATTAAACATGCATGCATATACCATCTACCTTATCCATTCAAGGATTGATAACATGGACCTAGTTAGACGGATAGTAGTTATCACCATCTTTAGGGTTAAGAAGAAGAGGCTCAATTTTATTACAACAAGATTGGTAAAGAGAATTTTGAATTTTATCTCGATTAAGATTATTTTATGATTTAGTTATTTTTAAATGATTATATTTTGAATCCCTTATAGATTTAATTGATTGAATCATGCATTAAACATAATAAATAACAACTAACATTATGTATTGTATAATGAAGTAACTAAGAGATGTATCCATATTGAACATAATTGATAGAAAAACAAATCTAATTTTTAACTTTTAAAATCTTGTTAAATCAAAAATCAAAAATAAAGAATCCAAAAACCGTAGATCAATATCTAAGGTTTTGCAGATGAATGTTTGGGTTCATAAATGTTTAACCCTAAAATGTGTGTGTGTGTGTGTGTGTGTGTGTGTGTGTGTGTGTGTGTGTGTGTGTACACGTGTGTGTGTACATGTGTGTGTGTGTGTGTGTGTGTGTGTGTGTGTGTGTGTGTGTGTGTGTGTGTGTGCATGTGCGTGTGCATGTGTGTGTGTATGTAATCTAGGGTTAAATGGGTAAGAGATAGCTTCAAGCAAAAGGATGGTAGATTGTCTCTAAAGCAAGCTAATTGTTTGAGAAACTTAGATAGACCATATACAAATTTTTTTATGTTGAAATATGTTAAAATGGAAAGTAAAACTATGATAAATATTGTAATGATAATGAATACAAGATACTTAACTAGTTTTGATGTTAATACAGATCTTGATTTAGAACAAGCAAAAAGTATATTGGATCTAGATTCTAGATCAGTCACCTAATTTTAGAAATTATACCTTCTTAGCAAAGGATACTTACATTGACTTGGGATGGTTATGTCGATACTACTATCTAAATTAGATGCAAGTATCCAATATAGAATACATGTTGAACCTAGATGTTACCACTTAGATGCTTCTAAGTTCTGTGTCACCTTCAATCTGGTGCATTCAGATATGGGTCATGGATTGTTACTCCTTATCAAATTATAAAACCTTAGAGTTATTATTCTTCATAGTGGTTGTTAAAAAATGAGTTAGTGGGCACATGATGTAGAGTTACCCCAAATATCCCTCTATCAATGAGCATTTCCTACATAGCCAATACTCTATAGAGTGCTTTAGACTTATATAGTTCTCCCTTATGAGTTGGATTATGTGTAAATCATGTAATGTGTGATAAGCAAGTACAATAGTGACCTAGTTTGTAACTTAGGAATATGGATGTTGGGATGCTCCTTCAATACTTAAAATCCATAGATATGATGTCCCTATGATTGATATGTAAATAGGATAAAATAGGGAATCTTTGTTCACTTGAGTGCTTGATTGAGTTTTTATTCTATGTTAGGTGAGGAATGAATAAGGATTGATTATGTATTTATACTAATCCCTTTGGATAATATCTTGCATTATCACATAGGTCAACCATAAGACTACATTTAATTTTCAAATTGGATGACTTTAGGTCACTGTAAACTTGCATTGGAATATGACACTTACATTGAAGTAGGTGTCTGACTAAGACGTAAGTGTTCAGGCAGCTAGAAAATAGGTACAAGTCTAGAACTTACAAAGATGGAAGATAAGTAGGTTTATAAAAGTGGTATGACTTAGAGATAAGTAATTAGGCATATAGAGATAGTGTATGTAATCCTTTTGGTAGTGGGAAAGGTCTAGAAGATGAAGGTACATCCATGATATGTATTTGCCTAGTTTACAAGACTAAGGTTATATATGATTAATAAATAGTGTTTATAATTTTTTAATGCTCTAATTTATTTTTTACAATTATAACCTTGGTTTTTTGTACCCTCTCTAAATTATGATGACCTCCTCTCAATAATTGGCTAGGCCATGTAAGTGTAGATGAGGAATCGATAGAGTCCACTACGTGTCTTTAATATAATGACCTCTCAAGTATCAGTCATCTAAGAAAGGGGATTTCCTTTTTCTTTCCCTATTGCTCATGATTAACCTTAATAAGTTGTATTATTAACTGTCTTGGAATAAACTTCTCTTATTGTAGTGGATGTTCATATTAAACTCCTAAAAATATGACTACCATGTTCCCATGAATATACTTAATAAATCCATGTGTTGTGGAGGGAAATGCATGTAGCTTATGAATCCAAGGTCATCCAAATAACATATCAAAGACTCCCATATGTGGTATAACCAAAAACATTATGGTCACATATGCTGGACCAACTTGCAAAAGTAAATCAATCTCACAAAACACATGTGTTTTTCTCATTAAATGATTAGACCATCTTGATCGAAGGGTATAAATCATAATTTTTATATTAAAAATGTGTTATGACCTTAACCTATAGTGATTATATAGATATGTGTGGCCAACTTGTGGCTTACACATATTCATATCAGCTTGTTGTATTTCTCGATGTTCTTAGTATGATTGATCTATGGAATAACCATGGCTAAGTAGAGTATATATAGGAGGTAGTGGCTAGTATTTTATGATCATATTGTGAATTATGTTCTTATTGCATTGTTATGGAGGTTACCCCCTTAAAGTGGCTCAGTCATAATATTTAAGTATTCTACTCTTTTGCCAATTGTTGTTGTGGATCTGTTTATTTTACTCTTAATTCTTCCCTATATTATTCTACTATTGTGAATCATCTAAGTAATTTCCTTATAAGTGGTATCAAAGCATCAATTTGGACAAGTTTCTATGGTGCATTTTTTTTGGATCTAGTGTCCTAAACACCTAAAGTCCAAAAAACATAACTTGTGATCTGGAAGGATTTGATTTTTTCATCACCACAGTTTTGTTCACGAGCTTTTTTTTACAAAAAAAGAAAAAAACATTTTATCTAGGTAAAAAAAAGTTTGGAATTTTTTTACCATGTGAAAATTAGCAGTTATTGGATTCATCTCTTTGAGCCAATTGTAATAGTATATTCTACTCATACACTTTTTGGGGTTAAAATTTTCACCCTTGTGCACAATAGTAGTTGTTAGATTCATCTCAGTGAGATGATCATATTAGGATTTATGTATGGTTGGTCTAAACACTCATGATCATGGAAAAGGGAAAAAACCTCCAAAAAAATTCACAAGGATGACATGGAATCTAAAACTTTTGATCTATCTATTTTAGAGGTAGTTCAACAACTTAAGTCAAAGTTTCAGGGCATGGTGAAAAATATGATTTTAATATGATTCAAGGGGACATTATAGGTTTGAGAGGGGATTTGGATAGTGTGAAGAATAAATTATAACAAATATCTGAGAAATAGGCCAATTTGTCAACTCAACCACTGTAAAATACTCCTCTACCACTTCAGTTTAGTTCTCCTACTCCAAAAAATACCAATACCAATTCTAGACCTAAGATGGTGTTGCCAAAAGTGGACATGCATAAGTTTAATGGTAATGACCCATTCACTTGTCTTACTCAAATTAAAAATTTATTTGATCTAAATCAAACTCCATGTTCACAAAAAGTGGTTATAGCCTCTCTCTATCTAGAACCTACGCCATTCATTTGGTATCATTGGTTGTGTGCTCAAAATAAAAATAAGGGAGTCCCAGTTTCATGGTTGGTATTTTTTGAGGAGTTGCAGCTCCACTATCACATTAATGTCTCTAAAAATTACTTCAGTCAGCTAACCAAATTATGTCAAATTAGGACTATTAACTACATTCATCAATTTTATAATCTCTCCTTACATGTGGCAGACATCACTAAGGAAAATTTGACTGACCTATTATTGGGTGGCCTCAAAGATAGCATCTAATTGTAGGTTAACATGTTTCATCATAGTATTGTATCTAAGGCCATACCAAAGGCATGCATGGTTGAGGAAAAATATTTGATTAGATGAAGACCATTCACCAATGTTCATGAATACACCTTTTTAGCACCATCATTACATCAACCTACCAGATTGACACCTCAATAAGTGGAATAAAATCATGCAAAAAGTTTGTGTTTTGGATATGATAGCAAATGGAGCAAAAGGCATCAATGTGATGAAAATAATTTGTTTTGCATTGATGGTACAAATGAGGAGGAAGAAGATGAGGAGGCTTCAGGAGAAAGATTAGAAGAACTTGAGGATGGATATAAAGATTTTCAACCTACTATTTCCTATCATGTACTTTCAGGCACTAGTATTCCTCAAACTCTTAAGGTAGTGGGGTTCTTGAATAAATAGAAGGTGTTTATGTTAATTGATTATGAGAGTACACATAACTTTATCAATAGTAAGTTGAATACTCATTTTAATTGTTTCATTTACCTAGCTCCAGACTTTCATGTCATGATTGTGGATGGTGGTACGATCAACTATTCTAAAAAATTCCATAGTATTAAGCTTACTATGGGAGACTATTTGTTAGATTCCCCTATGTTTGTTATTCTCATGGGAAGAGCTGACATTTTTTTGGGAGTGCAATGACTCACCACTTTGGGCACTATTGATATGAATTTCTAAGAATTATTCATGAAGTTCCATTCAAAAGGAAGGACTTTTGAACTACATGGATTATGGGATAAATATCCAAAATTGGTTAAGTTCCCACTAGATGACAAATATTCTTAGAAAAGGTGCCAAAGGTTTTGTAGCATGCTTATGTTCCATAGAGGTTCAACCAACCAAGGAATCTACATATCCTAATTTACAAAATGTGTAGGATGACCATTCTATTATTTTTGATGGCATGCCAAAATGACTTCCCCCAAGTTGTGCACATGATCATGTTATATGAATCATTCTAGGAAGTACACCACCAAATATCAGACCCTATACATATCCCTATGCCCAAAAGAGTGAAATTGAAAATATGGTACAAGAGATGTTGGAGGTAGGAATCATTCGACATAGTCAAAGTGAATATTTCTCTTCGATGGTCATGGTGCAGAAGAAGGATTATAGTTGGAGGATGTGCCCAGACTACAGAGAACTCAACAAATACACCATCAAAGATACGTTTCTTATTCCAATAATTTATGATTTTCTAGATGAATTTCATGGTCTTATTTATTTTATCAAGTTAGATCTTTGCTCTAGGTATTATCAGATTCACATCTGCAATGAAGAATTACCTAAAATAGCTTTCAAAACTCATGAAGGCTATTATGAATTTATGGTCATGCCTTTTGGCCTCACAAATACACCATCTACATTTTAGAGTTTGATGAATACTATTTTTAGGCCATTTTAGAGAAAGTTTGTATTAGTGTTTTTTGATGATATCCTCATTTACAGAAAAAATTAGGAAGACCATTTGAAGCATGTGAAATAGGTGCTTTCAGTTCTGGAACAACATTAGCTTTATATCAAACCTTCCAAATGTCCTTTTGGTGTCCAAGAGTTGGAGTACTTGGGTCATATTATTTCACATGAAGGAGTGAAAGTTGATCTTAAGAAAATCTAAGCAATGATGGAGTGGTAGCTTCCCAAGAAGCTTCATGGATTTTTAGGGCTAACTACTTACTATCACATGTTTGTCAAAAATTATGGTAGAATTACAACTGTACTCACCTCTTTACTAAAGAAAGACTCCTTCTAGTAGACTAATTTAGCTATTAAGGCATTTGAACAGTTGAAAATGGTTATGTGCACAACTCCAATTTTGGCTAATCCTGATTTTTCAAAAACTTTTATTGTGCAGTGTGACACATCAAGATATGGCAGGGGGGTTATACTCATGCAAAAAGCCAGACCACTGACATTTGAGAGTTTCCAAATTAACAGGGAAAATAGGTCAAACCAATATATGAGAAATATATGATGGATATTTTGCATGCATTGAAGTAATGGAAACCATATCTGATGGGTCATCACTTTTAGGTAAAGACTGATCATGATGGCCTCAAATATTTTTGAAATAATGCTTATCATCTGAAGAATAATAAAAATAGGTAATTAAAATGTTAGGCTATGATTTTCAAATAGTGTATAATAAAGGAAACTAAAATGTGGTGGCAAATGACCTCTCTTGGTGGGATGAATTAGTTGAGGCATTATTATGTGCCATGACCATATGGTAGGCAGATTGGCTAGAGGGAGCAAGATTAGAATGGGATAATGATAGTGCTAAAAATTATTTGGTTCACAATCTTCATCAGGGTTATAATGAATTTAAAAAATTTACATGGAAGGAGAACACATTATGGTATAAAGATAGATTATATCTTTGTAAGCATTCTCTCCTCAAATATATAATTCTTCAATAACTTCATGCCTATCCACTTGGAGGACACTCAAGATTTTTGAAAACATATCATAGAATCAAAAAAGAATTATTTTAGGAAGGACTCAAAGGGGATGTTGAGAAATATGTGGTTGAATACATGGTATGCCAACAAAATAAAGGTGAAACCATTAAGACCCCAAGTCTTTTGCAGCCTTTATCCATCCCTAGTCAGCATTGGGAAGAGGTTTCATGGATTTCATTACAGGGTTACCAAGGTTTGAGGGTAAAAATGTTATCATGGTATTTATGGATTGACTCACCAAGTATGCTCATTTTCCCTCCTTGTCATAGCCATTTGTTACCAATACATTAGCTTTTGATTTTCTCAATATAGTTCAAAAATTTCATGGCACTCCAAAGATCATTGTAAGTGACAAAGATCCCATATTTACTAGTAATGTTTGGACTAAATTATTTGCATGTTTGGGTGCCCAGTTGGCTTATATCTCATCCTATCATCCTTAATCTGATAGACAAATAGAGGTAGTCAACAAATGTCTCAAATGGTATCTTCGTTATTTTATTTTTGATAAATTAGACAAATGGTTTCATTAGTTTCCACTTGTTGAATGGTGGTATAACACTTCTTTTCACACTTCTTCCAAGATGTCTCCCTTTGTGGAATTATATGGGTATCACCCCCATCTATCACTTTAGTTTTGATGGTGAATCTTAAGCTTTGAGCTATTGAGGAACACATTCAACATCAATAGGAGGTGTTAGTCAATTTATGAGAGAATTTAACCATGACACAAAATCAAATGAAGAAGCAAGCAAATCAATACCACAGTGACTGGAATTTTGACATAGGTGATTGGGTTTTTTTGTGTTTGCATCTATATAAGCAAATGTCTCTAAATCAATAGAAAAAAGATAACAAGCTATCACCTAAGTATTATGGCCCTTAACAAATCTTGCAAAAAATTAGTAGTGTGGCTTACAAGTTAGAATTACCCCAACTACTTGCATGCATTCAGCATTCCATGTATCTTGCTTGAAGAAAGTAATTGAACATAGAGTAATTTCATGGTACATACATTCTAACTAGAACCATTATCAAACATGACACTATGTATAGGCTGATGATCAATATGTGCTCTAATAAATAATGAGCAAAGATCTGAATCATCATCCAAAATCTCTCTATCATTAAATGTAATAGAAGGCCTCAAAACCATAAAAGGTATCTCACATGTAAGTGTGTCAATAATCCCATCAAATGGGTGCCAATAATATGGAGGAGGATGTGCATTATATGTCATTTGCACTACTAGTGCTTACTTAAAATGATCTTGTAATGAATTTTTGAATATATTTTGCTTTTGATGGTCCCCTGATTGTGATCTTGAATCCCTTGGAAAACCATCAATGTAATCTATTCACTATCATTAAGATCTTGTATCTTGTAATTCAAATTAAAACATCTATTTGTATAATGTCCTACACATTTATGATAGTAAAAATAAGCATTAGAATCATATCTTTCTGGTAAAGGTTGTCTTGTATCAACCTCTATAGGAGGGAGAGATATGAGATGACACTCCACTATCTTCATAAGTAACAAAGCTAGAGATTCAAAGAATCGTATAAATTATCTCTTAGGTATATTAGATAAAATTAGTAGATTTACTTGTTGTGACATAGTCTTCATTGTTGTTGTTTCTTCTTTCTTAGGTTCTATAGGTTTTACCTTATAGCTTGGTTTGATATGAAACTTCTTATTAGATATAATCGATGTGTTGGCTACATACTTAAGCTTATTAAATGCAATAAGTTTCATTTCTCAAACTCAAATAATGTGACATAAGTCATCAAAATATTTAAACTCCTTAAAGACAATATACTCATGTAGTAGAGCAAGCAAGATTTACCTAAAGATATCTTGAAGCTCTTTATATTCCATTGGATTTGTCATTTTGTCCAACATTGTCCTATACCTCAAAACATATGCATTGATAGGCTCATTGGTTCCCTATTTGATCTTTAAAATTTATGCATATAATATATTTTTAGTAATTTTGATAGAGAAATATGTTAAAATTGATCCACTAGAGATTTAAATGCTTTTACTGATTGTATTGGTATATCATAGAACCACCTCAAAGCATAGTCCTTTAGGCTTCTTGGAAACAATTTGGTCAAAAGTTTTTTATTGGAAACATAATCAATGCATGTTGTTATTAGAGTATATTTCTCATTCTTGCTAGGTTCTGGCTAGGATTTTCATCTTTTTGCTAGTTTTATCCTATGTGAGGATTTATCCCACATTGGCTAGTTAGGCTTGAGTCTTGTTTATCCTTGCCTACTTAAGCAAGAGTTTTCCATTAAATTATATATGCTTTTTCATATGCCTTTTCTAAATAACAGTTGGTTTTGTTTATATTTGGCTTATTCCTTGTGTGTATGCTAAAGTACTCATGGCCATGGTAATGGTGTGTTAGAGAGATCTTGGTTGAAGAGTGTTGTGAACTATTTCATGATATTAGATCTCCTCCAAGTAGACGTTATTAAGATCCTTAGCCCAAAATTGAGCCATATTTCTTCAAGGCATTTTTAATTTGTTAAAGCCTTAATGAGATATATATATTTTTAGATTAGTTTGTGTTTTTTAGTAAAAGACCTAGTTTTGCACTACTAGAAATGTTTTATTTGGTGATTGGGTATTATTTTTACCAAGTCTACTTAATCATCGATACTTTGTTTGATTGCACTACATAATCACAATCACTTTGTCCAATGGGTTGCACTACACAATCACATTTTCAGTGGTTCTTGTCTGCAATTATGTGAAGGAGTGGGGCTTATTTTTTCTATTTCTAATGCAACATGGACCCTATTTGTGAGGCCATCAAATTTTTAGACTTGGGATGTTTACATCTAGGTATTTCATGTAGATCAGTATTTTTTTTCCTTACACCCATGACTACATTATTTGCCAACCCACCCACGACCTTTTTTGGCCCGATTCTCTACCTTTAATCACTCTTCCTCTTGGTAGTCACTCAAGGAACAAGAGCATGTTTGGAAGAAATGGTGTGTGGCTTTAATGTCATTGGTGTGCAGTCAATAAATATCTAATGTGAAAGGTAGCATTTTAGTTTATTATAATGGAAGTTGTATTCAATCTATATAAGTCTGAAGTAGCCTGAGCACACTACTCTTGGTCTGGTCATGTCTTCAAAGGAGAGATGATCTAGTAACTGGGCCATATGCCATTTGAAATCCCCCCAAGTCTTCTTGATTTCCACAAGTAGTCTTTTTGACTACCTTGACATCATCCAAACCTCCTCTAGATCTATTGATGACTTCCCTCACTCTGCTAGCAAATCACACAATCAACATAGTATGTGGTTGGGTTTCCATTTTTTCTATGGACATATCACCTATTCTGGCAATCTCTTTGGTGAGTTGTATTGCAGATCGAGCTCTTTGGTGAGTATACAAAGCTAAAATTGGTCCCCATGGAGATTATTTTAACTTGGTGGCCACCATCTCTCTTTCGCCATTAACAAGGAGCTCGATAGTCTCATAGTGGTGTATTTCTTAGGATTTTACTACCCTCACACCGCCAAACCATTTTCCATTGACCTTCCTCCATTGCTATAACCTATCCACATGGACATCTTAACATGCCCATGACCCTCAACTATCCTCCTAATTTATCACCATACATGATATATGTTATTAGATAAATCTCTATTATATGCCTCCTTCGTTTCCATCTATTTATAGTCCAAACATCCATCCTCACATTACCTCTTTCAAACTCATCTCAAGCTTGTGGTTTTGTGAAAATGGGTTTGTTTTTTATCTTTCCCCTCATTAATTCCTATTAAAAGGTGAGGATACTTTTTTAAGTGGTAGATAAACTTGATTAAGGGAAGTGTTTTTTTTTACTTTTGGGGTGGACAATTGTAAAGGGGGAATGGTTATTTTATAAAGTGGGGTGATTGTCATTTTTTTAGTGGGGGACATTTATGAGTGGTGAGGGAGATTTTTAGGAGATGTGAATATTATGGGGGCCCTTTCCTTTGAAAGGAATTATATTTTGATTGTTTTTTTACAAAAATAATATATTTTAAAGTAGATTGTTTCATTGGCTTGATTTTACCTTGTTCTTTTTCCAGACAAAGATGAAGGGTGAGTCTCAGGGTGGCAAGAGGACAATTCCCTCTCACAGTCTAAACTATTGTATTATACACTCTGTGTTGGTTCCAATGAGTGGTGGAAGGATATATTACCCCTTGTTTGGTCATGTATTTAAACTACTTATGCAAATTTAATTAAAATAGGTCATTAATGATAGAAAATATGATTAGCCATAACTTTTGCTCAGTAATATAGATTTGAGTGTCACTTTTTGTAAAAGTGCTTCATTTTTTATTCTCATTCCATCAATCATATTTTTATTATAAATGCACTAAAGTTATAAAGTGTCATATTTAGGAGGGTGCATGTGCTATGGGCCCTACTACTTTATGCATTGAAATTCTTACATGCACTATCTTGGATGCATTTTTGGCTGAGCCTTTTTCCTTTTGCATGTGCTTTTCAAGTTGTTTTTTGTTGTTGATCCTTTTTTGGTGTGTTTTTGCATACATGATGGTTTTTTCTCCATTTGTCACACTTTTCCATCAGTGCACAACATGCATTGGCAATTTAACACTCTTTTAGTTTGTGTCATATCTCCCTCAAGGCCCCTTTGTTAGCACTTTGCCTTCTTCTATGAAGACACTTCTTTGCTCCCTTGTTTTTGGAGCATCTCTCATGATACTTGATGGCTTTTTTACAAATCAGTAGTATCTTCATTTGGAGCTATTTTGGTGAAGCCCAGTGTCTTCTTTATTTCCATTTAGTGTTTTTATTATGGAATATATTGTACTTGTACTGATTTATAAATTGTCATGGGGGGTTTGTTGATTCAGCATTTGTGTGTTCTATTATGGGCACCTTTTCGCTTCTTCAGTTGCTTGTCTCTTCCATCACCACCATGGGCCATCATCTTTAAGAGATATTTTATGTATTTTTGACACCAATTTATGATAGTTGATAGTCTCCCACAACTTGAAATGTATCTATTGTAGTTAATCCCAATTTCATCTTATCTTTTTTAATAGTTCAACAGTCTCCTTCAATGTGCTATGGAGCTATTCTAGTATATAGAGTGTTAGCTTGTTTGATGTTTGAGTAGTGGATTCAAACCACTCGTGTAGATCTTTTCTCATCACTCTACCTAGTTGGTAGTATTAGGGGGTGTGGTATACATTCTACTTCTTAGGTGTTGAGCATTCCTTGCACATGTAGTACTCTTTTGTACTTTTATCACCACTAACAGTCTTCTTAATTAAAGTTATTTTGATGAAGCTTAGTGTTAGTTTTTTTTGTGATCGATTAGTGGATTCAGACCACTCATGTAGATTGAGTTCCTTTATAACTTATAAGTAATTGGAGTGCAGACTACTTCAACATCGTCTTTGGGGGGCTTTATAGCTCTCTCTCTTCTTATTTTCTCTCTTTTAGCTAGGGAGTGGGGGGTTCCTATGGGTTTTCTCTCTTTTCTCCACTTTATAAGAGTTATATGTATATTTTGCACTTTTTTTAGTGTTTTCTATATTTTTTCTTTGTACATGGGTATCCTATTTAGGCACTTTATTTTTTGAAACCCATATGAGGATTTGTTAGTTATCTCCATGGCCTTCTTGGTGATTCTTACAGTAACACTAGTATGGTATCCCATCAGTGACACCGATGTAGTAAACCCACTAGTCTTTGTAATTACTTTTCACCATCTTGTTGGAGGGTGTTCAAACGATGCTTCCTCAAGTTCATTATTCTACCTAGTACTCTGGAGCACATTGTTTGTGTTTAGTGATCCTCATATTCAGCACCATTCCTACTACAACTTGGTGGTTACAATGACTCGACATTCATGTATTTTGGAAAGATGGATTAGAAACTATAGGGCCACATGGCTTCACACTACATCCTCTATTTTTATCCCATAGCTTCACTTGAGGGTGGGTGTTAGAGTATATTTCTCATGCTTACTAGGTTTTATCTAGGATTTTTATCTTTTTACTAGTTTTGTCCTATGTGAAGACTTATCCCACATTGGCTAGTTAGGTTTAGTCTTGTTTCTCCTTGCGTACTTAAATAAGGGTTCTCCATTGTATTATATATGTTTCTTCATAATACTTTTTTGAATAATAATTGGTTTTGTTCATGGTTGATTTATTCCTTATGTGTATGATGAAGTACTCATGGTTGTGGTAATGGTGTGTTGGAGAGATCTTGGTTGAAGAGTCTTCTGAACTCTTTCAACTATAACTAAAAAGTGAATATGTTGCTTAGGGTCACCCTTGCCTTCATAAAGTGTGCAGTTGGGTGTTATAAAAGTATTTGGTAAAGGGTATACAGATATCTCATGTGCAAGAGGATTATGTAATACATCTTGTGAATCAATAACAAGAGTTGACTTTGAAGCCTTTTGTTTAATATTTGTAACCTTAACTTCTAAATTTTATATAAATCATAAAATAATTTTCATAGTAGGCCTAGTAATATTTGATATTTGAGAATTCAGCAAAGGGGAAACAAATACTTGTGTGGATATAGGCATTGAAACCCGTAATTGAGTTGAAGTATTGATTGTTTCCATGGATGATGTAGCAATAGTTGTTTGGTAAACATATCCCATGCCCCCACTAGATGTAGTAATCACTAGTGTGGTTGAGGGGAGGGATAATTGGATTAATGGCTCACCTAAAGACTCATCATTACTAGATGTGGATGCTTTATCCTTAGCATGTTTATTTATTTCATCTTCTGTAACATTAAAAAATGAATTGATTAATTCTTGAGTTGTATTTAGATGGTGAATTAAGGCTTTCTTATATTCCATTTTTAAATGACCATTGTTATTAACAGCTACCATTTTAAAATGAAACAAAAAAGATCAATCATAATGGAAAAGAATTCAAATTCAAAAATTTACAGCACCCCAAAACCCTAGAAGGCTAAATATCCTAGGGCAAGCTTGGATTTGCATAAGAAGACTCAGAGCTCAAGTTCACCAAATGTTTAACCCTTTTTGGAAAAGAGTTGAAGAAAAGTGAAATAACTTATTCAAAATTAAATTACATATTCTTAAGAGTAGTCCACTTTAAATAATTTAGATTCACAATATTTAACTACAACATTGAATTAAAGTACAATACAAAATATCATTTTGATTACGTAATCATGAATAAAATATAATACTTAGATTTTTTACTATTGTGCAGACAAATCTAAGAAGTCCAGGTGTGAAAATAGTCAAATTAATACTCAAAATTGATTTTCCAAATTCTATAAATTAGCCATCTGTCAAGTTGGATACCACCATCAAATTTAGGACATTAGCATTGATGCTTCTGTCTAATTTCGATGCTTTCATCCTATATGAAATATCAACTCTGTTTTACCCAACATTCCCCTTATTATTTTTTAAACAAAGAATGGGGATCCACTTTTATTTTGATTTGGCCCTGTTTATTAAGTTTTCCTTTTCATTCTATGGAAGTTTTATTGGATTTCTCCTTAATCTCAATGCTCAGAAGTATAGATAATGGTGTTTTACATTTTGAACTAGCTTATTAATGTCTTTTAGGAGTTTTGTACTTATCACAAGTTTGATTTTTCAAAAATTCTTAAGTTTAAAATTTTTTTTGTCAGAGAAACTATTTGGGACTTATTTTTCAAACATTTATTTTTGGAACTTCTTTTCAAAAACTTTATGTTTAGACTTTTTTTTAGTACTTATGTTTGGGCTTTTGTCTTTGAATATTTTGTTCAAGACAATCTTCATCAAATTTTGTGTTTGGAGGTTTTGTTTGGGACGTGTTTGGGTAATTTGTTTAGGGCTTTGGTTCAAGGTTTCCCTTATTTATGATTGGTTTAATTCAAAACTCCTTGTTCAAGATTTTGGTTGTCTGAACTTATGTTCAAAATTTTGATCAACAGACATTTTGTTCAGGGTTTATGTTTAGATCCTTTTATTTTGATATTTTGTTGGCTTACTCCTAACACAAAACCCAACTCCTGACTACCGAAATCTCGTTAGACTTAGCTAGCAAAGTGGAACCACTTCACGACACTTATCAAAGAACATAAAGATATGGCTTTCCTACCAAATAAACTAACAAGGTTTGAATTATGCAAGTAAAGCAAATTTATGAATGTTGGGCATTAAAAGTGCACAAACTAGAATTGAATGTAAAAGTTATAATAATGACTTGTAGTTGTTGTAGCAAGATTTTGAGCTCTTTATGAATTTAAACAAAGATAAATCCAAACTCAAAATGCAAACTACCAATAGGAAAGATTTTTAAATCAAATCATAATAATAATAATAATAATAATAATAATAATAATAATAATAATAATAATAAGGAGCTTACCAATTCCTTTGCTTTATGTTACCTCCTTCCAAGATTTACAAGTAGATGATTGCTTGTAGACTCAGATTGACCAAGTGATGCTTGATGGTGGATTTGTGATAATGGATGCTTGATATTAGATGATAGATTTGATATTTGATTCCTAGAGTGATTTTGGCATAGTTTCCCTACAAATTTTCTAGATGGCTTCCATGGAGGAAGAGCTTTGATTTTATAGATGGAGGGAAGATCAAGGGCTATGATTTGAACTTGGGTTAAGATAGATTAATGGCTAGGAATTATTTTTGAAATATTAAATTCCTTTTGGGGGAAAATTCTAGAAATAGAGGTTTCTAGAGATTGGAGGGAAGTATCTAATTCTAGAGACTTCTAGGATTAGTTTAGGGATAATAAAGATGTAAGAATAGCTAGGGAGTAGGTTAGTAGGTGGGTAGGTGGGGTTATAGAAATTTTAAATTCCTATATGTTAGATAAGTCAAATTAGATTAGGATAATGGGATATTAGGAAGAATTAATGAAGGGATGGGATGAATAAAGGTTAATGGATGTAGAATAGTAGAAGGGAGGCATTAGATGAATAGTTGAAAAATATGATTAATTAGCATAATAAAATACTTAAACAGAATTAGTGTCGACTAATAGGAATATTAGTTGACTGTAATGAAGTGAGTGATTTTAGGTGCATACCATTTTCCCCTCTTTGAAATGGCATTATGAGTCGATGGAGTGGAAGGAATCATGGTCTTTCAAAGAAAAATGATGTCATTAATGAATGTTAGTAGATGATGCTAGGGGATATGATGCCCTATTGAGGGGACATGCAGAAGAATAATATGGATGGCCACTCAAAAGAAGAAATGAGGGGTGGGATGTGATAGAGTGACAAGGGGATGGGATGTCAGATGTGGGATAGAAGATGAAAAAGATGAGGTCAATGTTAAGTGATGAATTATAAATTAATAACAATGCCCCTGACAAGGACACATGCATAAGGAATAGATATGATGGGTGTCATGGTTGTAGACACATCCCAAGCAAGGAAACATGCATGATAATCAACCATAACATGATAATGATAGGATAGAAGGCCACAATCTTTAGACATATCCCAAGTAAGGACACATACAAGGAAGAGCTATAGGCTAGGATAAGATAATTTGATAAGATATGATAAGTGTATCTCAAAGTTAAAGTCGATCAATATGATGATGATGATGATAAGAGAGAGTAAATGATGTGATCAAGTGACCAAAAGACTAGGGGATGAGAATGGATGATAGAGATAGTGGCTGAGCTATCCTTGGTCACTAAAACATGGCCAAGTGTTGCATACATAGACTAAAAATACCTCAAGCTAATGTAGCTCTGATGAGAGGATAGAAGACAATGATGATGATGATGATGATTTGAGATTAGAAAGTGATGATGATAAGTGATTAAAGGATATGATTTAGATGATGAGATGTGGATGAAAGATTGAATGTTAGTTCAATGGATTGAGAGGGTTAGATTAGTAATGGAAACAAGGATGGTTAGATGATCAAAGGAATGATGAGGGTATGGTGATCAAGCCATCACAAGTTCCATAAAACTCATCATAGTCTATGTAATCCCAAAATGTAGCACTTGAAAAGATGCCCCATGATATAAATATGACCAAGAGGACATTGTGTTAAAGTGCATGGGTAAATAGTGAACTCTACATCTTTGAGGGTATTTTGGGTATCCTCATAACATCCTCATTCATTACCCATTAAACAAAAAGAGACACAACAAACATGAGACAAACACAATATATACATGGCATGTAAATAGATCAAACAAGTAACACATACACAAGTATCTACATGACGTATCATAATGTCTTTGTCTAATGATGGGATGAGTGACTAGGTGATGGGTTGGATTAGGATAATCATGATGTGATGGGGATAGAGGATAGACGTGGATTTGGAAAGGATGATCATGATTAGGATTAAGTGAAGATGTTTCCCCTAGTTTAGGATATAAAATGGATGATGTGAGAAGGTATTTGAATACTGACTTGGTCTTAAAATTAGGTCAAAAAGTGGTTAAGGATGGTGAATAGAAAAGTGATAACTAGGGATTACCAACAAATAAGGCCTTGTAAGAGTCCAATCTAGCAAAGGGACTAGGAGGTGATGGGATCAAAGACCTTTCATACTAGCAAAGATTAATTAGATGGGTGTTAGATATGAAGAGGTGATGATATGGATAGTGGTGGGATTAAGTACCTCTCACACTAGCAAAGTGATGACTGATTGGTGCTAGGTATGAAAAGGCATTGATAGAGGAGTGATAGGTGTTAGATTAAAATCTTGACAAGGTGATGTGTGCCAATAATACTTAGCCAAAAGGGTGATGAAATGATGGGTGACCACTTAGGATTGAATTCTAAGATGGAATGTGGTATCCAAAAATGGGAAAGATAGGATCCAGATGGAGATGAATGTGACTAGGGGATTAGGCATAAGATAAGACATCATGGACTATTTTTGGCTTTTTTAGATTTTATGATTTTTAGGGTTTTTGACATTTTTCAATTTTTAAGGATTTTGGGATATATATATACACTGTATAAATGTGTTACTAGCAAAGGGAATACCAAGCCTAATAACTAGAATGAGGATAGATGGAATGATGGATGGGATGGTGGATGAGATGACAAAGGATGATGATAATGTGGACCAAGGATGAATGTACTAGGGATAGCCAATGACCACATCATAAAGGAACCAGATGGTTATTTGCCTAAGTATCTATTGGAGGATATGCCAAGATGGTTCAAGGATATATTGTTCAAGACACCATCCACTTCCTTGTGGAGGCTAAGATTGGAAGGGAAGAAGAGGTAGGATGTATGATAGGATGATTGATAGGAACAATGGATCAAAGGATAAGATGATGGGTGATATAGACAAGGTATATAAGGGATGTGATAAGTGGGATGGATGGATAAGGATATGAAATAGATAGAATTTCCCCCAAGTGTTGAGGAATAATGTAGACAATAAATTATTCTACCATGATACCAAAAATTAGTTTTCATCATGTTACTTGCCCAAGGTGCCAGAAAACTAGTTTTCACCAATGGATGAATGTTTTTTTTTTTTTTTTGGACTTTATTGGGCATCTCAATTTATTGGATGATAGATGAGATTCAAGGTGTGGACGTTGAATGGATTATTTATCCAACATTGGTTCTATGATGGATGGTAGATACTTGGATGTCCCAATGGCCTTTTGTTATTCTTAATGGTGACCCCTCTAGATATTTAGACCAAGTATCATCATCACCCCTAAAAGAGACAATGTTGCTCAAGGAGGTGATGTGAGGTATGTATGTGATTATATTTTAATGGGGATGTAGTGGATTTGAATGGATGATAGGATTGGGATATGATGGTGTGATGGATGATGGAGGATTAGGACTAGTAGTTGCAGACATCGTTAGAGATGTGAGACATGATTTATTTGATTGGTGCCAATTGTCAAAATATTATAGGAGATCTAAGACACTTTGAATTTATGATTCATATTTGATCTGATCCCTTGATGGATGATCAGTCATGCTTTTGACATTATTTGGATTTTGGTTTCCCCTTGGTGGAATATTTTGGGCTTCACTAGGGGAGATTGATATTTGACTTGATAAATAATGATTTTGACTTTGAAATTCCTTTAGTGCTTGATATTGGGCTTCACTAGGGGAAGACATATTTGGATTAGGTTGATGATTTGACTTTTCTTGATTTTGATTGATGGGATCAAATATGACTTGATTATTATGATTAACTTCTAAAATATGGCCTTAGACCTTTGGATTTGTGGCACACATTGTATTACTCAAGGGAGGGTCTAATGATGCATGTTCATGTTCATCCTTATGGAGGGAGGTGATTAAATGATCATCGATAGGGAGAAAAGGATCAATAGTGGATGAAGGTGATGGAGATGGTATAATGAGGTTAATGGGTGGTGATGGGGTAGCATAGTCTTCAAAGGGGTTCTTAGGAGACCTGATTTTGACATTGGATAAAATCTCCTCAAGATCAACAAAAGGATCACTAGGACTCACTGCATCCAAAAGAAGATCAGACTCACTTTGACAATCTTATATAGATAAAGCTTGTAAGAATTCATTTATGATGTCATCATCAAAATATATGTCTAGTAAAGAATCAGAGGTATCTATATTATAGGTATCCATTAAAAGATAGGCATTATCAGCATTAATGAAGGATGACATTTCTGATGAGGATTATGATTTTGATACAGGTGTTGAACATGATCTTAGAGAAGATAGGACCTTAGATGCTAACTTTGAAGTTGATTTTGATGCACAAGATATAATGCTACTATTTATAGATGCATTATCTGCTATTAACCTCTCAATAAGGGGTATTTGAGGTGATGGGTGAGAGGGAGATGATGGATGGATGGATGACAGGTTCGATAATGATAGGCTCATGGAGGGGTTAATGAGGGATGGAAGGACTAGGATCATCAGAGATGGACTCAACTTTGATGGAAGATTTGTCTGGGAGGGAAGGATCATGGAGGATAGGTGTGGTGTCTTGACCTTGGCTTGGAGATGGAAGGGCTTGATCATGATTGAAAAGGGAATCTTGGCATTCCTCTTTTTGTTCATCCAGGGATGTGGAAGCATCTGGTTCATTATCAATTATTATTTCACCACGGTTAATGAGGTCTTGGATAAAATCTTGAAAAGGTTGACATCGATTAATAGTATGCCCCTAGGTTCAATGGTATAGACAATATTAGTTTTCATTATACCAAGAGGGCGTAGGCTTAATAAGATCAAGATGTCAAATAGGTGGATAGACCATCATGTTAGTGGTGATTAATTGTTTAAAAAGGGCTTCCAATGTTATGGGAAGGGGAATATAAGAACCCCTTTCATGTTGTGACTTAGACATAGAAGTATTAGACTTATGATCATATGGTTGTGGATATAATTGGGTGGATATATTCGAGGTGGCCAAGATTGGATTCCCTTTGCTAGAATGGGAATGGATAGATGGTGGTTTATGGTTAGCAGATGGAGGATTGGTACAATGAGTAAAATGGGATCAACACCTTTGTGAAGTGGTACACCCATCATAATGAGCCACAAAAGGATCTCATCCTTGTTGTCATGTATGTATTGGTCAATGAAGGCAGGGTCTAGTTCCATGGTGATGGTTGATAGGTGATGAATGATGTAGGTAGGATAGGGATTGGATAAGGATATTGAAAAAAATAGATCAAAAATATCAAGCTAGTATGATAGGTAATAATGGAGATGAGATATGCTGATGAATTAAGGACTATGATTCAATGTCAAATAGATATTACAATAGGTGATAATAACTTGTCAACAATGCCTAGTCATCAAGCTAGCAAAAGGATTAGGGATATGATGGATGTCTAGATTCAAACTAGCAAGAGGATGATATGATGGGTGCTAGTAATGAATAAGGCAAGATGACTTAGACTAGGGATGATTGATAGTTGATGGGTTACTAGATTGAAATTGATAAAGTGACAAGATGCAACAAACTATTGATTATGATAAGAGATTTGACCAAGTGGATTAGGATGATAGGATGGTGATAAGATGATAAGATGATAGGGGGATTAGGATGATAGGATGATAAGATTAGCTCAAGACCTTAGACTAATTTTGCTCGAGATGGGATGGTAGGTGATTATATGATGAAGGTGATTAAGACAATATAATAAGGATAAGTATAATGATAGGTGATGATGAAATGATAAAGGGGTAATGAAAGGTGGATGGTTTAGACCCATATATGACCTAGAAGCCAACTAGGATAAGATAAAGTGATGATTGGATGGGTGATAAAGGGAAGGTCAAGACAAGTGATCGGGTATGAATTGAACTAAGGTAGGATATGGATGATAAATCAAGATATGATTAGGATATGTTAGAGGATGATGAATGAAAAGTGGGATTAGGATATGGTAAGACTAATAGAACAAATTATGTATAAGGTGATTAGATTAGGATATACAATAATGATGATTGGGATGTAGGGTGATTGGTCAATGATAGGTTTATATGGTTTGACTTAGGATGAGATGACAGATGGGATATAAATAATAAGTGATGGGATAATGAGATGAGATAATGAAATGGATATAGGACAAGGTGTAGGTGATAAGGTATCATTAGGATATGATTAAGATGTGATTGAAAGGATATACAAGAGGATGAATTATATATAAGAAGGTAAAATAAGGATATACAAGGTGATGGGATAATGAGACAAGATGATATAGGGAAGATTAGAACTATGGATGAGGTGGACTTTGGATAGAATGTGATGGTGAGACAAGATGAGATCAAGATAGGTGATGGGTTATTATCAAATATGTAAGGGGATGGTGTCAATGAAATGATATGGGAATGATCAAGACTATGGTGTCATTGATGGATAAGACAAGGTCGAAGTGAGGTGTGATTGATTATGGATGAGATGGTCCTATGATAGGGTGTGTCTAAGATAGGAGATGGGATAATGAAGAGGATATACAAGGAAAGGGTGAGAAAATATATACAAGATGATGAGGTATGACTAAGACAAGATGAAGACAAGATAGGATGATGAGATAGACTTAGGATAGGATGTGGATAATGAGACAAGATGTGATTAGGATAGGTGACGGATTGAAAGATGAATGATAAGTTTAAATAGAATGGGATATGATAAGTAGGATATACAAGATAATAAGATATACAAGGGGATCATACTAGGATATACAATATGATGATTTAAGATGATCAATGATAGGGGATATGGTTAGACTAAGATGTAATAGAGATGATATGGTTAGACTAAGATGTAATAGAGACGATATGGTAGATGGGATTAGACAATGGATACAAGATGGTGATTAAGATATGTGAGTGAATGAGGTGATGAGTATAAATGGTTAGATTAGGATGGGATGGATAAACTAGTGATTAGGAAAGGATGTGCAAGATAATGAGGTGATGACCAAGGATAATGGGATATAGTGAGACTAGGAAAGGATGAAGTGACTATGGTAATTGGGTGATGAGGTGGATTTGGATAAGGATGTATGATGTGATTGGGCTAAGGGTATGTCTAAAGATGATTGGGTATGCCAAAGAGAAGGATATACAAAGAGACTATGTACAATGATGACTAGGATGTACAAGATGAGATGTAGGTGATAGGGATGTGGATCAAGATGAGGATGAGGATTTGGAATCGACATGAAAAGGATAGTGGGATATGTACAAGATGATAGAATGATGAGGATAGAATATACAAGATGATTTGTATAAAGGACCTTGAAGGACTCAAATATGTAAAACGCCGACTCAGCTCATAAACAACATGTGTCTAACACAACACACATCCAAACAAGCAATCCACAACCTATAATTAATAAAATCAAAGGTGTGTAACCTAATTTCCACACCATCTAATGGCTACACAAGTCAGGTTGTAGGCTAGTGACCTGTTACAGAATTGACTAAACTCTCTCAACCTTGCTTACACTTGATGGTCACTTAGGCATTATTATTGACATCAATAGTGGAAAACCTGTTATAGCTGAAAGGTCCTATGCTAAGATGAATGATCTATCTAAGGGTGTCCGCTATATACACAATGGTACATTAGGGTCCAAGTTTGTACAGGGTGTTGTCTAATGCCTAGTTCAGAGAATTAACTCTTGCCCTTCATAGATGGCTTGTATGGAATCAACTGCTTAGCCTAACAATAGTTGTCCCTGATTGTTATACTCTATCAAAACATGGACTTTGGTTAGTGTGCGGTGATGAAATCCACAACACTAACCCCTATAGACTAAGCCCATGCGTGGGTGTCAATTTCATGTCACGTGTTATCCTAGGGGAAGGGGTGACAAATAGGGAATCACACGATATGATTAATTAACCAATCTAATTACCTATGTGTGTTTGGTATGGTGCAAAAAATTATGTACAAATGAACATACACACAAGTATATGTAAGGATAAATTTGACACACAAAATAAGATGATTAAAAATGATATATACAAGATGAAGTGATTCAAAAAAAATTCCCCAATATGATTCCAAGGGTGCCAAATGGATCTTTAACTAATAGCCTACAAACACACCATTAGTAGTTTGATGTGTGGCACTCAAGAGAAGGGTCCTACAACACAAAGATTAGTAGTTTTATATTTACGTATTTTGACAAACAACCCTGCAAAGAAAATAATGTCACTAGTGTTGGATTACCTGCATGGTAGAACAAAATTTGCCTCTATTTTTATATTTGAAATCTATAAAATATTTACAACATACAATGAACCACTAAATATTGCCCATCAAAAAACTTTTTTTTACCAAAATTTACAAAATAATATATATATACACATTGATGATTATCAACAATTCTTTATTTATTTTTTTATTATATTTTTTATTTATTTTTATTATTATTATTATTATTATTATTATTATTTATTTTTATTATTTTTTTATAATTACAAACTTAGATTAAATTAAAAATTCTATCATATGATATGTGATGCTAAACAAAGACTATTTAATATGCATAAATCTAATTTAAGTATACTCAGTGATTGTTATGACTAATAATGAGACTGCATGCAACAAGTGAGTGTGTACGGTCTTATAAAAGTGTTTATAAATCAACTTGATGACATTTGGATTACTTGGTCAGAATAATAATAATATTTTTTTCTTAAAGCCATTAAGCATGTTAGATAATTCAACTATTATAGGAATTCCTTCGAAAATTTTATTATGACATGACCGTTAGTAAAATGGGAGCTTTAAAATAGGGTGAGGATGTTCATCAAGGCACTGAAATTAGATTCTGTCAAGATGCCATGATATGTTAAACAAATATACTAGATGTGGAAGATCTGCGGCCTATGAATAGTTTTATTTATTTAAAAATAAAAATAAAACCATGTACAAAATGACAATATTCAAACAACCATAATTCTCTCAATGTGCAACGAAATAACAAATCATAAAATGTTTCGGAAAGGTGAGAGGGACGTTCAAAACCCAAAATTAATTTTACAATATTCTAAATGAGTAAGGAACAGTTTATAAAAGCACATCACATTTTAATAAAAACGTAATTCACTAAAAAAATTTGTAACCACAAATTCTTCTTCTATTTGATTTGCAAGTTGCCAAAAACACTTCTAAAATGCAAAAATGTTAAATTGGGAGTATGTCCGGTCCCACCGTGGTCGCCATTATGTAGCAAGATTTTGAAATCTTTATGAATTTAAATAAAGATAAATCCAAACTCAAAATGCAAACTACCAATGGGAAATATTTATAAAGCAAATCAGAATAATAATGAGGAGCTTACCAATTCCTTTGCTTTACATTACCTCCTTCCAAGGTTTTCAAGTAGACGATTACTTGTAGACTCAGATTAACCAAGTGATGCTTGATGGTAGATTTGTGATAGTGGATGCTTGATATTAGATGATGGATTTGATATTTGATTCCTAGAGTGATTTTGGCATAGTTTCCCTACAAATTTTCTAGATGGCTTCCATGGAGGAAGAGCTTTGATTTTATAAATGGAGGAAGGGAAGATCAAGGGCTAAGATTTGAACTTCGATTAAGATAGATCAATGGCTAGGAATTATTTTAGAAATATTAAATTCCTTTGGGGGAAACTTCTAGAAAGTGAGGTTTCTAGAGATTGGAGGGAAGTCTCCAATTCTAGAGACTTCTAAGATTAGTTTAGGGATAATAAGGATGTAGGAATAGCTAGGAAGTAGGTTAGTAGGTGAGGTTATAGGAATTTTAAATTCCTATATATTGGATAAGTCAAATTAGATTAGGATAATGCGATATTATGAAGAATTAATGAAGAGATGAGATGAATAAAGGTTAATGGATGTAGAATAGTAGAAGGGAGGCATTAGATGAATAGTTAGAAAATAGGATTAATTAGCAAAATAAAATAGTTGAGTAGAATTAGTGTTGACTAATAGGAATATTAGTCGATTGTAATGAAGTGAATGATTTTAGGTGCATACAATTATCAACATGTTCATTAATCATAAGTAAATTTCAAGCTTAATTGCTACTCTACGAAGAAATTTCTAGCCACTTGTGAATCAACTACAAAGAAGCAACCAACAAAAAGGAGTTTTCAAAGTCTAGGACACTAAATTTGAGAAAACTAGATAGTAGGCAATGGCTTCGTCATCCTAAGTGTTCATAGGCATGCTTCTACCATCTCAATTTTTCATTAAGGATTATACAGAGTATACAAACACTGTGTTTAATGCTAAAATCTTCAATGCTAGATATTCCAACTATTCAAACCTATGGGATGTCATTGATGATGTCGATGTCTTCTCCCATGAAGAAAATCTATCACCAGCGTAGAGATAAATGGTGACAGACCTACTCTTTTTCAAGAAATAAGGATTTTACTTTGTGACATCCAAGCCTGAGGTCATGCCATGTATTGACCTACTATGAGACTTATTTTTTGCTATCAAGGTAATAGACGATGTATTCTTACATCACATAGATCATAAGACAATCATGGCTTGTATTTTAGGTGATGATTTTTAAAGTTATTTATCCTTGCCAATTCCAGATGCCATATTCGACATATATAGGGTGGTAACATAGAATAAGAATAATTCAATTAACAAAATTCTGAGTGGATGGATTCTTCCTGGGGAGTTTATGGTCCTGAAAGGAAAGGACCTCGTACCCATTAGCAAATTCAGAATGGGTTCCACATCAAGATGGCCCTTTTGAATAGACTATATGGCATGCCAAGTATCCATTTTCTCCCCATGGATTGGGTGCCACGTTTAGACATGTTGATGACCTCTGACATGACTTTTGCCCTAGGGGAGATTATCATCTTAAAACTAAGGGAGCAAGTTCTACATAAAGACAAATAGTCCAATTTAGCAGACCATTTTTACATGATGTCATACCTCCTCGATGTTGTAATGGGAATTGTATATAGAGACTATGGGGTATTTTGGATCCCAGCGATTGACTGCATAAATAATATCTATGATTACTATTCATTCATGCACATATATGCGTACATTGAGTATATAACCTAGATTTTAGAGGACATATATCCTCAGGTATGGTAGGTTATGCATGAGGCTCCACTACCTAGGTTATCTAAGAGTATAGCAAATATATTGGCACCTCAGGGTGATTATTGAATATACCTAGATTATACATTAATTATGGTTTCTGATAATAAGGTCAAACCCCTATTCTCCCTAAGTACATACTTGATAAGCTTGCATAGCAAGAGATTGCATTCCAACTTTGGTGGAGTATAGAAGAAGACTCGATAAAGAAGAAAAAATATATATTCTATGGGTCCCATATGATAATAAGTCAAATGTGTTATACAATGAGAAAACATTTTGGTGATGTAAGCAATAAAAGGAAGCATTATCAATTGGCCACCCTGCCTTATAGAGACTGGAACCCTCATGGTCAGATTTAAAAACATATCTAGGGCTTTGGTATTCCATACCAACACATTCCCTATGACCATGATTTTTTGTTCTTAAATGCAAAATATGATACCCAAGTCATGGAAAGGGCACAACTAAAGAGGAAAATTTGAAGATTATTTAAGGAAAACATTAAATTTTGATTCAATAAATGCATACAAGGCTTCCACCCCCTAGAGAATGGACTTCTTCAGACTTCTAAGTTAATAGACCCCCGCAACAAATAGAGGAATAAGGAGAGCCATCTCAAGAATCTCCCCAAGTATTGAATATTGTTAACATAGAGCTTAGTGTGATTGAAACTAAGCATAGAAGAGCTCAAGAGGATCTAATTTTCTTAGACTCCTCTGATTCATAAAGCCAAAATCACCCAGTTGCATTACTTGTGTAAGAGATTGCTACTACCTCAATTCAATGAGCCTCTTCCCTAGATAAAAAGGCTACAATCTACTACAAGAGGAAGCCGAAGGCTCCTCCCCTCTTCGGTAACCAAATTTATTATGAACCAAAAATAGGCACATCTTTAGTTCCACAATAAATTTCAATGGAACAAAAAATGGATGAGGAAGAGGAATTAAAAAGAGTAAAGGCATTAAGCCTCACAAATGACAAAGGGAAATCATTGATGAAAGATGACCAATCAAGTAATAAGGTTGAGCCTTCAGTCCATTCTTCCCAAAGTTCATTTGATTCAATTCCCCTCAGTGTTGTCTTACAAACACCTCTGGTAACACCAAAAATAGAGAATTTTACCTTTACCCTTGTTGTTTCTATTTCCCCAATAAGGCTAACCATATCTATTATTGCCACCACTATGGAAATTCCCTTTGAGACTGCCTCAGTCAAACTTAAAACCAAAATGATGACTTTTAAGAAGGTTGAAAAATATTCACAATTGCTTAGTCAATTTTGGAGCTTTAACCACTGTGATGCCTACTTTTATTTGTTAAAATCTTGGCCTAACTCCAAGCCCAACAAAGAGAATAGTCTCATAGTTAGATAAAATAGTGGTACAAGTGATTGGAGAGCTAATTAATGTGCATATTCAGGTAGCCTTCGAGCCACAAATACAAATGATTATCAACATCCTTATAGTAGACATACCTGAAGGCTATGGATTGATGTTGAGTAGGACTGGTCCAAGACACTTAATGGATACCTCTCAATAGATTTATCTCATATTTTGCTACCATAGAGAGGCCTTCTAAACTATATTCAGATTGATCATGAACCAAGAATGAAGTATCCTATCATAGAGTACAATGTAAAGAATGAAGAGATGAGTTATGAATCCCATAGCCTTGGTATTTATACTTTCACCATATGAAATGAAATACATGAACCAGAATCCTATGGCTTTGCCCAACTATGGACTCTCAACTTTGTTGGTGCTAGATCTAGGTAGGGATCAGGCACAAAAATTGAATTGATTAATCCATAAAGAAATAAGTTCCTAGTAGCATACAGATTATAATTCCCTTTCACCAATAATAGAGCTGACTATGAAGCATTGATTTTGGGATTACACTTTGGCCTAAAAAACAATGTCAAATAGTTGTTGGTATATGGGGATTCAGAGCTGATAACAATTAGGTTAAAAATAAATATCAGTGTATGCTATCATATCTAAAAATATATAAATATAAAGTATGGGATTAGGCTTTCAATATAGTGGCTATTTTTAGGTAACAAAATCAATCCACATATTCACTAGTTGCTTCAGCTACCAATTTAGAGCCTCTCCAATAATCCAAGGTAAAGAGATTCTCTATTGAGCTAATACCTTGTCAAACCATTCTTGACAACATAGAGAATTTCTAAGTCTTCAAACTATGACCAACATATCATCTAGTTTCTAACCAACTCAAGACATTTTGAATCCTAAATCATTGATGACAAATAAGTTAGTTATCTATGTCAAGAGAAGTCAGTCGAGGAAGGTGTCATCTAGCTCAAATAAAATCATCTCCCACTTGGAATGGTCTCCTTAGAAAGAGCAGTTGATATAGATCCTCAAGCTCAACAATAAAGTCACCCCAAGGTTAGCAAGTCTAAATTCAAAAGGGAAAATTTAGAGGATGAGAATAGCCCATGCTACATCAACATTGGCCTTAACTACACTCTAGAAGAAAGGCAATGGGTGAAATATTTACTCACCCAATACAAAGATGTAATTACATGGATGTATGAGGACTTGAAGGTTTATGATCCAAAGGTCATCACCCATACAATCCCACTAAAACTAGACCATAATCCATTCAAACAAAGATAAAGACCAATGAATCCTATCTTAGAACCTCTTATTCAAAGAGAAGTAGAAAAGTTGTTGAATGTAAGGATAGTCTTCCTAATCAGGCATTCTATCTAGGTGGCCAATTTAGTTCTATTCAGAAAGAAGAGTGGAGAAATTATATTATGTGTTGATTTCAGAGACTTGAATAAATATTTTGAAAAGGAAAACTATCCACTACCTTCCCTAGATGAGGTTATTCAGATAATCAATAGCTCTAAAATGATGTCCTTCCTGAATGGATTTTTAGGTTATAACCAGGTGCTAGTAAAATTAGAAGATAGAATGAAAACTGCATTTACCATAAAGTGGGGTACCTATGCATACAAAAGGATGCCTTTTTTCCTAATTAATGTAAGATCCACCTTCCAGTGAGTAATGAATCATGCATTTCAAGTATTGACAGATAAATGTATAATCATTTATATGGATGACCTCAATGTTTTCTTTAAGAATAGAAATGATCATGTAGGCCATCTGCAGTCAATATTTGAAAGATGTCAAAGGTTTGGCATCTCACTAAACCCAAAAAAGAGCATGTTTAGAGTTACTAAAATCAAGCTTTTGGGACATATCATTACCAAATAAGGGATCGTCATTGATCTAGATAGAATTCAGGGGATTTTAAAGATTGCACTGCCAAATAGTAAGAAGGAGCTCAAGTCTTTCTTTGGAAAAATAAAATTTGTAAGAAATTTCATCTCAATATTTATATAAATTATGAGACCCCTGAATGCAATGCTCAAATATGATGCTAAAGTGGAATGGATAGCTGAGGCCCAGAAGTGTTTTTAAGACATCAAAGATGTTATATCTTAGGCCCCAGTACTAATTAGTCCAGATTTCATAAAGGACTTCTACTTATACTCATTTTCTTCAAAACATACATTTTTTGTTGTCCTAATGCAAAATAAAGATGAGACTGAGCATCCCATTGTGTTCATGAGCATGAAGTTGAAATATGTAGTACTCAGGTATTCCATGATAGATAATCAAATCTTTTCTCTCATGAAAGTGGTGAAGAAATTTTGACACTACATCCTGAGAAATAAGACTATCGCTATCATGCCCAACCCTGCTATCAAACTTACCTTGGTATAGAATGAATTGGGATAACACAGATGTCAATGGATGGAAAAGTTATAAGAATTTGATATAGAAATCAAGCTTGCTAAAATTGTTCAGAGTTAGGTCATCATCCAAATCATGGTTGAGCCTGACTTACATATTATTATTGAAGAGGTTTGTGAAGCCTAGGTGTCCAAAAGGGAATGATATACTAACATAATTTAATATCTACTTATAGGTAATTATCTCCTAAAACTCAATCGAGAATGAAGGAGATATTTGAGGCTCAAAGCTACTCACTAAATGTTTAATAAAGGAGTTGTTTATAAGATAAATTATGAAGGCATCTACGTTAGATGTGTATCAATAGAAGAGGCTCAAGATATTTTGAAAAACCTACACCAAAATATAGGCAGTGGTCATCCATCTAGGAACACCACAACTCACAAAATCCTAAGAATGGGCTATTATTAGCCAATAGTCTTCAAGGAAGCCCATGCCCATGTAAGGTCATGTCGTGAATGTCAGGATTTATCAAAAAGAGAAGTACATGTAGTAATGCCCTTGCAACCTATTGTTGAGGGAAGGTCATTTACCCAATGGGGGTTGGACTTCATTAGCGTCATTAACCCAAAGTCTTCAGTAGGTTATAAGTTTTTAATCACTACCATAGATTACTGCACTCAATGGACTGAGGCAATGGCCACCAAGAATTCCAAAGCACAAGATGTGATTCACTTCTTAGAACACATCATAACTATATTTGGCACTCCCATATCTCTAGTTTGTGATAATGGGCTAGCATTCATATCAGCTAAATTCACTGAATGGGCTCATGACAATCAGCTCACCATCAAGTCATCTTCTAACCATTATCCTCAAGGAAATGGATTGGTCAAATCAATGAATAAGAACCTAATAGATGCGATAAAGAAATTGGCTAGGGATTATCCTAGACACTAACATAATCTACTTAAGTATGCCTTGTGGGTAGACCAAATAAGATATAAGTAGGCCCTCAAGGCCTCACCCTATCTACTGGTGTATGGATGACAGCCAATATTCCCAATCATGTTGAAGTTGTCAACCTATCAATTCATGTAGGAATACATGAAACCAAATGACAAATCAGAATCTCAATTATTGGATATAATAGAAATGGAAGACTCAAGGATTGAGGCCCTACATACTTTTAGTAAACATCAAGACGTAGTCAAAAGATGGTTTGATAAAAGGAAAAAATTCAAAGCATTTAGGATCTCCGATCTAGTGCTTTTGTGGGATAAAGCCCATGAAAAGAAAGGGCAACATGATAAATTTTCTCCACTGTGGATTGGACCATACCAAATTTTAGAGATCTTAGGAAATAATGCATTTTGTTTAAGGGACCGTAAAGGTGATCAACTTATATATCCAGTCAACGGGCAGTTTTTGAAACATTACTTCATGGTTATACCATCTGAAGTTACCCCCGAGTGATGAAGAAGATGTGGTAGAGGTAGTAGTTTAGTTTTCTTGTTTTCTAGTTTAGTTTATTGCTTTCTCTTTTAGTTTCCTACTTTTTAGTTTAGTTTTCCTACTTTCTAGTTTAGTTTTCTTACTTTCTAGTTTAGTCTCATGCTTTCTAGTTTAGTTTTCATGCTTTCTAGTTTAAATGTTTTTTTGTTTCTTATGACGATCTAAATTGGTTATCCTGATACACCAAATTAACATCCTACCCATTAGGCTCCTATTCATGCTTAAATCAATATATGGGAAAGGGAAACTATAAAGGGACTCATAAATTGGGGTTTGTTCACAAGCTTGTTACACTTTTGTGTTTGAGGTCTTCAAGAGTTAAGTATGTAATAACAGTCATTTAATTTTGTGTCATAATTGAAATTTTCTATCAAGTGTGTGAAAGTAGCTCTCGAATACTCTGTATAAATTTAGAAATTTTTCTCACTCCATTGGATCAAGCATACTTTTCATACTAATACTTGTTTGGAGGTGATAATTACTAGTGCAGATGTAGTTGCAGGGACATTCTGGTAAATAATTTGTTTTATAACTACACCAGCTCATAGTGGTTTCAGCTCTCCTTTCATTCAAAAAAAAAAGAAAAGAAAAGAACCAATGTGTAAAAAAAGAACAATCAATAAAACCCAAAGAAAATAAAAAAGGGATCAAAGGCTCACATGATGAAATAAGACCAATGTACCACACATCATACTCAAAGAAATGAAGAGGAGAGAAGGAACCCAAATGTATCTCTATCGGGGCTATAGATGCCTTTTTGGTAGCAGAGCAATCCCTGAGCTTCCTTGATTTAATAAGCTTCAAAAGAACTAGATCAAAACTTACATCTACTCCAAATATTTGTAAAGATCCTCACAACAAGGGTTAAATAATATCACTTTATCACACACATATCCATGGATGAGAAAGCAATTATGTTGTATGATATAGTTGGGAGTCTCTTTTATATCTCTGATTCAAGTATTTTTTCTATGACACGGTTCACGTTTGATTTGAAATTCTTAACCAAAGTTCTAAGTTATCAAATACTCAAAATTATTCCCCCTATAAGTCACCATTTATTGTACCTAACATTCCCCCTATTCTTTTTTAAATAAAGAATGAGGACCCACTTTTATTTTGATTTGGCCTTGTTTGTTAAATTTTCCTCTTCATTCTATGGAAGTTTTATCAGATTGTTCCTTAATCTCAATACTCATAATTATAGACAATGGTGAATTTTTGGATTAACTTATTAATGTATTTCAGGACTTTTATACTTATGCAAGTTTTGTACTTATCACAAGTTCAATTTTTTGGAAATTTTTAAGTTCAAAATTTTGTTCATCGAAGAAACTGTTCAGGACTTGTTCATTGAGCATTTTGTTCAGAACTTCTTTTAGAAAACTTCATGTTTGGTACTTGTGTTCAAGATTTTGTCTTCAGATATTTTGTTTTGGACTTATTCATCAAATAATTTTGTTAGAGAAACTATTCGGGATAGTCTTCATCAACTTTTATGTTTAGAGGTTTTGTTCGGGACTTGTGTTTGGGTGATTTGTTTGAGATTTTTGTTCAAGGTTTCCCTTGTTCATGGATGGTTTTATTCAAAACTACTTGTTCAAGATTTTGGTCATCAAAACTTATGTTGGGATTTTGGTCATTAGACATTTTGTTCAGGGTTTATGTTTAGAGCCTTTAATTCATGATATTTTGTTGGCTTGATCCCAACATGAAACCCAACTCCCGACTACTAAAAGCTCACTAGACTTTGTCAACAAAGTGGAACTACTTCATGACACTTTTCAAATAATTTAAATACATGGCTTCCATGCCAAATAAACTAATAAGGTAAATAAAGTTTATGAATTTTGGGCATTAAAAGCGCATGACCTGAAATTGAATACAAAATTTATATCAATGACTTGTGGCTATCAATGTGTTCATTAATCACGAGTATATTTTGAACTCAATTTATACTCTATAAATAAAGCCCTAGCCACCTACGAATCAACTACAAAGAAATAACTAGTAGATAAGAGTTTTTAAAGTCTAAAACACTAAATTTAAGCAAACTAGATAGTAGGTAATGGCGTCATCATCCTGAGTGTTTAGAGACGTGTTTCCACCATCTCAATTTTCCATTAAGGATTCTATAAAGTATATAGACACTATGTTTTATGCTACAATCTTCAATGATAGGTATGCCAACTATTTAGACCTATGAGACGCCATTGATGATGTTGACGCCTTCTCTCACAAAGAAAATATATCACTAACACAGAGACAATTGGTGGCAGGCCTACTCTCTCTCAAGAGATAAGGACTTCATTTCATGACAGCCAAGTTCAAGGTCATGCCATGCATCAACCTACTATGAGACTTATTTTTTATCATCAAGGTACTAGATGACATCTTCCTACACGCAGATCACAAGATGGTCATGGCTTGCATCTCAGGTGATGATTTCCAAGGGTATTTATCCTTGCCAATTTTAGATGACATATTCAACATGCATAGGGTGGTAACATGGAATAAGAATAATTTAATTGACAAAAATCTAATTGTATAACTTCTTCTTGGGGAGTCTATGGTCCTGAAAGGAAAGGACCCCATACCCATTAGCAAATTTAGAATAGGGCTCCACATTAGGATGGCCCTTTTGAATAGATTATATGGCATGCCAAGTATCCATTTTCTCCAACTAGATTGGGTGCCACTTCTAGACATGTTGATGACCTTCAACATGACTTTTGCCTTGGGGGATTTTATCAGCTTTAAGCTAAGGGAGTAAATTCTACATAAAGTCAAATGATCCAATTCAGCAGGCCATTTTTACAAGATGTTCTACTTCCTTAACACCATAATGGGAACTATATATAAGGACTATGGGGAGCTTTATATCCCAGCTACTAACTGCATAAATAATTGCATCTATGATTACTATTCATTCATGAACATATATGCTTACACCAATCATATCACTCAGATTGTAGAGGATGTATATCCTCAGGTATGGTAGGATATCCATAAAGCCTCACTAACTAGGATATCTAAGAGTATAACATATACACTGGTACCTCAGGGTGACTATTGGCTATACCCAGATTATATATAACAATAAGGTCAACCCCTTATACCTCCCCAAGTACGTGCTTAATAAGATCGTAAAGCAAGAGATTGCATTCTGGCTTTGGTGGAGTGTAGAAGAAGATTTGATAAAGAAGAAGAAAAACATGTTCTACAAGTCCCATATGATAATACATTGAATGTGCTATATAATTAGAAAACATTTTTGGGATGTGGGAAATAAAAGGAAGCATTATCGGTTGACCATCCTACCTCATAGAGTTTGGGACCCTCATGATCAGATTCAAAAACATGTCCAAGGCTTTGGTATTCTATACCAACACGTTCCCTATGACCATGGTTTTTTATTCTTAAATGCAAAAAAAAGATGCCCAAGTCATGGAAAGGACACAACTAGTAGGGCCTAAAGAGGAACATTTGAAGATTATTCAAGGATAACCTTCATTTTTGGTTCAATAAATGCATATAAGGATTCCACCCCCTAGAGGATGGACTGCTTCAAACTTCTGGGTTGACAAACCCCTACAACAAATAGAGGAACAAGGAGAATCGTCTCAAGAAGCTCCCCAAGTATTGAAGATTGTTAAGATAGAGCTTGGTGTGAGTGAAATTGATCGTAGAGAAGCTCAAGAGGATCCAATTTTCTTAGACTCCTTTGATTCAGAAATCCAAGATCACCCAGCTACATTGCCTATGCAAGATATTGATACTACCTCAATTCAATGATCCTCCTCCCCAGCTGAAAAGGCTATAATCTACTACAAGAGGAAGCTGAGGGCTCCTCCCCTCTCAAGGAACCTAATTGTTGATGAACCATAAATAGGCACATCTTTAATTCCACAACAAACTCCAACAAAATAAGAAATGGATGAGGAGGAATTAGAAAGAGTAAATACATTAAGCCTTATCGATGGCAAAGGGAAATCAATGATGAAAGATGACCAATTAGGTAAGAAGGTTCATCCTTCAGTCCCTTCTTCCCAAAGTTCATTTGATTAAATTCCCCTTAGTGTTATCTTATAAACACCTCTGATAACAATAAAGATAGAGGATGTTACCTTTACCTCTATTGTTTCTATTTCCCCAATAAGGCCAACCATATCTATTGTTGCCACCACTATGGAAATTCCCTTTAAGACTACCTCAGCCAAACTTAAAACCAAAAGGAGGGCTTCTAAAAAGGTTGAAACGACATTGGCAAGCTCCCAACTCCATGTCTCATCCACTCAAATCAACCTGCCAATTCCTTCCACCAGCTCTTCCCAAAATACTACTATAACATCCTTAGAGAATGATGAAAGGGGGAAACAAGTATATACAGTCCACCCACTACCCCAATATAGAGGTGTGGATTGGTCCAAAATCATATGGCCCTCCCTTCCTAATTTAGTACTCAAAGGAGTTTTGGAGTAAAAATCAGAAGATCAATTGGTTGAGACTACAACTGAGGACACACATTCAATAAATCTAGTGCAGCTAGTCATCCCTCCATGGGCAACTGATCTTAGATCAAAAGCTTCTATGAAACAAAATTTCAAAATCATAGAGTTACCATCTATAAGCTCCATGTTTGATAAACCCTAAGGAAGCATCCAAAGGGTTAGGAAGAGGAAAGTGGAGGATGAATTTGGAAGAGAAATTATTTTTGAATAAAGGCAATAAGTCTTTACCTTGGCCAAAAGGAAGAACAGGAAGTTGGGGCATTCCCCATATATAGAGGACTTTAAGTCCCTTTCTAAAACTCATAAGGATGTTATGGTGGCATTGCATGAGGGGACTGAAATGTCCAAGAAGGAGCTTGAGCAAGAGCTAGAGAAAATAAAAGAGCAGCAACAAATGGTCCACATTCCTCGAAGAATTGAGACCGAAGTTCAGTAGGTTGCATCAAAGTTGTACAATATTCTAGAAGCAATTGATGTAATGAGGTTAGAATTGGCTCCCCATATAACAGAGACTCATAAATTATTTAATTCTTTGAATCAAGATGAGAATAAATTGAAATTACTTATTATTTATACTACCAATAAGGCATATGGCCATCTTGATTTAGTAATACCATTGGAGGCATCAAACACCCTCAACTTGGTGGTAACTAGAACTCAAGAGGCTAGAGAGTGGATCACAATAGTTGGGGCAATAATGCCCAAGTATCAAGAAGATGAAGCTCTCATTTTGCAAATATTAAAAGAATTGAAGTTGTCAAAGGCAAGGGACACTATTGATAAATTTATTAGTAGGATCAATTTTGATCAACTCCTTCAACAGGCATCCGAGAACTTCAAACAAAGCCTTCAAGGATTAACACTTGAATAAATTGAGGCCAAGCCGAGTTTCGATAGGAAGAAGGTAACAAAAGTATAAATTTTCAAGATAATTTTTCATAACATAAAGGCGGAGCATGCCAAGCTCCTTGAATAGGTAAACATGGTGCATAGCACCTCATTACTCAATGTGGACATTATCAGACAACAACATGATGCAAAACATAAGTGTTATCTTGAGTTGGAAGCAAAAAAGAAGACTGATGTTGCAACATTCAGTTTAGCACCAGTATTTACAATAATGACTCCAATAATCAGCACATCCATGCAAATAGTCATCCAACCTTAGATCAAATGCTAATTTTGTACACATCAATATAAGAGCGTTAATTTTGTACTCATAGTCTGCTTCTTCTAGAACTTGAATATGAAATTTGTCTGAATTATTTGTAAACATGCACATGTTGCATCACATTGTAAAGACTAACTTTATTTTTGACAATTGTAAGTTAACTATGAATATCCATACATACAATTTTGAAACTAGAATTAGAACCGAGGTTCTATTAATTCCATGTAATTACAAGTTTCCATGCACTTGGAGGATGAGGCGACCCCTCCCCAAGTCTATATGTACATCTAGAACCCTCATTTTCAAGGGTCAGAAAAATCAATACAGGAGGAAGTTAATATTGATTGTTAGGGATGTGTTGGTTCATTTTCTTTCCAAACTTTGTGCAATTAGGTTTTATCCCTTTTTGGTTGTTTGATTCAATAATTCTAAGTGTGCAATAGCTGCGAAGAATTCCTTTTGTTATAATTTATATGTTGATTTTAGATGTGCAATGTCTATTAAAGAGTTCACAATTATTATTGATTATAATGCAAGTAGGTTTACTGTCTCATTTTTTTAAGTGTGTAGAGGTGTTTTCTCAGATATAGTCTTCTACGTGTGTGCAACAACTACCCTAGATACCTCCCTGATCTGAGTCATAATCTTTTGATTACGGGTGTGCAACAACTACCCTAAAAGGAACAACCTTTTAACATAGATCTCTGAGTTCCCTATATCAAACTATCCTAAACTGCTTGATCATATTTGTATGTGTGTGTGTAGAAATTGCTAACAGTAAACATCAGTTCTAAAAACAATTATCCATGAAGAATCCAACCCAAAAGGTAATTCTTGAAGTCATAGAGCCCTTCTTTTTTGCTCTACCCTTCCCTCTTTTGGAATTTATTCCTAAGATCTACCCAAGTTAGATTAGTATCCACCCATCCACCAACTTGCCTAGTTTTAACTTTTTTTAGACATTATTCATCCATACATAGTCATGGTTAACAACTTGCATGCCCTACCTGCTATTCCATCACCTAGTTGTTCAATTGTATACCTGCAACTCATGCCCTACAATGGAGTTTACCTCCATTATGATCCTAAAACATTAGAGGCTACCTCGAAGTGGTGTGCATAAAAACTACATCAACAAATTCTTTTCTATAAATTTCACTCGTGCATGTTAGATGTCATTGTCATCTTGTTGATTGTCTATCTAGATCTCGCACATAAGTTTTCAATATCATTGTGTAGCTAAAAACCCTAGGTCCTTCAATTAAGGCATGTGATCTTGTAAAACAAGGTTAATAAGCTCAAGTGAAGTCGATCTGACCTCAAAAACCCCTTTGTTAGTGTGCGCTATCTGTATAACTAATACTTTGAAGAGGGCCTCAAACATATATAGTTCTCCCATATGTGTGGGCTTGTGTGTGAATAATGGTCTAGTATGCTATATGCGAGTGCATGTATTGATATAGCTTACAACTTGATAAATACTACTTGTGGGATATTATTTGAATTCTTTAGAACTGTAGAAAGAATGATCCTATAATTGATATGGAAATAGAGAAGAATATGTCAGTATTGAATGTTTAAGAGGTGCTTTTACTTGATAAGTGTTAGATGTGTGGTTGAAGAATACTTGATAATGAATGTTCTTTTACTTATATTTATACCCCTTCTTTTGAAATGAGTCTCATGGAGGGTTAATTAAGATACTTTGGCAGACCCTTAGATATTGAGAGATTTTCAAATATGAGGCTTTGTGAGGTGTCGACACCAGTGTTGGAACTGGGACACTAGCATTGTGGGACACTAGCATCAATGCTAGTGTCCAAATTTGAACAGTAGTGTCCTAGAGAAAAGAGAATCATTGAAACTCTATAACTGACATTGAAAGATATATATATATATATATATATATATATATATATATAAATTTTTAAGCATACTATGGGGTACATGTGATCTAAATAATCTAAATAACTGGGTTGGGCCATAAAATAAGAATTTAAGCACAGTGAGATCATGAATGTGAGCCTTTCGGCTATGAAGAGGTCATGAACATAAGCACTGAGCCTTAAGTGACATGTGTCAAGTGTGCAAGTCTAGTTTATCATATAAAATCCAAATTTAGCATCTACACAAGGTCTGCCTACATCTTGTTGGTGTTTAGCATTTGGCACTAGAAGATGTAGTAGCTTTAACAAATTACTTTGTCTTACATTTGTAGGCTCTTATAAATGTGGGAGCTGAATTGACAAAAGTTGTACAAGGGCATGTGTCTACAAAAGTGGACACTCACTTAGCCTATGATACTCATGGTACTATAAGAAAGGTATTAATGGGCATTGCAACCATGTTACATGCATTATGATTCTCTTTCGTCGACTCTAAGATTGTGCAAATTGATTAAAGTACTGCAACAACAAGGCTTCTTCTCTTGGCTTGTTTAAATATATGGAGCTAGGAGAATCATATGGGGACTCAATTTTGAATTCTTGGTTTTCAAGTTTTTTTTTTTTTGGATATTCATGATACTATCTACAAAGAATGAACTGTTATAATATCTGTTTAATTAAAAATATAAAAAAATATTGTAATCTTATTAACTTCACATTATCCTATATAAATTAATTGAAAAATGAATTCTTATAATAATAACAATAAACCGTTCCTTTCAATAAAAAATCATAATAATATAAATATTGAAATCCATTCTTAGGTTTCACATTATCCATAAATTTTACATTATCCAATACAAATTAATTGTTTGAACATATTCTTATAATAAGAAATTATTCTTTTTAATACAAAATCATATCAAACTTTATTAAACTCAATAATAATATAAAAATTGATTGTTTGAACAGAAACCGTTCCTTTCATCACCGAATCACCATCAAACTTTGTTAAACTTAATGATAATACATTCTCCAATACAATGTATTGTTTGAAGGATTCTTATAATAACCAACCGTTCCTTTCAATGCGGAATACCCATCAAACTTTGAAAACTTAACAGTAGTAATATAGAGACTGATTGTTTGAACGGATTCCTACAGAAACAAACCGTTCCTTTTGATGCGGATTCATCAAACTCTGTTACGCTTAACAGTAATACAGGGACGGAAATTGGGTTATTCGGATTCTATATAATGTAATCGCTGGTTAAGTAGATATGTTTGTATATGAGCTATTCACGTTTTAAATTCTATCAGAAGTCAAGCCATTTACATTAGGAGAACCGCAAAATCGACATGATGACAATACGGAGAATACAGTGTCAATTTGACTAATTCACAAATCTAATCCCTGGAAGTTGTACAACTTTAACACGCTCCCACAAAAACCTCGGCAGACCCCTTTTTTTGAAGGGCACTGAATACAGCAATTTTGATTACTGCAGGAGAGAAAATCTATAATAATAAATTAATTAATTAAAAAAAAAAAAGAAACCCTCAGGGTTAAGCAGGTTTTCAAAATAATTCAGCTCTGATGGAAAAACGCAAAGATGGAGAGGGTATAATCGGCCCACATGGTTACAATCCAACTCCCAGGTAAGTTTTAATTTATTTTTTTATCTGTTTTGGATTTTGAGGGTTTAGCTGAAAAAGTTGATAGAAATGTTACATATGGACATAGGGCGCCACAAGCGATGCATTACATCGGTTTTCAGATGGAAACTGTGACACCCACATGCATTCAAGGTCGTTTTGTGGTCTCTGAAAGATCTGCTCAGGTATAATTCATGAGCTTCAACGTTAGCTTTCTTAACCTATTGAAGGATTGCTTATTTCTTTTTGAGAAAAAAGTTGGTATCCATTGCTTTTGAGATCTTTTTATGCGCAATTCAAACTTGTTGGAACTACAAAGCACACCTGTAAATCCGAAGCAATATTTTTTTCATCTCTTCTTGTTGAATAGGTGGGGTATTAGTTTACAAGAAATTTAGGCTAACCATCTCACAAGCAACTTGGAAGGAAAACATGGTACTGGCACAATCAATTCAACCCCACCTATGAATACCATCAAAAAGCTCACATAGGAGCGGGAATCAAATAGAAGGCAGAGATGCTTATAGTCCAAAAGAGAACTATTGCAGAACAACACAGATGTGAAACCAGTAGATGGACGACATCTAAGATGGGGGGGAGAGAGAATATAGTGAGTTTTGGGCTTGGAGGGTGATAGAGACAGAATGACACGTAGTCATGGATTGCTTTCCTATGGTGATAAGCACATTGATATCAGGATGGATGATTTTATGGTGTCCCTTTTTGAAGAGAAGGGAATTGGTATGGTATGGAATTTCTAATCTAAATTAACAATAAAAGATCCACCCTCCTATAGTGACAAGCACATTGATATCAGGATGGATGATTTTAGACCCTCTCTATTTGAAGAGGTGAGAATTGTTCTGGTAAGGAATTTCTAATCTAAATTAACAATAAAATCCACCCTCCAGAAGGAAGCTGTAGCGCTGCAAATTTGATCTCGCTGCCCTTGATTTGCTCTCTGTGCACTTAAAACTTGCATCAGAACACAATTTTGGATTTTTGGTCCCAATAGAGTATTTTGGTCTTGTGGATGCCATTAAAATCAATTCATTTTTCACTGGCATTTTTAATAGCGCGTTGTGCTCAAAATAGAAGACTGCAATGGAGAATGGAAAAGAAGATTTTTTATTATTGTAGACAATCCCAATCAAGGTCTGCCTTCTTGGCTTCGTCTTGTCTAAGCTTAACTGGAATCATGTTGCAATATTGGCCATAAGTTACAAGCTGTGCTCATGAAAATAGCCAGATCTTTTAATTTAATTAGGTGTACATCATAATTGTAACTCTAGCGATGCCTACATGATCACCTCACATTAGTCTTCTCTAATGTTGCTCTGTGTTTCAGGATCTCTGTTAGCAGATTCCATAATTAAATGGAAATAACTTTTGGAATACCTTGTTCACAGGCCTGCTGTTAAGTGATAATTAGGCACCACTTACTATGATTAGACCCAGGTTCCGATATAGGGAACATGCTGACCACTAAAATACCACTGAAATACTATCTCTTATGTGATATATGTACTTGCTGGGATAACACTTGCTATTATGTGTACACTACTCTTATAGTACATAGTTTCTTCAACCAAAATATTTTCCCTTCTCAACTTAATATATCATAAGCTGAATGATATCCTATTCAGTTAGTTATTGTCTGCCATTAGAGTATCCTCTGGTGTGGTAAGTAGTTATTTTAGTTTGAGAATTGATGCGTGCTTAATTTGGAAGCTTAGGGAAATGAAAAGGAAACGAATTGCAACAAGTCCTGAATTATGGTGTATTATTAAGAGCATTGCTTTCTTCTTCTTTATTTTTTACAATTTCTTGTTAAAAGTAGCTGATGATGATTTTTACTTGTGCATGAAATGGGAGATATATATGGTGGGATACCCTATGGTGTTACATACAATGCACTATGGCTTTAATTATTGGAAGGAACATAAATGATAATACCATTGTTAACCATGTTAACTTCAGCAGCTTACTTTTATGAATAATAGGATATATCATATATATAGGCCGTCATTGCAGATTCTGTTATCTCTGCCTTGAGTGAGATAAGCATACTGCATTTCGTACAAACTCTTTTCGCTTTCCCTAATTTACAGGTATTTTTTATTTTATTTAGAAAAGAGAGTCCATTTAAACAGATGCAAGTTAATCAGAAGTGATTCCAAATAAAGATATAATATAAACTGTTATAGAATCCACAATTGTATAAATTTTCATATCTCTGTTTCATTTTATACAGAATAAAATATGTCAAGACTTTGTGCCATCCTATGCTTGTTCCTTGACTGTAGAAGACTGACCAATCTCATTTAATTCTTATTTTGATTGCTGTAAAATGGCGCATGTGTTAATAGATATAAATCTATGCTGCATATTTAAAGTTTAAACAGTGTCATAGCAACAAGTTACAACTATTTGGATCCGGATTGGACACTTTTTTTCTTTTTCTCTACCCATGTCTGTGTGCAATCAAGATTGTTCAGGGCCTTTGGTCTAGGCTGTACTAGTTTCTATGCAATGTTTAAGGATGTAATTTCATCAGTATAGGCTTTGCTTCATATTGTCTGTATGTGTCTTGCCTTAGGACAACTAGTTTAGACTCGAGAGTTATAATTTCATCCCTGAATAGAAATAATTTACATCCACCCAGCCAATAGCCAAATCATTTTCTTACTTTAAGGGATGGTTAAACTGAAATGTAAGAATTACTTGTTTGATTCTCATATTGAAATTCTCTCAACTTGTGTGTTTGACAGACCTTGAAGGTCAGAAAAGAAGGAAATCTTATGTAGGCTTTGATTCATATTATCTCTATGTGTCTTACCTTAGGAGTCAGGACAACTAGTTTAGAGTTATAATTTCAACTTTGAATAGAAATAATTTATATCCACCGAAGCCAAACTATTTTCTTACTTACGAGAAAACCAAATTGAAATTCTAGAGTTACCTGTTTGATCCTCATATTTACATTCTTTCAACTTGTGTGTTTGACAGACCTTGGAGGTCAGAAAAAAAGGAAAGTTTATATGTTATGAAGAATAGTCAATCCTTGCAGATTTAAAACACATATAAAAATTGAGCTAGGAAAAGAAGCCTTTATGCAATCTTTCCATTTCATTACCTTTGACAGATACTATATTTTAGCTCTCATTGGAGATTATTTACAAGAAATGCAAGTCATTACAAATAACTATGCCCAATTGGCACATGAATATAGGCAAGCACAAGACAGTAATATGAAGCCAGTGCAAGGTAAAGCAAATGCATACTGTGGAAAATATGTAAATTTCAGCCTGCTAAGATTTATATTTTATTTTAAATGATTTCTTGATTATTAAATTTCCAGTTGCTTAGATTCATATTATCTACCATAATGCAAATCCTTTTGCTAGGAATAGAGTCACATGTTGATCCACAGCATTTGTGGAATCTTGATGTGGTGTTTATTTCACTTTTATATCATTGTGCTTCTGACAGGCAGCAGGAGTGCTCCATGGAGGTATATCAGCCTTAATTGCTGAGAGTCTTGGAAGTCTTGGTGCTTATGTGGCTTCTGGGTTCCAGCCAGTTGCAGGAGTGGAACTTAGCACCAGTCATCTTCAGCGTGCACCTATTGGTATGGAGATTGAAGCAAAAGCAACTCCAATTCATATTGGGCGCAGGCTACATGTATGTTCTCCTTCATTTTTTCCCCCCTTTGATCCATGCTCACTGGTGCATATTCATGCCTTTACAAACCAAAATTCAATTCTGCATGCTATGCATTTCATAAGATGCATCCATAACTTTCTTTTATTTTTGAATTTTATGGCCCTTACCAAGTTTTCTATGTTAAGTCCTTTGTTTCTTGCTTCTGAAACCAAATTAAAGTTTTTCTCATTTCCTTTGCTTTTTATTTTCCTTTTTTCACTTGTACCCACTGTACATCTTCCTCTTGGATATTAAAATTAAAATATCTGGAGATTCCCCTGTTTGACTTAACATTTGATAAGCTGAGGCTCTCCCCATGTTGTAAGAAAGACAGTAATTTGTCGGTTTCTTTCAAAATCAGCAATATATTGAAATATTTGCAGATATCCCTTGCTAAGTCAGAGTTGGCATTAGGAGGGGTCCTCTAGTTATTTTTCAAGAAAACTAAAGGAGCAGTAAAATAGCCACCGATTCTCAATATAGAGCTCAAATTGAGGTGCATACACCTATCTTCGTGCTAGTTTACTATAGGAGCCTCAACATTATATTGGTTTTCAACCTGTTTACAGTTGCATATGCAAGTTTTTCAATCCTTCTTGCTTGAAAATCATTCCCCCAACAGTGTCTCTTCCTAGATGGCCTTTTTCTAATTTTGAGTATTTTTAGTCTAGCTATATACAAACTTTTTTTCCTCAATTTATTTTGGATTGGATTATTTTGAGGCTTCTATTTGTTTCCTGCATACAACAGCGCTTTCCAGTTGATGAGAGTGGGAAAAATGAGTCAGGCTCACATATTACGTGGAGAAATGTAATATCTGGTTGACAGGCCTTTGTCCAATGCTTCTTGAAAGTTGATATCCTTATAGTTGAATTTCGGCCCTTTACTCATTGAAGTCTTCGTTGTCAAACAAGGCTACTTCATGAGCAAATGACGATTTCTGGGTGAAACTGTGTACATAGTTTTTGATCCAATGCATTTCGAAACACCATCCGTGATTCATCATCAGGAATTTTATCAGAAGGCTACTTAATGTTTTCATCGATCATGTGGAACGTGAACTTGTAGTGTATGATATCACTATTTGGCTCCATTGTCAAATGTGTGGTAAGTTTTGTTTGAAACAATCAAAACCTTATAGCTACTTGATCTTTTTGTGATAATTCAAAAATAATTTGAGCATTATGGTTGGTTTTAGAAAAGCAAGGAAAAATAAAATTTTACTAATGTCCACGAAAAAATAACTTTTCTCTAACTATAGTCTATTTAACTTTTCTATTTTTGCTTAGTATAAAAATGCATGGTTTCCAAAAAAATAAAACTTTGGACCAATCATAGCCTTATGTTGATTGTAAGCCATGCTTCAGGTGTGTTTAAAATTTAAAATTGCAATATTCATCTAAATATTATTACACAGATTCTAAGGTTACCGTGTTCACCAACAGATTTGAGCATGCTCCCTCCTTTTTACATGAATATGTGTACCTACCAGCTTCAAACATATCATAGATCCACACTTGTAGTAGATATTGCAAAAAATTGGAATTAAATCCAAATAAAGGGAACTGGCTGCAACTTGGTTCCGAGTTGTGTTGCACTGGATTGAAGTGCCAAAAATAGCCTTTAAAAGCCTTCTTCGGGGTAGATAAAGGACAGTAAGGTTTAGAATCCAGTTATGATATCTCTGGAAGCTTCTGATTGCAAGTTAAAAATATCATACCTCCATTGTATTAAAAGGTGCATTGGTTATGATGCATAAGTTTTGGACTTAGGTATGAAGCTTGATTTCGTTGTTAGTCCAGGCACCACATAATTGACTGAACCTATTGAGGAAAAGCATCTAAATTCCTTAACACTCACAGGAGCTCTAAGCCTGCCAGAGCTCGAATCTGTTCATTTTTCCTAGCAGCACCCTATCCCAACTAATCAGCCATCCCAATGGACTGAATTGACGCCGCTGTTATTATGAGTTTCTCATGGATATTTCCTTATATTCAGAATGATAAGATAGGTAGCCTAACCAACATGAAGGAAGATTTGCATTTCAGACAGTGCTCATGATAAAACATATGTACAAATGAGAAGTATGAATGGCAGTCAAGGCTGCATGGTTATTTGATAGCCCCTTACTTTCATCACTTCTCCTCACATCACTGGCATAGGCCATTTAGGATGTATGTTTTCATTTTGTTTTTCATAGTAAGACTTTTTATATTTATAAAAGACCCTCAATGCATATGTTAACCAGTTCAACGAAATATCCCACAGATTCTGAGAGCTTTCAAAATTTCAAGAGTTAAAGAAGACTTTCGGATACTTGCTTTCATTGCCCATTCTCTTACATCCACATTCTTTTGTATTTACTATTATGCTGATAAAATGGTTGCATATCATGCTTTCCTGAATTTTCTTATTACATTGACTCTTGAGCGACTCAACAATGCTTTTTAAAACTCTGTTTATGTGGAATGAAGCTTTGGTGCATTCGCAAGTGGAATAGGAGTGCACGTATAATGGTAGAAGTGTCGTGGAATCCCCATCTCATCCTTTTCTCTATGTACTGATTTGTTTTCTTAGTAATTGGATTTTTAAACAGCATTTAGCATCATTTTTGGTCTAAATTTGGAACAAACATGTTTATTTTGTGTATATTATTCTGCTCTATGGAGCAAAATTTGGGTTTAAGAAATTCCACGAAGCTTCTGGTGTATTGTCTTGAACTACAGGTCTGATCCTTGAGAAATAATCATTGCTTGTATGGCATTTTGTATATTAGCTTCGACTGACCATAATTTTGTTATATTTTTTTTTATTGGGAGTTTATAAAGTCCTTTGAATTTATTGATTGATGTTTGTGAAACAGGTTTGGGAGGTTAAATTTATATCTTCAAAAGGACTACCTAAGCAAGAGTCTTCTAAAACATCAGAGCCAGGCTTGATTGCAGTATCAAAGTTAACAGTGACTGTGCTACCTTCTAATCCTGCTGCAAAATCTCAGGATGACAAAAGGATTGCCTCTAAACTTTAGGTATATGCTTCATAATCATGAAATTTGCATCATAGAACTGTAACTACTTATACACTAGCTGTTTAAGCCTTGTGCTTCCCATTTTCTTTTTACATCCATTTTTTTCCAACTAACGATATTTTATATATTGGGTCCTCTCAAGAAGCATCTTAATATATGTTTGAAATAAAGAATTTGAGGCTGTTTTGCAAAGACCATAATATCCAGGAGAGAATGTTTCCGTGTTGACTCTAAAATTAGTCTACTGACAGAGATATTCCATCTTCATCTTCCTCAGCAAGGCCCTCTTAAATGATATACATTGTGATTGTCGGGAACTTTGTGAGATTCCTTCCACAATGGAAGAATGTATAACATAAAGATGCCCATAATTATTAATAGGTTAGAGTCCTGTAGACCTTTGTAGACAACATTGTATGTCTTGACCAACAAGCCCATAACCTGAAGCCAAGGATTATTGCTGGAAGCAAAAATTTCATAAGGTCTGTGACTTCGTAAGTTTGTTGTAGGCATCATTGCGTCTCAACACACAGATTTTCTGTAAGGATTTTGGGTAGAATTGGGCAATCCTCAAGGACTATGCGACTATAATTGGATTTACAAGTTTCTCCTCTAATGCCTAGTGGACCCTTTGTAGCTTCTTGTTGTTATCTATGTGATATTCTTGATTTGGAACCTATTTACTATAGTGTTGTATTGATGTAATGGCATTGAGTTTCATGTTAATACTCTTCTTCCCTGAATTTTATGGTTAACCAAACAAAAGTCCTCGAGGTCTCTGCAAGACTGGAAACTTACAATGTTTTATGTTTCAATGGATTGGTTTTCCCTAAGTATCATGCCCATAGAAAAGGGTGATCTGTAAGGCCTGTACTCCAACAAACAGATAGGGAGTATTGTAGCGGAAATAAATCCTAAACTTATGTGGGATATGCCACTTTATTTGCAAACAAAAATAATGAAAGATTTGCAAAGCATCACAAGTTAAAAACCACAAACAATAGAAGGTCCACATGGCATGACCGCAAAACTTCTGGGAATGTTATTAGGGGGGACTATAACGCAGTCCTTGAGGATTTTTACCCTCTAGCCTCTTACCCCATTGGCAAAGATTTTGTTATTGGTAGTGCCTTCTAATCGACCTCTTGCTCACATCAAATAGAAACATCAATGAGGAAATTTAAAATTCTCGAGTGTATTTGCATTAAACAATCCGCATGATACGAAAGTGTAAAAAGATTGATATACATACTTACCAAAACAAACAAGAAGAGGAATTAAATATAATCTTAAAGGAATAGACTAATGTGAAGGAAGATTTTGCATCAATTTGAGCCTCGGTAGTGGCCTTTCCCCAAAGTACATGTTATAAATATTGATGCATCATATTTATAAGCGATTCTATTAATGTGGAGAAGTGAATGTGACATATTATATTAATGTAATTATCTAACCTAATACTTAATTAAGACCAGTAATCACCTATACCATTATTGCATCTACAACATGTAAATTTTAAATTCTTGTGTAATTGCATTCACCTTTGAGATGGAGGATAAGAAAGGGTAAGGAGATTGATATGCTTAAGTACAAGGTAAGTAAAGTACAAGGTAATCCACATTCATGACATAAGGATTAAATGTTGGTTAACTTGTCTTTTTCACTAGAACTATTATAAAGACACAGCCTTACACCACATGCAACCTTGCCATTGAAGGAGAATGCAAGCCTAAAACACGAGCCAAATTCTTAATTAGATTTATTAACACGTTTTTGAAATTTATTATTGGATATAATCTTTCCTACCCACAATAATTGATTCTATAAAGATCTACATTATGGGGAATGTTTTTTGTTTCCTTATTTATTGAAGATTGCACATTTCTTGACATTTATATAGCACTTCTAGGAGTGGGTGAGCCTCATATCCTCAATCAATATACCCACCAAGTGAAGGATTTGTAGCTGAGTGTGGCACCCAAAATCACATATCTACAAAGAGAAATGTAGTGATTGCACATATCCAACAAATAAAGTGGGTGAGCATGATTATCTAGATCACATATCCACTAAGTGAAATGGAGTGAATGCACACACACAAAGAATGAAGTGGGCGAGCATGACACCCAAATTTGTATTTCCACTACGTGAAATGTAGGGAGTGAAGTGAGCCCGCGTGACACCTCAAATCATATATCGACTAAGTGAAATGTAGCAAGTGCACATATCCAAAGAATGAAGTAGATTACATATTTTCCAAGTGAATTATGTGGGTGAGTATGCTACCTTTAGGTCACATATCCACCAAGAGAGATGCAGGGAGTCCACTTATCCAATAAACAAAGTGGTTGAGCATGTCACTCTAGCTTACATATCCACCAAGAGAATGCATAGAAAGCACATATTCTACCAATGAAGTGGGTGAGCATGACAACCCAAATCACTTATCAATGAAGTGACATGTAGTGAATGCACATATTATAAAAATGAAGCAAGCTTGTGTGACACCCCAAATTACAATGTAGTCAATGCGCATATTTAAAAAAAGAAGTGGGCAAGAGTGACACACCAAGTGAAATGTGGCAAGTTCACATATCCAACGAATGAATTCAACGATTTTGACATCCTAGATCATAAATTTGTCAAATGAAATGTGTTAAAAAGTGGTTTTAGAGTCATGCAAACAAACCACATTGATTTGAAAGGACACACTAAGTAGTGACACAAATGATATATGCAAAATTGTAATATATAAAAGCATGTGAATGATAAGTAGTTAGATTGATGATGTATGCAAAATTGCAATAATTGAACCACTATTAACCTATGAAATGTTTGGAAAATGCACTACTTGGTCGTTTGCCATCAATAAGTTGAATGAATGGGCTCTGAGATTAGTTGCATACAATAATACATCAAACAACTTGGTCTCTAAAGTATGAAGAAGCTCGTGGTGGCGAAATCTTTATTCAACATTAAATGATAAATGTTTCCCTTAGTCCCAAATTTAAATGTTGGCTAGAAATATTTTTCAGATAATTAAAAATAGCTTGTAGATGTGCAAGAAGACTCTATAGGGAGATGGAGCCAAAAGTAGACCGAAAAAATAGTTTAATATTTTTTACCTCAACTATATAATTGTGCTTTATTTCACAAGAGGGTTGCTCAATTGTGCACATTTGCACAATTAGTCATCTTAAGTGCACACATTTGCTCAATAGGCTTGAAGTGCATAGGGGCTAAAACTGTGAACAATGGATACAAAGTCTTACAATATATAAATAGTTTAACTATTATTAAATTGACATTGTACACAATGAAAGGTGTAGGTTCCATCCCATTTATTTGGATTGCCTCCACTATTTCATATAGTGTACAATTGTGTTTGCTCAATGTGCATCGAGAGGGAGTCGTATGCCTAAGCACAAATATATGCCTTATGAAATTATGTAGATTTTGCTCAATATTTTCGAAGTGCTTATCCATTGTTCCATATAATGTACATTTACATCAACTTAATGTGCATAAGTACGAAACATTCTCATTGGGTGTCCAGTGTACATTGTACAAAATTGTATAGATTTTATTCCATATACAAGAGTGAATTTCTATTGTATCATATAGTGTATGTTGGGGCCTTATAATTGAGTTTTGCTAGGCAATAGTCTACTTGGGTGCAAACATATACTATATGAGGTGATGTTGATTTCATCTCATGTGTTTGGAGCGAATCTCTACCATTTCATACAATGTATGTTCACACTTAAAGTTTAACTAGTTGCAAAAATACACCATATCCCATATGTTTGGAGTGAGTAATCTCATTTTTGTCCAATGTACACTTGTGTGTCCTTAGTGTATGCCACTAGTAGTAGTGTAAATAGGCATAATTGCACATAATATGAAACAATTTGTATGGTGCTTTGAGTTTGGGTCAAACTAAATATCGTGTTATAAAAATTGAAAATTCTCCCAAGGGTACTTAGACAATTTTGATTCCCAAAGAATAATTTACAAAGCATGATACTAAGTGTAAGTTGTAGCATGTTGAAGTTAGATAAGTTTATGTTTTGATAGATAAGTTTTCCCTAAGGATTATGGGTAGAAAAGGGATATCCTTAAGGGCTTTACTCCAACAAATAGATATAGGGTATGAAAAGAAACCCTCGTCTTATGTGGGATATGCCACTTTGTTTGTAAATAGAACTAATGAAAGACTTGCAAAGCATCACAAGGTAACAACCATAGGCAAGAGAAGGTCCACAAGACATGACTGCAAAAATTATGGTGATGTTATTAGGGGGAGTATAACCTAGTCCTTGGGGATTTCACCCTCTAACCTCTTACCCCATTGGCAAAGCTTTTGGTGTTGGTAATGCCTTATAATTGACCTCTAGCTTGCATCAATGAGGTGAAACTTAAAATTATTAAGTGTATTAGCACTAAACATTTTACATGATACAAAAGTACAAGGAGATTGATATACATATTTACCAAAACAAACAAGAAGAGGAATTAATATAATCTTAAAAGGGATGGACTAATTTGAAGGAGGATTTTGCATCAATTCAAGCCTAGGTTGTGGCCTTCCCTCAAAATATGGGATACAAATATAGATTCATCATATTTACAAATGATTCTATTAATGTGGAGTGGCAAATGTGACGTATAATATTAATGTAATTGTCTAACCTACTGCTTAATTAAGACCACTAATCACCTATACCATTATTTCATCTACAACATGCATATTTTAAATTCTTGTGTAATGTCAATTATATGGCATTGTATTCACCTTTGAGATGAGGATAAGAAAGGGTAAAGAGATTGATATGCTTAAGTAAAGTACGACGTAATTCACATTCAGGACATCTAAGTTAAATGGTAGTTAGCTTGTCTTTTTTACTACTACTATTGTAAAGACAGGGCCTTACACCACATGGAACTTTGCCATTTAAAGAGAATGCAAGCCTAAAGCTTGAGCCAAATTATTAATTATATTTATTGACACATTTTTGAAATTTATGCTTTGATATAATCTATCCTACCCACAATCATTCATTCTATAAAGACATACATTATGGGGAATGTATTTTGGTTCCTCCTTTATTTAATATTGCACATTTATTTACATTTATTTATCACTATTAAGAGTGGGTGAGCCTCATATCCTCAATCGTATACCCATCAAGTGAAGGATTTATGGATTAATTTTTAGCATGATCACTAAAAATGTGTGGCACCCAAAATCACATATCTAAAAAGAGAAATATAGTGATTGCTCATATCCAACAAAGAGGCTATGTGAGCATGACTACTTAGATGACATATCCACTAAGTGAAATGTAATGAGTGCACATGTTTGACAAATGAAAGTTTGTGTGAGTGTGACACTCTAGATCACATATCCACTAAGTGAAATGTAGTGAATGCACATACACAATGAATGAAGTGGGCGAGTATGACACCCAAATTTTCATTTCCACTAGGTGAAATGTAGGGAGTGAAGTGAGCTCGTGTGACAACCCAAATCATATATTTACTAAGTGAAATGCATCAAGTGCAATATCCAACAAATGTAGTAGATTACATATTTTCCAAGTGAACTACGTGGGTGAGTGTGTCACCTTAGGTCACATATCCACCAAGAGAAATGTGGTGAGTTCACACATGCAATAAACAAAGTGGGTGAGCGTGTCACTCTAGATTACATATGCACCAAGATAATGTATAGAATGCACATATCCAACCAATGAAATTAGCATGACAACCCAAATCACCTATCCATGAAGTGAAATTTAGTGAATGCACATATTATAAAAGTGAAGGAAGCTTGTGTGACACCCCAAATTACAATGTAGTGAATGTGCATATTCAAGAAATGAAATGGGCAAGAGTGGCACACCAAGTGAAATGTGGCAAGTTCACATATTCAACAAATGAATTCAATAATTTTGTTTTGACATCTTAGATCATACATCTATCAAGTGAAATGTGTTAAAAACCAGTTTTAAATGCATGCAAACAAACCACGTTGATTTGAAAGGACAAACCAAGTAGTGACATTGATGATATATGCAAAATTTTAATATTTAAAAACCTATGAATAATAAGTAGTGAGATTTTGATAATGTAAGTGAAATTGCAACAATTGAACCAATTTTGACCTTGAAATATTTGGAAAATATGTAACTTGGTCATTTGTAATCAATAAGTTGAATGAATGGGCCCTAAGATTACTCACATAAAATAAACAAAAAAAACAACTTGGTCTCTAATGTATGAAGAAGCTCATGGTGGCAAAATCTTGATTCAATATTCAATAATAATTGTTTCTTTTAGGGGCAAAATAATTTTTAGATAATAATTTTTTTAAGTTTTGTTTGTTTTAAATGCTTTAACATTTTAAAATAGATTTTAGACATGCAAGAAGACTCTATAGGGAGATGGAGATAAAAGTAGACAAAAAAAAATGTTTTAATATTTTAGCTCAACTATATATACTTAAGTGCACATATTTGCATGACAGTTTTGAAGTGCACATGGGCTAAAACCATGAACAATGGATACAAAAGTCTTACAAAATATTAAGAGTCTAATTGTACTTAAATTGACATATAATAAAAGATGTAGGTTCCATCCCATTTATTTGGATTGCCTCCATTATTTCATATAGTGTACAATTGTGTTTGCCCAATGTGTATCGGTAGGGAGTAGTAGGCCTAAGCACAAATATATGCCTTATGAAATGATGTAGATTTTGCTCTGTATATTTGAAGCAATTCCCCATTGTTCAACATAATGTAAGTTTTCATATACTTAATGTGCATAAGTAGGGAACAATCTCATTGGGTGTCAAGTGTAAATTGTACAAAATTGTGTAGATTTCATTCGATATATGTGAAAGAATTGCTATTGTATCATATAGTGTATGTTTGTGTCTTCTTATTGAGTGTTGTTAGGCAATAGTATGTTTGGTTGCAAACATATATATGTCATCCATCCCATGTGTTAGGAGTGAATCTCTACCATTTCATACAATATATCTTCACACTTAAAGTCTAACTAGGTGTAAAAACAAACCATACAAAACAATGTAGATTCTATCCCATATGTTTGGAGTGAATCTCCTCATTTTTGTCCAATGTACACTTTTGTCTCCTTAGTGTATGCCACTAGTAGTAGTGTAAACAGGCATAAATGCAGACTGCATGAAACAATTTGTATAGTGCTTTAAGTTTGGGTCAAGCTAAATATCATGTTATATGTTAGTGCCCAAAATTGCATTAAAGCAATTGAGCCCTTGTCAAGTGTAAATGTCTAAGTCCAACCCGAGTTGAGTATCAAAGCCTAAGTCCTTAGCCATATAACTGTTTTCCAGTGTTCCTTTGAAAGGTCAAGTTTCGTGTTAAATTAGCTAAGACTTAATTCAATCTTTACTTAGTATTATAAAGTCCTTAGAAATTTTTTTCAAACTTTTTGTGCGAACACTTTACCTGACACAAATAAGTCTTCGGGCTTTTTGTTGCAGACAAAAAGCCCGAAGACCTATTTGCATTGAGCAAAATGTTTGTACAAAAAGCCCTAAGGAATTTTGTCGGGTATCTTGTCCGCGACAAAAAGTCCAAAGGTCTATTTCCTTCGGGTATTTTGCCCATGGAAAAGTCTGAGAGAATTGCATTTCTTCGAGAAAAATGTAAGGTTCAGCGGCTTCAAAGAAATTGTTTCGGACAAAATATTTGAAACAATTCTCTTGACAAAGAAAAGTTTGAAAGAGATAAGTGCTTCGGGGAAATTGCTTCGAGAACGTTGTTCGAAGCAATTGCCCTGACCGAATTCTTGCAGAACAAAAGGCCCAATAAGCAAAATTCCAAAGAAATTTGTCCTAATTGCATAGGTATGACAGTCTCATGGACGCCTTTTGACAGGCACACAGATGTCAATTTTAAGGCACGACAAGTAGTTGTTGGGATTCAAATTTTTTAGGATGGTTGCGCGAGCGTCAAATTTTGGCCCCGTGAAGTAGCCATTTGATTTCAAATGGAGGTAGATCCATGGCTCGGGTTTGATCAGGTGAGGATGATCCAATGGTGAGCGAGGATTTGAAAAGTCAAAGATCCTACAAGAGAACACAAGATCGACCAATGTCAAGATCTTGGGAAAGTAGCAACAGATCTGATGGCGAGTGGAATAGGTCAAAAGGTTAAGAAGCATAAGGTGTCACCACACAACGCGATGATGCTCAAAGCAATAGAGACTGTTTGCAAGGTACACATGAAGTTCGTGGGGCTTCCAAGTGGCACATCCTCAGGACCAAGTACAGGCAGTGTCCAATAATGATCCACCCCTTGGATCATGATCCAACAGAGCGCATTTACTTGCCCTAACCATATTTGACGGTGCGTAGCCACGGTTGAAAAGATAAGGATCCTATGGATAAACACAAAGATGACAAGTGGCATAACTATGTGCCACAAATTAGAGCTTGAGCATCTCACGTAAGATCAACGACACGTGTTTGCTTGGTAAAGATGATCCAACAATGTGAGTCGAGATGGACTTTTCAAAGGGCTCGGATTGCACGAGAAAATGACAAGTGTCTAGATTAGAGTCGATTAATTTGCTTAGTCACTTTTAAGCCCCATGATTGCCTAGTTGGATCCGATATGGCATGCTAAATGTCAGCATGTGGAAAGCTTTGGTTTAAAAGCTAAAATTGACGGTTCTTTCATAGATGGGCAATGATTCAAAGCACACAAGAAGTTATGTGGGGTCATCCCAAAGCATATTTTTCAAACAACCGCGGATCTTTTCTATTTTCATCACAACTAGAGCTTTCCAATTGTAATCATCACATGGTAATGGGATTTTCTTGGCATGCACAAAGGGGAAGATTTTTGCCGAGAAGCTTCCATGATTTGAAAATTGATTAGCGGGAGAGCATCTCCAGATGGTTACACATGAGGACAAATTATGTTTGGCTCCTCAAATGATTTCCTCCCTCCAGCTGTGTAGGTAAGCAGTCAAAAGTGTCTCAAGGCAGTTGCACATAATGACAAAGTTTGTTCGGCCCTCTACCATGCATATTCTCCTTCCAGCTCGTGTGAAAGGCATCTCCTGCCATGAAATCAAAGGATGTGCTCCAAATCTTCATCATTCCTCGTAGAGGTCGTTAGAGTTATGATTTTTCTTGTAATTGGATGAAGATTTCAGGCGTGGCAAGGGAATATTTTCCAGTTGGAAGCATCTTGGTAGACTTGAAAGTTTGTTTTGCAATTTTGAAAATTGTGAGACAGTCTTAGATTTAAAATGTATAAATAGAAGGCTTATCTTCTATTTAGGGAGGTCATTGTTTTTGGTTGTGGTTCTTCCTTAGTATAGGCTCTTCCACATTTTGGGATCACTATTGTGTGTATTTTGTCTCTCTTGCCTAGGTGGATGCAACTGTACAACCATTAGCAAGATCTGAGAGCATGTTTATATGTCTCCCCTACCCAACATGGAGAAAATCCACCATGCTTGTCCCAATGGTAGCATTTGAAAACACTGATGTATGTAATATTTTCTTGCAAAGTTAATGAAATACTTGTGGTTCTCTGCTATTTTATATTGATGAAGTGCAGTAATATATTTTGCAAATGTTGTTGATTGGACATTTGGGTTTATGCTCATTACTAGTTGTCATTTTGAGCATAGATTTAGATTATAAACCATTTCTGCATTATTTTAGGATATGTTGTTGAATAGCTTGTTAGGGCACCCTAGATTTATGGATTTGACAGGAAAAAGCATGTGAGATTCTAGTTTCAGTGTATGTTCTAGGATTTCAAAGATCATTTGTGTATTTGCATTTCATTAACACTAATAAGTGCAAATTACTCCCGGTAGTTCCATCAACTTGCATTTAAGTTTTCTGCATCTTTGCAATAAGTGATGTCATGAATGTTGAAAGAATCCCTGATGATTGAGAGCCACCATCACACTGCCTTCCCTTTTTATTTAAGCATCTAACTGTACCTACCTTGCAAGTAATACACCCTTTGCATATCTTAAGTGTTATTTGCTAGCAGATGCATAAGATATTGCATTCTTAACATGTGTCTACATTTTTTTCTTTAAATCTTAGCATTGTAGTATTTTATTGAGCATTTTTGTTGTTGAAAATTCTTTAGAGTGAAGGTTGCAATCACTTTCAAATCTGTCTTCAGTAGCTTGTATATGACATAGTGCATTTGTTCATTCTGTGTGACAACCCTTCTCGGGTGGAGTTAACGATTTTGGTTGTGCCCTAGTCATATATGTGCCTTCTTAGTGCTAAAAATCCCCATGGAGGTTGAATTGCAAGATCTCTCCAAGTGAGCAAGCTACCCCTTAGGTCCTCTCACCTTGGTTCAGGCAGAGTCAGAAGTAGCAGGGCACTGACCATACCCTTTGTAGGTGCTTCTCAATCATTTTCTGCATTTGGTCTAATCTTGATGCCAAACTCTTCCCTAGCTACACCAACATACTAGCAGTTTTTTCAGCATTGCTTGCCATTTTCTCTAAAGTGTGCAAGGCTGAGCATACGAGGTGTACAATTGGGAACCAACACTCAACTGGGGAATAAATTGAAGTCTTGCTCACTTGTGTTTCTGGGGACTCTTGTAGAGAGTTGCTATCATTTTTAAAGTTCTCTGCCTATATTCGTACTCATCTGATTATCTTTGGTTCGTCAACGTCACCACTCAACTGACGTCGTTGCTAGGGATAGAAAAGATACTCATGACACTTGTGTTACTGGGGACTCTTGCAGAGAGATGCTGCCATTTTTAACATTCTCTGCCCCTTTGTGCTATTCAGACTATCTTGGCCGTCAACGTTGCATCACTCCACTGGGGACGTGATAGGATTTGAAATATTTGATAATTTGACTTATGTTGAGTTTATTGCAAAGAGTTGTAAAAATTACATGTTAAAAGGTGCTTTCTCCCTTTTTGAACATATTCTAAAAATTTCAGTATCTTTGCTTTTTATTTCATCAATAAATTTAGCAAGTTTGATTTTAGCATGTATCAAAACAGTTTGTCAACTATTATATTCTAGAAGTTTGATTCTAGTGGCTACTCCAATCTTATCATTTGGTTTCAAGGAAGATCAATGCCTAGTTTGAATATCTTTGCTAACTTTCATCTTTGAGTATTTTCTTGTTTGCAAAGCTGGAAGGATTGAAATCATCCTTCAAAGGTGACTCGTCTAAACAACTTGTCTCACCCCTAAGTTTGCATCAAAGATGGAAGCAAGTTTGGAGGCTCGCTGAATAACATAGTGCAACTGCAAAAGATTGCATGGACTGTCAAGATTCTGATAATCTTGAACATTTTGTTGAGGACCATCATAACTCTCCTAGCAACTTTGAAACTTATAGTCCAATTTATTATCTAGCTCCTTCTCAACCAGCTGAATCCCCTCCTAGGTGTGAACCAAAAAGCCCACCTCATTCACCCCTCACATCCCTTTGTTAGTTGTTTTTGAACCTCCAATTGAACCAATCATGAGGCATAGGGACCCAAATGAGAATGAACGTCTTGCATTCTGCATTCCCAGATTCGGGCTTATAAATTTTGCTGACATGGAATGTTATCCTAATGAAGTCCCGAATGAATTAGGGAAGTGCCTTCCAAAATTCCAAGGGAACAATGCAACGAGTGGTGATCAACACTTGAGGGCTTTTCACAATATTATTGAAGATTATGAGGTTGAGCATGAGGATGTGTGCATTAAGTTGTTTGTGCACATATTGGAGGAAGATGCTCGTGAATGGTTCAATTCTCTTCCTAATGGATGCATTGATTCGTGGGAAGAAATGAGGAATATTTTTATAATTCAGTATGGTGATAGAATTGATCTGAGGTTCCTTTTGGCTGAATTTGAAAACATCAAGAACCCCAATGAGTGTGTTCATAAATTCAATACACGGTTCAACAAAACTATGATGTAGATGCCCAAAAATATCAGGTCTAATGATATAACATGCTTGATAAAGTAATGTGATGCCTTTGACAAGAAGGCTGCGTATTACTTGAGGGAAAAGGCTCCCATGAACCTGCGGTTGGCATTCAATATGGCTATCCAAATTGAAATAACATAAAGGCTATGGGAAAGCCCATGAACAAGTGGGCTGAGGTGAAATTGGTCAATTCAAAAAAGACACAGTCCACAAAGACAACCAACCTTGAGGAGAATGTTAAACTTTGGCCTCTACTGTCAAAGAAATGTCATACAAGTTGGCAAGAGCTGAAAATGGGATCCCTCATGTGTCTACCAATCAAGAGAGGGATCCAAATCTGAATTAAGCACAAGGAAGGCCTACTTTCCACCATTGAGATAATGATAGAGGGAGGAGGCCTACACGAGACAAAAAAATAGAACAAAATCAAAATAGTGGCATTGGGAAAGAAGTCCCTAATCCATTAAATGCCAAGGTGAATGCGGAAGGTTGTGACATTGATATTGATTGTTGTGACAAGAGCTTCCTTTCACATCCTTCATGTGATACAACTGAACCAATTGATGAAGATGTGGATGATCCTGAGTTTGCATCTAGTGGTGATGATGAGGTTATGATGTTCAATTGTAAAAGTCCCCAGAGCAAGATGTCTGCTTCTGCGAAATTGCTGAGTGCTACCACTATTGATCAGTTTTGGAGTGCATTACAAAAGTTATGCGTCCCAACTTGTGAATTTGCTTGTGATGTTAATATGGCACAAGCATATGAATTGTTCATTAATGATTTTGATTTTTTAAAATCAATGATGATTAAGAAATATGATGGGGGAATCCCAGCAGTTGAGGATAGGCAGTTGCTAATTAATGCATCAGTTGCCCAAGAGAAAGGATATACTTGAGAAGCAACTATCAAACTACTGCTCCTCAAGACATTACCCCTAAAAATCCAAAGGTAGGGGATTCAAGTAAAGAAGCTAAGAGAACTACAACAGTCCCAAATGCTTCCAAAATAGCACCCATTTCCCAAGATGCTAGACCTAGAGGTGCTCCTGCTAAGAATAAAGTGTCTTTGTTGTCTAGTGTCCCTAAGGGTGTGAATGATGTTAAACAAGTACACCTTTGAAGGATGCTATTAAAAATGATAGTTCACCCTAGCATACTCCAATTCAGACTTTAAGTGATTGTATTCCAGCTGAAGGTGTTGTTACCCTTCCACCAAATACTCCTCTTCATATGTGATATGGCCCAAATGTTGAGCCAACTAAAAATCATAGTGCCACTTTTTGAATTGTTAAGAATACCTGAACCTAGGAAGAGGGCATTTGAATACTTGAAATTTGGTAAGAAGTCAGCTACAAATGAAATTGATTTACCCCAAACATCCCCAAAAAATGATGAAGAATTTGAAGAGGTTGTTGAACCAGCTCCAGAGGTCTATTTGGGGATTTCATTAGTAGAGAGTCAGCTGAATGTGGATCCATTTTATACAACCCTGCTAATCAATGGTCTGATTGTTCACAACTGTATGTTTGATTTCGATGCTTCTTATAATGTGATGCCCTTGGGTGTCCTAAATGAAATTAGGGTGAAGATTACATCAACCTTTGACAAGTGTTATGCCATGGACTTACGAGAAGTTCTAGTTGTTAGACAAGTCAAGGGGTTAGTAGTACAATTGACAGTGCATCCAAGTAAGTGTTTGACTATGGACATGGTAGTTGTAGTTTGACCACCTAAGTGGGGGATGTTTTTGTCATGTAAATGGGTTGCTAGCATGGGTGGAAGTGTACAAATGGACTTGCCTTATGCCATCATTCCATTAGAGGGTAAGATGGTCAAACTTTATAGAGAGCCTAAGATGATGCATGTCATTGAGGATCTGAAGCATGCTTCAAATGAAGTGCTATACACAAATCTTGATTTGGGTAATTTTGTTGGGAATATTGACATTGTTGAACAACATGATACTCTTGATGTTGCACCTGATAGTGAAGGAGTAGTTTGGAGGATGTGCTTTGATGGGGCTTGCACCAATCTTGGAAATGGAGCATGGGTTGAATTCGATGCCCCTAATGGTAAGCACTTCAAGTTTTATTTTAAGCTATCCTTTGGGTGCATGAATAATATTGTTGAGTATGAGGCACTCTTACTTGGTATATGAACTGCCCGTGAACATGAAATTAAGAGTTTTATTGTCAAGGGTGATTCTGATCTAGTGGTTGAGCAAGTCTGCAGTGCTTACGCCACCAAACACAAAAGGTTGAAACAATATTATAATGTTGTTTGGGATTTTCTTGAATTCTTTGATGCATTTAACATTTGTTATCATGATAGAAATTTCAACGAAGAGGTTGACAAACTTGCAGGGTTAGGTGCTCAGTTTGATATTACGAATACGATCTCTCATTGTCAGTATCAAGTGGAGGTGCTTGTTAGGCCTTCAATCCCAAACAATGTTCATCATTGGCAGGTGTTTGATGATGATGAACAAATTAAGAGGTTTCTAAATTGTGACGCTGAGTTCCATGATCATCTTATAGACTTGGAATCTTTGGTTCAGGTTTGTGATGGAAAAGAAACCTTGTTTGGGAAGGACATTATTCAACTGAAAACAAACACACTCCCAAAGGGATTGGTAAGTTTAGAGGCGTCTTTTGATGGAGTGGATAGAATCAAAACTCGAGACTCATTTATTTCAAAAGATATGACTGAGTTTAATTTGGGTTCTCATGAGAATCGAAGGAAGGTTTGGCTGGGTACTCACCTAAGTGCAGCTAAGAAGCAATTTTACATGTAGTTGCTAAGAAAGTACCAGGATTGTTTAGCATGGTCTTATTTTGAATTGAAATTATATAGGGAAGACGTGTTTCAACATATTATCCCATTGCATCTTGATAGCAAGCCTTTTAGGCAGAAACAAAGACCTATTAACCCCATCTTAGCCACTAAGATGCGGGGTGAGTAAAAGAAACTAAGGAACAGTGGTATCATTCAACCCATCAAGTATTCATCATGGGTTGCAAATTTAATCCATGTGAGAAAGAAGAATGGCGACATCCACTTGTGTGTGGATTTCCAAAATTTGAATAAAGCTTCTTTAAAAGATAATTATCCCCTACCCGATATGGACAACCTACTGCAGAGTGTTACTGGATCAGAGATGTCCGCATTAGATGGCTTCTCAAGGCACAACCAGGTTGTGATGAAGGAATCCGAGAGATCTAAGACTGTGTTTACTACACCTTGCGGCACGTATGTATATATGAGGATGCCTTTTGGGTTAATGAATGTCGGTGCAACATTCCAATGAGCTATAGATGTTGCTTTTGTAGGGATATTTAACAAGTTCATAGCTGTGTATCAAGATGACATTACTGTGTACTCCAAGACTAGAGAAGAACATTTGGAACATCTGGAAAAAGTGTTGATTAGATGTAGGTAGTTAGGCATCTCGCTTAATCATAAGAAATGCCACTTTGGAGTACAAAAGGCCAAGTTGTTGTGACATATAGTGTCCAAGGATGGTGTCATGATGACCCCGAAAAGGGTAGAAGTCATTGAAAAAGTGCCTATCCCACAGTCCAAGAAGGGAATTCAGTCCTTTGGACAAATTAATTTCGTAAGGAGGTTTGTGTCCAACTTTGCAAAGATTACTTTGCCTATTGGGTCCATGCTAAAGAAGGACCAAATCATCAAATGGGAGGAGAAGGTCATGCAAATGTTCAATGACATCAAAGGAGCTTTAAAGTCTACCCCTATTTTGGCCAACCCTAATTACACTAAGCCATTTCAGATATTCTCTTTTGCATCATATAATATTGTTGTTGTTGTCTTGTTGAAAAAGAATGAAGAAAGTCATAAGCAGCCTATAGCTTTCTTTAACAAAGCTTTGCAAGGTCTTGAATTGAATTATATCATCACGGAAAAATAATATTTCACTCTCTTGAAAGCTATCAAGACGTTCATGTCTTATATTCTGAGTTCAAAGACTATTGCTTATGTCCTGCATACCATGGTAAAGGTCATCTTGACTCAGACTGAAGTATCCAGCAAGAGATGTTGGTGGGTCAATAAGTTGCAAAAGTATGACATGGATATTCAGACCACCAAGTTAGTAAGAGGGATGGGTCTAGTTAAGCTTATGATTGAGACCAATTTGCAAGTTGTTGAGGTAAACACTATTATTTTTAATGTTGATAATTCTTTGAGTCAATTTAATGTGTCTCTATGGTATAGAGATATTGTTTACTACTTGTAAAATCTGAGTTGTCCCCATGACTTAGACAAGAATCAAAGGAGAACTCTTAAGCTTATTTCCCAAAAACACCTCTTGACTGAGAACGGACTAGCATGGAATAATCTAGATGGGGTTTTACTAAGATGCGTGAAAGAAGAACAAATTGCTAACCTAATTGCAGACTTCCATAGTGGAGTATGTGGTGGCCATTTTGCACCTAAGGTTATAGCTCATAAAATTCTGAGAGCTGGTTATTGGTGGCCATCATTGTTTAAAGATGTTGCTTAGAAAGTTAGAAAATACGAAAAATGCTAGTGCTTTGCTCGGAGGATGAAGGCTTCAGGTTCTCTTCCCTTGCAGCCTGTGATGATTGAAGGCCCATTCAGATAATGTAGAATGAATTTCATTAGATAAATTATTGAATCATTGAACGCTGGACATAGGTGGATACTGGTTGCAACTGATTACTTCACCAAATGGGTTGAAACGGTCCCTACAAAGAAGCATCACACCAGGTAGTTATGGATTTTTTACTGAATCAAATTATTTGTAGATTTGATGTGCCTGTTGAGGTTATCTCTGACAATGCCATGAGCTTCAAATCCAAACCTTTAGTGGCATTGTGCAAAGAGTATGGGATTGAATTGACATGTGCTTCCAATTACAACCCTCAAGGGAATGGGCAAGTGGAATCTAGTAACAAGAACTCGTTCAAAATCATTAGACATACTCTGGAAGCAAACAAGAAGTGGGGAAAATAACTGAAGTTTGCATTATGGGATGGTAGGATTACACCCAAGAGAGCTACAGTTAAAAGCCCTTTTGAGATTGTTTATGGACACCCAAGAGAGCTACAAGCAAAATCCCTTTTGAGCTTGTTTATGGAGCTCAATCAATTTTGCCTATGAACTTGCAGTTGCCCACTTATCAACTCATGCAACAACTAGAAGATGATGAACAAATCAACCACTATGAAAGTATGATGAACTGGATTATTGAACTTGATGAAATTTGAAGACAAGCTCATGAAAGACACCTCAAGTTCAAGGAAAATCTGAAGAAGGTATTTGATAGGAAGGTCACTCCAATAACTATCCAAGTAGGTGATCTGGTTCTACTTTGAGACAACAAATATGAGGATAAAGGAAAACATGGAAAATTTGATGCCTTGTGGATGGGTCCTTATTCCATAGACTACTGGATTGGGGAACACACCTTTTTCTTAAGAGACTTGGATGGTGAAATACTGGAGCTATCAGTCAATGGCAGGCATCTAAAACACTTCCTTGATTGAGTACGTCACTTGTGTACATGTTTATATAGTGTATAGTTTTATCTTTCTACTATTTAATTGCTTTGTCACCCCTTTGCTTTGGGCTTATTTGTGCAGTTTTCTTTCATGTTTTTTGTCATGTGTTCGTTTTCAAATCCTCCTAATCTATTTTTGTCAAGATTGCCATTGTTTTGTTGAGTGTTTGCTAAAATTGCTAAGTCTTGAATCTGTGGCCCATTGGATTGGCCCCTGGTCTTATGTTTTGGGGTTCTTTGCACACTCGTAGGGGGTATGCATCCCTGGGCGAAAGCCAGTGTTACTGCCCCAAATTGCATTAAAGCATTTGAGCCCTTGTCAAGCATAAATGCCCAAGTCCAACTCAAGTCGAGTATTAAAGCCTAAGTCCTTAGCTATATTCTTATTTTCGAGTGTTCCTTTGAAAGGTCAAGTTTCGTGTTAAATTCGCTAAGTCTTAATTTAGTCTTTATTTAGTATGTATAAGGCCCTTAGAATTTTTTTGGGACCTTTTGTGTGAACACTTTACCTAATGCAAATAAGTCTTTGGGATTTTTGTCATGGACAAATAGCATGAAGACCTATTTACGTCAAGCAAAATGTTTGTACAAAAATCTCAAAGGAATTCTATCAGACATTTTGTCTGCGACAAAAAGTTCAAAGGTCTATTTCCTTTGGGCATTTCGCCCACACAAAAATTTTGAGAGAATTGCATTTCTTCGAGGAAAATGTAAGGTTCAACTGCTTCGGAGAAATTGTTCCAGACAAAATGTCCAAAATAATACTCTCAACAAAGAAAAGTCTAAAAGAGATAAGTGCTTCAAGGAAATTACTACGGGAAAGTTGTCCAAAGCAATTATCCCGACCAAATTCTTGCAAAACAAAAGGTCTGATAATCAAATCTCCAATTTTTTTTCATGAATTGCATAGGTATGACGGTCTCGCAGGTGTCTTTTGATAGGCGCACGAATGCCAATTTTAAGGCAAGACAAGTAGTCACTGGGATTCAAATGTTCCAGGATGGTTGCACAAGCATCAAATTTAAGCCTCGTAAAGTATCCATTTGATTTCAAATGGAGGTAGATCCACATCTCACATTTGCTCGGGTGAGGATGATCCAATGACTAAAGAGGATTCAAAAAGGTATATACCCTGCAAGAGAATGGGAGATTGACAAGTGTGAAGATCTCATGAAAGTAGCAATAGATCCGATGACTAGTAGAATAGGTCAAAAGGTCAAGAAGCATAAGGTGTCGCCACATGGCATGATGGCGCTCAAAACAATAGAGACTATTTTCAAGGTACACAAGAAGCCCATAGGGCTGCCAAGTGGCACATCTTCAGGGTCAAGTACAAGCAATTTTCAATAACACTCCACCCCTCAGATCATGATCTGACGGAGCACATTTGCTTGCCACAACGAGATCTGACGGTGCGTAGCCATGGTTGAAAAGACAAGGATCCTATAGATAAACACAGAGATGACAAGTAGCATAACCGCATGCCACAAATTAGAGCTCGAGCATCTCACGCAAGATCAACAACATGCGTTTACTTGGGAAAAGATGATCCAATGGTGTGAACCGAGATGTACTTTTCAAAGGGCTCATATTGCACGAGAAAATAACAAGTGTCTATATTGAAGCTGATTAATTTGCTTAGTCAATTTTAAGCCCCACGAATGCCCAGTTGGATCCGATGTGGCATGCTAAATGTCAATATGTGACAAGCTTTGGTTTAAAATCTAAAATTGATGGTTCTTTCATGGATGGACAATGATTCAAAACACATGAGAAGATTTATGGGCAACTCCAAAGCATATTTTTCAAATGGTCGCATATCTTTTCTATTTTCATCATTGCTAAAACTTTCCAATTGTAATCATCATAAGGTAATGGGATTTTCTTGGCATGCATAAAGGGGAGGATTTCTATCCAGAAGCTTCCATGATTTGAAAATTGATTAACAGGAGAGCATCTCTAGATGGTTACACATGAGGATAAATTCTGTTTGGCTCCTCAAACGAGTTCCTCCCTCCAGCTGTGCAAGTAAGCGGTCAAAAGTGTCTCTAGGCAGTTGCACATAATGACAAAGTTTGTTCGGCCCTCTACCATGAATATTATCCTTCCAGCGCACGTGAAAGGCATTTCCCACCATGAAATCAAAGGATGTGCTCCAAATCTTCATCATTCCTCGTACAGGCAGTTAGAGTTAAGATTTTTCTTACAAATGGATTAATATTTCAAACGTGGCAAGGGAATATTTTCTAGCTGGAAGCATCTTAGCAAATTTGAAAGTTTGTTTTACAATTTTGAAAATTGGGACCCACAGTCCCAGATTTAAAATGTATAAATAGAAGGCTTGTCTTCTATTAAGGGGGGTCATTGTATTTGGTTGTGGTTCTTCCTTAGTATAGGATCTTCCACATTTTGAGATCACTGTTGTGTATTTTGTCTCTCTTGCTAAGGTGGTTGCAGCTATACAAACATTAGTAAGTTCTGAGTGCATGTTTATATGTCTCCCCTGCCTAACATGAAGCAAATCCACCATGCTTGTCCCCGTAAAAATATTTTGAAACACTGATGTGTGTAATATTTTCTTGCAAAGTTAATGAAAATGCTTGTGGTTATTTGCTAGTTTATGTTGATGAAGTGCAATAATGTATTTTGTAAATGTTGTTGATTGGACATTTGGGTTTATGCTCATTACTGGGTGTCATTTTGAGCATAGATTTAGATTATAAACCCTTTCTACATTATTTCAGAATATGTTGTTGAATAATTTGTTAGGACACCCTAGGGTTATGGATTTGATAGGAAAAAGCATGCGAGATTCTAGTTTCAGTGTATGTTCTAGGATTTCAAGGATTATTTGTGTATTTGCATTTCATTGGCACTAATAAGTGCAAATTACTCCTGATAGTTCCATTAGCTTGCAATTAAGTTTTCTGTGTCTTTGCAATAAGTGATGTCGTGAATGTTGAAAGAATCCCTGTTGATTGAGAGCCACCAACACACTACCCTCCCCTTTTATATATGCATCTAACTCATCCTACCCTACAAGTAATCCACCCTTTGCATATCTTAAGTGTTATTTTCTTGCAGATGCATAAGATATTGCATACTTAACATGTGTCTATGTTTTGGAATTTAAATATTAGCATTGCAACATTTTATTCAACGCTTTTGTTGTTGAAAATTCTTTAAATTGAAGGTTGTAATCACTTTCAAATATGTCTTCAGTAGTTTGTATATGACATAGTGCATTTGTTCATTTTGTGTGATAACCCTTCTTGAATGGAGTGAACGAGTTTGGTTGTGCCCTTGTCATATCTGTGCCTTCTTAGTGCTGAAAATCCCCATGGAGGTTGAATTGTAGGATCTCTCCATATGAGCAAGCTACTCCTTAGGTCCTCTCACCTTGGTTCAGACAAAGCCAGAAGTAGCAGGGAGTTGACCATACCCTTTTTAGGTGCCTCTCAATCATTTTATGCAGTCAATCTAATCTTAATGCCAAACCCTTCCCTAACTACAACGATATACTAGTGGGTTTTTCATCATTACTTGCCATTTTCTCTTGAGTGTGCAACGCTGATCGTACAAGGTGTACAACTAGGAATCAACATTATAAAAACTAAAAATGCTCCCAAAAGTACTTAGATAATTTTGCATCCTGAATAATAATTCACAAAGCATGATACTAAGTGTAAGTTGTTTCATGTTGAAGTTAAAGAGAGGATTATCAAATTTGATATAAAGTTGTAAAATATGTATGAAATACAAAGATAGTTGTAGCGTGAATGGGTGTACCTACAAGTTAATGATTTGGGCATTGCTTTTAAGGTTTATATGTTGTAGCTAAAACATGATCTTTTTAAATTCACAGCCTCTAAAGTCAAGATGCAAGAGGAGATTGATGTTGTCAAGTGAAGTTTCTTTTGATTCATGCCATTTTTGTTCATGCAAAAGGTGTCATTAATGGACATGCCAACAACAATATACATTATAACATGATATGGGCAATGGCCATGTTTCTATGAAATAAGTGGATAATTATTGTTTTTTAATGTTAAAATTGATGTTGATCATGTACACAAAAATGACAATGTGGGAAGGTGTTATTATTGATTGCAATGATATTATTAAAGTTGTCATTACAATTTGGATATCAAGATCATTTTGCAAGTTGGTGGAAATGAGCTTGTACAAAGATTGTATTATATTTTTCCATAAAGAAGAAAGGCAATTGGATAATTAGTGGTATTAATATCAATGTTTTATATATGAATGTGATAGAGGTATAATCACTGAGAGTGGCGGGGGGGGGAGGGAGAGGGCGGCGGAGCAGGCGGGCAAGAGTGAATCAGTGAGCCTAGATATTTCAATCTCAATTCGAATCCTTTCAAACTATTTAAACAATCAACATATATCAACTTCATCAAGCAACATTAACAAGAGAGCTCATTTATTTAATGCACACACAGATCAAACACATAACACATAATTCTTGTGGAAAACCCTCATGAGGAATAAAATCCACTCTCAAGCCTAAAACACATGGACTACTTGTCCTATAAGAAATTAAAAATAAGAGACTGGTCAACTCCTTAGACCAACAAACCTTGATCATATCCTCCTAACCAAAGACATTTAGTGAAACACCTATTTCACAAGGAATAACTACCCCTATGGAAGATCAAGTCCTTTAGACCCTCTTTTGAACACCTCCACCTTAGAATTGATGTCTTCAACACCTAATGATGGATCTCTATTTTCTAACCCTTTTACAAATTGCCTCTTTATCTCATACATGCCTCTCACATAGGCAATCCATAAACTTTCTCCTTTTTCAGTCAAACTATCCTCATATGCACACTCAGACCTCTTTGCATCTCATTAAACTACAAGAGCACTTTTCTAAAATTAGAAATATTACCTAAAGGTCATACACATAGTCATCAATTTGCTCTACTCATCAATTCATCAACTGGGCACTTTACCTCTCCACTCCACAACTCTCACATACACCTTGCACTAGTCTCTCTCTCAAGTCTTCCACAAGTCTAGAAACCAACACATTTGGTTTCACCATTTATAGAGAAACCATGAATTAACAAGATCATAATATTTTATTTCGGCCACAATACATGCCTTCATCCCTAAGGCATCTCACATGGGTCAAACTTAAGCACAATCCACTTTCAAATAGGCCTAAGTCACTTTTAGAACCTATGGAGACCCTTTCAGATCTTTGACACTTATCCAAAAAAATTAAGAACATAAGAACACTTTAAAAATGCATGGACCCATTCCACATGATTTATAGGTCATCTTTAAGTGCCAAAAATCATCATAGTACCCTTCTGCCTAAGCATAATTCGCTCAAACAACATTCTACACACATAGTCACCATGAACGAATATACAATCACCTTATAAACCTTCGTTCATACTTCATATGATTGGTCAAACCTTCATAATGCACATAGAACATCTTTATGGAGTATAAAATATGATCCAATATCTAATTCATCATTAAACATCAAAACAACATCAACACAAACTCAAACATCCTTCTCAGGTCACTTGCAGAACATAATCGAACACACAGTCAACTTTGGAACTTTATAACTTTTACTATACATACACACTTTCAGACCTTCAAATTTATATTTTCATATGTGCCTTGGAGTCCTCTACAAATTCAATTTTTACACCATGGTCAAATTCTGCATAGATCGAAAGATATAACACAAAAACCAAGCATTGGTTTTTCCTTTGTTAAATTCAAATATTTGAATTCAAATGATCACAGTCAAATCTCAAACACCATGCTATCATCTCGAGTCCTGGATGCTTAGATTAATCATGCACCGTCGATCTCTTCTGAACTTTAATTCATAGTACACCAAGGCCCAAATGTTAAACTTCAAATAGTTGACCTTATCTCTTGTAATCTTGCAATTTTGACTCAATGTGCATTGTCGATCTTTGTGGGTCAACCAGGTCTTAATCATACAACATGCACCATTTGATCAATCTTTACGAATACCTGCTCTCCATTAGATCCTTATCTTGTACCTTTTATTAGCATTAAACCTCAAACACTTCTTACCATCTCGCTCAATACGCATCGTTAGATCATTCTAGTACGATCACCCGTGCACCGTTGGATCTTCATTTGGTCTTGATCTTTAACTCTGTTAACCAATGAACACTTTGACCTCTTTGACTTGTTGCACATCGTAGATCTAGATGTATAAAATCTCATGAAATTTTGGATCTCCATTTGCTCCTGAACTTTAACTTTGTGCAAAAATGACCAAGTATGGGGACCATTGCTTATCTTCCTGGAAGACCAACTTTGCACCTCCATATATTTTACTTTGCTCAAGCACATGTTTTGAAATTTAGACCATATGATCTCCTTACATAGGATAATCTAAACATGTGTCAATTTACTCCTATAACCCTCACACATGTGAGATATAATGACATTAAAATGCCTCTTTAGATTTATCTATCACAAAGCCAATTATGCCAAGAAATGTCTAGAAAGGCCAACTTTGCACATACATATATTTAATCATGTTTCATTGCATGAGCTGAAATTTAGTGCATATCAACTAGGCACAAAATTGAACAAACCCATATGATCAACTTCTCCTTAAGTGTGCGAGATATGCTATCACAAAACTGCTTACTTGGCTCTCTCTTGCCTCATGAAAATTTGGCTATGGGAAAACACTATCAAAATGCATGAGAGCCCAACTTTGCACCTACATATCTTTGAATATTCTTGGTGCATAAACCAAGATTTAGCACATATCAACTAGGGACTAATGTGATCACAACCATATGACCAACTCCCCTTGACTCATCCACACGTGGCAATGGTGACGTCAACAAATTGCTTACTCAGATTTTTTGCCACTAAACCTAACATATCTAAATGAAAATAATGGACTACCGGATGAATTACACTCATGAACATAAGTACTCAAAGCTTATTAAACCTCTTATAGGACCCCCTACATATGCTCAAATCACCATACTCATCCTTGACCATCTCTAACTGTCAAAACTGAAGATCAACCAAGCCTCTTTCATGCATACAAGGACAAGCACATTGCACACTTTGTCATTGTCACTTAAGCTATCAAAGCACTTTATCCACTCACCAGGACATCTCCATGAAATCACCATGACATCATTGAAAAATATCCAACAGTCTCTCCCTTTGTCATTGATGTCAACACACATCATACAACTCACCTTCCTTATCTCTCTTCAAGCACTCTCACAATAAGAACTTTCTCCCCCTTTGACACAATGACAAAGTGGACACCAACTGATCCTGAGGACCTAAAAAAAGCATCAAATAGGAGAAGAGCATCTTAGAAATATAGTACAAACTCTCATTTACCTTGAGCCTGCCTCTTCTTACCTTGACAACTTCCTCTTGCTCCATGCCAACACTCTCTTCAACCAATGAAGAAAGAACATGCAAAACACTAAAAATCAGAGAACTCACCAAGAAACATATGAGATGGACTCCCCCTAATATCTTTGAGCTGTTACACCTCTTTGAGCATTTTCAAATCTCCACACACCATGAAGAACCACCATACAGGCTTATTAGCATTCTCTCTCAAACCACCTCAAGGACCACCAACAAAACTTCATGCCACACACAAAATAGGAAACATGCTCTAAAACAACTTGAGAACTCACCTTGAAAAACTCATTCCTTGCTCTTTTGAAGAAACTAACCAAAAAACACATCTTCAATACTAGGCATGTCTAGACTCCTTGTAGCCCTACTTGGAACTTGCAAAGCCCACAAATTTCAATAGACACATCTTTAGGACCTAAAACCTCATATCTGGAGCACTCTCATATGCCCCCTCAAGCAAATCAATTTGGAATAACTAGCTCATCCTCTGTAATATATTTCCTTCACAAACCAACTTGCCAATTAGGCCTCCATCAAGACAAAAACTTGAATGACTTGAAATATACAAACCTTAAGATCTCTGTGAAGATCGATTTGACAACTCATTTGGCCCATTCAACCTATTAAGAATCCTTAGATCTCAACTCATAGGCAAACCACTTTTTTAGCAGAGCACAAAACCCTAGAATCTCAAAACAAACAAGGTCAACACAACACCTTCCAATAAACACACAATCCTAAAGCTTCTTGCACACCTAGAGATAACTATTACACACTTCTGGACCAGGTTTTGAGCTTCCACATCTTTGGGAACCCATACATCCTATAACCCATTTTAGGACCTACATACTCTTAAGCACAAACTAGGAAACTCGAGAGCAAACAAAAATATCTAATTTGACTTCAACAACCCTTCAAACCACAAAACTACTTGGAACATGCTAGAATATGGTCAAAAAACCTTTCTATACAAAAAGATCATCTTTACAAAACACAAATCCTCTTTTGCCTCTTGAAAACCTTCAATCTGACCCTACAGACTGACCAAATACAGCGATGACATCACTCTAACATCACTACAATATCTCTTCCACTTGGACATACCTACTCTAACTGAAAACACTCATCTCTAGCCTTCTAAGATCATCTGAAAAACACCATAACAACACTTGCTTCTTCATTTGAAAGGAGTCTCTTAAGAAGCATATATAGAGACATCCTTTTCACCACAATGATCTAAAACAAAGTGAAACTAAGAGTGGCCCACATCTCCCCGGTAACCATTGGAATCTTCTTATAGCTATAAGACTTCTTTCTCTTCTTCTTCTTCTTTTGAGTCTGAACTATGACAATCGGTTCCTTTTCTATATCACTCTTCTTCTCTTCTAAGATATAATTGAAAGCATATGGAGCAACTATGTAATCTTGACATACCTTTTCATTTGAGGAATCGACCTTACAGTTTTGAACCTCATCACTAGACACTAATTATTGATGTTATTGGAATAAAATTTACTCAACAATAACAAGATGTTCACTTGGATCCATACTTACCTCAAAACTAGCCTCAACCAGTACCTTGGTCTTCTCCTTGAGCTTGGTTTCTTCATTGTCAACATGAGTAGATAATGAGAGCCCTTGGCACTCTTCTCCTTATGTATCATTTTCCACCATAGCAAAAAAATTACTTGGCCCTGCAGACTCATCATGATTCACACTTACCACCTTTGGTTTTCATGAGCTAACTTGCCTTCCTTCTTGTATTCTTGGAGCCTGATTGAACTTATTTTTATGTAATGGTCTTTGCTTCTAGAATCTAGCAATGTGACCTCTTTTTTCATAATTGTAGCAAACCATACTCCTTGATGGAAACTTAGCTTGTCTTACCTTGTTCAGATAATGTTTTGCAAAGTGTCCCACATCATGATAGTTGAAGCACTCAACCTTGCTCACACCTTTTGACTCACTACCTCTCATAGTTCCATGCAAATTCATTTCTAACAGGTCTTTTACATTCTCTAACCCTATGACCAACTTGATTACATGTGTAATAGTAACCTTTGAAACTTTCATATCTCATGGCATTTGGTTGCTTGATCTGATTTGTCTTCATTCTGCCAACACCTTTATTCCTTGTCTGAAGATTTGTCTTCAAAGTCAGATTGTTCTTGTTCACATTAGTCTTCATCTTGTCTTGAGTTGCATTCTCTGGTTCTTCTTTGTATCAAAGACCAGTTCTATCACTTGCATGATTTTGATCATTTAGAATATTGTCTAGACCACTTGAACTCTTTTCAAAGCTTACTAGATGTCTTCTCTAACTCAGATCTCAATGCTTCATTTTCAATTATATACCTTAAACATTCATCTTATTTAGCTTTTAGCCTTGTAAAAATGACTTTCAATTGACAACTGAGATGCTTGGATATATCTTCATGCTCCTTGGTGTCTTCATTTATTCTTGCCTTATACACACTGAATTATTCCTCATAGTATTTAAGTTTAGATATCATCTTCTTATTGATCTTATTTTCAATCTTCAGTTCTTCAAGAGCATTCATCAATTCAATCTCACAATCCATCTCATATTCATCATCATCTAAATCACTATAAGTAAACTCCTTTTGATGTGAGCAACTACCTTCCTCAACCATGAATAAGGCTTCATCTTAAGTTGGACCATCATCTTCATGATCATAATCTGAGTCACTGACTTCACTCTCATCTGATGAGCTGCAATCTTATTTTGTGTAGAGACTTTTCTTGTCTTTGAAGTACTTCTTATTATCAAACCTTCTGAATCCCTTTTTGATTTTATTAGACCTAAATGATCTCTTACCATCATCACGACCTTATCATCCTTCTTATACTTATGAGGGAACTTATTAGCAAAATGTCCTATCTCATTGCAATTGAGGCATTTGAGGGGTAGTTTACCTTTATACTTGCCTGAACCTGTTCTGATTTTTTTTGAAATCAAAGTAATTAATTCATCCTCTATCAGAAATGCCATCCTATTTAGGTTTATTACCTTGGAACTTCTTCTTTGGCTTCATATCTATCTTGAATGTTGCTTCTTTTTTTGGTGGTATATCATCATTTTTCCTCATCTCATATGCAGTAAGGCTACCATGCAATTGATCCATCTTCAATTGAGTAAGATCATGACTTTATTCTATAGCATACTTTTGAATCAAACTTGAGGGATAGAGACCTTAATAACTTTTAAACTAAAGTAGCCTCTTCAAGGTTCTCTCCAAGACCTCTGACAATGTTCACAATCTCATCAACTCTCTGTAGAAAGGATGCCACAGAGTCTTCTTCGTTCATCTTGAGACTTTCAAATTACCTTCTATGAGTCTATAATTTAGCAAGCTTGACCTTTGAATAGCCTTCATAAATGGTGTGTATTTTATCCCATATCTCTTTAAGAGATTTACAATGGATTATCTTGGTGTATTTAGTCTCTGAAAGACCATAAGTGATAGCATTCATTAGTTTGGAATTGTTCTCAAACAACTTCTTGTCTGTAGCACTATATGGAGGAATAGTAGGAGTAACATAACCATCCACAACATATTACCATACATCAAACCCTAAGGACATAATGTATGTCCTCATCCTTGCACTCTAAAAATCATAATTGGATCCATTGAATATCGGTGCTTGCTTAGTAGAGAAACCTCATTGATGACTACCCATATTGTACCTTGGATCACATTCAAGTTGTTAAGCCTTTACCAAAGGACCTATTCTAATACCAATCGATAGAGGTACAATCACTGAGAGGGGGTGGGTGAATCAGTGAGCCCAGATATTTCAATCTCAATTTCAATCCTTTCAAACTATGTAAACAATCAACATATATTATCTTCATCAAGCAACATTAACAAGAGAGGTCATTCATTTAATGCATACAAAAGATCAAACACATAACACATTGTTCATGTGGGAAACTCTTATGGGAAATAAAATCCACTCTCAAGCCTACAACACATGGACTACTTATCCTATAAAAAATTAAAAACAAGAGACTGTTCAACTCCTTTAGACTAGCAAACCTTGATCATATCCTCTCGACCAAAGGCATTTAGTGAAACACCTGTTTCACAATGAACAACTGCCCTTAAGAAAGATCAAGTCCTTTAGACCCTCTTTTGAACACCTCCACCTTATAATTGATGTCTTCAACACCTAATGATATATCTCTATTTTTTAACCCCTGCACAAATTCCCTCTTTATCTCATACAAGCCTCTCACATAGGCAAGCCACAAACTTTCTTCTTCTTCACTCAAACTGTCCTCATATGCACAATCAGAACTCTTTGCATATCATTAAACTGTAAGAGAATTTTTTTGACATAAAAAATATGGCCTACAAGTCATACTCATAATCATCAATCTACTCTGCTTTTCAATTCATCAACTGGGCACTCTGCCTCTCCTTTGATCCACAAGTCTCAGATACACCTTGAAATAGTCTCTTTCTCAAGTCTTCCACAAGTATAGAAACCAACACATTTGGTTTCAACATTTATAGAGAAATCATGAATTAAAAATATCACAATATTTTTTTGTCGGCCACGATACATGCCTTCATCCCTAAGGCATCTCACATGGGTCACACTTAAGCACAATCCACTTTCAAATAGGTTTAAGTCACTTTTAGGTCCCATGGAGACCCATTCATCTCTTTGACAATTCTCCAAGCAAATTAAGAACATAAAAACACTTTACAAATGCGTGGATCCATTCCATATGATCTATAGGTCCTCCTTAAGTGCCAACAATCATCATAGTACCCTTTTTCTTAAGCACAATTCACTCAAACAACATTCTATGCACACAGTCACCATGAATGAATACACAGTCACCTTCTAAACCTTTGTTCATACTGCATATGATTGGTCAAAATTTCATAATGCATACAGAGAATCCTTATGGAGTCTATAATATGATTCAATAGTTAATTCATCATTAAACATCGAAACAACATCAACACAAACTCGAACATCCTTCTCGGGTCACTTGTAAAACATAGTCGAACACAATCAATTTTAGACCTTCATAACTTTGACTATACACACTTTCAGACCTTCAAATTTATATTTCTAGATGCACCTTGGAGTCTTATACAAATTTAATTTTTACACCATGGTCAAATTCTATATAGATCAAAAGATATAGCACAAAAACCAGACACTGGTTTTTCCTTTATTAAGTTCAAATATTTGAATTCAAACAATCACAGTTAAACCTTGAACACCATGTTATCATCTTGAGTCCTCGCTGATTAGATTAATCATGCATCATCAATCTCTTCTAAACTTTAACTCATAGTGCACTAAAGCCCAAATGTTAAAATTCAAATAATTGACCTTATCTCGTGCAATTTTGCGATCTTGACTCAACGTGCATCGTCGATCTCTGTGGATCAGCCAGGGCTTTATCATGCAACTCACACTGTTCGATCAATATTTACGAACAATCACTCATCATTATATCCTTATCTTGTACTTTTGCTCAGTGTTAAACTTCAAACACTTCTTACCGTCTTGTTCAATATGCACCATTAGATCATTCTAGTACAATCGTCCGCGCACCGTTGGATCTTCATTTGGTCCTGATCTTTAACTCTATTAACCAACAAACAATTTGAACTTTTTGACTTTCTATGCACCATAGATCTATATTTACAAAATCCCACAAACTTTTGGATCTCCATTTGGTCCTGAGCTTTATCTTTGTGTAGAAATGACTAAGTATGGGGACCATTGCTTATCTGCGTAAAAGGCAAACTTTGCACCTCCATATCTTTTGCTTCACTCAAGTGCATTTTTAAAAATTTGGACCATATGATCTCCTTACATAAGAGAATCCAACCATGTGTCAATTTTATCTTGAAACCCTCACACGTGTGAGATATAATGACATTAAAATGCCTCCTCAAATTTATCTGTCACAGAGCTAACTATAACAAGAACTGCCTAGAAAGGCCAACTTTTCACATGCATATATTTTGTTGCGCTTCATCACATGACCTGAAATTTAGTGTATATCAATTAGGTATAAAAATAAACAAACCCATATGATCAACTTCTCTTGAAACATCTACATGTGCGAGATATGCCATTATAAAACTGCTTACTCGGCTCTTTCTTGCCTCATGCAAATTTGGCTAAGTATGGAAAAATACTATCAAAATGCCTTAGAGGCCAACTTTACACCCACATATATTTGATTTTGCTTAGATTCATGACTTGAAATTAAATGCATAAAAATTAGAGACTAATGTGATCACAACCATATGACCAACTCCTCTTGACTCATTCACACATGGTAATGGTAACGTCAAAAAACTACCTACTCAGATTTTCTGCCACTAGACCCAACATATCTAAATGAAAATAGTGGACTACCAAATGAATTCCACTCATGCACATAAGCACTCAAAGTTTAAGAAACCTTTTATAGGACCCCTTGCACATGCTCAATCACCATACTCATCCCTAACCATGTCAAAACTGAAGATCAACCAAGCCTATTACAAGCATACTAGGACAAACATATTTCACACTTTGTCATTGTCACTTAAGCTATCAAAGCACTTCATCCACTCACCATGACACCTCTATGACAACATTGATAAATCTCCAATAGATTGATGTTTTGTTGATAGGATGGACATGTAATGATCACTGGAATGAATATATCCTAAGAGTTGGGTTCTACTTACGAAGTTATATATTTCCATGAAATGGATGAATTATGTTCTCATGCTTCTTTTATATAATACTACATATAATAATATGATATTGGTCAAACCTAAGCATTATGGGAGTGAGTTGTGGACAAATTATAGTTTTTTTAAGTCATCACAACATAGTTAGATGCCATTTTATGTATATTTTAACCTCATGCTTTTTATACATAAAATTTTATAGTTATTAATATATATATATATATATATATATATATATATATATATATATATATATATATATATATATGTTTGTAAAAAATAATGTATAATCAAACAATGTGAATATTGAAAAAAGTAAAGTAAAGTCATATTAATATTTTAAAAATAAGATACCATATGAGTTTGTAGATAGGCCAATGTATTAGGACCAAGCTTATTAAATAAAATTGATACATGGATCACTATAAACTAGAAAACTAACTTTGAGTGGGAGAAACCATTGGAGAAAAAATTGCATAAACATATCTAACTCTCTCAAGATAATTGATCGAGATGGAGATCAAATCATATAGTTGGAATGAGATAAGAACATCCCTGGACTCTAAAAACCCAAGATATCTAACCCAATTGAGCAAAGGGTTAGTTCAAAGAGAAAATTAAAAGAAGGTTATAAACCTTTGGGATTGAACAACATGATTGAGTTGAAGGGATTCAGGAAGAAAGCCTTGGAAACATGCAAAAACCAAGTAGTTCAAGTGCCTTCAAATAAAAAAACCAAAACAAAATAATCACCCTAAAATAAGGAGGGGGAGAAATGAGCTATGCTAGCATTTTCCATGTTCAACTTGATTTTTCTTGCTAACTTGCTTTCTCGATTTCCATACCATTGTTGTGGGATTTTCTAGGTTTCCTGTGCATTTATTACACTCATGCTCCACCTTTTGGGTAATTTAGCCTTATTTAATGGCCTTCCCACTCTCAACTACAACTATTGTTATAGGAGGCATGGAACATGACACCCAAATAAATAAAATTTTCTCGAATGTGTACGATGAGGTAACCCTTATGACCTTCCGTCTCAGCTAGAGGTATGCTTGAAATTTGATGTTGTTGATATAACATGTAAATGGTATGAGAATCATTTTCTTATTGCTTGTTTTGTTGGCCATATCCCCTCGAAAGAGTCTTTCCATACCTAATTTCACCACCAGTGGGAGCCATCGGGTGTCCATGTCACTAGGGTTTGAAACCTTAACAAAGGATTTTTTTATTTTCATTCAAAGAGCCATATGAAGTCCAAGCCTTTCTAGCAAAATCAAATTGCTAGTTTCTCATAAACATAGTCTTGATTTTATCCCCTTGTACCCGAGATTTAATGTTCACCAATTAAGCCTCACTTAAGGTGTCGGTTTAGATTGAGCTTCCATGTTTGCCAGTTTCACTGTGGTAATTTATTAATGAAATTATAGTGCCCATTGGGCGAGTAATTTTTCATGAACCATGAAAATTATACACCTGACACCCTAAACAACAAGTTTACATCGAGGTGGATTTATCCAAGGAGTTGAAGGAGTTTATAGACATCCAAGTTGGTGATTCTCATTGGGCACAAAAAGTAATTTATTTCAACTACCCAATACTTGCCTCTGATTTCAAGTTCTTGATCATCACATCAAATATTTTCCCCTTATGGGGCGCTCAAATCCCTCCTCGACCCTTCCAAAAATTGAGAAGCCTAGGGTGGTGGATAAAGGTGATGATTGGACTATGGTTACCTCAAAAAAGTCATAGTTAGGGCCAAAATCCTCTTCTTCTATAACTTGTTATCTAGTAAACTAACCATCTCATGAGGTTTCCCCCTCTCCACCCCTCTGGCCTAGTCCCCTTAAGCCTGATAGAGCCTTCTTTCTCATAGTTTTTAGGTTCCAAATGATTCCACCACCATTAGGATATATTCAATAAGTGATTCCTCTCGACGTTCATGCAACCCACCTCGATGTGATGTAACTCTCCTCGGGAAGAGCATGGGGCTAAACACCACTCCATTGTGCTTAGAGAATTTTCTCTTCCAAACTAGTGCAATAGTTTTTCAATTTTAGAAAATTTTGAGGATGGTCAGGGGGAGCTTTGAATGGATGACATTTCCCAATGAATATTCTATATCAAAACGTTAGAGGTCTCACAAAGTCCTCCCATAAATTCTTTGTGTATGTGTTGCATGTTAGCAGATTGGTTTTTTAGATCTTGTTTGTCTGCAATAATTGAAAATCTATTGTTTCACTTTGCAGACCACTCTGAAGTGTGTTCAAATAGACATTATCCAATTCTCCACTCTACATGAAGAGGAATGTGGTGGTCCCAACCTTTTGGTATCTCCAAAAAAAATTCCATTAATTATTGCCACAGGGGAGGACCCATCACACCGAACACTCTAACTACTTTTGGATATTGATGGTCATTCATTAGGCATTCTTGACATTTATGCCCTAATGATGGTCATGATAGATATTATTTTTGGTTATATTTGGCTAATAACTTACCCCTTGCCCTGGCTCGTGTGCGAGGACTTCAATATGGTTTAAAATCCCAATGACAAAGTTGGTGCCCTACCCATGAAGTGGTGCATGGGAGAACATGAAGTGTGGTATCATTTGATTAATAGGTGGGGTCTTGATGACTTGTCCTTTGGTGACACTCATTCAATAACACACATTGGTTTATGAGGTAAAACTATTGTACCGACATTGACCATGTTCTATAAAGGCTTATTGGTGAAATATTTGGTACTTTATGGCAAATATGGATTTCACAACATTATAGGAGACAAAAAGTCTTGCCTCTATTATGAGGGGAGGTTCCCTTTATTATAAGTAGTAAAAACTAATCTATAGTATGTACAATGTTTACAAGTTGAATGAGGGGGTTTGTTGACATTTAATTGAAAATAAAACTAGAGAGAGGGAAGGTGAGGAGTCATGGACAAATGAGCAAATGTAGATTTTATTCAACCATGTAATGAAAGAAAATTGAAAGGAAGTAAATTAATTTAGGAGATCAAATACAATTGGTGCTTGTAACAAGTTATGCATAACATAAGAACAATACATACCCATTAAGGAAAATTAGACATAAATTTATGGTATTTCCTTGGTTCATGGATAAAAGAGTAAGCACAAAGTTTCTTTCTTCCTCTTCAAGATTCACAAATTACGGACATATAAAAAGCCCCTTTTACAATAACATTTTTTTATATTTATAACAAGAGGGAATGGGTTGACCCTTCATATTCAAAAATGACTCTTATCATTATATTTTTCATCTTATTCTATCTTTCATAATTTTTAATTTAAAAAAAAGGAAAATATGAATTTCCTGGAATATAAGTTGACAAAAATAAAAAATAAAATATATAGACTCCACTAGGGATCTTTTGTAGGTATAGTGGCTAGTGTTGAAGAACTTGGTGTAGCTTAATAACTTCTAACTTGTTTGCCATGAGTGGCTTTGAATTTTTTGAACTTCTTTATTGCTTCTATAACATCATGACCTTTCAGGACTACTACATGTTTATACCATGTAATCCATCTCTCATTGACTAATATCATTTAATTTAGAATCTCTGCCAATTCAATTAATTGATTATTCATTTCTTTGATTGAGACATGGATCTCATTGATTACAGTCATGGAAACTGTACTAAAAGAGCTTTCTCTAAAAATTTATTTTATAAATTTCTTGAATTACTCCTAACTTCATCCACAATGTGTAAAGTGATTTCATCTTCTTGGAAAAAGTCAAAATGAATCTCATCCATATTAGAAGAGATCAAATTCTACTTCTCTTTTGCAGTATTGATATGATCATTTAACTCTTTTATCCCCCAGTTTAGAACCTTAATTTTTTTGAGGATACATTCATACCATTTACATGAAGTCTCATCTTGTGGTTTGTCAAAGATTCTAGCTTTTACCATCACATATGTATCAACTCCAATCATTTCATGAACATCTTATTTTACATTCTCGCATATACTTAACTTATTTGTGTGAGCTTTGATCTGTTGATTTATGTCAATGAATTCTTTATCAATTATTGTGAACAACTTCATCACCTCCTCAATGTATTTCATTATACTTCATCCACCCAAGCCTCTAAAGTCTTGTGTATGAATTATATTTACTATTTGTGGCAACAAATTCCTTGCTTATACCTGACACTTGAGAAGGAGCATAAAGTTGAGGTACTGTAGGTGTGTCACTAGGATTGAGAAGGTAGTTGACGTACCCTGCTAACTGCTTGATTTAGTCTTAGAGTTATTCTTGGTTGAGCTTACCATGTTCTAATCTTTTGATTATTATTCTAATGGTCTCCCTTAAATTATGAATGTCACTCTCCCTAGTCGCCTCTTTGAGTGATATTCTATTGAGAGTATATTCACTCATGTTAATCTTTGAGATGTCGTTCATCACATTGGGTTCCACAATTTCAACAAATTGAGTGCTTGAAGGATTTGACACTGACTTGGAAGTAGTTTTAGCCTTCTTGGGAGGAGTCTTGAGGAGATCAACTACTGCATCAAAGTTGGGGAGATATACTTCCACCACCCTCTTTATTTTTTTGAGCATTGGTTGCATCCATTGGAATGACATAGTAATTAAATGAGTCATTTGAGTTTCATTTGGAGGAGGTGTGCATTGATTTGGAGGAGTATCTTTAGGGAGAGGAGGAACACTTAGATAGATTGAAGGGAATGAAGGAAGGGACACATCAAATTATTTTTAAGGTCTTTGTTGTGGTGTATTGGTGATAAGAAGAGAGGGATCACCAAGGGGGTAGGAGAGGACTACATCATTATAGTTTTCTTTTCTACCTTCTTCCTACCAATTGCAGGACTTTCTTCACAATTTTTTCCTAGCTATTTCCATTACACAGGGTCTTTTTCATCACCATATTTAGAACTGGAAGAGCTAAGTGTTTTAGTCATCATGCTAGCATTGTTCGTCTTCAGAGTTGGTGTAAGAGCCTACTTGGGAGGAGCTGAAGTCTTTCCCTTTTTGGAGCTGCCTACTTCAATCATTTCGACCAAATTATTATCGAATCATTTCTTCGTTTTGGCCCATTATTTTTGGGTTCTCCCATGCACGTCTACTAGTTATTTTATGGAACATATTATGGTGTGTAGGGGAGCAACTGCAACTCTATTTTTGTATTCGAGGTCAATGAGTTTGGTCATGTCATCAACCGTGCCATCAAGGACCCATTCTTTAGTGAATGCTTTGATTTTATCCATATTCATTTGGCTCTAGTCTCATTAGACTACCTCATATTAATTTGAACAATTTGCCTAATAGTAGTCCAAGTGAGGCACATGTTCATAGGTTGAGCCAATACCAAGGCAACTTTTTACATCTCGTTGTGTCCACAAAAGTCCTATTGGCATATGATCAAAGAGTGAACTAAGAGATGGTTGATTCAATGTCTTGGGCATTAAATATTGTTTTGAATGTGAATTACCCTAATGAAATAGGGAACAAGACACTCGAGACGTGCCTATCTATGCAACATTTATGCATTGAACATAATTGTCTACATAACTTTATTAATATGATCATGCCATTTTCTAGTCTTGGAAGTGTCAATGGATAGCCTTCAAAACCACCAACCTTGATATATGTGAACTTATGATATTTAAGATAGTAACTACTATATTGGTTGATCAATGTGGCTACTTTATCTAAAATTATTCTTCCCCAATCTTCATCCAGAATTTGCACTAGTCTCATGGTGAACGTGTTGTTTACCCTTGTGAAATATTTATTGTTTTTTGTCAAATTTAGCTAAGAAAAACATTCATAAGACTGGGTGGTGGGAGTAATGATTCCATGTTGTGAGAGACTTGGATAGACCATTTGAGAATCCAAAAAATACACAAGGTAAGAGGTCATAAAGAATTCTTTTGTTGATTGCACATTCAACATCTAGTGATGTAAGGAGTCATTGATCATCTCTCCCCAATTGATGAATTGTTTACCACAACAAATGATGTTCATTGTGTTGGTCCCCAAAAATGTCACTCATTTTTGGAACAACATATGAGCTATCTTGGTCCTACAGGACCAAAATTTCTCTCTTCCCTTCTCAAAATTTGTTTTGAGCTTTCAAATTCCTCTTTTTTTTCAAGCTTTCCAGAAATCTATGACCTCTGCAGGCTTGAATCTACAGACTCTACAGGAAGGAAATCTACAGACTTTGCAGGAAGAAAATCTATGGACTCTGCAGGCCAAGTTATGCGGGCTTCACAGGTTGATTTCTACGGACTCTACAAATATGTTTCTATAGACTCAACATGCTTGAAATTAGCAGGTTTAACAGGTTCAAAGGCTTTTGCAGGCGAGTTCAGTCAAAAGAACAAGCTTCTAACATAGTTGTTTCCAGGATGGGTTCAACGACCAAGTTGGTTCAACGGGCTTGGTGCAAAAGAACAAAGGACTTAGCCAAATAACGAAGGATGAGCCTATTGAACCATTGAACCGTTGAACCAAAGTTGGTTCAATCGAAAGGTTCAAGAGGCTGCCCCAAAGTAAAAAAGGCAAGTGCCCTTGCGGAGGGCAGACAACATTGGTTCGAAGGTCAAAGAAAAGACATAATTCCTTTGGATTTGTTCAAAGGCCCAAAAGGAACAATTCTTTCAGACTTTTTTGTCCGAAGGAATTCACCCGGAGAAAAAGTCTGAAGAAACATGAAAGAACGAATGGCCGAGTAACAAGAAACTTTCCTTCGGACATTTTGTCCAAAGGAATTCTTTCAAGCTTTTTGCCCGATGGAAAAAGCCCATCGAAGAAGTAAGAACCCGTCAGGGAAGTTGAAGCCCGAAGGACAAGTACCCTTGCGGGGGCACCTGACGTCAGAGAAAAGAGCGTTTTAAAAGCCCGAAGGGACACCTTCTCTTCGAGACGTTCCAAACGCTGAACAAAGATGCAGAAAGGAACTTCCACGGACTTAGACAAAAAGGGGCTTTAACGGATGAACCATTGAACTGTTGAACCAAAAGGTTCAACGGGTTCAAGGTTCAAAGGTTCAACTAAAGCTTAGAAAGATAAAGGAAGCAGTGTTTGAGTGAGACACAAAATAAACCAATGAACCGATTGAACTTTGAATCGAAAGAGTTCAAAGTTCAATGGTTCAACATGGTTCAAAAGTTCAAAGGTGGCCTTAATCGAAGAAAAAGCGACACACAAGTGGTTCAATGGATGGTACAACCAAAGGCCGAAGAAGCGATTGAACCAAGAAGTGATAGAACAAAAGAGACAGAATGAACCCATGAACTGATGAACTTTCAGTGGTTCAACAGGTTCAAGGTTCAACCTGAATCAAGCGATTGACTGAAAAGAAAGCCCGAAGGCTCAAAGAGAGAAGATCGATGCAAAGGACCATAAATGTCTTCGAAAGAGTTCTTTCCAGTAGGTGGAACAGTGGATCGAGTAGACTTCTAAGCGCACCAAACCAAGGACGCGGCCTATTTTCTTCCATGAAGTAAAGGCAAATATGCAAAGGACAAGATGGTCCATATTAAGGAGGAGACATTAGATGAAGGGATGCGACATAGTTATGGCAATGCACTGTTCTCAGCATGGTCTCTCCAGACAAAATTGGAGATGCATTGAAGACACTAACTGCAGCATGGGCCGTCCCATGGAAAAAGGCACCAATCCTTGGGTAGTTGCTATAAGTTTGTATTTTCTCTCATTTGTAAGGAGACTTTCATTTTACAAGAGCGAAACTCTGCCCATTTTGAAAGAAAAACACTGAGACTTTGAGCTCAGGTTGTAATTTCATTTTCATTTTTATCTAAATGAAAAAATAGGTTTTTCACAGACTTTGTGCTGTTCTGACTTGTGTCATTTTAGAAGATCATTCTTACGTCTGTCTTCTGAAGGTGTCCATATTCATTTAATTTGGTAAGCAGAATTAGTGAAGGTAATAGGGAAGTGTCCTGAAACCAACTGTGGGAAGACTTTGTGCTTTCACAATTGCTTTTAGTTTGTGTTTTTCTTTTCTTTTTGTGTTAAGGATTTTGGGGCGACTTTGTGCCCCCATTATCTTTTGTGATATACTCTTTAGGCAGTTGAGGTGGAAACTTTGCGTTCTGCTTCATCCTGCTATTACTACGCCCTTTGGTTAACTAGTTTCTTATCTTACTACCTAAAAAAAAAAATTGTTGTTTCCTGCAAGAACACTTATGAAAGAAGAGAAGTGCCTTCAGTGTTTACACCAAGATTTCTCCTTTGTCTATGAGCATCATCTCAGAAAGAAGAGAGATGGATGATTGATTCCACCCTCGTGTCTTACTTTCTGCTTATTTATATTGTATATAGCTCCCACGTATCTATAGGGAACCTCCCCTTGATGAGAGGAGAGATTAGTCTCCTTTTGATGTGGTAAACCTACACAACTGGCTGACCAATCTTCATGTTGTGGTTGATCAGACCTATTTTGTTTATCAGTACGCTGATTGATAAAATATTCACCCAATAGTTTTTGGCGACTCCACTGGGGCCACAATAATTTTGTGCAATTTGAAACCTCAAGTTTCAGATTGAAACATCACCTGTGTCTTACCCATAATCATTATAACCCTTATCCATTATACAGACTCTGGCGAATATGTTACGTGTCTTACCCATTATTAATTATAGCCTTACCATCTTCCTCCACCTCCATTATATTATCTGGTCTGCAAAACTAGAGCTGCTGGAAAAGAGTGCACAATTTGAAGCGTCAAGTCTCAAGCTGAAGTAGGGCCAGTCCTTTTCCATTTTTGATTCACAATCTGGCCTCTCCACCCAAATTTGTTATCCCTATTTTACATAATTAAATCATGGCAGTTCGAGGCCCCTGGGGTAACTCTTTTGGCCCACTCAACTTGACTCCACCTCTGCATGAACTCCCACGTAGTTCAAAAAAGAATTTCCCCAAATTCTTTGGTGATGGGATAGTTCACCCTGATGAACACATTGCAGCCTTCAGCATAGCCTGTGGTGTTATAGAGGTGGAATTTGAAGACGTGGTAGTCAAGCTTTTTGTGGAAACACTACAAGGTGCTGCTGCAAATTGGTTCTACCATCTGCAAGCTGGATCAGTGACTAACTGGGATACACTCAAAGCCAAGTTTGAAGCCAGGTTCAAGCCTGTAGAGGATGCACATGCTTTGCTGGCCCAGCTCACTCAGATGAAGAAGGAATCTCATGAGCCTATGAGGGATTTTATTGCCAGGTTCAACAAGCTGAGGCACATGATTCCCATGATCGCCCAACCAACACCTCAAAATCTCATGTGTTTCTTCATCAACTCACAGCTACCTAAAGTGAGTTTTCTGTTGAGACGGGCTAGACACATAGACCTTGAGACTGCTCAAGACTTGGCTACTGAGCTAGAAGATGACCTTATCTTGGCAAAAAATATAAAGAGAGATCCTAACAGAGGTAAACCCTCTTCATCTTCTGAATACTCACCCACAACCACCATTGACCCAATGGTACAAAAGCTGGCAAATGAATTGCTAGCTTTGAAAAGGCAAATGGCACAAGGTATGTCTTTTGTTCCTCTATATAAAGATATACCAAGGAACACATTCCACAATCAGCCATATCAAGGCAACGCTGCCAGAAGTCAAAGGCAACCAAATCGCCTTCCTCCCCCACAGAGGAACCTTGTCCTTGAAGCACCTCCAACCAACTCAGCAGTTGGATATCTAGAAATAGAACATGTTTTCTATTTCCAACCTGAGTTTGAGCAAGAAAATGGCGCTGATCTCTTCAGGGAGGATATAGAAGAATCAACTGACGACTCCCACATTGGTTTCTTGAATTTCCAAGATGAACTCAGAAGTGAAGGTGAAGCAGTCGAAGGATCATATGCAGTATTCACCATGTCTGAGAATCAATCAGCCCAGTAGGCTGACAAAGAGAAGACAGAAAAATGACCCCAACTAGCAATTTCAATCACTGAGCAGAGAACCCCTCTTCCTTTCTCGTCAAAGGACCCAGTGATTGCCAAGAAGGTTAGTACATCAAACATCTTTGCACCTTCTACTTCAACTTCGCAGATCAGTCCTCCCCCTCCCAAAAATCAAAAGGATGAACTCCCATCCTCTCTTCCAAGTCCATCTCAGTCATTTGACATAATTGATCATGTCAAGAAATCCGAAATTCAAATGGCTGAGTTTGAATTTTTGCAAGCCAATCCTAAGCAGTTAAACATTGGTGAAGAGCTAGGTGTGGACCTATCTGAGGCAAAGATTGTGGTCACCCAAATGTCAGCCCCTGCTACTCCTTCAACCAGGGGTAATTACTCCTTGATCATAGAGGATGCTCATGTCTCAGTTGATCAAAGTCCCGTGGCTGGCAATCCAAGATTTGATCCAAATCAGGCATCAGAAAAATTGGTAGGGCATAGTACAAATCAAGAAGGATCTTCCATCTCCAATGAAGAGAAACCTGATAGAAGATCAGCTTTTGATGATGCTTGGATCCTGGAATCCGATGGCAGCAATTCTTCCACAACTGGATGCGGATCTCTGTTGCTCGGATTGAAAACTGCTCAGGGTGAAGAGGTCAAACTCCTTCACACCAAAGGAGATGCTGAGCTGATGGTTTGTTAGGAGTTTGATGCTGACAATCAAAGCATGTGCTGGATTAAACCAGCAGAACAACAAGCTATGGTGGTGGACCATACTACTGTACTCCAAAGTCAGCAAAAGAAACTCTTTGCCAAGAGAGAAAGGAGTTTTGGTTTTCAGTTTGAAGACCACGTCCTGCCATGGGGCAAGAAGAAGAAAGAGCCAAGAGGAAGACACAAAAAATTGGTTTCCTGGTGGAGAGCTCCATTCGCCTATCACCATTTCTCGGGACAGAATGGTTTCTTACTGATTTATTAGGATGGCATCCCCTTTTTTTTGCCGCATAAAGAGCAGTGTCTGAAGTACTTCAATTTTTGAAGTATCAGATAAGTTCACCTGTACATATGTATATCTGTATAGTCTTTAGTTCTATTTTGTTCTTTTCATTTTCATTTTTGGAGCCTTTCTTTTTGGGTAGCACGACTCCGTAGCCCAATGGCACATTTCAAGGCACTGAAGATTCTGGTTTCTACTCCCCTCAGTTGTGTTTCAAGTTTTCACTTGAAGAAAGTTCCCCAACTGGAGCCAGCTGTTGGTCCCCAAAAATGTCATTGATTTTTGGAACAACATATGAGCTATCTTGGTCCTACAGGACCAAAATTTCTCTCTTCCCTTCTCAAAATTTGTTTTGAGATTTCAAATTCCTCTTTTTTTCAAGCTTTTTAGAAATCTACGGACTCTGTAGGCTTGAATCTACGGACTCTGTAGGAAGGAAATCTATGTACTCTACAGGAAGAAAATCTATGGACTCTGCAGGCCAAGTTCTGCGGGCTTCACAGGTTGATTTCTATGGACTCTACAAATATGTTTCTACAGACTCAACATGCTTGAAATTAGCAGGTTCAACAGGTTCAAAGGCTTCTGCAGGCGAGTTCAGTCAAAAGAACAAGCTCCTAACACTTAGTCATTTCTAGAATGGGTTCAACGACCAAGTTGGTTCAATGTGCTTGGTGCAAAAGAACAAAGGACTTAGCCAAATAACGAAGGATGAGCCTATTGAACCATTGAACCAAAGTTGGTTCAATCGAAAGGTTCAAGGGGCTCCCCCAAAGTAAAAAAGTCAAGTACCCTTGCGAAGAGCAGGCAACATTGGTTCGAAGGTCAAAGAAAAGATAGAATTCCTTCGGATTTGTTCAAAGGCCCAAAAGGAACAATTCTTTCAGACTTTTTGTCTGAAGGAATTCACCTAGAGAAAAAGTCCGAAGAAACAGGAAAGAACGAATGGCCGAGTAACAAGAAACTTTCCTTCGGACATTTTGTTCGAAGGAATTCGAAGTTGAAGCCCGAAGGACAAGTACCCTTGTGGGGGGCACTTGATGTTAGAGAAATTACCGTTTTAAAAGCCCGAAGGGACACCTTCTCTTCGGGACGTTCCAAAGGCTGAACAAAGATGCATAAAGGAACTTCCACGGACTTAGACAAAAAGGGGCTTCAACGGATGAACCATTGAACCAAAAGGCTCAATGGGTTCAAGGTTCAAAGGTTCAACTAAAGCTTAGAAAGATAAAGGAAGTAGTGTTTGAGCGAGACACATAATAAACCAATGAACCGATTAAACTTTAAACCGAAAGAGTTCAAAGTTCAATGGTTCAACATGGTTCAAAAGTTCAAAGGCGGCCTCAGTCGAAGAAAAATCGGCACACAAGTGGTTCAACGGATGATTCAACCAAGGGCCAAAGAAGCGATTGAACCAAGAAGCGATAGAACAAAAGAGACAAAATAAACCAATGAACTGATGAACTTTTAGTGGTTCAATAGGTTCAAGGTTCAACCTGAATCAAGCGATCAACTGAAAAGAGAGCCCGAAGACTCAAAGAGAGAAGATTGATGCAAAGGACCAAAAATGTCTTTGAAAGAGCTATTTCCAGTAGGTAGAACAGTGGATCAAGTAGACTTCTGAGCGTACCAAACCAAGGATGCGGCCTGTTTTCTTTCATGAAGTAAAGACAAATATGCAAAGGACCAAACGGTCCATATTAAGGAGAAGACATATCAGATGAAGGGACGCGCCATAGTTATGGCAGCACACTGTTCTCAGCATGGTCTCTCCAGACAAAACTTGAGACACATTGAAGACACTGACTGCAGCATGGGCCGTCCCATGGAAAAAGGTGCCAATCCTTGGGTAGTTGCTATAAGTTTGTATTTTCTCTCATTTGTAAGGAGACTTTCATTTTACAAGAGCGAAACTCTGCCCATTTTGAAAGAAGAAGACTGAGACTTTGAGCTCAAGTTGTAATTTCATTTTTATTTTTATCTGAATGAGAAAGCAGGGTTTTCATAGACTTTGTGCTGTTCTGACTTGTGTCATTTTAGAAGATCATTCTTACATCTGTCTTCTGAAGGTGTCCTTATTCATTTAATTTGGTAAGCAGAATTAGTGAAGGTAATAGGGAAGTGTCCTGAAACCAATTGTGGGAAGACTTTTGTGCTTTCACAATTACTTTCAGTCTGTGTTTTTTTTTTTTTTTTTTGTGTTAAGGATTCTGGGGCGACTTTGTGCCCCCATTATCCTTTGTGATATACTCTTTGGGTAGTTGAGGTGGAAACTTTGCGTTCTGCTTCATCCTATTGTTACTATGCTCTCTAGTTAACTGGTTTCTTATCTTACTACCTAAAAAAAAATTCTGTTGTTTCCTGCAAGAACACTTCTGCAAGAAGAGAAGTGCCTTCAGTGTTTACACCAAGATTTCTCCTTTGTCTGTGAGCATCATCTCAGAAAGAAGAGAGATGGATGATTTATCCCACCCCTGTGTCTTACTTTATGCTTATTTATATTGTATATAGCTCCCACGTATCTATAGGGAACCTCCCCTTGATGAGAGGAGAGATTAGTCTCCTTTTGATGTGGTAAAACTACACAACTAGCCGACCAATCTTTTTGCTGTGGTTGATCAGACCTATTTTGTTTATTAGTATGCTGATTGACAAAATATTCACCCAACACATTGGCATGAACATCCACGGGTGGAAACTTTTAGTATCCTCATTCCCTACTACATGGTTCAAGAGGGAGATCATTGTATGCATCCAACTCTGCTCAGTTCATTTAATGTCACTAATATTCCTATTAATCGATATTAATTCTACTCGTCTTAGTTATTATAATTAATTTCATTAAATTTATCCCCTCTTCCTATCTATTTATCTAACACCCCCCTCAATATTTATTCATGCACTAACCTTATTCATCCCCACCAATCAATGAATTTATCCTAAATTCTTATTATTTGATCATAGTTCTATTTACCTATTATTTGAGAATTTTAAATTCCCAATGACCCACCTACTAGCCTATGCCTAAGCTCTCCTACACCCCTAGTTTCTAGTCCCTATCTAATCCCCCATCTAATTATCATTAACCCTTAAGAAGGATTCTAGAATCCTCCAAATCTAGAACCTTCTCTATTATCACCCTTCCTCTCTAGAAGCCTCTAAATCTAGAGGCTTCCAAGGGATTTTATATTCCTTTAAATTATCATCTAATGATCTCCTTCATCTAACTTCAAATCTTCATAATTGATCTCTCCCTCCAAAATATATTTAAAACCACTCCTCTCCTCCATTGGAGCCATCTTGGAAAATCATAAAGCCTCAATGTCCAACTAACAACCAAGTATTGAATCCATGTCCATGAACCAATCATCAACAATCTATCATCATGCCATCATAATATCTAATTTCTGAGTCAAGGTAATCAATCTCATCCTAATATTTTTATTTTGAATCCATTTGATCATGGTGTATAACACTTAGCTTTAAGATTCTAATGCTATTTTGAATGGTTCATTCATCTATTTGCATTGAATTCTAATGGCTCTAGACTTTACCTAGTAGTTTGAAGTTTGAGTGATTAAATTAGATAGTATAATCCATAAGCTCAAATTTTAGACTACATTTTTGTGACCACAGTCACTCCAAATTTAACAATTTTGGCTTGTTAGTGGTGTTTTGCTAGCTTGTAGGTATGGTCGGATCAAGAAAAATCTCAAAATTTTGAAATTTTGTGTGCACAGGTCCAATTTTTGATATTGCTCTAGTATTCACAACTTTGAAGTCATGGTTCTGTCTCATAATTTATGACTTTGTGCCAAAAATTTAACTTAACTGCTAGTTGTTTCCTTTGATCATGCAGGTGTTTGACCTTTTGATAATATCGCAACTCAAAAATTGTGACCTTGTGCTAAGAATTGCAACTTTGCATATAAACTTGAGATTTTGCCTAACTGCTAATGGTCTATTTTGCAGGTTTGTATCTTTTGACAAAATTGTGACTTTAAAAGTTACAACTTTTCTCCGGTAATTGTGATTTTGCATTATGGAGTCATGGTTTTGTAAGATTTGGGAGAAAACATAAAATCCCCTACTTTGTTTGTTGATCTTCATTTTGTCTAACCCCCTATGTGTTTGTTCCAAACATTGTGTCGAAAATGAAAGTCTTGACTCTCTATGTGTAGGGAAAGGGATTAAATTCAGACCTGAGGGCATCATCCCCAAGTCACAAAATCACAACTTTGACAGTCACGGTCTCACCCTAGTAAAGGTGGTTTTGAGGATGAGAGTTATGGTTTTGTCAATTTTGATAAACCACTAACAGATTGATCCCTGTCTTCTAACCTACAGGTCTTTAACATTCTTTGTTTTTATAGGGGACCCATCATCACCCATTTAGGCATAATAATCCCATTTTGTCTTTGCATTTTCCTTGAAATGGCTTTTTATTTTTGCTAACCACTTGTAATCAGATTTTATCTGTGTATTGTTTATCTATGTCATTTGTAGAGTTAGCAGGAGGAAGGCAAGGCCATAATATCATCTACAGGTAAAAAAAACACCACTGAGTTTAAGCCTTTTTCCATCCTATTATAAAACCGTAGATTTTGAAAATTTTAAAATAATGATTTTGATTTGTGAAATAGCGACATTGTAGTCTAAGTTACGATTTTGCAAATCGGTCATTTTGATTTCAATTCTATCTACAGGTTATGTTTGACATTCAATAGGGAATACTTAGGATATAATATGATACAAAACATCTTTTGATCATCTGCATAATTAGAACTTTTTGTCATTTTGTTAAACATCTAAGTATCTATTTGTAAAATTTTAATACACTGATTTTAATTTGTCATAGGTATTTGTACATATACATTTTTGACATTTAGATAATCTGTCATAACCTGCTAAATCATTTGTTTCTATCAAATAGTCAAATTTTGGGGGGTTTTGTAATTTATAACAAAACTGCAACTCTCAATTTATAGTAAATAGCAATTTTGTCGTTTTAAGTCACATTTTTGTCTAGCTAATCATGATTTTGTAAGTAACCATCACAGTCATCTATCTATGGTAAAATCACAACTTGTGATATATGATTTTGTCTTATAATTGTGATTTTGTCATTTTTAGTTATGATTTTTCACTGTGTAGTTGCAATTTTGCATTGAATTTTTACTTTTGATTTTATCCCTTTTAAGTGTATTTTTATAGTCATTTTTGGTGAATTTTGAGTCATTCCAGGTCTCCTTCAAGGCCCAAATTTACTTCACCTAGGGCACTACCCTTTGACCCCACAAGGGGCGCTGCTGCCTCTTGACCCCACTGGGGGCTGCCATTCTTAGACCGCTGTGTCATGGCATGCTCATCCCAAAGGAATTATAGAGCCAAATCATTTTTTTAGGGTATTTTTCTTAAGTCATATTGGACTAACATCTTATTTCTTGTAAGGGTGAATTTAGAGGCTTATTTTATCTTGCTAACATCATCTTTTGGTATAATATTTTGTCTTTTAGGTTACCCCTCAAGATTATCAATCAAACTACTAATCTTTGTCCCATAGGTTACCATATTTTGAGTGCCAAAATCAATCTACTAACCATGTGCTTGCAGGCTACCTGTCAAAGACTCTTTTGAGCACTTTGAAAATCATTTTGAATCATTTTGTCTTGTAAACATTATCTTAATAATTTTATCTTGCATATATTTCCTATATATCTCTTTGCATATTATTATATATTCTTGCATCTTGTAAATATACATCACATCTTAATCTAATCAGTTAATTAATATTTTTGGCTACTTGTTTGTGTTTTGAGGGCTACAATCGGTGTATGATCTCCCCCTTACATCCTTATAATAATTCCTTGGAGATCAAAAACCACATATAAAACCCATTATATTTTTCTAGGGGGCTAGTGACTGTGGATTTCACCACCACACACTAGTCTAAACTCCATGTTTTGACGAAGTCTAAAAATCAAGAGAGCTATCATTCAGTGATAAAGCATAATTATCCATAAAGGGTTCCATGGAGTGAGGGGCATTTAATAACCAAGATATAAGGTAGTTAGACAACATTCTATATGGATGTGGGCCCCACTGTACCTTCATGTATATCGAGAATGCACCTAACAACCTTGTGCAATCCTAACATAAGGACCTTTTGATTATAACAAGCGTACTACTATCAGAGTAAGTATCAGCTCCTATGTAGCCATCATGTGAAGATGGGGTTGAGAGGGTTTGATCAATTTTGTAATAGGTCATAGGCCTACAGCTTCACTTGCAAAGACGTTTGATGGTGTAGGCATCAAGTTACACTTCCTTCAGTTTACTATTCATAGGTTTGTGGCTTTCTTGATTTGGTGTGTGTTGTGCTAAATCCATGCTGTTTGTGAGCCAAGTCAGCCTTTACCCAAACCTATACATACCTATCTAGGTATCTTTACACAACCCATCTTGTATGTCCTTGTCATGATCCCATTATACATATTGTCTTTTTGTACATCCTTTTACACATCCCATGTTATCTCCCATCACTATATTATCTTAGTTTCTGCCTAGTCTCATTACATCCACCTATCATTAGTCATATCCCACTTATCACATATCTTAGTCACACATTGTCATCCACATCTTATCCTACATAACCTTAATCATCCCTAGAGCATCTTGTCTCATTCATTCCATCAACTTGGATACCCTTTTCTTAAGCTCTTGTACATATCTTTATTCTCTTGTACATCCTTCTAGTCACATCTTATCACCACATCCACCCATCATTAATCATCCTCCCATTACCTACATATCCTAATCACATCTGGTCTTGTCATCCACATCTTATCCCAAGTCCACATCTTGTCCTAACCAATCCTTTTGTCTTGACCTTACCTTCATCACCCATCTAGTCTAACCTTGTCTTATCTCATCCTAGTTGGCCCTTTTAGGTCACACTCGAGTCCAACACCAACCCCATCTCATCATCATTTATACTTATTCTTGTCATATTATCCTATCATCTTCATCACATAGTCATATCCCATCCCCTCTAGAGCAAATTAATCCAAGGCTTGAGCTAGTCCTCCTATGTCATCTTGTCATCCTAATATGTCATCTTGTCATCCTTATCCACTATCACCCATTATATTGGTTAGATCTCATACCCTAATCAGAAATTTGCTAGCATCTTATCACTTTTTTAGTCTCAATCTAACAAACCCATCAATCATTAATCTAATCAACTAATCTTGCCTATTCATAACTAGCACCCATCTAATCATCATCTTGCTAGTTTGAATTTAGCCACCAATCAAATCCCCAATCCTTTTGCTATTTTTCAAACTAGACATCATTGATAAGTCGTTAGCACCTATTGCACTATTGGTCTAAAATCTGATCCTAGTCTTTAATCCATTCATCCTCATCATCACTTGTCATACTAACTTGGTCATCAGACCAAGTTTGTCTATCCCCACATCAACCCTCTTTATTATCCATCACTCTTCATCCATCACCATGAAGCTAGAACCTACCTTTATCGACCAATACATATCTAGCCACAAGGATGAGATCCTCTTGTGGTTTATTATGATGGGTGTTCCACTTCCTGAAGGGGTTGATCCCCTTCAACTTATTGCTCCCCCCATCTAAGCCCCTTCCTGTGAGTCCTGCACCAATCCTCCCTCCGCTAGTCATAAACCATCGATTGCCCATTCCCATATTAGCAAAGGGAATCCAATCTTGGCCACCTCATCTATGACAAGTCCATCCACCTAGTCACATCACCAACCATATGATCCAAAGTCCAATGCTTCCATGTCTAAGTAATAGAGTGAAATGGGTCATTATACTCCCCTTTCTATATCCTTGGAAGCCCTTTTCAAAAACTTGTCACCGCTAACATGATGGTCCATCCACCCATACAACATCTTGATCCCACCAAACCTAAGCCATCTAGATATAATGTTAATCAATATTATGTATATCATCAAACCAGGGGGCATATCATTAATCAATGTCATGATTTCTAAGACTATGTCCAATACCTCATCGATCATGGTGACGTAGTAAATGAGGATGAACCAAATGAATCTATGTCCCTGGGTGAACAAGAAGTGGTATGCCAATATTCTATTCCACATCAGGATCAAGCCCTTCCCCTTCCAAGACAAGGTCAAGACACCACACCTATCCTCTATGATCCCCCCATCCTCAACAAATGCTCCATCAAAGCCGAGTCTATTCCCCATAAATATTTCTCTCATGAACCCTTCCATGACCCTATCAAATCCATCATTCATCCCTCATCTCCCCCTCACCCATCATATCATAAAACCCATGTTGAGAGGTCAACTATAGACAATGAAGCTTCTACTCACAACATTGCATCTTGTACATCAGAGATGACACAAGTCCTATCTACATTAGAATCATGCTTAACACCAATATATGAATCATATTCCTCATCATAAATATCATCCTTTATCAATATTGTAGCAAATGATCACTATGCCTACCCTTTTGAAGATACCTCCAATTTGGATGGCAATACATCACTAGACGTACCTTTGAATCCCAGTCAGGATGATGAAGTCATACCAAATTTCTTTCAAGCTCTAACTTTTGAAGATTGTTTGAGTGAACCTGATCCTACTTCAGATGCATATACAACAACTAGTCCTAGTAATCCTTTTGCTGATCTTGGGGAGATTTTATTTGATTTGAAATTGGGTCTCCTAAGAACCCCTATGAAGACTATGCTACCCCATCACCACTCATTGACCTCATCATACCATCTCCTCCACCTTCATCCATCATAGATCCCTTTCTTCCCATCAATGATCATTTAATCACCTCTCTTCATAAGGATGAATATGAACATACATCGTTGGACTGTTCCTTGAGCAATATAAAGTGTGTCATAGATAAAAAGGTTTGCGACCATATTTCAGAAGTCAATCATAATAATGAAGTCATCTTTGATCCCATAAGTCAAAGTCAAAAAAATTAAAATCATTAGCCTGATCCAAAAATGTCTTCCCCTAGTGAAGCCCAATATCAGGCACTAGGGTATAATCAAAGTAAAAAATCAATCTCCCTTGGTGAAGCCCAAAATCTAGCACCAAAGGGTAGTCAAAGTCAAAAAACAATCTCCCCTAGTGAAGCCTAAATTTGTCACCAAAGGGCGATCAAAGTCAAAACCAATCAACAAATCAAAATAATGTCAAAAGCAATATTCAAATGGCCGATAATACTTAAAATAATTAGATCAAAGATGAACCACAACATCAAAGTATCTTAAATATCTTGCAATCTTTTGTCATATGACACCAATCAAATATAGAATGTCTAACATCTCCAATGGTGTATGCGACTACTAGTCTTAATCCTCTATCACCCATCACACCATCCTATCATGAACCCCTAAACCTACCAAGTCCTATCATCCATTCAAGTCCCATACATCCCCATCAAAATCTAATCGCATCCATGCCTCATATCACCTACTTGAGAAACATCATCTCTTATAGGGGTGATGAAGACACCTGGTCTAGATATTTGGAGGGGTCACCATTAAGATCCACTAAAGGTCATGAGGACATTAATACATCCAACAACAACAACATGGTCCTAACATTACACATATCTAAAACTAGCGTTGGCTGAAAATCACAATAATGTCTACATCTTGCATCTTGTACCCATATCTAATAAATCGAGATGCCATCCAAAAAGTCAAATAAAAAATAAAAAATCATCCAATGGTAAAACCCAGTCTTCTGGCACCTTGGGCAAGCACCATGATGAAAACCAGTTTTTGGCATCATGGTAAAATAATCTATTATCCGCATTGTACCTCAACACTCGGGGGGCACAATCCATCCTACTTGTCACATCCCTTCTCCCCCTTGTCTATATCACCCATCCTCATCCATCTTATCCATTTATCCATTGCTCCTACCCATCGTCTGCTATCATATCGTGCATCCTATCTCTCATTCATTTCCATCTTGACCTTTGTAAAGGGAATGGAAGGTGCCTTGAGAAATATTATGGAATCATCTTGGCATATTCCCCAATAGACACCTAGGCAACTAAACATCTGGTTCCTTCATGATGTGGTCATTGGTGATCCCTAGTCCCCTTTTTCGTGGCCCTATCCCTTTTCCCTTTTGACATCACATCCATCATTCCATCCACCTGATCTTGGTTACTAGGCTTGGTATTCCCTTTGTTAGTAACCCCATTTGTATAGTGTACATACATATTCTAAAAATCCCTAAAAATTGAAATATTCCAAAAACCCTAAAAAATCCATAAAATTTGAAAAAGTCAAAAATTGTCCATAACCCCTAGTCACATCCATATTCATCACATCATAACATTCACCTTACCATCCTAAACCACATTGAATACCCATCATATACATCCCGTTGTCCATATCACCACCCTAATAAATGCCTAATATCCATCTCTTATTCCTTATCCTTGAATATTATGTTTCATCTTGGAACCAAATCTGAGTGGTCACCCAACATCATCCTTTTGACTAGTTATTATCAACACACATATCCTTACCAAGAGTTTAATCTCGCACCCATCACCTTCCTATCATTTCCTTCTCATACCTAGCACCCATCCAATCACTATTTTGCTAGTATGAAAGACAATCACTTTATCTCTTGGTCTCCTTGATAGATTGAACTCTTGTAGGGTTTTGTCTTTTGGTAACCCATAGTCATTCTAGCATTCATGTCTCTTTACAATCTGAGATCACCAAATTTCTAAACCATCCTCATTTGACCACTTTTGGATTTGATTTCTAAGTTAAACTAGTATCCCAAACCACATCCCTAATCATCATACCTCATCATTTTCCACATCCAAATCCTTACCTAAGTCCTAATCCTAATCATGATCATCCTATCCAAATCCAAATCTATACAAATACACATCTATCCTTAGTCCAAAATCACATCATGATCTAATACCTCATCCCATCATAAGACGACATTGTGACATTGCATGTAGATACTTGTGTGTGTTGCTTGTCTATTGTTTGACTTATTTGTATGCCTTTTATCATGTATATATCTGCTTGTTTGATATTCATCCATGTCTTGCATCATATCTATTTTCATCTATTGGAATGAATGGGAATGCTATGAGGTCACCCAAGGCTAAAATACTACTTATAAGTGTCCTTGATGATGCAGAGTTAACTATTTGCCCCTTTTTATGCACTTTGGCATAATGTCCCCTTGGCCATGCTTATATGATGGAGCATACTGTCAAGTGCCATATCTATTGGATTGATTAGACTATGATGAGCCTTATGATGGCTTGATCACCTACACCCTCATCATTTAATTATCTCATCATCCTTGTTCCCATCACTAATCTTATCTTCTTGACTCAACCAAATAACATCCAATATTTTATCCTCATCTCATCATCATTATCATCATACTATAATCACTAATCATTTTCATCATCATCCTCTATCCTCCAGTCAGAACTACATCGGCCTGAGGTCTTTCCAGACTATGTAGGCAACACTTGGCCACTTTTTAGTGCCAAAGGATAGCTCGACCAAACTATCTCCTCTTTCCCCATCATTAGTTAGTCTTGCATTAGTCAAATCTTTGAGCTATAATCATTTATATTTCAGTCTCTTGATTAATCACCATCCTTGCAATCATTTCCTTAATCTTTTTATCAATCACCCGCACTTATCGATTGGGCTTGAAAAACTCACAACATCCATCTTTTCTTACACCAATCACTAATTGGTCAATCAATTATCACTCCCTTACATGTGTCCTTGCTTTGGGCATCATTATTAATCACATTATGGATCATTGATTTGATGCACTACTCACTCTTTTGGTCACTCGATCATATCAATCCTTCTCTATCATCACCTACATCGTATTGATCGATTTAGCTTTGAGCTACACCCATCATTGTTCTTATCAAATCATCATCTTATCCTTATATATATCTCTCCCTTGCATGCATCCTTACTTGGTATACATCTAAATCTTATGGTCTTTTAGTCCTATCATCATCATGTTACGGTTGATTCCTCTTGGGGATGTGTTGACAACCATAACATAGTCATCTCTACTCCATGTGCATGTCTTTGCCAAGGGCATAATTATTTTGTAACTCATTGCTCCATTTGAATCCATTTTATTCATCATTTATCTCACATTTGGCATCCCATCCCCTCATATATTCATCGCATACCACCCCTCATTTCTTCTTTCGAGTGGCCATCCATCTCATTCTTCCTTGCATGTCCCCTCGAGGGGGCATCACATCCCCTAACATCATTTACTAACATTCATCCATAACATGGTTATTTTTTGAAAGATCATTACTCTTCCCATCTTGTCCACTCACAATGCCCTTTCAAAGAGGGGCAAAATGTATGCATCCAAATCCACTCACTTTGTTTAATGTCACTAATATTCTTATTAGTTGACACTAATTCCGCTCATCTCATTTATTCTAATTAATTCCATTAATTTATCCCCCATGTACTATCCATTTATCTAACATCTCCCTCAATATTTATTCATGCACTAACCTTATTCATCCCCACCAATCAATTAATTTATCCTAAATCCCTATTATCCCATCCTAGTTTTATTTACCTATTATTTAGGAATTTTAAATTCTCAACGACCCATTTACTAGCCTATGCCTAGGCTCTCCTACACCCCTAGTTCCTAATCCCTATCTAATCCCCCATCTAATCATCATTAACCCATAAAAAGGATTTTAGAATCCTCCAAATCTAGAACCTTCTCCATTCTCACCCCTCTTCGTTAGAATCCTCTATATCTAGAGGCTTTCAAAATATTTTAAATTCCTTTTAATTCTCATCCATTGATCTCTTTCATGTAACTTCTAATATCCACCATTGATATCTCCCTCCAAAATCTATTTAAAACCACTCATCTCCTCCATTGGAGCCATCTTGAAAAATCATAAAGCCTCCATGTCCAACTAGCAACCAAGTATAGAATCCATGTCCATGAACCAATCATCAACAATCTATCATCATGCCATCATAATGTCCAATTTTTGAGTCAAGGTAATCAATCTCATCCTAATATTTGATCATGGTGTAGAGCACTTATCTTTAGGATTATAATGTTTTTTTTAAAGGTTTATTCATCTATTTGCATTGAATTCTAATGGTTCTAGACTTTACCTAGTAGTTTGAAGTTTGAGTGATTAAATTAGATAGTTTAATCTGTAAACTCAAATTTTAGAATACAATCATATTTGAGATATCCTCTTGAAAATCCATTCTATAGTGGTTATTGACAAATTTTGAGACTCTTTCTCTCTTATTCTTAAGCTATGAATTATTTATAGCAGTTAGCCATTTGTTTGTATCTTTGTCCCAGTATTTCTATCCCTTGGCAATGTTCATACTGACAACATCTTCAGGGACTAGAATCCTCATTGTAATGCCCATTGTTATCCCATCGATTTTGGATATGAGAGTTCCACCACTTGATTTGATCTCGCAAGTTGATGGGTCATAGTGTCTTGCATAGGCAAACACCAAGTCAAACCATTAGACTGAGGTTGGGAAACCTGTTGCCTAAGGAACACCACTCTTGGCAAGTCATGTGGCTAATGTGCTTGGAATTTTTGAGTTTGGCATGTGGTGAAATTCCTTTAGGTATACGTGTTTGATTGGGACTCAATGATCTTAGGGATGTCATTTTAAAATACTAAAAATGGCTTGTACCCCATGTATTTATACTTCATCTTGGTGATTTATAGGTACACAAAAGTAGTTTCACATGGAAAAACAAGTCTAAGCAGATGTGGGGTTAGGAAATGATGGATTGTTTGGAATGAGTGGAAAACAATGGTCATATGGAAATCTCTTGGAAATGGTGAAATGATATGCAAATGATATTATATCAAGAGAATAGAAACTATGTGAATGAGGTAAATAGCTAAAAGTGTACTGTAAATTTCCTTGGGGGACATGGGAAAAATTTGGATAGGGCTTTGCTAGCAAGGAGAGAATAGGGGTAAAAATTTTCAACCTTAGAGTGAAATCACTTGAATAAAAATGAATCAAATGAGCTTTAAGAGGCCATAAATAGGCCCTTGGATAACTCAATGTGCAATGGCTAGCCATCAGGGGTCATGTGCATGCTTGGGAGGGTTGGCAAGCCAGATGTGATGCCTCTATTGACATGAGGGCATGAAGGAATGTTTGATCATGTAGACATGTCCATGCATCATTATGTTAATGGGGGCCATGATGACTCTACCAACATGCAAGCATGCAGGTGTCTACTCATGCAGACATGTCCATAGGGGCCGACCAGTCGACTGCATCTATTTATGGCATGCAAACATGGGATGTTTGAGGATGTGTCACGTGCTTGACGTGTCCACACATCCCACACTATCTAAAGGTTGGGATACCTAGTCTTCACACCGTGTGAGACACAAAAATGTGTTTTAAGTGTATTCTTCATTTATTTTCATACCTAGCCAAATTTGAATTTTTCTATAAATTTTCAAATTCTCAAATTCCTACTCAATTATTCAACATGAATATAGATATGTTGTTCCTACCCATGACTAAAATTTTCATTGTCAATTTTTGGAACAATAATTGGCTCAGGTTGGGGATGTGAATTCCCAAGAAGGCATAAACTAAACTTTCATAATCTCAGGGTTTGACAGACTAACACCTTATCTATTGGGCAATAGAGTCAAGAGGAAATAAAAGAAAATTAGAAAAATGAAAAAAAAAGAAATAAACAATTGAAGGGAAACACATAACTGAAGGGAAATGATAGTTGACAACCGACTATTACTCTTTATACAACTTCAAATATTATGCATTGTATGGTAGTTGGAGATGAGTACCATCTATGCATGATAAAAAGTATGTGTTTTCACCACATAAATGTTAAATTTTGAACAATTTAATTCATAGGGAGTCGAATTTATTGTGACTTCCTCTCGGTTCTCTCCTTTTATCCTAGAGTAGGATGAGATCACCTATTTGGAAATCACGTTGTCAAATATTCTAATCAAATAATTCCTTGACCTTTTTCTAATGAGCCATAATTCTATAAATTACTGTGACTCATTCTTCTTATATCTTTTCTAGGTACATGACTCTTTTCTCTAAAACATCCTTAAAATGTTCATCTTTGATGGCCTATGCTACATTCAAAGCTGGCAATTCCAAATTAATAGGAATCATAATGTCTATTATATAGAGAAAATGAAATGGAAACATTCTGATTGCTCTCATAGATGTAATTTGATCGGCCCATAGTGCATCATATAATTTATTATGCTAGTTTCTCTATTTTTTTGTCAACCAGTTTGTAGATGATGGTAGTTATATTTTTATTACTAGATTGGGCCTGACCATTATCTTTAGGGATAGTAGTCTGATGAATGTGTAATAGATTAGCCCCACCCATAACACAAACTAATTAATTCAATAGAGGAAAAGTTAAAAGCATTGTCCATGATAATATTCTAAGGTACATCGAATCTGGGCAATATGTTTTCTTTTATGAAGTTACAAATGACTTCGTAAGTTGTAGATCTCACTAGAATGGCTTATACCCATTTCATTAAGTAATCGATGGCAGTCAAGATATGGGTGTGTCCAACAAATCGAGTGAGGGTTTAAAGTCCCAATGAATTTTAATCCCCAGTGTTGAGATTGTTCTTCAATGACCACAAGTCAGAGAGGGAATGTTGTGAGCTTAGGTCGACCAATATAATATTGGCAAGTTTCACATTTGGAAACCCATTCTTGTGAATCCTTAAACATCATTGGCCAATAATAATGAGCTTGTATGATTTTGAATGTTGTGACTGAAAATGGTAAATTTATACCACAAGCTTTATCATGAAATGCCTCTAGGATATTCTTCTATTGTTATTTGATTACACACCTTAGGAAGGTGCCATCCAAATACTTATTGAACAGGGTATTGTCCCATATCATGTATCTAGTTGCCTTCATCTTGAGTTTCATCTTTTCTTGGGATTCATATGAGCTAAACATTCTCCATATAAAAGGAAGTATGGGATATTGGAATACCATTCTTTAAGAGAATCAATGAAGACTAGTAATGGTAACTCCCCTTCTCTTCTCTGTGAGAATCAACACCTTTGGCAATAAATTGGAACAAGCCTTATACTCTTACCATCTGAGAGGCTTTGATCTTCAAATCATATTCCTATACTTTATCAATCCAATCACCTCTTTTTAATCCAAGCTCCTGTTGGGTAAGGTTCAATTTTACAACTGAATATGGGACCATTATATTGGTATGAGAATTTAAAATATAAAATCTGAAATGCTTTACCACTTTGACCATGATGTATGCATATTTTTTTACTAGTGAATACTTGAGCTCATGGTATTTCATCCCACAACCCATGAAGTCTAGGGGATTAAATCCCCTCTTCATTTTTTTGCACCAAAATAGAAGACACTATGTATTCTGAGGAGTAACAATATGCAATGAAGTCCTTTTGGAAATCTGGGCAAGTCAAGATCGGTGCCTTGGCAATTTCTTTCTTGATCTAATTGAATTTTCTCTTCCTATCATCATTCCATTTAAGTATTTATTTCCATTCATCATCTGTACAATATGCTTGGTGAGTTCAACAAAGTCAGGAACAAACCTTATGATAATATTGACTTTGCATAAAAATGAGTGAGTGTCAAGTTTGTTGGTTGGTAGGTACAACTATTGGATTTCCTTTACTGTTTTTTGATCAATATTTGTACCTTATTTATAAACTACATGACCCAAGATCTTACCTTTAGTCACTAAAAAGATTGATTTCTTGGGATTCAAAGCTATCCCATGAGTGAGACACCTTTCAAAGACCATTTTCAAATGTTCAAAGTGATCTTCCTTTTTCTTTGAGAAGATCATGAGGTCATCTAGATAAATCACAATGATATTATTCTTCATATATTTGAATTCTAAATCCATCACCCTTTGAAATGTTGTCCCTGTATGAATGTGGATGAAAGGCATCCTTCTATAGGGAAAAGTTCCCCATGGGTGGTGAAAGCTATTTTGAACCAATTTTCTATAGTCACTTCGACTTGATTATACCATGAGAATCTATTTAACATATAAATCATCTCACATCCTATGATATCCTATAGAATTTGGTCCATTATTGACAAGGGGTGTTATCCTTGAGTGAAGATTGATTGAGAATGCAAAAATCCACATAGATCCTGACTTCCCCATTCTTCTTTCAAATAGGTATGGTGTTGGTTACCCAAGTTGAGTGCTGAATAGGAAAGATTATTATGGCATCTAACATCTTCTTGATCTCTTTGTAAATAGTACCAACTTTTTTCGGATTATAGTTCCTCAATTTATGCCTGGATGGACTAACATCGGGTATTAACAAAATGCTATACTATGTGTTCTTTGGTCTAAAGAATTCAAATTAGCGTAAAACTAATTAAATGCATCTTTGTATAGCAATGAACCTTTTACACTCTTCTTTGGAACAAAAGTTTCCAATATCGACATACCTAGTCTCTTCTTCTGTGCCAATATTTACTTTCTCATATTCAAGAGATCCTTTGAAATTTCCCTAAATCTTCTACTTGATGTACCTGTCATGCTTATCAAACATCTCCTTCAAATAAAATAGAACTTTTAGAATCTTGTTCCTATTGACTAATTTGACCCCTTGGTTAAATAAGTCAACCCCCTGCAAGTTTAAACTTCCATAGAGTCTTGCTAAGTCATAAAATGGTCACATGGTCATGTTTAGGGTCACTTAATGTGTTTTAAACCTTGGTCATTTGTGTCATTGTCTTAACATTCTTTTATGTCACCTTTTTGGTTACTCTAGGTGACTTGTTTGACTTTACACTTAGGATAAATGTGTCAAGAGAATATCCAATGTATAAGGTGTCAGTTGAGTGTTAGGAGTCAATTTGAAACTAAAGAAATATAGGTCTAACATCCATCCAAGAAGATCAAGCAGTTTAAAGGTAGTTGTATGGACAAAGAAAAACACTTGGCACATGGGAGGCTTTAAGAGGATAAATATAGGCCCTCACAATTATTTTTTAGGCTTGAGAAGCTTTATCAGTTTCAAACTTAGTAAAAATTAGTCCATCTTCCTTATCACTCTCTTGTGCAAGTCAAACAAGCCAATCGATTTTCCTCCAGTATGGACAAGTTAGGCCGAGTTGAGGGGAATGAATTTGGTGGATGTTATTACTCCTTTTGTACTTCCTTTCCATGGCAATAGTTCTTAGTTTGGTAGTGTGTTCTCTATGAACAATCTTTAAGATTGTGATGCCTTTATATTACCTACACATCCCTAACACCTCAAACTTCTCTGTTTACAGTGGTTTAATGCTTCCAGGTGGTGTATGTGACCTTGCAAAAAATGTCCACTCCCTTATTTATATTTCCATACTAGTTTCACATGTGAAAATGGATTGATAATCATGATCACCTTCACTGTGCTTGGATGAACACATTATGGTCTGCAAAATATTTGTTTTCAATTGTAAAGAGTCATTTTCTTGTAAATGGATTTAAATCAAGGTAATGCATTTGTGTTCATTCCCTTAGAGCAATAATTGTCCACATTCTCCATTAAGGGACTTATAAGTTGATGGAGATGGCTTTCTAATACACTAGGTAAATACTAGTCAAAACTCTAGTGTATACAGTCATCTACAATAATTTGTAGTCATGTACGGATAATGGAAGACCATATAAGGCCTAAGGTAGAGGTTATGTACATTTTCAAGACTTGAATGAGTTTCTCAAATCACCCAAGGTTCATAGACTAGTTGTAAGAGCCCCTCAAACAATGTATGCAAGTTCAAGGTTAGGAAAGATACAAAATGGGAACATTTACCTTATTTTTTGTGAATAAGGTTTCTGCCTGATATAAATGCCATTTGTTGGTGAAGATTCTTGAGGTTTGAGTAGGTCTAGTTGTTTTATGATAGTAGCCTAGGCCTAGGAGCAATGTATTGACACAAGAAGATTATGGCTAGGTTAAGGATAAGCATGGTTGAGTGGAAATTCTCTTAGTCAGGTTTCCACTTGAAATAATCATTAAACACAGTGCCAAAAGCCAATAAACCTGTAGCATGTAATAGTGACCTATAATGCATTGTTGGTAAGGAATGAGAACATGGTCTCAAGGAAGGAGTGAGTCCCTTTAGGTATGAAATTATCCGTTAAGGAAGTAAGGGTGTGAGACACAGTACTCATTCATAAGAAAAGAACCTACAAGTGTCACAATTTCCTTAAAGTGCACTTACAGTTTGAAGTAAAATTTGTTGACAAGTATAAGCTAAGGAAAGATGTAAGATTAGCTAATAGATAGAGATGATATATCCAGGCACGAGATACACTCATCAACCTCAAAAGGAAATTGAGGATTTAAAAGCATTAGTCATACATGAATATACACCTACAAGAACCTACTGGTGTTCCCTAATTGCCACCTACAGGGGACACTATCAAAATAGTTTGCAAATTAGTCCAAGCTAGTGAGAGATGCAAGTTGATTGGAAAAGATATAAGTTGTGAATGAATACATGAAAACACTCTCATAATGGTGTTATCATACTCTATGTGATTATCTGAGATGAAGGAAGCAAAGAGAGTTGATCAAACAAGGCTCTAATTTCATACCCAATCAACCATGTACATAATTACTATCATAAAAGCCAGTCTTAAGAGTTTATGGTGTATAAGGCCATTGAATCATGATCAAACCTTGGAACTTATTACATATCACTATCATGACCTAAACTAGCTCCTTAGGGTCTCTTTCATGTCTGGTGAATAGGGGAGGTGCCTTGTGTTTTGTCTTAGACTAGAGGCACTCCCAGTTAGGGCAAAACTACAGGTTTAGTATATGAAAGGTAAATGGATGATTGAGACACCCTTGAATTATTGTATAATAATGTATAAGGTTGTACTAGGAGGGGAAAATATGGATAAGCATCTATATTTATGGGAAATCCTCAAGGAGGTCAATACACAATCAAATACAACTAGACCTACTAGACCTAGAACTAGGTCTAAGCCCTTATAGCCTCCAACTTGAGTCATGAGACCATATGACCTTTCCAATCCAATTGAGAGCCTTCAAGGGGAAGTATAAGGTTAATCAGAACCATTGATTTGCATATAGAATCACAAGAATGGTCATTTTGGACTAAAAGTATCTCAGAACTACTCAAAATGTAAGAAGGAACTCGAGAGGCCAATCCTTTGCTCACATCTGTATAGACCATGTGCATGAAACATCAAGCACTTAGGGAGAGTTGAAGGGGTTATTGTACTCCAAATTTGTGGAATTGGTTCTAAGTTGGATGTCTAACCTTTATGAACTATCACTAAGAACTAGAACAACTCAAAACCCTCCTAAAACCCTTGCTTGAGCTTGATGGAGAAAACTTGAAAGAATATATATCCAAGTTGGGTCAAATGGCTATGAAAATAATTTGGACGTGTCTATCACTTCCCTAGGATCTATGACATCCAATTGATCTCTACTTTCCCTTGTATAGACATACCAAAATTTGAGTTTCTTGCAAGATTTTAGTGGTTTTATAGGTGCAGAAGGGAATGAGTAAATGAAAGTCTTTTAGGGAGGTTTGTAGAGACTTGTCCAAACTCCAAATACTCATTTCTAACCTCTGTGATACATGAAAGTAACTCTAATACATAATTCATTGCAGGTAGTCTTGAACTAGATAGTGAGGAAATGAATTGATTGCCTAAATGTGATATGAGAAGTATGGTTTGAGATTTCCACTGAGGTCTATGATAGACTAGAGGACAAAGATGCTTTGAACAAATGTCCTAACACCTTTTCAACATGTCTCTTAGACAATTGCAAGTCACCTTGATGACAAGTGTGAAGATAAACCTAAAGGGCTAGTGATGAATGACTATAGACAATGAATGACAAGTGAAAAAGGGGAAGTCATCAGTTGATGGGCATATGAGGGATGTTACAAACTTGTTTCCATATTTTCATGATAGTGCAAATGTGTCAAAGATCCCTATGGTAGTTTTAGATAGTCAAGTGAACTCATCACCAAAGGGAGGTTTTAAAGAACCATGGAGTGCCTCTACGCCAACTTGAAATATGTGTCATGTTTGTGATGGACACCTAGCTAGGAGGACTTCCTGACCTCTTTTACACCTCATTCTCTCATGTTTTAACTGGTTTCCACATCTTGAAACATGGACTTGTGACTCTTCAAATTCTCTTATTCTCTCTCCTCTCATATGCTCTATTTATGCAAGTCATTTTAGCATTTATATCAAATCCACACCTGGTATGGTGAAGCCCTATTGGTTTGAATACTATATTTGCCTTTGAAATATAGATTTCTAATCTGGTTTTGATTTCATAAACTTCTTGTCTAAGTACGTGAAGTGGTGGATAGTGGAATGACAAGGGATAAGGATCCATCCTTATGTTCTCTTTACTCTTTCATGTTTGGTGCAAGTAGTTCTCCCTCTAATAGGTCACATGAAGTGTAGCTAGTGTATTTATCTATCTCTAAGTGTAAAAGAGTAGCATTAATATTTGCAATCTAACCTCTTGTTCACTCACCATGAGAAGTATAATGCATATCACCTCCATGTTTGAAACACTTATGTTAGAGCAATCTAGGATGTTGAGACTAGTATTATGAGTCATGCTTCATAGTGTAATTGTATGGCAGTCAATTGGAGATCTATTCAGTGTATCACCTCATTATCATAGGTTATTTTTCATGTTCCTTATATTCCTTTTCATCCTAGCAAGAAAATAGTGTAGGTGATAAGTTATCAAAGACTAACCTAGGGAGCTAGCCCTTAAACCTATAGGTTTACCTCTGCTATAGGCAACCCAAAAGACAAGAGGTAATCCCATGTTGTCCAAATATGGAAGAGCCTTGGACACCCTCTCCTAGGGTGAAATATTTGGCTACAATAGTTTTGGCACACCCAGTGGGACCAAGGTCCAAAAGAGTGAAAGGATTATTGGTGTGTTCTTCCTCTTATCAGCTTTTGAAAGCATTCAAGCAAACACCAATGGCGACTTCAAATGCAATCATTTGTTTGTAAGCATTGCATGTATCTATTGTAGAATATTTTGATCAAGTATTGTTTTTCATTTGACTCATGAAGTTGATATGGATGGTTATGTTGAGAATCCCTACTATGCAGCTCCTTATCAACCTTGTTATGACCCATACTATATCCCTCAACATCCCTATCAAAGTTTTTATCAGTCCTATGAGCCATGGAGCCCTATGATCATCCTATTCCTTTTCCATATGAACATAATGTTCTTGAACATCCATATGAATAAGCATAAAAATCTTGTGAAGAAGTCTATGAAGAAAAATATCATGAAGAGAGGCTTAAATCTCTTGAAGAACAAATTCAAGTTTTTAAAATGCAAGTTCTTAAAGAGGAAATCCAAGCCCTTAAGAGGTAGATTCTTGGAGACAACCTTCCTCAAGCTATTCCTATTCCTCCTCAAGAGCCATATTGTATTCCATGTTAACTTACTCATCCTTATCCTCATGAAAACATTCACTATCCTCAAGAAGAGTCATCCAATCCTCCATAAAGCCTACTATCTTTCAAACTCTAGCTTGAAACCAAGTAGTAGAGCCTTGGGGAAACAAAGGTGAAGAGGGTGAGAACTAAGAGGTGGATGTCCTTGAAGAAAACCTTGTTTTTGACCAAGCCCCATTTTCCTCTCCCCAAGAACCTTTATCTTGTCCCTCTTGGAAGTTTATCCAAGAAGAATTTCAACTTGAAAAAAAGGACTTAGTGGAGAAAGTGACAAAGGGGAAGTCATCAGATGATGAAGAGCCTCAAGAGGGATATGAAAAAGGTGAGGTGTTTTTTGATAAAAATGGAACACTTATAGCAGAGTTGAATCTTCTCTCTCTCCAAAAGTTCTTTTAAGAGTCTCTCATTTCTAAGTCCCTCAAATGCAAGTGTACTCCTTTCATCCCTATGTCTATTCATGAAATATAAACTGCACCTCCTATTTCCCCTCCAAACCATGAACCAATCCACCACCATCCCACCTCTTCCCCTTTTGAAGGAGAACCCATCATATGGGAGGAAAGCAAAGAAGAGAAAACTCAAGTTGCAGCTAATCAATAAGATGACATGAGCATCTATGATGAAGATATCACCATAGGGACTTCCCTTGGTGAATACAAGTGTAATTCAATATTCTTCATTGAATAAAAATATATTGAATGTCATGTTGCAGTTGTCCACAAAGGGTTTAGTCAAGACATGAAAGAAGAGATGCTTGATAAGAACTCCACATTTGTTGAGTTGGTTGGTGTTTATATATATTAGTAAGATCTAAAACCTAAAAATACAAAATAAGTTGTTGCTACTGCTATAAAACACGATGATTTGTGGCAAAGATTTTATGAGGTATGTAGTGAATTTGAGGCCCTTCAAAGGCCTATACCTCTTGCTATCCAAGTTGAAGATATTTTATCCTTTGAAGTTTAACATGATAGTTCCCAAAGTGTCAAGTTTGTTGGAGTGATAGCTAATGAGCTTACAGTTGATAAGGAGCTTGTTTCTGTTCAAAACACCATATAGGTCAAAGAGACATGCCTTGATGAAGTACCATTGGGTCAAGTTGTAGTTTAGGAGTACTAGGAAGAGATGGTTGAATCCAAATAAAAATTCACCTTCTTAGGTGATGTTTGTATCTGTCATGGTTAAATTGAGGATCATGCCAAGGAGATTGGAAAACATTATGAAGGAATTAGAGACACAAATGCCAATGCTAAAAAGGCAACATGCTTCATGTATGCCTTCACTTCATGGAGCAAAGAATGGTTCAAGCTTGCCCTTTGGTCCAAGAGGAAGAGTTCTATCTAGGTTAGTTTGTGCATAAGTTAGTTTATGTTTTCCCTAAGTGTTCATGAGAGCACAAGTGTGTTTGCTTTCTTGTCTTGTGTGCTTGTTTCCCTTTTATTTGTTGTGATTTTTTAGTCTTTTTAAAGACATTTCAGTGCCATTGGTAGTGTATAGGTGAATTCATAGCTGAATGGATAGGAGAAGGCAACTGAACCTTAGCATAGAAAGCATGCTACCCTTAGGAAATCACCAAAAATGTTGACTAATTTGACCCGTTGGTCAAATAAGTCAACCCCTCTACAAGTTCAAACTTTCATAGGGTCTTACTAAGTCATAAAATGGTCACATGGTCATCTTTAGGGTCACTTAATGTGTTTTAAACATTGGGAATTTGTGTCATTGTCTTAACATTCTTTTATGTCACCTTTTTTGTCACTTTAGATGACTTGTATAGTTTTACACTTTGGACATATGTGTCAAGAGAATATCCAACTTAAAAGATGTTAGTTGAGTGTCAGGAGTCAATTTAAAACTGAATAAATGTAGGTCCAACATCCATCCAAGAAGATCAAGCCGTTTCAAGTAGTTTAAGGAAACTGTACAAACAAGAACAGACACTTGGCATGTGAGAGGCTTTAGGAGGATCTCTATAAGCCCCCATAAATCTTTTTCAGGCTTGAGAAGCTTCAATAGTTCCAAAATTGGCAAAAACTAGTCCATCTTCCTTATCAGTCTCTTGTGCAAGTCAAAGAAGCCAATCAATTTTCCTCTAGTACGGACATGCCAGGTAGAGTTGAGGGGAATACATTTGGTGGATGGTATTACCCATTTTTAAATTCCTTTCCATGGTAATAGTTCCTAGTTTGGTGGTGTGTGCTATATAAACAATCTTTAAGATTGTTGATGCCTTCAAATTTCCCATACATCTATAACACCTGAATCCTATTCTTAGTTTGTAGTGGTTTAAAGCTTCCAGGTGGTGTATGTGACCTTGCACAAAATTTCCACTCCCTTATTTTTGTTTTCAAACTAGTTGCACATGTGAAAATGGATTGATAAGTAGGATCACCTTAATTTTGATAAGATGAACACATTATGGTCTGTAGAGTAATTATTTTCAATTAGTAGAGAGTCATTTTCTTGTAAATATATTCAAATCAAGGTAATGTATCTATGTTCATTCCCTCAGAGCATGAATTGTCCATATTCTCCACTAAGGGATTAGATGTTGATGGAGATGAGTTTCTAATACACTAGGTAAAGATTAGTCATAATTCTAGTGTATACAATCATCTACAGTTAACTGTAGTCATGTACAGATAATGGAAGACCATATAAGGCCTAAGGAACAAGTTATGTAAATTTACGAGACTTAAATGAGTTTATAAAGTCACTCAAGGTTCATAAACTAATTGCAAGATCCTCTCAAACAATGTATGCAAGTGAAAGGTTAGGAAAGATACAAACTGGGAACATTTACCTTATTTTCTCCGAATAAGGTTTTTGCCTAATATAAATGTCATCTATTGGTGAAGATTATTGAGATCTGAGTAGGTATAGTTGTTTCATGCTAGTATCCTAGGCCAAGGAGAAATGTATTGACACAAGAAGGTGATGGATAGGTTAAGGAAAATGATGGTTGAGTGGGATTTCACTCAGTCAGGTTTCCATTTGAAATAATCAGTAAACAAAGTGCCAAAAGCCAATAAACTTGTAACATGTAACAGTGACACATAATGCATTGTTGGTGAGGGATGAGAACATGGTCTCAATGCAAGAGTGAGTCCCTTCAGATATGAAATGATCCTTTAAGGAAGTAAGGGTGTGAGACACAATACTCAGGCATAAAATAATCACCTACAATTCTCACAACTTAAAGTGCACGTATAGTTTAAAGTGAAATCTGTCATCCAATATAAGCTAAGGAAATATGTAAGCTTAACTAATAGAAAAAGATGATATATATAAGTATGAGATACACTCAACAACCTCAAAAGGAAATGGAGGGGTTAAACATAATAGTCATACATGAATATACACCTACAAGTGATCTAGGAGGATCTATGTTTCACTCCAAAAATGAAGTCATCAAATTATGGATTGATCAATGGCATGACATAGAGCTCGTCAAGAGATTTCCAACATAGTTTGAACGGGTTGATTTTGAGCTTGTATGTGCAAGATATCACATGTCAAAGATCAAACAGGGTAAAATAAAATTTGGTTTGGATGGAACATCCAGTTGGACATCAACAAGTGGAAAATGGAGAGTGGTCCACATGGTGGGTCCTCAAGCCACCATGTGGCTTACCACCACTTATTCCATACTCTAATTTTATATATTGTGAAATTAATTAATTATCATGCCATCAAATGTTCCAAAAAAACATTTTAATCTTACCCATTTCCATGTACCAAATCCAAGCCACATGTTTACCACAAGTTTGCCACAAACCAACCACATTCTATACTAAGTCTACTACAAGGGTCCCAATCACCATGCCATGACTGAATCATACCCAAATCGCAATGTCCACAACATCCATGTTCAATGCCACAAAGCCACCATAATTCCCATGAAATACATGGTAATGCTAATCTATTGACATTATCAACCATAAATTTCATGATATATAAACACTAAAACAACTACCCACCTCCCAAATGTGGGATATTTGATTTTGATGGAGCGAAAAGCGTTGGCATGGGATTCGAACCCTACCATTTGGAGTAAAAGGATAAGTGTCTCACCACTTGGGCCATGGGCTTAAGCATTATATAAAGGGTTGAGGTTGATTTTAAAGGCATGATTTACAGTATTATTTTGTGGAGACAAGGCATGTAAAGGAGTGTGAGAGACTTAGAGATTGTATTAAGGCATCAAATAAAATAATTTTGTTTTGAGAGTATATCTTCGACAAAGTAATGTCTAAAAAGACAATCTTGAAGACTTCTAAATAAATTATAAAGCAATTTTGCGATAATTAATAAGGAGCGATCCCCATTGGAGTGGATCCAGAGAGGCTTTACAGCTGAACTCTGTTATCAAATTGTGTTGGTATTATCTGTCAATTTTTGTCTCATATATTTGCACTCTTAAATTTTCTGTCAATGTGAATTTTTAAAATATTGTAATTATTTAAAATATCAATTTTTATTAAATCATGAATTTAAGGTTTCGATCCATTATTCAAGTGTGTTTTCTGTTGTTATAACACATGATTGTTATCGATTACGGATCAGATTTTTGGTATCAGAGCAAAATTTGTATTTAAACGTGTGGATTACTAGTGTATGTTGACAAGGTTGAGATCTAGGCGAGGTGAAGGAGAATTGGTCAAGTACAATCTAGAGGTTAGATCAAGACATACTGTGGAAATGGGAGATGACTTCGATTCTAAATGAGATTTTTGATAGGCCTGCATGGAAATGAAGGATATGGTTGATGAAATTTATCGTGACAGATGAAGAAAAATGGAGCATGATGAAGGTGATAATTTTTTTAAGAAACCTTCCTCCTCTTTGAATGACAGTAAAGACAAAAAATAATTTGAATCTCTCCCTTCACTAAAGCTAGATATTAAGTTTGAATTGTCGATGTTTGATGATGAGATTAATGCATAAAAGCTGAATAATTGGATAAAGAAAATTGAAGTATATTGCAGGGTCCAAAAGATTGCAGACGATGAGGCTAAAATTCACTTGGCTACTCTTCAAATGGGAGGTACAACTCTCATCTGGTGGGAGAGTAAATTGAACGAAAGTGAGATTAATATAGGCAACTTGATTTCCACTTAGAGTGAATTTGTTGATGCACGCAAAAAACAATTTTATCCTTTAGGCTATATGTAGCAAGCCATGATGGATTGGCAATATTTCAAACAAACTAAAGGCCAAAGTGTTCAAGATTATACACAAGAATTTAGGAAAAAGTATTTTCTTTTGAATATTCCTCTTTATACACAGGAAACACTGCTTAAGTATATAGGTGGGTTACATAGTTACTTGAAACATATGATTCTGGTTCTCAATCCCACTAGTTTAGATAAAGCATGTGTTAAAGCCATTCATTTAGAGGCTAGAGAAAAATAGAAAAAAGAATATTTTCCTAAAGTTAAAATTAAACAATCTAATGTTAAGCATTCTAAAGGACAAAGTTCTAGAAAGGGTAAACAAAAATCTGCTATTACTGTTCATAAAGAAGAGGATAAGCCATTTTGCAATCATTTTAATAAAATCTTGATGAATCTAAGTGTTGGAAATTATGTCTTGAGTTAAGTCTTTTTAATACGTTTAAGAAGAAGGATAAGAAAACTAATACTGTGATTCAAGATTTGGGTTTAGACTCCGGGGATGAAACTAAGATCACAGCTATGAGTATGAAAAATTATTCTTCTCTTTTGGTTTCTAGCACTAAGTCATCTAATGTTGCTTCCTCTTGAAAATAGAAAACTGTACATGATGATAAGAAAAGAAATGAGTTGTTCCATAATAGGGTTGTTACAAAACATACTAAGATTGACACTCTATTTGATAGTGGATCACAAACAAACTTGATTTTTGAAGAGATTGTTAAAAAGTTAGGCTTAAAATCCAATCCCATCCGAAACCCTATCCACTTGGTTGGGTGTGTGATGATGCAAAAATGCAAGTAACCAAAAATTGAAGATTGAAATTTGTAATCGCATCCAAATTCATGGATGAGGTTGACCTGGATGTAGTCCCTTTGGACATATGTGGGATTATTTTAGGAAACCCTTATCTTTATGATAGAAAAGCAATCTTCTATAGGGAGGAGAATAAGTACTTGCTAGTTAAGGATGGAATTAAATATATAGTTAGAGCACATCATGTTAAGATGAGTCTTTCCTTGGTTACAATAGGGAAAATGAAAAGATTAGTCATTTCAAGAAAGAATTTTTATCTCATGTTGATTAAGTCTAAGAAAAAATAATATTCCCAAGCTATGGAAAATTGTGATCCTAAACATAAGAAATAATTGGTTGAAATCATTTCTAGTTATGATGATGTGTTTCAGGATCCCAAAGGGTTACCCCCGAAAAAGGTAATTCAACATGAAATTCAATTGTTACAAGATTCTCCTCTCCCTAACATTGGCATGTACAGGTTATTAGTGATGGAAAATGAGGAAATCAAAAAGTAGGTAATGAAACTTTTGGAAAAGAGTGTTATTCATCCTAGTACATCTCCTGTTGGTTTGCCTATCATTTTGATGCCAAAGAAAGATGTCACATAGTGAATGTGTGTTGATTTTCGTGTTTTAAACAAAATTACTATTAAGAATTGTTACCATCTTCCTCGTATTGATGATTTGCTAGATCAGTTAAGAAATGCTATTTATTTCACTAAGTTAGACTTGAAAAGTGGATATCATCAGGTTAGGATTAATCATTGTTATATTTGGAAAACTACTTTTAAGACAAAACATGGATTGTTTGAATGGCTTGTCATGCCTTTTGGGTTGTGAAATGCACTGGCTACATTTATGTGTTTGATGAATGATGGTTTTAGGCCAGTCCTTGATAATTTTGTTATTGTCGACTTAGATGATATTTTGATCTTCAGTCAGTCTTGGGAGGATCATGTGATTCATATTAGGAAAGTTATGGATAATTTGAGAAGGGAGAAACTTTATTTAAAATTGTCTAAAAGTGAATTCAATAAGACCTCTTTGGTTTACTTGGGTTATATTCTAGGACATGGTTAATTGAAAATTGATCTTGAAAAAGTGGAGGTTATAGTTAAATAGCCTAAACCCAATAATGTAACTGAGGTTAGAAGTTTTCTTGGCACATTACAATATTGGAGGAAATTCATTGCTAATTGCATCACCCTTGCATTCTTTGAATAGTACAAAACAAGTTTTTTAGTGGGGAGGCAAGTAGCAAAGGGCCTTCGACACTTTGAAGAACAAGATTAGTACTACTCCTGTCTTGGTAATTCCTGATTTGCAGCAACCATTTGAGATCAAGATGGATGCAAGTGATTATGATATGGGAGCTATTTCGATGCAAGGAAAGAAGCCAATATGCTATCATTTTGAGACCTTCACAGGTGCGGTAAGAAACTATTCGACTTATGATAAAGAATTGTATGCATTGGTTTAGAGTGTTAAAAAGTGGAAACATTACTTGATGGGTAAGGAGATAGTGATACATACGGATCATCAGCCCCTCCAATATCTTCAGTCACAAGCCAAGATACAGTAGTCTAGGCATTTTCATTAGATGGGTTTCCTATAGCAATGTCATCTTGTGATCAGGTATAAGAAAGGTATTCAAAATAAAGTTGTTGATATGCTTTCTAGACCTCCTATGGTAGTTGCATCTATTTTTTTATAGTGTAGTTCTTTGACTCATGAAAGTTATAAAGAACCATATGTTGATGATGCTAACTTTAAGGATGTGTATAAAGACTTGATGAGTGGTAAACATGTAGAATAATCAAACTATCATCATGTGCATAATGGAATTTTGTGTTAGTTAGGTAAACTTTGCATTCCTCAAAATGAAAGGGTGCACATGATTAGGGATTCACAAACTTCTCTTATTTCTAGTCATTTTGGAGTTGGTAAAATGGTTGCACATTTGAGAATGTATTGTTATTGGCCCCGTATGTGGGAAAATGTTGCCAAATATTTCAAGGGGTGTGTTCTTTGTGCCACAAGCAAACCTAGTAATAGGAAACTAGGACTTTACACTCCCTTACTTGTTCCTACCCATCTGGGGGAAAATATTTCCATGGAGTTTTCAGGGGGTTTGCCTATGTCACGGAGGAAACACAATTACTTGTATGTGGTAGTGGATAGATTTAGCAAGATGGTTGTTTTTATTCCTTGTACTAAGTAGATTACAAGAGAAGGTATGCCACTTATTCTTTCAGCATGTATGGGTTCATTTCAATTTTCCCACTTCTATTATTTCTGATTAGGATTCTCAGTTTCTTGGGGAATTTTGGTCAACACTGTGGGAATTGATGGACACTAAGTTGAATAAGAGCACTGCATTTCATCCATAGATTGACAGTCATATAGAGGTTGTGAACCACACAGTGGTACACTTGCTTAGGGGATATTGCAGTAAACATCCCAAATTGTGGGATGAACATTTATGCTATATTCAACATGCTTACAACCATACACTTCATTCGTATACTATGAAATCTCCTTTTGAATTTTGCTATTTGAATTTGCCTAAATATCCTCTAGATGTTTGTTATGGATAGGATTCAACTGTTGATGAATGTAATGATGCTATTAAAGCCAAGAAGTTAATTGAAAATATATAATATGTACACCAGACTATCCAAAATCAGTTGGAGAAAAGTCAGGCAAAGTACAAAACAAGACATGACAAACATCATGTTGATCACCAATTTGTTGTAGGTGATTTGGTATGGCTTCACATCAGTAAGGAAAAACTGATAGGTGAAGGTAAAAATTTGAAACCAATTTGGTATGGTCTTTTTAGGATTACAGAAAAGATTGGTAGAAATGCTTTCTGGTTAGATTTGCCATCTTATATGCATATTTATTTAGTTGTGAATGTGGAAAATCTGAAATTGTATGAGCCTCCAATGATTGTAGATCATTATGAGAGTGTATCTATTCTTTCTATTGATGATTTTGCTCCTAAGTATCTAAAAAAATTGTAGGAAGATACGATTCTTGACAGGAAGGTTCAAACTTCACGAAGCGGAGATGTTGAGTATCTTCATGTTGGTCTCAAATGGAAGCACCTGAACAAGGCCAAATGGATGGAAGCCAAAAAAGTGAGGGAGATATACCCTCACCTCTTTACCAATTAATCAACTTTTGGAGGTTCAAAAGCTCCTAGTGGGGAGGATTGATCCAGGAGGATCTATGTTTCACTCTAAAAATGAAGTCATCAAATTATGGGTTGATTGATGGCATGGTGTAGAGCTCATTGAGAACTTTCTGATGCAATTTGAATGGATCAATTTCAAGCCCATTTATGCAAGATATTACACATCGAAGATCAAACAAGGCAATTTTTTTTTGGTTTGGATGAAACAACCAGTTGGATGTCAACGAGTGGTGGATGGAGAGTGGTCCACATGGTGGGTCCTCAATCCACCACATGGTTTGCCACCACTTATTCCATACTCTAATTTTATATATTATATAATTAATTAATTATCATGCCATCAAATGTTCCAAACAAACATTATAATCTTACCACTTGCCACGTACCAAATCCAAGCCACATGTTTACCACAAGTTTGCCACAAACCAACCATGTTCTATACTAAGTCTGCCATGAGGGCCCCAATCACCATGCCATGACCAAATCATACCCACATCCCAACATCGACAACATCCATGTTCAATGCCATGAAGCCACCATAATTCCTATGAAATACATGTTAATGCCAATCTCTTGGCATTATCAACCACATATTTCATGGTATATAAACACTAAAATAACTACCCACCTCCCAAATGTGGGATATTGGATTTTGATGGAGCTAAAAGCATTGGCATAGGACTCGAACCCTGCTGTTTGGAGTAAAAGGATAAGTGCCTCACCACTTGGGCCGTGGGCTTAAGCATTATATAAAGGGGTTGAGGTTGATTTAAAGGCATGATTTCCAGTATTATTTTGTGGAGACAAGGCATGTAAAGGAGTGTGAGAGACTTAAATATTGTATTAAGGTCTCATAATAAAATAATTTTGTTTCGAGAGTATCTCTTCGACAGAGTAAAGTCTAGAAAGATGATTTTAAAGACTTCTAAAGAAATTATAAAGTGATTTTGCAACAATTAATAATGAGCGATCCCCATTGGAGTGGATCCAGAGACTTAGGCTTTAAATCTGAACTTCATTATCAAACCATGTTGGTATTATTTGTCAATTTTTGTCTCATATATTTTCACTCTTAAATTTTTTGTCAATGTGAATTTTTAAAATCTCGTAATCATTTAAAATGTCAATTTTTATTAAATCACGAATTTAAGGTTTCAATCCATTATTTAAGTGTGTTTTATGCTATTAAAACACTTGATTTTTATTGATTATGGATCAACAAGAACCTATTAGTGTTCCCTAATTGCCACCTACATGTGAAACTATCAATATAGTTTGCAAACTAGTCCAAGCTAGTGAGAGATGCAAGTTGGTTGGTAGAGATGTAAGTTGAGAATGAATATATGAAACCAATATCATAGTGGTGTTATCACACTCTATGTGATTCTATGAGATGAAAGAATCATATATATTTGATCAAAAAGGGCTCTAATCTCATACCTAGTCATCCCTGTACACAGTCACTGTCACAAAAGCTAGTCTTAAGAGTTTTAGTGTAGAAGGCCATTGGAGCATGATCAAACCTTGGAACTCAATACAAATCACTATCATGACATAAGATATCTCCTCAAGGTCTACTTCATGTCTGGTAAATGGGGTAGGTGCTCTTTATTTTGTCTCAGATAAGAGGCACTCCTAGTCAAGTTAGAACTACAAATTTAGTACATGAAAGGTAAATGGATGAATGAGACACCCTTGAATGACTATATAATAATGTTTAAGGTTATATTAGGAGGGAACATATATGGATAAGCATTTACAGTTATGGGAAACACTCAGGGAGGTCATGCACATAGTCAAATACAACTAAACCTACTAGACCTAGAACTAGGCCTAAACCCTCACTACCTCCAACTTGAGTCATAAGACCATATGAAATTTATAATCCAATTGAGATCCTTCAAGGGGAATTATAAGGTTTATTATAACCATTGATTTTTAGAGATAATCACAAAAATGGTCATTTTGGCTTTAAAATATCTGAGAACTACTCAAAATGCAAGAAGGAGCTCGATAGGCCAACTTCCTTTGATCACATTTGTACAGACCATGTGCATGAGACCTAAAGCACTTTTTAAGATTTTAAGGGAGTCATATATTCCAAATTTATAGAATTGGTTCTAAGGTTGGATGTCTAACCTTTATGAACTATCATTAAGAGCCAAAACAACTCAAAACCCTTCTAAAACCCTTACGTGAGCCTGATGGAAAAAACATGAAAGAATATTTATCCAAGTGGGGTCAAATGGACATGAAACTAATTTGGACCTATCTAGAACTTCCCTAGAATCCATGACACCCAATTGATTTGTATTTTCACTTTTATAAACACCAAAATCTAAGTTTCTTACATGATTTTAGTGGTTCTACAGGTGCAGAAGGGAATGAGTAGATGAAAGTCATTGTGGGAGGTCTGTAGATACTTTTCCCAACTCCTAAGACTCATTTATAACCTCTATGATACATTAAATTACCTCTGCTACATAATTCATTGCAAGCAGTCTTGAACCAGACAATGAGGAAATGAAGTGACTTCCTAAGTGTGATATGAGAAGTATGGTTTAAGATTTACATTGAGGTATATGATAGACCAAAGGAAAAATATACTTTCAAAAAATGTCCTAACACGTCTACAACATGTATATTGGACAACTACAAGTCACCTTTGTTGTACCTGAAAAATGTCATTCATTTTTGGGACAACATTTAAACTATTTTGGTCTTGCAAGACAAAATTATCTCTTCCCATTTCAAAAAATTGTTCTAAACTTTCAAAATCAGGAATTATTCAAGTTTTTTCAAAGGACTAACAGGTTCAACATGTTCAAAGGCTTCTACAGGTGAGTTCAATCAAAATAACTAGTTTCTAACACTTAGTCATTTTCAGGACTAGTTCAACACCTTGCTTCAACCAAAAGAATCTATCAGCAAGCTTCTATGCAATGTTTGAACCATTGAACCATCTCAAGTTCAAAGGTTCAACGGGTTCAAAGGTTCAACAACGTCAGCAGGTTTCAAGAATTAAGCACTTTTGTCACAGGTTCAAAGTTTAATCGCTTCAAGTTCAACGGCTTCAAGACACTTATTAAAGAGAAGAAGGCTTGAACCATTGAACCATCAAACCACTCAGGTTCAAAGGTTCAATAGGTTTAATGACAGTTGGTTCAACATGGTTTGTTTCAAAGAGCTTGGTTCAAGCGGTCAATAGAAATGAAGGAATGAACTGTTGAACCAAAGTTGGTTCAATCGCTTGGTTCAAGTGATAGGTTAAAAGGAGTGCCTCAAAAGTCGAAGAGACAAGTGCCCTTGCAGAGGGAATTTCCATGGCAAAAGTGACTAAGGCAAGAAAAGCTTGAAACAAAAGCCCGATAGAGCCCAACGGATACTGCCAAGTGTCATCCATCGAGTCCCACTTTACTTTGTTTCTAAGAGCTGTGGAAGTTGCCACCTGTCCCTTGTAAGAGAAGTAGAACGTGACAAATGTCTGCATTTGCATGAATCTAAAATGAGTCCCAAGTATATCTATGATGTTTCAAAGCATAGCAAAAGCCACCACATGTCATCTTCCGTGGGACACTCAAAAGGCATCCAAAGCCTCTACAAGTTAAGCAAATGTTGCCACATGTTCTTGCCTATTTCACAGCAGATGCTGCCACGTGTCACATGTTGAGATCAGCAGAAAGTCAACTAAGGCAAAGCCAAAGGACAAACAACCCTTTTGGAGGGCACTTGGAAACCAAAGTGGACCATTGCAAAAATCTGAAAGGTCATTTTAGAGCTCAAACAACCCTTATGGAGGACAGGCGAGGGGAAAATTAACCGATTCAAAGGCCAAACGAGCAAAGGCAGACACAAAGAATTCCTTCAGAAAAATTTCTGTGGCAAAGTTGTAAAGAAACAATTCCTTCAGACAAATTGTTCGAAAGAATTCCTTCAAACATTTTGTCTGATGGAAAAAGTCCCCTGAAACATAAAACCTGCCATGTTGCCATGTGTCCCTTATCAAAATGCAGCGGAAACCACCACGTGTCATCTGTTGAGACATAGTTTCAAAGCATCAGAACGTGCCACGTGTTGTCCCCCAAAAGTAGCAGTCATTTTTGGGACAACATTTGAAATATTTTGGTCTTACAGACCAAAATTGTATCTTCCATTTTCAAAATTTGTCCTAGACATTCAAATTTCTCATTTTCCAAGATTATCAAAAAATCTACGGACTCTGCAGGCTTAAATCTACAAACTCTACAAACAAGCTCATTTCTACAAGTTCAATGGGCTTCACGGCTTCTGTAGGTGGGTTCAATCAAAAGAATCGGTTTCTAACAATTGGTCATTTTCAGAATTGGTTCATCACCTTGGTTCATATAGAATATCTCCATCGGCAAGCATTAACAACAGGTTCAACGTTTGGTTTGTCCCTTGTAAGAGAAGCAGAACGTGACAAATGTCTGCATTTGCATGAATCTAAAATGAGTCCCAAGTATATCTATGATGTTTCAAAGCATAACAAAAGCCACCACATGTCATCTTCCGTGGGACACTCAAAAGGCATTTAAAGCCTCTACAAGTTAAGCAAATGTTGCCACATGTTCTCACCTGTTTCACAACAGATGCTGCCATGTGTCACATGTTGAGATCGATAGAAAATCAACTAAGGCAAAGCCAAAGGACAAACAACCCTTTCAGAGGGCACTTGGAAACCAAAGTGGACCGTTGCAAAAATTTGAAAAGTCATTTTAGAGCTCAAACAACCCTTACGGAGGACATGCGAGGGGCAAATGAACCGATTCAAAGGCCAAACGAGCAAAGGCAGACACATAATTCTTTTAGAAAAATTTCTGTGGCAAAGTTGTAAAGAAACAATTTCTTCAGACAAATTGTTCGAAAGAATTCCTTCAAACTTTTTGTCCGATGGAAAAAGTCCCCTGAAACATAAAACCTGCCAAGTTGCCACGTGTCCCTTATCAAAATGCAGTGGAAGCCACCACGTGTTATCTGTTGAGACAGTTTCAAAATAGTATAACGTGCCACGTGTTGTCCCCCAAAAGTAGCAGTCATTTTTGGGACAACATTTGAAATATTTTGGTCTTACAGACCAAAATTGTATCTTCCATTTTCAAAATTTGTCCTAGACATTCAAATTCCTCATTTTCCAAGCTTATCAAAAAATCTACGGACTCTGTAGGCTTAAATCTATGGACTCTGCAAACAGGCTCATTTCTACAAGTTCAAAGGGCTTCACGGCTTCTGCAGGTGGGTTCAATCAAAAGAATTGGTTTCTAACAATTGGTCATTTTTAGAATTGTTTCATCACCTTGGTTCAAATAGAAATCTCCATCGGCAAGCATCAGCAGCAGGTTCAACGTTTGGTTTGTCCTTTGGTTCAATGTGAAATGGTTCAAAGGCGGGTTCAATGCTTAGTTCATCGACTTAGTTCATTCAATTGAACCATCAGCTTGAACCATTTTGGTTCAAAGCTTGGTTCAACCGATTGGTTCAACGAAGTGGTTCAATAAGAGGTTCAAAGCCGTGGCCCGAAAGGGAAAGTCTAATATGAAAAAGTGCTAAGCAAAAATCCGAAAGAAGACCAAGGGGTGACGCACCCGAAGACATAAAATTCAACACAGCGAATTAGCCATTGAAAACATAGTGACTGGCGCCTGAACGTCAAAATTCAAGACAACAAAATTAGCTGTTGATCCATTGAACATACAGACAAGAATACATTCACTAATTTCAAGGTCAAGACCAGCAGAAAGCGGGGAAGGAACAGAACAATAAACTAAATTCAGGACCTGATTCAATTAACCAGAAAAAGAGGAACGATGAAGATAAGATCAGATCGCCAGGTGGACATTGAAAGTTGCAAACTTTGAATAAGCGCGACTTGTTTCCCTACATTGATAAAATCAAATGGGTAAAATGCCCCTAAGTTTCAGCGTGTCTTCTTAATAGATTCCAACACAAAATGATGTATTACTATTTCCGAGTCCTTGAAATGGCTATATAAGGAACTCTCTTCTATTGTAAAAGAATCTCTTTTTTGACAATTAGAATGAAACTCTGCCCAAATTGTAAGGCATTAATGAGACTTTGAGCTCAGATTGTTGATCATATTTTATTACTGGAATAAAAAAGCAAATGGTTTTTCAAACTTTGTGCTGTAATATCTTTGTTGTTGAGGAAACTGTTCTTATGTCTTTTTCTTCAATATATTTTCTATTCTTTTAATTCAACAAGCAGAATTAGTGACAACAGTCAAGAAGGTGTCCTGAAGAGTCAAGTGTGGAGAGACTTTGTGCCCCCATAATTGCCTTTAGCGTGTTTTCTTTCCATTTCTGTGTAAAGAACTTTGGGACGACTTTGTGCCCTCATTGTCCTTCGTATCTTACTCTTAAGCAATTCAGGGGGAGACTTTGTGCTGCATCTTGATTTACTAGTTATTACATCCTTTGTTACATTTTTGCTATTACTACCAAGAGTATTCTTGTGGTTTGCTGAATAGTACTTCTGAAAGAAGAGGAGTGTTGTCTATTATTTCCATTGAGTTTTTCCTTTGATTTGTATGCATCATCTCTGAAGAAAGAGAGATGGATGGTTTGTCCTACTCTTAAGTATTATTTTCTAATCTCTCCTCTCATCAAGGAGAGGTTCCCTATATATATATATATATATAGCATACCTACAGGGAACCTCCCCTTGATGAGAGGAGAGATCAGTCCCCTTCTGATGTGGTAAAACTACACATTTGGATGACTAATCTTCCTACTTTGGCTAATCAGACCTATTTTATTTATCTGTACGCTGATCGACAAAATATTCAACCAATAGTTTTTGGCGACTCCGCTAGGGAATATAACCCATTATCATTATAACCCTTATCCATTACAGACTCTAGCGACTCCATTATTTGTCTTACCCATTATCTATTCATAGCCTTACTATTTACCATTTACCTCCACGCTAACCAAGAAAAAATGCACAGTTTAAAACCTCAAGCTTCAAACTGAAAAAAATTCAATTCTTTTCCATTTTTGTTTCACAATCTAGCAGATTCAAGGTATACACGAAGCCAAAGGGCTAAAGATATCATTGACCATGTGTTCGAGCTGGTATAGTAAAGTGATTTTGATCTGTTTCCTTCACCATCTCGTCTCCAACGAACCAAGAGCTTTTCTCCTACTAAAGCCAAATCTCTATTACCAGATGAAGTATCTACTTCTGCTATTGATAAAGCTGTGCCTATAATTACCCCTTTGAGATTTGTTATCCCTCCTTTTCAGTATCCTATAATGCCAGTTCAAGGCCTTTAGGGTAATGCTTTTGGTCCTCTCAATCTTACTCCTCTACATGAGTTTTCACGCAGTTATAGGAAGAATTTTCCTAAATTTTATGGTGATGGGAAAGTTCATCCTGATGAACACATTGTAGCATTCAGCATAGCTTGTGGAGTAATCGGAATAGAATTTGAAGATGTAGCAGTCAGGCTTTTTGTTGAAACACTACAAGGTGCTGCTGCAAATTGGTTTTACCATTTACAGGCTCGGTCTGTGACTGATTGGAATACCCTTAAAGCTAAGTTTGAAGCCAGATTCAAACCTGCAGAAGATGCACATACACTCCTGGCTCAACTTACACAGATAAAAAAGAGCCTCATGAGCCTATGAGAGACTTCATAGCTAAATTTGACAAATTAAGAAATAGAATCTCTGTAATTGCTAGACCTACAACTGAAAATCTCAAATGCTTTTTCATTAATTTTTAGTTACCTGAAGTTAGTTTTCTCTTGAGACGTGCTAGCCAAATAGATCTCGCTGCAGCTCAACTTTTAGCCAGTGAAGTAGAAGATGATCTCATCTTAGCAGAGAAGATAAGGAGAGATCCAAATAGAAACAGAGCTTCATCATCTTTTAAATTTACATCTACAAGCACCACAAATCCAATGGTGCAGAAATTAGCAAATGAGTTGCTTGCTCTTAAGAAGCAAATGGCTCAAGGAATGTCTTTTGTTCCTATGTACAAAAGGACATTCCCAAATCAGTCATATCAAGGCAATGTTGCCATGAACCAAGGGCAACAAAATCGCTTTCCTCCCCCACAAAGAAAACTTGCTCTAGAAGCTCCTCCAACCAATTCAGTAATGGGATACCTTGAAGTAGAATCAGAATTCTCTTTCCAACCTGAATTGAATCTAAAAAATAATGCTGATATCATTGAAGACAATCAAGAAGAATCAACTGGTGACTCCCACATTGGTTTTCTGAATTATCAGGATGAACCTGGAAGCAAAGGAGAAGCTTCAAATGGATCATATGCAGTGTTTACCAGGTCTAAGAACCAATCAGTCTAGCAAGCTGATAAAGAGAAAATAGAGGAACAACCTCAACCAACAATCACAATTGCTAAATGTGAGACTGCTCTGCCTTTTCAATCAAAAGATTCGGTCATCACCCAAAAGGTAAATACATCAATTGTGCCTTCCCCTTCTACTTCTAATTTGCAAACCAGCCCACCTCCCATCCCTCCTAAAACTCAGAAAGTTGAAGTACCTTTCTCTGTACTTAGCTCGATTCAACCATTTGACATAATTGATCATGTCAAAAAAATAAAAATACAGATATCTAAATTTGAATACTTGCAGTCTAATTCAGATCAGCAGAATAAGCTGGTTCAATATGTTAAAAATCAAACCGTCCCTACAAGACAAAAAGCTAAAAAAGTAAATCCTAATTTTCCAAAGAATACGCCTATTCTAAATAATCTGGTCATTACTCCTCTAGTTGCTCTTGAAAAAATAAAACCCTTTTATGTTTCTCTGTTAATTAATGGCCACAAGCTGAGTAACTGTATAATAGACTCAGGTGCATCTGACAATGTCATGCCTGCTAAATTCACTGAGTCGTTTGGTCTCACACTGACTAAGACGTTTGGGAGATGTTTCTCCATGGAGAATAAGCAAGTACCATTGCTGGGGCAAATCAAAGATGCCTAATTTGCATTCACAGCCTTTTCAGACAAGATGATTAAGATGACTATCCTGATCACTGACGTTCCAACATCATATGGCATTTTGCTTGGATGAAATTTCTACAAGGACGTGGGAGGAGAACTAAACATGGATCTATCTAAGGTAAGGATCCCTGTCTAAAGCGTGATGAAGAGATTACTTCCTGAAAAAAAAGCAAAGTATGTAGTTACCAAGACATCAGCTCCTAAATCTCAACTCTTTTTTGAATCTGCAGGTATGGGTAATTACTTTTTATATACAGATGAAGAAGGGCCCTCTATCTATGATGAGGGAAAATCTGAAGTAAAGATAGTGTCTGATAAAATTTGGACTCTAAAATTTGATGGTAGCTGCTCCTCTACTGGTTCAGGAGCTTGGATTGTCTTGATATCTCGTCAAGGAGATATGTTTTCTTCATCCTATAAATTACAATTCAGCAATACTAACAATATAGCTGAATATGAATCGATGTTACTGGGCATAAAGGCTGCTCAAAAAAGAGGCATCAAGTTTATTCATGCCAAAGGGGATGCTGAATTAGTGGTCTGTCAAGTGAAAAATCTATATCAGACCAAGAATGAGAGGTTACGCCGCTACCATAACCTAGTTTGGGATCAAATTAAAAGCTTTGATGCTTTCAACATTTTTGCCATACCTAGAGAGTCTAATGACAGAGCTGATGCACTTGCTATTCAAAAACTCTTTTATTTCCTCATTCAAATTTTAAAGGAGACAAGTATACCATTGAGTTGGTCTATAGACCAAGTATTCCTGACAATGCTGATCATTGGCAAATATTCAATAATGATCATCAGATCATTACTTTTTTAGAATGAAAAGACAATTTCGAACAACTGTATTTTGAAGGCAACAAATCTCAGAAGTCTGAATCTATTTCTGAATCTAGTTAAGATATAAATAAAGAATTCTTACATCTGAAAGGAAACAAAATTTTTAAAGCCCTGATTTCTCTTGAAAAGCTGTTTGACAAACATGATAGATTCATTAAACAACAACAAACAGATTCAAGTTTCTCTCAAAAATGACCAATAAAAAAAATTTCAAGATGGTCAACATTGGTAAGTGCTGCACCCTTGAAGAAAGATTCATATTCACCTCTTTGCTTTTAGCGTATTCTTATGAAGACCTGAAGTCTCTCAGACATGATGAAATTCGCCATCACATTTCTCTCAAGGCTGATTCAACGCCCTACAAGTAGAAATCTAGACAATACAATTCAAAAAATTTAGGTACTATTATGTCTGAGATACAAAAAATGTTAAATACTAGAATTATCTTCTCAATCCATCATTCTACATAGATTGCGAACATAGTGCCTGTAAGAAAGAAAAATGGTGAAATCTGCATCTGTGTAGATTTCAAGAATCTGAATCAGTCATCTCTGAAAGATAATTACCCTCTGCCAATCATGGACCAAGTGCTTCAAATAGTAACAAGATCAGAAATGTTATCAATGATGGATGGCTTTTCAGATTATAATCAAGTTGAAGTTGGTGAAGCAGACCAACATAAAACTGCATTCACCACACCTTGGGGTACATTTGCATATAAAAAAATGCCTTTTGGCTTAATAAATACTGGTGCTACCTTTCAAAGAGCTATGGACATGGCTTTTAAAGATGAGATTGGTAAATTCATAGTGGTATATCTTGATGACTTAACTATCTTTTCAAAGCATCGATCTGATCATATACGCCACTTGCAACAAGTGCTGAAGCGCTGTCGCCTGAATGACATTTCTTTAAATCTTAAGAAGTTTGTTTTTGGAGTGATAGAGGAGAAACTCTTTGGAGACATTGTGTCCAAAGAAGGCATAAAGATTGACTCAAATAGAGTCAAGTCTATTCAAGAGCTAAATTTGCCTACAAATAAAAATGTTGTTCACTCTTTCTTCAGAAAAATAAATTTCTTACAGAGATTCATCTCTTAATTCACTGAGAAGACAAGACACATTGTGAACATGATGAAAGAAAAGACTACCTTCAGCTGAACTAAAGAAGGCAAATCAGCATTTCAAAATATCAAGACTGCCATTGCTCATGCCCCTACCTTGGCTTGTTCAGATTACCACAGAGATTTCATCATATATAGCTATGCGTCTGAGCATACTCTTTCAACAATTCTTGTTCAATAAGACAAGAAAGGTATGGAATCTCCTTTTTTTTTATGAGTTGCCCTCTCAAAACCCATAAAATGAAGTATTCAAATATAGAGAAGCACACCTATGCCTTGGTAAAAACAGTCAAACATTTCCACTTCTATATTCTGAATTCACATACTACAGCCTTAGTTCTTAACACTACAGTCAAGTCTATATTAATTTAGTAGGAATTTGGCACAAAGAGAGGTAATTAGATTGCAAAGATCCAAAAATTTGATTTAGATATCAAGCCGACAAAGCTGGTCAGAGGTAAAGGCTTTTGCCAATTAATGGCTGACAATAAGCCAAAAGATACACAGCGTGAAGAAGTTGAAGTGGAAGATACGCCAACAGTCTTTTTTGTCTCCATTACCAATGAATGATACTCAGGTATTGCCTATTTTCTAACTTATGGTGAATATCTTGCTCATTTATCTTACAAAGAAAGGAGGACTATCAGGTTAAAAGTTGTCAATTTTGTCCTTTGGGATAACGGCCTGTACAAGAGAAGCATAGATGGAGTATTCTTTCACTGTGTAGACAAAGAACATCAAACCCAACTCTTAAATTTTTTTCACGATCTGGCCCGTGGAGGACATTTTTTTGCTTTTGTGACTGCTCACAAAATTTTATGAGCCAGGTATTACTGGCCGACTCTTTTTCAAGATGCACATAAGTGGGTGAGAAAATGTGAACTTTGCCAATAATTTGTTGGAAGACCCAAGTTGGCTGCCCTGCCTCTCAAGCCAATAATCATAGAGGAACCTTTCCAAGAATGGGGGCTTGATTTTATAGGGACAATAAACCCATCTTCAAGTGCTGGACATGATTATGTCCTTACAGCAACTGATTATTTCACCAAGTGGGTGGAGGCAATTCCAACTAAGCATGCTACTTCAGAAGTTGTATGCAACTTCTTCAAAGAGAATATCATTTTCAAGTTTGGAGTTCCACTCAAAATTGTTATTGATAATTTAGCTTGTTTCACCTCTTAAGAGATTACGCAATTCTATTTTTATTATGGAATTACACTCTCTCATTCTTCTGATTATTTTCCATAAGAGAATGGACAAGCTGAGTCCAGCAATAAAAATTTGGTAACAATTATCAAAAAGCTAGCAGATGATAATTAAAGGACATGTCATAAAGCATTGGTTGATGCTCTGTGGGCAGACAGGATCACACTAAAGAGGGCAATTTGTATGTCTCATTTTCAACTTCTCTACGGTATTAATGCTGAGATACCAATCACCTTAGAGTTACCAGCCTTGAAATTGGTGAAGGCCATTGAAGATCAGACATATGAGAGTTCTCTTGACAAAAGAATCATGTGCCTAACTTAGCTGGAGGAGTAGAGAACCATGGTGGTGGACAAAATTTTTGCTCATCAAAGTCTGGTAAAGAAACTCTTTGATCAGAAGGCCATAAATCATGATTTTCAGATTGGGGATCAAGTCCTACTGTGGGACAAAAGAAGAGAACCAAAGGGGATGCATGAAAAGTTTGACTTCCTTTGGAGAGGCCCATTTATAATTCATCAACACATTGGTGAAAATAGTTTTCTATTGAAATACCAAGATGGCACACTCTTTTCTCTGCCCCACAATGGGCATCATTTGAAACACTTCAACTCTTAAAGTATCAGATCATTGCCTCTGTATATGTGTATATTTGTACAGTTTTAATTCTGTTTTGTTTTGTTTATTTTTTTTGATGCCTTTCATTTCTGGGTAGCATGACTCCGTAATCCAATGGTACACATGAAGACACTAGAGATTTTGGATTCTACTCCTTTTAATTCTTTTTGCAATTGATAGAAGTTCCCCAACTGGAGCCAGCTGTTGTCCCCCAAAAATATCACTCATTTTTGGGACAACATTTAAACTATTTTGGTCTTATAGACCAAAATTATCTCTTTCCTTTCTAAAATTTGTCTTGAGCATTCAAATTCCTCATTTTTCAAGCTTTTCAAAAATCTATGGACTCTGTAGGCTTAAATCTATGAACTCTGCAAACAGGGTCATTTCTACAAGTTCAACGGGCTTCACGGCTTTTGCAGGTGGGTTCAATCAAAAGAATCAGTTTCTAACAGTTGGTCATTTTCAGAATTGGCTCATCGCCTTAGTCCAAATAGAAATCTCCATCGACAAGCATTAGCAGCAGGTTCAACATTTGGTTCGTCCTTTGGTTCAACGTCAAATAGTTCAATGTTTGGTTCAAGGCTTAGTTCATCGACTTGGTTCATTCAATTGAACCATCGGTTTGAACCATTTTGGTTCAAAGCTTGGTTCAACTGATTGGTTCAACGAAGTGGTTCAACAAGAGGTTCAAAGCTGTGGCCTGAAAGGGCAAGTCCAATCCAAAAAAGTGCCAAGCAGAAAGTCGAAAGAAGACCAAGGGGTGATGTGCCTGAAGACATCAAATTCAACACAGTGAATTAGCTGTTGAAAATATAGTGACGGATGCGTGAACGCCAAAATTTAAGACAACAAAATTAGCCGTTGATCCTTTGAACATACAGACTAGAATACATTCACAGATTTCAAGGTCAAGACCAGCAGAAATTAGGGAAGGAACAAAACAACAAACTAAATTTAGGACCTGATTCAATTAACCAGAAAAGGAGGAATGATGAAGATAAGATTAGATCGCTAGGTGGACATTGAAAGTTGCAAACTTTCAATAAGCACGACTTGTTTCCCTGCATTGATAAAATCAAATGGGTAAAACATCCCTAAGTTCTAGCATGTCTTCTTAACAGATTCCAATGCAAAATGATGTATTACTGTTCCTGAGTCCTTGAAATGGCTATATAAGGAACTCTCTTCTATTGTAAAAGGATCTCTTTTTTGACAATTAGAATGAAACTCTGCCCAAATTGTAAAGCATTACTGAGACTTTGAGCTCAGATTGCTGATCATATTTTATTACTAGAATAAAAAAGCAAATGGTTTTTCAGACTTTGTGCTGTAATATCTTTGTTGTTGAGAAAACTGCTCTTATGTCTTTTTCTTCAATATATTTTCTGTGCTTTTAATTCAACAAGCAAAATTAGTGACAACAGTCAAGAAGGTGTCCTGAAGAGTCAAGTGTGGAGAGACTTTGTGCCCCCATAATTACCTTTAGTGTGCTTTCTTTCCATTTCTGTGTAAAGGACTTTGGGATGACTTTATGCCCTCATTATCCTTCGTATCTTACTCTTAAGCAATTCATGTGGAGACTTTGTGCTGCATCTCGATTTGCTAGTTATTACATCCTTTGTTACATTTTTGCTGTTACTACTAGGGGTATTCTTGTGGTTTGCTGAATAGTACTTCTGAAAGAAGAGGAGTGCTGTTTGTTATTTCCATTGAGTTTTTCCTTTGATTTATACGCATCATCTCTGAAGAAAGAGAGATGGATGGTTTGTCCTACCCTTGAGTATTATTTTCTATATATATATATATATATATATATATATATCATACCTACAGGGAACCTCCCCTTGATGAGAGGAGAGATCAGTCTCCTTTTGATGTGGTAAAACTACTCATTGAATGACTAATCTTCCTACTTTGGCTGATCAGACCTATTTTGTTTATCAGTACGTTGATCGATAAAATATTCAACCAACAGTTTTTGCCCCCATAGCAAAAACTTGAGGCTTCAGACTGCATGTTCTTCCCTTATCCATTATAGAGTCTGATGACTCTCATCTAGGTCTTATCCATTATCCATTTATAGCCTTACCATTTTCATCCATCTCCATTTTCATCCATCTCCATTATATTATCTAGTCTGCAAAACTAGAGCTGCTGGAAAAGAAAGCACAGTTTAAAGCCTCAAGCTTTAACCTGAAGCAGGGCCAGTTTTTTTTCTATTTGTGTCCTATAACCTGGCAATTCCACTCAGATGTGTTATCCCTATTGTTCGTAATTCGATCATGGTAGTTCGAAGCCCCTTGGGTAATTCATTTGGCCCACTCAACTTGACTCCACCTCTGCATGAACTCCCACGTAGTTCAAGAATTTTTTTTAAAAATTCTTTGGTGATGGGATAGTTCACCCTGATAAACACATTGCAGCCTTTAGCATAGCCTATGGTGTTATAAGGGTGGAATTTTAAGACATGGCAGTCAGGTTTTTTGTGGAGACACTACAAGGCACTGCTGTAGACTGGTTCTACCATCTGCAAGCTGGATCAGTGATTGACTGAGATACACTCAAAACCAAGTTTGAAGCCAGGTTCAAGCCTGCAGAGGATGTGCATGCCTTGCTAGCCCAACTCACACAAATGAAAAATGAGCCCCATGAACCTATGAGGGATTTCATTGCCAGGTTCAACAAGCTGAGGCACAAGATTCTCATGATCGCCTAGTCGACACCTCAGAATCTCATGTGTTTTTTCATCAACTCACAACAGCCTGAAGTGAGTTTTTTGTTGAGACGGGCTAGACACATAGACCTTGAGGCTGCTCAAGACTTGGCTACTGAGCTAGAATATGACCTTATCTTGGCAGAAAAGATAAAGAGAGATCCTAACAGAGCTAAACCCTCTTCATCTTCTAAATACTCACCCACAGTCATCACTGACCCAATGGTACAAAAGCTGGCAAATAAATTGTTAGCCTTGAAAAGACAAGTGGCACAAGGTATGTCTTTTGTTCCTTCATACAGAGATATACCAAGAAGGACATTCTTCAATCAGCCATATCAAGGCAATGTTGTTAGAAGTCAAGGGCAACCAAATCATCTTCCTTCTCCACAGAGGAATCTTGCCATTGAAGCACCTCCAATAAACTCAGTAGTTAGATATCTGGAAACAGAGCATGTTTCCTATTTCCAACCTGAGTTAGAGAAAGAAAATGGCACTGATCTCTTCAGAGAGGATCTAAAAGAATCAGCTGGTGACTTTCACATTGGTTTCCTGAATTACCAAGATGAACCCAAAAGTGAAGGTGAAGCAATCAAAGGATCATATGCAGTATTCACCCAGTCCCATAATCAATCAGCCCAATAGGCCAATAAAGAGAAGACAGAGGAGCGACCCCAACCAATAATTTCAATTGCTGAGAAGAGAACCCCTCTTCCTTTTCAATCAAAAGACCCAGTGATTACCAAAGAAATAAGTACATCGAACATCTCTGTACCTTCTACTTCAGCTTCGCAAACTAGTCCTCCCCCTCCCAGAAATCAAAAGGATGAACTCCCATCCTCTCTTCCAAATCCATTCCATTTATTTGACATGATTGATCATGTCAAGGAATCTAAAATTCAAATGACTGAGTTTGAATCCCTGCAAGTCAATCCTGAGCAATTGGACATTGATGGAGAACTAGATGCAGACCTGTCTGAGACAAAATACGTGGTCACCCAAATATCAGCCCTTGCAGCACAAATTTTGTATGAGTCTTCAAGTAGGGGTAATTATTTCTTTACCATAGAAGATGTTCATGTTTCTGATGTAAGTCCTGTAGCCTACAATCCAAGAATTGATCTAAACAAGACTTTAAGAGAATTGGTGGGATGAAGTATAAACAAGGAAAGATGTTCCATCTCTAATGAAGAGAAATTTGATAGGAGATCAGCTTCTGATGATGACAACAATTCTTCCACCAATGATGAAGTTGGGACTGTGTTGATATCTCCTCAAGGAGATATTCTTCTTTCATGCAATTTGTAAGTCAACATTTCTTCCACAGTTGGATACAGATCTCTGTTGCTCGGATTGAACACTGCTCAGGGTGAAGAAGTCAAACTCCTTCACATTAAAGGAGATGCTGAGCTGATGGTTTGTCAGGAGTTTGATATGGACAATCCAATCATGTGCTGGACTAGACCAATAACACAGCAAGTCATGATGGTGGACCATGCTGCTGTAAATCAAAATTAGGCAAAGGAATCCTTCACCAAGAGAGCAAAGAGTTATGGTTTCCGGTTTGAAGACCACATCCTGCCTTGGAATAAGAAGAAGAAAAAGCCAAGGAGAGGACACAAAAAATTGGTTTCTTGGTAGAGAGCTCCATTCACTCGTCACCATTTCTGGGGGCAAAATGTCTTCTTACTGATTTATCAGAATAGAACACTATTTTCACTGTCTTCCAAGAAGCAGCATCTGAAACACTTCAACTCTTGAAGTGTCAGAACATTGCATCTGTATATATGTATATTTGTACAATTTTAATTCTGTTTAGTTTTGTTTGTTTCTATTTTTGCTGCCTTTCATTTCTGGGTAGCATGACTCCGTAACCCAATGGTACACATGAAGACACTGACGATTCTAGATTCTACTCCTTTCAATTGTTTTTGCAATTGACAGAAGTTCCCCAACTGGAGCCAACTGTTGTCCCCCAAAAATATCACTCATTTTTGGGACAACATTTGAACTATTTTGGTCCTACAGACCAAAATTATCTCTTTTCTTTCCAAAATTTGTCTTGAGCATTCAAATTTCTCATTTTTCAAGTTTTTCAGAAATCTACAGACTCTACAGGCTTAAATCTACGGACTCTGCAAACAAGCTCATTTCTACAAGTTCAACAGGTTTCACGGCTTCTACAGGTGGATTCAATCAAAAGAATCAATTTCTAACAATTGGTTATTTTCAAAATTGGTTCATTGCCTTGGTTCAAACAGAAATCTCCATCCGCAAGCATCAGCAGTAGGTTCAACATTTGGTTCGTCCTTTGGTTCAACATCAAATGGTTCAAAGGCGGGTTCAATGTTTGGTTCAATGCTTAGTTCATCGACTTGGTTCATTCAATTGAACCATCGGCTTGAACCATTTTGGTTCAAAGCTTGGTTCAACGAAGTGGTTCAATAAGAGGTTCAAAGCCGTGGCCCAAAAGGGCAAGTCCAATCCGAAAAAGTGCCAAGCAGAAAGCCAAAAGAAGACCAAGGGGTGATGCGCCCGAAGACATCAAATTCAACACAGTGAATTAGCCGTTGAAAACATAGTGACAGGCATGCGAACGTCAAAATTCAAGACAACAAAATTAGCCGTTGATCCTTTGAACACACACACTAGAATACATTCATAGATTTCAAGGTCAAGACCAACAGAAAGTAGGGAAGGAACAGAACAACAAACTAAATTCAGGACCCGATTCAATTAACCAGAAAAGGAGGAACGATGAAGATAAGATTAGATCACCAGGTGGACATTGAAAGTTACAAACTTTCAATAAGCGTGACTTGTTTCCCTGCATTGATAAAATCAAATGGGTAAAATGCCCCTAAGTTCCAGCGTGTCTTATTAACAAATTCCAATGCAAAATGATGTATTACTGTTCTCGAGTCCTTCTTGAAATGGCTATATAAGGAACTCTCTTCTATTGTAAAAGGATCTCTTTTTTGACAATTAGAATGAAACTTTACCCAAATTGAGAGGCATTATTGAGACTTTGTGCTCATTTTTGTTAATCATATTTTGTTACTGGAATAAGAGAGCAAGGGACTTTTATAGACTTTGTGCTGTGATACCTTTGTTATTAAAGAAACTGTTCTTATGTCTTTTTCCTTGATATATTTTCTATTCCATTAATTTAACAAGTAGGATTAGTAAAATTGTTCAGGGAGGTGTCCTGAGGAATCAACTGTGGAGAGACTTTGTGCCACCATAGCTGCCTTCAGTGTGTTTTCTTTTTATTAATGTGTAAAGGACTTTGGGATGACTTTGTGCCCTCATTGTCCTTCGTATATTACTCTTGAGCATTTCAAGTGTAGACTTTGTGCTATATCTCGATTTGTTGGTTACTTGACCCTCAGTTACATTCTACTTTTATTTCCAGGAGTATTCTTGTGGCTGGTTGAATAGCTCTTCTGAAAGAAGAGGAGTGTTGTCTGTCATTTCCCTTGAGTTTTTCCTTTATTTTACACACATCATCTCTAAAAAAAGAGAGATGGATGGCTTGTTCTACCCTTGAGTATTATTTTCTGTCTATATATATATATATAATATATATAGCATATCCACAGGGAACCTCCTCTTGATGAGAGGAGAGAGCAGTCTCCTTCTGATGTGATAAACTTACACATTTAGATGACTAATCTTCCTACTTTGGCTGATCAGACCTATTTTGTTTACCAGTACGCTGATAGACAAAATATTCAACTAACACCACACATTGTCTTCAAAACTCTGCAGAGATCACCACGTGTCATCTTTCGCAGGAAACTGATATAAGTCCCAAAGACTTTCAAAAGAGAAGCTAAAGCTCGATGGAAGCCGCCACGTGTCGACACACGAAGTTTCTCCCTTTGGTTTCTTTATTTAGTAAGGATTGTGGCAGACCCCCAATAAGCTACTGAAGTAAGCAGAGCACACCAAGTGTCGCGCTCCACAAGACTCTCAAAAGATAAGTAGAAGCTGCCACATGTCTCGTTGTAACTCTATGGAGTGCAACAAGTGTCTGTATCTGCATCTTTGAGTTTATTACAGGTTTCAAAGCTTATTTAAAATAAGAATCTCTCAGGATCCCATAGATGCTGCTAAGTGTCCTCGCCCATTTTGCAGTGGAACCTGCCACGTGTCAATTATTGAAATCAGCAAAAAATGATCAAAGAATAGAGGATTGAATTAAACCAAGGACCCGATTTAATAGCCAAAAAAAGAGGAACAATGAAGGACCAAAAATATTCACGCATGAGATATGTTTCTAGAAGCAGACCACCAGGTGGATATTGGAGGATACAAACATTCAATGGCATGACCCATTTCTCTACATTGAGAAAAGCAAATGGGCAAATGTTAAGCACAAGATATACTGAGAGGGGGGTGAATCAGTATATCATATATCTTATAAATCTTTTTGTAACCAAATTCCACTTAATCAAACATTCAAGATATGCAATAAAACTCAAACAATAAACACCACACAAGATAGAGAGAGACAACAGATATAACGTGAAAACCCAATGTAAGAAAAACCACAGAGAACAATCTCAAGTATATGAATGAGCACAAACCCAAATAATATTTTCAAGCTAAGCTTGCAGGAGCACCATACCCATTTGCCGAGCACCAACCCAGCTACTATTTGTCAGCACCAACCCATAGGAGCACCACACCCCTTTGCCGAGCACCAACCTAGCTACTATTCGTGAGCACCAACCCACAGGAGCACCAACCCTTTTGTGTATACCATACACCTATCTCTCAATGTTGCTATCTCAACAAATGATAAATCAATACATCTCCTTCCTCTCTCTCACCTTTGCTCTTCTAAGATAGATATAACAAATACAAATCATATTCATCTCTCACAATTTCTCTTCTAAGCTAGATATTACAATATCAAATCAACCTCTATCTTCCATATTTACAAATGGCTTCTCGAGCCTTTATTTATAGCTCTTTCCAAATGACCTTTGGCCTTCCCCCTTTGTGACCCTTCAATCCTCATGGAAAATAGTGCCAAAATTGTATGACCCTTCATATTCAAGCCTTTGAAAAGTCATGTGGTGACCCTTTATGACCAAAAATATCCTTCCCACTTTTGTCCTTATCTTTGGTGACTTTTCGTATTCCTCAAAGTGTCATTTTATGAGAAATTACACCCTTACTCTTTTGTCTTCACTTGGTGACTCTTGGTATTCTCCAAGATGACTCTTCATGGAAAAATGTGTCCCATCCTTCTTTTGTCTTTATCCCGTGGCTCTTCGACTTCTCCATGGGCCCTTCTTTTGTCTCATATGCAACTAAAAATATATTCATTAATATTAAATAAATATCAACTCATATTAGCCAATATATATTTATTACAAACAATATTAAATGTAATGGGGACTTTATCACCAATAATGCTAGACCTTTGACATCAATAACAATATTTTCAACAATCTCCCCTTTTGTCATTGATGGTAACCTCAATCCTGAAACTACCACATCCTGTCACCTGCACATACTATCATCTGAAAACATACAGTAACTCCCCCTTACTATAGCAACCTGTACTTGTTCCCTGTATCTATTTTTTGCACCTGTACCTGTACCTATTATTCTCTCCTTTTGACATCAATAGCAAAGGGCCTACTTTGAGCTAACACTTAGCTCCCCCTCAAATGATGTTGAACATCAATGGTAGGAAGTAATAGAAATTACTCCCAACTCCTCTCACAAATATTTGAATGTATCATTTGATCGTGCCTTTGAGAAGATATCTGACAATATATACACATTGTTTCCTGTCCTTTGAGCATCTGAAATCAACTCATTTGAATCTTTTCTTCTAATCTCACAACCTTCTTTATGAAACTTTAATGTATATCTTTGATCACATATTTGACTAACACTCAACAGATTATGCTGAAGACCTTTTACATATAAAACATTCTTAGTCTTAGTTCTACCATAATCCAAACTCAAAGTACCTTTTTCGGCTACCCTGACAGTGGTTTTATCTTCGAATCTCACTATACCACCATTGATCTTCTTTAGAGATATGAATTTACTTTTATCTCCTGTCATATGCCTCGAACATCTGTTATCAATTAACCATGGTTGATTTTTACCTCTTACATGCAGGGCTGTCTGAATCATCATAAAATCTTCATGTTATTTCTTCTGCCATGAACATGTCTGAACCTTCTCCCTGATGAATGGAGCTTTGAGACTCTGATCCTTCTTCTGGATGAATGGAACTTTGAAGCTCTAATCCTTCTTGACTGAATCAAACATGCTTCTACAATACCAAGCTATGTGTCTGAAGTTGTTGCACTTATAGCATACTATGGTCTCTTCATCAAAGCTTGATAGAGGAGCAAAAGAGTTGTGGCTTCTGCTTGACTCTACTTGACTTTCTTTCTCCTTATTTTTAAAATTGTTAGCTCTTTTTTTACATTCTAATTTCTTGTGACCATATCCATTACAATAAAAACAATAGCCATAAAAATAAGACCTGTCTGTATATCTTTGCCTGATTGCCTTTTGTAGCTTTGTTCCTTCTAGTCTTCTCTGTTTGGAATGTCCTCTGTATTCTTCACTTCTCCCCTTTTTGTTTCCTCTTGTGTAAGAGCTTCAGCATAGCTCTTTTTTTTTTCAAAACCGATCCCTATCTTATCTGAATATGCTTTTTGACTTTTCAATATCTTATTCAGCATGTTAGTGCTATCTTCAAATTTTGAATCACTAACTACTTTATCACTGACTGCTTTCTTAATATCTTCTTTTAAAGAGGCAATTTCAATAACATACATTTGACATTTTTTTCTTGCTATTTCCAACTATGTTGTGAGGTCTTCTTCATTCTTCTTAGCTTCTTCAAAGTGTGCTTGTAGATTTTCAATTATTTCTTTTGACTCTTGTTCATTTTTCTCGATCTGGCACTTTAATCTTTGATTCTTTTTTTGAACAACTTCTAACTCTTTTAAGGCACAAATGAACTCTCCTTCCATATTCACTTTAGCTTTCTCCTCTTTTTTTCTTGATCACCTTCATGTATGGCCATGAATAGAATCTCTTCTTCTTCTGAATCACTGATTCCACTAACTTCACTTGAACTAGGATCCTTAGAATACAGGCTCTTCTTCTCGAAACTCTTCTTAGATTTGCCTTTGAAATTCTTCTTGTATGTAGGCTTTTCTTCTTCATCATCATTAACCTTTTCTGGGCATCTAGCTACAAAATATCCAATCTTTCCACAATTAAAATATTTAAAAGGTAATTTTCCTTGATATTTACCTATTCCTCTTTTTGGCTTGCGAATGAAAAGTGCTCCATTGTCATCTTCATCATCACTGAAACTATCACTTGATTCTTGAATCTTAGCTTTCTCCTTTGATGTCTTGAAAGCCACTTCTCTCTTTGAGGGTTTATCTTGTTCTGTTCGCATCTCATATGCCGTGAGAATACCATGAAGCTCATCCATCTTTAGCTTGGCTAAATTCTTCATCTCCTCGATTGGCGAAACATATGCATCATATCTCATTGGTAGATATCTCAAAACCTTTTGCACCACCGTTGACTCATCTAATGTTTTTCCAAGACCTTGAATCTGATTTATGATTTGATCAACTCGCAAAAGATAACTTGCTATATCTTCTTCTTCTTCCATCTTCAAACTTTTAAACTACCTTCTAAAAGTCTGCAACTTAGCTTGCTGAACATTTCCATCACCTTTGTAAATATTCTCAAAATTTTTCCAAGTTTCATGAGCAAATTTACATTGCATAACTTTAACAAATTTAGATTCACATAAACCACATAAAATAACATTTAAATTTTTAGCATTACATTCACTTGCCTTCTTTTATGCTGGAGTAATTGCAAATGTTTGTGGCTCTTCATATTCCTCCACCACTACTTTCCATATGTCGAATCTAAGGGCCATAAAATAAACCTTCGTCCTCATGCTCCAAAAAGCATAATTTGTTCTATCAAACAAAGGTGCCTTATTTGTAGAAAATCCTTCTTGTGACCCAGCCATCGTGCTTTCCCGATCTATCTTCAAGCTATAAAACTTTTTAAAAAAAGAACCTGCTCTGATACCAATTGTTAAGCATGGGATATATTGAGGGGGGGTGAATCAATATATCATATATCTTATAAATTATTTCTTTAACCAAATTTCACTTAATCAAACATTCAAGATATGCAATAAAACTCAAATAATAAACACCACACAAGATAGAGAGAGACACTAGATATAATGTGAAAACCCAATGTGGAAAAAACTACAGAGAACAATCTCAAGTATATGAATGAGCACAAACCCAAACAATATTCGCAAGCCAAGTTTGCAGGATCACCATACCCCTTTGTCGAGCACCAAACCATCTACTATTTGTGAGCACCAACCCACAGGAGCACCACACCCCTTTACCGAGCACCAACCTAGCTACTATTCATGAGCACCAACCCCTTTGTCGAGCACCAATCCAACAACAATTCGTGAGCACCAACCCACAGGAGCACCAACCCTTTTGTGTATACGATACACCTATCTCTCAATGTTGCTATCTCAACAAATGATAGATTAATACAACATCTCTTTTTTCTCTCTCACCTTTGCTCTTCTAAGCTAGATATAACAAATACAAATCATATTCATTTCTCACAATTGCTCTTCTAAGCTAGATATTACAATATCAAATCAACCTCTATCTTCCATATTTACAAATGGCTTCTCAAGCCTTTATTTATAGCTTTCCAAATGACCTTTGGCCTTCCTCCTTTGTGACCCTTCAATCCTCATGGAAAATGGTGCCAAACTTGTATGACCCTTCATATTCAAGCCTTTGACAAGTCATGTGGTGACCTTCATGACCAAAAATTTTCTTTCCACTTTTGTCCTTATCTTTAGTGACTTTTCGTATTCCTCAAAGTGTCTCTTCATGAGAAATTGCACCCTTACTCTTTTGTCTTCACTTGGTGACTCTTGGTATTCCCCAAGATGACTCTTCATGGGAAAATGCGTCCCATCTTTTTTTTGTCTTTATCCCGTAGCTCTTTGACTTCTCCATGGGCCCTTCTTTTGTCTCATATGCAACTAAAAATATATTCTTTAATATTAAATAAATATTAACTCATATTAGCCAAGATATATTTATTACAAACAATATTAAATGTAATGGGGCCTTTATCACTAATAATGCTAGACCTTTGACATCAATGACAATATTTCTAACAACAAATACGCTCGATTCCAGTATATCTTCTTGACATAATTTAATGCAACATGATGTGTTACTATTCCCAAGTTTTTTTTGGAGGGCTATATATTGGACTCTCTTGTATCATTCTGGGATCTCTCTCTGATCAGAAACAAAAAACTCTACCTAAATTGAAAGGTATTACTGAGACTTTGAGCTCAGATTGTTCATCATATTTCTTTGTTTGAACCAGAAAGCAAGTTACTTTCAGAGTTTGTGCTGTTATAACTTGTATCATTCTAGGAGATTGTTCTTATGTCTATTTATTAAATGTATTTTTATTTATGAAATTTAACAAGCAGAGCTAGTGGAGGTGACAAAGAAGGTGTCCTAAAGCCAGTTACTTTCAGACTTTGTGCTGTCATAGTTGTCTTCAGTGTGTTTTTATTTTTTATTTCTATGTAAAGAACCGTGGGACGACTTTGTGCCCTCATTGTTCTTCATATTTCACTCTTTGGCAGTTGAGGTGGAGACTTTGTGCCTCATTTCATCTTGTTGTGTTATTATACCCTATTACAGTTACTTGTCATCACTAGAAAGATTCTTTTTGTCTGTTGAACAACACTTTTGAAAGAAGAGGAGTGTCTTTAGTCATTTCATCAAGATTTCTCCTTTGATTCATGCACATCATCTCTGAAAAAAGAGAGATGGATGGTTTATCCTACTCTTGAGTGTTATTTTCTATATATATATTATATAGTTCTTGCATATCTACAGGGAACCTCCCCTTGATGAGAGGAGAGATTAGTCTCCTTTTGATGTGGTAAACCTACACATTTGGCTGACCAATCTTCTCGCTGTGGTTGATCAGAGTTATTTTTTTTATCAGTATGCTGATTGACAAAATATTCACCCAACAACCTTGATGACAAGTGTGAAGATAGACCTAGAGGGCTAGTGATGAATGACTGCAGACAATAAATGATAAGTGACAAAGGGAAATTCATCAGTTGATGGTCATATGAGGGATGTTACAACCTTGTTTCTACCTTCACATGATAGTTAAAATGTGTTAAATATCCCTATGGAAATTTTAGACAGTCAAGTGAACTCATCACCAAAGGGTAGTTTCAAAGAAGAACCATGTAGTACATCTACGCCAACCTGAAATATATGTCATGTTTGTGATGGACACCTATCTCGGAGGAATTTTTGACCTCTTTTCCACCTCATTCTCTCATGTTGTAACAAGTTTCCATAGCTTGACACATGGACTTGTGACCCTTCCACTTCTCTTCTTCTCTCTCCTCTCATATGCTCTATTTATACAAGCCATTTTGGAATTTGTACTGAAGCCACACCTGGTATGGCAAAGCTTTGTTGGTTTAAATATTGTATTTTCCTTTGAAATAAATATTTCCAATCCAGTTTTGATTTTATAAAATTATTTTCTAAGTATGTGAAGTGGTGGATAGTGGAATGACAAGTGATAAGTATCTATCCTTGTGTTCTCTTTACTCTCTCATGTTTGGTGCAAGTAGTTATCCCTCTAATAGATCACATGAAGTGTAGCTAATGTATTTGTCTATCTCTAAGTGTAAAAGAGTATAATTAGTGTTTGAAATATAACCTCTTGTTCACTTACCTTGATAGGTAAAATGCATATCACCTCAATGTTTGAAACACTTATGTTATAATAATCTAAGATGTTGAGACTAGTATTGTGAGTCATGTTTCATAGTGCAATTTTATGGTAGTCTAGTGGAGATCTATCTGGTATATCACCTCATTATCATAGGTTAATTTTCATGTTACTTCTATCCCTTTTCATCTAAGAAATCAAATAGTGTAGGTGATAAGCTATCAAAGACTAATCTAGGGAGCTAGCCCTTAAACCTAGAGGTTTACCTCTGCTATATGCAACCCACAGGCCAAGAGGTAATCCCATGTTATCCAAATATAGGAGAGGGTTGAACACCCTATCTTAGGGTGCAATATTTGGCTATAATAGTTCTCTTTCAACATTATGGTATTGTCACCAAGTTTATCATCTTTTGTGTTAGGTGTTTACAAAGTTTGTTCCTCATTATTTTCTAGAGCAGAATATTCTCTGTAGGCACTAGAGCTTCATCAAAGAAACTATCTTTTTGTTCCAAGAAAGTGATGATATATTCATCGTCATTGAATAATTTTCAATGCTTAGAGTTATCTAACACATTAATGAGATATAACATTTCAATGACATATCGGTCTTTGTCAATTTCTGGAGGAGGAATCATCAAGGAAATAGATATGATTAGGGTGTTAGATTTTGAATTTTATACTCATGGGATTGCATTAATAAAGAAAATTTGAAAGGATTCAATATAGTCCTAGACCTTATTTTTATAATGTTTAAGCCTATCATTTTTTACCTAATATTGGCCTTGTACTTATTTGATAAACAAGTCAATAACACCTTGTACTTTGAGGTTCTAGATTCTCATTTCTTCTACTAGCTCCAATCCTAGTAGTAGTGCTTCATACTCAATAGTATTATTTGTGCACTCAAATTGAAGTTTGTATGAGAAAGGAAACGTTTTTTTTGTGGAGAAGTTAGTAATATGCCAACACTTGAACTAGTCACCAAGCATCTTCCATCAAACTCTAAAGTCTAGATATGATTAGAGTCACCTTCCACCAACTCAGGGTGTTCCATATATTTTTCAACCATCATCATGTAAGTGTTAGGATCTATTTCTTTATATAAGATGTATGCAAGGCGATCATTTGAATTTTTCACTAAGAGCTTTGATTTTGGTTTTGGGAGTAATCTCTCATTATATCCTTTTACAAGAATCACAACCTACATCCAGTGCAATTTGATTTCTCCTCCAAGGTATCTATAGAAAGACTTACTCAAAAGCATTCCATAGATAGGAGGAATGCCTTCCACAAATATGGTCCTTTTTACTCTCTTTTAGGGAAAAATAGCCATAGAAATTTGTGTGTCCTTTATCTATCTAATCAGTGGAACTTGCTTTGCTTCCATGTCAAAACAAAAACCAAATATTTTATTGCAATTCAATCCCAAGGAGTGTGAAACTTTGGCTGACATGACATTGTTTGAAGCCCATAAATCGATTATGTAGTTGTTCAACCTAAAGCTAATAATAAATAGATACACATATAAAGATTTAGGTCTTTCATTAATCGGAGAGTAATGGCTATATTGTTTTGAAAATCAAATTAAGCCATCTTGATATGTGCTCCTTAATGATATGCATTGGAACTTCCTCCTTTGATGAACTTGACCAATCTATCCAATTATTCAATGTTGTTCTTGAGGTATTTTGTTTGAAAAATATGAACCTTAGTCCTATTCATATGATTGATTACATTGAAGGAAGAATTTTTATGTTCTTCATTGGTAGACACATGAGGAGATTTCATATTATGATACCTTTCTAGTTGTTTATATTTTGAGAAATTTGGCGAAGGAGTACCTCTGTTGAGAAAAAAACAGGGAACAAATACAACTTTAGGGGCCTATTTCACATTTTACTTATGAAATCCTTTATTCTTCTCAGAAGTTTTTATCCTTTCATTTTGAATTTGGGTGAATACTACATATGAATGTCTATTCATATTCTCAACACTTTCATTGTAATCATCATCTTCAGATTTCAAAGTAACCCATAGTGGAGTCACCATCAAGTTCTTAAACTTTAGGACCAGAGATACTTAAAACATATTCTTTAGGTGGTTCTTCAATAGTGCATAATTGTAGCATTTTGGCCATTTCTAGACAATTTAAATCATCGTGATCATTGGTGGCATGAAAAATTTAGTGTAATGAGTGACAATAGGAGTTACTTCAATAGTAAGATAAGAAGTTAGAGGAGGCAACCTATGATGAACATTACCATGATATGGAATAAAGGGTCTCCTAGGTACATCCTTGTATGAAGTATTATGTGATTAGAGAATCTGCGTCTTTAAAGCCAAGATGTCATTTTCTAATTTTTGAATCAAAGGATATGTTGAATTGTGCTCTTTTCTTTTGACCAAATTCTTCTTTATTCTTCCATCCATGATCATTTCATATTTAATTTATGTGGCTTGGGTTTGTGTAACCACCAACATTACAGGGTGATTCCTCCATAGGAAGAAGCTTACTTTAGGCACTTGTGCATTCAAAAAGAAACATTTATGATTTTCCACTATAGGCATTACATCAACTAAAATTTTATGAACCAACTTATTGAATTGAGATACGAAATCCCTCATAGGATCATGAGACTCTTTATTGATTTGAGACAATTGTGCCAATAGTGATTGTTCATCTTCAAAAAGTTTAAACCTTTCTTTGAATTTATACCTCATTACTTGCCAATCTAGAATGGAAGCAATGAGCAGATGGTGAAACCATTCTACTACTCCTTCGGCTAATGTCTCCATGAACAACCTAACTAACACATCTTCATGTTTGACACCAAGGATACTACAAGCAAAGAAGAAATATTTTATGTTCATTAGGGTCTTTTCTACCATCATAGTAAAATTGGGAAAATTATTTATTGAACCTTTTGGTAGTTCATGAATTTGAGCACCCAAAGCTAACAGGCCTATGAACACCCTATGGTACAACAACAACCATGTTCTAAAAAATAATTACTCCTAGAAAAAATATGTTCGGTAGGGATAAAGTTTTGTTTATAGGCCATACTTTTTTAATCAATTTGGGAGAATGTTTGAAACTAAACTGTTCTTGCAGGTCAAAGAACAGATCATAAATACCTTTTTTCTTGATAGAGATTGTGTATCTTTTATTATCCAGGATGATGAAATATCTTAAGGAGCTTTGTGGATTTTGATCTGATCACTTTTATTCTAGAAATGAGTGCAAAAATTCTTTGAGTAAAATCAACATGTTATTCTTCATCTAGCATAGTTGTAGTTCTTTGAAAGTGAGAATTATCCACCATGTTGTCCTAGAAAAACTGTCATAAATCAGAAGAAATATTTGTTTGTGCAACTTGCATTCAATCAACGTTTAATTAGATACTTAGATTTCAATTTCTAGGGATAATCATATAAATGACTATAACTAAAATATTATGGGTTGCAAATAAAGTACATAACGTGCCCCATAGTGGGTGCCAAAAACTATTGGTGAAATATTTGGTACTTTGTGGAAAATATGGATTTCAAAACAATATAGGAGATTAAAAGTCTCTCCTCTATTATGAGGGGAGATTCATTTTATTTAAAGTAGTAAAAACTAATTTATAGTATGTATAATATTTACAAGTTGAACGAGGGGGTTTATTGACATTCAATTGAAAATAAAAATAAAGAGAGAGGGAAGGTGAAGAGTCATAGGTGAATGAGCAAACATGGATTTCATTCAACCACATAATGAAATAAAATTGAAAGGAATTAAATTACTTTAATAGATTAAACACAATTGGTGCTTGGAACAACGAATTATGCATTAACATAAGAAAATTACATACCCATTAAGGAAAACAAGACATAAAATTATGGTATTTCCTTGTTTCATGGATAAAAGAGTGAGCACAAAGTTTCCTTCTTCCTCTTAAAGATTCAAAAATTGTGGACATCCAAAAATCCCCTTGTAAAATAGCCATTTTTGTATTTATAACAAGAGGGAATGGGCTAACCCTTCATATTCAAAAATAACTCTTGGAATTCTATTTTTCATCCTATTCAATCTTCTAATTTTTTTAATTTTACACAAAATAAAATATGAATTTTTTGAAATATAAGTTAGACAAAATAGAAAATAAAATATGTAGACTCCATTGGGGAGCCTTTGTAGGTGTAGCGTCTGGTGTTGAAAAACCTAGTGTAGTGGAAGAACTTTTGACACATTCTTTGTCTCAAGTAGCATTGAATTTTTTGAACTTATTTACTTCTTCTATAACATCATGACCTTTCAGGACTACTACGTGCTTACACTTCTAGAGTAGGGGTTATTTATTTTTCCATATTTATTTACTATAGTATTTTTCCCTTAGTTGGAGTTTTCCTACTTTCATGGATAAGCTTGATTAGGTGTACTTGGATTTATAGTTGACCAAAGTAATAAGAAGTAACTTTATTGACCAACTATTCTAAGTATGAGAGTTACTCTTCTATTCTTACCTCTTTATGCACTTTCCATGGAGCTTTCTAGGGAGGAGTTACACATACACTCCCCTATATGTACACCTCACACTTGAGAGCTTTTGTAATGGAAGATTAGTATTTTGGCTCCTATTTGTCTTATGCAATATTATCATATTGATTTCATTTAACTTGTAGTTATGTGTTGTATGCTTGTTTGTCTTACACCTGTCATGAACCTGTGCATTTGCATGATCTAGTGATCCTAGCCATAACTCTGATATGGTATTAGAACACCAAGATAGTATATGCTAGTTTGGTTATTATTATTAATGTTTTCTAAAATGTTCAGTTTACTGTGTATTGGTTTGTAAGTTTGTTACAAATCTGGTTTATGAATGGTCAATGCAAATATCTAAGCTAGTGGTGAGTTTGTTTACACACCCACATCATAGATACATCTTGTTTGGCTCTATAACAATCCACTCAAATTTGGTAGCGTGGTGGATTTGATCTTCATATCCCTGTTTGACATCTTTGGTGACAACATCATGTCTCCTACGAATAAACTTATCCATGCTTTGCCTTCACACAACTATTAATAGATCCAACCATCATTTTGGTAGTGTACCTCAACTCCTCAACACTAGAAATAAAAATCATCTTGTGCATGCCAAACCAAGGTTTCACAGTCCTATTTCAACATGGTTTTTGCAAAAAAAAATAAGGGTCCAAACCTAGTTTGGTAGCCTACCACACTCCTAGCCATGATCCAAGAGCTTTTCCATAGGCTATGGCCATCCATAGTATCCTCCATCAATAATGGCCCTTCAAAAGATTCCACACCATCGCCCTTCTGGTATACATATTTTTATTTTCTTAAAACCTCCTCACTTGCCAATCATGCTCTTTCAAAACCATTCTTGGTTTTGACCCATTTTTATAGAGGCAAAATTTTTTATAGGAAATTTGTGGTATTCCACTTGTATGTGATTTCAATTATTTAAAAAGGGCGGTTTTTAAAAACTATACCAAGTTATTAGAAGCTTATGTCACAAAATAATGTCAATAATACATTAATATTGACATGTTATACTAAGTTTTTAAAGAGTAGCGAGTGTAGTTTTTTTACTTGTTTTATTATAAAGATAATGAGTGGGACAATTTTTTGATTTTTTTTTTATAAAAATAATATATTGTGGAGAAATGTATTTGGAGAAATTTTTATTGTTCTAAAAATATTCCTACTTTCACAAGATGAAGATTGGAGGGTGAGGTCTGTTTTGATAGGTGGCCAAATCTCCTCGCATTCAAAACATTCATTTTACCTCTTGCTCAGTTTATACTTACCTTTCTTGGATGCACTCTCAGCTGAGCTCGATGTCCCTTTGCTTTACAAATTTTGTCTTTTCTGACACTGACACCAATTTCTCAAGACACACTCTCAACTATGCTTGACATATTTTGAGCATGTATTGTTTACAACATTAGGGGGGGTTCACCATTTCATAGTTCAGGTGGGGGTGTATTGTATATGGGTCACTCTATCATTATGTTTTCACTTATTTTTTTTGCAACAACTATAGCTAAAAACCACTACACACTTTATTTATACATAATAGATACAAATTCAATTAGTATTCTAATGCCATTTAACTACTATGAATGAAAAAACAAAATACAAATTATATTAAGGGGCAAGGGTTTACATCATAGTACAATGGGAAATGAAACTAACCCTAATACAAAATAAAACAAGCTAAGTGGTACAACCATTATGACAAAGCCTATGGGTTGTTATGTCTATCAGTTTATCTTTATCTTCTTTTTCATGTAGAGTTTTCTAAAAATATTAATGAAGTCTGGACCATATTGGAAATTTTTTGGGGAAGATATATGTATTGAGAGGGCATGAACTAGAGAATGAACTCATTAGTTTGAGTCCTATTAGTTTTGACACCCTTCAAGATTTCTTCACTAGGTTTAAGTCTTTAAGATTAAGTTGAAATAATGTGGGATATAGAAGAAAGATAGCCAACTTATTTTTTCTATACCCTGAAAACTAGGTCCATATTATTTTATCTTTGTCTCTACCTTCCATTATACTAAAAGTGCTTGAGGTACTACATTAAAGATGCATTAGTTATATGATTTTGTTAGCAACTTGACTTGGAAGTGAGAGAAGTTAATACATATGGGCACATTGAAATTCTCAAAACCTCAATCCCTAATTACTGGGAATGGGAAACAAAAGGATTCAAATAAAGAGAAGAAGAACAAAAACAAGGATCAAGAGAAGAAGAAAAAATCAACCTCTACCAAAACAATCACATAACCTCCTCTTCCAATGATAAAACTAACAAAGATAAGGTTAAGTGTGCTTATTTCAATAAAAATGTGCATGATGAACACAAGTGCATGAAGAAACAAATTGATCACGTAACTCATCTTCTAAAAAAGAATAACATAAGTGTTTCTGAGTCTATCAAGCATAATTTATCAACTCAAGTTTCTTCTAAATCAAAAGGAAAAGGTAAAGAGAAAAAAAGGGTGAGGCTCTTACATCAATTGTAACTCCAACCTCTTCATGGGTTATTGAATCAGGTACTTCCTACCACATGGGCTCTTCACAAGTTGAGTTTTCTTCCTTAGATCCTTGTAGCATGCCTTCAATAACTTTGGGTGACAACATTTCTGTATCAGTTGTAGGGAGGGGGTCAACTAAAATAGATGGAGAAACATTCAATAATGTTTTAAATGTTCCATCACTTTCAACTGATCTCTTATTAGTGTACCAAATCACTCACATCAGTAAGAACATGAGGGTAGAATTTTTACCAAATTCAATTATAATCAAAGAGTTGCATAATTATTCTATAGTGATAATGGGTATGAAAGATCACCAAGCTAGGTTATGTACATCTCATATTTTGCACTTGATTCTTCTCTGAATGTATTGCTGACTCATTTAGATGGAATTAGAAAACTTTGGCATGAGTGGTTTGACCACCTCAACTACCGCTACCTAGAACAACTCAAAAATAATGATATGGTCATATGCTTACCTTGTGTCTATTTATCTAAGGGTATTTGTGAGGGTTGTACCCTTAAGGAAACATTTTGAAGAGAAATTTTACAAAGGCAAAGTTTGGAGGGCTTCATAGGCATTGGAGTTAGTACACAATGATGTATTTGGGCCTTTTCCTAGTCTATCTTTCACAAGGGATAATTATGTCCTTAAATTCATTGATGATTTATTGAGATACACATGGGTTCACTTCCTTAGGCAAAAATTTAAAGTTTTTGACAACTTGTAAGACTTCAAGGTTCTTGCAGAAAAACAATTTAAAAAATCCATCAAGGTTCTTAGAACAAATAATGGGGGTGAGTATGTCAATAACAAGTTTGAGCAGTTTTGTACTATAGAGGGGATTGATTTATAGTCGATAGTTCCTTATAGTCGTCAATAGAATAGTGTTGTAAAACACACAAACATGTCTTTGAAAGAGATGATGAACTGTATGATTACTTTTAAGTCACTTGAACCATAGTACTAGGCTGAATCAATCAATTGTGCTTGCTACATTCAGAATAGGGTTTCCCACAAAGCTTTAAAGGACATAACTCCCTTTTAATCTTGTTATAATAGGAAACCCACAGTTTAGCATTTCAAAGTCTTCAGATTTCCAACTATGGCTCATATATCTAAGGAGAAATGCAAGGCTATGGAACCTCAAAATTAGCCTTACATCTTCATAGGTTATCTAGACAATGTCAAGGGGCACATCCTTATTCATCTAACCACATATGAGATGTTCATCAAGATAAGTGTTCACTTTCAGGAGAGTCCCATATACTCAACACTTGACACTTATCCTACTTCATTGGACTCACTTGGATTCTATTTAGATGATTTAGATCAACTTGAGCACATTGTAGAGGTTGAGGAAACTTCTTCTAGTTTTGATAGTGAGAGTAGTGATGGGGAATCATATCCATCCACATCTGGTCACAATTCAAAGGATGATATTTCTCTACCTGACTCATCCACTTCTTGTCATATTTGGGCCAAGTAAACACTGCAGAGTGTAGGCTCATGGGTTGGGGATCCTTTAAATGACATGTGGACACATTCAAAGTTTCAGAGTGGGTCACATGCCTTATATGACTCTACTATTGGTATGCATATCTTGGAGGAATGGACACAAAAAAAAATACAATATATGCAATGTAAAATCTTATATTATTTTCTATATAATAGTAAGCTTAAAAAGCTTATAAAAAGAAGAGTTGGTTTCAAAACCAACTAATAGGTGAAACCAACCCGTAATAAACAAAAACATAAAAAAATAATATATTACTTTGGATCATAAATGATCCCAAAAAACTCCCCCTTGATCCAAAGGGGTATAGAAAGACTGAAGCAATGAACTATGAGTCATCCAAGTAGACTTTGTTGCAAATACAACTGGTACACTATGCATCTTAGACTGATCAACAACCTGATCATCCCCGCCTTGAATTAGAATAAGATCACACCCTATCCAACTACATTGATCCTCACATAGAATGCATCCAACGAGTGATTTTATTATTAATGTGTATGGCACATCTCAAAATAATGCCCAACAATTACCAACATCTTTTGTAGGCCTTTTCTCAGCACTAACAATGATTGCAACTCAATACTGACTCATACCACAACCACCGATGACTGATCAAAAATTAATATGCAATATCTTCTCCCCCTATAAGGTGAGAGGTGATAATTCATGTAACAAATAAACTAAGTACAAAACACTATAATGCTCCACATCAAAGATCATATCAACACTAGATCTAAGAAAGCAAAGTACACAAGCCAAAAAATACTACTACATCAAATCCTAATCTTAAGCCTAGTATCTCGCACAAGATGGGTGTGTTACCATCTTAGAATATATAGTCAACATCTATGGAACAAGAAACTTCAAAATTATCCCATCCATCAGAAGAATAGCCAAAAGAGGAACTAGAAGAGTGACTAGAGTGATTGGAGTGACCAACAATATTTTTTTCTGCCTTTTGTTGATGTGGAGAGGACCTCCTTTTGGAGGGTCACTCTATAGGGAGGTGTCCTATGCCACCAAAATTTTATCATGTTTTCTCATATCCACTAGAACTAGAGGAAGAATAGCCATATGTAGAATAATGCCTATGCTTGTGCTTGTGTCCATGTGAATTTTGTGGTGATGCTCATGCTTCTGAGAACTAGAGTGATGTCTATACTTCGAAGAACCAGAGTGATGTCTATACTTCGAAGAACCAGAATGATGTCTATGCTTTGGAGAACCAGAATGATGTCTATGCTTTAGAGAACTAGAATGATCCTTATGTCCAGAAGGATGCTTATGTTTGGAAGTGTACTTCAGAGAGTGTTTTTATCTCTAAAGGTGCTTTGAAGAATGTGTTCTATTATGCTCATATAATGGATTTCCTATTTTGGTATAGTAGGCCTCCTTAGTAGGTTTTTCTTTTTTCTTTGCAAATTGTCACTCATGTTGAGTGGACAACTCATAAATGAAATCAAAAGTAGATTTTTTAAGATTATCACTAAGTTGTAACATTTCTAGAATGGTCTTGAAGCTAGGTATAAGGCCATTCAATACAATATAAATGAGCATTTCATCATCAATTTTCATGCCAATAGTGCCATATTCTTGTTTCAAATTATTAAATTGTGACACATATTTTGAAACATCTTTATCATTTGTTAGTTTAGTGTTGAGAAACTACATAAGAAGATCAATTTTCTTGTAGGAAGGTTATTTATCATATAAAGCTTTTAGAGATTTCTATGCTTTCCAAGATTCAGACTTGATGACCTCTATCTAAATTATAACTTGTGCATTACAAGTTGATTTCAATAAAGTAAGGGCATGCCTGTCACATCTATGAAATTCTACAAGATTTGTGGCATTGGTGGGCAATGTTGGTTGTTTTTCAACTACTTCCCACAAGTTATTGAATATTAATGTATTTTACATGTTCATTGACCATTTCTTATAATTTTTAGGAGTCAATCATCCATTTTCAGAAATTAAGTCACAATTTTAGCCATGGTATGAAATTGAAAAATAAGGAATGCTATCGAGGATTTGCCTTTACATTCAAAATAACCTCCAATTACAAGAGATTTCTGGGACTTATAAAAAAAAATACACCTTATAACTCCTATTACACCCTTATTTCTCCATTTTCATTGAAAATATGATTATGTCCTTATAACTTATTTTACAAAAATAATGTCAAAAATTAATTTTGACAAAAAATTATACTAATGGGTTTTAAACCCTAGATCTTTTTAACTTCTAAAGTTTCACAAAATATTTTCCACCAATTGCTCTACAATTATTTTTGAAATAAATATGGAAGATATGTAATTTGAAATTTGTATTTTTCTAGTTGTTCAAATAAAATAAAATAAATTACTACATGTAAAAATACATCTTTCATTAAATTTATTTATCTGCAGAAGGTAGGATGATGCCATAATAGGTCAATTTTACTTTGAAATTGGTTGGGACTACCATTGTTTAGGTGTATCATATATGTCAAAGTAATTGGTGTATGCTCTTCACCACCGCCACTTCAGACTCATCCTTGTTTGCTACAAAGAATCAAGAAAATTCATCTAAAATACCTTCCACCTTGGTGACAAGTTGTATATATTTTTTGGACAAAATTTAGATCAGATTCACGCTAGGATAAATCAACTGTATTGATCAACTAGTTTTTAATTATTCAAAATTTCCTTAATCTTATGCCACTAACTTTATATCTTCTGCTTGGTCATATGGATTTGATTTTGTAGGATGCTAATGTGACCTCTTAAACCTCGTATACAGATAGGTATATAATGAGAATAAATAAAAAAATACTACACAAAACAAATGTCAACTTGGAGTGTTATACTACACCATCCATTTACCAATCAAATTTGAATACAACTTTGTATATTTGAAGGATTTATTCCTACATGCCACCTAATACTCCTATCTTCTACATGGCTCTGATACCACTATTGATATGTGGATCATGGAGGAAGAGGCACATAAAAATATATAATGTATGCAATGTAAAATCTTATATAATTTTTTGTACAATAATAAGCTCAAAAATCTTATGGAAAGAAGAGTTGGTTACAAAACCAACCAATGGGTGAAACCAACCCATAATAAAGAAAAACATAACAAACTAATAAATTAATTTGGATCATAAATGATCCCAACATCTACCCTAGAAACACATACTTTATGGAAGGTAGCATGTATTCTTGAGTGGGATTTTGCCATGCATGAGGAGTATAAATCCTTAATCAAGAATCATACTTGGGATTTGACACTTCTCCCTAAGGGAAGAAATATGGTTTGATGTAGATGGATATATCAGACCAAGTATGCAAAAAATGGTCTGTTGACAAATTCAAGGCACAATTGGTCACAAAGGGTTTCTCACAGGTGCCCGACATCGACTACATAAAGACCTTTGCACAAATTACCAAAATGAACTCCATTAGATTCACACTTTCTATTATCATAGCCAATCATTGGGATGTTCATCATATGGATGTGAAGAGTGCCTTTATTCATGATGACTTTGAAGAGGAGATTTAAATGGAACTACCACCAGGTCTAGGATTCTTCATTTGTGTGCAAACTTTAAAAATTCATTTATGGCCTCAAACAGGCTACTCAGAGTTGGTATGCCAAGATGGATTCATTTCTTCTTCCAACAAGATTCACTAGATACCATTCAGATCTAAAAGTCTATCTCTTGTGGAAGGATGATTTACTTTTGATTATGATTCTTTATGTTAATGATCTTTTGATCACCAGGAGATATTCCTCATCCATTGCAATGGTGAAAGAAGTTATTCGTGATAGATTTTCCATGCCATATATAGTCTTATTACATTACTTCCTTAGGATCCATAGATATCAACCTGACTTAGGGATCTCTCTTGCACAACCCAAGTATGCTCTCAACTTACTTTCTCAGTTTCAAATGGCTAATTGTAAGCCAACTTTGACTCCCTTTTTCTTTGGAATCAATATTGACATAAATTTCACTTCACATTTGGTTGATGTTACCTTGTATTGACAACTTATGGGCATTCTTATCTCCTTGACACATACCAAACCTAATATATCATATGCAGTGGGCCTTGTCTCTAGATTTATGCAAGAACCCCATGAGTTGCACTGGAAAAAAACTAAGAGGATATTGCACTAAATTTAGGTCACACATAGATTCAAGATTCACTATAGATATGAAACTAACATCGACTTGATTGGATATACTGAATCAGTCTGGGTTGGTGATATTCAAAATCACAAGTCCACTTTAGATTACAATTTATCTATTAGTTCAAGTTTGATTAGTTGGTCAAGCAAGAAGCATAATGATATTACTTTATCTTTAACTAAGGTAGAGTATAGGGGATTTTTCAATGCTTTCATTAAGGCTATCTAGCTTCAAGGGATTCTCAAAAAGTTCTATATCCTATTTAGATAGCCTACCATCATCTATTGTGACAACTAGAGTACTATTCAAATTTGGAGAAATTCGATCCAACATTAGTAGACCAAACACAAAGAGATTCACATGCACTTCATCATAGAGATCACTCATGGGAACATCATTGATCTAAGATATTTCTAGATAAAAAATCAAACAACAAACCTCTTCATCAAACCTTTCACAGAGATCAAGTATCTTCACTTGTGGGCTCTTCTTGAGGTTCAAGATATTGCAACATCATCTTTTTTTTAGGGGGGGGGGATTCTAGCTTCTTCTTTTATGTCTCTCTCTCTCTCTCTTTTTTTTTGGGGGGAGGGATATTTTTTTACTTCAAGTTTTCTTCCTTTCTCTACTTTATGAGAGATTGCTTTGTACATGGGTACCTCATCAAGTCTTATTGTTGGGGCCCATTATTTTACACTGCTCATCTAAGCTATGCTTATGGGGGTGTTAGAGTAGGAGTTATTTATTTTCTCATATTTATTTATTATAGGATTTTTACCCTCACTTAGAGTTTTTCTAATTTCAAGGATAAGCTTGCTTAGGTGTACTTGGAGTTACAGTTTGATCAAAGGAAGATGAAGTAACTTCTTTGACCGACTATTCCAGGTATGGGAGTTACTCTTCTATTTCTACCTCTTTATCCACTTTTCATGGAGCTTTATAAGGAGGAATTATACATGCACTCCCCTATATGTACGCTTCACATTTGTGAGCTATTATAATGGGAGATTGGTATTTTGGTTCCTATTTGTCTTATGCAATATTCTCATATTAATTTCATTTAGCTTGCAGTTGTGTGTTGTGTGCTTGTTTGTCTCACACCTATCATGAACTTGTGCATCAATATGATCTGGTGATCCTTGACACAACTTTGATACACACCATGTAATCCATCTCTCAGAAACTAATAACATTGCATTCAGAATCTCTACCAGTCCAACCAATTGATTATTCATTTCTTCGATTGAGACATGGATCTCATTGATTACATTCATGGAAGCTATGCTAAAAGAGATTTATTTGAAAAGTTCTTTTATAACTTTCTTGAATTGATCCTTAACTTCATCCGTAGTATGCAAAGTGATTTCATATTTTTAGAACATGTCATAATGAATCTCATTCGAGTTATAAGAGATCAAATTATGCTTCTCCTTTACGGTATTGATTTTATCCTTTAACTCTTTTATCGCTTGGTTAAGAACCTCAATATTTTGAAGGATACATTCATACCATTTACATGAAGTCTCATCTTTTGGTTTCTCAAATATTATATATTTGACCATCACATCTATATCAACTTTAATCATTTCAGGAACATCTTTTTTTACATTCTCCCATATACTTAGCTTGCTTATGTGAGCTTTGATCTATTGATTTATGTCAATGAATTCTTTATCAATTGTTGTGAGTAAATTCATAACCTCATTAATGTATTTAATTCCACTTATCAATGCTTCATCCACCTAAGATTCCAAAGTCTTACCATACAAATTGTATTTGCTAATTGTGGCAATGGATACCTTTCTTATGCTCGACACTTGAGAAGGATCATCAATCTAAGGTGCTATTGGCATGTTAACAGGATTGATAAAGTAGTTGACATAACTTTCCAAATACTTGATCTGGTCTTGGAATTGTTATTGGGTAAGCATTTTGATCTTTTAATTATTATTTCAGTAATCTCGCTAAAGTTATGGATGTCACTCTTCCTGGTCGCCTCTCTGAGTGATATTCTCTTGAGAGTATAGTCACTCGCTTTCATCTCTAAGACATCCTTCTCCACATTGAGTTCTGTTATTTAAAAAAATTGAGCATGAGAAATATCTAACACCAACCTATAATTAGTTTTAGCCTTCTTAGGAGGAGGAGTCTTGAGAAGATTAATTACAACACTAAATTTGGGTATATTTGCTTCCACTATCCTCTTTATTTTATTGAGCATTGGTTGTGTTGGGTGAATATTTTTTCGGCCAGCTAACTGGTGACCAAAATAGTTCCTATCACCATAGCATAGGAAGATTGGTCATCCAGGTGTGCAGCTTTACTACATCAACCAGAGACAAATCTCTCCTCTCATCAAGGGGAGGTTCCCTATTAAAATTGTGGAGGCTATATACTATATAAATAAGCTGAAAGTAAGACATATGGGTGGGATAAACCATCCATTTCTATTCTTTTAGAGATGATGCTAACAAACAGAGGAGAAAATATTGGTGGAAACATTGAAGGCACTTCTCTTCTTTTAGAAGTGTTCTTGCAGGAAACAACAGGAGTTCTTTTAGGTAAGATAAGAAACCAGTAACAAAAGGGTGCAGTAACAATAGGATGAAATAGAACGCAAAGTTTCCACCTCAACTGCCCAAAGAGTGAGATATGAAAAACAATGGGGGCACAAAGTCATCCCAAGGTCCTTTACACAGAAATGGAAAAGAAAAACACACACTGAAGACAACTATGACAACGCAAAGTCTGAAAGTAGTTGGCTTCAGGACACCTTCCTTATTGCCTCCACTAGTTCTACTTGTTAAATCAAATAAACAAGAATGCTTTCAGAAGATAGACATAAGAACAATCTCCTAAAGTAACACATGCTATCACAACACAAAGTCTACAAGTAACTTGCTTTCTCATTCAATCAAAGAAATATGAACTACAATCTGAGCTCAAAGTCTTAGTAATGCCTTTCAATTTGGACAGAGTTTCACTTCTGGTAAGGGGAAGATCTCCCTTCAAATGATACAAGAGATTACATTATATAGAGGCCTGAGGGAGGCCTGGCACTTTGTCCCATGAAACGGCCCAAACTGCACATTCAATGCCTTGAATGCATCTTCAATTCTATTAAGGGGGCGTGATGGAACAGAGGCAGTCGCCTTAACTGTAGCATGTTGATTCATCTCCAATATCTTCTTTTGAGTCTGAATGATCTTTTCAGTTCCCTCAGATGTTTGCATAGTTGTTCATTTTGCCTTCACTGCAAAGGAGACAAATAGGCTACGCCTTTAATGTTTAAAGGCTCGAGAAATCTATCAGATTTTATTACTGTGTAGATCCTTGAGATCTTTTGTGTTGCTTTCTTCACCCCACAGTAATTAGAGCTCTCAAGCTCTCCCTCTTCAGCTACTTTTCAAATTCAGCGCCACGTTCAAAAGTTAGCAGACATTTCATCCTCTTAAATTTGACGTCTCTGGGGCCATCAATGGTTCACCATTTTAATGGCCTGGGTGGCCTTTAGGCTTTCTCTCTCCAGCAGGCTATGTTTCTCTATTTGCTTCACATTATTGACACGTGGCATGTTCCACTTTGACTCACCAGGGATGTGGCAGCTTTCGGTGTTTCCTGGGAATCATGCGGATGACGACAAGTGGCGCCTTCCACCAAGTTCTAGCGAGACTACGGAGATCAAAAGGATTTATTCAGACTATCTCAGATGATGACACATGGCACATTTTGCTCACTTCTGTGACTTACCCGAGGCCTACTATGGTCTTTAACGAAAACAAAAAGTAGAAGAAAGAGGCCACGAATAATGACACTTGTCGGCTTCAGCCGAGCTTTGGAGGGGACACATGGCATGTTCTGCTACTCTTAGACGAATACATTAGGACCTCCCACAGTTGCCACTTGTCACCATCTACGGGACTCTGAGAAACTTATCGAAAGAAGCCTTTTAGCTTATGAAAAGGTTGGAGACGTGGACACCGACACTTGTCACGCTTCGCAGAGTTTCAATGAGACACATGGTAGCTTCCACGGGATTTTTCTTGAACCTGTTGATTGAACCAATTGTTCGCTGCTTCTTTCTTTGACTGAGGCTGCCTTTGAATTGCTTGAACCTTTGAACTCTTTCGGTTCAAAGTTTGATTGGTTCATTCTCTTTATTTGGCTAAGCCTTGGGTCTTCTGAACCAAACGCGTTGAATCATTAGGTTGTTGAACCTGTTGAACCATTGAACCAAAATGGTTCAAGGTTAAATGGTTTATGCCTCTATTTTTTCGGTAAGTGTTTGAAGCCGTGGAACAGTTGAACTTTGTTGAACTTAGACGAAGTGTTTGACCCGTTTGAAGCTTGCCACCGATATTGAACCTTGAACCCGTTGAAATTTGAACCAAAGTGGTTCAAGGTTCAACGGTTCATTGGTTTATTAGTTCATTTGATTAGAAGATTGCCGATGACACTTTTTCAATTGAACCAAAGCGTTGAACCTGTCTCGAAAGTGTCCAAGTGCGAGAAACTAGTCCCTTTTGATTGAACTCGCCTACAGAAGCCTTTGAACCCGTTGAACCTTCTAATCCCTTTACTAAAAAAACTTGAATAATGAAGAATTTGAAAGCTCAGAGCAAAATTTGAAAAGGAGAGACAAATTCAGATCGTACAGGGCCAAAATAGCTTCATATGTTGTCCCAAAATTGAGTGACATTTTTGGGGACCAACAGGTTGCATCTGAAATAACATAGTACTAAAAGAAGTAATTTGAGTTCCAATTGGAGTAAGTGTGGGCTACTTTGGAGGAGTAGCTTTGGGGAGAGGAGGAACACTTGGAGAGACTGAAGGGGATGAAGGGCCATGTCAACTTATTTTTAAGGTTCTTGCTATGTTGTATTAGTGTTAAGAAGAGAAGGATCATCGAGGGGGGAAAGAGAGGACTGTATCATTACAATGTTTTTTGTTACCTTCTTTTTGCCAATTACAAGACTTTATTCACAAGTTTTTTTGGTTGTTTCCCTTAATTAGGGTTATTTTCATCATCACCATATTTAAAACTTGAAGAGCTAAGTGTTTTAGTCATCATGATAGCATTGTTCTTCTTTGGAGTTAGTGTGGGATCCTGCTTGGGAGGAGCTAAATTATTTCCCTTTTTGAAGATGCTTGCTCCAGTTATTTTGGTCAAATTTTATGAAACCATTTCTTTATTCTGGATCATACTTTTTAGGTTCTCCCATGCACATCTACTAGTTCTCTTATTGACCAATTTATAGTGGGAAGGGGAGCAACTAAAACTCTATTTGTGTATTTGAGGTCAATGAGTTCAGTCATGTCATCAATTATGCTGGTGAGGAACCCATTCTTTATAGAATGATTTGATTTGATCCATAATCATCTAGATCTAGTCTCATCAGACTAATTCATATTCATCTAATAAATCTGCCAAGTAGTCCTCCAAGTGAGGCACATGTTCATAGTTTGAGTCAATACCAAGGCACCTTTTACATATCTCCGACTAACATATGATTGAATATTGAATTGAGAGATGGCCAATTAAATGTCTTGGGCATTAACTATGTTTTACATGTGAATTACCCTAATTAAATAGTGAATGAGATACCCAATTTGTGTTTATATCTAAAACATTTAGGCAATGCACCCAATTGTTTGCACAATTCTATCAATATGATCTTTTCATTTGCTAGTCTTAGAAGCCTTAGTAGATAGTCTTCAATACCACCAAACCTAATATAGATGAACTTTTGATATTAAAGATAGTAGTTATTGTAATGGTTGATCAAGGTGGTTGCTTCATCTAAAATTCTTCTGCCCCAATCTTCATACAAAATTTTCACCTCCCTCATGGTGAATGCACCATTCATCCTTGTGAAATGTTTATTTCTTTCTATCAGCGTCAGCTAAGGAAAACATTCATAGTCTTGGGTGGTGAGAGTAGTGCTTCCATGTTGTTAGATCCTTGGATAGACCATTTTAGAATTCAAAGAATACATGAGGTAGGAGGTCATAAAGAATTATTTTGTTCATTTCACATTTAACATCTGGTGATGTAAGGAGTCACTGATCATCTCTTCCCAATTGATGAATTATTTACCATGATAGATGATGTTCATTGGTATGAACATCCACTGGGGGAAACTTTTAGTATCTTCATTCCATAATAGTTGGTTCAGGAGGGTGATCGTGTCTGAGAGGTCCTCTTGAAAGTATATTATGTAGAAGTTTTGGGGAAATTTTGAGACTCTTTCTCTTTTATTCTTTGATGATGAATTATTTATAGAAGTCAAGCATTTGTTTGTATCTTTGTCCCAATATTTTTGCCCCTTGTAAATGCTCATGCTAACAACATATTTAGGGACTAAAATCCTCATTGTCATTACCATAGTTATGCCATCGATTTTGGCTGCAAGAGCTCCACCACTAGATTTAATCTTGCAAGTTGATGGGTCATGTTGTCTCACATAGGTGAATAAAAATTCAAAACATTAGACTAAGTTGGGGAAACCTACTACTTGAAGAAGAACACTCTCTATAAACTTCATAACTAATGTGCTTGGATTTTTTGGGTTTAGCCTGTGGTGAAATTACTCCAGGTCTACATGTCTGATTTGGGACTCAACAAAATTAGGGATGTCACTGCCCAATACCAATAATTACTTGTACCCCATGTATTTTACTTAATCTTGGTGATTTATGGGTATGCAAAAGTAGTTTCACAGGTGAAGGCAAGGAGTCTAAGTAGAACTAGGGGTAGGAAATGCTAGATTGGTTGGAATGAATGGGAAACAATGATCATAAGGAAAACTCTTGGAACTGGTGAAATGATCTCCAAACATGATTCTGAAAAGAGAAGAGAAACTCTATGAATGAGATAAATAGTTTAAAGGGCACTGTAAATTTCTGAGGGATGTGGGAAAATTTTGGGTAGGTCATTGGCAGTAAGGAGAGAATATGGAACATAATTTTAAACCATAAAATGAAATCACTTAAATAAAAATTAATCAAATGATCCTTAAGAGGGCATATATAGGCCCCCAAATGACTTGACATGTAATGGTTGACTGTTAGGAACTATGCACACATGCACCTGGGAGGGCTGATGTATAGGTTATGACACCTCTACCAACATGCAGACATATGTGCATGTATATTTGTGTAGATGTGTTCACACATCCTCACATCCATGAGGATGATCGACCAGTTTTTTATGACACTAAGATGCAAGTTGTCTAGGGATGTGTGACATGTCTACATGTCCCACATGGTCTGAAGGATACGATACACAAATTTTGTAATGTGTAATATGTGAATACACACTTTGAGCACATTCTTTGTTTCTTTTCATACTTATCCAAATTTTCATTTTTCTATTAATTTTTAAACTCTCAATTTCTTACAAAATTATTTGGCATAAAGATTGAGATGTTGTTCCGACTCACGACTAAAATTGGTGTTGACAATTTTGAGAATAAGGATAGACTATTAAATGTTTTAAGAACAAAATATTTTCTTTCTCCAACGTTAATGGTTAAACTATCTATGTCCATTTTGATTTTTTTCTCTCTAATCATACTCCCATATCTTGTAGAGTGGACTGGGTCATAGGGCAGTTTAAAGTACCACAATCATTTTATCCTCAACACCTAACTTCTAAGTCATGTTGACATCATCCATCTATTTTTTTGGGTTTGAAATCTAGCACCCTATCCACCTTATGCTACCAACTTGATAGATTGGTTGAATGAGGCTATTCTATGCACCACCATCTTCTTCTGTCACTAGGGAAATAAATTATTCACATTAGAAAGCAAGGAAAGGAAGTAATGCTTAATGAAGTTCAAATAATTTACTCCCTACTTGAGCATGACCCTTTTGATAATCAATTGTAAAGTCTTGCCACCTTGCTCAAACACTAAATTTGGAAAAAAATGGTCACGCTGCCAAAGGAGCTCAACTATGTGCTCGATTACATTAGTTGAAGGTTGGAGACAAGGCTTCCATGTATTTTTTTGAATCCCTCCATGCCAAATAGGTCTGAGACCAAATCAAGGACATCATGTCAACTCAAACTAGGCTCACCTATCTTCCAGACATATCCTTAGATTTCTGGATCACTATAGGTTAGTGCTTTGAGTTCAAGAAGAAATGGTGGAAAGGTCTTGAGCTCTGCAAGAATGCATCGATGTGGTTCCCCACAAATCAAAGACTATATTTCAACAACTTTGTGATGCACCGTTGAGCCTCCAGGAACTCACAAAAGCTCTCCACTGCATGAGCAATGATAAATCTCCTAGCCTTGTTAGATTTACTTGTGAATTACACAAAGCCACATGGGAATTCATTGGTCTTGACCTATCTCATGTTTATATATAAGCCACACAAAACTATGCTCTAAGTGCATTAATAAATCAAGGTAATATCAAATTTATTCCTAAAATTAGGGATCTAAATCTCATTACCAATTGATGGCCTATCACCCTATTAATTGTCTCTTATAAAATCATTACTAAATCTCTTGCCAATCATCTTCATCTCATTTTCCATACATTTGTTAGACCAGAACAAACGAGTTTGATTAGAGGTCGATACATTTTTGACAACCTTATAATGATCTCAAAAGGAATGGAATGGGTAGATCTTGACATCAAAGAACCATTTTTCCAAAATTGGACTTTGAAAAATCCTATGATCGAATTGAATGGCATTTTATCTTGGCCATACTAAAGGCTCTTGGTTTTGACTAGATTTTTATCTCAACAATCCAAACCTTAATAACAAAGGATTTTATTTGCGTGACTATTAATGGTCCCAAATTTGACAAAATTTACTAACACCACTCCATCTGATAAGATCTCCCTATTTATTTGGATTTGTATGTTATTTCTACTAAGGCTTTATGATATCTTATTGCCTCTAAAGGTAAACGAGGTCTTGTTATGGATTTTGTTCTACTTGACTGCTCTTCTTAGCTCATCAATGGACACTTTGATGATGAAACCTTCCTCATGCTTTAAGAAAAAGAAAAAACCTTTTCAAAAGCTATGAATTGCCTTGATAGCTTCTATTTAGCCTTTGGGTCTAGTTTGCAATGGAGTAAGACTCAGTGTTTTAGGCAAAGCATGATGCCATGCCTGAGTGGCTCCTTCAATTTCAATGGAAATGGATTACTTGAGGAGAATAAATTAAATTTCTTATCATTCCATTTGCCTCTGATAGTTATTCTATATAAGTATGGCAATATGTTATCAATCATGTGGAGAAGGTGGAATACTAGATTACCAAACCACTTTCCTTAGAAGGGAAATTATAAGTTTGCACCAAAATCCTAGCGGCTAACCATGCCTATTACTCATCTGGTTGGGTGCCTTCTAAAGCTTCTTATGATAAATTAGCTAAAATTATCAAGGGTTTCCTTTGGTCTAATGCCAAATAGATGAGGGGATTCCATTGCATTGATTGGAACATTTGTTGCCTTTCACATTACAAAAGAGGTATATGAATTATTGATATTCATAGGCAAAGCACAAATTTATGCGCTAAATGGTTTTTTAGAACCATTGAAGGTAATGAATCCTAGAAAATTATTCTAAGGCATTGTATATCTTCTGGATCCCCCTTTAGTAAACTTAGCTAGAAAAATATTGGATTTCACACCCTTCTCATCATGACAACTCTTGCCAAAATTGAAGGTTCTTTTGTGGCCAATAGTATTTAAAAGGCTTTTGAGGCTTTCAAGCCTCACCTAAGATGGATTGGGGATGTTTTTCACACTGGGTTATCTTTTAATGATCATAATATATGGTGGTATCCTATTATGACCAATTCTATTATTTTCTAGAATCAAAGCTCTCAGGTTGTTTACAAAAGGAATTCATACTATTTGAGATTTGGTCTCTATTAGGGATTAGATCCCTTGACCAACTTTGAAATAAAAATATTACTTGAATAATATGGACTTACCTTTCATTATTCATATTCAAGAGATGATGCTAAATGTAATGTTGTACAAGTTGGGTTTGTAATCACCCCACTCATGGTGGAAGGACTGGAGGTGGAATTGTGGCACCCATTTTAAAAACTACTCTTTAGGTCTTCTATATCAAGTGATAATTCTGTTTTCTTATACTCTATATAAGTTCAATAGGCAATGAGGTCTTAATTCCTCCCCCAAAACATGGTTTTTCTAGCTTGATCATATCTAGAAGGCTTGTGTGGAGCCTAAGCTAGCCCACTTCCTTTAGTGCTTGGTTTACCAAAGCCTTCCGCTTAGGGAGCAACTCTTCCATATGGGAATTTCTCAACCCAAGTGCCATGCTTACAAGTACCTAGAATCCTTCGAACATATTTTATGGTTTTTCCCCTGAGTCCAATTTGCATGGAGTTTGATTAATAATGTCTTTTAGCCTTATCACCCTGAGCATATCTCTTGGCATCCTGCTCTTATTAGGGATTAAACCAATTGGCCTACTATTATTACTTTTTATAGATTTTTCAAAGCAATTATTCTTTTCCAACTATGAAAGGCCATAAATAATGATATATTCAATAATGATGAATGTGTAAACACCGTGTTTTTACCAAAACTATGTTTCAACTAAACTTAAGATTGATTTCTACCAAACAATGTAAATTAAGCCTATAAGTCACTAGATGTCCCATTTTTATCTGTACATCAGACATTAGTGCCTAGAATCATGTTGAGGCATCCCTATTTGGGGTATTATCTTATACGTAATAATAACTTTCCATAGATTCATCTCTAGTAAAGTTATGACCTAATAGATTGACAAATTGACCTTTAGACCCATTAAGTGGGGCACTTAACCAATTTCTAAAATATAAAAACCCTAAGTAGAATTGATTAACTAAGAAGATCCAATTAACTGATTAAGAGAAATTTCCATGTTCATTTAGTGAATATATATTTTCTTAAAAGGAAATTTCAATAAAAATAAGGTCATGATTTCATCCTCAGAGTCAAAAAATTGGAAATATCTTCATAAAAGCCTTAAATTTAAAAATGGAGAGCCATGTTTAATAAATATGATCTTTATCCCATATATTAATTACTTGTCCCCTCCCTAACTTAACCATGGCTAAATCTAACCTAACTAAAATTGAGTTAGGGTTAGTTGGAGAAACTTTAAATACAAGTGCCAAGGCCATTTTTTAACAAGTTTTTATTTACAAAGAAGTAATGCCAAATTATCTCTAGAAAGCTTCATTTTATTATCACATGCCAAGCCAAGCCAAACTAAGACACAAGTGGACAAGGAAAGGTGCAACCTGTAAAATAAACACATTGACAAAGGACTTTATTAGACACAAAAGCCAAGCACGAACTCTCTTATATGCCAATGAACAAGCTCCATTTGACAAGGAAAGTAAAGTTCATATTTTCTTTGATCTTCTAGTTGTATTTGAGTTTAGTTACGTTATTGCTTTCCCAAGTACTTAGGCAAGTATTTATTGTTTTTACTGAGTTGTTTGATTTGGGATTTTATATTCCACTAACAATAGAAGACTAACAATATCCTTTGCAATCTTATGTTACATAATGGCATGCCTGGTGGGACAATGCACCCCACATAAATTAAGGGAGTAATATTGGACCTTTAAAATCCAAGAAAATCTCACTTAAAACTTTAGTTTTTAGATTTATTAACTTGAAAATTATTTTTATTTCACTACCTTTCGATGACTTCACCACTAATAATTGACAACTTCGCTAGTTATCTTATGTTCTATATTCAACTATGTCTTTCAATAAATAGTGACTTCACCACTGCGTTTCGGTGACTTTGACATAAACAACAAATTCACTCCCCAATAATCATCAGCTTCGACCAACAACATACCTTTTTATAAATGATGACTTTGTTTGGAGGAAATAATGACTTCATCCTTCAAGAATGGTGACTTTATTAGGTAACCATACTTTATGGTTACATAATGTTTTAAGGAAAATGATGACTTTAACTAATATAATCATTGACTTTGCACTTTCTAAATAGTGACTTCATCAAAACTATGTTTTTTATGTGTTAGTTTTGTAATAAAATGGTGACTTCACCCTATTCTATAAACAATGACTTTGCCCTGTGTTAGTGAGAGCTAAAAAAGTGAAAGTTGTTTTTGGCCTAAATTTTTTAAATAAACACAAGTGAATCTGCTAACATTTTTTACAAAAAAGTAGGTCAAAAGGAGAAGGTATTTATCATTTTAAAAGTCATTCATACTTGTCATTTTTGTGCTTTAAAATCACTTGTAAACAACTTTACTTTTTATCTTTCAAAGTTGCAAGTTCAAACACAAAGGGCTAAACTTCACATAAGTTCTTAAAATGAACAAAAATATTAGATTTAGTGCTATTAAGAGCTCTTGATTTTTATTTTCCATTTTTACACAAGTACTTAGTTTATTTTCCTAAAGTAGTTACTTTTTAGCAAAACTTCACATGTATGCTCTCCCCCTATCCCCTTTATGGAACGTGGGTGATCAAAAGTGCATCATTTTTTCTTGTTTTCTTGAGTTGTATAAGTGAATAAAAGTTGCATATGCTCTCCCCAAGCTCTGAGTGACTTGGCTGACTTATAAATGATCCTTAATTTATTCCATTTTTAGTTTATTTGTTTATTTATTCACATTGGTTTGAGTGAGAGTTCATAGTCTCCTCCTGAGTTCTCTAGGAGGAATTTAACTTGGGGTTTTATCTCTTATAAATTTTCCAATCCCACTTTCCAGTGGGGTATACAAATTGGGCATACTATTGGATGGGATAGTGGTGAGTGGTTAGCTTAACCATCACAATGGGTTTTTGGGCCATACAACAACTAGACATCAAAATTCACTAAGAAATACATGGATGAATTTGTTATGCAAAGGAATAGAACATTACATAACAAGTTAGGCAATTTGGACTCATTTGACATGATTACTCCCTCGTGTTATCCATACATATGGAACATCTAGAATGCTTCAAAAAAATTAAATTTAGATCAACCCCACTTATCATGGAATATCCAATCAAATATTGAGTTACTTTGACACTCTAAGTTCCTGCCATATATCAATGCTAGAGAGATAGAGGGGGGATTTAAAAACTTTAACTACATGTGCTCTTACTTTTTTGGATTAAAAATTAATTTCTTTTGAGTGTTGGGATATCAGTGGAAACTTTGGCAAAGACTATGAAACCTTGTCAGTTTTAGGGTAAGACATGCACTTAAGTACTTTTCTTATTCTCTTAATTGCATTTATTTTTAGGTATAAAATTGTTTTTTCTGTCAAACCATGTCCTAAACGAGTCAAAAACTTAAAAAAAAACACATGTTATTCCACCAATTTGAATAAATAAGTATGATGTCGAAATCACTCAAAAAAATTGCCTTAGATTGAGATTTTCAAAACCACTTTTATACACTTATTCAATGAGACATTGTTATGCTGCCCAATTTATCCCAAAACATTTACCTTTGTTCAAAACTATGTCTAAACTATTTGTGTACCTTTGTTACAAAAAGGGTTTTTATGTAGCCCGTTTGAGTTTAGGTCATTATTCATTTGAAAATCTAAGTCTTTTGTTCCAAGTTTAAAATTCATCTTGCAAAGTTCAAATCCAAAACTGATTGGTCTACATCGAAGTCTTGTCTAAATTGGGCTTGTCATTCACCTTTTACATTTGTATTGTGCAACTTGGATCATTTTATCTCTTGATTTAAATACCTTTGCCTAAACCTAGGAGTGGTTTAATTTCATGTGTCTCAAACCAATTTACCATCTCAAACTAAGGTCAAAATTCATTCTTCAAGTATAGCTCTAAGCATGACTAGTTTACATTTGAGCCTTGCTTATCACTTGAACTTGAATGTTTACTTTTTGATCTTAGCTTGTTACTTGAGATTGACTTTCCTAATTAGTTTCAAACACATGCCCAAAGTAATTTCTCTGTGCCAAGGTCAAGTTTGTCTTAATTTCATGAGCTGAGATTGATTCATGTGTCTAGATCAAGTATTTTAAACCATTTACCTTCGATTTAGTTTGATTTCAAATTTTTAACTCAACCACTTTGTTTCCAAGTCTATCTTTGTGATGTTGGCCAAATACATATCACCTTTTGTTTCATTTTCAAAACTAGAGTAAGTTTGTTTGAAGCATATTACCAAAGACTAATTTCATGTACCTAGTTCTAGACCTCAGTTTGTCTGCATAGTTCAAATCTCATGTTCCCTATTCTACAATTCAAGTTTGTTTAGAATGCTTTCCAAGATCAAGATCCAAGTTTCTATTTTGTTGACCATTTGTTTAAAATACCGTAGAGTGTTAGTGATATTTTGGACCAAGTTTGAATTGTTAATTTTCAAGAAAGGATTCTTTCTAGGCCAAGTTTAAACCATTTGCAACAATAGACTGAGTTTTATTTCTAGGCCAAGTTTCAAGACATTTGTAATAAGGGACCAATCTTTTTTAGACCATGTTTCAAGCATTTATGAACATTATACTTTTTATTTGAGAGACATTAGCCATAGATTTAAATATGCCTCGCTATACACATAGTAGAACCATGTATAATCTGGATTACAAGAACATAGTCACAAATGACCCCTTCATTCAAGACCCATATGGTGATGATGTAGTTTTTGAGATAGATCCATATCCCTCTTATGCTACTCAATATACAAAATAGGGACAAGACCCACTAGCACAATACTTGGTGAATGCACCTATTTATCTAGGTTAAGAGCAAGAACAAACATCCCAATACCTTGACAATATGTCACCCATTATCGAACAGGTCCATTAACATCCCTACTATGTAACCATGCCAGCAAGTTATGACCCATACTTTTTTGATCATCACTTACTTGAAAATATGGATAGGATTTTAGTCAGGGTCATAGAGGTAGGAGTAAAATTCTTGGCAAACTTTCCCCATGAAATTCTACCTAGTTTAGTTAGAGTGCCTAACAATTCACCTCAAGTCAGATTAATTGAACAAGCCTCAACTAGTTACCATCATGAAATCATGCCAATACTTAACCAAGATCCTAATTTGGTTTCAAAATTAAAGGGTCTAATGATTGACTAATTCACATAGATGTAGTAGGCATATTAGATGTACCTCAATTTAGCTTAGAATTTCAACACTATGGCTATTTTGAACACCCCACTTATAGAGTCAACTCCTTCAACAAAGGTGTAATTTGATTCTTCGAGCCATACTAACCTGAATAAGGATCCATTTGTACAAAATACATCATTTGGTGACATGTTCAATGTCCCTACCATTGAGGAAGCGATTTTAGCTTCTACTTAAGACCATTTACAAAACATAGTGGATAACATAAAAGTGTATCCCAATTTGAACCAAGTTGGGTCGAATACACCAAGAAATAATTCACAAAAATATGTGCCCATTACCAATACCATGAGTGGTTTGTAACAAAATGGGGTAAGGGTGCCTAGTTCCCAACCACAGTAGGCCAATCCCACCCCTCAACTAACAACTTTCTCAAACACGAAGTAGGGGGAAAGTAGCCAAACAGAAACCAACACTCTAACCCAACAAATGCCAAACACTAACCCACCTCAATAGGGGGTGATTAATATTCTGTAACCATAGATGCAAACCAATATGCCACCATAACAAGTGGTGAGTTCATCACAAACATTATATAATCAACAACATATTCCTATTAGTCAACAACATATACATAATGCCAAATAAATGTCCAATTCATAACAGGTGTTTACATAATATAGAGGCCCCAACTTACAACAAGTACCTATTAATAAATAATTGAATTTAACCCAATGTGTATCTCATATACAACATGGACCCAACATGTAACACATTTAATAATAGGACTTTAGTCAATAATGGGTACCATTTATACAATAGGGTTCGACTAGTTGACAACAAATTCTTATTCAAACCCAACAAGCAAAGTACCTTCCACCGAGCCATATACCTCTATCATAACAATAGTTTCATCCAAATCAAAGTCATATTTCAAACCCTAACTAGAATGTTTATAAATAATGCATATCGTATAAGTAGCCTAATCTTAATACACATGCATATTCTTGGTCGATCGATCCATCAAATAAAAACTTCATAATACCCCATTCCCCCACTGTACCCTAGTCAAGGTAATCCACATTTGATCACCCAACCACAACCAACTATGCCATCTACCTTCTTAGCCCAAGAACTGTAGAAAATGAAGGATGCAATTTCAACAATTCAAATAAGAAAGTAGACCAAGAAGTTCAAATTGAATGACATGTGCTCATACCCATTTAACATGTTGTACCTTCAAATACCATTTCTTCTAGGCTATGAGCCACCAAAATTTGACAAATATAGGGGCAAAGGAGACCCTAGGGAGAATTTAAAAGTGTTTTTTTTCTTTTTCCAGCCAGTGGCCTATAGTGACTTCTACCTACTTCTCTTTCCCTAAAGTTTATTTTGACAAGCCTTTGAGTGGCTTCTTAAGTTGCTGCAGAATTCGATATCTGATTTTGACAATACTTTATATAAATTTGTACAACATTTCTCCTATAATCTCAAGCATGAGATTTTGGTAGTTGATTTGAGTGAGGATAAGAAGAAGGTTGGTGAGAGACTTACGAGTTATTTACAACAATGGAGAGCTCTTGTTATTAGCTTCACCCATAATTTACTGAATAAATAATTGGTTGTTGTGTTTACCCAAAATTTGCATAGTGAAATATCTTATCACCTGGATCTCCAATATGCTCACACATTCAAAGAGATGATTGAGAAAGGTATACAAATTTAAAAGGCCCTTAATAATAAAGGGATTATCAATTTCTCTTCCTCAAACCAAAACCAGAGCCACAACCAAAATTTAGGAGCAAGTTAGAACCTAAATGCAATCCAAACACAAGCTTCTACACCTACTCTAGATAATAAATTTGAAAAATCTAAGTGGTAAATTACAACAAGAATGTTATTAGTAATGGATTCATTGAGCCACATCATGTCCTAATAATGTAAACACCATCTACTCAGTCTATTAAACAAATGCAACTTATTTCATAAATGCAGTCTCTTGTGTAAATGTAGTTTATTATATAACCATGGCTAGTTCCACAAATGCAACTACGTCTATGCATGTAGGCACCTCATCTACCACCTTTACAAACCTCTCCTCCAAGAAGAAAACCTAATACTAGAGTCCTTAGTGACCTTGGTGAGCCCATTGAAGAAGTGTTTCACAAATTAGTCAAAACCAATATGATTAGTTGGCTGAATCAAAAACACTTTCTTGAAGGTATACCTTACCCTGACTAGTATAGAGCATGAATTTTTTTAGTACCATTATGTTAAGGGACATTTAATATGCCATTGTGTACATTTGAAGCACCTCATTGAGAATATGCTGGAAAATGGAGAGATCCAGTTGGATAACAGGGCTTCTACTTCCAATAAAACTTGGGTATTTATTGAGATTTGTTTTCAAAGCATAACAATACTAATTAAAACCATAAAAAATGCAAGGAACTACCAAAACCACAATCATAATAACATTATTAACAACAACATCAATAACAATGCCAATCATAAAATGGATGGAACCAAGGCTAGAATGATACTAATAGCCAATAAACCTATCACATAGTTGTACATGACTACAATAGAGTTTTAGGTTTCATTACAAGTGGCCATGTATCCATAATTTACATCAACCCTAAACCAATTTCCAATAGATAAGACCTTTATCTAACAATGTCTATCAACCTCCTTATGTCAGTAATACTTCCTTGACCTATGACCATAGCCAAACACAACAGTAACCAAGGATTACCATCTTAGGACCTTATGCTGTTAAACCTTCCTTAACCAGTGACTATAGCCAAGTTCACTGACAATCAATAATTACCATCGTAGGCCCCTCTCCATCCTATTTTATTTTTAATGGTATGTTACCCAATCTAGATTGTGTAATCATAACTTGGTAGATTAAAGTTACCTTTTCAAGATTGCAACTGCCCTCTACTAATAAGCCAATTCAACCCACCATATCAGCTAAGAGTAAGCCAATTACCATTGTTAAGGAAAAAATGTATGATATTATAGAATAACTACAAAAATTGCCTACACAAATTTCTATTCTAGATTTGTTGTGCATAACTACCATCCATAAAAAATATACTTACCAAGCACTTTAGCTAGTCCTAAGTACCCAATGACATTACATTAGACAAATTTCAAGATTTGGTTGGACACTTATGTCATGTCCCCTTTTTCATGGACATTGATAGTCTTGATGATTAGCCTATTATACGACCTTCGTAGGCTAATAGGATGGATAGAGGGTCATAATGGGGCTTGGATTGACTTTGATTCACAGAATTTCTACATTTGGTTTTCATTCAGGGTATTTCAGATGCATTGGGCCTGAGCTCCTACTTTTTAGGGATATTTGATATGCAGTGGAGCACCTTTATTTTGGTATGGTCATGTGCGGAATCACTCCCTGATTCACCTGCTTCGATCGGTTCGAGGATCCGACGTATATTGAGGGAGATATTAATATTTGATTGATTTAATCAAATATTAATTATTTGGTCTCATTAATAATTAATTATTAATTATTTGCTCTAATTTTAAATTAGAAACCCTAATGCTAATTTAAGAAAACCCTAATTAGGGCAAGCATATCTTTTGAGGGTATAAGGGTTTCACATGGAGGCCATTATGGAATATGCTAATGATTATTGATTATTGAAAATTGAAGAATTTCTTCTGTGAAGACTGAGCCTAGGGTTCAAGGATTCCATCTGCATTGGAGAACGTTCCCTCTTCAGTGTGTGCAATTAAGAGGCTGTGAAATATCAGCTGATCTATTGCCAAAGTGAGAGATAGCTTCATCCAGAAGTTATCACAGAATTTCAGGTTTGAGAGATAACTTCACACAGAAGTTATCACAGATATTCCAGGTATTTATTGCTTTATGTTTTGATTCAATAAATTATACAGCTAGAGATCTACTGTGCTAGAGACAGATATCTTCAGATCAGGGGTTGAAACAGGGAAGTTGTGCTTAATTGGCGGCCGTATAGAATCCGTACAGGTTCGTACGGACCAGTGCAGGAACCGACCTCGGCAGGCAGAGGGTTTTCAGTGACCGACATCGGTCGACTGAAGACCGACGTCGGTAGGCATCCGACCGGCAGAGACCGACGTCGGCGAGATATCGACCGACGACGGCGACTGTGTGTCGAAACAGAAGGGCCGAGACTTTCCAGAACTCAATTTGCACTTCCAGATTTGCAAAGCCAGGGTTTTCAAGACTGTATTTCATATTTATTTGCATATTAGAGGACTGCAATTGTAATAATTTACAAGGACAAGTGATACAATCTATAATTTGTTATTAAAAGACTATATTATTGTGATCTTTTTGAATTTATTCAACAGCGATTATATCTTGGTTCAGATTTTTTTGTGTTGCTATATTTCCTGTTTAGAAGGGATATTACAGTGGTATCAGAGCTTTGGTCTTTGGTATCAGTGTTTTGTGTCTTTCATATATCCCAATTGGTTGGGGATATTACAGTGGTATCAGAGCCAAATTCCTGCCATCCTGTTGGGCACATCAGAACTAATGTCTTGCCATCCTGTTGGGTAGTTGGGGTAGATCGAATCAGCAAAGGATCATGATGCCTTCATATACTCAGAAACAGTGGGACAATGATATGAAGAAGCTGGAACACAGTTTGAAGCAGTTGGATGAAACCCAGAAGAGGATGAATGAAATTCTTTCATATCCTACATCCAAAAACAAACCCTCACGGTATATGACAGCGAAGGAGGAGTGGGAGTTAGTACCACCGCGAATTCAGAAGTTGTTGCCTTTTGATCGCTTTGTTAAGCATAGGAGAGAGCACTACAGATCACTTCAACGGAAGAGTAGCATGTCCCATAATTATTATGATTATGAGATAGGATATAGTGAAGATGACGATGAGTTAGATGCTTGCACTCAGAGTGTACAGGTGGGCTCAGATGTTAGTGCACTGAGGGTTGATGATCTCTCAACTATGGCAGAGATTGTAGCAGAGTCCCAGGATCCTATTATTGCAGATGATACTCAAGAGAATGCAGTGGACAGTTTTGAGGACTTAGTTTCACCGGTTATTTCTTTCTGTATGGAAGAGTTAGACAGTGATGCTATAGTTGTTGATACTCCGTCTGTTGATATGAGCTTTGACGTTGATCATTTGTATATTGAGGTGGTTGGTGATGAGTACATTCCTGCAGTTGTTGCTGATGAGCATGTTGTTGAGGCTGATACACGTATTCAGGATTTGGGAGTACCTGATTCTGATGAGCGGGAGATACCAGTGGAGTCGAGTCTCCAGATTGATTATTCTCACACAGATGACAGTGTGGTACAGTTGGTTGTGCCACCTTTACAAAGAGATCAGTTGGGGTGTGTGGGGGAGTATGTTGATGCTTCCACATATAATTTCTACTGCACTGAACCATTCATGGAGTATTTATTGGATAGTGCAGGTGTTCGTCTGGACTCACATAAGATGACAGAAGGTGTTCTGATCCGAGGTTCTAGCGCTATTAGCAGATTGGGTGAGGGGATTTTACGAACCCTTTCTACTATGTTACCTTACAGGGATGTTGAGGTATTATTTGTTGAGCCGAGATTGGAGCCATCCATTGAGTCCCAGTTTGGCAATAGTGTGCCAGTAGCAGAGTTTGGGGGTTCTTACCCGCATCATACGGTGAGGTATGCTCCTTATTTTTCTTTGCATTTAGAGATTAGTTTTGGTGTCAGTGACTCAGGGACCCATGATTGTCATATCCACGGTCCAGTTGGGTGTGGGTATCAGTTAGACAGTGACCTAAATTTTGACAGAGTGGATGTTTTAGTTGGCTTGAGTTCCACAGTGTGGTTTCTTCTACCGGCATCTACAGTTGGTCTTCAGATAGTTGTTTGGGTGTCGAGTGCAGTTTATCAGTTGCTGATTTTGATACTGTTGATGCTATTGCTGTTGATGATTCATTCACATAGGTTGATTGGTGACATGATGGATGTTACACAATTTTTTCCTTGGGATCCAGGGGGATCGAATAGTTCATTGTTCCGAGATTGCTTGGGGACAAGCAATTTCTGGAGGGGCGGATTGTCATGTCCCCTTTTTCATGGACATTGATAGTCTTGATGATTAGCCTATTATACGACCTTCGTAGGCTAATAGGATGGATAGAGGGTCATAATGGGGCTTGGATTGACTTTGATTCACAGAATTTCTACATTTGGTTTTCATTCAGGGTATTTCAGATGCATTGGGCCTGAGCTCCTACTTTTTAGGGATATTTGATATGCAGTGGAGCACCTTTATTTTGGTATGGTCATGTGCGGAATCACTCCCTGATTCACCTGCTTCGATCGGTTCGAGGATCCGACGTATATTGAGGGAGATATTAATATTTGATTGATTTAATCAAATATTAATTATTTGGTCTCATTAATAATTAATTATTAATTATTTGCTCTAATTTTAAATTAGAAACCCTAATGCTAATTTAAGAAAACCCTAATTAGGGCAAGCATATCTTTTGAGGGTATAAGGGTTTCACATGGAGGCCATTATGGAATATGCTAATGATTATTGATTATTGAAAATTGAAGAATTTCTTCTGTGAAGACTGAGCCTAGGGTTCAAGGATTCCATCTGCATTGGAGAACGTTCCCTCTTCAGTGTGTGCAATTAAGAGGCTGTGAAATATCAGCTGATCTATTGCCAAAGTGAGAGATAGCTTCATCCAGAAGTTATCATAGAATTTCAGGTTTGAGAGATAACTTCACACAGAAGTTATCACAGATATTCCAGGTATTTATTGCTTTATGTTTTGATTCAATAAATTATACAGCTAGAGATCTACTGTGCTAGAGACAGATATCTTCAGATCAGGGGTTGAAACAGGGAAGTTGTGCTTAATTGGCGGCCGTACAGAATCCGTACAGGTTCGTACGGACCAGTGCAGGAACCGACCTCGGCAGGCAGAGGGTTTTCAGTGACCGACATCGGTCGACTGAAGACCGACGTCGGCAGGCATCCGACCGGCAGAGACCGACGTCGGCGAGATATCGACCGACGACGGCGACTGTGTGTCGAAACAGAAGGGCCGAGACTTTCCAGAACTCAATTTGCACTTCCAGATTTGCAAAGCCAGGGTTTTCAAGACTGTATTTCGTATTTATTTGCATATTAGAGGACTGCAATTGTAATAATTTACAAGGACAAGTGATACAATCTATAATTTGTTATTAAAAGACTATATTATTGTGATCTTTTTGAATTTATTCAACAGCGATTATATCTTGGTTCAGATTTTTTTGTGTTGCTATATTTCCTGTTTAGAAGGGATATTACAGTGGTATCAGAGCTTTGGTCTTTGGTATCAGAGTTTTTGTGCAGATAAGAGAGCCCCTAAGTAAGGGACATCACAGTGGTATCAGAGCTTTGGTCTTTGGTATCAAAGTTTTTGTGCAGAGAAAAGAGCCCCTAAGTAAGGGACATCACAACTTAGTCCCAGGATAGCAATTAACCTTTGACCAAAGTGGCATGTCATCTTTTAGTCCTCTCCATAATAACCCATTATAGATTGAAGTTGTCATAACATGAGATAAATTTAAACACATCCTCATAGACAATGGATTGAGCCTTAATATTGTGTCTCTAAAATTATTCAAGCATTTGGGATATACAACAACTGACCTTCAACTAGAGACTATTACCATCAAGGCCTATGATAATGAGAGCGGGAATCACAAGGAGCCTTTTTTGTACCAGTTGTCATTGGGCCTTTGACCCATGACACACTTTGCCACATCTTAGATCTAGATATATCATATAATTTGCTTCTTGATAGACCATGTATACACAAAATATGTGCAATACCTTCAACCTTGCACCAATATATCAAGTTTCCTCATTCTGGGATGGAGGTCACTATTCATGGAGACTTATAGCCATATTAGTATTGCAAGTATTTGGAGGTTGAGTATGAGAGATATAATTACCATTTTGGCCTAGACCCCATACCAAAGAAGGACAAGGACAAGGATATACTTTTTGAATTTACAGAACCCAATTACATAGACCCTGATAGCCTTACCTCAACTTCACATATGCCTCCTATTGAAATTGCCAATAATTTTACTATTTCAGACAATGGTCCATGAGAATAATTTACCCATAATACCTTCCATATAGCCAAAATTCCATAAAACCTCAAGATTTATGGAAGGCCCAAAGCCAAGCCAATTTACATGGAATGATGACAAAGGGGAAAAAGAAAACTTCATAGCCCAGTGCCTATTATTTTCATACTAGCCATTATCCAAGAATAAGACCCGCTTGTTAAAGACAATTATTCATTGTACAATGATAATTTGGTTGATTGTTACCAGAGTAAAAAATATCCCATCCCTAACATAATTATGGATAATAAAATTATGAAGGTAGAGGCATAGAGGCCAATCAACAGGGTACTATTGAGCCCATTTATATAATTAAGTACAAAGGAACTCATGGTATTGTATTTAAACCACCGTGGGGTGACTCCATCTTATTTTTGTTCCTACATTGATGACTAGCAATTGTGATTTCGATAACAAAGCAGATGTTGATCATAGTATATACAAAGACCTATCTAGTACCAACCTATTCAACCCTTACACCATTTTTACCATCATGCCAGTAATCTAACATTCACACTTACCCTTTATAATCCTCAACTTATAGACTAGGACCAACAAAAATCCATAATACCGCTATATAAGTTTGAGAATAATGAAGCTTTTTATGATTTTTTGGACCTGAGAGATAATGGTCCTTTGGAAGATCATAAGCAAGGATTCTCTATCAAATTAGATCTGAATGCCTATTTCAGAGAGCGGATGAACACCCTTAGCCAAAAACAAAAAAATAAAACATCGAGGTCTTAAAGTGAAAACCTCTGTGAGGCACTTTTAGACTAGGAAAAAAGTAAAGAAAAATGCCAGTTTCTTGGTGAAAACCTATTTCAGGTACCACTAAATGGGAATGTTCACCTTTCCTCGAATGAATCTCAGGAGACCACCAACAATGAACTTGTATTTGGGTCCAAACTCAGTACAAAAGAATAACTTTCATTTGAGCAAATTATTCGAGAGTGTCATGAGGTGTTGGTTGTATGGCCCTTACCATTGTTAGGAGATTCTGATTCATCTTGTTTAGGAGAACTTAAAGAACCATTCTGAATAGAGAACTTTTCCATTGCTAGCTAGTTTACATCTTTGTTGACTGTAAGATGAAAATTTGAGTAATGGGATTTAATTATGCAAATGATATAAAAAATTCCCAAATCTACAATCTACCATTAAAATTGAGAACAATTAGATTAAAATACAATAACATGAAATCAAATAAATTATTTAAAAAAACATTTTAATCTAAAGCTAAGTGTTCCCAATCAAGATTCAAACTAAAGAGACAAAATGATTATGGATGGAGATTGCTTACCAAAGACTCAGATTTTATGATAACATGATATTGGCTTGATAATAATAACATGGACTGATGGATAATATTAGCATGGAGATCTTATGGCTTCATCTCTTCTTTTGGCCATGGAGGGAAGATCAATGGCCAATATTCAAATTTGGAATGAAGAGGACCAATGATGGAGGATTATCTAGTGAATTAAAAATTCCTTGGAAGCCTTTATAATAGAGGCTTCTAAAGAGAAAGGGCTAAGATAGAGAGGATTCTAGAATTGGATAATTCTAGAATCTATTAGGGGGGATAAGTAAGATTAGTAGGGGATTAGGATAGGTGATTAGGGACTATGGATGTAGGAGAGCCTAAGAATAGGCTAGGGTAAGTGGGTAGGTGGGTCATGGTAATTTTGAATTCTCAAATAATGGATAAATGGGATTAGTTAATGGATAAGACATGATTAGAAGAATTAATAGATTGGTAGGGATAATATAAGGTTAGTGGATGAATAATAATGCAGGGGATGTTAGATAAATGACTAGAAGGGGTGATATTAGGATGGATTTAGAAGAGATAAATGAGATTAGAAAATTTAGTGTTGATTAATAATAATATTCGTGATGATAATTAAAGTGAAAAAATTTAGATGTATACATCAACTATCCTGGAAGAGAAATATACTCTCCTTGTAGAGGATAGTTTAGAAATCAACATTGGAAATTTAGATGATTCCAAGTGGATAAAGCTAGGTGTGTCCCTCATCAAGGAGGAACATGAAGTTATTATAGATCTTCTAAGAGAGTTCATAGACATTTTGCATGGGCTTGTTCTGATATGCCAGGTTTAGATCCATCATTAGTTCTACAATGATTTTAGTTCATCTAGATGCTAAGTTGGTTAAGCATAAACTGAGGAAAATGCATCCTCAAAATATCATCTTGGTCAAGAAAGAATTGAAAAAAATCTTAGATTTAGATTGTATTAGACCTATGATTATTTGGAGTGGGTATCCAATATTGTGCTAGTTAGCAAAAAGCTAGAAGGTATCATATTTTGCACTAATTTTCAAGACATTAACAAGGCATGTCCAAAAGATGACTTTTCTCTACTAAAGATTGACATGATTGTTGACTCCACATCTATGTATGAAATGTTTTCCCTTATAGATAACTTTACAAGATATAACCAGGTCAGGATTACACCTAAAGATGAACACAAGATAACATTCACCACTCCTTGGGGAACATTTTGATATTAGGTCATGCCTTTTGGCCTCAAGAATGTGAGGGAAATATATCAAAGGGCCGTGACTATTATATTCCATGATATGATGCATGATAATTTCAAAGACTATATCAACAACATACCAGGTAAATCTAAGACCCATGTAGATCACCCAACCTTACTATGGAGAATTTTTGAAAGGCTTTGTGAGTACAAGGTTCAATTTAATCCCAAAAAGTGCATCTTTGATGTTACTTTAGGAAAAATATTAGGATTTATTGTCTCTCATCGATGCATTGAAGTTGATCCTACCAAGGTTCAGGGTATTACAGAGATGCTTCCACCTTCTACTTTAAAGCAGATCCATAGTTTGTAGGGAAAAATATAGTCTGTTAGACGTTGGCCAATAAATGTCACCTATTCACTCATATATTGAAGAAAGGCACTACATTTTCATGGAACAAAGACTTATAAAAAGCCTTTGAGCACCTAAAAGAATAATTGGATAATTCACATGTTATGCCACCACTTATTCTAGGAAATCCATTTTTACTTTACCTATCTGTCACTAAAAATTCCCTAGGGGCATTATTGGCCCAACATGATGAACATGGGAAAGAACATGTAGTGTACTATCTAAGCTATACATTGGTAGCATATGAACAAAATTATACACACATTGAGAAAGCTTGTTTAGCTATGGTATTTGAAGCCAAGAAGTTGCATCATTACATGCTCAACAATAATACCATAGTCATTGCCAAAGTAGATCTACTCAAGTATATACTATAAAAAACAAATTTACAAGGCCACATGGCTAAGTGGATCATTCTTCTAAGTGAGTTTGAGATTGAGTATGCCAATCAAAAAGCCATTAAAGGATAGGTACTTATAGATATGCTTTTTGAATCTCACATATTAGATACTCAACCACTTACCTTTGTATTTCTAGATGAGTCCATTTTTACTATAACAAAAGCACCTCCTGAAGAGCAAAAATGGTAGATTTATTTTGAAAATTCTTTCACATCTCATGGATTAGGAGCTAGATTATTGTTCATAACACCACAGGGTGAACTCATTCTCAAATAATTCCATAGCAACTTTCCTTGTACCAATAACATGGATGAGTATGAAGCACTCATTACAATGCTTCATCTAGTAGTATAATGTAACATTCAACATCTACTAGTTTATGGTGATTCATAGATTATCATTAATCAGGTTATAGACCAATTCTAGACCAAAGATGACAAGTTAGTATGTTATAAAGGCATGGTGGATACTCTCAAGCAGTAGATTATTCACATTCATTTTGAACACATTCCTTAGGCTAATAATCAGACAAAAAATAACATGGCTACAATTGGTTCTCTAATCTGTGACACATATAAGGCAAAAGAGTACTAGTTCCTCATCGAACATCTTCTAGCACCTGTTCATGAACCCTCAATTGTTAAAATGATTTGTGATATTATCGGTCCTAGTTCTATTTGGTATTCTGACCTATATAATTACCTCCATGATCAAGTCCTTCCATGAGACCTTTCCCGTAAGAAACAAAAGGCCTTCACACATCAATCCTCTCACTATACCTTACTTAGTCATACACTTTACCGCAAAAGCTTTGATGGAACTCTAATTCATTATTTAACTTCGACATAATTTGTATTAGCATTGAGGGAAGTTCATGAAATAGTTTGTGGAGCCCACACAACAGGGCCATTCTTGCCAAAAATATCCTATGTACTGGTTATTATTAGTTGACTATGGAAGTAGATGTAATTGCTTATGTTAAGAGATGTAAACAATGTCAGAGGCATGCAAATTTGATCCATGATCCAACATGAACACTCAAGCTGATGACCAAACCATGGCCATTCTCAACATTAGGACTCAATCTCGTAGGGAAGATTAACCCTACCTCCTCAGATGGCCATAAGCATATCCTTACCACCACTGAGTACTTAACTAAGTGGGTTGCAGCTATACCCCTCACTTACATGATATGCAAATAAATTTACAAATTCATCTTCAACCATCTCATATTCCATTATGGTATCCCATCCAACATTATATTTGATAATGGTGATTCATTTAAAAAAAGGATGTCAAAGCACTATGTGCTGATTTTAACGTTACCCAACATTTTTCCAATACATATTATTCACAAGGTAATGGCCAATAAAATTCATCTAATAAGACCATTATCAATATTATTAAAAAGATCATCAATAATGTTGGATATGATTGGCACTTGAAAAACTCCTGCACCCTCTAGGCTTATTGTACCAATTACCACACTCCAATATGAATCACACCATATTCCCTTATTTATAGCATTGAGTCCATTCTTCATGTTGAGGTTGAGTTACCTTAATTTATGCATTTAATTGAAACATGTCCTTGATGATGAGGATTATAGAGTAGCGTATTTGCAAGAGTTAGAACTACTAGATGAAAAATGCATGGCCACTATGAATAGCCTTCAATCATACCAAAAATGGTTACGTGATCAATATAATAATCATGTGAAGCACATAGATTTTGATCTTGGTGATCTTGTGTTAAGAGAGAACCAAAATAACACCACTTCTAAGAAAAATAAAAAATACAAGTTCAAGTCTAAATGGATTGGACCTTATGTGATTGGTGTTAACTATGGATCTAAAGAATATAAGCTGGCTACACTAGAAGGATATGAACTTGATGAACCAATTAACATAATGCATCTCAAACATTATTTCACTTGAGAGACCCAAGGTATTGTCTATGATTATTGTTTAAATTGTACCATAATATCAACTTATACTATGTCATATACCATTCCTCCTATACCTTCCCTTAGCTGAGGATGTTTATTTTCCCCTACCCCCTTTTGACCTTGGTTTTGATCCATTGGTACTTCAGGAACCTTCAATGATTGGGCTTAGATGAAGTTTTAGGGGTTGATTCAGTCTTGTGATTCTTTGAGCACATTATTTTAGAAAGAGATAAAATCTTAGGGTAGTATGATAGTGGTTTTTCAATAACATCCTTCATTTTTGTCACATTTTATCTCATTAGCTATGCTACTAATTCTAACTGCCTTTGGGAAAATCAATATCACAAACCCTTACTATTATTTCATATATCCTAGGAGCAACACATTTTACCCACATTGCTACATCATTATTCCATACATTACCATCTGTATATTCAAGAACTTGTTGTTACCTAGTTAGATCCTTCGATATAATAGTGAAACTACATTGACTTGAGGTCTTTCAAGACTATGTAGGTAATGTTCAATTTACATTGACGTCAACTTGGTCACCCATTTTATAATTATCTCATCATTTTTTAAGCAACTTAAGACAATTATTTCACCATTTTGTGAGTTATTTTTGTGTATTTGAAATGAATGCACTAATGAACCCTTCTTCCTATGCTATCTCCATTTTACAAGTTATCCCATTCTATGTCTTGTAATTCTCCATTGAGTTGAAATGCCTAGAAAAACCTAAAAACATGGATATATGATAGAAAAATCATAAACATGCCTTTAACATTAGGCCATTCATATTGTATCCATGCCACTTAAGATGTGCATCTCATAGTTTGTAGGTAGAAATTAAACATTCACATGGATCCCATCACAACCATTTCTGTTTGCCTGTTTCATTTTACGATAGTGTTTCATCCCATTTCTGGGAGAACTACATTGGATTGAAGTTTATGTTGGACCTTGTGTCCATGGGACTATGTAGAGAACATCCAATTACCTAGTGCATTTGGATCCAACTCAACCAGTTTTGGTGTTTGATTTCATTCACCATTTCTCTTGGATCATTCATTCCTCTAGGTTTGTCTCCAAACACTCTCACCTTTGTCAAGTTATTTATGCTCTTGTTGTTTTGATAGTCATAGACTTCTCATGCTCTCACCATTTTATGAGATTATTCTCATCCTCAGCCTTAGATGTAATAAACATTATGAACCAAGTTCATTTTTGAGCACTTGTCTCTTATCTTTTAATGTGGTTTTATCCTAAACCACACGATTGTAGTTTTCATGAATTCTTATGCCTAATGTTGTCATAAACGTGAGGCTCAAATTCTCTTGTTTTATGCTCTTGCCATTTTGCAATCCCATTCCCATTTTCTTCTATGAGCAATCTTTTTTGCTTATCATTCAATTTTATTCTATCCTATATCTTGGAAGAACTAAATTTGGCTTGAAGTTCATGTTGGACCTAATGGCCATGGGACTATGTAGGCACCATCCACTTACCTAGTGCATCTAGAATTATTTCATCCACCCATTCCTTATTCTTCTATTCCCCTTGATAGTTATAAATGTTGTTGTCCCTTATAGCCTAGGGGCATCCTTTTTTTCTTACCTTTGCTGTTGTTCTATATATCCTAGGGTTAACCTTTTGTGTCGAGTGTAACACTTCTATTACACATGCAAAAAAATAATAGATTAGTAGTTTGTCCATTTTCATTAGATTAATTGTTTGATTTAGATTAGTTGTTTATTCATTGTGCCTTATTTGAGGTTGTCTATTACTCTTGATTTAACTTAATTGTTCATTGCATTGATTTAGCTTGCTTGTTTATTTTTATTTGCCTTGATTTTGTTTCTAGCTTCATTTCTTTTAATTAGTTATTGACTAACTTTTTATCTTGGCTTAGTTTGTCTTTGATTATTTATTTGTAAGTTTTGTTAATCTTAATTGGTTGATGACTAACATTTTTGCTCTCAATAGTGCTTTGGTTATTTTTATTAGGTTGTTTGTTTATTGCTTTTCTTTGTTTAAATGGTTTTTTAATTTTTAATTAGTTGTTGACTAGATTTTTTGTGCCTTCCTTTTTTATTTATTTTTTTTGTTGTAGGTCTATTACATTTTATTTACACTTGAGTATGGATTAACCATATCTTGTAATTAAGTTGTGAATGCTTGTATTTATTCCCCCACTTAGTTTATTTATCTTATATTTTACACTTGGGATTTGATTATTCATATCTTACTTCTAATTTATTTATATTTAAATTTAAATTAAGTTTTTCCATGCTTAGGATATAAACTATTATTATAGTTATCTATAAATATGATGCATAATATCATAATCTGTAACAAAAATTAAGATAATGGATCTATCAAACAGTGCAATTGGCAGTACTCCTTATTCACAAATGGCATATCTAAAATTTTTAAAACCCATAAGTAACCAAATCACCACAATTATATTATGTATTAATATAGATGTGCAACTCTAAATAAGTGTGCATGCACACACACACACACAGAGATATATAAGTCATACAACATAAGTAGATAAAAATAGAGCCACATCTCATATACATGTAAATTCAGTAAATAAAAGAGCAGATATGTTTACATGAAAAAACCCCATAATGCTAATTTATCTAGCTAAATATGAGATCAACATGATAATAAAAAAAGCATCACATACATCAAAAGAATAACAGTCCATGTACAAATGCCTCTAAGGACCAAATATGAATGTCAATGTATCTCAGAAAATAATGTCATATACATCACAAATATATACATATCATAGTGTCAAAATATAAAATGCCAAAGAGCTCTAACAATCAGCGCTGACTCTATGAGTTTATAGGTCCTATAGGAGGTGGGCCTAGTGGTCTTGGTGGTGGTGGTGGTCATGGTTGCTACACTGACTGACCTGATGCTACTATACCATGTGTCTTGGTACTGAACCAAGATGATCTAATACCATCCCTATGTGCATCCCATAACTCAAAGGTAATAATATGTTGATTTTTGGGGATTGTGGTCTCATATGATAAGTGATAATAGGAGGCCTCATCCTTATCCTAAAGGCTCCTAAGTATCAACTGTGAGAACCTTGCCTATGTGTTGGATCTATGAGCTTCATCTTGCTTGCACCAAAGCCTATGTACATCTGCTAGGGCATAATTCCTATATGATATATCTCGATCTCACTCTACATGTATCTGTGCCTATACCTATACTATCCATGCCACCTCTACCTTCAGTAAAATAATATCTAACTGAAGGTAAGTCATATCCTCATCCCTAATATCTAACATAGCCTATAAATCCTCCACTCTCCTCTCCAAGAGTTATATCTCACCTACCCTAGCTGTAATCTCCTCCTCCAAAATGACATTATCTATAGCCACTTTAACTATCCCTGATGGCCCTACCTAGCTTAGATCAATAGATATACATGTTATACCTATAGAGCTCAAATCCACCATCATGGCCTAGGTATCATCCCCTCTCTCATCTCCCTCATCAATGTCACCCTTGCACCTATTGTTGTGCCAACTACTATCACTCATTAGCCCTATTGCTATCTCAACCTCGACTTTTGAACTTGTACCCATCCACCTTATCTAGCTACTTATCTAGGGGATGTTAGTCTCAATGGACAAACCTTAACCATTAATTCATATAATTTAGTGTCACACCTACATCTACAAGGCCTCCTACGTAGGCCCATGGAACCTGTGACACTACCCCATAATTGCTTGTAGCTTTACTCCTCAAAACTACTAGGGTAGTCTGGCTAATCTCTCAAGTAGCATGTGCAAACCACCTTAACTCCTCAAGAACATCCTATAACATGTTGAACTATCATAATAATTGATCTAACCATTACTCCTCAATAATATGAGTCTAGGAAGCTCTTAGTAGTCATGAATATAGTGTACCATCTATCCCATGAACACTAAAGCTGGTATGGAACATAAGGCCACCAAATGAAGAAATCAATCGTCAACTTGTCAAACATCCACTAGTAGTGGTATATCTCACCATGATGTCCCCTATGACCCAAACCTATTTGAGCCCAACCATAAGCTAATAGATCTTGAGGGTCTTCGACCTGTGTTTGATTGACTGGGTGCTCTATTGCTATTGCTCCCAACCCCAAATCTGTAGTAGTGTAGAAGTTACTATTCTATGGAATCCTTGGTAGGCCACCATGTGTAGGTCTCTATACAACTAGGCCAATAATATTGGCCCCTAAACAAACCTAGTTGCATCATCTATCATAGATGCAATCACTCCACCTAAGTCCATGTGAAAGAAGTGATCTCTCTTGTTAGGTAGTAATATGCCACTAATAATAGCCATCAATACAAAAACCTCTATATCGATCAAAGATGGTGGTGTGGGGTCCTCTAGGGCCATATCATCTAGTTGAAAGTCTGTATATGTCTCTAATAGATCAATGTCAACCTTCCCAGTACCATGGGAATATATCAAAAGCTTGTCAAGTCACCCAACACCATCTATAATCGTGATGGATTTGTCTAGAATAATCTATGGCTTCTCATGGGTATATTTAGTATACTCCAAGTGTCCTCTAGCATAACCATAGTCTCCCTAGTAGGTAAGTGAAATGTTGAAGTCTTAGTGCCATCACTTTGCTAGGGCACTAAGGTACACTCAATCTGTGTGGATCATAGGCATCCACACAATGTCATATAAATCTAGGGTCTGTAGGAATGCAACCATGTCCACTGCCCATATATGTGACATCCAAAAACAATGAGAATGTATTCCCATGTCGTAAGTACCATGAGCTACACCTATAACCATAGTTATATTAGCATCATGCTATATCTTTGATTTTTTCTAGCCTATACCTACTATACTAAACTTATTTACCCCTCTCTCCTATAGGTTGGACCCATTTTGGGTCCCTTAAGTTAGCCATTTTGGATTTTAGGGTGAAGTCACCATTTTCCCAAATGACAAACTCACCGTTTTGGCATTTTTTGCCATTTTTAGGCAAAATCACTATTTTCAATTTTTTACAAAAATGGAAACTTTGATTAAATGAGTGAAATCACCATTTTAGTATTGTACAATGTTTTTTGGTGATATTTCCATTTTTAGAAGTGATGATTTCATATGAAGTCACCAATTTTCTCTACAAAACTATCATTTTCCCTTCCACAAGAATGGTGAATTTATAGGTTTGATCCCTAAAAATAAAATCAAATGCATCATAAATATACTCAAAGGCTAAAGTTAGATCACTTACTAGAGGTCCATCATGTGGTGGTTGCCTGTGCTCCCTCACTTAGTCACTCAATGCCTTTGTCCTCGTCCACATACCATTTTTCATAACTTCTTATCGCAAGGTCATTGCTCCAAATTTTTAAAGGGTTTGGATGAAAATGAAAAAAATCACCCCTTAGGGTGAATATATAGCTTGAAAAATTATTTTTTCACACCACGAGGCCTAAGATTTCTTGCCATTTATTCTATGAGCTCTTATTTTTGGCTTCGTAGTTCATTTTCTATGTCGTTAGATTAAACACCCACTATTTTTGACCTAAACATGTTATTAGGCCTTTTAGAGACCCATTTAACGTCACTATTTTATGGACGTATCCCCTGCTAGTTTAAACATGCATCTTCATACTAGCCATTTTCTTTAGATTCTTGTTGTTATTCTATGTCATCTCATTGTCACTCCATTTATGAATTTATTGCATGAGTTCCCTTTACCAATTTTCCTGCACATGATACTTTTTTTGACTGATTACCACTTTATCTGTGCTATTAGGGAAAACTCAATTTTAGCATGATCAATCCACCCTATTAGGGCAAACCACTACACTAATGGTTATAACCTTCTTTGGGAAAATTATTATTTTTAGACATATCCACCCTACTGGGGCATTTTCATTGTAGTAATGATTATAACTTCCTATGGGCAAATCATTATTCCACTCTATCTACTCTACTAGGGCAAACCACTATGCCACTAATTATAACTTCCTTTGGGAAAATTAGTATTTCCACCCCTATTAGCACTAGACCGTGTCATTTTCCCTCTTTTTAAGGGCTAATTCGATGATATTATTCATTGCTCGATCTCTCAGGGGGCATGTAGGGCTCATCTATTACCCTCTAAGGCATTAGGCAAAACATTAATGACTTGTTCATTCTTTGAGAAAATATTATTGTGCCTGTGTCTTGCAACACCTTCTTAAATAGGGGTAAACTGTAAACACCCCATTTTGGCCACAACTATGTTCCAAATAGACTTCAGATTGATTTCTACCAAATCATGCAAATTAAGCCTAAAAGTCACTAGATGTCCTAATTTTGTTCACACATCAGATGTTGGTGCCAAGAATCATTTTGAAGCATCCTTATTTGGGGTATTATCCTATACTTAATAATAACATCCCATGGATTCATTTCCAGTCAAATTACAACTTAGAAAATTGACAAATTTTCTTTTTGACCCATTAAGTGAGGTACTTAACCAATTCCTAAAATGTAAAAACCCTAAGCAGAATTGATTAACTAAGCAAATTCAATTCACTGCTTAAGTGAAAATTCCATTTTAAATTATTGAATATCTATTTTCTAAAAATAAAATTTCAATAAAAATGAGGTCATGATGAGGTCATCATCCTCAAAGTCAAGGAATTGGAAATATCTTCATAAAATACTTAAAATTAGAAATGGAGAGCCATGCTTAATAAATGGGATCTCTATCCCAAATATTAATTGCTTGTCCCCTCCCTAACCTAACCATGGTTAAATCTAACATAACTACACTTGAGGTAGGGTTAGTTAGGGAACCTATAAATACAAGTGTCAAGGCCATTATTTAACAAGTTTTTCTATGTAAAGAAGTAATGCTAAACAAATAAGGTTGCTATAGAGGTCCACCATCTGCATGAGATGCTAGATCATTGGGGGAATGCCCCATGCATTGTGAGCCACATGCCACCCCAGGGGCCACCACCACCACCACCACCTCCCAAGAGGCTCAAAATATAGTCATGCAATCATGTCCCATTCTCCCCTTAGCTGCACTTGGGGGGATGGAGGTTTCCCCACCATGTGGTAAATCTGATACCGCTCCCTCTTAAAGAGGTTCTCATGCTGATGCTATTGCTCAGACTTAACCCGTTGATGGTTGGGAAATGATATGATGCTAGACCCCTTGGATGTCTTGGTGTCACCATATCCTCCTACTACAGAGCCTTCTGCTTCGACTACTCTACCACCCAAAGATGATCCCCTCCTCCTCCTTTAGGTGTTGTGGCTTGTGGTTAAGTCCTCTTTTATTCTCTTGTTGATGTAATGTGATATTTTTTGTGTGTCATATTCTATCCTTCCTTATTTTCTGTTTCTTGTTTTTGGTTGCATGTTTTGAGCCAGTGTTTATTCACTGACAAGGTGTGTGATCCATGAATACCTATTGGATAATTTACTATGTAACCTTATTGTATTTTATTAATTTTGTATAATAAAATTATCGTGAAATGTTCCAATAGTAAAATTATGAAGGCAAGGGCCTAAATTTTACTTAACATAAGCTAAAATTTTAAAAAACTATATCTTTATTCCTAACACCACCACACATTAGGTGTCCAAGATCACAAATGAAAATGCCTCTTTTTCTCTTGACCTTTTTGAACATCTTAGATACTAAAACTACCATAAACTATAATAAATCCTCTGAACATTGAAATAGATGGTATTGAACCTTTTCTCCAAGACAAAAAATAATATTATATAAAGGATAGTTAATTCTTCATCATTAGTTCATAATAAACTAAAAAAATAAATTTCCTTTTGGGAAAAATATGAGTTTGTAAGTGTAGTAGACATCTTTTATCTTCTACTTTGTATTATTCAAAACGTTTCTCTAGTGATTACTAAACACATTCTAACGAATAATAATTGTAGAGGATGGATTGATAGTTGTAGGAGGTTGATTTATAATGTCTTTTGAGTTTTAGTTTTAGTTTTATTTAAATTTTATCTTACATGTTATTGTTTATATATCTATTAGATTATTACATGTAATGGTTGGCTTCATATCAGCTTCTTAATTTTCTAAGTGTTGTTGCAATAAGTATCAATATGTTTTTTAATTGATATATATTTACCTATTAAAAAAAATTCTATATGCAATAATAAAGGTATAAATTTGAAAGGTTGGTTAGATATGAATAAAAGAATTCAATTAGATGTGAAACACGTCTCCTTGAAAATTAAATAAATAAATATATATATTTTTATTAATGTCTACACAAAAATAATATCAAAGATTAAATGGTAAAATATCACTTAAATTATTATTTTTTACTTATTTTCGATTAATTTGATCTAAATAATGTAAATTTAATTTAGACTATGTAAAATATAACAATAATACCCAAGTTTGAATTGACAAATAGATAGGGTGCTATTTCAATTATAAAATTTAAATTGACAAAGCAAAACATGGGAGATGTACTTATCTTATTTTAATGTTTTTTATCTCACAATAGTTGTTATCAATTTTAAAAATGTTGTGTGTAAGATTTGTCACTAATCAAATAAAAAAATGTTGCTCAAACCCTACCTAAACACTTTCAATAATAGTGTGACCCCTATGGCACTTGCAATTGTCCAATATTTGCCGATGATGTCTCTATATGTTTTGGAGGTATGTAACTCATCAAATCCCTACACTTGTGCCTATAGGTACTTCTTGTGCATGTGTTTTCCTTCAGTCCTATGTGTTTATTTATAATTTGTAGATGGATAGAGGGAAAGTGTACACAATGTACAAGTATGTCAAAGTGTGTCAAAGTTGATGTTTTCAAGGTGTCAAAGATAATATTTTGGCATCTACATTATTACATATTTTACTTTTTAATAATTGGTAATTAATCTATGATCTTTTACATAAGGTTGATATATAATGAACTCATTATAATGCAAAAGTAGAATCACAATATAAAAAATTACATAAGCATAATAACACATTCACTAAAAAAAAGAACAAATCCATGTAATAGAGTGAAATGAAGAGTAAAATAATTATATATAGAATTGATCCCACTTTAAGGAGGAAACCTCCAAAGTCCTTACAAGATAAATTCTAAATATTTAATGATTAATATCCTAGAACTACCTCTTACAAATACCCTAAGTAGGCTAGGGAAATCTATAAAACCAAATGGCCCAATGACTCCTAACCATATGCAACCTAGAGATTAGTAATTGATTAAGTCAAAGGTTATTCAAAAAAATAGGTTAGCCACACATATCCCAATACAAACCATAAATTATGAGCATATCATGCCCCCCTCTTCAAATCAATGTTGTCCTTAACATCGACCAATTGTGGATTTTTTTATATGAAAGCTTCATATTCCCATGTCATATCTTCATTAGATAGGTTCTTCCATTTAATAAGAGACTGTGATCACTCTCATAAGTAGCCTCTTAGTGTGTGTCTTGAGAAACTCTTTAGGTTCCAAGATGAATCTTCTCTCATCAAATTATATTAACTTTTTTTGAGCTTAATATTATGACCATTGAATATTTTTCAAACAAGACACATGAAAGACAAAGTCAATTTTAGCTAATTGAGTGATCCGGGCAACAATTCAGGTGACGGGTCCACCTCAATTGATAACAAAACTTTTGGGAGCCATAACTTTTACACCGTAGCTTCAATTGATTTGTCGTTTGAACCATTGGAAAGATAATAATGAGGAGAACATGGTGAGATGGTGTAAAGATTTGCTTGATAAAGTTTGACCCTCAAAAACCCAATGGAAGTGCCCTAAATTTCAATTTTAGTAGTGCAGTCTAAAAATAGTAATTCTTCAAATTTTGTATTGTTTTAAATCATGGAAGTCAAACCAATTCATCTCCCTCGAGATTGGTGATGTTCCACATCCTCCCCCCACCTTAAAAATATGTGTAAATAAAAATGTAACCTGAAATAGAAATCAGACATCTCTTCTCAGAAATAAGCATATGTTTGGGTCTGCAAATTTAATTAATAAAACATTTTTTCTCAGAGATAACATTATTTGAATTGTGTTGTTCTTATTTCTTGAGTTATCTTTCAACCAAAGTTTTTGAGTTTTGGATCAATGGTATCAGAGCAGTTTGTCTTTAGAATGTATGATCCTGAAGATGAGGTTAGATTACAGGAAACTTGGCTAGAAAATAGAACCAACAGACTATCCACCTATTCACTTCAAACGACTTCAAATGGTGGACAACACTAAGACATCTGATCTTTTCAAAGAAATGGTGAATGAAGCCCTCCAATAGCAGCAATCATAGATGCTACAACAATTCACTCAAATTTTCCAACAAATCTCGATGGAAAATTTTGGCTCCTCATCCGCACGCCCATATCCTTTCAGTGCCCCAACACCCTTCAAGGTTCAGGTGAATTTTAATATCCCTACATTTGAAGGCAAAATCAATACTAATATAGTATAAAATTGGTTGGATCAATTATCATCTTATTTTTTGGTAAATAAACTCACCGATAAAGAGAAGATCACTTTTGCTCTTTTAAAAGCATCATTGCCTATCAAAAATTGGTGGGAAGTGTACAAAAAGAGATACAGTGAAGATGATATTGGCCTTGAGATGAAACCTACCTAGGATGATTTCATAAAAGCTGTAAAGGAAGAATACTACCCCACTGGAGCATATGATGATATGTATATAGAGTGGCTACAACTTTGCCAAGGTAAGGAATAGTCTATTCAAGATTACACTGACATTTTTCATTCTCTATCTGCGAGATTGGGTATCTAAGAAAGTGAGAAACACAAGGTTCTCAAATACCGTGGTGGACTACAATGGTACATACAGAAAGAAATATAACTCTTCAATTTGAAAACCCTTGGTGAAGCGTACAAGTTCACAGTAAAGATTGAGTAGAAGCATGGAAGAATGAATATGAAGAGTCAACCTTTAAAATAAAAAAGTGATAAATAAGGTCAAACATGAGACCAAAATTGGAAGCAAAAGGAAGGAAAGACTGGGAAGTGGTGTAATTATCATAAATCTAGAACTCACTCTAAAGAAGAATGTCGAGCCATCAAGTCCCTGCTTTTTGAGTCACAATCCTCAACATCTACTACTCTACCTCATACAGACCTTACATTTGAAGAGGTTGAAGAAGATATTATAGATGTTGAGCCTGAAGCCATTGTTGCTTCATCACAGACCCATGAGGAGAGGCTAGATGACAAGGAAAGGTTGTTTCACTCTAAGTTATGGGTGAAAGGTAAGCCTCTGCATTTCATTCTTGATAGTGTAAGTCAAAAAAATTTAATCTATGCTAATATTGTGAAAAGCCTAAATCTATCCATGAAGCCTCACCCAAAGCCATACAATATTAGATGGTTGAGTCTAGGGAGAAACTTTCATGTCACCCACCAATGTCTTCTCTCATATGCAATAAAACCTTTCCAAGATGAGGTCTTATGTGATGTGGTCAATCTAGATGTTTGTGATGTACTTTTTGGTCAGCCATTCATGTATGATTGACATGACATCTATGAATCAAGAATTCAAAGGATTACTCTCACTCTTAGAAAATGGCACTATAGGGTACCAGAGGTACCACCTTCTACATCTATCTCTCTGATTAGTGCAAGGAAATTTGTTCTCATGGTGGTCAAGCCACAAGACTCTGAAAGGGCCGATGTTTCAGCCTTGAATACATAAACAACACAACAAAAAAATAAAATAGACACCAAGATGAAGAAATTCACGGCCTTCCATCCACAGACTAATGGTCAGACAGAAATGGTGAACAATCAAGCCCTGCACAGTTCCATAAATCATAGTCCATTCCAAGTTTGCTTCAGGAATCAAATCGAAGTACAACTACCACACTTGATGATAAATATTGATGCAATGGGGACCATTGCTTCTCAAGGAGGGAGGAATGATCTGGGCAATCATTTAGGTGACAATTTAGGTGACGGGTCCACCCCAATTGATGATAGAACTTCTGGGAGCCATAACTTTTACATCATAGCTCTAATTGACTCACCGTTTAAACCATTGGAAAGATAAGAATGAAAAGAATGTGGTGAGATGGCATGAAGATCTGCTCAATAAAGTTTAACCCTTGAAAACCCAATGGAAGTAGCTAAAATTTCAATTTTAGTATTGCAGTCTAAAAATAGCAAGTTTCTAAAAATAGTAATTCCTCAAATTATGTATTGTTGTAAATCATGGAAGTCAAACCAATTCATCTCCCTCAAGATTGGTGACCTTTCAAATCCTCTCCCCACCTTAAAAATATGTATAAATAAAGATGTAACCCAAAATAAAAATTAGACATCTCTTCTCAGAGATAAGCATATGTTTGGGTCTATAAATTTGATTAATAAAACATCTCTTCTCAAAGATAGCATTATTTGAATTGTGTTGTTCTTATTTCTTGAGTTATCTTTCAATCAAAGTTTTTGAGTTTTAGATTAGTGGTATCAGAGCAGTTTATATTTAGAGTGTATTATCTCGAGGACAAGGTCAGATTATAAGAATCTTGGGTGGAAAATAGAACCAACATACTATCCATCTATTTGCTCCAAATTACAATCAAGCCCTGCACAGTTCCATAAATCATAGTCCATTCCAAGTTTGCTTCAGGAATCAAATCGAAGTACAACTACCACACTTGATGATAAATATTGATCCAATGGGGACCATTGCTTCTCAAGGAGGGAGGAATGATCTGGGCAATAATTTAGGTGACAATTTAGGTGACGGGTCCACCCCAATTGATGATAGAACTTCTGGGAGCCATAACTTTTACATCATAGCTCTAATTGACTCACCGTTTAAACCATTGGAAAGATAAGAATGAAAAGAATGTGGTGAGACGGCATGAAGATCTGCTCAATAAAGTTTAACCCTTGAAAACCCAATGGAAGTAGCTAAAATTTCAATTTTAGTATTGCAGTCTAAAAATAACAAGTTTCTAAAAATAGTAATTCCTCAAATTATGTATTGTTGTAAATCATGGAAGTCAAACCAATTCATCTCCCTCAAGATTGGTGACCTTTCAAATCCTCTCCCCACCTTAAAAATATGTATAAATAAAGATGTAACCCAAAATAAAAATTAGACATCTCTTCTCAGAGATAAGCATATGTTTGGGTCTATAAATTTGATTAATAAAACATCTCTTCTCAAAGATAGCATTATTTGAATTGTGTTGTTCTTATTTCTTGAGTTATCTTTCAATCAAAGTTTTTGAGTTTTAGATTAGTGGTATCAGAGCAGTTTATATTTAGAGTGTATTATCTCGAGGACAAGGTCAGATTATAAGAATCTTGGGTGGAAAATAGAACCAACATACTATCCATCTATTTGCTCCAAATTACTTCAAATAGTGGAAAATAATGAGACATCTGATCCTTTCAAGGAAATAGTGAATGAATCCCTCCAATAGTAGTAAACACAGATGATACAATAATTCACTCAATTCTCTAACAAATCTTGATGGAAAATTTTGGCTTCTCATCCGCACCCCCACATCCTTTTAGTGCCCCAACACCCTTCAAGGTTCAGGTGAATTTTGATATCCCTATATTTGACGGCAAAAACAATGTTGATGCAGTAAAAAATTGGTTAGATCAATTATCATCTTATTTTTATGTAAATAAATTCACCGATAAAGAAAAAATCACTTTTGCTTTTTTAAAAGCATCATTGTCTATCAAAAATTGGTGGGAAGTGTATAAAAAAATATCCAGTGCAGATGATATTGGCCTTGAGATAGAACCTACCTAGGATGATTTCATAGAAGTTGTAAAGGAAGAATACTACCCCATTGGAGCATATGATGATCTGTATATAGAGTGGCAACAACTTCATTAAGGTAAAAAATAGTCTATTTAAGATTATACTGACATTTTTTATTCTCTATCTATGATATTGGGCATCTAAAAAAGTGAGAAACACAAGGTTCTCAAATACCGTGGTAGACTACAATGGTACATACGAGGAGAAATGAAACTTTTCAATTTAAAAACCTTTGGTGAAGCATACAAGTTCGTAGTAAAGATTGAGTAGAAGCATGGAAGAATGAATACGAAGAGTCAACCTTCAAAATGGAAAAATGATAAAGAAGGTCAAACATGAGGCCAAAATTGAAAGCAAAATGAAGGAAAGACTGGGAAGTGGTGTGATTATCACAAATCTAGAACTCACTCCAAAGAAGAATGTCGAGCCATCAAGTCCCTATTTTCTGAGTCATAATCCTCAACATCCACTACTCTACCTCATACAGACCCTTCAGTCGAAGAGGTTGAAGAAGAGATTATACATGCTGAGCTTAAATCCATTATTGCTTCATTACAGATCCACGAGGAGAGGCTAGATGACAAAGAAAGGTTGTTTCACTCTAAGTTATGGGTGAAAGGTAAGCCTTTGCATTTCATTCTTGATAGTGGAAGTTAAAAGAATTTAATCTCTACTAATATTGTGAAAAGCCTAAATTTATCCATGAAGCCTCACCCAAAGCCATACAGTATTGGATGGTTGAGTCCAGGGAGAAACCTCTATGTCATCCACCAATATCTTCTCTCATATGCAATAAAACCTTTCCAAGATGAGGTCTTATGTGATGTGGTCAATCTAGATATTTGTGATGTACTCTTTGGTCAGTGATTCATATATGATCGACATGGCATCTATGAATCAAGAACTTGAAAGATTACTCTTACTCTTGGAAAATGATGCTATAGGGTACCAGAGGTACCACCTTCTACATCTATCTCTCTGATTAGTGCCAAGAAATTTGTTCTCATAGTGGTCAAGCCACAAGAATTCAAAAGGGCCGATGTTGCAGTCTTGACTACATAAATAACACAATAAAAAAATTAAATAGATACCAAGATAAAGAAGTTCATGGCCTTCCATCCATAGACTAATGGTTAGATAGAAATGGTTAACAATTGAGCCCTACACAGTTCCATAAATCATAGTCCATTCCAAGTTTGCATCGAAAATTAAATCGAAGTACAACTGCCACACTTGATGACAAATCTTGATGCAATGGAGATCATTACTTCTCACGGAGGGAGGAATGATCTGGGCAATAATTTTGGTGATAATTCAAGTGATGGGTCCACCCTAATTGATTATGGAACTTCTGAGAGCTATAACTTTTACACTGTAGCTCCAGTTGAATCACCATTTAAACTGTTGGAAAGCTAAGAATGAGGGGAACACGGTGAGATGACATGGATCTCTGTTCAATGAAGTTTGAACCTTGAAAACCCAATGGAAGTGCCCCAAATTTCAATTTTAGTAGTGTAATCTAAAAATAATAAGTTTTTAAAAATAGTAATTCCTCAAATTCTATTTTGTTATAAATCATAAAGGTTGAACCAATTCATCTCCCTCGAGATTGGTGACCTTACGCATCCTCCCCCCACCTTTAAAACATGTATAAATGAATATGTAACTTGAAATAGAAATTAGAAATCTCTTCTCAGAGATAAACATATGTTTGGGTCTACAAATTTGATTAATAAAACATCTCTTTTTAGAGAGCATTATTTGAATTGTGTTGTTATTGTTTCTTGAGTTATCTTTCAACCAAAGTTTTAGAGTTTTGGATCAATGGTATCAGAGCAGTTTGTCTTTAGAGTGTATGATCCTAAAGATGAGGTCAGATTATAGGAAGCTTAGATGGAGAATATAAGCAACAAACTATCCACCTATTCACTCCAAATGACTTCAAACGGTGGACAACATCGAGACATTTGATCCTTTCAAAGAAATGGTGAATGAAGCCTTCTAATAGAATCAAGCATAGATGCTACAACAATTCACTCAAATTCTCCAACAAATCTCGATGGAAAATTCTAGCTCCTCATCTGCACCCCCACATCCTTTCAGTGCCCCAACACCCTTCAAGGTTTAGGTGAATTTTAAAATCCATACATTTGAAGGCAAAATCAATGCTGATGTAGTAAAAAATTGGTTGAATCAATTATCTTATTTTTTTAAATAAATTCATTGATAAAGAGAAGATCACTTTTACTTTTTTAAAAGCATTATTGCTTGTCAAAAATTGGTGGGAAGTGTACGAAAAGAGATTCAGTGCAGATGATATCAGCCTTGAGATGAAACCTACCTCAGATGATTTCATAGAAGTTGTAAAAGAAGAATACTAACCCATTGGAGCATATGACGATCTATATATAGAGTGGTAACAAATTTGCCAAGGTAAGGAACAATTTGTTTAAGATTACACTGATATTTTTTATTCTCTATCTACAAGATTGGGCATCCAAGAAAGTGAGAAACATAAGGTTCTCAAATACCGTGGTAGACTACAATGGTACATACGAGGAGAAATAGAACTCTTCAATTTTGAAACCCTTGGTGAAGTATAAAAGTTCATAGTAAAGATTGAGTAGAGGCATGGAAGAATGAATACGAAGAGTCAACCTTCAAAATGAAAAAGTGACAAAGAAGGTCAAATACAAAGCCAAAATTGAAAGAAAAAGGAAGGAAAGACTAGGAAGTGGTGTGATTATCACAAATCTAGAACTCACTCCAAAAAAGAATGTTGAGCCATCAAGTCCCTATTTTCTGAGTCACAATCCTCAACATCCACTACTCTACCTCATACAGACCCTGCAGTTGAAGAGGTTGAAGAAGAGATTATAGATGTTGAGCCTAAAGCCATTATTGCTTCATTACAGACCCACGAGGAGAGGCTAAATGACAAAGAAAGACTATTTCACTCTAAGTTATGGGTGAAAGGTAAGCCTTTGCATTTCATTCTTGATAGTGGAAGTTAAAAGAATTTAATCTCTACTAATATTGTGAAAAGCCTAAATCTATCCATGAAGTCTCACCCAAAGCCATACAGTATTGGAGGGTTGAGTCCAGGGAGAAACCTCTATGTCATCCACCAATATCTTCTCTCATATGCAATAAAACATTTCTAATATGAGGTCTTATGTGATGTGGTCAATCTAGATATTTGTGATGTACTCTTTGGTCAGCGATTCATATATGATTGACATGGCATCTATGAATCAAGAACTTGAAAGATTACTCTTACTCTTAGAAAATGGTGTTATAGGGTACTAGAGGTACCACCTTCTACATCTATCTCTCTAATTAGTGCCAAGAAATTTGTTCTCATAGTGGTCAAGCCACAAGAATCCAAAAGGGCCGATGTTGCAACCTTGACTACATAAATAACATAATAAAAAAATTGAATAGATACCAAGATAAATAAGTTCATGACCTTCCATCCATAGACTGATGGTCAGATAGAAATGGTGAACAATCGAGCCCTACACAGTTCCATAAATCACAGTCCATTCCAAGTTTGCATCAGGAATCAAATCAAAGTACAACTGCCACACTTGATGACAAATATTGATGTAATGGGGATCATTACTTCTTAAGGAGGGAGGAATGATTTGGGCAATAATTCAGGTGATAATTTAGGTGATGGGTCCACCCTAATTGATGACGAAACTTTTGAGAGCTATAACTTTTGCACCATAGCTCCAATTGAATCACCGTTTGAACTATTGGAAAGCTAAGAATGAGGGGAACATGGTGAGAGGACATTGAGATTTGATCGATAAAGTTTGAACACCAAAAACCTAATGAAAGTGCCTCAAATTTTAATTTTAGTAGTGCAATCTAAAAATAGTAAGTTTTTAAAAATAGTAATTCCTCGAATTATGTATTGTTGTAAATCATGAAAGTCAAACCAATTCATCTCCCTCGAGATTGGTGACCTTCCAAATCCTCCCCCCACCTTTAAAATATGTATAAATGAAGATGTAACCTGAAATTGAAATTAGACATCTCTTCTCAAAGATAAGCATATGTTTGAGTCTATAAATTTGATTAATAAAACATCTCTTCTCAGAGACAACATTATTTGAATTGTGTTGTTCTTGTTTCTTGAGTTATCTTTCAACCAAAGTTTTTGAGTTTTGGATCATTGAGGTAATCAAAATTTATAGGACACACTCTCAAAATTTTGAGAGATCTAATAGAGAACATAATACTTTTGTGACAATATTCTATGTATCTTTTTTTACTTCAAGGACATCTTTTTATTGTGCTACGATTGTAGGAAAAATCAAACTTATTATTAAAAATGCTTTTCACTCTAGTGTTTATCCACTTGTTATCTCATTCAATTTTGCACCATGGCTAAATTCTCCATAAGATGAGAGAGTGCCTATTGTTGGTGTTGAATATTCACTTCAACTACTCAAAATATTGGTCTTAATTTTAAGGATGAGGTGATGGATGTTGTAAACTATCAATGCAATGCCATAAATTGAGACATCTTAGAATAAGTATATAAATGAGTATTATACTCCCATTATGCTAATGGAAACTAGGTAACCCATTGAGCCTACTTATTAGAAACAAAACAATGAAGATGCCCTTCTAAACACTTGTTGATCACCTCTATTTACCCATATAATTGGGGATGATATGAAGAGCTATGAAAAAATAGAGTACCCAAACAAGAGAATAAGTTAATCCAAAATTTACTAGTAAATATGGGGTCCTAGTCTCCTACTATAATCTTTGACATCCCACATAGATTTTGAATTGTTATCATAAATGTCATTACCACCATGCTTGAGGAGGCAAAAAATCACAAGAATGGGAATTTTTTTGAGTTGATCAATGACTACCATTATGACACTTTTCTATTCTTACTTTGGTAATCAGATAATGAAAACCATGGAGACCTCCTCTCATAACTAGCTAGGAATAGGTAAAAGCTACAAAATACTCAAAGTCTTAATTTTTCTACCTTTGTTTTATTGGGACAACAAACATCCTTCCAAAAAAAAATGTACACCACCCTTGAGTCCTTCCCAAAACAAATCCTGGTTAATTCTATGATAAGTCTTTAATAACCTGGAATGTCCATCCCCTAGAGAAGTAAGAAGCTTGTCAAGAACATTTTGCTCAAGGCTCAAATTATTACATAGGTGTATCTTAGTATAATCACCTAAAAATGGTATTTGAGTGCTAAGAGTGCTTCTTGAGACTAATTATCCCTAGCTTATCCCTAGACCTATCCTAAATCCTATTATCACACTTATCCAACCTTTGTGTGGGCTATATGCATCACTAGTCAGGCCTAAATCAGTCCCATACCCTCATTTCTTGATCTTGGTCCTTCTTGCTGAGTGTTTTATCACTTGGACACTATCATCATAATAATGACACTAGCGCCACATGGTGCTAGTGTCCCAAAAATGACACTAATGTCCTTTACCTTTATTTTTCCCAATCAAATATATTTTCAAATCTAGAACCTCCTAGGGTTGGCATAAACCTCTTTTAATACCTGCACAAGAATCAAAACAATATATACATGACTTTTAGCCTTATAACCACTATATAGAAATAAAATGAAAAATACACATTCAAACTCAGATCAAGTTGTGCATAATCAAGGTTATCAATCCCTATTCTGCCCTACTTCTGCATATTACCATCTACAGTAGCCCTAAGCTTAGATTACCTAGATTTCCAATCTCAAGAACATTCAAGGCACTCAGAGCCACCATCATGCTAGCTTCACTTTCACTTGTACCAATACTTAGGTGGGGAGAACTACATCAGTATTGATCCTTCCTCAGAGTATTGGTATGTAGGTAACTCTCATCACAACAAAGTGTTGAGGATGTCCAACCTACCCTATTAACAAACATAATTTTTAACTTATATCAACTGAATGCCCTAGATACATGGAGGATTAGAGTTTTCTCATAAAATTAGTCATAATAGGTAAATTATAGGGTTTCATTATAGGTAAACTATAGGGTTTCAAGACCTGCACACATAGAAACAAATTTCACATATTCAAACACAAGTGAACTTAGAAGCTCATGACAGTCCTACACATAAGACATTACCACCAATATCAAGACACTACTACCACATTTCTAATAATGGTGCTACTATATAATTATGACACTACTATTCAAGAGGGGTTCTGACACTAAGATTTATTTTAAAACACTTAGACCAACTTCTACCCTATATTCCAAGACCTAGATCATCAATCTCAATTATTTTCTAGTTATGTTCTTACGTGCAATATTTATTACTATTTTTAGAAAAGTCAAAGCTAGTGAATTCTATAAAAAATTAGTGAATGTATTCATTGCATATTATTTCCATAATTTAGTCTACTCAACTCTTTAACAAACATATAATTTACACTTGTTAAGTCCTAAAAGGTTAAAACATTTGGTGAACCTGACTTCAAACATTGCACAAACCCTAACCCTAAATAACCCTAGGGTTTATATTTCTAGCATTCATATTTTAGATCCATAAATTTCTAATTTTATTTTATATAATCATGATAAAATAAGTGTATCAATTTTTATTGCAAATTTTAATACTTTAATTTTCATGCTTGATCCATTTAATTCATAATGAACTCAGAAAAAACATAAACACATGTATAGATGATGATTTATATCAATTGAAATGTATGTCATATTTCATTATATATTTATCATGTTGTTATTATCTTATGTGGAATTCAATTAAGAAACAAGTCATTACACACATATAGGATCTATTACATAAGCTAACAACTAGGTTTCAAGTTTTAATGCTATATCTTATGCACATGAATTAGTCTCCTTCTCCTCCTCATCTCGATGAGGGTGATAGCTGCTTTACCTCTAACTAGGTCCATGCTATCACTCCTCCATGAGATGAAATATCCCATACCATTTTCACTAATCCCCATACATAACCTATTCACACCTCTTCCCTAAAGGGTGTATCCCTACATGTTTAATCGGAAGAAACTAGGGTTTGTACTTGTAAAACTCTAAGGGATCAAATTATTAGTATGATCAGACTAATATTAGATTTGTAGAAGCCAAATAAATTATTAAGTGAATAGGTCACATTATTGGTAAATCAAATTACATGTACACAGTCTTTAGAACATGTTAGTGTAAACCATGTATATGTATCTACACCTAGAAAAGTTGTGCTAACACTCTTTCAAATTCAAATCATAAATCACAATAAAGTATATTTAAAACTAGTTAGTCAAAAAACATTCAAAGATCAAATAATATTTCAAGTAGGTTACTAAGGTAAATGATTAAATCTAAGTTGATCAATCTAACCCCTCTATTGAAAGATCCAAATATTATTATGCATATCATAGAATGCATGGGCACCACATTGATTCATGTTTAGCATTGAAAAGGAAAATACAATATATAATGGATATAGATGATTCAAATAATGATACATCATCTAAACAACATACAATGGCACATGTATAAATTAAATAAGGGTCAAATTCAAAAATAATACAAAAGTGGTTACCAAAGCATAACTCAGAATAATAAAAAGATTGCAAAGCAAAATCAGAGCAAGAAATAATACAACAAGCAGAGATAAAACAAGTAAAATATGAAAATCTCCCTCTCCAAAATGAGGTTCAACTTTCAAAGCAGTATGGGTTTGATCAAAAATATTTACAATAGTTAAATTATCATGGTCAAGGTTTAGGCAAGTAGGCCCAAGGCATCACTACTCATATTCAAGCAGTTGATAATATTGGTCAACAAGGCTTGAGATTTCTTGAACATACTAAGGCACATCGTTCACAGATATTGTAGACACCTAAAAGTGGCTACCAATTATCTCCAATCAAGTTTTAGATCAATTTATATCAAATATCACAATTTGTCTTAAAAACACTAAAACACATTAAATGGTTCAAATTTGTCATATACAAGTGCCTATTCTTGCTAAAATATCTCTAAATGGGGTAATGCATTTTATGATATCATTAGTTCTTCCCAAATCATTTTGAGCCAAAATGCTAAAAATGTAATTTGACGCTGTAAACCACTAAATTGCCTTAATTTAGAAGCACCCGACACATGCATGTGTTATTTTGTGTTGATAATGTCGTAAATGGGATATCAGTTCATATGAAACTAACATTGACATCTAATTCTACTCCAGTCAAATTTCAACCCAATAATATGATATTTGGACCAGTTTGATTAATTTGTGCACTATTTTCCAAAGAATTGCACTACATTTTTTTAAACCTTACATAGGCAAATTAAACCAAATTAGGAGCCTAAAAAAGAATTCCAAAGAGCTTGTTGAATATTTATTTTTGAAAAATAATTTCTAATATTGGCATCATCACATGACATCATTTTTTGAGGTGGTTCTATAGGCCATAAATGCAACAAATATTTGATTAAGCCCTCCCATGCCTCATTAATTCCCCTTATTTCTAAATCATGATGATGATATTTATGAATTTTATTTACATAATTAGATTAATTCATGGCTACACATCTTCATCTTGAGATGGAAAATTATGGTTGATCCTAACCTATTTAAAAAATCTATAAATAGAAGGCCTCACACTCATAATTTTAAGCTCTCTCAAACCAAAGTTACTATGCCCAAATAACTTTAAGCCATATCTTGATGTAGTGTTGTTATGCCCAAATATTGAGCCAAGCCATTCCAAACCAAGCCAAAGCCAAAATCCAAGCATGAACAATGATGCTGAGAGGAGATAGAGATAGCCAAACCTTATTGATGAAGACTTCTTGAGCACACGCTGAGAAAGCCACTTTAATAAGTCATCTTGGAGACACAAAGAAGGTAAAAGGTTTTGTTTTTATCTTTTAGTTGTATTTTATCATAGCTTTGTTATTATGCTCCTCCCTTTGATCTAGGCTTAAGGTGTTAGCTATTACTGTGTTTTTAGATTTGGATTCAATACACTAACATGATACTAATATCCCCTTATTATAATCCTATGTTCACAAATGGCATGCCCAGTGGGACCCAACATATCTCACATACCAAGAAGATCAATGTGCAGGTCTTAAACTAAGATTTGGAGGCTTGAAACATTTTTAAATTGATTTTCTAACTTTGTTTGACCATATTTCATCTTCACAGGTTTACACAAGGACCATTGACAGTCAGGTACAACTGCTGATGGTTACTTCTAACCACCAACAGTTGGGTTGCAAAGGAAAACCCATTTAAAAGCTTTCATTTTTGAGCTTTTATTCAAATTGTTACTAACAATTTGGATGTCTAAGTCTCTGGTCTGGTTTTATTTTGTGATATAAAATATTTCCTTTTAAAGATGTTTGTTCTAACAAGTTAACAAGTTTTCCTTTTTTTTAAGAATGTTGATTCCTTCAGGTCGATAGGTAATTGTCAATGGTTTGGTTTCAACCACTGGTGGTTGGTAAAGCATCGACCATTTATGGTCAGGCAAGAATCACTGACAATCAAATAGTGACCATCGATGGTTACTATGTTTTTAAAAAACACAAAATTGAGAGCTTAATTTTCAAGTTTGTTTATCTCATCCATAAAATAACTTCTAAGTTAAACAACATTCTAACAATTTTTTTGTAGGACCTACTTGAAAAGTGCCAAATCATGCTTAATTAAGTTTTTAAAACCTCTTTTTGATTTTTAAAAAGAATTAGGAATTTCTATTTGGTACTTAAAGGAAAATTTAGGGTGTTTACTTGAATCATTTTGTAGTTGTTCTTTCAAAGCCCTGCAACTTAAGGCCAAGGGGCTAAAGAACATAACCAAATATTTCAATTTAGTTCTTTAAAATTAGACTCACTTAAATTTTTTTGCTTTATGCAAGTCATTTCTTGTTTGCTTAGTTAGAATTATTTGTGAAAAAAATAAGTGCATGTATGCTCTCCCCCCATCCCCTATAGGGAACTTGTGGGATCAAAAGTGCCATCTTTATTGCAAACTTGTGCCTTATTCCACAGGCATAAAATAAATATTGTGAAGGTTCTCCCCAAGACTTTCATGGATTGGATGATCTAGAAACAACCATAAAACTATTTTACTTAGTTTTTATTTTACACATTTTTACTTGTGAGAGGGACTTCATTTCCTTCTATAAGTTATATAAGGAAGCTTTGACCTGAGAATTCATCTTTCAGCTCCCCTCTCTACAGGGAGGTATATAAATTGGGATCCCATTATTAAGATACTAGTTTGAGTGGTTAAACCATTTTTATTAGTAAATGCTAAGCCTGAGATATATGATCATATTGGACATTGCACTACACTAAGCGAGTGATAGATGTAGTGGTTATAAAAAGAGCAAGACCTTTTTACAACAAGCCATATGACATGGACCCAATTGATGTGTTTCTTCTCTTGTGTGCATAATATTAAATTTGGTACACATGGGATCCATATATAAACATGCAAAACTTGTTAGTTTAGTCAACCCCACTTTTTTGCACCTTTTTAGTTTAGGGATTAAGATAATTACATAGTTGTTTTTTGTCTTTGTCTTAGATTACTTGGTTTTGTTTTGAGTCAAAACTTATTTGTTAACAAAATCCATAAACCAAACACATTATCCAACACATTTCTTGAACAAGGAGGTGTTATGTTGCCCAAGTGAAAATCATCTTTTTCCTTGTTCAAAGTTTGTCATCTAAAACATTGTGTTATATCATCCATTTTGGTGTAGTTATGCTACCCATTTGAGTCTAGACCATTTGCCAATTTTTTTTAAGTCCATTAATAATTTAAATTCAAAATTGCACCTTTATAAGTTCATAATGTTGATGTGTAAAGTGGGTTATCCATTTACACTAGACTTGAGGGAACTTATGTTCAATTTCAAATTTGGATTGAGGGTTGTTTATAAACTCACTATCATTGTCATCATTAGTGGACTTAAGTCATCTTGAGTATCACTCATGCTTTGAGATTCAAGAACCACATTTCATACTACCTTACCTATTACCATTATTTTTGTGCCATAGTAAATTGAGTCTTGAGTCCATTGGATACGAGACTTTTGCCTTAGAGATTTGTCAAACTTTATATGTGTGTCATTTGAGTTGAGGAGAGTAGTGTTACACTGTTGAAATCATGTTAAACCATTTTGCCTTAGATTCTTGAAGCAAACATTTATTACATCTTTTGATCATTTTAGCATCGTTACGTTGTTCAATTTTTTTAAAACTTATTTGCATAGAGTCCAATTTTTCCAAATTCAAACTAATTTGAGTTTTCTTTATGAGGCTTTGTCTAGTGTAGTTATGCCGTTTACTTTTGTCTAGCTTATTTGTCAAAAGAGTCTAGTTTTGCGCCATTGTTTGGGAGAAAATAAACTATCTCCTAGTGTCTTTTGTTTCATACTTCATACCCATTGATCAAGTTTATATCTAAGAGTCAGCCTAGATTTTGTTAAAAGTGTTTGAAATCTATTAAATTAAACGTCTAATCTTGATTTTAAGTCTATATTTTGATGCTATGTGGCCAAAAGTCCTAGCACAATCCATTTGAGCCTAGATTTTGATGTTGTGTTTGGACAAAAGACCTAGAAAACTTTGTTTTTTCTAGATTAAGCTTATTTGAAACACTTTGATCATAGAATTTGGTATTTCAAAATTTGGTCCATTTACTTGACTTTTTTTATGTGAGATGTGTAATATTAGACACTTGACGTTAGCTTGTTTTGTCACAAGTCATTGCATAAGCCTTTTTGGATATACATATCCATCCTTTTGAATAGGTTAGACCAATTTTGAACCTTTTGACATTGGATTTTTAGATTTTGTAAACTCTATTTCATTTGGTAGTAAAGCATTTACTATGGATCCCAACATGTCTTCCTACACTCGTAGCAGCATCATGTACAATCTAGGACTTAATAATGTAATCATCCAAGAAGAAATGGTTCAAGACCCTTATGTAGATAATGTTGTTTATGAGATGGATCATTATCCATATTATAACACTCAAATAAGGGCACTAAACCAAGACCCATTAGCTCACTATTTGGTTAACACACCTTCATACTTAGAGCAGGATCAAGAAAAAATAGAGCAATACCTAGCTATGGTACCTACAGTTGAAGAACCATTTCCTCAACAACCATACTATGTTACTACACCATTACATATGATCCTTATTTATTTGAGTTCCACTTATTAGAAAACAAGGATGAGATTTTGGTCAAAGCTATAAAAGTAGGGGCTAAGTTTTCAATAGACTTACCCCACCAAAATTTGTCAAGTCTAGTAAGAAGGCCTCACAACATACTGTATAGTCAATAGGCTTCTTCTAGTAACCCTCTAGTTGTAGTCTCAATGACATATCAGGGCCCTAGTATGCTTGTCAAATAAAAAGGCCTCATAGAGGATCACTTTATACAGATGCAAACAACATACCAAACTTATTTGAACTTAGCACGTAATTTTAATAATATGACCATGTCAAATAGACCTCTTATTGATTTAGCTCCTTCAATAGTAGTTTTAATAGAATTGACTGGTCAATAAAATCAAGGTGTAGACCCATTTACACAAAACACTTCAATCAACAACTTGTTTGATATGCCAGCCATCAAAGAAGTGTGTTCTGTTTCTATGTACAATATCGAGCAAAACACAATAGATAATGCACAAGCAATGTCCAATATAAACCAAAGTGGTGAGTACACAAACAACTAATCCCCAAACAAGTGTACCTTTAGTTAACACCATAAGTGGTTCACAAAATCAAGGAATATGAGTTTTTACATCTCAATCTCAAACAAATACCAACAATCCTCAACCAACTACTTCTTCAAGCACTCAAATAATAGGATTAGGTAGTCAACCAACCACTAGTGCCATACCTCAACAACAAAATATGATGAATCCTACTCTGCTCGAATAGGTGATTAGTAATACTCCATAACAATAGGCATCATCCAATATATCAATGCAGTAGAGGCAAAACATACTATGACCTCAATAGGGGGAAACCAATGTTCCACCTTGTTAGGTAGTAGTGAACATACCTCTTTTCTCACAGACTAATATACCAATTCAAAGCCAAATAACGTCTAACCAATAGCGTATGAGTATTGGTCAATAATATATGCCAAATCTCCAACATGCATCCACTTCCCAACTAGGATTTACACAACAAAGAGGTTCTAGTGTGCCTCAAGTACCTATCAAACAACCTTTGCCTTTCATACAGAACATGTCACAAGCTCAACAAGAGGATCTTAGTTCATGAATACCTCCTCAACAGTAAGGTTCTATGAGTCAATGAAATGTCCCTATTCAACGTCAACATGCAAGTATAGTTATATCCCTCCATGACAACCTCAAAATATCCAAAACCAATCCTACATATACAACCCCAACTAGAATATCACATCATAGTATGTGCAAATTCAATAATTGAACCCTAATCTACACATGCATATTCTTGGTCTATTCCCCAACCAATCCAACATACCCCAAAAAATACCTCTATTATACCGTTGTCAAAGTTCTTCGCTTGTGACCACCCTTCCTCCACCTCAAACCAATGTTCCCTCCAATTTTCTAGCTCAATAATTGCAATAAATGAAGGATGCCATTGCCACCATCCAAGTTGGGAACCAAACCAAAAAATTTAAGTTAAATGACGTGTGTTTTTACCTCTTTAACATGGGGTAATTGTAGATATCATTTATTCTAGGGTATGAACCATCAAAATTTGACAAATACAAGGGAAAGGGTGACCCTAAGGTTTATTTGATAGAGTTCTTTGTCACATGCCAACCAGTGGCATATAGTGACATATACTTGTTATTCCCAAGAAGTCTAGAGGACAAGCCTTGGAGTGGGTTTTAAAGTTTCCCAAGAATTTAATGTCATATTTTGATGATCTTTAAGATAAATTTGTGCAACACTTTTCATATAATTTTGAGCATAATATTTCAAAAATTGGTCAACTTAACTCAAGCCAAGTAAAAGGTCAGTGAAAGATTTGCAAGTTATCTATAGTGATAGAGAGCCCTTACAAGCTAATTCACCCATCTTTCAAGTTATCTATAGTGATAGAGAGCCCTTACAAGCTGATTCACCCATAGGTTACTAAATAAACAATTGGCCATTGTGTTTATAAAAAAATTGCACAGTGAAATATCTTATCATCTAGAAATTTAGTGTGTGCACACTTTTAAACAGATCATTGACAAAGATTTATTGATTGAGCTAGCCCTTATTAACAAAGGGATTATCAAGCTTATTTTTTCAAATCAAAATCAAGCTACCAATCATGTAAATGACCAAAATAAGACCTAAAAACAAGTCCAAATACAAGCGTCACAACCTGCATAGGCTAATAAGTATGAAAAATCCAAGCCTTTCAATCACAATAAGAATGTTGTGGGAAATGGAGTAACTGAGTCATGAAATGTCCAAATGGTACAAACACCATCTGTTCAGCCCATGTAACATATACAAATTACTCATAACCCACAACCTTTTTAGAAAACATAGTAAACACAATAGCTCAGGCACACACAATAGACACAACAACATTTGCCATTATAAACCTCTCCTCTAAGGACAACAGTGCCTACTCATCACATTTTTAGCGACCTTAGAGAACCTATTGAATTAATGTTTTGAAAGTTCATTGCCACTAATCTAATTAGCTAGCTTATATCAAAACATTATCCTCAAGGCATTCCTTATTTTTATTGGTACCACTAAAATAATTTTTTTGAATATCATCAGTCTAATGGACATAATTTACACTATTGTGTGAAAATTAAACATTTGATTCAGAATATGTTGGAGAATAGAGAGATAACATTGGATGGTGGTGCTTCCACTTTGAATAAGAACCTTGGAATCTTTAAAAACCCTTTTCCACAACATAATAACTAATTTTAGTAACAAAAACAACAACAACAACCAATGCAACATTAACAACAATAGTATCAACAACCAAAGTTGAACTAACAGACTTAGCAAAATCAACAACAAAACAAACATCATCTAAATAATGGATAAAACCAAGGTTAGAATGGTAATAACCAATAGACCTACCATGAAGTTACACATGAATACAATAGGGTTGTAGGCCATATTGTAGGTCACATTTCCACTATCTCTATCAATCCAAGACCAAATACCAATCAATCAAGACTTTTTATAAACAATACCAATCAAGCAACTCACATTAATAATCCTTGACTTGGGATTGCATACAAGTGTATCAGTAAGTAGGGATTACTAATTTTGGACCTTATACCAATAACTAATCATTGCCTCATGACCACACAAAAGTGCACCAGTAACTGACACTTATCTTATATGGTCCCCCACCACCACCATCATTTGTTAGAAATCATGGTCTTGTATTTAATATTGATTGTGCAATCATAAACTCAGTGGTTGAATATTACCATCTTAGGCCCACAGCTTGTAGACATCCACTTTGTAACACCATTTATATTGAAATTGTCAATCTTACTCGAATTGCACTTAAATGCACATTTTAGATCAAAATCCATAAAATGTGCTAAATGGTTCAAGCTTGTCATTTACAAGTGCTAATTTAGGCTAGTGTATCTCTAAATAGTGCAATACATTTTATGTGATACCTAACTTTGATCAATTCATTTTGAGTCAAAATGACATTTTTTTTTCTCTAAATCACTCTTTTCTTCTAATTCATTGGTACACATCACATACCTTTATTATTTTGTGTTGGAAACATCATTAAATTTTAATTCTAATCTAGTCAAAATTTGAGTCAATAATATGCCATTTTCACCAATTTAATTAATTTGTGTACAAATTGCCAAGGTTTTGCATCAAAGTTGAGTAATCATGTTTAAGGCTAATTAAACCAATTCATGAGCTTAAGTTAATTTTCCATGAAACTTTTTAAATATTTATTTTTAAAAATTGATTGTCATTAATTGTATCATCAAATGACATCATCCTATGGGGTGGCATTCATAAGCCATAAATGCATAAAATATTAGGATTATAGGTCTCTCATGCCTCATTAAGACCCTCCATGCCTCTTAAATGCCCCTCTATCCCAAATATTTATGAGAGATATTTATAGATTTAATTATATATTTAGATTAATTTATGGTCACATATCTCAATCTTGAGATGGACGGTCATGGTTGATCTTGATTAATCTCAAAAATCTATAAATAAAGAGGTCATGAACATCATTTTTAAGATTGATTTGTGCAAAGTTAGAATACAAAATTGTTTCCACAATCTTTTGCATTTAATTATTGATTTTAGTTGCAAGCTTCATTGATAGGCAAATTAGAAAATTACATATCATGAGCCTAGGTTTTATGGAGTGTTCTTGAGATATTGAAAGAGTTTACCACCATTTTTGATGAAGACAAGGATGCTTGATCAAGGGAGAACATGTTTTTAAGTTACTCTTGGAGGATGGATTCACTTGGGAAGGTATATGTTTCTTGCTTTATTTCATGTCTTTCATTGTCAGTAATAATTTATGCATGAATAGATAGGCTTAATTCAGTTTACTCATGCATTTTTTATTTAATTTATTGAACTAATATTTGACTAATCATGTTATGTAATCCTCTCTACATTTTGGCATACCCGGTGGGACCTAGCCTCACAAATTTGGTCAAATTGTATCTATAAATAACCTATTAATCATTGTCATGCAAGATCTTAGAGTGTAGAGGCAAACAAGGTAAAGATTTAAGCAAAAATCTATTTTTATAAGCCACAGTTTTATTTTTAGAACTATGTAACCTAGCTTGACTTGGCCCCAACTTGACCTGACTTAGCCCAACTCAACCATACTCATCCTGACTCACCTTGACTCGACCCAACTCAGCCCCAATTTGGCCCCAACTCACCTTGACTCATCCTAACTCACCTTGACTTAGCCCCAACTTGACCTGACTCAACCTAACTCACACTGACTCACCCCAACTCACCTGTCAACCCAACTCAACTATCAAACCAACTTGACTGTCAACCCAACTCACCTATTAACCCAACTCACCTGTCAGCCCAACTCAAATATCAACCCAACTCGACTATCAACTTGAGAGATAGATTCTTAATGTCATTTGCTCATACTCTTAAGTGTTATAAAGTAGGCCCTTATAATTGTGTTTTTGTAGGTTGAGGGGGTAGTTTGGAAGCTGGTTTGAATGCTTTTGACTAACCAAACATACTTTCATTTTGGTTTAAAATGAACATACTTGATTTCACACATTTGAATCAGTGCTTAAAATGAACCTAAGATTTGGTTAAGTCTTAGGTACATTTTATTTATTGATTAAAACACATCATAACTCTTGCAACATTTTAAATTTGGTGTTTTAATCATGAATCTAGGCTAAGTCTTGAATCTTCAATTTGGGCTTAAAAAGAACTTACGTCTTTATTGCTTCATGTGGCCTTTTTTGTGCAATCTTTACCATTTTAGTAATTAAGGCCAAGGTCCAAAAAGAAAATCCCCTAATCTCTTATTTAGTGCTTAAAATTGAACTCATATGTCAAGTTTGTATGCAATAGGTGATTAATTAATTGATTGGAAAAAAGAGGGATGTTGTGTGTATGATTTTCCATTTGTCTTCTTTAAGAAAATTTTGGAATCAAAAGTGTCATCTTTATTGCAAGCATGCCTAGTCCAAGGCATAGAAAGAAAGTCGCTTAAAGTGCTCTCCAAAAACTCGTAATAGTATTGGGTGATGTTGAGGGAACCATAAACTCTTTATATTATATCTTTTATTTTATAAAAAATTGGCTTGTGAGGAGGATTTCATCACCTCCCATGAGTTATCTAAGGATAAAGCACCATGGTGTATCTGCACTTTGGACATTACACTACATTGAGCAAGTGACAAAAGTAGTGGTTGCAAAAAGGGCCAGACCTTTTTGTAAGAAGTCAAGTGTCGTGGATACCTAATTAAAATACACTTCTTTTGCATAATTTGATGTGAAAGTCATTGTGTAATTAATCTATTTAGAATGATCAAAAACTTGCTAGTTTAGTCAACTCCAAATTGCCATACCCTTGCTAGGATTTGGACGATTATACTTAGTGTATTTTAGTCATTTTTGCTTGGTATATTTTGAGAATAAAACTTGTTTGTTTGTTTATAAACCATCTCAAAATCAATTTGTTTATGCATCACTATTTTTTTAAAGAGGTGTTATGTTGGCCATTTTACACCACAATTATGTCTTAAAATTTTTGCTAAACTTATTTGTGTGTGTCATTTGAGTTGCAAAGGGTAGTGTTATACTGCCCAAAACATGTCAAACAATTTTGCCTTTAATTTTTTGAAATATAACATTGATCACATCATTCAAGTATGCTTACATTGTTATGCTACTTAATTTGTTTCAAACTATGTCACATCAATCATTTGGACCTTGTTTATGCATCGTCATGTTGTCCAATCTTGTCTAGTTTGTTTAGTCCAATCCTAGTCTTCAACGTTGCATTTTAAATTAACCTTGTCAAGTTTGAATTCAAACATTGATTGATTTATTTTTAGGTCTTAATTCATGAGATTGATACATAGATCTTTCTCTTTTGGGTTACATAACTTCGGTTAAATGATTATCCAAAATTGAAGACTATTGATTGTTTGTTTGTTTGAGCGTTTATTCTCATCATTGTTTATTATTTTATTTGGGAGAACACAACATTTATCCAAAATCCTTTGATGTTAGACATTTGATGTTAGGTTATTTTATGCCAAATCTTTGCACAAACCATTTTGAGATATAGTTCCACCCTTTTGACCAAGGTTGATTTTTTCGTCTTTTAGGCATCACTTTTCAGAGTTTTTAGAACTCTAAGCCTTTTATTTTCAAAGATTTCTTTATTAATTGTGGATATGTCTAGTTACACTTATGGTGGAGTCATGAATAATCCAATTTATGATATAATGGACATACAAAGTGACTTTTATGACTTTAGTCAAGACCCCAATGGTGATAATATGGTTTTTGAGATATATTTCTATCCACCTCACAAAAATTAGTCATGGGAACACAATCAAGATCCAACTTATGATCCAAATTGAGATTAAGATGATTAGGTTTATTAGGAAGACTTGGATGCTTTGGATTATGTTGGTAACTAAACTAAGAAGCATTTAATTGTCACCATTTTAGGACCTTCTCCTTTGGTTTGCACAAGTAACCAAACTAAGAAGCATCCAATTGTTACCATTTTAGGACATCCTCCTTTGGTTTGCATGAGCAACCAAAATAAGAAGTATCTAATCATCACTATTTTAAGACCTCCTCCTTTACTTTTCACAAGCAATTAAACTAAGAAGCATCCAGTCATTACCATTCTTGGCCCATCACCAATTTTTGATGAACTTGTTGTTGAAAAGCCTTCATTTGATGAACCAATTATGTTCGATGATTTATTCAATAGTTTAATTTTTGGAGAGCCCATTATTGAACCGCAAACCATTATTCTTGTTAAACCAAACATTCCCCACTTTAGAAATTTTGTGCCGATCTTCAAGCCAAAATAAGAACCATTACCTCTTCAAGAGCCATCTTATGAGGATCAAATTGTGTTCAAAATTGATTTTTGCCAACTAATTGTGAACCAAAACCAAAATGTTATTATTAAAACACCCATTTGTGACAAGTTAAATTATGATAAGTTACTTATTCATATTTTACCCATTTTTAAAGAGCCTCATCTCCTTGACAAGCCAGTCTCGGTAGAGTTGTCTCTTGATATTTTTCCACTCATTAAGGAGTCTCACTTTGATAGACGTGATATTGTTGAGATGTCCCTTAAGCAATACCCTCTCTTTGAGGGGCTTCACTTAGACAAGCCAGTCTATGTTGAACCCTTCTAAGATGAATCAATTTTTATTGAGCCCATTATGCCATCACTAGCCATTACTTATCAAACATTCAACATTCAACAAAATATTATCAAAACAACCATATCAGATGAAGAATCATAATTAGAGTTAGGTTCTATTTTTGAACTGACATTGGATTTAGTATCAAAAATAGAATCAACATTAGTTGTGATGTTGGTTTCAGAGTCCCTTACTTTAGAATCAGATTCAAAAACAAATTATAGTCATGGTTGTTATAACATTGGTTACGATTACCTTACAGATTAATTTGAATATATTTATGACCCTTCTATAATTTTTGAGGATGATTACTTCAGTATCGACACAAGTTCTCTTAGTATTTTTTACGAGGATTGTGTTGACATTCATCATCTCACCATTATTCCAACCCAACATAGCCATTATATTGACATTCCACCTCCCACAAACGTTGATTAGGATCGACAAAATCACACTTTATTGAACTACATCCATGGTGACATATTATTTACAGAATGTCAGTGGGGTCAAGACCAAATTCATGTAGAAGAAGAATAATATCCTAGTGAAACCTTTTCAGAGGCACTAGGGGATGATCAAAGTTCAAACTCAACATCTTATAGTGAAACCCTTTCGCAGACACTAGAAGATAATCAAAGTCAAATGTTATCATCTCTTTGTGAAACCTTCTCGAAGGCACTATGAGACGATCAAAACAAATTCATTGGTAAAAAATTCATTGAGGTACCAATAACTGAGCACAAATTTCTTCACTATTTATTGAAGATATTATTCAAGATCAAATCAAAATAGCTTCCAATCTACAACATAATTAGATGGTAGCTACTCTCAAGGTCAAGCAACAAAAAAATCTGGTGGTCCTATGAAGAGCATCTTCAGAGCTCTTTGGCCTCACCACAACCAAATTATGTTGAATCCAACATCAACAACATTATGTGTGATTGAAAGTCCTAATATTCATTTATTCCCCATTCATTATACATTCCATTATCACCCACCTATTTATTACCCACTTATCTTATTTATCCTAACATTATTTTTCATCATTGGTAACACTTTCTTTTATCAAGGTTATAAGGATATCTTATCTCGATGTTTGAAGGAATCAGTATCAACTATCTATGAAGATCATAAACACATTATTGAGATCCAAATCAATAGTAAGTTCTTGATAGAGTAACTTTTCCATAAGGGGGTTGGATAACAACTTTGTAACTGATCATTTCTATTGTCTCACATATTGACTAGGACGTGCATCTCCATGTCAGTAAGAGAAGTAGAACCATTTTTCACTTTTCCAATTACCATTTTCCATTACCATGCCTCGTCTCTTGGGGACAACCCTATAAACCCTTTTTAGGTATTATTATACCATTGTGATCCATGAACCATGTTATTTGAACTACATTGACTTGAGGTCCTTTGGGACTATGTAGGCAATGCTCCAGTTATATTAAGGTCAGCTTGGTCACCTTATTTACACTCGCTATTTTTCAATCATTTATTCTAAGTTTGAATGTTGTCACTATTTTATGATCAACCTCAGCCTCACTCTCATTGATTTATGAGCATGGGCCATTGAAGCTAGACTAGCTATTTTATTAGAACCTTTACTATCAGAAAAATATTTCCTTGACTAGATAGGTCCCACTTTGTGCATATTTTATTCCAAAAACACCAAAAACATCAGAACATGATATACAAAAGAATAAAAACATTATCTCCCACTTTTGTACATTTTTACATTTCCATCCCACCATGCTACACTCTTACCATTTTGCAAGCAAGGAAACACTAGTTCATCTTGTCCCATGTACTTACCATTTTTCAATATCATTCTTTCTCATCCCATCTACTTGTTATTTGCAAGACCATTCTCATTTGTTTGTCATATCTTCTATTTCTTCGATAAACATCAAACATGCTATTCTGATCATCATTTTTCTTCTATCCCATTTTTTGAGAGAACGACATTTGGCCTGAAGTTCATGTTAGAATATGCATCTTTAGAACTATGTAGGCAATGTTCACTTAACTTGTACATTTGGACTCAGCTTCACCAACCCATTTCTTTTCTTCTCTTCCCCCATTTTTCTATCATTATTCCTCTTTAATTAGGGAACAATTGTTGTGTCATTGTTCTTTGTTATGTTGTGGTGAAAAGTAACATCTCTATCACCTGTGCATGAAAATTTATCTTTAAATCACACTAACTTGGTTTTTTATTTGTGTGTGTTTATTTATATTTTCTTAGTGTTTTTATGTGATTTCACATCTCTCCTTTTATTTCTTCCCCTTTTCTCTTTTTATTACTTCTTATCTCATCTTGGTCTTGTGTTTTCCTGTATGCTTTTGCTTATCTCTTTTATGTTTCAGAACATCTTGATGATTCACGTGGATCTTGATTATTTATATCTTGATCCTATGTTATTAAGTTACTCTTGGACCATTTTGTTTATTTGATTGTTGTCAGTGTCTTATTTTTATGTTTGATTTTGCTTTTCTCTTTTGTGTTAAAGAATGTCTTGATGGTCCACATGGATCTTGATTATTTATATCTTGATCTCATGTCATTAAGATGTTCTCAATTTTTATTTTTAAATATTTTTGTTCTTACTTAAGTCTTGATTGATCATATCTTGATTTCAAGTTAGATTCATTTATGTTTATCTTTTTCTTTGTCTTTGCTTTTTTTTTTAAATGTAAATACCTGTAACTTTAGTTTTGGTTATTATTTTATCATTATCCTTAATTATAAGTATTCACATTTGAACCGACTCAACGTAATTGAAATATTATGTCATTCTAAGTTATTCATACTTATGATGCCTAATTTCTTTTTCTATAGCAAGCACTTTGTGCTTAGGTTTTAAAGTCGTAACATCAACATCACTCCGATGAACAATTTTTAAGATCACTTTGCATAATCTAGGCTCATAATATGAAAATAGGCATCTAGGTATCATGTATTTTAACACTCAACTCTATGCTTAGACATGCATCTCTTTGCATACATTGTGAGTCTAATCAATTATTGGTCTATTTTCATCATACCTCATTCCATTCTCTCCCAAACTTGGGTGAACTACATTGGCCTAAATTTCATGTTGGAACATGAGTTTATGGAACTATTTAGGTAGCGTCCACTTGTTTTATACATCTGGAGTCAGCTCAACCAACTCCATTCTTCTTTTCACCTCTCTCATCACTTTGTACATTCTTGTATGCTGGGTTTCTAAGCCATTACACCATTGCATGTATGTTTGCGCCTTCTCACTTTAACCTATTTGTTGGATTATATCATTGGGCTATTTTGCTTTCCAATTACCCATGCTAGGGCACAACATCTGAATCAAATTGGCTCTATATGGGCAAACCATTATTTATTCTTTATCAATGATCAAAATTAGCCCTACTACGACACATCTATTTTATCATAATCACATTTGCTCTACTGGGGCACTTCTTATTATCTTCTCTTTGGAGACCCCATTCTAGTGGTGCTTCCCTTCCTAAAGAAGACTATTTTTTCCTTTCTTCTATTTCTAGGCTCTCCACACTACTACCCACAATGGGAATGTTTAGTGTGAAACTTGTCTCAAGATTGATCAATGCCATAAATATGTAGCTTGTACTCTCAAATTGGGTACATTTAAAGTGTGTCCCTTACATTTATGGATTGTATCTTTTTCATTTATCCCATGTATTAGGGCTATTGTACCTTTAATTGTATTTTGATTATTGATGGTATTCATGTATGCAAACATTAGCTTGTCTAGATGTGATCTATTTCATAGGTTAATTTCTCACTTTCTCTTTGTTTTCGAGAGTCCATCATTTTCTTCCATCCTAGTATGTCCTTTGGAGGGGGCATCATGGGTCTAATTCAAATTTTTTTTGACAATTTTTTTTTTGAAAAGATGTTGCTTCGCCCGATTGTCTTTTTATGCCTTCTCAAATAGGGGGAAAATGTAGAAATCTAATTCTTAATACCATTTATGTTGAAATTGTCAATCTTTCTCGAATTACACTCAAATGCACATTTTTAAAAAAATCCATAAAATGCACTAAATGATTTGAGCTTGTCATTCACAAGTACCAATTTAGGCTAATGTATCCCTAAATGAGCTAATGTATTTTATGTGATACCTAACTTTGATTAATTTATTTTGAGTCAAAATGATGATTTTATTTTTTTGTGCTCTGAATCACTTTTTTTTTTAATTCATTGGTACACATCACATACCTTTGTTATTTTGTATTGGCAGCATCCTAAATATGAATACGGTTCCAATGCATGTAACATCAACTTTTAATTTTAATTTAGTCAAATTTTGAGCTGATAATATGATATTTTGACCAATTTGATTATTTTCTACACAAATTTTCAAGGTTTTGCATCAAAGTTAACTAATCATGTTTAAGGCTAATTAAACCAAATCAAGAGTCTAATTTAATTTTCCATTGAACTTTTTGAATATTTATTTTTAAAAATTGATTGTCATTAACTACATCATCAAATGACATTATCTTATGGGGTGACATCCATAAGCCATAAATTCATAAAAGTCTCTTATGCCTCATTAAGATCCTTCATACCTCTTAAGTTCCCCTTTATCCCAAATATTTATGAGAGATATTTATGGATTTAATTATATAATTAGATTAATTCATGGCCACACATCTTAATCTTGAGATGAATGGTCATGGTTGATCCTAATGAATCTTAGAAAACTATAAATAGAAAGGCTATGAACATCATTTTTAAGCTTGATTTGTGCAAAGTTATAATGCAAAATTGCTTCCATAATTCTTTTCATTTGATTATTGATTTTAGTTGCAAGCTTCATTGATAGGCAAATTAAATAGTTACATATCATGAACCTAGGTTTTATGGAGTGTTTTTGAGACATTGGAGGATTTTACCACCATTATTGATGAATACAAGGATGTTTGATCAAGGGAGAACATGTATTTGAGCCACTCTTGGAGGATGGATTCACTTGGAAAGGTATAGGTTTTTTTCTTTCTTTCATTTGTCTTTCATTGTCATTAGCAATTCTTGCATGAATAGATAGGCTTAATTTGGTTTAATATTATGCATTTTTCCTTTGATTTATTGGACTAATGTTTGACTAATCATGTTATGTAATCCTCTCTACACAACCATTTGCCATTTCACCCATCACTCAACTAGTCCTTCTACCTCGAAACAAGCCATTTACCACTATCCAAGATAAAATGTTTGACATTGTGGAATAATTAAAAAAGATACCTACATAAATATACATTTTAGATTTGTTGTGTACATCAACAATCCACAAAAACATCTTAAATGAGTTCCTTAGCCAATCCATAATTTCAAGTGACATATCCTCTAACAAATTTCAAGATTTAGTTGGACACCTAGCTCCAACCCAACAAGTAACCTTCAACCAAAGTGATATGTCATCCCTTGGGCCGCTACATAATAATTCGTTGTATATTAAAGTTTGTATAAAGTTTCACAAAGTGAAACATGTCCTTATAGACAATGAATTAGGTCTTAACATAGTGTCTCTAAAGCTCATCAAGCTTCTCAAATACACAATAATAGATCTTCAAGTAGAAATAATTATCATCAAAGCTTATGATAATTAAGAATGAGAATCACAAGGCACCATCTATTTACCAGTTATCCTTGGGATTTTGACCCATGATACACTTTTCCATGTGATAGATATTGATTTGTTATAAAATATGCTTTTGGGTAGACCTTGGTTACATGAAATTTATGTAGTCCCATCGACGTTTCACCAATGTATCAAGTTTTCCCATTCAAGAATGGAGTTTTGTATACCAAGATATTTGCATCTATATGAGCATTGTAAACATCTAGAGGCTAAGTTCAAGAGTTATAACTACCATTTCAACATGAATATGATTACCAAGCAAGACAAGAGAAAGGTGATACTCCTTGATTTACCAAAGGATAAGTGCATTGATCCTAATACCCTTGTTTCACTTTTCCATATGCCACCTTCTAAAATATCCAATCATTATACCATCTTACCTAATGGCTTAGGAGAATATTTTACCCATGACACCTTTCACATTGCAAACCTTCTACAGAACCCCAAATCCTTTGGAAGGTCTAAAGCCAAGCCACTTCATCTAGAATGGCAACAAAAGGGCAAAGGCAACCTCTATAGTTCAATATTTGTCACATTTATACCAGCATCTGGCCTAGAAAATGACCCTCTCAAATGTGATGAATCATGGTTTTACAATGATAAGTAGGTCAATTATTACAAGAATGCAAAGTATCCTATCCTTAATAGGATCATGGAAAATCATAACTATGAAGGAGGAGGCCTCAGACCAAATCAATAGGGAACACTTGAGTTAATTTTTATGAATAAGTACAAAAGACCCTATGGACTTAGATTTAAACTACCTAGGGGTGAACCCATGTACCTTAATTATGTTCCAACACCTACAAATAGTGAACATGATGTTGATAGTGAGGAAAATTCTGATCATAGCCTTTTTAATGATCTAGCTGAGACTAATCTATTTGACACTCATTCCATTTGTACCCTTAGAATAGTCATTCATCAAAACCCAATTCCATTATATTATCCCCAACTAATAGATTGGGGCCAACAAGAATTCAACATGTCAATTTATGAGTTTCAAAATGATGAGGTTTTCTGTGATTTTCTAGGCCTTAATGATATTGTTATATTGGGGGACCATAAATCAGGGTTCTCAATCAAGTTGGATCTTGAAGTCCATTTTGGAGAGCAGGTGAAAACCCTTAGGCAAAAACAAATAAATAAAACATTGAGGTTCCAAAGTGAAAACCCATTTGAGTCACTTTCAGACTAGGAAAAAAGTAATGAAAAATGCTAGTCTAGTGATGAAAACCTATTTTAGGTGCTATTAGATGAGGGTTTTCAACCTTATTTAAGTATTACTCAAAAAACCACCAATGATGAACTTATCTATGAGTCTAAGTTTAGTTTTGAAGAACAATAAGTCTTTGATCAAATCATTCAAGAGTTTCCAACAATCTTTATTGCATGGCCATATCTCCCATTGGGGGATTCTGATTCATCATGCCTAGGAGAGCTTGAAGAATAAGTCCTAACAGAGGAATCTAATATCACCAATTAGTTCAAATCATTGCCCATTATCCTTGAAGATAGTTTGGCCCTTTTAGTAGAAGATACAACAAAGGTAAATATCGGGTCCCCAGATGACCTAAAGTGGATCAAGCTAGGCACATCCCTAACTGAGAAAGAATGTGAAGTCCTTACAACCCTTTTGAGAGAATTTTTAGATATTTTTGCATGGGCCTATTCTAACATGATAGGTTTGAACCTTATCTTAGGTATGCACCACTTTATGGTACATCTTGATACCAAAATAGTGAAATATAACTTGTGTATGATACATCCTCGCATTGTTGTATTAATGAAGAAAGAGCTGGAAAAACTCTTGGAAGCAAGATGTATTTGGTCGATAAACTATTCATAGTGGATCTCAAATGTTGTGTTAGTTAGCCAAAATCTAGAAGGAATCAAAATCTATACTAATTTTCATGATATAAATAAATCTTTCCCTAAGGATGACTTGCCTTTGCCAAACATCAACATGATAGTTGATTCCACAGTGAGTTATGAGATGCTTTCATTAATGGATAGCTTTTTAAGGTACAACCAGATCAAAATAGCACCAAAATACCAACATAAAACAACATTCATCACTATGTCGGGAACATTCTATTATCAAGTTATGTATTTTGGTATTAAGAACGTGGAGGCAGCATACCAAAGGGCCATGATTGTCATATTTCATGATATGATACATGACATTGTTGAAGACTATGTCAATGACATTCTTGGTAACTCAAAAACTAAGGTTGATCATCTAATAGTGCTATGCAGAATATTTGAAAGACTACATGAGTACAAAATTAGACTAAATCCTAAGAAGTGTGTATTTAGAGTTATCTCAGACAAATTACTTAGATTCATTATGTCTCGTCGAGGCATTGAAGTTGATCCAACCAAAGTATAAGCCATAACTTAGATGCCACCACCGACTAATTTGAAACAACTTCATAGTTTGTAGGGAAAGATCCAGTGTATCCAATGCTTCATGTCATAATTCATTGACAAATGCCATCCTTTTACACATTATAAAGAAGGTGTTCACATTTCACTAGGATGATCACTGTCAGACAACTTTTCAATAATTAAAGGACTATCTAATGAATCCACCTATTTTGTTTCCTCCCATGCCAGGAAAGCCATTCTTGTTGTATCTATCAGATATAGAGAATGCCCTAGGGGCACTTTTGGCTCATCATAATGATAATGGAAAGGAGAATAAAGTGTACTATCTAAGACATACATTGATCATGTATGAACACAATTATATATCCATTGAAAAAATTTGTTTATCTATAGTCTTCGTAGCTCAAAATTGCACCATTACATGTTAAATAATAAGGCCATGGTTATTTCAAAAGTAGATTTGCTTAAGTATCTACTATCTAAAATAGCTTTATAAGGCCACATGGGTAATTAGATCATGTTTATCAGTTAATTTGAGATAGAGTATGTCAACCAAAAATCCATTAAAGGGAAAGTTCTTACAAATCAACTTGTTGAATCACCCTTTACCGATACAAATCCACTCACATTCCAATTTATTGATGAATCCACAATGACCATCATTGACACACATCTCAAAAAGAAACCTTGGAAGTTGTATTTTGATGTATCATTCATAACACATGGATTAGAGGTAGGACTTTTATTTATTATACCAAAAGGGGATTTAATGCTTAAATCATTTAAGATCAACTTTCCTTGTACCAATAACATGGTCTAATATGAAACACTTATTACAGGGCTTCAACATGGAGTACAATGGAACATATCTCATCTCAAGGTTTATGGTGATTCTTGATTAATCATCAATCAAATTACATACCACTTTCAGACCAAAGATAAGTTGTTGCCATACAAGACCATGGTGGACACTCTCAAATCCCAGATTAATGATGTCTAATTTGAACATATACCAAGGGTAAGTAATAGAACTGTAGATGCTATGGCTACTATTGGATCTCTGATTTAACAAACAAACATGGCTAAAGAGTATCGGTTCCTCATGATAATTTACTAGTGCCAGCTCATGTACCTTTAACCATCACTATGATATGTGATATTATTGGTCCTAGCTCTATCTAGTATTTAGACCTTTATAAACACCCATATGACCAAATTATACCATCCAACCTATCTCAAAAGAAATCCAAAGACTTCATCCACCAAACCACTCATTATACCTTACTCGGATCAACCCTTTACCACTATAGTTTTGATGGAACTTTGATTCATTATTTGACTTCAATAGAATCTACACTAGTATTATGGGAAGTTCATAAAGGAGTATGTGGATCCCACACTATCAGAGTAGTCCTATCCAAAATGCTCCTATGCACTAGTTATTATTGCCCCATAATGGATGTAGATGCAGTTACATATGTGGAGAAATGCAACAAGTGCCAATGACATGCCAATATGATTCATACCCCCACCAAGACTCTAAAACTAATGTTGACACCATGGCCATTTGCTACATGGGGCCTCGATCTCATTGGAAAGATAAATCCCACCTCATCTGATGGCCATAAACATATCCTTACTACCACTGAATATTTCACTAAGTGGGTTGAAGCTATACCCCTCACTTACGTGACTGGAGAGCTAATTTCTAAATTCATCTTTAATCATCTCATCTGTTGTTATGATATCCCTTCCAACATTATATCTAATAATGGGAGATCATTCAAAAATAAAGATGTCACATCACTATGTGCCAAGTAAAAAATCAAATAATATTTTTCCATGACATATTACCCACAAGGAAATGTCTAAGCCAAAGCATCAAATAAAATCATTGTCAACATCCTGAAAAAGATTGTCAATGATGTTGGCCATGATTGGCACCTTCAAATATTTTATGCCCTCTGGGCATACCACACTAATCATCATACCCTCATAGGAGCCACTCCATATTCACTTGTTTATGACATTGAGGCCATTCTTCCTATTGAGGTTGAATTACTTTCTCTACGCATCTCCTTTAAACATATCCTAGATGATGAAGACTACCGAGTAGCTCACCTACAAGAGATAGAACTACTTGATGAAAAATGCATGGCTGCACTCAACAATCTGCAAGTATATCATAATCACCTTTGTGGATAAGATAATTGGCATGTCAAGCATAGATAATTTGAACTTGGTGATCTTGTCCTTAAAGAGAACCAAAATAATACCATGGCCAAAAAGAATCATAAAGACAAGTTCAAACTAAACTGGATAGGCCCTTTCATCATTGTTGAAATTTTTTGGTGAAGCATACAGGCTGACTACACTAGATTGAGATAAACTTAATGAACCGACGAATATTATACACCTCAAGCATTACTTCTCTTAAGAGACCTAGGGTATTGTCTATAAGGCTTATTTTAGTTGTATTATAATATTGACATCCTTCCTTGCAACATATATTATCTACCATACCTTTCCAATCAACTGAGATGTTTATCTCCCACCCTACCTAGCCCTTTGACCTTGGTTCTATTCCATTGGTTCCATAGCCATTTTCAGTAAGAGGATTTAGATTCAATTTTAGCAGTTGTTTCAAGCATTTCAGATAGAGGCAATATTTTAGAGTAGTAAGAAAAAAGTTTGATAGTTTCATCCTTCATTTCTTATTTCATTTTCTTTCATTGACATGCTTACTATTTATAACTACTTATGGGAAAATTAATATCATTGACTTATGCCATTGTATCCTAGTTATAACTTCATATGTGAAAACTATGGGCAACATTTGTTTATTGTGCCTTGACCATCCCAACTAGCCATTTCCTATGTTGTACTATGCCATCATACCAAATATGCCTATTTTATTTGAATTATCTACTACACTAGTTAGATTCCTCTGCTATAGGGTGGAACTATAGTGACTTGAGGTCCCATCCTAGGACTATATAGGTAGCACTTGATACTTGTTTAGGTTAGCTCAATCAACTTAAGCCATGCTCTCACCATTTTACGAGTAACCTATACCATGCTCTCATCATTTTATGAGCAACCTAAGCCATGCTCTCATCATTTTGTGATCAACCTAAGCCACGTTCTCACCATTTTTTGAGCAACCTAAGTAATGCTCTCACCATTTTATGAGCTTAGACTATTTAGTGTCTCATTAGTCTCAATCAAGTTGAGATACTTCAAAAAATTTAAAAACATTGGAAAATCATTAGAAAAACCAAAAACATTGACCACTTATTTTCCTAATGTATTCTAAGAACCCTCACTAAGTCACAAATAAATCATTTGTCGCTTAGTTTCTCCATCCTTTTTGGCCTTTTCTCCCTTGCCTTTTCTCCATCCTATTTATTTTTTATCAGTTATCATTTTTTTCTATTTTCTAGGAGAATGAGATTTGGCTTGAAGTTTTTGTTGGATATTATGTCTATGAAACTATGTAGGCAACATCCACTTACCTAGTGCATATACAGATAACTTGACCACCCCCATTCTTTTCTTCTATTCCCCCATTTTGTTTGTTTGTTAAGTTATCACTTATTTTTTAGGGGTAATATTCATCACGTTATTTGTACTAATAGTAAGACTAACTATTATTTGTTTATTTGTTTGTGTGCTTATTTGTTTGATTTTAGTATTATTGCTTTGATTCAGTCTATGTGTGTTCATTGGGTGATTCTTTATGCATTTACACTTGATCCATCCATATTCATACGTCTACATTGTCATCATGGTTTTTATCATTGGTGCATAATTTTTTGTTGAGTATTGGATCCTGAGAGTTAGTCCTTATGCATATTTCATCCAAATCATCATGGTGTTCTATCATGATGCTTACCATTAAATGATATAGCAAAAATAAGCTTTGAAAAGTCTACACAGCAATGACAACATTGACATCTTATCGATATCAATATCAGGTCCATCTTGATCTAATCCCAATCATATCCCAAATAGAGTAATTAAACAATGAAATAATTTCAACCTTTCTTAGTTTAGATGAGCATCTCCCTACTAGCAGGTTGTCCCAATTCATCTTTATCCTCCATATCAAGTTACCCATATCATATTTTACATCATCAATCAGTCAATCATGTTTTCTATAATTAGAGTCCATTGATTATAACCACCTATAGACAAATCATTGTACACTATCCCATCTGTATTTCTCAATGATTATAACCACCTTTGGGCAAATCATTGTGTTATCACCAAATTTACTTTCTTTTGCCCAAACAATGGCGTGATTTTATCTTATTTATCTATCATAACTGGGGTAGCTCCATCTTTTCAATGAATATAACCATCTTTGGACAAATCATTGTGTTATCATATCACATTACCACTATCAGGGTATAATACTTATAATTGCCTTTGGGCAAACACTTATACATCATCCCGCTTGCATTTTGTTATTTTGACTGTTGTTTCAAAATCATTGTGTTCTCATCCCATCATCTTTATATGTTTGGTCCCTTCATCTCACTTGTTTCTTTTTGAGGGTCTGTTTGCCGACCCCCTTGTGACAATCATTCCCTCAAGGGGGCATTGTATAGTTCATCCATTATCATTGAAGTTGTAGGTATACGAGACCTTTTCATTCTTTGAGAAGATGTTACTATGCCTATAGCTTGCAATGCCTTCCCAAACAAGAAAAAATTGTAGACACCTAAAAGTGGCCGCTAATGACCTCCAATCAAACTTCAAACCAATTTCTATAACATATCATAATTTGGCTTAAAAACACTAAAATGCATTAAATAGTTCAAATTTATCATATACAAGTGCTGATTTTTGCTAAAATATTTCTAAATGGGGTAATATATTTTATGAGATCATTAGTTCTTCCTAAATCATTTTGAGCCAAAATGCCAAAAATGCAATTTGACGCTCTAAACTACTAAATTTACCTAATTTAGAAGCACACAACACATTCATATGTTATTTTGTGTCGACAACATCCTAAATGGGATATTTTTTCGTATGCAACTAACATCAGCCTTTGATTCCACTCTAGTCAAATTTTGATCCAATAATATGACATTTGGACTAGTTTGATTAATTTGTGCACCATTTTCCAAATAATTACACTAAAAATGTTTAAACCTTACTTAGGAAAATTAAATCAAATTAGAAGCCTAAGTAATAATATCATGAAACTTGTTGAATATTTCTTTTTGGAAAATTATTTTTAATATTGGTATCATCATTTGACATCATTTTTAGAGGTGGCTCCATAGACCATAAATATAATAAATGTTTGATTAAGCCCTCTCATACCTCATTAATGCCCATTATTCACAAATTATAATAAAGTTATTTATGAATTTTATTTACATAATTAGATTAATTCATAGTCACACATCTTCATCTTAAGATGGATGGTCATGGTTGATCCTAACCTCTTTGAAAAATCTATAAATAGAAGGTCTCACACTCATAATTTTAAGCTCTCTCAAGCTAAATTTACTATGCCCAAATAGCTTCAAGCCATATCTTGATGTAGTGTTATTATGCCTAAATATTGATCCAAGCCATTCCAAACTAATCCAAAGCCAAAAGTCAAACATGAATAATGATGCCAAGATGAGATGGAGATAGCCAAACCCCATTGATGAAGAACTCTTGAGCACAAGCTGATCAAGCCACTTCAACAAGACATCTTGGAGACATAATGAAATTAAAAGGTTTTGTCTTTTATGTTTTAGTTGTGTTTTTATCATAGCTTTGTTATTATGCTCCTCCATTTGATCTAGGTTTACGCTGTTAGCTATTAGTGTGTTTTTGGATTTGGATTTCATAAACTAACATGATATTAATCTTCCTTTATTGCAATCCTATGTTCACATATATAATTTATCAAGGCAACAAGTCTATATACATAGGAAATGTTACAAAAAGAGTAAGAACTTAAGTTGCAAAATCAAAATCATGCTAAGCCAACAAGCATTCTCAAAAAAGGTTTTATATTAAAAGAGCCTATAAAGCACCATATGCCTACGATAGGCATAGTTTCAAAGGGAAAATTCATAATCGATATTCCAAATCACAATTCAGATAGGTCACCTCTATAGTATGATGCAATTCCCTCTATAATCTAAGTTTTTATGATGATTTTAATGATGAACAATACTAAAATTCATACTGCAATACCATTCAACCACAACATAACACTCACATTACATGAGAGATTACCATTATTATTTTTGACATAGCCATTCTGATAGTGAGTCTCTTATGAGACTCATTGGTTAGTATTGTTCCTCCCTTATTGTAAATACTTTCCTTATGTCTTGCTCCTTGTACATAGTTAATTTTCATGTTGCTTGTACATAACTTATAACTAGAAAATACAAAACTAATACAATATTTCAAAAACATAAAAATCTTCAAATAATTACTCAAAAAATAGAAACTTACACATTATATGCATTCCTATGTTTATATTTATTATATTTTCCAAACACTACATATGCTATCTATCTTAGTATAATCAGTTTTATCATACATATATGCTTCACTTATTTTTGTTGAGTGCTTAAAAATTGCTACAAGACTCAGGTCCACTACCTCAATCCAAATTTGTTATTATCTACCCATTGGAGGCATATACACTGATACATGGGTCTTTACTTGATAAATTATTCCACTTGGGGTCACCCTATACACAATATCAATTCCCATGTTACATCTTTATAACCTCTACATCATAGTTTTAGCATTTTTATATCTTGATATTGATCATGCTGCACTTATCCATATTTTTTGCTAGTTATTATGACTTTAGACTTAGTATATATACATCCTAGCTCTTACACAGATTTGTATTACATATTCATGTGTAATTTTATTTCTAGATTTTATAGTTTAGTTTTGATTGTATATATTTGCTTCTTATATTCAAAAGAATTTGAATATCCCATTGCTCTTTGCCTTTATGCTACTTATTTTCACAATATGTATACTTTGGACATGTGTTCATGTCTTTGTGTGCCTTCATGATTATGTATGTAGACATTTGAACTTGTCATTCTATGTGGCTTTAAGCCAACTTGTTTGTTGTTTGCATATGTGAACATTTTAACATGTCTTTGTATGTATTATTTTCTTAGATTTAGTGACATGTGCCCATGTCCCTTGTATTGTGATCCCTTAGCCTACTTTATGTGCCTCATGTGTTTTGTATGTATGCTTTATTATATGTGTCATGGCCATGACACTTGTCTTGTACTTGTTAAACACTATAGTTTAGATATCATGAGGGACTTCATGCATCTACCCTTCCTACTTGGAGGTCATGATGAACATCATGCCCTATCCCCCTAGGTAGCTACCCAAGTTTTACTCATATTTACTTTTACATACATTGTTATATCTATCTTGACAACCTTGTGAATGATAGATAAGACATACATCTTATATTACAAATTTATGCTCAAATTATCTTAAATTATAATATTATATATGTGCATTATATTGGATTATTATGCATTTATCATATATTCTCTAACAAACACACATTTTGCAGAGATTTTTCTTTTGAGGAAATTTTTTGCTCAAGTTTAACAACTCCCCTCAAAAGAGGGGGCATTCATAAGGGTTTGTCACAAATATCATGCTCCTATATTTTATTCATATTACATTTTTAACACACAGCTTTAGATTTAAAAAAATAGATTAAAAAAAACACAGTGGGAAAATAATGACATAAGAAGCTGCATAATTGCATAAAACTCATACTAGAAGGATACTAGTGTAGAAATTGGGACACTAGCACCATATTTCCAATAATGATGCTACTATCTAGTAGCCTCAGATTTAGAAAACCTAGATTAGATAGAAAAGTACAACATGTATAATACAAGTTTACATAGATTCAATTACAAATTTACCAGTTTATCTCAGATTCATACTAGTTTAGCTCAGATTCATACCTATTTGTTCAAATTAGGGGCATCATGTGTGGCATGACCATTTCCATAATCAGTTTAGATACTTAGATACAAATTATTACAACTAAATTTAGAATTCATATGTTCAAATATCAAATTTGAGGGCATGTGCACGACACATTATTTTTGTAATCTCACTTACACATCGATTGATAAGATGGAAAGGCAAATTCCATGTCATTCTCTATACTATATACATTGACATCATTTTATAGGTTACACATTATTTTCATGCCTTAATCCATTTTTAGTGGTTGGCATTTACAAGTGGAGCAAAGCCACCTAATGTACCTGAGTGGTTGTAGAACTGACATAACTATTTAGATATACCTAGTTAGACATTTCTAGTTATATCACATAGTTTCAATTTCATATGCATCTACTACATAGGTGGGAAATGATGGATTAATAACTTACTTGAGTTCTTGAGCCACCTATATGAAATGGTTAAACACACCATTAGTCCAATCTAAGCTATTCATAGATCATGATCCACCAAGCATGGGTGAGCAATGATGGAGTCAAAATTGGATTGAGTTCTTGAGCCACCCACACATGAGGATTGATTAATCCATCAGCTTAGTCCAATATATTCATTGATATATTAGACTATATACATGCACACACATTGGTTATCATTAGGTTTATGCATTGATTCACATACCCAATGAAGTATATTTATTCATTTCTTCTATTCTATCTCTTTACTCAATTTTACTTCTTTAATCAATTTAGTCTTTGCTTTTGATATCTATTAAGGACTAATTTTTGCATGTTTTACTTGTAGGACACACATTAAATCATTCTTCACATAATCAAACCCAACTTCATGGGCTTCACCTCTTAGGTAAGTCCATGTATGCTTATTTTTCCTTTATCCTAGTCATTTTGCTTTGCTACATTTCTAGAATAAAGGTGGGGGGGGGGGCAAATATACTCACCTAAAAGTGGTATTTGATGGATAAGAGTGATACTTGAGACTAATTATCTATAGCTTATCCCTATACCTATCATATATCCTATTATACAACTTATCCAGCCTTCATGTGAGCCATAAGCATCCTTAGTTAGTGTAGACACCTAAATTTGGCCACCAATGACCATCAATCATGGTTTTGACTAATTTCCATCAAAATATATAATTTGTCTTAAAAACATTAAAAGCTTTGAAACTAACATATTCAAGTGTTGATTTTAGTCAAAGTATCCCTAAATGGGGTAATGCATTTTATGGGCCAATTAACTTTGATCAAATCATTTCGAGTCAAAATTCTCATTTTACACTTAGGTGCCCTAGATTGCTCTTTTTTGTCAAATCTCTTGCATGAGATGTGTGCCTTTTTTATTTGGTGTTGAAAATATCATAAATGAGATGATGGATCCAATACATCTAACACCGACTTCCAATTCTAATTTAGTCAAAATTTGAGCCAATAATAAGACATTATGACCAATTTGATTAATTTGTGCATCAAAGAGCCACGGTTTGCACCAAAATGACTAATCATGCTTAAAGCTAATTAAACCAAATTAGGGCCTTAAATTAAAATTTTCATGGAACTTGTCAAATAAATTTTTATTGAAAATTGATTGTCATTAACTACATCATCAAATGATATCATCCTATAGGGTGGCATCCACAAGCCATAAATGCATAAAATATCTCATTAAGCCACCCCATGTCTCATTAAGACCTTCCATGTCTTTTTATTGCCTATCTATCCTAAATATTTATGAAGACATTTATTAATTTTTACCTCAAAAATTGAATGAATTCTCAGCCACACATCTTCATCATAAGATAGATGGTTCAGGTTCATTCTGACTATTTTGTAAAATCTATAAATATGAGGCATTGCCTATTGAATTTTAGAATCTCTTTATACAAAACTTATAAAGCCCAAATGCATTCAAAATCATTATATTTTAGTGTTATAATACCTAAATCTTGAGCCAAGCCAAGCCAAAGATAAACATGGTGTCAAGAAGAGATGGAGGTAGCCACATTTCATTGATGCAGACTTCATGAGCACAAATTGAGCAAGCCACTTCAACAAGCTATTTGGAACATCCAAAGAAGGTGATTTTTTTTTTTTTTTTTTTTTTTTTTTTTTTTTTTTTGCATTTTAGTTATTTTTTTCATGTATATGTTTGTTACTAAGCTTTCCCTAATATCAAGACCTATAGATGTTATGTTAGTGTGTTTCTTTTATTTTGTTTTCATTTTAGAACTAATACGATACTAACCATCCTCTCTTGAGTCAAATTATTAGTTCATATAATGACATGCCAATGGGACCCTAGCGCCACAAATTTACTCACAAAGGCTCTTTCAATAAACCTACTAACCAATTTTATACAAAATCTTAGAGTGAAGGAGTTAAAAGAGTGAAATTTTAAGTTAAAACTCTAATTTTCTGATAATTGCACTTTTGTTCCTGATAATGTCAATTTTGATCTCTATTGCAATATCATTATTGTTATAGTAGTGATTTTGTGACAAAATCATTATTTTCTAAAAAGTGATTTTGTAGATTTGGGTAGTGATATCATTCACTAGAATAATGATTTTGTTTGTCTGAGCAGTGATTTCACCTAAAACAATGATTTTGTCTCAAAACAATGATATTGTTTACTTTGTGTAGTGATTTCATATTCGATAATAATGATTTTGTGTTTTCTATGTTTTATATCTAGTAACAATGATATTGTCAACCGAAATAATGATATTGTTTTTTGGGCAATGATATCATTGATTTGGCCAATGATTTCATTTAAAACAATGATTTTGTTTAGAAATGATTTTATAGAAAAATAATAATATTATTTTTTCTATCGAACCTATTGTTCACTCATTTTTGGAACAACATATGAGCTATCTTGGTCCTGCAGGGCCAAAATTATCTCTTCCCTTCTCAAAAATTATTTTGAGTCTTCAAATTCTCCATTCTTCAAGATCTTCAGCAAAATCTACGGACTCCGCAAGTTTCTATGGACTTCATAGGCTTAAAACTATGAACTCCACAGGAAAGAAGCACCAAGCAACCAGTGACATCCCCACATACGTCAAATTCAATTTTCTCCTAAAGCTTCTCTCAAAATCCATCAGATTCTGTCAAGTGTCGTTTGCTGAGCCCCATTATGCCTTGTTTCTAAAAAACCTCAGAAGTCACCTCGGGTCCCTGATGAAGCTCGTCAGAAGCCACCACATGTCAACATACATGGTTCCTTCCTTCCATTTCACTATATTAAGTAAAGACCGTGGTGGACTCTAGGCGAATGACTAAAATGAAGCAAAACACTCCAAGTGTCTGCATCCGCACGATTGGTAGAAATATGCAGACCATGCCACATGTCCCATTGTAACTCAGTGGAACATGACAAGTGTCGGCGTTCACTTCTCAAAGTTTCTTATAAGTTGCAAGTCTTCTTTCAATAAAGCTTCTCTCAGAGTTCCACAGAAGGAGACAAGTGTCAACGGCAGAAGGTTTCAGTATGATGTGGCAGAAGATGCCACATGTCCTTGATGAGAATCAGTAGAAGTTGACAAGTGTCATCATCTGTGAGATTGCTAAAAGTGAGTCCCCACTATTTTTGAATGTGTTTCTAGAGCTTGGTGGAAGCCACAATGTGTCATCTCCTGTAAGGCTCTTAAACATTTCTAAGAGCTCCTATGAATTAGGTAGATGCTTCCACGTGTCCTCGCCTATTCTAGTGGAAGATGCCATGTGTCACTTGTCAAAAGTAGCGGAAGGCACCACGTGTCAAAAAATGGAACACTCCCAACGTAGAAATGCAGAGTCAAGGAAAGATTTCCTTTGGATAAATTGTCTGAAGGAATTCCTTCAAACATTTTGTTTGAAGGAAATAAAGGGTCGAGCCTAATAGAAGAAATTGGAATTTAAAAGCCACTCAGAGGACCCCAAAGGGTAAGTACCCTTGCGGGAGGACACTCGACACTCAAAAATGGATCCTGTTCAAGACACCAAAGGGCAAGTCTCCTTCAGGAAGGATCAAGCCTCAAAGTGCAGCAAAAGCTGCCAAGTGTCCCATGATGAGGCACTATCTCTAACAAGTTTCAAAGTAGCAAAACTCGCCACATGTCCCGTCCTAGTGAAGCGGATACTGCCAAGTGTCTGTATCCATGCTTCCAGCATTTAACAAGTTTTAAATCCATGGATAACACCACGTGTCCTCACCTACATCATAGTGGAAAGCAGCCATAGCAAGGGAGAAAGACATAAAGGATTTGCTAAGGAGAATGACAGGCCCACAGACGTCAAATTTAGGATGACTGGCTAGCCATTAACCTTTAAAAGAGGAAAGACTCATGAACGTCGAATTTGTTGCAATGAAGTGTCTATTGATCTCTGCAGGCTTAAAATGTGGACCCGAATGCATTTAAAGACCCTAAGGATAGGGCCAAAGGAAGAAGAGACAAAGAGGGAAATCTCAGCAGGAGTTATTCCCAGTAGGTGGAGCAGCTCGCCGGGTAAGTTTTTGGGGCCTGCAAACATTAAAAGTGCAGCCTGTTTGTCCCCTTTGGAGTAAAGGCAAAGTAGATAGTTATGCGAATAGCAGGTGATGAAATGAGTGATTTAGGCTCAGGAGTAGATGCTGGAGATGAATCAACATGCCACAGTTAAGGCAACCACCCTGCTCTAGCATGGCCCTTCTTGATAGAATCAAGCATGCATCCAAGGCATTAATTGTGCAACATGGGTTGCTCTATGGGACAAAGTGCCAAGCTTCCCTTAGGCCTCTATATATTTTAATCTCTCATTCGATGCAAAGGAGATCTTCCCATTACCAGAAGCAAAACTCTGCCCAAATTGAAAGGCATTACTGAGACTTTGAGCTCAGATTGTTTATCATATTTCTTTATTTGAATCAGAAAGAAAGTTACTTTCAGACTTTGTGTTGTTATAGCTTGTATCATTCTAGGAGATTTTTCTTATTCTATTTCTTGAATGTATTTTTGTTTATGCAATTTAACAAGCAGAGCTAATGGAAGTGATAAAGAAGATGTCCTGAAGCCAACTACTTTTAGACTTTGTGCTTCCATAGTTGTCTTTAGTGTGTGTTTATTTTCTATTTCTGTGTAAAGGAGCTTGGGACGACTTTGTGCCCCCATTATTCTTCGTACCACACTCTTGTGTAGTCAAGGTGGAGACTTTGTGCTACATCTTAGATTGCTGGTTACTCTGTACTTTGTTACCAGTCACTTGTTACTAAAAAGATTTATGTTGTTTGCATGAATAAGCACTTTTGAAAGAAGAGAAGTGCCTTCTATCATTTCACCAAGATTTCTACTATCTGGGAAGGAATCTGGCTCTTGGTTAAATGTTACTTCTAAAAGAAGAGAAGCACCTTCACCAATCACCCAAGATTTCTTTTTTGATTTATGAGCATCATCTCTAAAAAAAGAGAGATGGATGGTTTATTCTACCTTTGAGTGTTATTTTTTGCTTATGTATATAGTACATAGCCCCTTTATACCTATAGGGAACCTCCCCTTGATGAGAGGAGAGATTTGTCCCATGTTGATGTAGTAAACCTACACACTTGGCTGACCAATCTCCCTATGCTGTGGTGAAGAGACCTATTTTGCTCACTAGTTAGCTGGTCGACAAAATATTCACCCAACAATTTTTGGCGACTCTACTGGGGACACAGTAATTTTGTGCAATTTGAAGCCTCAAGCTTTAGATTGAAACATTACCTGTCTTACCCATTATCATTATAGCCTTATCCATTTATCCTACTGTGGAAGAACAAACTGCTCCAGTGCTTTTCCATTGATAATTTTTCCTCCCAACTTCGTGCAACAATTTTTGGCGACTCTGCTGGGGATGAACATGCAGTCTGAAGCCTCAAGTTTTAGATTGAAGCAGTCCCTACCCTTATCTATTATAGACTCTAGTGACTCTATTCTGTGTCTTACCCATTATCATTATAGCCTTAGCATTTTCCTCCATCTCCATTATTTTATTTGGTCTGCAAAATTAGAGCTGCTGGAAAAGAGTGTGCAGTTTGGAGCCTCAAGCCTCAAGCTGAAGCAGGGCCAGTTCTTTTCTATTTTTGTTCTATAATTTGGCCACTCCACCTAAATTTGTTATCCCTATTTTTCATAATTAAATCATGGCAGTTCAAGGCCCCTAGGGTAACTCATTTGGCCCACTCAACTTGACTCCACCTCTTCATGAACTTCCATGAAGCTCAAGAAAGAACTTCCCCAAATTATTTAGAGATGGGAGAGTTCACCCTGATGAACACATTGGAGCCTTTAGCATAGCCTGTGGTGTGATAGGGGTGGAATTTGAAGACATGGTAGTCAGAGTTTTTATGGAGACCCTACAAGGTGTTGCTGTAGAGTGGTTCTACCATCTGCAGGCTCGATCAGTGATAGCTTGGAATACCCTAAAATCCAAGTTTGAAGTAAGGTTCAAGCCCATAGAGGATGCCCATGCCTTGCTGGCCCAGCTCACCCAGATGAAGAAAGAGCTTCATGAGCCTATGAGGGATTTTATTGCCAAGTTTGACAAGCTGAGAAACAAGATTCTTGCAATTGCTCAACCAACACCTGAAAACCTCAAATGCTTCTTCATCAACTCACATCTACATGAAGTGAGTTTTTTGCTGAAGCGTGTTGGCCACATAGACCTTGCTGCTACTCAAGACTTCGCTACTGAGATTGAAGATGACCTTATCTTGGTAGAAAAGGTAAGAAGAGATCCTAACAGAGGTAAACCCTCTTCATCTTCTGAATAGTCACCCATAACTACCATTGATCAAATGGTACAAAAGCTGGCAAATGAATTACTAACCTTGAAAGACAAATGGCACAAGGTATGTCTTCTGCTCCTTCATACAGAGATGTACCAAGAAGGACATTCCCCAATCAGCCATATCAAGGCAACACTTCCAGAAGTCAAGGGCAACCAAATCGTCTTTCTCCCCCACAAAGGAACTTTGCCCTTGAAGCACCTCCAACCAACTTAGTAGTTAGATATCTAGAATCAGAACATGCTTTCTCTTTTCAACCTGAGTTTGAGCAAGAAAATGATGTTGATCTCTTCATGGAGGATCAAGAAGAATTAGCTGGCGACTCCCACATTAGTTTCTTGAATTATTGGGATGAACCTAAAAGTGAAGATGAAGTAGTTGAAAGATCATACGTAGTATTCACCCAATCCAAGAATTAGTAAGCCCAATAGGCCGACAAAGAAAAGATAGAGGAGTGACCCCAACAAATAATTTCAATTGCTAAGCAGAGAACCCCTCTTCTTTTCCATTCAAAGGACCCAGTGATTGCCACAAAGGTAAGTACATCAAACATTTTTGCACCTTCTACTTCAAATTCAAAAACCAGTCCTCCCCCTCCCAAAAACCAAAAGGATGAACTCCCATCCCCTCTTCCAAGTCCATTTCAGTCATTTGACATAATTGATCATGTCAAGAAATCTAAAATTCAAATGACTTAATTTGAATTCTTGCAAGCCAATCCTGAGCAGTTAAACATTGGTGGAGAACTAAGTGCAGACCTGTCTAAGGCAAAAATTGTGGTCACCCAAATGTTAGTCCCTACAGTGCAAATTCTGTTTGAGCCTTCAGGCAGGGGTAATTACTTTTTGACCACAGAGGATGCTCATGTCTCAGCTGATAAAAGTCCTGTAGCTGGAAATCTAAGATTTGATCCAAATAAGACATCAGAAGAATTGGTAGGGCGCAATACTAATAAAGAAGGATCTTCCATCTCCAATGAAGAGAAATTTGATAAAAGATTAGCTTTTGATGATGCTTGAATCCTAGAATCTGATGGCAGTGATTCTTCCACTAATGCTAGAGCTGGGATTGTGTTGATATCTCCTCAAGGAGATATTTTTCCTTCATGTAATTTGTAGTTCAACAACACCAACAACATAGCTGGATGTGAATCTCTATTGCTCAGATTGAAGACTGCTCAGGATGAAGATATCAAACTCCTTCACACCAAAGGAGATGTTGAGCTGATGGTTTGTCAGGAGTTTGATGCTGACAATCAAATCATGTACTAGACTAAACTAGTAGAACAGTAAGCTATGGTGGTGGACCATATTGTTATACTCCAAAGTCAGCAAAAGGAACTCTTCACCAAGAGAGAAAGGAGTTATGGTTTTTAGATTGAAGACCACGTCCTGCTATGGGGTAAGAAGAAGAAAGATCCAAGAGGAAGACAGAAAATTGGTTTCCTGGTGGAGAGTTCCATTCACCCATCACCATTTTTGGGGATAAAATGGTTTCCTGCTAGTTTATCAGGATGGCATCCCCTTTTCTTTGTCTCACAATGAGCAGCATCTAAGGTACTTCAATTCTTGAAGTATCAGATAACTTCACCTATACATATGTATTTTTGTATAGTTTTTGTTTCTACTTTATGTTGTTCATTTATTTTTTTTGGAGCCTTTCTTTTTGGGTAGCATGACACTATAGCCCAATGGCACACTTCAAGGCACTCAAGATTCTGGTTTCTACTCCCCTCAGCTGTTCCAAGTTTTCATTTGAAGGAAGTTCCCCAACTGGAGCCAGTTGTTGTTCTCCAAAAATGTCATTCATTTTTGAAACAACATATGAGCTATCTTGGTCTTGCAGGGCCAAAATTATCTCTTCCCTTCTCAAAAATTATTCTAAGTCTTCAAATTCTCCATTTTTCAAGCTCTTCAGTAAAATCTACAGACTCCACAAGTTTTTACAGACTTTGCAGGCTTAAAACTATGAACTCCATAGGAAAGAAGCACCAAGTAACTAGTGATGTCTTCGCAGACGTCAAATTCAAGTTTCTCCTAAAGCTTCTCTCAAAATCTAGTGGATGCTGCCAAGTGTCATCTACCAAGCCCCATTATGCCTTATTTCTAAAAAACCTCAGAAGTCACCTTGGGTCCCTGATGAAGCTCGTCAGAAACCACCACGTGTCAACATCCATGGTTCCTTCCTTTCATTTCACTATATTAAGTAAAGACCATGGTGGACCCTGGGTGAATGACTAAAATGAAGTAGAATGCTCCAAGTGTCTACATCCGTGTGACTGATAAAAATATGTGCACCATGCCACGTGTCCAATTTTAACTCAGTGGAATGCGACAAGTGTTAGCATTCGCTTCTCAAAGTTTCTTATAAGTTGTAAGGCTTCTTTCGATAAAGCTTCTCTCAGAGTTTCACAAAGGGTGACAAGTGTCAATAGTGGAAGGTTTTAGTATGATGCAGTGGAAGATGCCACATGTCCCTGATGAGAATCAGCAGAAGCTGACAAGTATCATCATTCACGAGATTACTAAAAGTGAGTCCCGACTATTTTTGAATGTGTTTTTAGAGCTCAGCGGAAGCCGTAATGTGTCATCTCCTACGAGGATCTTAAAGGTTTCTAAGAGCTCATATGAATTAGGTGGATGCTTCCACATGTCCTCACCTATTCTGGTGGAAGATGCCACGTGTCACTTGTCAAAAGTAGTGGAAGGCACCATGTGTCAAAAAATGGAAAACTCCCAACGCAGAGATGCAGAGTCAAGGAAATATTTCCTTCAAATAAATTGTCTAAAGAAATTCCTTCGAACATTTTATCTAAAGAAAATAAAGGGTCAAGCCTAACTGAAGAAATTGGAATCTGAAGGCCACTTAGAGGACCCTGAAGGGTAAGTACCCTTGCGAGAGGACACTCGACACTCAAAAATGGATCCTGTTCAAGACCCCAAAGGGCAAGTCTCCTTCGGGAAGGATCAAGCCTCAAAGTGTAGTGAAAATTGCCAAGTGTCCCATGCTGAGGCACTGTCTCTAACAAGTTTCAAAGTAGCGAAACTCACCATGTGTCCCATCCTAGTGAAGTGGAAGCTGCCAAGTGTCTGCATCCGTGCTTCCAGCCTTTAACAAGTTTCAAAGCTTATTCCAATAAGGTTACTTCAAAGCTGTGGATACTGCCACATGTCCTCACCCACATCATAGTGAAAAGTAGACATAGAAAGCGAGAAAGACACAAAGGAGTTGCTAAGGAGAATGACAGGCCCACTGATGTCAAATTCAGCATGACTGGCTAGCCATTAACCTTCAAAAGAGGAAAGACCTGCGAACGTCAAATTTGATGCAATGAAGTGTCTGTTGATCTTTGCAGGCCTAAAATGTGGACCTAAATGCATTAAAATACCCTAAGGCTAGGGCCAAAGGAAGAAGAGACAAAGAGGGAAATCTCAGCGAGAGTTATTCCCAGTAGGTGGAACAATTCACTGGGTAGGTTTTTTAGGCCTGTAAATATTAAAAGCGCAGCCTATTTGTCCCCTTTGGAGTAAAGACAGAGTAGATAGTTACATAGATAGCAGGTGATGAAATGAGTGATTCAAGCTCAGGAGTAGATGCTGGAGATGAATCAACATGCCACAATTAAGGCAGCCACCCTGCTCCAACATGGCCCTTCTTGACAGAATCAAGAATGCATCCAAGGCATTAATTGCACAGCATGGGTCACTCCATGGGACAAAGTGCCAAGCTTATCTTAGGCCTCTATATATTTTAATCTCTCATTCGATGCAAAGGAGATCTTCCCATTACCAAAAGCAAAACTCTGCCCAAATTGAAAGGCATTACTGAGACTTTGAGCTCAGATTGTTTATCATATTTCTTTTTTTGAATCAGAAAGCAAGTTACTTTCAGACTTTGTGCTGTTATAGCTTGTATCATTCTAGGAGATTGTTCTTATGTCTATTTCCTGAATGTATTCTTGTTTATGCAATTTAACAAGCAGAGCTAGTGTAAGTGATAAGGAAGATGTCCTGAAGCCAACTACTTTCAGACTTTGTGCTGCCATAGTTGTCTTTAGTGTGTGTTTATTTTCTATTTTTGTGTAAAGGACCTTGGGATGACTTTGTGCCCCCATTGTTTTTCGTACTTCACTCTTGGGCAGTCAAGGTGGAGACTTTGTGCTACATCTTAGATTGCTAGTTACTCTGTACTTTTTTATTAGTCACTTGTTACCAAAAAGATTCCTGTTATTTGTAAGAATAAGCACTTCTAAAAGAAGAGAAGTGCCTTCTATCATTTCACCAAGAATTCTACTATCTGGAAAGGGATCTGGCTCTTGGCTGAATGTTACTTCTAAAAGAAGAGAAGCACCTTCACCAATCACCCAGTATTTCTCCTTTGATCTATGAGCATCATCTCTAAAAAAGAGAGATGGATGGTTTATTCTACCCCTGAGTGTTATTTTCTACTTATTTATATAGTATATATCTCCTTTATACCTATAGGGAACCTCCCCTTAATGAGAGGAGAGATGTGTCCCTTGTTGATGTAGTAAACCTGCACACCTGGCCGACCAATCTCCCTATGCTATGGTGAAGAGACCTATTTTGCTCACCAGCTAGTTGGTCGACAAAATATTCAACCAACAGAACCAATCCATAACAATGATATTGTGTTTTAAAATTTTGATTTTATAGGAAAATAACGATATTGACTGTGTAACAGTAGAATTATAAAAAAAGAGTTGAAATTTTTAATATTGTTTGCTCAAACTCTTAAGTGCTTCAACAAACCCTTATAATTGTGTTTTTGTATGTTGAGGGAGTAGATTAGAAGTTGTTTTGATTGCATTTAACCAAACACACTTTAAAAGTTGATGCTTAATAAAAAACTAGGGTGTTGAAGTGAATGTTTTGACAAATTGTGCTTTCAAAGTCACAACTTAAGACCAAGGGGTCAAAAGAACACCACCTAATCTTTTATTTGGTTCTTAAAATTGAATTCACTTGTCAAATTGTGTCTTTAATAGTTTTTTAAATTTAGAATTTTATTGGAAAAAAGAGGGATGTTGCGTGTATGCTCTTCCATTCGTTCCCTTTAGGGAACTTTTAGAATCAAAAGCACCATATTTATTGCGAACATGTCTTTTCTAAGACATAGAAAGAATATCATCTAAATCACTCCCCAAAAACTTGTAATAGTTTGGGTGGCCTTGAAACAACCCTAAAGTCTTTATATTAATTCATTTATTTTTATGCAAACTTGGTTTACGAGGAGGACTTCATTACCTTCCATAATTTATTTAGAGAAAATTTGACTTGGGGTTTCATCTCTTGCTACTGACTTCAACCACTTTCATTAGGATCAAAATTTTGAGTGGTTACACCACCTTCTAGTGTTAGAGTTGTACATGGAACGTATCTACACTTTGGACATCGCACTACACTAAGCAAACGGTGGATGTTGTGGTTACAAAAAGGATAAGACCTTTTTACAACAAGCCAAGTTTCATGAACATCTAATTACGTGTGTTTCTTTTCCATTATGAAATAAAATTTATTATGTAATTGATCCATCTAGAATGATCAATCAATTAGTTTTATTCAACCCCACTTTACCATACCCTTGTTAGAATTTAAGATGATTATACATAATGTATTTTTATCACTTTTTATTTATTTCTTCATATGTTTTGAGACTAAAACTTGTTTGTTTATGTATAAACCATGTAAAAACCAATTTGTTTATACATCACTCTTTTATCTAAAGAGACGTTATGTTATTAATTTAACACCACACTTGTACTTTGAAATTTTCGCTAAACGTGTTTGTGTGTGTTACTTGTTTGAGATGGGTACCATTATGTTGCCTACATCATTATCAAGTTTGACCCTTTCAGTATTTGAAATATAACATTGATCACATCATTCAAACATGCTTACACCATTAGGTTGTTCAATTTATTTCAAGACTTGTTTACCATTATATCAAAAACTATTTGTTTCAAACCATGTCAGGTATACCATTTGGACCTTATTTATGCACCATCATGTTATCCAATCTTGTCTAGCTTATTTGGTCAAATCTTAATTTTTTTCATTGAGTTTTCAATTAACTTTATCAAGTTTAGATTTAAACATTGATTTATTTATATTTAGGCTTCAATTCATGAGGCATAACTTTAGTTAATCTATTACCCAAATTTTAAAACTATTGATAGTTTGTTTGTTCAATACCTATCCTCATCATCGTTTGTGCTTTTGTCTAGGAGAGCACAACCTTTCTCTAGATGCCTTTTACCTCATACATTATACCAACTGATTATGTTTATGTTTGATTCCATGTTTTAGGTCTATGTCAAAGTTATTTTCAAACTTTTTAGATTAAATTAAATTCATATCATACTTTTATTTTAAGTCTAGATTTTGATGCCATTTGGCCAAAAGTCTTAGCACAACCTATTTGAGCCTAGATTTTAACTTTGCATTTGGATAAAAGACCTAGCGACTCTTTTCTCTTTCTTGGTTTATACCTTATTTGAAACACTTTGACCTAGACTTTTTATTTGCCAATTTTTATTTAGATGCTTGACGTTTTGTGTGTATGACATTTGATGTTAGACATTTGATATTAAACTATTTTATGCTAAGTTTTATCATAAACCATTATAAAGATATAGCTCTACTTTCAAACCATTTTGGAGATACAACTCCACCCTTTTGACCAAGTTAGACCAAGTTTAAACCATTTGTCCTTTGGACATAGTTTTTTAGAGTTTACAGAACTCTAAGTTTTTTATTTTAGAGTTTTCATTATTTATGCAGATATGTCTATCTATACTTATGGTAGATTTACATACAATCCAACTTATGATAGAATGACCACATAAAATATGACTAGATACCCATATAGAAATAGATTTTTTAAGGAGTTTTATTATTCTTTATACAATACTCCATATGGAGAACATAGTGAAAATATACAAAATCCAAATCAAGTTATCGACTGGGATGATACGGTTTATGAGGAGGGCTTAGATGTTTTGGCTTATGTAAGTAATCAAGCTCCACCATGTTGTACTATTTATATTTTAGGACCACAACATTGTACCATTTCCCTACCAAAACCTCATTCTTTGGCTTGTGTGAGAAACCATGCTCCACAACACCCCAAAATTATCCTTCTAGGACCTCATCCTTTAGTTTTTGTGAGTAACTAGGATCCACAATGACCTTTCATCATTCTAAGACCTAGTCCTTTGGCTTGTGTGAACAACCAAACTCCACACCACCTTATCATCACCATTTCAAGACTTCATCCTTTGGCTCATGTGAGCAATCATGTTCCCAAATGCCCTACCATTATCTAACCATAGGTTATTCCTCATCCATTGCCAATTCCATTCAAACCTCAAATGATCTAATCATTAGAGGATCAAGCTATGATCAAAACTAGTATTTTTTGACTCATTAAAAACCAAGGCTAAGAGAACTAACTGATCTAAGATGTTTATGTTGAACCAAATGCTTGTGATAAATCCACCTATGATTAATCATTTTTCAATAATATTATTGTTGTCAAGGAGTCTCACTCTGATGAGTCAATATTTGTTGAATCACTTTGTAATGATTATAACCACCTTTAGATAAATCATTACCTCGACCATATGCCTATTTTTGAAGAGCCTCCCTTTGACAAGCTAGTCTCTGAGGAGTTTTCTCTTGACATTTTTCCTACCATTGAAGAGTCTCACTTTGATAAAGCAATCTTTATGGAGCTTATTATGCTATCACATGTTGTTACTTATCCAATACCAAACATTCAACAAGACATCATTGTAACAGAGTACCTATTAGATAAAAAATTAGAGTTAGAGTTAGGTTCTATTATTGAACCAACATTATATTTAGTATCAGAATCATAATCAACATTAGTCTCAACATCAGATTTAGATTCTATTGAGTTGGAATTATATTCAGATACAAAATATGTTCATGACTATTATAACATTAGTTATGCGTGCCTTATAAATCAATTTGAATAAATTTATGATCCTTCTATAGTTTTTGAGGATGATTAATTTAGCTTCGACACAAGTCATCTTAGTATCTTATACGAAGATTGTATAGCCTCTCCCCATTCCATTACCATTCCATAGGCCATTACCATCAACCAACATAGCCATATTATTAACATTCCATCTCTTATAAGTGTTGATTGGGACTAACAGAATCACACTTTGTTAAACTACATCCATGGTTACATAGAAGTTGAAAAAGAGCAAGGAGGCCAAAACCACATTCATATAGTAGAAGAACACTCTTCTAATGAAACCTTTTTATAAGCATTAGGGGTCAAGCAAAGTTTAAACTTAGCATCTTTTAGTGAAATTTTTTTAGAAGCGCTAGAAGAAAATCAAAGTCAAAAGCCAATTTTCATTAGTGAAACCTTCTCGGAGGTGCTATGGGACAATCAAGAAAACTTTATTGGTGAAAACCTCATCAAAATGCCAATAGCTAAGCACAAAATTCTTTCATTACTTGATGAAGACAATATCAAAGATCAAATCAAAATAGCTTCCAATCTATAGCCTAATCAAATGGTAGCTACTCTCAAGATCAAACAACAAAAAAATATGGTGGTTCTATCAAGAGAACAAGTCTTCAACCCCACCACATCCAAAGTTATGTCGAATCCAACATCAACAACATTATGTGTGACTGAAAGTCTCAATCTTTATTTGTTTTTGAATAACTACATATTCTATTATCATCCACCATTCCATTTCACAATCAAACCTATCAATCATTATCTATCCCTATTCACCATCCATGGTCATACTTTCCTTTGTAGAGGCTACAAAGATACCTTTTCTTGACGTTTGAAGGAATCATAATCAATGAACAAAGAAGATCATAAAAGCACTCTTGACAACCAAATATGCAACTAGTTCTTGACAAAGCAACTATTTAGATGAGGTGTACATGATTGATTATTTTGTTTGCATCATTTATTGATTAAAATGTACATTTCCACTTCAACATGAAAAATAGAATCATATTCCATCTACCATACCCAGGCTAAATAGAATAAAAAAACCAACAATCACCTAGGCCAAAAACATGTACCATACCATTTCAAATTACCATATCCATTTTCCATTATCCATATCTTACCATTCACACCTTACCACTTGGGGGCATTACTCTTACCATTTTATCCCATAATTATCCTTAACAAGACCATACCATCCTATCATTCCATTCTATCTAGACTAAATCTTGTTTTTAGTCATCCTACCCAATCTTGTTTTGATCTTGGTTCCTTTGGTTCTTCTTACACTTTTTGCAAGGATATTCTGTTCAAGTTTCAACTCCTATCAAATCCTTGTGTAAATGATAGTCTATGAAATTAGTGTGACAATTGATCTGGTAAGATATCTTTTATTTTTTATCCTATATCAAAGTTAGTTTATGTGAGCCTAATTATAACCGCCTATAGGCAAATCAGTATTTCACTAGTCTTGCTACTAATTATAACTGCCTATGAAAAAGTTAGTATCATTAATATATGTTGTTGTATCTTAGTTATAACTACCTATGAGAAAATTAAGGGAAACATTTGTTTATCATGCATTACCACATCACCTTGCCATTACTATTTCTATTTGATTGGCCATTTACTAGATTTGAGAACTTGTTGAGACTTAGTTTCCCCCCACCTTTTGTGTGGATAGAATTACTATGAATTGAGTTCATTTTGAGATTAAGTCATGCTTAATTCATATTGAGGTCATCTTAGTCCCTCTTTTCATACACTCTTGCCATTTTGCAAGCAATATAAGCTAACACTCTCACTATTTTGTGAGTAGGTATCTTGCCATTCTATAACAAGTTAAGATACCTAAAAATACCAAAAACATTCAAATATTTCAAAATCCAAAAATATTTCTCCTATGTAATCCTAGTCAATTATCTTTGATCCACCTTATTGGGGAAAAATCATTGTTAAGATGCTTTCTTTCGCTTTTATTTTCAGGCTTTTTGTTTGTTTCTTTATTTTAGGTTATTTGTCTATTTATGCACTTTCTATTTGTTGGATTATTTATTTGTTTGCTTTCAAAACTGTTGCCTTGACTCAGTCTATATGTGTTCATTGGGTGATTCCTTGTGCACATTATTTTTGAGTCCATCCATATTCATACGTCAACATTATCATCATGGTTTTTATCATTAGTGCATTATTTTTAAGTTATTTATTAGATCAAGAGTTAGTCTTTATGCATATTTTAGGATAGTCTTCATGGTGTTCTATCATAATGCATACCATCATCTACTATAACAAAAATTAGCTTCAAGAAGGTCTATAATCAATGGAGCTACAGAAGTTTCTCCTTGGCACCTTGGCAAAAAAATTCCATCCCACCCTTGATCAAATCAACCCATTGAGCATTCTAATTGTATTATTGATAATAAGGATGAGCATCTCCTCATTGGTAGGTACAACTAAATATTTTTTTATTGATCAATATCATTTCTTTATCCATCTCTTTCATCACTTTATGCATCCTTGTATGCTTGGTTGTTTGTGGCTTCTTTAGTCATTAGACTATAGCATCTACGTTTGAACCCGGTCATTTTTAATATATATTACAAGTTATATACTTGAGTTATGCTTGATAATAAACCCTAACTAGGGCATAATCATATTTATACAATTTAGGTCCTCTTAATGATTATAACTACCTATGGATAAATAATTATTTTTTACTTTTATTCTTGATTATAACCGCCTTTGGGAAAATTAGTATCCTTTTTAAATCAATGCATGCAAGTATTTTCTCATTTGGATTAATCTCACCCACAGGTTAATTTTACCTTTTTCTTCTTACTTTTTTTAGGGACCTCCCATTCATGTATGTGACAGCCACTCCCTTGAGGGACCATCATCATAGGCTTCCCAAACACCATTTGGAGTTTTGTTCTTCAATCATCATCTTTTTTTTAGCATGAAGGCCATTTCTCATTATTTGAGAAGACATTGCTATGCCTATGGTTTGTAACATCTTCCCAAATAGGGGCAAACTATATACACCTAGATCTAGACATCAATGACCATCAATCAGGCTTTTGACCAATTTCCACCAAAATACATAATTTGACTTAAAAACATTAAAACACATTAAAAGATTTAAAAATAACATATTTAAGTGTTGATTTTGGCCAAAGTATTCGTAAATAGGGAAATACATTTTATGGGTTAGCTAACTTTGATCATATCATTTCAAATCAAAATGCCAATTTTGCACTTAGGTGCCCTAGATTGCTCTTTTCTGTCAAATATCTTACACGAGACATGTACCTTTGTTATTTAGTGTTGATAACATTATAAATTGGATAAAAAATCTAATACATCTAACATCTAATTTCAATTCTAATCTAGTCAAATTTTGAGCTAATAATAGTACATTCTGACCAATTTGATTAATTTATGCACCAAAGAGCCAAGGTTTACACCAAAATGACTAATCATGTTTAAAGTTAATTAAACCAAAATTGAGGCCTTAAGTTAAGAATTCCATGGAACTTGTTGAATAAATCTTTATTGGAAATTGATTGTCATTAACTACATCATCAAATGACATCATCCTATGGGGTCGCATCCACAAGCCATAAATACACAAAATCTCTCATCAAACCACTCCATGCCTCATTAAGACCCTCCATGCCTCTTTATTATCTCTCTATCCCAAATATTAATAAATATTTTTGTCTTAAAAATTGAATGGATTCTTAGCCACACATTTCATCTTGAGATGGCCGATTCAAGTTCATTCTGACCATTTTATAAAATCTATAAATAGAAGGCCTTGCCTATTGAATTTTAGAAGCTCTTTTATGCCAAACTTATAATACCCAAATGCATTCAAAATTATTACATTTTAGTTTTATAATGCCCAAATATTGAGCCAAAGTAAGCCAAGCCAAATCCAAACATGGTGTCAAAGAGAGATGGAGGTAGCCACACTTCATTGATGTAGATTTCATGAGCACAAACTAAGCAAACCACTTCAACAAGCTATTTAGATCATCCAAAGAAGGAAAAAGAAGTTTTTTATTGAATTTTAGTTATTATTTTCATAGGTATGTTTGTTGCTAAGCTCCCTATAGTATCTGCACCAAGAGATGTTATGCTAGTTAATATGTTTCTTTTATTTTGTTTTTATTTTAGAACTAACACGATACTAACCATCCTCTCTTGAGTCAAATTCCTAGTTTATAATTAACCCTAAAATAGTCTTAAACCTTTATTTACTGATCCCAGTCCTTCATGCCTAGTGTTCTACCACTTGGACACTTGCACCATTATAAGGACACAACACCACATGGCATTAGTGTCCCAAAAATAGTGCCAATGTCCTTTACCTTTATTTAGCCAAACAAATATCTTTTTAAATTAAAAACCCCTTAGGGTCATCCTAGACCTCTTTTAGCACTTGCACAAGCATCAAAACAATATATATACATGAATTTTAGCCATCTAACCACTAAATGTAAATCAGATGCAAAATACACATTCAAACTTAGAACAAGTTGTGCAAAATCAAGGTTATCAATCCTTGTTTTGCCCTACTTCTACATGTTACTATCTACAACAACCCTAAGTTCAAATTACCTAGATTTCTAGTCTCAAACATGTTCAAGGCACTCAGGGCCACCATCAGACTAACTTCACTTGTACTTTCACCAACACTTAGGTGGGGAGAACTACATTGGGCTTGATACCTCTTCAAATTGGTATGTAAGCAACTCTCATCAGAATGGGGTTTTGAGGATGTCTAGCCTACTCTACTAATAAACACAATTTTTGGCTCATATCAACCATATGCCCTAGCTACATGGAGAAATAGGGTTTTCTCAAAAAATCAATCATAATAGGTAAAATATAGTGTTTCAGGACTTGTGCATGTAGGAATAGACCTCTATGATCTAAACATAGGTGCACCCAAAAACTTGGGATAATCTTACATAGAGGACATTACCACCAATATCAGGACACTACCACCACATTTTCAATACTGACACTAACGTATAATTGTGGTGTTACTATCTAGGAGGGGTTCTAACACCAAGATCTATTTTATGACACTCAAACCTACCCTAGTTTTTAGCACCTAGATCATCAGTCTCAAATGTTTTCCAGATAAGTTCTTACTTGAACTTTTTATTACTATTTTTTAGAAAATTCAAAGCTTGTCAGTTATATAACAAATCAATGTCTATATTTATAGCATATTATTTCCCTAATTTAATCCATTCGACTCTTTAACAAACATATGATTTACACTTGTTAAGTCCTAAAAGGTTAAAATACCTAACCTTATACCATAGGGTGTCCCATTCCCATCTAAATGTATCTTAACTAATTGGATCATGTTGAATTTGTTGAATGATATATCAAATATTTACATCCTAATACCATTTATATCTTTCCTCATCCATCCAATTTACTTAAAATATGAACATGGCATACAACCAAACCTTTGTGTTATCATGCCTGCTTGAGAGTGCATCTACCATTACATTCTCCTTTCCTTTTTTGTAGATTATTTCAAAGTCATACCCTAACATCTTTGTGACCCAATTTTGTTCTTTTGATGATAAACTCTATTCAAAGAAGTATTTTACAATGTCATGATCCATATTAATGTTAATATGGTTTCCCATTAGATAAGTCTTCCATTGCTTGACTACATGGAAAATAACCAACATTTCCTTCTCATATATGGGCATAACTAATTCCTTTCTTTGAGTTGGTGAATTTAAAATGTGATGGTTATGCCCTCTTTCATGAGGACTACACCCATACCATGCATTGATGAATCACATTATGCAATGAAAGTTTTAAAAAATTTAGGAGTATCCATAACCAAATTGGTACACATGTCCCCTTTAAGCTTCACAAATGCCTTGGTATTTGACTCATTCCAATGGAAGGAGTATTTAAAGGGAGTTATGATTTGTGTTTCTATGCTACAATATTTTTTTATAAACCTATGATGGTATCCTTTAAGTCCTAATAATCTTCATAGGGTCTTGAGGATTGTAGCTAATTAACACTCCACCAAAACCTAAATCTTGTGAATATCCACCTTGAATCCGTGAGACCCAAGTATTCCACCTCATTGACCCCAAAATAACACTTATAAGGATTTTCATAAATTTGATGATGCTTGATAATTTGTAAAACTTGATCCACATGGTGTAAATGGTCCTCCCATGTTTTTTTGTAGATCAATATATCATTAAATAACACCAAGACAAAATTTTAGAAAAATGGATTAAATATGGAATCCATCACACAATAATGTATAAGGGGAATTTGTGAAATTAAAAGGCATCACCACAAACTCATAATCACCCTCATGTGTTCAAAATGGTGTCTTAGGAATATCTTCCTTTTTAATTTTGATTTTACCCGAATAGGAGATGTAGTTTTGTAAAATAAACAATATCGTATAACTCATATAGTAAATCATCAATTGCCACATGATCCAAGTGTCATCCTTCTTATACACCATCACCACTAGAGAATAATATGCACTCAAATCATGATGAATAATACATGCTTCCAATATTTCCTATATCAGCTTCTCAATCTCATTCTTTTGCCCATATAGGTACATGAAAGGTTTGATCATGGGTGATTGGATCCTTGGTAAGAGTTTAATGACATGACCATGATCTCTTTTTTTAGGCAACCCTTTCGACACATCCCCAAAATTATTGAATGTTTATCCACAACCCCTTGAATATCTAGCCTTATTTGTGCATTTTATTATTTTGCTTTTGATGAAAATAATTATGCCATAAACCATGATGACCCATTTTTAATATATTTGTTAGTTTACGTGAGCTTACTATCTATGGTGAATTAACTTACAACCCTCTAAATTTGAATGGATTTCCTTCAGAACAAAAATACATGAACAGTTCTTGGAATTTCATCTCAATTGTGCCCAAAGTTGTGAGTAATTGGAATCCCAAAATATTATTATCTCATCTCATGGGAATTGAAAACATAGGGATATTCAACATGTATTCCCCCATGGTGATTTTAATACCATGGCATTTTCTTGAATAATTGAATATACCCCCATATGCAATCATGCCCTAAACTTTTAAAGCATTGTACCCACTTATAATTTATGAATATGTAGAATTAAGTCAAAGCTTGGATAATACATCAATACACATACACGATTTATAATAACATAGAATAATAGATGGCCAAGGATAAATTTATTAAGCACAATTTATATAAACCATCAATATCAATTCATCAAGATTACTTGAATTGGTGGAAGATTGGGTTTGCAAATGTATACTTATGTTTGTATGAATAAGACAATTGTGTATAACAAAAATAGTAACCAATTTTTGGTTGAGAGATTTTGATATACACACATATTAATAGATATACAAACATGGATAATTAAATGAGAAAAAAACATATAGAATTTATGCTCATTTAAGAGAATAAAAAACCATGCAGTATGTGATGCTCAAAGTGGTAGAAAGAATTATAAATGAAAGGAAATAATGGAATCTTCAATACATCATAATTGTATAAGTGGGGATAATTAATGTTTTTAATTATTGTAAAATAATCAACCCTGACATAATTACACATGTAAATATAATTATGAGGATAGGCACTGACAAATCTATTTATGAGGCAATTTCAATACATATTCCTCATAATGATTAAAAAATACTATAGAAATGGAAGGAAATAGTCAAATCTACAATGTCATGATAAAGCCATGGGTGATTTAGTGAAAATTTCAAACAAAGATATGGGATTAATTGAACATAAATAAACTATATTTGATAATCACTTCATAATTAACTTCATTGTCTAATATAGTTCTGAATAAGCCCCCCAATGAAGGGATGCCTTAACCTTGCAACCTAAAGATTTCACACCCACACCTATACAACAAATTCATATAAATGGTTATTTTAATTTATTGAATTAGGGGTTACAAGATATTATAATTTAATTATCTATTATAATGGAGCTCTTAGCTCTTACTGTCTATTATTCAGATTTGGATCCCTCTCTCTATTGAGTCTCTCAGATCTCTATGAACTTGCTCAAGGCCACATGCCTTATTTTTATTGAGATCTTTACCACACTCTTAATATATGAAATCTAGTATAATCTTCCCAAAGTAGTGAACCTACTTTAATTATCCTAACATCTCCTTATATAACACTCAAGCCCTAGTCACCTCTAACTTGTCCTCCATGTAGATCCAATAACCTCATTTAATTATGTAACATGTATCTTTATCATTTATAAGGAAAAATATGTAGGTATACTCTATAGGCATAGCCCCTACGAGGTTCTTGGAATACCAAAATTCTAACACCCTAATAGGACATATCTATGTGCCATCTAACTTCACCAACCCATGTCATATCATTTACTTTCCTTCTACACAACTAGACAAGTGTCTAGGTGGATAGATATAGGTATATGTGGGCTAGTAAAAATTTAATATTATTTAATGCTACCATGTGAAATATCAAATCATTTATAGTTCAATTTTATCACACACATCACTTCTACATGCACACTAATACCTCATTGTGCACCTCAATGTGTGCACTACCTTTTGTGAGTATAATGCATGTGACTTTTGTAGACATAAATGTTACCTCAATATGTTTACACTATGACACAATGCACAACTATGCACATGTAACCTTGTGTAATATTTTGAAACCCAAAATATTAACAATAATGACATGTTGATTCCGTTGGTATACACTTTCAAGCATGCCACTTATTTTCACATTATCATTCCCTTCAAACTTTCTTGCACAATGTAACTTATATGACCATAACATTTGTGCTATTCCAATCTTTGTGCATACATGCCTCAACTATTCTTTGCAATTTTGTCATCTTGCACATTGTTATACAATCCTCAACTTGTCCTACTACAAAAATTTAGTGTTACCTTATTTCTTTCTATGCACTCCATGTCTTCACCAAACATGTCCAACTTATACACTTTAGACATTTTCACTCTTGCTCTTGTGATTTATATCTTATACAACTATACAAAATTTTAACTTTACTGTAATCAATTATTTAACATAGTGTGACTAACTTTTGAATCCTCCTTTGTGTCATTCCACATGCCCAAACACTTACGATCTTGTGCCTTCTAAGATGTAAATTTCACAAAATTGTACTTTTATATCCTCTACAAGATTCTTTACTTTCTTGGAATGATCTTGATTCAAACTACCTAAGTAATTAAAGTCTGAACTCTTGATCACAAGTAGCATATGAGTGGCATAAACACTACTTTGGTCAGATACTAAGGCCATAATGTTCCCTTCAACTTAGTGTTTTGCCTAAGTAAGATTGTTTTTCACTTCTTCCTTTTTTAAATGTTTTTTAGGGCATAAACCATACTCCTTTTCCTAGATGTGATACTTTCACTCTCTCTTCTCCTCTTCACTCTTGTGGGTTTGCCCACACCTTTAACCATCTACCTCCATTGAGTCTTTGTAACACTTTTATTCCTCTTACACTCATGAGTACCATACATCTCACCCTTTACACATTATTTTTCTTTTCTTATTTTTTCTATTATGGCTCTATGACCACCATCTTCCATCTGCATCCACTAAAGGTTTTCAAGACCTTCTACATCTTCCCATATATGTGGTTCAAACCCCTCTTCCACTATGCCCACTTCATTCCTTGTCTTCTCTTCTTCTATCTTATCACCTCTAAAAATTAGGTATACTTGTGATCCACTCTTTCTCATGTCTTTAACAAGAAATTTATGTGAAATTATATTATGATCATCCTCCATCTAATTTATTACTCTGGCTAGGTAACTCTAGGTAGTTATCCTGCTACTTTTGATCTTATTCTCTTTACTACACTTGATGCCTCCAATGTAATTAAAAACACTATGGGGTTTGATGACTCCCATTCCTCCTAATTCCTTTATCCCCTCCTCCCTTGTTTCACGATTTGCTCTGCATTTTAGGATTGATATTTGCATTAGTCATTTATCCTCTACTTTAATCATTTTTATCTCATTAGATTTAGGTTGATCACTTTTGTAATACCCAAAATTTTGCTCCAAAGAAAACCCATAAAAACACCATATATATATATATATATATATATATATATATATATATATATATATATATATATATATATATATATATATATATATATATATATATAATAACACTAACTCCACGTGAACAAACACCCTAGCTATTTACCCAACCACACTCAAGGTAAGTTATATGCAAAATTTTACTAGCATCCCCTAGAATCGAGTCTAGAGAACAACATCTGAGTGAGGTAGAAAGATATTCGTTGAGGTTCTAGACTTTTATGTGTTAGAGATAGAGCTTAAAAAGTTTAGACTCAAATAAAATCATGTTTAGGTATAAATTTGAGCTTGATTTTGAATATATTTTAGATGATTTATAAAAGGTAATTTGTCATTAAAATCTATGAAACTCATTGTCATAATTTTAATTGATATTCCAATTTACTAATGATCCAATTTTGATTTAAGAAGAAACGACTGAATTCTAAGTCATACACTAGGTCTACTCTTAATTTGTCTAAATTGTTATTAGTAAAATATGCAAATAGATTTACTAAAGAGGAATAAAACTCCTAGAGTGGTAGTATTCCATAATTTATAATTCAATGTACTATGATTATAAAATCCAAAATTTAATACAAAATAATAGGTCGTGTCAATTACTTATTTACTAGGCCAATATGCAAATCACAAACCCTATCATATCATGCTAAGGATTTTAAATTAGGTATCTCTAGTGTACCACTTGGTTAGGTTCTCACATTTTTAGGTTATTCTAATAAGATTAATTTTTTAGATTGAAAATTTTACTAAGATTACACTTAAACATGAAAATTAATTTGCTCCAACAACTTATCTTATTCTATGAAATTTTCACTACTTGAGAGATTAACTTAGCTAGATCTTAAATATCAACTTTCAAAGTTAAGGTGTGATTGTAACCAATATTAAATGAAAGGAATAACCTACATAAACATTAATCAATAGATATATGCTTTTCGACAAGTATTAAATATAATACCATTTATTATTAAAGAGGTCAATACATTTTAATCTACTTTGATATAAAACAAATGATAAGTCTTCATATTCAACATCACTAAAAGATAACACAAACTCAATATTTGAATTATTTATTTGATCCTATCTTCCACTGTACCTACACAATCAACAAGTGTGTTAGCACTAAGTTTGTAAGTGATTTTCATTACAACTCCCAGGTTGATATTCAAATAAGATAAACATAATCTAAGGCATAATATTGTCAGTTTGATCAAAGTGGATTTTAAATCAAGGATCAACTTAAATGATTACTCCCATCAACGCAATTAAAGATTCAACACAATTATAATACTTTACTACTTATAAAGTCATGAATTTGAAATAGTTTAAATATATTTATAACAAAGAAGTCAATAATATAGATGATAATTTTGTTTCAATCACAGTATTTTTTTTATTTGGATAGTGTACCTTTATTGTGTTGTATGAAATATATTTCCTTTGTTCATAGGATTCTCAGTAGTTTTGTTATCTTGATTATACACTAAAAATGATCCAAAGTAGTGGATAAAAGTACGTTAGACATTATTCAAAAAAATCTTGTTATGTTTTCCAAATCATAATATCTTCTATTCAATATTTATACTTTTATTTAATATTAATTTCTTCACTCACAAGAACCATCTATTAATGGTCTTAGCCATCGATTTCAACCTAAATTCAAAAGAGTTTAACTAATAATTTATAAAAGACATTAGAAACAAATGAAGTAATCTTCACTAGCTAAGCAAAAGGCCTTATATCTAAATTTTATCAGTTATACGTTCACTATGTGACTTCGCAGACATATACAAGATAATTAAAGAATGATATGCATAGGCAATGATAAAAATCTTGATAACCATCTATTACATACATTGCATTAGGTCAAAAATGAAATTTGGGATCAGTTTTTAGGGGTGTGAACCACCATGCATTATAATGTGAAATTACAACTATTAACACTCAAGAATCAATCCCCAGCAAGATCATCACCTCATATCATTAATTTTAAAAAAAATGGTAGAATAGTTGTAGGGAATAATAATACACTAAAGGATAACTATATTGATAATACTAGTGACTTTAATCCTTCGGTCATTTACTCAAAAAAAAATTCAAAAAGAAAAGGATTTTAAGTTAACATAAGACTGCATCCATATACTAAGATGTTGGTCCTTAATGTATTTTGACCAGTGTTCCTTTATATTTAGGTTTACAATTGATGGTTTAAATGGGATCCTAAAAGAGTATAAACTTAATAACTTCTATTTCAATGATGGAAGTGCTTTTTAATTTCCAACAAAGTAATCATCTATAGGAATTTCTAGAGATAACATGTATTTCACTTGAAGTGATTTATTTTAGTTTTGTGCAAAGGTATCTAACTGCCTTATCATTCTATATGGAGTATTATCCATTAGGTGTTTTGTTAAATGGTCTACCTAGCTTCATACATCTATGCATGTTAAAAAAAAAATTAGTCAAGACCGACACCACTAAACCATCTAACATAACTTGGATTTTAATATCTATGAATTACCATTCTCCTTAACTAAGCTTGCCATTAGGAACCTATTGTAAGGAGTGTCATTAGCACCAACAAAACTAGATAGGTACAGGCTGAATAAACTATATTGATAATCTAGTGACTTTAATCCTTCAATCATTTAAACAAAAAAAATTTCAAAAAGAAAAGGATTTTAAGTTAACATAAGACTGCATCCATATACTAAGATGTTGATCCTTAATGTATTTTGACCAGTGTTCCTTTATATTTAGGTTTGCAATTGATGGTTTAAATGGGATCCTAAAAGAATAGAAACTTAATAACTTCTATTTCAATGATGGAAGTGCTTTTTAATTTCCAACAAAGTAATCATCTATAGGAGTTTCTAGAGATAACATGTATTTCACTTGAAGTGATTTATTTTAGTTTTGTACAAAGGTATCTAACTGCCTTATAATTCTATATGGTGTATTATCCATTAGGTGTTTTGTTAAATGTTCTACCTAGCTTCATACATCTATGCATGTTTAAAAAAAAATTAGTCAAGACCGACACCACTAAACCATCTAACATAACTTGGATTTCAATATCTATGATTTACCATTCTCCTTGACTAAGCTTGCCATTAGGAACCTATTGTAAGGAGTGCCATTAGTACCAACAAAACTAGATAGGTATAGGTTGAATAACCACGTCCAGTCTATTGCATAGTATAAACTAAAATAACTATATTAAATAGAATGAAGTCATGACCAGGCAAAATATTTGACTAGTGTCCAAGGGACTACGAATTTGAGCATAGTTGAACATTATCTTGAAACATTATCATTAAATTCATAATTTCCATTACCTCAATTAGACAAGAGGTTAGAGATTGAAAAAAATCTAGGGCATCCCTCTCTTTGATTTCTTCTCTTCACATCTTTTCATCTATAAACAAGTTTAAATTCCAAAAGTGGATTAGATCTACCAGATTGACACCAGTCTAAAAGTGGCATAGATCTACCAGATTGATGCCAAACTAGACGATTTATCTATTACATCTTGGCCCAAAGGTTTACCTAAAATGTATCCCTATAATAGGATACCTAAAGTGCTAAAACTTAACTGAAACTATCATTTCTAAACTGGTTGAGCAAAGCAATAATAATTATACTAGATTTGTTCATACTTAAATATGAAATTGGAAATAGTAAATCACATCACTTGCCTACTTATTCCATTCATCCTGCCTCCCCCTTATTCACCTTCCTTCTTCTTCCTCCTCCGGCGACTGCTCCACCTATTGCTTCCAAGATTGGATGCATTATTGGCAAAATATAGATTAGGTCTTATCCATTTTGCTTACGACCCAATATGATGGCACTATTTAAAGACAAGGTGAGTAAATATTTTAAACGCATATATTATTAAAATAACCCAAGTGGGCTACGTACCAAATCAATGGCAGGGTTTCTTTTTAATTTTTTATTAAATTCCAAGCTAACATGTAACTACCACCCTATCATCCCACTATCCTCTCCCTTAACACCTTTTATAACTTACAAGAAAAGAAAAACCTTTATTTAATGGAAGAGATCCATCCATCTTAATTGAGGATCTTAGATCTTTTTTTTTATAATAAAAAAATGTAATGAGTTATAAATTAGGTAATAATTTGTAAGGTCATAAAGAAAATGAAAAGTAAGTTCATTATTATGCTTATTGAATTGGTTTCAATTTAGCCCACCGTTGAAATCCATCCAATCCATGTATTAATATTTCAAAGTTATCACTTTTCATATATGGATAGATTAATCTAGTAATTTGTTAAAAAAAAACATCCTCAAGTAGAAATTTCTAAAACTTGTGATTTTAATTTTCACTAATTTTCTGAGTCCACAAGGAAATGAAAGAATAATTTATGACATTCTCTAGCTATTGGTTAAATATGGGAGATCAATACCATATTGCCTCACACTGAGATATAGAGACCAAAAATCTTAGTCTACCTCTTAACTGGGATCTCACATCATGTGTATACTCTATGAAGTTTGAAACATTTAGAATAAAAGATTATTTTTATGAAATATAAGGTCAAGGATAATATTTATTGATGCAAAATTGAATCTTATATTGTTGTGATAGTTTTTATACATGTGATCAACAACTTTATTCCAATGCTATAATTAGTTGTTCCTTATACAATAGTGTATTTTAGTTGATTTCACAATATGATACATACACGTAAGGGGATAAATATATATCTTCCTAACAAGTAAATACTTGCAAATATAATCAAGCTCGATATCAATAACATGTAATAGTCAACTGATAAGGACGATGAGAGGTACCTTCCATTTTTAGGAGTATATAATACATTTTTTATTCTATTTTGGATATAGCATATGTAATCAATCTCAATTTCCTAACCCATCAAAAAGTAAAATTATATCTATATTTGAAACACTAAATCGATGTCAACTTCTACCTTCATAAATGATTGTCTTCTTGAGTGATTCCACCATACCCTCCATATGGAAGATACATTGCCATTAACTTGGGCATGAATACAGTTCCTTTCCTCATAACTTACCTGTCAAGAAAACACTAAGGATAAAACACATAAATTCATCAATCATGTCATCCCAACAACCTATGCAAGGACATTTCATGACACATTGGAGTCACAATCACATTGTGCCAACGAAGAGGCACTATTGAGTCAGGACATGGTATTACAACTTCTTACATTGCTACATTTCAATAATACTTTTCCCATGTCATGTACAATTAGAATTTCACTCCACTATCAGCTTTAGGATGATTATTTTACACTACACTATCCTCCTTTAGTGGCTTCCATATTTTCATGTGCTCTCTTTATCATCTATGGGCTGTTTTTCTCACTTCTTATCCACTCTTCAACATGCCCAACATATTATGCATAAATATATTTGTGCTCCCTTCACCTCCATGACTTATAGGATTCATTGTATCCATACTAATTTGGGATAATCATATAATTTATTCTTCTTTCACAACCTTTAATGCCTTATGTGTTATTTCATCCACCTGTTCTCCCCTTTGCCTTCAGAGCAAATGACTCATCATCATCATCATCATCATCATCATCATCATCATCTTCATTTATTCTTACATCCATGATTAATTACATCTTGTGGACATACTCTTTTACTCTCTTTTAAGTATTGGATATACGCTATAGTCTTCAACCTTGCAGGAATCATGAGTTCCCACATTCCTCTTCTCTTCATATTCACTTCTCTTATTTTCTCTTAGGAAGATCTTATTTGGTGAATAAGATAAGGATTTGAAAATATTTTCAGATCCATTTCCATAGCATTCAAAACAAGAGAAAGAGGACATATAAGGTGTTTATCATATATACCATACACATCCTCCACTATCTACATACTAGGTATCTTCAATTGAGACACACATTTTAAGGGGTATGATAGGTGTGTATGAGTCCAAAGTTCTACCTAGGCCTTCGATATATTTTTTAGATTAGGATATTATGGAGGATGATACAGGTTACAATGCACTTTTTATTAGATTACATATCCATAATCAACCTATCCATAGTGTACTCATTGAAAATGGTTTCAGTCTTAATATGTACACATTCACACTACTACAACACTTGCGTTATTTAGAGCAGGAAATCACTATGATCGATATAGTTATCAATGGATTTAGTGGGCATGTTTAGATTTTATTAGGAAAGATAGTACTTCCATTATAGGTTGGTCTTACACATGTGGCTACACCATTCACTATAGTTACTAGCGTAAGAGTTTTTGACATACTACTTGGTTGACCATGGATTCAAAAAATCAAGGTAATACCTTCTAAAGTTCACATATATGTGAGGTTAATTCATGCTAATCATGTTATTATAGTCGGTAGAGTTCTTTATGAGTCACCACTACCCACTTCAGAGCCATCTACTAACTTCCAATCACTAGCTCTAGTTCTTCCATCAGTTTTAGGTTCTCCTACAACTTTTGTTCTAATTCCAATTCAGGTTTAACCATAGTTACAACATACATTACTAGTACAGAGGGTTCATACACCCCCACAACTTTAAGATTCTAGACAACTTCTAATAATAGTATTCACACCTAGAGTAGTTACATTGAGATCTCATACAGCTACACAAAGAGCACCTTTTCAGTGAGTACCTTCTCCTACTCCCAGATGGGTCCCTAAGAGCCTTACATTTGCATCTAATTCTCAGAGTTATAGGGGACTCCACATTCAACTTCCACTATAGATATTTTAGAGAAATTATAATTTACACACATTTTAGCTTAATAATCTCAGTCATACGCTCATGCCTCACAATCATGCACAATTCAGTTGTTCAACATAAGAGACTAGGATAGGGAGTCTCACCTGAGAATTATTAGTTAGTATCATTTCTTATTAGTTATTCCTATACATAGTTCACATATTTTTTAAAAAATACAAAAAAATAAAAATAAATAAAAAATGCCAAAAATATTTCGATTATGTGCATCATCCACTTTACATCACTACTATCATGCTAGGATTTACATTTGTTATTTCATGTTATTATATGTTGATTTTCTACATTAACATGCTTCACGTGATCTTATTTGAGTGTGTGCAGTGACATCCAGTTCCTTGATTGATTCATTCTACCCACTAAGGGGGATTCCTACTTCTACATTCGAGACACACATTGTTATACACACCCATTGGGGGAATCTTCTACATGACTACACCATCCAAGTTATGTCATTTTTACACCACACACTCTAATTTATCATGCTGATGTATATTAATTTATAACTTACACATAATATTATATCAATATCTCACTGGTATCTATCATTTGTGTATTTCTTAGCATATACCTAGTCTTGTACTACACATGTTTTGCATAAACTCACATTTGATTTGATCACTTACATGTGCTTGTCTCTTTCCAGTTATTACATGCTTTTTTTACTTGCCTAGCATAGCTTGTGTGATTCTATTTTCAATTCCATCTTGTCTCCTACTTGTGGGTTAGGACATTTACCAATATCTTTTGCTTCTTTTTCATGTGTGTGCCTTAGGACATTTGCCAATGTCCTTTATTTGTACTCCTATATGTGCCTATGACCTATGTTCCAACTTTGTTTATTTCACTTGTATGTGTATGTGGCATTTGAACATGCCTCCCATGCTTGTTTCTAGTTTGAGTGACATGTGCCCATGTCCCTTGTTTGCATGGCCATTTGGCCTATGTAGTATGCTTCTTGCTTTTTTTTTCTTGGTTCTTGCTCATTTGCTTGTTACTTATCAAATATGTGCAATGCCATGATCCATATCATGCATTTTATTTTCTTTCTTGGATGCCATGATGGACATCATGCTCCTTCCCTCCAAATAACAACTAACATTTTTAGTTTTAGTTTAATACTTTATGCATGATTTCACATTGTTATATCTATCTAGGCATACCCCTATTGATTTAACAACATCTCGATACAAACATTTGATATATCTTGAAACATATTGTCCAATATCAAATGATATATCATATATATATATATATATATTCAAATTAACACACTTATAGGACTCTTTTCTTCTGAGGGTAGTCATTGCAGGTTTATCATTCATACCCTCAAAAGAGGGGGCATCAAATAGTGGATTTGTCATAGAGATAAAACCTACTAACAATTAAAACAACAACATTTAGAATAGTCAACATAGAATTTAGAGGTTAAACTGGTCAAATTAGAGTAGGAAAATAGGAACAATCTCATATCAACAATCAGTTTTGACACCAAACAATATTGCCAAAAATGGATAGTAGTACTAGAAATGGATAATAGTTCTAAAAACAAGGGTATTCATAGTTTGGCACTCTTTTCTAGGTAGAAAAATACTCAAGGTTTCCATAAATAGGCAAAAAATTTAGTTTAGGGATAGATTTTGCACTTCTAAATCCTTCAAATTCAACAGTTTCAACATAGTTTTCTCAGATACAGGGGGTTATCATGCGTGACATGATGGTTCTTAATTTTAGTTTAGATTCTGTAGTTGACATAACTTCTAGATCAAAATCTATGTTTTAGACATTAGTGATTGAGGGCAATGTGCATGACACATTGATCTTCTTTTATTTCCAAGTTTAGTTTATTATAGGCATTCTTAGTAGTTGTGTGCCTTACTAAATCTAAAAGTGGTTGACATAACATTCAAGTTAAACTTTCATACAAGTTTAGCTTTTTAAGTGCCTGAGTTCCCAAGTTGGCTTTCATATAAGCCTAGTACATCAGTTTTGGAGTGGCTTTCATACAAGCCTAATTTTTATCTTTTGAAATGGCCAAGAGTGGCCTAGTTTCTAGTACACATTCAGCTATCCACACAATAGTGTCAAATTTTTAGCACATTCATGGGCTCCATGATCTATCTCATATGGCATCTATTCTATATTGGTATTACTTCATAGTTTCACTTCACAGGGAAATGATGGAGCTAAATGGCCAACCTTTGTATTCTTGAGCCACATATTTAGAGAGATTGGACACATAATCCAGACATCGATTAACACACACATGATTTGATAACTTCACTTAGTTGGTGATGATGAAGCCAAAGGTCTAGCCTTTGTATTCTTGAGCCATATTTTGAAGAATTGAGCACTCAACTCCATTCATGATATTATTCTTGATTCAACACATACTTAGCACAATCCAACATCATAACAGGTTTTGTATTGGTTCACGTACTTAGTGAGGTGTATTTGTTCCTCTCTCTTCCTTTACTCAGCTTTTGTATGTTCTTATTTTAGATATAGTGTATCTAGTAAGAACTGATCTAATTCATATTTTTATTTTTAGATTCACACATCATATCATGTTCTCTCTATGCACATCCAACATCACACAACTTCATGAGCTTTTCCTTACAAGTAAGTTTAGGTATGCTTTCTACTTTTCCTTTCACCTAGTATTTGCTTTGATGCATCACTAAAATAAAGGGGGGGGAAATGTAATCATATAAAATAGAAAATTAGATGACTTAGCCATGGTTAATAGCATCCAACCTATAAGTCCTCTTTCTTGCTCACTCAACTCTTCTCGACTAGACTTTCACTAATTCCTAGTCACATGTAGCTTCTCGAACTTAGCTTTTTGAGACCCAAACAGCCCTCTCAGACCCAAATCCATTCCCTAGGTCTCATACTCCTAGGAAAATAGCACCTAATTTGGATAGGAGCACCAAAACTCAGGGGTGTCTCATTTCTAGCACTATTGTCCAAGTTCACTTTAGCCTCAAATGATTAGATATTCTTGAATCTTTATCTTTTCCCCTATCGGCCTAATGCAATCTCATCTAACCCATGATCATCATTTCTCTATAAAAGGCCATTTAGTTTATATTTAGAAGGTTTAACACTCATTCATAAGAAAAAAGCAAGAATACAAGCAAGTACACTGCAACACTCTTCCCTATTCTTTACATACAACCTTCCAAAACCAATTCAAGCTTATTCAAGTACTCATACCAGTCCATAGTCATCCAAAGTACATTTTAGTTTTACATCATATTCACATACATGACATAATTTTAGAAATCACTTCAAATAGGAGAACTACATTAGCTTGATCCCTCTTTAGAGTATTAATATGTAGGCAACATGCCCACACACGAGGTGTGAAGTGCATCTAGTGTATCCTTTACACACTAACCCCTCATATATTTACCAAGTTCATTACTTAAGTTCAAGAACCAAGAGATCCTAAGGGTTTTAAATATTGAATTAGACACACAATAATCTTTGCATAAATGCAAGCTTCAATATTTCACTGCTAGGGTGTCACAGGCCTGCCAAATAGAACCTAGAAAATCTAGACCACTAGGACAATAACATTGAAAGTGGATAATAGCACCAAAAATGGACTACAACACTAAGTAGTAGGGTGTCCTAAGTTTTTCACTCCTTTATAATCCAAAAATAGAGTTTTAGGTCCTATTTATGATAGTCTGTCATCCATGCATAATAATTTATAGACCCTACATCATCCATTTCAGCCTAGAATAAGATAAGTTTGATTTCTTCACACTTCTTACTATTTTTAGAAAATGTAAAATACATATCTTTTTACACAAATTAGTAGGCTAATTGAGACACATTAATTACTAATTTACATTTACTCAGACCTTTATTTTCTTAGGAATTAAACACATAATTCCCAAAAAGAATAAAACACTTTGTGATCATTACCTTATTTATATATGTGTACTCTATTTTAGTATCTTTTGAGTGCCCATATGTGATTGCCTTAAATATTCCATTACAACCTCATCCTTATGTGTGCCTTCTCTCCAATGCAAAACCTAACCTTATGCAATCTAGTTGGTCTTCTCTAGTGTTTCTCTATCTCTTCTCTTTCTACGAGTACCCTCTATGTGACATGATATATTGTTGTCTCCAAGACAAATATTTGGATATAGGCCAAATTCTCTCCATGATTCTTCCTTCAGGAATTTGACATATGTCTTGCACAAACTTTCACATATTCATCTCTCTTTCAGTTATATGCCTCCCAAAGGGCATACTTCTTCCACCTTGCTACCGCTCACACATTTTTCCTACACAACATTATTTTCCTTTCCTTCTTCTTATATTGGCACTATATTTTCCTCATTTTCTCATATATATATATATATATATATATATATCACTCTTTCCATCTCATCAAACTTTCCACTTGTCACATTCTCAAGCATATGCACTAGATACATAATATAGCCTTTGGTTTCACACTGCATAACTTATCTTCATTACAAGATATTTTTCCACTTCATTTAGTTGTGATTCCTCCATGAAAATTTACTCAAGATAAAATTCATCTAGATCCTCTCCTTATTTAGGATAAAAATCATCACAATCCTCCTAATATTCTACAAGGATTTACTCTTCTAAGGACATAATTTTCTTCCACTTTGTTTTTCCTAATAACAAAATCATGTTATTCATAAGATGGCTCACATCACACATTTCCATTCAATAAATCTTATCCTCAACACTTATGCACTTTAAGTCTTCAATCCTTCTCCATCATGTAGGCTAATCTTGTGGGTACACTATTTGACTTCTCAATTTGGAAACCATCTAGTCCCAACACTGCATCTTCTTCTTGCCATTCCATCCCCTTTTTTCTTGGATATCTCTTTATCACTTTCTTATGATATTACACAACATCTTATGCACAAACTCCACTTTATTTGAGTCTTTGATAACATTTTTTGTGAAACAATGCTCCACATCGAAGACCCACTTTATCAAATATTCACATACTTCTCTTCCTAAGAACATTGACACTTTAGCTTTAGGTTGACTCTCTATTCACTCTAAAACTTCTATGTGTTTCTTCCCTCTAAAACATTATATTGTTTTCTCAAGAGTCTTCATCCCTATAGTCATATTTTCCTTTTCTATTATCCTACTCTGCAACATGTGGAATCTATATGTTATCTCTTTGATCATCTTCAATATTTATGACTTTGAGAAACATCTCATCTTGGATTTATACGGAGCCATTTTATTCATACCTTTCTCTCTACCCATTTATACACTATGGAGAACAAATACATTTTTGCACACATTTTACCCAACTCACTCTAGTTGGAATATGTCCATTCTTTCACATTGACTACTTCCTTATTGGTGATATGTTGATTTCATCTCCTTTTAATCCTTTCACTTCTGATTCAAGATTTATGGATAGCCTCACATGTAACACTTTCTCATGAGTGCTTCCTTTTATACTTTACTCATCCCTTGTTCAAATATCCAGTCACTTCTATTACAAGTGTTACCTCTTCACACTTGGACATTATGCAAGTTATTTAACATTGGAAAACTCCTCACACTACCTACTACTACATTTATTTACCAAAATCATTCATAAGTTATCTAGATTTATGAATAGTGGCTATGTGATATCATTTAACAACCTACATAGTTCATCCTCTTCATTGAGTTCTATTTTCTTCCACCCTTTTTTACTCTATCCACCTTCCTCATGGTGGATATAAACACTTATCTAGCTACCTAATGTTTAGTGCCCTACTAGCTCCTTTCCTTTCACTTAGATCTCACTACTTATAGGACTTAACCTGCTCTATTACTAGATGATGTAGTAATGGTCAAGGTTCCTAATGAAGGAATTACGTAACCACACATAATAACACTCTCACACAAACTCTTTCATAATGGATTCATATAAATTCTTATTTTCATTTATTGAATCAAGGGTTACAATATTTTCTAAGCTTATCAACTATCACACTAGAGCTCTCAGATTTTTCCATCTAGTCCTCAGTTTTGGATCTCTCTTAAGAGTCTCTCAAATCTCCATAAACTTGCTCAATGTTACATTAATTATTTCTATTGATCTCATCCTAACTCTCTTCCTATCTGCAATCCAAAAAAATATTCCTAAATGAGTGAACCTACTTTAACTATCCTGACATCTCTTTATATAGTAGTCGGCCCCTAATCACCTCTAAATTTTTATCCATGTGGATTTAACAACCTCATTTAATTATGTACCATGTTTCTCTACCATTTATGAAAATAATTGTAGGACTAATAAATAGCCATATCCCCTATGAGGTTCTTAGGTAAGCCAAATCCTACCACCTATCAAGACATATATGCATGCCATCTAACTCCCCCAACCCCTATCCTAGAATTTACTTGCATTTTATACAACTGGTTGGGCATCTAGATGTCTATAAATAGATCTACATGGGTTGTCAATGTTGTATATTATTTAATGTTATGCTTATGCCATATTAAATCATTTACATCTTAAATTTATTGTGCATGTCCCTTCTACTTGTGCACTAATATTTCCTTACGCACTTCAATGCATGAACACTAGATTATGCATGTATAATACATGCGAATATTATAGATAAATAAATGTATCCTCAATATGCTTACACCCTAAAATATTACACAAATACACATGGCTAACCTTAAAAAATATTACATAGCCCATAAATTTAACTAAAATGGCATGTTGAATCCATTCACATGCACTTCTAAACATTGCACATATTTACATGCTTGCATTCCCTTTGGAATTATTTATGCAATGTAACTTATGCAACCATCATCTTTGTAATAGTCCAAGCCTTTCACATACATGCCTTATCTATTATCTGTAATTCTATCATTTTGTGCATTATTATTTAAGCCTCAACTTGACCTACTCTGAAAATTCAACACTATCTTATTTACTTCTATGCAATCCATGCCTTCACCAAACCCTATCCATATTATGCATCTCAAACATCTATGTTATTTTTATTTCACTTGAGATCTTACACAATTTCATAATAGCTTCTATATGCTTCCCTCAGTTTCTTGATTCAGTGTGACCAACTTCTACTTCCTCCGCATCATTATAAGTGCCAAAACACTTACACTCTTGTGCCTTCCTTGTTAGAACATTTTTAAAACTAGACTTGTTTACCCTTAGAGATGCAAGATTGTTTATTCCATAGGGATGATCCTGCATCATTTATCTAGATATATATGGAATTTTAATATTTGATATGGTATAAATATAAAACCACCCATAATACCATCTTTTTAGATTTGTGAAAGGGTCCATGATAATTGGACATGGTATAAGTTTTAAGATCTATGAATAATTAACTTTAGTATTATCACCTATGATTATATGCACATACGTATGAACTTTTAAAAAAATAAACAAAACTATATCAAGGTAGAATGAATACCGATATATTAATGAATCTCACATGTGGAGTAAGGACATTTATGATAAATTTAATACAATAAAAATACCATGGATTCTTAGTAGATTACAATATAGGATTAGTCATCCAACTTATTATACATATAAGTAGGGAAGTTTAGGTTTGTAAGGAATCTCTATCTCTTATGGAGATTATCTAAAAATATGTCAATTTTATTTTGAGGATAACCATTAAAGACAATCTTATTTATAATTAACTTTTATATAAGTTATTATAAATAAGTATGGATAATGATGTGCACATAACTTATGTTTATCCATAAAGAGTACATCTTAGACAATACAAAAGTGTATGCCATAATATACATGAACATCCCCCCTTAAGATATAAAGATGAAACTAAGATAACTAAAGTAATCTTAAAAATTATGTGTTAGGATATAACTTTGATCACCATGTGTGAAATGATCTAAGAGCATGAAGGCTAAGAAAATCCTTAGAGTGTACTAGCTTCTTTAGAGTCTTAGACATAAAACACTCTAAATTTAGATGAGTAAATAATAAAAAGGATTCCATATTACATCCATATCTAATAAAGAGGTCAAAATGAATCTATCATATCAACACATCAAATTGAATCAATATACAAAGGGATATGAGGGATATAAATAGCTTGTGCACTTCCGTTTAACTATTGGTCACTTAAGTGGATCATGTAATTTTCCCACTTAAAGGTGACATTAATAATTGGTGTGAGCATTACATGCTTACTTATCCTATTCTAAGCCTAAATAAGTGTGATTAAGCATACTTAACATAGATAAGCTAACATAAGTTAACTTGATATTAATGCACATATAATAATGCACCAAGACTCCTCCTTAAGAGAAAATTAGGAATGCTTATACACAATAAGAAGACTAATAATCCTTTAAAAATGAGTCCTAATAGCTAGGCCTAATAAGGTACACATATAAAATAAATCACACTATAAAAAATGAGACACACAACAAGGGTCTCCCAAAAATATAGTAAAACATAATGCATAAAGAGGATGGGATTATCCATCACTAAAGAGAGTAAAATAGATATGTTGATTCATTTATGAATAAAATGTATTAAGTGGGATAATCCATTATTAAAGAAAGTGTAAGTGAATATTCAATTGGTTAAGAATTCAAAACTACATTAGTGGTTCAAATCCACTACTCAATCACTTCATAACACAAAGAATACATTGGATACACTAGAATATCTCCATATCAGAAGAATGTTAATTTTCCAAATGACGTGTTTTTTAAATCTAGACTTGTTTACCCTTAGAGATGCAAGATTGTTTATTCCATAGGGATGATCCTGCATCATTTATCTAGATATATATGGAATTTTAATATTTGATATGGTATAAATATAAAACCACCCATAATACCATCTTTTTAGATTTGTGAAAGGGTCCATGATAATTGGACATGGTATAAGTTTTAAGATCTATGAATAATTAACTTTAGTATTATCACCTATGATTATATGCACATACATATGAACTTTTAAAAAAATAAACAAAACTATATCAAGGTAGAATGAATACCGATATATTAATGAATCTCACATGTGGAGTAAGGACATTTATGATAAATTTAATACAATAAAAATACCATGGATTCTTAGTAGATTACAATATAGGATTAGTCATCCAACTTATTATACATATAAGTAGGGAAGTTTAGGTTTGTAAGGAATCTCTATCTCTTATGGAGATTATCTAAAAATATGTCAATTTTATTTTGAGGATAACCATTAAAGACAATCTTATTTATAATTAACTTTTATATAAGTTATTATAAATAAGTATGGATAATGATGTGCACATAACTTATGTTTATCCATAAAGAGTACATCTTAGACAATACAAAAGTGTATGCCATAATATACATGAACATCCCCCCTTAAGATATAAAGATGAAACTAAGATAACTAAAGTAATCTTAAAAATTATGTGTTAGGATATAACTTTGATCACCATGTGTGAAATGATCTAAGAGCATGAAGGCTAAGAAAATCCTTAGAGTGTACTAGCTTCTTTAGAGTCTTAGACATAAAACACTCTAAATTTAGATGAGTAAATAATAAAAAGGATTCCATATTACATCCATATCTAATAAAGAGGTCAAAATGAATCTATCATATCAACACATCAAATTGAATCAATATACAAAGGGATATGAGGGATATAAATAGCTTGTGCACTTCCGTTTAACTATTGGTCACTTAAGTGGATCATGTAATTTTCCCACTTAAAGGTGACATTAATAATTGGTGTGAGCATTACATGCTTACTTATCCTATTCTAAGCCTAAATAAGTGTGATTAAGCATACTTAACATAGATAAGCTAACATAAGTTAACTTGATATTAATGCACATATAATAATGCACCAAGACTCCTCCTTAAGAGAAAATTAGGAATGCTTATACACAATAAGAAGACTAATAATCCTTTAAAAATGAGTCCTAATAGCTAGGCCTAATAAGGTACACATATAAAATAAATCACACTATAAAAAATGAGACACACAACAAGGGTCTCCCAAAAATATAGTAAAACATAATGCATAAAGAGGATGGGATTATCCATCACTAAAGAGAGTAAAATAGATATGTTGATTCATTTATGAATAAAATGTATTAAGTGGGATAATCCATTATTAAAGAAAGTGTAAGTGAATATTCAATTGGTTAAGAATTCAAAACTACATTAGTGGTTCAAATCCACTACTCAATCACTTCATAACACAAAGAATACATTGGATACACTAGAATATCTCCATATCAGAAGAATGTTAATTTTCCAAATGACGTGTCATAAATAAAATAAAAAACATTCACCAAATGAATGCCACCGCATAAAGATATTCTAGAAGAAGATGTAAAGATGTACCATGGCAAGGATAAGCAAGGGAACTAAACACAATACATAAATAAATCAATAAAACCTCACACACCACCATAATTATAAATGGGTGGAGTGGATGAAAATATATGTATGAGTGGTCTAAACCCACTACTATAACATTGAATAATTGAAAAATATGAGTGGTTTGAATGCACTACTATAACATTGAAGAATTTATAAATGTTGGGTATGTCAAACGGTAATACTATTAAGTGAAGTGCTAAAAATATAAAAAAAATCACACAAATAAGTAGAAGTAGACAAAGAGACATTATGACTTCCAAAATTTATCTTGTCAAAAAATTCATCATAAATGTGAGATTTGCTCCAAAAAATGGAGGGATCCATTAGATTGTTTAGTGGGTTGATCCACACTTAGTCATGGATGTGTAGAATGGGAGTTAAAACATGGATAAAAAATCAAGATAACTATAATAGTGGTTTGAATCCTCTATTAAAACACTAAGGAGATGTTAAAAAATAGAATAGGTCTCACAAATAGCTATCAAGGATGTAATAATGGTGATGTGAGAGATAAAGTACCTAAAAACTGTTACAAGAACATGGTGAAAGACAAAAAACACACATGCATGAAGGTAGAAAGGTTGAAACAAAAAAATCTCCATTTTACTTTATAAATCACTTCGATTACAAGATAAATCCTAATAATTACTAAAAAATACAAAGAAGACACTATATAAACAAGAATATCTCCATATTATGAGATTATGTATTTGTCAAAAAAGGTCATTATCAATATGTGATTTGATCCAAACAATGGATCACTAATAATAAGTATGAAAAATTGTGTGGATGATGTAGTTGAAAGGTGGAAGAACCACACTAGTAAAATCCTCACAAAGAGTGTTGATGATGCCACCATAACTAATTTTAAATCTATCCCAAATAAACATGGATGATATAATAATATGATTACATGTTGTTAGATTCCATGTGCACAAATGAGGCATACAAGGTAACATCTTAATTTGGAAGTGTGTTATGAATATCATGCCTAAAAGAAGCAATCATAGGGCTTTCATACTTGACTAAATATGTAGCAAAATTCATGTGTCTTTGTATGTCCTCATGAAGAGTGGAGATAAGAAAAAAAGGATTTGAGCACACATGAAGTTGTCCCAATGAATAAACACATGCTTAATAACTAATGCCTTAGTAATAAATCCTGCCAATAGGCTTTATGGGGGAAACAATGCCTTATAAGTTTTCACCAATATCTCTATTAAGGTGACTCATGAAACAAAGTATACACAAACTAAAACTAGTGGTTTGATTCTCAAATGAGCTAAGCACATATGTATATGGATCTAAAATGGGGTTTTAATATATGTAGCAATAAGTGTATAAGATACAAAAGTCAACTCATAATTTTGTAGATCAAGATCTAAGAATGCGTAATGAGGATGCATACTAGAGTCATGGACAAGTAATGTGTCACATGTTGGAATAAATTAAATGGAATAAAAATAAAAAATATTACACCCCCAAAGAATAATAAGATACTAAATTATAAAATAGAAAAAATGATTTAGAAACTCTTATTATATGCTTATATAGTATAGTGGTGGAATGGAGTGCCACATGACAAGGGGTAGAGCACCTAATGAATAATGGTAGATACATGCAAGCACATGACATAGCCACTTGGTGAAAAAACATCAATAGGATAACATTCAGGTAAAAGTAGTGTACACATGTAGTTAAGATTCATATCAATCATATAACTTGTAATAAAAATAAATCCACAAACAACCCTCAAAACCCACAAAAATTACTATATTTTGCAATACTAATTATACAAGAGTGAGATCTAGAGCCTCCTCAAAATATTTCCATAAATATAAATATAAAAACATATCATATTTATAATTTATCATTAGTTTTTGACTCTTGTGCATACATTGGTCAGAATTAAATAGCTCCAAACTGCACCTATAAAAAGCTTCCCTAAAAAAATTCCTCAAAAATTAGATCTCGCCCAAATGAAAAATAACTAGATGGTATTTTTGGAAACCATAAAATATGGGGGATCAAAAAATGGATTATAAATTGAGAAGTAGTGTAGGAATGTTGATCATGCATAAATACACATATGATCGATCATCTAGAGGATAATGGATCTTGTACCATGTTAGAAAAAATCTCTACTACCATGTTAGGACATAGATCTAATCACCATGTGGTAAATGATCTAAAAGCATGAAGGATAGGAAACTCCTTAAAATGTTATCATTTCATTAGATATAAAACATTTTACAAATTAATGAGAAAATGATAGAAATATATTACTCCATCGTACATCTAAATCCTATCAAGATGTCAAAATGACCATGTAATATCAGTACATAAAATCAAATCAATATGCAAAGGGATATGACTAGTATAAATATATTGTGCAAGGTAAAGCTCCCCTTTCCCTATTGGTAACTTAAGTGGCACATGTCATTGTCCTATTTAGAGGTGGTATTGATAAATTGTGTGAGCATTAAATGCTCACTTATCATATTTTAATCCTAGAGAAGTGTGACTCAACATACTTATCATAGATAAGATAACATAAGTTAGCTTAATATTAGTGCATATTTAATAATGAACCATCAATATGTTAACAAGTTTTCAAGAATAAAATGTGTGTGCTAAAGTAAAAAATCAACACTCTCCTTCAAGAGAACCTTAAGGAAAGAGAGAAAGTGAAGTAAAACCTTGTGTATGGGTCTTAAAAACTATGCCATATTACATGCCCATGTATAATGAGTACAAAGAATGAATTGATTATAGGAATGACTAAATTGAAGATGATGTTTCTAAACTTATAAATCATAAAATATTTAATGTTCAAGTGTATCATAATGGGCATAGTTTGATGTGCTATAGCATCCATTACTTAGATGTTGATGAATATTAGATAATATTAAGGCCCTTATGGATGTAATTCCATCCTATCCAAATACATAGGTGTCGAGTCATTGTAACTTCCAATTCAAGAACGAAATCATGATGTGTATGAGAAAATATTAGAAACTATAGAATGTTAAACATAAAATAACATTGAACCACTTAAAAATGTATATTAGATGATCTGCATGAGTGGAAAAAATATGCAAAGTGTTTGTATGTGCTTACCATTTTTTTAAGAACAAATTGTTATACTCATGTAACACTGTCCTCAATATGGATCTTGACAAAAGCCATAATGGGTACCCATGTACATGTGATGTATTATAAAATATGATTCAATGGTCTAACTAAGGCTAAAATGGAAAATAATGTAAACTAATTTAGCTCAATAAAACTACTATGTTATCTATATTTTGATTAATGTCAACCTTAATAGATAAAATTCTAGAAAATTTAGATTGCGTAAGATATAACACTTACATACAAATATGAGTGTAACTAATAGAGTTTTATTGATTAATTGAAATTGAATTCTTATAGAAAACACTAAAGGAATTGGTTGCTTTGCTTGTTTCTATAATTTTTAGGTCTGTGATAAGGTATAATCATTAGTAGAGATCAAGGAGGGGTCTATGAATGCTCAAATATAGAATCGAAGTGTCTACATTGGCTCAAACAAGTCCATACTTATTTGACACATGCACAATGTGACACTATCTATTAGGGTGTAGAACTATATTGTATGTCTTACTAATTTTTTTATCATCTTAATGATTGCACTTGTATCTGCTTCTTGTATTTTTAGATACATGTGATCTAATGAAAATAACTATATTCCTTCTCCTTAATTCAAAACCCTAGATTTTTTCATTGTAAGATGAAATCATTGTGAATGTGGAAAACATGTGAAAGTGATGGGTTGAACTAAACTTATCCACCCTATATGGCTAAGAACTACCTATGTATCCAATATTATGAAGTCATGCCTAATGTAATTATCCCACCTATTTGAGTATGTGCAGTTAGTGTAATACTAGCATGTAGTGTAATACTATGGATGTATTTTAACACTTGATGACATATGATTTGAAATTGTATATTTATTCAAACTTATCTTAGGAGATTCCTCTATTGAGGTCAACATATCCCCATTTCTAAAAAATGGGGACCCTTGTATCAGATTGTGAAAATTTAAACCTTAACATTGAAAATTCATTTGATCAGAGTGTCATTAACATGTTTTTAACATTATTTGTATTTGAAGACCATCCACATCTTGACTTAGTTGGTTTATTTGTTCATAGTTATAGTTTAATCTTTCCTAATATTTCTAACGATAGATCTTCTTATTTCAAGTTGCAAGTTTAATGGAACCCTCATTGAATGGATTATGCTTCAATTTTATAGTTTAATCCCTATTTAGGTTGTTACTAGCCTTTGGTATAAATAAATTCAAGTTAAATCCATGTTTAAAGATTTTGAAAGCCCTCCTTCAATAAACCCTAACACAAGTTCTTTTGGACCAAATTCAAAATTGGTGGGAACAATTGATGCGGGAACACTTTAAAATGTCATGAACTTAGTTCAATTTTTATACTAAGGCCTAGTCATGTTTTTCAACACAACCAAACCTTAGTATAAAAAATATATGCTTAGTCCCTTTATGCCTCGAACCCCTTATTCCCCTTTTTATCTTTAGCATGGTCCAACTTTACTATATGCAAGGTCCTTTTTATAAGTTATTAAATTAGACTAATGTCTTAGTCCTAAATCCTTGTTTGTGTTTATAAACATAAATAAGACCTTAGTCCTAAGAATTTATCCTAAGTTATTTATATCTTTGAATCCTAACTTAGACATTGTGTTTGTTCATAGGATCAATGACCCATGTTTAATCAGTTGAAGTTAATCGAATGATGCAAGACAGGCCCGATGAGCCAAGGATCCTTATCTGTAGGACCAATCTCACTTGACCCCATAAATCAAGATTGATGGTCCACATTCATGCAGATGCCAAGATACAATAGTGTGAGATCGAAAGGGGTCCCTTTTATCATGACTTAGTCTGAGCCTAAGTTTTTACCCTATGGAACCAATCATGTTCAATGGCTTGAATCATAATCTCGGGCCCACATTCACCTAGGCAGGATTAATCTAATAAAGCAAAATTGATGGTTGAAAAGTCTAGAAATGGATCCTAGTTTAAACATCAATCACATATTGAAGATCAATGGTATGCATTTTAGAGTAAATTTCTAGATCAACAGAGCATATCAAGTCAAGACTCTTTAATAAAGCTTTGAGTTAATGTGAGGATGCCATATGGCAAAAGCATATGGGCCAAGAGAATGACAAATGACAACTTAGCAGAGTATCTTGAAGATGATCTTAAAAATTATGGTCATGTAGATGTCAACTTTATGCTCAGTAGAGAGTCTCAATAATGAGCTTAAAATTTACAGTCATCTTGATGTTAAATGATATCCATGTGGACATCAATTTTAAGATAGTTGTATGGATCTAAAGATCTATAGTTTATGTTGATTCATACCACTGGATCTAATGGTGAAAAATCAATAAAGACTCTTTAACAGAGCTTGAGAGGCTTTTAGGACTACCAAATGGTACAACCTCGGGGCCCAATGTATATTATGGCCAATGGTGTTCAAATCTTAGGATCAAGATCAATTAAGAGTGTTGATCCATTCAAGATAATTCAATGGTGTGTAATAAAAGTATATTTTCAAAGAGTAATGGTCATGTTTTTAAAAGTATTAATGAATAATGTGCCACATAGATGCCACATAAGCATAAAATGATAAATCTAAACATCTTGTGGGTCTAGAAAAGCAAAGGTATAAATACATTATCCAGATGGAAATCTAAAGAATTAATCTCATTTAAGTGTAAATAACCACTACCATTAAAGTTATAGAAGATCCCTAACAACTAGAAAATCCCTAATTTGATCCTAAATTAATCACATTCAAGTCTAAGAGATTGAATCATCGTCTAAGTAAAGGCAATTGAATCTAGAATCAAACTATAGATCACTAGGGAGAAATTTATCAAACTCACAATCATGGTAGCCCAAATACATAGGGAAGATGTGGAACTCTATCTAACTTTAGACATATATGGGAAGATCTTCAAGGACACATAGTTTGATGAAATGGCTCTAAACATAGGGGACAACAACTGGTCCTAAATATTTTGGAAAATCTAAGAGCAACTGGTCATTTCCAAAGAGGAGGAGAAGAATTTATCCATGAAAAGGAGGTATTATGACATTATGTCCATTCAAATGACCAGTCTTAATTTCATTGTATCCAAACCAGAGGTACTGCATTGGATTGATGTTATCTCTCCCATATTTATAGACTACAAAATTGATAAAGTCATGATAGTTCATGAATGTAGCTTTAGGAAGGTTGCATATATTTCTCCTTTGACTTTTGAGAATTACTATAAACTTCCTAAGCCCCAAATAGATGTGGCCACCATAAATAATTAGGCTAAGGAAAATGACCTAAAGACCATCCTTACCCCATGGCTATATTTTGGGAATAAAGTATTTTCATACTTTAGTGGAAATATCCCAATTATCTAATTTAGGTCCAGAATTAGGATGATCATGACATTAATGAATAGATTATGTGTAAATCCCTCCACCACATATGTAGAAAAACTATGGCCCCCCCTGGTCTATTTTATGGTTAAGAGAGAACTCACTCCTCCTCTTGGGGAGGTTATTAGCACCTATCTGAGCATATAATTCTTTGGATTAAAGAATAATACCAAGAGTTAGTTTTATATGATGTCATCCTGGCTAGATGCCCTACTTTACACCACCAAGATTCCCAACATTAAATAATGATCACCTAAGGGAGCCTAGACAATCACCCAATATTATTCCCAATTGCACATTTTCAAGTATAGAGATCACATGCAATTCATATGTGATTATGTCTATCCAGCTTTAGTAGAGGCCATTTCAGGAGCATCGATGATGAGAGTCAATCCTATAATAAATAATATTTTTGAAACCATAGGTAGTAGATGACTATATCTAGATTTCACTATAATCAAGATTTAGGAAACACTATGCACCCCACTCAGACTACTAGTTTTTGTACCCAATAAACTAGTTGAACAAGAGGTAGCATACCAAATATGTAATGGAATAGATGGTGTTTGCAGGACCAAAAGGAAAGTAATGATCCACACCTTCCCCACTACCATTGGCATAATGATTTTTCAATAATGGGACAATATTGAGGTTGCCTCTAAACATAAAGCCTCTTTCAAATTACAAAATGATGAACTAAAGCAATGGGATCCCCTAGGAAGAGTTGTGGGGAACTTGAAGGAAAATGGAATGAATATGAATTATGAGCACTAACTTGGACCTTATGATCCAATCCTACACCAAATATTCTTCATTTATCGAAGTCTTAGCAAGATTGAAGAAGCATAACATCAAGTCAAAAGCTAGATTACTGAGGGAACAAAAGCCAAGTGATGACATATGGTAGCTAGGGCCAAGATAGTACCATTTTATAGGAGGTCCATATTTTATATCTCCTTTAACATAGACATAAACAAAGGAAAGAAACCCTGAGGAGATTGCATCTTCTTCAGCCTAGGTAGTTGAACCAGAATCATAGATTGAAGAAATTGACATAATAGTATTGGACTCTAAGGAAATAGTAGAGTATGCTCTAAAGATGCTAGCTAGTGCTTATGAATTTGATGAAGAAGAAGTTCAAACTAAATATATGGGGGAATATAAGGGGAAAGAAGTAGCTTTGGACTTGGTGCTTATGAAAGCTGAGCTAGCTTTGGTCCCATTAAGTGGCAATAAGCCCAAATTGACCTTCACTCATCCTTTGGGTGAGGTCAACCTTTTTAGTGAGGATAATCCAATCCATAACCCAACCATTCTTGAATGGTTTTTATATGTAAAATTGCAAAAATTTCCTACTCTACACAATCTTTGGGTGATAATAAAGACTATCAATATAATTATACATGATGAGCTTAAGCTATAGATTATGGATTTTTAAAATGAAGACGAATGGAGAATGATGGCTCCAAGACCTATAATCCTCAAGTGACATAATCATTAGTTGGCATTAGGTTTGACTTAACAATAGTTAGATTTCAAAAAGTCACTAAGAGGAAAACCTTGGTTGGAGGAGAAAAATTCATGTTTTAGAAATTAGAGCCATTTGTTGGCTTGACTCCTATTGAAGGGTAGAGATCAGGTGAAAACTACATCTTTGAGTAAAATGTGCTTAAATTGGCTCAAGCACAATCATTTTAGTTACAAGTTGCCATCAAAATCTTACAGCCGTACAGGGAGAATCTACAACAATAGAAGGAGAATTTGGAAAGGTGAGTTGTTTTGTCAGTTCTTGATGCTATGATCAAGATGTTTGAAGCATCTTTATATGATATATTTGAATCCCTAAAGTCAACAAAGGCAAGAAAAAATGTATTGGGATGACAAGATATAATAGCCAAAGGCTTAGTCACCCAATGTCAGAATTTAAAGGAAAAAATAAAGGAATTGGTCAACATCTTGGTACAAGATCAAATCCTTGGTTTAAAGACCATCAAATTAGCTCACTTGAACATGGACATGGGATTGATTGTAGATAATATCAAGGGTTTGAGATATCAAGGTGTTTCTTGATAGGATATACCAATTCCTTGGAACCATGATTGCTAAACCAACAATGCTCAGCCCCATGGGCCTCATAATAGATGAGAAATCCAAGTACAGGACCACCTTGGTCATGTGGTAAGTAAGGAAAAAGAGCCAACACAAGTTTAGGTTAGATAATAATAGGGTCATGGATATGATCCTAACAACAAAAGAAAAGATTTTTGAGGTAAGGATCATTAAATCGGCCTTGAAGAGAAATGATAGGGACCTTGGAGACCTAGTTGATTAAGGAGATGAGCTCTTCTTAGAGCCTATAGTTAATTTGAAGCTCATTGATGAACAACATCAAAAGGTAGTAAGACTTCTTCAGTAGAAATAAGGGACTTCATCAGCACAAGGTCCACAAATTTAGTTAAGAATATTCTATTTTGTAGATATTTGTAATATTTTGGAAATAAAATATTCTTTTTGTAAAGGCATGTGAAACTTGTAATCATATTGCCTATAGGGTAGTTGATTTGAAAAAATTTAGTGTATTCTAGAACTTTGTAGAAAGGACAATTATCCTTACACTTGTAATTTGATAGGACTGACCGACATACTTACATTATATTCAAGGAGTATTATCATTTGTAAAGAGGGATTTTTTGAGCCAAAACTTGTGTAAACTTTTGAATAACTAATGAAAGCAGGGAATTCTAAAAATATTGTCTCATTTTATTTGTGTTAATTGATATATGGTTTATCTCTCAATTGTTTATTCTGAATTTCAGATTTGAATAGTTCTTATGAATTCTTGATGTGTACCTTTGAATGCAAAATTGTTAACTTGTGTCAATGCTAGGTTAATTGAAGGTTCCTTATTTATCTTAATTTTATTTGCTCTGCATTTGTAGATGTGTATTAGCTATTTATTTATAGGAGTAGATCTTTAAAGTAAGCTTGAACATTATTGCATTATTTATCAAATTCTTTAGATGTTCACTTGATGTTTGGTAAGATTTGAGATTAAGCTATTTCATATCATATATTGTTTTTAAGTGCATGATTGGAGGACATTCTAATTTTTTCATGATGTCCGAGATAAATATTATCAACATCTTTCTTTTCTGCCTTACCCTTTTTTTATTCTTTTTTAACCAGATCTCTATAGCTTAATTACCATTGTAAATTTTCATCTTAGATTAGTCTTTAGATTATATTTGATAATAATTAACTGATATTAGTTAATACTGATTCATTTTTTTAAAATATTTAGGCCAAGGTGGCTCCTAACCACCAAACTTTATTAATATTGTGAAACAGTCCACTTGCTTTGCCCCTATTTCACTATTGGGTAATAGGATTATCACAACCTGCAACTCATGTGTTGAATTCTCTATATTCTAAAATGATAAGTGTTCTTTAAACACTATGAGCACCTATGATACAAATTTAGGCATCAACATCCTCCTTTGAGGGGTTAAATATTTGGAAGCTTTACGATATTTCCTCTTAATGTGTAGATTGATTTTCAGTGATAAAAATATAAGTTCTATATGTCAATAATCTTAGGATTGATATGTTTAATATAGCTACATATATGGGTAATTTCATCTAAACCAACATGAAAAACATATGGGATAACCTATATGAAGTAATTATATTTGAGAAAGTGATCAATAAAGGGTATGTGGATAAATATGACCCGTGTGGATAGATCCATAGTGTGATACTATTTAAGGAAGTGTTGACCTATCTATAGAAAAATAACAATGATATGATATCAAGAGATAGTTTGATAATGATATTAAGTTGTTTAGGTAGAGATTAGGGAATTCATGTGTAACAACAATGACAATTCATGAAGGCCAAGCTCATATATGGATGAATGGCTAAGGGATAATGTGAATAAGCTTTATGTGTGTGTGTGTGTGTGTGTGTGTGTGTGTGTGTGTGTGTGTGTGTGTGTGTGTGTGTGTGTTTAACCCTTTTTATATTATATGTAGGGTTAAGGGGATATAATATCCTATATACTAGGATAAATAAAACTATTATATAGTAGGCCAATTAATTGAAAACTTAGATAAAAAAATATTCTGAATTAAAGTGCTAAGCTACACTAAATATAGAAAGTACACTCAAAATAATAGTTTGATTGCATAAACAAGCCAAATGGTAACACTTTTATTATATAAAAATATGTAAATATATTTGAGAAGTACAAAGGTGGAAATAAATAGAGACAAGATCATGATCTAATTGTTAGATTCTAGAAATAATATTTTTGGAGGCTTAGACACTTGTGGCAGACCTAGGACATTTGTGTCGATGGTTCTATCCTAATATCAATTTAACTATCATGGAAATAATATTTAATATATTAAAAATCAACCACCTATAACCTTCTAAGTGTTTTATCACCTTTCTAATGATGTATTTTATTTGTATGCATAGACTATTGATGGTTATATGTGTATAAAACCCTATATTATCACCTTAGTTATTTATACCTTTCCTAAAATGGGATAGTGAGATCAAAATTTTGAGTTGACCTTAAAAACCCATCAATCAATGAGCACTTTTTGCATAGACAAGATTCCAAAGAGGGACTCAAACATATGTAGTTTTCCCCTAGGTTTTGGCTTGTGTGTGCATAAGGGTGAAATATACTATATATAAAAGCATTCAATGAGCTATCTTATAACATGAAAAATATTATTCATGAGATGTTATTTAAATTTTTTATACCTATAATATGATTGATCCTATGACTTATATGAAAATAGGGAAGAATAGTGTAGTATAAATTAGTTATGTAATTGATTTATTGAGATTGGATAGGTGCTTGCTTGGTATTTTCTCGATAGATAATGAGTAGGCTATATTTTTATTTATACCACACCTTTTGAAAATATCTCATAGTAGGGTTAAATAATAAAAATGGACTGACCTATAGGATTTAATTTTTTTTTAAATTAGATGAATTTTGAGGACTAGACATTTGTCAAGAATCTGGACACTTGTGTTGTTAAAAGTGTCCCTGATCTAAAACTAAAAATGAAAGATATATATCAAGTTTTAAACTTTTTTTATATTTCAAGAGATTCATGTCATTAGAAATGATAGGGTTGGACCATAAGATAAATAGTTAGGCACAACAAGATGGTAAATGTGAGCCTTTCAGCAACATGAAGGTTTAAAACTGAAGGATAGAAACCTAATAGGTATTTGTAAAGTATAAAAAATAGGGATGATATATATATATATATATATATATATATATCAAATTTTAGTATCTAAATTTCCCCCCTTCAATCTATAAATTTATAAAGATGAAATTATTAGGTTAAAGAAAATAAATGCACAACTAGATATGTATAACATCCCTTGCCTTTTCTTGATCCCACTTTGAGTGTTTTATTGGTGTATTAATTATAACCAAAATCATGTTATAGTATGAATAAATTCATATAATCTTAAATTTGAAATAATTGAAATGCATAAAAAGAAAGAGAGCAAGGAAGGGCTACACATGTGTGTCAATGCAACCATGTTTCCCCTTAGTACTTTAACTTGGTAAAGATGTTTCCTTATGAAGCTTTGGAGCTAAGGGAGGTTCAAAAATGAACCTTAGAGATTTTAAGAGGGATAATATAAGGTATTTAATCCCCTTATATGGTGTAAGGGTGAATTGTGATGTGACCATTGAGATAATTGTATCTCAATCGCACAACTCAAGTAACAATACAATAAAAGCCAAGTTAAGTGGTATAACCAACTTAAATTGAAAAATGGAAGTAGTGTTAATCTATTGAGGGTGTTTAATCTCAACTACATTACTAAATGAATTAAAATAATGTAGATAGAAAAGGCTTAAATGGTATTTCTTGGTAAAATATCAACGCCTCTTGGTAAATAGGTTTAAATAGGTTTGAGCATGTATTTATAATTTAGGGTGCACTTTCGTGGCAAATGCACCTCTAATGTGTATCAAGATGAAGCATATATAAAAATTTAACCTTTTCTCTATAACTATATAGAATATATATCACAATTATAATAAACTCTATCCCAAATCTATAAAAATTAGTACAATTTATATGATTCTAGCACAAGTGTATATCTGAATCATGTAAATTGTAATGAAATTATGAGAATTGTATAAGTGTGGAGGTCATGTTTCTATGACATGCCCCCGTATATATTCCCTCATTTTGAGGTGAGGGAAATAGAATATGATAATTACCTTACCTCAAAAGGATAAGATAAATATATAATATTTGTATGAATCATGTAACATACAGGAGTAATCTGTCTAAGTAGCTATATCAATGAAGTTTGTAGTATGTGATCACAACAAGCTGATATGTATCATGGAAACATATATAAATTAATAGTACAATCTCAAAAAATAATCAATCATACACACAATAACACTAAATGTACCACTAAATGGGTCTAAGGAGACTACAAACAAGAAACATATTCAAATATCACACATTCAAAGGAATGACATATTCAAATGTATAAATAAAAAGCAACATATAGTGTCACCAACACCAACAAACAAGGAACATGTTTAAATGTTCCACAAGAAAGACAATATAAATTAATAAAAAGACACTCAAGGAAGTGATAATGTGAATAAAGAAGTATAAGCAACCAACATAAGCATATCATGCTAATCTTTGCATGTGTTTGGTAACAAAAATGTCGTGTAATATAACATATCAAGTACACTGTGAAAGATGTAAATATGAGTGTAGACATGTGTAAGCATTAATATATAATATCAACATGATAATGGAAAGGTGACTATAATATAACATAGCCTATATCAATCATGATCAAATAAGAAGATGCCCCTAGCGTAGTGTGTTATATGGGAAGAGTAAAGGTACAACATTTGTATATGTAAGTATCATGGGTCTGGGGTATGCCTGTATCACAATCAAATATGCATGAAACATATATGTGTATAAAAATGATATGGTATATAATAATATAAATTAAACAACATAGATGATGAGGAGATAGCAAACATGTATATGCTAAATATTTTTATATCTTTGATTTATTTTAAATGCTTTTTTATATTTTTTTGAATATTTGACTTTTTTGTATTTTTTAGAATATTTTATTTATTTTTGTCAATGTGTGTCAAATGGATCAAGTTTGTTATGATTAAAGTATTTTTAGTGAAAAAGGTTCATAACATGCTCCTCTTCTATCCTTGTTTTCTTAGTGTGGTATGTGAACTATTTTTCCCTTGCAAGAGAATGAAATACATTGATGATTTTGATCTATTTTAGCTTCCATTTGGTATAGCTAAAATGTACCCAATGTAAAACTGTGTTGAGTTTTATGGTGCATGAACCATACTTCATTTGGATAACACATGTACCACAAGAAATTGGTAATATTATGTATCCCAATGAGTTTTTCTAACTTCCTTTATGATGTAAGTCTTTGATGGTATAACCAAGTTGTGCCAAACATCTTTCATTAAAAAATATTTATTTCTCTATAGGATCAATGTAGTTAAGGAGAAAATAATCTCTACCGATGAGTAATGTAATTATTAACTCATTTTTTTAGGATGGTTTTCACTTGGTGTATCTGGAAGTGGTTGTGGATTATACCCATTTGGTATTGGTCTTGTATTGAGTAAATTTTCATATAAATATTTATATTTCCACATGTTTTTTCATTGTATTCACTTGGTAATTTGTTCCCATTATATGTATCATGAACAAAGTGTTTGTTACTTTGTAGGAGATATATCTATTTCTTTGTTGTATTTGAGTAGGAAGCAAGCATATCAATGCACATCCATTTATAGGTGAGAAATGAGGTATAAAGTTTATGTAATGCCATTTCCTTTAGTAGAAGAGTAATACCTCTACTAAATAGGAATTTTAGTTTCAAATTTTAAGGTTGATATGATAAGGACTATGATAATTTTTAAAATTGAATAGCATAAGCTTATAGACATGAATCTTCATTTTGTTTGAAGTTTTGAAAATGTTCCAATGTAAATTTTGGCATGTATTGTGTGTATTAAAATCTAAGAAGAAAACATATTGTAATTTATTTAATGTATTTAAGGAACCATTTGGAAAACTATAGAAAAAAATTCAAGCTTCATATATAAGGCTCATATGAAAATCTTTTAACAATATTCACTCATATTTAGCCTAATTTTCAAATTAATGTATATATTGAATTTTATGTTTGGAGGGACCTTCATAGACAAAAAATGAGGATGATATTATCATGATAAAATCTTGTGGATAAGTATATTCAAATAAATGTTTTTTAAGTGGTTGATTTGGATAATGTTATCATTAGTAGTAGGATTGTAAGATGACATTTATACACTAAGAAGTGAAACCTTGCCTTTGGAGATCTTCCATATTACTCATCATAAACATCAAATAAGTAGTATAAATTATTAAATTTTGTAAATATGTAATCAATGGTTGTAATTCACCATCTATTTGGAACATAGGAATAATGGATGTTTCATCATTATAAGAAATCTATTTAATATTTTCATCACTTAAAACATTTGGAAGTTTTGGTAATGGTATATTATTTAAAAACTTTGAAATTTTTGGTATATCATGTAAAAGATTTGGAATATTTTGTAATAATAATTCCTTTGAAATTTGGTAATGATGCCTTGTTTGAAAACTTTTGAATCATTGGTATTTGCATATTGTTTGTAAATGTTATAAATTTTAGTATGGGTACATTGTTTGGAGTTTTAAAGGAAGCCACGATGTCCTTGTGAATAGTGCAAAAAATCTCATGATCAAAAGATGGAATATTGGAGTTTGCATTAGTTTATAATGGGTACATCATTTAAAAATTTAGGAACCTTTAGTAATTGTATTATTTTTCATGGAATAATATTTCCATCATTATATGTTTGTAGAGAGGTCATGTTATCCTTTTGAAAATTATGAAAATTTTCATGATTAAATAAAGGATTCTTTTCCTCCACGTGTATCCAAATTTTCTTTAGGAAGGTTTGGAACATGTTGATCATCACCGTGATGTGAGGACCTACCTTTTTGGTTAATAATAGTATGGATTTTGGAACCCAACATAGGCTATTGACTAATATTGGGAGTATTATGGTGACTATTGAAACCTTGAGAGGTATGTTGCTCAATCAAATGGGTCAAACATGCCTAATTTTGTTCACTTGGTAAGTTTTGAAATTGATTGTGCTAAAAACCTATGGTTTTATAATTATATACCTCTTCTTGATCATATATTATGTTTGATCTTTAAAAATGTGCCATTTAGGAAACCTTTATTTCATATTTGGTAAAATAAAGAATAAAATACATCAAAATTAAAGTATGAAACCCTAGGAAGCTAAAAAACCATAGAACAAACAATGGTTACATAAGAAAACTCAATGATCAGGCTCACCAAATGTTTAACCCTTTTGATATTATCTGTAGGGTTAAGGGGGTATAATAGCCTATACACAAGGATGAATAAAATAATTCTATAATATGTAAATTAATTGAAAATTTAGATAAATGAATATTATGAATTAAAGTATTAAGTTATGATAAATATAGAAAGTACACTAAAAATAGTAGTTTGATTGCATACACATAAATAAAGGATAATAATTATCATGTCTAAAAATGTGCAGGTAGATTTGAGAAGTAAGAAGATGGAAATAAGTAGGGACAAGATCAAGCTCTAGTCATTGGATTTTGGAAATGTTATTTATGGAGGTCTGGACACTTGCATCAACATTGGGGCACTTATGTCAATGCTTCTATCTTGACCTCAATGCAAATGTATTGTAAAAAATATTCACTGTATTGAGAAGTGACCACTTGAATTCTTAGAGGATTTATATCACCTATCTAATGATGTCTTTTATTCATGTGCTTAGGTTGTTGGTGACTATATATGGATATAAAACCTAGCTATTTACCTTAGGTATTTATACCTTGCCTAAAATGGGTTAGTGGACCCATGGTGTCAAAATAACCTCAAGGACCTCTCCATAAATGACATTTCATACATATCAAATACTCTAAAGAGGGCCTTAGACTTACGTATTTATCCCCTAGATGTTGGATTGTGTGTGCATAAGGGTGTAATATACTACATATAAAAGCATGCAATGATCTAACTTGTAAATTAACAAATATTTCTCTTGGGTTACTATTTGAATGCTTAAGGCGTTTAATATGATTTCTCCTATGAATGATATGAAAATAAGTAATAATAGGTCATTACAACTTAGTTTATTAATTGATTAATTAAGCTTAAATATTTGCTTTCTTGGTATTTTCTAGATAGATAATGAGTAGGATTAGATTTATATTTATACCACACATTTTGAAAATATCTCATAGTATGGTTTAACAAGATAAATGAGTTGATTCATAGGATTCAAAATATTTTCAAATTAGATGACTTTTGAGGATTGGACACTTGATAAGAATCTGGACACTTGCATCAACACAAGTGTCCTTGTATGGGACACAAGTGTCTAGTAGGATAGGAAGCCGCTAAGAATATAAAACTAATTGTGAAATATATATATCAGGTTTTAAATTGTATATATAGTGTAGGAGATCTAGGTAATAAAAAATGATAGTGTCAGACCATAATATAAATAGCTAGGCACAGTGAGATAATGAATGTGAGCCTTTCAGTAGAAGGGAGTTATAAAATTGAAAGGTAGAGCCCTTATAGGTATTTTTCAAGTATATAAGATTGAGATGCTATATAAATCATACTTTAGTATCTTCAGTGTGCATAAGTCAAATATGTGAAATATTTGTCAAATATAATATTATCAAGTGTCTAATACTAAATATGAATGTCCATATCTTCCCCTTTTTTATTATAGTAATGGATTACTAGAGTAAAAGGATAAAAGGTGATGCATAAGGATAACCATGATGTATGTACTCAAGTAGGTGCTAATTGTTGTTCTTTGCTACATGCAAACCTACAATACATGTATAAATTAGTTTTTCACTTGTGATTTAAATCTGAAGTAAAACATTGGACATATGTGAAATGAAATAATATGGAATGGATACACCTGTGTGTACATGAACCAATATGTCTACTTGAGATAGTAAAACCATGGGTTGAGTTTAATATTCCCCAACACTAGTTGGAAATGGAGAAGTGCCTATAAGTTAAGTCACACAAAAATTTAGCCCCACAAAACTCATGATATCTGTGAAATGGAATTCACTATGGGTTCCAATAAATCTAAGAAAGGCCTAATAATCTACGTAAAGTTTCTAAATATTTTTTTTTGGATTAATTATATGATTGGATTTGAGTGATGCCTAATTATTGTCTGCATAGTGATTGAGTGTATTTTTATTAGATAGAGTGTGACACATATGCCTTGTATTTGTTCTCAATTTAGTAATATGTGTCATTTGATCCCAATAACTTGAGCCAAAGGATCAGAGTAACTATTAAATTGTGAACATATTCCTCACATATGCCCCCAATATAAATATGTGTGTAATAAAATTCATATTGTATGTGAAATACTTTCAGCACATCTATGAAATTATACTCATAGTCCTAATAACTAATGACATGCCCTTCATATATCCCCAATTTTATTTCAAACCCATCATTATTTGAGTAAAACCTATAATAATGTGTGTAATTATGTATCATTTTGAATTAATATGTGGCTAAAATCTAAAATTTATAACAATGAAGACTTAGTCTCTAAAACAAACCACTATGTATGCCCCTATTTTGAGGTGAGGAATGTAGCCTATGAATTACACATCTCAAAAGGAGTTATATGTATCATGTTATATAGAGAAATGTATAATCAATATAAAACATGCACTAACATGTGGAGAATATGACCATATGAGCACATATAAAACATTCATCTCGAAGCATATAAGTGTCATGTCAAGACATATATAGCAATGAGAAACACAATGAATAGGAAACATATATATGAACATCCATAAATTGAGAAATTACTACACAAAAGGTGGATGATATGTATTATGTAACCATAAATAAGAAGAGGAGTGTGTGATATGGATCACGACACAAACAAGCTCAAAAAACAATAATTGGTTTCTCCACACAGAAAATAAAGTCACACACAAATAAAACGTGTGCAATATCACTCAATGTCACACAAGGAAAAAACACATACAATATACAATCGCATGTCACATAAAAATATAGACACACACAATAGACAATCAAATGTCACAAAAAAACATATAAAATAGAAAACAATGAAAGAGTCACACAATGCAATAAATAAGCAAACATTACATCATGAGACACACAACAACACCGTTCACATATAGTATATGCAAGGATAATCTACAAAATAAATTTATGTCATCATTACATATAGCAAAATAAAATATCCAATGAAATTAAAATATAAGTAGGATGAGTTAGATAAAGTCATGTATAATCAATGTAAAGTATCTCAATATGATTAGTGGAAATGAAAAAGATAGAAACTGTGTGAATTAGGAAGATACCCGAATAATAACATGCCTCTAATGTATGAAGGTGGCTATATATCTAATAATGTCTTGCATCTATGTTTTCATGTCTTAGATGACCTATATGTTCTGCATCTTAGTCATGTATATCATGAAATGCATATGCATAGGAAAATGGATACTATATATGATAAAACATAAAGTAATCATGTAAATATAAAATACATTTCATGTATATGCCCTTTTTTTCTTTATTGAATTTATTTTATTTTATTTTTTTGGAATTTTGAAAACTTTATTTTATATGTATGCAGTCAATCAAGGCCAAGTGGAAAGTCTATGATGAATATAAGAATTGAAGGGATCCAAAAAATTTATGGCATGTGTCAATGCATATTGTGTAGTAAGTTTAGTCACATATAAATTTGGAGGATGTGAATTCAATAAATATGATCGTACTATTTATGTGAATTACAATATCATAGTTTAAGAGATTATACTGGAGGTGGATGTGGATGAGGAAGAATCATTGAAATAAATACTCATCTAATATGTAGCCATAAATTTATGTGATCTTTTAAGCACCATGTAGGCTATAAAAAGTATGTATGATCAATACATAGGGATGAGTAAGTAATATGCTTCAACACAATGTGCACTTAGATGGGCATGCTATATGTTGGGTGAATATTTTGTCGGCCAGCTAACTGGTGACCAAAATAGTTCCTATCACCATAGCATAGGGAGATTGGTCGTCCAATGTTGCAGATTTACCACATCCAAAGGGGACAAATATCTCCTCTCATCAAGGGGAGGTTTTTGTCGGCTAGCTAACTGGTGACCAAAATAGTTCCTATCACCACAGCATAGGGAGATTGGTCATCCAATGTTGCAGGTTTACCACATCCAAAGGGGACAAATCTCTCCTCTCATCAAGGGGAGGTTCCCTATTAAATATGTGGAGGCTATATATATATATATATATATATATGCAGAAAATAAGACACAGGGGGTAGGACAAACCATCCATCTCTCTTCTTTCAGAGATGATGCTCACAGACAGAGGAGAAATCCTGAGTGATTGGTGAAGGTACTTCTCTTCTTTTAGAAGTAACATTTAGCCAAGAGCCAGATCCCCTCCTGAATAGTAGAAATCCTAGTGAAGTGACAGAAGGCACTTCTCTTCTTTCAAAAGTGCTTGTTCTTACAGGCAACAAGAATCTTTCTGGTAATAGGTGACAAAAGGGCACAGAGTAACCAGCAACCTGAAATGTAGTGCAAAGTCTCCACCTCGACTGCCCAAGAGTGAAATATGAAGAACAATGGGGGCACAAAGTCATCCCAAGGTCCTTTACACAAAAATAGAAAATAAACACACACTGAAGACAACTATGACAGCACAAAGTCTGAAAGTAGTTGGCTTCAGGACACCTTCCTTATCACCTCCACTAGTCTTGCTTGTTAAATCAAATAAATAAGAATGATTTTAGAAGACAGACATAATAATAATCTCCTAAAGTAGCACAAGCTATAACAACACAAAGTCTGCAAGTAACTTGCTTTCTCATTTAATCAAAGAAATATGAATTACAATCTAAGCTCAAAGTCTTAGTAATGCCTTTCAATTCGGGCAGAGTTTCACTTCTGGTAAGGGGAATATCTCCCTTACAAATGAGAGAAAATACAAACTTATAGAAACTACCCAAGGATTGGCACCTTTTTCCATGGGATGGCCCATGCTACAGTCAGTGTCTTCAATGCATCTCCAATTTTATCTGGAGAGACCATGCTAAGAACAGTGTGCTACCATAACTATGGCGTGTCCCTTCATCTGATATGTCTCCTCCTTAATATGGACCATCTTGCCCTTTGCATATTTGTCTTTACTTTATGGAATAAAATAGGTCGCGTCCTTGGTTTGGTGCGCTTAGAAGTCTACTCGATCCACTGTTTCACCTATTGGAAATAACTCTTTCAAAGATATTTCTGATCCTTTGGTCTCGCTCCTCTCTTCAGTGCTTAAGTGCTTCTTTGCTCTTTATAGCCCTTCTTGCCTAAGTCTTTGGGGGGTCCTTTCTATGTCTTTAACAAGTGGCAAGTTCTGCTATTATGAAACTCATTAGAAACTTACAAAAAATGGGGTCCACAACACGTTTTGCCCAAGCAACTCCAAAAGGGGAACACGGATGCAAACACTTGTCACATTCTACTGAATCATAACAGGACATGTGACGTATTCTGCTTAACTTATAGAAGCTTTAGAAAACTTTGGGGGTCCTACAGAAGATGACACATGGTGACTTCTGCTCTGCTTTATAATGGACACGTGGCGGCTTCCACTACACTTTGTCTTTTTCTATTAGGCATTTTTCATGAGCTTTTCTCTTCAATCAGGCTTTTCCTTTGCTTTCTTCAGGATCTCTTTCTAGGTGAATTCCTTCAGACAAAATGTTTGAAGGAATTCCTTCAGACAATTTGTTCGAAGGACTCTACTTTGCCTTTTTCCTTGTTAATTTTTCTGAAGGAGTTCACTTTGTTCATTTTGGCTCCTAGCCCTCCGCAAGGGCACTTGACTTGATTCACGGCCCTCTATAGGGGCATTTTTCCTTCGACCATGGGACAGCTCCTTGAACTTGCCGATTGAACCGACCGATTGAACCATCTTTGGTTCAATGGTTTAATGGTTCATGCCTCTATTTTTTTTATAAGTGTTTGAAGCCGTGGGACATTTGAACTTAGATGAAGTGTTTGACCCATTTAAAGCTTGTTACCGATATTGAATCTTGAACCCATTGAAATTTGAACCACAATGGTTCAAGGCTCAATGGTTCATTGGTTCATTGGTTCATTTGATTAGAAGATTGCCGATGACCCTTTTTCAGTTGAACCAAAGCGTTGAACTTGCCTCGAAAGTGTCCAAGTGCGAGAAACTAGTCCCTTTTGATTGAACTTAGCTACAGAAGCCTTTGAACCCATTGAACCTGCTAATATCTTTACTGAAAAAGCTCGAATACTAAAGAATTTGAAAGCTCAGAGCAAATTTTGAAAAGGAGAGAGACAAATTCGGATCGTACAGGGCCAAAATAGCTTCATATGTTGTCCCAAAATTGAGTGACATTTTTGGGGACCAATAGCTGGCTCCAGTTGGGGAACTTCCTTCTATTGTAAAAATAGTCAAAGGGAGTAGAAACCAAAATCTTCGGTGCCTTAAAGTGTGTCATTGGGCTACGGAGTCATGCTACCCAAAAAGAAAGGTGACAAAAACAAATACGAAAAACACAAAATAAAACTAAAGACTATACAAATATACATATGTACAAATGAACTTATCTGATGCCTCAAGATTTGAAGCACTTCAGATGCTGCCCATTGTGAGACAATGATAATGGTGTCCCATCCTGATAAACCAGTAGGAAACCATTTTGTTCTTAGAATCAGTGACGGGCGAATGGAACTCTCCACCAGGAAACCACTTTTCTGTGTCTTCCCCTTAGTTTTCTTCTATTCTTGCCCCAAAGCAAGACTTGACTTTTGGTCTAAAAACCATGAATCATTGCTCTCCTAGTAAAGAGTTCCTTTTCTTAATTTTGATGGGCAGCAACACAGCCTAGTACCATAATTTGTTGTTCTAATAGCTCAGCCCAGCACATGTCTTGATTGTCCCCCTCAGATATCTCAGATTCTTCTTCATTTGGAGGGGAGGGTTCTTCTACACTTATGTTGCACTCCACCAATTCTTCTACTATTTCATCCCTGCCTGAAGACTCAAACAAAATTTGGGCTGCAGGGGCCACCGTTTGGGTCTTGACACATTTGACATGATTAATTATGTCAAATGGCTAGGTTGGACCAGGCACAGGGGATGGGAGTTCTTCCTTTTGATTTATGGGAGGGGTGGGAGGACTGGCCTGCGAATTTGAAGTAGAAGGTGCATAAATGTTTGGGATACTTACTTTTTTAGCAATCACTAGGTTCTTTCACTGGATAGGCAGAGTAGCCCCACGCTTAGTAATCAAAATTACAAGTTAAGGCCACTCCTCTATTTCTCCTTTATCAGCTTATTGAGCTAACTGATTCTGGGACTGGGTGACCACAGCATATGATCCCTCGAATGCTTCACCTTTACTTCTGGGTTCATCCTGGTAATCTAGGAAATTGATGTGGGAGTCACTAGCTGACTCTTCTTGATCCTCTGTGAAGAGACCAGCGTCATTTTCTTGATTAAACTCAAGTTGGAAAGAGAAATCATGCTCTATTTCTAAATACCCAACTGTTGAGTTGGTTGGAGGTGCTTCAATAGCAAGGTTCCTCTGTGGGGGAGGAAGACGATTGGGCTACCCTTGATGTGCCTAATTAGGGAATGTCCTCCTTGGTACATCTCTATATGAAAGAGAAAATGACATCCCTTGTGCCATTTTTATTCTAAGGGCCAACACTTCATTTTCTAGCTTTTGCACCATTGGATCAGTGGTGGTTGCAGGTGAGTTATCAGAAGATGAGGAAGATGTGCCTCTATTTAAATCCCTTCTTATCTTTCCAGCCAAGATAAGGTCATCTTATAACTCAGTGGCTAAGTCTTGAGCAGCTTCAAGATCAATGCAGCTAGCACGTCTTAGTAGAAAACTCACTTTAGGCAGCTGTGAGTTTATGAAGAAGCATTTGAGGTTCTCGGGTGTGGGATGAGCAACTGTGAGAATCATGTTTCTCAGCTTGTCAAAATTTTCAATAAAATCCCTCATGGGCTCATGAGGTTCCTTCTTCATCTACGTAATTTGGGCTATCAAAGCATGAGCATCTTCTGCAAGTTTGAACCTTGCTTCAAACTTGGCTTTGATAGTGTCTCGGCCAGTCTCTGATCCAGTCTGTAGATGGTAAAACTAGTCTACAGTAGCACCTTGTAGTGTCTCCATGAAAATCCTGACTGCCACGTCTTCAAATTCCACCCCTATCACACCATAGGCTATGGTGAAGGCTACAATGTGTTCATCAGGGTGGACTCTTCCATCACCAAAGAATTTAGGGAAATTCTTCCTTGAACTGAGTGGTAGCTCATGCAGGGGTGGAGTTAGATTAAGTGGGCCAAATGAGTTACTCCAAGGGCTTCAAATTGCCATGATTGGATTATGAAAAATAGGGATAACACATCTAAGTGGAATTGCCAAATTATAGGACAAAAATGGAAAAGAAACTGGCCCTACTTCAGCATAAATCTTGAGGCTTCAAACTGCACTTTATTTCCCAGTAGCTCTAGTTTTACAGATCAGATAATATAATGGAGATGGAGGAAGATGGTAAGGCTATAATGATAATGGGTAAGAAATAGAACAGAGTTTCCAGAGTCTATAATGGATAAGGGTAGGAACTACTTCAATCTGAAATTTGAGGCTTCAGACTGCACATTCATCTCCAGCGAAGTTGCCAAAAACTGTTGGGTGAATATTTTGTCGGCCAGCTAACTGGTGACCAAAATAGTTCCTATCACCACAGCATAGGGAGATTGGTCATCCAATGTTGCAGGTTTACCACATCCAAAGGGGACAAATCTCTCCTCTCATCAAGGGGAGGTTCCCTATTAAATATGCGGAGGCTATATATATATATATATATATATGTAGAAAATAAGACACAAGGGGTAGGACAAACCATCCATTTCTCTTCTTTCATAGATGATGCTCATAGACAAAGGAGAAATCTTGGGTGATTGGTGAAGGTACTTCTCTTTTTTTAGAAGTAACATTCATCCAAGAGTCAAATCCCTTCCTGGATAGTATAAATCCTGGTGAAGTGACAAAAGGCACTTCTCTTCTTTCATGAGTGCTTGTTCTTGTAGGCAACAGGAATCTTTCTGGTAACAGGTGACAAAAGGGCACAAAGTAACCAATAGCCTGAAATGTAGCACAAATTCTCCACCTCAACTTCCCAAGAGTGAAATACGAAGAACAATGGGGGCACAAAGTCATCCCAAGGTCCTTTACACAGAAACAGAAAATAAACACACACTGAAGACAACTATGACAGCACAAAGTCTGAAAGTAGTTGGATTCAAGACACCTTCCTTATCACCTCCACTAGTCCTACTTGTTAAATCAAATAAATAAGAATGCTTTTAGAAGATAGACATAAGAACAATCTCCTAAAGTAGCACAAGCTATAACAGCACAAAGTCTGCAAGTAACTTGCTTTCTCATTCAATCAAAGAAATATGAATTACAATCTGAGCTCAAAGTCTCAGTAATGCCTTTCAATTCAAGTAGAGTTTCACTTTTGGTAAGGGGAATATCTCCCTTAAAAATGAGAGAAAATACAAAATTATAGCAACTACCCAAGGATTTGTGCCTTTTTCCATGGGACGGCCCATGCTACAGTCAGCATCTTCAATGTGTTTTCAATTTTGTCTGGAGAGACCATGCTGAGAATAGTGTGTTGCCATAACTATGGCATGTCCCTTCATCTGTTATGTCTCCTCCTTAATATGGATCATCTTGTCCTTTGCATATTTGTCTTTACTTCATGGAAGAAAACAGGCCACATCCTTAGTTTGGTGCACTCAAAAGTCTACTCGATCCACTATTTCACCTACTAGAAATAACTCTTTCAAAGATATTTTTGATCCTTTGGTCTCACTCCTCTCTTCACTACTTAAGCACTTCTTTTCTCTTTATAACCCTTCTTGCCTAAGTCTTTGGGAGGTCCTTTCTGTGTCTTTGACAAGTGGCAAGTTCCGTTGTTATGAAACTCATTAGAAACTTACAGAAAATGGGGTCAACGACATGTTTTGCCCAAGCAACTCCAAAAGTGGAACACGGATGCAAACACTTGTCATGTTTCACTGAGTCATAACAGGACACATGACGTATTCCACTTAACTTATAGAAGCTTTAGAAACCTTTGGGGGTCTTGCAGAAGATGATACGTAGCGGCTTCTGCTCTGCTTTATAATGGACACGTGGTAGCTTCCACTGTACTTTATCTTTTTCCATCAGGCATTTTTCTCAAGATTTTCTCTTTAGTCAGGCTTTTCCTTTGCTTTCATCAGGCTCTCTTCCCAGGTGAATTCTTTCAGACAAAATGTCTGAAGGAATTCCTTTGGATAATCTATCCGAAGGACTCTACTTTGCCTTTTGTCTTGTTTATTTTTACGAAGGAGTTCACTTTGTTCATTTTGGCTCGTGGCCCTCCATAAGGTAACTTGACTTGATTGACAGCCCTCCACATGGGCATTTTTTCCTTCAACCGTGGGGCAGCCCCTTGAACTTGCTGATTGAATTGACTGATTAAACCATCTTTGGTTCAACGGTTCATGCCTCTATTTTTTTGATAAGTGTTTGAAGCCGTGGGACATTTGAACTTAGATGAAGCATTTGACCCGTTTGAAGCTTACCATAGATATTGAACCTTGAACCTGTTAAACTTTGAACCAAAGTGGTTCAAGGCTAAATGGTTCATTGGTTCATTGGTTCATTTTATTAGAAGATTGCCGATGACCCTTTTTCAGTTGAACCAAAGTGTTGAACCTACCCCGAAAGTGTCCAAGTGCGAGAAACTAGTCCCTTTTGATTGAACTCGCCTGTAGAAGCCTTTGAACCCATTGAACCTGATAATATCTTTACTGAAAAAGCTTGAATGCTAAATAATTTGAAAACTCAGAGAAAATTTTGAAAAGGAGAGAGACAAATTTGGATCGTACAGGGCCAAAATAACTTCATATGTTGTCCCAAAACTGAGTGACATTTTTGGGGACCAACACTATAAACTATGTATCATCATAGGATAGATGTCATAGATGTCTAGATCAGGGTAAACAATGAAAAAGAAAGAGCCAAGTGAAAACAAAGACAAGCACTAGAATGATCAATGCAAAAATGTATGTCCCCATATGTGTGAAAATATAAGAATAAAGGAGATGAAAGATCAAGCAAACATCAAGAATATTTGTAAAGAAAGCATGTGTGTTGACTAACCAAGGATCCATCAAATGTAGTACCTATATCAAATGGTAGGAATGCCACCCCATCGTAATCAATGTTTATCATGCATATTTGTGTTTGAGTCTAATAAATAATCCTTTGTTATAAATTATCAATCATCACTATCATAGTCAAACTGACCATGTGTATGCTTTGTAATCGTAGTCATCTTAATAAGTTTTGAAATATTATTTATATCATAGAATGTATGTGTAGTGGTTTTGGAACCCTATATAGAGTTGAATGAATAAGTTGTTCCCTTAAGTCATGAGTCTATGAATTAGTATTCTTGAGCTTAATAGTAAAATTATCAATTAGATTTTCTATCTTATGTCTTAAAGAAAAACATTTGTTCATAAAATTTTGTTTGCATTTATGATAATTATAATGTGCATTGATGTCAAATTCACTGGATAGAGACTTACTCATATCAACTTCTTTACGAGGAGGGAGAGATATAATATTTAAACCAATTAACTTATGTAATACCCAATGGGGAATCCTGGATAATAATCAAAATTATGTTCTTTACGAGGCTGATAAGATGAGATAATTAACAGGTTGTCATATGTCATAATATGTAAAAGGTTCATCATTTTTAATACATATATGCAAATATCCATTGTGTAAAAATTTCAATTAGTTGTGTAATGGAGATAAAATTAATTCCATTTTATGTATCCATGATCTACCAAATATTAAGTTGTAACCCAAATGATTCAACATGATGTAGAACAAAATAGGTATTGTCTTAGATCCCACTATCACCTTTATTCTGATTGTTCCATGTACTTAACAAGTGAGATTAGTAAAAATTTTGTATTATTATTTTATTTATGAATCTGATTCGTATTAATACCTATTTTTTTAGAAATGTTAAGTTTCTTGTTTTGAGTTGTGATCCATTATCTAATAAAACTTGCTTGACTCCCTTATTTAAGACTATTAATAGAATGTATAATGGGATATTTTTATTTATTATATAATTGGGAAACTCTTATTTAGAATAAACTTTTTTTATAAATCACAAATATCAACACATGGTCTCCTTGTAAGGCCTTCTAAAAATGCATATAAATTGTATGTTGTGTGTCTCATTATCCTTATTGAATTTTGACTAGTTTTGATATCCAAAGATTTGTCTACCTTTTTTATTAGATATGGCCACAAGATTAGTGATGCCTTGTGCATATTTTCGTAATACTTGGCCATTTATCCTAACTTAGGTAAACATTTTAGTCCAAATTAATAATGTGTCAAACATATAGATAGTAAAAACTTTATGTAGTAGAGGTAAAATTCTCATGATATGGAAAAGATAGAGAATCAAATGAATGGCCTACTTTAGAACCCAATTGTTCAAGTTGAAACATCAGAGCTTGCATATCTTGGTTTGAATCATCGATGAGTACTTGGAGATGTTCTTTAGTTATATCACTCATAGAATTATTTATGCTTTCAAGGGAATTAACATCAATAAAATAAAAACATAAATCCATTCCATTCATTATATCCACTTTAAGTTGAGTATATAATGGTAAATTTGTAGGATAAGAGCAATTAAGGTTTTTGGGATGCATACTCATAGAAAACTCAACCAACCCCATGATGGAAATGAATACTAGCATAAATCAAACTCATAAGATGAGAACAAACATAAAACTATAAGGATTGAAATAATAATATCCCTTGGGAAAAATATAAATCTATGAAGGGGAGTTCATAAATTAGATCTAAAAATTAGACCTATATACATAAATTTGAGAACATAAAAAAGCATAAGGAAACCCTATGGAATATAAGGTTTTTTTGTGCTCAAGACAAGGGTTGAGTTCATCATTATGTTTAATCTATTTTTTAATTAATTCAACCCTAAGAGGATAAAATTTTAGAAAAGTCATATTTTATAAGATATAACATTCACATAAAAATATAAGTGTAACTAGCAAAGATTCCTTGATTTATTGAAATTTACTATTAATATAAAACACTAAAGGAATTGGGTACCTATTTATGGAATGTGTAAGTTTTTGATAGGGTACAATGGTTAGGTTTGTGACAAGGTACAATGGTAAACAAAGATCAATAATGGGACTTTGAATGCTTAGATATGGAAATAAAGTGTCTGCGTGAGTTGGGACAAGTCCACACTTCCTGGATACCTATGCAGTGTGACACTATTAGTTAGGGTGTGTGAATATCCTACATGTCTACACTAATTATATGACACTTTTAATCTTTGTGTATGTGTCTTTTAGTGCTTCCTATATATTTATATACTTGTAATCTAGTGTGAACAATTATGCTTTCTTTCTCCTTACTTCAAAACCCTAACTCTTTGCATTGTAAAATGAAATCATTATGAATGGGAAAAAAAAATGAAGGGGATTGGTTGAGATGATCTCAATGATACCCTTGTGGATAATCATTACTTACATATCCAATAATCCAAAGAGGGAAGTTAAACTAAACATAATTCTCCCACATAGTTGAGTGTGTGTAATCAGTGTAATACTAGCATTTGTGTAATCTTGTGTATGGATTTTTGATGCATTCATGGTTAGAAGTCTCATATATATATATATATATATATATATATATATATATATATATATATATATATATATATATATATATATATATATATATATTGTACTATACATTCCAAAAATTATAGTTTAAATTCACACAATGATAATATAATTTATGTCTTTAGAGAGATATTAAATAATATTAGACTAATTACCAATGGTAAAACCTTTCAATATTAACATACACAAATAATGACACAACTTGCAGGCTTATAAACAAACAACTAACCCCATAGTGTTACTTAAGTGACTCAACTGTAACTATTATTCATATATATTCACACAAATATCTATTGTGGTACTCATTTTGATCACTCTTTGACCTATTTTCCAATTTGGATTCTAATTCCATTTCACATGAAGGGAATGTATTTCTATAAATAAACAATTCATCCATTTACATTAATTGATTTCAACAACCCACTAAGGCCACAAATAATAGATGATACTGACACATCAAGAGGCACTACAATCATTAAATTCACACATGTGTTGATGGTAATAAATACTAAAATAATGCATCACATAATTGATGCACCGTAACACATCACAAACCCATTTACCTATTCCCAATGCTATTACAAACACCACACCAAATGTGTTACCGTTTATCCATGCAAGATGTCCAAATGAATACTATTAAGCTCAAGTAAGTGAAAAATAAATATATTAAGAAACAAGATCTATAATTGATTCTATTGAAGTTGTGAAACAAAGTGAAGCCATGTGCTCAATTCATGTTACTACCATGCTAGTGAAATGATATGCAGTGAGAAAAAACTTCACCAAAAGTCACAAAAAGATAGATCCATATAAATATAGTTGATAAAAATAGCCAAAAATTTTGGTGACTCAAATAAGAACTCTGATACTTGAAAATGTACTCAAGGCTATTGAAACAACAAAAGAATTCACCATTATTTATTATCAACTAGCTACACACATTTTCAGTTGATGCAATATTATGCATGGATCCATATGATTATGAATCACTTCTAATAGTTGACAACCTATGACTTGAACTTGTAAAGGTATTTAGACTCAGTTCAAGTTTTTACTCCATGGAGGGGTTAAATATTTGGAAGCTTTACAATAGTTCTTTTCAATGTGCAGAGTGTTTTTAGTGATAGATAAATAAGTTATATATGTCAATAGGCCTAGGATAGATATGTTTATATAGCTGAATATTTGAGTAATTTCCTCCGAACACACATGTGAAACATATGGGCTAACCCATATCAATAATTTAAAATTGAGAAAATAACCATGCATAGGTCTGTAGTGTGGCACTATTTGAAGAAACATAAACATATCTATAGAACATGAATATTGATATGAGAATAGAAGGCATCTAAGAATGATATTAAGTTATTCAAGAAGAGACTAGAGAAATATTATGAAATAATGACAATAATTTGGGAGCGTCTAGCCTATATATGGATGGATGGCTAAAGAAGAATGTGAACAAGAGTCATGTATGTGTGCATAGTATGTTAAATATTGGTCAAATATAACATTGTCAAGTGTCTAATACCAAATACAAGTGTATAAAACCATGAATATGATTTTAACACTCTATTATTCTTTGAAAATTATTTATTATTATTATTATTATTATTATTATTATTATTATTATTATTCATGCCTACTTAAAAAAACTTGAAAATTCTAAAAAAATTGTTTTGATTTTTAAAAAAAAAATTCCATCAAGAACTAGGTAAGCATGGAAAAACTACTTCAACCAGGAATTAGATGGGTAATATTTCTTCCAATATGAAAAATTAGGCCATATTTGGAATCCTCTTAAAAGTTACATACTTTCAAAAAAATAATTGATAAATACTTATGTATGTAAACTTTATGGTCTATGCAAACTATCAATGTCATGATAACACACTACTTGATTTAACCAATTGTCATCTAAGTCATACCTCTTTCAATCAGAAAATTGGTACAATATTTGGATTCTTCTTTAAAAAATATATGATATCAAAAATCCCAACACTTAAAATGGAGTCTAGATGAGGTACTTATTCTCGTTTAAAGTTTTATAGTTTGAAAGATAAGATATCTCTTAGGGAAAAACTTGGGAGGTGTTTGGGGTGGAGGTGCAACGTATCACATGTGTGATATGATCCCAAAAAAAATGCTAAAAAAGGTATCACCTAGGCGATGGGTGACCAAGAATCACTACATATGGGTTCTTATGAGGTGTCACTTTTGTGATAGGTTATCATAGAGGCCACAAGGTAGTGTATTACCCTATTTTTATGAAGACCAAAAATAAATAAAAAAGGTTTAAATTTTAAAGGGTGAATCCTAAAAAATTTGGAGGCTAAAAATACCACTAAAATGCTTAATTATTAGGGTTTTAGTGGCAAAAAAGCACATAAATTTAGTAAAAACCGAACTCAAGGATCCCATGAAGCAGGTTACCTAGGTATTGAGCTTAGACTAAATCAAAAATGATAACAACTCAAAAGGAGTAGAAAAAGGTTGTTTAAGATGAGGACCTAAGGTTACTAAAGGATGTAATTAGAAAGATAATTTTTATTCATGTAACCTTGTTGAAAACCTGTAGTAAAACTGGTATATTTTTTTAAAAGGAAATTTTTATATTTTATGAATTTTTTATTGTTTTATTTTTTTTAAAGAAACTATAAAAAGTGGTGATACCTAAAAATAGAATAAAATTGTGAACAAAATTAAAATTTTAACATCCATCAATTAAGAACCATAGCTCTATTTGTTATGAAACAAAAGTTAAAACTCACTTTCTCAAACATTCCAAATGCAATAAAATAACCAAAAAAATTCTATGGATCTCTCCTTTAATACAAATTTGATTAAAAGACTCCCAAAATTGAAAAGGAGATGATTTTTCAAGGATGAAAATTATCAATAGAACGAAGTGAAGTTTAGGAAAGCTTTGAAATTATGATAAATTTGTGGAAGGGTCCATGATACATGTGGAGGATCTAGTACATGTTCCAAGATCTGTAAAGCAGAAACTTCAAAACTCACTCATAATTGCATGTACATACTTATAAACTATTAAACCAATAAACATTGATATGTTAATGTATATTGATTACCGATTTATTAATGAAGTTCACATGTTGAGGAGGGCTAATGGCCCTCCTTGCTTGATGAATATAATACAATGAGAATACTAAAAGTATTTGATAGATTACAATACATAATTAGTCTTCACTTTTACCCTCCAACATCTTTTATATAGATAAATAAAGAAGTTTAAAGTTGGAAGGACTTTCTATCTCTTATAAATAAACCTATTTTGAAGATAACCATTAAGAATATTTTTATAAATTACAAATAATTTATAAATAAATATGAATAATAATATAAACATAAGTTATATTTATCTATAAAAAATATATCTTAAATAATATAAACATATATATCATAATATATATTAACATAATCATTGAGTTGAGTTAACCAATATCATCATAAAATTAATTGGGAGTTTACATTGCAATGAAATATTTATTGATAAATTTTTTTTAAAAACTTTATGAAAAATAAAAATCCAAAACAACAATTAAAAATATATTACAATTTTTTTAAACATATTTTTTAAAGTTATAAAACTTATTTCATAAGGTTATAAAATATAACAACTTGTATTTAATACACAATACGTACATATAATTGCCCCCAAAACTTATTTTTTAAAATAAAAATTAATAAATTGTGTATTATGATATATATTATATTAAAAAAATTCTATTGTGATGGAAATCACGAGGACATACCTTCCAAGATGCCTTTGTGGATACTAAAATAACACAATACAAAATGAAAAAACTAAAAATATTTGCATCCCTATTACCACATGTATGAAGAAATGCAGAGTCACATAAACGTTTAAAACAAAGATGATAATGATGAGAAGGAACATCTAATTTAGGTAGGAGGGTATTTATTATTCATAAATTTGGATTATTGTGGGGGGAATTTATGTGTTTGTTAGATTAGATTTTTATTGGTATGTTTTATTTTCCTTATTTTTTTGTGTTTTATTTTTATTTTTATTTTTTAATGTTTCTATAAATTTTGGAGATTTTTCAAAAATATATATATAATGTTTAGTTTTAGGTTTCAAAATATACAATGTATGGTATTAGATTTAGGTTTTTTACTTTTGTTTTGGGTTTTATGTGTCATGTGATTTTGATTGTCAGTTTTTTTATTTATTGCATATCAATTTGTATATTATTATGATTTTTTTTATGTGAATTCAAAATTTTTATAATTATACATGTACATTATTAAATTTAAGAAATGTTAGATATATATTATGAATGTGTAAAAGTAACTAATTCAAGTATTTAGAGTAGAGATTCAAGAGTCTAAGGAAAATAGAAGCATTTATTATTGCATCAAGGATTAATTTTAGTGCAAAATGTCATATAGAATAGGCATTACATCATCACCAGAGTGCCTAGCTAAATAAGAATTATACTTGGTGTAGATACCTAATTTTGATACAAGGCCCTTTTTCATAACGTCTTTGTCATACTTTATTGCACTTGGTCCATTTATGTACATTTGACTCTTTTCACACTTTCCACTCACATTGGACTCTCCTCGACTTTGATTCGTCTAGATTTCCTCAAGAACACCTCAGATCTTTTAGTTGTCAACACCAGGATCTCAATCAAACATATTTTATTCAACTTGGTCTTTGTTATGTGCCTTTATATGTTAATAATAATTAGGTTATTTACCACATTTAGTGAGATTAATATTATATTAGGTTAGTATTTTATATAAGTATGTGTTTGAAAGTTTTATAATTGAAGAAAATAAGGAGTTGTACATATAAATCATTAGAGATGAGATTGTGAGAAAGAAATCATGAGATAGACATAAGATAGGGTTGTGAGAAAATATTAAGAGATTAAACTTGACTCCTAGTCTATAAGAGCAATTTTCCCTATATATGTAATAGTTATTTGATGAATAAAGCATGTTTTTATGATCCACTATTTAATTTCTCAACATTCTATCTCTCAGGTTAGAATCAATTGTATCCTTTCTGCCCTACCCTGATTCCCTATTCCATGAATTTTGCTTATCATTATCTTCTTGATCCAAAACTCAGAATTTCTAGTTGATAAATATCTCAATAGCATAGAAATAACATAGTAACAATGAATTCTCTGAGAAGAGATGTAGTATTACTCAAGATTGCAATACAAATATATGCTTATCTCTGGGAAGAGATGTTTGTCTTCACATTTCGGGTTACCTCTTCATTTATACACAATTTGAAAGCATGGGGAGGATGTGGAAGGTCACAAATCTCAAGGGAGATGAAGTGGTTCGACTTCCAATATTTAAAACAATACAAAATTTGAGGAATTACTATTTTTAGAAATTTACTATTTTTAGACTGCACTACTAAAATTGAAATTTGAGGCACTTCCATTGGGTTTTCAGGGGTAAAAATTCATTGAGTAGAGCTCATTCCATTTCAAAACATTCTCCTCATTCTTAGCTTTCCAACAGTTCAAACGGTGAGTCAATTGGAGCTACGGTGCAAAAGTTATGGCTCTCAGAAGTTCCGTCATCAATTGGGGTGGAACTGTCACCCGAATTGTCACCTAAATTAGTGCCTGGATCACTTCTAGAGTTAGTATATGTTCAAAGTTCCCTAGAGAGCCCTATATATATAAATATATTTTTAGTAATTTACCAAGTGATCTTCTCCTATCAAATGAATATCTCACAATCTATTTATCTAACACATAATCATTAAACGTTATCAAGTGTTCCACACATTTGTCTAAGGAGTGTGCATATTGAACCTACATTACATCAACATCAGTCTATGTATTATGCCTTCACATCTTGTACTAGGTTAAGGTCATAGTGGAGCATATAGTTGCATTTAATTATCTAAGGAGAGGAGCTAAAGTCCTATATCTTATTGGGTTGGGATTCACTCACAAGTACTATAACTACATTGAACCTTGATTTCAATCATGCGAGATATGTAGTTAAAATTAATTAAGAGGTTACTTACATCAACTAACTTACACACACTATTTTATGCATATCTTTATTGAAGCTTAGGTCAAGTTCAAAGGAGAAGCCAACAAGATTTTTTTTCTCATTAATCTAGTGAAGCAAGGCCAAAATACAAATCAACATTAGTTTGCATATCCAAAAATTTATAAAACCTAAAAATTAGAAAAGGACACAATAAATCATAGAGGACACAATTGATGACAAAAATTGACCACTTGTTGATTCTGATCTAGACATAATTGGCCCTCTGTCAATTTTGATCTAGTTCTAGATCACAATCAAAGTCATAAGATATCTTATGTGTCAATTTTAGACTTTGTTCCCAGTTATGAATCTTAGCTAAAGTGCTATGGTGTGTTCATTTTAATCTTCTATCCATCTCTTTCATTATTATAGTTTGTTTAATCATTTTATTATATCATTGATCAATATTTTTGACACTAGATTAGATTGTATTGTTGTTTATTATTATATTATCTTAGATCTTGATGTTACCATAGTTTTACCTCTTTTACATATTGTCATATTATTATATCCATATGTTCTTTCAACACATTAAAACTTAGGGTTTACTTGTTCTTTGTCCCTATAGGGTTTGATTTCAGATATTCCACCTATCGAATATGATTTCATATTTATGTGTGTTTCTTAATGTTGTATATTTATCCCTAGTTTATTTCATGTCTCTCATGATTACATATTATTATCATTAAGAATACTAGATATATAAACCCTAATAGGTGAAGTGATAGTTTGACTAGTGTTGTGATTTGATTCAACATCATTTGCTTGATACTCGTGTTTCTTTGAAATATGTTTGTCAAAATTCGGATTAGAGGATTAATCTAATTAAGATAATTTTTTGAGTAAATTAAATGCATAATATATACAATGATCACACATAAAAAAAATGTAACTTACTATTTTTAAAAATGTGTTAAAATGGAAATTAATAAAAGACAAATGACTTAGATGGAACTCAAGTCTGTATAACTATGATAACGACTATAAATTGATTATGAAATCATGTGAGCTTATTGTGAATCAGGACCAAGACTTCAGATTATATTGGGATGAGGTCACACTATTTGGACTCTATCAGACTGTATTATTATCTCTATGGCATGATTTCATCTCTTAGGGTTTTTGACCTCTATGTAAATTATGACAAGTGCATCTTTTCTTGTAGGCCATGTGTGTCTATTCAGATACCTTCATTTCATTTTAAGAGCTATTGTGTGTTTTTTCAATAACCCTAGCTCAATGATAAGAGGTAGAAAATATTATAAAATGGGGACAATGGGAAATAGGATGGGGTTATTCTTGAATTCAATGCATAGTGTGTTAAGCATTGCCTACATACCAATCATCCAAAGAGGGATCAAAATCCATGTAGTTCTCCCATGCAATGGTGGTGTGTGTATAATACTGGTGAAATGTTATATGCTGGTGCAATCCTAGTGTGATTATGTGCTTGAACAAATTATTTGTTACTTTATTATTGTATTCAAACCTAGTTTAGGATTCTTAGGCATAGGGAATCAAAATTGGGAAGAATACCTACTTTCCTGTCAATGCAGTTAGAAATTTTAGTGATTGTAAATGATAAAACCCTCGTATCATATAGTTAAGAAATGGGTATAAAATGTGATTATATAGTGTACCTTTTGGGATTTCATTTAGTTGGGCTTATTAAACATTCATATTGACGTGTTAGGATGAATTTGAGTTTGTAAAATTAGCTGTTAATTGGTTAACGGGTGAAACTAATAGTTTCATATATGACCAGTCTATGAGATTTTTCTGAAGGAGCAGTTTCATCTAAGGAATAAAGACAGTCAAATTAAAAGTTTGAATCAATAAATTAATGAGTCTAGGACACTTATAATTAGGAATAAAAACATTTATTATTAGATTTTCCTTAATATAAATGGTTATTTTTATAAAAGTAGAGGAATATCAGTTTAAAATTGTGGAATTGAGCATAGGCTAAGTGTGCATAAAATGTAGTCACAAATGCACTATTTAGCATTAAATTTTAATTTTAGTGTTTACCTCCCCCCCGCCTTTATTATAGTAATGAAATAAATCAAAATTATTGGAGTAAAGAAGAATGTTATACTTGAGCTTACCTGTGAAGAATGGTCTTGAATGTATATCACATGTTGAATTGTGCTTCACATAAAATTGAAATGAGTATGTATAAATAAATCCTTACTTAGGATAAAAAAATGAAAGGAAATATAAAAAACTTATAGATAAAATAATAAGGAATGGATACACATTTTCATGTATGTAAACCATTGTGTTTTTTGGTGTGAAGCTGGTGACTAGAAAAGGTGGAACCCTTTGAGAATTGTTCGTTGAAACATGTGTATTAGACTATGTATGCCTTAATTCTCGTTGGAAGGAGAATGTGATTAAAAACTCAAGATTCACTTGGATTCATCATCACACAACTCAAGTTAGTAAAATATCTTAGAATCCTTATATGAATCCTAATAGACCATTATGGTGCAAAAATTTGAATCAACTACTGTAGATAGAATAAGATTCATTTTGGTGTAAAAATAGTGAAATACCTAGTGTAAAATTGGTAAAATAAAATATAAGTTGAGTCTAGTGTATACAACATAGAGAATGACATGGATTTCTATTCTTTTTGAATAAATTGGTGTAAAACTAACAAAGAAATTGATCATGTGTCATGCACATGCCTCTAATATGATATTTGATAACTGAGTAATACCAATTGAATCTCTGAGTAAAATTGTAACACATGTTACACATGATTCCCCCCTAATCTTAGCAAAATCTATGATAATATTGTGTATAAATCTAAATAATTTCTAGGTAGCCACTAAAAATTGTTCTATAAATCATATGGTTTTGAAAATTTTGGAAAACATTGTTTCTAATTTTTGGGACAAAAGTAAACTAATTTGGATAATACTAGTCTATACCATTGTCCCTAGCATGTGGTTTTATATGAACACAATTTCTAATAAAAAAATTGAGTATGCACTGTAATAAAGTGAAAAAATGTTTTTATTTTTTTGTGCACTAGACTATTTCATCTTAGCCTCTAAGATAAGCCATTTTGTATTCCCCCTCTTTTGAAGTGAGTTGTGAAGCCTATGTAATAACTTAGCCTAAAATAAGATTTATGTAAATGGTGTTATAGAAATATTGAAATCTAGATTAATAATGATAACATTATAAATCACGGTATCATAGTGATAATCTGAGAAATATAGTAATGTATGATACATGTAAAGCTAAGCATACATAATTTCATGTCTAGATAGATGTTATCAATTACACATGTAATGAACAATGATCATATACTAAATACTTAGAATTGACATAGAATTACTCAATGAAGATGCATGATATCCATCATGGCATCATAAAAATAGGAAGATGCATGATATCCATCATGGCATTGAAAATTTTATAAAAACATAACAAGGAAGAGTCATGGCAATGATGCACACACAAAGAGTATATGCAAGATCACAAAAAACATGCAATAAATCAAAGGGGCCACACATAAGGGACATATTCAAATGTCACTCATAGACACATAGATAAACAATATGGCTTAAATCTACAAACAAGGACATGTTTAAATGCCCACAATATAAAGAAGTTGAATACACATAAAACATGAACCAAAGAAGCAAACATGATAAACATGCACAAACAATATCTATATAAGCAATTTGTAACATCATAATATACAAAAACTTAGGTATCCATTGAGATAAAAATGTTAAATTAAGTGAGCAAATAATAAATATTTATGTAATGTACTATAGCAAGAATGTAGACCTCAAAAAATTGGCTCAGTCCCTAAAGACTAAAATGCACTAATACATTACAAGACAAGATAAATCAATCTTAATAGATAAGGAGTGTCACATGAAATCTAAACTAATAACCTATGCATGTGACCAAAGATGATTTACCAAAAATATAGGAACACCACTAGAAACTATATCCACATGAGCTAAATGATAAAATAATAGGATCCAAACACATAACTGCCTGGGCCCAAGAACTACAATGGAGATCATGGGGGATAATTGGTGCGAGTTAATTCTGATAAAAGATATTGATAGATATTTTTTAAGTGATAAAATAATATGGTGTTATGTGGCATCAAGAAGCACACACATTAACTACCACGAGGGTAGAACAGTGCAATAATTTCAAGGATGTTGTAGTTGATGCTAAAAAGGACTATTACGAGCCTATAAATGGAAAATGTCAAGAAGAATTAGTGTATTAGTGAGTTAGTTAGTTAGTTCATGGGTTGATTAGTTCGTAAGGAGTTACTTCCACTATCGTTGTTATAAGTTCCTTTAGAGAATCAAGAAAAGACTCTACCAAATTATATTAAAACAGAGTTAGGAATGATAGTAGTAGTTAAGGGACCGTGAGCACCATGAGTGCCTTTTGAGGCATGAACAACTATAGCTATTGAGTTAAATATTAATAAACCTGTATGATTAATTGTATAATGTTTTTTTACATCTATACATGAATGTAATTACTTTCTTACTTAGGATTATTCATTATATATTGAATCATGTGCTACTAATCATTAATGGGATTAATATGATGTAAAATCATAAAAATTAAGGTTAGGTATGACATAGTGACTTGTGCACACACATGAAATCATGTTATTCCATGATTCCATCCACTTATTTTACACATAACTAAACTTGACCTATCCTAGTTTCCCATTTCTAGGCCTTGCATGAGCACACAAGGTTCCCTTATGTGATATGTTGGCATGAGATTGTAGAGTAAGAATACGAGATGCATTAGTCAAGAAAATATCTATAAAGAAGCATATAGAGATAAAAAATCAAGCTTACTCCCTTATGGGGTGTTTCTAGTGAATTATAATAAATATTTAAGAAAGGAATACTACCAAACCTTTCAAATAACGTCCCTCCTTTCAAGAGCGGCCAAAAAGCATGTTTTTCTCTAAATTTGGTGCTCTAAGTTTGTGTCAATGAATATTAGCATGCTCACCCTTCATTTCATAATGCACCAATGGCTTAGGTTCACAAGTTTGATCAATTTATGCAAATAGGTGAAGCTTTGTGAAGATTATTTTACATTATAACATTACACAATTTAAGATTAAAAATGGTGGTCTTGGCTCACTTACTTATAACTTTTCATGATTATTTATAATCAACCATGACCATCCATCTTGAGATCAAGATGTGTGTCCATAGGTTAATTCAATTTTGGAGGGACAAGCCATAAATATGACCATTAAGATTTGAAAGAATGGGGACTTGAAGAGGCATGGGAGTGCTTAATCCTAATATGTATTCCATTAATGGCCTATGGATGCCACCCCATTGATGATGTCATGGGATGATGCAGATTTGAGGAAATGAATTTCAAATAAATAGATTTTCAATAAATTTCATGGAATTTTTACTTAGGCTCTTAATTTGATTTAATTTGATTAAGTGACTTTGATTAATTTTCTATAACTCTTTATAAATCTATTGCACACTTAATCAACCTGTTTAGAAATGTCATTTTACTAAGTTGTAATTTGACTAGAGTATAATAATAAGAAGGTTTCAATTGCATATAGAATAATACCCTAGTTAGGGCATTATGGACATGAAATAACACATGCACATAACTTATGTTATTGAATTAAAAGAATTGAGTGGTCTAGAGCATCATTTTACATGGTCAAAATTTAACTCAAAGTGTTTTAAGAAAAGATAATAAACACATAATATGAATTATCCCATTCAAGGATACATTAGCCTAAATTGACACCTGTATGTGATAAGTTCAAATGATTTAGTGCAGTTTAATGTTGTTAGCCTAGATTGTGTATTGTCATATAATATTGATTAGATTGACAATTTTAGCTCAATAGTGATAGGAATTAGATGTATACATTTTGCATGTTTGATAAGGTGAGTGAGACATTCAATCAAAGCAACATCTTTGCAAAGAATGAAAAGGTCATTATAATTAGAAGAAATAAATTTTGTTCCCTCTTTTCATTTTAAATTTTGCATGAGTTATGAAGAAATAGGTTTATAAAATGCCTCAAAAATCATATAGGCATCCCATGATGCCCCTTTGAGGGTAAGACAAAAAAAATTGAAAATATTTGATAGGTTAGGCCCTCGATCAAAGGAAATGATAATCTCATTAATTTCAGTAAAAGAGGTTAAAAATGGAGTAATTATAAGAAATCAAGAAGAAAAAGATAAGGGGATAAAATAGTAGCCCAAGAGAGATAAAAAGAGGCAACTACAGGCCTAGGGGGTGATTTTTTTTTTAAAATGACTATATTTTAACCCTTGGTGGTAAAAATAGTTCATTTTCAACCCTATCTATAGTAATTCATGAGCTATGATTTTCTCATGTGATAGAGTTGAAAATAGCAGCTGACATCCTGCACCACCATCACCTTGGAAATCATGTGAGAGAGTACAAATGACCATTAGGGAGTGGAGCATTGGTAGTTACCTTTTTTGGTATTTAAATTTGTCATTTATTGCATTATTACATGTAGGAAGTAGGTGGTTATGTGATCCCACCATTTTCCCAATTTGGAAAATGGTGAGTTTACCCACCAAAATGGTAGGAATGACATCAAAAATCTTATTGACCTTTCAATGGGATCATGGTTTAAAATGTCGAGGTCACCCAAACAATGGTGATTTGGGTGGAAATCACCCTATCAAATGATAGTTTTTCTAAGATTAGCAAGATCACCATGTCATTTAGCAAGAATGACTTTTTTAACAACAGGGTCATGATTTTCAATGGGATCACCTTATAGAGTAGAGGGAACATCATGATAAATGGTGGAATCACAAAAATAATGATGATAACATTAGAATAAAATATAATGGGGCCATATGAGAATAATTCTAGCCCAAAATTAGAGGAAGATAGATAGTGACACATAGAGGATTAGTCTAAACCTCAAAATTAGAAGAATTCAGTGAATGATAGGAAAAATAATAAACCTGATGCCCTATATTTGATTTGTAGGAATGAGTTATGGTCATTACATCATAGGAGTGACACTCCCAAATATTGTGGAAACATGGACTTATGACAAATGAGCTCATGGGCACCTAGTAGTTTTAAACATGTATAACCTAGCATGATTGCCAGTGATTCATGAAAATAGAGATTACTTGTCAGCACTAGTAGAGAGGTGGCATTTAAAGACCTTTATGTTTCATCTACTGACTAGGGAGGCTATGGTGACACTAGAGGATGTACACTACATTCTATGGGTGCCAATGCAAGGACCCAGGATTACTTAGATGGTGATCGAATGACAAGCCGTGTTAGATGACTTGATCAAGGTAGTGGACCAAGAGATTGTTGATGAATGTATAGATGTGGGTACACTGAAATACTTGGCTTGGCCCCTGGAGGGTGGAATAAGATAGGGAGTAGTTCCCCCAGAGGTGGTAGTAATGATAGCCCTTATCAATGGCCTTTTGTTTCTAGACAAGAGTGGATGGTTCTTTCCATTGAGTTTGACCATCATCATGCAAGAGATATCTGATCATATTACATGGTTTGCCTAGGGATTTATGATTCTTGAATATCTATACAAGGACCTGCACATGATTACATATTAGGGAGGGTGTGTTATAAGCCATAACATAGTACTTTAGGTATGGGCTTGGGAGCACATAGCCATTGCATGACCAATAGGGCCAAGATATTAGAGGGGACCAAAGGATATCATGACTTGGGGATGGTATCCTATAAGACCAGATATGTAGGGACACTTGGTGGTCTTACCTTAATATAGGCAAGCCATTGATGAGATGGAGGATAGGGATTTTATTTGGTATCCCTACTTAGGGACATAGTGGTTGTAAGTGGAGGACTTGTTTGTGATGATGTACATGATCACTCCATGTTATATCATAGGGTGCCATAACTATGGAGTGGAGAGATATAGGCCAAATTGAGTCTTACAATAGTTCAAATTGTAGTAAGACATCTTAGAGGGTCCTCACTACTTTGTACATGTGATTAGGGAGTGGGGGAAACCAATGCCAAGGGAAAAAATAGTCATTGACTATGGCTAGATTATTCATGTATGATGGGACTATGTTGAAGGGGTTCCAAATGTAGGGGTCATCATTATTTATGTCTCATAGTGAATCGTATTGAAACCTATATGACTGATGATGCCATTGTCACAATAACCAGTCCTACGACAGAGCTGGGTAAGGTTGAGGAGATATCAGGGAAAGGTTTCATCACAACGATAGGGTCAAGTGCCAATACAACTAAATATTCCATATATTATTCCTTTACAAGTAGTACAACCTCTAGCATAATAAGATCCTATAGAGGATGTATATATGGTCAAGTTGGGTGGTTAGGATGTGGATATGGGGGATACCCCATGTGGCAATAAAGGTCATGGGATAGGTTTAGGATAGGTAGGGCCCTCCAACATAGTGTAGCCACTAGTATAGGTTTAGGAGGGGTAGGGCCCTCAGGTATAGGAAGGTTCATAGAGGACCAAGATTTGATTGATAGACTCCAAAGGGAGATTACTGCATACCTCTCAGAGATTGCAGGTTTATAGATCACTGTGACTAGGTTATAGGCATGTTGGTGACTATCTAGGGGGAGACTACCAAGTTGCAAGGCATTATTATAACCAAAGATGTATAGATTGTTGGACTTAGAGGATAAGTGGCATAATTAATAGGGGTTTAGGCCCAATTATCCACATGGGATGTGGAGCTATAGACAGTGTTTGGGGAGTGAGATAGATCTTGAGTGGATAGGGAGAGACTCATATCTCAAGTAGAGAGGCTCATAGAGGAGTGAGATGAGGCTCACCAAGATGGGATGGATAAAAGTATAGGATCAAATAGATCTTTGTTTGACATGATTATGACCAAGGATGATGCCTTGTACATGAAAGATAATGCCCTACACACCAATTATGAGATAACATATTAGAGGTAGGAATATGAGGTGGTAATTCCTATGGAGTGGATAGTGGCTTATTATAAGAAGTATAAAAGGTCACAATAGACTAGCAAGACCTCTAGGTCTAGACATGAGATAGAGTCAAAGTGGTAAGTGACACAACTATCTATATAGTGGGTAGTCATGGGGCCTCCACCACCACATCCATTAGCATTGCTAGCATTAGGGATGGGTTAGAGCTTCTAGCAGAGTCCTCTCAAGGATGAGCATGATCAAAGTTATTGTTGTAGTTCTCTTTATTTTATATTATGAGATGTATAGATATTCTCAAAATGTATAAAACATGATTTTTAGATATATATATATATATATATATATATATATATATGACATTCATTTTTGGCTTATTACTACTTGTACATGGACTATTAATGATTGTCACATGATGTTTTCATTTATATTGTTCTTGTTTATGATATGTTTTTGATATGCTAGTTTTAGGAGATGCACATCCTTAATTAGAATATTGATGATGATGTATTTTTTTTGCTTCATGTATGAATAGATGATAGAATATAATTTAGGAGATGCACATCCCAAACTAATCATATAAATAATCAATTAGACTCATCATGTATGCCAAGATATGCACATCTTGCATAGAGTAATGTTTGTTTCAAAAATTGGCCTGGGATATATCTTGTGTTAGGTATTCAAGATGGTGTGTTCAAAAATGATCTTCGGTGCCACACTGATTTTTTGATTTGGAGCACTTAGTGTTTACTATAGCAAATTTGAAATTATGCATCATAAATATGATTAACTTATAATAACATTATATTTCTAATTTCACTTGACTAGTTTAAATGTAAATATTTAAAACTAAGGATAATGATAAAAATTATCAAAACCAAAGTTAAAACTATTTACATTTAAACAAAAAAAATGAGAAAAATAACAATACAAAAATGTAACCTAACTTAAAATCAAGATATAAACAATCAAGATTTAAGTAGGCACAAGAATGCATAAAAGCAAAGTAAGAAAAAACTAGTTAAACAACCTAAAATCAAGATATGAATAATCAAGATCCACGTGTATTAATAAAATATTATTTAAAAACAAAAAAATAATAAAATAAGTTAGATACAAATGTAAACAAATCAAGCTTAACTGAAATCTAGACTCAAGTTAAACATAAATGTTAACATAGTTCCATATAAGATCCTTTGTGGATGTTTACCCTTGGTTTCGTAGTCTTAACCTACCTCACATGGCTATGGATGTATGCATGTGTGTATGTGAGAAATATGTTTCCATATGTATTGATTAGATGTGTAGTGGGCCCTACACTCATCCTCTTTCCACACTCTGATAAGCAATCCCAAGATTTTTTTTGGGGGGGTTGCTTCATCTCATATCAGAGCCATGTTTTTACTCTCAATAACTTTGGGACATGGAAAGTTTGCTATGATGGAATTAATAAATTATTCCATTTGGGAAGAATTATAAAATGAGATTCAAGGGGACTCAGTCTCTTGGGTTGAATAAGATGGTGTTATTTTATAAACACTAGGATGTTAGAATTTCTATGCATTATTGAAGGTAATGGTTGGAGGAAATCTGAATTTTTCTGATGGTCGTTGCTATCTCCATTAGCCTTAGTTGGGTTAAACCTTATCAAATTAGATAGCATAAAGACAAGCCTCACCTATCGACCATTGACTTTTATGGGTAAGTCAATGGGAGATAAGTGATAAAGGCTTTGCTATTAGAATTAATGGGAATACTATGCAGTATCTATTGTTGGTTTGTATGGGAAAGTCATCACTAGATGCTTTGAACATTATGACCTAGGGAATATCAAGGGTTCAAATCAAACCTGGAAGGCTAAATATGGTGTGAGAAGCTAATTTACCTGGATAAATTACTACAGGTTGAGCTCTCCACTTGTAGAGGGAGTGTCTTGAGTAATTGAGAACTGTAAAGCTTAAATGGCTATGACAAATGTTATTGATCCTTTGGATAAGATTGTTGTAATTTATTTTCTAGTGAACCAAATATCCTATTTAAATTCTTAAAAACAACTGTAATGATGAAATTTTAGAGCTAGTATGACACTTTTTAAATGAATGGCTATAAGAAGATAAAAAATGTCTCCATGGGTTTATACTGCTCACAGTTGAGTAAGGTTATTCCAAGGTAAGTTTTCCTTTGGGAGATGTGATAGTAGACCTTGGTGAAGGTAACAATGAGCTATTATGTGTAAATAATTTTTATGTTAGTAGCTATATATGTGTCAGTTTGATTGACTAAATTACGCCATGATGCAATCTGAAATAGATGTTAGAGCATTTAATGACTAAATGGCGATTATTTAACCCTTATTATATATTAGGTGATTTATTAAATAATAATAATATATTATTTATTAACACGAGGTAGAAAACTTATGAAAATAAATAATATTATTATTATTATTATTTAATAGTTACCGATAGTTTATTAAAATGACTCTTCGAGATGGTTGGACCCATTATTCACAATGGTCACCTCTCTTCAAAATATATTATAAATAAAGTTTACCCTTATTGGTTATATTCATTCAAATTCATGGGATTATTCATGGGAATTTACTCAAGAGTTTTGTGAAGGTTATTTTGGAGAGGAGAAGTGAGAAGAGAAGTTCTATTGGGGTACTTTGTTTCTCGATATATGAAAATCACTTTTAGTGGGTTTTTTTTTACCTCATAGAGATTTTTCCATGGTGATTTCTATGTTGTGTATAATTGATATGTGTACTTTGCTTTATCTATTTACTCTATATCTACTATGCTCATATGTTTATATGAAATTTATCAATAGAATGGATGCTTGTGAGACACTATTAGGCCCTCTATAGATTGATAAAAATGTCAAGGGCTACTCCTTACCTCATTTTTTAAAACTTTAACAAAATTTATTGTCATCAAACATAAAATTTCATGCAGTTTTTTTTTTATGACTGTTATGGCAATCAACTATAAGTTCTTACTTGGCTTATGTGTCACTATACATGACTAGTTGCAACCATGCAAAATTTGAAGTATTATGACTAGTGCTTGAGGAACACTATTTTGTCCTAAGTAGTGGAATTATAATAAAAAACTAGAAAAGTTTTGCTAGCTGAAACATCGATATGGTTGGTTGATTGCAACCATTATGTAACCTGAAAGTGAAAATGCACTAAGTACTAATATGGAGGTGCTAAAAAATCTATGCATTTCAGCTGAAATAATAATTATGGGAAGCTTATGGATACTTGATGTCATCGGGTGGACTGATGAGAGTTTGATATTTTTGTTTATGACCAATAAATATATCATGTGAAAATACCCTTGGCATAAACACCTAAATTAGAATATGTGCCCTATTTTATGTGGTTTCTTCATACATGAAAGTTGTTATATGTTGTGTAAACCCTTCTTGACACATGAATTAATAAACCATGTAAACCTCATATTTACTCCATGTTTTTCATAATGTTGTATGAGTATTTTGTATACATATCATGAATAAGTATGACCTTATATTGTTAACATGTTAATAAGCAATAATGTGATCATAAACTATTTGTGATGTAACTTTCCCTCTCAGAATCAATCTTTACTAATTAAAATTAATTAGGGTATAGTGATTGTATTGTGTGGTGTGACCCCAAATTACTACTCTAGTAATGAATATTGATGCAAGTATGAGGTTAGGAGTGAATAAACACTATATCCATGAGGATTAGACTAGGTATGGGCTAGGGAGTGGAGTCTCTTGTAGGATGAAAACCTAAGTCTCCCATTTCCATGAATTAGCCACATGATTTGTTTGGGTTGTGCACCATGAGTGCTATAAATTGGTCATGAGATCTTCATGCATAATGGTCACCTTACAGATTAAGTGTCCCTTTACCCACCTCTTGAAGTTTGTTGTAAAAACAATATTTGTAAAATTTCTTTGATGTATATTTGTGAAGCACTAATCGATCCTAAAAATTTAATTTTTATGTAAAAACAACAAGGTTAAACTTGTTGAATTACATGCATGTGTTGGCTTGTAAAATCAAGTGTACTATACATGAGGTAATGATTGATTACTTGAAAATAATGTACTAGAATGAATATTCTAATTTAAGGCATGTGTTGGCTATTAAGTGCAAACATGTAAATAAGGTATTATTTTGTGTATACTTGAAATCAATATTCTAAAATGAATATTTTTTATTGTTGAAAGAATGACTAGAATGTATGTTGATTTTATGCTTAGAAGAAGCAATGTAAAGTCTTGATCAGGTAGATTTAAAATCTTAAATAACTTTAAATGCTATCAATAAATAAGTGTAGAATAATGGTAGGATTTTAATCCATGGAACCATATTGTGAGCTCACAAAATCTATGGAGTGCATGCTGAAAACCTTGGGGTTGCATGTGAATGAATGATATGACTTCTCTGATGTTTAGTGTAGTTGGTGAGGGATGATGCACTAACCCACAAAGGATGAATCATTAGAAGAAAATTAACCATATAATTATGGATCTCTATCCTTGTTGACATTCTATGGTGAATGTTACCAAGATGATGTGAAAGCATAACGTGTGTTGTGGAAACCATGTGTTGTTGGTTTTATTATGGGATGAATAATAAAAAATTATGCATGAAGAATAACTAAAAGTAGTGTAAATACCACATAAAATGTGATTATTGTATTGGTTATAATCTTGTGGTAATTGACATAAATCTATGCATAATATATAACTAAAAATGTGGTGGGAAAACAACACTAAAAATCTGAAAAAATTTATTGAAAATCTGGTTGGATTAGATTTCTGACAACTGTTGTTATAGAGTTACAGATTATGTGATAATATCTCCTCATAATAAAAGGAAGGATTTATCTAAAAAAATTATTATCAAATTTATGATCTTGAATTCGTATTTGAACTAAAAAAATTTGAATGTTTTTGTGTTGTATGAGCTAACAACTGTAAACTATGCCTTGAAAGGTACTGAAAGCTCTTTTGTTAGTATTGGAGTGAATTTGATCACTATAGCCTAGAATGCATAATTTTGTAAGAATTATTTAATTACATAACTGCATAGGTGGTTTAAAATCAAGTAAAATTCACAAGTATTTCATAAAAAATAACTTACAGATAAACTTTACCAAGATAAGGGCAAGTTTGAGCTAGAAAACTCATTGCAAAAAAAATTAATGATTTTTTATTTTAAAAAAATAGCCTTGTGAGTCACAAATATATATATATATATAAGTTTAAAAGTTTAAATATTAAAAAGTATTATGATTGAAAAATGTGCATAGAACACCCTATTTTACTCATCTTGGCCTTACAAATTGGCAACCAAGCTGTAAAGACATTTTTATAGTCTAGTTAAATGAAGGACATGGCTTTCCTAAGGGTAGTATGTGGAATATCAGTAAGGTAAGGCTGCATATTTTCAATATAAGAGTTTGATACATCTATTTGATATACCAAAAAGGTAAGCATAAGGAAATATCCCTTATTTTAAATGATTGACTATGTAAGCACATAGTAGGCATGACATTTATTTTGATAATAATTGATAGAATATATCAACTTGATTGCTTCAATTCTAGAAATTCTTTATTAGTTTTTTGTAAGTTATAAATATTTTATGAAAAGAGTGATAAAGTCTCTTTTCAATGTAGTAGTATTCATGATTGTTATTTAGTCACTAGGATGGCTCCTCTTTAAGAAAGGAAGGATGTTATAACCTCACCAATGGGAACATTTTTATAACTATTAGATACAATACAATAACATGTTTTATTAGGTTTTGCTTGGTATTTTGACTAATTATTACAACTAATATAATGATTATGGATATGATATTTTGGCACTTTGTTAGTAGTTATAATTCAAGTCATTATTTATATGGATGATTATGTTGATTCAGTTCTACCATGCTTTTATTCAGTTTAGTTCAAAATTTATTATTATCGATATTATGACTCAGGCAGTTATTATTGATGTATTGTTTCAATGGATGCAGGAACCTAGATAATGAGCTAGGCTTGATGGGTGATTTGTCAAGAGAGTAAACACAATAATGAGGTTAACTTGTAATCAGATGTGACTTTGATAAGTAAAATAATTGAAATAGGGATCCTAGAGCCATTGGTCAGTTGAGTCTTTTTCTCATCATTATTAATTTGACTCTATTATTGCTCTTGTGATCTTGTGTGTCATTGATCTTGGTTATGATGTCTTTATTGTTTTCATTTTTTTCATTGAACCTCTTGGTTATCCTCTTCACTAGCCCATTCCCATGTCTTTAACTTTGTGAATTGTCATCCTCATGAATCTCAAAACTCTTCATGCCTTCAAGTAGTCTTAAATGACTCGAATGGAAAACTGAGGGCATGAGTGAATGACATTGACTATGGCACATTATCTAAAATGTTATCCAACACAATTCATTATATTATATCTATATGAATATATATCACATATATAATTAAGTGGGGATTAGTTTTGCTTTACAATACACACACACACACACACACACACATTACTAAGTGGGGCATAGTGGGGAATACTAAAGTGGTTTTTATGTAATACTAAGAGATTAAAATATTAGAATAAAGACACAAAAGGAGGGTATCCTTTGGAAGATATTTTTGATATTTTTAATTTTTTTTTCCATTTTGGGAGCTAGGCATTGGAATAAGGGGATGCATGGGGGATATAGGAGGAGAGAGAGAGACACAAGGAAAAAATGAGGAAGGAAGGAGAGATGAGAAAGGGGAAGGGTTTTGGGCTAGGATCAGGTGAGACGTGAGAGAGAGAGAGAGAGAGAGAGAGAGAGAGAGAGAGAGAGAGAGAGAGAGAGAGAGAGAGAGGAGGAAATCATTAGATAAGTGTGGCACCTAGTTTGGAAAATACAAAAAAAAGAGAGCAGAGAAGAGAAGAATATAGGAAAATCCATTCTATTATAATAGATAAAAACACCCACCTACTTGCCAAGTAAGTCTATTTGTAGCTGAAAAAAATAAATTCAATTAGGGTTTGTTTCAAATCAATTTTATTTTATTGGTGAATGAAATTTTGAATATTTTATGTATAAAATAAATTTCTATATTTTAATTAACTTAATTAGGGTTTTGGGTAGAAAATGAGTATGAAAAACTCAGCCTGCGTAGTTTCATTCCTTATGTTATGAACAAAAAAGTTTGGATTCAAACCCTATGTAGGGAAAAATCATTTTTCTTGTCCATAAAACCATTCAAAATAATTGAATAAATAAATAAAATTATTGGTTGTGCTTGGTTGGTTATGGATTTCATTTAATTTTCTTGGAAGGATCATTGGGTTGAATTATTTGTTTTGAAAGTTTTAATTTATTATGAGAGGGGTTGGGGTTCCTTACGAAGTCATATGACTTCATGGGAATCCACAATCCTTAAATCAATTCTCTTTACCAAATGACTACCTAATGTAGATAATAAAAAACCATGCAATGCATTTCTAGTCATCGAAGCACCCCATAACCCCCTTTTTAGTTACCTTGGACCATTTCCTAACTTATCAACCACCAAATACAAGTGAAAATGACTAATCTTATCCATTTTGACTATGTCTCTCTAACCACCAATGGTCGACCATAGACCACAATGGTTGATATAGACTATTGGTGGTTAATTGAACTCTTGCATGATTAAAGGAATCAACTACATTTTGATTACAACTCACTCATTAATTACCAGCTATCTAATTTTAGTCTATTATTCACATAATCAATGCATGATTAGACTGTTTGATAAATTGTTTGTTAAAATATTTGATTTGAACCTCATTTTCCTCTATATTAAGAGGTAAATAGAAGGTTGAAATCATCATCAAGATCATCAGGATCAATCAGGTGGGTGCAAGAGGTTCTGACTCCTAGGCAAATCCAAAAGCTAAGCATCTATTTTTTTTTATCAAGATTGAATAATTAGCTCTATTTTTTTATTGCTTGTCTTTCCCCTTTTTCTCTTTTGCCTCACTTTCCTATGTTGGATTTCTACAACTCCAGACATTTCACCTCCTACCCAAAACCACCCACAATGTATTTCACTCACCCAAACACCCAATTCCTAAACCAGATACCTTTGAGTATCAATTCTTATCTCATGACCAACATTAAACCCAAATACTACACCCATAACCTTTCTATAGTTCCCCTCAATAGATCTATTTTTCCAAACTAGATCCCACAATAACCGTCAATGTTCTTACCTAACCACCGATGGACTTCCTTAACCGTTGATGGCTAACAACTGCTGATGGTCATACCCAAATCATTGATAGTCATTGTATGTTTATTATCACAACATCAAGCTGATCTGACCCATCTGCCTGCACCCAAATTCCACTTTATGAGTTTTTATTTTATCACAAAACTTTAACTTATTTTTTGAATCAAGATTGAGTGATTTAGCATTAGTATTCAATCATTTATTTCTATTTTTTAAGTCAAAATCTTATATATTTTCAAGAATTAAATTTTAATATCTTCTATTATTTCATGCAATCACCTATTTTCAACATATCAAAACTTAAGTGTTTTAAAAGTGTGGATTGACAGCCTCTAAATAAGCTTGTGCTTCTTGGATCTAGCTCATGCTAGATAATCTACCCTATTATCTCACTAATCCATTCTCTTCTAGTTTCTCTCTTATCTATAGGTCATCCTTCCTAGACAAAGAGGAGTACCCACAATCGTCTAGATTCATGCATGCATAACACATTCAAGCTTTAATAACCTTACCCTTATTTAAATTTTTACATCTTTCTTTCTACAAAAATAAAGTAAAATTTTAGTGAAACATTCTGGCACACCTGGTGGAACCCTTAAGCTTTTTCTTTAGTTCATAGCTATAGGACATTTAGTTTCATTATAAAATAGTCATTCATAGCATTATTTTATTAAAATTAAATGTTTCGTATTTGTTTTCTTCCCTTCCAAAATGCAAGCTCTAGTTTCTTTTGCTTTCTTATAAAAAAGTAAAAATTTCCTTGTTTTGATTTCACTTCTAAAAATTAAAAGTATCCATCCTAGGCTTAGGATTTTCATCATCAACTCTCATCTAGGTGCATCTTAGTTATTTTTTATTCATTTTAAAAGACACAAAAAAATTTCTTTTGGATTAAAATTAACTTTTCATCCATTATTTGTTTGTATTGATTAGCTCACATAGCTTAATTTAATCAAGTGAATTAATCATAGTCTCAATTATCTCCACACACACAAGACCAAACCACATACTCAATTATATGTCAAAACATTGACATAAATCTTGAATAGTATTTCATTACCTAGTGGTCACCTTTCCTTGGCTATCCTACTTAGATTTCACTACCAAGGGGATAACCAACTCAATACGCTGGCTGAGTATAATCTCTAGCAAATCGATATATTTTGGCTAAGCACCTAAAACCCTTATCACTATAGTCTATGAAGTGAGGGGGTAATCCATAATATAAATCCACATACCAAGTTGTAGTATAGATATTGAGAGACTTTAACTACCTAAAACCATCTTTATAAATATTATTCTAGTACCTGCTATACATGCCCAAGTTGGTCTTCATAACTTCTTTAAAATTGAGGCATAAGCCTAAAAAGATTTAATAAAGTATCCTATGTTTTTAATGCACTTTAGTGTATGCATTGTTTTCCTTGAGATATTTTTACTTTGTTTGCTTATCTTTTAATTTGTGAGATCACTTGTATCTTCCTTTTCCCTTTCCTTGCATGGTTCTCACAAGGCAACAACTAAGAAACCAAGAAAATTGAGATCCAACCCCCAACCACCCATATTCCTCCTCTTCTTCATCCATGGAGTACATCTTAGATATATAGGGTTCTCCCCACCCTTATGGAAGTCCTAATATCCCTTAGATGGTTGCCCAAGGTGATATGGATTTTTCCACCTTTCTGGATAACAACCCCATATGCATCCAACATTACCTTAACACCATATCTCACCATACCCCTACTTTGGTTCCACCTATTGATCAACCCTATGATATGCCATTCCATTTTATGGGTAACACCTCTATTTCCACCACTTCCACCCAACCCTTGGTCACCTAAGAATCTTCTTCTACCAACAATCCCTACAATACCAACACATCCAACCAACCAACACCTAAATGTGTTCCACCCCAACTAATAACTCATATAGTATAGGAACAACCCAACCTTTGGGTACCTATACTCCACTTACCATTGGAGTACCCTCTACTAATGTTACCACCCTTCTTCTTATTTTCAACCCACCAACCTCCACTCCATTCCAAATCTTGGTGGTTTTCATACATTCTACCCTTCCACCCATTAGTACCAAGGTCACCACCCATCCTCAACCTATCAAACCAAATGCACCTCTAACCCAACCCATGTCAATTACCCAACAAATGCTTATTACACCCAACCCAAGCTATATTCCTAACTCACAATGGTATATAGCTCCATCTTCTGCCCAACCTCCTATATCTACTTACCCATACATGACATCCTCCCAACCACCCATGTCCATATACCAATATGTGGCAACCTCCCAACCTTCCACTAGTTATTCTTATGTTGTACCTACCCAACCCCAACATAATTTACCCTAAAACTATGGGGGTGCAAAACCACAAATAGATCTAGTTAATATGTTAATGGACAAGAGGACTAATTTGGAGTCATGTATTTTTGATGCCCAAAACTTCTTATCATACGATCAAATTTTCAATGAAATAATTCATCCATCTATCCCAATCTGACCTTATCCTCCTCAGTGGGAACTTCCAATTTTTTTAAACTTTTAAAGCAAGGAAGATCCTCAACAATATCTTAGAGCATTTAGACACTCTTGCTATTTTATTGCTTATGATGATGCTCTCCTTCTTCACACCTTTCCCAGGTCCCTATCTGGTCCAACATTATATTGGTACAGTGTTATTATCAATCATTCCATCTTTTATTTTAACCAATTAGCTCAAACCTTCTTAGATAATTTTTCCTTAAATATATCTAAGAAAGTTTCCATTACCGATCTCTACTACATTTGGCAATTTGAGGATGAGTCAATTATTGATTTCATGGCCCGTTAGAGAGGTTTGATAAACCAACTCTCTTTCTCTTTGCCCCAACCCAAGATGATTGAAATTTTATCTTGAGCTTGTGCCAAACATATTTCCTCCAATTTACAAGTTTAGATTTTCAAGACCTTTGATGAGGCTTTCACCATGGCATGGAAATTAGAGATTAGAGCCATTGATGAGGGGAAGCTAAAATTGAGAAACAAGAATTCTAGTTTCAAGTCAAATGAAACTTCCTCCTAAAATTTTTAATCAACCCAACTCTTATAATTCTTCCAACCAAAATACACAAAACAAAAACTATAACAACCAAAAGTAATACACTCCACTAGGGGAGTCATATGCTTAAGTATTGGAAAATTTGTTGAAATCAAACATCATACAACTTCCTCTAATTAAACCCCCACAACAATTTTACTCATCTCATCTTGTACTTGGCTAGTATAAGGAGAACAAATTGTGTGCCTTCCACCATGTCATTGGTCATGATGTGAGTAGGTGAAATACCTTTAAAAGCATTGTCTAAGGGTTGATTGACAAGGGGGAACTTGTGCTAGAGAATCCCAATACACCTCTAAATCAGTCGCTTTACATATTTAGACATCTTTTTCCTAACCATGCCCCTTCCATGAATATTGAAAATAATAGAGCAGAATCCTCTCACAACCATGAGGTTCATACTATTACTGTGGTTCTTAGTGAACTCATTGTTGAGGAAACCATTGCCTAAACCACTTCTTATTCCCCTCCACTTATTAAGGTAATGGATTCACCTTATATTCCTTTGGAAACCAAGATAAAAGAAGAAACCATTCCACTTTCTCCACTTAATGAGGTAGTGGAGCTACCAACCTCTAATTTGGAATACATACCAAAAGAGGCAACCATTACCACCATACCTTTCTCTTCCATCATAGAGAAATTGACCATTCCTTTGGAAAACATTCCTAAGGAAGAGGTCACTTTATTTACCCCTCCCATGGAGGAATAACCTTCCCAAACATTAGAGTTTTTAATTTAGTAAAATGCCAAGGTATCCACTCCCCTCTCTCAACCCATGGGTTTGTCATTTGAGATAAATATTGAAGGATACAAACCCATCTATAAGCATTTTTCTAGACTGGTTCAAAACTTGGAGTACCTATCCAAACCCAACATGGATCATGCCACATTTTTTCACCATCTTAGGCTCCTCTATCCAACCAAGTAAGAGTTCTCAACCAAACCATTTTCAACCCAACCTTCCACTTCCACTAGTCAACCCACCATCATCCCAACCAAACCAGTAAAAACCTCTACCTCTCAAACCATCGTTAAACTAACCAAACCAAATCCACCCAAAGTAACCCAAACACCTTCTACCATCCCAAAAAATCCCATAAAAAACATAAGCATGCTACCTACTCAGATATTTACTCACCTTCCATTAAAATTGTATTTAACACCATCTAGCCCACCAAAGAAACCCCATGCTAAGCCAACCAAGAAATTAGAGCCACTTAGGATCCTAAAACCCAAAACCTTGCCACCCATTTCTACCTTACCTTCCATTTTAGGACCATATCCTTCTTCCATTTTAGTACCTCATACTTCTATTAAGAAGACACGTCTCTTAAATATAACCCAAAACCAACCTCCTCTTTTAGCTACACCTCTACCTATTCTTTCCATGCCTTCTACCTCCAAACCCTCTACTAATAAACATTCTATTTCTAACCCTTCTATTTACAAACCACCCACTACCAAGCCTACTATTTATAAATCTTCTACCTATAAACCATTTACCTCTAAGCCATTAACTTCTAGACCATCTACCTCTAATCCATTAAATTCCAAAACACCACCCAACAAGAATATTCCACCACCTAAAACCCTTGTTACAAAGCCTACTCCTGAGAAATCTTCCACACCCTTATCACCTTTGCTTGAGTCTTACTCAACCATCCTATAAAGATTATTTTAATATTTTTTATTGACTTTGCCTCCTATAAAACCATTTTACCCCCATAGTCTTAAGCCATCCTAGGTTAATGATAATCTAATTTTCTCATACCATAGAATGCTAGGACATGATACATAGAACTATAAAGCTCTCCAAGTCCTAGTCCATCAGTAATGTGATGATGATGACCTATTTTTAAAAGAGCCTCCCTTGAGTTGATCACTAATCTATGAACTGAAAGTAACCACCCAACACTTAGCTACTCCCACACTCTCATCTAAGAGTGAGGAGTACTTGAAGTAGTCCTCTATCCAATCTCTTCCTCAAATCCATACCATCCATGTGGTCACATGATCACAATCCCAACAAAAGGATAAGGGGAAGGCAAAGGTGTCTATTCCATAGACATACCCTTATTCCACCACCTAATCACCCAACCAAATCCAATCACCTTCACCCAAGCCCAAGGTGTCCATCTTGAGTGCTTCCTAGCCCAACCCTTTTGAGTCAATCCAAATAGTAGTTCTAAAGAAACTTCACCAAACACCAGTGTAGATGAGTTTATATGAACTATTCAATACCTCACCCCATCGTCATTAGGCAATTATAGAGGCTTTGTAGACCATAGAGGTTAACTAGAAGATCCACAACCTCTAATAGCCTTTGTTGGATCCCTTTAACTTTTTACCCTTATTACCTTTAAGGATTCAAAAATACCCTCTGTTCATCCTCAAGATCTAGATCCTCTCCTTTTCATTACCACATACATCAGCTAGACCTACATCAAGAGGGTTATGATTGATGGAGGAGCTAACATCAACATTATCTCCTCCTATGCATATGACCAACTAAAATTACTAGAGAACATTATGTAAGAAACCACAATGGTGCTCTATTCCTTCAATGATACTATGGTAACAACTCTAGGAACTGTCATCCTCCACATTCATTTAGGACCTCACATGCTTCCTGAGCTCTTCTATGTAGTGGAAGGTAAGTTACAATAAAATATTCTACTTGGATGCCCTTGGATCCATTCCATGAATTGTGTGTCATCTACCCTACATCGGTGAATAAAATTTGAGTACAAAGTTCAAGTACTTACCATATAAGCTAACCTAAGTCATTTCACATCATGCAATATGACATATTGGCCAAATGATGTTCTCCTTCTCTTATCAACCAAACCTTCACCAATCAAAGACAACCCCACCTCTTTCACCAACCAATCCTTTAATATCTCACCCATCCCTTCTACCCAAATCCCCATGAAAGACCCCATAGAATCAACATTTCAATTTCTCTTACTTGGGGAGTATCACCTCTTGACCTTGGACACCTTTACTATTCCTCAAGAGTATAAGAACCTTGACCAGAACCCTGGTTATGATCCTAATATCAAAACCATTATTCATTTTAGGCCTCCCAATATCCAAACTAATCTTGTTTATGGGGGACTTGATCAACCACTTTTTTCCACCTCTACCTCCTCTTATACTCAACCATTCACCTTTGATTTCTCCTATCTAGATAAAATGGGGTTCGTCAAGACATACATCCATAGCTGTGTTTGGAAGTGATTTAATCTAGACATTATGAGAATGGATCACATGAGTTATTTCCATGCAAGACATAGAATTCTCATGAGAAATTTGGTATTAGATTCATCACACTTGAAGAGCTAACCAATTCACCCCCCATTACTGTTATTGATGAAAAATCTCCACCCTCACTAACCCCTTCACCATCAAAAGCTGAGGATTTTGAAATCATCCCCCCTAAATTTTTTTTGTCAACATGATTAGCCTTGGACCCATTACTTATCAAAAGGATGGGGAGACTGTAACCATTCCTTTGACTCATCCTACGATGGTAGAAGATGACTCTCCTACCATTAATATTTTTTAGTGTTAGGATGATGATTCCCTTCTTGCCTATCTTAGTGAAAAATATTCCTCTATCCATAAATATTTCCCTCCTAAGATTTTAACTATGTTGAATGAATCTACCATTGGTGTCAAATTGGGTACTCAAGATAACCCATGCATTGTCAAAATCAGCCAATCACTAGATTCCTTAGAGCTTTAAGATTTTCCCTTATTCTTGAGAAATTGTAGCATAGCATTTTCTTTGTCTTATAATAACATGTCAAGAATTGACCCTTCCATCACTACCCATAATATCATTACTATGCATAATTCCAATCCTATCAAGTAGAAGCTTCATCAGATGCACCCTTACATAGGCCTTCTTGGCAAAAAAGAGCTTCAATGCCTCCTATCTATAAATTTCATCCAACCCATTGACTTTCCCCAATGGGTCTCAAATGTCATCCCTGTCACCAAAGAATTAGGGGGACTTCACATTTGCATGGATTTTCATGATCTTAACCTTTCTTTCCCAAAGGATGACTTCCCTTTGCTAAGCATTGATTAGATTGTTGATCTTATGGCTAGCCATGAGATGTTATATCTCATGGATAGTTTCTCAAGCTATAATCAGATCTTGATTTCCCCTAAAAACCAACATAAAACTACTTTTATCACACCATGGGGAACTATCTACTATAGGGTCATGCCTTTTGGTCTAAAAAATGCTGGTGCGACCCATCAACATGCCATGACCTATATCTTCCATGACCTTATTCACAAAATTTTATAAGATTACGTAGATGACCTTTTTGGAAAATATAAATGCCATAAATATCATTTAGTAGTTTTTAAGGTTATTTTTGAATGCCTAATCCATTACCTTGTTCACCTTAACCCTAAGAAATAAATTTTTGGGGTCTTATCAAGAAAGCTCCTTGGATTTATCATCTCTCTTTGAGGAATTGAATTTTATCCCACCAAAATCAAAGAAATCCCTGACATGCCTCCTCTGACCCACCTCAAGCAACTTCATAGTTTATAAGGGAAGCTCTAATCCATTCATTGCTTCATCTCTCAGCTATCTGATAGATGCCAACCTTTCCATCACCTTATAAAAAAAGATGTATCTTTTAAGTTGAATAAGGACTATCAAAAGGCTTTTGATTCACTTAAAAAGTACCTTCTTTCTCTACCTATCCTCATTCCTCCTAAATAGGATCAACCTTTCTACCTTTATATTTTTGTCATCAACCACTCCGTAGGGGCAATGTTTGCACATCAAGATGAGCAGGTTAAAGAGGAAGCTATTTACTATATAAGTTGAATGCTTATAAAATATGAGACTTGGTAAAAATACTTAAAAACTTTTCCTCACCTTGGTCTTCATGGCCTCCAAACTCTGCCACTACCTTCTCAACCATAAGACCTGTGTCATAACCAACACCAACCCACTCAAGTGTATACAATCCATGCCATACCAAATCAATGTATGGCTAAGTGGATCATGATTTTAACTAATTTTGATCTTGATATCCTCTAGTAGAAGTGAATTAAAGGGTAAGTCATTTCCAACTAATTAGCTAAATCACCTTTGGCAAACAACCAACCTTCTCCTCTTGAGTTTCCCAATGAGTCCATTATGACCCTTCTTGAAGAGGACATCACCTATAAAATGACCATGTTTTTCAATGGATCAAAGTTTCAACATGGTTGGGGAGTTGGTACCATCCTTATCCCCCTTGACACTAAACCTCTTCCTTTATCCTTCAAACTTGACTTTGATTGTACTACTAATATGGCTAAGTACGAAGCCCTAGTGATAGGTCTCCAAACTAATTTAGCCTTGAGATTCAAGATGATTAGTGTTTTTGGTGACTCTTAATTCATGGTCAATCAAATCAATGGTTCTTATCAATGTAATAATGATGTTTTTTAATAGTACAAACAACTAGTTAATGTAGTCTTGGCATCATTTAAACATTACCTTATCCAAACCATTTCATGGTCTATGAATAAGTTTGCTAACACAATGGCTTCCCTTGCTTCCCAGATCCCATTCACACCTTTTGAATCTAAGATATTTATCACTATCCATCATCTTACCAAACCTTCTTATACCAAATTAAACTCTCCTTCCATCTATAATGTGGTAGAAGCCCCATCTGATCTTTGGTATAATCTAATCTTTGACTATCTCAACCTTACCATCATCCCTTTTGATCTTTCTAGGAATGGTTGAAGAGAATTCATTCATAATACCTCTCATTAAACCATACTAAGAGTAATTATTTACAAGCATGTCTTTGATGTTATTCTTTTCAACTACCTATGTAACCATGAGATCTCTCATGTTATCAATGAAACACATGATGGGATTTGTGGGGGAAATTTTAGTGGCCTAGCTATCATTAAATGTATCCTTCACTTTAACTACTATTATCCCACCATTAACTATGAATATTGTGATTAAGTGAATAAGTGTGTTAAATTTCAACAATATGCCAATTTACATCACACACCTAGTCATAGCCTCCAAGTCTCTAAGGAATATTGGCCTTCTCACAATGGGGATTAGATCTTAATGGTAAAATTAACCCCCCCATTATTCATAGTGACATCATTATATCATCATTGCAATAGAATATTTCACCAAATGGGTAGAGGTTATTCATCTCATCTAAACTAGGGCCAAAATGATCATTGACTTTATTAATCATAACATTGTATGTCATTTTGGTGTTTCCCATAAGATAATCATTGATAATGGTAAATATTTTAAGAATAAAAAAGTCCAAGGTCTTTGTGACATGTTTGACATTAAGTTAAGTTTCTCCTCACCTAATCATCCATAAGTTAATAGATAGGTTGAAGCTTCTAAAAAAAACTTAACAACATGCTAACTAAAATGGTTAATGCATTTGGTCAAGATTAGCATTTGCACATCCCTTTCACCTTATGGGCATATCATACTAGCATTCAAAACCCTATGGGTGCTACCTATTTCTCTCTTATCTTTAGAGTAGCAGTTGTCTTGCCTCTCAAAGTCCAAATTCCCTCTCTTTGCACATCCCTATAGGATATCATTTATGAGGGTGATTATAATCAAAAACATTTATCCTAGCTTGAGCTATTTGATGAGCATCATTTGACTACACTCAACCATCTTCGTGTTTACCAAGAATAAATCAAGAACTTTTTAAAAACACCTAAGAGAATGAGAATTCAATATTGTAGACCTCATCCTAAAGGAGAATCAGCATGTGATCAATATGGAGAAAATCAAGCAGGGAAAGTTTGATTTCAATTGGTTTAGACCTTATATCATTATGCATAAGTATGGATCAAGAGATTACCATTTATCCTCTTTTGAAGGGAAACTAGAATCTGAGCCTCTCACTACTTTGCATTTGTGTCCTTTCTTTTTTTTAACTAGATCAAACTCACCTTTTATCTAACTTAATCTTGTCCCTTGTTTTATGAGATTTTCACCTTCATCACCTCACTTTGAGGACTACTAATTAAAGCACATAATCATGTGATTTTCCATCATAGTTATAGCCTTAATCCTAAACATGGGTACCGTGGCTCTACCAATGGCATGATTTTAAAGGATACTTTTCATCCTTAATAGGATAGAATCTCATGGTTGTTGTCTCTCAAAAAATCCTCTCACCCACTATTTTAAGTTTCTTATGCTTTAGTTTTGACTTCATACAAGTAGGCCTTTTAGCCTATATAAGCAAGGATATGTCATCAAAAGCAAAAACATTAAAATTTATATGTCTTATGGGTCATCTCTAGTATTACCAGCCTATTCTCTTGAAGGATAGCTACCAAAACTAATCAAAATTGCTCAATGTAAGGTAGACTACTCTGTTGAAGGACAACTATCATAAAGTCTAAAATAATTTTTAAAAAGGCATAAACCACTCCCTTAAAGGATGGATAGGTAAACACATTTGTTAAAATTAAGCAATTTCTTGTAAGATTCTCACATTGATCAATTTCCTCAAAGCAATATCAAAAGACCCATTATTTGGAAGCCACAATCAACTTTCATGATTAGATTTCCTGCATCAATCAGTATACACCATAAATGACATAGATTTGTGCATATTGACTCTTTGGAAACCTAAAAAAGAGGTAAGCTGACCTCATAAAAAGGTTCCTTTATCATCCATCTCCCCTTTATACTGTCTATAAAACAAGTGATTTTGAGCTTACTATACACTATGTGATCAAGAGACTTTTTAACTAATTGGCAAACATTGATTCATAGCATGTGAAGGGATTAGTTCACAATCTGATATTATCTTTATTTTTTTTTGGTCCTCACCAACGAAAGATCATTATGTCTCCTTGTTTTTTACTACATTCATTAGATGTTTGTCTTTTGATTATTTGATCTTTCTTTTCTTTTCTCACATCTAGTTTTGTTGTCTAAACTTACTCTATGTGTTTTAAGATTAATTCACCTTCATCTAAGCAAATGCAATTCATTAAAAACATATAAAAGCAAATGTGTGTTTTATTTTTTGATTGCCTTCTCACCTTATTTGTTTAAGTTTTTTTAATCTTAAAACTATTTTAATGAATTAACATCTCATACATCAAACATCACTTCACCCTTCTAACTAATCACATCAACTAATCACAACCATTTTTCACATCTATAACCCTTTCATCATTTCTTTTTCAATGAGTCATCCACATATGTTATCTCTCACATGTTTATCTAGATAAGGAAGTAGAGATTCATTTAATTTAAAACATCTACATTTATAACAAAACATACATCTACTCATGAGATATGTGATAATCATAACATCATCATCATGTCTAATAGCATCATAAGAAACATCATGAACAAAAATAAATCATCTATAACCATAAGCAACATCCATAAAATCATAATCACATCATAACATCATAATCCTATCATAAGAAACATCATCACATCATAAATTAAATGATCAATAACCAATAACCATAAACCATAATCCACATCCATAACCATGATCACATCATGAGCTCATCATATAAATAATCATATATATGATAGAAATATTTGTGTCTCTTATAACAATATGTAAATCTCACTACATCAGCTTATAGGCTAGTAGCAAAATAATATAATACATTAAAATAGGCATCTCATAGGAGTCTATAGTGTAGGAGCACTATTACTCCCAAGAGCCTGTCTATATCCTAGCCCTATTTATGCAGCCGTAGAAGTTGCCCACTGACTCAGTGTCACACTACTAACTCCCCTAGTAACCAATGCTCTATACTCACCATATCAAGGCTCATCTGGAAGCTATCTAAATACTAATACCTCATAATATCTGAGCTCTTTGACTATGACCACATACCTTTCCACAATAATGGTCCTCAATGGTCTTGTAGGTGTTGGTGCCCACCCTCCTACCTATCTCAGAGCATCTCTCTCTTGTGTGACCAAGGATAACTATGCTCTAGCCTGATCCCTCTCTTGCATAAGAGTGGCCACCTAGCCCTATGCCATATCTCTCTCTAGTATCACTATTGTTAAAGCTACTTGTGTTATGGTTAGAGATACCCTCACTTGATATCTCTTTATAATAAGTGCCTACTTTTCAAGGGCATCCACTTCCATCTAGTCCCCATGCCCACCATGTTTACATTGAGAGTATATTGTACATCATCTCCACCAAATAATGTCACTTCATAATGCACTTTAAATCATATAAAGTAATCCAACATAACCCATACATCATCAATATCGATGGCCAATGGTAGCTCCTCATGATTAATATCTATCTCCTCAAGCTCTAGTAGAGGTAGTGGTACATTAACATCCTCTCTCCTATTCTTAGAAAATCACTAGGAACACCCTGAGTAAGCCCAAACTATCTCATGACCCTGTCAAATGGGATGAGCTCCACCCATGGTCTTGCCTCCCATAAATCCACCTATAATTATATAGTAACAGGGTCTACCTACCATGGCTTGCCCATGTTGGGAGTCTAGTATACAACCTCCAAATGACCTCTCCATACACTGGTGCTTCCAACCTATCCATATACCACTCTAAGTCTCATATTATTCCCCCTAGTGTTATAAGTGCATAATCATCTCTCTACCTCATAAAACCAACTCTGAAGTCCATCTAGGTCCATGTGTGCCATGGCAACCCACCTAGTCATAGCACTCTGATGTGCTCATATGCTTAGAAGTGCAAAATAAATTTGACACTGATACCATAATTCTTATTTATTCATATCCCTAGAGCTCTTAGTATATCTGAACTAGTAAAACTAGGAACCAAGCAAACATTGTTCGATTGATCATCATGTCAACAAGAACACCCAATAATAAAAAAGGAAATATACAACTACTATAATCTAGGAGTGCATAGTAAGTAATGGTTATCATCATCATTGTGATAATCCATATCCCCCCTATCCATCTGATACATAGTTTCATAATGGAATCCTCCTACATGCCACCTATCATGAATAAAGTTTGCATCAAATAACTAATCCATATACACATCTCACTCTTTGTTGTTAATATGCTCTATTGGCTCACCCCATATTGGTAGCCATAAAATCTGGTGAATACCTCTATTAAGATGGTAATCTCTCCATTAAGAAGCAATAAAATGTTATTAAATAGATTTCATCTCTTGATGAGGGCCACCAACATAGTCACATCTTTAGGCACATGTTGATAATACCTCATGCCTCTTAAGCCCACTGCAGTCATATATTCCCACTCCTAGTCTATCCTAGCCTTTCATACCTCATCTAGGAGCTAAGCACTTAGTCTTACATCTGTATCTGCTACCTCAACTACAAAGTTACATGTATACCTTAGTTTAACTTACCCATCAAACATTGCCTATATATTTTACATATTAACCCTCACCCCTACCTTAACTTATTTACCTAACATTAACAAATTCCTACTTGAACCATGTCTTATCTTAGGACCTATCCTACCTTACCTCCCATATACAACCCCAACCCTTACCCCATCTAAAATCCTTTCCAAACATTTAGCTCATTCATAATCTAGCCTTAACCCTATACCTCTTTTACACAATTCCTCACTAACCCTTCAACTTTTAACCCACACCTTGTAATGACCATCGATGATCAAGTGTCAATCGATGATGGTTCCTTATGGAACCATTTTTGATCAACCATCAATGTTTCAGTGGTAGACCACTAATATTACACACATAGATCACTTAATAGTCTCTTATCAATCGATGATAGTTAATAGAAACCATCAACAGTTATTATGTGGTGACTACTAGTGATATAACCTTAGGTTTCTCCTACCCAACCTTCAAACCACTCAATAAAACACCTAAATTTTACCTAAACCTCTAAAAACCTCCCCTACCTTACATACCTCAACCCATTTCACCCCGCTCTATAAATTTCATACCAACCACTAAAATTCCCCAATTTTCAACACCTAACCACCCACACAACAAAATAATTATAAATCATAATAAAAACTACAAATTTAAGGCACCCCTACCTCATTGTACATCTTCCATCATGGTGGATCCCTCAGAACCACCACTATCACATGACCTTGTAATCTACCCCTACATCACTACATCTTAGCTAGATTTTAAATCTTCTCTAGCCCACCTTGATCAACTTCCACCTCTTTAGTTAACTCTCGATCAGACACTACCCAACTCACTCAATGGGCACAAGATAAACCATCATCATTTTCACACAAGATAAAAATGGATTGTCATGGATTAATTTATTAATGAATAAATAAAACCCACTTTTGACCTTTTAGGGTTTCTTTTTGACCACCAATGGTCACCTTTGATCTTGACCATCGATGGTTGACCCTCTAGGGTTTTTCCATCCCAACCAATACTTTCCCAAAAAATCCTTTATCACAAACATGAGCCCAATGGAGATCAACTCCTTCTCCACCAACCAACCTAATAACATCACCTTGGTCATTTTGGCCCACCATTCACACTTTTTGTGATAACCTTTCCTTGGTCACTTTGATAGCATTAATTACCTTGCCATATTTGATGAACTAGCATTACTTTTGCACACCAACCATTTAGGTGCCTCAGATCATGACCCTCTATACTCTTGAAACCTGTGACCATTTTGTCTTCTTAGGATCACATCCTACCTTAGATAATTGTGAATACATTAATCTTGACTAGGAGACTTAAGTTTATAGAGTAACCCATATCAACTATGCCTAACATTGTGGCCTGGTTACCTTATCACCTATCCTTTTAATCTAACCTTATTATAAAACCTACCTCAACTATGATAGCCTAGTCTATGCATAATCTATGATGTTTCACTTTATCACATTCTTTGCACTTGTTCATGTTTAAATGCCCAACCAACCAACCTTGCCACCCACCTTATGACCCACATATATGCTTATCAAACCCAAACCTAACTCTATTTCACCTCATCTATTCTTGGTTTGAGGGGAAATACCTCCTCCCATATTCAGGGTAACACCTCCTCCCATATTCAGGGCATCTAACCTTCTACCAACTTCTTTATTTTTATTTTACAGCTTGTCGATACAACTTACACAATAAAAAAGGGCAAAATGTATACACTCAAAAATCATGTAATACATTTTTAGTCATTTAAGCATCCCCTAACCCTCTTTTTAGTTACCTTGGACCATTTTCTAACTTCTTAACTACCAAACACAAGTGAAAATGACTAATCTTAGCCATTTTAACTATATCTCTCTAGCTGTTGATAGTTGATGCTCAACCATCGATGGTTGAGCTAGACCACCAATAGTTAATTTGAAATCTTACATGATTAAAGAAATCAAATATAGTTTGAAACTCACTCATTAATTTCTAGCTATCTAATTTTAGTTTTCTATTTGCATGATCAATATATGATTATATTGTTTGATAAATAATTTATTAAACTCTTTGATTTGAAACTCCATTTCCTCTATATTAAGAGATAAAGAGAAGGTTGAAATCATCATCACAATCATCAAGATCAATTAGGAAGGTGCAAGATGTTCTGACTCTTTGGTGAATTTAAAAGATAAGTATTTATTTTTTTATCAAGATTCAATAATTAGCTCTAATTTTTTATTGCTTGTGTCTTTCCCCTTTATTTCTCTTTTACCTCACTTTCCTATGTTGGAGTTCTATAACTCTAGACATTTCACCTCCTACCCAAAAGCACCCATAGCCTATTTCACTCACCTAAACACCTAATCTCTAAACCAGATACCTATAAGTATTAATTCCTATCTCACAACCAATATTCAAACAAAACACCACAACTAGAACCTCTCTATAACTCCCTTCAATAGATCTCTTTTTCCAAACTAGATCCCACAGTAACTGTCGATGGTCTTACCTAACCACCAATAAATTTACTTAACCACTGATGGTTAATAACCATTGGTGGTCACCTAACCATCGAAGATTATACCCAGACCACCGATGGTCATTGTGTGTCTATTTTCACAATAGCAAGCTGATATGACCCATCTACCTACACCCAAATTCCACTTTTTGAGTTTTGTTTTATCACAGAACTTCAAGTTATTTTTTGAATCAATATTGAGTGATTTAGCATTAGTATTCAATTATTTATTGTTATTTTAGTCAATATATCACTTATTTATTTTCAATTATTTAATTTTATTACCTTTTATTATTTCATGGAAGCACCTACTTTTAGTATATCAGAACTTAAGTGTTTTAAAAGTGTGGATTGGCAGCCTCCAAGGAACTTGTGCTTCTTGGGTCTAGCTCATGCTAGGTAGTCCACCCTATTATCTCACTAATCCATTCTCTTCTAGTTTATCTCTTATCTACAAGTCATCCTCCCCAAACAAAAAGGGGTACCCATAATCATCTATATTCACGTTCATACAACACATCTAGGTTCTACTAGCCTTACCCTTATTTCAAGTTTTACATCATTCTTTCAAAAGAAAATAAAGCAAAATTTTAGTGAACACCTTAATTTTGCCAAAATTAATAATGAATTTAAATTTGGGGATTTTTATGAGGTTTCTATTGATTGTGTATCACTGATTAAAAGTTATGGGTTACATTGGATTATAAATGAAAGTCAAAACCCAATGGTGCCTTTCTGACAAGCATTATATGAAAACTTTGGTCAAAAATATTTTAGTGAAATTAACTACATCCTTGGGGGCTTACGATAACTATTGGTTGAAATTGGGTTTCTATTTTTTGTATATTGGTTTCCATACATGTTTTATTTAAATAGCCATTTATTGGATTCATTGATTGGAATCCACTATTGGTATTATTATTGAGTTAGTGATCCATTGAGAATCTATGATGGTTGTATGTGTCATTTACCTCTTATTTTAATGTTGAATTATTTGAATGTTAATCAACTAAGATTAATGAGTTAGGCTCATTATAAACCTTACCTATTTGATGAAAATAGCCCCTTGGTAACATTGTAACATTTGCTTGGTTATGAGCATGCCCTTTCCAAACTTATAGAATTAAATCAAACTTGATTTAATTTTATAAGTTCACCTAAAGGCCAGGAGGCTATCTTAATCTGCTAGGATCCTTGTGAGTTGCTTAATATTCTTTTGTGTCTATTGGGTTGTGACTATTATAAATGATTGATTGCTCAGTTTTTGCTGTGTGAGTTGTTCAATAGCTTAGTATCCCTTTTAAGTCTTCAAACTTCTTGCTTACTCTTTTTTCGAATCCACCACATCCAATTTATGGATGGGGTGGTTAGGGCCACTATATGGTTGGGCTCATTGGATTGAGTGTATGGGTTTACCCTCATGATAGTAGATGTGATTGTCTCTTGGATTCATGTGATGAAGGTATTTTGTATAAGATTCTTGAAATTATATTTCTTCTCATGGATTTACTAGAACAAGTTAATATGATTCTTATTAGTTAAATAATTTTTGTTAAATGCTATTGAATTATGGAATTTCTTCCTTTTTATATAATACTATTGGTTGTATTTGAGCATGTGATTGTACACTCATTTAAAAGATGTATAATGGTATCCTAGAATTTCATAGAGGACATTATTTTTCCTAAATCATGTTTTTTATACTATAATTAATTACATTAATTAATATTTTGTTGGCATTTTTAAATTGATTTTTTCACAAACATGTATTGTGAGATTTATAAAAATGTGTTGGTTGTAGGAGATGAACACCTGTAACCAGGTTGTATGTTTCTCTTATTATTTTGTGTGGCAATAAAATTTATGTATAGCCATGTTAAGAGGTTTTTACATGCATATTTTATATTTAACATCACTTTATAGCATGTCATGTGTACTTGTAATAGTTGGAGAAGTTGTGAATTAGATTATGAGTTGATTGTTTTGTGGTATGTATTTTATTTATGTATAATGTAATGGATGTAGCTTATAACCACATATAGCCATGTTAGATGATTTACTTCATTCTAATGAGTATAATAATATGCATTTATATCCATATAGTGTCTATCCTAAATTTTCATTGTGCCTTCACTCTTTTACATTTAATAATTTTATGTTGAAAGTAATCATTTTATAGTATTTGTTTTCTCTTGTAGCTAGAATTTAAGTTATAGCTATTTCATACTATAAATTGTTGGTCACATTCTTAAAAATTTTATTTTAAATAAGTTCCTCCCTTTAATTTTTTCTATGCTATGATATTGGTACTAATATGTTTCAATTAACAAACCATGTAGTAGTTAGGTTTCTAATGGAATTTTTGAACTTGTTTTTTTCCAATTTGTATTTTAATTGGGTATGACATATCAACTATAATGTACAAAAACTTAAAACTATGTAATGTAATTTATATAATCCATTAAGAGAAATAAAAATTTGGTATGGACATAAAAAGGGGTTTCTCTAATTATTGGTGTGTCATCATCCACTTGGATTATGGGTGAGTATGCTAGAAACAGTAATCTTGTGCTTAGATGAGACTATTCTGTAAATGATAGTAATTAATGTCTCATATCAATAAATGAGATTTAATTTTGTATAAACATGATATTATGGATGATATATAACATTTCATTACATCCCAAAGACAAACCTTTAAGTTTGTGGTGGCATTCTTTACATTGTGAATCATTACCATTCATGGACAAGTTAAATTTATTCTTACTCAGTTTTGTAATTAGTAATATAGAAGCTACATTAATGGAAAGTTTAATTTTTTAAAAATCCTCTAGTTTCCTTAACTAATTTTTATTCATTATGAAATGATGGAAGAGGTTACTTATAATATCATGGAGCTCTTATACATTTTCTACTCATACTATTACTAATTTGCCAATGCAATCTAATTAATCAAATGTTATTAAGTGGTAAGAGAGAACCTAATGTGAGGACCCAAAAAATTGGAAATTAAGATCTATCTTGGTGGGTAGTATTACAATAAATATTTTTTATTATGCATTTACATAATAATGTTCCCCATGATAAATTAGCATCTAGTTGAATGGTTCATTGGTTTTCTAAATTATCTCATAAGATTATGGCTTATTGATATACGTACTTTCTTGCATTAAAACTCATAAGGGGTAATCCTCTTTGGATAATAATGGTCAACTTGGGGTTATTGTATATAACCAATGAAATGATGGTTGTCTATAAATTGGAATAAATTGATAAGTTGGTCCTTAAGTAAAATAAATTCATAAAATATGAAATTATTATTGAAATTGATTTTTGTTTGTATACCATTATTCAAAGTAGAAAATCGTTGGAAAAGAATTAGATGGTAGGGTTTTTTAGGTTACAAGGACCTCAACCCAAGATTTATATATGCAATCTTGATGGGTAGCACCTACTTATATACCCTTATCACCTATAGTGCTATTGATTTATAGACACCTCTTGAATGTTAGAACCAAATCTAATGAGGATGATAGGATAGTTAAGTAATGTTAAGGATCCTTTAATGTTCCTATGCAGAAGTCAAATTGCACATATAGAGTTTGGAATTTATCCTTGTGTATTGCATACCAATACATCCCAAACTATATATTCTCAAAGGGCAACAAACTTCCCTATAGGATCTTTTGTGGATGTTTACCATTGTCTAAGTAGTCTTAACCCACCTCACATGGTTATGTATGTATGGATGTGTGTATGTAATAAATATGTTTCCTATGTATTTACTAGATGTGTAGTGGTACCTACATGGATCCTCTTTCTACACTCTAATAAGGAATCTCAAGTGTTTTTTTGGGTTATTTCAGCACTTTACTCATCCCTTCTCTAAATATCCAGTAACTTATATTACAAGTGTTACCTCTTCACACTTGGACAATAAGCAAATTATTTAACATTGAAAAATTCCTCATACTACCTACTACTACATTTATCTACCATAATCATACACATGTTCTCTAGATTTAAGAATTATGGTTTTACAATATCATTTGAGATCCTACATAGTTCATCCTCTTCATTGAGTTCTATTTTATTTCACCCTTGTATTCTCTATCCACCTTCCTCATGATGGAGATCAACACTTAGCTAGCTACCTCTTATTCAGTGCTCTACTAGCTCTTTTTCTATCACTTAGATCTCACTACTTATAGGACTTAACCTGCTCTATTATTAGATGATGTAGTAGTGATCAAGGTTCCTAGTGAAGGGATGCCTTAACCACACATCCTAACACTCTCACAACCACTCTTGCACAATGGATTCATATAACTTATTCTTTTCATTTATTGAATCAAGGGTTTTAATATATTCTAAGCTTATCAACTATTACACTAGATCTCTAAGCTCTTATAATCTAGTCCTCAGTTTTAGATCTCTCTCTTAAGAGTCTCTTAGATCTCCATGGTCTTTCTCAATGTTACATTCCTTATTTTTATTGATCTCATTATAATTCTCTTCTTATCTATAATCTAGAATAATCTTCTTAAATAAGTGAACCTCCTTTAACTAACCTTACATCTCTTTATATAGCATTTGACCCTTAGTCCCTATAAATTTTCCTCGATGTGGATCCAAAAATCTCAATCAATTATGTACCATGTATCTCTATCATTTATGAAAAAATTTGTAAGCCTACTCAATAGGAATATCCCCTATGAGTTTTTTAGGTAAACCAAATCTTAATTGCCTAACAAGACATATATGCATGCCATCTAACTTCACCAACCCCTATCCTAACATTTACTTATATTATATGCAACTAGTTAGACATCTAGATGTTTATAAATAGGTATACAAGGGTTTTCAATGTTGCATATTATTTAATGTTCTACCTATGCCACATAAAATCATATACAACTCAATTATATTGTTCATGTCTCTTATACATGTGCACTAATATTTCCTTACACACCTCAATGCATGAACACTATTAATATGTACAACTATTATAGATAAATAAATGTAGCCTTGATATGATCTCACCCTAACAAACTACACAACTACACATGGATAACCTTGTAAATCCTACATAACCCATAACTTTTACTAAAATGGCATGTTGAATCATTCACATTCAGTTATAAACATTGCATGTATCTATGTCTTTGCATTCCCTTAAGAAGTATTTATGCAATATAACTTATGTAACCATCATCTTTGTATTACTGTAAGCCTTGTGCATAGTTTCATTAGTTATTATCTATAATTCTATCATTCTGCACATTATTATTTAAGCCTCAACTTGACCTACTCTAAAAATTCAGCATTATCTTCTTTACTTATATGCACTCCATGTCTTCACCAAACCCTATCCATATCATGCATCTCAAACATCTATGTTCTTGTTATTTCACTCAAGATCTTGCACAACTACACAATAGATTCTCTCTACTTATATTAGTTTCTTTATTTAGTGTGCCAACTTTTGCTTCTTCCTTTGCATCATTCTAAGTGCCCAAAACTTACTCTTTCACCTTCCACATTGTAACTTCCATAAAACTAGGCTTGTTTACCCTTAGAGATGCAATATTATTTATTCCCTAGGGATGCTCCTACATCATTATATCCACATATATGTCAAATTTTAATATTTGATATGATATAAATATATAACCACCATAATAATATCTTGTTATATTTGTGAAAGGGTCCATGATAATTAGATTTGGTAAAATTTCAAAGATCTGTGAATAATTAACTTCAATGCTATCATATACAATTGTATGTGCATACCTATGAACTTTTAAATCAATAAACAAAACTATATCAAAGTAGAATGAATATCAATATATTAATGAAGCTCACATATGGAGTAAGGCCATTTACAAGGAATTTAATATGATAAAAATACTATGGATTCTTAGTATATTACAATATAGGATTAGTCTTCACTTTTTACATATAACTTATTATATAGATAAGTAGGGGGTTTAGGGTTAGAAGGAATCACTATCTCTTAGGGATATTTCTCAAAATAGGTAAATTTTATTTTGAGGATAACCACTAAAGACATTCCTATTTATAATTAACTTTTATATAAGTTATTATAAATAATTATGAATAATAATGTGTACATAAGTTGTGTTTATCCATAAAGAGTACATCTTAGATAATAAAAAAGTGTATGTCATAATGTAAACGAACATCCCCCCTTAAGATAGATAATGAAACTAAGCTAACCAAAGTAAGCTTAAAAAGTATGTGTTAGGAAATAACTTTGATTACCATGTGGGAAATGATCTAAGATCATGAAAGCTAAAAAACTCCTTAGAGTTTACTGACTCCTTTAGACATAAAACACTCTAAATTTAGATGATGAAATAACAAAAAATATTCCATATTACATCCATATCTAATCAAGAGGTCAAAATTAATCTATCATATCAACACATCAAATTGAATCAATATACAAATGGAGATGAGGGATATAAATAACTTGTGCACTCCCATTTACCTATTGGCCACTTAAGTGGAACATACGATTGGCCCACGTAGAGGTGACATTGATAAGTGGTATGATCATTACACACTCACTTATCCTATTCTAAGCCTAGAGAAGTCCAATTAAGCACACTTAACATAAATGAGCTAACTTAAGTTAACTTGATATTAATGCATATATAATAATACACCAAGACTCCTCCTTGAGAGAAAATTATGAATGCTTATACACAACAAGAAGGCTAAAAATTCTCTGAAAATGGGTCATAAAAACTAGGCCTATTAAGGTACCCATATATATTAAAGTAAACTATAAAAAATGAGACACACGACAAGGGTATCCAAAAAATATAGTAAACAACATAAGTGACTGGAGGTGATAATATATGCCAAAAGGAATCCCAAGAAGTAGTATAACATCATGCTAAAAGAGGATGGGCTTATCCATCACTGAAGAGAGTACAATAAATATGTTGATTCATTTATGAAGAAAGTGTATTGGGTGGGCCTAATCCATCAATAAAAAAAGTATAAGTGAATATTCAATTGGTTAAAAAATAAAATCTACATGAGTGGTTCAAATCCACTACTCGATCATTGAATAACACAAAGAATACATTAGATATACTAGAATATATCCATACAATAAGACTATCAATTTTCCAAATGACATGTCAAAAATTAAAAAAACATTCACCAAATAAATTCAATCGACTAAAGATATTCTAGAAGAAGATGTTGAGATGTTCCACCATAAGAATAAATAAAGGAGATAAACACAATACATAAAGAAAGCAATATAACCTCACACACCCCCATAATTCTAAATGGGTGGAGTGGATGAAAATATATGTATTAGTGGCATGAATCCACTACTATAACATTGAATAATTGAAAAATGTGAGTGGTTTAAATCCACTACTCTAACATTGAGGAATTGGTAAATTTTGGGTATGCCAAACGGTAACACTATCAAGTGAAGTGCTAAAATACCAAAAAAAAATCTCACAAATAACTTGAAGTAGACAAAGAGATGTTATGACTTCAAAAAAATCATCTTGTCAAAAAAAATCATCATAAATATGATATTTGATCTAAAAAATGGAGGGTTACTTTAGATTTTTGAGTGGGTTGATCCATGATCATGGATGTGTAGAATGGGAGTCAAAACATGGATAAAAACTCAAGATAATTATAATAGTGGTTTGAATCCTCTACTAAAACACTAAGGAGATGTTGAAAACTAGAATAGGTCTCATAAATAGCTATCAAGGATAGAAGTAACGGTGATGTGAAAGAAAAAATACCTAACAACTATTATAAGAACATGGTGTAAGACAAAAAACACACATTCATTAATTTAGAAAGGTTGAAACAAAAATCCCTCCATGGTACTTTATAGATCACTTTGATTACAAGATAAATCCTAATTTATTAAAAAATACAAAGAAGACATGATATACACAATAATATCTCCATTTTAGGATATTATATATTTATCAAGACAGGTCATCATCAATATGTGATTTCATTCAAACAATGGATCACTACCAAGCCATATGAAAAATTATGTGGATGATGTAGCTCAAAGGTAGAAGAACCACATTGGTAAAATCCTCACAAAGAGTGTTGATTATTCCACCATAACTAATTTAAAATTTATCCCAAATGAACATGGATGGTAAAATAATATGCCTACATGTGATTATATTCCACATGTACAAATGAGGCATATAAGGTAACATCTTAATTTGGAACTGTGTTCTGAATATCATGCCTAAAAAAGCAATCATAGGGTTGTCATGCTTGATAGAATGTGTAAAAAAACTCATGTCATCCTATAACAAAAATAGGATTTGAGCACACATGAAGTTCTCCCAATGAAGAAACACATTCTCACTAACCAATGCCTTATTGAGAAATCCTGCCAACAAGTTGGATGGGGGAAATAATGCCTTATAAGTTTTCACCAATATCCCTATTAAGGTGAATCATGAAACAAATTATACACAAACCAAAACCAGTGGTCTGATTCTCAAATGAGCTAAGTGCATATGTATATGGATCTAGAATTGGGTTTTAATATATGAAATAATAAGTGTATAAGATACAAAATTCAACTCATGATTTTTTAGGTCAAAATCTAATAGTGCATCATGAGGACGTGTACTAAAGTCATGGACAAGTAATGTGCCACATTTTTGACTAGATTCACTAGAATAAAAATAAAAAGTATTAAACACACCCAAGAATAGTAAGATATTAAATTATGAAATAGAAAAAATGATTTAGAACCTCTCATTATATGCTTATATAGTATAGTGGTGGAACAAAGTGACCGCGACAAGGGGTAGAGAAAATAAGTAACAATGGTAGATACATGGAAGTAATGACATAACCATTTGGTGATTAACCATCAATAGGGTATCAAAGGCTAACATGTAGGTAAAAGTAGTGTACACATGTCTATAAGATTCATATCAATCATATATCTTGTAAAATAAATAAATCCACAAAAAACCCACAAAAATTACTTTCTTGTATAATAATAATTATACTAGAGTGAGATTTGGAGACTCCTAAAAATCTAACCATAAATGTCAATATAAAAAAATATTATATTACTATCAATCATTAGTTTTTGAACATTTTGGATACATTGGTCAGGATTAAATCACTCCAAACTTCACCTATAAAAATCTTCCCTCAAAAAATTCCCAAAAAGGTAGATCTCATGCAAATGAAAAATAAAAAATATGGAATTTTTGGAAACCAAGAAAGATGGGGAATTAGAAAATGGATTAGAAATTTAGTAGTGTGGGAATGTTGAGCATGCATAAATACACAAATGATCATCTGAAGGAGAATGGATCTTGTACCATGTTAGAAAAAATCTATAATACCATATTAGGACATGGATATAATCACCATGTGGGAAATTTTCTAAAATCATGAAGGCTAAGAAACTCCTTATAATCTTATCATGTCATTAGATATAAAACACTTTATAAATTGATGAGAAAATAATAGAAATAGATTATGATACTCCCCTAACCTATCACATGTATGTGGATAGTATTAGCTGAATTGTGGCTTAATTATCACTCTTTGATGTTATATTACACTTATCTATGCTTTATTTTGATTAGTAGGTCTGCCTATGGAGTAACCATGGCCTAGATAGACTATATATAGGAGGTAGTGGGTAATCATTTATCATCATATTGTGAATTCTGCTCTTATTGAAGCTTGTGGAGGTTGCCCCCTCGAAGTGGCTTATCTATTATCATATATTTGGATATATTTCAGTCATATTTGGATATAATTATGATATTATAATTAATTATTGAAGTAATTTTATTACAAGTGGTATCAGAGTTGCGATTTGGGCAATCTTGTGGGTGAAACACTAAATTTTTAAATTTTGTGATATATAAAAAAATGTTGCGAATTTCTCTATAAAATTTTTAATATAGGTGAATAATAATCAAATTAAACTTCCATTAAATTTTCAGCTCATTTGGATCTTTTTTACAAAATTTATCTCTATTTTATGGTTTTTCATAAAATTGCTCTATAATGCGCAATTCAAAGAATTTTTCTGAGTTATTTACATTTTTGGAAATATTAGATAAATTTGGATATGGTATGTTTTTTGTATATTTTTATTTGAGGCTGACATAATTCCAAAATTTCTTGGTCAAAGTTGGGTCAAAAGTGCCAATAAGGGTCGACATCGTAAAACCCTTTTATGGCAGGTCCACAAACTCGGGGCCGAGGAAAGGGTGCTAAAACTCCAGGTAAAACTCCTAACAAGGAAGAGATGGAGTTAGAAGGGGGATGTACTAGACCCTTTATACTAGGGTTTTCTGACATAGATCACAAAGTGAGCCAACTTGACTATAGTGTGCAAGGCATTCAGAGTGAGGTGCAAGACATACAATCTAATATGCAATCCATACAAGATAGTTTAGGAGATATCATGATGGCTTTGAACATTAATCAGTCAAATCATCAAGCAAACTCTATTTCAAAAACCCACCAGGGTGGTTCTCCTAACCAGTCTACTTCAAATCTAACTCTATGGCCACATAAGAACCTATTACCAAAGGTGGATATGCGTAAATTTGATGGAAAAGATCCACTCAATTGGATCAACCAAATGGATATTTGTTTTGACCTACATCAGATTCTAGGTGGACAAAAGGTTACCATGGCATCTTTGTATCTTGAACTTGATCAATTCATTTGGTATTGATGGTTGTGTGCTCAAAAGAAAAAGATGACTCTCAATGTCACTTGGTCAGTTTTTACAGAGGACCTACAATTACACTATGGCAATAGTGTGATAGAGAATTACTTCAGCCAACTGGAAAAATTGTGAAAAGCTCACTTCATCAAGGATTATATTCATCATTTTCAGAACCTATCTTTACGTGTGGAGACAATTTCTAAAGCAAACTTGAATGACCTATTTTTGGGTGGACTCAAGGACCACATTCAACATGAGGTACGCATGTTTAATCCACTTAATATTTCTAATTCTATTATCCTGGCATGTAGAGCTAAGGAAAAATTCATAGCCAATAAGAAGCAGCCATTCACTCACTTCAAAGATCATAGCATATCGTCACCAACATTTCCTCCACCTACTAGATTGACCCCTAAGAAAATTGAAGAGAAGCGTGTAAAAGGATTATGTTTTGGTTGTGACAGCAAGTGGAGTAAAGGACATAGATGTGCTGAGAAGAAGTTATTCTACATTGAGGGACCAAACGAAGATGAAGAAGCAGATAATGCCTCCAATGATGATGAGGAAGATATAGAGGAGGTACCTAAAGATTCCCAACCAACAATCTCTTGTCATGCACTTGAAGGTATTAACACTCCACAAACTCTTAAGGTAGTGGGTTTCCTCAAGAAATAGAAGGTGATAGTATTGATTGATTCAGGGAGCACACATAACTTTATAAACCATAAGTTGGCCACTCGATTGAACTATTTCATCTACCCAGCACCAAAATTTCAGGTCATGATTGCAGATGGTGGCACAATTAATTATTCAGGCAAATGCCATAGTATTAAGCTTACTATGGGTGGGTACAATCTCAACTCTCCTATGTTTGCTATTCCCATGGGTAACACAAACATTGTTTTGGGAGTCCAATGGCTCACAACCTTAGGTACCATTGAGATGAACTTCCAAGAACTATTCATGCACTTTCATTCTAAAGGTAAGAAAATTAAACTACATGGATTACATGCAAAATCTCCACAATTGATCAGTTCACATCAGATGACCAAGATGCTAAAAAAGGGGGTAGAGGGAATTATTGCATGATTATGCTCCATAGAAGTTCAACCCACATAGGTATCTACACATCCTGATATATAGATAATTCTTGAGGACCACTCATCTATTTTTGGGGCCATGCCAAAAGGACTACCACCAAAAAGAGAACATGATCATGCCATTCAACTAATTCCAGGTAGTCAACCACCAAATATCAGACCATATAGATATCCATATGCACAAAAGAGTGAAATTGAAAAGATAGTCCATGAGATGTTGGAGGCAGGGATCATCAAGCATAGCCAAAGTGCATATTCATCACCAGTGGTCATGGTGCAGAAGAAGGATGACACATGGAGGATGTGCCCAGATTATAGGGAACTCAACAAGTACACCATCAAATATAAGTTTCCTATTCTAGTAATTGATGATTTACTTGATGAGTTACATGGTGCTAAATATTTCACAAAATTGGATCTTCGCTCGGGGTACCATCAAATTAGAATCAAGAATGAAGATGTTCATAAAACTACTTTTAGAACACATGAGGGCCATTATGAGTTTTTGGTAATGCCCTTTGGTCTTACAAATGCACCATCTACTTTTCAGAGCTTGATGAACACTATTTTAAGGCATTTTTTAAGGAAGTTTGTGCTAGTTTTCTTTGATGACATATTGATTTATAGTCAGACATGGGAAGCACATCTGCAACATGTGAAACAGGTGTTGATAGTTTTGGAGAAGCACCAAATTTATGTGAATCCATCTAAATGTGCTTTTGGAGTACAGGAGGTAGATTACCTTAGTCACATTGTTTCCCATGAAGGTGTCAAAGTTGATCCCCAGAAGATCAAAGCGATAATGGAATGGCCCATGCCAAAAACTCTCAAAAACCTTTGAGGGTTCCTTGGACTAACAGATTACTATAGAATATTTGTGAAAGGTTATGGCAGCATAGCATCTCCACTCACTTCATTGCTAAAGAAGGATGCTTTCCATTTGAATGATGATGCCACCAAAGCATTTGAGAAACTAAAAGTAACTATGTGCACCACTCCAGTTTTGGCTACTCTAGACTTCTCACAGACATTCACTATTGAATGTGATGCTTTTAGCTCTGGATTGGGGGCAGTACTAATGTAAGAAGGAAGACCCATTACATTTGAAAGTCATCAATTCAAAGGTAAGAATCTACAAATACCTATCTATGAGAAAGAAATGATGGCTATTCTTCATGCATTTAAACAATGGAGGCCTTATTTGATGGGTAGACACTTTAAGGTGAAAATGGATCATGATAGTCTCAAATACTTTTTGGAGCAAAAATAATCATCTGAAGAACAACAAAAATGGGTAACCAAAATGTTGGGTTATGATTTTGAAATCATCTACAAGAAGGGTAAAGATAATGTAGTAGCATATGCACTATCCAGACGGGATGCATCCACAGAAGCATTACTTTGTGCAATGTCCATGTTGCAAGCAAATTGGGTGGATGAAGCTAGGTTAGAATGGGAGCAAGACAAGGATACATAGGTTCTGATTCAGAATCTCTAGCAAGGTAATTTATCCTATGACAAATTTTAATGGAAAGGTAATGTCCTATGGTATAAGGGTAGGTTATACTTGTGCAAAAATTTAGAGCTTAAGCATAAGATTCTTGCAGAGTTGCATGCATCTCCAATTGGGGGACACTCAGGGTTCTTGAAAACTTATCATAGAATTAAGAAAGAATTATTTTGGGAAGGACTCAAGGGAGATGTACAAAATTTTGTGGAAGAATGCTTGATATGCCAATAGAATAAAGGTGAAATAGTTAAGACCCCAAGTTTGTTACAATCGTTAGCAATTCCTAGTCAAAGGTGGGAGGAGGTTTCCATGGATTTCATCACTGGGTTGCCTTGTTCTAAAGGTAAGAATGTTATTTTGGTCATTGTGGATAGGCTTACAAAATATGCCCATTTTTGTGCTCTCTCACACCCTTTTTTAGCAAGTACAGTAGCAGCTATTTTTATGGAAGCAGTTCTCAAATTACATGGAACCCCAAAAATAATTGTAAGTGATCATGATCCTATTTTCACTATTAATTTTTGGACTGAACTATTGTCTTGTTTGGGTACTCAGCTAGCTCATATCTCATCTTACCACCACCAATATGATGGAAAAACTAAAGTGGTTAACAAATGTTTAGAGGGGTATCTCTATTGTTTTGTATCAGATAAACAAGAACATTGGGTTAAATGGCTACCACTTGCAGAATGGTGGTATAACACATCTTTCCATACCTCTTCTAGAATGTCTCCATTTCTAGCACTATATGGTTACCATCCACCTTCCATCACTTCTTCATTAAAGGTGCACACCAAGGTTTGAGATGTGGAAGAGCACATTCAACATCAACAAGAGGTTTTGGCTAGTTTGAGAGAGAATTTGGCCTTGGCACAAAATAGGATGAAGCAAAAAATAGATCAACACCATAGTGAGCAAAATTTTGAGGTGGGTGATTGGGTATTTGTTCATTTGCAGCCTTACAAGTAGATGTCCTTGAAGCAACAAAAAAAGGACAACAAACTTGCTCCTAAGTATTATGGCCCTTATCAATATCTACAAAAAATTAGAAGTGTGGATTACAAGCTCGAGTTACCTCATTCATCTCACCTACACCCAGTATTTCATGTTTCTTGTTTGAAGGTCATTGGACAGAAAGTTTCCACCCAAACAGAGCTCCCAAAACTAGATGAAGAAGGATGAGTCATTTTGGAACCAGAGAAGATCCTCCAAACACATACTAAGAGGTTGAGAACTAGAGATTAGGGAATATTTGATCAAGTGGAAAAACCAAAGCAGCGAAGATGTAACTTGGGAAGGTGAAGATTTTCTGCAACAACATCCAGAGTTGTTCAACATTGAGGACAACATTGGTTTGAAGGGGAAGGGCACACTACACCCCTAACCTGTCACATGTATGAGGATAGTATTAGCTGACTTATGGCTTACTTATCCCTCTTTGATGTTATATTACATTTATCTATGCTTTATTTTGATTAGTAGGTCAGCCTATGGACTAACCATGGCCTAGATAGACTATATATAGGAGGTAGTGGGTAATCATTTATCATCATATTGTGAATTCTACTCTTATTGAAGCTTGTGGAGGTTGCCCCCTCAAAGTGGTTTATCTATTATTATATATTTGGATATATTTCAGTCATATTTGGATATAATTCTACTATTATACTTAATTATTGAATTAATTTCATTATAGATTACTCCATGGTACATCTAGATCCTATCAAGATGTCAAAATGACCATGTCATATCAATACATAAAATCAAATAAATATATAAAGGTATATGATGGGTATAAATATATTGTGCAAAGTAAATCTCCCATTTCCCTATTGGTAACTTAAGTGGCACATGTCATTGTCCTATTTAGAGGTGGTATTAATAAATGGTGTTAGCATTAAATTCTCACTTATCATATTTTAAGCTTAGATAAGTGTGACTAATCATACTTAGCATAGATAAGCTAACACAAGTTAGCTTAATATTAGTGCATATTTAATAATGCACCAACAATATGTTAACAAGTTTTCAAGAATTAAATTTGTGTGATAAAGTACACCCTCCTTAAAGAATATGCCATATTACATACCCATGTATAATAAGTATAAATAATGAAATTATTATAAGAATAATTTAATTGAAGATGATGTTTCTAAAGCTATAAATCACAAAATATCTAATGTTCAAGTGTATCATAATAGGCATAGTCTGATGTGCCATAGAATCCATTGCTTAGATGTTCATGAATATTAGATAATACTAAGGTATTTATGAATGTAATTCCATCCTATCCAAATACATATGTTTTAAATCACTATAACTTCCATTTCAAGAATGAAATCATGATGTGTATGAGAAAATATTAGAAACTATAGAACGTTAAACATAAAATACACATTGAACCACTGAAAAATGTATCTTAGATGATCTACATGAGTGGAAAAAATATGCAAAGTGTTTTTATGTGCTTACCAAATTTTTAAGAACAAATTGATATACTCAACTAAAACCATCCTAAATATGTATCTTGACAAAAACCATAATGGTACCCATGTACATGTGACGTATTATAAAATATGATTTTATGGCCTAAGTAAGGCTAAAAGGGAAAATAATGTAAACTATTTTAGCTCAATAAAACCACTGTGTTATCTATATTTTCATTAATTCTAACCTAAATAGGATGAAAGTATAGAAAATTTAGATTGAATAAGATATAAAATTCACATACAAATTTGAGTGTAACTAGCAGATTTTTATTGATTAATTGAAATTTAATTTTTACAAAAAACACTAAAAGAACTAGTTACTTTGCTTGTTTCTATAATTTTTAGGTCTATGATACTTTGAATTTTTGAATTTCCTTTTTTATATTTTCATTAATTTCAAATGGATAATTCAACTAGGAATTTAATTGGGTTTAGCTTATTACTTAATTATGATTATCCTTTTAGCATTTCCAATATTTGATTTAAGTATGAAAGTGCCCCACTTAATAGGTCCATAGGCAAAATTGATAGTTTTGATAATGCAAGGTGATTATGAATGAATTAATGAGAGGTTTTTGTTGCATACGATAGGTTACCCTAATTAAGAATGTCTCAACATGATTCTATGATTTGATGAATGATACACAAGCAAATTTGGGATGTTCATTAGTTATTAGGCTTAATTTGCAATGCTTGGTAGGGCTCAGTCTGAAGTCTAGTTGAAAGCTAGTTATGGCTAGTTTTAGGTGTCTACAATTTGCCCCTATTTGGGAAGGCATTGAAATCTATAGGCACATTAATGTATTCTTAGAGAATGAAAAGGTCATGTATGCTTATGTATTCAATGATAATGGATGAAATATAGATGCCCCCTTGAGGGAGTGATTGGAAAAAAGGGTCGGTTATTGGTCCCTTAAAAGGATGAAATGATGGGACCAAAAAAAGGTAAAATGGATGAAAGAGATTGATTTTTCCATAGGCAATTATAATCAATGGCATATGGAGCTACCCAGTTAGGGTAGACAAATAGGATGATTTACCCATAGGTGGTTATAATCATCGGCATATGTGGGAAAAAAAAGGTAATGATTTTCCCAAATGCAGTTATAATCATTGAAAAAACCTTAGGGTAACTTGATAATGATTTTCCCAAAGGTGGTTATAATTATTGGACGAATAAAAACATACCCCAAGTGGGAGGATAGAGATAATGGTTTGCCCAAATATGGTTATATACATTATCATAATGAAAATTTACCCCAATTGGACATAAGAAAGATAATTATTTTTCTAAAGGTGGTTATTATCATTAACCTCCAAAATAAGTCAAAATTCAATTATTTCCACATATGTGGTTATAATCATCAGCTTTGTGGGTGGGATAGTATACAATGATTTGCCCATAGAAAGTTATAATCATTGGTATCCAGATCATGTAAAAATGATAATGGGGCTTACAAAATGAATGTGAATTCATTAAGATTAATTTGGAACAAATGAGAAAGATGAATTTGGGCAACCTGCTAGTAGGGAGTTGCTCATCTGAACTAACAAGGGTTAAAATTATTTCATGAGTTAATTAATCTATATGTGGGAATGATTTGGGTAGATCAGGAATTTTAGGTGCCAATTAGTATCATGGCCTTATTTTTTTTGTAGACTTATTGAGCTAATTTTTTATATACCATGTGATGGTAGGCATCATGATAAAACACCATGGTGACATAACCTGAAATATGCATAAGGACTGACACATGATCCAACAAACAATTAAAAGTAATACACCAATGATAAAAACCATGATGATAATGTTGATGAATGAATATGGATGGATTCAAGAATAATATGTAAAGAATCACCCAATGAACACACATAGAGTGAATCAAGGCATAACAAGAAGTGAGCAAATAAACAAACAAGCAAAGATTAAACAACAAACAAATAGCATACAAAATAATCAAAAGAACATAAAACATAAACAATAGGTATTCAAAGTGTTAACACAAACATAAGATAAATAATATGATGATCATTGACCCTAGGTGAGAGAATACAATTAAACAAAAAAATAATATGGGATAAGAAAATAAAATGAAGGGGGTGGTTGAGCTGACTCCATATGCACTAGGCAAGTGGACATTGCCTACATAGTTCCATGGATGCAAGATCCAATAAAAAACTTTAGCCCAAATGTAGTTCTCTCAAGAAATAGGATAAAATAAAATATGAGAATAAACATGATTGTTATTATAGAGCAATATGGAAATGGGCTCACAAAATGGTAAGAGCATGGGATGCTAGGCCAATAAGGATGGGGAAACTAAATGACAAGTGGTTGCTTTTGAAGTAGCTAGGGATCCAAAAGTCCTTAAGGCAAATAAATGGTTAATTTTAAGATTTTATAAATCATTATACAAATGTTTTTGGAATTTTTTAAGCATCTCCACTCAATAGAGAATGATGAGATACTAAACGGTTCATGCTCACAAAATGGCGAGAGTGTTCAAACTTAAAATTACTTACAAAATGGTGAAAGCATGGTAAAAGGGGTAACTAAGATGAAATCAATGTGAATCGATTATTACCTACTAGTCCAAATATGGGACCTCAAGTCATTTTAGTTCCATCTTACAGTAGAGGAATCTGATTAGTATAGTAGTAAAATTTCAAACAAAATAAGGAAAGTAGGCAAATGGTACAGTAAGGCATAGGAATAACATTGTGTTACTTCAAGGCATGATAAATAATGTTGTCCCTAATTTTCCCATAGATAATTATAATTAGGAAAAAATGACATAATTCAATGACACTAATTTTCCCATAGATGGTTAGAATTAGTAGCATGATGGTGAGACACTGATTTTCCCAAAGGCGATTATAATCAAGCCTACTTGGTATAAAAATAATAATAAATGAAGGATGAAAATGCCAAAAACACTATCATACTATCCCAAAATATGGCCTATATCTAGAATGTTAAATCACCTACTAAAACTTGACTTGAATCTTCTTGCTAAAAGAAACCATGAAACCAATGGAATGGAGCCAAGGTCAAAGGGATGGGGTAGGGTACTTGGAAACAACTCTGTCGATATAAATGGTATGGTACAAAAAATAATGTTAATGTGGTACAATGGAAATGGGCCTCATATAAAATTCTTCAATATTTTCAATCAAAGTAATGCTTGAGGTGTATAATGTTTATTGACTCATCAAGTCCAACCTTGTCTGGTTTAGCAAGTTTGTATGCTCCAACACCATAATTTGTAATAATTATGAATGGGACTATCCAGTTGGGTTTGAACTGACCCTTGTGTTTCTTTTTGGCCATGGTATTTTGTTGGTTTTATTTAAGAACAAGATCACAAAGTTTGAATTCTCTATGTATGACCCACTAGTTATAATGGCCACAAAGTCTATTTTAGTATGCTTGTAGGTTGTTAAATATGGCCATGCATTTCTCATCAAGTAACTCTAGCTCTTGCAGGCAAGCTACTTGATAATCTCCATCATCTAGGGCATGATTCAAAGAGATGCACAAATAAGGTAGCTCAACCTCAATGGGAAAAATGGCCTTAGTGCTATAAATTAGGGAATACGGTGTGGCTCCTATTGGGGTAAGGTAATTATTGAGATACACCTAGAGGGCATGAAATATTTAGAGGTGCCAATCATGGCCAACATCATTGACAATATTTTTAAAAATGTTGACAATGGTTTTGTTGGATTCTTCTAACTCGCCATTACCTTGTGGGTAATATACCTTAGGAAAATGTTGAGTAATTTTATACTTGGCACACAATGATTTGACATCCTTATTTTTAAATGATCCACCATTATCAGATATAATGTCAAATAAGATACCATAAAAATAGTTGAGATGGTTAAATATGAACTTGGAAATTTGTTTTCCAATCACATAAGTGAGGGGTATAGCTTTAACCCACTTAGTGAAATATTTGGTAGTAGTAAGGATGTGTTTATGGCCATCAGACAAGGTGGGGTTTATCTTCCCAATGAGATTAAGGCTCCATGTAGAAAATGGCCATGGTGTAAGCTTTGGTTTCAGAGTCTTAGCTAGGGAATGAATTAGATTGGCATGCCATTGACATTTGTTGAACTTTTTGACATATGCAGTTGCATTTATATCCATAGTTGGCCAATAATACAAAGTATGTAGAAGATATTTGGATAAGATATCCCCATTGGTATGGGCTCCACATACTCCATGAATTTCCTATAATGCTAATGTTGATTCTCTTGAAGCTAAATAATGAAGCAGAGTTCCATCAAAGTTATAATGGTACAAGGTCGGTCCAAGTAAGGTATAATGTTTAGCATGGTGGGTAAAGGCCTTGGTTTATTTGTGAGATAGGTTGGGTGGAATAATTTGGTCATGAAGATAGGCATGAAGGTCTCACTACCATATAGAGTTGGGACCAACAATATCAAAGATCATTGTGATGATTGAAGGTTCATGATTTGGTTCTAGAAGATTTTTAATGAGGAATTGATATTATTTTACCATGTCAGTATGATGAATCAAAGAGCCAATGGTGGCCATGGTATCTATTATTCTGTTATTGGCCCTTGGTATGTGTTCAAACTATATGTCAGTAATTTATTCTATGAGAGTGTCAACCATGGCCTTATATGGCACCAACATGTCATCCTTAGTTTGAAAGTGGTCTGTAACCTAATTAATGATTAATTGAGAATCACCATAAACCTTGAGATGTTGAATATTTCACTAGACTATGTGATGAAGCCCTAAAATGAGTGATTCATATTCATCCATATTTTTGGTATAAAGAAAGTTGATACAAAATGATTTAGGGATAAGATCCCCCTATGGTGTTATAAACAATAGGCCTACCCCTAATCCATGTGTTATGAATAATCCATAAAAATATACCTTCTAATATTACTCCTTAAGAGGTGTTTCCATGATGGTCATTATGGACTCATCTGGGAATTGGAATGTTAGAGGTTTTGTATCTATGAGGGGAGATTTAACAAGCTAATTTGTAAGTACTTGTCCCTTGATGGCCTTCTGGCTGACATAGTTGATATTCAACTCACTTATAAGTATGATCTATTTGACCATACAGCCTTATAAATTTGTTTTGGATAGTAGATACTTGAGTGGATTTACTTTGGAAATGACCATGGTCCTATTTTTTAACACATAATGTCATAGTTTTTGAGCTATAAAGACCATAATTAAACATGATTTTTTAATGGGCATATAATTATAAGCATACATGACCAATGTATGGCTTAGATAGTAAACATCATGTTCTTTTCCATTATCTTCATGTTGAGCTAGAAGTGATCCTAGGGCTTTATCTATGGGAGATAGATACAATAAGAATGACTTTCTTGATATTGGTGGTAGTAAAATAGGAAGATTTGCAAGATAATCTTTTAAATGTTGAAAAAGGTTTTGGCATGCATCATCCCAATGAAATATTACACCCTTATTTATTATGTGTGTAAATGGATGACATTTTTTGTCCAACTGAGAAATGAAGAATCTAATAGATTGGATTTTGCCTTGCAAAGTATGAAGTTGCTTCATGTTGGATGATGGTAGCATCTTGATAATGGCTTGTACTTTGGTTGGATTTACTTCAATACCTTAATGAGACATAATGAAGCTTAGTAATTTACCTGAAGTAACTCCAAAAACACACTTCTTAGGATTGAATCTAACCTTGTATTCATGCAGTCTCTCAAATATCCTCCTTAGTGATGCTAGATAATCGGCCCTGGTCTTTGATTTTCCCAATATGTCATCTACATAGTCTTCAATAATGTCATGCATCATATCATGGAATATGAAATTAATATATCTTTAGTATGTGGCCCTAGTGTTTTTAAGACAAAATGGCATAACTTGATAATAAAACATTCCCCATGGAGTGATAAACATTATTTTGTGTTGGTCTTCTGGTGTAATTCAGATCTAGTTGTATCTTGAGAATTTGTCCATCAGCAAAATCATTTCATACCCAATTGTGGAGTCAACTATCATGTCAATGTTTATAATAGTAAATAAATCCTTAGGGCATGCCTTATTTATATCTCTAAAATTAGTGAATATTTTGATTCTTTCTAGTTTCTTATTGACTGGCACAACATTTGAGATCCACTCTAAATAGTCGATCGATCAAATACATCTTATTTATAAGAGTTTTTCAAGTCTTTCTTTACTAATACAACAAAGTGAGGATGCATATTGCTTAATTTATGATTCACAGGTTTGGAATCAGGATGTACCACAATGTGGTATAAAACCAAAGCAAGGTCCAAACCAGGCATGTCAAAATAGGCCAAAGCAAATATGTACACAAATTCCCTCAAAAGGGATATAAATATGTCACATTCCTCTTCAGTAAGGGACACACCTAATTTAATCCATTTTGGGTAAGCTAGAGTCCTAATGTTGAATTTTATAGTTTCATCCATAATAAGAGTCAAACCATCTTCCATAATGATTAACAAAGTGTTAAATTGGCTTATAATGGTAGAGTCCTCTATTTGGAGTAGCTCTTCAAGTTCACTTAAACAAGATGAATCAAAATCTCCAAATGGTAAATATGGCCATATGACAAAAACTATTGTAAACTATTGAATGATTTGATCAAAATATTGTTGTTCTTTAGAACTAAACTCATACCCATGGGCAAGTTCATCATTGGTGGTATCTTGATCTATGTTTGAGGAAGGTTGAACACCTCCATCTAATGGCACCTAAAACAATTTTTCACCACTATATTGGCCTTTCACTTTACTTTTACTCTAATCTAAATGTGCCTCAAAGAGTTTTTGACTTTGGGACCTCAATGTTTTATTTAATTATTTGTGTTTAAGGGTGTTCATCCATTCTCCAAAATAGGTTGTAGGATCTAGTTTGATTAATAACCCTTGTTTGTGGTCTCCCAATGAAATATTGTCCCTTAGGCCTAGAAAATCACAAAAGGCCTCATCATTACCAAACTCATCTAAAGGCACTATGGATTCTTATTGGTCCTAGGCTATAAGTTGAGGGTGATATAGAGGAAGTGGATTATGGTGAATAACCAATCTAAGGGTACAAATGGAAATAGTGTCAAATAGATTGGTATCAGCCAGGTCTTTGTAAGAGATAAAATTAAATTCTACTTCATTGTAAACATTGTTATCATTAGTCATTGGTATTGGAATGAAAATAAGATACATGGGGTCACCCCTAGGTAGTTTAAATCTGATACCATAGGTTATTTTATACTGAGTGGTAAAAATTAGCTCAAGCATTCCTTGCTGATTTATTCTGAGACCTCCTAATTTATAAGTGTGCTTCTTCATGATCATATTAGGAGTACGATACTTGGCACATTTATATCAATCAGCTAGTTTTTCATTATATAACCATGATTTATCATCTAAAAGTGGGTCTTGTCTTGGCCAATGGTTAATGTGAAAATTATAGGTGTTAGACTATGCAATTTACCTTTGCCCTTTCATTTCCATTCCATGCAAGGTGGATTGAATTTAGGTCTTCCATAAGACTTAGGGTTCTTTGGAAGCTTAGAAATGTGGGATGTATCATGGGTCAAATATTCTCTTGGGCCATTATCCAAGATGGTATAATGATTAGACATTTCAGGAGGTGGCATATAAGAAAGTTAATCAAGGGTATCTAGGTCAATGCAATTGGCCTATGGTGAATCAACAAGTATTTATTTCGCCTTGTCTATCTTGGGAATTGGATTCAATCTAAAATGATAGTTATAACTTTCATATCAGCCTTCAAATGTTTACAATGTTCATAGGGCTTAAAATCTCTGTGAATGGTAACCTCCATGCTAGAATGAGAGAACTTAATATACTAATGCAATGTCAATGGGATTGCATGAATATTATATATCCAAGGTCTAAAAAATAACAAATTATATGGTAAATCTAGGTCTAACACATGGCATAATGTATCATGGGTCAAAGGCCCAATGATAACTAGTAAGTTGATGGTGCCTTATGATTTATGCTTTTTATTATTTTAGGCCTTAATTATGATCTTTTCTAGCTGGAGATTAGTTGTTGTGTATTTGAGAAGCTTAATGAGATTTATAGATATAATATTTAGGCCTGATCTATTTTCTATGAGGACATGCTTCACTTTATGGCATATAATGACAACTTTGATGTATAATGGATTGTTATGAAGAGGACCAAGGGATGAAATATCACTTTGGTCAAAGGATAATTGATGGCATGGGGTTAGATGTCTAACCAAAACTTGGAATTTGTTTTGAGATATGTCATTGGGAACTTGAGATTGTCTAAGGAACTATATCAAGATATTTTTGTGGATGGTGGATGTACACAACAAATCCAAGATGGAAATTTATGCAGGAATATTTTGTAATTATTCCATAATATTGAATGTCTTATCCTGCACAATTATAAATGGTTTATTCTTAGCTATAATAGTGGTTTGGATGGGTGAAGTGGTAGATGGATGTGGGCATGGGATGGTAATCTTCAACCACCAAGTTATGATTACACAATCAGGATTAGGTATAAGACCATTGTTACTAAAAAATAATGGTTGAGGGGGACCAAATTGGAAAAGTCTCAATTACTATTGCAGTTATATGTTGTCACATGTCAATGATGAGTTATCAGTATAAGGTCCAAAATTAGTAATCCCTACTTATTAGTATGACTGTATGTGGTCCCAGATCAAGGATGGATTACTAACATAGGTTGGTTAGATAGGATTGATTATCAATGGTCTTGTTTGATTGGTACTTGGTCTCAAATTAATGGAAATGGTGGAAACATGACCTCCTATAATAGGGTCAAAAACTTTATCTTAGTCATGTGTGATTGCATGGTAAGTCTATTGGTTATTGGCATCATTTTGTATTTGGTTCCATCCATTTGGATAACATTGGTTATGTTGTTGTTAGTATTTTTGTTGTCTTGGATATTGATATTTTGTTGTTGTTGTTTTAGCCTTTTTTATTGCTATTGTTGGTGTTTATGTTGTGAAAAGGGGTTTTAATAAATACCCAAGGTTTGATTGGATGTAAAATCTCCATTATCCAATATTATCTCCCCATTTTACAACATATATTGAATCAGATGTTTAATTTATACACAACAACATAAATTATGTCCATTAACTTGATGGTATTCAAAGAAATCATTTTGTCTATACCAATTTAGATAAGGAATTTGTTGGAAATATTGTCATTGATGTCAAAGGTTTAGTATTATTTGTGATAAATGCCTCATTGCATTTAATGTTGTTGGTAATAAATATATCTTGCCTAATATGAGTTAATATTTATTTAATATTAACGAATATATTTTTGGTTGCATATGAGACAAAAGAAGGGCCCATGGAGAAGTCAAAGAGCCACGGGATAAAGACAAAAGAAGGATGGGACGCATTTTCCCATGAAGAGTCATCTTGGGGAATACCAAGAGTCACCAAGTGAAGACAAAAGAGTAAAGGGCGAATTTCTCATGAAGGGACACTTTAAGGAATACGAAAAGTCACCAAAGATAAGGACAAAAGTGGGAAGGACGTTTTTGGTCATGAAGGGTCATCACATGACTTTTCAAATGCTTGGATATGAAGGGTCATCCAAGATTGGCACCATTTTCCATGAGGAATGAAGGGTCACAAAGGGGGAAGGCCAAAGGTCATTTGGAAAGCTATAAATAAAGGATTGAGTAGCCATTTGTAATATGAGTGTGAGGGGTTGATTTGATATTGTAATATCTAGCTTAAAAGAGCAATTGTGAGAGATGATTTGTATTTTTTATATCTAGCTTAGAAGACCAAAACTGAGAGAGAGGAAGGAGATGTTGTATTGATCTATCATTTGTTGAGATAGCAACATTGAGAGATAGGTGTGTGGTATACACAAAGGGGTTGGTGCTCTTGTGGGTTGGTGCTCATGAATTGTTGTTGAGTTGGTGCTTGGCAAAGGGGTTGGTGCTCCTATGGGTTGGTGCTCAGCAAAGGGGTTGGTGCTCCTATGGGTTGGTGCTCATGAATAGGTGCTGGGTTGGTGTTTGACAAAGGGGTTTGAAGCTCCTGTGGGTTTGTGCTCATGAATTATAGCTGAGGCTTGTACTTGGCAAAGGGGTGTGGTGCTCCTGTGGGGTTTTTCTCACAAATATATTTGAGATTGATTCTCTGTGGTTTTTCTCACATTAGGTTTTCACGTTATATCTGGTGTCTCTCTCTATCTTGTGTGATGTTTATTGTTTGAGTTTTATTGCATATCTTGAATGTTTGATTAAGTGGAATTTGATAAAGGGAAAGTTTTATAAGATATATAATATACTGATTCACCCCCCCCTCTCTCAGTATATTCCATGCTTAACAATTGGTATTAGAGCAGGTTCCTTCAGAAAGGGTTTAACAGCTTAAAGGTAGATCAAAGGAAAAGCACAGATGGCTAAGCAGCTAAAGAAGGAGAATCAAGAATTGAAATCTGTGGTTGAAGCTCTTAGAGAACAGGTGTGTATCTTGGATTCTAAGTTGGCTATAGAAGTAAAAGAAAATAAGATATTTATTCAGGATCTTAAGAATTAGTTAGAGGTTGCAACTTCAATTTTAACATCAAAAGAAGAAGAGTGTAATCATTTTAAGGATGAGTTAAGTTCTTTAAAGGATAATCATGAGAAGCTTATAATCAAGGTTGAAAAAGATCATGAAATATTTGTCCAAGGAAAGAAGGATGCAAGTTTTGCAGGCAAATCAAAGAAGCCAATCAGGCAGCCCGATGCTTTCAAGTTTTCAAATTCTTTTCATGGCTGTTGTTTTGTTTGTCATCATGTTGGTCATAGGGCAAGAGATTGTATGAGGATAAGAAATGAGTCAAAGGGAGATCTCAGTCACATTCAAGAAAAAGGTATGAGAAATATTGTTTGCTCTTGTTGTCATGAGGTTGGCCATATTGCTAGATTATGCCAAAATAAAGTAAAGAGATATTCAATGTATTTTAAAGGATTTAGAGACCCTAGAAAATATGAGAAAAGACAAATTCAGGGTTGGAGACCTAAAATATTAAAGGTTGATCAGGTTGAGGTTAAGAGTGAAAATGAATTACTTGCTATAGTAGATAAAGAATCAGATAAGAAGGATTGTAAAGAATCTCTTGTTACATTTGAGCATGAGCTTTGTCAAGATAAGATAGTTGCAAAAGTTGAGAAAAATAAGAACATCATAAATGATAAGGTTAGTAGGTCAAAAAGGTTAGACATGTTTAAATAGATTCTAAAAGAAAAACACAAGAAGATCAAGGAAGAAACAGAGGAGATGTGGGAATCTCCTGAGATTTATTTCTAGAACCCTTTTGTGTGGGGGTGTCTCTTTTAGGCTTCAAGGAGAAACTTTTAAGAAAATTGAAGCATGGTGGATGCTATTGGGTCTTGGATATTTTGCATGACAAGAAGGTGAGTTGACAGATTAATTTGTATATCTTTTGAGGGAATATATTTTTGAAGAAAATTTTGCATCAGTATTATGGTTTGAGGCTATTAGAATGATTTTTGCATATGCAGTGTTTCAAATGATTATGGTCATAAGAAATTAGAATGTTGAAAAAGAGCTAACAGTTTTAGAAAGAAGGAAAAGGATACTCATGCAGATTCAATGAAGAAGGATCAGAGTTTCAAAGTTCCATTCATCAAGAAGAAGGTTCAGACATGTTCATGGCAGAAGAAACAACCTGAAGATTCTATGATGGTGCAGACAGTTCTACATGTGAGAGGTAAAGATCAGCCATGGTTCATTGATAGTGGATGTTGGAGGCATATGACAAGAGATAAGAGTAAAGAAGATCAATCGTGGTACAGTGAGATTCGGAGATAAAACCACTGCAAGGATAGTCAGAAAAGGTACTTTATTTTTGGATAATGGTATAACCAAGACTAAGAATGTTTTATAAGCATAATCTATTGAGTGTAAGGCAAATATGTGATCAAGGATACACCTTAAAGTTTCATACAGAAGGAAATATTCAAATGAGTTGATTGCAAATTCTCAAAGGACAGGTAAAATCAGATATCTTCTCAAAGATCGACGGGAGGAGTTGGGAGTAATTTCTATTACTTCCTGCCATTGATGTTCAACATCAAGTGAGGGGGAGCTAAGTGTTAGCTCTAGGTAGGCCCTTTTCCATTGATGTCAAAGGGGGAGAATAATAGGTATAGGTACAGGTGTAAAAAATAGGTACAAAGAATAGGTACAAGTTGCTACAATAAGGGGGAGTTATTGTATGTTTTCAGATGATGGTATGTGCAGGTGACAGGATGTGGCAGTTTCAGGATTGAGGTTGCCATCAATGACAAAGGGGGAGATTGTTGGAAATATTGTCACTGATGTCAAAGGTTTAGTATTATTTGTGATAAAGGCCCCATTGCATTTAATGTTGTTGGTAATAAATATATCTTGGCTAATATGAGTTAATATTTATTTAATATTAACGAATATATTTTTGGTTGCATATGAGACAAAAGAAGGGCCCATGGAGAAGTCAAAGAGCCACAGGATAAAGACAAAAGAAGGATGGGATGCATTTTCCCATGAAGAGTCATCTTGCAGAATACCAAGAGTCACCAAGTGAAGACAAAAGAGTCAAGGGCGAATTTCTCATGAAGGGACACTTTAAGGAATATGAAAAGTCACCAAAGATAAGGACAAAAGTGGGAAGGACATTTTTGGTCATGAAGGGTCATCACATGACTTTTCAAATGCTTGGATATGAAGGGTCATCCAAGAGTGGTGCCATTTTCCATGAGGAATGAAGGGTCATAAAGTGGGAAGGCCAAAGGTCATTTGGAAAGCTATAAATAAAGGCTTGAGTAGCCATTTGTAATATGAGTGTGAGAGGTTAATTTGATATTGTACTATCTAGTTTAGAAGAGCAATTGTGAGAGATGATTTGTATTTATTATATCTAGCTTAGAAGAGCAAAACTGAGAGAGAGGAAGGAGATGTTGTATTGATCTATCATTTGTTGAGATAGCAACATTGAGAGATAGGTGTGTGGTATACACAAAGGGGTTGGTCTTCTTGTGGGTTGGTGCTCACGAATTGTTGTTGAGTTGGTGCTTGGCAAAGGGGTTGGTGCTCCTGTGGGTTGGTGCTCATGAATTGTTGTTGGGTTGGTGCTCGATAAAGGGGTTGGTGGTCCTGTGGGTTGGTGCTCACGAATAGGTGTTGGGTTGGTGTTTGGCAAAGGGGTTTGAAGCTCCTGTGGGTTGGTGCTCATGAATTATAGATGGGGTTTGTACTTGGCAAAGGGGTATGGTGCTCCTGTGGGGTTTTTCTCACAAATATATTTGAGATTGATTCTCCATGGTTTTTCCCACATTGGGTTTCCACGTTATATCTGGTGTCTCTCTCTGTCTTGTGTGATGTTTATTGTTTGAGTTTTATTGCATATCTTGAATGTTTGATTAAGTGGAATTTGATAAAGGAAAAGTTTTATAAGATATATAATATACTGATTCACCCCCACTCTCTCAGTATATTCCATGCTTAACAATTGGTATCAGAGCAGGTTCCTTCAGAAATGGTTTAACATCTTAAAGGTAGATCAAAGGAAAAGCACAGATGGCTAAGCAGCTAAAGAAGGAGAATCAAGAATTGAAATCTATGGTTGAAGCTCTTAAAGAATAGGTGTGTATCTTGGATTCTAAGTTGGCTATAGAAGTAAAAGAAAATAAGATATTTATTCAGGATCTTACAAATTAGTTAGAGGTTGCAACTTCAATTTTAACATCAAAAGAAGAAGAGTGTAATCATTTTAAGGATGAGTTAAGTTCTTTAAAGGATAATCATGAGAAGATTATAATCAAGGTTGAAAAAGATCATGAAATATTTGTCCAAGGAAAGAAGGATGCAAGTTTTGTAGGCAAATCAAAGAAGCCAATCAGGTAGCCCGATGCTTTCAAGTTTTCATATTCTTTTCATGGCTGTTGTTTTGTTTGTCATCATGTTAATCATAGGGCAAGAGATTGTATGAGGAGAAGAAATGAGTCAAAGGGAGATCTTAGTCACATTCAATAAAAAGGTATGATAAATATCATTTGCTTTTGCTGTCATGAGGTTGGCCATATTGCTAGATTATGCCAAAATAAAGTAAAGAGATATTCAATGTATTTTAAAGGATTTAGAGACCCTAGAAAATATGAGAAAAGACAAATTCAGGTTTGGAGACCTAAAATAGTAAAGGTTGATCAGGTTAAGGTTAAGAGTGAAAATGAATTACTTGTGATAGTAGATAAAGAATCAGATAAGAAGGATTGTAAAGAATCTCTTGTTACATTTGAGCATGAGCTTTGTCAAGATAAGATAGTTGCAAAAGTTGAGAAAAAGAAGAACATCATAAATGATAAGGTTAGTAAGTCAAAAAGGTTAGACATGTTTGAACGGATTCTAAAAGAAAAACACAAGAAGATCAAGGAAGAAACAGAGGAGATGTGGGAATCTCCTGAGATTTATTTCTAGAACCCTTTTGTCTGGGGGTGTCTCTTCTAGGCTTTAAGGAGACACTTTTAAGAAAATTGAAGCATGGTGGATGCTATTGGGTCTTGGCTATTTTACATGACAAGAAGGTGAGTTGACAGATTAATTTGTATATCTTTTGAGGGAATATATTTTTGAAGAAAATTTTGCATCAATATTATGGTTTGAGGCTATTAGAATGATTTTTGCATATGCAGTGTTTCAAATGATTATGGTCATAAGAAATTAGAATGTTGAAAAAGAGCTAACAGTTTTAGAAAGAAGGAAAAGGACACTCATGGAGATTCAATGAAGAAGGATCAGAGTTTCAAAGTTCCATTCATCAAGAAGAAGGTTCAGACATGTTCATGGCAGAATAAACAACCTGAAGATTCTATGATGGTGCAGACAGCTCTGCATGTGAGAGGCAAAGATCAGCCATGGTTCGTTGATAGTGGATGTTGGATGCATATGACAGGAGATAAGAGTAAATAAGATCAATGGTGGTACAGTGAGATTCGGAGATAAAACCACTGCAAGGATAGTCAGAAAAGGTACTTTATTTTTGGATAATGGTAGAACCAAGAATAAGAATGTTTTATAAGCATAATCTATTGAGTGTAAGGCAAATATGTGATCAAGGATACACCTTAAAGTTTCATACGAAAGGAAATATTCAAATGAGTTGATTGAAAATTCTCAAAGGATAGGTAAAATCAGATATCTTCTCAAAGATCGGCGAGAGGAGTTGGGAGTAATTTCTATTACTTGCTGCCATTGATGTTCAGCATCAAATGAGGGGGAGCTAAGTGTTAGCTCTAGGTAGGCCCTTTTCCATTGATGTCAAAGGGGGAGAATAATAGGTACATGTATAGGTGCAGAAAATAGGTACAAAGAATAGGTACAGGTTACTACAATAAGGGGGAGTTATTGTATGTTTTTAGATGATGGTATGTGTAGGTGACAGGATGTGGTAGTTTCAGGATTAAAGTTGTCATCAATGACAAAGGGGGAGATTGTTGGAAATATTGTCACTGATGTCAAAGGTTTAGTATTATTTGTGATAAAAGCCCCATTGCATTTAATGTTGTTGGTAATAAATATATCTTGGCTAATATGAGTTAATATTTATTTAATATTAACGAATATATTTTTGGTTGCATATGAGACAAAAGAAGGGCCCATGGAGAAGTCGAAGAGCCATAGGATAAAGACAAAAGAAGGATGGGATGCATTTTCCCATGAAGAGTCATCTTGCAGAATACCAAGAGTCACCAAGTGAAGAAAAAAGAGTCAAGGGCGAATTTCTCATGAAGGGACACTTTAAGGAATACGAAAAGTCACCAAAGATAAGGACAAAAGTGGGAAGGACATTTTTGGTCATGAAGGGTCATCACATGACTTTTCAAATGCTTGGATATGAAGGGTCATCCAAGAGTGGTGCCATTTTCCATGAGGAATGAAGGGTCATAAAGTGGGAAGGCCAAAGGTCATTTGGAAAGCTATAAATAAAGGCTTGAGTAGCCATTTGTAATATGAGTGTGAGAGGTTAATTTGATATTGTACTATCTAGTTTAGAAGAGAAATTGTGAGAGATGATTTGTATTTGTTATATCTAGCTTAGAAGAGCAAAATTGAGAGAGAGGAAGGAGATGTTGTATTGATCTATCATTTGTTGAGATAACAACATTGAGAGATAGGTGTGTGGTATACACAAAAGGGTTGGTCCTCTTGTGGGTTGGTGCTCATGAATTGTTGTTGACTTGGTGCTTGGAAAAGGGGTTGGTGCTCCTATGGGTTGGTGCTCATGAATTGTTGTTGGGTTGGTGCTCAGTAAAGGGTTTGGTGCTGCTGTGGGTTGGTGCTCACGAATAGGTGCTGGGTTGGTGTTTGGCAAAGGGGTTTGAAGCTCCTGTGGGTTGGTGCTCATGAATTATAGCTGAGGTTTGTACTTGGCAAAGGGGTATGGTGCTCCTATGGGGTTGTTCTCACAAATATATTTGAGATTGATTCTTTTTGGTTTTTTCCACATTGGGTTTCCATGTTATATCTGGTGTCTCTCTCTGTCTTGTGTGATGTTTATTGTTTGAGTTTTATTGCATATCTTGAATGTTTGATTAAGTGGAATTTGATAAAGGGAAAGTTTTATAAGATATATAATATACTGATTCACCCCCCCTCTCAGTATATTCTGTGCTTAACAATTGGTATCAGAGCAAGTTCCTTCAGAAAGGGTTTAACAGCTTTAAGGTAGATCAAAGGAAAAGCACAGATGGCCAAGCAGCTAAAGAAGGAGAATCAAGAATTGAAATTTGTGGTTGAAGCTCTTAAAGAATAGGTGTGTATCTTGGATTCTAAGTTGGCTATAGAAGTAAAAGAAAATAAGATATTTATTCAAGATCTTAAGAATCAATTAGAGGTTGCAACTTTAATTTTAACATCAAAAGAAGAAGAGCGTAATCATTTTAAGGATGAGTTAAGTTCTTTAAAGGATAATCATGAGAAGCTTATAATCAAGGTTGAAAAAGATCATGAAATATTTGTCCAAGGAAAGAAGGATGCAAGTTTTGCAGGCAAATCAAAGAAGCCAATCAAGCGGCCCAATGCTTTCAAGTTTTCAAATTCTTTTCATGGCTATTGTTTTGTTTGTCATCATGTTGGTCATAGGGGAGGAGATTGTATGAGGAGAAGAAATGAGTCAAAGGGAGATCTCAGTCACATTCAAGAAAAAGGTATGAGAAATATTGTTTGATTTTGTTGTCATGAGGTTGGCCATATTGCTAGATTATGCCAAAATAAAGTAAAGAGATATTCAATGTATTTTAAAGGATTTAGAGACCCTAGAAAATATGAGAAAAGACAAATTCAGGTTTGGAGACCTAAAATAGTAAAGGTTGATCAGGTTGAGGTTAAGAGTGAAAATAAATTACTTGCTATAGTAGATAAAGAATCAAATGAGAAGGATTGTAAAGAATCTCTTGTTACATTTGAGCATGAGCTTTGTCAAGATAAGATAGTTGCAAAAGTTGAGAAAAAGAAGGACATCATAAATGATAAGGTTAGTAAGTCAAAAAGGTTAGACATGTTTAAATGGATTATAAAATAAAAACACAAGAAGATCAAGGAAGAAACAGAGGAGATGTGGGAATCTCCTGAGATTTATTTCTAGAACCCTTTTGTGTGGGGGTGTCTCTTCTAGGCTTCAAGGAGACACTTTTAAGAAAATTGAAGCATGGTGGATGCTATTGGGTCTTGGATATTTTTCATGACAAGAAGGTGAGTTGACAGATTAATTTGTATATCTTTTGAGGGAATATATTTTTGAAGAAAATTTTGCATCAATATTATGGTTTGAGGCTATTAAAATGATTCTTGCATATGCAGTGTCTCAAATGATTATGGTCATAAGAAATTAGAATGTTGAAAAAGAGCTAACAGTTTTAGAAAGAAGGAAAAGGATACTCATGCAGATTCAATGAAGAAGGATCAGAGTTTCAAAGTTCCATTCATCAAGAAGAAGGTTCAGACATGTTCATGGCAGAATAAACAACCTGAAGATTCTATGATGGTGCAGACAGCTCTGCATGTGAGAGGCAAAGATCAGCCATGGTTCGTTGATAGTGGATGTTGGATGCATATGACAGGAGATAAGAGTAAATAAGATCAATGGTGGTACAGTGAGATTCGGAGATAAAACCACTGCAAGGATAGTCAGAAAAGGTACTTTATTTTTGGATAATGGTAGAACCAAGAATAAGAATGTTTTATAAGCATAATCTATTGAGTGTAAGGCAAATATGTGATCAAGGATACACCTTAAAGTTTCATACGAAAGGAAATATTCAAATGAGTTGATTGAAAATTCTCAAAGGATAGGTAAAATCAGATATCTTCTCAAAGATCGGCGAGAGGAGTTGGGAGTAATTTCTATTACTTTCTGCCATTGATGTTCAGCATCAAGTGAGGGGGAGCTAAGTGTTAGCTCTAGGTAGGCCCTTTTCCATTGATGTCAAAGGGGGAGAATAATAGGTACATGTATAGGTGCAGAAAATAGGTATAGGGAATAGGTACATGTTGCTATAGTAAGGGGGAGTTAATGTATGTTTTCAAATGATGGTATGTGTAGGTGATAGGATGTGGCAGTTTCAGGATTGAGGTTGCCATCAATAACAAAGGGGGAGATTGTTGGAAATATTGTCATTGATGTCAAAGGAATAGTATTATTTGTGATAAAGGCCCCATTGCATTTAAAGTTGTTGGTAATAAATATATCTTGGCTAATATGAGTTAATATTTATTTAATGTTAACGAATATATTTTTGGTTGCATATGAGACAAAAGAAGGGCCCATGGAGAAGTCAAAGAGCCACGGGATAAAGACAAAAGAAGGATGGGACGCATTTTCCCATGAAGAGTCATCTTGGGGAATACCAAGAGTCATCAAGTGAAGACAAAAGAGTAGAGGGTGAATTTATCATGAAGGGACACTTTAAGGAATATGAAATGTCACCAAAGATAAGGGAAAAAGTGGGAAGGACGTTTTTGGTCATGAAGGGTCATCACATGACTTTTCAAATGCTTGGATATGAAAGGTCATCCAAGATTGGTGCCATTTTCCATGAGGAATGAAGGGTCACAAAGGTGGAAGGCCAAAGGTCATTTGGAAAGCTATAAATAAAGGCTTGAGTAGCTATTTGTAATATGAGTGTGAGAGGTTGATTTGATATTGTAATATCTAGCTTAGAAGAGAAATTGTGAGAGATGATTTGTATTTGTTATATCTAGCTTAGAAGAGCAAAACTGAGAGAGAGGAAGGAGATGTTGTATTGATCTATCATTTGTTGAGATAGCAACATTGAGAGATAGGTGTGTGGTATACACAAAGGGGTTGGTGCTCATGAATTGTTGCTGAGTTGGTGCTTGGCAAAGGGGTTAGTGCTCCTATGGGTTGGTGCTCATGAATTGTTGCTGGGTTGGTGCTCGGCAAAGGAGTTGGTGCTCATGTGGGTTGGTGCTCACGAATAGGTGTTGGGTTGGTGCTCGGCAAAGGGGTTTGAAGCTCCTGTGGGTTCGTGCTCATGAATTATAGATGAGGTTTGTACTTGGCAAAGGGGTATGGTGCTCCTGTGGGGTTGTTCTCACAAATATATTTGAGATTGATTCTCTATGGTTTTTCCCACATTGTGTTTCCACGTTATATCTGGTGTCTCTCTCTATCTTGTGTGATGTTTATTGTTTGAGTTTTATTGCATATCTTGAATGTTTGATTAAGTGGAATTTGATAAAAGGAAAGTTTTATAAGATATATAATATATTGATTCACCCCCCCTCTTAGTATATTTCATGCTTAACAGAATTCCCTCAAGATCATGATTTGTGACTATATAGGCAATGGAAGAGGAGACCATCAAAACTACATTTATAAATAATTCCCCTCATAATGGTATAATGTGAGGTACTCTAGATAAACACTCTTTGAGCATTCCTAAAAACACTATAAGGAATGATGGCAAGGTTAAGATAATTAAAGGTCTATTGATACTAAAGATTAGGTTAGGTCTCCTCCACATGAAGATGGTGGGAGAATTTAGTATAACATAAGAGGGCTAGGTAAGTTTTTGGATAATGATATATAGCTTAGATTCAGAGGGTGCAAATAGGATCTGAGAGGTAAGGGAAGCCATAATGTCAACAAAATTATTCATAGATCATGGGGTGGATTGGATATGGTAGTGTTCAAATGATGTTAAGAGTTCATCAACTATTTGTTTATACTATTACAAAACATCATTATTACACGGGTAAGAGCCATTGATTTAATAGACCACTAGTTAAGAGTCACCAATGATGTTAATCATTTTGACTCCCAAGGCTAATGTAGTTTTAAGGCGTATGACTAGGGTTTTGTATTCAACCATATTATTGTTACATTTGAAATATATCTTGAAGGATAAAGGAAGAGTTTCACCATGGAGGGGAATAAGGATTATACTATCTCCCCTACCATACTGACACTTTGATCCATCAAAGAACATGGTCAATTGATAGGTGAAGTGTGCTTAAGAGAGGGTCATGATGGACTCATCTAGGGATTCAAGAAGAGGAGGTTGATTGTCTATTAGAGGTGCTTTAGCCAATTTGTTGGTAATGACTTTCCCTTTAATTAACTTCTACTAAAGAAACTCAAGGTCAAACTTAGCTAAAATCATGAGCCACATGGCCATACATTAGTCTTGGTATGGTTTGGAGTGCATATACTTGAATGGGTTGGTATTGGTTATGACATAGGTTTTGTGGTTAAGAAGGTAGTGGTGAAGTTTAGTGGCCACAAAGACTAGGGATAGATAAAGTTTCTTGATATGGGTGTACTGAATCTCATACTCTACAATTATGTGGTAAATTTAGTAGATGACATGCTCTTTGTGTTGTTCATCCTAATGAGCAAGCATTGCCCCTAGGAAGTGGTCGATGGTGGAGACATAAAAGTAGAAAGGTTGGTTGTCGTTTAGATGGGTGAGGATACGTGGAGACAAAAGATACTCTTTGAGTGATTAAAAGGCCTTTTGATAGTCATCATTCCACTTAAAAGAGACATCCTTCTTAAGGAGGTGATGGAAGGGTTGACACTGGTCTGAGAGCTGAGAGATAAAGTGATGAATGGATTGGAGCTTCCCCTAAAAAATATGGAGTTGCTTAAGGTGGGTGGGAGGAGGCATGTTAAGGACTTCTTTGATTTTGTCTAGATCAACTTCAATTCCCTGAATGGAGATGATAAAGCCAAGGAGCGTTCCTAGCAAGATCCAAAAAATGCACTTCTTGGGGTTAAGGTAGACATGGTAATGGATGAGGTGCTCAAATATGATCTTCATAATGGCCTAATGATCCTTACGATATTTGGATTTCCTAAGAAGGTTATCTACATAGTCTTCAAAGATTTTGTGGATAAGGTCATGAAAGATGTAGGTCATATCATGTTGGTAGGTTACACCAGCATTCTTCAGTCCAAAAGGCATGACCCTATAATAGAAGGTTCCACATGGGGTGATAAAAGTAGTTTTGTGTTAATTTTTGGGGGTAATTAAAATCTGATTGTAACTTGAGAAACCATCCATGAGAGATAACATCTCATGGCTGCTGTAAGATAAACTAGTTGGTCAATGTTTGATAAAGGGAAGTTGTCTTTTGGGAAAGCAAGGTTGAGGTCACAACAGTTTACATAAATGTATATTCTCCCTATGGCTTTGGTGATAGATATGAAATTTGAGACCCATTAGGGATAATCGATGGGTTGAATGAAATTGATGGATAAGAGACATTGAATCTCTTCTTTGATGAGAAGTGTTATATGAGGGTGCATTCATCAAAGTTTTTGATTAATGTGATTGGCGTCATGATTGGTGATAATGTTATGGGTGGTGATAGAGGGGTCAATTATTAGAATGTCATTTTAAGACCAAGAAAATGCTATGTTGTGGTCTTACATGGAGGAGGGGAAGTCTTGAAGCTCTTAGAATTTAGGGCTTGGACAAATTTTATAATGTGGGGGTTGTTTGGAGTACCCAAGTTGATATCCATAGTAAATTCCTTTAACATGGTCAAAGTCTCAAGAGGAAGGGATTTGTGGATGGGAAGAATCTAATGCACCAAGATAGGTGAGAATAAAATCATCACCTTGACACTAAATGATATTAATGGTAGGAGATTCATCTCCTATCATCTCAACATGGGTCATAATATGGTTACGGTTGCCCCATTCTTTTTATAAGTTATGGGTTTGAGGATGATCATGTTGATGCAAAAATTTAGGGGGTGATATCAAAATCTTTGGCTATCGATGGTGAAGTAGACAGTGAGGATAGGATGTCCTCATTAACCATGGGAATAGGAGGTAGATTAGTGTGTTGTTGAAGTGGTGTAAAATTAAAGTCATGTTTTTCATGAGGTTTTTAAGTTTTTATTAGAAGAAAATCATGCAGACCATATTCATACCAACCTAGGCCAAATCCCTTCCAAGCACACCTATAGAGGTATGTCTTGGTGAAATTGAGTTTATCTAGATAGTATAAGTTAGAGGTGAATGGTCTTGGTGAAAGAGAGGTAATGAAAGCACCAATGGGTTTGTCGAGTACCCCATAGATGAAATGGGTTTGATATTTTGAAGGTCCAAGGGGAACAATGGCTCTGATATTGGGGGCATACCTAAGTTGGTTGTTAACTTGCCCACACTCATGGGGAGTAGGGAAGGCATCAAGGGTCAAGAGGTTATATTCCCCAAGTGAAAGGAATTGGAATGTTAATTCCAAGTGGTTTGTGGTGGGGATTTGATCTAAGGGGATTAAAGAGCTAGTAGATGCCTTTTTGGTAGAAATAGATATGGCTTCATCTCTTATGGTTGAGGGTTTATCTTTGGTTGAGGAGGGTGTGATAGATGGAGGTAGGAAGACGTCATTAGGTTGATAAGTCATTTTTCATGATGAAAATGGACTTGGGTCAGCTTGTATATTGATAACTTGACTTTCATGTTCTAATTTGAAGTAATGATGAAGGGTAGAGGGTACACAACCCATGGAGTAGATCCAAGGTCTTCCCAATAAAATAATATACTAGAATTCACCTTCCACTACATAAAAGAGTTTGAGGAGTATGAAAGGTCCTAAATGGATATGAAGGACAAAAGTTCCTAGAGTAGTGGCCATGGTATATTGAAGGACTAGAGGATGACCAAGGTTTGGGACATGATATTATTTGGTAGTTTAAGTTGATCGTAGGCATGGGATGAGATGATGTTAATACTAGCTCCCGTATCGTTCATAACCCATTTGATGTGGATTTGGTTGATGTAGGTGGTCATGAAAAAAGGGGGATCTAAGTCAAAGTCATCATGTGGAGAGAAGGTATTTATGAATCCTTGAAGGTGATAACGTTGGAAATTTGGAGAGTGCCAACAAAGGCTTCCAAAGGTTGAGGGTCTTCAGGTTGGACCTCTATTGATTGAAATTCCTCTATCATTACTTGGAAATGATGAGGTGAGGTAGAAATCAACTCATATAGACTCATATTTGATGAGGTTATGTGAATTTATTTGAGAACCACTCTTTTGATTGATTCACAAGGGTTGATTATAGGTGAATATGCTTGAATTTGACTTGGTTGGGAGGTGGAATATGGGTATGTCCATGGGATGGACACTCTATCCTTCCCCTTATCCTTTTCTTAATTGTGTGATCATGTGACCACATGGATAGTATGGACAGAGGGAAGAGTTAGGGTAGGAGAGTAGTTTAGTTCCCCATCATTCTGAGGTGAGAGTGGGGGAGTTGGTAGGTGTTGATTATTGGCTATTTTTTATTGAATTAGTAGTGGGTTTGTGGGAGGTTCATCTATTAATATATTATCCTCATCATAGAGTAGATATATTATGATTTGGAGAGCTTTACAATTCTTTGTGTCATACTCAGGTGTCCTATGATAGGATCATACTTGGTAGTCATTATACTAGGCTGGTTTTGAACCAAGAGGGTCAAACAGACTAATATGAGGTAAGGTCAATCAAGAGGCTTTCAATAAACTTTGTAAAATAGTTGAGTAAGACTCAGTTAAAGGTGGTGAGGGTTTCAAGGTTTTGGCCTTGGTTGGTAAGATGGAAGTTTGTTTAGAAATAGGCTTGGTGGTAGAGGTCTTCGGTAAGGTGGTGTTCTTAATTGATGGTTTTGGTTTAGATAAGGGAGTTGATAAGTTAGAGGTAGGAGATGTCAAAGTAGCTAGGTTGGTTATGGATGGCTCAGTAAAGATGGGCATGTCATAAAGCAAGAGTGATGGCATAATCAAAGGTAGTAGTTGGGTTTTGGTTGAGATATTTATCTTTCTGATCAAAGTAAAGGGATGAGGCCCCAAGATAGATGGAAAGTTTGAGGGAGGTATAAGTTTATCCTTATATATTTTTGATGGCTTCACCTCCTTGGTTGATTTGGTTTGGTGTTTGGTTGATGGGTTCGGTGAGAATAGCTTTAGTTTCAAGGATGGATGATTAAATCTCTACATAGGGAAGATGCCAAGGTTTTTAGTTTGTTTGGTTAAAGTGATAGAGGATTATTTGGTAATTTAGGATGGTTGAGAAATTTTTGGGTTGGTATAGGTTTTTATTGATTCAGTTGATACAATAGCAGGTTGGATGATAGAAGTGGTAGGTTGGTCCATTAAAAAGGTGGTTAGAGGTTCTTATTTGGTGATGTAATGGAGCCCCAATTGTTGTCAAAAAGTGGCTTGATCAGTATTAGGTTTGGATATAAACTCCAATCTCTAAACTAGTCTAGAGACTGATTCATAGACTAATTTTATTCCTTGTGCAGTGGGCTCAAAAGATAAACCCATAGGTTGAAAAAGGGGAATAGTGACCCCATCCTTTTCCTCAATCAAAGGATTCAAGGTTTATATGTGTGGTTCCTTTATGGGAGGTGAAAATATGGTGTTTTTTTCCTTTGGAATGATCTCCAAAGGAGAAGTGAATTGTTTGATGGTTAAAGGAGGAGGTAAATTAGTGATGGTTTCTTGTTCAAGTATATCAATTGAAGGAGAGGTTGATGACTCCACTACTTCAATAAGCAGAGGAGGTGAAAAATTTACTTCCATGGTTTGGGTCTCCAAAGTAAGAGAAGGTAATTCCACTATCTCAACAAGCAGAGAGGTCAAAGAACAGGTAGCTTGGGTGGTAGGCTCTTTACTAATGAGCATGTCAAGAACCATATTGATGGTATGGGCATTATGAGAAGACTCAAATATATTGTTCTCATTTTTGGTAGGTTCATGATTGGGAAAAGGTTGTTTTAAAATTTCAAGGGCTTGGTTTAGAGGTGCATTGGGGTTTTCCAACACAATCTCCCCCTTATCAATGAGGGTTTGGACAACATTTTTGAAGGTATTTCACCTTCTGACGTCATATCCAACTACTAGATGGAAATCACATAGGTCATTCTCATTATATTATCTAGGTGTAGGATGAGAAAAATCAAATTATTTATGGGGTTTGATGGGAGGAAGCTATATGATATTAGTTTTTGATAACTTCTCTAAGACCAAAGCATAAAATTCCCTAAGCAGAGTAAATTGTTTATGATTATTTTGGTTTTAGTTTCTCATATTTTGTTTTGAGGAGTTAGAAGAGTTTGGTTGATTAACATATGATGGACGAGTGGTCTTAAGGAAAACCAAATTCATATTTCTTTTGATATTTGCATTGGTATTGGTTTGTTTACTTGGTTTAGAGGAAGAAGCCAGTTTTGTAGGTAGAGTTTTTGTTTTTCAACTTTAACTTTCCTTCATCGATGGCTCTATTTTATAGCTTATGTGCGATGGTAAAATCTTTGTCAAAGGTTCTAAAACTCTAAACAAACAACGTAGATGATATATGCTTGGCACATGCTTGAGTAAAAATTTCTATCAGTTCAAGTTGGGGTAAAGAGAAGTAAGGTTGATTGATTAGGCTTCTCCAATGGGCTACAAAATCAACAATAGATTCATCATTATATTTTTGGATTGAGTAGAGGTCAGTGATGGAAACCTTCATGGAGATGTTTATTTAAAAGTGATCCAAGAAATTTTGGGCTAGTTAGGTGAAGGAGAAGAGAGAGTGTTTTTTTATGGCATTGTACCAATCTAGTGTTGGACCAGATAGGGACATGGAGATGGTATGAATAAGGAGAGCATCATCATAGGCAATCAAATAACATGAATACCTAAATTCCATGAGGTGTTGTTGGGGGTCCTCCTTACTTTGGAACTTAGAAAACTTGGTAAGTTCAGATTGAGGAGGATATGGTCTGATAGGGATATATGGGTGAATGGATTCATTGTAGATCTAGACATATGATAAGATATTGTGAACACTAGAGATGGATGACTCTAAATTATTCATTTTATCCATGAGCATTTTCATTAGATCTATTTGGGCCTGTGCACCTAAAAGGTTATAAGGTGCATATTGTTGTTGTGGTTGGGTGACATGTTAATAATTGGTAGGAGGTTGAGGAGCTACCATTTATTGATATGTGGACATGATGAACTTAAATATCACACACCAACTCCCAACATGTTCTAGTTGATGACATCACTGGTAAAAATTTTGATAAAATGTTGATACCAAACTCAACTAGTATTAATTGTGGGCCCCCTAATAACTCATGATATTATCCCTACCATGGTTAGAACAAAGTGGTTAGTCATAATCCATCATTAGTCATAATCCATGATTAGAACAAAGCAATAAAAATAAGTAGGAGTTTTAAAATGGTTAACCCTACCAACTTTACCATTGACCAACCTGCACCTAAGCTCATTACACTTGACTTGTATCTCTTGCCCTATTTTTGGTTTTTTCCCTATATCACATTTTGGACATCTATTAGGAGCATTGTCATCTAGCATTTGTCATTATTTTACAGTTTGTTCATTACATTTTTTGGGAGGAGCATTGCATTTCTATGAGTATCGTAGACATTTCTAGGTCATTATTCCATTCGTTTGCTTTCATTGTGTATTATTTTTTTAGGAATTATCTTCAAATTATATCCTCTATTTATTCTGCACCATAACAGTTTCGCATAGTAATGGTTTTATTTTTCCCACTCTAGAAATAGTTTCACACCATAATGGTTTCACACAGTGAATTCTGCACCTAAATAATGGAATGTTTTTTGGAAGGAATTATATTAAGTTACTTAGAGTTTTTACACCCAAAATCCATTTTAAACCCCTATTGTTTTCTCCAATATTCTTATTAATATGTATAAATTATTTCTATCTCCAATTTTGTTATAGTGAAATAAATTAAATTACCATTAACATGTTGGTGTGCATCTTTTTATTTTTGATCTAAGATTTTGTCTGGCATAATGATCAGAATTCTTACAATATTTGTAAGTCAAAGGGATATTTATTTTCCCTTCATTCCATCCTTCAAATATCCATCCTACTTTATTCTCGGTTTGAAGATGCCATGGAACATTCTAGATTTTATTGAGTTCATATGGGTTTCAAAAGAGAAAATAATTTTCAAGATTCATTCACAATTATGTACTTGATTCTACAATTTAACATTTAATATGAATATTGTGTACATTTTATTCAAGATTCATTCAAAATGTAGTACATACCTGATCTTTTTGCAACAAAGTTTCCCACTTGTTTTTTCACCAATTATTTATTGTTAGTAAAATGGAGTGTAAGATGATAATTCAAACCCCCAAGCCAAATAACCTGACTGCCAAATATAATCAAAATGTCAAATTAGATAATCAACATGCCATATAAATTTAAGATAATGCACTATGGAGGAAACTATGAATATCTTTTTAAAATATATCTATTTCATTTTTTTAATACAATGGATTAGTCTATTGATTCATCTCTTCATTCCTACATATCATTGTGCATGGTGATATATTATGACTAATTGGACACATAAAATAAAATCTCCATTGGTTTATTGATGCATTACAGAGTCTAATTAGAACACATAAATGAAACTTATCACTCTTTCTAATGTTGTTTTATGTAGAATTTATAAAATGATTCAAATAAATTATCTATATTTATGTTAGATATGTGATAAAAAAATTAGTTTATTTATTACAATTTTTTGGATCCTTTTGTGGTGCAGTTTATAGTTAGGGATGAGGGGGCAATGCCCACCACTATTGTCATAGGAATTTCCTATTGGTTGGGCAGTTTGATAATTATACATTTTTTTGGAAATTAATATAAAGGGGAAGGACCCCAACTGAAAGATCCAAATTTAATGAAGAGAAAAAAATAAGCAATAACATCAAAAGTATTGTTTATTTGAAAATAATGAATTTAATAATTTCATTAATAAAATTATTATGTTAAGAAAAGCCAATAATACAAGCCTTTGAGGTCAGGTATTCCTATTACTAACACCAGACGATGTTGAACTATTATGGTGTTGAGGTAATTGGTAAGTTATTCCCTCAAATTACTCCTTAATTTCTCAAATGTGTGGGTTAATCTCTTGTTCTACAATAAATAAGTGTCAAAACTAATAAAACATGGACTGAATCAGGTGTAATTTATAAAGATGTCTTTTGATATAAAATCTCTAGATTAGGGGTTATATTGTAATTATTGATGATAACCGTATATTACAATTGTTATATAAATTTGAGGAGAGATTTTAAATAAATGGGATGAGGTAAAATTTGAGATATTGTTTTATTTTATATAAAATATATGATAGGGATAGATGTGTAACATCAATACCCATGAGGCTTATGGTGTTGATATCAATCCCATATATAATACCATCTTCCCATTTATTTTAAATCAACTTATTTTTTTGGTAGGGAATTAGTATTTATATTAATCATGTGCCTCCTAATACATTTTCCTTCAAGGCACAATACATGTTGATATTCTTAAATAAATAAGAGATGATATATAAAAATCTTATATAAATCAACTTTGACAAAACCATTGAAACTATTATAAAAAAAATGGATCACTACTTTCATTATCTTCAAATAGAAGATGGACTTATTAAAAATCCCAAATACACCATTCTTCCTTTTGGATTGAGATTCGTTTTGGGGCAATCACTAGTATGCTCTCATCAGCATTTCATGAACACATCAATGTATTTGTAAAATTGGTAATAAATAACCAAACTCAAAGGAACATTATTTATATATGTTTCCAATTTATTCTGACATTCATGGAAGGGTTTACTACCTCTTTAGAGGAAATCATTTCTCTATATGAGATCTTATTCATTATGAAGGTCAAATATGTGTACCTCTATTCATTAGAGATATAACCCAACATAGAGTTGGCCTCCTTAAAATTCATCAACACAACTCTTTATCTATTTGTTCAAATTTAGACTATTTTCTCCAATCTTAATTTTAGAGGCACAAACATACCCATTTTGTACTTAACAATCATAAGAGAGATCTTAAAAACTTAACTCTTATGTTTTATGTTAAATATCCCCTTTTTCTATTGTAATGTCTTATTTTAAATGTAAATTTTAATGAATTCATTTTAACTTACATTATGGTTGCTCATGTACAATATTATATATCCATATTCTTAACACATAACAATAATGATATGGCAACGATAAAACAAAATCAACATATATGATCATATGAATTCTATTACTTAGTTTATATAATTTATAAATGATATGATTTACAATTAATGACCATCTCTCTTTTTATATTTGTGTATTATTTTAGACACCTAATTCTAGTACAAGATCCTTTTACATTAGGTATGTTTCATGTTTTATCACATATGGTCTATGTGCATATGTTTAGATATTTTTAATAGACTTTCCTTTTTTGGGGCCTTATGTCATAATCCCCTAACTCAGGTCTTCCTCATAACTTGAATTTTTGTGAACACTATTTTCATATAATAATATATCCATCAAATGAAAATCATATGAAAACCTAAATATCGATTATTCATTTTCTTTTGTACAATTCTAAATGCTCTCAAAATGTCCAAAATATTATTTTAGTGTCTTTTCCTTGGTTAGCCCATATGGATATCCCCTTAATTTATGGGTCATTTATGCCTTGATTTTCCCTTTTTACTATCTTTTAAGTTCAACCCACATGTATATATTCCCTTGAGGAGTGTGCATGCACACACACGTGCATGCGTGCACACACACAACACTTGGTCATTTCATCATTTATATTATATCCAACCTTATTATTATTAGGGTCTATTATGATTATTTTATCATTTATTATCAATAGGTTTTGACATTTAATAAAAGGAGTTATACATTGATTTAATTTTTCCCTTATATATCTAGTGCCAAGTGCTTGTATCAAATTAAGGTTATATTAAGAGCATGTAGTTGCATTGAATTATCTAGGATATGAGGTGAATCCATTTGTCTCATGGTTGATATTCCACTCACATGCACATTATGGCTCCATCCATCTCAGTATGGAGGCCCGTAAAATACTTGTAACGTACTAGTATTGAATGTTAATATTATATTGGTCATATTGATGGATTATGTGTTTCTTTGAAGTATGTCACTATTTTTGTAACCGCTCTCTAGTTGGAATTGTAATCACTTATTGAATTCACTAATCCAAGTAATATATGTAACAAGAAGATACTTAGATCAAGTTGTAGTTGAATTAACTGAAATTTCTAGTTGGCCACCACCATCTTGGTCTACTCATGTAAATTATGTTGCCAAGATTTGGTGGAATACTAATAATGATTTTACTTTGGAGATGTTAAAAGTAAATTGGTCACATTGAAAAATGGAAATGTTGGATATAATTTTTAAGTCTAATCTCTTACTAAAATTAATTATTCCATAGCATGAAATATCATTGAATCCCATGATAAAAAGTTGGTTTGGCATGTACTTTGATAGAACTAGTTATGTAACATTCTTTCCAAAGAGATTATTTCATACATATCACCTTCTAATTAGATTTCAACTTTCAGTGTGAGATGGTCTTCATGGTAATTATGTCCAATTATGGAATTCTCCAGATTCAAATCCTAAATTAGATCATGAACATGTGTTGGATGACCTTACATACCAAGAAGCAATGTGCTGAAGAAGTCATTTTCCAACACCATCATAAGAATTTGAGGACAATATAAATGTGTGTGATCATTATGGGCACTATTTAGATTAGTTTTAAACAATTGACATTGGACAGTGGTATTATTTTTTACATGTAATGAAGAAGAAACTTTTTTATCATGACAACTTTTTGTATAACTTTGTACATGTAATGAAGAAGAAGCTTTCATTTTGTTTCATAATTATGTTTTATCTTCTCATGAGCCTCCCTAAATTTAGTGGCCAAAAATTGTGCTCTGATATGTGGGAATTATGGTAATGGTGGTCTATGAGGAAATCATTTAAATAAAATTAGTGGCTTATTTTGGTACATTAAATCTCTAATAACTCAATATGATTTATGCCCTAACCTTATTATGGTTGATAACCCAACCTACCATTACAATTTAATGGGATAAATTACATCCCATATGGGCTCATATAATTTATAATTCACATATGTTGTACAAATTTTTCTTGTGTCACCTACTAGCATTTCCTTTCACACACTATCCATAAAAACCAGTAAGTCCATGCCTCTAATTCAATACATCAAATGATTAGTTGATGGATAATGATAATATCATGTGGTTTTCATAGCAATTTCACTTTTTTTACCCTATCTTGATTCTATGGGCTTCATAGCAAATTCCCCTATTGTTAATACCCTATCTTCATTTTATGGGCCTCCTAGTAATTTTTCTTTTTTAAACCCTTTATTGAAGCTATGGGCGTTGTATCAAAATCACACTCTTAGGCCTGACCCACATACACATAGTTAGTTCATGCCACTTAAGATCATCTATAAATGTAACTACCTCATGCATGCACTATTTTGTCCATTTCTATGTTTTGATGCATTTATTTTGATATGTCTTATGAAGGGTTTTATATTGATTTCAACCAAAAAAATGTCTTCTACAATACATGAAAACGTGCATTCACTCAATATGAAAACTCCATTTCTAATTCTTTCAATGAAATGTTCTCCTTGTAAGATGTAATTGATGGCAAAAAACTGGGAAGAAATAGTACACCTTAAACTACAGAAGTTAAGGGTCCTTTGATTGTAATTCTATCAAGTGGGTCAATTTTCTTGATGTCAATGAGGAAGACTTGAAGGTTTCCTAGGTTGAGCAGGACAAGGTTGATGACTTCATCAAAGGATAATTGAGAAGGACATTATTCCCTAAAAAATTTTGTGTTTCACATTGCAAGAGAAACTCATATTTTACTAGAAAGGATATCAAGATCAACACAACCTCTAAATATGTCATGTGAGTCACCTCACACTATACATTGTAATATGGTGTATGTTTAGATATTATTATGTTATATTCATGAACTTTTTTTCATCTTACATGACTGTTTATTTATTCCCCACAATCATGTAGGTACTATGTTCATATGGTCCCAATGACTTTTAACAAATTGATGCCATGCAAAAAGACAAGTCTTTAATGCCAAAGTTGGGAAAGGGTAGCTAGTCAGGTTGAAGAAATATAAGGTGTGGTTTTTGTTGTCATTTTAGCACATGATACATGGTCTATAAATCCAATTATGTGATGCTCACATGCAATCAAGTAGAACACATGGACAATGAGTAGAACTATTACCATGGCCAACAATATGATCAGTTCAAGGGCAAGAAATGTTTATTTGTTCCTCACATCAACCTCCAACTTAATGAATGGGTTCATAGGCTTCTATTGTTGGGAATGTCTACTGATGTTATCCACCTTAAACATTCGGATATGGTGCATGATAAACTTGTATTGTTTAGTGCTGAAATAAAGTGGGGTGATTTCTTGAGCAAGGATGACATATACAATAGAGAGCAACTGATCAAAGAGGTAAAATGCATGTACAATGTTGATGATGCAACAAGTTTTTGAGAGTGGGCGTTGGTGAATCTCAAAAAGTGGTTTTTATATCAAGTATATAATGAGAGAGAGCTTGATGGGGATGGGTAAATCCCCTTCATCTTGGGCATCTAACTCCCACAACAACTAGAATGGTTGTTGAGATTTAGGAAGCATAGTTTATTAGTGATGGATGCAATGTTTGGGATAAATGAAATGAAGGTATTATGCCAATTTTTGTAAGAGTAGATGTTAATATTTATTGTTCTAATGTTTATAATAATAGTAGTTGTTCTACTATTTTTATTTTTCTCTTGTATAGTTCCAATTATACACACTATTAGAATTTGATTCCAAACATGAAGGTATGCTCATTACAAGGATGATTATGTCTTAGTCATGTACTATCAATATAAGATAATGGATGCAAATTTTTATTTAAAGAGTGCATATGAAATACATTGAATGGATAATCACTGCCTTCATGGTTGATGATGTTGGTATGGAGATAAAACCTATCAAGTTCATCATCATTATTCCTACATGCATCATAGACTTCATATTTATATGTTCGTAGACACCATCCCCACCTTATTTAATTTTTTTATAAAAAACTATTGTGTTATTCAGGGAGACATTCTACTGTGAGGTCTACTTATGCATTTGGCATATTCATCATGCATGGTTAAATAATTTGATAGCAAAGGTGAAAGATGATGATGTTAAATATGCAATGTTTTAAGACTTGGGGTTCATAATTCATATTTTTTTTGATGAGGAAATGCCTATAAGGGATTCTAAATTTTTTTTAGAAAGATATCGCTCCTCTCAGCCTAACTTTGTCAAATACTGGGAACAACACTAGGCATATAGGGTTGAAATGTGATCATAATGTTGTGGGACACTTTCACATACTAGGAAAGACACCAATACATATATATAATCTTACCATTACCATTTTAAATGTCATTTCCTAAGCACACTAAGGACTTATACACATTATACGGTGGATTGGTTGGTTTACCAACTAACAATATCAGTTTGCATACATTATTGGTGGCTACAACTATGCAAGGACACTGGATTCCACAAGAACTTCAAAGTAGAAATACATGAAAATATTTCATGGGTACGAGCTTTGAAAATCCTATATTCTCATGTTACCTTCGACAATAGAGACCCTCATACAACATTAGTGCAAAGTATGAAAGATGAGACATTACATTATCACATCTTCAATGTAACACCTTTCTATGTCAATGTGAAATTGCCCATTTTCAATCCAAGGATATATTTTCAAGCATGTGCTCAAGGTGGACTTGATGAGAAATATGAAAACTCAAGTAGTTTTAGAGGATGTAGCTATAATTCATGGTGTTAATGAGAGCATCAACAAAATCGATGTTGAGTACCATGAAAGTTTTATTTCCCTTGCATACTATATACATTGATAACTTCAAGGTGATTTTAGTTTGTGTAATATGTTTTCATTTCCTAGGTCAAGGATAATGGAATTTGAATTGAAAATGTGGGAAAAGGCATGGATGTTAGATAATTGCACACCAAAATACATAGTGTATTAGATATGGATATGCAAGGATTAGGCCATGAACTAGGTGTTGTAGTAAATTTGATAGATGACACTAAAGACCAGTTGAGGGGGGTTGATATTGTAAGTCTAGTAACTAGTTATAGTCATATGTTTTTCATATTTTTTGGAATTTTTGACTGGATGCTTTTAAATTTATAAATAGATTTCATATAATGCTAGAGTTGATGATGTTGAGGCCCCAATATGCAGAGCATGAGAGATATTTGATAGATGTTCAGTGTGTTGTCCCCAAAAAATGTCACTCATTTTTTGGGACAACATATGGACTATTTTGGTCCTACAAGACCAAAATTATCTCTTCCCTTTTCAAAAATTGTTATGAGCCTTCAAATCCTTCATTTTTCAAGCTTTTTCAAAAATCTACGGACTCTGCAGGCTTGAAACTATGGACTCTGCAGGCTCATTTCTATAGACTCCACAGGTGGGATTCTATGGACTTTTTCAAGGCTCGAGAGAAAACTTAGAGAAATCTATGGACTCTATAGGAAGAAAATCTACGGACTCTATATGCCAAGTTCTACGAACTTTGTAGGTTAGTTTCTACAGACTCTGCAGGAGAGAAACAGGCTCAACACTTAGCCTTTTTTTTTCTTTCTATCGGGAAAGATCAAACCTTAAAGAGTAACAGAAGACAACACGTGTCCCTTATAAATTCAAGCGAAAGATACCAAGTGTCATCTACCGAGATCCATTATAATTTGCTTCTAGATATGATGGAAGTCACCTCATGTCCCATTATAACTCTATGGAAGCTAATAAGTGTCAACATCCATAGAATCTTCCTTTTATGACATAAGGACTGTGGTGGGTCCCAAGTGAGTGGATAAACTTGAGCAAAATGTGCCACATGTCATCATCCATGTGAGTCTGAATGAGTCTCAATGTTTCTATATTGTTTATAAAAACTCAGTGGAGCATGACAAGTGTCTGCATCTGCATTTTGAGTTTCTTGTAAGCTGTAAAGATTCTTTTGATAAGCTCCCCTCTAAGTCCCATGGAAGGTGCCAAGTGGAAAATTTGAAAGGTTTCTATGTGATTTTCTCAAAACTATGGAAGTCACCATGTGTCCCTTGGAAAGCTCAGTGGAAGTTGCCAAGTGTCAAACTCTACAGTTCCTTCTTTTTGTTTCATTATTTGAGAAAGGACCATGGTGGGCCCTGAGTAAATTGTTAAAGTGCAATGGAAGCTACCAAGTGTCATCTGCCAGTACTCAGTTTATAATAGGTTTCAAAGTAGTAGAACATGCCACACATCCCATTCTAGCTCAGCAGAGCGTGACAAGTGTTTACATCTGCGTCTCCAGTTTCTAATAAGTTTCAAAGCTTATTTCAATAGGCTTCTCTTAGAGTCCCATGGAGGGCACCAAGTGGTGATAGTGGAAGGTTGTGATAAGTTTTTATAAAAATCAATGGAAGACACCACGTGTCCCTTAAAAAACTTAGCAAAAGTTGCCAAGTGTCAACATCCACAATTTCTTCCTTTTGTTATGTAAGGACTGTGGTGGGCCCCAAGGGAGGGGCTAAGGTCAAGCAGAGTGCAATAAGTGTATGTGTCTATGTGGATCTAAAAGAGTCTTGAATGTTTTTATAGTGTTTCTAGGAGCTTGGTGGAAGCCACCATGTGCCATCTTTTGTAAGACTCTCAAAAGGGGTCTAGAGCTTCTATAAGTTAAGCGGATGTTGCCAAGTGTCCTCACCTATTTCATAGTGGAAGGAGCCATGTGTCATTTGTCAAGATCAGCAGAAAGAGGCCAAAGCAAGTGGGAAAGACATAAATGAATTGCTAAGGATGATGATAGACCTAAAGATGTCAAATTTGTGGCAATAAAGTGTCTGTTGATATTTGTAGGCTTAGGCACAGACCCAAAGGCATTCAGAGACTTATAAGGCGAAAAGAAGAACCACCGAGAAATGGAACCAAAAGAACCAAAAAAGGGAAAAGGTAGCCTAAGGGCTCAAATCATAGTAGAAAGAGGGAAAGGTAAAAATATCTGCAAGAGTTATTTCTAGTAGGTGGAACAATCCACCAGGTAGATATTTCAGCCTGTAAACATTGAAGGCATAGCTTGTTTGTCTCCTTTGAAGTAAAGGTGAAGTGGATAGCTGCATAGATATCAGGTGATAGACTAGATGACTCAAGCCTAGGAGAAGACATTCAAGATGAATCAACATGCCACAATTAAGTTGGCTCCCCTATTCCATCATGGCCCCCCCTTGACAGAACTAAAAAGACATTCAAGACATTGAATGCAGTATGGGTTGTTCCATGGGACAAAGCACCAGGCCTTTCTTGGTTGTTATATATAGTATTCTCTTATGTCATTTTAGGGGAGATCTTCCCATTAATAGAAGCAAAATTTTGCCCAAATTGAAAGGTGAATACTGAGACTTTGAGCTCAGATTGTTATTCATATTACTTTATCTGAATGAGAAAGCAAGTGACTTGCAGACTTTGTGTTGTTATAACTTGTATCATTTTAGGAGATTGTTATTATGTCTATCTTCTAAATGTGTTCTTGTTTATTTGATCTAATAAGCAGAACTAGTGGAAGTAATCAGGAAGGTGTCCTGAAGCCAACTATGGAGAGACTTTATGCCCCCATAATTGCCTTTAGAGTGCTTTCTATTCTTGTGTAAAGGATCTTGAGATGACTTTGTGCCCTCATTATCCTTCATATTATATTTCTATGTAAAAGACCTTGGGATGACTTTATGCCCTCATTGTCCTTTGTATCTCACTCTTGGGTAGTTGAGGTGGAGACTTTGTGCTACATCTCAGGCTGCTAGTCACTACGCCCTTGGTTACTAGTTACTTATCACTACTTGAAATAACTCCTGTTGTTCCCTGCAAGAACACTTATGAAAGAAGAGAAGTGCCTTCAGTGTTTTCACCAGGATTTTCTCCTCTATTTTTTAACATCATCTCTAAAAAAAGAGAGATGGATGGCTTATCCTACCCTCGAGTGTTATTTTCTACATACATATAATATATAGTGCCTCATACTTATAGGGAGCCTCCCCTTGATGAGAGGAGAGATTTGTCCTCTATTGATGTATTAAACCTGCACATCTGGCTAACCAATCTCCCTATGTTGTGGTTGAAGAGACCTATTTTGCTCACCAATTAGCTCATTGACAAAATATTCACCCAACAATTTTTGGTGACTCTACTGAGGATTTACATGCAATCTAAAGCCTCAAGTTTTAGATTGAAGCAATCCCTACCCTTATCCATTATAGACTCTAGCAACTCCATTTTATGTCTTACCAATTATCATTATAGCCTTACCATCTCCCTCCACCCCCACCTCCACTGCGGAAGGACAAGCAGTTTGAAGCCCCAAGCTTCAATTTAAAGCAAGACCAGGCCTTTTCCATTTTTGTTTCACAATCTGGCAACTCCACGTTATACTAGAAGCCAGAGAGTTCAAGGTGTTGTTGACCCTATCTTTGAGTTGGTGCAATAAGGAAATTTCAACCTATTCCCTCCCCAAATTCAAGATCAATGATCCAGGAGTATTCCTCCTACCCATATAAGGTCATCAACCCAAGGTAGAGCTACTTTTTCTATTGTCAGTAGAGTTTTGCCTATAAATACTCCACCTAGATTTTTTATCCCTCTTTTTCATATTCTAGTCATGGTTGTAAAAAACTTCCTCAAATTCTTTGGGGATGGGAGAGTTCACCCTAATGAACACATTGCAGCCTTCAGCATCACCTATGGTGTGATAGGTGTGGAATTTGAAGACATGGCAGTCAGGCTATTCATGGAAACACTACAAGGTGCTACTATAGACTAATTCTACCATCTACAAGCTAGATCAGTGACTAACTAGGATACTCTCAAATCCAAGTTTCAAGCCAGGTTCAATCTTGCAAAATATGTGCATGCCCTGCTGCCTCAGCTCACGCAGATGAAGAAATAACCTCATGAACCCATGAGAGATTTCATAGAAAAGTTTGACAAGCTTAAGAATCAGATTCCTATCATTACTTAGCCAACTCCTAAGAACCTCAAATGCTTCTTCATCAACTCACAGCTGCCTAAAGTGAGTTTTCTACTAAGATGTGCTAGCCACAGAGACCTTGAGGCTACTCAAGACTTGGCTAATGAAGTAGAAGATGACCTTATCTTGGTAGGAAAGATAAGGAAATATCTAAATAGAGGTAAATCCTCTTCATCTTTTAAATAATCACCTTCAACCACCACTGATCCAATGGTGCAAAAGCTGGCAAATGAGTTGTTGGCTCTTAGAAAACAAATGGCATAAAGAATGTCTTGTGCTCCTTCATATAGAGATACACCAAAGAGGACATTCACAAATTAGTCATATCAAGGCAATGCTATCAGGAATCAAGGGCAAGCAAATCATCCCCCTCCCCCTCAAAAGAATAATCTTGCCATTGAAGCACCTCCAACTAACTCAGCAGTTGGATACCTTGAAGCTGAGTCAAATTTCTCATTCTAGCCTGAATTGAATCCTAAAGATGATGCTAATCTCTTTAATGAGGAAAAAGAAGAATTAGTTGGTGACTCTAATATTGGTTTCCTAAATTATTAGGACAAACCTAGAAGTGAAGGTAATATAGCTGAGGGATCATATGTTGTATTCACCCAGTCCAAAAACCAATCAGCTCAACCAGCTGATAAGGAGAAAGCAGAGGAATGACCTCAACCAGCAATTTCAATTGCTAAGTGGGGAACCACTCTTCCTTTCTAGCCAAAGGACCCGATGATTGTGAAAAAGGTAAGTACCTCAAATATCCCTGCGCCTTCTACTTCAAATTCACAGTCTAGTTCTCCCCCTCCCAAAGATCAAAAAGATGAACTCCCATCCTCTACTCCTAGCTCATTCTAGACATTTGACATAAATGACCATATAAAGAAAACCAAAATTCAAATGTCTGAATTTGAATTTTGATAGTCCCATCCTGAGCAATTAGATAAATTGGTTCAATGCATTAAAAACCAAGTCATCCTTGTAGGACAAGCAATTCCCAAGATGACTCATGATTTCCCCAAGAATGTGCCCACCAGGAACAACCTTGTCATCACTCCTCCTATTGTTCTTGGTAAGACTAAACCTTTCTATGTCTCATTGCTAATAAATGGACATTAGTTAAACAATTGCATCATTGATTTTGGAGCCTCAGACAATGTTATGCCTGCCAAAGTGGTAGAATCCCTTAGTCTCACACTAACCAAGACATTTGGGAGATGTTTCTCCATAAATAACAAATAAGTACCATTGCTGGGACAAATCAAAGATGCCCAATTTGCATTTGTGGCATTTCCAGACAAAAGAATCAAGATGACTATTCTGGTGTGTGATGTCATAGCATCATATGGCATCCTTTTTGGATGAAAACTCTATAAAGACATTGGAGGTGAATTGAGCATGGACCTATCTGAAGCAAGGATTCTAGTCAAGAGTGTTATGAAGAGGCTGCTCTCTAAGAAGGAAGTGAAATATGTGGTTACCTAGACTTCAGCACCTAAAGCTCAAATCATGTTTGAGTCTTCAAGCATGGGTAATTACTTTCTATCCATGGATGAAGTTCATGAGACATCTGATGAATCTCTTACAGGTGACAACCTAGAAATGTATTCAGCTGGAATAGCAAGAGAATCGGAGTGTGATATAAATGTGGAAGGATCTCCACCTCCAAACAAAGAAGGATTCAAAGAAAAAGTAGTGTCTGAGGAGGTATGGATTCTAGAATTTGATGGTAGTTGTTCCTCTACCATTTCAAGTGTTGAAATTGTACTAATATCTCCTCAAGGAGATATTTTTACTTCATCATATAAGTTACAGTTCAGCAATACCAATAACATAGCTAAGTATGAATCTCTATTGCTTGGATTGAAGGCTGCTCAAGACAAAGGCATCAAACTCTTTCATGCCATAGGAGATGTTGAACTGGTGGTTTGTTAGGTAAGAAACCTATATCAAACCAAGAATTAGAGATTGTGCCACTATCGTAATCTAGTCTGGGATCAGATTGAAAGCTTTGATGCTTTTAGCATCTTTGTTGTTCCTAGAGAATTTAATGACTGGGCTAATGCACTGGCCATTTTAGCTACTTCTTGGTCCCCCACCCAGACTTCAAAGGAGATAGGTACACTATTAAGCTAGTCTTTTGACCAAGTGTGCTTGATAATGCCAGTCATTGGCAAGTGTTTAACAATGACAACCAAATCATTGCCTTCCTAGAGTAAAAGGACAGCTTTAAATGGCTACATTTTGAAGGTAGTGAACCTCAAAAGCTTGAATCAGCCCTTGAATCAAGTTCAAGCATGGATGGAGAGTTCCTATAGATGAAAGGGAATAAAATTCCCAAAGGCCTAGTTTCCCTTGAGAAACTGTTTGACAAACATGACAGATTCATCAAACAACAGCAAATAGATTCAAGCTCCTCTCAGGAGTTTGATCAAGTAAATATGGGTACCAAGATCCCAAGATGGTGAACATTGGGAAATATTGTACTCCTGAGGAGAGGTTCAAGTTCACTACTTTTCTCAGCCAATACATGGACATCTTAGCTTACTCCTATGATGACCTGAAGTCACTCAAGCTTGATGAAATTCAACATGATATTCCTCTCAAGGCTGATTTGGCACCTTACAGGCAAAAGTCTAGGTAGTATAATCTGAAGATATTAGGTACTATTTTGTATGAGATACAAAAAATGCTAAATTCTAAGATAATCTTCCCAATCCATCATTCCACATGGATTGCAAATATAGTGCATGTAAGAAAGAAGAATGGAAAAATTTTCCTCTGTGTGGATTTTAAAAATTTAAATCAGTCATCCTTGAAGGATAACTATCCTTTGCCAATCATGGATCAAGTGCTTCAAACAGTGACTGGTTCTAAGATGTTATCAATGCTAGACAGCTTCTCAAGATATAATCAGGTTGAAGTTGGTGAAGCAAACCAACACAAGACTGCCTTCACCACACCTTGGGGCACATTTGCATATAGAAGGATGCCTTTTAGCTTGATAAATGTTGGTGCCACCTTTCAGAGAGAAATGGACCTTACTTTCAAATATGAAATGGGTAATTTCATTATAGTTTACCTTGATGACTTGACTATCTTTTCTAAGCATCACCTGGATCATGTTCACCATTTGTAGCAAGTGTTGAATGCTGCTGCTAGAATGGCATTTCCTTAAACCCCAAGAAGTCAATTTTTGGAGTGACAGAGGGGAACTTCTCAAACACATTGTGTCCAAAGGAGGCATAAAAATTGACTCAGACAGAGTCAAGTCTATCCAAGAGCTTGCCTTGCCCATAAGTAAGACTATTGTTCACTTTTTTTTTAGAAAGGTGAATTTATTATGGAGGTTCATCCCCAAGTTTGTTGAGAAGACTAGACATATTGTAAACATGATGAAAGGAAAGGCCACCTTTAGCTAGACTGAAGAAGGCAAGTCAGCATTTGAGGATATCAAGACTGTCATTGCCCATGCCCCAATTCTGATTTGTCCAAACTATAACAAAGAGTTCACCATATATAGTTATGCTTCTGAACACACACTTTCAGCAATTTTGGTTCAATAAAATAAAGAAGGTATGGAATCTCTCATTTCCTTCATGAGCTTTCCTCTCAAAACTCATGAGCTAAAATACTCAAACATGGAGAAACATGCTTATACAATGGTAAAGGCAGTGAAGCATTTCTGCTTCTACAATTTGAATTCACACACTACTACCTTGGTTCTGGACACCACGATTAAATCCATACTAACTCAATAGGAGTTTGGGATGAAAAGAGGCAATTAGATTGCAAAGATCCAAGAGTTTGATCTAGCTATCAAGCCAACCAAGCTGGTACAGGGCAAGGGCCTATGCCAATTAATTACTGATAACAAACCAGAAGGTAAAGAGCATGAAGAATCAAAAGAAGAAGACACGCCAATAGTCCTCTTTGTCTCTACTATGAATGAGTGGTATTCAGGTATTTCTCATTTATTTACTTATGGTGAGTGTCCTACTCACCTATATTATAAAGAAAGGAGGACCATCAAGTTGAAAGCTGTCAATTTTGTCCTCTAGGACAATGGCTTGTACAAGAGGAGCCTTGATGGAGTGTTCCTTCGTTGCATAGACAAAGAACAGCAAAACCAACTTCTAAAGTCCTTCCATAATTTGGCCAATGGAGGACATTTCTCTGCTCCTGTGATTGACCATAATATTTTGTGAGCTAGGTATTACTGGCCAACTCTTTTTCAAGATGCATACAAGTGGGTAAGGAAATGTGAAGTATGCCAGTAGTTTGTTGGGAGACCCAAGTTAGTTGCCCTGCCTCTCAAGCCAGTGGTCATAAAGGAGCCATTCCAGCAATGGGGAATTGATTTCATTAGTGTTGTAAACCCATCTTCTAGTGCTAGACATGATTATGTCTTTACAGCCACAGACTACTTCACCAAGTGGGTGGAAGCAATTCCAACCAAACATGCTACTTCAGAAGTAGTGTGCAATTTTCTCAAAGAGAACATCATTTCCAAGTTTGGGGTCCCAACCAAGATTGTCACTGACAATGCAGTTTGTTTCACTTTCTAGGATATTACTTAGTTCTATTGTTACTATGGGATCACCCTCTTTCACTCTTCTGATTACTTTCCATAAGGGGATGGACAAGTTGAATCAAGCAATAAGAACTTGGTGACAATCATCAAGAAGCTAGTAGATGACAACCAAAGGACATGGCATAAAGCACTGGTTAATGATTTATGGGTATATATAATTACACCAAAATGGGCAATTGGTATCTCTCCTTTCCAACTTCTTTATGAACTCAATGCTGAGATATCAATCACCCTAGAATTGCCAGCATTGAAATTGGCTAAGGCAATTGAAGATCAGACATATAAAAGCTCCATTGATAAGAGGATCATGTGCCTGACTGAGCTGGATGAGTAGAGAACCATGGTGGTGGATCGAATTACTACCCATCAGGGTCTGGTGAAGAAGCTTTTCGACCAAAAAGCAAAAAAATGTGATTTCCAGATTGGAGATCAAGTCCTCCTATGGGATAAGAAGAGAGAACTAGAGGGAATGCATGGAAAGTTTTACTCCCTGTAGAGGGGCCCTTTTACTATTCATCAGTGTAATGGTGAAAATAGTTTCCTATTGAGGTATCAAGATGGCACACCCTTTTCCCTACCTCATAATGGGCAGCATCCGAAGTACTTCAACTCTTGAAGTATCAGATAAGCTCACCTGTACATATGTATATTTGTATAGTCTTTGTTTTTTCTTTGTGTCATTCATTTTTATTTTTTTTGGAGCCTTTCTTTTTGGTAGCATGACTCCATAACCCAATGGCATACTTTAAAGGCACTGGAGATTTTGGTTTCTACTCTCCTCAGCTGTTCCAAGTTTTCAACTGAAGGAAGTTCCCCAACTGGAGCCAGCTGTTGTCCCCAAAAAATGTCACTCATTTTTTGGACAACATATGGACTATTTTGGTCTTGCAAGACTAAAATTATCTCTTCCCTTTTTAAAAATTGTTATGAGCCTTCAAATCCTTCATTTTTCAAGTTTTTTCAGAAATCTATGGACTCTGCAAGCTTGAAACTACAAACTCCATAGGCTCATTTCTACGGACTCCGTAGGTAGGATTCTATAGACTATTTCAAGGATCGAGAGAAAACTTAGAGAAATATATGGACACTACAAGCCAAGTTCTATGGACTTTGTAGGTTAGTTTCTACATACTCTGTAGGAGAGAAACAAGTTCAACACTTAGCCTTTTTTCTTTCTTTCTATCGGGAAAGATCAAACCTCAAAGAGCAACAAAAGACACCATGTGTTCCTTATAAAGTCAAGCGAAAGCTGCCAAGTGTCATCTACCAAGACCCATTATAATTTTATTCTAGATACAGTGAAAGTTGCCTCATGTCCCGTTATAACTCTATGAAAGCTGACAAGTGTCAACATCTACAGCATCTTCCTTTTGTGACATAAGTACTATGGTGGGTCCCAGGTGAGTGGCTAAAGTTGAGCAGAATGTGCCATGTGTCATCGTCTATGTGAGTCTGAATGAGTCTCAATGTTTTTATATTGTTCCTAAAAGCTTAACAGAGTGCGACAAGTGTCTGCATCCATGTTTTAAGTTTCTTATAAGCTGTAAAGCTTCTTTCGATAACCTCCCCTCTGAGTCCTGCAGAAGGTGCCAAGTGGCAAATGTAGAAGGTTTATATGTGATTTTCTCAAAACTATGGAAGTCACCATGTGTCCCTTGGAAAGCTCAATAAAAGCTGCCAAGTGTCAAACTCTGTAGTTCCTTCTTTTTATTTCATTATTTGAGTAAGGACTATGGTGGGCCCTGAGTAAGTTGCTAAAGTGTAGCTGAAGCTGCCAAGTGTCATCTACTAGGACTCAGTTTCTAATAGGTTTCAAGGCAGTTGAATGTGCCACATGTCTCATTCTAGCTCAATGGAGCCTGACAACTATTTACATCCACATCTCCATTTTCTAATAATTTTCAAAGCTTATTTCAATAGGATTCTCTCAGAGTCTCGTGGAGGGTGCCAAGTGGTGACAGTGAAAGGTTGTAGTGCATTTTTCTACAAAGTAACAGAAGATGCCATGTGTCCCTTAAAAAGCTTGATAGAAGCTACCAATTGTCAACATCTGCAATTTCTTCTTTTTATTATGTAAGGACTGTGGTGGGCCCCGAGGGAGGTGCTAAGGTCAAGTGAAGCATGACAAGTGTCTGCATCCATGTGGATCCAAAAGAGTCTTGAATGTTTTTATAGTGTTTCTAGGAGTTCAATGAAAGCTACCACATGTCATCTTCCACAGGACTCTCAAAAGGGGTCTAGAGCTTCTATAAGTTAAGTGGATGCTGCCAAGTGTCCTCACGTATTTCACAGTGGAAGGCACCACATGTCATTTGTTAAGACCCGTGGAAAGTGGCCAAAGCAAGCAAGAAAGACATGAAGGAATTTCTAAGGATGATGATGGACCCAAAGACTTTAAATTTGTGGTAATAAAGTGTCTGTTGATCTTTGCATGCTTAGGCACAGACCCAAAGGCATTCAGAGACCTATAGGGTGAAAGGAAGAATTGCCAAGAAAGGGAACCAAAAGAACTAGAAAAGGGAAAAGGTAGCCTGAGGGCTTGAATCACAGCAGAAAGAGGGAAAGGCCAAAAATCTATAGGATTTATTTCTAGTAGGTGGAATAGTCCACCAAGTAGATATTTGAGACTGCAGACATTGAAGGTGTAGCCTGTTTGTCTCCTTTGAAGTAAAGGTGAAGTGGACAGCTACACAGATATCAGGTGATAAACTAGATGACTCATGCCTAGGAGAAGACATTCGAGATGAATCAACACACCACAGTTAAGGTGGCTGCCCTATTCCAGCATGGCCCCCTTGACAAAACTAAAAAAGGCATTCAAGGTATTGAATGCAGCATGGGTTGTTCCATGGGACAAAGTGCCAGGCCTTTCTTGGCTGCTATATATGGTATTCTCTTATGTAATTTTAGGGGATATCTTCTCATTAACAAAATCAAAACTCTGCCCAAATTGAAAGGCAAATATTGAGACTTTGAGCTCAGATTGTTGTTCATATTACTTTATCTAAATGAGAAAGCAAGTGACTTACAGACTTTGTGTTGTTATAACTTGTATCATTTTAGGAGATTATTCTTATGTCTATCTTCTGAATGTGTTCTTGTTTATTTGATCTAACAAGTAGAACCAGTGGAAGTAATTAGGAAGGTGTCCTGAAGCCAACTATGGAGAGACTTTGTGCCCCCATAATTGCCTTTAGAGTGTTTTCTTTCTGTTCTTGTGTAAAGGATGTAGACACCAAAATTGTGTCGACCCCCCTTGGTCCCTTACACACTCTATTAATTTAAAATAAATTACTTATTTTAAATTAATGATATCACCCTAGACACCTCACCTTGGACACCTGACCACTAAGACCATTTCCTACCCCATGACTCACCCTATGACTAAGTCCTTCATATCATAACTACCTAAGACCCATTCCAACCACCTAACCAACACTCGTGCATAATAACTCCATCCTTTGACTGTTCTCCAATGGAAAATGCACTTGTAAATTGGAGAAGTGGGCAAAGGGCCAAAAATAACCCTTTTACCCATTCTCCAACCGCCGACGTCGGTCAATTATCGACCGACGCCGGTGGGATTGTCGACATCAGTTTACTTAAACCGAGTTCTAACCCCCAAAATAGATAATCACAAATCTCAAATCATGAATCCCAAATTACTAACCCCTAAATCCCTAACTCTCTCTAGGACTCTCTTCCTCTCTAGCCACCAAACTCTTGGACGTGAATGCGCACACTCAGAGACCAAGCATCAGACTTTGACTTTCACTCTCTAGGCTACAAAAACTCTGTAGAATCACTCCAAATTGGATTGGAACATTGCATGAGATCTTTGACATCAGCCACAACCAGAGCTAAGTATTCTTTTGCCTCTCATTTTAGTATTTAGAATAACTTAGTAACTAGTTTCTATTTACTATTTCTAAATACAATCAACCTGACCCAACTTTCTTCCTAGAAAGGCTAAAAATCCTTCCTCCTATTCTTATCCATTTACATACCAACCCTTTGCCTTTGCCCCCTCTCAGACCCTATTTACTATCTTGCAACCCTACACAGACCTAAACTCCTCCCAAACCCCTCTGTCAACCATAGACACATTCTTAAACTTGTCCAAAACCCATCCAAGGCCATTGCCCTGACCGACATCGACCACAACCCCGACCGACATCGGTATCTTTGACCAACTGACGCTGGTAGGACTATTGACGTCAGCGATTGTGATAGACTGACTGCAAAGAAACAAGTACGCATTATCTAATTTCCTCTTTGTTAGTCATTTATCATTTCTTTATTTCTGACACTTTTACTTATAAATAGTGGACTATCATCCCTCAAGGAAGTCTTTGCACTTCTGGGACTGAGCATATCACTTGGTAGTCCACCTTATCTTTATCTAATATTTTTTTGTGTTTGAGTCTCTTTCTCTCTACAGGTGTCTTCCTCCATAGGCAAAGAGGAGCACCTAAAACGTCTGGATACGATGCGTAACTTCATCTGGGTATCATCTAACCCCTGACCATTATCTTTTAGTTTCTTTCTTCTTTTGAATGTAATTAGCAAAAATGAGAAGAAACATTCTGGCATGCCTGGTGGGACCCTGGAGTTTTCCTTAGGTTCATTTCTTCTAAAAGCAAACTTTCATATAGGTGCATTAGGAAAATTTTCTCTCCTTGCATCCTTCTTCTATCTCTTTATCTCAGAAAGAAATCATAAGCACAAGTTAAAAATAATATCTTTCTTTTTCTTCTTGTCACCTCTTTCTTGCATTTTAGAGTAGTGAAAATTCATGCTCTTAACCTTTTCTCCACTTTTTTGCATCTGAACAAAACATTTCAATTTGGGTTAAAATACTATTGCATTTCATTCCTACTGGAATGCATATTTAGCCCTCTCATTTAGTAATTAAAAATGCATTATGAATAAAGCGTAGTGTACATATGTTACACAACCAGACCACATTCACAATCAAACATCTAAACATACCTGAGATAAGGCCCGACTAGGATTTCATCACCTAGCAGATACCTTACCCTTCCCAGCGATCTTACTTGGATTTCACCACCAAGAGGAGGGCCCACTCTGTTCTCTGGTAGAGTATAAACTATAGGCAAAGTATATATTGGCTAAGCATCCCAGCTCGGCCCTGGGTTCGTGAAGTGAGGGGGGCAAGCCCCTAGCACTAGGCCACGTATGGAACCTAACACGGACTTTTGAGCACCAAAACATAACCCAAAACCAACCATAGACTTCCTCTTTAGGACCCATTCTAAAAGCCCAATTCCCAAACATTTTCTTCTAAGGCATAAGCCACCATGACTCTAAAATTTATTCTTAGGAATTAAACATTTAGAGGTTGCTTGCCTTCATCTATTTTACTATTCTTATCTGGTTTTTTGAGCTGGTGAGTTTGCATCATTTTGAGGCCAAAAACTCAAAATTTCTCCTTTTCCAAAAACTTTCAATTTTTTGAGTTTTTAGACATACACAGACACTGACATCGGTTTTTCCATCGACGTCGGCAACTTATCCTCACCGACATTAGTTTTTCCACCAATGTCGGCAACTTATCTTCACTGACATCAGTTTTTCCACCGACGTCAGTCACTGTCAACAATTTTTCTTTCCAAAATAGCAAGCTTAAAACCCAAATTTATTGCTATTGAACACACTTCTAGTTTTCTAAAACTGAAATACATAGTTTCTAGAACCTGAACCATTTTGCCTTGGATGGTTTTGACACATAGTCAAGCCAAATCCCTTATTGACCACATGAGGCAACAACCACTTCCACCTTCGCCTTTCATATCAAGTCACCAAATGGAGTATACTTCAGATACTGAGCGTATTCCTATCCAACCAACCCCTGACCAACTTTCAATTATTCCCGAAGGGAATCAAAATTTTCAGAGATTTCTTGACCTCAACATCAAGGCTCTCCAACACTATCTCGCTAGAACTCAAATGCGAGACCCTTCAGGCAACCCTATTTATGGGATGCCAACTTCTCTTATTGAAGCGGCAATGATATCAATAGCATCTGCTCAAGCCATTACCCTGACCAATAACCCAACCATGGCCAATGTCCAATATTTGGCCTCTCCTTCTATTTCTAGACCTACCTCCATCAGGGTTTCCATACCCCCTCAACCACAAACAATTTAACCAAGTTCTACACCTTTTCAGAACTTGATTGCCTCTACTCCACCTACTCTTGTGCTCATAAATACAAGAGTGACTACCTATCCTCTAACTAGTGTTTCCACCACCCAACCACCTTTGATGACATTTATTCAATTTGTGCCCTCCAACTTTATGGCACACGCCCCCTTGACCTCAATATCAGTCCCTATGATGAACTACCAATATGTTGCACCTACACAAATGTAACCAAGTACGTCATACGCCCCTCCCAATGCCTTCCAAGTACCTTATAACTTAGGGGGTGCCCCTCCTACCAATCTGTTAGCCGATCTAATCAAGATGATGATGGATAAGATGTCTAACCTTGAGACATCCATTTCTGGTTCAAAGAATGTTCTTTTATATGAACAAATCTGCAACGAACCCATTCACCCTTTGGTGCCTATGCAACCATATCCTAGCCAGTGAGAACTCCCTAAATTTACTCACTTTCAGAGTAAAGAGGACCCATAACAACATCTACGAGCATTTAGACATGCTTGCTACCTTATAGCACACGATGATGCATTATTACTTTACACGTTTCCCATGTCACTTTCTGGTGCCGCCCTTGATTGGTATAGCTCCATTCCCAGTCATTCTCTCTTTACCTTCACTCAATTAGCCCAATTATTCCTTGACCACTTTTCAATCAACATCACCAAGAAGGTCTCCATTATAGACCTATATTCTATCAGACAATTCGATGACGAGTTAATAGCTGACTTCGTTTCCCATTGGAGAGGTTTGATTAACCAACTCTCATTTTCATTACCTCAAACTGAGCTCATTGAGCTCTTTTCAAGAGCATGTGCCAAGCACATCTCATCTACTTTGTGGGTTCAAACATTCCACACATTTGATGAAGCTTTCACCATGGCTCGAAAGCTTAAACTCTGTGCAGTAGAAGAAGACAAGGTCACATTGCATAATAAAAATACTAACGCAAAATCTAATGACCCCTCTTCTTCTAGACCTTCTTCTTCCCACTCCAAGTCCAAGGGAGCGGCCAATGCTGTGGTCATTAGATCACCATCTTCTACAATGACCAACCAATCTCAACCTTCCACATCAGACTACATCACAAAACAATTTCAACAATGGTACATACAGCGTCAATATACTCCAATAAGATAATCATACGCTTCCATGTTGGATAAACTAGTCAAGCATGGGGTCCTCAATCTCCCTCAAATTCGACCACCCCAATTTGACCCCTCAAAAGCCATTCTTGCATGGTATAGGGAAAATGACTTTTGTAAATATCATCGTGTCAAGGGTCATGACACAGACAATTGTAAAACCTTCAAAAATGTTATTCAAGACATGTTGGATAAAGGGGATCTTATTTTGGATAACCCAAATGCACCGGCTAACCAAAACATAGACATCTTTAGACAACCATTCCCTAATCATCCCCCAAGTCAAAATAACATTCAGACCATCACCGATGACCTTCAAGAGCGTAATATACACACGATTGACATGGTTTCTAACCAACCTCTCCCACAGTCTGAAGAGGTTAATCAACCTATTTCTCCACCACAGGTAGAAGAGCCTTCTTTTCCTATTTGTCCACCATAGGCTGAAGCACCTTCTTCTCCTATTTGTCCACCACAGGTAAAAGATCCTTCTTCTCCTATTTGTCCACTATAGGTAGAGGAGCCTTCCTCTCCTATTTGTCCTCCACCAATGGAGGATAGTCCTCCATCCACAGCCCTTTCACATGAAGGAGAGTCTACTTTGACCTCTCCCATATTGGGGGATGCTTTGACCACACCAACGCTAGTGGCCCTGCCTTCATCCTTCTTATTACCAATGGGGGATCATACTTCTAAACCATCAGAAGTTCAACTGTCTACACTTAAACCTAAACCCTCACAGGCATTTGCCATGCCGAAGTAGATTAAATCTCTCAGTGTTTACCCTATATCAAACCTCACTCCCCCACAAGTGAAGGTAGATTTGAACCTCACCCCTCACAATAGTGGTCCTCGAACCATACCAAAGAAGGCTACTAAACCACGCCGGAGAACACCTCCCCCACCTTCACCATTGCCTTCTATTTTGGGCCCACACCCATCTACTTTAATAGGAGTGCTCCCAACTCCAACACCTCTCAAAAAAAAATCACCTCCATTACTACCTTTACCTGGCAAAAACATACCTCCTCCAAAAAATCTAACACCTCTCACCACGAAAGTGCCATCTACGCGTCTGGCCACACTGCCAAACAAAAAGATGGTATGAAAGACTCCTCCAACAACTCCTAAGCAAAAGTTGTCAACACCTATTGCAACAAAAATCATAGACTCATTAAAGGGTTCTTATGCTTCGATCTTATGCCGATTGTTGCAGTCTTCTAGCATCAGTCTTCCACCTCTTAAACCATTCCAACCTCTCAAACCAAAACCATCTTGGTTTGATGACATTAAAATCTATGTGTATCATCGCACACCTAGACATGACACTGAGTGTTGTTATGCTCTTAAAGTTGTCATTCATCAACACTTCAAAAAGGACACCCTTTTCACTAAGGATCCTCTTGATCACACTTTCAACAAACCACCGACACCATCCCATGCCTCTCAAACATCCTCACCTAAATTGGGATCCCATCATCAAACTGTGGTTCCTCGATCACCTTCAACCCCTTTGTTCGAAATCAACACCATCAATGTGGCCTCTAGATCACAAACCATGAAGGATAAATGGAAAGAGAAGGTTTCTATCCCTTGGGCATATCCATTCGTCAAGCCCCCTCAACCATTAAAACCCAAAATTTCAATCTTGGGCACATCTCGACCAACTTTTTTGAAACCAATTCATGACTCCATGGTGAAACAACTTCACCACACCCCTATGAATTTGTCTTTGTTTGACCTCATTCAAAGCTCTCCACAACATTACCAAACCTTGATTAAAGCGTTACAGGTAGTGAAGGTCCAATCTAAAGACCCCCAACCACTAGCTGCTTTAGTCAAATCATTACCAACCATTGCCTCCATCACCCTTAGTCATTCTAAAATTTCAAACTCCAACCTGGAAGATCAGGGTCTTTCCCTCTATAACTAATCATACTAGACAAAAGCTTTACAGGATGCATCCTCGCATCGCACTCCTTGTTAAAGAGAAGCTTCATTGTCTTCTCTCCATCTCGTTTATCCAACTCATTGATTATCCGTAATGGGTGTCAAACATTGTCCCTGTTACAAAAGCAACTGGGGGAATTTGACTTTATATTGACTATCATGACCTTAACCAAGCATCGACCAAACATCAACCAACTTCTTAATCACCTTTAACATGTGACCAATATGGAAAGAAGCAAACAGGGCAAGTTTGCTCCTAATTGGCTCAGACCTTACATAATAACGCATGGATCAGGGACTTATCATCTGTCTTCTCTTGAAAACCAGCCAGAACATGAGCCCCTGAATGCCTTACATCTTCGACCATTATACTATTAATCAAGTAATCATTCACTTGATGTTTAACTTGAGCTCATCCCTTGAGCAACCCCCGCCATCCTCATCCCTATTCCTTTTAACCCTTTTTCCCTACAAACATTAGCTAACCTTTTATCAAGCATGAATGCTTTGTCCTAATAAAATGGGAACCCTCAAACCTTTATAGTCTATTCCATGACTAAAATTTCAATCCACAAACAAAACACATAAAATTGGGATGCCTATTCAAAGGTCATAAACCATAAATGTAGACTGCTCCCTCGAAGGACAGCTGCATCATTGCTGCCATTAATAGACTACTCCCTTAAAGGATAGCTATCAAAAAATACAAAGCAAAACATAGACCACTCCCTTGAAGGATGGTTATGCCCAAATTTTGCTACATACACAACACAACATGACAACATCCCAAAGTGGATTTCTCGCATTGATCAGTCTACCCAAAAAAAAACTAACTGACAAATTATTAACTCATGGACTTGACTATAGTCATTCTCAAGGTCACCTATAAAAGGGACAAGGTTATGCTAAAAAGGGTTACGCTATCCTCACATATCACCTAATCACACCTATCACCCCAACATACTCAAGGGATTTTGAGCTCACTTAATGTCAAGTGATTCAAATACTTCTCTAACACTAATCAATCATCAACGACGTAATGCATGAATGGGGATTTTTGTTTGCAAAACCCCTATCTATGCTATCATTATGGTCCTTGTCAATGAAAGAGCAACCTACCTTTCACTTCTTATACATCTTCATCACATACAACCAACCCAAACCAAACTAAACCAAACCAACCACTAACACGACATCATGATTTATTTGATGCAAATACAAATTTGTGTTATATGAATTATCATAGCCCATTCACACTAGTTTCTATGGAAAACAATATACATGGAAAATATCAACCACACAATTTATGTCAAGAATATACCATCACCAATATGGAAACTTGTTGAAGCATAAATATACTCATTTCATTTTTAGCATACACCATCACGAATATGGAAAATTGTTAAGGGTGAAAAACCACATAACTAATGTTACAGAATACACCATCACATAATATGGAAAAGGCTGTAACATCATCATACTCATTTCATTTTTAGCATACACCATCACGAATATGGACAATTGCTAAGGGTGAAAAACCACATAACCAATGTTACAGAATACACCATCACATAATATGAAAAAGGCTATAACATTATCATACCCTCATCATTTCTAACATAACCTAGTCAAAACCAATCCAAAACCTACCCTTTTCTTCCCTTTTGGTGAGAACTACATTGTCTTGAGGCCCTTAACACAGGGGCTATGTAGGTGTTGACCAATTTTGCCCACAGGCAAAATTTCGGTCACCTTCTTCACCTGCTGTTCAAATGCCAGTCATTTTCAAGTTCAATGAGTTCAGAGAGTTCATTCCATGCCCTGGTTCAGTGGTTCAACCACCCTTGGTTCAAAAGGTTTTCCACTTGGTTCAAACACCTCAGTTCATATGCATTGAACTTTCGTATCGTTGAACTGTTGAACCAATTTTTTAGTTCAATGGGCTGGGTTCAATATACTTAGTTCAATGGGTTCGGTTTATGGAGGTTCAACGTCCTTATTTCATTGGTGCACATGGCTTAACATAAAGGCTCAGCTTTTAATAAAGGAAAGGATCCAAGCGTGGCTCAAATCAATGGCTTAATGCATTACTAAGCAAAGGGCCAGGTCGCTTATGACACAAAAGCAAAGGAGGCACAACTTAAACATTCAAAGCCCATGCAAAAAAAAAACATAAAACAAAGAGTCCACGGGGAAATTGTTCGCGAGCCAAAGCCCACAGGAACCCAAACAAAACATTCGTAGAGACATTGAAATCCGGAGAGCAGTCCACGCAAACCGTCACCAGTCAAACAACCAACTGGACCCGACTAGCAGGCCGCATAAAAGTTTAGGAAGAGAAGCTAGTAGGCCCGATGGCATCCTACGTGGACGTCAAGTTTACAAAAAGGAGATCGCCGTTTATTTTTAAAAGGGCAAAGAAAGTGCTAGCCAAGAAGGAGCTCAAAATGCAGTGACCCACCAATATGTTCGCCCAAGGGGGCCGATGAGATAGAATTAAGACAAAATTAACAAAGTGACATGTAAGGAATGAGTAAGCAGTCAGTCCAAGTGGCAAGAAGTGGTGCCAATTTGAGAAGTGACTCCAGCAGGTGAAATAGTTCCTTTGAATTAATCATGAGAAGATGCAATAGCTAAGTAATGTAACTGGTTTCTTCATTTTACATTTAATGGGTGGACAAACTTCATTTTGACATTAAAAATGCGAACTTCGAGTAGACAAAATGAATAGCTCATTAATATTTTGAGTGACTTATTCTTTTCATGAAGGGACACGTATGCCACTTGTAAAAGAGGGAGCACTAAATGGGCCTCTTTGCTTCTCATATATATTCATAACTTGGTTATTTTGTAATCACTTTTCACGGTTTTAGCCAGGGGCAGCCCTGCTAAAATTTTTGCCTGAATCAAATAAAATGCAATTTTTACCTCCATTTGGATAGATGTTTTAGAGTATGCCTTGAGTGTTTGTCTGTGTCCAGTCATTATCTTTTGATGCTCTTACAGGTTCAAGACTAGCAAACCTGCTGTCTACAAGGTGCCATTATTGTAGCTGACAGGAGAAGAGCAGTATTTGGGAGTGAAGGAGCAAAATAAATTACTTCATAAGTGTGTGTTTCATAGCACCTTAGGTGATCTCTATTCTGGATTTTCCATTGAAGCCTCCCTACTAGTTTCTTGCAGCCTGGTCTTTCTGCCAAATGCGTAGTGTATATATGCATTTGTCTGATTCTGAGAGTGGATGTGTGAAGGTCAACCTTGTTTTGGTGCATCACCTCTTTTAGAGTAGGCTTGTTTTTCTTGCATTCTCTTTCTCCCTTTTCATTCCCCCCCCTTTATTATATATCTATATATATATGTATGTTAGCACTTGCTGGAAAAAACATGATGCATCAAAGGGAGCTAGCCCTTATCTAGAGACTCTCTCTTCCAGCTTCACCGGTCCCATAGGTGAGAGGAGAGTTTCCATGTTGCAAGGAGAAGGTAGGAACCCATTTTCCTACCACTGGGTGCAATCTCTAACATCAATAGTAGGCAGCACTCAGTTGACATGGCATCTTTTGAGGTTAGCTCAGCCACATTCGTTTGTTCATCTACTGGATGGACCAACCATTTAACCTTTATCTATGACATGACCAAACAACTAGCCCTGACATTGTGGAAGTCACCTTTGAATTCTCATGGGGCACATTGGAGATCACAGCCATCTCCCTAACCACATCAAACAACCATTTGAGATCACTTATATCTCAACCTGACTCGACCAATAACCATGGAGATTGTGACTATCTCCTCCGACCACATTCAACCAACTTTGCCTTGGTTGTTTTTATTACATGTATGCTACCTCACAAATAGTTATCAAATTGTACACAACCCACATTATGACCCTCACACGTATTGTCGGATCGTGCTCCAGTTGATCCTCAATATTTGTCACATTTTCATTTTTTCCAGGAGCACTTCCTGAGCCCGAGATACTTGGAACATGATGACCATTGGAGCTACAGCTTTGATCATTTAACCCAATCAGCTACGACTAAATGCTGGGGATGGGTTATTTTGATTTTAGCACTCCTTGACCTTTGACTATGACAATTTGACCTATCTATCACGTGAAGTGGTATACGCGCAATCTCAACTATTGTAGCATTCACACTCCAACTTCACCATACACATCCAATACCTATCAAATTGGCACCTAATATCAGGCTACCTTCCCTCAACTCCTGCTTTGAGGGGGAATTCCTTATCCCATACTTGGGGTAACTTACTCCTATTTTTGTCTTGCAGTTTGTCAAAACAACCAACAAGACAAAAAGGGGCAAATGTAGACACCAAAATTGTGTCGACCCCCCCTTGGTCCCTTACACACTTTATTAATTTAAAATAAATTACTTATTTTAAATTAATGACATCACCCTAGACACCTCGCCTTGGACACCTCACCACTAAGACCATTTCCTACCCCATGACACCCTATGACTAAGTCCTTCATATCATAACTACCTAAGACCCATTCCAACTACCTAACCAACACTTGTGCATAATAACCCCATCCTTTGACCGTTCTCCAATGGCAAATGCACTTGGCAGATGGAGAAGTGGGCAAAGGGCCAAAAATAACCCTTTTACCCATTCTCCAGCTGTCGACGTTGGTCAATTGTTAGCCAACGCCTGCAGGATCATCAACGTCGATTTACTTAAACTGAGTTCTAACCCCCAAAATGGCTAATCACAAATCACAAATCCCGAATCATGAATCCCAAATCACTAACCCCTGAATCCCTAACTCTCTCTGGGACTCTCTCTTCCTCTCTAGCCACAAGACTCTTGGACGCGAATGCGCACACTCGGAGACCAAGCATCAGACTTTGAATTTCGCTCTCTAGGCTACAGAAACTCTAAAAAATCACTCCAAATTGGATTGGAACATTGCATGAGATCTTCAACATCAGCCACAACCAGAGCTAAGTATTCTTCTACCTCTCATTTTAGTATTTAGAATAACTTAGTAACTAGTTTCTATTTACTATTTCTAAATACAATCAACCCGACCCAACTTTCTTCCTAGAAAGGTTGAAAAGCCTTCCTCCTATTCTTATCCATTTACATACCAACCCTTTGCCTTTGCCCCCTCTCAGACCCTATTTACTGTCTTGTAACCCTGCACAGACCCAGAACCCTCTATCGACCACAAACACATTCTTAAACCTGTCTAAAACCTGTCTAAGGCCATTGCCCTGACTGACATTGACCACAACCCTGACTGACATCAGCAATATGATCGACATCGGTATCTTTGACCAACCGACGTCGGTAGGACTACCGATGTCAGTGACTGTGACAGATTGACTACAAAGAAATAGGTACGCATTATCTAATTTCCTCTTTGTTAGTCATTTGTCATTTCTTTATTTCTAATAATTTTACTTATAAACAGTGGACTGTCACCCCTCAAGGAAGTCTTTGCGCTTCTGGGACCGAGCATATCGCTTGGCAGTCCACCTTATCTTTATCTAACACTTTTCTATGTTTGAGTCTCTTTCTCTCTACAGGTGTCTTCCTCCACAGCCAAAGAGGAGCTCCTACAACATCTGGATATGGTGCACAACTTCATTTGGGTATCATCTAATCCCTGACCATTATATTTTAGTTTATTTCTTCTTCTGAATGTAATTAGCAAAAACAAGAAGAAACAAAGGATCTTGGGATGACGTTGTGTCCTCATTATCCTTCGTATTCTATTTCCATGTAAAGGACCTTGGGATGACTTTTTACCCTCATTGTCCTTCATATCTCACTCTTGGGCAGTCAAGGTGGAGACTTTGTGCTACATCTCAGGCTATTGGTTACTATGCCCTTTATTACCAGTTACTTATCACTACCTGAAATAACTCCTGCTATTCCCTGCAAGAACACTTCTGAAAGAAGAGAAGTGCTTTCATTGTTTTCACCAAGATTTTCTTCTCTATTTGTTAACATCATCTCTAAAAAAGAGATATGGATGGCTTATCCTACCCTCGAGTGTTATTTTTTGCATATATATATATATATATATATATATATATATATATATATATATATATATATATATATATATATATATATATATATATATATATATATAATATATATATATATATATATAATATATATATATATATATATAATATAGGGAACCTCCCCTTGATGAGAGGAGAGACTTGTCCCTTGTTGATGTAGTAAACCTGCACATTCGGCCAACCAATCTCCCTATGCTATGGTTGAAGAGACCTATTTTGCTCACCAGTTAGCTGGTTGACAAAATATTCACCCAACACAATGGACAGAATCATAAAAACTATGGCATTCTTCAAAAAATATATGAAACAAACTTACAACAAGGTACAAAGTAGGGTGATATCAAATTCACAACACCCAATGCCTCATCCATTCCAAAAATTGTAGGATGGGCATGAAAATTCCACTCATAGATAGGGAGACTTTATATAAAATATGAATAGATATAGATATCAGAGCATGTTGGAGGAGACCACACTTTTTTTTACCCTACCTCATAATAATCCAAAATGACAAGTTTGGGATGATGAGCTTAAAAGGGTAGTAAAATGATATAGGGGTGGACATAATAGAGATAATGCATCTTGATTACAAACATTTATAGGTTTTAATGACAACACAACAATAATAGATGCATGTACCAATAATAAATGCATGTAACAAAAAATAAATACCTTTTAATTTAGGTGAATAGTTCTCTTAGACTACCCACATGTTGTAATATATTGCATAAATGTACTATCTTTTAAAGGATTTTCTAAATAATATTTAAACCCTAACCCAAGGAATGCAATAAATATAGCCATTATTTTAAACATAAATCAAATTTATAAATATTATATAAACAAATGATGTTACTAAAATTATATAAACAAAGAAATCGATAGTTCTAAGGTTCATTTGATTCATTAGTAGTTGAGGTTCAGTTATATTACTTTTGTGATGGTGGTCATCCTTTATCTCTTAGTTGAAATATTATTTTTACCCAATATCTTTGTGATTCCCTTGTCTCACCATGTAAATGCAAAGAGACTACCCCTTAGGGGACTAGGATGAACTAAGATGATCAAATACAATAAAATATTACCCATTAGAGGACCATGAAAGAATTTAAGCAATGCCCAAAAATAATAATATAATTTACATCATCACCAAACACTCTTATGGTAACATAACCATTACCATTATGAGAGTGTCCATATAAATGGAACAAAATATGTGTCTCATACTAGTATCTAAAAATCATAAGTCACTTACAATAATCAAATAAAAATGTATTTCAGGATCACCAATTTAACCTCGTGCCCATTTAATAGAGTCAATTATTGAGTTAAGGAGAGTCCTCTAGGGCATGTAAACTATGTTAATAAATATTCTCCTACTCTCTTCATCATAGTTTCCCATGTTGGATATAACCCAAATGTACCTTAGATATGTAACAATATTTGGGTATGGCCTAGGTAAGGTGAGAAAATTTATTGGATATGGATATTACAAAATTTGAATTGTATCCTACAAAGATATAAGAAAAAAGTGAAAAATATAAAAAAAAATAAATAAACCACTCATTGATTATGAAGAGGTGAATCACCTTTTCTCTTAACACACACTACTCTTCATTGAAAACTTTTTTTGATAGACTTTTGGCATTGTGTTGGTCATTTTGAAGGGATTCAAAAGGTTTCTGTAGCCAATCTTTCACCATGAAAATACTCTTTTATTATACATTGTTCCACCAGGATAGTTACTTAAGATAGAAAAATACAAGACAATAATTTGGTTCTCACTTGTACTTACACATAAAGCACATAATTTCATGCAATGTTTATCTTTGAAGGTTCCATCTTCTCACAATATTTCCTTGGTTCTTGGGCTAGTTGCCTTCTTCTTCATATACTTATCCCTTATACATTTTAGATACACTTTTTCAACTTAGTAGGCATATATCATGTTACTATCATCCACTCCTAACTCACTTCTTAACACTGGTCTCTCCTTATCATTCAATTTTCTCTACTAGCTCTCCATTACACATATCTCATAGGTTTCAAACATCAATCTTTAAGGTAACTCTTAGGAATGTGTCATGTTTTCATGAACGATCTCATATTACCCTATTTAACCTATCTTGGATCCTTTCAGGCATTCCATCCTAACTCATCATTCCATTTTATACCCCAAGTTCACAAAGATTACACAAGGATTGTATCCTTTTTTTGGATAAACCTCCTTGTCTGGGACACCCCACAACTCACTTCCTTGGGTCTGTTTGACTATTTATGTAAAATAGGGTACACATTATTATAAGAGGATTTCCATGTTAAAATCTCATTCAAATTTATTCTAAACCCTACCTGGGTTATAACATAAAGTTTAGCCACCTTTATATATCCTGGAACTCACACTACATACAACACATTCACCTCCAATAATCCCTTACACCTTGTTTTATCTATTCACTATGAATAACAATATGATGTATAAGTTTATAGCTACCACAGAGATCATTTTATTCATTTCAAACCTCTTATAATTCATCTAATGGGTTCATAATCCTATTTGTGATTGTAATCATCTCCTCAAACCATCCATTCAATGTTCACCTAGCCAAGACAATAATTAAAGCTTTATCTTCCTCACAATAGGGTTGTGTCCTCAAGATAGAGTGCACCCTATTATAGGTGTTTCAACCTAATTGTATTAAAATAATATCCTTTATTATTCTAAGTATTTATAATATTCCTTTTTATTTCAACACAACAAAGATTCATTATGATGGTGTTCATTATTTCCTCCAATGTTATTCTCCACATTGAAATGTTTCTCCCATTTTTAGGACTATGCTCAAGGTCCTTTAATTGTAAATAGGATATGTATTTTAATAACCTATAAAAAATTGCATGCCACCATTTCATTATGTAATCCATTCACCCAATTATCTTTTCATTAACATCTAAACATGTTCATGCAAGTTTCCTTTCTCATAGCTTTCTTGCATTCGAAATCAACTTACTCAATTACTCAAGGATCATAATGATATTCACAATGAATCTTAATTATTTATTTCACTTAAAATATTTTTTCCAAATATTTATTTCTTGAATATAATCAAAATCCTACCACCCCTACAAATGTACAAAAATATTCATACAAAAAAAGTCTGTCAAAGGCAAACTGTGTAAACAGTGTAAGGTTGGGTATGACTGTGTCAAATGTTTCCAAGAATCCAATATGCATTCATGAGGTTATGACAACTTTCCAAAGTTAATCTCAGGATCTTAATCTCTTATAAATTTTTATAAGACAAACAATTTAATGTCTTTATCCCTTCTCACAATCATGTATTCATTTTGTTTTGAAATAGGCAATAGGGCGCTAGTATGTACAGACAAGGTTACTTTGTTTAAGATGGTTATATATTATCATTTTCCCATTACCTTATATATAAAAAAAAACTAATATACTCCTTTAATGGCCACTCTTATTCTATACATCATTCCTTTCATCTAAACCATACACCACTTTGTGAGAAACAACCTTCCACTTTCAAATTGACTATCATAAGTACAATAGGGTATAAAGATAGAGTTAACTCTTATTGTTGAGTTTCAATAAGGGTAGAGGGTGATTTTCCTTTTTGTGATGTTTTTTTAATCTTAAAAACCTTTCCTTTTCATAATTTCATATTACATGATTATTTTTCCCTACAAATTCCCATCTATCTATTGGAATCAAGACCATTTCATAGATTGTCTATTTTAGCTTTGAAACCTTTCCTTATATTGGATTAGCCTTCCCTGTGAGTTCAAAAAAAAAAAATCAGATCATTTTAAATCCTTCTTCAACTTTAATTGGTTACAAATCACACAGTATTTCCTTTTTAGGCAACCTTGTCCTTGACTTTGACTTTGACTCCGACTCTGACTTATCCTTGATTACCCTTGCATCACACTAGTTCTTCCCCTTTTTACACTATTTTTGTTAGTCTAGTTCCTTAATTTTTTATCCTTGGGATACTTTAGACCTTATTTACATTATTATTCATGTCACATGACCCCAAACTTGCATTCCATAGTTCATAACATTCATTTTCTTAAAACACTTAGTCGTATACATTCACTTTGTATTTCACTACATCACCACCTTGTAGCTTGCAAGGGTAAAATCTTGGTTGGGATTAAATGAATAAATATTTGGTTTTATATAGTATTTAATGATCTTATATGACTTTCCTCAATCCATTTTAATCGCTTAATCACTATGTTCAACTCCCTTTTGTATCTCAATCTCCTAAGTACATTCCTAAGCAAATGATCCTTGGTTTTATCAATCCAAGCACATTTCCAAATATGTCATTACATTTTTTAGCTTTATTTACACCCCCTAATATGTGGTTAAATATTCATCTTAAAATTCCATTCCTTTCTATCACTTCTTTTATAACACACCCTTCTTTAAGGCCTAATTAGGCCTTTTCCAAACCCTTTACTATAAATATTGTACTTCTCCATAATTTATCAGTCCAAAATCACTTGATTCATGTAAATCATATCATATAGGTAAATATTACAAAATTTGTCCTTTTTGGGTGGTTGCATCTCTCAAAAACACTAAAACCCTTATTCTAGGGTTTCTTAGGCCTGCACAAACCTGTGGGCTTGTAAAATTCATTTTTTCAACAAGAGATCATTTAGAAGTCTCAAATAAAAATTTTAAACTATTTTTTCACCTTTTTCATCTTTTCCATTTTGTGTGAGCCTTTACTATCATCCTTACCATGTTAAATATCAACTTTCTCAGTTGATTGGGCATATTTGTAGATTGTGCATAGTAGGGTTAGTGCACTAATACATTACAATGACCCTTAATTGAGTCTTTCAAATATTCACACCTTATTATTCATATTTAAATTAAATAAAATTATTAAAACCATGATTTCACTTTTATATGAGAGAACTTGACCTCCATACATTGATTATGCTCCACTTTGTAACCTACAGGTCTTCTAACAATAACAAGGTTATGTATTCATGTGTCAAGTGTTTCACAATGATTATATATGATTTAAAACCTATTTTTATAATATATATACTTAAACATACCACTCCACTTATTCAATTGACATGACAAATAAATAAATTTTATCCCTCTATACAAGATGACTGTTAACCCAAACAGGGCTTTCACTGACCCTTTTCTCTGCTATATTTTATACTTGGAAGTAATTAATTATTTGGAATCACTTCGTTTCATTTAAAAAAACACTTCACTCACTAACTATGGTTTCAATAGATTCAAAGTATATCCCCAAGAAATAAGTATCCTTTTCTCTCTTGATAGACACAAAGTAGGGCATAAGGCAAAATACCACATTTTAGCTTCCAAAATAGTTATTTGAATCCTTATACCTATTATAAATCATATCAAGGACCTATTTTTATTTCACAATAGTTTTATTATGTTACTCAATACATTTATAATATCAACACCAAATAACACACCTTATTTGACAACTCAGTCCCTCACTAGGAAGCAAACAAAACTTTCTAACACTGGGTTATTTCTCAGCTATGATACATTCTCAATGCCACCACTAACATATAAAACATTATACATAATAGTTACAAACTTGAATATATTATTCAAACATTCTCTCTGTACTGACCTCCACCAAATTCAAGCGGTTCTCTCTCAATGAGACTATCAACTTCTCAAATTTTTATCCTGCAATGTCTATTATAATGCCTTTACCTATATACATAAGGAGTTATTAAATCCTTATCAAATAGAACATCACATTATTACTTTAATATATTCAACCAACAACAACACAAAGTTTTTCTTTTATTCATATTGTCAATCTTGATTATAGAATTTAGTCCATGAGAGGACTTGTCACTCTGAAACTTATACTATTTACACTCAAACCTGTAACAAACACATTAGAAACCTACATTTGGATTCATGGATCCCTCAATACAATTCATAATCAATCTGAAGAAATATTAAATAGAGAAGGGGGTAACCAAATTGATACAACTTTCTTGTTTGAATAGTTTATCTTCTCTTTATTCAATAGTTAAGCAAAATGATTAACTTATGTTTGTGAATTATTTTTGGAAAATATTGTTAATTAATTTTTGTAATTGTTTTTTAGGTGGCATTAACACTACATGGGGAGTGTTGTATAAATATGAGAGGAGTTCCATAAATTTATATGGAAGAAATTAAATGTATTAGATAAGTTCAATGTAGAATGACAAACATTGCATGAAATCTTGTGTGTGGTGGCCAAGGCCATCAATTAGAAGAGGCTTGGTACAAAAAAAAACTTTAGGTAGCCTATTGTATTGAATTGGGTAAATTTTCTCCTATACTATAGCATGGTGTATCTTGCTTACCACATTTTGATGGTGATTAATGAGTACATAGCATTCATAGATAGGTTAGATAATGATTTCTACATATAGTGGTCATGTGAATGGCCATAGAATGATGCCATTTTGCCTAATGAAAGGGGTACTCCTAGTGCCATTCTAGAATATGTGAGGCCCTTCTTGGAGAAGTTCTTGCTAATGAAGGTGTCTAATGATTCAGATGTCTATGTGCATCTGGATCAAGTATGGAATATTTTCATTGGTGCCAAATTACCATTCAGAGTGTATTTCAAACTATATAGTGTTTATAATAACCTATTTTAGGCCTCCAGTCTTTGTCCAACATATCCATATGTAGCATTGTGGAAGAGATACACAATGTCCCATAACATAGACTTTCCTCTCATATAACTAGGCTAAAGTATTTCAAGAACAAAATCAATGTTTTTTTAAACATGTTCTAGAGAATGAAAGAGATGATGATTACAATCCAATAGATGAAAGTAATGGTTCTGAAATTCAATAGAATAGTTTTATAAAAATATGTTTTAATATTGATAAATAGTTTAATTTAATCGTAAAGAAAGTTTATGTATTACATATTTATTATTAATCTTGATGTTGATGTTAGTTATTGTTCTTAATATTAGTTATTGTTCTTGATGTTGATGTTAGTTTTTGATGTTGATATTTCAATATTGATGTAGATAATAAGCTACTTATCTCACACTTTGCATTGTTATTGATTGCATTTATTTTCATAAGTTCACTTATTCATTGCTCATTATGTGGTTTATGGTTCTTCAACATATCTTTAGGTTCAAGGTATCTAAACATGCTCTTTGACTATGTTTTTAGGACCTGGGGGATTTCAAATTAATCTTACTCTCTTCATTTAGGGTTTCATAAGGTTTATATGGTTATAAGACACCTCTTCAATCCATTAAATTTTGACACTTGAGCCTCTATTCAACCTTTCTATGAAGATACCTCACTCTAGTTTCAAGCTCTGTCTCAAGGTTTTGACTTCACACAAATGTTTACAAACATTATCAAATATTGAAAAGCCTTTGAAGAAAATACTTATACCTTTCTAAATGTTGTATTCCATTTCTTAATCTCAATTTACACTACACTATCCATGGTATTTCCTATTTTGTACACATAGTCTCCATTTACTAAATCTGCAAGTGACTTCTTATAAGTTTATATTCATGGTTTCCTAAATATCATTAGTTTTTTAAGCCTATGAAGGATCTCCAAGATCAGTTCTAATATCAAACAACTTTTCAAAATACTTGATCTTCAATATAATGCTCCTATACTCTTCTTGATAACTTCCTGGACTCCTCTATATGCACAATGACCAATTACAGGTTTGTAAGTATTCTCCTCAAGTTTTAGATCACTGAAGGGATTTACCAACTCTATTAAAAGGTGATAGGTCCAAAGACACTCTTTGAGATCTTATAAAATTGTTCCCAACTCCTTTGATATCTCATTTCACCTCTTTTACTATGATTTGTAAACTCATAGCCTGAGTATGCTCTTTCTAAAAAGACTATGTCATCTTGAAACTAGTTAACATAAAAATTAATAGTAGGAATGTTATCACATACATTTAATAACATAAAAAAAGGACTTGCCAGATTCAAACTAAATTTTATAAAATAATACACTGTGAAAAATTTCCCACTTGAGCAAACAATAAGTAGTTGGTCTTCATTTATATGCACAAAATACAGGGTTGCAGACCTATTATAAAAACTTGAAGTCACCATTCATTTATTTGTGATGTTAATTAAAACTTTAATTCACCATTCATTTATTTGTGATGTTAGTTGATGTAATGAATAAAGAATGAATTTATCCATAGAAGTTGATGTTATTAAAATATATTGAGTGGTTGTGAATCATGTATATTACCCTTGAAGGCCCTTGAGGCCATGTATTTGTTCATATTTATATGGAGTTATAGGTTGTTGAATTATTGGTGGAGATAACCAATTTAGGGTTGTAGCTTACACTCGTAAAAGGAAGATATTGGAATGTTTGGTTACAGATCAAAGTTTTACTTTAATGTGGTAAACATCATTGTATAGGTTGAGAAAGTACAAACCTTCAAAGAGTTGTGATAATATAAATAACAAGGTGAGACTGAGATTAAAATGGACCATTGAATCATTAAGGCCTTGAAGACTATTGTCTCTTTCATAAAATGAGGTAATCCTTAGGCTTTAAGACATCAATCAACTATGTGATGAGATGATGATTGAGATATGGATGTGTGGTTCCTATAGAGGGGAAGATTTTTTATTTGAATACAAGAGAGGTAGTGAGATTATATTCATAGTTCACAAAAGGATCAACTCTGTTACATAGTCCATAACCCATGTTTTGGTAGATGTTGGAATGGATATACATTGGGAGAGAGGTAAGATCATTATGCTAACAATTTTTTTATTTGAATAACTAGGAGAGAAGATATTAATGATAATTCTTGAAAGAAAGAGAACCCAGAATGGAAGTTGACAATATACAGACCCTATTTATATACTTGCATTATTGTTTCATGATTGCAAGGATTTCGAGAGAATCCATATGATCAGTGAGTTATTGGCTTCTAAAACATGTTGGTAAGTTCACTGTGGAGGTTTAAAGTGGTTTATTATCTCTCTTTGGTTGAAAAAATATTATTGGTTATCCAATTGGGGCACACTCCTGTATGAAACCCTTGTAATCTACACAATCTAAGGGAAATTAAGCTAGAGCATGTGAACAAAGGATTGGATTTTGGTTTTAAAAGGTTGAAGTAGTTGCATTAGGGTAAGACCATATTTATGCATTCAGTACATACATATTATCTTTTATGAACATTCATAAATAATCTAACCTATATGTTACAAGATCAAGCAAGTTTTCAATTAATAAAAAAATGTCATGGCTCCAAAAATGCCTATATACTATGTCATTACCACTCATTTTTGTTCAATTTATATTTAAAAATAAAAAATAAGCCATGTGATTAGAAGAAGCTACAAAAAGAGGTTAAGAATCCACTTGAGGGACTTTAAACACCATGATAACATATCCCATATGCTTATCAATAAGATGACATATCATATTTTCATAAGAAGTCAATTTGTTTTTTTTTTGGTTAAACAACTTTTGAACATAGTCATCCATTCATTCATAAAGGACTTAAATACATAAGATGAACTAAGCAACTGATGGAAAATAAACATCAATTTTTTAGATTAAAATGTGAATAAGCATGTATTTCAATTGATTTCCATCTAGATTCATAAGCATACATCATGTAATACTAGACACATGAGTCATTGCACACAACTAATTACCATTATTTGTGTATGGAATACCATGTCTATTAGGAGACTTCCCATTGGATTTTGAAAATAACATATCAAACTCTACCTTCAAAATCTATATTTGTTACTCATATATGGCAACTATTCCTTCATGCTTCATTTGCATATCCTGCACAGTCTCCACCCTTGCATCACAGAGTGTTTTTGTGTAGGTATGGGCATCTTGTAGATTGAGAAACTTTATTTCAGTGTCCATATTCTCACCCTTAGTGTGAGAAGTGCACAATGTAACTTATCAACCTCTCTGGTCCTGTTATCCAATGAATTTTCCAACTTGATAACCTTTGCCCTTGCACCATCAATAAGTTTAGTCAAAAACCAGTTTTACGTCTTGGTGATTATTTTTTTGTAACTGCTAATGATAGTTGCAAACCAAGATGTTCTTATTCTCCCATTAAATTCTAGGATCTCATCCTTGTGATAATTTATTCCATATCCTTGAGCAATTGGGTAGCCACATTCTCTTCTAGATTTGGGACTTCATTTGTAAAAAATATGATACTCATTAAAGTCAATGATAGCATTCAATATTTTTAGCATTGAAAATCTAAAAAATCTAGACATAAACGAGGGTCCATGAGAATATCCAAAAGCTAAGAACATCAAATTTTTTATAATTATGAATATTTTCCTTACGCATAAAGAGTTTTCTAACTTAAATGAAAACAATGAAATCATTATATTAGAGTATGAAATCTTTATCTGTGGCATGGTCATTCTCATGTATTGAAGTGTTACCCCATTCCTTTTTTCCCCTCCTCTCTTGCCTCAAACCATGGGCAATAATCATCGATAATTGTTGTGTCAATTACTTGAATAGACAAACACATGATATGAGACAAAAGAATGTTAGAGAGATAAGGCATGCATACAAATTTTATATTGCACTCCTCCCCACCATGGTTACTTTTATATAGACATAGAGACATGCAAACATGTGAAATTTGTCACCAATATGTGAAATAATTAAAGGATAATAAGGTATACATGTGAACATAATAGATAACTAGTCAAAAACATCACATACCATACACATAAAAAATATATGATGCATACATGGGAAAAAATTGCATCATTGCACCATGCATGATTTTGAAATACATTAGTAAATGCAAGTTAACCACAAAACCATTTCTTGAATTGTACATAAATAAAAACTACGTATCCATTACAAGCTAAAAATAAAACACTTGTATTCAAATCTCCTATCCAAATAATATGTTTGACCACACATAAAACATGTCATACACATTATGAAAAAGTGTATGTATATAAATAATAGTGTCCAAGGCAATAGCCACAAGGAAATATCAATGTTCATGTTGTGGCCTTTAGGCTTTTGAAAATGGACAAAGAAGTGGAAGCGATCAACCACATGAATGCATGCATATGTATGTCACCATGGGCACTTGCATTTCAAAATGTGTGGTTTATAAATCTTGAAAAAATTCAAGAATAAGACACCAACATGAAGAATAAACTTGTCACTTTTGGTAAATAAGAATTAATTATCATACCTCCTAAACATGGTCCATTCATACCTATGACTGCACCAACTCATCTTCACCAAAAGCCTATATGTAATAACAATATACATCACTATCAAAATATGTAATGGCAAGGTCGACAAAAAGATATGGGGAATAAACAAGAGTGCATATAATATGTAGTCATCATAAGAAATACAATATGAATTTGTGAATAAAATTATCATGCACACTTTCATTTGTTACACCCCCACCAATGATGAGCATATCTACCATTCCAAAAATGCATTTCTTTCAAAGGAATGTGATCCTCATCACTAGAATGGGCTTGAGGGTCATCCCTCTGTAATCAAAATGGTGATTTTTATAGAAATATCAATGATAATATTGAGTAAGCTAAATTTAACTTAACATTAACTTCATGAAAACAAATTAATAAAATACATTTAACCTAAGGCCCATTGTTGTATACACCTTATTTTTGCTCCACCCATTCTCTTTATCACTCCATTTGTTGACAATATTCTCTTCACTAAATGCAAGCTTCCCTTCTCCATGCCAAGTTTTCACTTGAATCATATGTAGTCATCTCATCTTAGATAGAATTCAGCATTGTATCACTCAAATAACACAACTCAAACACATCCTCCCTATCCATCCATGATATTTCTAGCCTATCTCTCTTGTTGATGCTCTGAATTTTCAAGAGTCAATCTATGGGCCTCCTTTTTATTTGCTATTATTGATTTATCTTCCCTTAGGCATATATTTCCCAATTCTGGCATGCCTAGGGGGGCTCCTTGGAATGGGTTGTCGACTATGAATCTTATGATGGTGAGTGTTAATCTTGTCTCATGACTAAAATGGATGGCCACCATCAGCTCTAAATGTGTCACATGACCTCAACAAGCATAGGTGTACATTCCACCTCCCAATACCCCAATCCTTGATTCTATACTCACCTACATACTATCATTCAACAATGAAGAGATCTGAGGATAAATAAATAAATAAAGTATAACATCATCAAACATAATATAATTTTAAAAGCATAAAATAATAAACATAAGATAACATTAGAAAAGATAATCAAATGTTATTACAACATTTAGTTCCTCCTCCATTTTAGATTACAAACCATCTGGAAGCCAATCACCATCATCATCATCATCAACATCCTCATCATCATTGTCATCAGGGTCATATGATTCCACCTCCTCCTACCACATAGGTGGACATATATGTGATTCCAACTCCAAACATATATGGAACAACAAATACAAGGCTATGAACATGTCAAATGAAAGAGAGACTAGAAAAAATATGCACATTTGTTGGGACATATTCATTATACAAGTGACTATCAGTCATGTCCATGTGATTTCGCTCCACCCCTTCCAACTCAAACACAAAATGAAAACAACATAGAAAAATGCATGGCATCTTGAGAGAATTATAATCTTTATTATTGTAAGAGGAAAGAAAGAAACATTATTTAACATCAGGAGCAATCAAACATTAAGGGTAGCCAAAGGTTCCCATACATCTCTTGAGAAATAGTCATTGGAAACTTCAGGGACACCTTCTTCACATTAGGTCTGGTGCACCCCCTCTTCCTACATTATTAAAAAATATATAACATATAAAAATAGAGATGCATGGTTTGAAATTATTGAGCATGGAAAATGAAAGAGAGAGTACAAAAAATATGAACATTTGTAGGGATAGAATCATTATGTAGGTGACTATTAGCCATGTCCACATGGATCTACTCCACCCCTCCCAACTAAAACATAAAACAAAAACAACATAGAAAAATGCATGGTGTGTCAGTCAAAAGTATTGTAATTTTGATTGTTGTAAGAGGGAAGAAAGAAGCATTATTTAACAAGAGGAGCAATCAAACATTAAGGGAAGCTAAAGGTTCCTATACATCTCTTGAGAAATAGTCATTAGGTACTTTGAGGACACCCTCTTCACTTATGGTCTACTCCACCCCCTCCTCCTGTAGTATTAAAAAAGGTCAATGTAACAAATCAAAAGGGGGATGCAGGTTTGTAAATATTGAGCATTTACATATGCAACAAGAACATTAAAGCAGGCATTGAAAATACATGGACCATTAATAAAATTACTTGTGTTATCCCCTTATTTGCGTCTTTATTCGGTAAATATTTCATCTCGCACTGGGATTTCACACCTATTTGTTCATGGGTAGGGGATGGTTGTATCATAATAGTGATAATACCATCCCCATTTGTTGATCCTCCATATATCTTCCTCCCTCAATCTTTGAAGGGGTGAGGGGAACATCTACACTGAGCACTTACACATAATGAGGACTTCTGACTGACTTCTTTCACCAAACACAATGCATGTCAAAAAATATTATCATCAACAAAAACAATAATAAAACTCAAATTCACATTTGAGTATAGTAGCTGAAAATTCATACCATTTGTTTGGTCTCAGCATAAATTTCTTTGAGGCAATCATCTAATTCCCACTCATCCATCTTAAATTTATAGCAGTTAGCATTCATAGTATTTGTTTCTAATAAACAACAACTTTAATTCAAACAAGTCAAGAATATGATTTACAACACTACCCTTTACTAATTAAATGCTTATAAAAATCACCATAAAGGTCACCATGAGAGTACAATGGTGTGTTGATAGCCAGGGTAATATGACTAGTTAGAAACGTAATGTAGCAATCATGGAATAATTAGGCTAACCACTGTTCATGAAATTGACACCCTATATTGAAAGTATATATTATGAGCCTGCAACAAGGAAATATACATATGAGAAGGCATTACATTTTTTATAAATAGTGTAACGTTTCAAAGCAGAGATTGTCTTTTCACATTATGGAAACTTAACATACCAATTCATTTGGAAACAATCTATATAATATGGTAACACCTCATGTGGCAATTCAAGGACAAGCTAAATGAACCTTTGTATGTAGTAGATGAGATAGAATAAATGTAATGGATACATTACATTTTGAAAACTTTAAAAGAATAAAAACATGTTTGTTGTAAATTTCAAAGGTTATCAATAATATCATTAAACCTTGGAATATCAAGTCCATGGAGATTGTATGCAAAAACTTTAATTTCAATTGTAGCTTCTATGAAATATGGAAATATTTAATAAGATCACTAAACATTTTGAATAAATAAGTCAACAATACTAAGTATACATTGCATAATACAATGGGAGTATTACAAACACAAATATGGATTCACACACTCTTATTTTGTGGAAGTCTGCACAAACACATGAAATATGATAAGAATATCACTTTCAATGTACTTAAAATTACATAAACATGATGAACCCATCACAAATAATAGAGTACATTTAAGCACTTGTAAGCATAAATACATAGGAAATGGTGAATAAAAACACAAAAATTAAAAACAAAGCTCAAGAAATTAAATCTTGGAAAATACTATAGAGGTTCTTAAACACCCTACAATGGGAGTATAACAAACATGGATTCACACACTCTTAATTTGTGGAAGTATACATAAACACATAAAATATGATAAGAGTAACACTTTCAATGTACTTAAAATCACACATACATGATGACCCCATCACAAAGAATAGAGTACATTTAGGCACTTGCAAGCATAAATACACATGAAATAGTAAATAAAAACACATTAATTTAGAATAGAGATAAAGATATTAAAGCTTGGAAAATAGTATAAAGGCTCATATACACCCTATTCTACCCAGTTGACTGGCTCTCTTCCTCTAAATTCATAGTGCATATGACCCTACATATAACTTTTCCTAACTTATTAACAAAGACAAAATCTTGGGTGAGCTTAACCTTATGTATAGTGGGCCTTTTCCAAGGAGAAATAGTAGGTATGGGTAAAATTGAAGATAGATGTCTTTTTAAAGGATTTATTACAATCTTCCCTATTTTTCTTTGCATTTTCATCTAAATAATTTATGTAAATGAGGCTTATGAACTCACTATGAGTGTGCTTATATGAAGAATTTTCCTTTTTTCCCATACCTATTCTTGTTTCCTATGTTTTGGATTTTTTTTGTGTTAATAAGTTATGGATTTGATTTTTTCACATTTATAAAAAACTATGGGATTTCTTTCCTTTTTCAGCTTATTCAATGACCACTTGCCCTTCTATGATCACAAATATGAATGAATCTATCGTAAATAAATTAGGGTTTAGTTTTAAGCAGGGTCATATGCACCATTATATTTTATGTAGGGTCATATGAACTACCATTTTAATAAGGTAACATTGAGCTTTTCTTTCTTTTGTCCTTTAAAATGATCACATGTTAAAAGATATTCTATGATTGAACAATACAACTTTGTTTCATTTTAAAAGGAGGATTGAGTATGTGTTTTTATGATAATAATAACTTGTAAACTATGTGGAAACTCAAGAATACTAGTTTTAAATAGATTTCATAAACGCAGTTCACAATCATGTAGACCACTATGTGTTAAGATAGTCTATAGAGAAGGGTAACCTTCAACAGGGGCATACGCAACCCTTAAATGGAATTAAATGGTCACTTGAATTAATGAAAATGATAAAACCTTCCATAATTTACTTAGACATTTGACTAAACATTGATTCCTATACTCTTGTTTGGACTGTCTATGCTTGAGTTATCTCCCTCCACCTTGGATCCAATAGTGAGTGAATGGTGAAGGACATCTATTTGAACTTTATGCTTGGCATTACCTAGCTAACAATAAGCCATAGGAGATTAAGGCAAAGCTAATAAAACATGATTATCTACATGTTATGGAATGATAATCTGGCATTACCATCTCATGATTTGTATGCCATATTAGGTTATGCCATGTGACAAGTTTAGTGACACCTATGCAGTCACAGTTCACAGTTATATCTTAGGTAATGGTCAATTGGTGGTGAAGTTGGTGGTGACCACATTAGGGATGGTTAGAACAAAGTGGTGGCATCAACATCAATTTAAATATGGTTTTGACTAGTTTAACTATGGGTTTTTTAAGCAAAGACCAACCTCTTAATGATTATCGACAACCAACCTCAAATGACCAGTGATCACCATTCCATGCCAAGAGTTGGCATGTGTTGGTTAAGTTCTATCATGTGGACATAAGTGGATGCCATGTAGGGGTAGGTGTATGTAGGTTGTTTGGAAATGGGTAGATGTACATTTGTGGGTTAGGGATGTAACTTAGGCTGGGTATGATGGACACCTATTGAGAGATTAAGGTGGGTTGAGTAGGAGTTGTGGTTGGGTTTGTAACTAAAAGAAAGGTGGTGACCTTTATACTGATCGATGGTAAGGTGGAAGGTATAGACACTGCAATATTTTGAAGTGGAGTAGTGACTAATGGATTGTGGTTGGTGGAAGGAAGGTTAACTAATAGATTGGGGGTAGTGACTAATGGATGAAGAAGTAAAAGAGGTTGATTGGCTTAGTGATGGGTTCTATTTTGCTAGATTTTTTCATTGTTGGTAAGTTAGAACCATACAAGATAAGGGACAGAGAATACAAAACAATCTCATCACGCAAATAGAAAGAAGATAAGAAATGAAAAAGGAAATCAAACACACACTAAAAAGTATGTTAAGTCCTAAAGTTCTTTTTAGTCTCTCTTTTGGCTTATGCTTTAAGATTTAATAACCATGTGACTAAAATTTGTTTATAGAGTGGTTACAAGAAAATAAGTATATGATTGGTTTTAGGTTATGTTTAGGCTCTCAAAAATGATCTATATTGGAAATCAATATGTGGCTTGGTATTGGGGTCTACCCCCCACTTCATACACCACGGTGATAAAGGTGTTAGGTGTTTAACTAATATATACCAATTTATAGAGTTTATACTCAACAATAGAGCTGAATTGGTTCTCCCCTTACTAATGACCTCCAAGTAAGATTGTAAGAAAAGGTGATTTCTAGGTGATGAAATCTCAGTTGGGCCTTATGTCAAATTATTTAGATGTTTGATTGATGTAGGTGGTTTGGTTTATGTGTGTGATACAAGTGATGCTACGATCGAATTACTTTGATTTACTTTAATTAAGTGAGATAAACTTGTAAGCAACCAATGTATGTAGTTGATTTTAAACCCAAAAGAGATTTTAATTTTGTTTATGAGCATAGAATAGAGAGAAGAGTATGTAGATGCAAGTAAAATAAACCCAAGTAGAGACTCAAGGGTCCCACCGAGTGTGCCAAAAAATTTCTCTATAATTTTATCTTATATTCTAAGGAAGGAAAAAGAAATAAACTAGATATGAGTATGGTTTAAAAACCTATTTGGTTGTACACGCATTGAATCAAATGGTTATAGAGAGTTCCTCTTTGGTTTAGGAGGAATGACCTACAAATAAGATATCACTACATCAAATGGTTGGTTAGATAGATAGCTGGGTGGATTGCCTAATGTTAGCTAGATCTTGGAAGCAAGAGCTTCTTTAGGGGGTGTCAATCCATGATTTTGAATTACTTAAGTTCAAAAAACAAAAGATAAAATACTTGCATAAATCACAGAAGATACTAAAATTAAATACAATAATTTTTTGATAAATAAATTGACTAATTATAGTAATAAGTGGGTCAATAGTAATGTTAAATAGGTTAGGTGTGGTTCATAAAATAGGTTAGGGATCTATGAATAGGTAGAGATAAAGAAAGTTAGATTTGGCTGAGGGTAAGTGGGTGAAAATAGCTTGTTATTTTTTGCCACAGTGATAGTCAGTAGTTGGAGTGACCATCAATAGTTAGGGTAACCATTGACAGTTGAGGTAACCATCAGTGGTTAGACAAACCGTCGATGGTTACTATGTGTTGGGTCTAGGTAATAAAAGGTTGTTAGCATGGGATTATAGAATGGGATTCTGAGAGATTGGTTTATATTAGGCTAATTACAAAATGGAAATAAAGTAATTGATATATTAAAAATAAATACTTAGATTATTGGAGGTTGATATGGTGAATGTTTGAGGTGGTTGGCTCATTGATGGAGTTTAGCATGATTCTAGTAGAGCAATGATACTTGGTTGTCAGTCGAGAGGTAATAAGTTGGCTCTCTGTCATGATGTCTATATTGATAGATTACTAGAAGAATACCTATAAAGAAACTCTAGATATGAAAGTTCTCGATAGTTGTGCATGATTCATTATGGATCCCATTTCACCTCCTTATCATTTCTTCTTACAAGAAGGAAGTAGAGGTGCAATAATACATTAGTAAGAGGTTTAACTTACTATCTAAATATAACTCATGCATGAACTACCTCATAGATGAATTAGATAATATAATTATAGAAAATCAAGTTGAAATAATTTGAAAGTTGAGTTGGTTTAGACAGTGGAACCTGACCATCGATAGTTAGGATGACCTTTGACAGTTAGGGTGATCATCGACGATCGAGGGTCAAAGGTAAGTTGGGTTAAAAAAGTGGGTTTATCTAATAGTTCAATTTTATTAGAGTTAGGTCTTGTTTATGGTTGAGAGTCCAATGGTTGGGGCCTTATGGGGTCTTGAAGTGGTTGAGGGGAGTTATGACATTTGAAACTATCGTGTATGGATTTTTGGTGTCTACACTAACATAACCTTAACAATCTTGGATAGCCAATTTTATAAATAATTTAACCAATTTTGAGAGTTATTTATTATTATTTTTTTTCATTATACATACACACACATTAATTTTATTGTTATTCTTGTATCCCTAGGGTTTCTCTAATGTAGTTATTTTTCTATCCATGATCAATACTATGATATTTGCATGCATTCATTCAACAAAAAATAAGCCAAGGTATGTATATGGTAATTTCAATTACTTTCATTTCATTTCAATATTAATTTTAGTATTTTGTTTTTAGTTAGCTTAGTTAGTGTGTTGATATGTTCTTTCTCAAAGCACCATCCCATGTTATACTCACCTGACATGTGATGAGCTTCAAGTGGGGCATGTGTATACACGTAATATTTTTATAAACTTTGTCACTTGCTAAAAATTTCTCTCTTGCTAGAACCTGTCAAGTTTCAATCTCTCTGAGTGCATGCCTTAAAGGGTATATTAATAAAGGGTTGGATAGACATTTGGTGCTTTGTAATATTGTTGGTCCCTATACCATTACCTAAAACCACTACAACTTACATTTATCCAACTCCTTAATAAATTCACCTTCCAAAATAACCCTTAATTAAGTAAACACCCTTTTACTTCATTTTACTACTATGTCAACCAAGTTGATCTTATTATGGATTGAGCATACAATAAGGAATTACGTTGGCCTGACCAACCTAGTTCGAGAAATAATGGCTATCTTTCTTACCTAACAAAATTGAGCAAATCAATATTATTGAAAAAATTCTCAAAAATGTTTAGGGTCAATCCTTAGCTATAACACCACCTTTACTTTAATCCAATAGAGAGAGGAACATTCATTTTCACATTATTACAACTCTTAATTTTTCTATTTCTTCACTTGAGGAGTCATTGCTTAGGATTTTGCCTTGGAAGGAAAGAAGCTTGTCTTATGGGAAATGTTAGGATGTGAAGTCACTATTCATGAATCAGTATTCACAAGCACTATTCATGGTCACTATTCATGATGATGTGGCCTGATGGTGATGTGATAGGTACCCATGAAAGGTATCCCATGAGTGATCAGGTTGATGTGATGGTAGTGGTGCATAGAACTCCACCAAGGCACATAGGTTTGTCCTTGGTAGTCACATGGGTGGTGTCACATAGTGAAAAAGATAAAAGGGTTGGTGTGGGTCAAATTTCTAAGGGACCTCATGATTCTCATGTGTGGAGATAGTCAAAATATGATTGTAAACATCTTTTGGACTCATATGGTCACATGGAGAATGAAGATAAGAAAGCTACTATAGTAGATTGACCTCACATGTGTGTGGAAGATAATGTTTTTAGAGCCACATAGAGGTGGCATATGTTATTGTCTAACGTAAAGATACCTTGAATACTTTTACACATGGTGACAAACATTATGGAGATCACATGACACCCCCACTCATGTGTGGGTAAAAAAAAATTGGTGTTACTATTCATTCTCTCTCCCCTCACTCCCTCATGTTGTAAAATGAATAAATATGAATTAGCTCTCTCATTGTAATTTATCTTATTAAAGGATCCATTCAAGACTTGGGCTTGCATGCTTGGAGGTTGGATCATGTAGGCTAGTTTAGTTTGGTTCACAACCTAAATGCGTCAGTCAAAGTATTGAGTGCTTTGTATAGAAGCACTAAAAGAGTTGTTATAGAGGAGATATTGTAGAAGAGAGTGATGTTATGAATTAATGAAGTCTAAAAGCTACCATTTTTTGTGTGGTTTTTCCTTGTACATTGTAAGGTTTCCATGTAATCTCTGTGTAATGTGTCCTCTTTCTTGTCTTTGTTTTGTGTAGATTGTATTCTATATTTATTTCCTTGCATTATAAGATATAGTTTATTGATCTAACATGTAACATCAGGACTTTATTCCTAACATATGGTATCAGAGCTTTAGTTATGAAGATAATAATGTATGGCTCTAATATATGGTATAAATCCATGTTGAAAAACTCCTTGTGTGTGAGTGTTTTCTATTTTTGGCTGGATGTGTGTAAGGTGAAGCTATCATGATAGGAAGAGAGACCAAGTAGACATTAAAGAAAAAAAGAGGTGTTTTTGTAGACACCAAAATCGTGTCTAACCCTTGTTCATTCCCCCCTTGGTCCATTCCTAACCCATTTCTAAAACATGCAATTACTAATTTAAAATAATAAACTTATTTTGAATTAACCCCCCCTCCTTGGACACATCACCCATGACACCTCGCCTAGGACACCTCGCCTTGGACTAATTCCCATCCTATGACTCACCCAAGACCTATTCTTACTTCTCTCTAACCGCCTAACCAACTCTCGTGTGTATTTATCTTAACCTTTGACAATTCTTCCACTAACTATGCACTTGGCAGATGTAGAACAGGCTTCTTGGCCCTTTTACGCATTCTGCACCCACCGACATCAGTCAACTATCGGCCGACGCCGGTGGGATCGCCGACGTCGGTTTACTTAAACCAACGTCTAACCTCTTTCTTGGCTAATCACAATTTTTGGGTAATCACGCATCTAATCACAAGAATCACAAAATCACGCATCTAATCATGAATCTAGAATCTGGTGTTTTCAACCATCCACCAATCTGCTAATCTCTTAGCCAAGCCTCTCACTCTCTCCCTTAGGTGCAGCAACAGGTATTCTGCATCAGGGTTTTGCAACATCAAGCACAATAGGGACTCAGCATCAGGGTTCTACGTCAACAACAGGTACAATATCAACAGCACTCTTCCGGCAGGCACAGGTATGTATACTGTCTGTGTTTTCATTGTCTTTGGAATTATAGCTTTCAGGTAATATCTCCCCCCTTCAACACTTCTATGACCCTAGACCAGACTAGAGATGAATCCCATCTCCCTATTACCTCTGTCCTCTTTCGGACCATACACTCTGCCCATTCAACCAGACCCTCAGACCTAGATCCCAGACCATTCAAACAAGCCCAAAACTTTGTCTCAGACCACTCAAGCAAACCCAGACCCTGACCAGACCCTGTCCACGGACCACAGACTCGACCAGACCCCATTCAAGCCTACTGCCCCGACTGACGTCGGTCTCTTCCCCCATCGACGTCGGCAGACTAACCGACGTCGGCACATTGATCAACTGACGTCGGTAGGACCACCGACGTCGGTGACTGTGACCAGGCCGACAGCATCTTTCAGGTAAGCCTTTGCTTCCCTTTTGCTTTTCAATCTTTTATCATTACTTTGACATTCTATCTTTTATCAGACTCTTTTCCTATTGACTAGTGGGTTGACCTCCCTTAAAGAAGTTTTCATGCTTATGGGATCAAGCTTTCGCTTGGAAACCCACCATCTCCTTATCTAACACCTCCTTTGTCTAAGTGTTTATCTCTTTTAGGTGTCATTCCTCCACAGCCAAAGAGGAGTACTCACAGCGTCTGGATTACGGTGTGCAGTCTATATCTAGGTACATACAAGCCTTGACCATTCCTTTTAGTTTCTTAATTCTTCTTTGAATATAGAAAGCAAAAATTAGCATAGAAACATTCTGGCACGCCTGGTGGGACCCCTTTAGGGCCTTCCTTGGGTTTTCTTTCCTTCTTTTTATATAGGGTGCATTTAGGATCCTCCCTTTTCACCCCTTCCTTCTTTTCTAAATGACATCATAAGCAGGAATAAAAAGAATTTTTCTTTTCTTTCTTGCACTTCTAGACTAGTCAAAAATCATTTTCTTCAAACCCTTTCTCAACTTGTTTTCATTCCAACTTAACATTTCAACTTGGGCTTAAAACTTATTGCATTACGTTTTTGCTTGTGCTTGCATTTCTTAGTCCACACTTAGTAATTAACAAACCGCATATTGAATAAATCGTAGATCACTTGATGTTACACAAACGAACCACATGCACTAAAACAAACATAAAACTTACTTGAGACAAGGCCCGACTGGGATTTCATCCCCCAGCGGATACCTTACCCCTACCTGGCAATCTCACTTGGATTTCATCACCAAGGGGAAAGCCCACTCCGTTCTCTGGTGGAGGATAATCTCTAGGCAAGGTATATTTTGGCTAAGTGAAACCAGCTAACCACTGGAATCGTGAAGTGAGGGGAGCTTGCTCCTTAGCACCAGGCCACGTACCAAACCTAATACAGACTTCTTGAGTGCCTAAGCAAGACCTGAAACCATCCATAGATTGCCTCTTCTAGGACCCTTCTGTCAGCCAACCTTCCCAAACACTCATCTGAGGCATAAGCCACAGGATTCTAAAGTTGATTCTTAGGATTGCATGCTTAGGGCCTGTCTGTCTCTCTCTATTTTCTATTCTCATCTGCTTGTTTGAGTGTGTGAGGACGCTTTCTTCATTTTTTTTCCAAGAATATTTAAATATTTTGGTTTTTTGGAAAACACAGTCACCGGCATCGGTTTTACCACCGATGTCGGTTTCCTTTTCTTGCTGGCATCGATTATCTCACTGACGTTAGCCATCTTTCTTGCCAACATCAGTTTTTCAACCGACGTCGGTCTCTATCACTATCCTTTTCTTCAAAACAGCAGCCTTGAAACCCGACCCCTTTTTTCTACCAAAACCTCATTCTGAGTTTTTTAAACTGAAAACACACAGTTTTTGGAACCTGACCCTCTTCTTGACCACGCTCTCTCGTCCCTAACCAATCCTATCATGGAGTTCCACTCAGAGGCTGAAAGAACTCCTACAAGACTGACCCCGACTCAGACTCCCATCATCCCTGAAAGGGATGAAGATTTCAAAAGATTCTTGGACCTCAACGTCACAGCCCTCCAAAACTATCTCGCAAGAGACCCAACACGAGACCTTTCAGGTGAAGAGGTGATGACATTAACACCGTCTGCTACCCAGCCTTTTGCCTCAACTGTTTACCCAACCATGGCCAATACGCAAAGTTTGGCCTCCCCATCCATTTTTAGACCAACCTCCATCGGGTTTCCATTACCCCCTCAACCACACGCAATTCAATCAAGTTCTACATCATACCAGAACTTGATTGTCTTGACCCCTCACACTCTTGCGCCCATGAATGCAGGAGTGCCAACCTATTCTTCTACAAGTGTCGTCACGCAACCACCCTTGGCGGTATCTAGTCAACTTGTACCCCCAACCTTCATAACTCAACCACTTTTGGCCTCCACTTATGTCCCTACGACTAGTCATCCATACGTTTCCCCCTTACTGGTACAACCGACTACGTCGTATGCCTCCTCTAGCATCTTTCAAGCACCCTACAACCTAGGGGGCACTCCATCCACCAATCCGTCAGTAGATGTCATTAAAATGCTGATGGATAAAATGTCCAGTCTCGAGACCTCTATCTCTGGTTCACGCAATGCTCTCTCATATGAGCAAATTTGCAATGAGCCCATTCATCCTTTCATTCCGATCTGACCATACCCCAACCAATGGGAGCTTCCTAAATTCACTCGCTTCCAGAGTAAGGATGACCTGCAACAACATCTACAGGCATTCAAACATGCCTGCTATCTTATTGCCCACGATGATGCGTTACTTTTACGCATGTTCCCTATGTCCCTTTCTGGCTCCGCCCTTGACTGGTATAGCTCTCTTGCCAGACATTCTATCTTTTCATTCATTCAACTTGCCCAATTATTTATCGATCATTTTTCTATCAACATCTCCAAACAAGTCTCAATCACAGACCTTTACTCCATCAGGCAATTCGATGACGAATCAATAGTCAATTTTGTCGCCCGTTGGAGAGGCTTGATTAACCAGCTCTCTTTCTCCTTACCTCAACCTGAGATCATCAAGCTCTTTTCTCGAGCATGTGCCAGGCACATCTCTTCTACCTTGCGGATTCAGACATTCTGCACTTTCGACGAAGCTTTCACCATGGCTTGAAAGCTTGAACTCCGCGCCATTGAGGAGGATAAGGTCAAATTGCGTAATACCAATGCAAAACCCAAAGACCATTCTTCTTCCAGACCTTCTTCTTCTACCAACTCCAAACCCAAAGGAGTGGCCAACACTGTGGTCATTATATCACCATCTTCGACGATAACTAATTACTCTCAACCTTCTACATCTCCAAGCATCACCAAACAATTCCAACAACGGTACATCCAGTGTTCATACACTCCACTTGGAGAATCATACGCTTCCATTTTGGAAAAACTACTCAAGCAGGGGGTCCTCAATCTCCCTCCAATCCGACCACCTCAATTCGACCCTTCAAAATCCCTCCCTACATGGTATAGGGAGGCCGACTTCTGTCACTTTCATCGCATCCACGGCCATGACATCGACAATTGCCGAACCTTCAAGAACATCATCCAAGACATGATCGACAAGGGGGATCTTATTTTAGATAACCCGAATGCCCCGCCAAATCAAAACATTGACATCTTTAAACAACCATTTCCAAACCATCCACCTACTCAAAACAACATCCAAACCATGACTAATGACTCTCATGACCATAATATTCACACAATCAACACTATTTTGCCTCTTGTCCTTGACCAACCTCTTCCATCACAGGATGAAGAACTTTCTTCTCTTATTAGTCCTCCATCTACCTCTCTCATACTAGAGGACACCTTGACCATGCCTACACCATTAGCCTTACCTTCATCCGAAGACCTTACCTTGCCTACTCCTCAAGCACAAGCAGAAGGCACGATTATCCTTGCCTTCTTCTCTCTTGAGGAGCCGCACTCTCCTATTTCTTCTCCACCAAGAGAAGACCCAGTCTCTCCACCCATTTTGACCAAAGAAGACCCAATCACAGTTTCCTCTTGCCTTTTGCCTAAGATTGTTACATCTCACTCACCTCCATCCACATCTAAGCCCAAACCTGCACAAGCACCCACCTTACCAAAAGAGATTGAACCTCTTGGTGTTCGCCCCACATCTAACCTCGCCTCTCGCAATAATGGCCCTCAAACCATATCAACGAAGGCCACTAGACCACACCAGAGGACTCCTCCCCCACCTTCTTCATTACCTTCAATCTTGGGCCCGCATCCATCCACTTTAATAAGAGTTCTTCCTACTCCCATACTTCACAGAGGCAAGTTGCCTCCATTACTCCCTCAACCCCTCAGACATATATCTCCTTCAAACCATCGACCAATGCTTCTTTCACCTCTCAAACCAAAGTCATCAATCCCCACTACAACAAAACATCCAGACCCGTTAGCAAGTTCTTATGTTTTGTTGTTACGGCAATTGTTGCAGTCCTCTCGCATCTATCTCCTGCCTCTTAAACCATATCAATCTCTTGGACCAAAACCACCCTGGTTCAATGACACTTGCATTTGTGCGTATCATCGCATGCTTGGACACGACACTGAGCATTGTTGTGCCCTCAAAGTTGTCATTCGCTAATGTCTGGGCAATGACACCTTTCTTCTCGACCACGTTATCAGCAAACCTTCAACACCACCCCACTCATCAACTCTCAGATCAAGGCCATCTTGGTTCGACAACTCTAAATTATGTCATTATCATCACACTCTAGGACATGACACTGAGCATTGTTGCACTCTCAAAGCTGTCATTCGTCAACAACAGAGAAAGGATTCCCTTCTAATCAAGGACCCTCTTGACCACCTCTTCGACAAATTATCAACACCGACCCATGCCTCTCAAACCTCATTGCCTAAATCAGGATCTCCATGCCAGATTATGGTCCCTTTGCCGCCTGTGACCCCATTATTTGACATCAACATAGTCCATTTAGCCACCAAGCCTCAACCGACCTTGACCAATTTATCCAACATTCTCCCTAAGCAACTGGGGGAATCCAACCTTATCATGACCCCGACCAAACAGTCAACCAAACATTCGACCAACTTTGACCAGACATTCGACCAAACTTCGACCAAGTCTCGACCAACCATCAATCAACCTTCTTATCATGACCCCGACCAGCATCAACCAAACCTCGACCAAACTTCAATTATCAAACATCGACCAACCAAGCACCTATCACTTCTTCAAACCGTCATCAATCATCGTGACCAATCTCGAAGAGGCAAATGGGGCACCTTTGCTCCTAATTGACTCGAACCTTAACGCACTAGCATGGTCCAGGGACTTATCAGAACCTGAGCCCTTTTATGCCTTACGTTTACGACCATTCTACTATTAGTCGAGTACTCATCCACTTGACATTTAACTTGAGCTCGTCCCTTGAGCAATCCTTGTCCTTTTAATCCTCAATCCATTCCACCCTTTTTCCCTTAACAAAATCCTCTACAACCCTTTTATGATGTACGGATGCTTCGTCCTAATAAAAGGGAGCCCTTGACCTTATATAAGTCTTGTCCATGACTCAATATTCTGTCAAAACTAAATCAAGATGTCAAAATATCCAAGGTCACAAAATCAAATCAAAAAGCAGACTGCTCCTTCGAAGGACAGCTGTAATACCATTGTTGTAGCTAATAGACTGATCCCTCGAAGGATAGCTATTCAAAAGCCCTTAAATCTATAAAGCAACGTATAGACCACTCCCTTGAAGGATGGCTATGACTAAATATTGCTACAAACAGCACTTTCTTAGAAGCTTCCCACATCGATCAGCTTCACAAATGACCACCAAACAAATGACATCTTTATGTGGACTTCTCGCATTGATCAGTCCGGTCTCTAAAAAAAAAACCGGGTCATGGACTTGATTTATAGTTGTCTCAGGGTCTCCTATAAAAAGGGACAAAGTTCTCCATACTCTAAAAATGGGTTACCCTTTTCCTCCTATCATACCACATACTCAAGGGACTTCGAGCTCACTTTAATGTCAAAGTGATTCAATTATCGCTCTAACATAACTATGGTCAACGATGCAACGCATAAATGGGGCTCTTGGTTCTAACAAACCCTATCTATGCTGTCATTTTGGTCCTTGTCAATAAAAGGGCACTTATGCCTTTTACTATCTGCCTACACTTTGGTCACATTCAACCACATCATTTGTCAAAACGATTCAATCCGACTCTTTTCAAACCACTCACATAGCCTAATCATTATGGTTTCCATAGACATCAATACACATGGAAACTATCAACCACACAATTTATGTCAAGCATAAACCATTACTTGCTGAAGCATAAATAGACCTCAATTCATTTTTAGCATACATCCATCACGAATATGGAAAATTGCTAGGGATGAAGAACCCAGACTAATGTTACAGAATACACCATTTGGAAAAGGCTGTAACATCATCTTCTCCTCACCTTGACTTCGACCAAAACCAATTCCATCCCTTTGACCATTCCTCCCTTTTAGGGAGAACTACATTGGCTTGAGGCCCTAACGACAGGGGCTATGTAGGCAGCACTCAGTTGACATGGAGTCTTTTGGGGTTAGCTCAGCCATTCTCTTCGTCACTTTCTTCCACCTCCTTCTCTCGTCACTTGCCAATCACATCACAAACAAGCACATATTTTCATAACATACATCATCATCATAATCAAAAATGCCCAATACATTAAACATTAAACAACATCCATAACACATCAATGATCCAAAACCATCATCATATATATATCAAAATCTTTTATACAATGACACAATCTATGCCTCTGTCTCTCTCTCATACATCTCACATCATCGGCTCGCAAGCTGATATATACATCAAAAATAAATCTCATGGTCTGCCCTCAAGGCTGTGGCTATGGTGGTGGTGGCGGTGGCTGAGAAGAAGCTGTATCCTCTCCTCCCTCTGATCTGTGCCATCTGTGAGACCCAAAAGCCGTCACTCGAGACGCAGACCTCTGTCAGCTCTGCTCTACCCTCATCTCTGAGTATCGTTGTATCTGAGGGAAGCCCTGATGGCCCTCTCATAATAAGCGATCTCATCTAGTGCATCACTGTATCTAACTAGAGGTACAGTCTACGGTGGACCCATATGCCCTACTGTTGTGCCCTGTACTGACCCCTGTGGCTGTGGCTGACCAAGATGCACCGATACCGATGGTCCTGCCCCCTGTGAAAATGTTGGCTGCTACAATGGGCCCTGCCCTCCAAAGCTCTGACCTGTTGCTGCCTGTGCCTGGGCTACAGCCAGCTGTCCCTGTAACAGATTGACTTGCCCTATCAATGCTGCCACCCGACCTGTCATCTTAGTCAGCTGCCCTGTAACCCCTACCAACTGTCCCTACAAAACTATGACCTGGGCCTGAGCCGCGTCTCTCTCCTGTCACGCAGTGTCCCTCTCCTCATGGGCTGTATCCCACTCCCTCGTGACAACCTGCAAATCTGGCTGGGCACCCACCTGTATCCCTGTGTATTGCCTTACCCACCACGTCGTGTAGGCCTCTGTACAACCTGGGTCAGCTATCCCAGGTCCTGCCAAAAACTCCTCAAAATTTGGGCCCTCTATCTCCTCTGGAAGTGGGAGCGGCACCTCAATGTCATCTCATCTATACAGTGGGAATGCAGGAGGTACATCCTGTAGTAGCCCATACTGGCACCACACTCTCTCTGCCAGGATCCTCTCGAGCTCACCAGCTCGCCTACCTCTGACCCATCGCATGCTCTGAGTCCCAACCATCTGCTCGCCCTAGTCTCTAAATGTTGGATACACCAAGTATGGTCTCCTGATGATATCTGTTAGAATTAGGGCCTCTAGTACCCCTCGGTAGTGATCAATATCCCTGACCACTCCGTCCACCCGTTTCTGCGCCATCTCCTCACGCCATCGCCTGAATCCAACCCTAAAGCTGGCCTGGATCGCCACTGGGAGGCTGAGAGGTCGGGTAACCCCAATGTGCTCATATGCCCAACAGTGCAGAAGGTGGCCTACACACAGACTATATTATCGCCATCGACTGATGCCCCATAGCTCTCTATATACCTGGGCCAAAAAGATGGTCGCCCAAGCGAACACTGTCTGCTGCTCTAGCATGTCCATCAAAACCCTGGTCATGGCCACCGGGAACCTGCCTCCCTCCGCATCCGACAATGCATAGACTATGATGCCGATCATCATTAGAACCGCCAGCCGATGTGCGCCCTCATCTGCCATGTATAAAGGCTCATAAGAAAAATTGGCTGAATGGTAGCTCATCTCCGTGACATGCTCCCCAAACAGTGTGACCATGTGTATATCATGTGCCTCTCTCGAGCACACATAGATGTCAGCTCCGTGTACTAGCAGCTATAGAATCTGGTACACGTCCTTAACCATGACCATCATCTCACCTGTGGGCAAGTGAAAGGTGTTGGTGGAATGATCCCACCGCTCGATCAATGCCACCATCAAGCTCGCATCTCGCGCCACTCTGCAGTAGCATCGTAGCCCACCTAGCCCCACTGCGCTCATCTGCGCCCACTCCTTGACCATCACGCCTCCATGCATCCACATCAGCAAGGTCGAGAGGTGATCCTGCAGCATCAGAGTCTGCCTCGCCTACATCCATCCACAATCAATCTCATGTTAAAACTATTCCTACTCTTCCTATTTTACCAACCATTTTGACCATCTATGCCTAACTCGACACCCGAGAAGTCCTTAGCGTAGCTTCAACCCCTCGACTTAAACATTTTTCATCATTCTTTTGACCAGGCAGCCAACCGACATCAGTTAGCATGCTGGCGATGGCACTCACCTAATAGATGCCGGTCACTTCGTGATCGACGTCGGCAGGTTAGTGACCGATGCCAATTGCTAGTCGGCCGACGCCGGCATACCTGCTGACGTCGGCGACTGGTTCGGCCCTAGGGCCGAATGGGGCATGCCGTAAAAATTAGGGCTTCCCCATTTTTAACCCCTACACCCCCAAAAAACCCTCTAACAGACTCCTAATCTCTCCTAGACTCCCCACCCACCTTCCTAGCTACCCTCCCCCTCGATTTCTACCTAAAACAACAAAACTTTCAAAAATTTAATCCAAACCAAACACAGTCCAAATAGAGTTCAGAGACCCTCCTACCTCATCCCGGCATCATCTGCGTGGTGGCACGATGGGTGCCACTGGTGGTGGACCCCCCATGGGTCCTCTACTCCCCTCTGCCATCTCTTTTGTGCCAATGATTCTACACGCTCCTGCTGGCCCACACGTGTCCCTGCAGCATCCAATCAACCCTCTCTCTTCATGAATGTTGCTCTGACCTGTCACACTGCACCTCAGTCAATCTAGTGTCACTTTCACTCACTTGGCTCCAGAGCTCTTTTCTCTCAGTCAACCAAATCACAAATGACTTTTGGTGGGCCGCCAATCCAGTTTTGTCGAATTTGGCAGGCCGCCGACGTCGGCATCATCATGCCCTATCCCACCGACATCGGCCGATACACTACCGACATCGGTCCCTTTATGTCTCTGACGTCGATTTTATCACCGACGTCGGCAACTTTCAAACCTCTTTTTTTCATCACGTTGTCCCAAAATCATGTCCCAATCAACCAGCCTTGCCAATGTTGAAGTCATTTCTGACTCCTCATGGGGCCCATTTGAGATCACTTATATATCAACCTGACCAGCGACCATGGAGATCACGCATATCTCTTTAGACCCTGACCACTTTCGAGACAACTCTGTCTTGGTTTTGTTTATACACATGTTACCTCACAAATAGATAGCAAAATTGTTTGCAGACCTTTTTTTTGGACCCTCACAAGTATAGGATTGCAAGCCGGTTGATCTGCACTACTTATGACTTTTTTCGTGTTTTTGGGAGCACTTCTTGAGCCCGAGATACCTGGAACACGATGACCATTTGGAGCTACAACTTAGATTGAATAACCTGATCAACTATGACTAATGCTGGGGCCCAGTTATTTCAATTTTGGCACTCTTCGACCTTTTGACTGCGACCATTTGACCTACCTGTCCCGTGAAGTGGTATGCGCGCAATCACGACTTTTGCAGCGTTCACCCTCACTCTCCTTCTCATCCACCTTTTGTCAAATCGGCACCCAACATCAGGTTCCCTTCCCTCGACTCCCACTTTGAGGGGGAATACCTCATCCATACCTTGGGGCAATCCACATCATCCCACACCTGGGGCAACCAACTCCTATTTTTGTCTTGCAGTTCGTCTAGAACAACCAACAAGACAAAAAGGGGCAAATGTAGACACCGAAATCATGTCTAACCCTTGTTCATTCCCCCCTTTGTCCATTCCTAACCCATTTCTAAAACATGCAATTACTAATTTAAAATAATGAACTTATTTTGAATTAACCCCCTCCTTGGACACATCACCCATGACACCTCGCCTAGGACACCTCGCCTTGGACTAATTCCCATCCTATGACTCACCCAAGACCTATTCTTACTTCTCTCTAACCGCCTAACCAACTCTCATGCGTATTTATCTTAACCTTCGACAATTCTTCCACTGACTATGCACTTGGCAGATGTAGAACGAGCTTCTTGGCCCTTTTACGCGTTCTGCACCCACCGACATCGGTCAACTATCGGCCGACTCCGGCGGGATCACCGACGTCGGTTTACTTAAACTGACGTCTAACCTCTTTCTTGGCTAATCACAATTTCTGGGTAATCACGCGTCTAATCACAAGAATCACAAAATCACGCGTCTAATCACGAATCTAGAATCTGGTGTTTTCAACCATCTGCCAATCTGCTAATCTCTCAGCCAAGCCTCTCACTCTCTCCCTCAAGTGCAGCAACAGGTATTCTACATTAGGGTTTTGCAACATCAAGCACAATAGGGACTCAGCATCAGGGTTCTACGTCAACAACAGGTACAATATCAATAGCACTCTTCTGGCAGGCACAGGTATGTATATTGTCTATGTTTTCATTGTCTTTGGAATTATAGCTTTCAGGTAATATCTCCCCCCTTCAACACTTCTATGACCCTAGACCAGACCAGAGCCGAATCCCATCTCCCTATTACCTCTGTCCTCTTTTGGACCATACACTCTGCCCATTCAACCAGACTCTCAGACCCAGATCCTAGACCATTCAAACAAGCCCAAAACTTTGTCTCAGACCACTCAAGCAAACCCAGACCCTGACCAGACCCTGTCCACGGACCACAGACTCGACCAGACCCCGTTCAAGCCTACTGCCCCGACCGATGCTGGTCTCTTCCCCCACCGACGTCAGCAGACTAACCGACGTCGGCACATTGATCAATCGACGCCAGTAGGACCACCGACGTCGGTGACTATGACCAGGCCGACAGCATCTTTCAGGTAAGCCTTTGCTTCCCTTTTGTTTTTCAGTCTTTTATCATTACTTTGACATTCTGTCTTTTATCAGACTCTTTTTCTATTGACTAGTGGGTTGACCTCCCTTAAGGAAATTTTAATGCTTCTGGGATCAAGCTTTCGCTTGGCAACCCACCATCTCCTTATCTAACACCTCATTTGTCCAAGTGTTTATCTCTTTCAGGTGTCATTCCTCCACAGCCAAAGAGGAGTACTCACAGCATTTGGATTACGGTGCGCAGTCTATATCCAGGTACATACAAGCCTTGACCATTCCTTTTAGTTTCTTAATTCTTCTTTGAATATAGAAAGCGAAAATTAGCATAGAAATAGTTTTATTTTGGCAAGTATCTCTGTGTGGAACAAGGTGGATGATCCAGAAGATTTTCACTCTTCATATGGTTCAGGATAATTAATAAATATCCTAGTTAATGGTAATTTTTATTTTACCATGGGATATATTTAATTAATTAAATATCTTATTTAATGGTATCTTTTATTTTACCATGGGATATATATTTAATTAATTAATATCATATTTAATAGTATTTTTTATTTTACCATTGGATATATTTAATTAATTAAATATCCTATTTAATGGTATCTGATTCTTTTGAAGAATTGATGTGGTAGTTTAATCATGGGTTATTTAAGATAAGAATGGTTGCATGTTTTCTTTTAAATTCAAGCCTTTATTCTACCAAAGAAATATGGAATTGACTTCTTGGAGGCTTGTTAAAGAAAGTCATGAGAATATTATAATGATTTAATCTCATAAATTAAACTCTATTTTATTTTGCCCACTTGCAAAGAATCATCCGGTTGGTGGAAAGATATTTAGTTCCTAATTTATTTTAGTGGGGAGATTATATTCTTATTTTGGTGGAGATTTACATGCACATTAATTAAAAGAAACTACATGTGAATATATTCTTTAAAGAAAGGTGTGGATGTATTCTGAAAGAAAGACATGGCAATTTTCAAAAAGTGTTGCATGTTCATTAAAACTCAAGTCTTTATTTTTAGCATGATAATTTGATTTACCAAAAAATGCAATTAGCATGGTAATCTTTATTTACCAACAAATGCAAGTCTTTTTATGGCATTGATTCTTGATGCCAAGAAACTAACCTTTTCATGTAAGGTGGCACCAATTAACTCCCACATTAGAAAAAGATTATGCATGGTTGGCATTGAAGAAATGCAGAAGATAATAATACACCATGTTAATTATTGTGTGGTAAAGGAATTCACTTAGCACCAAACAACCATATGGGTAGTGTGTGGTGAGCCTATTTTTGCTTGTGTTTATCACAAAAACATCTGGCACTAAACCATTCTATTAAACCAAATCCCTAATTTAGGAAAATGGTTAGTGCCAAGCCAATGTATAAATGCAATGGAAATCAAAAAATATTTCCCAATGTAGATCCATTAGCCGATGCATAGCCAATGCCATGGAGGCATTGAGATATAAAAATTGTAGGTGTTTTTAAAACGACAATAGTGTTTTTGCACACATTGATTTTATAGAAGAGATATATCTATATTACAAAGGTAGAAAGAACCTTGGGTAAATTAAAGAGGTTTATTTTTATTTGTTGCACAAACACATTATCTGGTATGGAAGAATTCTATTATATTCAGAGAGGTTTTGTAATTATTTTCAAAGAGTTGTTAATAGATCAAAACATTCATAGAGTGGACACAGGGACATAGCCATTTGGTAAACCCCATAAACAAATCTTCTATGTCATTTTTTTAAATTCTTCTTTGTGATCTAAAATTCTTTGAATTTCCTTAATTAAATTATAGAATGTTTATAAAGTAATTTTCAAATTTACTTAAAGGGAAATTAGAAAATGAATATTTAGTTTTAATCCAAGTAGATTGTAAAATTTTTATAAGCTCAGACTTTTGGATCAAATTTAATTATTTTTGTAAAATAATTAAGAGATTATTTTACAAAGATAAAATATTGATGGAATGTTTTAAATGAACAAGAGTTATATGAGTTTACCAATTCACTCATGTTCAAAATTATTCAGATTTGCATTCTAATTAGAAAAAGTCAAATTTTATTAAATAGATTTTAGAAATTGACATATTTTTAAAAATCCATTTCCTATTCTATTTAATTGAAAAAATGAATATTCTGTAACTAATTCTATTTTAATTACATAATTGAGAGTTTTAGTATCCATTTGAAAAACTATGTGATTTATCTATAGGGGTGAATCTAGTTTTCAGATCATTTTTGGTATCAAAGTAGTTAGAATGCAGGGATTATTTTTTGATTGTGTGAAAATTTAAATTTAGTTTCAGTATTGGTTGGATTATTTGTAGACTATTGTTTACTCCATTTATAGTGTTGAAAGTATAGGTTATTTTCAGGAACAAGAAACCATGGGCAAGTTGTCCAAATAAAATAAACTTAATGAGCTCGAAGCATTTAATATGCAGATTCAAGAAGAGAACTCTTTCCTAAGAGCAAAGTTTTACTCCTTGGAAGAGGAGATTGAAAGGTTGAAAAAAGAGTTACAATCCAAGGATGAGCTCTTGTCAAGTTTTTAAAATGATGATGACACGAAGGAGAAAAATAAGTCCATTATGCATACAGGACTTTCCTCTCCCACAAGTGCATAAATAGATTCATTAAGCACTGTAAGTTAATCTGAGTCACTAGTTACTTTTTCTTTCCATCATGAATCTAATAAAAATGATTTTTGTAAGTTTGAACAACATACTAGAGATATAGGTTCAAAATTACTTATTAAAATGAGATTTAATAGAAAAAGCCTTGGAAGAGATGGCCAAATCATTACTAAACCCATTTAGATAGAGGATAAGCCTCACCATGTAGGTTTGGGATATAAATATGGTATTTAGAATGAAATAGGTGAATGCTCTAAGAAAGTAGAAGCAAGAGGTGCTACAGAGAAGTGTAAACCATCTTGAATGGAAGTTAAAACACATTATTTTCATCACACTTGTAATAATGTTGATTTAAATTCTACCAAACAATGTAGATATTCCAACATCTTTTGATTATGGTACACAAAATTTATGGTATGTTTATCCATGTAGTTTTTATGGATTGTCTAATCACTGTGTAGCCAAATGTTGAAAACTTAAATCTTTGTTAGGAAATATTTTGAAAGACCACTCTCCTACATAGTGTTTTGAGAATGCTAGTAAGAGTATGTTTTTCAAAAGAGTGGAAAAATATTTTTGTACTCATTATAATAGGTAAGGACATGAGGTTAATAGGTGTTGGTAGCTTCATCCAAAACAACATTAGAGAGTTGTGAAAAAGCAAAGCATTTTTAAACCAATAGTTTTAGATATAACCCATACAGTAACTTAGGTAAAATCTAAGGATAATCCAATTAAGTGGTTTGGAAAGCAATTTCTTAGCTTCATGTTTTCATAGCTGTGATAGTTTATTAGCATATAAATGTTCAAAGTAGTTTTGGAATTCCATTAAAAGGAATATATTTTGGTTTTGAACAATTTTGGAGCTACCAGCTATGAGGAAATCTGAGTGATAGGTTTATCATACTTGGATTATTTTCTTATGTTTATGGCTTTGCCAAGCTCTATTTATTCTCCTAAATAAATTTTTGAGTTCTTAATGCATTGGTAAATGAATTAACTCATATTTAGACTTGGAGATATTTTCAAACAATTTTAGAATTTGAATTTGGTTTATTGGAGTAACCTATAGAGAAAAGCCAAGGGACATGTTTATCATACTTAGATTATTTTTCTCACATTTGGGTTTTGGAAAAACTTTAGTTTTAAAACCTTGACAACAATATATGCAGATTATATGGGGCATAATCAGTATGTCTATTTTGGAAAAAATTGCATTTTAGTATATATATTGATCAGGTAGTTTACTTATATCTACAATTTGGTATTGGTTAGATATTTCTTTCACTGAAATTTTAGGGATTCTATTTGATTTTTGAATCATTACCATGGTATTTTATAGTGATATTTTGCATATGAACTATTTGCATCTTCAGAGAGTGATTTGACCTTTTGAGGACCAAAAGGGTCTTATTGGGGAGGTTTGATCTAGAAGATTTTCACTCTTCATATAGTTTGAATAATTAATAAATATCCTATTTAATGGTAATTTTTATTTTACCATGGGATATATTTAATTAATTAAATATCCTATTTAATGATATCTTTTATTTTACCATGAGATATATATTTATTTAATATCCTATTTAATGGTATTTTTTATTTTACCATTAGATATATTTAATTAATTGAATATCCTATTTAGTGGTATCTAATTCTTTTAAAGAATTGATGTGGTATTTTAATCATGGGTTATTTAAGATAAGCATGGTTGCACATTTTCTTTTAAATCCAAGTCTTTATTCCACTAAAGAAATATGGTGTTGACTTTTTGGAGGCTTGTTAAAGAAAGTCATGAGAAAAAAATATTCTTTAATCTCATAAATTAAACTCCACTTTATTTTCCCCATTTGAAAAGAATGATATGGTTGGTGGAAAGATATTTGGTTCTTGATTTATTTTAGTGAATATTTACATGCATATTAATTAAAACAAACTACATGTGGATATATTCTTTAAATAAAGGTGTGGATGTAATCTTTAAATAAAGACATGGTAATTTCCACAAAGCATTGCATGTTCATTAAAACTCAAGTCTTTGCTTTTAGCATGGTAATTTTATTTACCAAGAAATACAATTAGCATGGTAATCTTGATTTACCAAGAAATGCAAGTCTTTTTATGGCATTGATTCTTGGTGCTAAGAAACTAACCTTTTCATGCAAGGTGGCACCAATTAAATCCCACATTGGAAAAAGATTATGCATGGTGGGCATTGAAGAAGTGTAGATGATAATCATATGCCATGTTAATTATGGTGTGGTAATGGAAGTCACTTGGCACCAAACAACCATATGGGAAGTGAGTGGTGAGCCTATTTTGGCTTGTGTTTATCACAAAAACATCTAGCGCTAAACCATTCTATTGAACCAAATCCCTAATTTTTGAAAATGGTGCCCAGCCAATGTATGAAGGCAAGAAAAAATCAAAAAATATTTCCAAACATAGATTTGTTATCCGATGCACAACCAATGCCATGGAGGCATTGAGATATAAAAATTATAGGTGTTTTTATAGAAGCAACAGTGTTTTGTAGAGGTAGCAGTGTTTTGTAGAGGCAGCAGTGTTTTTACACAGGGATTTTACATAAGAGATATATCTGGATTATAGAGGCAGCAATAACCTTGGATAAATTAAAGAGGTTTATTTTTATTTGTTGCACAAACACATTATCTAGTATGGAATAATTATATTATAGTCAAAGAAGTTTTGTAATTATTCTTAAAGACTTTTTAATAGATTAGAACACTTATAGAGTGGATCTGGGGACATAGCCATTTGATGAACCCTGTAAACAAATCTTCTATGTCATTTTTTTAAATTCTTCTATGTGATCTGAAATTCTTTTAATTTCCTAAATTAAATTCTAGAATGTTTATAAATTAATTTTTTCAATTTACTTAAAGGGAAATTGAAAAATGAATATTCAGTTTTAATCCAAGTAGATTGTAGATTTTTTATAAGTTAGATTTTTGGATCAGATTTAATTATTTTTATAAAATAATTGAGATTATTTTACAGAGATAAAATATTGATGTAATGTTTTAAATAAATAAGAGAGTTATATGAGTTTACTAATTCACTCATATTCAAAATTGTTTAGATTTGCATTTTGATTAGAAAAAGTCAATTTGTATTAAATAAATTTTAGAAATTGACATATTTTATAAATTTATTTCTTATTCTTTTTAATCAAGAAAATGAGAATTCTGGAACCAATTTTATTTTAATTATGGAATTGAAAGTTTCAAAATCTATTTGAAAAACTATGTGATTTATTTATAGGGGTAAATCTAGTTTTCAAATCAATAGTGGATCTCTTGGTGAAGATCTGATCCATCCATGTTTATAAGGAGAATCCCATAGGAGAGTTGAATAAAAATCTTAAAAAAAATTGCTAGATAAGTCAATAGCTTACACAATGTTCCTTTTGGTGGATAAGCAACTCTACAGCTTGAGGAGCAAGCTGGACTCCTTTAGAGGAGGTGAAGAACAAGGCATGACCTTATTGTGGTTCTTGGCAAAAAATAGAATGGGTTTTGATGTGGTATCCTACTGACCACATATTATTAGTTGATATGTTGTAGAAGAAGAACAATCCATGTAAATAAAGGAGCTACAGGCAAACCTGAAGCTATACCTAATTTGAAGTAGCTAAGGAAGAGGAATCTAAAGATACATATGAACAAGTGAGACCTAGTGTTCCTAAAAGGAAAAGGCCAGTGTTGATCATATGACTTAGGGTAATGGAGTGTTGTGTATACAGCTATGGTGATTGGCCAGGTAAACTAATGCATGGACTAACACTATAGACACATGAGTTAGTTTTTGGTAACATTTGGTAGAGCAAGGTGCATTTCAGATGTTGGATAAAAAACTTGGTAGGTGCAATGATGTACCAAGTAGTGATATGACTCCCTTGGAGTTATGATTGGTCCACTTGTATCATGTTGATAGCTTATAGGCTATGTGGATAAGTTTGGTTTTGACTTCTATGAGATCTTCTCTCCTCATTACTATCAAGAGTATATGTGCACTAGTTGTTGTTCAAGGAGTTGGAGTAGCGTGATTCTTACATGGTGATCTCTATTAGGGAGAGATAAATAAAAGTGATGAGGTAAATATTTATTGCTTTTCATGTTAAATAAGTCACTATATAAGATTATACACGCACAACACATGTAGTGCAGTATATTTAGTATCTTCATGGAGATCCAAGTGTTTAGCATAAGATGCTTCTATGAGTTGTGACACATTGGATGCAGGCCCCAACATGATCACTATTTTGATGGCTCAATTGGAACACATGAAATTAAGGTGGTATGGTGGATCAAGCAAAGATGAATATGCATAAGGATGGGAAAGGAAGGAAGTACCCTACTTTTTACATTTTGAGTTATCTTCCCAAGAGTGTTTTAGAGGAGGAGAAGACATATTATGTCTTATGTTTTGGATTCATTAGGTTTGGGAATCCTCGTACTAACATGGTGATCACTAAACCAAATATTTTCAAATAGTGGGAGTTGTGAGTAGTTCATGGTAGAATCCCATTGGAGGATTAGTCTGTGGTGTGGAGAAGTGATTTGTCACTTCATTGCTATAATCTATTATGAAGGAGTAGATGTTGACAAATCTAGTTAGGATAGAGATGTTTTAGTAGTGAAATAAAACTTCTACTAGGTTTGTATCAAGGCAGTAGAGGGCATTGATAAATAGATGGTTAAAAAATACTTAGGTATGGTAAATACTTGTGTATATTGACATCAAGTGGGAGAATGTTAAGATGTGAAGTCACTATTCATAGTCACTATTTATGATGGCATGGTCTGATGGTGATGTGGATGGTTGGTGATGTGGCTTATGAGTGATGTGGCTGATTGGTGATGTAGAAAGCGCCCATGTAAGGTATCCCATGAGTGATCAAGTTGATGTGATGGGAGTGGGGTATAACACTCCACTAAGGCATATGGGTTTGTCCTTGGTAGTCACATGGGTGGTGTTAGATGGTACAAAATATAAAAGGGTTGGTGTGGGTGAATTTTTTAAGGTACCCCATGATTATCATATGTGGATATAGTCAAAATATTATTACAATCATCTTTTTAACTCATATGGTCACATGGAAAATGAAGACAAGAAAGCTACTATAATAGATTGACCTCACATGTGCATGGGAGATAATGTTTTTGGAGCCACATAGAGGTGGATCATGTTCTTTTCTAAATTAAATATGCCTTGAATACTTTTACACATGGTGAAAAACATTATGGAGATCACATGACACACTCATTCATGTGTGGGTCAAATTTCTTTGGTACTACTATTCATTCTCTCTCCCCTCTCTCTCATGTTTTAAAATGCATAAATATGGATTAGCTCTCTCATTATAATTTATCTAATTAGTAAATCCATGCAATCCTTGGGCTTGCATGCTTGGAGGTTGGATCCTGTAGGCTAGATTATGCTTGGTTCACAACCTGAATACTTTAGTTGGAAGCACTGGGTGCTTTGTATGGAAGCACTAAAGGAGTTGTTATGGAGGAGCTATTTTAGAAAATAGTAATGTTGAGTTTATTAATAAAGTCTAGAAGCTGTCATTTTACCCATGGTTTTTCCTTTCACATTACAAGGTTTCTACGTAATCTATGTGTAATGTGTCATCTTTCTTGTATTTATTTTGTGTAACTTATTTTTTGAATTTATTTCCTTGTACTATAGGATATAGTTCATTTATCCAACATATAGTAATTAGGATTTTATTCCTAACATAAAAAAATTTAGATGTAAAGTAGGAGTCTTTTAGCCTAGAGCTAATTTCTATAGTGTGATCCTTACAAAACCAAAACAACCTCTTAAAAATCACCATTGGCCAAGGGAGAGATTGAGGCACGACAGGTTCATTTAAGGTAAGTATTATTAACTTTTACTCTTTCATTTGGTAGATAAATATTCCATAAAGTAACAGGGTGAATGTTTTACTCCTTGCTTAGTTTACCTCTGCATTGACTTGAGTAGAGTTCACTTTTCATGTTTTGTTTTGTTTGTTTAACTATCCCCCGTGTGCCACAAGATTTATTGAGAACTAGATTATATTTATTTTATGTATTTTAGGCCTAGTTAGGGTTATTACATAATATCATCTTCTTAGAGGCTTTGGAACCCTCTCTTTTGGTGTTGTGTAATAAAAGATCCCTTGGTTAGGTTTAGTGGATATGAATTGGTCTTGTCATAGTATAAATAAATATGTAATGTGTTTTTGGTAAGATTACCTCCTTCTCCAAACTTTTAATCCACTAATTAGGATAATTTTTAGATCCATCATAATTCATTACATTCACCAAGGAGCTAATAAAACCTATGAATGTTGAAAATATGTTTTGGATTTTTGAATTTTTTTTATTTTTTTGGTTTTTTTGGTATCTTTTGAATGAATAACTATCCTATGGTATCATCTAATGTATGGTCATAGGTATCTTCCCACTATGAATTTGGTGCAATAAAATGGTGGTACTACCAAGTATCATGTACAAGTGCACTATCTATTACTATAGAATTTGTAAGGCTTTGTGTATGTATAATAGGACTGTGTAGCCATGAATAAACAATATAAAGAATGGGGGTTTGTGTAACCCATAATTTAGTGTTATGTGGTTTATTTGGAATAATAGTAATAGGAACATGCATAGGTGCTCTAGATATTTGAATATGGTGTGTATTAGATGAGAATTCTAGGGAACCTATTATGGATCTCTAATGCAATGTTCTCTCAAGTGTTGGACACTAAATAAAGGGTATTTATTGTTGCTTACCCTTTTATAAATAATTTACCTTATTATGTTTGATAACTAATTACCTAGGTATAAATTTCTACTACTTATGAGGATGCTCATATGGAATTTTAAAAACTGTGATTACCCAATTGACATGAATGTATTTAACACAACCATGCATTGTATAAAGTATTTCTCAAAGTGTGTGTATCTAAAGGCATTCTAATAACATATCAAAGGTACTCATGAAAGGTATAACCAAGAAGGTAGTAACCACATGTACAAAACCCACCTATAAAGTTAAGTCAATCTCACCAAGAACCTATTGTGAAGTCTCATCAAATGATCTAGTTGATCTAGTTAAAGCATATAAACCATGATTTGTATAAGCTAAATGCATAAGTAATTTTATGTTACAAACATTATCAGCTACACCATTATAAATGATAATATTATGTATAGGTTGGTAATCAATATATGTTTGAATGGACAAGGAATGAATATCTTATTCATCATCCCTAATCTCACTATCATCAAAATTAATGGAGGGTTGTTAAACCATAAGAGGTGTATGCCATGTATATTTACCAATAATACCATCCAATGGATGCCCATAATGTGGTGTAGGAGGATGTTCATTATATATTATTTTTTCTTCTAAATCGTTATTATAATGGTCTTGCAAAATATTGTTAAATATTTTTTATTTCTATTGATCACCAAGTTGTAAACCTGATTCCTTTTGAGGATCATCAAACGTAATCTTTTAGTCATTGATGAGGCCTTAGATATTTTAATTCAATGTAAAACATATATTCATAGAATTCCTAGGGCCTTGATGATAGTCACAATAATCATTCTCATCATACCCTTTGGTTAGAGGTATACTCATATCAACCTCTATAGGATGAGAGAGAGATATGAGGTGACACTCTACAATCCATGAGAGTAATGAAGAAAGAGGCTTAGGTAAACATGTAAACTATCATATGGTGTATTGGATAAAATAAGTTGATTAAATTATTGTGAAACTGCATTAACCATGTTGTTTTTTTTCCTTTTTAGGCTCAAGAGGTTTAACCTCATAACTTTGTTTGACAGTAAACATGTATTGGATGTAGATGTAGTTGGTGTGTTTAATACATACTTAATTTTTTAATGATATAAATTTCATTTCATAATCACAAATAATGTGTCATAAGTCATCAAAATATTTTATTTTTTTGAAAACACTAAACTCATGTAAAGGAGTAAGCAAACTTTTCTTGAAGATGTCTTGAAGCTCTTTATCTGCCATAAGACTAGTCATTTTAGCTAACATTGTCTTGTACCTTAATACATATTCACTGATAGGTTCATTGTTTCCATGTTTGATTTTTCTAATTTAGGCATAAGATACCTTTTTGGTAATGTTAATAGAGAAGTGTACCAAAAACTGATCTACAAGGGGTTTGAATGTGTTTACTGATTGAGTTGGTAAATCATATAATTGCCTTAAAACATAATATTTTAAGCTCATCAAAAATAATTTGGTCAAAATTTTATCATTGGAAGCATAATCAAGGCATGTCACATAAAAATATTGAAAATTTTATTCAAGATCACCCTTGCCATCATAAAATTTGAATTTAGGTGCAACAAAACTAGTTGGCAAGGGGTGCAAAAATATCTCTAGTGCAAAAGGATTAAACAACGCCTCTTGTAAATCAATAGCATAAGGTGGTTTCATAGAATTTTGTTCAATATTTGTAACCTTAGTTTTCAAAAGTTTTGTACTTTGAACAATAGCTTTCACCTCTTGGTCTTCTAGGTTGGATATTTGAGAAGTCACCAAAGGAGGTGTACCCATAGGTTGGGTAGATATAGGCAATGAAACCATCAATTGGGTTGGATTATTAAGGTTTCCCATGTAAGATATGGTAGTATTATTTTTAGGAAAAAAAGGTTGAAATATGTATCCCATGCACTCATTAGAAGTATGAAGTGGTAGTGTTCTTAAGGGGAGGTTTGTTGGTATATGGGGATGACCTATAGATCTAATAGCACGATCAATCTATGAACTTGCTTGTGTATATATGGTTTTTTAGTTTTTAGTTTTTAATATGCTTCTTAGGATTTCATTAATATATTTAGTGTTTTGATGGATACACTCATGAAATAATGCAATTTCTTGTAATTTCTTGTTATATATTTTCTCATGTTCATTGGTTTCATTATAATCATGGTTTTAATTATTAGAATTTTCATCTATGATAACTCCATCAGTATGCTTTCATTCTCAACATTTGTATCATCATGGACCGTAGGATTAGGCTATTCATCATTTTGCATCATCTTAGGTGATAGGAGGGGTAGATCAATGTGTTCAATAGTGCACTTCCTAATCTAATGTTATGCCTAGGTTGCATGCAAAATAATATAAGTAGGAAATGAAAAAGTACAACAATATAAAACTCTAGCTGATTGAAAACCCTAAGAATCAAAAATATTTACATTCATATAGATTGGGTTCACCAAATATTTACCCTAAAATATAGATTAGGTAATCTAGGGTTAAAGGGGTTATAAATAGTTTAGGGAACAAGGATGGTATAATGTCTCTAAATTAGGCTAATTAATTTCAAAACTCAAATAAACATATATTAAATTTATTATGTTGATATCTTGATATGTTAAAAATAGAAAGTATAGTTATGACATATGTTGTAATGATAATGAAAATAAGATACTTGGTTTTAATGCTGATATATATATATGATATGTAACATGAATGGAATAGACTAGATCTAAATTCTAGATCAATCACTTGATTTTGTAAATTGTACCTCTGTATCCATGAACACTTATGTCGACCTAGGATAGTTATTTTGGCATTTATTTTTGACTTGGATGTAGGTGTTCATTATGGAATACCTAATGAAACTAGATGTGACCACTTAGATTCTTCTTTATTATATTTGACCTTCACTCTAGTGCATTTAGATTTAGGTCATGGACTATTTCTCTTTGTAAAACAAAAAAAACCCTAGTTTTTCATCTTCATAGTGGTTTTGGGTAAAATGAGTTAGTGGGCACATGGTATTGAGCTACCACAAAAATACCTTTGTAAATAACTATTTTTTACATAAACAATACTCTAAAGATGGATTAAGAATTATGTATTTCTACTCTATGTGTTGGCTTGTGTGTGTATCATGTAATGTGTGATAAACAAGTACATATAATGATCTATCTTGTAACTTGGAAAATGTGACTCACAAGATGCTCCTTCTACACTTAAAACCTATAGATGTGTTGTCCCTATGACTAATATGGAAATAGGAGAAAATATGGAAGCTTTGTAAATTTAAATGTTTGATTGAATTTATTTTAAAGGTTTCCTTGTGATTTATTTGGTTTGTGTTAGGTTTGTTCTAGGTGAGGAATAAATGAGGGTTTATCTTATATATACACCAATCCCTTTAGAGAATATCTCACATTGAAGCACTTTGATCAACCATAATAATAAATTTCACTTACAAATTAGATGATTTAGGGCAATAGAGACTTGCATTGGATAGGGACAATTGTGTCAACTAAGGTGTCTAACTGAGATGTAAGTGTTAGGGTAGTTGGAAAATAGACACAAGTCTAACACTTGAATATATAGATGATACATATTTTTATGACATTTTGAACATAATAGAAGGTTTGGGTCATCATAATAACATTAGTTGGACTAAGAGATAAGTAATAAGCACAAAGAGATCATGTATAGAGCCTTTCACATAGCAAGATATATATATAAGCTAAAGGTTCATCCATCATATGTATTTTCCAAGTGTACAAAACTGAGGTGATATATAATTCAAAAATATTTTCTACATATTAATGAAATCCATGAGGCAAGAGATCGAGGCACATAAAAAGCCATTGTATAACTAGCTAACTAGGATTATTGTGATTATGAATAATATCATGGCTATAGAGGTTATGGTGTAGGATGTGGAGGTGAAAGATAAGCATGGGTCACTAGACCACTACCAATGGTATTACTCCAATTATCCCACTTGTGGGTATTGCCAAGGTGACCGTAAGGTCAAAGAGTGACTGGATTTGTATGCCAAGCTAACACATAAGGAAATATCCAATAAGGGTGTTGAAAAGATCAAGCTAGAGTGAATCTCATAAAAATAGGTTCTGAGGTCATAAACTAAGAATAATAATAATAGCCCCATGGTGAATATAAAAAATTGTAGTGGCCTAGATACATAGTCAATAATTCCTAAAGAGAAGGTAGGATGTGATATGAGTCAAAGAGGTAGTAATATAGAGTGATGTACCTTGAACCACCCATATCACCCTATTCAATTGGATATCACAATAAATAGGTACTTCATGAAGCCCTGGATGTCATACAAGATATGCAAGGTGAGATTCAAGTCATCTGAGACTTAGAAGAAAAGACAAGGTAGGAATGAGAACCCCAAGAATGTGAGCATGAAAGTGATCTCAAACACATACTATATCTCCTTCATTTTAGAGTAATTGTCCCAATGCTAAATAATATTTTGGCTAGCTATAGAGTAAAATAACAAACCTAAGTACATGTGTCAGATTTAGCATGAGGGCACAAAGTGAGAATAGCCTAGAATGTAGTCTACAATCGAGAACTGTTAGTAGATGTAGACATTAATGGATGGTCTGTATGAAATATTATTGTATACATAGGTATTAAAGTTAATATCCTTAAAGGATACACTTGGCACAAGATGTAAATACCTACCTTACAACCCACACCTCATGTTTTGTTCATGGAAAACAAAACTTGAGCTTAGCCCATGATAATTTTACACAATGCTAACATTAAGATAATGGGAAAAAAGTTTCAAGTAGAATTTGAGGTGATAAAAATTTCCTAAGCTCAGGAAAACCTTCATGTTATTCCAAAAATTCATACATGCATGTGATACATGTGTAGACACCGAAATCGTGTCTACTCCCCTGGTCATTCTCCTCATTTTCTCCCCCCTTGGTCCCCTTCGTCCACTTTACCACTCCTAACCCATATCTTGTTAATTTGAAATAATTATTTATTTTAATTAACAAAAGTCCCTTTTCCCTCTCCTTGCCACCTCACCACCCTTGGATACCCTTCTTGGATTCCCCTCATTCCCCCACATGGCCATATTAATATCTAGACTCCCATTCCAACTTCTCCTCTCGTCCATTTAATCCCCTTCGACCGTTCTCTTCCTCGGACTCGCTAACCCGGCAGTTGGGAAACGGATGAAAGGCTATTTTTAGCCTTTTTCTGACCTTCCAGCCACCGACGTCGGTCAAATGTCGATCGACGTTGGTGATATTGCCAGCGTCGGCAGCTTTCATAACGGCTTTTTGATCCGTTATCCGTCTCTCCGCTTCAGCTCTCTTGCTCTCTCTCTCTCACATCACAAGACTCTTGAATCTTGGCATCCACCTGAATCAATTCGTGCCTTGACTCCACCTCTCAGCCAGACCTCTGACTATCTCCCTCTAGGTATACACAACAGGCCTCTACACTAGCAAGCACAACAGGGACTCTACATCAACCAACAACACCAACAATAGATACACCAGTCTGCAACGCTTTCTTCAGCACACCACAGGTAAGTTTTCTTCTGTGTTTTCATTTGTGTTTTCTAGTCATTTGTTTCTAAACTAGATTCAGCACTCCTATCCCCCAGACCAAACTCTGACCAAACTAGACCAGTCCTGAACCCTGTCTCTCTGCTATCCCTGTCTTCTACCTGATCCCTCTGTCAGACCATATACTCTGCCCATTCAACCAGACTCTCAGACCCAGACCCTAAACCATTCAACCAAAGCCCAAAACAAGACTCCCAAATCATTCAAGCAGACCACAGACCCATCCATAGACCCGTCCACGGACCAAGAACCTGACCAGATGCCGGTCATTACCCTAACCGACGTCGGTAGACCCCGACAACCGACGCCGGTAGAACCACTGATGCCGGCAACTGTGACCAAGCCGATAGCATCTTTCAAGTAAGCTTTTGCTTCCATTTTCCTTTTTAGTCTTTTATCATTTCAGTCTATTTTATCATTCTGCTATTTATCAGACTTTACTTTTATCGAATAGTGGGTTGACCTCCCTTAAGGAAGTTTTCATACTTCTGGGAATAGGCTTTTGCTTGGAAACCCACCATCTCTTTATCTAACGCCTTTTCATCTTAGTCTCTTTGCAGGTGTCATTCCTCCACAGCCAAAGAGGAGTTCTCACCAGCGTCTGGATAACGGTGTGCACGACTTCATCCAGGTACTTCTAACCTTGACCATTTCTTTTAGTTTCTTAATTCTTCTTTGAATGTAGAAAGCGAAATTGCATAGAAACATTCTGGCATGCCCAGAGGGACCTTAGGGCCTTCCTTGGGTTCCTTTCCTTCTTTTTTCCTATAGGTGCATTAGGTTTCTCCCTCTTCACCTCCTTCTTTTTTTCTAAACGACATCATAAGCAGGAATAAAAAGAACTTTTCTTTTCTTTTCTTGCACTTCTAGACTAGTCAAAAATCATACTCTTCACCCATTCTCAACTTGTTTTTCATTCCAACTTCACATTTTGACTTGGGGCTTAAAATGCTTTGCATTCATTTCTTCTTGCTTGCATTTTCTTAGTCCACACTTAGTAATTAAACTGCATATTGAATTAATCTAGTCCACTTGATGTTACACAACCAAACCACGTGCACAAATCAAACATCAAACAATACCTGAGACAAGGCCCGACTGGGATTTCATCCCCCAGTGGATACCTTACCCCTACCTGGCAATCTCAATTAGATTTCATCACCAAGGGGAAAGCCCACTCCATTCTCTGGCGGAGGATAATCTCTAGGCAAGGTATATTTTGGCTAAGCGAGACCAGCTTACCACTGGACTCGTGAAGTGAGGGGAGCTTGCTCCTTAGCACCAGGCCACGTATCGAACCTAATACAGACTTCTTGAGTGCCTAAACATACCTGAAACCATCCATAGACTACCTCTTCTAGGACCCTTCTAACAGCCAACCTCCCAAACATCACTTTAAGGCATAAGCCACAAGATTCTAAAAGTTGATTCTTAGGATTTAACGCTTAGTGTCTGCCTGTCTCTATTTATTTCTCTATTCTTATCTACTTGTTTGAGTTAGTGAGGACGCTCTTCTTCCTTTTTTCCAAGAATCTTCAAATCCACTGAGTTTCTGGAAAACACAGTCACCGGCATCGGCTTTACCACCGACGTCGGCCTCCTTTACTCACTGGCATCGGTTATTTGACCGACGTCGGCCATCTGATATCACCGACGTCAGTCACTATCACAATCCTTTTTCCCAAAAATAGCAGCCTAAAACTGACCCCTTTTTCTGCCAAAAACCCCATTCTGAGTTTTTGAAACTGAGAAAACATAGTTTCTAAAACTTGCCCCCCCTCCTTGCCTTGCATGGTTCTGACTCACAGTCAAACCAAGGCTCTCCTTGACCACGCTAGTCAACAACTGCTTCCGTCTTCCCTGTCCCTAACCAATCCTATAATGGATTTCAACTCGGAGATTGAAAGAACTCCTACTCGTCCAACCCCGACTCAAACTCCCATCGTCCTTGAAGGGGACCAAGATTTCAAAAGATTCTTGGACCTTAATGTCAAAGCCCTCCAAAACTATCTCGCAAGAAACCAAATGCGGGACCTTTCAGTCACAGCAGCAATGACATCGACGTCATCCGCTACCCAACCCATCATGACTCAGCCTATTGTCTCGACCAGTCACTCGACCATGGCCAATGCGCAAAGTTTGGCCTCCTCATCTATTTTTGAACCTACCTCCATCAGGGTGTCATTGCCCCCTCAACCGCACACAATTTAACCAAGTTCTACACCTTACCATAACTTGATTGTCTCAACCTCGCCCACTCTTGCACCTATACACATGGGAGTGACAACCTATCCTTTTATTAGTGCCACCCCTCAACCACCTATGGTGGTATCTAGTCAACTTGTGTCCTCCAACTTCATGACACAAGCCCCTTTGACCACGACATCTATCCTTATGATGTACTATCCATATGTTGTGCCTACACAAGCACAACCAAGTATGTCATACACCTCTTCGACCACTTTTCAGGTGCCCTACAACCTAGGGGGTGCCCCACCTGCTAATCCGTCAGCATACATCATCAAAATGTTGATGGACAAAATGTCCAGTCTCGAGACCTCTATCTCTGGTTCAAGCAATGCTCTGTCATATGAGCAAATTTGCAATGAACCTATTCATCCTTCTGTCCCTATCTGACCATACCCCAACCACTGGGAGCTTCCTAAATTCACTCACTTTCAGAGTAAGGAAGACCCGCAACATCTTCGGGCATTCAGACATGCCTGTTACCTTATTGCTCATGACGATGTGTTACTTTTACACACGTTCCCCATGTCTCTTTCTGGCCCCGCCCTTGACTGGTATAGCTCTCTTACCAGACATTCTATCTTTTCATTCACCCAACTTGCCCAATTATTTCTCGACCATTTCTCTATCAACATCACCAAGCAAGTCTCAATCACAGACCTTTATTCCATCAAGCAATTTGACGACGAGTCAATAGTCGATTTTGTCGCCCGTTGGAGAGGCTTGATTAACTAGCTCTCCTTCTCCTTGCCTCAACCTGAGCTCATTGAGCTCTTTTCTCGAGCATGTGCCAGGCACATCTCTTCTACCTTGTGGATTCAGACGTTTTGCACTTTTGACGAAGCTTTCACCATGGCTCGAAAGCTTGAACTCTGCGCCCTTGAAGAGGATAAGGTCAAATTGCGTAATACCAATGCAAAAACCAATGACCATTCTTCTTCCAAACCTTCTTCTTCTACCAACTCCAAGTCCAAAGGAGTGGCCAACACTATGGTCATTAGATCACCATCCTCAATGACAACCAATTACTCTCAACCTTCAATATCTTCAAGCATCACCAAACAATTCCAACAACGGTATATCCAGCGTTCATACACTCCACTTGGAGAATCATACGCTTCCATTTTGGAAAAACTTGTCAAGCAGGGGGTCCTCAATCTCCCTCCAATCTGACCACCTCAATTCGACCCTTCAAAAGCCATCCTTACATGGTATAGGGAGGCCGACTTCTGTCACTTTCACCGCGTCCACGGCCATGACATCGACAATTGCCGAACCTTCAAAAACATCATCCAAGACATGATCGACAAGGGGGATCTTATTTTAGATAACCCGAATGCCCCACCCAACCAACACATCGACATTTTCAAACAACCATTTTTGAACCATCTGCCTACTCAAAACAATGTCCAAACCATGACCAATGACCCTCAAGACCATGATATACACACGGTCGACACTATCTTTTCTCTTGTCCCCGACCAACCTCCTTCATAGGTGGAAGACCCTTCATCCCCTATACCTCCTCCACAAGATGAAGAACTTTCTTCTCCTATTTGTCCTCCATCGACCTCTCTCATATTGGAGGATGCTTTGATGGCACCCACACCAGCTACCTCATCCTCGTCCTTTTTGTCATCAATGGGGGATCATACAGTCCCCACGCCTAGACCACATATCGAGACCATGACCATTCCCATGCTCTATCCAACTGCAGAGCCACACTCTCCTATTTCTTCTCCACCAAGAGAAGAACCAGTCTCTTCACCCATTTCGATCGAGGATGACCCAGTCACAGTTTTCTCTTGCCTTTTGCCTGAGATTGCTACATCTCACTCACCTCCGTCCATATCTGAACTCAAACCCGCATCTAACCTCACCTCACACAAAGGTGACCCTCAACCCAAACTAAAGAAGGCCACTAGACCACACCGGAGGATTCTTCCCCCACCTTCATTATTACCCTCTATTTTGGGCCCGCATCTGTCCACTTTAATAGGAGTGCTTTCTACTCTCATACTTCACAGAGGCAAGTCGCCTCCATTACTCCCTCAACCCATCAGACATATATCTCTTCCAATCCATCGACCAACGCCTCCTAAACCAAAGTCACCAACTCTCACTGCAACAAAACATCCAAACCCGTTAGCAAGTTCTTATGCCTTGCTATTACGGAAATTGTTGCAGTCCTCTCGTATCAATCTCCCACCACTTAGACCATATCAATCTCTCAAACCAAAACCCCCCTGGTTTGATGACACTCGCATTTGTGCGTATCATCGCATGCCTGGGCACGACACTGAGCATTGTTGTGCCCTCAAGGTTGCCATTCGCCAATGTCTGGGGAATGACACCCTTCTTTTCGACCACATCGTCAACAAACCTTCCTCACCGCCCCACTCATCAACTCTCAGATCAAAACCATCTTGGTTCGACAACTCTAAATTCTATCATTATCATCACACTCCGGGACATGACACTGAGCGTTGTTGTGCTCTTAAAGCTGTCATTCGTCAACAACGGAGAAAGGATTCCCTTCTCATCAAGGATCATCTTTTCCACCTCTTTGACAAATCATCAACACTGACCCATGCTTCTCAAACCTCATCACCTAAATCGGGATCTCCACGCTAGACTATGGTCCCTATACCGCCTTTGACCCCATTATTCGACATCAACACAGTCCATTTGACCACTAAGCCTCAACCGACCTTGACCAATCTATCCAACATTCTCCCTAAGCAACTGGAGGAATCCAACCTTATTTTGACCTCGACCAAACATTCAACCAAGCCTTCGACCATGACCTTGACTAAACCTCAACCACACATAGTCCAATCATCAACCAACCTTTTTAATCATGACCCCGACCAGCATCAACCAAACTTCAATTATCAAACACCACCCAACCAAGCACCTATCACTTCTTCAAACCATCATTAACCATTGTGACCAATATGGAATGAGCCAAATGGGGCACCTTTGCTCCTAATTGACTTGAACCTTAACGCACTAGCATGGCCCAGGGACTTATCAAAACTTGAGCCCCCTTTTATGCCTTGTGTCTACGACCATTCTACTGTTAGTCGAGTACTCGTCCACTTGACATTTTACTTGAGCTCATCCCTTGAGCAACCCCGTCCTCTTAATCCCTATTCCTTTCAACCCTATTCCCCTAAACAAGTCCTGTCAACCCTTTGTCCTAATAAAAGGGAAACCCTCTAAACCTCTATAGTCAAGTCCATGACCAAAAGTCTAGTCAGCAAATCAATCAAATATATATAAAAAATGGGATGCATATTTCAATGTCATAAAACTATAAATGTGGATTGTTCCCTTGAAGGATAGCTACATCATCATTGCTGTATTTACTAGACTGCTCCCTTGAAGGACAGCTAGGCCAAAGTCATATCAAAAACATAAAAAGTAGAATATAGACCACTCCCTCGAAGGATGGCTATGCATAAATTTTGCTACATACGCAGCACTATCTCTGAAGCTTCCCACATCGATCAGCTTCACGACCTGACCACAAAGCAAGACAATATCCCATCGCAGGCTTCCGGCATTGATCAGTCTGCCTTCAAAAAAAAAAATCACTGACAAAACTATCAAGTCATGGACATGCCTATAGTCGTTCTTGGGTCACCTATAAAAGGGGCAAGATTCTTCCTGCCACAAATAGGTTTACCCCTTCCTCTCCTATCATATCACCCGCTCAAGGGACTTCGAGTTCACTTATTGTCAAGTGATTCGATTACTTCTCTAGCACAACTCACTGGTCCACAACGCGATGCATACATGGGGCTTTTGTTCTAACAACCCCTATCCATGCCGTCCTTTTTGGTCCTTGTCAATGAAAGAGCGATACACGCTTTCACTTATCTTTCACACTTTGGTCACATTCAACCAAACCCCAATCAAACCCAAACCAAACCAATCAAACATTTTCAGACCAATGACATGACCTAACCCATTTCACATAGTTTCTGTGGACAACAACACACATGGAAACTATTGACCAGACACAATTTATGTGAAGCATAAACCAATACTTGCTGAAGCATAAATAGACCTCAATTCATTTTTAGCATACATCCATCATGACTATGGAAAATTGTTAGGGATGAAAGACCTCTTGACCAATGTTACAGAATACACCATTGGAAAAGGCTGTAGCATCATTTTCTTCTCATCATTTCGACCTTGATCTCGACCAAAACTAGCCTATCGACCTCTTTGACCCTCTGTCCGAACTACATTGGTCTGAGGCCCTTCACATAAGGGCTATGTAGGCAGCACTCAGTCTTCTGAGGTTAGCTCGGCCATTCCTTTGTCTACCCATCTGCACATTTGTCTCTCTCAAAACGTCAACCTTTCATCTTTCATTATGACCAATCAACCAACCCTGCCAATGTCAAAGTCATTTCTGACTCCTCATGGGGCACATTTGAGATCACTTATATCTCAACCCAACCAGCGACCATGGAGATCACACCTATCTCCGTAGACCTTGACCACTTTCGAGACAACTCTGTCTTGGTTTTGTTTGCACTCATGCTACCTCACGAATAGATAGCAAAATTGTTCGCAGACCATTTTTTTTTTTGGACCCTCACAAGTATAGGATCGCAAGCCGGTTGATCCGCACTACTTGTGACATTTTCATGTTTCTGAGAGCACTTCTGAGCCTGGGATACCTGGAACATGATGACCTATTTGTAGCTTCAACTTTGATTGAATAACCCGATCAGCAGACAACTAAATGCTGGGGCCCGATTACTTCAATTTTGGCACTCCTCGACCCTTGACCTGCGACATTTTGACCCGACCATCTCGTGAAGTGGTGTACACGCAATCACAAATTTTGCAGCGTTATCACTCTATCTTCACCATCTTCATTCACTTTTTGTCAAATCAGCACCCGATTTCAAGTTACCTTCCCTCGAATCCTACTTTGAGGGGGAAAGAATACCTCATCCATAATCGGGGCACCCAACCCTCTTGTTTTTGTCTTGCAGTTCACTTGAACAACCAACAAGATGAAATCAACCTTATCCCTCACCTTGGGCAATCACTCTTGTTTTTGTCTTGTAGTTCATCCAGAACAACCAACAAGACAAAAAGGGGCAAATGTAGACACCGAAATCGTGTCTACTCCCCTGGTCATTCTCCTCGTTTTCTCCCCCCTTGGTCCCCTTCGTCCACTTTACCACTCCTAACCCATATCTTGTTAATTTGAAATAATTATTTATTTTAATTAACAAAAGTCCCTTTTCCCTCTCCTTGCCACCTCACCACCCTTGGATACCCTTCTTGGATTCCCCTCATTCCCCCACATGGCCATATTAATATCTAGACTCCCATTCCAACTTCTCCTCTCGTCCATTTAATCCCCTTCGACCATTCTCTTCATCGGACTCGCTGACCCGACAGTTGGGAAACGGATGAAAGGCTATTTTTAGCCTTTTTCCAACCTTCCAGCTACTGACGTCGGTCAAATGTCGACCGACATCGGTGATATTTCCGGTGTCGACAGCTTTCATAACGGCTTTCTGATCCGTTATCCGTCTCTCTGCTTCGGCTCTCTTGCTCTCTCTCTCTCGCATCACAAGACTCTTGAATCTCGGCATCCGCCTGAATCAATCCATGCCTTGACTCCACCTCTTAGCCAGACCTCTAACTATCTCCCTCTAGGTATACACAACGAGCCTCTACACCAGCAAGCACAACAGGGACTCTACATCAACCAGCAACACCAACAAAAGATACACCAGTCTGCAATGCTTTCTTCAGCACACCACAGGTAAGTTTTCTTTTGTGTTTTCTAGTCATTTGTTTCTAAACTAGATTCAGCACTCCTATCCCCCAGACCAAACTCTGACCAAACTAGACCAGTCCTGAACCCTGTCTCTCTGTTATCCCTATCTTCTGCCTGATCCCTCTGTTAGACCATATACTCTGCCCATTCAACCAGACTCTCAGACCCAGACCCTAAACCATTCAACTAATCCCAAAACAAGACTCCCAAATCATTCAAGCAGACCACAGACCCGTCCACGGACCAAAAACCTGACCAGACGCCAGTCATTACCCCAACCGACGTCGGCAGACTAACCGACGTCGGCAGACCCCGACAACCGACGCCGGTAGAACCACCGACGTCGGCGACTGTGACCAAGCTAATAGCATCTTTCAGGTAAGCTTTTGCTTCCATTTTCCTTTTCAGTCTTTTATCATTTCAGTGTATTTTATCATTTTGTTATTTATCAGACTTTACTTTTATCAAACAGTGGGTTGACCTCCCTTAAGGAAGTTTTCATACTTCTGGGAACAGGCTTTTGCTTGGCAACCCACCATCTCTTTATCTAACGCCTTTTCATCTTAGTCTCTTTCTTTACGAGTGTCATTCCTCCACAGCCAAAGAGGAGTTCTCACCAGCGTCTGGATAATGGTGCGCACGACTTCATCCAGGTACTTCTAACCTTGACCATTTCTTTTAGTTTCTTAATTCTTCTTTGAATGTAGAAAGCGAAATTTCATAGAAACAACATGAGATTTGAGAAGGAATTATTCCAACCATATTTCAACTTATAGCCTTTTCTACCACAAATGAGGCAAATATTTTATTGTTTATTCCCTTGTGGATTTTATTAATGACCTTATTTATGGGGTTGTTTATAAGCCTTTATGGGTTTATTCCCTTTATGTTGATGATAAGTAAGAGAATGGTTATCTTCTTCTTATTTTACATGCATGGACTCTTTCTATTGTAAGATGTTCACAAACTTTCCAAATAATGGTTTTTGAGTGGTGATAGTCAACGTAGTCACAAAGATTCTATAAGAGGGTGGTAATTCTCTTAGGATAAGTGGTACAAGAGAGTTATATTTCACTTGCTTTCCCAATGCTTAGATAAAATACCTCAGGGTTGAAACTCATCTTATAAAAGCCTCTACTTTTTCACCTAACTTCAATTTGAGAGATTGAATCTAAATTTACAAGTGGATGATTTTGATTTCATTTTTGGCCTCATTCACTATTTGGATCTTATCCATATCCTCCTTTACTATTGTCTCCTCATGGATATGGGTTTGTACCCCATTTTATACTCAAACATTATAATCAATTTTGCCTTCTAGTTTGCCTTGTCAAATTTATGTTGTTGATAAATGTTAGAGACATGTCAGGTGAATGTGCCACTAAAAATAGGCCAAATGTCCTCAAATTCTAGATGTGTTTTCATCTTGGTTTTCTATGAAGTATAGTTATTTCCATTTATAATCTGATAGTCTAATATAAATAATTTTGGGCCATTTTTGACCATTATGATTCAAGTTGATAAAGGGAGATGGATTGGTTCCTTGTAAATCTAATAAGTTCTTTTTTCTATATAGCATCAATCTAATATACCACACCTCTCGATATACTCACCTTTCTTATATACCCATTAGTATGTGGAAGAATCTTATCCTTTATATATACCTAATGATATGTAAAAGAGATGTTAATGTCTTTGAGAGAAAAGAGATATATGGTACCAAGATAACATGTGAAAAGGATTTATCTGATCAATGGCACCTGATTAGATGGAATTTTGAATACATGGGCATAACTTTTATATATACTTAGAACTTCCACATGTTAGGATTTACACCTAATGATCGTGGTGAATGGGTAACGAATGGATGGCTTAATAAAAATGTGTGCCTTATTTTTCCCTGATGATTAAGATAGATGATCTCTAGATGTAGTTATTACAACTATGTTATAATATGTATGAATTAGCTCAAAACATAATGAAATTACTCATAAATTCGATCCAAATTCATATCTTGCACCAAACGATGTGATTTGTGCAATATGCATGATTTTGGGTTTTTTATTTTGAAATTTCTAATGTTTAATTGTAATTTAAAAAGTGCAAAAAATAAAATTATAATGGAAAGAATAAAAATTAATCCCTATCCCCTCCCTATTTGAAATCAAAAAATACTCCTTTTCCATTTTGTTTCAATGAACAAAATGTTTTAAATAGCACCCTTTTTTTCATTTTCTTATTTTTAATTTTTGCAAAAGTAAAAAATTGACTAAAAAGGGAACTTGTGATTACAAAAATAGACCTCCCACTTGTCTAGATTTTAGCAAAAAATTAAGTTACCAACTCCCTTATGCATTACATCAAGATTTGAAAAGATAAAAATACTATTTGAATGTTAAAAACCAACAAAACCATATCTTTTGCAATACCACAAGTTTTGAAAAAAGTGGGTTTGATTGATATTATAGTAAAGGAAAAAATGAAAAGTGATTTTGAAGGTAATTTTAGATAAAAACTAGTGGTATTAACTATGTACAACACCTTAGATCAGCTTCCATGCCTCTCTTGAGCTTGAAATCACGTCCTTAGACTGAAATATTCCTTTTCAAAGTGGATTTTTTGTTAAGGATGATGGTTTTGAATAGTTATAAGGTGGTCTTGTTGAGTTAAAGTGTGGTATTTACTAGAGAATGATACCAAAAAATGAAATATGATCTTCAAGAGTGCCCACGTATGCAACTATGATGCTAAGGGATCACATTTTAGTACTTGAGGGTGTTGTGGAATCAATATTCTTTATTGAGCCAAACACAACCATTATGAACTACGTATAAAACTCCAAATGCAATGTAAATTAATGGATATTTTTGGAAATGGTAGTTAACCTCTAATATAAGATTAATGTAGCTTCAAACATAGGTCAATACATATATCCAACATATAGATCCATAGTGAATGATTCCAAAAATGCTCCTTGAATTATATCTTAGGTTTTTTGGATTCTAGTAATGCACCAACATAGTCTGCCACTTAGAACACAAGAAAATAGTAGATAACTACAACCTCCACACTGCCTAATGGATTCTATTTCCATGTTATCCAAGATTGATCTACACAAGTTAAAGACTAATATGCATAAGATAAACCCAATGTATAATAATTTAATATAAAACCTTTTATATGGCTTGGTGTGGCCTATGTTGGGAGTTATTTAGCACATAGATTTGAATACAATAGGGAGAGAGTGAGGATGCAATGGAACCTCCTCATTTTTTATCTTTTCTCAAATTCTATTTCATGCTCTCAGGTTTAGAATAGCTCTAATACCAAATGTGGTAGAAATATAGCTTTACTTAAAAAAACCAATGGTTGCATAGCTATATTTATAGCTCAAGTAATCCCTATAAAAGAGGATATTAACATCACAACTAATCAAATACCACCTAACATAATAACAAACTAAACTATGTGAGTTTTGTTATACAACAACCTCACATTAAAAATTGGTAATTAATAATTAACTATAATATTTTATTCTAACATCAACATTTCCAACTAACCACGACCCAACCCAATTACCTCTCTTTGCACCTCAAGTGAGCATAAAAGGATAACTTACATGATATGTCGGTGTAGAAAGATAAGAATTGTGATTTGCATGAGACTAGTGCATGGGTGGCTTTAATCCAAATCTTGGTCAGTTATAGTTTTAAATTAATTTTACATATATTTTTTCATTACCAAAATTACCTACTAAACATCCACTATGTTTTTCCTTGGTCAATTGTTTATGCATTGAACATCTAGGTATACACAACTGAAATCCTTGACACAATGATCCTTCTTGCATGAAATAATCCAACCACTTTATTATGTCACCACTCACTATTTCTTCACATGATTTCCATGCATCTCTAAAATATTATTCTTCATACATATATTTCATATAATCAAATCCTATGACGTCCACTCTCATATTGTTCAAAAAAATAAATCTTCTACTCAACATGTATGTGACTCTATTTGACTTATCTATGTTTCAAAAAAACATTAATAGCTTTGTAGGAACTCAACCCACTTCATTTTTCACTAATTTAATTTCCCTTTACTATTTATATATTTTAAATCTTGATGGTGTATATACAACACAAATTATTTAGACATTAGATAATGCCTTGACTTTCTGAGTGATTGTATTATGGCATAGAACTCCTAATCATATACTTAATATTTATTTTTCACACCATTTAATTTCTCACTAAAATAAACTATATGTATACTTTGTTGACTCATCACTATTACTATTGTGGCACCACTCACATTGTAATCTACTTAAAATACCTTAATTAAATCTAGAAATACCAACATTGATTGTTTAGTCATTTTTTTATTATATTACTGGAAACTATATCATTATCTACATTCCATAAAAAATCTTTTCATATATTTTCACATCACATCAATGAGCACTACACACATCTGTCTAAGATTCTTGATGAATTCCCTATAAAAACATGTAAGGCCATGAAATATTTTCACTTCAATCATGTTCTTAGGGGAGGACCACTCAAGTATAGTTGGCACCTTTTCTAGATCCATCTTCAAACCTTCTTAATAAATCATAAATCCAAACTAAATCAATTATTCCTTTATAAAACTCTATTCCTTCAAATTTAGTCGTAACTTTTCATCTCAAAACCACTACAATACTTGTGTTAAATGCACTAAGCATTCTTCCTTTGTTATATTACAAATCAATATGTCATATAGATACACAATGAAAAATTTACCCAAAAATGGTTTCAACACTTCATTCATGAGTCTCATGAATTTAATCAATGTGATACTTAGTCCAAATGGCATGGCTAACCATTTTTACCATCCCTCTTGCATTTTTAACATTATTGTCCACTCATCATCTTCCCTTTTGATAATTTGGTAATATCCACTCTTTAAGTCAATATTCATGAAGTATCTCACTCCAAGTAAGATCTTCATCAAATTAGCCATGTGCAACAATGGAAATATATACTTAATTGTAATTATATTGATGGCTATGGAATCAATGCATATTCTATGTTCTCCATCCTTCTTAGGTGATAATATTATTGGTATTGGGCATGAACTCAAAGTTTTTCTTATCAACACTTTATACAATAGCTCTTGAAATTATCTTTGCACTTCTATATTATTTTTTGGTATTAACCTTTATGTCACTTTATTCAGTAAAATATATCATATAATCAAATCCATTCAATGAATTATACACTTCATGGGTGGTAACCCATCTGATAGATCAATAGAAATAATCTTTGTAAACTCACTTAGAATCTCCTCTATTTCATGTAGTAGTACTTCTATTGTTACTCTTGAACTCACTAATTGTGTAGGCTTTAAAAATATCACATGCATCTTCCTTCCTCACCTCTTTCAATAATTACTTTCCCAAAATCATCAAAAAAATTGGACCATTGACCATTTATTTTCACTTATCCTTAAAAGGATTCAAAGCATGTGCCCATATTTCACCAATGTATATATGTTTACATAGACATCACGTTGCACCCTTATATCAAATTACCATGCCCTTAAAATTATAACAAGGTAAACATCCATCTGAATTATATTTCACATAACTTCATCCTTAGATATTTGAATTTGAAAACTTACCAGACATTGTTTATTCCCAAAACCCTAATGTCCTTTCAGTGACCAAGAAAGCTTATACATATTTGGATGCACAATTCTCTTCAAATTAAGCTTATCTACATTCTATTTTGAAATAGTATTATCTACATTTCACTATCAATAATAAACTTGCATCACTTACCTCCATAATTAAAAATGGTTATAAGCAAATTATTTCTCTGTGTAGGACTATTTTCCTGTTTTGCAGGATTCAACAACACCCTCTTCATCATGAGAACTTCTCCATTTTTTGCTTCATCTATATTATGAATAGATGAAATACACTCATCATCTACTTGTGTGATATGCACACTTGCATCAATTCTACTACTTAATTATGTGCATGTGGACATTCAAATGCTCTATGCTCAATTTCACCACATATGAAACATGTACCTAGGAATTTAATATCACTACCTTGTCCATAAGATATTCTACCTATGAAACTTCCTCTGCCTCTTTGAGAACTATCATTATTGTGATAAAAATTAATTTACTCACCTTCTTATATATAATAACCTCTATCACTTCCACCTCCTCATCCATGTCTATGAGTGAAATTTCCTATTCCTCACATTGATCCTTGTAATTTGCACCCAAAAAAAAAATTGTCTTTAACATACACTTATAGGCTTCTTTAATAGACCAGGATCTAATCATACATAGCTCATACTAAATTTAAATTTACAACTGATTTACATACCTTGAGATATTTTTAGCATCATCTTCAACATGACACACTCTAATCGTAAGTCTATAAACCTCTCCAACATAATATTTCACACTCATACCCCTTTTTCACAAGTTTTTAAGCTTCTTGAAAAAACTTATATTATAATATGCAAGAATTAATTTAGTCTTCAGCTTCATGAAAAATCTATTTTAACATGCTCCCACCATAAGGATGTATGACCTTTCAACTTTGCACCAATGAATTTAACCCACTTCAAATTTTCCATACTTTCATACTCAAAATAATTATCCAACTCATTGATCTAGTCAATAAGACCTTCAGGTCTCAAAATTATATAATAACTTTTTAGGTTCCACCTTTGTATTACTAGTCATTCTTGTAATAGCTCAAAAGAATCAATCTTTAGGTTCATCAACCTATTATTCTACAACCTAGTTCTCAGGAACTTCTTCTGTAACTTCAATATCACTTTCATCATCCACCACCATAATTCTTAGACATTGTGTAGTCTCCACAGCCTCAAGACAGGTTTGTATAGCTTTCATCAATATTTTCATGTCTAAAATTCTTGGTATTCTGGCCACTCTTGGTGATATCACAGTGAAACCTAAATTATATTATATTTCATTAGAATCAAAGAATACCCACTTGCACCTTATACCCAAAAATCTCAGTGAAAGATGTCTACAACTATTTTCTACCCTCACTAGTAAAAATAAAAGCAACACTAATTTACAAGGACTAAAACCTTGCTTTGGTACCAAATGATGTAGTCATAATTAGGGGTCTCAAATAATATACGTATTATACTACATAGCCTTCAAAATTACACAATAAAAATAATTCAACAACACTTAACTTAGTTCTTTATTAAATTTTAATGGCTGGAAATAAAACTTGCACACATAAAATGACAACACAAAATATATGAAATCTCAACTAAGACGTGTTACAAGATCATATGCTCATATATCTAATCTGATATTTCAAGAAGCTATCTGACTAGCTAGCTCAAGCATAGGGACATATTTTTATAGGCCCACCTACTTATAATATTGCTCAACAACCCACTAATTATAAAATTTGATACAGGTTATCAAATCTAAATAAATAAAATAATACTACACAACAACTATAATGCACACACTAATAATAATGTTCTATTTTCAATATTATTAATGAGAGAAGTAACATTTACATGGGATTTTGATTTCCTATAATATAGGAAACAACCTTATCCCTCTAATCTCTCTCATCCCATAAATATTTAAACTTGTCCCTTATTATATCCCTAATATATCTTGACCAATCATATCAACATGAGTTGTTTTCATAACTCACTCATAAACATTATTATTATTTACTTAAATATGATATAACAGAGATATTTTCTCACACATGAGCACTAACACAAATATTCCTAACACTTACATCATTAACCACATCTTAGTATACCAAAAACATTAAATTTATATTATAATTCCAAGCTCCATAATATGTTATATATTAACACATCATGACATACTATATTACATATAATATTAAATGAATCCATATTAACTTCCCATACTTTGAGGAATTAAATGTAAAATATTGGCTCTTTCCCACAACACATCAAAAGAACATATGTGCCTAGAAAAACTATGCACAATACAAGTCACATATAAATCATAACCTTGCAAGGTTAAGTCACAACCCTTCACAGCCAAAGGATGAATAAAATATCCCTTGAATTATGATATACATATTCAAATTATTGCACATTAACAGCTTGCATGAGTTTTGTAAGCTAAAACAAATTGGATCTAAAGCTATGTGTAACAACACACTTATGAAAAATAATGCATACATACATGTGTATATTAGGTCATGAAAAATAAAAAATAAAAAATAAAAAAATTGCACACATGAGGCTAAAAAATATTAAAAATAACTATCATGCACACAAAGGTGACACAAAACAACACAAAGAAACTTGAGCACACATCCTTTTTTCACTTTCTACAAATAGGCTTATTATTTACTAAGTTTTAGACTAAGTGTTTTTGGTTGATGTAGGATTACAAATGGACTCGGATGCTCTTACATCAATAATATTTAGGTACATAATTAAATTCTATTTTTACTTTGATATACACATGCATTCACACACACACACACACACACACACACACACACACACACACACACACACACACACACATCAAATTATTACATTATATAGACACCTAATTTTAGTACAATACCATTTTCAATAATGTATTTGTAATGGTTTATTGTACTTGGTTCATTTGTCTACATTTTCTATTTTGGATATCTTCTAACCATATTAGTCTTACATAGGCCTTGGTTCATCTATATTTCATAAGGTAAACATTATATTTATAAGTTTTAAACACCAAGATCCTAATCACCCATCCTTTGTTCACGTGGTCTTTATTCTGAGCCTATCTACCCTTCAAGTAAAGATCAACAATTTACCAATTTTGACCCTTGCCCTTTTTTGGATCCTTTTCTCCTTTGCCTAATTTTTGGTTCAATTATTTTCACTTATCATTATCGTCTAGGGTTAGCCTATGTTTAAAGTGTCCTAGGGAGCCATATATATACAATTCTATCCTTAGTAATTTACCAAGTGATATTCTCCTATCAAACATATCTCTTATAATCCATTTATCTAGCACACAATCATCAAGCTTTATTAATATTTTTGTACATTTTTCTAATAAATCTACATATTGAACCTACACTGCATCAACATCAATCCAATTCTTAAACCATCACATCTCATACCAAGAGAATGTCATATTGAATCATATAGTTGAATTTGATTGTCTATGGAGAGGACATGAATTCATATCTCTCATTGGGTTTGGATTCACTCACAAGCATTACAACTACATTGATCCCTAATTCTAACCATGGGAGATATGTTCTTACAAATCCTCAAGAGGTTTCCTAGGTTAAATAACTTTTACACACTCTTTTATAAATACATTGTTAAGGACTAGCTCAAGATAAAAGGAGAATCCATCCTGACAATTATATCTATCAATTAAATGAAGTGAGGCTGAAATCAAAGTCAATCTCAATCTACATATAGATATGAAAATTTATAAAACTTATAAAGTATAAGATGATACAATCAATGGAAAAAATTGACCATCTATCGATTCAAACCTTGACACAATTGGCCCTATGTTGATTCTAACCCATTTCTAGATCACAAACAAATTCTTAGGATATATTTTGTGTTAGTTTCAAACTTTGTTTCCTTTTCTATATCTTGGCTATAGTGCCCAAGTGTGTTTATTTCAATCTTATTTTCCTCTCTTTCATATTATTACTCATTCAATCACTTTATTATACTATTGGATAATATTTTTGGCACTATATTAGATCTAATTTTTGTTTATTAATTATTATCTTAAATCTTGATTGTGCCCTATATTTATCTCTTTTACATAGTGACATTTATACACGGCATCACTATTTGGTAAAACACTTGGTTTGTTGCCTACAAAATTTTTATATGTTGAGGGGCCTAATAAGTAAAAATGGTTAAAACTCCAATTAATCCAAAACATAGGCCCCAATCAACCATTTCCCTTATCCATTTATAGGTTTAGTTTCATGAGTAGGGTTTTTGAGAAGGAGATCGATTTATCATTAATCCACGTAGCATTTCAAGAAAGTAAGTGATATTTTATAAGCCTTATACTTGATGAACATAGTCATTAACTTAGTTTCTATATTTTTTTTTTACCAGGTCCATCCCCATATTTTTTATAACAAACCTATTTTTCAAGAAGTGTTAAGATAGTTTTGGAAGTGTTTTCTACACACCTAAATTTTCATAGGTATTATTCATCTCACTATCTAAACCTATTTGACACTATATAAACCTAAAAATCATTGCCAAATTTAAATTTTGATATTATTTTAAACCCTTATTTTCATTTTTTCCCAAAATAAATAATAATAACTTTTATTCATTAGAAATAAATTACATCATGTAAATGCACTAAGCATTGAAGTTAAAGTTCATGTAAACAAGCCCCATGTGCCAAAGATATGAACCTACAAAACCATAGGCCAAAAATTAATTGGAAATATATCCTAAAAATTAGTCTATCCTACCCTCTTTACCTCTTTTATTTTTGACCTCTTGTCACACTCTATATAGGGCTCCACCATTAGACCAGTTGAAGGTAAAGAATTTGTAGCACTATGGTCCTTAGTATGTTGGATCCTTTTGTTCAAATGAATACTTCAAGATATCTCCAATAAAGAAGATGAACAGATAGTTTTCATAAATGGGATAAGAATATAAGAGGCATAGCTTCAAATAAGGAACAACTAACTATGGTTGGTTGAAGACATTATTTTCAAAGATCAGGTTGCAAGAACAATGGCGCTCCCTATTATAAAATTATGTAGTCAAACATGAAATAAATCAAATCAAGTCTCTAAATTAGTTTTATCAAGATGTGATTGTAAAGGATTCAAAACTATTAAGCTTAGAAATGAAAAATTTTGGATCCAAAATCAAGCCAAAATTGGCTTACTTGTAGAATAGCAATGGAGCTTGCATGAATGAGTTTAACTAAGTTGAACTAAGAGATGAACTTGGGAGGGACTCAAAATGATTGACAATATAAGGACTGATTTGGGCCTAATTGGAGGAAAACTTAGGATGGAACAAGCAAAAATCATGAAAAATGCATCAAAGAATGATTCACGGGAGCTAAATTTGGAAGATAAAATAATGGTGACAAAACTACCCTTATTTACAGGGGGTGGTTATGTAAATTCTACTTATGAGACAAAACCACCACTATACATTATGGAACCACCTATATTTTAATACAAAACCACCCTATTATGGTGAAACTACCATGGCATTTTACATAACTATCTTGATGAACCCATCATGAAGGCAAGAATTTTATAACCTAATAGGGTAGTTCTATCACATATGGGGGTGATTTTATCACCAATGAGAAAGGGGTGAAAACAAGTTGAGAAAAGCTACAAAGGCCAATAAAAGGGGATTTTGGGAAGCCTGAGAGAGAGATGGAATAAAAATAGGAGAAAGAGTTAGAGATTTTCCATTCAAGCATCATTAGGAGGTCACTTCATCATTATCAAACCTTGCATGTTAAGAATATCACACTGTGTAAAAATTAGGTGCATATAAGTACTATAATAAACTTGGTGGCCACATGTGTTGGACTAACCTATAATGGTAATTTGATCTCACTAATATAACTCTAAATCTAACCATTAAAACCCTTAATTATTATATTATTAGGATATATATCTCTATCTATATATCCAATATGAGAGATAAGTGTGATAATGACCATATTCACACATGAACCGTTATCAACCATGACACTTTGCATAGTTGGTGATCAATGTAAGCTCAAATGAATAACGATTTCAATTCAAAATAATCATCAACTATATCTTTCTTTACAAACATGATAAATATTTTCTATGGAACTAAAACATGATATGTACCAATTATGCCATTCAAAGGGTGTTTTGCCTCTATATGAAAATGATGAGAAATTGGTGGATGATGTGCATTATATGTGTAATGCACTTTTAATTTATCTAATGTTTCTTGACTTGTATTCTTAGGTAAATAATTAATTAATATCTTTAATTTTCTACTCTCACTTGGTTTTGTTTTGGTACTTTTTATAGGTATAATCACATCAATGATGTTCTCATTTATCAAATCCTGAATCTTATGTCTCAAATTGATGCATCTATTTTTAGTATTCCCTAGTGCTTTATGATAATAGTAAAAATTGTCTGATCAAATCCTTTTGGCAGAGGTTTACTCACATCAACCTATTTAATATGAGGGATAAATGACATTCCAATAACCTTTATAACACTTTTTAAGGAGCTTCTAGCAAGTTGGTAAATTGTCTCCTTGGTGGAGCTAATAATACAATGCATGGAGTAGGTTCTGAAATTAAATTCATGGTCACTCTTATGTTTAGTTGTCTCACCTTATATGGTGTCTTACTCATATTTTTTTCATGATAAGTATAAATTGGTTTAGTTTCAAACTTTATTATGTTCATTTCTGAAAACATGAATTCTTTTTCCCTAATTATATGACATAAGCTCATGAATGATATAATTTCCTTGAATGAAATAGATTCATGTAGAGGTGGAAGCAAGATTTATTTGAACATGTCTTTAAATTCCTTATCTACCATGGGATTCATCATCTTAGAAAACATGGAATTATACATTAAGACATATTTTATGATAAGCTCATTGGATTCTTGTTTAAGTTGAGCAATATGAGCATATAAAACCATTTCACTAGTTTTGATTGAGAAATGTGCAAGGAACAAATATGCCAAAAGATTAAACACATGAACCGACTAATGTGATAACTCATAAAATCATTTGAGTGTGTATAGTTTTAATCTTATAGGAAAATTCTTAGTTAGCAACCTATCATTGGATGCATAATCTAAGCATGCTATATGAAACACTCTCAAATGTCATTTAGGGTCACTTTTTCCATCATACAATGTAAGCTTGGGTGCCACAAAACTAGTTGGTAAAGTATATGTATAAATATATTGAGCCACTAGAGTATGCAATAAAGTCTATGAAACATGTGTCTGATTAGGTTTTGAAGCACCTTATTCCAAATATAACACCTCAGTTTGCAAGGATAAGACCTCATGCATAAGTTATTATACATCATGATTAGAATGTGTGATAACCAAATGTGTGTTTCAAATGACTCAGTAGCAATTGGCAAATTTATTTTATAAAAGCATTGGATTTACCCCATGGTAAAGTGGTACAAAAGTTGTATTGAATGGTGTGGAGAAAGGGAAGGAACCCATATCCATTTAATTATTAGATGTATTAGCCATGTTGGCACTTTTTATGTCCAAAAGATTTTGTAATATTATATGAGAATCTTGAGTTTGTTCATGGATTATTTCTTAAAATTTATTAATAAATTATACTTCATATACTCCATTATGCTCTGGTTGTTTGTAACCTATAGGTGGAATTACATCTTGATGTTCATCTTGATATTAAAGGTTGACTTGATTGTATTATTCATGATCTAAAGAAATTTCATGCACTTCTATATATTAACATTTGAAGGTTCTGATATACCCTTGTTCTTATCTATTATATGTGCCTTATCAAAGGAAATCTAAATATGCTTACCTTAGGTACCATTTAGTCTATCACTTCTTCTAAGAGAGGTAATACAAATTTATTAGATTGCATAAAATATAAACTTTTAAGATTTTTGCTAGAAAGGAATTTATCAAATCTAAAAACCCTAATGCATAAATTAGAAATAATAAAAGGAAGGCAAAAAACCCTAACACATGAATGGGCAAGGTTTTACAATATTCAATAAATATATGGGTTCACTAATATTTTTTATCAAATTTTGGATAAATGGAAACTAAATCCTAATTATGACAAACTAATACATAAAATTAGAATGAATAAAATAAGCATAAATGAAACATTTCTTACTATGAACTTACTAAATATGGAAAATTGTTAAAAATGGATAGTGCAAAATAAGAATGACTTAGCTCTAAAAATAATAATGCATGATTGTAAGTATAATTATGAAATTGAATATATGGTTATAAGTGGTCACTATGAATCTAAAATAGGGCTTTGGATCCATTAGGGACAAGGCCATGTTATTTGGATAGGGGTGACCTATGTTGGTGTCTATAAGGTGTGCTAATATTTTGTAGGGTTTTATCTCTTTTTGAAAGGTTTGAATTGTGTGACTTAACCTATTGGTTTTGTGTGTGTGATTGTATCTATGTGATTTTTTTTTGGAATCCATTATGTGTTTTCTTCTTCACTCAGAACCCTAGCTCAATAGATAAGGATAAATAAATGGAATAAATGGAAAAAAGGGATTAGTGGTTGAATTTATGCTTTAACTCAACACCTCTTATGTTGACCATTACATATAGACCAATACCCCAAAAAGGGATCATCATAAAAATCCATTTAATTCTCCCATGTTGGTCATGTGCATGAAAGATTGGTGTAATGTTATATGTTAGTGCAATCCTAATGTGACTAATTACTTCAATAATGACTTATGACATTGGAGCTGTATGTAGACTTGAAATCAATGTTGAATGAGAAAATAATTAAATTGAAGGTAAGTGAAGTGATGAATATAAAAAAACACACTTGGATGTAGGTGAATGTAGAAGCTTAAGACCTTTCTCAAGGATTAGGCAAGGCACCAAGGTAGACATGTTATGTTTTTATGGAACCCTAAACCCTAAATATATCATTAATTGGTTCATATATATTGAATAATATTTTGAATTTTAAAAAATAAGTTATAATATATTAGGGTTACTTAGGTTATGTGTACTCATAATTAATAATAATATGTGTTTTCCTCTCAATGTGTAGTTAGATATTTTAGTATTTTTTAATCATATGAGCCTCTAACAAATAATGGTTTAAAAATGTGGCTTTATAATGATCACTTTGGAATTCCATTGGAAGGAAATTTAAAAATTTATGGGATATCCCCTTTTATGAATATGAATTTGAACAAATAGTCATTATTTAGTGGGAGGATGTGGTTGACAAACTCAAACACAATCAATGAATGGGATAGTCCAAAATGATGGGCCTTATCTAAGGAGCATAGATAGCTAAAATAAAAGTGTGAATCAGTATAAAAATTAGTTTGGTTTTCTTATGATATTGAATAGGGATATTAAAAATTAGAATTTGCTTAAGAGGTAAGGGTCATCCACGTAAAAGTGAAGGAATGGCGATCAAGGATCGTGGAATCAAGCATAAGCTAAGTGTGTATAAGGATGCTCACAAATGCATTGTTTTAGAAATAAATTTTAAGTTTTATGTCTATAAAGGGATGATTCAATTAAATAGAATAAATTTTTACAATAATGGGGAATCTTTTGTTAGTGTGACAAATTAGTGAAATTATCAACAATTGCCAAGTGGTAGAATAAATGGATTAGATGTGCATTTATAGCCATCTAAAGAGTCAATACCTCACACTACCTATCCTAAAAATAAATAAAAAACTTATAATTGAGGGTTTCAATTTGAAAAAGAGTCATTATTGGGTAAATGGAAAGTTCAATCCATAAAGGTTGAGATCAAATGTCGAATATGATCTATGCAGGTTGATTCTAACTTAGAGAGGGTGACATTTGATCTTAAGAATTTGAAATTTATATACAAATTATTAGATGTAGGATTAAAAATATTTATGTAGGTGTAAAATAAATACTTATAAGATATGGGCTCATATAAGTACTTAGGATAGAGTAAGGTGGCAAAATAGGACAAATTTAAGTGTTCATGTCAATTAAGGTAAATGTGGGTCAAAACTAACATTATCAAGTATTCATAACCAAATTTGAGTATCTACACCAATTCCATCACCATACACTATTAATATTAATCTCACAACATAATGTGGAGAGGTTCAGTTGAAGGAGGTCCTACACACTTTTTGTTGGATGTAATTACAATTTATAATTTATCAATGCCACCAACATAATTTATGGAACAAAGTTTGAAACACCTATAGTTTCTTGGACAACCACCCCATGTAAAACTAATAAACAATTTTGACCATTATCAATTATGTGTATCTCCCCTTTGAATCTAATACAATTCACCATTTTTTAATTTTTATTTATATTTTATAATTTATTATTCAAAATGCCCCATTTATGATTAATAATTTATGATATACTAATTAAAATTTATAAATTTTGGTTTATACATAATTATTGCTTATTTTGGGTAACTCAATCCCATGGTTTTCCTAATATTTCTACCACAAAGACTCAAGAGGGTCAAGTGTTTGATAAGCTCACACCCTAAAGGAAAATCTCAATGACTAACCCATTAAATTATTAATATCCTAAGATTATATCAACAACTTAGATTTTGTACTTTATGTTTTATTAATCTTATTTGAAGAACACTTTCCTCAAAATATTAGTAACTCATTATGGTAACTATTAAACATCACTCATATATAGTAGAATTATTTATTTATTTTATAAAAAATTTGCTTATCAATACCAATTTTAAAGACCATAAGTATCAATGATAACTTGAGTAACTTGACTTATCAATTTCAATTAGTAATATAGTTGAACAATCATGTGAGACTCCATAACCAAAATATAATGTTTTCTATTACCAAGCTATCGATTAAACTAGTTGAAATACACAAGTGACAATGTTAAATAATTATATCAATTGTTCATATAGGTCCATTGGGTCTATGACCCAATGATCTATTATGAGCAAGTCATGTGATGCAAGACATGACTAGAAGATGATAACACTTGTCAACAACTACATATAAAAAACAACCAAGACATGCATATAAATAACAAAATCACAGACTATCATAGTTCATTATGATGACTACTAATAATCCCTAGAGTTAATTATGTATACAATGATCAAAACTATAATATTAATATGAAATTGTAAATGTTTTCACCCATCAGTGGTCACTACCCATACCAAAACAAATAAAATCAAGGGTTCATATCTAGAGGACAACTAGAATGGATTCAAACTAATTTACTAGATTCTCTCTCTATTGCCTATAATTTGTATCTAATTCCTTCTCTTAAATGATACTCTCCCTTGCACTGAGAGGGTTACACTTGCATCACAAAAAAATCATCAAAAGGCAATTATCCAATTTATGATATCAATTATGTATGATATGAAATAATAAAATCATGATAAATGAAAATTATTCCCCATAATTACATAAAATTCACTTGTCTAAATGATAATTAATTCCATTAATTGTGTCACATAATCATAAAAATAAGCTAACAATAATCAACTAAACCATAATATGTAAATATAATTAAAAATAATAGATATCCGTAATTACATAGAAATAAGTCAATACTTTCATCATTAATAATGTTATATAACACTAATCACCAGCAAGTGCCTTTGAAATAAAGTATTTGGAAAACTAGATGTGACACAAATGAGAGAAATCACATCCACATTACATTGGTGCCTCAAGTTTTTGCATGATAACAAAGTGCATACTATTCATGGCACACATTTTGAGTTAACCATCCCACATCAAAAATAATGTGAGATATCACCTAAAGTGCTTATTGAAAAGCAAATCATTTAACTTCATGTGGTATCTACTATAATTTCACCAACTATAGTAATGTTTCCTATAGTTATTTCATCTACAGTTTCAATCCTTGAGTTACAACTCCTAGATATATAAATCCTATACTTATACCATCAAGAAATACATTACCTATTCATTTGTGCCCTAATATTGTATTATTTTATCCTTTTGTATATATTCCTACTCAATCACCTTTAAAGAGTTTAACTATATAAATAAATATCTAAACTAATAATCATGATTCTTTCCCAAAAGCTAAGGTTGATCCTACAACCTATTCTTTTCATGATTGTATTAATGATTATGAATCATGTGACCACATAAATCATGATTACATGATTGATCCTACATCTTATAATTTCATTTATCAATTATAATTTCCTTTATCAATAATGTTTGATTACCCAAATACATGACCACATATTTTATATAGAATCATCAGTTAACCATGATAGCCTATCTCTTACACCTCATTTATATAAAATATTGCATTGTATCTTATTTTTCCTAATTTTTGTATGTGTCACACCTTCCATTGGATTTTATCCATTGTTATTGCTCAATGCCTCATATTTATTCTAGATTTGACATTTATGGATTTTCCTTGGTTTACATTGAAATTATTTTGGCACATTTGTTTATGTTATTTGTTATGTTTCCATATCCCTTTCCCATTAATTTTTTCTCCCATATTGAGCACCCTGTAGACTTTCCTAATGGTGAAAATATATCTAATAAAACCTTCCATCCTAACATTCACCAATTTTTTATGGATGTTTTATTGTTTTGAATCTTCCTCTTCTTCTTTCATCCTAATTTACACCCCTTGGCTTGTCTATTTGCCTTCCTTATCTTCTCTTAAATTTACCCCTTGGATTTCGTCTTACTTGATTGAGATCTCTTTTCTTATTCTTGCTTGTTCTTATTGAACTCCTCTTTGTTTTTTATAATCTTATATAAAAAAAATTAAAATGTAAAAACATTATAAAAACATAAAAAATAATATATTTATTTACCTTTAACATTTCGATGGATACATATCATGTTTATCTACCTATGTTATAGGTTTACATATACATGTTACACATATTGTTCTCATGGGTGAGATTCAAGATATACATTTTACATTTTATCATGAACTTATAGATGTTATATGACTAAATATATGGCCATACATGGGGGAAATTTCACATTGGTGGTATGCTATATACTAGGGGCATTTATTATAATGGTTCTCAAATGATATCCATCCCACTTTTCATTTACCATATAAAACTACCTATATTTATTATACATATATTTTATTGCCTACAACTTGCATGTTATATGTGTACTTGTGTGTTATCTTGTATTTCATGTGATTGTTTGATTGTCTATATGTGTGTGTTGCCTATCAATGTCTTGTCTAGTGTTGTACATAGAGGATCCTCTAGTTATCGTGTCATGTCATTGATTTCTTATGGGTCATATTTATTGATTGATGGTTGTCTATTAATTTTGACTTCCTGAGTATATTTTATTACATTACCAATACTTGTGATATATTATGCTCAGTGCCATGATCCATATTATGCATGCCACTACTTGAGGTATACTATGCTTGTTACTTTTTTTTCCATGGTCCTTACTATGTATCTATTGGGGAATACTATTATTATTTATATGATTTATTCATTTACATATATTTCCCACCTGAAGGCACAATGCTACATTATGGCATACACTTTATCCATAACTTATCTTGCCATTAGGGGTATAAAACCCTTGACTATCTCATGATCTTGATTAATACTATCTATATATTATCATTCTATTGGGGGCATCATATACTTACCTATATCCTATATGTTATCATCCATATCTTGTACATACAAATCTTATTACACCCTTGTGCCTATTGATCTTATACTACTTATATTATAACACTACATCATCCTAATTACAACTAGTCACATGGGGGTCCTACAATTATATTTTGTGTACTTTCATGTATCCTACGACATTAGGGCCACAAATTTTTTCCATCACAAAATTATATTGGGGCATATAGCTTTGCCCTTGACATCTCATCCTCACATGAGGTTGCATCTTAATATCTAGATTTATATGATGATATCTGTCTATAACTACATACATGTGTCTACAAAGATAATTTTATAGATTTTAATAGCTTTGGATATATTTTTATATTATAATATAGGATGCATAGGATTTTTTTTATTTTGAGATGAGTGATTGTAGGAAAAATAACCAAACCCTCACCTTAAAAGGGGGAATATACCCATATATTCTATACCTAAATTTAGATTTTCATGGACTATGATTTTAACAAGAAACACAAGATATCTTCTCCCCTGATCAATAAGTAGACTTAAATTTTTATGATTTGATTTAAAATCCTTGAGGTTTTAGAGTTCCATTTTAAAGTCATCAATAGATAGATTTCATATTTAAAACTCTAGTTTTAGTTTATATTACCCGTGAGATTCTTAAGAACAATAACCTAGTTCATGTACCACTAGGCGTATTCATTTGTATGTTCATATTTTTAGTTCTTATTTCACTTTAGTATATTCACACTGATTTATCGAGATGTTAACTACTTACATGCATTCATGATCATTTTTAGGTACATAAAATTCACCAAACCTAGGACGTGAGTGGATCGTATCCCAAGCATCTAGATTCTTCATCCTTATATCCCTTAGGTAAGTGCAAGCACATGCTTCAATTTTATTTTAAATTGGTGCATGTATGAATTTATGCACATGTAAATCAAATTGGGGTACTATGTAGACATTTAATTTTGGTACAATATCCTTTTCCATAATGGCTTTTCATTACTTTATCTCACTTGGTCCATTTTTGTACATTTGGATATTTTTGGACACTTTCAACCCATACTAGACTCTACTAGGCTTATATTTCCTCACAAAAAATTTATATTTGTTGGTTGTTGACACTAAGATCCTAGTTATCCATCCTTTATTTTATTTAATCCCTATTTTAAACATTTTTCCACTTCAAGTTAGAATTGATCAACCACTGATTATGACCCTCACCTTTTTGTGGGTCATTGATGCCTTAGCCTGATACCATATTCCATGATTTTATATTACCATTATTATCTAGGGATAAAATATGTTTGAAGAGTATAGGAATCCTTATGTATACAAATATATCCAAATTCATTACACATAGGATCTTTTCATATCAAATATATCTCTTATAATTCATTTCATTACAAATCACCATTGGCTAAGGGAAAGATTGAGGCACGACAGGTTCATTCAAGGTAAGCATTCCTAAATCTTACTCTTTATTTTTTTAGATAGGTATTGCACAAAGTAATAGGTTGAATTTTTCACTTATTTCTTATAATTAATTCTACATTGACTTGAGTAGAGTTTTCCTTTGCATGTTATGTTTTATTTGGTTAACTATCCTCCTTTGTGCCACAAGCTTAGTGAGAACTAGATTCAATTTATTTTATGTATTATAGGACTACCTAGGGTTTTTGTGTGGTATTACTTGACTAGAGGATTTGGAACCCTCTCTAATGGTGTTATGTGATAATATATTCCTTAGGTAGGTCTAATGGATCTAAATTGGTCGTGTCCTGATATAAATAGCTATGTAATGTTTTTTGTTAAGATTACCTTATCTGATCTTGGAATTCACTAAGTAGGACAAGTTATAGATCCATCCTAATTTATTGCATAAATTTTGGTGAACTTGACGTGAATCTACTACTTGCATTCTTAAATTTTCAATCATAGTCAACTATATCAAGTTGGTCGATCAAGTTTCAATTTATTAATATAGGCTTCTTTTTCAGCTAACTAGATTGAGCTGGTTGATCTAGGATTTTTCTATGTGTACATGTCTAGGGTTTTCATCTAACTATATCGAGAAATTTGATCTAGTCACATTATCTATTTGTAGGTACAAGGTTTCTAATCAACTAGGTCATTTTGGTCGACCTAGTTTTATCTTCTGTTTACAAATTATAGTTTCATCCAATTAGATCAAACAAATCAATCTATACATTTAAATTGTATTCTATGTTTTGAACCTAAGTAAATTAACCTAATAAATTATGTGATACAACTTTTAGTTTTGAGTAACTAAATCAAACTAGTTAATTCAGTAATTTTCCCTATTTTTTGTATTCTACTTACATTCAACTAAATCGATGTACTTGATTTTATTTAGTTTATAATATTTGTATTTTCAATATTAGTAACCTAGATCAATCTAGTTAATATAGTTTATTAATGTGTGTTTATATTTTTACCTTTATAGGATTACAATCCCACTTGGACAACTTAGTCAATAAACATTCAACAATATAACTAAATTGACCTCATCGATTGTGTTCTATCTTCTAGGTTCACTTTTAACAACTTATCATTTCCATCTTATCAATTTTCATCAATTTTTAATTTTTTTTCTTTATGTCAAAATTTTAAAAAAAGAATATTGTTTTCCTCAATTGTGAATTCTATCAAATGGTACCCACATAGTAAACTAAATCAACTAGCTCGATCTAGCTCTATGTCTGTGTTTTCTACCACCAAACTAAATCAACCTACTTTATTTAGTGTATTTGGGTCTAATTTATTGATAGATTGTGTCAACCAGCTCTATCTTTTTCTATATTATTTTCTCAACTAGATTGACCTACTTCATCTTGTTTTGTATGTTTCATTTTTAGCATGAGTAAAGGAAAACAACTTCTATTTTCATAGTAATTACAATCACTTTCAATTTTGAAACAAAGTTGGTTGTTTGTTTATTTTCTCTCTAAAATTACAACTTGGTTTTTGACAAATTGACTTTTTTTCCTTTATTTTTATTTTGTTTGGTTTTCCCTAGATATTGTGTACCCATAGTTTTAAAATTATTTAGCTACTATCATGAAGTGATACATAATATTTTATTCCTGATCTTTATCTATCATTTATAGATATCATGATATGAGGGGCTTGGCCCAATACTTATAGCCATAGTATAGACTAAATATGGTCTTTAGTTTGCACATACCTCATGGTATTTCATAAATGTTTGAGATTTCCCTTTGTATTAAACCTTAGGAATCTTGTTATCCATTTCATTGTGTGGTGCATCGATTAGTAGTTAGCACTAAGAAGTTACTTCTAGCTTACCTTTGAGACTAGGCTTAGTTTTTTATGGCAACGACACTTCTTCCATAGTTAGCACTCTGAAACATTAGACCATCACTATCTAATAGACAAGCCAATATCTTTGGAAGCCTACACTATCAAACATAACCTTTTAGTATAACTTCTTGATCTTGTTTTTTGTTAATTAGTTAGCATTAGTAGTTTAAAAAATAGATTTTTTACTTGTTTTTTTCTCTTCTCTATTGTATTAAAAACTATATCGGCTGACATTGAAACAAGTTTTATGTTATGTATTTCAACTAAATCGACTAGCTCAATCTAATTGCCTATGTGTGAATAGACTATGTAAACCAACATAACTCAGTCTTATATTATATACTTGTTTTACTTATGTATTTAAATCTAAATCATTAAATCTTAAAATAATATAATCTTCCCCTAATTTTAAAACTAAAATAACCAATTTGATTTTTTAGGTATCTTATCCTTTTAGAATCACACTAGATTAACCTACATGATTGTGTAGATCCTGGCCAACTTAGTTTGATACAAAACTACAGTTTTCTCCTTAACTTCCAATTAGATCAACCTAGTTGATCTTTTACACTATGTCCAACCTATTTTACTCTTATGTCATTATTTTTCCTTTTCAAAAACACACTCGATTGATCTTATCAATCTCATATACACTGACCAATCTAGTCTAATACCTAACTATCAAGTTATCTTGCATCATATAACTAGATCATCCTAGTTCACCCTTTATATTTTGAATGAATTAGTTTAATATCCCACTATCATTTTCTATTGAATATCTAAAAATATTGACTTTTTTGACCCCATATACTTTGGTTGACTCGGTACAAATATTAGATCTTTAATTACATGGTCGATCTAATTCTCCTAGTGGTCGATCTAGCTTTTAAGTGAGTATTTCTCCCTCCTAAAAACCTACACTTAGTTTTTTTAATTTATACACTGATTAACATCATTAAATCACCTATTAAAATATTTATTGATAATATTAACCCATTTAAAAGATACATAGTTTGTTACTTCTTACCTATCTTAGCCACTAAAGAGAATAATCTCTCATTGTGTAATTACTCCTGACCTTTGTCTAAATCCATCTATTGTAACATGGTTCACATTACCCAAAATGATGATCTAGATATATCTAACCCATTACACACTTATCATGACAAAACCATCTATACTCCTAATGATGTCCTATCCAAACTTCATTATTATACCATTGCAGTGATAGATACTAACATAACAAATTCTCCAACAGGGAATCCTCTTATAGGAAGCATGCATATCCCTAATCTTGGGAATTATCCTCCCTCTAATATTAATGTTTAACATAGTACTTATCTTCCATATCCTACCACTAGGGATCACTCTACATCATGTCCACGTATTTCTTGGACTTTTGATAGGTGGGACACTGGTGATTATTGATATACCAAAGTTAAAGGATGAGAGATAAACATTAGTCTAATGGGTTACATGCTCAATCAGCATTCATCCTTGGTTGAGGGTGATCTTATTCTATGTTTATATTATGTCCATTCTAAACATCTAAAAGGTGGTAATAAGACTTGTGATAACACAAGTGTTGTGTCACAAGTTGGATGGTAAGGTATTATTGTATGTGATAGCCTTATGCTAGTTTATATTGGATTAGGTAGAACTTTACAATTTTGGGGTTGTCATCTGGGTCCAACTCATGCATGATATATATGGGATGTTTTCCATAGGGTAAAAGACCATGGGACCAGTGATTTTTATTAGTGTGTGGATATATGAGATGTTCCACATGTATTAGTCAGTTGGGTTGTCCCATGTAGTCAATGATAGGTTTCCTCAAGTCTTGCAATGGAGATAAGACCATGTAATGTGGGAAATGATTAGCTAACAAAATAATATTTCTCATGGGGAAATATTAGGAATGTTTTAAATGAAAAAGGGAATGTAAAAGTCATGAAATAGGCATCTATGAGAAGATCTTAAGAAACATGAGGCATATTAGGTACAGAAGAGAGACACTAAGAGTCTGGTGACCATCAAAATACAAAGGATACCTACTCATAATAAGCACAAATTTGTATAGATAAATAGGTGAGATACTAATATCAACTCATGCTAGATATATGAATAAAGAAATTAAAATGGACCTACCTTCCCATAACATGTTCCCCATTCCTTGGGACCTCTTATAGAGTCATCGGTCTACTGTGAATATTGGGTACTTATGTGAGAAAGAAGGTAGCACTAAAATATTTTTTTAATTCCCCTTTCCTAATCTACTAGCTTGTTACACCCTAATAGACCTTGACTCTATTATGAGTCTAATTCCAAGGTTTGAGATTTGATTAGAAAAAGGAAATGTGTTATGAATCACATTTTTTGGTGTGATTTGAATTTTGAAATTTGATGTTTACTTTTGTATCATTGTCTTTTTTTTAATTATTTGAATTTTAAATTTGTATATGTTTTATAAGTCCTCCTCCATATAGATTTGGAGTAACCAACATTAGTGATAAAAGTAATACACACAAATGAGCTTTAGACTTTGGTTAAAGGAAGCCAATTATCCAAAGATATGATTGACTAAACACTTAGGATTAACTGTGAACCAGTATGTAATCTCAAGTTTCAATTTTATGTATGTTTAGTATGTGAAAGGAGAGAAAAGAATAAAGGAAGATCCAAAGCAAATCAGTAAAATAGGATTACGATGAGAAGTCTTGTTTGCTAATTGATCACATGGTAAAGAAATATTACTAAAGGGAACAAGGTTGGTATTGTATACATCTAAATTTTCTTGCATACATTATCATCACTAATTTTACTATTAGTCAGCATTAATTTCACTTATCTCATTTATTCTAATTAATCCCATCTGAATATCCCCCCTTTCCAAATCATTTATCTAATATCCCCTTTTATCACTCTTCATCTACTAACCTTATTCTTATCCCACTTCATCATTAATTCACATAATCATCTCTTTATCTTAATCTAACCCCACTTACCTATTATTTGGAAATTTTAAATTCACATGTCCCACCTACCCACCTACTAGCCTATTCCTAGGCTCTCCTATACCCCTAGTCCCTAATCATCCACCTAATCTCCATCTAATCCCCTATCTAAGCCTAATTAATCCCTAAGAGGATTTTAAAATTAGAGGATTCTAGAATCCTCTCTATTCTCACCCCTCCTCTCTAGAAGCCTCTAAATCTAGGGGCATCTAAGGAATTTTAAATTCATTTTAATCCTCCACCCTTGATCTCCTCAAAACCAACTTTGAATCTCCACCATTGATCTTTCCCTCCCTCTTCTATATAAACAACTCCATTCTTCCATGGGAAGGCAACTTGAATTCCCATGCCATATCCATGTCAAGATAGCAATTGAAAGGGAGCTTATAGAGTCTCCATGCTAAATCAATCCTTGTATCCAAGCATCCAACATCCTTGATCAAGCAATCAGCATGTCAAAAATCTGAGTTAAGGTAATCTCTATCCATTTTTCTTGCTTTGCATCCATCTAATCATGGTTTGGAGCACTTAGTTTTAGTATAATAATGTTATTTTGAATTATCCATTCATCCATTGCATTAAGTCTTAATGTTTCTAGACTTTACCTAGTAGTTTGATGTTTGAGTGATTAAATTGCATTGTTTAATCAAATAGCTCAAATTTCTCTCTACATTTTGGTGACCACGGTGGGAGGGCTCCTCTTAAATGAATATTTTTCACTTTGATTATGTTTGTTTAAGGTTATAGGTCAAATTTGAACCAAGACTGACAGCTCCTCATTCCAAATCTCTCATTTATGGCCATCTCCAGGTCTATTTTCATAGCAACATATATATATTAACATAAAGGTCTTGTTTCTTATTCTATATGGTTCTTTGTTTTGTTGATAAATTACAAATTTCTTGTAAGCTAGCATTTCAATATATATATATATATATATACCATTTTGCATATGTTTAATATTTTGTATTCATCTATTATGATGGAAACACTATATTCAATCACTCAATGAAACACACAATATATTGTTCATAGTTTAGGTTGAGGAATTTGTTTAACCACTATCACATATAAAATCAAAAATCATATTTATTTCAAGTATTTTAGTCAAATAGACTAACACTTTTGGGTGGTGTTTAGATTGTTTTACAAGATAATGTTATCAGGTCTTTATATCTAGCTTAGTAAAAACATTGTCTCGCATATGATATCCATTCTAATTCCATCATTTGGTCAAATGCTCAGTAAGTACTCATAGTATTTATTGTTATTCTAAAATATTATCCTTATTTCAAAAAAATAAAAATAAAAACAAACTACTTGTAGTCATGTGTCTTCTTTCATAGTTTACAGGGGCTAATAAGTGCAACATTTATCAAAAACCTATTTTGATGGATGTCCTTACCCTATTCTAAATCTCACCTTCTGGGAGGGCATCGATAAAATTTGTGGAGTTTGGTTTTCCATCGATATTTTTTGTTAAATCTTGGGCATACCTTTTAACTATCATATCCCAAGACAATGCTTCTCTAGTTTTTTCAAACAATCCATAAAATAAAAATGAATACACACACACACACATCAGGGATGTAAATTATAATTTATACTTGGCACATTTACATTAGTGGTATTGGGGTCTTTTTACTTGTTACTTGGTCCCTGGTAATTCCAAGCTTGGTTGTACAATCTATGGTAGGCTAAAAAAAATTTAACAAGTTTTGAATTGGACTATGGTGCTTCCTTGTTGATATCCAACCCAGCCTAGTACAATTCCTTGGCCATGTTTTGACCCATCCTCTTAAATCAAACTCAGCTCAATAATCTATGACTCCTAGATGGGTAGCATCAGCTTAAAAACATTTTATGTAATTTTGGAACATATCATTTGTTAATAGTGTTATCTCAAAATAGGGGATTCTACATTTGTTAACTCAATGATAGGTTTTATTAACAAGATTCCATAACGCCCATTTATTCTAAGAAATAATTATCACTACCAGTCTCAACCGACCCTCAATTTTGACTCCAACTATCACAAAAATTTTGGTTACCAAAAAATGATTTAAGATTTATTGACATTGCTAGTAGTAATCATAACATTTTAAATATTTGATCGTTCATTTGGATAGACTTTATTTTGATTTAAATAATTAAATAAAATATAATGCTTCATTTTTATTGTTAGATATATGGCCAAAAATCTTTTATTAAGAATATCATTATGGTGTTTACTCATATCACCCTTTAGTAATTTCTTAGGAAATAATGTAAGATGGAGGTAGTTGGGTTGACTGGCCTTTGTTATTGTTAATCAGATGATTTAGTCATATTAACCAGGATTTTTTATCTTGTAATATCAAAATAAAAATCATATAGAAAAGGTGGAATTTTAACATTTGGATATTCATGAGAATCAAACCACTAACACTTTTCTCATTAAAACTTACCTTGTATTGCTCTACAGAATATTAGGAATACAGAACACAAAGCAATATTAATGAAAGAAAGAAATAAAATGTAGAAAACACAATATAATAGAGACACAGATTTAATGTGGTTCACCCAATATGGGCTACATCCACACAAAAATGGTTAGTCCTTATTATCCAGTCTAATAAATGAAGGGAAAAACTTGCAGTACACTACAATATCCTCTTCACTCACACACAGTATGCCACCATGATCACAATGCCCTTATATCAAAGGAGGTTACATATTAGGGAAAAAATTGCACAAACGTAATTTATATCTTTATATATGTAACCTAATAATGAATGGTCCATGGCAACCATGGTGGGGAGTGTTGCCCCCCACACCCCCCTATTAAGAATCAAGGATTATAATAAGATCAGGCTCCACCATCCAACAATCTCCCACTTGAAGACCGACAATGCTACAACTCTTCCTTGGAATTTTATTTGAAATTTGACCTTGACATGTTCCTCATCTTCCTTGTTATCCTTGAAGACCTATTGAATCTAAATAACTCTCCAGCCTCTCTTTACTAACTACCTTTGCTAGCATATCTGCAAGATTCTGACTCATATGGATCTTTTCAAATTTCAATGGACCATCCTCTAAAACTGAATGAATGAAGTGGTAACTGAGTTATATATCTTTGGTTATTGAGTGTAATGTTGAGTTCTTTGCTAAATGAATCACACTCTAGCTATCAATATACAACTTGAAATCTTTGTGCTTCTGCATCAACTCTTCCATGAACCATTGCATACATAACCTATGGTGCTCCTCCTACCATCTAAATCTCCAGCCATGTTTGCATCAACATATCCTTGTAAGGCAACATTTGAATTTTTATAGCACAACTATCTATTATTGGTCCCTCTTAAGTACCTAAGAATCTACTTGACTGCATCCCAATGCTCTTTTCCTAGATTATTCATAAACATGCTGACAACTCCCACTATATGAGCAATATCTGGTCTCGTGCACACCATAGCATACATTAAACTTCCAAATGATAAATCATATGGAACTTTAGACATGTAATTTATTTCTTCCTACATTTTAGGACATTGTTCTTTGACTAATTTGAAGTGCCCTCCCAAAGGTGTACTTATAGGTTTTGCATCTTGCATATTGAACCTGACTAATACTTTCTTAATGTACTCTTCTTGATACAATGTCAATTTTATATTTTTCCTATCTCTCGTTAATCTCATACCAAGGATTTGCTTTGTAGCACCCAAATCCTTCATTGCAAATGAATCTACTAGTTTTATTTTGAGCTCATTGATATCATGCATGTTAGACCCTACAACAAGCATGTCATCTACATACAATAACAAGATAATATAGCTACCATTATCTTATATTTTAAAGTAAACACAGTGGTCAAAATGGCATCTAATATAACCTTTTTTTGTCATAAACATGTCAAATTTCAAATACCACTATCTTGTAGCTTGCTTTAGACCATATAAACTCTTCTTCAACCTACACACCATTTTCTCCTTACCATTTACTTTGTATCCTTGTGGTTTCTCCATATATATTTCCTCCTCCAAATCGCCATGAAGGAAAGTAGTCTTCACATCTAATTGTTCAAGGTGCAATATTCTACTACTACGAAACTTAAAATAGTTCTTATGGAAGTCATTTTTACAACTGAAAAAAATATTTCATCAAAATCAATACCTTTTTTTTATGAAAACCCCTTTATAACAAGTCTAGCTTTGTACCTCTTTTTACCTCCATATTCTTCCTTCAACTTATAAACCCATTTATTCCACAATGCTCTTTTACCTACAGGCAGTTGAACCAAATCCCAAGTTTGGTTATGTACCAAGGAGTCCATCTCATCTTTCATGTTTTTCTCCCACTTATTTCTAGTTTCTATTTGTATTGCTTTTTATAGCTTCTTGGCTCACTACCATCAGTCAATAATAAATAATAAATTAAAGGAGATTATCATTGAGGGAGTCTATTTACTCTGGTAGATCTTCTAACTACACTTCCAAGAGTTTGAGGTACTTATATTTTTTGCACATTCTAATTTTTTGGCACTTTTGTAATTTCATTTCTAGAGATTTCATCAAGTACTGCATATTCAATATTTGGATTTTCTTGTTTCTTTCCCTACAACTGATCTTTGTATATGACCTTCTAATTAAATATCACATCTCTACTCCTAATGATTTTGCAATTTTCAAAATCCCATAAACAATAACCAAAATCATTAACTCCATATCCAATAAAACTACATTTCTTGGATTTTACTTCAAGCTTGGTTCTATTTTATTTATCAATATAGATAAATGATTCACAAATAAAAATCTTTAAAAATAAATAATCTACCTTTTTACCTATCCATGCTTCTTCTGGAATGCCACCATCTAAAGGACTTAAAGGCCCTCTATTTATTAAGTAAATAGCAGTATCCACAGCATCTACCCAAAATTTTAAGGGCAACCTTGCATGTAATCTCATGCTCCATGATTATCTTGTTCATCCTTTATGACACACCATTTAGTTGTGGTATTCTTGGAACTATCTTCTCTCTATAAATCCCATGGGATGAATAGTAATTACCAAATTTCTTGGTACAATATTCACCTCCATTGTCTGATCTAACACACTTCAACTTATTTCTTGTCTCATTCTCAACCAAAGCTTTTCATTTCTTATAATTATCAAAAACATCATATTTTTTGTATGTAATAAACCCATGTTTTTCTAGTTACATCATCAATAAAAGTAACATAATAATAAGAGCCACCAAGGGATGATACCTAAGCCTATCCCCATATATCTGTATGCACAATATCTAACTTTTTATCCTTCATTATATTTCTAACTCTGAGAAATTTGACTCTCTTATGTTTTCCATACACACAATGCTCATAGAATTTGAAATCCACCTTTTTCAAATCTGGCAACAAATTTTTTGAGTGGAGAACTTGCATCCCCTTCTCACTCATGTGCCTAAGTTTGTGGTGCCATAATTTTGTATTCACTTCTGTAGAAGCTAAAGAAATAGAAGATTCAAAATTACCATTAGATAAATATGATGTACCTACCTTCTCTCCTTTTGATATTACCAATGATCCTTTAGTGGCCTTCTAAGAATTTTTTACAAATGTGATTATGCAGCCCTTACTTCCCAACTACCCTGCTAAAATTATATTTCTTATCAACTCAAGAACATGTTTCACCTCTTTCAACAACCATTTGTTTCTATTCTATAATTTTATCTTTATCTTACCCTTTCCTAAAATTTTACAAGGTTCACCATCACCCAAATAAACCTGTCCAAAATCACCTTGAACATAGTCTTGAAAATATTTCTTATGAGGTGTAGCATGAAATGAAGCCCCTGAATCTAACACCCAAGAATCATTAATGTTATCTAAAAAAAGGATTAAATCATCTTGTAACACATCACCTACTACATTTGCTTCTTCATTTTGATCTTGTTGTCCATCTCCTTGTTTTCCTTTTCAAAACCAATAATCTTTCTTTAGGTGTACTTTTTCCCATAAATCTAGCACACCAACATTCCTCTAGATTTTTATCTTCCCTTCTTATACTTACCATGATTCCCTAGGCCCTTTCCTCTATCCTTTTATCTTCCCCTATTGTCCATAATGAAAGCATTATTTTATGTCTCACATGTGCTTTTTTATCACGTTTCCTTACTAAGAATAACACCAATAACATCATCAAACTTTAAAGTGTTTGAACTAGAGATAAAATTATTCATATTCATGACCAAGCCATTTCATATTTTTGGTAATGAACAAAGAATTAAAAAATCCCTAACATCAGCATCAAAATTTACTCTTATAGAGCTTAATTGATTTGTGACTATGTTAAATTCATTTAAATGATTAGCAATAGACTCACCTTCTAACATTTCTAGATTAAATAAATGCTTCATAAGATATACCTTGTTGGAGGCTGAGGGTTTTTCATACACTCTATCCAATGCCTTTATCACAACTTTTATTGTCTTTTTTTGAAATACTGAAGGCCACTAATGCTCACAGGCACAATCATATTGTTCTTAGTGCCTTTCTGTCAAGAACCTCCCAATCTTTATCCTTCATAGTTGTTGGATTTTTTTCTATTTTACCCAATGGTAGGAAAATATCCTTCTGATATAGATAATCCTCCATTTTCATCTTTTATAGTTGGTAGTTTTTTCCACTAAACTTTTCAACATTAAACTTGCCTTCTTCCACCATTACTCCCACTCAAACTAAGAACCCTCTTTTTCTATGAGTTTATCTGGCAAATAAACCTAACTCTAATACCAGTTATTAGGAATATAGAACACAAGTAAATATTAATGAAATAAAGATATAAATAAAATGCAAAAAATACAACATAATAGAGACATAGATTTAGTGTGGTTCACCCAATATGAGCTACATTCATATAGAAATAGCTAATCCTTCTTATTATTTAGAATAATAAATGAAGGGAAAAACCTATAATACATCCACTGCAGTATCCTCTTCACTCACACACAATATGCCACCATGATTACAATTCCCTCATATCAAAATAAGGTTATATATTAGGGAAAAAATTACACAAACACAATTTCTACCATTGCATCTGCAACCTAATAGTGAATAGTCTAAAATTACTATGAAATTACAATATTTAACAAAACATTTTAAACAAAATTTTGCTTTGAGGGTGCTTCCCCCAAACCCCCACCAGGTGGGGCTTATATGTAGGTCACCACACCCCCTATCAAGAACTAGGCATTATAATAAGATCAGTCTCCACCATCCAACACAAAATGATTGGATTAATATTAAAATCAAGAAAACTAATAATCATTTATTTTATAGGCTTATCAGTTTTTGAAATCAAACACAAAAATCATTTTTACTCATCCATCTGATTTTGCTTGTTGACATAATTGACATGTGCTTGCAGATAATATGACCATCAAAGGTAAAATTATTGAAACTAATAATGTTTCTATCATATAGGTTACCCCTCAATATTTATTAATCAAACTACTAATCATTATCCTATAAGTTACCTCTTTTTGAGTGCCCAATCTAAACTACTAACCATGTGCTTGTAGGTTGCTCATCAAAGACTCCTTTTGGCACTTTAAAAATCATTTTTATTATTTTAATCATATTGTTTTTTATATATCATCATCTTTTTATGTTTATATATTTTGTCTTGTATATTCTTATCTACTATTTTAATCTTGTAAATATCTCACACCTAATCTTAATCGGTTAATTAATCTTTTGTTTGCCTGATTGTGTCATGAGGGTTATGGTGGTGTATGTTCTCTCCCTTACATCCTTGCATTGATTCCTAGGTGATCAAAAATCACCTATAAACCCCATTCCATTTTTCTTTTTAAGGGGCTAGTGACCATGGGTTTCACCACCATGCACTAGTCCAAACTCCATGTTCCGGTGGAGTCTAAAAATTAGGAGAGCTATCATTAGGCACCAAAATGTTGATAAAGGGTTTCATGAAGTGAGGGATAGTTAAGATCCAAGATACAAGGTAGTTAGATATCATTGTATATGAACTTGGGCCAAACTAGACCTTCACATATATAAGGGATGCACCTAGACACCTTGTGTAAACATAGCATAGGATCATTTGGCTGTAATAGGGACCTCGCTACTAGAGTTAGTATCAGCTCCTAAGTATCCATCATGTGTAAATGGGGTTGAGAGGATTTTATTGATTTCATTATGGATCACCAGCCTATAACCTCACCTATGAAGACATTAGATGGTGGGAGCATTGGGTTATACAACCTTGAGTTTACTAATCATAGATCATGGTTTGCCTACTTGGGTATGTGTTGTGATAAACTAGTGTTGTTTTTTATCCAAGGCTTCACCCAAAAACCTATACACCTAGATAAGTCCTTTGCACAACCCATCTTATACATCCTACTATCATTTTATACATATCTATCTTGTATATTCTTGCCTTGGCAAATCTCTCATCTCATCACCATCATCTTGCACATCTTTGTCATCATCCCATTATCCCTTCCTAGTCTCAATATATTCACCTATCTTTGGCCATCACCCCATTATCTTGTATATCCTTGTATATCCTTTCCTAATCATCATCTTATATATCCTTATCTTACCCTCTTTTACATACCTTTTTCTCTCTTTTATATCTTTTTAGTCATATCCCATCCTAGTCATCACTCATCATTAGTCAACCCCCCATCACCTATATATCCTAATCATATCTCATCATCCACATCTTGTCCTAAATTCCATACCCAATGATTTATCTTGACCTTGTCTTCATTACCCATCTATTCTATCTTTGTCTTAGTTAGCTCTCTAAGTCACATATAGGTCTAAACCATCCCCATCCCACATCATCCTTAATCATTTCATCATCACCTATCATCATACTTATCTTTATCCCATTGTCTTAATCACCTTCATTACAATAATCCCACCGCATCCCATCTTGAGAAAATTGGTCTAATATTTTGAGCTAGTCCTTTTATCATCCATATCATTCTATCATCCTAGTCCACTATCATTCATCATCTAGTCAAACCTTATACCCTAGTCAATATCTTGCTAGCATCTTATCACTTTGTCAGTTTCAATTTAACAAACCCATCATTATCAATATAATTGTCATCCATCTAATCATTTTTCCTACTTATAACTAGCACCCATCCAATCCTCATCTTACTAGTTTTTAATCTTAGCACCCATCAAATCCTCAATATTTTTTCTATATTTCAAACTAGACATTGTTGATAGGTTGTTAGCACCTATTCCACTATTTATCTAAAATTTAATCCTAGTCCTATATCATCTTCATCTTATCCTCACCATCACCTATCATATTAGCTTGGTCATTTAGACCTACTTTTTTTAAGAATCCATATATAATCCTTAGTCTACCCTTGCATCAACCCCCTTCATCATCCATATTTGTCTATCCTCATGGATTTAGACCCAGTTTATGTAGACCAATACAACTTGGCCAATAAAGATGACATTATGTTTCTATCTCTAGAAATAGGTGCTCACCTACCATAAAAGCTTGATCCCATTCACCCCAAAACAACATTTTTCATCCTTCTACATCCATAACCCTCTAGCCTATCAAAATCAATCCCTACATTCCTTGGTGTGATCACCCTAATCAATTAATACATCATATAAAATAAAGATAAATTCCTATTATGAATACTAAATATGGGTGCCCACCTTCCCAATGATGTTGAGACCAAAAGCCTAATGATATCTCTCAAGAAATTCCTTCCTCACTCCTCATCCCCATCTAATTCATTTCCACCATCAACTAGTCCTCATCTTATCTATAGACTCTCTAATTCACAAATTTCCTTGTATAAATATCTTGATGAAAACCCATAGGTGGTTTTCTTTTAGCTCCTTAAGATGGGTGTCCAATTTATTGATGATCTTAACCTCATTTAATTCACCTTACCCTTCATCCAAACCCATCCATGTAAGTCTCCTTCCAATCCCCCATCCACTAGTCATAGTCAATCATCTACTCCTTCCTATACTAGTAAAGGGAATCCTATCCTAAACACATTGTTTGCTACCATTTCACCTACCCAGTCATGTCAAAAATCATCTAATCATAAGTCCAATGCTTCGACATCAAAGTCACAAAGTGAAGTGGGTCTTTATACTCCCCTTCCTATGTCATTGGAAGCCCTCTTTAACCAACTTGTCACTGCTAACATGATGGTTTATCCACCTATGTGATATCTTAATCCCACTAAGCCCAAGCCCTCTTGGTATAAAGCAAACTAATACTATGTATATCATCAAACCTGGGGGAATTCCATTAAATGATGTTAAAACTTTCAATACTATGTCCAAGACCTCATTAACTATGGTGACATAATAATTGAAGATAAATCAAATGAGTCCATTTAGCTAGGTGAACAAGAAGAGGAATGCCAAGATACCATTCCCTATCATGATCATGCCCTTCCCCTTCCAAGCCAAGATCAAGACACCACATCCATCTTCCATGAACCACCCATCATCGACCTATCCTCCATCAACCACAAGTCCATTTCCTATATGCCTAGTCTCCATATATCTCATGAACCCTTCCATAGCCCTCTCTTTGCTCATCCATAATATCTTTCACACCCATCACTTTCAATACCCCATGTTGAGAGGACAGTTGTAGATAATCATTTATTTACTCATATGATTACATTGGAGCCAGCATTGATAAAAAATTTCTTTACGTCAGGATCATGCTCAGCACTAGTATCTAAATCAAATTCTTCATCAAAAACACCATCCCTCATAAATATTATAGTAGACAATGATAATGCTTATCTTCTTAAATATGTCTCTAATGTAGATACCTCTAATTAATCACCAGGCATACCTTTAGATCCCAATTAGTATGATGAAATCATAATTGAGTTCTTGAGTGCTCTATATGTCAAATATTTTTAGAATGGATCTAATCCTCACAGGGATATGCATACCATAGCTAGTCTTCCTGATCCTTATTAGATTCTTGAGGAGACTTTCTCTGATGTTTAAATGAGGGATCCTAGTTCCCTTTATGAGGAATATGCTACCCATTATCCCCTTAATTAATCACCCAACATTCATCATCCACCTCACCTCCATAATCCATATATCCCACTCCATGAAAGGAATAAATAGGAATATGCATGGTTGGATTTCCCTCTACAGTCAACATCATATGCCATGCATCTAAACATCCAAGACAAATTTTTAAAAGTCATAAATCATGATCAAATACTCTTTGATCCTATTAGTAAAAATCAAGTAAAGTTAAAATATCATCCTAATCCAAAAGTGTTTTCCCCTAGTGAATCCCAAACTTAAGCACTAAGGGACTCTCAAATTCAAAATAATAATCATTTATCAAATCAAAAATCAATTTCCTTTAGTGAAGCCCAGCATTTGGCACTAGGGAGTAGCTAAAGTAAAACCCAATCAACAAATCAAAAGAATGTCAAAAGTAATAATCATATGGCTAACCATCTTCTTAATGTTTAGATCAAAGAATCAACAAATCAAAAGGTCTTGGATCGCTTAATCTCACGGCACCAATATCAAAAATCCCCTCCATCATATCTAATGGTGTATTTAACTATTAAACCCCATTTCCATTCCCTATCTCAACATATTGATAGTCATGATCATATCCCTCATTCACATATTATCTTCTATCATCACAATATTGATAGGATCCCATTTATACCATCTCTCCAATCCCTGGGAAGCATTATCCATTTGGTCAAATTGTTCAGAAGATGCTAAATCAAGAATCAATAAAGGCTACCAAAACCTGATTCTACCATCACACATCTCTAAAATAGGTGTTGGTTGAAGATATTTATAGTATCAATAAAACTACATCTCACTATCCTCCAATAAAATGAGATGCCCAATAAATTCAAAAAAATCATTCATCCAATGGTGAAAACTAGTCTTATGGTGCCTTGGGCAAGTACCATGATAAAAAATACTTTCTGAAATCATGGTAAAATAATCAATTATACATATTATACCTCAAACACTTGGGGTAAAAATCCATTTATTTCATATCCTTTATAAATCCATCTATACTGGTCTTATCCCTCATTAACCTTATCTATATCACCCCATCCATGTATATCTTATCCCTTGATCTAACCCATCATCTTCCAGCATATCATATTCCTTCTTACCTTAACCTTCTCAAATAACTGTAAGGTGTCTCAAGACATGTTCTCAAACCATCTTGGTAGATCCTCTAATGAAAACCTAGGCAACTAAACATCTAATTTTTTCATGGTGAGGTCATTGGTAATCCCTCATCCATTCTTCTTTAGTCCTCATCCCCTTTTCCACATCACCCTTTGGTCATCCTATCCATCATTTCATCCATCTATATCCTAATTTCTAGGCTTGGTATTCCTTTTTCTAGTAACCCCATTTGAATAGTGTACATACATATTCCAAAAATCCTTAAAAAGGTGAAATATTCCAAAAACCCTAAAAATCATAAAACTTGAAAAAACCAAAAATAGTCTATTATGTATTGCCTTATGTCACATCTATATCCATCACATCATCTTAAACCACATCTAATACTCATCCTATCTATCATGTTGCCCATATCCCCATCCCAAATGACATATAATATCCCATCCATCATTTCATCTTGGAACCCACTCCTAGTGGTCACCCATCCATATCTTCATCCTCATCCTTTTTGACAAAGGTATTATCAAAATACACAACCTTGTCAAAGAATTTAGTCTAGCACCCATCACTTATTTATCATTTTATTTTCATACCTAGCACCCATCCAATCCTTATTTGCTAGTATGAAAGGTATATGATCCCATCACCTCTATATCAATGCATCTCTATACCTAGTTCGTATCCAATCACTATTTTTCTAGTATGAAAGGTATTTGATCTCATCATCTCCTAATATTTTTGTAAATTCGACTCTTGCAAGGTTTTGTCTTTTAGTAATATTTGGTCATCTTCATATCCACGTCCTCATCCAAATCCATATCCTCATCAAAGTCATTAGCCTAATCCTAATATATATCCATATCCTTACCTAACTCTTAATCCTAATCACAATCATCCTAGTCCAGCCTATCACCCAATCATTCATCCCATCATTAGATAAGACATTGTGACACTACATGTAGATACTTGTGTGTGTTACTTATTTTTTCTATTTGTCTTGTTTGCATGTTTTTATCATGTAAATATTTGATTATCTTTGTCTCTTTTTATCTATTGGTCAATTAGTAAGGATGTTATGAAGTCACCCAAAGCTATAATAATGCTTATAAGTGCCCTCAAGGATGCAGAGTTCACTATTTACCATGCACTTTATCATCATGTCCTCTTGGTCATGTTTATATCATGGGGCATACTACCAAGTTCCATGTTTATTGGATTAATTAGACTATGATGAGCCTTATGACATCTATGATGGCTTGATCATCTACACCCTCATAATTTATCTAATCATCTCATCATCCTTATTTCCCATCACTAATTTAACCCTATCAACCCATTTGACTAACATATAATTATCCTCTCATCACTAATCATAATCATCATTATCATCTTCTCCTCTATCAATTATCATTTATCCTTGAGTTATAAATATATTGGCCTGAGGTTTTTTCAAATTATGTAGGCAACACTTGGCCACTTTTTGATGGTCAAAGATAGCTCAGACACTATCTCCTCTCTCACTCCCTTGCATGTGTCTTTACTAGAGGAATCATCACTACTCATGGGTCACTTAATCATATCAATTCTTCTCTATCATCATATTCATCATATCTTTCAACTTTAGCTTTGAGCTACACCCATCATTATTAAACCATCATCTTATCATGGCCTATATCTCTCCCTTGCATGTGTTCTTGCTTGGAATACATCTAAATTTGGTGGCCTTTTAATCCTGTCATCATCATGTTATGGTTGATTTCCCCTTGGGATGTGTTCGCAATTGTAACCCAATCATATATACTCCCTATGTATGTGTCCTTGTCAAGGGAATCATCATTCAGGTTGATTTTCATCTTATTCCTCATCTATCTTTCACCTAGCATCCCATCCCCTCATCTATCCATCGCATCCCACCCCTTATTTCTTATTTTGAGTGGCCATTTGTCTCATTATTCCTCGCATGTCCCCTTGAGGGGGCATCAAATCCACTAACATCATCTACTAATAGTCATTCATGAAATGGTTTTTCTTTGAAAGACCATTACTCCTTCCACTCCCTTCCACTCACAATTCCCTTTCAAACAGGGGTAAAACGTATGCATCTAAATTCACTCACCTACATTATCATCACTAATATTACTATTAGTCAACACTAATTTCACTTATCTTATTTATTCTAATTAATCTCATCTTAATATCCCCCCTTTCCTAATAATTTTTCTAATATCCCCTTTTACCACTCTTCATCTATTAACCTCATTCATATCCCACTTCATCATTAATTTACCTAATCATCTCTTTATCTTAATCTAACCCCACTTACATATTATTTGGGAATTTTAACTTCCCATGTCCCACCTACCCACCTAATAGCTGATTCTTAGGCTCTCCTACACCCATAGTCCCTAATCATCCACCTAATCCCTATATAATCCTTTGTCTAATCCTAATTAATCCCTAAGAGGATTCTAGAGTTAGAGGATTCTAAAATCCTCTCTATTTACACCCCTCCTCTTTAGAAGCCTCTAAATCTAGAGGCTTCTAAGGAATTTTAAATCCCTTTTAATCTTCCACCCTTGATCTCCTCAAAACCAACTTTGAATATCCACCATTGATCTTTCCCCCCTCTTCTATATAGACAACTCTATTCCTCCATGTGAGGGAAACTTGAATTCCCATGCCATATCCATTTCAAGTTAGCAATCTAAAGGAAGCTTATATATTCTCTATGCCAAATCAATCCTTACATCCAAGCATCCAACATCCTTGATCAAGTAACCACCATGTCAAAAATATAATTCAAGGTAATCTCTATCCATTTTTCTTATTGTGCATCCATTTAATCATGATTTGGAGCACTAAGCTTTAATATCATAATGATATTTTGAATTATGCATTCAACCATTGCATTAGGTCTTAATGGCTCTAGAATTTACCTAGTAGTTTGATGTTTGAGTGATTAAATTACATTATTTAATCAAATAGCTCAAATTTATCTCTATAGGTATAACCAAGTCACAATAATAAGTATCTGATTTGTTGAGATAAGGTATCAAATAATCATTAGAAAAGATAAATATATACATGAAATAAATGAACTCATAAATATAAGCGTACAATCATAGAAAGAATGAAAAGAAGCCATAAGAAAAGATGAAAGTAAATAAAACCATATACAACACATAATTCATAATATAAAGATCCATGTAAAATAGATAGGTGAAACTAGATTTGACACCTAGTTATATGATATAAGATATATAAAATTGGATCACAAGTCCAATCCAAAATCATAATGAAGAACAAAGTGAAGGAACACCATGTCATGTTCACAAATACTGATAAATTTGTCCACAAATGTTATTTATGACATCTAAAATATCCCTATGAATTTGGATCTTAACGGAAGCTAGAGTCTCATCTATCCTCATGAAAAGCTATGAAAAGATCTCTCTTTGAATCTCCTCAATAGAAAATGTAGGTGTAGTTGAAGGATCATTCTTATGAGGGCTCTTTTAAATAGAATATTCAAGGAGGGGAATAGATTTTAGAATAGTAATGGTATCTATAGGACAAGAAGGTGGCACCACCAGTGGATAAAGAGTCATAGGTGGAGAAGGAGACACAGATGGGGCAAAAGCCACAAGTGCAGAAGGAGGAACCTTCTTACATGAGCAACCTATGGAAGGAGGAATAGTTGGTGTAGTAATCATCATAAGGTGATCATGAAGGTGTTGATGGAGAGTGTATCAATGATTGGTATGATGGGTAATACATTGATTCCAAAGATAATATACTTCCCCATATTTAGGGATATACCTACGTAATAACTTAGGAGGAGGTATAGCCTTGTCTTTAGGCTAAGCAAGGGAGGGATGTAATGTGTCTATATATTACCGAAGCTTTCAAAAATAGGTGTAAAAATAATTATTTATCCCATAGAAGTAATAGATACATTTGTTATTAGACTTTGGGTTTCTAATAATAGAAAAGGTAGAAAGGGAAGCTAGGTAAGGATGATATAATTGGCAGTCTTTGGTCTAATGACTAGTAACTTTGTGAATATAACAATAAAGTTTATCATATAATTGGGTGGGTATGGGATCAAGCTATGGTAAAGGAATAAATCCATCACCATGGGTAGGTGGGGTTGGCACAAAGACTAGGCTAGGTTCATCTAAAGGTAAAGTAGCATCAGACACAGGATGAGGCTCAGTTGAAGGTAGAACAGGAGTAGGAAATGGACTAGGCTCAACTAAGGGTGAGGTGGGGTATGTATAAGGATTAAGAGAAGTATTTAGCATCTCTAGGGGAAGTGATCTAGAAGGATCTTGGTATCTATCAAAATGGTAAGGACCCATAATGGAATGATCTATGAGCATGCTTCTAAGAGGCTCTACTAAAATTGGAGGTGTACCATGTGATTGTTCCATCTCTACCATATAAAAAATAGGAAGAATACAAGAATTAGGCACTATGAAATAAGGAATACAATTAGACAAATAGAAATACTAAAATAAATAAGTATGATATCCAAGAATCTTAGAATCTCTAGCCTAGACAAGTCTTAGAAATGGATTATCTAAATCATAACCATCATCATAATCGAGTATATCTAGGTTGATGGTATAAGTAGGTATGATATTTTTTTTCATAATTTTCATGATAAATATAATGTATAGTCTTGGTTAAGATCACAGTTATATCATCAATAGAAGGAGGATGGGAGTGAGGATTTAAAGATGATCAAATTTGGGCAATGAGATGAGGGGAGAGATCAAAAGTTTTAATCCTAAGGATAATCTCTTTAATCTTGAGGATAATCTCTTCCGGCTCATCATCATTAGAATCTATGAGGTTAGGTGGTATTTTCCTAATGAGTTTTAGGTGACCATTATAACCTTAGGTAGAATTGATAAGATAATTGAAATGTTGAGATTCCTTAAATGGGATACTAGGTAAGGGTTCAAGGGTAAGAATTTAAAAGATACCACATTCTTGGAATTGTTCAAAATTATAATGGTTTCTGTCTCCTTGACTATTTTAAATAGCACCATTATGGGGGAATTTGATGCATTGACATGTAGATGAGGTGACAACCCTCATATAATGAGTCTAATATCTACCAAAAAAGATGTTATTAGAGAGGGGAAAGTTAAATATCATAAATTTCATGTGGATGGTAATAGGAGGGATGGTAATAGGTGTGAATCTAGGAATTTAACTCAAGAAAGGATGGTTAGTATGGTGTTAGTTCCAAAATTAAAAAAAATGAAATAAACACACTAACTAGAATAACATCTCTAGACCTAGACACTAAGGAGAGATTAGTTAACAAATATGAATAAAACACACAACTAAAATTCAAAATAAACCTTCTTTTACCTTCCTTGGATGCTCCAAAATTCTTGTTGTAGTGGCTTGCTCAGCTTGTGCTCATGAAGTCCTTGGCAATGGAAGCTTGGCTACCTCCATCTCTCTTTGGCACCCTTACCTTTGGCTTAGCTTGGCTTGAAATAAATTTGGCATGGTAACACTGGTTTCTTGAATCTTTGTAATCAATTTTTCATTATAACTTTTCATAATCATGTCTTAGAAATGATGTTCATGGCCTCTCTATTTATAGATTTTTGAGATTAATCAGAATCAACCTGAACCGTCCATATCAAGATTGAGATGTGTGGCTAAAGATTAATCTAATTATGCAATTAAAATTTATAAATATTCTCATCAATATTTATGATAGAAGAATAATTAAGAGGCATGGATGGCTTTGATGAGGCATGGGAGGTATGAATCCTCATATTTGTGGCATTTATGGCCTAGGGATGTCTTTCTAAGAAATAAGGTCACCTGATGATGTAGATATTCAATATTCATTTCCAAAAATAAGTTTTCAACAAGTTTCAATGGAATTATTAATTAGGAATTTATTTAGATTAATTATCTCTTAAGCATGATTAAGCACTTTGTGCACAAATTACTCAAATTGATCAGAATACCTTATTATTAGTCTAAAATTTGACTGGATTGGAATTAGAAGGCAATGTCAAATGCATTGGATCTGTTATCCCATTTAGGATGTTATCAATAGGAAATAGCAAAGGCACATGTCTCATACAAGATATTTGATAGGAAAGAGCAATCTAGATCACCTAGGTGCAAAATTGGTATCTTGACTCAAAATGATCTGATCAAAGTTAGTTGGCCCATAAATTGCATTACCCCGTTTAGGGATACCTTGGGCAAAATCAGCACTTGAATATGTCAATTTCAACTCATTTAATGCATTTTAGTGTTTTTAGGCCAAATTGTGCATTTTAGGTGGAAATTGGTCAAAAGCCTGGTTGGAGGTTATCGGTGGCTAGATTTAGGTGTCTACAATTTGCCCCTATTTGGGAAGATGTTACAAACCATAGGCAAAGCAATGTCTTTTCAAAGAATGAGAAATAGTCTATATACCAAAAATAATATGATGGTTGAAGAACAAATCTCCAAATGGTTTTGGGAAGCCTTATGAATATGTGAATTTAGGAATTTGACTCAAGAGAGGATGGTTAGTATTTTGTTAGTTTTAAAATGAAAACAAAATGAAAGAAACACACTAACTAGCATAGCATCTCTAAGCCTAGATACTAGGGAGAGCTTAGTTAACAAACATGAATAAAACACACAACTAAAATTCAAAAGAAACCTTCTTTTACCTTCCTTGGATGCTTCAAAATGCTTGGTGTAGTGTCTTGCTCGGCTTGTGCTCATAAAGTCCTTGGCAATGAAAACTTGGCTACCTCCATCTCTCATTGGCACCTTTGGCTTTGGCTTGGCTTGGCTTGGCTTGAAATCAATTTTTCATGGTAACACTAGTTTCTTGAAGCTTTGTAATCAATTCTGCATTATAACTTTGCATAATCATGTCTTAGAAATGATGTTTATGGCCTCTCTATTTATAGATTTTTTAGATTGATCAAAATCAACCTGAACCATCCATCTCAGGATTGAGATGTGTTGCTAAGGATTAATCCAATTATGAAATTAAATTTGATAAATAGGCTCATTAATATTTGGGATAGAGGAACAATTAAGAGGCATGGAGGGCTTTGGTAAGGCATGGGAGGCATGAATCTTCATATTTGTGGCATTTATGACCTAGGGATGTCTTCCCAAGAAATGAGGTCACTTGATGATGCAGATATTCAATATTCATTTTCAAAAATAAGTTTTCAACAAGTTTCAATGGAATTTTTAATTAGGCCTTGATTTGGATTAATTAGCTCTTAAGCATGATTAAGCACTTTGTGCACAAATTACTCAAATTAATCAAAATGCCTTGTTATTAGTCCAAAATTAGATTAAATTAGAATTGGAAGGCAATGCCAGATGTGTTTAATCCATTATCCCATTTAAGATGTTATAAATATATAATAACAAAGACATGTGTCTTGTTCCAAAGATTTGATAGGAAAGAGCAATCTAGAGCACCTAGGTGCAAAATTGGTATTTTGACTCAGAATGATCTGATCAAAGTTAGTTAGCCCATAAATTGCATTGCCCCATTTAGGGATACCTTGGCCAAAATTTACACTTGAATATGTCAATTTCAATTCATTTAATGCATTTTAGTGTTTTTAGGCTAAATTGTGCATTTTTGGTGGAAATTAGTCAAAAGCTTGGTTGGAGGTTATCGGTGGCCAAATTTAAGTGTCTACAATTTTCCCCTATTTGGGAAGATGTTTCATACCATAGGCAAAGAAATGTCTTCTCAAAGAATGAGAAATGGCCTGTATGCCAAAAAAAAGATGATGGTTGAAGAACAAAGCTCCAAATGCTTTTTGGAAGCCTTATGATGATGCCCCCTTGAAGGAGTGGCCATTATATTGTTAATGGATGGTCCCTTAAAAAGAAACAATAATAAAGTTGAAACTAACTAAAAATAAATAAGAATAAATTTGAAACTAACTCGTGGTTGAGATTAATCCAAACAAGAAAATGCTTGTATGCATTGATGTAAAAAGGATACTAATTTTCTTAAAGGTGGTTATAATCAAGGTTAAAAGTCAAAATAATAATTTGCCCATAGGCAGTTATAATCATTAAGAGGACTTGGATTGGCTAAAACTGATGGTGCCCCAGTTAGGGATGATTAGCAAGCATAACTCAAGGATATAACCTAGAATATAGATTAAAGATGAGCGGGTGAAAAGTGATGAAATAGATTAATAGAAGAATAAGATTGATCATTAGAAATGATTCAATTGTACCTATCAATGAGGATATGCTTGTCTTGATTAATAATGATATAACTAGAATGGTTAATGGGTTAATTTGACCAAGGGTGGGATGGAAGGATTTTCCAAGGTACCAAGCAGAAACTTATGTGGCTCCATTGATTATAGACCTTCTTGAAGCTGATTTTTACTGTAGCATGTGATGGTAGGTATCATAATAGAATAGCATGAAGACTTGGCTGAAATATGTAGAAGGACTGACTCTCGATCCAATAAACACTCAAAAATAATGTACCAATGATAAAAACCATGATGATAATGTTAATGGATGAATATGGATGGAATCAAGAATAATGGGCTTGAGGAATCACCCAATGAATGCATATAGACTAAGTTGAGGCAAAAATGCTGAAAGAAAACAAATAGGCAAGCGAACAAACAAATAAATAAATAGAAAAATAAATGAACAAGTAACCTAAAATAAACAAACAAATAGAAAGCCTAAAAACAAAAGCAAAAGAAAGCATCCTAACAATGACCATGTTGCAGTAAGGTGGATCAAGGATAACTGAATAAGCTTAGATAGGACAAATATTTTTGGATTTTTGAAATATTTGAATGTTTTTAGATTTTTAAGGTATCTTAACTTATTAGAGAATGACAAGATACCTGCACATAAAATGATGAGATCATTTAGCTTAGGTTGATCATAAAATGGTGAGAGCATATAGAAAGAGGAACTAAGGTGATCTCAACATGAATTGAGCATGACCCACATAGTCCTAAAATGATCTCAAGTCACAGTAATTCCATCCACACAAAAGGTGAGGAAAAACCAACTAGGTCCCAATAAGTTCTAAAATCTGACAAATGACCAGTCAAATGAAAATAGTGATGGAAAAGTGATGTGGCAATGCATGATAAACAAATGTTGCCCCTGGTTTTCCCATAGGCATTTATAACTAGGATATAATGACATAGGTTAATGATACTAATTTTCCCATAGGTATTTATAATTAGCAACAAGACTGGTGAGACATTAATTTGCCTACAGGTGATTATAATCAGTCTCACATAAACAAGCTTGATATAGGATAGAAAATGAAAGATATCTTGCTAGATCAACTATCACACTAATTTCATAGACTGTCATTGTAAACATATATTGGATTGATTGTTGAAACTCGATTGGAATCATCTCACAAAAGGTGCAAGAAGAACAAAATAAACCAAGATCAAAATAGGATTGGGTAGGATGACTAAAAACAAGCTTTGGTCTAGATAGGAATGGAATTATAGGATGGTATGATTTTTAATAGATTAGATAAAATGGTAAGAGGGTTTCCCCCAAGTGATAGGGTAAATAGAAACAATATGTGATAATGGCAAATGGATATGCAACAATGGCAATGAAATGGCATGGTATATGTTTTTGGCCTGGGTGTGGTTTTTGATTTTGTTGTTCCTGTTGATGGGGAGATGCACATCCTAATCAAAAAATGATACAAATAGAATACTTGATCATGTTAATTTCTAGCCCACACCTCATCTAAATAGTTGATCTATCAAAAAATGGCTTGTAGATTTGGTTGTCAAGAATGCTTGTATGATCTTAATTGGTCGTTGATTCTAATTCCTTTAAGCATCGAGACAAGGTATCTTTATAGCCTCTGTAAAAGAAAGTGCAACCATGGATGGTAAATAATGATAAATAATGGATGGTAAATAAGGATAAATAATGGATGGTAGGTTTGATTTTGAAATGTAATGATAGCTGATAATAGAATGTATAACAGTTGGGAAATAAATGAAGATCAAGACTTTTAGTCACATGTAATGTTGTTGATGTCAGATTCAACATAACTTTAGCTGTGGTAGGGCCAAAGACTTGTTCTTTTGATAGGACCACTAGATTTTTTTGTTGTTTGATCTTGAGAGTAGCTACCATCTGATTAAGCTTTAGATTGAAATCTATTTTGATTTGATCTCTTATTTTGTCTTCATCAAGTAGTGAACTTTTGTGCTCAGTTATTGGTGCCTCAAAAATGTTTTCACCCATGAAGTTGTCTTGATTGTCTCGTAGCACCTTTGAGAAGGTTTCACTAAGGAATGTTTACTTTTGACTTTGATTATCTTCTAGTGCTTCCAAAAATGTTTCACTAGAAGATGTTGAGTTTTGACTTTGATTGTCCCCTAGCACCTTCAAAAAGGTTTCACTAGGGGAGTGTTCTTTTGATATATGAATGTGGCCTTAACCTCCTTGCTCTTCTTCAATTGTTATGTCACCATGGATGTAGTTCAAAAAAGTGTAATTCTGTCAATCCCAATTGACACTTATGGGAAATGGAATGTCAATGATATGGCGATTTTGGTTGATGATAATGGCCTAAGGAATGATAATGGAACGGGGATAGGCTATGTAATTTCCATAGAAGATACTAGTATAACTTATGTCAAAGCTAAAGTAATCATCCTCAAAAACTATAGAAGGATCCCAAATGTATTTAAACTGATCTAAAAAGTATGCATAACCAATATTGTAATAGTCATGAACATATTCTTATTTTGAATCTGATTCTAACTTAAGGGACTCTGAATCTAAGGTTGAAACTAATGTTGATTTTAATTATGATGCTAAACCTAATGTCAGTTCAAAAATAGAACCTGACTCTAATTCTGATTCTTCATCTGATGGGTACTCTATTAAAATGATTTCCTGTTAAATGCTTGGTATTGGATAAATAACAACCTGTAATGGCATGATGGGCTCCACAAAGACTAGTTTGTCAAAGTGAGACTCCTATAAGATGGGGAAAAGGTCAAGAGACAATTCCTTAGAGAGTGGCTTGTCAATAAGAGGCTCTTGAAAAATAGGCACATATTCAAGGTAATGATTTTCCCAAAAGTGGTTATAATCATTAAGAAGTGACTCGATAAAGACTGGCTAGTCAGTATGAGACTCTTTGACAACTAGTATAGGATCAATAGGTCATTCATCATAGGTTAACTTATCACAAATGGTTGGTTCAACAAAAACATCTTGGATTGGTTGGTTATTTTGGCCTTGGTTTCTAATGAGTTGAAAGATACAAGTTTTGAACATAGCTTAGTCTTCGAATGATTGGATCAATTGAGTTTTGGATGGGATTGGTACTGGATGAGGAATGACTTGTGGTTGGATAATAGTAGGGCATTGTGGAACATGATTATTCATATGAACCAGAAGATGAACTCCTAAAATGATAATGATAGGGCATTATGGGGCTTGATTGCTCACATAAGCTAAAGGACTAGGTCTTAGAATGATGAAGGGGTGTTGTGGAGCCTAGTTTCTCACACAAGCTAAAGGAATAGGCTTAAGCATGGTAATGGTATTCCTTGGATATTACAGAGCTTGATAAATTTTATAATCCAAAGGAGGGTTAGGGGTAGTTGATAATCGAATAATAAAAAGACATCATATAACTTGATTGCTTGCATAAGCCAAAGCATCTAAGTCTTCATAAACCATATCATCCCAGTCATGAGTTAGCTCATAAGTTGGTTCTTGACTATGTTCCATGTACTAATTATTTCCAAGAGGGTATGGATCCATATCCTAAACAACATTATCTATAGTTGGGTCTTCAAAGTCCTCCTCACAAGCCTCTTCATACCAATCAAAGTTTTGATTTGGATTTTGTGAATTTTGACTATGTTCCCCATATGGAGTATTGTAGGGAGAATAACAAAAATCCTTTAAAAGTATTTCTCTATAGGGGTTCTTAATGGGATTTTGTGCATCCATTCTATCATAAGTTAGATTGTACATGACCCCACCATAATTATAGCTAGACATATCCACATAAATGATGAAAGCTCTGAAAACAAAAAGGCTTAGAGTTCTACAAACTCTAAAAAATGATCCAAAGGACAAATGGTTCAAACTTGGTTCAACTTGGTCGAAGGGGTGGAGTTGTATCTCCAATATGGTTTGAAATTGGAGTTGTATCTCTAAAATATTTTTTGCTAAGACTTGGCATAAAATAGCCTAACGTCAAATGACTAACGTAAAATATCATACACACAAAAGGTTAAGCATATGAATAAAAACTAACATGTCAAAGGTCTAGGTCAAAGTGTTCCAAACAAGGTCTAAACTAGGAAATGGAAAATTTAAGTCAATAGGTATTTTGTCCAAACATAGAGTCAAAAGCTAGGCTCAAACAAACAAACATGTGCTAGGACTTTTGGCCAAATGGCATCAAAATCTAGACTTGAAATAAAAGATGATGTGATTTGATTTAATTTAACAAGTTTTAAAACAACTTTGACATAGACCTGGCACATGGAATCAAACATAAACATGATCAATTAGCATAAGTCATAAGATAAAAGGCTCTTTGAAGAAAGGTTGTGTTCTCCCAAATAAAGGCACAAATAATGATGATGATAGGTATTAAATAAACAAATCATTAATAGTTTTCAAATTTGGGTAATCAATTAACTAAAGATATGCAACCCAAAAGAGAAAGATTTGTGTATCAACCCCACAAATTGAGGCCTAAATAAAAATCAATTAATGTTTGAATCCAAACTTGACAAGGTTAATTGAAAACTAAGATTTGACCAAATAAGTTAGACAAGATTGGACAGCATGATGGCAATAGACAAAATTCCAAATGGTATACATGACATGGTTTGAAATAAATAATTGTTGATACAAGGTAAACTAGTCTTGAAACAATATAAGCAGCCTAATGACATAAACATGCTTGAATGATGTGAGCATTGCTATGTTTCAAAAGATTCAAAGGCACAAATGGTTTGACATGATTTGGGTAGCATAACACTACCCTATTCAACTTAAATACATTGTTTTGACATGGATTATGGATAAATAAATAATTTTTAGTCTTAAAACATACCAAGCAAAAATGACCAAAATACACTAAGTATAATCATCCAAACCCTAGTAAGGGTATGGCAAAACGGCGTTGACTAAAACTAGCAAGGTTTTGATCATTCTAGGGAATCAATTGCATAATGACTTTCATGTCAAATAATATAAAAGAAAAGCATGGGGTGACCATGGCATTGGCTAGTTGTAAAAAGGTCTAGTCCTTTTTACAGCCACTACATCTTGTTGTTCATTCAATGTAGTGCGATGTCCAAATATAGATACGTCCTATGTGCAATTCCAAAGGATTAAGTGAATTCAATGCTGGGAGATGAAACCTTGGGTAAAAGCTTCCCTAAATAACTCATGGGAGGTAATTATGTCCCCCTCACAAACCAATTTTGCATAAAAATAAAGAAAGCATGAAATAGAAAGACTTTAGGGTCATTTTCAAGGTCACCCAAACTTTGATGAGTTTTTGGGGAGTGCTTTAGATGACTTTCTTTCTAAGCCTTGGACTAGGCTACTTGCAATAGGAATGGCACTTTTGATTCCAAGGGTTCCCTAAAGGGGACAAATGGAAGAGCATACATGCAACACCCCTCTTTTTTCCAAACAAAATCTAATTAAACAACTATTGAAAATAAGAATTGATAAGTGTGTTCAATTTTAAGCCCAAATGAAAGATTTGGTGGTGTTCATTTGAACCCTTGGTCTTAAGATTGTAAACTTTCAAAACATTCACCATAAACATCTAAATTTTTGTTAAACACCAAAACAAGGTTCCTAATTTATTTTTAAGCATGCAAAAGGTGATCTAAAACATGTTTTTAAAAAATGTCAAGATTGGTCCTAAAACAAAAATGTTATCATGTCCTTTAGCATTGAAGCTCTTTTAGGTTTGAAATAATGAACTTTAAAAAAAGAGCTCTTGGGTCTATGTTTTAAGAAAAACATAGTGATTGATGACAGTTATATAACTAACAATAGTTACATTGGCTAACTGATGATGGTTATCTAACTGACATCAATTATACCAATAGTGATTGATGACAGCTATCCAATGGATGTCAGTTTTACTAACTGATATCAGTTATTGTGTAAACCTATGACAAAGGAAAATAGCAAAAAAAAGTTAGAAAATCAATTTGCAAGAGTTTTAATGATCAAAATAAAGATTTTAAAGCTGTAAAATGATATTTTTCATGTGTGGGATGTGTTTGGTCCCACTGAACATGCCATATGTGAATCTAGGAATTTGACTCAAGAGAGGATGGTTAGTATTGTGTTAGTTCCAAAATAAATAAAAAATGAAAGAAACACACTAACTAGCATAACATATCTAGGCCTAGACACTAGGGAGAGCTTAGTTAACAAACATGAATAAAACACACAACTAAAATGCAAAAAAAACCTTCTTTAACCTTCCTTAGATGCTCCAAAATGCTTGTTGTAGTGGCTTACTCAACTTGTGCTCATGAAGTCCTTGGCAATGGAAGCTTGGCTACCTCCATCTCTCTTTGGCACCTTTGTCTTTGGTTTATCTTGGCTTGAAATCAATTTGGCATGGTAACATTAGTTGCTTGAAGCTTTGTAATCAATTTTACATTATAACTTTACATAATCATGTCTTAGAAATGATGTTCATGGCCTCTCTATTTATAGATTTTTGAGATTGATCATAATCAACTTGAACCATCCATCTCAGGATTGAGATGTATGGCTAAGGATTAATCCAATTATGTAATTAAAATTGATAAATAGTCTCATCAATATTTGGGATAGAGAAACAACTAAGAGGCATAGAGGGCTTTGATGAGGCATGGTAGGCATGAATCCTGATATTTATGGCATTTATGGCTTAGGGATGTCTTCCCAAGAAATGAGGTCATCTAATGACGTAGATATTCAATATTTATTTCCAATAATAATTTTTCAACAAGTTTCAATGGAATTCTTAATTAGGCCTTCATTTGGATTAATTATCTCTTAAGCATGATTAAGCAGTTTATGCACAAATTACTCAAATTGATCAAAATGCCTTGTTATTGGTCCAAAATTTGACTGGATTAGAATTGGAAGGCAGTGTCAGATGCATTGGATCCATTATCCCATTTAGGATGTTATCAATATCAAATAACAAAGGCATGTGTCTTGTACAAGAGATTTGATAGGAAAGAACAATCCAGAGCACCTAGGTGCAAAATTGGTATTTTGAGTCAGAATGATCTAATCAAATTTAGTTAGCCCATAAATTGCATTGCCCTATTTAGGGATACCTTGGCCAAAATCAGCACCTAAATATTTCAAATTCAACTTATTTAATGCATTTTAGTGTTTTTAGGCCAAATTGTGCATTTTAGGTGGAAATTGGTCAAAAGCCTAGTTGGAGGTTATCGGTGGCCAGATTTAGGTGTCTACAATAGAAAGCCTCATGCAATCTAAAAGAGGCATTTTTTTCTAATATAACATTGACATGTATTAAATGTGGACTTGATATTGAACTCTAAATATCTAATATTTTTAATTAAATTGAGGGATGTAATACAAGTACCTGAACCTTCATCAATCAAAGCATGCTTAGCTTGGATATCATTGATTTGGACATTAATAAATAAGGGAGGATTATTTTTGTAAAGAAAAATCTCATCTAGAATCATGGAAGTGATAGGAATCTTAAGGGAAAGAGAAGTGTCCATTATTTTATCAACATGTATGGACGTCTCTTTACATTGTTTTAGTATACTATCTTTGGAGCCAGACAAGGTAGCTTTGTGTCCTACTAAGGGAGGATGAAGGATGTTTATTTAAAATAACAATTACTTCAAATGGTGGTGATGATGGTGGAATTTTTCATTAGTTCTCAAAAAATTATTTGAGATGAGAGATGAGAAAGTTATACAATCGGGTCCCATTCATCATAACCCATGGAGGGATTACTTGATAGAGTTGTAAAATGTTATAGGAGCTCTTAGGAAGTAAGGATGGAGTTGAATTTAAAATTGTTTTTGTAATATGTATTTGGTTTAGTTTGAGTAAAAATAGGTTGATTATATTTAGATGGTGGGATAGTTGATTTAGGTATTTCTTGTGATTGGTTTGAATAAATATTGTTGGAAATTTAGGGAATGGTGTTTATGTGTGTATATTTTGGGGGAATAGTAGAGATAGTGTGATAGATATTATCTAGTTGAGATGTTAGAGGTGGTTACTGGAAAGTTATAAGTTCCTCTTACCCCAACTCAATGAAATGAGATGGGGAAGAGTCTTGAATTATCCAGAATGTTTGAGGGGTTTGATGCATGTGTGTAGGATTAGAGTCAATAAAAGTAACTACCCTTCACATGTTAGTCATATTTACCACATTTTATTTATTAGTGAGGTTTATAAGACTTTAAACATTATTTGTGAAAGGAGTAGGCTTATTATTTCTATCTTGATGATTAGGAAGAGGGTCTTTGTATAAACAAGATGAACATTAACTTGATTTAAAGCTTGGTTTTTATTGTGTGTTTTGTGAGCTTTAAAGGTTATGTCATATTTTTATTGGCATTTATGAATGAGTGATTCATGATCAAATTTTGTGCCAAGAATTAAATGCATAGCTAAATTACATAATTGTATATAAGTCTTATGAGAGTGGCCATAACCTGCATGAAACCAACAAAATTTGTTTCGATCATACCATGTTTTCATTAGATGAGTGGGGTTAAGATCTCATGGTAGAGGCCTTGGAAAATTATTTTAAATCTTGGATAATGATAATGGTTTGTGGACATTAATGTTGTTTGTTTGATAAAATGTAGGATTATGAGTGTTGTCTAGAGGGGGAGCATGCTCCATAACGTTATTGGGAGCGATGGCTTGAATGTTCTGAATAGTGTCATAAGTATTAGTGACACCATAATTGGTATCATGATGGTTTTTATTTTTGAAGATCATGCAAGTGCTTACAGTGGGTTGGGATGATTCAAATTGGTGTATGAAAAAGTATTGTCATTTAGCTTGGTCGAGGGCTTCTTCCAAAGTTCTTAGAGAGAGAGTCTTAACTAGATGTTGCAACTTGGGGTAGATAGCAATAGTGAATAGATGAAATAGATTATTATTTTCCATGTTATGATCACATTTATTAGACAAGGTCTTCCATATTTTGATGAAAGCTTTTGTCATTTTAGTTTCAAGTTGCTTACAATTTATGAAGTAAGCTAAGGTATTCTTAGGGAGATCACTATTTGGAAACTCTTGTACTAGAGAGTTAACCAAATATTCTAATATTTTTTAGTTGATTTTACCAATCTAAATCATCTTCTAAGAGTGTTTTATCTAATAGCTTGGTAGTAGCAAAGGTATTAAGTTTGACCCAATCTTTATAGAGATTACCAAATGCTTTTAAATGTAATGTGGGATCAGCAAACCCATTATAACTTATGGTAGTGGGATACCTCCTATGTCGATGTTAGAAATTTGAGGTACAATAGGTTCATTTTGGAGATATTTTATTATTTTATTAATGAGGGGTAGTTGAGGAATGAGGTTACCATGGGAATCCCTAGTGGGGATAGGGGGAATTTAGATTTTACGCTCCCCATGAAACTTGTTAGGGTTGATTTTGAAGGTGAATGAGATGGTTTTGCATCTACATCATTTTATTTTCATTATTGGTTTGAAAAGTGTTCATTTGATTGAGTTTTTATAATAAAATTTGATGAGTTTGGCAGCATGGGAAGCATTGGTATTGGTATTAGTGGCTTGGGTTGCACCATGAGTAGTAGCATGTGTTGCATTAGGGGCATGAGAAACATTGGTAGAAAAGGAAGAACTAGTATCATGATTATCATTTGTATCAAAAGATACACTAATAACATGATTAGCATTTGTATCAAAAGATGCACTAGTGGAATGGTTAAGGAGGGTCTTTGGAAAAGGCCCACTAGAGGTTGAACTTACCATGTTAGTGGAGATAATTGGCATGGAGGTAAAGAGTTCATAGAATAATAAGTCATGGTGTGGGAAGGATTCAAAATAGAAGGTAAATATTGAGAAGAAAATAAATTATCTCCCCTAAATTCATGAGAGAAGGTAGGGGAGGGTGAAAGAGGTTCTTCTACTTGAGCATCTATCATCAAATTATAGATGGTTAAAGGGTCACTTCCTCTATGTTGAGGAAATTCATTAATGAATAAAATAATTTCAAGTGTGTACTCTAATTCATGATCATTTTATAATGAGAATAAAATATTACAAACTAAGGATGAATAAGTAGGAGTCCCATAAATAGTGGTTTGAGTGGCAATGTGAGCATTAATTTCATCTAGAGTGGAAGCCACAAGATGTTTTTGGGGAAACCTATTATGATGGGTAAGAATCATCATGTTTGTTGGATTAAACTATGTGTTATTGTCAAATATGAAATTCATGATGAGATAAGGAGGATATAGAGGTGATGAAAAGAAAATTCAGGAAACAAGATGTATAATCAAATTGGTCAACTATGTTCTATAAATCAGAGAACAAAATATAGGACAAGAGGATACAATCATGTAGGTCAATTGTGTACTATTTAGATAGGGAATAGAATAGATAAAAATAGGACACAATCATATAGGTTGATTGTGTGTTGCTTAGACAGGGGATTGAACAGGAAGATAAAGAGACACAATTGGATAGATTGACTATGTATTGTAGGTAAATACTCTGAATAGTCTATAAGAGACTATGTCAATGGGGATGATAGTATTTTTAAAGAAAATAAAGGTTTTAAAAAATAATATCTAAGTAAATAAAATTAAGCACACCAGCAATCAAATCAATGTGATTAATCCAATTGGAACACACGGCATAAACATTGCACTAATGTTGGTTAATACAAGTTTTGAAATACAAAATATAATGATCAAAGAGCAAGCAAAAACTTAAAATTAAATCCTAACTAATTGGTCATTCCTAAGTTTTATTTAAGTTATAATTAATTTTAAGTTTAATGTGATTGGAAGTTGGTTGTAATAAGGAATTAGAAAGCAATCTAAAAATAGTTTTAGGGAATTTAGAATGAAATGGATCTATATTGGTGATGGTATTGGCTTGGTATTTGGACCTACCCCCTCACTTAAAAATCCCATAGAGATATGGTGTTGGGTGATTTGCTAATATATACCATCAACCACGTGTTTATACTTGGCCAAAAAACCAATTCAACTTCCCCATTGGTGATGAAATCCAAGTAGGTAGACCTTGGGAAGATAAATTTTTAATGTTTTTTTTGTGTAAAGCGGTTTGGAAGTGTGTTCAAAAGAGAGAAAAATAGTGTGAATAATTTGGTAATTTGAAAGAAAACCACATAATTAATCCATATTTATTACTCTAAGCATGCAAGAAACTAAAAGGAAAGGTGAATTAATTACTAGAAAAAAGAGGTTAATTTCATTGATTGTGAAGAGTATAATGTTAATTTAGGTGACACTGTATGAAAACAATGAAAAATAGAGTCGACTGGGTTGCTAATATTTTTTAGAAGCAAGATTTGGAAGAACACAATTAAATAGGTTAACTATGTCTTATAAATATAAAACAACCTAATGAACTATGTTGAACTAGTTGACCCAGTTGGTTGTAAGGTTACAATTTTATAGACTAAAAACTTGTGAAAAATAGTACTAAAAAGGAAAAACTAAAATGATAGAGAAGGTAAGGATGAACCTTGGTGGGTTTACAGATGTTTATATTGAAAAAAATTATGATGTGATGCTTAAGTGATGATTCAAAAAATGTGTTAACAAAGTGGATTGTATCGACAAAGTTGGTAAAACGTGTGTGCTAAAAAAAATCTATGAACAGAGTCGACTGGCTCAAATATGTTTATGAACCTTTATGATAAAAGAGGATAATTTTAAATAGAGATGACTAGATCAACTATGTTTTCAAATCTATATGTGAAAAGAGGATAATTATGAGTAGAGTTGATTGGTTCAACTATGTATGCAAATATGGAACAAAAGAAGAAGATTGTGCCAAACTAATCAATCTAGTCATTATATTTGGATAAGACCTACACAAACATAATAGATTCATTTTGGAGTGAATTTATGTTAAACCTATACATAAACTGTTAAGACTATACTGATAGGTTTGATACAGTAATACAAAAAGAAAAAAATATAATATAATGATAAAATCAAAGAAAGAAAACCTACAAGGGTTTGATTCATGTCAGGTTCACCAAAATGTATACAAATGGAAATGCAACTAATCTATTAATCAATCCTATCTCAGAGAAGATAAATCCTAATTACACTTATGATAGTTGATACATTAGATGCTTGAGATCATGACCAATATGGATTTTCTAGACCTAACCAAGGGATCTCTTACCATAATAACATCACTAAAGAAAGTTCCAAAGCCTCTAGTCAAGCAACACTATGTAATAACCCTAGCTAGGTCTTATGTTTTCATATTCACTAATTAAATAAAAATTAAAGCAAAATATAATCTAGTGCTCACCAAATCTTGTGGCACAAAGTAGGGTTAATAAACACAAAAAGTAAACATGAATAAAATAATCCCAATTAATCTATATATAGGTAAAACCCTAACGCATGGGAGATAAGTACAAATGCAAATATATCTACTCTTATAAAGGAGGAAGAAATTTAGGAATACTTATCTTTAAAGATGAACCCACTGAGTCTCAATCTCTCCCTTGGCCAAGGTGATTCACAAGAGGTTATTGTGTATGTTAAAGAAACTAAGGATGGACAATGGACTATAGTTTATCCAAAGACCTCCTAATGGATCCCAAGTTTTCAAAAGATAAGATTTGTATCTCCAAAAGAAGTATTGAAACCCTAATAAGTTATCCTCAAATAGAATGGTAGATAAGCAGATGTACAATATATTATTTTTCTTATTCTCTTCTCTTATAAATGACATAAATGGATGTGTATATATAGTTGAATCTAACCCTAAAACTTTTCAAAATTTTAGCCATCAAGGTTAGCCCAATCGACTCTATATCATTATGTGTTAAAAATAAGTTAGATCATGGTCTAGGTCAACCACCCATAACATGCTTTTAAAAATTAGTGTACAAGGTCGGCCCATGATAATAGTTTAATATAAACTATCAAAAAGGATTTTAGGCTTAGGTAGGTGCTAATGAAGGTGGTAAAAAACTTGGAGCAGTGTGCAAAAGAGGAGGCAAGGCTTAGGGAAGTACATAATAGAAGGTTATATAGATAGAAAGTGGTAGTATAGGGGACAATAATCCGACAAAGCACCAATGGTCTTCCCAACCCATTCTTGATGCACCCTTTAAGTAATGCACTTAGAAATATTGAGACTCGATTGGTTCTTGTAAGAAAGAAAGCATCATTAATTGATAAAGTTTGAAAATATTATGTGTATACAAATACCACTTAAATTATTTCTTAAATGGTTCAATAAATGAATTCAAATATCCAACAATTTCAAAATGATGCAAATGCAATATCACATCTTGAAAATGACTAATCAATCTCCTCTCATCATGCCTCAAAATAACCAAAGTTTTATTCTTCATCCTCTTTGATATGCCAATGGTAATATCATCCCTCAACCTCTTATGCATAATAATATAATTTAATATCTTCAAAATTAACCATTAGCTCCCTTCATTATATCCATTGATATTAGAAACATTTATCCAACCATCAAATATGATGAAATGAAAGACCCTGCATCTTTTCTTAAATCATTTGGTAATCTCTATAGAGAATGGGTCTAAACCAATACTTTTGCTACCATTAAGCTTTTGGTTAAAACAGTCACTGGAGATGATTTGGAATGCTATAATCAACTCCATCAATATTCCATTTCAAAATTAGAGGATTTATTAAATGCTTTAATTAAATAATTTCAACAAAATGATCTCCCTAAAATTTGTATTAGTTATTTCATTAATGTTAAGCAATTATCCTTTGAATCAGCTCACACTTTCATTAAATGGTGTAAATCATTAGCTCATAAAGGAGACCATAACATAGATGATGATAATCTTTTTAAATTATTTATCACTACTTTAAAACCTTCTCTTCAATACAATGTTCAAATGTTTTCCCCATAAACATTAAAAGAAGAGTTTGATCAAGCTAAAATACAAGATTTCCTTATGAGCCAATTTGAGTCATCACAAAATCCAATCAAGAATATTTTAAAAATTTAACTAATGTGATTATTAGTGCAAATTCACACTCTCAACCCCCTTCAAAAAAAATAAGGGCATTCAAATAAAATAATCAAACTCCTTACCACTAACCATTAATGGTATCACAAATGAAGTAGTTATTATTTCTATATAAACCCTTCATTTATAACAATACCCCCCATCATAGTATGATCCTAAAAAAAATTTGTTAGTTCCATGCAAACATTGGTCATTCTAATGAGACATGTCATGGGCTTATCAAATTTGTAGTTTCCTTTATGATGTTATGATCAAATTGTGTCATCCTAATTATCTCAAAGATTATCAAAAGAAATAATTTACCAAAGCCATACACTTAAAATCTTACAAATCCTCTTATAATCCTAAAACAAAACATTCAAATGATAATATATGTGCAATTGATGCTAATTATGGTCAATATTACACTAAATCTCAAAATGTGAATGTGGCTAAAGATAATTATCATCATAAACCTTCTCACAAGGATCTAGTCACTAAACCTAAGAAATCCTCTACTGATGAACCACTGCTTAAAGACACTACAACTAATAAACCAACATCTTTAAAACCTAATATTAGTAATGAACTACCTCCACAACAATAACCTCAATGTAGTTCTTTTATCTTTATGAAAAATGTCATTTCCTATAAACCTCATATTAGTTTTCCATATTCTAAATCTCATTGGAATTTCTTATAATAACTTAACTCAATGCTATGTAAAATTCCCCTTATATAATGAGTCTAAATGTATCATTATCACTGTAAATTCCTTTTGCAACAATTACAAGATATTGAAGAACTAGAATCTTATGATTTTGAACTCCCTTATAATGGTCCTTCACTTATAGAAGTTCATGAAATCAAAATAGTTTCTTCATCCACAAAATCCTCTATATAATTTATTGAAAAATATATGATTAATGATGAAATTCTCTTTTGAGTAGATGATCTGCCTCTCTTTATCAAAATTGGAATCAACAATACCTTCATTTGAAAAGTCTTAGTTGATGAAGGATCTGGAATTAATGTCACTTCTCTTTATTTAATTCAATAAATTGGATACACCAAATAAAATATCAAACAAACATGTCTCATGTGTAAAAGATTAAATAAAACCAATCAAATACCACTTGGTTTCATTTGGATACATCTTACCATTAGACCTAAGACAATTCACACCAAGTTTATGGTTCTTGATCTTCCTTTATAAGATAACATGCTACTAGATCATCCATGGACCCATCATATGCGTGATATTACATCTTTAGATATCCAATGCATCAAATTAATAAATAATGGGAAATGATACAAATATAAGGTTGATCTTAATCCTTGGAGTATTCAACTACCAGATCCTAAATCTCAATATCATATTCATACTATTTCTCACATCAATAGTCTACCTCTTGCTGAATTTGTTAACGTGCATTCAGATTTACATGTCACTCTTATATATTTAGATGATGAGGAACTAAATGAATTATAAAATACTTGTAATACTACTTGATTACCTCATTATATAGTGGAATGGCTCCCTCCTTATCTACTCCCATGTGATCAACCTATTCCTTTAATTAATGATATTACTAATAGTCCTCCCATATGTAATGTATATAAATCATCTTACATAGAGGATTATTTCATTTTTAATGACTATGAGGTAGCTAAACTCTTTAAAAACCATTTAGCTATGTCTCCTCGTAAATTTATCAACATAGGTGTCTTTACTAATGATTCTCCTATGGAAATTGATGTGTGCACTATATTTCACACCTATGATGATAATTATATCATGATCCAACCTCAATAATGAGATTTAGATTTATAACATTATCAAAAAACATTAGCTAAAATATATGCCTTCAACCATGATGTTCATGGCATTCATATATCATCTGATACTGAATCAGAACCTAAAGGTTGTGTACTCCCTGTTAACCCACAATTTTTAGATACTTCATGGGTAATCCAATAATTCCCTATTATTACATCCTCTAAGTGTCCTATTCAACTCAATTCAATACAACCTACTTTACCAATAATAAATATCATTGAAAATCATTACACTTTTTCTCTTTCATATGATTGTATTGATATATCTAATGATATTCAACCACTACCTTATGATTCTACCCAACATAACTCAACTAAAATGATTCTTCCAAATTCATCACCTAAATTACATCTATTGAACAAAATAATACAAATAATACTAATCTTGTTGATTTCACTCAACCAAATACCATCAAAATGGAATATTTAGCATCTACTCTACCTCTTGAAATTACTTTAAAGGCTAAAGCTATCATTGTGAGACAAATACATTTTAAATATGATATCAAAGGTAAGTAAATCATCAACTTCAAATTATATGTTGAATATTATATAACTTTACCCATAATTCTTAATGATGAATCTATATTATAACTCCTACATGCTAGAGAGCCTCAACTTCCACACCAACATCATAAGCCTGGCCACTTTTAGCAAAAGGTTCCTTGATTAAATAATATAATTGCTAATGTGAATCCTAAAACACATCCTATTTCATCACTTTCTCCTATTCCTTATCATTTTTAGGATATAAATGCTATGCTTGTCAAAGAAACTACAAAAATTAAGTATGGTACACCTACCTATCCTCGATCTACTATTGTATCTAAAGAGCTCACCCCTAAAGAACATGATAAATTTAGTCTCTTATTTGATAAATATCATGAATATTTCACTTGGTAATATGAATACATGTCTATAATTTATCATAATATCATGTCCACAATATCATTACCTATCCAAATGCCAAACCCTGTGTCAAAAGCAATGAAAATTCCATCCCGATATTTCCACTCTATGTCATAAAAAATAAACAAAATTTTGGATGATAAGTTCATTAAACCCATGGATTACTAGTAATTTATTTCAAATATCATCCCCATTCACAAAAAATTCACCATGGTTATTCACATATGCATAGACTTTCACAATCTAAACTTGGCATGTTGAAAAGATAATTTTCCCCTACTATCAATTGATGTCATTGCTAATTCCACTGTTGGCTATGAAATGGTATCACTCATGGAAGGTTTATAGGGATATAATAAAATTCAAATCACCTTTTATGATCAACATAAAACAACATTTACCACTAAATGGGGCACCTATTATTACGTTAAAATGCCCTTTGGTCTCAAAAATCTAGAGCTACCTATCAACATGCAATGACCCATATTTTCCATGATCTCATTCATAAAACTATCAAAACATATGTGGATGATATTATTATCAAATATAAACATTTTGATAATCATCTTCATGACTTAGCTATCATCTTTGATTAGCTCATCAAATACAAAGTTAGACTTAATCCCTTCAAATGCATTTTCAGTGTTACTTTTGGTAAAATTTTAGGCTTTCTAGTCTCTCGCAGAGGCATTGATGTTTATTCAAATAAAATAAAAATTATTATCAGCGTGCCTATTCCTCAATCCATTCAATATATATACACATACCTTAGGAAATTTGGGGCAATTTTTCATTTTGTTCTTGAAATGGCTTACCATATATACTTCTTTAATTCCATTTTTAAGAAAGATAATACTCTATAATGGATAGATGTATGCCAAAAATAATTTGATAGCATGAAATAATCCTTTATTCATCTTCATACTCTTTGACCACCTTCAGATGACCATCTACTCATCTTCTATACCTCATATACCCCATTATTAGTTGGGTAAATTCTATCTCGACAAGATGAAACTGGCAGAGAATATGCCATATATCATATCAATCGAGCCCTAATAGACTATGAAAAATGTTGCATAAAATTAGAATGTGATTCTTTATCTATTTATTTCATATTTAAAAATCTTTGCCATTATATTCTCTATCAAACTACTTATGTTATTATTCATTCTAATCGACTTCATCATTTCTTCTCTAAATATTTCTTACCTAGAGATAAAATTAGCAAATGGATGGTCTTGTTAATGGAATTTGATTTATGAATTATTGAAAAAAAGTCTATTAAAGTATGGGTATTCATAGATCAACTTACGGCTACCCTCTACTAGTTATTAATCATCTTCAGTATACTCTTCTTGATGAAGAGATTCTTTGTAATGAATGTCTTAACTAAGCAGTCTCACTCAAAGACTATTTTCACAACTTTATTACTGATATTGAAATAAATAATATTGAAGAACATGAACCTTATATTTGTAAAGCTAAATATAAATAGTTCATTTAGGAATTACCAAAAATTACAATTGACTTGCATGAAGAAACTTGGAAGCTTCACTTTACTGGTGTAAAATGCCTTTAAGGAGCTAGAGTAGGTTGCATTTTAGCTAACCCCCATGGTAAAATCATACCTCTAACATTTTGATTAACCTTTGATGTCACCAATAACATGGTTGAGTATGAAGCCTTTATATTAGACATGCAATCCATGATTGATTTAGATGTCCCATATTTACATGATTTAGGTGATTCACAACTCATATGTCATCAATTTAGTGGCGATTATTAATTTAAAAGTGAAAACCTTATCGCATATCATCAACTTACCACTACACTTGCTAAGGAATCCACTTCATTTACCATTAAACCAATCCCATGAGAGTAAAATTCTATAGTTTATCTCTCACTTCATCAGCATCTCTATTTCATCCTCATCAAGTTCTTCATGATTCCCAATTCCTCATCAAAATGAGGTCACCCTATTATTTACAAAAAAAAAATTATTCTCTAATTTACCACATAAAATCTATCACAACTCAATAAAGCTTATGGTACAAAAATAGCATCCAATTCATTGAGCATCATACATACCTTCTAGAGGCATATTCTCATGAAAAGACCCAAATTCACAAACAAGCATGTAAATATATACTCTAATATGACATCTTTTATTTTCATAATGTTGAAGGTGCCTTAATCTAGTGTGTAACTCTAAGAGAATTTCTCTCCTTGAAAAAAAAACTTATGGGAATCTATGGTGGTCACTGTAGCAGTCATGCCACATCTCGTAAATGCCTATTCATGGGATGATTTTGGCCTACTCTTGAAAAATATGCCATTATTTTTTCTAAAAAGTGTAATCCTTGACAAGTTCACAATGATCTTATTCACTCTCCTCCAACTAAACTCCAAACCTTGGAATCTCCTTGGCATTCTATGTGGGGTTAAATCTCATTAGTAAATTACCTAGATCATAAGATGGTCATGTCTTCATTATCATTGCTATTGAATATTTTAACAAATAGGTGGAAGTTATGCCTCTTTTTAAAATTACGGGCATCACCATTTAAAAATTTATTATAAATCAAATCATATGTCATTTTTTAATTCCTCATACCATCATTTATGATAATGGCAAAAACTTCAAAAATAAAAATATAAAACAACTATGTGTAAAATTCAAAATTACACATAAATTTTTAATGCCCTATCATCCTCAATACAATGGCTAAGCAGAAGCCACTAATAAAATTATTAGAAAAATATTACAAAATAATATTAGGTAATCTCATACTAATTGGTACCTTTAACTTTATCCCACACTTTGGGTTTATCACACTAGCATATGTATTGTTGTTAGGGAAACACCATTTTATCTAGTATACAGTTATGAATTTGTATTACATCTAGAAGTTGAATTACCATCTTTATCATGTTATTATTCATGATGAAGAGCTTAGTGAAGCCCAACTACATGTCCTAAACTTCCTTGATGAGTGATATATGGATGCCTTATAACATAATCACCAATACAAAACTCGCATTGCTAAACAACATAACAAGAAATTTAAAGTTTGTACTTTCAATATTGGGGACCTAGTCCTCAAATTAGATTATACCCATGATAAAGAAGGTGAATACAATCAAAAGTGGTGGGGACCTTAGTTATTCAAAGTCATTCTTGGTCTTAGTACTTACAAATTACAAACTAATGAAGGACATATTTTCAAAGAACCCACTAAACCTCAATTCTTAAAGAAACATTTTGTTTAAATGCTTTTTTATTGTTATCCTACATGCCTTTCATATATATTGTGATGTTAACACTTATTTTAGGTTTTTAAAAAGCTTCCTAATGTGTATCATTTCATCAATCTTAGTAGCTTTACCTCTTATCATTGGTCCTTTGGTCTATCTATATTTATTCATTTAATTCATGAGTTGATCATAAGACCATGGATAGGACCTAACTATCCTCATGAATATATTTTGTTTCTTTTTCATTTTTCCCAATAAATTTTGAAGTCCCTTTTTGGTCATTGGTTCATCATTTCACAAACTTAATTTCTTTTCCCACCTCCTTGTGTTTTCTTTTGTGAGTTGCAATGTAAGACCTTGTATAGGACTAGGCTCACAAAATAGTCATATGTTAGTCTTCATTATTACACCTATTCAATTTATATTTTATGAGTTGCAATGTAAGACCTCAGATAGGAATAGGCCTTCCCAAAAAAAAATCATTTTATAAATTTCTTTTGTCTACAATCTTAGCTAAATGTTTTCCTGAAAAAATAAAGTGATACTTGAGAATTGTGAATTCATACTCTTTAAACCAATCATATTATTTTATGGTAACAACTCTAACAATGTATTTTTCATGTCTCCTATCACTTACACTATTTATTAGTATTTGGATTCATACTTACCTATCATCGTATCATTTTCATGATATAAATTTGTAGTGATTTGAGGTAACTCAATCATTACATGTTCATTTCCATCATCTCCCCTATTTCATTCTAGCACGAGCACACCAAGGTCGGTTTCAATATATAACTATTATCTAATGTACAAGTATGAGAGTATTATATACCATGTTCTCAAATTTAGTGTACGTTCTCTAGTGATATTCATTTGTAACACCCATGTTTGGTTTTTTGGATCCATATGGAGGAGGAATACATAGTCATAAAATTCAAAATCCAAACATTAAAATAAATGGTAATGATTAAAAGATAAAAATAAACATTAAAAATTCAAAATCATACCAAAATATATGATCATTATCTAGCACATATCCTATCCTAGTTTAATCTCAAACTCCATAATTGGCCTTATGATATAGCCAAGGTCCATTGGGGTGTGGTAGGCCAGTAAACTAGGGTAGGAGGTCTCATACTTTCAAAAATAAATTTATAGTGCTGACCTATTTTCTCACGTAAGTACCCAATCTTCACAGTAGACCGATGGCTCTCTAAAGGGCCCTAAGGAATGGGGAAGACGTCATGGGAAGGTAGGTCCATTTGATTATTAATACATATAGCCTTCATGGAATGATATTTATACTTCACTAGTTAACCCAAATTTGTGTAGATAAGGTGAGTGTTCTAGAGTCCTAAATGTTAGTAGTCTTTTTATCTTGCCAAATTAATTTTAGTGTCTTGCTCTTGATAATAATTATTCACCTTGGTACCACCTTAATTTCCCCCACCACCCATTTCATATCCCTATTTGTTTCTAAATATTTTCCCAACTTTTGAATCCCCTATTCTTCATCTCTTTTAGACATGCTCAAAATAAGATTTTTTTAGTTCATCTATCATTAAAATATAAGTTGCATATTTGAGTGGTTCTGAGATACTTTCTTAATCATTTTCTTATTATCTCAAATTTCTCTTGGTTATGTTTTTCACCCTTTTTGTGGACTGTTTCATTTCATTTCTCTTACATCTTTGTTCATTATTGATTGAGTATGGATTGTTATTTCTCTTTCATTAATGATGTTTACATTTTTGTTCCTTTTCCATCTTTGTTTGAGTATGGCTTATTATTTATGTCACATTAATGTTGATTACATCATTTTTAGTTTCATATGTCCTTGGTTTGATTTGGATTATTACTTTTCTTACCTAAATTACATTTGTTAGGTTTATCAATTATTTAGTAGCCTTGGCTTTCTTTTTCGATACTTTACTTACTCTCATTTTATCTATTTTACTTGGTATTTTGGTTCTAACTTAGCATTTATCACCTCAGCTTACCAATTTTCCAAGTGACTTATTTAGTTATGAATGTGTTCCTTTACTTTGATTTCCTTATAATTGTTTATTTTTACTCTTTAGCCTTATATCCTTAGGGTTTGTCCAAAGTAATAAGTGTGCACTCCACGACCCAGAATATAAACACATCAAATAACCATTCAAAGATAAAGGTAAGTCAAAGTATGTATATGGCTCTTTTAATTATTTCCAAACGATTCTTATTTTCATTTATTTTCTACTTTATACTAGAATTTGTAAGCTTTGTTCTTGTGCATTGTTATGTTATTTCTCAAAGTACCATCCCATGTTACAACTACATGACACAGGATGAGATTCAAATGGGGCATATGTATATACACAATATTTTTAAACTTTATCATTTACTAGTTATTTCTCTATTGCAAGAACTTATTAAGATTCAATCTCTTTGAGTGCACACCTATGAGCAGACCTTTGGTGCTTCACAATATTGTTTATCCCTATACCATTACTTAAACCCACTATAAACCACTTTTATCCAACTCCCTAAGAAATGAAATCCCATTTATCCACTTATCTAAGCAATTCCCCTTTCAAAATAGCCCCTTACTAAGCAAACACCATTTTTATTCATTTTATTACTAAGTTGTCTAAGTCAATCTTGTTAGAATGAATTCAATGCATGTTATGGAACTAAGTCAGCCTGATCGACCTAGTTTAAGACCTAATAACTACTTTTCCTGCCTAACAAAATTGAGCTAGTCATTCATGTCGCTAAATTTTGGGAAGGGTTTAGGGTCAATCCTTGGCTATAAATACCACCTTCACTTCAATCCAATAGAGAGTAACATTCATTTTCACATTTTTATAGCTTACGACTCTATAAATTCTACACTTGAGGAGTCATTTCTTAGGGTTTTACCTTGGAAGGAAATAACCTTATCTTGTGGGAAAGTCTTGGATGCAAAGTAGGAGTTATTTAGCCTAGAGATAATTTCTATAGTGTGATCCTTACAAAGTCACAACAACCTCTTGAAAATAACCATTTCCCAAGGGAGATACTGAGGCATGATAGGTTCATTCAAGGTAAATATTCCTTACTCTTACTCTTACTCTTTCATTTTCTTATATAGCTATTGCACAAAGTAATAGGTTGAATATTTTACTCTTTGCTTAGAATCGCCTATACATTGACTTGAGTAGATTTTTCCTTTCCATGTTATGTTTTTTTTGTTTAAATATCCCCATTTATGCCACAATATTCAATGAACACTAAATTATATTTGTTTTATGTATTTTAGTCCTAGCTATGGTTATTGTGTGGTGTTACTTGACTAGAGGCTTTGGAACCCTCTATAGTGGTTTTGTGTGATAAGATATCCCTTAGGTAGGTTTAGTGGATCCAAATTGGTCATGTTTTGATATAAATAGCTATGCAATGATTTTTTGGTAAAATTATCTTATCTAAACTTGGAATTCACTAAGTAGGATAAGTTTTAGCTCCATCCTAATCTATTGCATATAAAAGTAACATAAGTTGGAATAGAAAAAAGGACTAATATGTGGAATAACTTGAAAAGATGATAACCAAGAAATGGTTGATAATCACAAGTAATCTCAAAAACATGTTGAGAAATTGGAAGAACTTGAGAATAAATAAAAACATGTTGATAAATTGGAAGAACCTAAGAAGCAATGGGGATATGTTGAAAAATAATAGAATTTTAAGAAGTAGCAAAAGCATGGGGAACAATAAAAGTCACATTATAAGAAATAAAATTTTAAGTATTGGTAGTTTTAGAAGATATTTGAGACATGGCTTCATGGAAAGGTAGATTTTGACATGCAATGTATTTTAATTCATTTATACATTTAGATATTTCACCAATGTTGTGTGTGGCATATTTTCTAATATTTTCAATGTTATCGACCCTATCTTGTTCTTAAAGATTGATCTCATAATCACAATCTTCTTCACATTAATTATAATAATCATCTTGAGAGGCCTTAACATTCACATTATTATCATCATTAGCATTCAAGGAAGAAACATTAGTTTGGATATGATAACATGAATCTAAATTGACATCACCCCCTATGGGTTGTGTTAGGTTTTTTTATCTTATACAAAGAATCAATTGGTTGAGGAGAAATAATATATTGTGCACATCTCAATCTAAATACATAATTTTTAGCTTGCTTTGTGCGAGGCTAACTATTTTTCTCTTATTAATTGTTTCTCTCCTATCAAAATTTAACTTTTCATAGTCATGATGTGAGACCCTTATTTTCACAGTGCTTACCTTTAGACATTTAGTGTTTTAAACATGACTTATTGAGACGTACCTTATGTTTATTGAGACATGAGATGTTATTGAGTCCTTATGACTGAGATAGATATTCCATGTATATTATGTGATGATATTTAATTTCTTACACCATAACAATTATATGATTATTATATGCAGTGTGATGTCATTTTACTTATGATATTTTGGTTTTCCATTATGATGTTTATTAATTATGTACTATTAGAGATATTTTTTAAAGCATGTATTTAATTATACATATTTGTATATGATTGGTATTAATTTTTTACTATTGATATGTGATGCCTTGGACATGTTGTGTGCATATTGTGTTGATTGAGACCATTTGTATTGTTTATATTCTACAACTTTGGCTATCTAGGGTAGGGCATTTTATGTGTGCATTATTATGCAAGTGATAGAAGAGGCTGATAAGGGAACTATGACTGAATCGAGCATGATCACATCATTAGTAGAGTTGTGACATGTTTATTTTACCCTTCTGTGATTCAAACCACTAATTGTATCATTTATGGACCTAGTCGAAAGTGAATAATTTTTTAACCCTCTTAATACTATTCACACCCATTAGATACTATTCACACCTTTCATTCTAAACCTTAGGAGTTTTTGTTAAGTTTTATTTCATTTATAAAGTGTTTTTATAAGCCACTTAAATGGCTCCCTTTGACTCAAAACTCGGATGGGATGGAAGAGCCAATTTTAGAGGGTGATATAAAGTAGTTTTTAAAGATTTTGTGTTGATTTTTATGTCCTTCGACCAATATGGATGTTGGATAGTCTTTATAGGAGCTAGAGAGGAATTTTGAGGCAGCCATGTGCCCATTTATGGAATGGGATAGTGTGTTAATTAATGAGGTATGCACTTATTGTCTTTCCCACATGGGCTTGTAAGTGAAGTTGTGGAGAGGGGATACTTTTTGACCATGAGCCAAGGGATGGGAAGGGACATATGTCATCTTCCCATTGGATTTTATAGAAAATATTTTAGCCTACATGAGGAATGAAATCCTTCCTTGAGAGGATTTTTCTCATTTTGAAATTTAAAAAATTGAATAGAGGAGAGAAAGAGAAAGAAGAGGAAGAGCTTAGAGGAATAACTTAGAGAAGGAGGAGCATAACTATTTCTCAAGGCTTATAGGTGGTTTTCTTGAGTGGATCCAAGAGGGAATCCAAATTAGGATTTAATGTCCCATTTAATTTAATTTTATTTATGCTAAAATTATCCTTCTCCTTTACTCTAATTTTAGTTTCAAGAGATGTGAGGCCATTCGGCTTACCCTTTTTCTTTGCTTGTATTCCATGGTTGTGTTAATGGTCAACATGTGGTTTATGAATTCCCATTTAGGATTGAATGTGTAACTTTCCCTCATAAATTATTAGTTGTTTTTTATGCCTTTTTATTCACTTAAAATGGGGAAGTTATACTACCAAAATTTGTTTAAATTTGTATGCTAGTTGTGCATTATTGCATAGTGGAAATGTGTTATTTATCATAGTCAAATGTGCATATGTTATCCCATATACAATAGGTGGTAGTATAATAAATAGACATCCCCTTGTTCTTCTCCTCATTCAGTAGGTTTTTGTGTTGGAAAATGTGTTATTTGGCATGGTTGACTATACATATACTCTCACATAGCCAAGAGATGGTAGAACATGAGGGAGGAATCCCCATATTCCTCTCCTTCAGAAAGTATTTTGTATTGGATTTTTTTGGCATGGTTAACTATGTGTATGATATCACATGGCCAAGATATGGTAGAATAAGAGGGATGCATCCCCATGTTCTTCTTCTCTTTTGGCAGGTTTTTTGTGTTGAAAATGTGTGTTGGCATGGTCTATTGTGCTTATAATCTCCCATGGCCAAGAGATTTTTTAACAAGAGGGAGAATCCTACATTATTCTTCTCCTTGGATGGGAATTTTTGGTGTTGGAAACACATTATGCATGTGTTTTTACTTACACAACATGTCCTAATTCTTTTAGAATTAGGGAACTTATTTTTTGGCCTCTTGCTCCACTCTTGCTGACACTCATGGCTAGTTAGTCTCGTTACTCTCAAGTTGCCTTGGTGGGTTGTCTTGGTTTGCATGTAAAACTAGGTCCTACAATCATATCCACTAGATAGACTATGTTTGTGTGAGAAAACTTCATATAAAACACTTAGCTAGAAAGTAGAGTCTTGACCTCCCAGCTTGTATTTGAAAATTTGGCTTATTTAGCTCTCTTGAGCCACAACAGGGGGTCATTTTGATTTGTATGCCAAATTGACATCTAAAACCTATCCCATCACAATAACCAAGCTCATGTGAGAAATTTTCATATTTTACACTTGGTCTAAAAATGACTTCTTGATGCCCTTCTGACACTTAGACAAACTCTGTGAAAACTTATCTGCAACCCCAATTAGGTATATTATAGGTTTTCAAAAAAATTAAAAGTATACATAACTAATAAATATTATGACTCATGATTAGGTATTTGAGGTCAAATTTGGCAAATCCTAGTGCTAATTAGATTTTAATTTTTAACTAGATATGCATCAAAATTATCTAAGTACCATCGAACTGATCAAACTTCAAAGTCTGATTAGGTCTGTTGGGAAGTTATTTTTGTATGCTAGTTATAATATGGATTTTTTTTGTGATTATGTCTAGCGATTATTTGGGTGTGGAGTCTCTATGTTAGTCAAAGTTTATACTTCAACTATGTCTGTGGATTTTGGCTTAATCCCTTTATAGTTCTAGTCAAGGTTTATTGCCTAGATACGTCTTGGTGCCTTCAGGTAATGGTATAAGTGTTATGTAGGGTCCAAGCCCAAACTAGGTAGTCAAGGATCTCAAGACCTCATTATTTTGATAATCATGTTATAGACCCTGATTAGGTCTATGGTCCCATCCCAACATTAACATTGTGTTATGTGGGGGTTTTGACTTGACTACAATGTGAACATGCCTAATGAATGCCTGTAGTACTAATTAGGGGCCCCAAGCCTAATTAGGTCTTGGCTCCCCCACTCTTCCAAAGTCATTTATTAATTGGGGTTTCATCACCTGATTAAGTCTTAGACCTAACCCAAAGCACACACCATTTCTATTTGGATTTTTGAATCTTGATAAGAATTGGGATTCTTATTTTTTCAAAAAGTGAAATTTTAAAACATTTTTATGCCTCTTAGAAGCTTGATTAGGTTTGGGAGCCCATTTTTGACCCTAAGTTGATTTTATGTGCATATCTTGGGCCACATTTATTAGTTTTTCAAACCATTTGTGCCACCAAAAAACTTGTTATAGACTAGACATTTTGGTGTTTTAAATTTTGGGAAATATGTTGTGTAATAAATTTTGTTCATGTTTTAATGTCACATTTTGTGGCTTGAGATTTTAATTGCAATGTCTAACTTGTTTTTATCTTTTTGTAGGCAAAAGGAAAAGTGGCATAGATTTTAGATGGAAAGTGGAAAGAAAAGTCAAAGATGGTTTTGGAGGGAAACTCCTTTCCCTTCATTTTCTAATAATTCTATGTATGCTCCCATTTGAGACCCAACAAGGGTTGATTCATCTTTCCTCCATTCGAGACATTATGGACTAGTCATTTTTTTATGCTTTTATAGTTTACTTTCTCCCTCCTCTTGCTACCTTGGCGTTATGCTACTATTGACAAAATTTGACTTATAGTAAAATGAGGTCAACCCCTAATATTTTTAACTTTTCTAAAAATTTCCCATGTGTCCTATGGGGTGTTATGATGGTTTATCATCTTACTTGGCCTTGTCCTAGTCCTTGTCTAAGCTCACCCTCCTTGAAATGGGCTAGCCAAACAAAGTCAACCCTAGTCAAACCTTAGTAAAAGTTGGTCAAAGTTCATTTTTGTGTCAATTTTTCCTAACATGATCTTTATCATGTTTAGATGTGTTTACAAGTCATTAGTTGGTCATTTGTTATGTCTTATGTGCAAAAAAAGGTCTTTTGGCCACTTTCTAGCCTATTAATTGACTTGTACAGACTTTGAAGAGGTAAAATTTGTCACCAAGGTAGAAGAGAACGTGGAAGAGGCTATAATATTGTCAGGGATAGTCAAATATCAGATAAGAGTTAGTTATATTCAGGAAATGAGAGTTTCTCTGTATTTTTACGCTATTTCTAACACTTATTTGGACTTTTCAAGTTCCCTTGCAGATAAAAACGTGGTGGTGTGTCTCTTCACCTCCCCATAGGTCATTCACATGTTTTTATTTCATAAATTGAACAAAAATTTTCATCTGAAACTCATTTCTCTTTATTTTGTCTTGGCAAGCAAATAATAGTCAACTTCAAGCACTTGGCCTAGGCCATACAAGTGGAATTGGAGGGAGTGCTTATGGGGGTGGATTTTAATCTAAATTCACTTAATTTTCATACAAATAAATTGAAATTTGGTGAATCCTCCTTTATGAACAATCAGTTACACTCCAGGTAACTTTTCATGGGCTTACAACCATGAAGGCATCACTTTTTGAGCTTGTATCAGTTTTTCTTGATTTGGTATAATGGATTTATATGTTTTAGGTGTTTTTACATGATTATAAATGCACTACCATGCTTATTATTGTTTTTTAAAGCTCAATGTCTAAGAAAATCCCTTCTAGGCTTGTTCATGCCTGCAAAATGCCTAGTTTGCACCAACAATCATCTTGTAGGGAAGGTTGGCAAGGGTTTTTATGGTGTTTGGAGTCATATCCTTGCATAATATTTCTTTTCATGTTCTTGCCTATACACCACAATCAAATCTTCATCTTCAAGCCCCTGCTGACATCATGGTGACAAATGTGGAAGTGTGATGAGACCCTATTTGGAACCCATGCTTATGGATGAGAACCATGCTAGGCTCGTTTAAGGTAATAAATGGACAAGAGTATTTATAATCCAATCAATGAGGATGAAGACTGTTCTTGATTTCTCAGTCCCTAAAATGGCCAAATAGAGGCCCAGGAGGGTTTTTGAGATATCATAAAGCACGCTTGTATGAGCCCCTAAGGTCTCTACATGGAATGGTCATGTTGTCTCTACCATAGAAAATGGACTTGAAAATTTTTAAGGAGGATGGATAAGTGGAAGATAGAGTTTCAAGATCTCAAAATTGGCAAAAAATCACTAAAAATAGACAGTGATACCTACAGGGTATGAATGGAAAAAGTGACTTGAACTCAATGTTGATGGTTTTATACCATGTTACTAGGATGATACCATTAAAATAATTAAAAGTGACATTAGTGAGCTAATTTGACTAATAAAAGGTGAATTTTGATGTGATAACCCTTACATACCCCTCTTTGTCCATACATTAGGCCTGGAAGAGGCCATCTACAACAGAGGTCTTCAAACAATGAGATGAAGGATTGAAATTTTGGTCTTAATTTGAGGTTTGAAAGGAGGTATAGGAATGTTTTGATATCCAAAGAATTTTATGGGAAGCAAAATTACCTTCAAGCAAGTTCTAACCATCACCAAAACACCTCTACAGGCTTGGGAAGACACACCTATAGCCAACATAATGCAAGTAACCTTGGCATGAGGATTGAAGGTATTATGACTCCTCTAAGGTGAATACAGTAAAAACATGGAATTTGATGCTAATTTACTCCTAAGATTTTAATATGGCCTTCATGCTTTAATATTAAGGTCTTAGTGAAAATCAACACCTACAATCCTATGTATGACTGTGTTAGACAGCAAGTTGGTTTAATATACTTAAAATTTGTTTAACCCATTAATGATGAATCCAAGGTAAATGAGATGATATGTTTTTGTCAATCCAAGAATTAAAGGCCTTTAAAAATCATAAACAACATGAAATAGGTTATAACAACCTACAGGCAGGCCTAAGGACCATCAAACACAATCAAGACAGGGTAGGTTGACAGTGAGGAGAAAATTTGAAGTTAAACCTTAGACGGAGATTTAAAAGTGTGTATAAGTGAAATTAATGGAAATGTGACCTAAAGGTAACCAGGTAAAACCTATAAAACATGAACCATGCCTAATTCCAAACCCCAAACACACATGTAGGCCTATACGGACTGAGACAGGTAGTGAGCTAAAAGAGGGTCTTTCTCATGCCAAGTGAGATGGGGTTGATTAAATATCGATTTTACAAGGTTAATGGTAATCCCAAAGACCCATAACATTATTTAAAACACTTTATAATCCTGGTTTTGTGGTAATCAACCTCTAAATATAGTCAAAGTCACTCTATCTCAGTCAAAACATGAGACCTAATCTAGATTTCCAAGGGGATAAAAGAATGTTGGAGGGATAAAGATGATGGAAGGAGGATTTGGAGGAATTATATATTATTATGAGACTAATATAAACCCATATTCATGATAATATGGTTAAAAAATGTTCTAAACAAATAAAACTCAATCCACACTCATACCCATGCAGATAGTGTGCACTCCAAAAGTCTGTCTGAGAGTTTTGTGAAGTTTGAAGGCCAAAACATGGAATTAGATGCTAAAAGTTGATCTATATCACCCTTGGTAGTAAGGTAATAACCTAAAATTATTGTTTTTGAATAATATGAAGGGGAACATACCCCTATTTTATCTTAGAGCAGGGGCAGTTTTAACATGCATGGAGATGGTAGTTTTGGGGAAAATGTTGAAATGATGAACCAAAAGGAAAGAAAATCTCAAATTATGATTATATGAGCTGCAGGGGACATATTAAGACCTAAAAACCTTTATATAGTGTCTAAAACCAAATAGGATGCTCTAACCATGGAGGGTTGCAATCATCAGGGTAAGGCAAGGAATAAACCTAATTCCAAATAAGAGGTCACTTTTAGTTTGGGCCTTAGGAAAAAATTTTAATGACTTGTTTAATCTTCATGGAGGTGATAATTAAGTGTTGTATCCATCATGATTTCAATAAATCCATTTAATATCTATATGTAGTCCAAAGTACAAGCAAACCTAGTTGGTAAAGTGTAAGCATGCTTCCAAAGCAGGGGTCAAATTTAATTCTATCCTCAAGGGGGATATTAAAATGATGGGATAATGTTTTTGGGGCATATTTAGAGGTTTTCCAACCTTTTTTTTGTAGGATATCCATCAGGAAGGCACCATTTGGTTTAGAATATGCTCAGACCCTGCTAATTGTGCAAAATTGATTTGAATGGTCACCTTCAAGTGCTTGGAACATTCATGTGCCTTTGCATGGGACCTAGATTTGTTTGGGGATGATGGAGGGGGTATATTTAATAAGACACAAGTGGCATTTGGAGAGGATTCTAATGTTTTTTCTTTATGAACAAACGTTAAGAGGGCTAGTCACTCCAAAACTCTCTCTAACCCTATTTTAGGACCTAGAGGTGAAAATGAGCCTAAAAGTTCACCCAGATGGATAAATTTGACCATGAGTGATGAAGAGAAGTTATTTCCAACTCCATGTGATTATATTATATGAAAATGTATGTATTATGGGTAGAATAGTGTTTTTCTCACCATTTTTTGTGTTTTGCAAGTTTGATGGGAGGTTCAAGACCTATTCTAACTCCCTATAGTCATTTTATCCTATGAAAATTTTTCTAAGTATCTAAACTAAAGCTCAACTTTCAGCCAATCAAAATTGGCATGATGCACGTAAAGGTGAAAAGCATGGAAACTCCAAGTAGGCCCCCTTTTAGGGTGAAATTGAGAGATATAAGGCTATGGATGAGGTTTGCAGGTGTCATTCAACCCTTCCTAAGGATTTTCATGTGTAACTAAATCCATATTTGAGTAAAAATGTGAAAGGTAGCAAAAAAGTGAGTTTCTTGGACTGTAAGTAGTGATTACTCCATTCTAGGAGTTTCTAAATGCATAAGATCAGAACCAATGCATGAAATTGCATGCTTGAAGAGCCTCCCTCTCATTCCAATCACCATACCTACCCATATTTAGTGGTGGGATGTTCAAATAGTTGAAAATGATGAAGATAATTTTTTGTGCACAAACAAAGAGTTTTATGCCATTTTTCACAACTTTTATGACTTGTTTGGATAATTGTACCTCCTAACATGGCATGGCTCATCCCACATCTCTTATCCATGCATTTTTAACTACTTCTCTCAAGTTTACACATGTCCTTGTGCCTCTTCGACTTCTCCTCTCTCTCTCTCTCTCTCTCTCTCTCTCTCTCTCTCTCTCTCTCTCTCTCTCTCTCTCTCTCTCTCTCTCTCTCTCTCTCTCTCTCTCTCTCTCTCTCTCTCTCTCTCTCTCTCTCTCTCTCTCTCTCTCTATATATATATATATATATATATATATATATATATGGATCTCTCCACTTGGGTATGGTGAAGCCCTACCAAAATTTTGTCTTGAATCAATAAAGACAAGTAATTTTTACTCATTCAAATAATTAACTAAGTGTGCAAAGGATGTTAGTCTTGTTCAAGTGTAATTTTTGTCTACCTTCACATGTTTTTATCCTTAGTACCTTATGTGTTTGTAATCTCCCTCTTGCAGGTTAGCAAGAAGTGTCAAAGTAGATTGCAAGTATAGTGAGTAGGCTACTCAATAGAATGTCTTAAATGCCTATTATTTAGTTCTTTCTATTTTATGTTATTTCCAAGACCCCATGTTGAAGCATTGATGTGAGAGGGAAGGATGATATTGAGTGAAGTGTATATGTAACTTGTTCTTGATTCCAAGTGCAAGTGAAAGAGTGTGAGTAGAGCGATCATTTGGTGCATCACCTCTAGTAGAATAGGTTGACTTTAAATTATTCTAACCCTTTTCCTCCCCCAAGTTGTTAGTAGTAGGAATATGAGCTTCAATGATGTACCAAGGGAGATAGCCCCTAATCTAGAGATTGACCTCCTAATAGGGATACCCACAGCCCTGAGGTGGTTCCATTGTCTCACTTGAATGAGGAGAAGCTTGTCCCATATCCTCATTGGGTGCAAGTTCAAGTGACATATCTACCAAGATTGTAACTGAATGTTAAATGTAACTTTATTTTCACTTCAGGGGAATATTTTTATTACTACAAGTTGTGGAGTTTTATTTCATTGTTTGTGTGTAACATGGTGGTGATGTGATTCATATTCATGGTGTGATCCTTAAACTTTAGCACTAATTCCCATTTGTGGTTGTTTGAATGCTAGCCAAACATGGGATTAGTTTGTGTGTGTTTTTTCAAATGACTTCAATTTCAGTTACATTACAACAAGGTTTTTATTTTCTTTTTCCCTTCTCTTTTGTCATTTTTATATTTTTGTTAGTTAGGGTTAGAATAGGGTTTGAATGCAATTTGTTTCTCTCCTTATATCTTGATTTCAAGATATTTTTCATTATTATTATCTCATTATTGAATACATATATAATGAAATGAATAAATATGAAATTCAACCACATTTCATTTTCTTTAAAACACATAAATGTTGGTCTCTCTTTCTTGGCATAATTTGAATGCTAAGTTTTTTTGTTTTCATAAATCCACTGAAACCCCACATGACAAGACAATAAAACTAACATTTCCTTTAAATACTTAAAAGATAAGAATAATGTTAAAACTAAGTTTAAATATTCTAAACTAGCAAGCCCCCATGAATTGTAATAATTCGTATAGACCAACTAGGTCATGAAGTACGTTATGGCCTAGCAATAATAGACCTTAGGAGACCCTATAGGGTTCCTTTTAGGAAAATCTAGATGGGAGGCCATCCTACTTGAGTTGGTGTGCCAATCGACCCATCAACAGGTTGTGTGTTATCATTTGGTGTTTAATATTGTGTTTTGTTTTCCTTGTATGTTGGTTTTTGGGTATGAAAGCCTCTTTTGTGTAGATGAACTTGTAGCCTAGATGTTTTTCATAATGACTGCTCCTTGTCAATCCTTAGTTACCATCTAAGCCTACCTTTATAAACTTGTCTAACTTAACCCATGATGTGATGATTCTCAGAGTTGGGATTCGTAGGCTCAGGTGTGCCTAGGGTAACCATTAGATGATGGCAAAATAATGGGAGGTGAACCCTTCCTTCGATAGGCTTTGTGGTTGCTAGTGGAGTTCATTTGAAGACCAACTTATGAAAACTCTTGTATAGATTTGTAAAGTAATTATATTGACTATTTGAGAGCCATGTTATTATTATTATTATTATTATTATTATTATTATTATTATTATTATTATTATTATTATTATTATTCAATTTAAAATATGTATATGATAGAAGTAAATTGTAATGGTCTTTGGCAAATAACATGATGTTTCTCTATTGCTTGCATGCCCTTCCTATTGTATCGAATTATAAAAGTAATGAAATGATTAATTGTGTTCAAAATCAAATTGTATATTCTAGCTAGACATATTTATCTATATTTTTATATTTTTTGAAAATAAAAGTGATCTCTTTTCAAAAAATTCTAATTAATTGATTTGTGTGAAGCCAAAGAAGGATATAAGCATTCGTGTTAATTTTATGCACTTTGAATCATTCTAATTTTTCCCAGTGTTTGTTATTTTGTAAATTAGAGATAATTAGAGAATTAATACAATTTTAATGGAATAATATTGGGACTTACAAGTGAATTTATATGAATTTTTAAATTTTTACTATTAAAACCCTTTATACCTCCTTTGTAATTTGCTCTCACGTCGTCTAATTATTTTTCATGTAAAAAGGTGAAGTTTAAGACTAAAAATGTTTTTTATTAAAATTTAAGGAATTTGTTATCTTGTAGTTGCTTGTTTCATAATTTTAGACTTACAAATCTCTCGATATGATTTTTTTGAAAATAGTTAGTCTATAAGGTAATTTTAGTTACACAAGCCCTTTAGGAGTGCACTGGCCACTTCTCATAGGGCAATTATCAAAAACATAGGAGAGGTCACCCATAGGATCATGCATTGTGTTGTCTTATCCCTTAGTGCGGCTCAAATATGGTTTTTGTTATAGGAGCTAGAAACACAATTAGGCTAACCACTCCATGTGAGCCGCTTGTCTAACCAATGGTAAGGCCTTAAATCCAAATGACTAATAAGCCAACATGTTCATGGTCGTGATGGTTAGTATAACTAACCATCAAGATATTATACTTTATTTCAAGGATAATTTTATATTATTAAAACTCAAACCCTACTTTTAATAAAGTTACACTTGCACAACATGTATTTAAAACTAGAATCCTAGACAAACTAATATACATGTTTTGTTATCTCAATTACGAAGACTTGGTGGCCCAGAGGCAAAAAAACTCATAAAAGACCCCTCTTCAATTCTTCATCCTCTTCCACATGGAATATGTTTTGGAAATTTAAACCTCATGGTATTCACTTTGTGTAAGGTTTGTCCTTGGGAGGCCTTTTTGAACTCTTTGGCTAACATGGACTCCTAGAAGCCCTGAAATGCACTAACCCAAAAGGGGATCCTTGCTATTCCCCTTCAGTTTGAGAAAAAAATTAAGGCATGAAACTAAACCTTGATAAAATTTCACCTTAAACCTTGTGATAGCCATTGATGGATGGGGTGGAGCTTGAAGCTCCCAAGACCTATTTGAAAATTGTGGGAAATTGAGACCTCCTAGAAGCTTTTTGTCAAACTAGGTACCTGCAAAATTAAATCACACATCTTTATATCATGTTAAAAAAATAAAATTGAAATAAATAGTTTTGACCAAAAGCTTAGAGACTCCATTAATATCAGTCATCCAGGGTTGAGGAAGGAGATGAGCAATGACTATGGAAAAGTCACCCTCCAACACCTCCTCCCTCCTTTCAAAATCTAAGTTTTTAACTCAATGGATAAATTTTAGACCTTATGGTCTCCATAAGTATATTTAGGGTATCCTTTCCTTTGACTATATATATCGATCAAGATTAGTTTGTTTTGATGGTGGAGATAGGTTGCTCTAATCTCAAGGGGCTTAAATGAGATATTTTAAACACCTTTTTAGGTCCTAAGGGGACTAAATGATATTTGTTTAAGCACTTTAATTTAAGTTAAGTCAATTAAAAAAATTATTTTATTTAAAACTTAAGTGCTAATAGAGCCATGTGATTAGTCAGAATCACTCAAGACTCTTTGAATATTATTGTGAGTTAGGATATCTCATTTGAGACAATGATTAATCGAACCCTCCTTTGTTTAGTTGTTGTCCCTTTTAGTCCTTAGGGTCATGGGTCCCACTAGGACCACTTAGAGAGATATAGGCTTGTGTGAGTGATTTTAGTTTGATTAGATCAAGTGGGACTTACATGGTGGCCTAGTGACCATGCATCCACTCATGCATTGCCTCCATGTCATTTTGAAATGTAGGTTATTTAGATGTTTGTGCATCTCATGCCATACATATGGAGAGCCAAAGGGAAATGCAATAGGAAAAATTTGTGTTGCACATTTATCAAAAAAAATATTGGCTTATTTTTAGTGTGTTATCATCATGTTAATTTTTGAGAATAACATTTTAGTATCAAATCATGGTTAAAACACCAAGAGATCTTGGATCATTATTGGGTACCGATTCTTATATAGTGAACTAATGTGTGTACTTTTTGGTTGTTATGCCTCATTGAGGAGATAAGAACAATAAACATGAATATTTTTTTAGACTATGGACTCTTCAACCAAGTAAAAAATGCTTGGATTATTATTTTGGTCTCTACATCTGAGAGACCAATGCTAGGATTGTCAGACATCCACCCATCTAATTGAATAGATGAGGTTTAGTGAAGGCTTAAAACAAGTTTCTAACTAGGTGTAATGAAGTTAGATGGTCATGAGGGCCAAGTGACTATTAGCTCATGAGTGAGAGCTTGTGATCTAGATCAATGGGACTTTCCCATGATTGTTTTCATATGGATTTCACCTTGTAGGACTTATTAGATGAGTTATTTGATAGATTGATCTTGGTTATTAAGACCATGAAGATTGATCTCAGCTAGACATTAGAGTGTCTCATACATCTAGGGTCTAGAAGGGCCTTTCTAAGTTTAGAATCTATTTCTTGAAGTATCTATTTAGATAATACCATTGTGTTGAACCAATTGTGGTTTGGATGTGACCTTGTTGATAAGGACCCTTGAGAGGCATGTGATTTGGTTTTCCTTGTTGTTACTAAGGATAGAGTGTACCTTCCTGCTTATGGAACATCTTGAATGGATTGATGTATCCATAGTTTGAGTTCTTTGATAATAAGAAGATAAATTATTCATAGAGAAGTTTTGATTTATAGTGGTGGTACCTAGTTGGGTGGGTTGCCTAGGAGTGTTAATAGCCTTGATGTAAGATAATTCTCTTTTAGAGCTAGAGGTAAAAGTAGCCTTGAATGGGTGTACCTCCTCATTGTTAAACATGCTCATGATAAGAGTACATATTTACTTTTATAGCTTGTATACTAGTTTCCTAGAGATTATAGTTTAGCATTGATTATGATATTTGAACTTTTATGGGTGTCAATTATTTGATGTGACCCTTCTCTTTTTGTGTTTGCCATCACATATTTTTGATAGTATGTGTTATGTGAATGCATGAAAAATATAATGGCATGTAGTAGGATATCAGATGCTTGTTTTGGGCCATTAGTGCTTTGTTTTCATTACCATACCACACTCGTGTTTGGATTGTGAAGTTTGGATCATCCTTGAGTATGGTTTGATGAGTAATGAAATTGTTGCACACCTTTGACTCTTGGGAATTTATTGCCTAATAGGATTAATTCTATAGTGGTGTCATTTTATTAATCATCTAAGAGTGTCATTTGTACATTGACTCCTTGTATGAATTTTTTTCCCCTTCTTCACAAGTTATCCTTGATTATTATGTAGGTTGCTTGGAATGCCCATGTGAGTGTGTTTCATATTTGACCTAGAAGAGTTTAGTTATAGGGCACCACAATAGATATTGTTCACGCTTTGAGACCCTCAACCCCTGCTTTTGGGCTCCCTCAGAATCTATAACCTCTCCGGTCACACCCTCACTAATAGTTTGAGCTTTTGGTGTAGTGGCAACCAGTTAGTGTTAACAAATTAGCGACTCCACGAGGGAGGGGTTTGATTCCCGCCCTCAGTAGTCTCCCTCACCTCGTGGTCAAATAGTGTCCACCAGACCTCTCAGAGTGTCCAATATGGACCTCTCAGCTAGGGGGGATATTGTTGACGCTCTGAGACCCTCAACCCCTGCTTTTGGGTTCCCCCAAAATCTATAACCTCTCTAGTCTCACCCTCACTAACAGTTCAAGCTTTTGGTGTAGCGGCAATCAGTTAGTGTTAACAGATATGATACATGAGTCTTGGAAGTTGGGATATTGCTTTAAGGACCCTTTTGAGTTAGATCTTTGTGGTAGAATGAGTGTGTCCTTAAGGGAGAATCTATACCTTCTTCGAGTTGTTAAATAGTTAGTTAGACTGAGATCGGTGAGTGCTTGTTATGTACCATGTTAGGTAGGTGATACCTAGAATAGTTCATGAGTTCATGAACAAAGGTTCCTAAAACCTTTTCAATCACCTTAGATCGAGCACCCTTGGTGATACGTAGACATTTTATTTGATAATAAAATTTATGAGGGACCACTTGTGTCTTGCATTATGGGTATTGTGCAAGCATGTGATGTTTCTCGCCTAAGCAAGTGTACATCTACTAGTTGGGTTTTCTACCTTGTTGATGCCAAATATAGGGGAAGGGATCTCATAATACCCCTCGAGGATTGGTACCACCCTTATGTAGTGGGAATCCTCCTCATAGTAAAGGAGTGTAGTATTTTTTGATACTAACTTCTTTTATCTTAGGAATTTTTTCATGGATTGGTATTCCATACATTCCCTTGGTTTGGAATGAGGTGTTGTTTGACACATAGCCAACATTGAGATGAGTTGACACTCTTTCATAATCAAGTGACATAATTATAAGTCCATTGAGTGGATTATATCTTATATGATGCTAAATAAGTGTTATTTTTATTAGAGACTTGTTTATTTAGTGTTATTTCAACTATATTTATTGGCATTTGTAGAATGGTATCATTTGTTTCATGTTGGCTAGAGAAATTTTATAGATGGAACAATTTCATGCCTCCATGTGGTTTAATATTTTTTCTCTCCTATGTGGGGAAAATGTTGTGATATTTACCACTTATAGGTTGATAAAGTGTGTGGTTTTTTTGACAACTTGGAGTTTTGATGCATTCCTCATACCGCGTGAGGGAATTGAAAAAATTATGTTTCTAGTTATTGATATATTAGATCTTTACTCTCCACTTGTGGCCTTTAAGAGTTACACTATTTAGTATTATTGTATTTGAAATTATGAGCTTTCACCATGTGATGTGACAAACCTTAAATTTATTTTGGTTCTTGATTTAGATTTATAAATCGATTAGAATCATCATTTTATGGCTTTCCTTGCTATGGATTTTGAGGCTGTGTGGTCATTTATTATTTTAAAACATTATTGATTCTTGGAGTTCCTACTTTTATTTTTTATCTTTAGTTTCACCTTAATTATTCTTTAGATTATATTGGGCTGATTAACATTGATTTTGTTCTCCTTTATGGATTGAGTTGGGTTGTTTAGCTGTTTTGATATTTTTCCTTGATTAGATTGATAGATTTTCAACTTGTTTAAATGTGTTGTTTTGATAAGCCTTTTGTATGGCTTTTACCTTGAGCGAGTATGATAGTAGTGTTATCACCTAAATTTTCACCCTTGGAAGGTGGTTCAAGCCTTCATAATCTGGGGTAACATGGAGATAATCCTAGGCTATGGGTGGCTTAACATGTGGATTGAATCTCTAGATTATAGGGATAGATCCCCTTGATGTATCAATTAGGCTCACAACACTACACTATTAGCTTGTAAGGGAAAAGGGAGAGGGATAACATGAAAAAAAAACTAAGGAGGTGATACACCAAATCTTAAGACCACTAACACATATTGCATATGCATTATGACCTATAAGACTAAAATACATGCAATGCTTTCAACTTACACCTATCATATTAGTAATTTTTAGAGAGGTAAGGTAATTTACGATTATGAGGGAAGATTATTTCCACTTCTAATCCATAAATGACCCCTGATGACACTCTCTACAACCTGCAATAGTGATCTAAATTGCATGAAGGTAATAAGAACAAGACAATAAACCAACGTGAGTTGAATCTACACTTAATTTCATCAATCATTCAATTATTTACACTACATTTAGCCATGAAAGAATTCAAAATCAATTATATATTGATCAGATGCATTATAAAAGAGTAGGGCTTCACCATAATCATGGTGGAAGGATCCATATAATGGCCTTTAAGGAAGTATTTTTAGAAGAGAATGAGAAGGAAAGAGGAGGTATACATTGGAGAAGCCCATGAAAAGTGTCATTTATCATGAGGGTAGTTTTAATGTAAGAACTTGAGCAAGAATATTATCTTGAAAGTTCTGTTCAACATGTGTGCACTTGCTATATGATTTTCTTCTTCAAATTAGCATAGAAGATCATCATTATCTTCAATGACTCATCTTATGCTCTTGAAATTTCCACCATGCCTTGATTGGGAAGTTACACATGCACTTTAAGAGGTAATTACAAGTTCATACCTTGACACATGTCCACTTGACTCTCTTGATACCTTTCCATGCCATTTATTATCTTTAGAGGCTTTTCCAATGTCAATATATGCTAAATAAGTGACAATTAATCCATAAGGACTATTTTAGGCATTTAGAAACCTAAATATTATCTTGAGATATTCAATTTTGATGTTGCAATTACATATTATGTCTCTTTAGGATCTCAACCTTCTTATCATAGTCTTGTGAAGAATCCTTTACACAGGCATGCCATAGTTATTTTATTTGTAAAAAAGAGAAATAAGTTCATCTAGGTCTAATCTCTTATCTTAAAAACCACCAATTCACCATGAGAGATTTTTAATGGCTTTACGGAGGCCACTAGACCTCTTTGCAAGCCTACAAGGCCTTTTTAACTGATGTAGAGACCTTCACACACTCCAACCTATTGCATTTTGACATATAACCTATCTTTATAGGCTATTTCCTTGTGTTTACCACTCTACACATGCCACCAAAGGGATCTAGTAGATGCTCATGAGACTTATATAAGTTAGTATGATCATTTTAAGACCAAATAAATGCAATAGAACCCTTCAAATAACAAAACTCAGACATCGGGTTCTATAAAGGGTTTTAGGAGGGTTTAAGAGTGTTTATATTGTTTTACAATCATTCATAGAGTTAAGGCCTTGAAATTTATACTTAATACCATGAAGTTATAGGGCATCGTGATACCATTCTATTCTTAAGAGATTTTAGCACCATGTAAACTCTACTTGAAGTTTTGAGCTTAGAAATATAGCTTATCGACTTCTTCATAAGGTGACAAGAAAGTTTTTAGTGGTTTCACTTCTAAGGGATTATTCATATTAAATAATGTCTTGATCTATGGACTGATACCATAAGTTTGGATTGGGAGACCATTGACCAAATTTGACTTTTTAGTCAAATTAGGGCACCTATAGGTAAAAACTTGAGTTTATAGTTCTATAGGGGGTGTAATATCATGTCATAATTTTTTTCATAGGTCATTTGATGCCATTAAATGTGATATTAACCTTGGTCACTTGTTTCATTAGTCCATTTATCATTTTGAGTCATTTTAGGGGGTCAAATAGTGCATTTAATGCATTGTAAAATTTTCTTAGGAAATGTTCAAGTGTAAAAGGAGTTGTGTCACATGTCATGTGTCCTGGGAGGTTTGTAATAACTGTCACTAATTGAACATTGTTAGGTTACTCAGAAAAGGGTAGTTTTCTTGAAGACAAGAGTGAGTTTGGCACTTGTACAGCATCCTTGGAAGTGTGCCATGTGTTAAATGATCAATAAGTGTATCTTAATCTCCTTAAAATTCAATTATACATTTGTTTTTCTCTATAAATGTCATTTTGAGTCCAAAACAATTTAATCCCCTTCTTGTTCTTCTTGGTAGACTGAAGTGACTTGTAGGTTTTTTATCAGTACAGTCAATAAAAAGGGTTTTAGATTAAATGCCCTTGGGTGATTATTATACACTATGATACCTTAAAATACATTTAATAATTTTGATAAATGGTCAATGGTGCTTCATGAACCATCCATTTGAAGTTGATTGTGTAAATATGCTTGTCATTTTGTGCACCCTTCAGGTTTTGCTTTGGTTTGATTGATTTCATACAAACTAGTTACTCATATTTTATATAGACGATGTTGGATATGTATCCTTACAACTCCCATGATTTGTTTCATGTTTTGATGTGTTTTGATGAGAAAATAACCTCAAATTTGTAGACTAGTCTATTTTGGGTGCAATGGGCAATTTTCACCATTTTTAAGAACTCTATGCTTCTCCATGGCTTCAGAAGGTTATGTTAAGTTCATTTAAATGTTTTCAAAGTTTTATTTATTCCCCATTAACTTTTCATCTTCAGTCTCCAAGGTAATTATCATGGTTTTCAAGCTCATATGCCATACCAAACCATCATCAAACACCCTGTCTGCTCCATTCTAGATGTTGTCAAGAGGTTTTCACATTGGCAAGGATGTTTTTGATCTTATTTCAATATGTTCTTAATTAATTTAATGAAATTAAAGAATTTAAAAATTATTTTTACTATCCATATAACCTTTCATCCATCCTTGTTGCTCTATTTCACACCCATTTTCCTCACACAGCCAATAGTCACCTACAGGGGCCATTGTTGACATCATGTTGAGTATGATGATCTTGGTGAAGAGGTTTCAAGTTTGTTAAACATGAATAATGAATTTGGAGTGATGAAGTGGTTCATAATTCATGAGAGGTTAGATTATTGTGCATTATTCACACTTGTTTTACTATTTGCAGACCTGATAAAGTCTACCTATAGGGTTCATTGACAAAAAGTAGGGGTATTTGTGTATAGGTGTCAAACAAATAATGAAGCCTTATTAAAGCTATAGCATGTAAAAATGAGCCTAACATGCATGTTTGAAATGTTATAATTCTAGACTAGATTAAAAATCTCCCAAAAATGATGGCTATAGAATTTAGGCCATTTTCCCTAAAAAAGGAGAATAGAGGTCTAAGGCCTCTTGGTGAAATCCATATAACAAGGTCACAAGGTTGTTTGATGTATCCAATGACCTTATCTTGTAATATTTACATGGTTAAAAGGCTATGCTAAGTTTTAAGTTCAGAGTGTGAGTAGAAGATAGATATTTCAAGACATAAAGTTTCTCATGAAGATATTGTTTTCAAACAGGGACAACTATAGGTTAGACCTAAAGGAGGAGCTCTAGCATCCAAGTTTGAAGATTAAGTATATCCCTATGCTTGAAATATTCAACCAAGTGAAAGGACACATCAAGGAATAAAAAGAAAACCAAAGAGGGGATAAACATTGTATTTTACTTCCCAAAGCATTCTCAGTCTGTACACACTGTGCAAACAGAGACCTACACTAGGGTCTTAAGGCCAAGAGTTTTCTCAGTCTAAGCAAAGAAGCACATTTTATGTTTCCTAGGAGCATGAAAATGAGGCCAAGGTGTGTGAAAATGTTTTGTGACATAAAGGTAAGTTCAAGTAAGTCTTTCCATCATAAACATCTCATTCAAACCCAATAAGCACCTATAAATAGAACTTACAGCCAAGGGTGTCTCAGTCCAATAGGGTATGAGACAGTGACCCCAATCTTAATGCCTTTTTGATGTTTTTAGATCCTAATAAGGTGATTTGTGAATCAAGAAAATATTTCATGAATAGGAGGGAGTCAGGAGAAGTATTTTAGCATCTTGACCATGTTGGGTGAATATTTTGTCACCAGCTAACTGATGAGAAAAATAGGTCTCTTCAACCACAGCATAGGGAGATTGGTCGGCTAGATGTGCAAGTTTACTACATCGAAAGGGGACAAATCTCTCCTCTCATCAAGGGGAGGTTCGCTGTAAATATGTAGTAGCTATATACTATATATATAAGTAGAAAATAACACTCAGGGGTAGGATAAACCATCCATCTCTCTTTTTTCAAAGATGATGTTAACAAACAGAGGAGAAAATCTTGGTGAAAATGTTGAAGGCACTTCTCTTTTTTCAAAAATGATCTTGCAGGAAATAGCAGGAGTTCTTTCAGGTAGTGATAAGTAATTGGTAATCAAAGGCGTAGTAACCAGCAGACTGAGATGTAGCATAAAGTCTCCACCTTGACTACCTAAGAGTGAGATACGAAGGATAATGAGGGCACAAAGTCATCCCAAGGTCCTTTACACAAAAATAGAATATGAAGGATAATGAGGGCACAAAGTTGTCCCAAGATCCTTTACACAAGAATAGAAACAAAACACACTAAAGACAATTGTGGCAGCACAAAGTCTCTCCACAGTCGGCTTCAGGACACCTTCCTGATTACTTTCACTAATTTTGCTTATTTAATTAAATGGACAAAAAAATATTAAGGAAACAGACAAGAAAATTTTCCCCAACAACCAAGCTATTCCAGAACAAAGTCTAAAAAGTCACTTGTTTTTTTATTCAAATAACGAAATATGATCAACAATTTGAGCTCAAAGTCTCAGTAATGCCTTTCAATTTGGGTAGAGTTTTGTTTTTGATAACAGAGAGAGATCTCCCTAAAACAATAAGAGAGAGTCCAATATATAGTGCTCCAAGAAAGACTTGGGCACTTTGTTTCACAAAAATGGCCTACGATGCATTCAATGCCTTTAATGCATTTTAAATTCTATCCATGGGCTATGCTGGAATCAAGCATTAGTTTTTAATATGGGTTGCCTAATTTGTTTCTTGATGTGTGCACAGTTGTTCACTCTACTCTGCAAAAAAATAGGCCACACCATTGAATGTTCATGCTCTTTGATGTCCACCTGGTGGACTGCTTTACCTTCTAGAAACATATCCCATGCGCAAATATTTTTGATCTTTATCCATCGTTCCCCCTTTCCTTGTTGTATTTCATATTTTTTTTATTCCTTTGGTTCTTCCTCTCGGTAGTTATTTCTTTCACCCTGAAGATCTTTGAATGCATTCAGGTCCATGCTTAAGCCTGTAAAGATCAACAACTATTTCATTTCCACAAATTTGATGTGTTCGGGTCCATCATTGTTCAAAAGCTAACGACTAGTTGACTGTCCCTAATTTGATGGATGTGGGTCCGTCATCCTCCTTAGCAATTCCTTTGTGTCTTTCTCACTTGCTTTGGCAGCTTTTTGCTAATCTTAACAAATGACACATGGTGCCTTCCACTGTGAAATAGGTGAGGACACTTGGTAGCATCCGCTTAACTTATAGAAGCTCTAGACCCCTTTTGAGAGTCCTACAAAAAATGACATGTGGTGGCTTCTGTCGAAGCTCTTAGAAACACTGTAGAAACATTCAGGACTCTTTTGGATCCACGTAGATGCAGACACTTATCGCACTCTACTTGACCTTATCACCTCACCTGGGGCCCACCACAGTCCTTACAAAACAAAAGGAAGAAACTACAGATGTTGACACTTGGCGGCTTTCGCTGAGTTATAATGGAACATGTGGCACATTCTGTAGCTTTGAAACTTATTAAAAATTATGTCTTAATAGATGACACTTGGCAGCTTCTGCTTTGACTTTATAAGGGACACATGGCAGCTTCCACTACATTTTGAGGTTTGATCTTTCTTGGAGGGAACTTTCCTTTCAGGGTCTTGAAAGACGGTTCATTTTTTGAGTGTCGAGTGTCCCCCGTGAGGATACCTACCCTTTGGGATCTTCCAGGCGGCCTTCGGGCTTTAATTCCTTCAGACAAAATGTCTGAAGGAATTCCTTTAGATAAATTATCTGAAGGAAATCTTTCCTTCGCTTTGTCTTTTTCTATCAGGCATTTTTCCATGGGCTTTTCTCTTCAGTCGAGCTTATTTCCTTTAGACTTTTTGTCTGAAGGAAATGGTCCTTAACAACTTTACCAAGAGAACTTTTCCAAAGGAATTCCCTGTTCACTTTTGCTCGCTACCCTCTGTAAGGGCACTTGGCTTGGTTCATTTCCCTTTGTACTTGGCTTTGGGGCACTCCCTTGAACCTATCAATTGAACTGACCGATTAAACTGACTTTGGTTCAATGATTCAATGGTTTAATCTTGTGTTTGAAGCCATCTTTTTTTCTAAGTCATTTGATCACTCGAACAAAATGCGTTAAACCAACTGCTCATTGAGCCTTTGAACCCATTAAACCTTTGAACCAAAATGGTTCAATGGTTCAATGGTTCAACAATTCAATGGTTCAAGACTTATTTTCTTTGATAAGTTTTTTGAAGCCGTTGAACCTTGAAGCGATTAAACTTGTTGAACTTTTACTGATGTCATTGAACCTTTGAACTTTTGCAGACGTCATTGAACCTTTGAACCCGTTGAACCTCTTGGAAGAAGGGTTCAGTGGTTCAATGATTCAATGGTTCAATCCTTTGTTTGAAGCTTGCCAATGAACATTTTTAGTTGAATCGAAGCATTGAACCAACCTTGAAAAATGATTAAGTGTTTTGAGAGCTTGTTTCCTTCCTACAGAGTCCATAGATTTTAATTTGTAGAGTCCATAGAAATGAACCTATAGAGTCCATAAAAATGAGTTCATAGAACTAGCAAAGTCTATAGAACTAAGTCCGTAGATTCAAGCCTACAGAGTCTATAGAACAGAGTCCATAGATTCAAGCCTACAGAGTCCGTAGATTCAAGCTTGTAGAGTTTGTAGAAATCTGAAAAATCTTGAATAATGAAGAATTTGAATGCTCAAAACAATTTTTGAAAAGGGAAAAGAGGTTTTTGGTCTGTTGAACTAGAATAGTTCATATGTTGTCCCAAAAATGAGCTAACATTTTCAAGGACAATAGTTGGCTCCAGTTGGGGAACTTCCTTTAGTTGAAAACTTGGAACAGCTAAGGGGAGTAGAAACTATAATATCTAGTGCTTTGAAGTGTGTCATTGGGCTATGGAGTCATGCTACCCAAAAAGAAAGGCTCCAAAAAATGAAAACAAACAACACAAAATAGAACTAAAGACTATATAAATATACATATGTACAGGTGAACTTATCTGATACTTCAAGAATTAAAGTGATTCAGATGTTGCCCATTGTGAGATAATGAAAATAGTGTTTCATCCTAATAAATTAGCAAGAAACCATTTTTTCCTCAGAATCGGTGATGGGTGAATGGAACTCTCCACCAGGAATCACATTTTTTGTGCATTCTTTTTGGTTCTCTCTTCTTACCCCATGGCAAGACGTGGTCTCCAATTTGAAAACCATAACTCCTTGCTCTCTTGGTGAAGAGTTCCTTTTGCTGACTTTAGAGCGCAGAAGTATGGTCCACTACCATAGCTTGATGTTCTTCCAGTCCAATCTAGAATCAGTTCAACATCTCCTTTGGCATGAAGGAGTTTGACATCTTCATCCTGAGCAGCCTTTAATCCAGGCAGCAATGATTCATACTCAGTAGTGTTGTTGGCATTGTTGAATTGCAACTCGTATGAAGAAGGAACAATATCTCCTTGAGGAGATATCAACCCAATCCTAGCTCTAGCATCGACAGAAGAATTGCTGCCATCAAATTCTAGGATCCAAACATCATCAAAAACTAATCTTCTTTCAGATTTCTCTTCATTAGAGATGGAAGATCCTTTTTCATTTGTACTACGTCTTACCAATTCTTCTGATGTCTTATTTGAATCCATCTTTGGATCTCCACCTTCAGGACTTTCATTAGCTGAAACCTGAACATCCTCTATGGATAAGAAGTAATTACCCCTGCCTGAAGACTCAAACAAAATTTGAGCTGCAGGGGCTGATGTCTGAGTGACAACATATTTTGATTCCTTTTTAGGAAGTAGCCTCTACATGATGCCTTTAATAGGGATCCTCATTTCAGATAGGTCCATGCTCAACTCACCGCTCACATCCTTGCAAGAATTTCATTCCAGAAGAATGTCGTATGAGGCTGGAACATCAGCCACTAGGATTGTCATCTTGATTCTTTTGTCTGGGAATGCTGAAAATGCAAATTTGGCATCCTTGATTTGTCTGAATAGAGGTACTTGTTTGTTCTCTATGGAGAAACATCTCCCAAAAGTTTTGGTCAGTGTGAGTCCAAGATATTCTACCACTTTGGCTGGCATGATGTTGTCAGATGCACCTGAGTCTATGATGCAATTACTCAGTTTGTGACCATTTATCAACAAGGAAACATAGAAAGGCTCTATTTTTCTAAGGGCAGTAGGAGGAGTAATGACAAGATTGTTTGGGATGGGCATGTTCCTTGGGGTATCATGAGTTACATTCCTAATCTCTTGTCCTACAGGGACAACTCTATTCTTCACACAGTCCACCAACCTATCCAACTGCTCAAGGTTGGCTTGTAGGAATTTAAATTCAATCATTTGAATTTTGGTTTTCTTGACATGGTCAATTATGTCAAATGACTGAAATGGACTAGGAAGAGAGGATAGGAGTTCATCCTTTTGGTTTTTGGGAGGGGGAGGACTAATTTGCGAAGTTGAAATAGAAGGTGCAGAGATGTTTGATGTACTTACCTTTCCTGTAATCACCGGGTCCTTTGGCTAGAAAGGTAGAGTGGTTCCCCGCTTAGCAATTGAAATTGTTGGTTGAGGTCACTCCTCTATTCTTTCTTTATCAACTTGTTGGGCTGACTGAATCTTGGATTGGGTGAACACTGCATATGATCCCTCATCTGATTTATCTTCACTTTTGTCATCTTGATAATTTAGGAAACCAATGTTGGAGTCACTAGCTAATTCTTCATCTTCCTCAGTAAAGAGATTAGCATCATTTTCTTGCTCAAACTCAAGTTGGAAAGAGAAATCATGTTCAGTTTCTAGATATCCAACTACTGAGTTGGTTAGAAGTGCTTCAAGGGCAAGGTTCCTCTGTGGGGGAGGAAGATGATTTGGCTGCCCTTGATTCCTGGCAGCATTGCCTTGATATGGCTAATTCTAAAATGTCCTCCTTAGCATATCCTAATTAGGAGGATTAGACATACCTTGGGCCATTTGCCTTTTCAAGGCTAGCAGTTCATTTGCTAGCTTTTGCACCATTTGATCCATGGTGGCTATAGATGAATTCTCAAAAGATGAAGAAGATTTTCCTCTGATAGGATCTCTCCTTATCTTTCCTACCATGATAAGGCCATCTTCTACCTCAGTAGCCAAATATCGAGCAGCAGCAAGGTCTATGTGGCCAGCATGTCTCAGCAAAAAACTCACTTTAAGTAGTTGTGAGTTGATGAAGAAGCACTTAAGGTTCTCAGGTGTTGGCTGAGCAATGATAGTGTTATCCCCGAAAAATGCAAGTCATTTTTGGGACAACCTACAGACCAAAATTTCTCTCTTCCCTTCTAAAAATTTGTTATGAGCTTTCAAATTCCTCAGTTTTAAGCTTTTTCCGTAAAGGGGATTCACTGGTTCAACATTGGTTCAAAAGCTCAAAAGCGGCCTCAGTCAAAGGAAAAGTAGCAAACAGGTGGTTCAATGGATGGTTCAACCAAGGAGTGTGAAAGTGATTGAACCAGGAAGCGATAAAACAAAGAGACTAGAATGAACCAATGAATTGATGAACTTTCAGTGGTTCAACGGGTTCAAATTTCAACATGGTTCAAGCAACAGTCAACCAATGACATCCCTATGGACGTCAAATTTAACATAAGGGAATATCCGTTGAAATTCAAATAAAGCGCAAAACTCAAAGCAAAGAACAAGCGACTGGCTGGAAAGATAGCCCGATAGCTCGAATTGCAGCAGGAAGAGAAAAGCCCACAGAAAAGTGCCCGATGGAAGAAGACAAAGTGTAGCGAATATGACAAGTGTTTGTGTTCATGTTCTCCTTTTGAGTTGCTCGAAAAAAATGTGTCGTGGACTTCATTTTCTGTGAGTTTCTAATGAATTACATAACAGTGGAACTTGCCACTTGTCAAAGACGCAGAAAGGACCCCCCAAAGACATAGGCAAGAAGGGCTATAAAGAGCGAAGAAGCGCTTAAGCAGTGAAGAGAGGAGCAAGACCGAAGGATCAGAAATATCTTCAAAAGAGTTATTTCCAAGTAGGTGAAACAGTAGATCGAGTAGACTTCTGAGCACACCAAACCAAGGACACGGCCTATTTTCTTCCCTAAAGTAAAGACGAATGGATAGTTGCACAGACATCAGAGGGGACAGACCAGATGATCCAAACTTGAGAGAAGACATATGGGATGAAATGGCATGCCATAGTTAAGATAGCTTCCATGTTTTTAATGCAGTCCTTTGATAAACCTGAAAATGCCTTCAAGGCATTAAATGCACGGTATGGGCCGACATATTGAAAACAAGCGCCCAAGTCTTTCTTGAGGGCTATATATTGTAATCTCTCATTTGTTGTAGAAGGGGACTTCTCATTTTTACAAGAATGAAACTCTGCACATTTTGAAAGAAGAAGACTGAGACTTTGAGCTCAAGTTGTAATTTCATTTTCCTTGTTATTTGAATAAGAAAGCAGGTTTTTCCAGACTTTGTGTTGTTCTGACTTGTGTCATCTGAAGGTGTCCTTATTCATTTAATTTGGTGCACAGAATTAGTAAAGGTAACAAAGAAGTGTCCTGAAACCAATTGTAAAAAGACTTTGTGCTTTCACAATTGATTTTAGTCAGTGTTTTTCCTTTCCTTTTTTGTGTTGAGGATTCTGGGGTGACTTTGTGCCCCCATTATCCTTTGTGATATACTCTTTGGGAAGTCGAGGTGGAGACTTTGCACTACACATCAGGCTGTTGGTTACCCTATTACCGATTACTTACTACCAGAAAGAGTCTTGTTGTTTGCAAGAACAAGCACTTCTAAAAGAAGAGAAGTGCCTTCTATTGCCTCACCAAGATTTCTACTATTTAGGAAGGAATCTGGCTCTTGGCTGAAAGTTGCTTCTGAAAGAAGAGGAGCACCTTCCCCATCACCCAGTATTTCTCTTCTATTTGTTAGCATCATCTCTGAAAGAAGAGAGATGGATGGTTTGTCCTACCCCCTGTGTCTTACTTTTTGCATATATATATATATATATATATATATATATATATATATATATATATATTATAGCCTCCTGCATCTCTTGCATACCTATAGGAAACCTCCCCTTGATGAGAGGAGAGATTTGTCTCCTACTAATGCAGTAAACCTACACATCTGGTTGATTGATCTCCCTATGCTGTGGTGATAGGAACTATTTTGGTCACCAATTAGCTGGCTGACAAAATATTCACCCAACAGATAAGAATCTGATTCCTAAGCTTGTAAAACTTAGCAATGAAATTCCTCATTGGTACATGAGGCTCCTTCTTTATTTGTGTGAATTGAGCCAGTAGGGCATGTGCATCTTTTACAGGGTTGAATCTAGCTTCAAATTTGGCTTTGAGAGTGTTCCAGTCAGTCACAGTCAAGGCCTGCAGATGAGAGAACTAGTCTGCAGCAACACCTTGTAGTGTTTCCATGAAAATCCTGACTACCACGTCTTCAAATTCCACTCCTATTATGCCATAGGCTATGCTGAAGGCTGCAATGTGTTCATCAAGGTGAACTCTTCCATCCCCAAATAATTTGGGGAAATTCTTTCTTGAGTTGCGTGGAAGTTCATGCAGGGGTGGAGTCAAATTGAGTGGGCCAAAAGAGTTACCCCAAGGGCCTTGAACTGCCATAGTATGACTATGGAAAGGTGGAATAAAAAATCTCAGAGGGGTAAGTATTGACAAAGCTTTATTAATAGTAGAAATAGAGGCTTTGCCCGGTAATGGAGACTTGACTTTAGTAAGAGGAAAGCTCCTAGTTCATTGGAGGCGAGATGGTGAAGGAAATAGATCAAAATTATTTTACTATACCAACTCGAATACAGGGTCAACAATACCTTTAGCCCTTTGGATTCGTGTATACCGTGGATCTGCCAGAGTGTAAAAATAAAAATGGAAAAGAACTGGCACTGCTTTAGCTTAAAGCTTGAGGCTTCAAACTGCACTTTCTTCCCCAATTGGCGTGGATGTGGAGGGAGATGGTAAGGCTATAATGATAATGGATAAGACACAGAATGTAGTTTCCAGAGTCTATAATGGATAAGGGTAGGGATTGATTCAATCTAAAACTTGAGGCTTCAGATTGCACGTTCATCCCCAGCAGAGTCGCTAAAAATTGTTGGGTGAATATTTTGTCACCAGCTAACTGATGAGCAAAATAAGTCTCTTCAACCACAGCATAGGGAGATTGGTCAGCTAGATGTGTAGGTTTACTACATCGAAAGGGGACAAATCTCTCCTCTCATCAAGGAGAGGTTCCATGTAAATATGCAGGAGCTATATACTATATATATAATCAGAAAATAACACTCAGGGGTAGGATAAACCATCCATCTCTCTTTTTTTAGAGATGATGTTAATAAATAGAGGAGAAAATCTTGGTGAAAATGTTGAAGGCACTTCTCTTCTTTTAGAAGTGATCTTGCAGGAAACAGCAAGAGTTATTTCATGTAGTGACAAGTAATTGGTAATCAAAGGCATAGTAACTAGTAGACTGAGATGTAGCATTAAGTCTCCACCTCGACTACCCAAGAGTGAGATACGAAGGACAATGAGGGCACAAAGTCATCATAAGGTCCTTTACACAGAAATAGAATACAAAAAATAATGAGGGCACAAAGTCATCCCAAGATCCTTTACACAGGAATAGAAAGAAAACACACTAAAGACAATTGTGGTAGCACAAAGTCTCTCCACAGTCGGCTTCAGGACACCTTCTTGATTACTTTCACTAATTCTGCTTATTTAATTAAATGGACAAAAAACATATTAAGGAAACATACATAAGAAAAATTTCCCCAACAACCAAGCTATTTTAGCACAAAGTCTAAAAAGTCACTTGTTTTCTTATTCAAATAACAAAATATGATCAACAATCTAAGCTCAAAGTCTCAATAATGCCTTTCAATTTGGGCAGAGTTTTGTTTTTGATAAGAAAGAGAGATCTCCCTAAAATAATAAGAGAGAGTCCAATATATAGTGCTCCAAGAAAGACTTGGGTGCTTTGTTTCACAAAAATGGCTTATGATGCATTCGGTGTCTTCAATGCATTTTAAATTTTGTCCATGGGCTATGCTAGAATCGAGCATTGGTTTTTAATATGGGCCACCTGATGTGGTTCCTAATGTGTGCACAGTTGTTCACTCTACTCAATGTAGAAAAATAGGCCGTGCCATTGAATGTTCACGCTCTCTAATGTCCACCTGGTGGACTGCTTCACCTTCTAGAAACATATCCCATGCATAGATATTTCTAATCTTTATTGATCGTTCCCCCTTTCCTTATTGTATTTCATCCTTTTCTAATTCCTTTGGTTCTTCCTCTCAGTGGTTCTTCCTTTCACCCTAAAGATCTTTAAATGCATTCGGGTCTGTGCTTAAGCCTGTAAAGATCAACAGTTGTTTCATTGCTCAAAATTTGACGTGTTCAGGTCCGTCATCATTTAAAAGCTAACAGCTAGTTGATTGTCCCTAATTTTATAGCTGTGGGTCTATCATCTGCCTTAGCAATTCCTTCGTATCTTTCCCACCTTCTTTGGCCACTTTCCACTGATCTTAATAAATGACACATGGCACTTTCTACTGTGAAATAGGCAAGGACACTTGGCAGCATCCGCTTAACTTATAGAATCTCTAGACCCCTTTTGAGAGTCCTGTAGAAGATGACGCGTGGCGGCTTCCGTCAAGCTCCTAGAAACACTGTAGAAACATTTAGGACTCTTTTGGATCCACGCAGATGTAGACACTTGTTGCGCTCTACTTTACCTTAACACCTCACTCAGGGCCCACCACAGTCCTTATGAAACAAAAGGAAGAAATTGTGGATGTTGACACTTGGTAGCTTCTACTGAGTTATAACGGAACACGTGGCACGTTCCACAGCTTTGAAACTTATTAGAAACTGTGTCCCAATAGACGACACTTGGCAGCTTCTGCTTTGACTTTATAATGGACACATGGCAGCTTCTGCTGCACTTTGAGGTTTGATCTTTCTCAGAGGGAACTTGCCTTTCAGGGTCTTGAAAGACAGTTCATTTTTTGAGTGTCGAGTGTCCCCCACGAGGGTACCTACCCTTTGGGATCTTTTGGGCAGCCTTTGGGCTTTAATTCCTTCAGATAAAATGTCTGAAAGAATTCCTTTAGACAATTTGTCTGAAGGAAATCTTTCTTTCACTTTGTCTTTTTCCATCGGGCATTTTTCTACTAGCTTTTCTCTTCAGTCAGTCTTATTTCCTTCAAACAAAAGTCTGAAGGAATTCCTTCAAACTTTTTGTCTGAAGGAAATGGTCCTTAACAACTTTGTCGTAGGAACTTTTCTGAAGGAATTCCCTATTCACTTTTGCTTGTTACCCTCTGCAAGGGCACTTGGCTTGGTTCATTGCCCTCCGCAAGGGTACTTGGCTTTGGGGCACTCCCTTGAACTTGTCGATTGAACTGGCCGATTGAACCAACTTTGGTTCAACGGTTCAATCTAGCGTTTGAAGCCATCTTTTTGTCTAAGTCTTTTGATCGCTCAAATAAAACGCGTTGAACCAACCACTCATTGAACCTTTGAACCATTAAACCCATTAAACCTTTGAACCAAAATGGTTCAATGATTCAATGGTTCAAGCTTTCTTTTCTTTGATAAGTGTTTTAAAGCTATTAAACCCTGAAGCGGTTGAACTTGCTGAACTTTTGCTAACGTCATTAAACCTTTGAACCTGTTGAACCTTTTGGAAGCGGAGTTCAGTGGTTCAATGATTCAATGGTTCAATCCTTTGTTTGAAGCTTGCCAATGAACCTTTTTAGTTGAACCGAAGTGTTGAACTAACCTTGAAAAATGCTTAAGTGTTCTGAGAGCTTGTTTCTTTCCTGCAGAGTCCATAGATTTGAATCGTAGAGTCCATAGAAACGAACCTGCAGAGTCCATAGAAATGAGTTCATAGAACTGGTAGACTCTGTTGAACTAAGTCCATAGATTCAAGCCTAAAGATTTTGTAGAATAGAGTCCATAGATTCAATCCTACAGAGTCCATAGATTCAAGCCTGTAGAGTCCATAGATTCAAGCCTGCAGAGTCCGTATAAATCTGAAAAAGCTTGAATAGTGAAGAATTTGAATGCTCAGAACAATTTTTGAAAAGGGAAGAGAGGATTTGGTCTGTTGAACCAGAATAGTTCATATGTTGTCCCAAAAATGAGCTAACATTTTCAGGGACAACAGACCAGACCTTTTGAGGAGATAAACACCTATAAGGATCTAGGAGAGCATGGTTGTCTCAGTCAACAAGAAAGAGGCTAGTATGAGCATGTAAGTTAATTATAAGATACTTAGATTATTTTGTAGAAGGTGAGGTTGTGTGAATTTATGATGTTTCAAATGAGTGTTATAAACATAATGACCATCTCATTTGAGGACATACATACCTAAAAATAGGGGTCTCAGTCTAACTACAACAAGGTACCCAGTTTGGACCAAAAGTTGCATATGAGGCCCCAAGAAGGAGTTTGGGTGTTAAAAAAAGTCATGATAACTTCCATGAGGATTATTATGACCTAAATGTTTCTATAAATAATTTAAATCAAGCATAATCAGACCTCATGGGGCTCTAATGCAACTTATAGCCAGGTCAAGAATGGATACAGGCAGTGGACTGAGAAATGAGGTATGAAAGGTTGCCAAGGCATAAGAATGATCTAAAATGATCCAAGAAAGTATAGTGTGATTAAAAAGAACTTAATATAGGTTCAAAATCATATTTACAAACCTAAACCAATCATAGTCACCTACAGGTGTTACATTTTAAGGAAACATAGTCTTGTTGGAACACAAGCCTAAGAACTCAAGTTATTAAGGAGTATGTAAGGAGTAAGGACCTTAACCAGACCTAAGACACTTCCATCATGATATCCATAACTTAAATAGGCTCCTATAACATTAAAATCAAGTAGGGAAATGAGTTAATCATGAAAAACATAGTCATTATGAAGGACCCCTGCATGTAGTCCATCTTTTCTACAAGTCTGCTTGGAGATTTTGAGGAGTTAAGAGGTCCATTAACCTATTCAGGGGAAAAATTTTTGTGTATAATGTCTATGTGAGTTGAGGAATCTCCTCAACAAATCATTTATTCTGATCAAATAGGGGAAGTTCCCCATGTTTTGTCTCAGATAGGGGACCCTTCCTCATACATAAACCCTAGCAAATTTGAGAGAAAATGATGAAAGTTGAAGCCAGAAGCTTGGAGGACCTTGTGTGAAGGATGGAGAAGTTTTAATACACTTATACAAACATGTGAAACCAAGAATTATGTGTTGAAACCAAGTAAAATGGTCTAGACTCATAGGTTTATAGGTAGGCCTATTAGACCTTGAAGGGACCTAATGCCAAATGGGGTAGTCAATCTCTTTTCTCACCTTGTTTAATATTTCTAAAGAATTGGAACATTTTAATAAGGTTATGAATCATTTAAATGCAATTAAAACCAAATGGAATATTCCAAAGCATAAAGTTGTAGCCAAGGCTATAAGGAATGGTGAACCATATTACCAAATAAGAGGTCAACTTCTTTCCCAACCTCATGAGAGAAATCTATATTGATGAAACATGTTTTAGGGGTCATAATTCATGTTTAAAGGCTATTGGAACATAGGGAAAGTTATCAAAAGTCATCTAGAGCTCTAAGGTGTAATTACGACTCTTGGGCATGGATAAATCTAGTGGCCAAATGAGGAGCCAATCAAATTTATGGAATGAGCTATGAATTTAAACATGATGGAGAATGTTTATGAAGCTAATAAAGAGGTTTCCAAGATATTTTCATGCATATAAAACCAATGAAGGCCATTTTGGACTCAAAGATAACTCAAACTTGTGCAAAATAGTGAACATAAGCTCGATAAGACATCTTTAGAAGCTCGTATCTTTCATGAAGCTTTGTATGGGGCACAAAGGAGTTTAGGAAAGTTATAAGGGTCCCCTAAGATAAATTTTATGGAATTTATTGGCAACTTAGACATCTAAGTTTTATGAACAATCCTTAAGACCTAAAATAGGTCTAACACACTTGCAAAACCCTTGAAAGAACCAGTTTTGGAAAATGGAGTTGGATATGCCATCTAAGGACATAGTTTGACCATAATAGACGTTAGAACTTATAGAGGACTCCCCTAGGATACTTCACATCATGATTAGTTGTATAGAATTGTACGTATGGGTGCATAAACATTTATTCTCACTATTTTATGTGTTTTACATGATACACGAGGTGTTAAGAGATGAAACCAAGTTTGGGAGAAATATTGGAACTTAATATAACTCTAAATATTCATTTAATATCTTGAAATAACTTATAAGTTCTCCAACTAGGTCCTTCAACTCAGCCAGTCAAAATTGGCCTAATGCACAAGCTAGTGAGAGGGGTGAAAAGCTTCACTTGAACTAATTTTAAATATTTTTTTATGATTCTAAGACAATAGAGGGCCTTAAAAATTGTAATTAACTTCCTCCCATGTATTTTCATGATCAAATAAATCCAATTTGGAAGCCAAGTCTGCTAGGTGCATGAGAAGGAGGTTTCCTAGAGTGCACGTGATGATGTCTCTCTTACAGGTGATTCTAGAAGACCAAGCATGAAACCAATGAATGGAGAAGAATTTTTTGAGATCCTCCCCTTCCATTCAAATCATTAGACCTTCCCCTGATTAGTTAAAATTCACTCAAATAGACTTAATCATGAAGGTAATTTTATATGCAAAAAAAAGCATTTTAGGCCACTTTACATAACTTTTATGACTTGGGTTGACACTTATTGCTCCTAAACTTGCATGGTTCAACCCATATCCTCTTACCATGCATGTATAACTATTATTATTAGCTTGATAAGTGTCCTTGTGACCCTCTCTCTCTCTCTCTCTCTCTCTCTCTCTCTCTCTCTCTCTCTCTCTCTCTCTCTCTCTCTCTCTCTCTCTCTCTCTCTCTCTCTCTCTCTCTCTCTCTCTCTAAGAGTTGGTCATTTTAGCATTTTATGGGATGATCCACCTGAGTATGGTGAATACCTACTCATTTGTATACCTATTGATCAATAAAATGACTAATTTTTACCTCTTCATGATTATTCATAAGTGTGTTCCACTTGAATGATGAATCTTGTTTAGTGAATACTATGGATTCCTAGCATGTGGTCTCATTCTTTTACCTTGTTTGCAGTTAGAAAACTTCTTCTTGCAAGGCATGTGAAGTGTTTTAGGGGATGTGAAATGTTGAGTTAGTTAGTATTTTAATTAGTGCCATTAACATCCTCTTTTCTAGTCCTCCTAGCTTTACACATTCATCCATGACCTCATAATGTAAGATTGATGTGAGAAGATGAAAATTGAAGGAGTGTACTTTTAGTTTGTTTTTTGGTCTCAAGTGTAGAATACAATTGGTTGGAAGTCATCAAATTGATTTGGTGTATCACCTCCTTAGTTTATATTTGCTTTCATTTATCTCTCTCCCTTTTCACCCCCTAATGTTAGTTGTAGGTTCAATCCTAAGTGGTACATAAAGGGAGCTAGCCTTATCTAGAGACTCACCTCATTCCTTAGGCTACCCACAAGCCTAGAGGTGATTCCATTGTGCCACTTAGATGAGGATAGATTTGAATCTCCTAAAAGGGTGCACATCCAAGTGAAAATAGATACCCTATTCAACACCTTCAAACCCCATTTTCCATCATGCATTTTCTCAGGGGAGTTCACAAGTGGAGAAGAGAGCCTTATCGAGCAATATATGTCTGCGAATGAACTCAAGAGAGGTTTATTTAGAAAAATAAGACATAAGGTGTTTTATATAGGTTTCAATACCTATTTTAGGTTTGTGAAATATCTCCTAAGGTGTACAGGTGGTCCCTTTCACTACTTCACTCCTTAAACTCATTGTAGCATGCATTAGCTCATTGTTAGGGTTAACAAACAATCATGTAATAATGAACCTAATAGCCTATCTTGGGCATTTTATCCTCATTTAAATGAGTCTAAAATTTTATGGAGATATATTCCACTATCCCCCTTATGACACCAATTCCCCACATCTCAACTCATTCCAAACTTGCATGTCTCTTCACGCTTTATATGTAGATATAGATACTCATTTAGGCTTCTTGGTTACATCTTTGAAAGTAAGTCTTCCTCAGTTTATCTCTTGGAATCTTGGTGATATTTTTAAGTATTATAATGTTCATTGATACTTTACTTGGCCTCCCGCATTTTTCACCAACCTCCCATTCAATGCAAAATACACCTACTTCTTACTCATATTAATGACTTCAATGTGAATGTCTTCTTTGAGTTGTTTGTCTGCAGGCTACTCTTGAGGTCTTGGATGTGAAGAAGAGGTATTTAAATTTTTTGTTAACTTAGATATAAATATAAATAACTTCAAGAGGCATTAGATCCATTACCCTAACTAGAAACATCAACCCAATTCCATACTTGAGCTCTTGTAACTAGGTCTCTTAACCAAAAGAGCTTACAATCTATTACCTACAACATGACTGTATGGGAAACCAAAAGAAGTTTTGAAAACTAATTGAATGGTCCTTGGAGTTCACCAATGTTCCATTTATGATATATAACTTCTCAAACCTCTTAAATCTCAAACTCAATCATATAATACCCATTCTCTCTTCTTAGAAAATGCAAGCCTATAGGTGTACTTTTTAGGCCCTTTTTGAAGTGAGTTGACCATTGGATTATCATATTATATTATGGTGAGAGATTTTCCATTCAAAGGAGTTTTACACATTTTATTTTCATGCATGAAAAAAAATCCTTTACCTATAAACCTGAACTTAATCTTGTCACTTCTTCATTATGCTCATATCTACAACTTCATCATGATTAGGCTTGTAGGATGCTCATGGGGTCTCTTACAACAAGAATCTGATGTTTGATTTATTATAAGGGGATCTAAGAAGCTTGGAAAAATTGAGAAATGTATTATACACTTTTATTATAATCTCATACCTCATCTTTCCTTTAAGACCTGCCTCTAGTAACATGCATATAAACATGTAGGTTTGACAATCACCTTACTTCATTTTCCATCCCTTAGTTTAGTGTAAGAAAGGAAATTTGAGAGTGAAAATGGATTGATGATCATGGGGAAGGTGTGTGAGTTTAGTACACTAGTGGACCATATTTTTTGGCTTGTTTGCAAGCTTTTATAAGTGATAACTCCATAGATTTATCAAAAATCTCCATTCTTAAGATTACAAGGGATCTTGATGTTCTCTGCTCACTTGATTCTAACTTATACCTTTACACCTTAGTTTTGAAAGTATATAAAATCACTTGGAGATGATTTTTAGGAAAATTACCATATGGTAAACCTTATTTTAACTATCTCCAAGTGTTAAAATAACATACAACTCAGAACATTGATTGTACCTATAATTATTAGCAAACAAAGTATCCTTGGCACTAGACTATTGATCCAAGAGTTGCATGTTTCAATTTTGACATTGTAAAAGCCCTTATAATCATAAAAAACACTCTCCAACCACCAAAAGGCACACACCATTCTCAAAGTTGCTAACAAATAGAAAAAATTGGGCCTTTTGGGTTTGTAGGTAATTTAGGAGTACCAAATTTCTTAACAATGATTCATAAAGTAGGGGCTCTCAATCAAAGAACTATGGCCATGATTTTGGAGGTAATAAGGACCATTATCAACCCCCAAGATAATTTATTCTAACTCTCTCTCTCCTCTGCATACTGAGTGAAAACTGTTGACTATTTTGGGGTTACCAAGGAAGTCGATAGGAGAGATAAGTAGGTTTTGGATCTGTTTGGGTCTGAAACTCATTCCAATGCATGAAATTTTACTTGAGGAAGATAAAGGGAGTTATGTAAGTTGTTGTAAATGTTATTCAATACTAAAAACCTTTAACCCCCTTTGAGAGACCTCTCTTTTTCCATGAAAATTACCATATTTATGTGGGAAACCCTGATGGAACTTCACTAATGGAGTTTCCAATGCCTATATGGATGAATGCAATGTGTTAAGATCATCTCCAAAACTACTTACCTACCATTTCTTGTTATTGAGACACAAGATGTTATTGAGTCCTTATGACTGAGAAAAAGATTACACATATATTATGTGATAATATTTATTTGCTTATGCTGGAAAAATTATATGCTTAGATTAGATGATTAATATATTCATTTTGATGTCATTTTACTTACACTATTTTGGTTGTCCATTATGATGTGTATTAATTTTGTACTACTAAAGCTATAATTTTTTAGCATGTATTTGATTATACATATGTTTAGATGATTGGTATTAAGTCATTACCATTGATATGTGATGCCTTGGATATGTTATGTGGATGTTGTGTTGATTGATATCATTTATATTGTTTACATTTTGTAGCTTTGAATATCTAAGGTAAGCATTTTATGTGCACATTGTTGTGCAGGTGATAGGGGAGGCCAACAAGGGAACTATGACTATGGCGGGCATGATCACATAATTGGTAGAGTGATGACATGTCTAATTGACCCTTCTATGATCCAAACCATTCCTTGTCCCATTTTTGGAGCTAGTCATAAGTGTATACTATCTTAACCCTCTTATCACTATTCACCCCCTTAGGTACCGTTCACACATTTCCTTCTAAATCTTAGTTCTCTTTAACTTTTATTTCATAAATAAAGTGTTTTTGTAAGCCACTTAAGTGGCCCCATTTGATCAAAACTTGGATGGAATAGAAGAGCCAACTTTAGAGGGTGACATAAAGTGATTTTTAGATATTTTATGTTGATTTTTATATCCTTAAACCAATAGGGATGTTGGAGACTCTTTCTAAGAGCTAGAGAGGACTTTTGAACCAACCCATGTACCCATTTATGACATGGGATAATGGGTTTATTAATGAGGTATGGAATTACTTGTTTGCCCACATGGGATTGTAATTGAAGTTATGAATAGGGAAGACTTATTTTACCATGAGCCAAGGGATGAGAAGGGACACATGTCACCTTCCCATTAGCTTTTATAGGAGATAATTTACCCTGTATGAAGAAGGAAAACCTTCCTTTGAGAGGATTTTTCTCATTATGAAATTTGGAAAATTGAAAGTGGAGGAGAGAAAGAGAAAGAAGAGGAGGAGCTTAGATGAATAACTTAGAGAAGGAGGAGCATAACTATTTCCCAAGGCTTACAAGTGGTTTTCTTGAGCAGATCCGAGATGGAAGCCAAGTTGGGCTTCCATGACCCATTTGATTTAATTTAATTTATATTAAAATTATTGTTTTCCCTTACTCTGATTTTAGTTTCAAGACGTGTAAGGCCATTTGGCTTACCTTTTTTCTTTGCTTATATTACATGGTTGTGATAATGGCCACCATGTGGCTTTTTAATGCCCATTTGGGCTTGGATATGTAACATCTCTTTAAAATTATTGCTATTTTATGCCTTTTTCTTGACTTAAAATGGAAAATCTATGCTGCCAATTTTTTTTAAAATTTGCATGTTGGTTGGGTACTCTTACATAGTGGAAATGTGTTATTTGGCATGATCAACTATGTGTATGCTCTCCCATGGATAAGACACGATAGAAAAAGAGGGAAGAATCCCCTTATTCTTCTTCTCCCTTGGTAGGCCTTTGTGTTATATATGTTAATTTAGCATGGTCGATTGTGTGTATGCTCTCTCATGGCTAAGGGAAGGTATAGCATGAGGGAGGCATTCCCATGTTCTTCTTCTCCTTCAAATGGTCCTTTGTATTGGAAATATTTTTTTTGGCATGATCAACTGTGTGTATGTTCTCCCATGGCTAAGAGATGATAGAACAAGAGGGAGGCATCACCATGTTCTTATTTTCCTTCGGTGGGTATTTTATTTTGGAAATATGTTATTTATCTGGTCGACTATGCTTATTCTCTCCCATGGCCAAGAGATGGTAAAATAAGATGGCGGCATCCCCACATTTTGATTCTCCTTTGATGAGCCTTTTTGGTGTTGGAAACATGTTATGGTTACTTTTTATCATTTGGATTTTGATATTGTATCTTGTTTTCCTTGTATGCTAGTTTTGGGTTATAGAAGCCTCTTTTGTGTAGATGAACTTGTAGCCTCCTAGATGTGTTTCCTAGTGAGCATTCATTGTCAAGCCTTAATTTCCATTTAGACCTCCATTTATCAGCTTTTCAACCTAATACATGATGTGATAATGCTAAGATTTGGGAGGTCTTAGGCTTTGGGGTGCCTAAGGAAACTACCTGATGATGGCAAAAGGATGTGAGGCAAGCCCCTCCTTTGAATGACTTTGTGATTGCTAGTGGATTTCATATAATGACCAACTTGTGCAAACTCTTGTATAAATTTGTAAAGAAATAATATTGACTATTTGAGATCCATGTTATTGTTATTATTTAGTTGAGAATATATATGTAATGGAAAGTAAATTATAATGGTCTTTGGAAAATAGTATGATGTTTCTCTATCACTTGCACACCCTTTCTATTGAGTGTATGGAACTATAAAAGTAATGAAATGATTATTTTTTGTTCAAAATCAAATTGTACTTCTTGTTAGACATATATTTATCTATAACTTTATAATTATCAAAAAACAAAATCTATCCCCTTCCAAATTTTTCTAAATTCATTGATTTGTGTGAAGCCAAGGAAAACTAGAAGCATTCGTGTAATTTTTATGCACTTTCAATTATTCCTAAAATTTCCTAATTGTTGTTATATTGTAAATTGGGAAAAATTAGGGAACTAATGAAATTCAAAACATAATTATTTGGACTTACAGGTGAATTTATATGATTTTTTAAAGTTTCACTACTAAAACCCCTTATAACTCCTTTGTAATTTGCCCTAACTTCGTTAATTATTTTGCATGTAAAACGGTGTAATAGAAGATTAAAAATATTTTTTATTAAAACTTATGGACATTTTGATTTTATAGCCACTCGTTTCATAATTTTTAGTCATATGAATCTCCCAATATGATTTTTTAGAAAATAGTTAGTCTATAGGGTAATTTTAGTTACACACAGAGCCTCTAGGAGGGCTGCAACCACTTCCCATAGGGAAACTTTCAAAAGCCTAGAAATAGTCCCCCATTGACCATACATTATGTTGTTTTATCCCCTAGGGTAGTTTAACTATGGTTTGTGTTATAGGAGCTAGCCGCATGGTTAGGCTAACCACTCCATGTGAGTGGTTAAGCTAACCAATGACAAGGCTTTAAATCTAGGTAGCTAATAAGCTGCCAACCTATTCATGGCCACGGCGCTTAGTAAAACTAACTAGTGGTATATTCTATTTTTTTTAAACAATAATTTATTTATTTTAAAACTCAAACATTGATTGTAATAAAGTTAAACCTACACAACATGTATTTAAAACCAAAACCCTAGACAAAATAATATACATGTTTTATTTACTTGATTGTGGAGACTTGGTGGCCCAGAGGTGGAGGAACCCAAAAGGGAACCCCCTCAATTTTTCATCCTCTTCCACATGGAAGATGTTTTGAAACTTGAAACCTCATGGTGTTCCCTTTGTGCAAAGTTTTCCCTTGAGAGGCCTTTTTGGCCTTATTGGCTAACATAGGCTCTTAGAAGCCCTAAAATGGGCTGACCCAAAAGGGGACCCATGTTATTTTTATGTCCCCTTCAGTCGAAGAAAAATTGAAGGCATGAAACTAAACTTTGTTGAAATTTTCACCTTAAAACTTGTAGAAGTCATTAATGGCTATGGTGGAGCTTAAAGCTCCTAAGATCTGTTTGAAAATCATGGGAGACTGAGACCTCCTAGAAGATTTTTTTTGAAATAGATACCTATAAAAAAAATTCATGCATACTTATATTATGCTATAAAATTGAAATTAAAATAAATAGTTTTGACCAAAAGCTCAAAGACTCCATTAATGACATTTGTCTAGGGCTGGAGTAGGAGAGGAGGGATGACTATGGAAAATTCATCCTCCACCACCTCCTCCCTTATTTCAAAATCTAAGTTTTCAACTCAATGATTGAATTAAAGACCATATGGCCTCCATAAAGATATTTAGGGCATCCTTTCCTTCGACTAGATCTAATGGTCAAGGTCAGTTTGATCGACTGGTGGAGATAGGTTGCTCTAATCTCAAGGGGCTTAAACAAGATATTTTAAACACCTTTTTAGGTCTTATGAGGAATAAATTTGACTTTATTTATTACTTAAGTATGAATCAAGCCATGTGACTGGTTGAAATCACTCATGACTCTCCTTGAACACCATTGTCAATTAGGATGTCTCATTCGAGCTAATGGTTGTTATAACCCATATACATTTAGTTATGTGTTTTTTTTAATCCTTAGGCATATGGGGTCCACCAGGACCACTTAAAGAGTTATAGGATTGTGTGAGAGCATGTATTCTGAATAGATAAAGTGGGACTTGCATAGTTGCATAGCAATCATACATCTACTTATGCATTGCCTCCATGTTGTTTGGGCATGTGGGTTATTTAGATGCTTGTGCATCTCATGCCATGAAGATGGTGAGCCAATGAGTAATGCAATTGTGTAGAATGTGAGTTGCACATTTATAAAAAAATTTACTTAGTTTTTTCATGTTTCTATCCTGTTAGTTTTTGACAATGACACATGAAGGTTTATGCAAATGGAGTCAACTCAAAATACACCCATACCATTTGTATATTCACTTGGATGTATTGGGCTAAACCCTATTTTATCTATCCTGACATCAATTTCATCATCACTATCATAAAATACACCCATACCATGTTGAAAATGTCTTATTTATTTGGTCGACTATGCTTATTCTTTCCCATGGCCAAGACATGGTAAAATAAGATGGTGGCATCCCCACATTCTGATTCTCTTTTGATGAGCCTTTTTAGTGTTTGAAACATGTTATGGTTGCTTGTTATCATTTGGTGTTTGAAATTGTATTTTGTTTTCCTTGTATGCTAGTTTTGGGGTATAGAAGCCTCTTTTGTGTAGATGAACTTGTAGCCTCCTAGATGTGTTTCCTAGTGAGCATTCATTGTCAAGCCTTAATTTCCATTTAGACCTTCATTTATCAGCTTGTCAACCTTATACATGATGTGATGATGCTCTGATTTGGGAGTCTTAGGCTTTGGGGTGCCTAAGGAAACCACCTGATGATGGCAAAAGGATGTGAGGCAATCCCCTCCTTTGAATGACTTTGCAATTGCTAATGGATTTCATATAATGAGCAACTTGTGCAAACTCTTGTATAAATTTGTAAAGAAATAATGTTGACTATTTGAGATCCATGTTATTGTTATTATTTAGTTGAGAATGTGTATGTAATGGAAGTAAATTATAATGGTGTTTGGCAAATAGTATGATGTTTCTCTATCACTTGCACACCCTTTCTATTGAGTGTATCAAACTATAAAAGTAATGAAATGATTATTTCTTGTTAAAAATCAAATTATACTTCTGGTTAGACATATATTTATCTATAATTTTATAATTATCCAAAAACAAAATCTATTCCCTTCCAAAAAATTTATAAATTCATTGATTTGTGTGAAGCCAAGGAAGACTAGAAGCATTCGTGTAATTTTTATGCACTTTCAATTATTCCAAAATTTCTTAATTTTTGTTATATTGTGAATTAGGGAAAATCAGGGAATTGATGCAATTTGAAACATAATTATTTGGACTTACAGGTGAATTTATATGAGTTTTTAAAGTTTCACTACTAAAACCCCTTATACCTCCTTTGTAATTTGCCCTCACTTCGTTAATTATTTTGCATGTAAAATGGTGTAGTGGAAGATTAAAATATTTTTTATTAAAACTTATAGACATTTTGATTTTATAGCAGCTCGTTTCATAATTTTTAGTCATATGAATCTCCCAATATGATTTTTTTGAAAATAGTTAGTCTATAAGGTAATTTTAGTTACACACAGGGCCTCTGGGATGGCAGCAGCCACTTCCCATAGGGAAACTTTTAAAAGCCTAGCAATAGTCCCCCATAGGACCATATATTATGTTGTCTTTGCCCCTAGGGTAGTTTAGTTCTGGTTTGTGTTATAGGAGCTAGCCGCATGGTTAGGCTAACCACTCCATGTGAGTGGTTTGGCTAACCAATAACAAGGCTTTAAATCTAGGTAGCTAATAAGCTGCCAACCTGTTCATGGCCATGGTGCTTAGTAAAAATAACTAGTGGGCTATTCTATTTTTTTAAAACAATAATTTATTTATTTTAAAACTCAAACCTTGCTTTTAATAAAGTTAAACCTACACAACATGTATTTAAAACCAAAACTCTAGACAAAATAATATACATGTTTATTTTCTCGATTGTGGAGACTTGGTGGCCCAGAGGTGGAGGAACCCAAAAGGGAGCCCCCACAATTTTTCATCCTCTTCGACATGGAAGATGTTTTGGAACCTCAAACCTCATGGTGTTCACTTTGTGCAAAGTTTTCCCTTGAGAGGCCTTTTTGCCCTTGTTGGCTAACATAGGCTCTTGGAAGCCCTAAAATGGGCTGACCCAAAAGGGGACCCATGTTATTTTTATGTCCCCTTCAGTCTAAGAAAAATTGAAGGCATGAAACTAAACCTTGTTTAAATTTTCACCTTAAAACTTGTAGCAGTCATTAATGGTTATGGTGGAGCTTAAAGCTCATAAGATCTGTTTAGAAATCGTGGGAGACTGAGACCTCTTAGGAGCTTTTTTTTTAACTAGGTACCTATAAAAAAACTCATGCATACTTATATTATGCTGTAAAATTGAAATTAAAATAAATATTTTTGACCAAAAGCTCAAAGACTCCATTAACGACATTTGTCTAGGGTTGGAGAAGGAGAGGAGGGATGACTATGGAAAATTCATCATCCAACACCTCTTCCCTTATTTCAAAATCTAAGTTTTCAACTCAATGATTGAATTACAAACCATATGGCCTCTATAAAGATATTTAGGGTATCCTTTCCTTTGACTAGATCTAATGGTCAAGGTCAGTTTGATCTACTGGTAGAGATAGGTTGCTCCAATCTCAAGCGGCTTAAATGAGATATTTTAAACACCTTTTTAGGTCTTATGAGGAATACATTTGACTTTATTTATGACTTAAGTACGAATCAAGCCATGTGATCGGTGGAAATCACTCAAGACTCTCCTTGAACACCATTGTCAATTAGGATGTCTCATTCGAGCTAATGGTTGTTATCACCCATATATATTTAGTTATGTGTTTATTTTAATCCTTAGGGATATGGGGTCCATAAGACCACTTAAAGAGTTATAGGCTTGTGTGAGAGCATGTAGTATGATTAGAGAAAGTGGGACCTGCATAGTTGCATAGCAATCATACATCTACTTGTGCATTGCCTCCATGTTGTTTGGGCATTGGGGTTGTTTAGATACTTTTGCATCTCATGCCATGAAGATGCCGAGCCAACAGTAATGCAGTTGTGTAGAATGTGAGTTACACATTTATAAAAAAATTTACTTAGTTTTTGCATGAATCTGTCATGTTAATTTTTGGCCATGACACATGAAGGTTTATGCAAATGGAGTCAACACAAAATACACCCATACCATTTGTATATTCACTTGGATGTATTGGGCTAAACCCTATTTTATCTATCCTGACATCAATGTTATCATCGCTATCACAAACTACACCTATACCATGCTGGAAATCTGTTATTTATCTGGTCGACTATGCTTATTCTCTTCCATGGCCAAGAGATGGTAAAATAAGATGGTGGCATCCCCACATTTTGATTCTCCTTTGATGAGCCTTTTTGGTGTTGGAAACATGTTATGGTTGCTTGTTATCATTTGGTGTTTGATATTGTATTTTATTTTCCTTGTATGCTAGTTTTGGGGTATAGAAGCCTCTTTTGTGTAGATGAACTTGTAGCCTCCTAGATGTGTTTCCTAGTGAGCATTCATTGTCAAGCCTTAATTTCCATTTATACCTTCATTTATCAGCTTGTCAACCTTATACATGATGTGATGATGCTCTGATTTGGGAGTCTTAGGCTTTGGGGTGCCTAAGGAAAACACCTAATGATGGCAAAAGGATGTGAGGCAAGCCCCTCCTTTGAATGACTTTGTGATTGCTAATGGATTTCATATAATGATCAACTTGTGCAAACTCTTGTATAAATTTGTAAAGAAATAATGTTGACTATTTGAGATCCATGTTATTGTTATTATTCAGTTGAGAATATGTATGTAATGGAAGTAAATTATAATGGTCTTTGGCAAATAGTATGATGTTTCTCTATCACTTGCACACCCTTTCTATTGAGTGTATCAAACTATAAAAGTAATGAATTGATTATTTTTTGTTCAAAATCAAATTGTACTTCTAGTTAGACATATATTTATCTATAATTTTATAATTATCCAAAAACAAAATCTATCCCCTTCCAAAATTTTATAGATTTATTGATTTGTGTGAAGCCAAGGAATACTAGAAGCATTCATGTAATTTTTATGCACTTTCAATTATTCCAAAATTTCCTAATTTTTGTTATATTGTAAATTGGAGAAAATTAGGGAATTGATGCAATTTACAACATAATTTTTTGGACTTACAGGTGAATTTATATGAGTTTTTAAAGTTTCACTACTAAAACCCCTTATACCTCCTTTGCAATTTGTCCTCACTTCGTTAATTATTTTGCATGTAAAATGATGTAGTGGAAGATTAAAAATATTTTTTATTAAAACTTATGGACATTTTGATTTTATAGCTGCTCGTTTCATAATTTTTAGTCATACGAATCTCATATTATGATTTTTTTAAAAATAGTTAGTCGATAGGGTAATTTTAGCTACACACAGGCCCTTTGGGAGGGCACTAGCCACTTCCCATAGGGAAACTTTCAAAAGCCTAGCAATAGTCCCCCATAGGACCACACATTATGTTGGCTTAGCCCCTAGGGTAGTTTAGCTATGGTTTGAGTTATAGGAGCTAGTCACATGGTTAGGCTAACCACTCAATGTGAGTGGTTTGGCTAACCAATGACAAGGCTTTAAATTTAGGCAGCTAATAAGCTGCCAACCTGTTCATGGCCATGGTGCTTAGTAAAACTAACTAGTGGGTTATTCTATTTTTTTAAAACAATAATTTATTTATTTTAAAACTCAAACCTTGCTTGTAATAAAGTTAAACACACACAACATGTATTTAAAACCAAAACCCTGGATAAAATAATATACATGTTTTATTTTCTTGATTGTGGAGACTTGGTGGCCCAGAGGTGGAGGAACCCGGAAGGGACCCCCCTCGATTTTTCATCCTCTTCCATATGGAAGATGTTTTGGAACCTGAAACCTCATGGTGCTCACTTTGTGCAAATTTTTCCCTTGAGATGCCTTATTGGCCTTGTTGGCTAACATAGGCTCTTGGAAGCCCTAAAATGGGCTGACCCAAAAGGGGACCCATGTTATTTTTATGTCCCCTTCAGTCTAAGAAAAATTGAAGGCATGAAACTAAACCTTGTTGAAAGTTTCACCTTAAAACTTGTAGCAGTCATTAATGGCTATGGTGGAGCTTAAAGCTCTTAAGATCTGTTTGGAAATCGTGGGAGATTGAGACCTCCTAGAAGCTTTTTATTGAACTAGGTACTTATAAAAAAACTCATGCATACTTATATTATGCTATAAAATTGAAATTAAAATAAATAGTTTTGACCAAAAGCTCAAAGACTCCATTAATGACATTTGTCTAGGGTTGGAGAAGGAGAGGAGGGATGACTATGGAAAATTCATCCTCCAACACCTCCTCCCTTCTTTCAAAATATAATTTTTCAACTCAATGATTGAATTACAGACCATATGGCTTCCATAAAGATATTTAGGGCATCCTTTCCTTTGACTAGATCTAATGGTCAAGGTCAGTTTGATGTACTGGTGGAGATGGGTTGCTCCAATCTCAAGGGGCTTAAATGAGATATTTTAAACACTTTTTTATGTCTTATGAGGAATAAATTTGACTTTATTTATGACTTAAGTATGAATCAAGCCATGTGATTGGTGGAAATCACTCAGGACTCTCCTTGATCACCATTGTCAATTAGGATGTCTCATTCGAGCTAATGGTTGCTATAACCCATATACATTTAGTTATGTGTTTGTTTTAATCCTTAGGGCTATGGGGTCCACTGGGACCACTTAAAGAGTTATAGGCTTATGTGAGAGCATGTAATCCGAATAGAGAAAGTGGGACCTGCACACTTGCATAGCAATCATACATCTACTTGTGCATTGCCTCCATGTTGTTTGGGCATGTGGGTTGTTTAGATGCTTGTGCATCTAATTCCATGAAGATGGTGAGCCAATGGGTAATGCAGTTGTGTAGAATGTGAGTTGCACATTTATAAAAAAAATTACTTAGTTTTTGCATGTTTCTGTCGTGTTAGTTTTTGGCCATGACACATGAAGGTTTATGCAAATGGAGTCAACACAAAATACACCCATACCATTTGTATATTCACTTGGATGTATTGGGCTAAATCTTATTTTATCTATCCTATCATCAATGTCATCGTCACTACCATAAACCTCATACACATTATCTTTAACATCATTTTGAAAAGACTTGTCATTCTTAGAATGATTTTTAACATCTTGAAAAGCATATTTGAAGCTCAAGTCATTACAAGCACACTAGGGTTTAAGAACTTTTTAAATATTGAAATAACCTAGGGTTTGAGATCAGGGATATGAAGCAAAATAAAACAAGAGATATTGAATATAAGGGCATGCAATGTAATTAAACCTAAGAAAATTAGATAGATTCATATTTGACACTATGTGGAATAAGATCTAACCTTGAGGGGAAGGCACAATAAATCAATATTTTGTGAAACCTTAAAGAAGTATGTCAATAATTAACTCTAAAGAATTTATATCTAACCTTAGATGGAACAAGATATAACCCTAGAAGGAGAAAGCATGGTTTCACCAAAATGTAAGATGGATAAATGGATTTATACTAAATCACAACACAAATACTCAATTACAATTAATTAAGTTAAATAAAATAAAAAATAAAAAATGAAGCCTAATTAATTAATTCTAATTCTAACAGTAGGGTAAACACAAAGGGTATAGGCTTTTTCAAAATTTAGAAGTAATTTGATGACAGTTGCCATGATATGATAGTGGTAATATGTGCTTAATAGTGATAAAAATTTGACCTATAAAATTGGCGATAATCAATGACGTTTGTGTAAAGTGTTCTCTACTCTCTTGATAATGTCCAAATCATCTAGCCATTCTAGACAAAATTGTATAAATGTCTATTTTTTGGACGATTATGTTCCCTTGGTCCTAATCGTTAAAACCCTGGCTCAATTCTACATGTTTTTGTTTTGATTACCTATAAAATAAAATTCTTCTTCTTACCCTAATTGGGATGTAATAATTGAAAACTTAAGAAAAATAAAATATGTTTTGGGAACTGCGTTAAACCATATAATAGTCAAAATATGTTGGTATTTGTCATGCTCCTCGATAATAATAATGTCGAAAACAACAAACCTAAATAATTGTAGTGGTTTTGATAACATGCCCTGGAAAATGCTTGATTTCTTTTAGAGCACTTAAAAGTGCTCTTAATAGATGCGTATAAACAATAAAATGAATTCTCTAAATTTCCTTTTGTGCAAATGAAACATATTGTTTGCATATTTATATACAATTGAATTCAAATAAAAACCTTTATTAGCGAGCTAACTGATAAAACAATGACTAAAAATCAAAGAAAATGAGAACATACCAATGGATGCCCCATGACCAAAATAGACAACTAAAAACCCCAGAGGCATTCACAATATTCTAAACATACCCAAAATGTGAAAGATATTCCACATAAACTATCCAAGACTCGTGAAAATAGAAGAAAAAAGAAAAAAATAAAAAATACGATGACAATCCACAAAATACTTCAATAACACATAATTTAAATCTCAAGAACATCCACAACACCTTAAACATAAATAAAATGTTGGGAATCTTCAAAAAAGAAATTAAAATTAAATAAATAAATAAATCTAAAACTCTAAAATAAAAAGTGAAAAAAAACAAAACCAAAAACAACACATATTAACAACCCATAAAATACGTCAATAATACTAATACAATAAAATCATACCATACGACCACCACTAAATATAGGGCCATTTTAATAAATATAGAGCCATTTTAGGCATCTAAAGTATATTATGTGGGTTTCCTCTTATTTATTTAATGAGGTGCATATTCCAAACGGTCACTCAACATCAAAAAATCTCTATCACATGCCCACCACACAACTTCAATAAACGAGGGTGTACTAAATGCAAGTGGGTATGGGTCCCACTATAATTCCAAAAAAAGCCATTTGCATGATGAAATATTTTTTAACCTCCCACCCCCAAAATCATTGACATATAAAAATTAAAAAAACAACTATTGAAAGCATCATTTTTATTTTGTATACAAATTAAAACATCATTGATATCTAACCTTTATATATATATATATATTATTTGATTAAAAATAAATTAATAATAAATAATTATTAAAAAAAATTATAATTTAATAAATGTGAATGATAATGAAGTAGGTTTTGTCATAATGATGGAATTTGTATTTTAAATAATTTTGGCCAGGTCTTAAGGTGAAATAATGAATTAATAATAAGGTAATTATTTAGATATTAAATATTTTATTAATTTTTTGCATTGTGTTTTTTTTAGGGGGGTTTGGTAAATTTAAATTTGATGTTGGTATTATTTTGTAGAAGAAAGGTAGAAGATTTGAGGTAGAAAAGTTGTGATTGAATGCAGAAGCTCCGGTACGAAATGGTTCTTAGTGGATAATGAAAGACCTCGTCAATTGTATGTCTTTTATTGTTGTTCGTTCCTTTGATGTGATATCTTGTTTATCGTAGTTTTTGTTCATATCCTTGTCTCGTCGACGTTTTAGTTTGTTATAAGGACTGGGCCCCATGTTGTGTCTCGGTACTAGTTCATAACTCCGACCAAAAGCATGTTACCCTATTGAATAAAAAATATTAATCAAGTTTGATTGATAATTAAATAAGTTTGTCATTTATCGTAACAATATAAAAATTTGATGAAATTTATATAAAATGAATACAACGAAATGTTTAAAATATTAAAATAAAGTATATGCTTTTAAAAGTATTGTGTATTGTGTGTCTAACTCGATATTTCAAATCAACCAATAAAATTCATCATCATAAATCTCTTTCACCTATAATAAATCACAATAATTGATCTCAAAGATCAAACTAAAAATAAACACACATTATTTTCAAAAACTTATATCTAATTTTTATGAATTATAAAAATATCAAAATTTTAATAAATAAATTAAAAAGGTTGTAATTTCTATTGATGAGGAGGATGGTTGTTTATAATCCATCTCCCAAAATATAAATCCCTCTAAATATTTGACACTAAAAATTAAATAGTTAAAATGAAGATTATACCTAAATAATATTGAAGATAGAAATGTCCTCTGTTCATGATTTCCTAAATATGAAAAAGATATTACATTTTATATAATTCAATTATTACATATAATAACTCACGAAAATAAAAATAAAAAAATAAACATTTACAACATTTTATTTTTTATTTATAACTTTTTATTACCTCACAATTATATTTTCTGACGCCATAATTTGACCAGAACGACCTTTATAAAAACCCCCATTTTGCGCATCAGATCGACGCCGGAGTTCTCTCGTATTCAATCCATTTTCAACTCTTCCATTAGAAACCGTGGCCTTTCCTCATTTGGGTTATCCCAAAAACCGCCAAACGTTGTCGGAAATCCGTCAAAAATTGACCACAAAACGGCCTGAAAAACTCCCCAAATCCGTATTTTTCTGTGCAAAAACTTTTCAACGTTTCCTGTTGCAGAATTCAAGCAGGTTTTGATAGGCGCGGATACCCAAATGACCGCAGGGCATGTTAACAGACAAAACCCTCAAAACACGTAAGCGGGGTTTTCTAAACTGGCTTGGTGTTCGTGCTAACAGGGCAAGTGTTGTTGGGGTTTACGAAGTCTGTTCTGTTTTTATAAAAATTCGGAAAGGGTCATATGAGGCAACGGCCGGCAATGTTTTCTCAGCCCGTTTGCGGTTGAGGAAAGTTAGGGTTTGAAAAGTGTGTGGAACTGTTTATGCCTGACTGCACTCAGAAAAATGCAGAAATGAAGTGAGGAAAATGTGCCCAAATGGCTTTTCCTGCAGCCGAGGTAAGTTTCTGTGTGCCTTCCTCTGATCTATTTTGGGCTCAGCTAGGGCTTATACTTACGAGTTTATAGCGGAAACTAATTGGGGTTTTGAGCAGATGAAGTTTTGGGTGACCTAGATTTTTGTGAAGAAAGCGGTGTTCTCAACAGAAAAAATAAGGATTAGATATGGGTTGGTGAGGGTTTGGAGAAGGGCTTTGATTGGATTAATTCAAGTTTATCAGCAAACTGGATTTGGTAGCTGTGAACAGAAGGGATTTGTAATGTTTGCATCAGAAAAATGGGGTGTTTGGGCTTGAGCTGAATAATTAAGTGACCTGGATTATCCTAGTGAAAGGCTTATTTGATAGCAGAAAAAATTAGTTATAGTATTAGGTTGGTCAGTGCAAGGTTTTGTTTGGATTATTGAGGACTTATCTGAAGAACTGGATTTGTTTTGTCCGAACAGAACACGTTTTATCTTTCGAGTTCCTAGATTTTTGCAGAGTTAGCTTGATTCTCTGCAGAAAAAATCAGGATTAGAAATGGGTTGGTCTTGGTTTGATAGGTAGCGTCTTGAAAGCAAGGTTGAAGCTTGGTTTCAACAGAGAAACAGGTTAAGAAGTGATGGCTTTGCCAGGGTTTAGTAAGAGGGTTTGAGTGTTGCGATGTTTTTATGAACTTCTATGCTTCTCAAACTAAGTTTAGAGCTTGGTTTTCATCTGTGAAAAATAGGTGTTTTTTAGGGGAGGGGGAAGAGTTGGCTGGCCAGGTTTTGGTGGAAGGATTTGTTTGGATTAGTGAGTGTTTATAGGAGGAATTGGAACTGTGTGTTGAGATTAAGTTTTGTGTGACCCAGATTTTTGTAGAGAAGTTTCGGCTCTCTACAAGAATTAGAAATAAAAAAAATAAAAAAATTCAGGTTTAGAATTAACTTGGCCAAATTTTGATGGGAGGATTTGAGGTTTTTATTGATGAGTTTTTGAACATTCAGGGTCTTCAGGGTAAGGACTTCTGATGATTCTGTGCTGGACGGGATTTGGTGGGGGTGTTTGAGGATTGATATGAATTTTTTAACTACTTAGGGTGTTTTAGAAGTCATGGAGTTCCCTTTTTCAAAACCGACAATGCAAGCCGGAAGCAGTTCTGTCAACAAGAGTGTTGCTAGTGTTTCTCCCACTCCTAGTTCTAACACCAAGTCCTTCGAGATTTTTGAGAGGAGAAGTAGCATCGAAGCTTCCTCCCAAGGTTTGAGACATTTCAATGCTATTGATCTGGGTGGTAGTGGTGATTGTAAGAGGGATGTACGTTCTACTGCCATGAACTTTGGGCAGGGAAATCCTGCAGGGGATATTGCTCCTGTTAACGGGGTTGATTCTGAAATTATGCTCTCATTGGATGAGATTCTGGATGATTTGCACAAGAAGGTTGTTTCGGTTGATGTCAATGAGTTTGGAGTTAGGGGAAACTCCGCAAATCCTCTCGGATTTGGTTCCGGAAATCCTATAGCTGAGGGTGGTGCTACCAGCTTACCTCAGAGAAGTGATCAACAAAAGGGTAGGAGTGTAGGCATACCCAGTCAACACGAAGGTGTAGTAGCAGGTTCAGTGCCAGGTTTACAAGCAACTGGTGACCAAATCAAGGGTAGGAGTGTAGGCATACCCAGTCAACAGGAAGGTGTAGTAGCAGGTTCAGTGCCAGGTGTACAAGCAACTGGTGACCAAATCAAGGGCCCAGTACCAGCCCCATCGGTAATGGGGGAACAGTTTAAGGATGCCGTGAGATCAGGGGTTGGAGCTGAGCATCACAATGGTGAAGTTTCTGTGGCAAACTTGAGAGGAGCAACTGAACATCATAAGGGTGAAGCTGCAGCTGTACAAGGAATATATGAAACATATAAGGGGGGAGCTTCAGGTTCACTTGAAACCAATAATCAGAGCAAGGGAGAAGTGACAGGATCAGTTGGAATCAATAACCAAAGCAAGGGTGTAACAGTAGGGTCTATTGGAAACCATGACCAAAATATCAGCCAAGCCACAGGATCGGTTGCCATCCATGACCAAAGTACAGGCCAAGTGTCAGCACAGTCAGATAAAGCTTTAGGTCCGGTTGTTGGAGGAGAGCTGGAGCCTGTCTTTAGTACTCCTAAGAGAGGGAGACAAATATCACGCAAAATTACTGAAATTATTCAGTCACCAGATTGGTTACCTGAAGGATGGTATACTGAGCTGAAAACTCGAGAGACAGGTTCAAGTGCTGGTACAAAAGATAAGGTAGCCAGTCTGTCCCGTTTATCTGCTTCTTTTGGTATTGATACTGTGCAACTGTACATTTGAGTTAGCTGAAAGCTACATCTCAGTTTAACATTTTTTGGGGTCATGGATGTCTGAGTTTAGCATAATGTTGAGTTCATACACGAAGTTGTCTTTTTCGAAGGTTAGGGATTATGAGCCTTAGGGTGAAAGCCTTCACATGCTTTACACTGTGCATATTATTATGACATTCTAGATTTCAATACATAGAGCTCGTAGAACGTTTAATATTTTTCAACAGAATCTTAACAGAATCAGTCTTCCTTGGAATCAAGTAGATATAAAATTTAGGCCTTGATCTAGCATTATTTGATGCAAAGTTTACTAGTCATATAATTGTGGAAATACCGCCAACAATCCTACAACAGTTGTTCAAATTTCATTACTGGGAATGGCATATAAAATTTAAACTCTAAATCTGGATGTGTCATATCTATCCTACATTGCTAATGGATTGCATGCAGTGAGCCTATTGGTTTATGAAATTGATGTTACTTTTTGCTGTTTTGTGTGCAGTACTTCTATGATCCTGTATCTCAACGGCGATTTAGATCCAGAGCAGAAGTGTTCAGTTTCCTGGAAACTGGGAAGATTACAAGGTATAAACCAAAAGTTAAGTCTGAAGGTGAAGTTGGTCGTAAAAGGAAGGTTTCTGGTGGTTTATTCAAGAATGCAGCCTCATTTGATCGCAATTTGAGGCCCACGAAAGTTAGATGGGTTTTAAGTGACTCTGAAGGTTCTTGGATTCCATTTATTAATGAAGAAGACTTGAATGGATTTGCCAGTAAAGAAGGGGATTGCACTTTTGATCTGAATCGGAACAGTGCGGACGCATGTAAAGAGTAACTTCGTCTGAACTTTCTTAATCCTCTTTGTTTTTCCCTTCTCCAATTCAGATGGTACATTTAAGGCACAGTCTTACAGATTTCTTACCTTCTTTCATGATTGGTGTCCATTTTTTACATTTGTTCTCTTTTCTTTTGTCTCCTTTTAGGTTGTTGATAGGTAGTTGGCTTCTGAGCTAATGTTTGCCTGCAGATGATCATGTACAGGGGGAAGCAGCAGTCTTAAAGGACACGAGTCGGTCAGCAAGCCTTAAAAGCAATATCATTAAGTCGGGAAGTCGTCCATCTACAAGAAAAAGAGTTCCAAAGAGGGATTTGTCTTTGTTAAGTTCTTGGTCGGATCCTTGTTTGGAATTTGCTGTACAAACGTTAGCAGGAGCAATTCCAAATCTAGAGGAAAATCTAGCCCTTTCACATGCTCTTCAAAATTATTTTGTAACACAAGCAACTCCATTACAAATTTTGGGGGTTGATACAGGTAAATCCATTGCAATACATTCTGATAAGCATCCTATCTATCAGCTGAGGAACAACTTCTCAAAAAATAGTATATCTGGTTCAGATAGATTACCTGGAAAAGAATTGAGTAGTTGTTCTCACAGTTGTAGAGAGAAGCAGCTTACGAGACAAGATACTAAAGACTTACTTGAACCCCTTGGGAGGAAGCTCTGTAATCAAGCTTTAAATTTCCTGAAAGGGCATAAGTTTTCAAGTCTGTTTTTGGAGAAGCGATCAAACAGCATCTTAAATTCTTCATTTGCTTCTGACTGACTGAGCTTGTATTTGTAGCATTAACAATTCCTGTGTGTTATTATCATTGTGCCATATCCAATTTTCTTTGAATTGCACTTTAGCGTGAAAAATCGTTGTGCCTAACCTTGGGATTAAGTCCAATCTGCATTTCATTTTATTCAAGTAGTTGATTCAATATTAGGCCTAGTGTTTCTAAGGATTGTTCAGTATGCCGTAGATCCTTTTGGGATTTCCATCTTGTTTTTTGTCAGTAAATGCTCTTTTTGTATTGATTGAAGACAAAGATCATTTTCAACACTGGCTACCATAATATGAAATATGAGCATGCTAAGGTGGATTTAAGCTGCAATAGCTGTGTTTTACTTTCTTTCTGTTTTGATTGGAACTGTGAATTGAGGTCATTTTGTTGCAGACTTTTTTCTTTTTAAATCATGGCATCTCATTATTTGTTATTGGCTTTAACAAAATAAATGCCTATAGTTAGCTGAAATACTACTTTTCTCTGGTGCTGGGTGGCATTCACGAATTCTATTTTCTAAAATTTAGATGTATATCAAATATGATTCTGGATTCCCTTAATTATTACACTTGCGATGTTGCTAAAAGTTCGTGCTGGTAATCTAGATTTGCGCTCATAGCTAGAAAATATTAGTTCTTGTAAACTGTTGCTTACCAGGTTATTGTGGTAAGATGTTGCTAAAACTTTATGTTGGTAATCTAGATTTGTTTTCATTGCCAGGAAATGTTAGTTATTTTAAACTGTTTTTTACCAGGTTATTATGGTAAAATGCACCTACTTTTCAGATCACGTTGCAGCTGCAAGTATAAAAGAAATCATCTCTCTATAATTGCAGAAAATTAACAGCGTCTCAAACAAGGTAATTACATTTCTTTTTCGTTTTTCTTTTTCAAAAGCTATCGGTATTCGTAACAGACCAGTCTAAGATATTGTTATAAAGCAAATAACCATGGATTTGTTCTTAAAATATAATAAAAACTTAGTAGATACGCTAAGCTGATTGTTTGAAGCCCCAGTCACAACCCGGTTTGGTTGCTATAGGGTCGGGCACTTTGGATTATAATGATACAATGTAATATCCAGTTGTAAGGACATTGCAGAATTTTGGCAATATAGGGGATTGATTCTATCGTATTTTTAACTTGGAACTATTTGTTTTTTTGTCAATGAGCTGGTTTGGTGGTGATGTTAGCGACTCGCTAAATCATTCAGTAGGGTGAGGTCCAGATGGCCTGACCCGTGAGCTGTTGGTCTTGGTAGTGGCTACTTGGTATGCAAATTAACTCTTACACTATACTTCTAAATTTTGATCTGCTCATCTAAATTTCATTTTTCTTTGGAATTATTAAGTATATACGTGAAATGCATCTGAAGATGTATGAAATGATGATGAAATTTAAGTGAAGGGGTAGAAGTTTAGAAAACTTGTGACGTGCTAATGTGCATGCCATATAACTGCTTACATCGATTGTTGGGGCAGATCGTCCTTCCTCGAATCATGTAAAAATCTTATATAGAGAAAAGAACAAAAGTATGAACAATTTTTCAAATAAACAAACATATATTAAATGCGATGGAGGATTCTTTTGACAATTTGAGGCAATCAACAAAGTAATTCAACTGCTTAGTTGAATGTGAATTTCAACTTGAGTGGGTGGCTTTTATGTTTCAATGTTTTTAAAGTAGAATTTGACCATTACCTTTATTTATATTTACATTTACAGTAAATATAAACAAAGTTGGAATAATGGAATAATTTGGCGTTTTTGAAATATTCAAAGTTGGGAGATGATAGCTTGTAGAAGGTTTTTTGCAAACATTTTTTTTTAATTTTTTTACTTTGAAATACTCAGATAGGAGATGATACCATGTAGATGGTTTTCTACATTCGCATTTTGTTTTAATTTCTTTAGTTCATATTATAAATGACGACTCTTTTCAACAACAATATTGATTGAATCTTTAGGGTCATGCGTATTTTTGAGATTAATTAGATTCTTTTAAACAAAAACAACATTGAACTCCATCACAATAGGTGCAACACAAAGATGCTACCTTCAATCAGGTAGGCATTTTGCTTCACTTTGGTTTCACCTATTTGAAAGCTCATGTTTAAAGAGATGTAATTTTTTTTCTAACATCTTTTAGATTAGTTTATGCATATTGGGAAAAAAATACTCAAATGACCAATTCAAAACATTGTCTATATCTAAAAGGTTGTATCATAATCAGCATTGTTATTTTTTGTTGTATCTTGTCAAGAGAAAAAAATTATTAGAGAGGCTCTTGGTTGAATCCAATTTCACACCAATATGGGCACATGTTGTCGTCAATTTAATCCTGTCGATAGATCTAGGGAAATGAATTTCTAAATAGCATTTCCAATCTATGCTATAGGGTTGGAGTTAAAACAATGCAAAGGCAAATTTGAGAGCCTAACCTATACTAGAATGAAAGAAATGGTTTTAACTAGACAGTCAAAATCTAAAATGAAACAAGGGCCCTTTATTATAAATCATGTCTAATATTTTTTATCTTAAAAACAATAAAGAACTCTTGGGGACAAGAGTAAATTTCCACTTCATTTGAAATGATAGGAGTCAAATTTTGGACGATGTAATCATTTAAAGGAGTAAAAGTGGGCCAAAAATTGGAATGGAAGCACTACAAGATCCATGATTTTTGGGGGATCTAACCAAAACCCTATGTGTGAGGGGCAATATTCCTTTGGGAAGTTGTATGCTCTAGTTTCATGGTAACTTTTTTGAAAAAGGGTTTGTTAGGAGACTTTTTACCTCTAGAGCTTTTGCATCCATCCTTAGGAGTTGTTGGAGACTTTTTACCTCTAAAGCTCATATATGCTAGTGGATCCTCTTTTAGGGGTTTCAAAATTCTTGCAATACTCTTTCATGTAGCATTTGTATGTTGTCTTGGGTAATGTTGGAGGAGGATCTCTTCTAAAAGAGTTGAATCCCTCTAAAAGTATTAGGCAACATTGATCTCTAGGTCATACCCATTAAAGTTATCAATTTGATCAAGTAATCTTATTCGCTTTTCTTATCCATTGATACTAGCAAACCTTAGATTTAGAAAACAATGATTTTAATTCATTAGTAAACCTTTTAAATTTATTTATTTTAATAAAACTTTCATATATAAATTATGAAATGATGTGATCATGTGGTGAGCCTTGATACAACCAAGTCATTTAACTAACTCACCCATATTTTATTAGTTTTATGATATTATATTAAGTTAATTATAAAGTTTACTGTTATTTATTTTTTAATATATTTTTTGATAGATTTATAAATGTTTTTTTTTGTAAAAATGTAATTAATTTAATTTTGAATTCTATGTAAAAGTTAATTTATTGATTTGAAAAAAAATTGTAAATAAATGTTGCGAACTCCCTAATATTTTATACGGTCAAAATATTTAAATAAAAAAAGTGAAGGTGAAAGAAATGATAATTATTTTTATTTCAAAAATTTAACCACCTTAATAAATGTCTTTAATTAGTTAATCAAAACATTATACTTATTTTACACAATATTATAACCATCAAAATTCTTGCTTAATATGTAATACTCAAGATATTTTCTTTTTAATATTTATTTTCTTCAAATTTTAAATTCATAGCCATTATATTTTAACTATGTATTTATTATAAATGTCAATGGAACAATTGAGCTGAAAGTAACTATATTATATTCAGATTTTGTGTGAATTATAATACTACTTATTAAAATATAAAGAACAAAATGCTAAGTATAGTGTAAGGTGTAAGGAAAGAAAAATTACAAATATCAATGGAACAATTTAGCTTTGAGAGAAGCCCATGCTTAAATCTCACCAACACACGTTAAAAGGAATTATAATAGGCTTTTAACAATATGATGTTACTTATTGAAATGTGATGACTAGTAAGTTGATTATGGTGTAGGGTGTTGGGTTAGAATAAAATAAATAAATATTTAATATAATTAGTATTATTAGATTATACATAAAATTTAAAAGTTAAAATGAGATGTATTAAATTATATATATTTAAATATATTATTTTTTCACTTAAAATAAAATAATAATTATGATAATATTTTAATTATAAAATGGAGGAAAAGTAGAGTATATTATTAAATTTTAGATAAGTATATTATTTCTTCAATCCCCCCAAAATATTATGATAACAATTTATCATAAAATGTGGTAAAAGAATATATTATAAAATTATTTAAAATGCCTAGTTCAATACTTGGGTTGAAAGCCTTTACTTCCAAAGTACTTTGCGCTAAAAGCTTATACTTCCAAAGTAAGTTGAGTTCTTTAATATAAATGTAAAGCTCTCAAAATAATTTGTAAATTGTGTAACTTAAATGAAATTGAAGATACTCATTCTTTCCTAATATGTCAACTATACAATGATATAAGATATGCTTATGTTGCAATCATAAGTTGGTCTATAAACTTTTAAATCAAAACCCCTAAACTAAGCTCGATAAATGTATTTTGAATGTAAACACCCATTAGATCAAATATCTACACTAGTAAATTAGGGTGTTAAAAAATCTCTTTCTCATTTTTGTCTCATTTTGGATTTAACTATTTACTATGTGAATTTGGAAATGCACATCCAAAACTGTTGTGTCTATTGCACTATATTATTACGTTGATCTGAGTCTACTTCTAGGATTCTGAAAATGATCTTGACAGTGATCCATAACCATACATTCTTGGTCAGTTAGTGACTAACACTTACAAATTAATTTTGTAGATTTGTTTGTCTACTTACTGATCTTTCACCTTCTTGCCCTAATTAGCATGTTGTAACACCTATCCTTCCAAAAGCAACAATCCCACAATCTAAAATTTGACAAGGGATTTTTGGGGCCCTGCATTAACAAATATATCAAAGATATTGATGATTATAAATTGTGAACTAGTTCTAGCTCTCTAACTGTTATTCCCCACAAAGATAACAAAGATATTGATAATTATAAATTACATAATAATTATAACTTCAGCAAGTGCTCCACAATAGAATGGTAGCTAGGAAATGATAAGTTCTTGATTTTGTTTCCTAGTTAAATGAACCTAATCACTTGTTTATTTATAAGTAACTTGAATTCAAACTTTAGAAAAATTCACGTGCATGCTTACTTCCAATGGCTAGAAATGAGAAAGGTGGAAAGGGGTGGATGGGCCCATCCATTCAAGGGGAGGAGAAAAAGTAAAATATCAATATTTTACAAATGATGTTGTTAGGTGTCAAAGAAGATCTCAACACTGATTAGACAAACTCAAAAATGGCTCAGGAGGACAACTTAGGGACAAGCAAAAGAGAGTTTCAAGCCAAGGAAGTTGACATGACTCTTAGATAATGCTATTTTGGACCAATCACCCATAAATAGACAAATGCACCACTATAAAATAATAGTAAAAATAAATGCCAAGGTGCCAATTTCAAGTGTCTACATAATTCTCCACTTTGAAGTGCATGCTTAACCACAAATTAGGTGGCATGAACACACACTTCAAAATAAAAACATATAAAAGGATATGCTATATATGGGTCTTCAGATGTTCATATGTCAAGTCTTGGAACTTGAAAACCCACTTTACCTTTCTTGCACAACCCTGGGTGAGCGCCAAAATAGTGAATACTAAATTTGAAATTAATTACATCTCATACCTTCGAAGGAGATAGAAAGATGGAGCAGAGTCAGAACCATGCATATTATTAAGTGATGTGCCTCCACATCGAACATAAATATTGGCCACTTACTACAACATTTGGCTTAAATTTTGATATGCAGATGTGACAATGAGGGGTTTCATGAGGTGAAAAACATGTCCATGTTGAAAATTTTGGGTTGTTTAGTGTTCAAATTCACATCAAAGTTTAGAATTTTATATCCATGTCAAAATTTTGACATATATATCCATACCAAAATTTTGACATAAATGCTTTGAAATTTTGAATGCCTTTGTTCTTCTCTTGGCTGTCAATTTCTATGTGCTCCAATTCATTTCAATGTGCAAACCTATTGCATGTTGAAAATTTGACATCAAGTTTAGTCCACAAAAAAATATTGACATGTCTTGCATATTAAAAACATTGTTATGAACCTGTGATATCTCTTATCTTTACTTTGTTAGTTTAGTAGTTACTATGGACGCATATGCTTTGTAAGTCATCCCGTGAGTATTTTGTTTTATCCCACATTCATAGGAAGTAGTAGTTGCTTAGATTAGAATTCATATATAAGTGTTGAGGCCATTGAAGGCCTCCACAAATTATTTGTATTGAGCTTGCTCAAAGGAGGTTGCCCCCTCGAAGTGGTCTGCGATCAATATAATTTATTCAGTGCTTTTGTTCATTTTGTAATTATGTTATTTCATGCATTTTTATTGAATTGTTGTAGGAGGATCCTCTCATTTGGTATCAAAGTGCTTTTCAGAGCCAATTTTTTTCTCAAAAAGTCTTCACTCTATTTTTCTGCATAATACTTTTTCAGAAATAACTCAGTTCTGTTGCATAATTTATTTTAGTATTTTTCTGTAACACAATAATCTATTTCGGATCAGGGTAAAAACCTGACCAAATAACTGTGGGAAGTGCTTGGTTGAAAGCCCTAAAACTCATTGTGAGGAGTACCACAGGAACTCCAAAGTAGCTGGCCCATTGAGAGGACTTACCAACGAAACAAACAACGACCCCTTCCTGATTGAGTAGTTCCCATTTGTGAGAAAAATCAAGCTCTGTCACAAAAAGATAAATCTGTGGCCAAAAATTTTATGGAGAGTGGTACTTGCTTAGACGACATTGGTGGCCAGAGTGAAAATTTTAAAACCCTTAAGCAACCATAGAAACTTGGGGTCCATTTCTGTCAATTTTTGAATATTTCCAACAGACTCAAAATAATCAATCAACAGAGTATCCATAGACTGTCAGAGGACTTGCAGGCAGGGATTTGATAGAACTTAAAATATGCAAACTATCCACAGTCTCAGTAGACTTTCAGAGGACTTATCGCTAGACAAAAAATCAAAATTTAGAAAAAAAAACAAAAAAAAAATGTTATTCAGGTCAAGGTCATAACCCGAACAGGAGTAAAAAACATGGAGGATGAAATTGCCGCCCTCAAGTCTCACATCAAAAATCTTGATGAAAAAATTCTCGGCCTCAATCTTCAACATACCACCATGAACAACAAATGACATCTAGAGTCTTCTTTAGACACTGCATTTTCTTCTTCTAACGATTATTGTGGGTCCAAGCTTAATTTTTCTCGATTCAATGGTACAGATCCAACTGGATGGATCTATTAGGAGAACAATATTTTAGTTTACATAATGATTTTGATGCCAATAAGGTTTCACTTGCATCCTTTCACTTGGAACTTGAAGCCTTTCAATGGTATCGTTGGTATACTAAGGCTCATGATGAACCCATATGGACCAATTTTTGCACTCTCATTTTGCAATGATTTGGCTCTACTGATTTTGATGACTTCACTGGAGCACTCACTAAACTTCACCAAATAGGAACAGTGAGAGAATATCAAACTGAATTTGAAAAGCTAACTAATCACATAGAGGGATTATTTGATGAATTCTTTAGGAGTTGCTTTGTCAGTGGACTAAAGGATGCAATTCAATTTGAGGTCAAAATGTTTTGACCCAACACAATGATGGAAGCCTTAGGGTTGGCTAAGTTGGCAGAGGACAATATCGCAACTCAACATCGATTCAAATCTAATTTTGTTCCATTCAAAAATATAGCTCGACAATGCTCTCAAACAATGCCAGCGCTTAGAACCACTCCTATCAAACATTTGACTGAAGTAGAGATGCAAGCCCGTAGAGAAAAACGACTATGTTATAACTATGATGATAAATTCACTCGAAGACATTGATGTGTGGATCAAAAGCTTTACCTATTGGATGTGAACTCTCTACTTGAACCTGAAGATTGGGAATATGTTCAGGATATGACAAATGATCCAGAAGAAGCTTAGCCAAATATAGACCTTGCTTCTTAAGAAGACCAACCATAGATATCTCTCCATGCCTTAGCCAGAGTCACTACCCCAAAAAACTATGCGGGTTGGGGGTTACTTCAAGAAGCTCCCTCTCACAATACTAATTGATTTAGGTAGCACTCATAACTTCATTGACCCTCATATTTCTAAATAAGCTGATTGTTTTATCCATCCTTGCTCCAACTTTAAAGTCATGGTTACCAATGAGGGCGCATTACCTTACAAAGGGAAGTGTCACAATGTACATATCTCTATTGGAGATTATAACTTGTGATCCAACATGTTTGCCTTACCCTTAGGCAGATGTGATGTTGTTATGGGAGCCCAGTGGTTATGTACACTTGGACCCATCTTATGGGGTTTTGCTAAACTTTAGATGTAGTTTTCATCTAATGAGAAAAAACATACATTGAAAGGATTACAACTTGGATCTCTCAGTATCATAAGTTCACATCGTATGGAAAAGCTTCTTAAAAAGAATTCACACGATGTCATTACTCAGCTCCATTCTATTCAAATGCAACTGTCAATAGTCTCCACTACTCCTTCTGACCTACAAACCATTCTATAATGGTATGCATGTGTCTTTGCTAAACCAGTGGGATTGCCACCTTCACGACAAGAGGACCACTGTATTCAACTCCTTTTGGGAAGTGTTCCTCCCAACATCAAGCCTTATCACTACCCATTTCAGAAAAAGATCGAGATTGAGATGCTCATTTGAAACCTACTACAACAAGGCATTATTTGCCCCTGTACCAATCCATATTCTTTCCCATTTCTCCTTGTTCAAAAAAAATATGGGTCATGATGTCTCTGCATTGATTTTCATGCACTTAATCACCTCACAATCAAGGATAAGTTCTCAATCCCTGTTGTTGATGATCTTCTTGATGAACTTCATGGCGCTTATTTTTTCTCTAAATTGGATCTTTGCTCTGGATATCACCAGATCCGGCTTCATGAGGGTTGTTGTCCCCCAAAAATATCACTCAATTTTGGGACAACATTTGAACTATTTTGGTTCAACAGACCAAAATCCTCTCTCCCCTTTTCAAAAATTGTTTTGAGCATTCAAGTTCTTCATTTTTCAAAGCTTTTCCAGAAATCTATGGACTCTACAGGTAGGAATCTATGGACTATGCAGGTTTGAATCTACGGACTCTGCAGAAAAAAAGCAAACTCTCAAAAGAACAAGTTTCCAACACTTAATCATTTTCAAGATTGGTTCAACGACAAGGTTCAACAAAAATGTCCATCGGCAAGCTTCTAAGCAAGGATCGAACCATTGAACCGTTGAACCTTGAACCATTTTGGTTCAACGGGTTCAATGGGTTCAAAGGTTCAATGTCATCGGCAAGAGTTAAGCGCTTCGGCAAAGGTTCAAAAAGTTCAACCGCTTCAAGGTTCAACGGCTTCAAAACACTTATCAAAGAGAAGAAGGCTTGAACCATTGAACCGTTGAACCATTGAACCACTTTGATTCAAAGGTTCAACGGGTTCAATGGTTCAACAAGTTCAACGGCCATATGGTTCAATGCGTTTTGTTCGAGCGATCAAAAGACTTAACCAAATAAAAAGAATGAATCGATTGAACCGTTGAACCTTGAACCAAAAGGTTCAATGAGTTCACAGGTTCAAAGGTTCAACCAGTGCGATGAAGATCAAAGAGCTTAGAAAGAACAAGTGACAGACAAAGGATGAACCAATGAACCGATTGAACCTTGAACCGAAAGAGTTCAAAGTTCAATTGTTCATGGGTTCAAAGGTTCAAAGGCGGCCTCAGTCAAGGAAAGAGACAACAAAAAGTTGGTTCAATCGATTGGTTAAATCGGTAGGTTCAAGGGGTTGCCCCAAAGCCAAAGGAATAAGTGCCCTTGCGGAGGGTGGTGAACTAAGGCCAAGAACCCTTGCAGAGGGCAACAAGCAAAAACTAACAAAGTGAACTCCTTCAAAAAAATGAACAAGGTGAAAGGCAAAGTAGAGTCCTTCAGACAAATTGTTTGAAGGAATTCACTCGAAAAGAGAGCCCAAAAAAAGCAAAGAAAAAGCTCGACTGAAGAGAAAAGCTTGCAGAAAAGCGCCCGATGAAAAAAGACAGTGCATCGAAAGTGCCACGTGTCCATTATAAAGCAGAGCGGAAGCTGCCACGTGTTATGACTCAGCAGAACGTCACAAGTGTTTGCATCCGTGTTCCTCTTTTGAAGTTGCTCGGGCAAGACGTGTTGTGGATCCCATTTTTTGTAAGTTTCTAATGAGTTTCATAATAGCAAAACTTGCCACTTGTCAAAGACACAGAAAGGACTCCCCAAAGACTTAGACAAGAAGGGCTATAAAGGACAAAGAAGCAACATGGATGATTCCAAAGGCAAGTTCAATTAAAGCGATGATTCAACTAGAGAGCAAAGAAGTGCTTAAGTAGTGAAGAGAGGAGCGAGACCAAAAGACCTGAAATATCTTTAAAAAGAGTTATTTTTAGTAGGTGAAATAGTGGATCAAGTAGACTTCTGAGCGCATCCAATCAAGGACGCAGGCCTGCTTTTCTTCCATGAAGTAATGATGAATTGGACAGCTGCACAGATATCAAAAAAAGGACCAAACGGTCCATACTAAGAAGAGACATATTAGAGGAATAGACACGCCATAGTTATGGCAATACATTGTTTCCATCATGGTCCCTCTAGACAAAATTAAAGGCGCATTGAAGACATTGACTGCAGCATGGGCTGTCCCATGGGAAGGAACGCCAAGCCTTGCGTAGTTTGCTATAAGATTTTAATTTCTCTCATTAGTAAAGGAGATCTTCCCATTACCAAAAGCAAAACTTTGCCTAAATTGAAAGGCAAATACTGAGACTTTGAGCTCAGATTGTAATTTCATATTATTTTATCTAAATGAGAAAGCAAGTTACTTGCAAACTTTGTGTTGTTATAGCTTGTGCTATTTTAAGAAATTATTTTTATGTATGTTTCCTAAGAGCATTCTTGTTTATTTGATCTAACTAGCAGAACTAATGGAAGTAATCAGAAAGGTGTCCTGAAGTCAATTGTGGAAGACTTTGTGCTGTTTGTAATTGTCTTTAGTGCGTTTTTATTTTCTGTTTCTGTGTAAAGGACTTTGAGACAACTTTGTGCCCCCATTGTTCTTCGTATCTCACTCTTGGGCAGTTAAGGTGGAGACTTTGCACTACATCTCAAGGTGTTGGTTACTCTGCACCTTTTGGTTACTAGTTACTTACCAAAAAGATACCTGTTGTTTGCAAGAACAAGCACTTCTGAAAGAAGAGAAGTGCCTTCTATCATTTCACCAAGATTTCTACTATTCAGGAAGGGATCTGGATCTTGGTTGAATGTTACTTCTGAAAGAAGAGAAGTACCTTCACCAATCACCTAAGATTTCTCTTTTGATCTGCGAGCATCATCTCTGAAAAAAGAGAGATGGATGGTATATCCGACCCTTGTGTCTTATTTCTGCTTATATATATAGTATATAGCCTCTGTATATTTAATAGGGAACCTCCCCTTGATGAGAGGAGAGATTTGTCCCCTTTGGATGTGGTAAACCTGTAACATTAGATGACCAATCTTCCTATGCTGTGGTGAAGAGACCTATTTTGCTCACCAGTTAGCTGGTTGACAAAATATTTACCCAACAATTTTTGGCGACTCCGCTGAAGATGAACGTGTAGTTTGAAGCCTCAAGTTTCAGATTGAAGTAGTTCCTTCCCTTATCCATTATAGAGACTCTGGCGACTCCGTTTTGTGTCTTACCCATTATCATTATAGCCTTAATATTTTCCTCCACCTTCATTATATTATCTAGTCTACAAAACCAGAGCTACTAGGAAAGAGTGCGCAGTTTGAAGCTTCAAGCCTTAAGCTAAATCAGGGCCAATCCTTTTTTATTTTTGATTCACAATCTGGCCACTCCACCTAGATTTGTTATCCTTGTTTTACACAATTAAAACATGGCAGTTCGAGGCCCCTGGGGTAACTCTTTTGGCCCACTCAACTTGACTCCACCTCTGCATAAACTTTCATGGAGCTCAAAAAAGAACTTCTCCAAATTCTTTGGAGATGGGAAAGTTCATCCTGATGAACACATTGCCGCTTTTAGCATAACCTGTGGCATAATAGGGGTGGGATTTGAAGACATAGCAGTCAGGGTATTCATGGAGACACTACAAGGTGCTGCTGCAGACTGGTTCTACCATCTGCAAGCTGGATCAGTGACTAACTGGGATACACTCAAAGCCAAGTTTGAAACCAGGTTCAAGCCTGCAAATGATGCACATGCTTTGCTGGCCTAGTTCACTCAGATGAAGAAGGAACCTCATGAGCCTATGAGAGATTTTATTGCCAGGTTCAACAAGTTGAGGCACAAGATTTCCATGGTCGCCTAGTCGACACCTCAGAATTTCAAATGCTTTTTCATCAACTCATAGCTATCTGAAGTGAGTTTTCTTTTGAGACGGGCTAGACACATAGACCTTGAAGCTGCTCAAGACTTGACTACTGAACTAGAAGATGACCTTATCTTGGCAAGAAAGATAAGGAGAGATCCTAATAGAGGTAAACCCTCTTCATCTTCTAAATATTCACCCACAACCACCATTGACCCAATGGTACAAAAGTTGGCTAATGAATTGCTAGCCTTGAAAAGGCAAATGGCACAAAGTATGTCTTATGCTCCTCTATATAAAGATATACCAAGGAGGACATTCCCTAATCAGCGATATCAATGCAACGCTGCAAGAAGTCAAGGGCAACCAAATCGTCTTCCTCCCCCACAGAGGAACCTTGCCCTTAAAGCACCTCCAACCAACTCAACAGTTGGATATCTGGAAACAAAACATGTTTCTTATTTCCAACCTGAGTTCGAGCAAGAAAATAATGCTGATCTCTTCAGGGAGGATCTAGAAGAATCAATTGGCGACTCTCACATTGGTTTCTTGAATTACCAGGATGAACCCAGAAGTGAAGGAGAAATAGTCGAAGGATCATACGCAGTATTCACCCGGTCTGAGAATCAGTCAACCTAGCAGACCGACAAAGAGAAGACAGAGGAGCGACCCTAACCAACAATTTTAATTGCTGAGCAGAGAACCCCTCTTTCTTTCTAGTCAAAGGACCCAGTGATTGCCAAAGAAGTAAGTACATCGAACATCTCTGCACCTTCTATTTCAAATTCACAGATCAATCTTCTCCCTCCCAAAAACTAAAAAGATGAACTCTCATACTCTCTTCTAAGTCCATCTTAGTCATTTGCCATGATTGATCATGTCAAGAAATCTAAAATTCAAATGACTGAGTTTGAATCCTTGCAAGCCAATCTTAAGTAATTAAACATTGGTGGAGAACTAGGTGCGGACCCGTCTGAGGCAAAGATTGTGGTTACCCAAACGTCAGCCCTTGCTGCTCAAATTCTATTTGAGCCTTTAGGCAGGGGTAATTACTTCTTAACCATAGAGAATGCTCAGGTCTCAACTGATAAAAATCTTGTAGCTGAAAATCTAGGATTTCATCCAAATTAGGCATCAAAAAAATTGGTAGGACACAGTACAAATCAAGAAGGATCTTCAATCTCTGATGAAGAGAAATATAATAGAAGATCAACTTTTGATGATGCTTGGATCCTAGAATCTGATGGCAACAATTCTTCACTCATGCTGGATGCAGATCTCTGTTGCTCAAATTGAAGACTGCTCAAGATGAAGAGATCAAACTCCTTCACACCAAAGGAGATGCTGAGCTGATGGTTTGTCATGGGTCTAATGCTGACAATCAAAATATGTGCTAGACTAAACTAACAGAACAAGTTATGATGGTGGACCATACTGCTGTATTTTGAAGTCAGCAAAAGAAACTCTTTGCAGAGAGAGCAAAGAGTTATGGTTTTCAGTTTGAAGACCACATCCCACGATGGGGCAAGAAGAAGAAAGAGCCAAGAGGAAGATGTTAGGTTGTGGAGCTAAAAGCTTCACCAAGATGCAAACAAGAGAAGTTACGAAGGATGCAGAGTTGCAGAGAGTTGCTGAATGCGTTGCAGGGAAACCAACGTCGGTCTGATCAATCGACATCGGTCAGATGGCAGTGAGGACGCAATCGGCGTCGGTTACCAGTCGGCTGACATCGGTCATGGAGGTGCTGATGTCGGTAGCCTATGCGTGAACATGCAGTCTGCATGTTGATTCTGGAGAGTCTATTTTGAGACTGTCAGTTTGCATGTTGAAGGCCAGTCTTAGTCTTGAGTTGCGTGTCTAATTATTGTAATTAAGATAGTCTAATTATTGTAAGCATAAGATCTATATATGGACTCATGCGCTGTATTGTAAACTCGTAGCTAAAGAGTAAGAGAGCAAATAAGCTCCTTCTGAGAGAGAAGAGCAATGGTGTGTTCCTCCTAGTGCCACAGTACCAAGGTGGATGCTGGTTTAGAGAATCATAAGGGTTCTTCGTATTTGTATGATCTTAGTCAGCAGATAAGCATGGCTTCTTTTGGAGATCTATAATGGTGAGTAAGGTCTAGTGATTTGCAGGTAGCAGCAGAGAGCATGAGATCTACTTGGAGTACAGTTGTGTACTTGGTGTACTGGCAGCGTGTTACTGACTAGTTGGAGACGTGAACATTAATTCTGTATTGGAGTTGATTGTTGGGACCAAGAGAGAGAGAGAAGGTCTTGAGGTGTGGCAAGCCCTTGAGGTGGAAGAAGTGGCATCTTTTTTATTGTATATTCTTCTGAATGATTATTAATATAGTTGTGTATTGTCTCTCATATTTCTAGTTACTTATTGATTCTGGTTAAATTTTGTGTTTAGTTGCTAATACAAGAAGTAATCATATGTGCTCTATTGGTGGAGCAAGATCCTGACAAGTGGTATCAGAGCATGTTTATTGTTCTAGGTTCCTGTCAAGTGGTATCAGAGCCTTGGTTGTAGGTTCAAGAGCTGATACCATCAAGTGGTATCAGAGCTTTTGGTTGGGTTGACTAACAGGTGGTTTCAGATTTAGTAGTGTTTTTGATTATAAGTCACTCACAGGAGTTTCAGATTGAGTGGGAGTATAGCAATGGTAGAAGATAATAAGCTATGAATGGAAAAATTGAATAGCACGAATGGTCTAATTGATGGAAAGAAAGATCAGAAAAAAGAGATTATTGGTCGGCATAAGATCAGCGTGTAGAAGCAGATGTTGCAGGTGATGTTGCACAGATTGCTCTGGATAAAGTAGAATCTTTTTTTACAAATTTTTTTGCCTATTTCCATGCAGCCCAAAATAGAGCATCTTTTCATGGGTATGTCTCTGGAGACTTTGGATAGATTTATTTAGGGGTTGGAGAGCCTTGTCAGATTATTGACGAAGGAGAAGTGAAGCTGAAATTATAGGCGGATAACATACAAGGGGTGAAGAAAGTCATGCAGGTACCAGTCTTGGAGATTAGTCTAATTTCTTCAGAAAATTTGGGTGATGAGAGATGCACTGTAACTCTCACAGTGGATACACTTGAATTAGATGGTGATAAGAAAGTAGGTATCTTTTATCTATCTACTTATATTACTGATTCACCTTTTGTTACAGAGATGTGGCTTCATAAGCTTGGTCACATATGTAGGAGGGGAATGCATGTTCTTAAGCAGAAGACATATATTTTTGACAAGCTAAAGAACTGGAAAGCCTTGGTGTTCATGGAGGAGATGACGGACAGAGATCAGTTGAGGAGACTGAATTATTTTGAGTAGGGCTGTGTTGATTTGAATAAGGTTTTGACCCATGGAGAGCTCGCGGATAAAAAGTTATCACTCATAGGCGAACATAGGTACCGACATCAGTCAGACAGTAATCGACGTCGATAGAAAGAAGACCAACATCGGTCATGAAGGAACTGATGTCGACAGGAGGGATACCGGCGTTGGCTAGAGAAACGACGTCGGCAGTCAGGGTCAATGCAGGGAACTGACATCGGTCAGGAGCAGACTGGGAGATGGCCAAGATTGGTCACTGAAACAGATATTAGGCGGACAGCAAGCTGTCAACAAGTCTCAAACACTCATATAGAGGTTAGAAAGGGTAAGTGAACCTCATATTCGTTGTTCACCTTCTTTATATTGCTTACTGATGGTCAAGAACTAGGAAGATGGAAGAAGCAATGCAGGTAGAATCTAAAAATAGTGGGAGCTTGGCATGGATGAGGAGTGTGAGTCCTTGGAGAAGAACCAAACATGTATTTGTTGGTGGAGTTGTCAGCTGGAAGTAAGCACTGAATGAGGGACGAATTCTCAAGTTAAAGAAGTGAGTGGATGGATACGTGAGACGGAAGGCCAAGGCATATGGTCTTGAAGAAGTTGCAGGACAGTGGTACAAGTTTGACAAGTAGATGACTAAGCATGGCTTCAGTCAATGTCAGTGTAACTATTGTGGTTTTATCTTACTAGGTGGATGATGAGTCGCGACATTATCCAGTTACTGTATGTGAATGGTGTACTAGTTATAGGTTCAGAGATACAGAGTTTTGCTGAGCTAAGGGTAAGGTTAGTTCAGAGGTATGTCAGGAAGAATTTAGAGCAACAAAATTCTTTGGCATAAAAGACATGGAGATTTTATCTCTAGTGGGAGCTGGTGTGAAGACGGTGTTGGTGGGGTTCATGATGCAGGATGCAGAATCAAAAAGCACACCAAGGGCTAGACAGTTCAAGCTTAGCTTGAAACAGGGTTCGAAATCACATGAGGTCTAGTGTAGACTTGAGTTTTTCCAAGCAGTGAGAGTTGTCAAAAAGTATGGAGCCAATTCAGGGAAGGAGTACTGGAGGGTAGTTCAGTAGATTCTCAAGTATCTGAGAGAGATCAGTAGTAGAGATTCTTGTTATGCAGGGTCAAGGTCTTCACTACATGGATATGTAGGTTCGAATATGGCAGGTTACTTGAATGACAGGTGTAGCATCACATGTTGTGTGGTGGTTAGTCTTCAGGGTTGATCTTAAAGAGGGATACAAGCTAGAGAATACTTTAGACGGTGTACAAGGACAGGTACAAGTGAAGCTGTTTATCTTCAAGTGGGAGCTTGTTAGGTTGTGGAGCTAAAAGCTTCACCAGAATGCAAATAGGAGAAATTACAAAGGATGCAAAGTTGCAGAGAGTTGCTGAATGCATTGCAGGAAAATTGGCGTTAGTCTGATCAATCGACGTCGGTCAGATGGTAGTGAGAATGCAATCGACGTCGGTTACCAGTCGACTGACATCGATCATGGAGGTGCCGACGTCGGCAGCCTGTACATGAACATGCAGTCTGCATGTTGATTTCGAAGAGTCTATTTTAAGACTGTCAGTTTGCATGTTGAAGGCCAGTCTTAGTCTTGAGTTGTGTGTCTAATTATTGTAATTAAGATAGTCTAATTATTGTAAGCATGAGATCTATATATGGACTCATGCGCTATATTGTAAACTCGTAGCTAGAGAGTAAGAGAGCAAATAAGCTCCTCCTGAGAGAGGAGAGCAATGGTGTGTTCCTCCTAGTGCCACAGTACCAAGGTGGGTGCTAGTTTGGAGAATTAGAAGGGTTCTTCGTATTTATATGATCTTAGTCAGTAGGTAAGCATGGCTTCTTTTGGAGATCTACAATGGTGAGTAAGGTCTAGTGATTTGCAGGTAGCAGTAGAGAGTAGGAGATCTACTTGGAGTACGATTGTGTACTTGGTGTACTGGTAGCGTGTTATTGACTGGTTGGAGAGGTGAACATCAATTTTGTATTGAAGTTGATTGTTGGGACCGAGAGAGAGAGAGAAGAAGGTCTTGAGGTGTGGCAAGCCTTTGAGGTGGAAGAAGAAGTGGCATCTTCTTTATTGTATATTCTTCTGAGTGATTATTAATACAGTTGTGTATTGTCTCTCATATTCCTGTGTTGTTTCATATTTTTAGTTACTTATTGATTTTGGTTAAATTCCGTGTTTAGTTGCTAATACAAGAAGTAATCATATGTGCTCTATTGGTGGAGCAAGATCCTGACAAGTGGTATCAGAGCATGTTTATTGTTCTAGGTTCCTATCAGAAGACACAAAAAATTAGTTTCTTGATGGAAAGCTCCATTCGCTCGTCACCGTTTTTGGGGATAGAATGGTTTTTTGCTAGTTTATCAGGATGGCATCTCATTTTCTTCACTTCATAAGAAGCAGCGTCTGAAGTACTTCAATTCTTGAAGTATTGGATAAGTTCCCTTGTACATATGTATAGTCTTTAGTTCTATTTTGTTCTTTTTATTTTCATTTTTGAAGCCTTTCTTTTTGGGTAGCACGACTCCGTAGCCCAATGGCACACTTCAAGGCACTAGAGATTTTGGTTTCTACTCCCCTTAGCTGTTCCAAGTTTTCAACTGAAGGAAGTTCCCCAACTGGAGCCAGCTGTTGTCCCCTAAAAATATCACTCTTTTTTGGGACAACGTTTGAACTATTTTGGTTCAATAGAATAAAATCCTCTCTCCCCTTTTCAAGAATTGTTCTAAGCATTCAAGTTCTTCATTTTTCAAAGCTTTTTCAAAAATCTACGGACTCTACAGGCAGGAATATACGGACTCTGCAGGCTTGAATCTATGGACTCTGCAGGCTTGAATCTACAGACTCTGCAAGAAAGAAGCAAGCTCTCAAAAGAACAAGTTTGCAACACTTAGTCATTTTCAAGGTTGGTTCAATGACAAGGTTCAACCAAAATGTCCATTGGCAAGCTTTTAAGCAAGGATCAAACCATTGAACCGTTGAACCTTGAACCATTTTGGTTCAACGAGTTCAATGGGTTCAAAGGTTCAACATCATCGGCAAGAGTTAAGCACTTCGGCAAAGGTTCAACAAGTTCAACCGCTTCAAGGTTCAACGGCTTCAAAACACTTATCAAAGAGAAGAAGGCTTGAACCATTGAACCACTTTGGTTCAAAGGTTCAATGGGTTCAATGGTTCAACAGGTTCAACGGCCATATGGTTCAACGCGTTTTGTTTGAGTGATCAAAAGACTTAACCAAATAAAAAGAATGAACTGATTGAACCATTGAACTTTGAACCAAAATGTTCAACGAGTTCACAGGTTCAAATGTTCAACCAGTGTGATGAAGATCAAAGAGCTTAGAAAGAACAAGTGACGGACAAAAGATGAACCAATGAACCGATTGAACCTTGAACCAAAAGAGTTCAAAGTTCAATGGTTCATGGGTTCAAAGGTTCAAAGGCAACCTCAGTCAACGAAAAATACATCAAAAAGTGAGTTTAATCAGTTGGTTCAATCGGTAGGTTCAAGGGGCTGCCCCAAAGCCAAAGAAATAAGTGCCCTTGCAGAGGGTGGTGAACCAAGGCCAAGAACCCTTGCAGAGGGCAGCAAGCAAAAACTGACAAAGTGAACTCCTTCAAAAAAATGAACAAGGCGAAAGGCAAAGTAGAGTCCTTCAGACAAATTGTTTGAAGGAAATCCTTCAGACATTTTGTCTAAAGGAATTCACTCGAGAAGAGAGCCTGAAGAAAGCAAAGGAAAAGCCCGACTGAAGAGAAAAGCCCATAGAAAAATACCCGATGGAAAAAGATAAAGTGCAGTAGAAGCCGCCACATGTCCATTATAAAGTAGAGCATAAGCTGCCACGTGTTATGACTCAGCAGAATGTGACAAGTGTTTGCATCCGTGTTCCCCTTTTGAAGTTGCTCGGGCAAGACATGTCGTGGATCCCATTTTCCATAAGTTTCTAATGAGTTTCATAACATCAGAACTTTCCACTTATCAAAGACACAGAAAGGACCCCCCAAAGACTTAGATAAGAAGGGCTATAAAGCACAGAAGAAACATGGATGATTCCAAAGGCAAATTCAATTAAAGTGATGGTTCAACTAGAGAGCAAAGAAGCACTTAAGTAGTGAAGAGAGGAGCGAGACCAAAAGACTAGAATATCTTCAAAAAGAGTTATTTCTAGTAGGTGAAATAGTGGATCAAGTAGACTTCTGAGCACACCTAATCAAGGACACAGGCCTGCTTTTCTTCCATGAAGTAATGACGAATTGGACAGCTGCATAGATATCAAGAAAAGGACCAGACAATCCATACTAAAAAGAGACATATTAGAGGAATAGACACGCCATAGTTATGGCAATACACTGTTCCCAACATGGTCCCTCCAGACAAAATTTAAGGCGCATTGAAGACGTTGACTGCAGCATGGGCCGTCCCATGGGAAGGAACGCCAAGCCTTGCGTAGTTTGCTATAAGATTGTAATTTCTCTCATTAGTAAAGGAGATCTTCCCGTTACGAGAAGCAAAACTCTACCCAAATTGAAAGACAAATACTGAGACTTTGAGCTCAGATTGTAATTTCATATTATTTTATTTGAATGAGAAAGCAAGTTACTTGCAGACTTTGTGCTATTATAGCTTGTGGTATTTTAAGAAATTGTTCTTATGTTTGTTTCCTAGGAGCATTCTTGTTTATTTGATCTAACAAGCAGAACTAGCCGAAGTAATCAGGAAGGTGTCCTAAAGTCAGTTGTGGAAGACTTTGTGCTGTTTGCAATTGTCTTTAGTGTGTTTTTATTTTCTATTTTTGTGTAAAGGACCTTGGGACGACTTTGTGCCCCCATTGTTCTTCGTATCTCACTCTTGGGCAGTCAAGGTGGAGACTTTGCGCTACATCTCAGGGTGTTGGTTACTCTGCACCTTTTGGTTACCAGTTACTTATCAGAAAGATTCCTGTTTGCAAGAATAAACACTTTTGAAAGAAGAGAAGTGCCTTCTATCATTTCACCAAGATTTCTACTATCCAGAAAAGGATCTGGCTCTTGGCTGAATGTTACTTCTGAAAGAAGAAAAGTACTTTCACCAATCACCCAAGATTTCTCATTTGATCTGCGAGCATCATCTCTGAAAGAAGAGATATGGATGGTATATCCGACCCTTGTGTCTTACTTTTTGCTTATATATATAGTATATAGCCTCCGTATATTTAATAGAGAACCTCCCCTTGATGAGAGGAGAGATTTTTCCCCTTTGGATGTGGTAAACCTACAACATTGGATGACCAATCTTCCTATGCTGTGGTGAAGACAACCTATTTTGCTCACTAGTTAGCTGGTCAACAAAATATTCACCCAACAAGGGTGATATCCCTAAGACAACTTTTCACACACATAATGGCCACTATGATTTCTTGGTCATGCCCTTTGGCCTCATTAATGCTCCTTCAACATTCTAGGCATTGATGAATAAAATATTCTGGCCCTACCTAAGAAAATTTATTCTGGTTTTTTTCAATGATGTCCTCATCTATAGTAAAATGTGGTCTGAACATCTCCAATGTTTGGAGCTCACACTATAACTTCTCTTTGACCATCATCTTTGTGCAAAATAGTCTAAATGTACTTTTGTCAGCCCAAGGAGTTCAAGTGGATCCTAAAAAAATAGTTGCTATGACAAATTGGTTGCATCCTTGGACACTCAAGAGTCTCCATGGTTTTTTGGGGCTCACTGGATACTATTGAAAGTTTGTCAAGGATTATGGGAAGATTGTATCTTTGTTGACAACTATGTTGAAAAATGATGCTTATACTTGGACACAAGCTACTAAGTGTGCATTTGAAGCATTGAAACAAGCTATGTGTACTACCCCTGTTCTAGCTATGCCAAATTTTGCCAAGACCTTCACTATCGAGAGTGATGCTTGCGACAATGGACTTGGTGCTATTATCCTCCAAGAAGGATGCCCCATTGCATTCATCAGCAAAGCCTTTTCTGGCAAGAATTTAGTTGTCTCTACTTATGAGAAGGAAATGATGACCATTTTATATGCAGTATAGAAGTGGTGGCTATACCTATTGGGTAATCATTTTTGCATCAAAATCGATACCCAGAGTCTGAAATATTTTTTAGAACAATGGGTCTCTGCCCCATCACAATAGAAATGGGTCAGCAAACTCATGGGTTATGACTATGAAATAAATTACAATGGTAAAGATAATATTGTGGCTGATGCTTTGTCTCACACATTTATGGATCAAGCTTCCCCTTCAACTATTTCCATGCCTATTCTGCATTGGTTGGACACTGCACAACAAGGGTATGTCAATGACTCATTATCTCAAATCATTCAATAGTTGGCCACTAACCCCTTAGCTACAAGGGTCATCTAGTGCTTCCTTAGAACATAGATCTGTAGTAAGCTGTCTTTTATGAACTCTATGCTTCTCCTTTTACAAGGCACTTAGGGTTTCTTAAAACCTATTAGCAGGCATGATGCAACTTCTTTGGGAAGGGAATGAAAAAGGCAATTCAATAGATGGTGGCTAAATGTGATACCTACCAATGTAACAAGGGTGAAACAATGCTCATCCTTGGTTTACTTGAACCCTTGCCCATCCCTACCATGATTTGGATAGATATTTCTATGGATTTCATTGAGCGGCTCCCTAAATCTAGAGGTAAAATGGTGATCTTGGTTGTGGTTTATCGCCTCTCCAAATATAGTCATTTTTGTGCCCTCAGCCACCCCTATACAACCTCTATAGTTGCACAAATTTTCCTGGACTAGATTTTCCATTTTCATGGAATTCCTTCATCCATTGTTTCAAATCGTGATGCAACTTTCACCAACCATTTTTGGACAGAACTATTTCGACAAACTGACACTCAATTGAAGATCAATTTTGGGTATCATCCACAAATTGATGGCCAGACTTAAATTATTAACAAATTCTTGGAAACTTTCCTCTGTTGCTTCACCTCAAAACAATAATATCAGTGGGCAAAGTGGCTCCCTCTCGTCGAATGGTGGTACAATACCTCCTATCACACTTTAACAAAAATGACTCTATATGAAGCAATCTATGGTCAAACACCACCAATGATCCTTCCATACAACACCAATAGTTCATTAGTTCTAGTGATCGACACAACCCTCTAAACTTAGGATCAAATCCTTAGTACCCTATGGGAAAATCTTCATATGGCACAAAACTGAATGAAACAACAGGTAGATCAACACTGTTTTGAGCACATTTTTCATGTAGATGATATGGTTTTTATTTTCCTTTAGCCTTACAAGCAATCCTCCCTAAAACTCAAAGGATGTCATAAGCTAGCACCCAAGTTATATGGGACCTATAAGGTTCTTCAGAAGATTGGGTTGATTGATTATAAGTTGGAGCTCCCACCTTCTTCCTGAGTTCACCCAGTATTTCATGTCTCTTGTCTAAAAATAGGTCTTGGCACAAAAACTAGAGTGTAGACTATTTTAACTAAACTTGATAATGAAGGATCCATTCTTCTTGAGCCAGAGGTAATCTTGGATAGGTGCACATGCCAAATTCACTCCCATTCCATCACCGAGATTTTAATTCAGTGGCATGAAATGCAACCAGATGATGTAACATGGGAATCACTATTTCATATTCAACACCAATTCTGACATTTGAAGCTTTGAGGATAAATATTTTTCTAAGAGGGAGGGGATGTTATGAATCTGTGATATCTCTTCTCTTTACTTTGTTAGTTTAGTAGTTGCTATGGACACATATGCTTTGGAAGTCATTCCGTGAGCATTTTGTTTTATCCCACATTCATAGAAAGTAGTAGTTGCTTAGATTATAATTCATATATAAGTGTTGAGGTAAATGAAGGCATCCACAAATTATTTGTATTGAGTTTTCTCAAAGAAGTTTGCCCCCTTGAAGTGGTTTGCGATCAATATATTCTATTTAGTGATTATGTTCCTTTTGTAATTCTATTATTTCATGCATTTTTATTGAATTTTTGTAAGAGGATCCTCACAAACATATTTTTTTAGTATATCCAATAGAGCCATGCTATAATAATAACTATCAACCTTTGATATATCCATGATTGTATATATTATAATCATTTCATTCAATGTAGTGATATACAATTTTTAGTCTGTCAAACAACTTATTTCTTTATGGTACCATATTTTTCAAACTGAGAGTGTATTCGAGGGTTTGTACGTTACAAAATATATCAAGGTTACTACAAAAGGGTATGTACACCAATTAAAACATAATCAAAAGCATACATTTTTCATATAATGTAGTTGCAACCCCTTGATAGATATGCACATAAAATGTGGCAACATACATAAAGAATGTCAATTGTTTAAAAAAATGACTTAATGAAATGTGGTCACATGGACTACAATCATGTAGTTAGGAAATACAATTGTGTTTGTGAAGAGATAGGGATCTTAACATTATGGCCTACTATGTTAGTGACTTTAGTAGATGTTTCTTCCAAAATTGAGGGAATTTTCCAATTGTTACATCAGGATATCTTTTAATAATTGCATCAGTTTGTCAAACAATTCATGTACCTTCTCTATGATGTCATATTTTGTAGTAGGATATCCTAAAATCATTACATTAATTAGTCATACAATTGAATGTTTCTATGTATGGGTATGCACATCCATCAAAATAATAAACGAATAATGGATAGGACAATTATTGTATTTTGTGAGTAGGCATGGATTTTAGCATTATGACATGATATTTTAGTAACTTTAGTAGATGTTGCTCTCAAATTAGGAACATATGAATGATGTAGTTTATTAGACAACATTGCATTAGATGTTTTGTGCCTTCATAATATTTGAAGGTTACTCAATAAGGGTATATGTACATCTATAAAAGCATAATTGAAAATGATTATTTGGTATATGTTTTAGTTACAAACACTATGATAGGAATGTATAGATAATGTGGCACCATACATAAGGAAAATGAACTATTTGAGAAAATGACAAAAAATGTGGTCACATGGACTACAAAAATGGACTTAGGACAAATAGTTATGTTTTGTGAAGAGGAAAGGATTTTAGCATTATGGTATGATATGCGAGTGATTTTAGTATATGTTTTGCTCGTGCCTTCATGTTGGCTATGAAATTGAGGGGATTTTTTAGTTGTTATGCTTTAGTTTTTCAAATAATTTACATTTCTTCTTTGTGCTACCACATTTTAAATTTATACTACACTAGGGCCAATTCACTCTTTGCATTAGGATATCATGTAATCATTACATTATTTTTCAAACCACTCAAGATTCCTACATGAGTATATGCATATCCGTAAAAATCAAAATCAAAATATATAATTAGGATAAATAATTCTTTTTGTGAGTAGGAAAGGATCTTAAAATTATGGCATAGCATATTAGTAACTTTAGTAGATGTTTATCTCAATATATTGACATATTAATGTTGTAGCATGTAAAAAAACATTGCATAAGAGGGTATGTACCTTCATAACATCATAAGATTACTACATAATCATGTATGTGTACATCCATTTGAACATAAACTAAAATAGATATTTGTCATATATTTTAGTTGCAAAATTTTTAACACGCACATATGTAAAATGTGGAATAATACATAAGGCACATGAATTTTTTGATAATAAATCTTGACAAAATTAGGTGACATAGATGACAATGATTACATGGTGTATGCAAATTAGATTAGATGCTCTCAAATGCTTCAAACTAATGAATCCATATGGAAAATACCTTAATCAATTATATAATGAGTAGGGGTTAAATTTGACGATCACCCTTATCCGTCAAGATTTTTTTTTGTGACGGTTTTTAAACTAATGTTACCTTGCATATAGCGTTCATTTCTCATGTTTTACTTTCATAATTTTCATTCAATTACAAAAAATTATATTTTCATAATCACACACAACATATATATATATATATATATATATATATATATATATATATATATATATATATATATATATATATATATATATATATATATATATATATACCTTAGTTGTGCCAGATCCGTTGTTGCACACAACCTGCACTTCTCCATATTCTATTTTTATGCAGTGATGGCTCTGATGGTACTGGGACTCTTATACAACTTTGGTTTTTCTTTCTGCATGCATATTACAATCATTAGGTGAAAACATACTTCATTTGATGGTGAACCTCAACAAACCTTAACATTTCATCTTAAATATATAAAATACTGCAATATACCTTTTTATTTACTAGCATCATTCAATCGAATTGCAACTAAAACTTATCATTAACACTGCATGAAAATGTTTCAGGCAAATATTTATTGATTTACAAGTGCAATAAGAAGAGAAAAGCAATTACGTCAAGGTGTCATAAACAAATCCCATAACTAATTGAATCATATCGCGTAGTGTGTCATGTGCATAAGTGATGTACTCAACTGATCTTGCTTAAGTCACAACTATTCTGACCAAAACTAAATGACCAAACAACTATGCAAACCGATGAGAAGTGGTTGGTCAAAAAATGTAGAGATGAATGGAAGTATTCAAGAGAATATCTAGTTATGGCTCCGGCATAACTATTTTCAATTATGGTCAAAATCTGCATTTTATTTAATTTGGTCCCAGAAGAAAGTGACATGAAATCTTATCACAAACTGACATGATTAAAATATCTTACTGAAAATATCTTCTACAAGCTACCCAAATTGTCAGTAACTTTCCATGAACATCCGTTACAACTCATGCAAACCTGGAGCCTCTTTTCAACTACCCAAAGCCAATGAACATGGGACTCTATAAATAACTTGTCATTGATTCCCCTCCAAAATCAAATAACACATAATCTACTAAATATACCGATCAAAGTGCGTACTGAGAAACCAAACTCTATATTGACCAAACTCATTCCATGTGAGTTAACTAGTCAAATCGAGTCTAATCTGGATTAAATCTTGAGACCAAATTGAGAGATGTATAGCTTTCCAATCAAAACCTGATCCAAGTGCATACCAACACAGAGTAAATAAGGATTTGCATATAACTTACAATAAGATGGAGACTACAATAGGGGATCAAAACAAAAATGACCAATGTTATCCACATTAAGAGGAGCTTGGGTAAATTTTCTTGGTCAATAACCCAAACAATGGTCCTTTCCAACATAAAGGATTTGATCAAAGATAATGTTATGCCAATGAAAGCTAAAAATTGATGGGAACCTAATCAAGTGTTGACCCAACTAAAACAAATCAATGTTTTCAAATAAATACGACTTGTATGACCAAATAAACTTTGTCAATTAATAATAAAGAAACCCAACTCTATAGATATTTGAAAAGCATAGAAAGAATAAGAAGAGCAATCAATTCCATGTGTGAGGTTAAAACAGAATTATGCTAGCATAAACCTAATAAAAACATCAAGATGAAGAGGCTAAAAACAAGTAGCAACAAAATGCTTTTTATTTGGTACAAGAGCATTCGTTTGATTAATAAAGCGTCCACAAAACACAAATCCACTCCTTATTAGAATAAACATTCAATAACATTTAAGAAGAAGATAGATAATACAATTTGTTCTCTTTTCTTTATCAAATTCTTTCTTGGAAGAGAGAAAACCAAAAGAATTTTGAAGTATTACTCATCCTGAATAGTAATTGAAGGATAGTTAGACACAACCCTTAAAAGTCATAAAATGGTGAGCTAATTACTATTTGCATTGAAGTTAAGCAGACAACAAAAATTATTCAGGGGAATAAACCACCACAAATGTACTGAAACATGGCTATATACAACTCTGAATATCATATATGGAAACATTTAGGACCCAATTTATATATGCATAACTATATATGATAAAATTCTAGCACATCTATTTCAATCCAATCCCCTAGATAGTCATGGCTGTAGTCACAATTTTGCAAATATATTCAATGTTTGACTATTTCAATTCAATGTTTCATAAGGCAGATCTATGAATGCACTTAAAATCTTGCAACATACTTTGTCAATATATTCTAAATATTATTTGGGAGAATATTCTTGGTGAAATAGACTAAAAATACATGTTGGAAATATGATATGAGGATAACCTTAGTTGCATAATACAACTCTAGAATGGATTTACCAAGGCACTAGTTCCATCCTTACAAAAAAAATCAATTTATATCTTCAAAAAATTCAAATGCATATCTTCAAAAAAATCAAATGTATATCCACCAATTTTGACTTGAGAAAGCACCATTAAAAAAGTAGTGTAAGCAAAAGCTCGAGTGTTCATTGGCTCATCTGATATACAATACCATTATAAATATGTCCACATAGAATATTCTAAGATCTTTTAAATCCTTCTTTGTTTGATATCTTATTTGCCAAATTTTTAATAAACATCAATTTAGGTAAGTTTTTAGCAGCATCTAATGCAACTAAAGTCTCATATTTGAGAAATGCAATGAATACATATAAGATTTTGTACATTATTTTTTAAAAGAGTAACAAATCCATTTTCACTCCCCACCATTGATGAAACACCATCTATAGAAATTTCTACCAAAATTTTATTTGAAAGACCCTTTTATTTCTTTAAAACACATATTGCATCATATATTGTTTTCCCTCTTTAATCACACACATTTATGAGCTTTAAGAATTGTGAAGTAGGTGGCCCCAACCCTTTTGAGTCTAGAAAAGTAGCATAAACCATAAGGTGTTTCTCTAGGCTTCGATCTGTACTTTCATCTAACATCAAAGAGAACAATGGTCTATCTAACATTTTCGCACTTTGTCTCTCTTCAAGATACATAGATATGGAAAAAAAGAAATCATTTGCAGCCATATGATTTGTATATGATTTATAGTCCCTATTTTTTTTGGCATGTTTAGTGTTTCTAAGTGCATTTTGAATAGAGCAAAGGGACTCATATTTTGAAAGGGGCAAGTCTTATTGCACAATCCAATAAACTAATTTCATGGTTGTGATGATTCTTTCCTTATTGGTGTCATCAATGCTTGTTATGTTTCTTGGAATTGATTTTGCTTTCCCTTCATTTCCACATGTCCATTTTGCTTATGAAATTTTATGGATGTTTGAATTTGTATGAGTAACTATTGTATCATATTACAAAGTAGTACAACTAGTTCCATAACCCCATGGTCCCACAAACTTGTATTCTTCACAATATATGCATTTCATGACTATTTTTCTTTCATGCATTGTACACTTTAACCACTTAAATTTAACTTTCCATTCATATCTAAATAATTTATTTACTTTAACCTTTTTTTGTTTTGTATTAAAGCTTTCCTCTCTTCAAATTCTTCACCATAGTCATCATCACACCCCAATATATTTAATTGTTCATTTAAATCAAAATTTTGATCCTCTTATGATGAAGCTTTCGATGTTCTGGACCATGCAAAAAACTTCTTGATTGAAGATTGGTTCTTTTTATTTTGAGACATTTTTTTATAGTACCCATACAAACCAAATAATAAAAAATAATTATACATAAAAAATTAGATGTAACTATATAAACTTCATAAGTTATTAGCCTTAATTATTACAAATAAACCTCTATAAAGAAAAAAATGATAATAAATCTCAACTGCCATGTTTGAAAAGAAAACATGTGTTATTCCATGATATTTTTATGTCAAATTGGATGCATGACTCAAAGGCTAAGTGGGCTTGACAATTTTAGAAATAATAAAAATATATGCATTGAGTAATATCAAAGCACAAGGACTTAGAGATGGAAGAGGCCTAAATGAAGTAAAAGTGGTTATGGGTTTTTGTAAAATTGAAATGCAGTTGATGTTGTATTAGATAGTAGAGGTATGGGAAGCTCTGACATGAGAGGCTATGGAGAGTAGGACTACTTTAGTTATCTCAAATGAATTTATAATGGAGTAAAATTTTAAAAACTTGATTTATTATGGCCTTTGTATCTCTCAGGGTGAGACACCTATTTTGTCTGGGTGAGTGTTAACATGGTATAAGAGTTTGGATTTATTATAAATTATGTAAAAAGAGAGACAAATCATGTAAGACAAAATAAAGAGGAAAGTATGAATATATGTCAAAGAGAAGAGTGAAAAAATTGGATATCATTCATAGTTAAATGTACGAGGAAGGAACAAGTAAACTATTGATTGAATATGATTTATTTTCTATGGTTTTATCTAGAGTTAAAATTTGGTCTTCTTCTTCATATTTTCCATCATTTATTACATAGAGTTTGAAATAAGGCTTTATTATTCTATTTTATTATTTTATCTTAACTACAATCAACATATTTATATATATTATATTATTTTGGATTCATAGTTGTTTCATTCATTTACTTGATTTCTTTAGCATGCAAATATGGGTTCTTTCCTTTAAGATATGTAACCAGTTGGTTGGGATATTTTATTACCAATAGAACTAAAAATGGAAGATGTAGTCACAACTCTATTACTAGAGGAAACAAAGTGCATTTATAATATTAATGACACCTTGTCCATGTGGGGTCACTCACAAGGAAGAGGAAAGTGGAAGATCGGATATAAGAATTCAAAGTATATATTTGAAACTAAGACTCTGGGTATATCCTTGAAGAAATGATGGAACTACAACAAGGTAGGGAATTTAAATAAACACTAAAAAGTGAAAAATGTGGAAAAGAGAAAAAAATCATGCATGCATCTAAATTCACTCACTTCATTAATGCCACTAATAATACTATTAGTCAACACTGATTCTGTTTATCTAATTTATCTCATATAACCCATCCTAATACCCCCTACTAATCATTTTTATAATATTACTTTCTTCATATACTAACCTTATTCTATTCCACTTAATTATTAATTTATCCTAAATCTCCACTATCCCATCCTAATCCCATTTACCTATTATTTGGGAATTTTAAATTTCAAATGGCCCACCTACTAGCCTATGCCTAGGCTCTCCTACACCTCTAAGTTTTTAATCCATATATAATCCACCATCTAATCATCATTAACTCTAAGAAGGATTATATAACCCTCCAAATCTAGAACCTTATCTATTCTCACCCCTCCTCTCTAGAAGCCTCTAAATCTAGAGGCTTCCAAGGAATTTTAAATTCCTTTTAATTCTCCACCCTTGATATCTGTCATCCAACTTTGAATCTCATCCATTGATCCTTTCCTCCTTTTTATATTTAAACAACTTAATCCTCCATTGGAGTCAACTAGTAACCAAGTACTGAATCCATGTCCATAAATCAATAATCAACAATCTATCATCATGCCATCATAATGTCCAATTTTTGAGTCTAAGGTAATCAATCCAATCCTCTTGATTACACATTTCATTTAATCATGGTTTAGATTATTTAGCTTTAGGATCATAATGCTATTTTGAATTGTGAATTCATCTATTACCTTTAGTCTTAATGGCTCTATAATTTAGCTAACTAATTTGATGTTTGAGTGTTTAAATTGCATAGTTTAAATCATTAAGCTTAAATTTCCATCTACATTTTAGTGACCATAGTGGGACTATACTCCTCTCAAACTGACATTTTTTTTGCCTTGAGTATGTTTTCTTGAGATTTTTAGGTCATATTAAAGAATAATTTGGTGACTCTAGGTTTCAAATTTGTTCACATTATTGTATTTTCCTTTTTTGGGATAATTTGTGATTTCAGTTAAGATTGGCCTCTACTATTGTTTGTTAATACTATTTTATGTTGGTTTGATTTTCTCTATTATATCAAATAAATAGAAAACTTAACAAAATGTTAGTCTTCTTATGACTCTCAGGGCATTCTATCAAATTAATCTATGGGTTTTCAGTTCAAATAGTTCATGAAACCTATAGTGTAACCCTATAATGTGGTCTTATAGTATTCTTTGTGTGAAAAATATTCCCTATCGATTAGATTCATTCTTCATCATGATCTTTGGATCAAACTTTTAAATATTTTTAGATCATGCATCGGCTCATGTCACTCCATCACATCTTGACATATTTGCCTTGGGTTACATTTCTATCTTAAAGAGCATCAATTTCATTAAGAATTTCCACATTCTATAAGAAGTTCTCACCATCTTTGATAAATGATTTAAAGAGTATTTTGGGAATTTGGTGGTTGATACACTACCCAATTTGATAGAATAACTCACCCCCTGATTCTTTGTGGCCTTATATAAAATCTATTTCACCTTATGTTCTGGTGGATGTTCAACCCTATCTTGAAACCCCCATTTAAACATATGCTAAGAGAACACTAGAAGATGTTGTGAAGTTTGGATTTACACCTATTGATTTTCCATTTGGATCTATATTATCATCAGCTGGACCTACATTTTTAGGTTGGTTGTTATCATTTTCTAGTCAAGCTCTTGCTAATCATTATATTTCCTATTGGTAACCTACTGACCATCATAGAATCCACACTTGTAATGGATGATATTTTTTATTGAACCATTAACATTGATGTTAAAATAGATGTTTAGCTTGATGTCAAAATTAGAACTAAGAAAAGCCAGGTTATAATCACCATTCTGCCCAAACTGCTCACAATCCTCTCTCTTGTGAACAATATGCAAAACCAAGGACCATAATTGAGAATTTTCTAAGCTATTATCAATTTTTCAGATTGAATAAATTATTTACTATAGTTTTTGCATGCCCAAATAATCTATGTATGCTTACTTAATGCTTAGTCTTTGAAAATGTGAATGGCTAAAGGCATTTTGAGTTAAAAGAAAAATCAATAATCCCTATTTTTTACTAGTAAACCTTTTGTTGGAGACACCTAGAAATTTCTAGAGTACAAGGACCATGATAACCTAGTAGTAACATAGTGCCCTAGTCATATCTTTTTAAAGCTAGACTCCACTTTCCAAGTTGTGCACTTCTAGCTGGCAAAGGGAAATTGTTCTGGTCAGACACCTAGAAGGCTTATCTGGAAAATGTCCTCATCTAATATGATTTATTAGCAGTCTAGCAGTAATTTCATGGTAAAAGCAATCATGGCTCATATCTTGACAACAAAATCAAAATATGCTCGTGTCTTTGAGGCATTTTATCTAATTGATCATTGCATTGTTCTTGTCCATATAGTGTTGTATAGCTATGGGAATTGGTACAAAATAGACCTTGGCGTATTATCTCAAAGCTTGGGGAGAGTTGTAGAACCAAAAATTTCAAACTATTGATGTCACAAAAACCTATCTTGTATTTTGGTCCTTGTGCACTCCACAAGTATCTTGATCTTTGTGTTGTTTTAGATGTTTTAAGTCATTTCTTATAGTTTGTCAATGACAATATGGTCTTATAGTTTAAGTCATATTAGATCTTATTTTTTTAAATATAATAATCTAAAAAATTAATAAAAAGGTTATCTTAATTAGTCTAATATAATTATAACAATAATAAATAAAAACAAAAAAATAAAAATAAAATAAATAATAATAATAATAAAATAAAAAATGTGTACATAGTTTAGATTTGATTTGATATATCTTCTTAGTCATTTTTTTTATAAATACATCAAAATTAACTTTTTTATTTGTAATTTTTTTATTGAAAGCATCAAAATAACATTCACTTTGTAGGTTGCCTCTCAAAGTCGACAATCAAAATTGAAGAAAAATTATTAATTCTAAAATCATTTATTTGCTAGTGTTGTTTTTATAGCTATTTACTCTCTATTTGACTTCACATTCTTCTCTTTGAGTGTGTTTTTATTTATGAAATTTGGTGAATTTTGAGCCATTTTGGGCCTCCCATAAGGCCCAAATTACCTTTGACGAAGTGCACCTAGGGTGTTAGACTTAGACCCTCTAATGGGTGCTTCCCATTGACCCCACTAGGGGCTGCCTTCCCCAGACCCCGCATCATGGCCTGCTCACCCCAAAGAAGTTATAGATCTAAATCAAAAAATTTTTAGGGTGTTTTTATTAAGGCTATTTGACTAACATCTTGTTTCTTATAGCGGGTGAACTTAGAGGCTATTTTGTTTTGTCTAACACCTTCTTTTGTAGGACATTATTTTGGTCTAACATTATGTGTCACAGGGTTCCCCTCAAGATCATCAATCAAACTACTACTCACTTGTCTTTCAAGTTGCCTCTTTAAAAGTGCCAATCAAATTACTAACTATTTTATTGTAGGTCACCTATCAAAGACCCATTTTGGCATCTTGAAAAACATTGTGAAATCGTTTTGATTATTTTGTCTTCCATCTTATATATTCTTGCCTCTTGTATATATATCACACTTAATCATAATTAGTTAATTAATCTCCTTTTTAACTATCTATTTGTATCCCAAGGGATATGGTGGTGTACACACTCCTCTAGGCATCCTTATGGTGATTCCTAGAGGATAAAAAACCACCTATAAAATCTCTTTATGTTTCTTTTCTAGGGGTCAATGATGTGGATTTCATCACTATGCATTAGACTAAACTTGGTGTCCCAGAAGAGTTTAAATATCAAGAGAGATATCATTAGGCACCTAAGCAAAATTCCACATAAAGGGTTCCATGGAGTGAGGGGTGGTTAAGCTCCAATACATAGGTTAGTTATATAAAATCTTATATAGATCAGGGCCCCACTGTACCTTCACATATATAAGGGATGCTCTTAGAAACCCTTCTGTAAACATAGATTATTAGCCTTTAGCTATATCAAGTGTATTGGTACCAAAGTCAGTATCAAATCCTAAGTAGTCATCATGTGAAAATGGAGTCAAGAAGGTTTTATTGATTTCATAATGGGTCACTAGCCTATAGCCTCACCTATGAAGCCATTTGATGGTGTAGGCATCAAGTTACATTCTTCAATTAGTTGAATAATTTAGGATTCATGATTGTGTGTATTTTTTAAGTGTTGTGCTAGACCAGTGCTATTTGTGAGCCCAATCATCCTTATATCCCAATCTTATACATGCATTCTAGGTCTTTACACACATCATCATTATATCATATTATACATATTATCTTTGTATATCATTTCCATTATCCTATCTCATCTCCCATATTATTTTCATCCTATCCTAGTATAATCATATCCACTCATTGTTGATCATCCCCATCACTTACATATCTTAATCTCATTTTATAAATCCTTATCTCATTAGTATCTTGTACATATTGTCTTTGTACATCCTCTTACTTGTCTTATCCTATCCCCTATCACCATCTTGTCTTCATCCTGTCTTATCCACCCATCATTGATCATATACTTACCTCACTATCATTTCACATATATCATCATCCTCTTATACATAATTTTTTCTCTCAAAAATCCTTTTCATCCTCATTTTATATATATACCCTCATCTTGTATATCCTTATCTTATCATCCTCTTATATCCTATCCCATATCCTATCTTGACTCCATCCTGTCCTAGTCTATTCATCTCTACCTGTCATTATTCATAAACCTATCACATACATATCCTAATCACATCTTATCTTGTCATCCACATATTATTTCAAGTCCACCCCATATATAACCAATCATTTGTTTTGACCTTAACTTCATCACCCATTTGGTCTAAACATGCCCTATTTTATCCTAGTTAGCTCTTTAGGACACATACATGTCCAAGCCATCCCCATAATTACCCCTCATCACTTCATCCTCACTTATCATCATAACTTATCCTTGTCCCATTATCCTAATCACATTCATCACATAATCCTATCCCCTCCCATCTTGAGCAAATTAGACCAATGTCTTGAGATAGTCCTTCTTATCCATCCATATTATCATATCACTCTAGTCCACTATCATTAGGTTAGATCTCATACCTAGTCAGTATCCTACTAGTAGCTTATCACTTTATTAGTTTCAATATAGTAACTCATCAATCATTAATCTAATCGATCCTAGTCTCTATCATCCTTGCATATTCATAACTAGCACCCATCATATCATCTCTTGATAGTTTGAATTTAAGCACCCATCAAATCCCCAATCTCTTTTGATATCTTAAAAACTAGGCATTGATGATAAGTCATTATCACCTATTGTACTATCAGTCTAACATATGATCCTAGACCTATATCATCTTCATCATGTTTCATCTATCATCACTTATCATACTAGCTCAAACATATAGACCTATCTTGTTTCGAACACCATATCTAATCCCTTGGCCCTCTTCATCATCTATTACCATGAATTTAGACCCTAATCTCATAGACTAATACATATTTTCCAACAAAGATGAGATCCTCTTGTGGTTCCTTATGATGGGTTTACCCCTTCCTAAAGGAATTGATCCCATGCAACTCATTGTACCTCGAGCCCAAAATCATTCATGTGAGTCTCATTCTAATCCCCTATCCACTAGTCATAACCCATCAACTACCTATTTCCATACTATAAAAGGGAATCAAATATTAGACACCTCATTTATTACCAGTCCATCCACCCAATCACATTACCAACCATTTAATTTAAAGTCCAATGCTTCCACATCTAATCACAAAGTGAAGTGGGTCATTATACTCCCCTTTATATGTCCTTAAAATCCCTTTTCCAATAATTAGTCATCGCTATAATGATGGTCTACCCACCCATATGACATCTTGATCCCACCAAGCCTAAACCCTCTTGTATAAAGCTAACCAATGCTATATATATCATCAAACTTGGGGGCACACCATTAACTGATGTCATAATTTACAAGATTATATTCAAGACCTCATTGACCATGGTGACATAATAATTGAGGATGAATGAGATGCATATACATCCTTGGGTGAATAAGAAAAGGAATTTTAAGATTCTATTCTTGATCATGATCAAGCCTTTTACCTTCCAAGCCAAGGTTAAGACACCACATCCACCTTCCATAATCCCCCCATATTCCACAAATATTCCATCAAAGATGAGTCTATCCCCCATGAAACTAATCCTTATGAATTCTCTTAAGGGCCTAAGTTTATCAAATCCATCATTTCCCTCTCACCCATCTCCCTCATCATCCATCATATCAAACACACCTTATTAAGAGGATAGTTGTGGATAATGAGTCTATCCTCCATAATCTCCCTCTCACCCATCATATCAAACACCCCTTATTGAGAGGATAGTTGTGGACAATGAATTTTCTGGTAGCAACATTACATCTTATACATCGAAGCCAACACAAGTGATGTCAACATCACGACCATGTTCAACACTAGTATCTAAATCAAATTCCTCATTAGAAACATCACCATGCATTGATATTTTAGTAGATAATAATAATGCCTATCTTTTTAAGGATACCTCTAATCTAGATACCTCTAATTTGGATAATAATCAATAGCTAGACATATCTTTGGATCCAAATCTGGATGATGAAGTCATAGTGGAGTTCTTTCAAGACTTATCTATTAGAGATTTTTAGAGTGAATTTGATCCTACTTGGGATGTATATACTATAGCTAATCATCATGATCTTTTTATTGATCTTGAGGATATTTTATCCAATGTCAAAATTGAGTCTCCTAAGAACCCCTATGAAGATTATGTTACCCCATCACCACTCATTGACCTCATCACATTGTCTCCCTCACCTTCATCTATTATAGACCCATTTATTACTATCAATGATCATTTAATGACCTCCCTCCATAAGGATGAACATGAAAATTCATCACTAGACCTTTCCTTGAGTTATATAGTAAGTACCATGAATACAAAGGTCCAAGACCCTATTCAAAAAGTCAATCATCAAATCATATTTGATCCCATATGTCAAAATCAAGAAAATTCAAATCATTGGCCTAATTAATTGTTTCCCACTAGTAAAGCCTAACATCAGGAACTAAGGGACTACTAAATTGAAAATAATCATCTATTAAGTCAAGAATCAATCTCCTTTGGTGAATCCCAAAATCAGGTACTAGGGGGCATTCAAAGTCAAATCCCATCAAAAAATCAAAATAATGTCAAAAAAATTAATAACATGGCTAGTAATCCATAAAATAATCAAATCAAAGGTGAAACACAAAGTTAAAGTATCTTGGATATCTTAAAGTCTTTTGTCACATGGAACCAATAAAATGAAGAATGTCCAACATCTCCAATGTTGTATGCAACTACTAATCCTAATCCCCAATCACCTCTCACACCTTATCATGAAACCATAAACCAATCAAGTTCCATAATCCATTCAAGTCCAGTACACTCCCATCAACATCAAGATCTAATCGAATCCATAACTTCCATCACCTTCCCAGGCAACATTGTCTTTCCTAGGGGTGACGAAGACACTTGGTCTAGATATCTAGAGGGGTCTCAATCAAAAATCACCAAAGGTCAAAAAGACATGAATACATATAGTAGTAGTGACAACATGATCCCAAATCACACATATCTAGGAAAGGAACTGGATAAATTTTTTAGCCAGTGTTAGCATTCCTACATCTCATACCCATATCTAATAAATCAAGATGCCATCCAGTTAAAAATAATAATTAGTCCAATGGTGAAAACTAATCTTCTATCACCTTGGGAAAGTACCATGATGAAAACTAGTTTCCAGCATCATGGTAAACTAATCCATTATTTGTATTGTACCTTGACACTTGGGGGAAAAATACATCCATACCTTACTTGTCTCATCCCATGTCAACTTTATTTGTATAACCCATCCATGTCCTCCATCCCATTCCTACCTCTTGGTCTATTATTCCTATTCATTAATTGCTATCCTATCATGCATCTTATCCTCCTTTATTACAATCTTAACCTTTATAAAGAAGTGTAATAGTGTCTTGAGACATGTTCTCAAATCATCTTAGCATATCCTTTAATGGACACTTAGGTAACTAAACATCTAGTTCCTTCATGATGTGGTCATTGACAATACCTAGTCCTTTCATCCTTAGTCTTTATCCCCTTTTTTTCATCACCCCCATATTTTTCTCATCCCATCCATCATTCCATTCATCCTCATCCTAGATTCTAGGCTTGGTATTCCTTTTGCTAGTAACCACATTTGTATAGTGTATGCACATATGCCAAAAATCCATAAAAATTGAAATATTCCAAAAACCCTAAAAATAATAAAACTTTGAAAATGCCAAAAAAAGTCTATGATGTCTTATCTTATGCCTAATCCCCTAGTCACATCCATTTCCATTCCAATAATCTTTCATCACATCTGATATCCATCTCATAGTTCCCCATCTTTGGATACAAAATTTAGTCTTGGAACTAAATATGAGTGGTCACCCATCTCTCAATATCTGTATCATCCTTTTGATGTAGTATTATTGACACACATAACCTTGTCAAAGAATTTAATCTATCACTCATCACCTCTCTATCAATGCCTTTTCATACCTAACACCAATCCAATCACTATTTTTCTAGTATGAAAGGTATTTGATCCCATTACCTCCCTATCAATGCCTTTTCATACCTAACACCCATCCATCACTATTTTGATAATGTAAAAGGTATTTGATCCCATCATTTCCTACTCTTCTTGTTAGATTGGACTCTTGAATGGTTTTGCCTATTAGCAATACTTGGTCATCTTAAATGTCATCTTCCCAAATCACCTTCTTTAACCACTTTTACATTCAATTTATATAACAAATCCATATTCAAAGACCTTATCCCATAATTAGGGGAAAAATATACTCCATATATTTCCTAATCCTTATTTAGGTCCCCACATCCAAATCCTCATCCAAGTCTCCTAGCCTAATCCTAATCTATATCCATATCCATATCCTTACCTAAGTCCTAATCCTAATCATCATCATTAGTCTATTCTAAATCCAATACTATCCTAAGTACATAATCACATCCTAATCATCCTAGTCCAGTCTATCACCCAATCACTCATCCCATCATTTGACAAGACATTGTGACATTGCATGTAGATACTTGTGTATGTTACTTATCTATTATGTTTGGCTTGTTTACATGTCTTTTATCATGTAAATATTTGGTTGTCTTTTGTCATAATTTATCTTATGATTTTTTTGAATCATGTCTCATTTTTTCTATTAGGAAATGAATGGGGATGATATGATGTCACCTGAGGCTATAATAATGCTTATAAGTGCCCTCAAGGATGTAGAGTTCACTACTTGCCCATTTTACACACTCTGGAACCTGTCCTCTTGTCATACTCATATCATGGGTCATACTATCAAGTACCATATTTAGTGTATTGCATAGACTATGATGAGCCTTATGATAGTTGTGATGGCTTCATCACCTACACTTTTATCATTTATATAATCATCCTTATTCCCATCCCTAATATCATCATCTCGACTCATCCAACTAACAAATAATATTTTATCCTCTAATCACTAACACATCTAATCATCCTCATCATCATTACCTTCTGATCATCATCATTTATCTTCTAATTAGAACTACATCAGCTTGAGGTCTTTACAAACTATGTAGGTAACACTTAGCCACTTTTCAGTACCCAAGGATAGATTGACCACTTTTTCCTCTTTCTTCATCATCCATCATTACAACTCTCTCATCTTTCATCAACCTCAAGTCTTACATCAGTCAGATCCTTGAGCTATAATATATATCATTAATCAATTAGTCTATTAATCAATCACCATCCCTACAATCATTCCCTAATTTTTTCATCAAATCTCCCACATCTATCAATTGACCCTGATAGAGTCAAAACATTCATATTTTATTCCAATAATCATCCATCATCTTTGATTAGTCAATTTATCATATATTTCTCCATTACATGTGTTCTTGCTAGGGGCATAATCACTATTAATCATATTATGGATCATTCATTTGAATTATAGTCTAATTATTATCTTTTATCTTTTGGTCACTCAACCCCATAATTATTCTATCATCACCATCATCAATCAATCAAATATAAATTTGAGCTACACCCATCATTAATCTTATCAAATCATCATCTCATCTTTCCCTATATCTCTCCCATGCATGTATCCTTGCCTAGGATATGTCTAAATCTTGTGGCCTTTTTAATCTTATCATCATCATGTTATAGTTGATTCCCCCTAGGGATGTGTTGACAATCGTGACATGATCATATCTACTCCCTATGCATATGTCTTTTCTAGGGGAATCATCACTTTATAGCTCATTACTTAGGTCAATTTTCATCTTCTTCATCACCTATATTTCACCTAGCATCCCATCCCTTTATTTATCCATCGCATTCCACCCCTCATTTATTATTTTGAGTGGCCATTCATCTCATTCTTCCTTGCATGTCCCCTTAAGGGGGCATCATATCCAGTAACATCATCTACTAACATTCATCCACGACATAGTTTTTCTTTGAAAGACCATTACTCCTTCACTTTGCTCTACTTGCAATGCACTCTCAAAGAGGAGAAAAATGTATGCATCTAAATTTTATCACTTCATTAATGTCACTAATAATACTATTAATCAACACTAATTCCACTTATCTAATTTATCTCATTTAATCCATCCTAATATCCCCCTTTCTTAATCATTTATCTAATATGCCTTTATTCATCTACTATCCTTATTCTATCCCACTTCATCATTAATTTATCTTAAATCCTCATTATACCATCCTAATCCCATTTACATATTATTTGGGAAATTTTAAATTCCCAATGGCCCACGTACTAACCTATGCCTAGGTTCTCCTACACCCTTATGTTTTTAATCCATACCTTATACCTATCTAATCATCCATTTAATCATCATAAACCCTAATAAGGATTTTAGAACCCTCTAAATATATAACCTTCTCTATTCTCACCCATTCTCTCTAGAAGCCTCTAAATCTAGAGGCTTCCAAGGAATTTTAAATTATTTTTAATTCTCCACCCTTGATCTCCCTCATCCAAATTTTAATATCATCCATTGATACTTATATACTCTTTCTATTTAAACAACTTAATCCTCCATTAGAGTCAGCTAGTAACCAATTATTGAATCCATATCCATGAATCAATCATCAACAATCTATCATCATGCCATCATAATGTCTAATTTTTGAGTCTAATGTAATCAATCCAATCCTCTTGATTTCACATTCCATTTAATCATAGTTTAGAGTATTTATATTTAGGATCATAATGTTATTTTGAATTGTGAATTCATCTATTACATTTAGTCTTAATGGATCTATACTTTAACTAAAGTAGTTTTGATATTTGAGTGTTTAAATTGCATAGTTTAAACCATTAAGCTCAAATTTACATCATATTTAGCTCTAGGATCATAATGATATTTTTAATTGTGAATTCATATATTGCATTTAGTCACAATGGATCTAGACTTTAACGAAAGTAGTTTGATGTTTGAGTGTTTAAATTGCATAGTTTAAATCATTAAGCTAAAATTTCCATTTACACATCAAAGGTTGCACTATCCTTAAGTGAGAATGTATCCAATGATGGAGATGGATATGAAGATGTATATCTCACAACCTAAAGCTCACATGCATATAATGATGTATTGTTTTTTTTTATTTATATCATCCTATCATATTAATTCTATGAGAAATTAAGAAATATGAATATAATTAATATGAAGGTAGTGATGTATTATTGGTATAAAACTCAACCTATAGGGTCCTATGTATATGAAGAGTGAAGCAATTTTATAAATGGGGGGATCAATACTCTTTAAATAATTTTTCACATTCATGTCCTTGAAAGGGATCTAAAATTTATGAACAAGATGAATGATGCTAGTATCTAGGTCTCATTCAATAGATATGGGTGTAAAATGGTGTGTGGAATGATGGTGTTGGCAAGGGACATGTGAAAAAATACTATTATAAGTTTTGATGAAATTATGGTAAGAAACACATATAAAACCACTTCTATAATTAAGGCCAAGGATGAAATACAAACTTTCACATTACTTCCAATGGATAAGACAATGCTATAGAAACATAAACTAGGCCATATTGGTGAAAAGGGTATGCACATGTTACAAACCAAAGATATGGATAAAGGAACATTTATATTAAAAATTCTGCATAGAGGGTGTTTTTATTCTAGGTTCAAAATAAATTTAATAGAATATAGAAGGTGAAATGAGAGTGATTTTTCACTTTCATTGATTAATTAAATTGATTTATTTTAGCTTTAAATGTTTAAGACATTTAGACTCATAGGCATTGATGGAATCACAATAGTAAAATTTTATTCTATCATGATGGGATAATTCAATATTTATAACTATCAAAACTATCTTGAAAGGAATTATCCAATTGGTTAAGTATACAAATCACAATTTTGATCTGAAGTTGTTTGATCAAATTAAATATAATGATGTGAACTATTTTATTTCATAGGAAGGATCTAAAGTAGTCAAATCCTATTATATCCAACAATGTGATTTATATTCAATAAAATGTAAGATGTCATCCTTGATAATTCCCTCATACCATAAAATCAGTTGCTTTTAGGTGAGAATATTAAGGTATTGGATCAAAGCCTTTAAGGATACTAAAAAGTTAAGGGACATGTAAAAGTAAGTTGGTTAGAGCTTTCAACACTTTTAAGACCATTAGATAATATTTATGATGATGATCTCTAATCATCTGATCCTTATTATTTGAAAATTCAATATTACTACTAAAAGTCACACATCTTAGGTCCCACAAGCTTTCTAATGACCACCTTAATCCTTTTGATCAATCTATATATGATGACTCAAACTAATCTATTTCTCAAAGAGTGATGTTTAGACACTTAATTAGAATGAATATAATGGTATGAGTCAATTTTGTGAAAGTTGATAATGAAATAATAAAGAAACACATCACACCATTAGATCAATGTTATTTAGTGTTGATCTCTATCCATCCATTCATTGAAATCCATGAAGCTAGTATAAATAAATAAGGGTTAAGATATCTAAGAATTAAGCTCACATAGCCAAGGAATTATCAAAAATACATATAAGTGGGCTTACATATATGGTTAGGTGCCTTTATAAAGCCTTTGACTAACTAAATTTCTCTTTTACAGAGATAGTGGTTGAGAGTTATTACACAAGGACAATCAAGATGCAATTGGAGGGAAAGAAGTTAAAGTATTAGATTTAAGAATCATTAAAATGACATAGGCATACCTCTTTAGCTAGGTCAAGAAAAGTAGATGAAATTTTAGAAGGGTGAAACCATGAGGAGATATTAATTAAACATGTGTGTGTAATATTACATTCTAAAGGCCATAATGTGTGTAGGATATATTTTAGTAAGCAACATGGGAGATATCCATGCAAATATTTTCAACTAATCTCATATTTAATGGCCAAAATTTTAATGTTTTTATCTTTCTTCTTCTAATTATGATATATATATATATATATATATATATATATATATATATATATATATATATATATATATATATATATATATATATATATATATATATATATGTAATTATCTCATTTAAAAAATGAGGTCAATCTCTTGGGTTTTATAATTATTTTGAATTCTTCAATTTATATATGAGCCCTTACTTTTTATATATATGAATATCCCAAACCCTCAGTACAATAATTGTGATTGTGCATACTTACTACAAGTAACATAATGTATTATGGATCTTGTTTGTCTGCCCCTTAGCTTTAATCTTGATGCTACAAATCCATTTATGGGGTTTTTCTTTCCTTTTATAGTTTATTTTCTCTTTTGTGTTCACTTCCCTTCCTACATGCTAGATAACATTATTTTCATATAGATAGAAGATCTCATGAATTACTTTCTATCGCATCACCAATTTTATTCTCTATGCATCTTTCTAACTCTTTCCTCTTCCAATATTTCCCTTCCATGAAAGTAGTTTAGGGTAGATTAATACTAGTTTATAAAAAATAGCCAAGTTTATAAAACATAACCAATCAAATCTATAGGTTCTCTAAAAGGATTAATATTACTGAGTAGATATCCCATGTTATGGCCGATATGTTGGCAAATTTCAATCACTAATTTTATACCATCAATAGTTTTGGTATTCTTGGCAGAATAGGATTTGTTTTTTTAGGTTGAAAATTTGTGTAAATACTTTGATTTAAATTTCCCTACTAAGATTTTGGTGAGATTCTTAACCATCCTTGATTTTTTAAAGCATTTTTAATCACCTAATGACTCCATTAGGTAAATACCTAAATATTTATTTGAGATAAACTCTACCTTTTCATAAATTATTTGATAAATACTATGATGATATCATTAAGATGGATAATTAAAAAAATACACCTTTATTTCATGGAATTATTCTAGTCCTCTAGATATCAATCGATTGAATGATATGCCCAAAATAATTTTATAGAATCTTTCCTCTTTTTTAAGAGATGTATATATTAGTCCAAAAGATCACACTAGAGATGTGGCAAACCTGTGCACATTACATAATTCCATAGAGCCTTATGTGGCCTATAAATGGTTTAATTTTTTATGCAAGGGCTAGGATGACCTATAACTATTCTCTTTCTCTTCATATACTAGGACTCAAATAAGGTCATGAAAATAGAGCCTATGTATACTTAGAAGGTAGAGTAAGGACCTATAATATAATTAGACCTAGTAGAGGTTAATCTACACTCAAATGTCAAGAAGAAAGGGTTCCAAATCCAAAGATAATGATATGGGATATAACTCTCACCAGGGATAAATGTAGATAAATGATTGTAAAAATGATTACAAAGGTCATAATAATGGGGTATATCAAGGAAGAATATTACATGAAAGGAACTAATGAACAATAATAACCTAATCCAAGATAACTAAAAGATTCAAATTAATAAGAAGGTTATTGGTGCAATGGTCAACCAATGGGAAAGATATTCAACTTAATTTGATAAATGGAAAGACTAAACAACCCCATATCTATAATAGCTTATTGGGAATAAGGAGGAGCATAATCAACGTTGAACATATACATTCACATAAATAATAATCAAGTAATATCTAATCTAATAAGTAAATAAATGAAGGAGAGTAAGGATATAGATAAATATCCTTCAGTGAATATGTGGATATTTAAATATCCCCCTTTAGCTCAAGTGGCACTTTAAAAGAGATGTAATTTGAAGACCTTAAATGGCAAGATGAATACTTAAGTATCCTTAGTTATAAACTCCAAAGACTAGGTTTACCTTCTCAATTAAACTTATCCTATTGAGCTTCAAAGACACTACAATACTATACCTCCAATAAAAGGATCTAAACCTAAAATAATCAAAATACTACTTAGAAGCATAAAAGGGAGTGCAATCAAAGTATATGAATGTGTTATATTTATTTGGGAATGAAATATGACCCCTATATATACAAATCTAATAATCAAAACTAACCTTGAACTCTAATCCAATGATATCATCCATGTTGATATAGTTAGAAAATGTCAACTAAGATAATACTATAATATCTAACTTATACAATACAAATGATAGAATTAAAACTCATAAATGTATCATCCAAGTCGATACAATATAGGGAATACAAGTCTGAAATTAAATGTATTGGCCTGAACAATATGTTAGGATATATGGAAGTTAGTAAATCTAAATTCAAAAGTAGACAAATAGGTAAGACATAAGGAAAGTCAAATGACATCAAAATGATAGTAATGAAGGTATGGCATAATAGTATGCAAAAATCTATTGCAAAGTACCATGCATTGATCCCACCCTATTTTTGGTGTATCTTTAAATGTGCACTTAGGGAGATTGATGTGATGATGAGCCCCTAAAAAAGGAAGCTTAAATAAAGTGATAAAGTGAAAAAAATAATTTGAATACATATGCTAAGGTCATAATGTGTCATAATAGTGTAACATGAGATGATGCTTTGGGATAGACACATAATAACACAAAACATCATAAATTAAAATAAAATCTGAATGAACTAAAAGTAAATGAATGAAAACTTGTACCTTTACTTAAATTAATGATTGTAGATATGATGTTACATGTATTTTAGCTAAAATAAGGCACCAATAAAAAATAACAAAGGGTGAACCTAGAAAATAAGAGAAAAATCCAAAATTTTGTGAATTTTTCTATTAGCACTTAAAAATTATATACTTCATTAGGATCCTAATGCTTCTTTTGATTTGTGAAAATAACCTATGAAAATGAAGATATAGGTAAAATATGAAATATAGAGGTAAATAATTGAATTTTTTTTCCTACTATATATAGGTAAAACTAATTTCATTTGCTCATTTACTATTTTGGAAAACCAAAGATTTGATTATCCAAAATTAGTGTTATGAGAGACAATGGCTCAAAGATGATGGCTCAGATGCATAAGATGTTAGTTGGGTGTAGTTTATAATTCCATAAAGGTAGGTGATGCAATCAATGATTTAATTTTTGAATTTTAAGTATATATGTTAGATTTAGGAAATCTAGGTGCAGGGGTAAATCCATGTAGCTGAATTCACCCTAATAAGCATAAAATGTAGATTTAAATGTGATGGGTACTAGGTAGATGATGAAACATGATATTTAGGGTTAGGGTATTTATTAGGGATAAAGGAATAAATCACTACCATTGATAAAATGTGTCAGCTAGATTGATGTACTTAGGTAGAGGGAAATTGTAGCACTAGTCGATACCATATATTATGGTTGATATTATTATGTAGGATAAGATACTGATATGATAGATACCTTATGAAGTGGTTAGTATAGTCATAAATCCAAGTATATTTATATGATCTGTACCATAGGGGGTGCCCAATATATTAAATATGGGTGAAAAACATGGCTGATATAGTATAAATATGGTTGATGCTGTATAAGAAAGTTCTACCTAGTTGGTGTTATATGGTATGGATGATGCAATCATAAATGTGATGTACCATAGGTGTTGGATGATGTAGTAGGAGGGTGTCAAAGGATGATAGAATATACATATGAATAATACAATATAAAAATAAATAATTAGCTGGTATAATATATGCTATGTACCTAGGGATGTGATATATTGATGTATATGGGTTGATGGAGATGCTGACTTGTGGCACACATCCCCTTAGTTAGTTATATGGGTACAATATATTAGGATAATAGAGTAACTTGTGGAAGTAGTACATTGGGTAATGGTCGGCCTACATTGGGATTAGGAGGTTATCCATCAATGGGTTATATATATATATATATATATATATATATATATATATATATATATATAGGAGATGATTATCATGGTAAAGATATCAAGTAAGCATTGAGTATTTTATTATAAGAGGATATTGGAGGTTGTCCCCTCGAAGAGACATTGTGGAGTTATTCCTTCCTAAAGGAGTATTATGGTGTTTCCCTACCTTAAGGGTATTTATGCATATATTGAATATCAAGATCTTACATGTGGTGTCAGAGCCTCCACCCAAGTTCAAGTCATAGAGTGGGTGGCTATGCCAGCATGGCAGTGTTCATCCGAGGCTCGTACACGTAGGGAATCCTTATGGTACAGGCACAAATCTAACTTAGAGTCTAGGCTTTAGAAGCGTGGTGGGATGTTATGGTCTTGGTGGGTGGACTGCACTAATGCCTTGAGGTTTTGGTGTAGCGGTTTGCTACAATATAACTATAGGTAGCTGGTACAATAGAGAAATAATAAAATGGCCAATATAGTATAAATGTAAGGACCATTTTGGTTTTAATTATTGTTTTAGTTAGGTTTTTGATTTGATTTCACATTTTTGGACCAAAATATAATCAAGTGTTATTGTTTGATATATTATATAGGTGATGATGAATATGGAGGTGCATCAACATGAGCTAGATTAGTTAGCTTGGGATTTAGAGGGATGATAGATATATGTAGAATCCTACTGAGTGTTGAGTTAATCAAGATGTTTATTAGGTGATGGGAGAGTATTATAGATAATCTTATATGGGTGGTGGATGGATATATCATGGAGGTATCTATCATCCTTGAGGATGTGCATGCCATACTAGGGTTGTTGATTGGGTGCACTCATATGATGTACAACATAATTAATCCAAAGGACTATTTGATGCAACCTAACTCACTATTCAACCCAACTTGGTAGTGTAACCTAAATTGGTAGTGAAACCCAAATCAATAGTGAAACCTAACTTAGCATGTCACCCTAACTCATCTGGCATCCCAACTTGCAGGCCAACCCAATTCAAGTTATAAATCAAGTTGTGTTTAATAACTCATTGCTAACAAATCCAACTCACCATGCATGCCTCTGAGCTATTAATTAAAATATTATAAGCCAAGCTAATTATTTACATGATGTAGAAAATATATTGGTATATGTGGCTAAAGCCACATGTTTAACATATCAATAAAACCTATTTAAAATATTTGTTACATTTTATTCTTATGAATGTGGGATCTTATCCCTAAAAAAGAACTTGTTACTAAAAATAATGGAATAAAACCATTGGATTAAGAGACCATGCCTTGTTATAAGGAGTTAGAACCATTGGGAAAAGGATAGAAGTGATTCTATTAAAGATGGTTTCTGAATATGAATGAGAGTGATGGCCATTCTAGATAATCTGATAGAGGCTACATCGAATAGAAAGATGCAGTCCCAAATGGTAGATAACTTCACCAACATTTGAAAGCCTATAGATAATGGTGAAGGTATTTTTTAATCTTTTATAAGGAATATGTCTTTTTCCATTCAACCTTTGAGTATGGTGAATAGCCAAGATGTCTATGTTATTTGACATTGGCAAAAGTTATGGGTTAAATTTTGATTAATGTATAAGTTCACCATTACGATAAGCCTATGACAGAGACATATCTTATACATAGTTAGTTGGAATGGATGATGGAATTATGAGGAAGACGTTAACCTTGTAGAGATATGGACCAAGATACATGGTTAAATTATATTCTTGAATGGACTGTGGTAGAATACAACTCATATTTTTTATGTATGAAAACCTGCATCATTTACAAAGATTGCACAACAACAAGTGCACCTGAAATGGATTTAATCAAGGAAGATATGTTTATCATTAAATGATCCTGAATGGAAAATAATCACAAGAGACTCGAATTGGGGTTATTATGTTATCTTCTATTTTGTATAGCCTTAGCCATGAAATATGTAAGCAAAAAAGGAAACTACATAATTATAGTTCATACCCGAGTCTGTGTTCTTTTTACATTATGCTTATTTGGTCTAAGATAGATATATATGCTATCATCATCTATTTTGTAAGCCTATTGGGATTTGGGTAGAGATATCTTTGAGCTGAGTACTGATTATTTATAGGCATTACAGGGAAAATACATACCATGTTTTAGGATTAAATCAATTTCTTCTATTTGTATAGTGATAGACATGGAAATTATGTATTGTATGTCTATGTATGGATATATAGAGAAAATAGATGACTGTAAATTTTGATTACTTCTATTTTTATAAATCTAGTGGCTATTAAGGGATGTAATATTTATAGGATTGTTATCATGATATTATCAAGAGATACAAATCTATGATAACTAGAGGCACTCCTATTTAATACTGTGCCCTTTTTAATAGTTTTATAGATACTCTATTGGAGAAGAATTTCCCAAATGTATAGAGAAAGTTAGAGAGGTGAGTGTTGTAGATTTCAAAGAGGCAACTGATAGAACCTTCAAAATCAATTTCAGCATCAAAAGTTTCTAAATCCATTTTGATTTAGGTTTCAAATGGATATTTAAATATTTTAAATGGATCAAATTGTAGTTAACTACAATACTAGAGATGTAGCCTAAATTATGGGTATAATCTGTTATCAATTCTAGTGTCACTATTTCATTTTGTTTTATTCTGTGTTTTGTTTAGTTTAGTTACAAATGAATGGATATAATACTAGAAATAAACAATAAGTAGTAAATGACATCGAATCAAAAGTTTTTATATGTAGGAATAAATTTAAAAAGTTATCTAATTAATTTCACTCAATCTTAGATTTTTGTACAAATTCTATTTAACTAAGGAATTGAGGTATTTTAATATCTATTTCACAAACTATTTGTCCAATTTACAAATCAAATTTGGTATCAGAGCAAGTTATTACAGGACCTTGCTTCAATTGTGATATAATTCTATTTAGAGTTTTTAATATTAAATAGTTGATTTATGATTCTTCTATTTAAGTTGACCATACAGGAAGGCTAGTTTGAAAGAAAATTAAAAGGTGTTCTAATTCACTGGAAGAAGACAAGCTTCTAATAGCCAAGTTCTAGAACCATTAGCTTTTCAAGATCAATGTAGATGAAGAACACAACACATGGTCACTTGAGTGTGAAATGGTTTTGTGAAAGGAACAACCTTTATTTATTGAGAAAAATTTAAATAAAGTGTAAGGCACTTTCAATGATGCATCTCTAAGAGGAATTAGTTGCAGTTCCATTATCAGTCTTACACAAAGGGTAGATTGAGGTATGGTTATAATCTGATTTCATATTGGTATTGACACAATATTTTAGTCTAGCTACCCAGTTGTGTAGCCTTATTATTTTGGATTATTAATTATACTATGGATGCCTATCCTTGATTATAGGAACAAGTGAAAAGACTAGTTCCATGGGAAGATATGGAAATGGAAAAAAGGTGATGTTTAGTATTGGACAAGTTTTTGCATTATGAGTTTTGAGTTTTTAAACTGGTTTATCAATTGGTATGTTCACAACTTTGTTGACAGTTACAAGAAGTAAATAGGAAGCTATTTAAGACACCAACATAAACTAGCCAGTATTAAACAAGTGCATTTTGTTTTGTAAAAAGGTATGAGTTATTTTCAAAGTAACTATTTGCATAATTTTGGTTGCAATTAGGATAACCTTTGTGTGGGGTACTTTGGATATAAAATATACCTTTTATGTAGAATTATTTCTTGAAAGCCTTTTGATTTTTTAATGGATCATCTAAATCTTGGTAAAATAGAGTTGAAAAGATGAAACCACTACTATTTAGTTAATTAAATCCATCAAGAGGGAACAACCCTTATGGATTATATGATTTAATTGGATAGTTTCGGATGAGCATGACTATGATATTATTTAGTATGCTTAGCTTTAATTCAAACACTTTATTTAGGGAATTCCTAAATAGAACTAGTAAGAAAATATAATCCTTGTGTTTGGAAGATTTTGCTATCTCATTTTCAAGTTTTCCATTGTGATAAGATTTTGGAAACTAATTCAGTTAGATGGGTTGTTGAGATATGAATCAGGGAGTAGTCAAATGGTGACAGAAACCTTGAGACAAGTTTAAAATACTTGGTTTCTTCTCACTTTTTAATGATATTTGCTTACAGCTACTGAAAATTTGTGAGTTTATAAAGAAGCTCTTGTTATGGAAACTCTCCAAGATAACATTGGAGTTGACAGGTATAGGGAAAGATTTGAGGGACACATCAGTCTATTTGTTTGTTTATAATTCCCTTGATTATTCTTATGTATGATGAATATTGTGCATTAGTCACATTATGATAGACAAAATTTATTGCATTTTTTAATACTTGACATTGTATACATCCAAGTCCCACTGTGATATGGGCAATATTTGTATTTCAAACTTTCTTGTACTCCCATATACATTTGACATGTACATCATGTACGAGTATTGTTTAAGACCCATAAATGGGAAATATTTGTAAAATGTAAGTATAACTATGTGCAATTTAATTGTAAATCCTTAGGTGTATGTAGCACAATGATTTCCCTTATGTGATAACAATGAGAATAGTTAACCATCATGTAGTACAAAGGTTGAGAGAGGCCACTAGATATTATGAATATTTTGGGTAACAAGTCATGTGGTAGAATCAATATAGAGTTTATTTTTTACTCTCCATATATAGGTTATAATTATAGTTAGATAATTGAATTTTTGTAGAGTTTTGTTTGTTGGTGTGATGCAGAAAGCCATGTAATAGGTTTAGTTAGATTCTTAGTACTTTTGAGGAAAAAAGCCTCTTTATGGGGAGGTTTAATTTGGAGGACTATTTGATGTAACCCAAATAATTGTTCAACCCAACTCAGTAGTGCAACCCAACTTGATAGTACAACCTAACTCAGTAGTGCAACCCAGCTTGACATGTCACCCCAAATCGTCTATCACCCTAACTTGCCTAGCATCCCAACTTGCATGCCAACCTAACTCATGTTCTAAATCAAGTTGTGTGTTTAGCAACTCATTGATAATGAATCTAACTCATCATGCATACCTTTGAATAGTTAATTTAAAGATTCTAAGACAAGATAATATTTTATATGGTGTAATAAAAGGCTTGGTATATGTGGTATATGTGGCCAAAGCCATAGGTTTAACATATCAATGAATCCTATTTAAAATATTTATTACATTTTATTCCCATGAATGTGGGATCTTATCCCTCAAAGAGAATCTATTGTTGAAACTAACAGGATGAAACCATTGGATTGAGAGACCATGCCTTGTTATAAGGAGCTCAAACCATTTGAAAAAGGATAGAAGTGAGTCTATTAAAAATGGGTTTCAAATACGAATGAGGGGGATGACCATTCTGGATAAGCTAATAGAGGCTATGTCAAATAGGAGGATGCAGTCCCAAATGGCAGATATCTTCGCCAATTGTTGAAAGCCTATGGATAATGGTGAAGGAATTTTATATATTTTGTAAGGAATATGTCTATTTCAATTTAGCCTTCAAGTATTGTGAATATACAAGATGTCTAGGTTAATTGACATTGGCAAAAGCTATGGGTTGAATTCTGATTAATATAGAATTTCACCATTGGGATAAGCCTATGATAAAGATGAGTCTTCTACATAGTTAGTTGGAATGGATGGTATAATTATGAGGAAGACATCAACCTTGTAGAGCCATGGACCAAGATATGTGGCTAGATTATATTCCTGAATGGACTATGGTAGAATATGATTTAGAATCATATGTATGAAAACCCATGTCATTTACAAAGATTGCACAACAAGTGTGCCTAAAATGGACGCAATTAGGGAAGATATGTTTATCATTAAATGATCCCAAAAGGAAAATAAGCACAGGAGACTCAAATTGGGGTTATTACATTATCTTATATTTTGTATAGCCTTAGACATGGAAGATGTAAGAAAAAAAGAAATTACATAATTTTAGTTCATACCCAAGTCTGTGTTCTTTTTACATTATGCTTATTTGGTCTGAGATAGATATATATGCTATCTTCATCTATTTTTAAAACCTCTTAGGCTTTAGGCAGAGATATCTTTGAGCCAAGTATAGACTATTTACATACATTACAGGTAAAACACATACCAAGTTTTAGGGGTAAATCAATTTATTTTATTTTTATAGTGATAGTCAAGGAAACTATGTATTGTATGTCTGTGTATGGATATATAGAGAAAACTCATGAATATAAATTATGATTACTTCTATTTTTATAAATCAAGTGGCTATGGAGGGATGTAATATTTATAGGATTGTTATCAAGATATTATTAGGAGTTATAGGTCTCTAATAACCAGAGGCACTCCTATTTAATATTATGCCCTTTTAAAGAGTTTTAAAGATACTCTTATTGGAGAAGAATTTCCCTAATGTATGGATAAAGTTAAAGAGGTGAGTGCTATGGGTTTTGAAGAGGAAACTAAAAGAACCTTCAAAATCAGTTTCAACATCAAAAGTTTTTAAATTCATTTTGATGTAAGTTTTAAATGAATATTTACATCTTTCAAATTGATCAGATTATAGTTAACTGCAATCCTAGAGATGTATCCCAAATTATGGGTGAACTCCATTGTAAATTCTAATGTCACTATTTCATTTGATTTTATTCTATGTTTTGTTTAATTTAGTTGCAAATGAATGGATAAAATACTAGAAATAAATGGGAAGTAGTAAATGACACTGAATCAAAAGTTTATATATACGGGAATGAGTTTAAAAAGTTATTTGATTAATTTCACTCAATCCTAGATTTTCACACCAATTTTATTTAACTAAGTAAATGATATATTTTAGTATCCTTTTCACAAACTATTTATCTAGTTTATGGATCAACTCTATTAGTGGATGAGTGTCAAGAAATACCCTAATGGGTGACTAAATTAGATCAGTACAATTATCATAGTCTCATAATATGATTATTTGTTGTATATGTGTTAGGTATTCTAAATATCCAGAAGGCCATTATCAAACATATGAGTATGCATGTGTTATGTCATAAGTTAGATGGGGTTGTGCTTTTGTACATTATCACTTTATGTCAATCTAATTTGGATCAGTGAATGCCATATGATATGGGAGCTACCATATTGGTGAAAATTCTACATGAATTTTATAGCATGTTTATCCAAGGTCAAAAAATATGGGCTCAATTATACTATTTATGTGTTAAATTTATAAGCACTTCTCAATTTACATGACAACAAAATTTTCATACTAGGTTGTATACCATCAGTATTAGGTGAGGAGGTGGGCACAAGATCACATGGTTTGAGTGATCCCTCTCTAGCTATATTTTTAAAGTGTGAACATAATTAAGATCATATAGATTCCCTATTAGAGTATTGTTGGGTGAATATTTTGTTAGCTAGCTAACTGGTGACCAAAATAGTTCTTATCACCACAACATAGGGAGATGGGTCGTCTTGGTGTGCAGGTTTACTACATCCATAGGGGACAAATATCTCATCTCATTAAGGGGAGGTTCCCTATTAAATATGTGGAGGATATATACTATATAAATAAGCTAAAAGTAAGACACAGGGGTGGGATAAACCATCTATCTCTCTTCTTTTAGAGATGATGCTAACAAATAGAGGAGAAAATCCTAGTGGAAACACTGAAGGCACTTCTCTTCTTTTAGAAGTGTTCTTGCAGGAAACAACAGGAGTTATTTCAAGTAAGATAAGAAACCAGTAACAAAAGGGCGTAGTAACAACATGATGAAACAGAATGGAAAGTTTCCACCTCAACTACCCAAAGAGTGAGATATGAAGAATGATGGGGGCACAAAGTCATCCCAAGGTCCTTTACACAAAAATAAAAGAGAAAAACACACATGAGGACAACTATGACAACATAAAGTCTGAAAGTAGTTGGCTTCAGGACACCTTCCTTATCACCTCCTCTATTCCTACTTGTTAAATCAAATAAACAAGAATGCTTTCAAAACACAGACATAAGAACAATCTCCTAAAGTAGCACAGGCTATCACAGCACAAAGTCTGCAAGTAAATTGCTTTCTCATTCAATCAAAGAAATATGAACTACAATCTGAGCTCAAAGTCTCAGTAATGCCTTTCAATTTGGGTAGAGTTTCACTTCTAGTAAAGGGAAGATCTCCTCTGCATAATGAGAGAAATTACAATATATAGCCACCAAGTAAGGCTTGGCACTCTCTCCCATGGGATGGCCCAAGCTACAGTCAAAGTCTTCAATGCACCTCTAGTTTTGTCTGGAGGGACCATGCTAGGAACAACGCATTGCCTCAACTATGGCATGTCCATTCATCTAATGTCTCTTCCTTGGTATGGACTATCTGGTCCTTTCTCTGATGTCTGCGTATCTATCCAATTTTCCATTACTTCATGGAAGAAAAATAGGCTTGCATCCTTGATTTGGTGTGCTCAAAAGTCTACTTGATCCACTATTTCACCTACTAGGAATAACTCTTTTGAAGATATTTTTGGTCCTTTGGTTTCGCTCCTCTCTTCATTGCTTAAGCACTTCTTTGGTCTTTGGTTGAACCATTGCTTTAATTGAACTTGCCTTTGGAATCATCCATGTTGCTTCTTTGTCCTTTATAGCCCTTCTTGTCTAAGTCTTTGGGGGGTCCCTTCTACATCTTTGACGAGTGGCAAGTTTTGCTGTTATGAAACTCATAGAAAATGGGATCCACAACACGTCTTGCTCGAGCAACTTCTAAAGGGGAACACGAATGCAAACACTTGTCACACTGTGTTAAGTCATAACAAGACATGTGACATATTCTACTCTACTTTATAATGGACACGTGGTGGCTTTTGGGCTTCTTTCTCTCAGTGGGCTTTATCCTTTTAAATGTCATTCAAATAGAATGTCTGAAGGAATTCCTTTGGACAATTTATTTGAAGGAAATCTTCCTTGCCTTTGCATCTTTCCTGCTAGGCTTGTACTTTGTTCGCTTATGCTCGCTGCCCTCCGCAAGGGCACTTGGCTTGGTTCACAACCCTCTGTATGGGCACTTGTTCCTTTGGCTTTGGGGCAGCCCCTTGAACCTACCGATTGAACCAACTTTGGTTCAATGGTTCAACAATTCAATCTTGCGTTTGAAGCCATCTTTTTATCTAAGTCTTTTGATCTCTTTGAACTGATTGGACCCATTGAACCAATTTGGTTCAAGGTTCAATGGTTCAATGGTTCATTCCTTGCTTAGAAGCTTGCCGATGAACATTTTTAGTTGAACCAAGGCGTTGAACCAATCTTGAAAATGGCTAAGCATTGGAAACTTGTTCTTTTGATTGAACTCGCCTGTAGAAGCCTTTGAACTTGTTGAACCTGCTAACTTCAAGTATGTTGAGTCCATAGAAACATATTTATAGAGTTCATAGATTTGAGTCCCTTGAAAGAGTCCATAGAAATTCCCCTACGGAGTCCGTAGATTTAAGCCTGTAGAGTTCGTAGATTTTTGAGAAAGCTTTGAAAAATGAAGAACTTGAATGCTCAAAACAATTTTTGAAAGGGGAAGAGAGGATTTTGGTCTGTAGGACCAAAATAGTTCAAATGTTGTCCCAAAAATGAGTGATATTTTTGGGGGACAACAAGTATAATTGATACATGTGGATCATGGACATACTTAATAGTAGCATGAACAATGAGTTGGATCATGAGGCATTGCACTTGGTGGTTTGATCCTCACCCTTGTGATCAAGTACTTAGTAGTTTGGGTTAGTACACCCAACAAATCCTATGGTTATCCCACCCTATTGAATGGGAAATTATATATATCCATGTGGGGTATGAGGATGAGGAATTCTAAATACTGTAAAAGTAGTAAGACCATATTATGCCCTAGTTGGGGTGAGACAATGGTGGTGGTGATCCACAATAAGGGGAGAGGAGTAGATAATTATTATGTAGTATGTACATATAATATAGGGAGAGTCACCACAACATGATATATGGGTTGTGAAGGGATGAGTACAACCATTGGGGAGGTGATTCTTGGTGGTTATTAGGGAGAGGTATGTCGGTGATCAACCTAATTGAGTCATGATGGTGACCCTATCTTAGGAGGTCAAGTAGATAAAGAGAACATTATGGAGAAGCATCCTATGATAGGTAAAAAGGAAATATGCATTAAATTTTTTATGAATTTTCTTTTCTATACTTAAAAATATACATGTTAGGTGCTACTGATAGTTTTACTTATAGATGTCAAATTTGGTTTTGTGTTTTTCATATGTAGTAGAAGATACAATGAGGTAGAGGACCATGGTGGAGACCACACATCATGAGATTTTGGATGATATGATACCAAAGCTTGATAATAATTAGATGGTGGATCTAATGGTACCTTTAGTTTGACCACATGCTACATTATTTAGATTGGTTTGTGCTGGTGTATGAGATATATGCTAGTTAGAGCAAGTTGTTTATCTACCAATGGTCCTAGTAGGAGGATATGGTGAGGGATGGTATTAAGTGACTAAAACATAAATATATTTAATAGAGGAGATCACTAATCATATGGTGGATTCATCTCAAGTGAACTAACTAGAGATAAAATAAGTAGGATCATGGGGAGAAGTCCATGGACTATGGTCTTAGACTTTCAAACTAGAGAGATATCTATAGGTAGTGACAACTACAGGGTCCTTAGAGATGATGATACCTTACCTACCACCTTGTGGGGATTGAAGGTAGACCATTGCTTTAGTGATGTATATATCTTATATTTTTTTATGTAGAAATAAATTACACACACATAATTTTTATTATCTAGATGTGATTGTACTTATGGTTTTTATTTCTAACACTTACTATGGTTATAATATCATGTTATGGGAAAATTTTACTATGTGATGTATGTTTTATTATTGTATAGAAAATGTGAGAAAATGCATGGTAAAAAATAAAAAAACCAAGTATGACAAATAATATCTTAAGTAGATAGAAAAATAAACAAATAAAGATGTAAATAAGATGAATGTAAAACATATTGAATGTGATTAAGATGAAAATATTAAGGAAAAACATAGGATATGTAAAATATTTCTAGTAATAATTCATAAGTCACATAAAAATGGAAGACTAATCAAACCAAAAGATGCATTTTTTTATTTGAAATAGATATCCAATGTAAAAAATGCGATAGATAATCAAACAAGGATATGTGAAAAATGTCTAAAATGTCATCTAATGAAAGATAAGTAAAAAAAGTTGAATCCAACATAGGGGAAAATAATAAAGTGCTATTAAAGTACATCAAATGTTTTATAAGTAAATACTCAATTCTAACAAGGAAAGACTCATCATAAACTCATTCAATGCTTGTGCTAAATCAATATGTAAGAAAATACAACCATCTAAAGACATAAATATGATGAAAAAAATGGTATGGATATGGATGGTGATGGGAGTTTGTGATAAAGTATTGGTTTAGCTCCCTAAGGTATTACAATGCAACTCATAAATGAAAATCCAATAGGTGATATAAATGGAAGCTAAAAATCAAATTTGAAGCAAATAAATGATGAGAATGTAAATAAAATGGACATGAATAAAATAAAATAAATATCCATCAAGCATTTATCAAGAAATATATGATGGATATATGAGGATGAAAGGAACCAAAAGGGTGATATAGAAATACTTATTGGGGGAAATACACTCTAATTTAGTGGGCAAGGATAAGAACTATTGACATTAAGAACTTAGAGAACCCCACCTAGTAAGTGTAAGATTGGAATACAAGTGAAGTATATGTTGTCCTCAAAAAATGTCACTCATTTTTAGGACAACCTATAGACTATTTTGGCTCTACACAGACCAAAATTTCTCTCTTCCCTTCTCAAAATTTGTTTTGAGCATTCAAATTCCTCATTTTTCAAGCTTCTCAGAGAATCTACATACTATGTAGGCTTGAATCTATGGACTCTACAGGAAGAAAATCTATAGAATCTACAGGCCAAGTTTTACGAGCTTCACAGGTTGATTTCTACAAACTCTGTAGGAAAGAAGCAAGCTCTCAATACTCAGGTGATTTCAAAGTTGGTTCAACAATAGGTTCAACCAAAAGAGTTCTCGGTAAGCTTCTAAGAAAGGATTGAACAATTGAACCATTGAACCTTGAACCATTTTGGTTCAATGGGTTCAATGGGTTCAACATCAGCAACAAGAGTTAAGCACATTTGTCAAGGTTCAAATTTCAACTGCTTCAAGGTTCAACAACTTCAAAACACTTATCAAAGTGAAGAAGGCTTGAACCCTTGAACCATTGAACCACTTTGGTTCAAAGGTTCAACGGGTTCAATGGTTCAACAGGTTCAACGACCAAATGGTTTAATGCGTTTGGTTCAAAAAAATCAAAAGGACTTAGCCAAATAAAAAGAATGAACCGTTGAACCAAAGGCTTCAATGAGTTCACAAGTTCAAAGGTTCAACCAGTGTGATGAAGATCAAAGAGCTTAGAAAGAAAAAAGAAGTGATAGACTAATGGTTTAGCAAGTTCAAAGGCTTCTATAGGTAGGTTTAATCAAAAAAACAAGTTTCTGACACTTAGTCATTTTTAGGGAATGAACCATTAAACCATTGAACCAAAGTTGGTTCAATCAGTCAGTTTAAGTGACAAGTTCAAAGGAGTGCCCCAAGCGTCAAAGACACAAGTACCCTTGTGAAGGGAATTTCCATGGAAAAAGTGACTAAGGAAGGAAACAAAAACCCAATAAAACTCAGTGGATGCTGCCAAGTGTCATCTTTTGAGCCTCATTTCACTTTGTTTCTAAGAGAAGTAGATGTTGCCACATGTCCTCTATAAGTTAAGTAAAAAATGCCAAGTGGCATCATCGGCATGAATCTAAAATGAATCCCACATGGTTCTATAGTGTTTCCAAAATGTAGCAAAAGCTGCCAAGTGTCATCTTCTGCAAGACACTCAAAAGGTGTCCAAAGCTTCTAAAAGTTCAATAGATGCTGCCATGTGTCCTTACCTATTTCATAGCAGATGCTGCCACGTGTCACAATTTGAGATTCACATAAAATTGACTAAGGCAAATTTCCAAGGGACAAACAGTCCTTTCGGAGGACACTCAGAAGCCGAAGTGAACCATTGCAAAAACCCAAAAGGCTAATTTGGAGCTCAAACAAACCTTGCAGAGGGTAGGAAGGGGGGAAATGGACCAATTCAAAGGCCAAAAGAGCAAAGGTATTTCCTTTGAAAAATTTCCCCTGGCAAAAGTGATAAAGAGACAATTCCTTCAGACAAATTGTCTGAAGGAATTCCTTCAGACTTTTTCCTCTAAAAGAAAAGTCTGAAGAAATAGAAAACCTACCATGCTGCCACATGTCATCTTCAAATTCCCAGTAGAAGCCACCACATTTCATCTATTGAGACGTAGTATCAAATACAACAGAAGTTGCCAAATATCATCTTTCGTAGGGTTCTCAAAAGACCAACAATAAGTGACTAAGGAACAGAGCATTGAATTGAATTGAGGACTCGATTTAAATAACTAGAAAAGGAGGAATGACCAAAAACATTTGTGCATCAGATATGTTCCTAAAAGTAGACTACCAGGTGGATATTAAAAGATGCAAACTTTTAATATCGTGACCCATTTCTCTGCATTGAGAAAAGCAAATGGGTAAATGCCCCTAAATTCTAGCATGTCTTCTTAACAAAATTTAATGCAACATGATGTGTTACTATTCCCAAGTCCTTCTTAAAGAGGCTATATAAGGGACTCTCTTTTATTGTTTTAGGGGGATCTCTCTCTCCAATTATTAAAAACAAAACTCTACCCAAATTGAAAGGCATTACTGAGACTTTGAGCTCAGATTGTTGATCATATTTTGTTATTGGAATAAGAAAGCAAGTGACTTTTCAGACTTTGTGCTGTGATATCTTTGTTATTGGGGAAACTATTCTTATGTCTTTTTCCTTAATATATTTTTTGTTCCTTTAATTCAATAAGCAAAATTAGTGAAAGTAGTGAGGAAGGTATCTTGAAGCCAACTATGGAGAGACTTTGTGCCCCCATAATTGCCTTTAGTGTTTTTTATTTTTGTTTCTATGTAAAGGACCTTGGGATGACTTTGTGACCTCATTATCCTTCATATCTCACTCTTGCACAATTGAGGTGGAGAGTTTGTGCTACATCTCAATCTGCTGGTTACTACGTCCTTGGTTATATTTTTCAATTACTACCATGAAGATTCTTGTGGTTTGCTGAATGGTACTTCTAAAAAAAGAGGAGTACTTTCTATCATTATCCCTAAGATTTCTCCTTTGATTTGCATGCATCATCTCTAAAAAAGGAGAGGTGGATGATTTGTTCTACCCTTGAGTATTATTTTCTATATATATATAACATATCTATAGGGAACCTCCCCTTGATGAGAGGAGAGATTAGTCCCCTTTTGATGTGGTAAACTTACATATTTGGATGACCAATCTTCCTACTTTGGATGATCAGACCTATTTTGTTTATCAGTATGCTGATCGACAAAATATTCAACCAATAATTTTTGGTGACTCTATTGGGGATGAACATGTAGTTTGAAGCCTCAAGTTTCAGATTTAAGTAGTTCCTTCCCTTATCCATTATACAGACTCTAGTGACTCTGTTTTGTGCCTTACCCATTATCCATTTATAGCCTTACCATTTTCCTCCACCTCCACGCCAGCTGGGAAAGAGTGCGCAATTTGAAACCTCAAGCTTCAAGTTGATGTAGGGCCAGTTCTTTCCCATTTTTATTCTATAATCTGGCCACTCCACCCAAATTTGTTATCCCTATTTTTCATAATTAAATCATGGCAGTTCAAGGCCCCTGGGGTAACTCTTTTGGCCCACTTAATCTAACTCCACCTCTACATGAACTTCCATGCAGCTCAAGAAAGAACTTCCCCAAATTCTTTAGAGATGGGAGAGTTCACCCTTATGAGCACATTACAGCCTTTAGCATAGCTTGTGGTGTGATAAGGGTGGAATTTGAAGACGTGGCAGTCAGGGTTTTTGTGGAGACACTACAAGGTGCTGATCTATAATGGTTCTACCACTTATAGGCTCGGTCAGTGACTGACTGGGATACACTCAAAGCCAAGTTTGAAGCTAGGTTCAAGCCTACAGAGGATGTGCATGCTTTGCTGGCCCAAATCACTCAGATGAAGAAGGAACCTCATGAGCCTATGAGGGATTTTATTGTCAAGTTTGACAAGTTGAGGAACAAGATTCTTGTAATTGCTCAGCCAACACCTGAAAACCTCAAATTCTTCTTCATCAACTCATAGCTACTTGAAGTGAGTTTTTTGTTGAGATGAGCTGGCCACATAGACCTTGCTGCTACTCAAGACTTAGCTACTGAGGTAGAAGATGACCTTATCTTGGTAGGAAAATAAGGAGACACCTGAATAAAGGTAAATCTTCTTCATCTTCTGAGTATCCATCTACAAGCACCACATATTAGATGGTGCAAAAGATGGAAAATGAACTGCTATCCTTGAAAAAGCAAATGGCCCAAAGTATGTCTACTCCTCCTAATCAGGATATGCCAAGGAGGGCATTTCAAAATTAGCCATATCAAGGCAATGCCACCAAGAATCAAGGGCAGCCAAATCATCTTCCTCCCCCATAGAGGAATCTTGCCCTTGAAGCATTTCCAACTAACTCAGTAGTTGGATATCTAGAAACAGAACATGATTTCTCTTTCCAACCTAAGTTTGAGCAAGAAAATGATGCTAATCTCTTCACAGAGGATCAAGAAGAATCAACTGGTGACTCCCACATTAGTTTCCTAAATTACCAGGATGAACCTAGAAGTGAAGGTGAAGTAGTCAAAGGATCATATACAGTATTCACTTAATCCAAGAATCAGTTATCCCAACCAGCTGATAAGGAGAAAGTAGAGGAGTGACCTCCAATTTCAATTGCTAAGTGGGGAACCACTCTGCCTTTCTAGCCAAAAGACCCGGTGATTTCCAAAAAAGTAAGTACCCCAAACATTTTTGCACCTTCAACTTCAAATTCATAGGCCAGTCCTCCCCCTCCTGGAAACCAAAAGGATGAACTCCCATCCTCTCTTCCTAGTCCATTTCAGTCATCTAACATAATTGATCATGTCAAGAATCCAAAATTCAAATGACTAAATTTGAATTACTACAAACTAATCCTGAGCAGTTGGACATTGGTGGAGAACTAAGTATGGACCTGTCTGAGGCAAAATTTGTGGTCACCCAAACGTTGGCCCCTATAGCTCAAATTCTATTTGAGCTGTCAGGGAGGGGTAATTACTTCTTGACCATAGAGGATGCTCATGTCTTAGCTAATGAAAGTCTTGTAGCTGGTAATCTAGGATTTGATCCAAATAAGACATCAGAGGAATTAGTAGGGTGTAGTACAAATCAAGAGGGATCTTCCATCTCCAATGAAGATAAATCTAATAGAAGATCAACTTTTGATGATGCTTAGACTCTAGAATTTGATGGTAGTAATTCTTCCACTAATGCTAGAGCCAGGACTGTGTTGATATCTCCTCAAGGAGATATTTTTCCTTCAACACCAACAACACAACTAGATGTGAATCTCTATTTCTCAATTTGAAGACTACTCAGGATGAAGATATTAAACTCCATCACACTAAAGGAGATGCTGAGATGATGGTTTATCATGAGTTTAATGCTGACAATCAAAGCATGTGCTAGACTGGACCAGCAAAACAACAAGCTATGGTGGTGGACTATACTGCTATACTCCAATGTCAGCAAAAGGAACTCTTCACCAAGAAAGCAAGGAGTTATGGTTTTTAGTTTGAAGACCACGTCCTACCATGGGGTAAGAAGAAGAAAGAGTCAAGAGGAAGATGTAGAAAATTGGTTTCCTGGTGGAGAGTTCCATTCACCCATCACCATTTCTGGGGACAAAATGGTTTCTTGCTAGTTTATTAAGATGGCACACCATTTTCACTGTCTCACAGTGGGAAGCATCTGAAGCACTTCAAATCTTGAGGCATCAGTTAAGATCATCTGTACATATGTATATTTGTATAGTCTTTTGTTTCTATTTTGTTTTCATTTTTTGGAGCCTTTCTTTTTGGGTAGCACAACTCCATAGCCCAATGGCATAATTCAAAGCACTGGAGATTCTAGTTTCTACTCCCCTTAGCTGTGTTTCAAGTTTCCAACTGAAGGTAGTTCCCCAATTGGAGCCAGCTATTGTCCCTGAAAAATGTCACTCATTTTTAAGACAACCTATGGACTATTTTGGCTCTGCACAGACAAAAAATTCTCTCTTCCCTTCTCAAAATTTGTTTTGAGCATTCAAATTCCTCATTTTTCAAGCTTCTCAAAGAATCTACAGACTCTATAGGCTTGAATCCATGGACTCTATAGGCTTGAATCTATGGACTCTATAATAAGGAAATCTACAGACTCTGCAAGCCAAGTTTTATGGGCTTCACAGGTTGATTTCTACGGACTCTGCAGGAAAGAAGCAAGCTTTCAACACTTACGCGATTTCAAAGTTGGTTCAACAACAGGTTTAACCAAAATAGTTCATCAACAAACTTCTAAGCAAGGATTGAACCTTTAAACCATTGAACCATTGAACCTTGAACCATTTTGGTTCAATGGGTTCAATGGGTTCAAAGGTTCAACATCAACAATAAGAGTTAAGTGCATTTTTCAAGGTTCAAAGTTCAACCGCTTCAAGGTTCAATGGCTTCAAAACACTTATCAAAGAGAAGAAGGCTTGAACCCTTGAATCATTAAACTATTGAACCACTTTGGTTCAAAGGTTCAATGGGTTCAATGGTTCAACAGGTTCAATGACCAAATAGTTCAATGCATTTGGTTCAAAAAGATCAAAAGGACTTAACCAAATAAAAAGAATGAACCGATTAAACCATTGAACCTTGAACCAAAGGGTTCAACGAGTTCATAGGTTTAAAGGTTTAACTAGTGCAATGAAGATCAAAGAGCTTAGAAAGAACAATGAAGTGACATACTAATGGTTCAGTAGGTTCAAAGGTTTCTATAGGCAGGGTCAATCAAAAGAACAAGTTTTTGACACTTAGTCATTTTTAGGGAATGAACCATTGAACCATTAAACCAAAGTTGGTTCAATCAGTTACTTCAAGTGATAATTTCAAAGGAGTGCCCCAAGCATTAAAGACACAAGTTCCCTTGTAGAGGGAATTTCCATGGCAAAAGTGACTAAGAAAGAAATAAAAACCTGATAGAACTCAACAGATGCTACCAAGTGTCATCTTTTGAGCCTCATTTCACTTTATTTTTAAGAGCAACAGATACTGCCGTGTGTCCTATGTAAGTTAAGTGGAACACGCCAATTGGCATCATCCGCATGAATCTAAAATGAATCCCACATGGTTCTATAGTGTTTCCAAAATGCAGTAGAAGCCACCAAGTGACATCTTCTACAAGACAATCAAAAGGCATCCAAAGCTTCTACAAGTTCAATGGATGTTGCCACATGTCCTTACCTATTTCACAGTGGATGCTACCATGTGTCACAATTTGAGATTCACATATAATCGACTAAGGCAAATTTCCAAGTGACAAACAACCCTTTTGGAGGACACTCAAAAGCCGAAGTGAACCGTTGAAAAAATTTGAAAGGCTAATTTGGAGCTCAAATAGCCCTTGTAGAGGGCAGGAAGGGGGCAAATGGACTAATTCAAAGGCCAAAAGAGCAAAGGTATTTCCTTCTAAAAAGTTCCCCTATCAAAAGTGACAAAGAGACAATTCCTTCGGATAAATTATCTGAAGGAATCCCTTCAGACTTTTTCCACTGAAAGAAAAGTCTGAAGAAATAGAAAACCCACCATGCTGCCACGTGCCATCTTCAAAGTCCTAATGAAAGTTACCACATGTCATCTATTGAGATGTAGTACAAAATGCAGCAGAATCTGCCAAGTGTCATCTTCTGCAGGGTTCTCAAAAGACCAGCAGGAAGTGACTAAGGAACAGAGCATCAAACTGAATTGAGGACCTGATTCAAATAAATAGAAAAGGAAGAATGAGGAGGAATGACCAAAAACATTTTCACATCAGATATGTTCCTAGAAGTAGACCACTAGGTGGATATTAAAAGATGTAAACTTTTAATAGCGTGACCTATTTCTCTACATTGAGAATAGCAAATGGGTAAATGCCCCTAAATTCTAGCATGTCTTCTTAACAAAATTCAATGCAACATGATGTGTTACTATTCCCAAGTCCTTCTTGAAGAGGATATATAAGGGACTCTCTTTTATTATTTTAGGGGGATCTCTCTCTCTGATTATTAGAAACAAAACTTTGCCCAAATTGAAAGGCATTACTGAGACTTTGAGCTTAGATTGTTGATCATATTTTGTTATTGGAATAAGAAAGCAAGTGACTTTTTAGACTTTATGTTGTGATATCTTTGTTGTTGGGGAAACTGTTCTTATGTCTTTTTCCTTAATATATTTTTTGTTCCTTTAATTCAATAAGCAAAATTAGTGAAAGTGGTCAGGAAGGTGTCCTGAAGCCAACTATAGAGAGACTTTGTGCCCCCACAATTGCCTTTAGTGTGTTTTCTTTTTGTTTCTGTGTAAAGGACCTTGGGATGACTTTGTGCCCTCATTGTCCTTCGTATCTCACTCTTGCACAATTGAGGTGGAGAATTTGTGCTACATCTCAATCTGTTGGTTATTACGTCTTTGGTTACATTTTTCAATTACTACTAGGAAGATATTTGTGGTTTGCTGAATGGTACTTTTGAAAGAAGAGGAGTACTTTCTGTCATTATCCCTAAGATTTCTCCTTTGATTTGCATGCATTATCTCTGAAAAAAGAGAGATGGATGGTTTGTTCTACCCTTGAGTATTATTTTATATATATATATATATATATATATATATATATATATAACATATCTATAGGGAACCTCCCCTTGCTGAATGGTACTTTTGAAAGAAGAGGAGTACTTTCTGTCATTATCCCTAAGATTTCTCCTTTGATTTGCATGCATTATCTCTAAAAAAAGAGAGATGGATGGTTTGTTCTACCCTTGAGTATTATTTTCTATATATATATATATATATATATATATAGCATATCTATAGGGAACCTCCCCTTGATGAGATGAGAGATTAGTCCCTTTTTGATGTGGTAAACCTACACATTTGGACGACCAATCTTCCTACTTTGGATGATCAAACCTATTTTGTTTATCAGTACGCTGATTGACAAAATATTCAACCAACAGTATATATATATATATATATATATATATATATATATATAATCCAATGAAATATATATGCATGAAAAATAAAAGGATATTACCTTACCACATCATATATATATATATATATATATATATATATATATAAAATCCAATGAAATATATATGCATGAAAAATAAAATGATATTACCTTACCACATCATTCATATATATATATATATATATATATATATATATATATATATATATATATAATCTAATGAAATATATATGCATGAAAAATAAAAGGATATTACCTTACCACATCATGTTCCCTATTCCTTAGAACCCCTTACAGAACCACCTGTCCACTATGAAGATTGGGTACTTGTGTGAAAATGTAGGTGGCACTATAAAGTAAGAAGATATAGCTAAATAATGATGTAACGAGACTTCATACCTTAGTTTAATATATTATCACACCATAATGCACCTTTTATATTTCATAAGGGCAATAATGGAGTTTGAGCTTTGACTAGAATTGGAGACGTGCTAAAAATTTCACATCTTTTGGTGTGATATAAATTTTAAGATATAATTTCAAATTTTTAAAATATATTTTATTATGATTTGGTTTTTAAATATGTTGGATATTTTTAATTTCCTCCTCTATATATATTCAAAAAAAATCAATTGTTGGTGGTAAAGATGATTAAGATGAGAGATGACACCTAGATGATATAAAAGAGAACCTAAATACCATGATGTTTAAAAAATCATAGATTTTCACTATAAGAAAGAGTGAAATATTAAAACTAAACCAAATTCATCTCAAATTAAGGAGAGGAAAATAGTGGGAGCATGGAATATCCATCCATATGAAAAGGGTGAATCAAAATATGAAATAATGGAATATCTAATAAAAAATGATGTGAAATATATTTAAGCATACCATTGATAAAATATATCAAGTATCTTTGTAATTGGTATCTAACTCCAACCATAGTTTCCTCTACCTTTTTATAGAGTCCTATAAATACTATTTTGTAGATGAACTCCAAGGAAAAAGTATGTTTTCTAGAAGGAGGAGAATGTGGAGTTTCCTGATGATAATAACATAAGCAAGGAAGAGAGGGTTCCATTTAGAAATGAATGGTACACAAATCCCATAGTAAAACATGAAGCTTTCATCATAGGAGAGGTTAGTTCTCCATCCTAGGTGAACCATGTGAACATTGCTAAGAATATTTAAGCAAGATCCTTGGAAAATATATGAAATCACATTAAATGGATCTACACTTGTAGAATGGGTAGAGCACTTATGTAAAATAAAATACATATCCCCTTTTTTTGGGATATAAGTAAGCACAATTTTTGGAGGTGGCATGTTTGATGAAGTGGAAAATTAACTGCCTCAATACAAAGTACATCTATACACTGTCAAAGTGATTGTTAATTAATTGAATAATGTGTACTAGTACCATGGAGTAAAAATGAGTGAATAAGATTATAAGATATATATGTCATTACATTTATTATAGGGACTATGAATTTAAACTTTAGCTGTGTTAAAAACCATTAGTAAGATCTACACTCCTAATTTAAATGATCATAGACCTTATGAAACTCACAATATGGCTCTTCTTCGAGGGTCGATGGGTGTGGTGCCATCCCAACCTATATGGAAGAACATAATAAAGTATATCCAGAATCTCATTGAATAAGTAATCAACATCATAAAATGGAGTATAATAAAGTGATCTTGTAGTATATTGAGCCTCCACAAGCTCATAAGTAGTAGAACTGATTATTTTATTATGTAGGGTCAAGTGAATAGGGTCAATATGGGTGGAATGATATCACTAACTTGGATAGTCAAGAAGCCTTGTACCTTAGTCATTTTCTATGTAAACCTTGAGTAAGCAAGATGGCAACACATATATGATTCTCATTCACTTAGGTTCTTAGATGAAAATAGACTTATTATGCTTTCCCATTCTTGGATTAAATGACTATTTAAGCAAAAAAGAGATGTACAGTGAAAAAAAATGTCAAAGTGTAAATATAACTTGTAAAAAAAAAGCAAAATAACCTTTAATAAACACCTATATAGATCGATTAGTCCAAAATAAAATCAAAAATTGATTTATGTAAATAGTTTGATTTGAAAGTGTATACACCCTAAATTGGTCAAACAACCACACATATCATGTATTTTCATGGTCCTTCCATAGGAGACTTCAACTAGAGATTATAAGGTTTGTTCACATTTATCCCTATCTTTCATTTTATTCATTTGGGTCTTATTCTATGCTTGAGTCACCTTTTTGCCTATTCCTAGTCATCTTGAGCCTTTCAAATAATCATTCCACCTCAACCAAGTCATGTTTTCTATCCTCTTTCCATCCCCCCAATCTTGAGACTATAGGATAGGAGCAATGGGATTGGACTACAATGCCGGTTCCACTAGTGTCCATTCTAGCACTCTTGTACAGGGTCATTTTTAACTCCAAGGGTCAATTTATTTTGCTAGATGAGTCCCAATCCATTTCATAGAATTTTTCCTAAGTTTTCCCATGTCAAAAAAATGTGATTAAAGCTCCCAAATTTGAAATAAAGTGTCTCCTATATAAAAGACTAGACAAGGCATTTTATATCTATCACTTACTACTTTGACACAATACATAATTAAAATCAGTCAATAATATAGCTCAACATTCTCTATCACACATAGAATGGCATGCTTGATCAGGAAAGGGCCTAGGTGAAAGACATTCTTGCATCTATCATGCATGTTGATCATGCATGTTCCCCAAGGGAGAACTACATTTTTGAGACCCTAGCTTTAGTGTTAATGTATGCAGTGATCAGGACAACATGGGTTCTAGATCATACGATCATTCTTCCCCTAACCTATTTTTTACCCCTCTTGATTTTGATACATTTGTTTTTTACATGTGTGTAGATAGATATAGGGTTTGAATATTGAAATAGACCTACAATGAAATCTGTTGACTTCTAACCTCCAAAATTTTGTACACAGGCTCACACTGAGGCAACAAAAAAAACTTAGAAAGCTCAGATCTTTTGAACAATAGAGGTAGAGGTGGAATAAAATTCTAGTTCCATTCCTATCCACTTTTTGTTCTCCTATCCAATCATAAAACAAAGGCTAGATCCAGATTCATGATAGTGTCCCAATCTTGCACCTCAATTTCTAGCCCCTTAATCATTCATTTTAGTCCATTTTTAGATAAGTTGATTTATCTTCCTCATGTAAATTATTAGATAAAAATCTATATTTTACCATATTAAACTAAAATTTCCCCCTTACTCTAGACCATTTATTGTTTTGGAACTAAAAACTAGATTCCAAAAAATAATAAAACATTTGGTGAACCTGACTTACTTTGAACAAATCTAAAACCCTAAGTACCCTTAGGGTTTTTCATTCATATTTTGTGTAAAAATTTAATTTTAAATTTATGATTTTTGTCTAAATTATGTGCATTTATTCTATTCAAAACTATTTTTAGAATTTAAATTATTGGCATAATTTTCAAAAATTATAAAACCCTAGATCAAAACCCTATATTTCCAAACTAGGTCCTTAAACCCTAAGCCTTGAAAATTTTAGAAAAATATTTTGGATTTTTTTTCAAATTGTTTACTTTGTCAAAAATAATTTCAAAATTTCAATATTAGTAGTTTTCTTATGCAAAAATTTAATTCAAATCTCTGATTTTTATATCAATTTTTGTGCATATAATCTATTCAAAATTATTTTTAGAATTTAAATTATTGGCATAATTTTAAAAAATTCTAAAACCCTAGCTCAAAACCCTAGATTTCTAAACTAGGTCCTCAAACCCCAAGTTTTCCTCCCTTACAATTTTTAGAAAAATAGTTTGAATTTTTTTCAAATTGTTTACTTTGCCAAATGTAATTTCAAAATATCTATGTTAGTAGTTATTTTTGCATTCATTTGCTTGATAGTACTTTTACACACTCTCTTTGGTGAAAGAAATAAAATGGCCACTAAGGCACTTCTTCCCTCTCATCTCATAGATCAATTTTTATCATAATTATAACAATGAATGGATAAATTTGAAAAATTAGACATTAGCTAAAACTGAGTAAAATGATTTAATTTACAATGAAGATAATTACTTTTCATATAATTAGGAATATGATGATATATGTGAAATTGATAGTGAAGCACAAATAGATGCATCTTCTTCTCTCAAACCTATCTATTTTATTCCTTCTTTTAAAGAAAATAATTTTGATAAATGGGAAAGATACTTCTCACCTCATTCTGCTCTGTACAATGAACCAAATGAAAAAATTAGTCATGCAATTCCAAGTGAACCTCTAGTTGTTTGTAATTTGCTTCCATGTGAACCTAATCTCTCTCTCTCTCTCTCTCTCTCTCTCTCTCTCTCTCTCTCTCTACTACAATGCTCAAATTACGAAAATATAAATGCAATAGAATCTAATTACCACTGCATAGTTCACTGATACATCTCATGTTCCTAACTATACTATGTCCAAAGAATATCTAAATAATAAATATCTTTCTCTTAATTCTCATGATAATAATGCATATACCCCATCCATGGATAACATAGATGCACAAACCATTCAAATTTCTAATGATAATTTATTACACATTCGAAAGAAATTAAATTTTTGTCTTACACCTCTCCCTAACAATGATGGAAGTGATAATGAGTATGATAGTGAACATGCCACTAAATATGAAAATGAGAGTGATTATGAATAATATTGTAATTCTCATAATGTATGGAATAACGATGATTATTATGCACATAGTGAAGAAGAAAATGCATCTCATGCCTCTAACTCTTCTCTCATTTCTCCTCTCAAATTTAATGCAATACCAAATGTTGTTCTTACTTCTATGAATGATTTTGTTTCAAATTAATCACATGTTAATGCTAATATTACATCTTCTACTCAATTAGAATTTGATACAATAAAACATAAAGATATAAATGAATCTCCCAAGCCACGCCTCGCTATAGTAGAACCCAATTCTCACTCTTCACTTAAAGAGAATGGTAGCCCACATCCATCTAGTAAGGTCCAAGTTACCATTACTCCAAAGGTTCAAGTGAGCACACCCCCTCTCTATGATCCAATTGCTAAATGTAGCATTCCCATGGCTAAAATTAACAATAAAATTCATTGATTAAATGAACCACTTCAAGATACTAAAGTACCATCCTAGGAGATTATCTCTTTGATGCATCTAGTTGGTGAATTATAACACAAGTACATATCCTTACCCTGGAAAATGAGGTTTATAAGTCTTTGATGGATGCCTATATGATTTATATGGTAAGCCACTTTTGAAGACATTCATAAAAGATTCATTGCCTAAGCATATCTAGATACCATAATTTCCTCACTTTGATGGAATTGGAGATCCATTTGTACACCTTCAAGCCTTTCAGAAGGCTTTTCGATCTCATGCGAGTCCTTTGATTCTACTAAAATTATTCTAGTAGACATTAGTGGGGGAAGCATAAAATTGGTTCTTTCATCTACTCCCTATTGGCTCCTTGCACACATATGATGACTTAGAGGAGGATTTCTTAGACATTACATAGAAAACATGGGCCCTCATGTTACATATGATAAACTTTCAACTTTACATCAGAATACTTTAGTTCCAGGTAGTGATTATATCTTATAGTTCAAGAATCACATGTTATGATTGATATACAAACCAATAGATTTAGAGATTCAAAATATATTTATTAAGGGGATTTGCCAACCTCTCCTCAAACATCTACTATATAAAAGAGAGTCCTCTTTTTGGCACTTATGCTATATAGTTCTAGCTTTGGAAAAGAAATTGGGATTGATTGAGAAAGATTAAGATGATTGAATTACTATAGATTTCATAACAGTATCTACAACTCCTAGCATCTGTCATATACCATGTCCTAAACAAGATAGGATACCACAATCAACAAAGTTGTAGACACCTAAAATTGGCCACCGATAACCTCCAATCATGCTTTTGGCTAGTTTCCATCTAAAATGCACAATTTGGCCTAAAAACACTAAAACATGAAAAATGTTATGAAAATGATATATTCAAGTGACTATTTTGGCTAGGGTATCCATAAATAGGGTAATGCAATTTATAGGTCAACTAACTTTGATCAGTTCATTTTGAGTCAAAATGCCAAATTTACACCTACGTGCTCTAGACTGCTCTTTCTTATCAAATCTTTTACACAAGATTCATGCCTTTGTTATTTGTTGTTGGAAACATCCTAAATGCGAATATGCATCCAATGCATCTGATAGTGCCTTTTAATTCTAATCCAATCAAATTTAGGACCAATAACAATGCATTCTGATCAATTTGAGTAATTTGTGCATAAAGTGCTTAATCATGCTTAAGAGCTAATTAACCCAAATCAAGGCCTAATTAATAATTACATAGAAACTTGTTAAATAATTTGTTTTGGAAATGAATATTAAATATCTTCATCATCAAGTGACCTAATTTCTTGGGAAGACAACCCTAAGCCATAAATACCATAAATATCAAGATTCATGCCCTATATGCCTCATCAATGCCTTCCATGATACCCTCCATGCCTCTTAATTGCCCCTTCTTCCAATGCCATGATGAGGATAATTACAAACTTAATTCCAAAAATTGAATTAATCTTCAACCACACATCTCAATCTTGAGATGGATGGTTGAGGTTGATTCTGATCAAATCCAAAAATATATAAATAGGAGGCCTCACAACATCATTTTTAAGCTTAATTTGTGAAAAGGTATAATATAGGATTGGTTCCAAAAGTTTCAAGAAACCAATGTTATAATTCCAAATTAATTCCAAGCCAAGCCACAAGCCAAAAGTGCCAAGGAGAGATGGAGGTTGTCAAGCATCCATTGCTAAGGACTTTATGAGCATAAGTTGAGCAAGCTACCATAACAAGCATTTTAGAGCATCCAAGGAAGGTAAAAGAGTTTTATTTTGAATTTTAGTTGTATGTTTCATTCATGATTGTTAACTAAGCTCTTCCTAGTGTCTAGGCTATTAGTGTGTTTATTTTATTTTGGAACTAACACCATACTAACCATCATCTCTTGAGTCAAATTCCTATCACATTATGGCATGTCTGGTAGGATTAGATGTATCCTACACCTAGAGGATATCCTTTTGAAACCTTAAAAAACTTATTTGAGATTTTAAAACTCTTACAAATTGGTCTTCTAATTTTTTTTTTCCATTTTTAGTTTGTAAAAAAGAACCAAGTTTTATACCATTATTTATGAGAAAATAAGTTATTGCTATAATGCCTTTTATTTCATACCTTATACCTAGTTGATCAAGTTAATGTCCAATAATCAAATGCCTAGTGTTTTCTAGAATTTTTTCAAATCAATTAAATTAAAATTTTCATCTATTTTCAAAGTCTAGCTTTTGACACCATTTGGCCAAGAGTCCTAGCACATGCCTTGTTTGAGTCTAGCTTTTGATGCTGCATTTGGCCAAAAGACCTAACAACTTTTATTTTCCTAAATTAGACTAATTTGAAACACTTAGACCTTAGATTTTGGTATTTAATTTTTTTAGTTCATTTACTTGCTCACCTTTGTGTGGATAGTGAAATGTTAGATATTTTACACTAGCTTGTTTCCTCACAAATATTTGCATAAACCTTTTTGATCCTTTTGAAAAATATAAACCAAGTTGAAGGCATATTTTGTTTTAGATTCTATCCTTTTTAGAGTTTGTATAACTCTTTGACCTTTTATCACCAAGCATTGACTATGGATCCAAAAATGTATTCTTATACTTGTAGTGAACTCATGTACAATCCATGGATTAGTAGTATAGTTTCACAGGAAGAAATGGAGCAAGACTCTTATGAAGATAACATTTCTTATGAGATAGATTCTTATCCCTCTTATAATACTCAATCAAGGACAAATCCAATATCTATTAGCTAAATATTTGGTTAACACACCACCTTACACAAAATAGGACCAAGAACAAACCATGTAATACTTAGCTACAATACCAACGGTGGACGAGCCAGTACCTCAAAAACCATATGTTACTAATTTGGATTCCACGTATGATCCATTTTTGTTTGAGCAACATTTGTTAGAGAATAAAGATGATATTTTAATTAGGGCCATAGAGGTAGGGGCTAAGTTTCCAATAGACTTCCCCCATGAAAATCTACCAACTCTAGTAAGAGTGCCCCACAATATCATTTACAATCAACATGATTCTTCTAGAAATCCTATGGCTCTAATTCAAACACCGTAACAAGACCTAAATATATCTAATTTAGGCAAAAAAATCATGGAAGATAACTTTAACCAAATGCAAACAACATACCAAACCTACCTAAATTTCGCACATGATTCAATCAAATGAACATGGTAAGTAAGCCTCTCATTGACCTAGTTCCTTCAATAGGGGTGTTGATGAAATTCATTGGACAAGAGAACCTAATTTTTAAACCATTTGTAAAAACCACTTCAATAGATAACTTGATACATATGCTAGTTATTGAAAAAGTGTCTTCAACTTCTACATTGAATAGTGAGCCAAATGTAGTAGATAATGTGTAAATATTGTTCAATCTCGATCAAAGTGGTACTAACACATGAACAACTAGCCAATAATGTGTGCCTATAGTTAATCCCATGAGTAGATCATCATACCAAGGAATAGGAGTTTAAGTAACCCAACCTCAACTAGTTGCTTCCTCAAGTATACAACCTACAAGATTAGATAATCAAACAACAATTCATGTTATGCCTCAATGATAGAATGTGATTAATCCTACTCCTCCTCAACAAGTAGCAAGTGGTATTCTATAATAATAGACACAGTCTAGTGTATAAACACAATAGAGAATGAGTACATTACCACCTCAACCAAGGGAAACTAATATTCCACCTTTCCAAGTAATGAAAAACATACCTCTTTAGCTGTAGAATAATATGCCAGCCCAAAACTAAGTAATGACTAGCCAACAACGTGAAAATATTGGTCAATGATAGATGCCAAATCTAAAACATGCTTTAAATTCTTCATAGGGATTCATGTAACAAGGAGGTCCCCATGTTTCTCAAGTACCTACTAAACAACAGTTGGTTCAAAATGTGTCATAATTCTAGAGACAAAGTCTTGGTTCACAAGTTCCCACTCAATAACAAGGTTTGATTAGTCAGCATCATGCCTCTTTTCAACCAAAATAGGCATAGTATAGTTATATCCCTTCATCCCAACCATAAAATACTCCAATTCAAACCTTTATCATCAAACCAAACTAGAATATCTCGTAGCCAAATGTGCAATTTAAATTACATCCCAATCCATGTATGCATATTCTTGGTCCATTCCCCAACCAAGCCAATGTACCCCAACATGTGTCTCTGTCATACCCTGGTCAAAGTGTCCCACTTATGACCTCCAAACCATCTATCCAAACCAATATTCTCCCTCAAAGCAATATCCCTTCTAGTTTCCTATCCCAAGAATTACAATAAATAAAGGATGCAATTGTTGCCATTCAGGTGGGGAAGCAAACTAAGAAGTTTAAATTGGATGACGTGTATTCCTATCCATTCAACATGGAGTCCTTACAAATACCATTTTTTCTAGGATATGAACCACCCAAATTTGATAAGTATAAAGGGAAAGGTGACCCTAAGGCCCATTTGACTGAATTCTTTGTCACATGTCAACCAGTGGGATATAGTGACATATACCTCTTATTTTTGTTTCCAAGTAGCTTGGATGGACAAGCCTTAGAGTGGTTTTTAAAGTTGACCAAGAATTTAGTAAGAGACTTTGATGATCTTTCTGATAAATTTATGCAACACTTTTCTTATAATCTCGAGCATGAGATTTCATTAGTAGACCTGACACAAGCAAACAAAAAAAGCTAGGGAGAGTTTTGTGAGTTATTTATAGTGATGGAAGGCCCTTGCAAGCCATTTCACCCATAGTTTACTAGATAAATAGTTAACTACTGTGTTTACTAAAAAATTGCATAGTGAGATAACCTATCATCTAAAAATGTAATGTGCACATACATTCAAAGAGATCATTGATAAAGGTTTGGTGATCAAGCAAGTGCTCATCAATAAAGGGGTCATCAAGATTAATTCAACTAATCAAAATCAGGGTACCAATCATGAGAATGACCAACATCCCATCTAAGTGTAGGCATTGCAACCAACACAAACCAATAATCATGAAAGATTGAAGTAATTCAACTAAAATAAGAATGTTGTGGGAAATGGAGTAACCAAATCTCATCATGTCCAAACTATGCAAACATCATCTATACCACCTTTTTAGCTTAATCCTACCAAAAAACCTCTCCAACCAATGCCGTAAGTATAATAACCAAAACCTACACAAAAAATACAATAGCATTTACCATTGCAAACCCCTCCTCTTAGGAGAACATGCCTACATGTCGTATCTTTAGTGACTTAGAGGAACCTATTGAATCTATATTCCACAAGCTTTCTGCTACTAATCTAATTAGTTGGCCTATACTAAAGCATTATTATTAAGGCTTTCCTTACCATAATTGGTACCATGAAAATGAATTTTATGAATATCATAGGGTCAATAGGCATAATCTATGAAGATGTGTCCAAATCAAGCATTTAATTGAGAATATATTGGAAAATGGGGAGATAAAACTAGATAATGGTGCTTCCACTTTAAATCAAACCCTTAAGATCTATCAAAACTCCTTTCCCCAACATAACAATCAATAGCAATAGAATAATCAACAACAACAACAATGGCTAGTGCAACAACAAAATCAATAGTATTAGAATCAAAGTCCAAACCAATAGAATGAACAAAATCAATAGTAGAATCCCCAATGACAAAACAATGGACAAAACCAAGGTTAGAATGGTAATAACCAACAAACCTAGCATGCAGTTGTAGATGACTACAATAAGGTTTTAGGTCATATTGTAGGGGGTAGCATTAATACCATCTCCATTAATCCTAAACCAAGCACTAATCAACCTAGACCATTGCTAAACAATAATATTTAGCCAAATCACATGAATAATCCTTCTTTGACTTGGGAGTGCATACAAGCAAACCAACAAACTAGGACTTCCCCTTTTAGATCTTACAGTGATAACTCATTCTTGCCATGTGACCACATGCAAGTGCACTGGCAACTGAGACTTATCCTATATGGTCCCATACCATTTCCAACATCAGTTAGTAATAATAGTCTAGTATTTAATCTTGATTGTGCAATCACAACTCAGAGGTAAAAAATTACTATCCCAAGCCCATAACCATCTACCACTTTGCCTATCATCCAACCAACCGTTCAACCTTAGAATAAACCATTCACTCTTAACTAGGACAAGAAGTTTAATATTGTGGACCAATTGCAAAAGACACTAGCATAAATTTCTATTTTAGATTTGCTATGGATATCAATAATCCACAAAAACATCTTGAATGAGTTTTTGACCCAATCTACTATTGCTAGTGACATTTCCCCTGATAACTTTCAAGATTTGGTTGGACACCTAGCTCCAACCTAAAAAGTCACATTATGTCTTCCCTTGGCCCACTCCATAATAACCCATTGTACATATAAGTTTGTATCAAATGGAATAAAGTGAAAAGTGTCATTATCGACAATGGATTTGGCCTCAACGTAGTATCCCTCAAGCTCATCAAGCTTCTTAGGTACATGATGATAGATCTCCAACCAAAAAAAATAACTATCAAAGCTTATGATAATTAGGAAAGACAATCACATGGCACCATTAGTTTACCAATTATCATTAGGCCTTTAACCCATGATACACTTTGCCATGTGTTAGACCTTGAGTTATCATACAACATGCTTCTAGGCAGGCCTTGGTTACATGAGATTCATGTAGTCCTATCAACACTACACCAATGTATCAAGTTTTCCCACTTAGGGATGGAGGTGAGTATTACAAGAGATTTACACCTCTATGAACACTACAAGCATCTTGAGGTCAAATTTCAAAGCTATAATTATCAGTATGGTATGAATCCTAGTTCCAAGAAGGATAAAGGAAAAGTTATACTTATTGATCCTCATCAGATAATTGCATAGATACTAATGCCTTGTATTCCCTTTCCCACATACCACCTCCTGAAGCTTCCAATCATTTCACCATTTTAGATAATAGACTAGGAGAATATGTGACCCATGACACATTTCATATCCCTAATCTTCCTTAGAATATGAAAACCTTTGGGCAACCTAAAGTCATTCCACATATGTATTAACAATAAAAGAACAAAGATAAGAGACCTATCACCTTTGTACCAGCATCTGGCCTAGGACCTGACCCTCTTAAAGGGAATGAATCATGGTTATATAATGATGACCAAGCTGATTGTTATAAAAATGTAAAGTATCCTATTCCAATAGGATCACATAGCATCACAATTATGAAGGAAGAGGCCTTAAACTGAATCAACAAGGAACCAATGATCCAATTTCCATGACTAAGTATGAAAGACCTTATGGAATTGGATTTAAACTCCCTATGGATGACCCCACATATCATATTTAAACTCCATCACCAGTGACTAGTGATGATGATGATGATAGCAAAGTAGAGTCTGATCATAGCCTTACCTTTTATGACCTAGCTAAAACCAACTTGTTTGATAACAATTCCATTTGTACCCTTACCTAAGCCATTCATCACAATCCATTGCCATTATATTATCCCCAATTGATAGATTGGGACCAATAAGAACCTAGTCTACCAATTGATGAGTTATAGAATGATGAGACATTATATGATTTCTTAGGCCTTAGAGATATTGTTCTGTTGGGAGATCATAAATCAAGATTCTCAATCACATTGGATCCTGTAGCCTATTTTGGAGAGCAAGTGAGCACCCTTAGCCAAAAATAAAAAAGTAAAACATTGAGGTCCCAAAGTGAAAACCTCTTTGAGGCACTTTTTAACTAGGGAAAAAGTAAAGATAAAGGCCAATCTAGTGGTGAAAACCTATTTTAAGTGCCATTATATGGGGGTGTTCATTCTTCAAATTTAGACCAGGAGACCACCAACATTGAACTTACCTATAGATCTGAGTACAATTTTGAGCAACAAATCTTTGATCAAATTATCCAATAATTTATGAATATTTTGTTACATGGCCAAATATCCAAGATTTATATTCACCATGACTAAGAGAGGTTGAATAACAAGTTCTAACAGAGGACCTTGACATAGTCCAATAGTTCAAGTCACTGCCTACTATCCTAGAAGATAGTTTGACCCTCCTAGTCAAATATACAACATAGGTAAACATCGGGACTACATCAGACCTAAAATGGATAAAATTAGGAGTGTCTCTCATTGAGTAGGAATGCAACATCTTTACATCTCTGTTGAAAGAGTTTGTGGATGTATTTACATGGGCCTATTCTGACATGCCAAGATTAGACCCTGCCTTGGTTCTTTACAACCTTATGGTTAATCCTGATGCCAAACTAGTAAAACAAAAGCTCCATAAGATGCATCCTTGTATTGATATATTGGTAAATAAATATTTGGAAATACTCTTATAACCAAGATGTATCTGATCCATTGACTACTCTGAATGGATCTATAATGTTGTACTTATTAGAAAAAAACCTGAAAGAATCATAATTTGTACTAATTTTTAGGACATCAACAAATCTTGTCCTAAAGATGATTTTCCATTACCTAATATCAACATGATTATCAACTCCATGGTAGTTTATGAATTTTTTTCACTCATGGATGGCTTTTCATGACATAATCAGTTTAGAATAGCACTAGAAGATCAAGATAAAACAATGTTCACCACTCCATGGGGAACATTTTGTTACTGGGTGATGTCATTTGGCCTTAAGAATGTAGGAGATACATATCAAAGAGCCATGACTATCTAATTCCATGATATGATACATGATATAGTTGAAGACTATATCGATGACATATTAGGAAAATTCAAGACCAGAGATGACCATCCAATAGTGCTGTGTAAGATATTTGAAAGACTATGAGAGTACAAAGTTAGACTAAATCTAAATAAATGTGTGTTTGGTGTAACTTCAAGCAAATTATTGGGCTTCATCATGTCTCATAGAGGTATTGAAGTTGATCTAGCTAAAGTCCATGCTATAATTAAGATGACACCACCAACCAATTTGAAGTAACTTCATAGTTTGTAGGGTAAGATCCAATCCATCTGACACTTCATCTCTTAGTTAGTAGACAAGTTCCATCCATTTACACATATTTTGAAGAAATGAGTTGCATTTCACTAGGATGATCACTGCCAAATAGCTTTTCAATAACTCAATGACTATCTTGTCAATCCACCTATTTTATTACCTCCTATGCTAGGAAAATCATTCTTGTTATACCTATTAGCTACTGATTATGCTCTAGGGGCACTCTTGGCTCAACATAATGACAATGGAAAGGATCATTTTTTTTAATACCTAAGCTATACCTTGGTTACATATGAACATAACTATGCACCTGTTGAAAAAGCTTGTCTAGCCATGGTTTTTGCATCTTAGAAACTATGTCATTACATATTGAATAATAAAACCATGGTCATTTCAAAAGTATATCCACTCAAGTATCTACTATTTAAAATATCTTTTCAAGGTGGAATGGCTAAATGGATCATGCTTCTTAGTTAGTTTGACATAGAGTATGCCAATCAAAGGACAAGTTCTTGTAGATCAACTTGCTGAAGCACCTCTCATAGACACACAACCACTCAAGTTTCCTTTTCATGATGAATCCATCATGAACATTATTAATACACCCCTTGATGAACATCCCTAAAAGCTATATTTTGATGGATCATTCACTATGCATGGATCAGGGGTAGGCCTATTATTTATTACACCATAGGGGGATCTAATCCCTAAATGATTCAAAATTAGCTTTCCTTGTACAAACAATATAGCCAAGTATGAATCACTTATTTTAGGACTTAAAAAAGTAGTGCATTGGAATATATCTCATCTTTAATTTTATGGTGATTCCTAGTTAATCATCAATTAGGTCATAGATCATTTTCAGACCAAAGATGACAAGATGGTTCCATATAAAGCCATGGTTGATACTCTTAAAAAGTGTAATATCCCCTACCAATAGAGATATATGAAAGACACAAAAGTATGATACCAAAGACCAAAGCTCTGATACCACTGTAATATCCCCTACTAAACAGGAAATATAGCAACACAAAAAATCTGAACCAAGATATAATCGCTGTTGAATAAATTCAGAAAGATCACAATAATATAGTCTCTTAATAACAAATTACAGATTGTATCCCTTGTCCTTCTAAATTATTACAATTGTAGTCCTCTAATATGCATATAAATATGAAATACAGTCTTGAAAACCTTGGCTTTGCAAATCTGGAAGTGCAAATTGAGTTCTGGAAAGTCTCGGCCCTTATGTGTCAACACACAGTCGCCGTCGTCGGTCGATATCTCGCCGACGTCGGTCTCTGCCGGTCAGATTTCTGCCGACGTCGGTCTTCAGTCAACCGATGTCGGTCGCTGAAACCCTCTGTCTGCCGAGGTCGGTTCCTGCACTGATCTGTACGAACCTGTACGGACCTTGTACGGCCGCCAATTACGCACAACTTCCCTGTTTTCAACCCCTAATCTGAAATATACTTTTCTAGCACAGAAGATCTCTAGCTGTATAATTTATTGAATCAAAACTAAATAAAGAAATACCTGGAATATCTATAATAACTTCTGTGTGAAGTTATCTCTCAAACCTGAAATTCTGTGATAACCTCTGGAAGAAGCTATCTCTCAGATCTGTATCTCTGTGATAACTTCTGGATGAAGCTATCTCTCAATTTGGCAATAAATCAGCTGATATCTCATAGCCTCTAAATCACACACAATGAAGAGGGAACGTTCTTCACTGCAATGGAATCCTGGAACCCTTGGCTCAGTCTTCACAGAAGAATTTCTTCAATTTTCAATAATCAATAATCTATGCATAATGAACAATGGCCTCCATGAGAAACCCTTATACCCTCAAAAGATATGCTTGCCCTAATTAGGGTTTCTTAAATTAGAATTAGGGTTTCTAATTAAAAATAGGCTAAATAATTAATATTTGATTAAATCAATCAAATATTAATATCTCCCTCAATACATGTCGGATCCACGAACCGATCGAAGCTAGTGAATCAGGGAGTGATTCCGCACATAACCATACCACAATAAAGGCGCTCCGCTGCATATCAAATATCCCTAAAAAGTAGGAGCTCAGGCCAAATGTGTCTGAAATACCCTGATTGAAAATCAAATGTAGAAATCTTGTGAATCAAAGTCGAGCCAAGCTCCATTATGACCCTCTATCCATCTTATTAGCCTACGAAGGTCGCATAATAGGCTAACCATGAACTCATAACATGTCAATTGAAAAGGGGACATGACAAAAAGTAAATTGCCAACATTCAATTTGAGCATATAGGAGGGCTAGTAACATAACTAAAAATGTCATAGATACTATTAGTTCTCTGATTTAACAAATAGATAAAGCTAGAGTATCATTTCCTTGTCGAGAATTTGTCAGCACCAACTTATGAACCTTCAACTATTTCCATGATTTTTGATATTTTTGGTCCTAATTCTATCTGGTAATCAAACCTTTATAACTACCTTCATGACCAAATTATGCCTCCTGACCTATCTCAAAAACAAACAAAAGCCTTCATTTGTCATTCCACTTGTTATATTTTACTTGGATCTACCCTTTACTGCCATAGTTCTGATGGAACTCTGCTTCATTGTTTAACTTTGGTAGAGTCTACATTAGTGTTAAGAGAAGTTCATGAAGGATTATGTGGAGCCCATTATAGCAGGGTAGTCCTATCCAAAAATCTCTTGTATACTAGTTATTATTGGCCCACAATGGACATAGATGCCACTGCATATATAAAAAAATGTGAAAAATGTCAATGGCATGCTAATTTGATTCATGCCCTTACAAAAAATCTAAAACTGATGTTGACACCATGCCCATTTTCTACATGGGGACTTGACCTCATTGGGAAGATTAACCCTAGTTCATTTGATGGCCATAAACATATCCTTATCACCACTAAATATTTCACTAATTGGGTTGAAACTATACCCCTCACTTACATCACTGAAAAGCCAATTTCTAAATTCATATTCAACCATCTCATCTGTTGCTATGATATTTCCTCTGGCATTATATCTGATAATGGAGGATCATTCAAGAACAAAGATGTAGACCAGTTATGTACTAAATATAACATCACCCAACTTTTTTCTACAACATATTACCCTCAAGGTAATAGCCAAGTTGAGGCATCTAATAAAACTATTGTCAACATTCTCAAAAATATTGTCAATGATGTTAGTCATGATTGGCACCTCCAAATATTCCCTACCCTTTGGGCATACTATACCAATCATCATACCCCCACAAGAGCCACCCCATACTTTTTTATGGTACTAAAGCCCTCCTTCCCATTAAGGTTGAATTACCTTCACTACACATCTCTTTCAAGCATGTCCTAGATGATTATGACTATTAAGTAGGTCACCTGTAAGAGCTAGAACTACTAGATGAGAAATGCACAACCATGTTCAACAATCTTCAAGCAGATCAAATTTGACTTAAAGGCCACTATAATTAGCATGTGAAGTATTGAACATTTGAACTTGGTGATCTTGTTCTCAAATAAAACTAAAAGAATACCATGGCTAAGAAGAAACATAAAGGGAAATTCAAACCGAATAGGATAGGGACTTTCATCATTACTACAGATTATGGATCAGGAGCATACATGCTTACCATACTAGATAGTGATAAACTTCCATAGCCAATGAATATTATTCATATCAAGTAGTACTATGCTTTAATGCTAAGGTGTATTTTCTATAAGGACCATTGTAGTTATGCCTTTTTGTCACTATTCCTCTTTGTACACATACCATTCTTATCCATTCTATTTTTCATATCCACTTTCCATTTTTGACCTATTGACCTAGCGTGTTCTGAAGCCTAGCCTAGTTGACCTTGGTTTTTATCATTCATTGCATAGTTTTAGCATCGAGGTATCTGATCAATTCATTAGTTGGTTCAAAAACTTTAGATATAGATCATATTTTGGGGTAGTGTGATAGAAGGTTTGACAATTGCATCCTTCATTTGTTAGTCCTTTCTTACCACCAATCTTGCTACTAATTATAATTACCTTTGGAAAAATTAGTACCATTGATCTATGCCATTGTGTCCTAGTTATAACCACCTATGGGCAAACTAGGGGTAATGCTAAGCCTTAACATACCAACTTGCCACTTCCTATACCATACTATGTCATTTTACCAATTGCACCTATTTTGTTTGAATTGGCTATTGCACTAGTTGAATTCCTCCATTATAGGGGTAGAACTATAGTGACTTAAGGTCCTATTCGGGGACTATGTAGGCAGTTCTCAATAATTATTGAGGTCAGCTTAGTCACCCTTTTCCCAAACACTTTCACCATTTTGTGAGCAACCTGAGCCACACTCTCACCATTTTATGAGTAGCCTAAGTATGAACACTCTCACCATTTTTTGAGATTGATTGATTTAAGTGTCTTGTCATTCTTGATTGAGATACACCACTCCAAAACAATTCTAAAAACATTTAAAAAAATCATTAGAAAAGAATAAAAAGACTGACTACTTTGCCTTAAGGATTCTGGGAACCCTTACTAAGTTACAAGCAAATCATTTGTCATTTAGTTTCCCCATCATTTTTGGCCTTTTCTCTCTTACACTTGCCATTTTTTAAGACCATTCAGATTCTTCTATCACATCCATTTTATTTATTTTCATCGGTTATCACATTCTTCCTATTCCTGGGAGAACTACATTTGGCTTAAAGTTTTTTATTGAATATTGTATCCATGGAACTATGTAGGTAACATCCACTTGCCTGGTGCATACAGAGACATCTTAGCCACCCTCTTCATTTTCTTTTATTTCCCCATTTAGTTAATTTGCTAAGTTGTCACATTGCTTGTTTATTTATGCTTATTTTATCTATTTGTTTGCCTATTTATTTGATTTCAACATTGTTGCCTTAATTCAATTTATGTGTTTTCATTAGGGTGATTCCTTGTCCACACTTACACTTGAATCCATACATATTCATATATTGACATTGTCATCATGGTTTCTATCATTGGTGCATTATTTTCTATTTAAGTATTGGATTATGGGAATCAGTCCTTATGAATATTTTGGTAAAGTATTTATGGTGTTCTATCATGAATCCTACCATCACATGATACAATATACCTTAGCTTCAAGAAGTCTATTAAGCAATGGTGGCATCTCTTTGGCACCGACATCCTGATTCCACTCCCAATCATATCCTAAATAGAGTAATTGACCATGAAAGAATTTTAATCTTTATTAGTTTGGATGAGCATCTCCCTACTAATAGGTTGTTACAATTCATCATTACCCTCTATGTTAAGTTATCATCATCATCAACCAAGTTTATCCTATTTTCCATAATCAAGGTCCAATGCTTATAACCACCTTTGGGTAAACCATTGCACACCATCCCACCTGCATTTCTCAATGATTATAACCACCTTTGGGAAAATAATTGTGTGTCACCACTTACTTTTTTTGCCTATACAGGGGCATGTTATTATCTTGTTTGTCTATCCTAATTGGGGCAGATCTATCTTCTCAAAGATTATAACCACCTTTGGGAAAATCATTGTGTTATCATACCACATTATGACTATCAGGGTTCAATGCTTATAACTACCTTTAGGCAAATCATTATGTACCGTCCCACTTGCATTCTCAATGATTTTGACTACTTTTCAATATCATTGTGTTTTCACCCCATCATCTTTCCTTTCTTTGGTTCCCCAATTTCACTTCTTTCTTTTTAAGGGACCATTTGTCGATCCACTTATGCTAATCATTCCCTCAAGGGGGCATCATATAATGAATTTATCATCATTGTAGTTGTAGGCATATACGACCTTTTTATTCTTTGAGAAGATGTTAATATGCTTATATCTTACAATGCTTTCCCAAATAGGGGCAGATTATAGACACCTAAAAATGGCTATCGATAACCTCTAATTAGGGTTTTGGCTAGTTTCCATTTAAACACACAATGTGGCCTAAAAACACTAAAACATGAAAAATCATGTGAAACTAATATATTCAAACACCAATTTTGGCTAGGGTATCCCTAAATGGGGTATTGCAATTAATGGGCTAGCTAACTTTGAGCAGTTCATTTTGAGTCAAAATACCAAATTTGCACCTACGTGCTCTAGACTGCTCTTTCCTATCAAATATTTTGCACAAAACTCATGCCTTTGTTATTTTTTATTGGCAAAATCCTAAATAAGAATATGTATCTAATGCATCTAAAAGTGCCTTCTAATTCCAATCTAGTCAAATTTAGGACCAATAACAAGGCATTCTGATCAATTTGAGTAATTTGTGCATAAAGTGCTTAATCATGTTTAAGAGATAATTAACTTAAATCAAGGCCTAATTAATAATTCTATGAAAACTTGTTGATAATTTGTTTTGGAAATGAATATTAAATATCTACATCATCAAGTGACCTCATTTCTTGAGAAGACATCCCTAGGCCATAAATGCCATAAATATCAAGATTCATGCCCTTTATGCCTCATCAATGCCTTCCATAATGCCCTCCATGCCTCTTAATTTCCCCTTTTTCCAATTCCATGATGAGGATAATTAAAAACTTAATTCCAAGAATTTAATTAATCCTCAACCACACATCTCAATCTTGAGATAAATGGTTGAGGTTGATTCTAATCAAATCTAAAAATCTATAAATAAGAGACCTCACAACATCATTTCTTAGCTTAATTTGTGTAATTTTATAATGCATGATTGGTTCCAAAAGATTCAAACAACTAGTGTTATGATGCCAAATTAATTCCAAGCCAAGCCAAGCCATAAGCCAAAAGTGCCAAAGAGAGATGGAGGTTGTCAAGCTACCGTTGCCAAGGACTTCATGAGCACAAGCTGAGCAAGCCACCACAACAAGCATTTTGGAGCATCTAAGGAAGGTAAAATAGTTTTCTTTTGCATTTTAGTTGTGTGTTTCATTCATGATTGTTAACTAAACTCTCTCTAGTGTCTAGGCCTAGAGATGTTATGCTATTAATGTGTTTAGTTCATTTTGTTTTCATTTTGGAACTAACACCATACTAACCATTCTCTCTTGAGTCAAATTCTTAGATCAAAAAATTAGCTAGTTAAAAATAAAGAGCTAGTCTCCATAGCACAACCTACATTATGTACTATAGAGAAGAGCACCAAGGCACCACTAAATTTTGATTTAGAGAAGGATAGCCCATGTGTCATATTATCAACACTATTAGATAGGAGGTTAATCATATCACCTTATACTCATTGATGGGTTCCACATCTTCTATAGAAATAGCCACATCAAACCTTTTGTAACTATCATCATATCTATAGACATAGAAATAATGATTATTATGGACTTAGAGATTGCATAAAAAAATGTGTTGATAATGGCATCATAGAATTCACATAGGGGGCACCAATATCTCCTCCACCATGGAACCATAGACCTCATTAACCTATGAATAAATCATCCTATAACATTCCTTCACAAAACTTATCAGTCACTCATTGTGAGAGTAATGCAGGTTCTAGGATAGAACCTCATAAGAGATCTCTTATTCCACCTATTCAAAAGGTATGAAAACTAGTACAATGAGACTAGTTTAAATATATCACTATATTTTTAGGAGTACATAGTATAGTTCCATATACATATCCAACAAAGCCACAGACACTGCAATATAGTATTGCTCATGAGAAATACTTACTATGGCCTAATTTTTTGGGTCCTATCTCATGTAGCAATCTGCTATGATTTAGATTAAATGAACCCACATCATAGAGTAGTACTCACAAAAAATATTGACTATGACTAGATTTTTTGGGTCCTATTTCACGTAGCAATCCACTATGGTTAAGATTAAATGAGACCCCATCATAGGTTTTAGATCTAGCTTGATCTATGGCTTAGTTATACACATCATAGTAGAGGCCATAGGGTATATGATTATGGATAGATGAGCCTTCTTAAAAACACATAGTTCCTTTTACATGTCTAATAAAGTTACATTTAGCATAGTCTCTATGTCAAACTATAGTTAATACACAATAGATAGTATCAAATATAGAGCATATTCCTACATAACATGAGCAATATGGGTACTTATTTAGTTGGCCATTAGGGTTCAGATAGTGATACAACACACATTCATACCAACATTAGTTCATAGTTTCACTTAGTAGGGCAATGATGGAGCCAAAGGTCTAGCTAGCCTTTGTATTATGGAGCCACTCTCGGGGAGGTAATATGCATAATGTGCTATCTTACACCCCCACATACTAATAACTAACATCCCTCATTCCCAATAACTATCCATAACTAAAACTAGCTTATCAAAATCTAGATCTTATCAAATCCTATTTTACTAATCTCAAACCAAATCAGCTTAGCCAAACAATTTACCAATCTCAAACTAGCTTAATTTATCCCAATAATTTCCCAATTGCAAAACCAATTTTTTTTTGCTCACATAGAATTACAAACCAAATAAAGTTCTTTACTTACATGCAATTCAAAATTAAAAGCTAAAATCACACTTATCAACAAAATAATCAAATCACATATCCCAAGTACCATTTACCAAAACATATACAACCTTGAACATTAATACCAGATCAACATTTCTAGTCAACATATTACAATACCAATCTATTCCACAATCCATAACACAACATGCCTGAATCAAAATCAACCCAGTATCATATATATATATATATATATATATATATATATATATATATATATATATATAATGAAGTTTTCAAAATATATACATCATATCAAGATATAATAAATCATGGATGGGTATCATGCCCTCATTCTCAGTCTCACTCTCTCCTCTAGTAATAGTCCCATAGTCTAGCCTAACACTTGATGACCCCACACCTCCTTAAGCTCTCGAATGCCTCTTACATTGGATTTTTTGCTCCATTACTACCCATGATCCTCATAAAAGTTTGCATACCACCTCTAAAGATCCATATACTCATCCATAATCTACATACTCATTAATCCATAATCAGGTGGAGGCATCCTATGCATATCTAGCTCAGCTGTCAACTCATCTCTCTCTCCCACTACTCTAACATATGTAGTTGTCACTATAACATCTCTATTAAATAAATGAGCATAAACACTAGCTATAACTATTGCTCACTCTATAAAATCCTCCTCCACTACATCATTAGGAACATGCCACATGAGCTCCTAAAGTGTCAACTCAATGATGGTCTCCTAAAAACCATCATCTCCACCTTCTCACCCTATAGGTGCTTCATCATAAGCACATCCCACTCCACTTGCATGAAAAAATGCAACACTACATTAGATATACATTTTCCAAACAAGATAAAACAAGCACAAACTTGTACACAATTTAAATATAATCAATGCTTACCTCCCATCATCTGGATTAGAGTAGGATCCTCATACACGAGGGCACCCACTCCATCAATAGGATATAATGGAGCCCATCAATGCCTCATCCACCATGTGGTATATGCCTCTATGCATCCAACATCATCTAAATCAAGAATATCTATATCCACATCTCACACATCCAAAGGTAATTATGATAACTCAACCTCAATAGGCCTTTATGAGTTCATACCCTTATTAGTGCCCATGCACTCCTCACCCACACCCATGTTGGAGGGGGCACATCCTGTGGTACCCCAAACTATCTAGTGATGCACTCATATTGAAATCACTCATACACTCCAACCCAATGGTCATGTAACCAACAATTGACCCTCATATACCACAATTGCACTCCATCCTTGGTCTACCCAAGGAATCCTCTATAGGGACTCCATATAATATCTCAAGCCATCAATTTATCTAAAAATCATCTATAGTGATCTATCCTAGGAAACTAGATAGCCAACATACTTGTCCACCGCTCTTCAAATGGCTATGGAGGTGACCACATCTCCCTCGATAATCTTATTGGTCACACAACCATCATGTGCTCATAATCCCAATAATGCAATAAAGTAGCTACACTCACACCACCAATAAATTCCTCTTGAGTAGACCTATAAATATCCCTATATGAGTGGGAAAGCATAGTCCTACCCCATGAGAACATATTACCATACACCTCTATACCATGCACAATCCTATGTGTCCTATATGTAATCAACACCCCAATCCCATCCATAATAATAAATAAAGCCAACAATATGGCTAACCACTTCCATAAACATGAACACTTAACTATATAATAACTGATAGTGATACATCACTATCACTACCTCTTTGATGTATGCCTAATAACACAATATCAATATCATTAGCATCCATGTCATCATGCAAATTCACACACCATCCACTAAACAAATGCAAAATATGGTACACATCCTATAGGGTAATCATAATCTCTCTAGTAGGAAGCCAAAAAGTACATGTGTCTATATTCCACCTCTCACATAAGGTGGTAATCAAATACCTATCCCACTACATATTGCCTAGGTCACACACATGACCCAACCCTGCTCTATCCATCATATCTCTCTCATCAAATGACAAAGGTAACAATCTTAGTGTCTCTATCACTTGGCCTCTACATAATTCCCTCATCCATACCTTGCCCTACAAAACACCAAAAAACAACATATATATCAGTCAACCATGCCAATAAAAACATATAAGCTACATAATAATAGGAAATAACTCAAAAACTCAAAAAACTATCCCCAATAGACAACAACACTTGCAAAAGGACAATAACACTAGACAACAATGCTGAAACCTAGACAATAGTGCTGAACACTAGACAAGAACATTGACTCATAAATAGGAGTGATAAAACTAGTGGAAAATTCTTAAAATCAATTCAAATAGCTCAAAAACATAAAAAAAAAGATTTTAAATAGGTAAAATTCACATGTTTCAGCTACTTACCAAGGTAATCTCCCCACTAGCCTCAACTTGGGTTACCAACTACTCAAATTGAGTCATGATAGGTGTTCATCTCTTTGGCATATCTCCTACCCTAAAGCCCCAAATCTCAAACTAGTCAATGCATAATCAAGAATCAATCCAATTTTCCTATATCAAACAATTTTTTCATCCAAAGTAACATACCATTTTTCCCATAATTAGAACCCCATAGCTTTGTTTTGCAAACTATTTTGTTCCATAAAATTGTGACAACAATACCTTCAACATCACGTAAGCCTTACTCTCTTACTACATCATCCACCTACTATGGAACACACATATCTATACCTATTTTATATCTAGACATACAACTTGGTCCTAACCAATCAAAGACTCATTTAACTATCAAACAATTTAGTGTAGTCAATCAAACAAACTTTTAATCTCCTCACAACAAGCCAACCTTGTTTCTACTTATGCCACTAGTCATCACTTTTGGCTTAACCTCCTCTATCATAGATCTTATCCTTATCCCCAAAAGGGGGGAATAATTCCTACTATTCTTATTCTTACACTTATCTAGCATGCATGTCCACTCTCATAGATGGATACACCATGGTTCATACACCTCTAGTATTTATATTATTAGATTCAGCTTGGACCTATTAAGATATACAATGATTTAGACTACATGGGTCACTTAGCATTACTCAAGACATTCAAGGGGATATACCTTTAGTTTACAAATATACAAACTAGTTAGATACAATGGTTTAGATTATATGGATTCATAGTGATTTTGATACAAATTTAGACTTAGATACTAGATTTGGGGGCATGTACATACTACACATCTCACACATAGAACTTCATACAACATGACATAGTTACAGGACAAGATAGCATATTATAGGCATAGTGTAGAGCACAATGTTTTGATCTCCAGTTTTGCACATGAGACATGGCACAATAACTCATATCACATATGGTTATAAAGATTACTATATTATATAGATGCATCACTCACATATCAAATTTGGGGCATGCACATACTACATGTCTCACACATACAACTTCATACAACATGACATAGTTACAAAACTAAATTGTAGATTATAGGCATAGTGCAGAACATAGTGTTTTGATCTCTAGTTTTACACATGGGACATGGAAATATATCTCATATCACATGTGGCTATATATATTACCAAATTATATAGATGTATCACTCACATATCAAATTTGGGGGCATGACACAGATGTTCATGATTCTTCATCATTCAATATTATATAGATTAAATGGAAAAACATGCCATTTGTTTCTTACACATTTACCAAAGTTTTATATTACACCCAACTGTACCCAAGTTAGACCGTATAGCCATCTACAATGGTTGGTCCATAGCATTACCCAGACCTAGACTATATGAGTTTGTGTAGGATAGAGGGTAGACATTAGTTTTGGGCCTCCAAACACTTCTCAGTTCTAGTTTATATTATTCAAAGTGGGGGGCATGACATATTTTGATCTTCAAAGTATATAGATTGTATGCACACATTCCAAATTACATGAGTTTATGTGGGACAAAGGGTAGACATTGGTTTTTGGCCTTTGAGAATTTCTCATTTTTATCTAGATTCAACACAGGGGGAAAGCGTTGCCCTGCATTTCCATGATTACATGGATTCCAATTTCAAATTTAGTATAGGGGAATCCATTTCAAGGATTCTTCCTTTCTCCAGGCACTATTTTTCTCTCCATCCACCTCCCTAGTTAAGAAGTGACTTGGACTCTTTTTCTCAGCATACTTATCTCCACATAATTTTTAGGTATGCATTTTATTTTATTTTTTTACTCTAGTAATTTATTTAATTGTATCACTAGATTAAAAGGGGGAAAATATATACACCCTAAATTGGTCAATCAACCACACATATCATGTCTTTTCATAGTCCTTCCATAGGAGACTCTAACTAGAGAATGTGAGCTTTGTTCACATTTAGACATATCTTTCATTTTATTCATTTAGGTCTTCTTCTATGCTTGAGTCACCTTTTTTCCTATTCCCAATCATCTTGAGCCTTTCAAATAGTCATTCCACCTCAGCCAAGTTAGGTTTTATGTCCTCTTTCCATTCTCTAGGTCTCAAGACTTTACGAAAAGAGTGCTAGGATTAGACTACAACATTAGTGCCACCAATGTTCATTTCTGGTGCTCTTATCTAGGGTCATTTTTAACTCCAATGGTTAATTTGTTTTCTAGATGGTTCCCAAACCCTTTCCTAACTTCATCCATAAATTTTCCCATGTCAGCCAAATATGATTAAAGCTCCCAAATTTGAACTAAAGAGTCTCTTATATAAAGGACTACACAAGGCATTTTTTATCTAGCACTTACTACTTTGTCACAATATATAATTAAAAGTAGTCAATAGTATAGGTTAGCATTCTATATCACACATAGACTTGCATGTTTGATCAAGGAAGGGCTTAGGTGAAAGTCAATATTGCATCTATCATGTGCATTGATTATGCACATTCCCTAAGGGAGAACTAAATATGATTTAAAACCCTAGCTTGAAGGTTAATATAGGCAACGATCAAGACAATAGGGGTTCTAGATCATGTAGTCATTCTTCCCCTAACCCAATTTCCCCCTCTTACTTTTGATGAATTTTTTGTTTACATGTTTATAGATAGATATAGGGTTTGGAGATTGAAACATACCTAAAATGAGCTTTGTTGACTTTCACCTTACAAAAATTTGTACACAAGCTCACACTGAGGTAGTAAACTAAACCCAAAAAACTTAGATATCCTAGACAATAGTGGTAGAGGTAAACTATAATGTTGGTGCCACTCCTGTCCACTTTCAGTGCTTCTATCTAATCATAAAATGAAAGCCACATATAGATTCATGATAGTATCCCAATCTTCCACCTCAACTTACAACCCTTGAATAATTTATTTTAGTTCATTTTTAGATAAGTTTATTTCTCTTCATCATGTAAATTATTAGATAAAAATCTATATCTTATCATAGTAAACTAAATTTTCCCCTTACTCTAAACCCTTTATTATTTAGGAACTAAAAACTAAATTCCAAAAAATAATAAAACAAAAAGTCAAAGATATATAAGAATAATTCAATATCAAACTTGATTTAGAATTAAACCTAAGATAAGAATTCAAAGCTTGGACCTAGACTAAATTATTTAAAATAGACACAAACATGGAGTTTTCAAACCAAAGTGGGTACTCATTTGAAAATTTGAAAAAATAAGGGGGGTGTTGGTTACAAAAATGGTGAATAATTTGGGAAATAATCCAAAGTATTTGGGAACCTAGAATACCTGGCCCATACATCATGACAAAATTATAAATTTTATAAGAAGAGAATAAATAATATGAGAAAGTGAAAGAGGTTTTGACATGCCCATGCAATATACTAACCCTTTTCATTCATCATATCATGTATGATTTGGTAAAAAATATTTCCCCTTGTTATGAGAGTCTAAAAATAGATTAGACAAAAGTTGAGGCCTATTTGTCCCCCTTTATATATATATATATAATCTTTTTAAGCACATAGTTTTGGGAATCCAGACATTGATTTAATATTAGCCAAACATCCTAGACCTGATAGACATACCTTTCATTCCACTCTAATCATTTCTCTATTGTTATTCAAGCGTTGATAACCTCAATAGAGGTTACTCGAATCACCCATTTCATGTTTTTTTTAAAAATTATTTTGAACCTTTCTTAGAAGAAAGGTTGGGAACCACCACTAGCTGGGTTTATAGGAATAAAATTGGTTATATATCAGATATTTTACTCATATTTTATCTTTCTCAATGTTAATTATCTCTCAAATAATTTTTAAACATGTAAATGTGTAATTGATCTTTCAAAATGAGAGGTTATTCTAAAATTTACATGAAAATATCAGAGCAATTTTCACAGTTTTGGTCATTTAATTTAACCATGACATATATCCTATTTCAAAATTTCCAAATTCATAAAAATTAATCTTCACAAGTACCATTTTAATGATTTTATCCACCCCTTCTCATGTCTTGTTTCATAAAAGGCATGTAGAAAGTGAATTTGATTGTTTTGAAATTATAAGCAAACTAATCTAAGAAAACATGAAATATAATCTTAGAAAGCATGTAATATAATATAATCCTATTATTAAATCATAAATCATGGTCATTCTGAGATATTTTTAGTTAGGTCAGCTAAGAAATAATGTTTCAAAAATTTCCCATTGATTGGAAATGTCAAGTCATTACCTTGTAGATATTTTAAGCAAAAAACATTGTTACCCAATTTTTTTGAGATTTGATATGGTCAAATACATAATGGAGTGAGCTTGTCATGTTTTCCTTTATTTTCATGTTCTTTATCCCAAAATAGGACTAAATATAAAATTCTAAAAACTTTGATCTTCAATCTTTTGTCAAACCATCTCTTGACAATATTTAGATGTCTACTAAAGTTGTGCAGATATTTTATTTGTGCATCTTCTCTTTGGATAATGTTGAGTAATATTTACTAAATTATTTCACCTTCCATATAATCCTACATGAATTGGTATGTTGGTAGTTTGAGATTAATGGGAAACATGGGCTATTATCCATAAACTAATAGAAAAGGGGTGGCCTTAAGGGCATGTTTGTGTCTTGTTCTATCTACCAATAATACATATTTTAACAATAAATTTTATTCTCTCGGTTTATCTTCTATGGACTTCTTTATGGCATCCATCAAGTTATTATTGGTATATTTTTACACTCCATTTACTTTTGGATAATATTTATATCAAAACTTGACAATAATTTGATTGTTCTAGGCCCATTTTATGAATTCTATAGATTGGAAAATAAGACCATTGTCACATACTAGATAAATTGGTGTTTTAAATTTGGTGAAGATATTCTCTTCAATAATTTCGATCACATCTTGGGGTCTAAAATTACTTGTTTATACTGCCTCATTCCATATAGTAAAATATCCTATCAAAATTAACACAAACTTATTTCTAGCTGATAAATTAGGATTGATGACTCCCACAAAATCCAAATGCCACTATCTAAAAGCAAAGGCATTATTACATGTATTTATATTTTTCCAAATACTTGACATTGGTGACATTTTATAACATAGATATGGGCATATTTAAAAATAGTAGGCTAATATTAACCTATCCTCAAGGTTTTGTATGCAATAACATTCCTTGAAGAGTGTCTATTTCAAATGTTTTGGTGAAAATTGTCGAGCATGTCTCTAACTTATTTTTTAGATACACATATTAGATAGATGCCTTAATAGTTTTTTTAGTATAGGAATCCCTTATTTATAATGTATTGTGTTAAATTGAGCTTTAGTGCTTGTATTCTAATGCAAGTATACCTATTCAAGGTATCTTACACTAGGTATTCTAGGTATCTTTTAGGATTTGTAGCCTTCTTGAAACCGTAGGTTTCTATAAGAGGCTAAGAAATAATATTTAGAGATTTTTTGAGTTTTGGTCACTATCAAAGGTTATTATTAATTGGATTGAGACCTATATATGTTTCCCTTACTTTTTAAATCATCCTCTATTATTATTAATGACAAAAGTATGTAAAACATTCTTTTTTCTCAGTCTGTGTTAGCCAAAACTCTATTTTAGAGACCTTCTAGATCATGGATCATCATAAAAACATGAAATAAGATCAAAAAAAATTCAAGAACATGTAATTCATGATTTACATGTTTTTTAATTACATCAAAAACCATACAAATCCTTCTTTATTCATATAATCTATAACTTTGATATACATAAACCCCTATAAGCTATTAGATGATTACTCATATAAACCTAAAGACCTGAAACCACAAACTTATCTTCACAAAATCTTGAATACTTAGAATTTATCTTTTTTTTTAAAAATTCTTTCTTTAGTCCCTCTTCCAATGGTTTGAGATTATTACATATTTAACTAATGTCTTTATTTGGTTTCCTTTGGTTACATGTAGTAAGAAATCTCTCAACCACCTTGTGACTTGTCAAAACATGCCTAAGTTGGCCCTTTTCCTATGTTTTTGATACCTTGTCATGGCTTAATATATAGTTGAATATATTTAAAACTTGTAAGTAGAACTTAAATAACCTTTACATAAGGTTCAAGCATTTTAAAACCTATTTGTTTAACCCTAATTTGGATAAGAGTTATCCTACTTAGGTAGATAGGGTTAAGAATATAGAAATGATAGTGCACAAGGGTGAATATCAAATCTATAATAGGCCAATTAATGTGCTAAAATCAGGTGTACCATATGGTGAATTTATAAAAATAAGAAAGGATATTAATGGAAAGTAAAATTATGATATATATATATATATGACATAAGAGAAAATACTTATTTATTTATAATGCTAATATAATGTTGGATCTAGTATAGGTAGGAAGCAGGCATGAAGACAATTCTAGAATAGTTTTTTAGATTTTTAGATCTGGTGTCTCTAACTCTTTGGACACTTGCATCATCTTAGGATAGTTATGTTGACACTGGTGTCTAAGTTTGATGCTATATGCTTATAGGTTTGGCCTCAACTTTGCTTTAGTGCGTTCAAATTTAGATCATGGACTATTACTCTTGGTCAAATGGAAAAAACCCTAGATTTCCATCTTTAATGTGACCTTAGGAGAAAATGGGTTAATGGGAACATAATGTCAAGCTAAAATATAATGACCCCACTATTAAAGGGTGTTGGTTACATATCCAATACTCTAGAAGAGTTCTTGAGACTCAAGTTCTCCCTTATGTGTTGGATTGTGTGTGAATCATGAAATGTGTGTAAAGTAAGTACAATAGTGACCTAGCTTGTGACTTGGAAAATATGGTTTTATGATTACTCCTTTAGTAATTCAAACCTATAGTTGGGTTTTTCATTTGATTGATATAAGAATAGGGTAGAATAAGAAAGATTTTGGTTACTTGAGTGCTTATTAAATGCTCTTTTGGTATGATTACTAGGTGAGGAATGAATGAGGGTTGATATTATATATATACCAATCCTATCAGGAGATAAATTACATTAAATCACTTATGCCAACCATTGTAATACATTTGATTTTAAAATAGGGATGAATTTAGGGCACTAGACACTTATGTCAGGTCAAGACAATAACATTGATGCTATTGTCTATTTTGGATGTTAGTGTCTAGGGATAAGAAGAGTAAGCACATGATCAAAACTTATATAAGATAAATACATTTTAAGCATTTTAGATAAGATGGGATGTCTATGTCATCAATATAAGGCTTTTTAGATTAAGAGATAGGGAAAGGGGCACAAGATAAAGCATATACAAGGCTTTTGAAAGTAAGGCATGTGTAGGACTAAGAGGATCAACCAAGGTCACAAGTTTACTAAGTATACAAGATTGAGGTGCTAAATAATCATAAAATATCATCTACATTTAACCCTCATTTAATTTATAATTAAATATCTAGTTTAAAGGAAAGGAATCCAAAAGGTGAACCAACTACTGTAGTCAATTAGATTGTTAAAGTCTGTAAAAGTCCATTGGCTATCAATACATGAAATAGTTTGGAATCTAAGATTTATTTGTATTTTTTGATATTAGGCACATGTTTCATAACATATGCACCTTAGATTTCTCTCATGCTTAAACTATGTGTAACAATGGTACCATGTATAGAATTCTACCACAAATATGTATCAAAATCATATAACTATGTGCTTTGGATAATTTAGAAAACTATGTGTGGAGGAAATCTTCCAAATCATGTCCCCACTATATATGGAGAAATTTAAAACTAATATAAGTACAAATGTGGAGGACATGTTTCCAAAACATGCCCCCACTATAAATTGGAGATGCTAAAAATTGGGTAGGTGTGGAAAACATACTTCCAAAGCATGCCCCCACTATAAATATGAATTATAAGTACCATAATTAATAAATGTAGATAAAATGCTTCCAAATAATACTCCCATTGAATATAAATTTTTTGAATGTGTGGAAGCCATGTCACCATGACATGCCCCCTCCAAATTTTCAAACTAGTGTAAGTCTAAGATACTATGTGAGTGTGGAAAACATGATTCCAAAGCATGACCCCATTGAATTTGAGAATTGAGAAAATGTGAAATACATGTCACTTTCACATTCCCCAACTAATATTACCCCATTTGAGTTGAGGGGAAAATAGTATCTAGTAGTTAGTGTTTCTATCTAATTTTTGCTTTTTCCTAAGTGTGAAAAGTAGAAAGTAGCTATGTAGGGTGTGGAAGAATACCTATTAAAGTGCACAAATTGGATCCAAGTGATTGTGTAGAGATAATATCTATCTTGGGAGGATGACCTAAAAATAATAAAACACTAAAAGAAGCTTATTTGTTAGAAAAGTAGATGGGTGGATTACTTAGCATGAGCTATATCCTAGAAGCGAAAGCTGTCTAAGAGGCTGTCAATCTACCTGCTTTAAACATTCAGTTGAGATGATAAAATAAATGTATTATTACATTAAATTACATAAAATTAAAATTAAAACTATCAAACAAATGAGTTTAATATAAGAGAATTAAATTCTTTTCTAAGTTAACCCAAAATAAAGCAACTAGTTTAGTTATGCTAATTCTGAAAATTGGTTAAGGCAAAATGGTGGTTTTGGCTTGGTTTATGACAAGAGTCAAAAGGAAATGATAAGGTTTTAATTGATTTGGTAAATTTTAAATGGGTAAATGATAGTCAAAAATGGAAGATAAATGGTAAAATGGATTATGAAGTCAAGAGGTCAAGATGGTAAAGTGGCAAAAGGGGTAAATGATCAAGGTGGTAAGGAGGTAAAGGGTGAATGGAAAAAGAAGTATATGGATAAGAGGGTAGGGAATTAAAGGGGATTAAAATAGGAGATTAAAATTGGAAAAATTTATGAGGTCAAGGAAATAATAAGGCCAAGAAATGAAAGAAATGGAATACAAGAAAGTAAACAAATGTTACCTTGATGCTTGATGAAGATGTTGATGGAGCTTGAGGTAATTTTGGCAGAGCTTCATTTCTTTAATATTTTATCCTCTAATATGATGATGACCTCCTTAAAAAAATTGTAACAAAATGTTAATAACTAAAGACTAAATTACAACTTAACCTTAGGTGAAGGAGAGGGGGGGTATATATAGCATTTGATGTGAAGAAACATGAAAAAATAGAGGAATAGTGAAGAAATTCAAATTTATCAAAGTCGGCTCATGAATGAGTTAAAGATGAGGTTTGTGGGGATTTCCACTTTGATTATAATTCTTTCATTTGGGTTGGTGGTTAAAAAGTCAAAAAAGGTGCCCTATGTCTTTAAAGAGGTAGGTATCTCATTTTGAAGGCTAATTTCATGTCTAAAGGAAAAATATATGTTGAATACTGGCCCATTAAAGGGAAAATTTCTATATTTCAAGGGGGGCCTTGTGATTCTTAAATGAGGTCATTAAACACATTAAAAAAAGGTCCTAGGTGGGGTATGATGTCCCACATCAAGCCACATCACTTCTAAGCCATGCCACTTACCATATCACCTTCCATGTCACTTTTCATATCATATTCCATGTCACTTTATATGTCATATTCCATGTCACTCACCATATCATATGCCATGTCATCATGAATAGAGATAGTGGGGCTCATAGTGAATAGTGATAGTGGGTCCCATAGTGAATAGTACTTTTAAATTGTATTTTTGAATAGAAAAATAGTGATTTGGGTAGGTTAAGAAGGGTTGGTTAAGGGTTAATAAGGTTTAGGTGGTTTTTATGGGGTCCCAAGGTATTTAGTCATTGAAAACTATTACTGTACAATTTTCTAGTGTCTACATTTTACCCCTTTTTGTTATGTAGCTTTGAATTAACAAGCTATAAAATAAAAATGAATCACTTAGTTTAAGGTTAGGGTTGCTTCGAGTATGGGAGGAGGTATTCCACCTCAAACTAAGATTTAATGAGGAAAGGCCAAATCAGGTGTAGGTTTGATAAGTATTTGGTGGGGAGGCACTAGCTAATGCCACAAGGTAGCTGGGCATGTGAAATACAAATGGGTGCATAAAATTTGATTAAGTGTAATAGTCAAGATTATGTAGAGACTAAATCTACTAATGTTGGTAATAATAAGGTCAGGGCCTAGGATAAATGATAAGGTAATTGCGCCCTAGTGTTGGTCATAACTGATTAGATTAGTTGTATCAAGGCTCCTAGATAGGGCCAGTGTTTACTCAAGTATCTATGGTAGGAAGCACTCTTGAGAAAAAAACACAAATGGTCTAGTTTTGCAAATTCAAAAGTCCAACATGGTAAAATTGGTCTATATGATCAAAAGGACCAAATCAAGGTCATCATAAACTATGTGATATGTTGGGTCATAAGTGGCCAACATCGAGATGGATATGGGAAAGTGGGTTGGTTGTTTAGAATGGGGTAGCTAAGCAGACTCCACATGCACTAGGCAAGTGGATGCTGCCTATATAGTTCTATGGATATAATGTCTATGATGAACTTTAGGCCTAATGTAGTTCTTCTAAGGTGGGGAGTAATGGTTAACTTGGTTTCCCCAAGTTGATATCATGTAATTAGGTTTGATTAAAGGATGTTGGAGAAAGGGAAGCTCCAAAGGGTGGAAAATATGGGTATCAAATAGTTTTTTGATTGGTTTGGTAGAAATAATGGATGAGATTACCTAGGACATAATTAGATGATTTCATCAACTATGTAAAAGGAATCCTCAGCTATGGATAAGTAGATTGAAGCATGAAATTTATATCACCATTTAAAAAAAAGGAGAAATATGTTTTACTAGGCTTTAAAAAATTTGGCACTATCAAATTGTCATGGTTATTTGATGGGTTCTTTCATCACCATCCAAATAGGTTGACATTATGCACACCCTACAATAGTGTCGTTAATAGGCTATGGAAGGGTATTATTAATGATTTGGGGAATCAAAATAGTAGAGTGGGTAAATGAGAAGTGGTAGAGATTTGAACCCTTTACTCTTGAGTCAGTGGGGCCCCAAAATAAGTAAGCATTGAGTTTTGAGGGAATTCATAGAAAGACACTAAGGGGTTTTGGAATATGGATTGAGGTGAATAATAATAATACTAATTAAATAAGGGAGTAAGTTGTGGATTGCATGCATTAAAACAAGGGCATGGAGGACACGAAAAAGTAGACAAGGATATATGTATTTAAAAGTAGCGCAATTGGTGACTACACTCTAAAGAGGTGGAGGTTGAATTAGAGAAAATAAGGGATATCCAATAAGGGATGAGGTGAAGGTGGACTAGGAGATGGAAGAAGAGAAATTAATGAGGTCGTAGATACAGATGAAAGTGGAGAAGGATTGAAGGATCCATACATGGTCATATAAGAGGAAAAAGAAGGTTGGGAATAATAAGGGATGTCATTAAGGGATATGAAAAAAATGAAATGAAATGGAAAAAAGAGAAGAAAATAAAAGGTGGAATATGGGGGGTGAGGGATGAGCTAAAGAATGACAGATTGGGGAATTAAAAAGAATGGGGAAAGAAGTGTAACAATTGTGAAGGGTAAGGGGATGATGGGAAATATGGGAGGACATGATGGGCTTGAAAATAAGTCTAAAAATAGACCAAGGAGAAATGAATTTAGTGATGAAAATTAAAAAAACAAGGAAATAAATTGAAGAAATAAAATAGGAGGATAAATGAGTGAAATGGGGACACAAAAAGGATGATGGGAGAGTGAAGAAGTAGGTGGTATCTTCACCAAGTAAGCATGGATGATGATGGATAACAAATAAAAGTATATGGTGGTTTTGTAGATAAGAATGGGATGGAAAATGGGAAAGGGGTTAAGACCAATGAGGGGAAGCAAATGATGGGTAGACAAGAAGGTGAAGAGATAAGGGAGGGGAAAATAATGAAAGGGCATGAGATGAAGATCATGGATAAAAATAATAATTTAAGCATGGATACAAAGCATAGATACTCACACAAATGCAAAATCTAAGTGAGTACCAAGATGGAAAGAGGAATGCAAAGGAAAAATGACAAGATGAGATAAGAAGAAAAAGGACAATTATAGAAGGCTTCTCAAAGGATAATGGCCTAGTTAGAAGTTAGTTGTGGAGGAAAAAAAGGAAGATAAAAAGGATGAAAGGATGGAAAAAAAAGCAAACAAGAAGAATGGAAAATGGGTACAATGGGAAGAGTGGTAGAATAGTAGAAAGTGGTGGTACACATAAAGAAAAAGTGCAGCAATAGAAGAAACTGAAAGCTTACAAGATGCATAGTATGATGTGGAATGGGTGAGGAAAAGAGAGTGATAAAGAGGGTATGACAAATAGCTAAGGGTGAGGAGAGATGATGAGGATGGAGAAATAAGTTGAAGGGGATAAAGGGAAAGGTTGGTAATAAGGTGAAAGAGAGAAAAAAAATGTAAAAGGTGGGTGGGGAAGTGAGTTGTGAAGCATATGCAAGGAAAGGTGACTATGAGGCCAATGAAGCAGAATAGGTGGTGGCTTTTATGGGAAATAAGAGGGGTAAATGAGGAAGGCTATCAACCCTTGTGTTAAAAGAGATTGATAAGCTAGAAAAGTGATTAAAAGAGATTGACAAGCTAGAGGGAGGTGGGTGGTGAGGAGATAGGTAGAGAAGTGGAGGAAAAAAGATTAGGTGAGCAGAGAAAATAAAGTAAAGGACATGTCTGTGCTAACCTCAATAATTGAGTGTTGCCTACATAGTCTAAAAATACCTCAGGCCAATGTAGTTCTCCCAATAATGGGGGAAAAACTTAAGAGGAAGTATTAGATGGTTTTAAAACATAAGGATGCTTAAGAAAGAATTCAAAGCTTCCTTGATGTAGGATGCCCTAAGCAATAGGGTGTGGTTAGCAATGGAAATGAGTGAGAAGAAAAAGGGAGTGGGAATTAGTGGTTAGTGGTTGAGCTTCTTGTATAATTGATGCAACACCTACATAGTCTATGGACATCAAGATAATGTAGTTCAACAAGGTTTGGGTGAGTGGTGTTCAAATTGGCTGCCCCAATTTGATGGACCACATGGGTTGGTTTGGGCTAAGGGAGAAGGTTTTGTAAAACAATATTTCAGGTTTTGGTGAAAGTGAATGGTGTAGATTTGTAAATATTTACCATAATGATCCCAAATTTATTAGGATGAGAGATATAGATGGGAAAGGTAGGATAAATTAGAAGGGAACATAGTGCTAAGTACCAAAAATGATCTTCAATAGAGCTAATCCAAAGAAGAGGTGCCTTTGTTAGGTTACACCTTCTAAAATTATGTGAGGGTTAGAGTTTGGAGATAATGTCTACCATTATGAGATAAGTTTTAGGAGGTGGGGGTTTATCTAGATCTATAGAGTTGCTTTGGCCAAGGTTCATCATCACTATGAGCTGAGTTTTAAGTGTAGCAACAAAGTGATGACCTACAAAGAATTTATTTGACGGTTAAGTATATTATATAAGTAAGGGAGTTAGTAGTGTGGTTAGTGATAGAGGATGGACCTTGCCTAACCCAAGAGCTACATGGATAGGCTATACAAATGTTGGCCATGTCTACATCCTCTATCCTAGCTCCATGGAATGAATGACTTATTAGTTTCACTAGTTTGGGTCTAACCAATAAGAAGCTACATGGATGGGAGAAGATGGTGGTTCCCTTTCTATGGATGAACATTTATCTATCACAAAAGAAAAGACTACCATGTTGGAGCAGGTACTGCCAATGGTTAGGGTCTGATGTTCAAATCTTATGGCAATGGGTTGGTAGTAAGAGGAGGGTAGAGGGGACAAGAAGGTGAATGTATCACTATGAATTCATGGTGAACTAACTTTGATGGAAGATATTCTATAGTGACAAGGATTTGGGATCTATAAACACCAAAAAAAATGGTAGTTTTGAAGGCATGATCATTATAACAACCCATAGTTTGAAGCCAATTTACATCAACTAGGCCAAAGGTGATAATAATGCAAATTATGACCAAGCCTACAAGGATGGAAAGATGACAAAACAAGAAAATACATTAGATGAAAATTAGATGATAAGGTCAATAAAAAGATATCATAATGGTGCATAATGGATTTATTGAGGTGATCAATCAGATCAAGGGCGATGTGTCCACATTAAAAGGTAAGTAGACATGACCATTTAAAGTGGGAGGAATATTTAAGGGAATCAATGACATCATATGACATTTACCATTAATGGGATTGAGAAGAAGAATGGTTAGGTATTATATTTAAATAATCATGATAAGGATGAATGGATATTATTAAGTTATTTGGTTTTGTAGGCTATAGTGAGTGCAGAGAACTACACAAGGTTGACGATGGAAAATAATAGAAACAATGGTGGAGATGGTCAAAAACCTTTGTGACCTAAAATAATAAATATGGTGAATGTGTGGATCTACCAGATACTACAACATGTAATGGAGATAATGGAAATACTATTTAATCAACAACAAGAGGAAAGTCACCCATAACTTTAGCTTGAGTCTGAACTCTTACCTCCTCAACAATGAAGGAGAGACTTTTATTACACAAGGTGTAGGTCTAGAGAACATGACATTCAGCCTACCCATGGAGGGAACCCTTTCTATCCAAGGGAATGCATATGGAGGTAATAATAGGAAGAACTTATGTAAGGAAAACAACCAGAGCAAGGTGATGTAATAGATAAAATGATAGAGTAGGGTGAAAGACCCAAAGTAGAGTATGATTCTCTCCCTGTGGGGATGAATATGGGAGAGGAAAACAAAGTACACCTTGTAGCAATCATTAAGATAGGGAATGGTATAGATGTTAGTTTAGGAATTAATCAAGTAGAAGGATGGATGAACATAAATCTAGAGTCACCAAATAATCAACTTAGGTAGGAAAATAATGTATGTAGGGGCCTTAAGTGAAGTGTGGATAGTTTGATAACTTTGTATGTGTTGTGTGACTCCTCATACCCTAAATAAAATATTGCATAGTTTGACATAAACATGTACAAAATGTGTTGAATATTTCTGGTTGAATGTTATGTTATGATTGGTATGGTTATGGTTGTTGTAATCTCACTAAATGTAAAAGGAATGACTATTTTTGTTGTAATGTTAGATGGGACAAGTCATGGGGGAACATCAACCAGGCACATTAAGATAAGAATAGGGTTTGATGCTTTATTTTTGACAAGGACTAAAAATAAACTCAAAGTGAGATTATCTTAATGAATATAAGCCCTTAAAGTGTTACACATGAGTGATCATTAGTTGATAAATAAGGTTTCTTGATCATAGGGTGTCAAGTAAGCTCTAAATCCCTTGATGTACAGATAGTCTAAAGGGAATATGGGTGATAGGTGATGCAAAGGGTAATGGGTGATATGTATGATAACTTCATGTGAATTAATTTATCCCTTCTATAGGTGACCTAAGAATGGTAATAGACAAGTCCATGTCATATGTTAGATGTAGATTGATTAATGCAAGAAGTCTACACGTGAAAGCGGATTGTGGCTTCCAACTTATTATACTTATTTAGAGCTGATTGGGGCTTTAGAATTTTTTTATGATAGTAGGTCTTTTAATTTATTGTTGTATATGGTAAGCTAATCGATGTAGGAAGCTTCCAGGAAATTACTCTAATTTTGACAAGTTAAATTAGCTATCATTCAAGGGAGTGGTCTAAGATTATTAGCTTTGTTTAAAGTTCTTGATAGCTATCCTTCAAGGGAGTAGTCTACCTTACATTCAACAATTTTTATTTTGATTTTGGGTAGTTGTCTTTCAAGGAAGTAGTCTGCAATGCTTAAGATATTGACCCAAATAATTATTGCAAGATGAAATATGTTTAGACATGGACTGGTCTTATTAGGTTCAGAGGTTTACCTTTTTGAAGGTGAAACTTTAACATAAGAAGGTCAATGATATGTGAAAGGTTGTGGTTTTGAGAGGAAATGACCATGGGATTCCATCTTGTTAAAGATGAAAAGTATCAATGAGAACCATGCTATGGGTAAAGCCATTGTACCCATATTTAGGATTAGGCTATGATTGTGATGATTAATCACATGGTTCTATGTTGTAATCAATTCTCCTCAAGAGGAGAGGAGAGAGATGGGTGAAGGTTAAAATCTCATAATTAAGTGATGAGCTTAAGTCAGACAAAAAGAATGAACTTGATCCTTCTTTAACAAAAAAATAGATGTAGATGTGAAGTGTTGAGGGGCTCAAGTTATAGTTTGCCTTCGAGAGGAAAAATGATAAGCTCCTAATTCATACTTATGGGTAATGATATAGGGTCCAAGCCAATTGAAATAAAACTTACCTCATTTACTCTTCTCCATGTTGGTCACGTGTTGGTTTTAATTTAGGAGAAAGGTCTTCGATATTGAATTCTTGTGGTTTGAGGTGTTTGGTTAGGTTTGATGGAGATGGGTAATATCTAATGGTTCGATGGGAGAATTTGTATCCCAAATAGGTTAGGTGGTATCCAAATGGGTTTCCCCAATTTGATATACAACTTGGTTCAAGTTGGGTTGATGGATAGGTTTGGTTGATAGGTTGATGCAAAAAAGCCAAGGGTTAGTTTAGTTAATGGTTAAGGTATGGTTGAAGTTAATGAATGGTTAAAGCTTTATGGAAGGAAAGTTCCCCCAGTGTACTCTTGGCATGGGTGGGAAAAATATCCCAAAGTGAAGGTGTTTGTGGTTGGGTTTGGTTATAATGTTGAGGGTTTGAAGGGTATATTTATGGAATGGACATTTTAGCCTTTCTTTTATCCTTTTGTTAGACCTGAGAGTGGGTAACCCTACGTATGGTGTGGATAAAAGGAAGTGTTGGTTTAGCTTGCTACTTCAGTTTCTCCTTACTCTTAAGTGAGAATGAGGGAATTGGCAAGTGTTGGGTAGGTTTGGTTGATGGTTGGGTTGGTAATGGGCTCAAAGGAGGTTGATTTGATAACATGTTATCCTTATTATAAATCTAGTGGATAATGGTTTTAAGAGCCTTGTAGTTTTTTGTATCATGGCCAAGTATCCTATAGTAAGATCACACATGGTGCTCATTGTATCATGATAGTTTTGGGTGTGAAGGGTTAAAAGTTTTGATAGGGTCAAAATGTTTGATAAGTGGTAAGGTTAAGAAAGAGGTTTACAATAACCTTTTTAAAATGGTTGAATAGGATTCATGCAAAGGTGTTGGAGGTGATAGGTTTTTAGTTTTGGGAGCCTTCCTAAAATAGTTTTTACTATAGAATTTATGGGTGGTCGGGTAGTTTTGGTTTGTCGATTAGGTTGGGTTGGCTTAGTTAAGGGAGGTTCATTTAATAACATATTATCCTCATATAAGTTTTGGATGAGTGATTAGAGATATTTACAATGCTTTGTGTCATGTCCAGGTGTCCTATGGTATGCACAGACTAAGCTAGCATTAAACCATTTTGGTTGAGGATGTGAAGAGTCAAAAGTTTTGATAGGTTGGAAGTATTTGAGAGATGTTAAGGTTAAAAAGGAGGTTTTAAAAAACCTCTATAAAATGGTTGAATAGGATTCAAGTAAAGGCATTGGGGGTGATGGATTAATGGGCTTTGGAGTGGGAGCCTTCTTAGGAGTAGGCTTCACCCTAAAAGTTATGTTAGGTTGTGGAGCTAAAAGCTTCACCAGGATGCAAATAAGAGAAGTTACAGAGGTTGCAAAGGTTGTGAAGAGTTGCAGGGCAATTGACATCAGTCTGATCAACTGACGTCGGTCAGATAGCAGTGCAAAAGCAACCGACGTCAGTTACTAGTCAACCGACATTGGTTAAGAGGAGCCAACGTCGATAACCTGTGTGTGAACATGTAATTTACATGCAGATTTTGGAGAGTCTATTTTGAGACTGTCAGTTTACATGTTAAAGGCTAATTATAGTCTTGGAGTTGCATGTCTAATTATTGTAATCAAGATAGTCTAATTATTGTAAGCATGAGATCTATATAATAGACTCATGGGCTGTATTGTAAATAAGTGCTAGAGAGTAAGAGAGCAATGGTGTGTTCCTCCTAGTGCCACAGTACCAAGTGTGGGTGCTGGTTTGGAGAATCAGAAGGGTTCTTCGTGTATGTATGATCTTGGTTAGTAGGTGTGCATGGCTTATTTTGGAGATCTACAATGGTGAGTAAGGTCTAGTGATTTGCAGGCGACAGCAGAGAGCAGGAGATCTACTTGGAGTACAGTTGTGTACTGGCAACATTGTTACTGACTGGTGGAGGTGAATAACAACTCTATATTTGAGTTGTGTGTTGGGACCGTGAGAGAGAGGGAAGAAGGTCTTGAGGTGTGGCAAGCCTTTGAGGTGGAAGAAGAAGTGGCATCTTCTTTATTGTATTTTATTCTTAGTAATTATTAATACAATTGTGTATTGTCTCTCATATCCTGTGTTGTTTCATATTTCTAGTTACTTATCATTTTGGTTAAATTCCGTGTTTAGTTGCTAATACAAGAGGTAATCATATTGTGCTCTAATTGAGGAGCAAGATCCTAACATGTGGTATCGGAGCTTTTGGTTGGGTTACTAACAGGTGGTTTCAGATCTAGTTAGTGTTTGTTGATTACAGGTCACTCGCAGGGGTTTCAGATTGAGTGGGAGTATAGCAATGGCAGAAGAAAGTAAGCTACGAATGGAGAAATTGAAGAGCATGAATGGTTTGATTGATGGAAAGAAAGAGTAGGGAAAGGTAGATTGTTGGTTGGTAGAAGATCAGTGTGTAGAAGCAGATGTTGCAGGTGATGTTGCATAGGTTGCTCTAGATAAAGTAGAATCTTTGTTTACAGATTCTTTTGCCTCTTTCCATGCAGCCCAAAATAGAGCATCTTTTCATGGGTATGTCTTTGGAGACTTTGGAGAGATTTATTTAGGGGTTGGTGAGCCTTGTCAGATTATTGATGAAGGGGAAGTGAAGCTGAAATTGTAGACAGATAACACATGGGTGTTGAAGAAGGTCATGCAGGTTGCAGTCTTGGAGATGAGTCTAATTTCTTTAGGAAATTTGGGTGATGGGAGATGCATAGTAACTCTCATAGTGGATGCACTTGAATTAGATGGTGGTAAGAAAGTAGGCATCTTTATCTATCTACATATATTACTAATTCACCTTTTGTTGCAGAGATGTGGCTTTATAGGTTTGGTCACATATGTAGGAGGGGAATGCATGTTCTTAAGCGGAAGACAAATATCTTTGATAAACTTAAGAACTGGAAGGCCTTGGTGTTCATGGAAGAGATGATAGATAGAGATCAACTGAGGGGACTAAATTATTCTGAGCAGGGCTATGTTGATTCGAATAGGGTTTTGACCCAAAAGGAGCTCACGGGTAAAAAGTTATCACTCATAGGCGAACACAAGTACCGACATTAGTCAGATAGTAATCGACATCGGCAATAGGAAGACTGACGTTAGTGAGACAAGAACCAACATCAGTAGAAGGGATACCAACATCGGCCAGGGAGGAAACAACGTCGGTAGATAGAGGATCAATCACAGGAAACTGACGTTGGTCGGGTGCAGATTGGGAGATGGTCAAGATCGGTCACTGGAATGGATGTTGGGTGGACAGCAAGCTGTCAAGGAGTCTCAAATGCTCATATGGAGGACTGAAAGGGTAAGTGGACCTCATATTTGTTGTTCACCTTCTTACTAGTTACTTACTGATGGTCAAAAACTAGGAAGATGTGAAGAGGCAATGCAGGTAGAATCCAGAAATAGTGGGAGCTTGGCATGGATGAGGAGTGCGAGTCCTTAGAGAAGAACCAAATAGGAGTTTGTTGGTGGAGTTGTCAGCTGGAAGAAAGCACTAAAAGACGGATGGATTCCCAAGTTAAAAAAGAGAGTGGATGGATACGCGAGATGGAAGGCCAAGGTATATGGTCTCGAGGAAGCTGCAGGACAGTGGTACAAGTTTTGATAGGTGGATGACAAAGTAGGGCTTTTGTCAATGTCAGTGTAACCATTGTGTTTGTCTTTACCAGGTGGATGATGAGTCATGACATTATCTAGTTACTGTATGTGAGTGATTTGCTAGCAGGTTCATACATACAGGGTTTTGCTGAGCTAAAGGTAAGGTTAGTTTAGTGGCATGTCATGAGGAATTTGGAGCAATGAAATTCTTTGGCATAAAAGACAAGGAAGATCACAGGTTGATCTCTAGTGGGAGCTGATGTGAAGATGGTGTTGGCAAGGTTCAAGATGCAGGATGTAGAATCGAAAAGCACACCAAGGGCTGGACAGTTCAAGCTAAGCTTAGAATAGGGTTCAAAATCACATAAGGTCTGGTGTAGACCTGAGTTTTCCCAAGCAGTGGTAGTTGGCAGAAAGTATGGAGCCAATTCGGGGAAGGAGTACTATAGGGAAATTCAATGGATTCTCAGGTATTTGAGAGGGACTAGCAGCAGGTTAACATGTTATGCAGGGTCAAGGTCTTCACTACATAGAGTTGTAGGTTTGAATGTGGTAGGTTACTTGGATGACAGGTGTAGCATCATAGGATGTGTGGTGGTTTGTCTTTAGGATTGAGCTTGAAGAGGAATACAAGCCAAGGAATAAATTAGATAGTGTATAGGTATAGGTATAGGTGTAACTGTTTATCTCCAAGTGGGAGATTGTTAGGTTGTGGAACTAAAAGCTTCACCAAGATGTAAACAAGAGAAGTTACAGAGGTTGCAGAGGTTGCGAAGAGTTTCAGAATGAGTTGCAGGGCAACCAACATCAGTCTGATCAACTGACATCAGTTAGATAGTAGTGCAAAAGCAACCGATGTTGGTTACTAGTCGGCCAACATCAGTCAGGAGGAGCTGATGTCATCAACCTGTGTGTGAACATGTAGTTTGCATGCGGATTCCAGAGAGTCTATTTTGGGACTATCAGTTTGCATGATAAAGGCTAATTATAGTCTTGGAGTTGCGTGTCTAATTATTGTAATTAAGATAGTCTAATTATTGTAAGCATGAGATCTATATAATAAACTCATGGGCTGTATTGTAAATAAGTGTTAGAGAGTAAGAGAGCAAAATAAGCTCCTTTTGAGAGAAGAGAGCAATGGTGTGTTCCTCCTAGTGCCACAGTACCAAGTGTGGGTGCTGGTTTGGAGAATTAGAAGGGTTCTTCGTGTATGTATGATCTTGGTCAGTAGGTGTGCATGGCTTCTTTTGGAGATCTACAATGGTGAGTAAGGTTTGGTGATTTGCAGGTGGCAGCAGAGAGCAGTAGATCTACTTGGAGTACAATTGTGTACTGGCAGTGTTGTTACTGACTGGTGGAGGTGAACAACTTTATATTTGAGTTGTGTGTTGGGACCATGAGAGAGAGGGAAGAAGGTCTTGAGGTATGGCAAGCCTTTGAGGTGGAAGAAGAAGTGGCATCTTCTTTATTATATTTTCTTCTGAGTGATTATTAATACAATTGTGTATTGTCTCTCATATCTTGTGTTGTTTCATATTTCTAGTTACTTATCATTCTGGTTAAATTCCATGTTTAGTTGCTAATACAAGAGGTAATCATATTGTGCTCTAATTGAGGAGCAAGATCCTAACAAGTTATTAGTTTTGGAATGGTTTAGTTAGATTGGTTAGGTTGGGGTTGCTTAGTTGGTTGAAAAGTAGAAAATTTAAGAGAAGGGGGTGGCATGGGTTTATTTTGAGATGGTTTAGGAGATTCTACCATTTCAATAGGTTTAGTCAAAGTTTTCTTTGATGGAATTGATGGATTTAGGTCTAATTGCAAAGATTGGTGAGCTATATTAGGAATAAGAAGTATTCTTAGATTCTTGATGGATTTGGTCAAAGAGATGTAAGGGTATTTAACAATTTTAGATGGAAGTGGTTTGGATGGTTCCCTTATGGTTTTGGAGGATGGAATATCAGAGGATGGGGTTGAGGTAGTGATAGGTTTGAGGGTGGACTTAAGTGAAGCTAAGGGTTCTTGTTTGTTTTGGTAAGGGAGGCCAAGATGATGCCAAAGAGTGGATCTATCGAGATTGGGTTGAGAAGTAAACTCTAGGCTTTATACTAGCTTGGAAAAGGGTTTGTAGATAGGTTTGGTTCTTTGATCATTGATTTCAAATCTTAAAACCTTGGGTGGAGAAGAGGGAATGGTTTCCCCATCTATGTTTTTGGTAGAAGGTTAAAAATTTAGAGAAGATGTTTCTTCCATGGATGGATTGGATAAGGTGACCTATTATAAAGGAATGATTTCCAAAGGAAGAGTAGGTGAGTCTGTGATGGGGGAGGAAGGTGTAATGGTGTCAAGTGAAAGGAAGGAAGTGGTTGCTTCCTTTATTTGGTCATCAAAAGGAATGGGAATTTATTCCCCCACTTCAATGAGTGGGGTGGAAAAAGTATTAGTAATAGGTTTATAAATAACAACATTGACCATGTGCACCTCATAAGTGTCAGCTAATTCTAGTTGGCGTTGATTCACTAAAAGGGGAAGTGGAAAAAATTGTTTGGTTTCCTTCATTGTGGTTTGTAAGTAAATTTGTAAAGGTTCTACTTGGCAAACAAGTGGATTGGTTAAGGTTGGTGTTATTATAGTTTCTTCACTTGTAGGTTTACTAAGGTCCAAAAGAGGGTGTACCAATGTCTCAGTTATCACATTAGGGTGTGAAACTATTTATATGTTATTTGGTTAGATTGAAGAGGCTAGTTGGTTTGATAGGTTAACAAGTTGGCTGGGTTGATAGGTTGATTGATAGGTTAGTTGATTAGTTAAGGGTGATGAAATTGATTGGGTTAACAAGCTGGGTTGAGGTTGATATGATGGTTGGGGGAAATGGATTAAGATTTGACAAGTTTGGGGTGATTGAGATGATAGATGTTGATAAGTTATTGGTTGGGCATGGTAATAATTAAATCACTGATGATAGGCTGTTAGTTGGTTGTAATTTAGGTTTTATTGATCATGGAAACTATAAATAGATGGCCTAAGTTTTGACTCTAATCTAGCTATCCAATCTGTTATCATTGGAACAAACTCAGGTGGTAGTTTTGGTGAAGGTTGATAGTTTGTGGATTGGTTGAAGTTAGAGTTTGATGAGTTATAGGTGAGGTTAGGTTGATTTTATATAGGGTTTGGTTGGTTATAGACAAGGTTGGGTTGGTTGTAGATAGGATTTGGTTGGTTGTAGACAAGGTTGGGTTGATTGTTGGTAAGGAAGGAAGCATAAGTGGCTTGCGATGCAAGGTACCTCTTTAAGGAGAAAGGATTATTCTCCAAGATCCTAAAAAAGTTAGGATATATAGGAGAGAAAATAGGAAATATCTCCATTGAATAATGTAGTGGAGATGAGGTATTGGAAATTAGGTTTTTGGTTGGTTTGATTCTTTAATTTGTAGTCTGGTAAAGACTATGTGAAGAATGGAGAGAAATGAAGCTCACACCTCAAATAAGAAGTAAGAAAAAGAAAATATTCAAGGTAGTAAAAGCATACACTAAGATATGTTAAATCCTAGAGTTTTAATTATCTCTCTTTTGGCTTATGCCTTAGAAAGTGTAAAGGGGAAATCGGCTTGAATAAGTCCTAAACAACGTAGTCTACATTCAATTTTAGGTTATGTTTAGGCACTCAAGAAGAAGTCTATATTGGATTGAGTATGTGGATTCATGATTTGGGCTTGTTCACCTCATTTCATAATCTTGTATCTAGTGTGGGTACTTAGCCAATATATATTGATTACCAGAGTTCATACTCAATTAATGAGCTGAGTTGGTTATCCCCTTGGTGATTAAATCCAAGTATGATAACCAAGAAAGGGTAAGGTGATCTGCTACGTGATGAAATCCTAGTTGGGCCTTGTCTCAAGCGAGTTTTATATTTATTTTTTTCAAGTGGTTTGGTTGTGTAACATTTGTGAACTACGGTTAATTTGTTTTGCCTTTAATTAATCTAGGTGAATTAATTAAGCAAACAAACAAACAATGTATGTAGTTAATTTTAAGCCAAAGGAATTTATTTTTATTTTTATTTTTATGAAAACAAGAAAAAATAAAATGCACCTAAATTCATCATGAAAATTCAATCCTAATCCTATGATGAATACTCTTTTGATTTTTTTAGAAATGCAAGAAAAAAATGAAAATTTATACCTTTTTATTTTTTTTGATTTTCTAAATAAAAGAAGCTAAAACTTACATTTTGAAAGAGTCAAATGATTAAATTTTAGAAATAAAATTACATATAAATTAAATTTTATTAATACAAATACATTTCCTAAAACAACTAATGAACCCAAGAAAATTCAAGGGTCCCACCGAGCATGTCAAAATGTTTTTATCTAATTTTTGCTTTTTCCTAAGTGTGAAAAGTAGAAACTAGTTATGGAAGATGTGAAAGAATACCTGTTAAAGTGTGCACATTGGATCCAAGTGATTATGGATAGATCATATTTTTCTTGGGAAGATGACCTAAAAATAATAAAATATTAAAATAAACTTGTTTGTTAGACAAGTAGATAGGTGGATTGCCTAGCGTGAGCTAGATCCTAGAAGTGAAAGCTTTCTAGGAGGCTGTCAATCCACCTATTTTAAAAATTTAGTTGAGATGATAAAATAAATTTATTATTACATTAAATTATATCAAACTAAAATTAAAACCATAAAACATCTAAATGTAATACAATATAATTAAGTGCTTTGCTAAGTTAACCCAAAATAAAGCAACTAGTTCAGTTATGTTAATGCTGAAAATTGGTTAAGGCAAAATGGTGGTTTTGGTTTGGTTTATGACAAGAGTCAAAAGGAAATGATAAGGTTTTTATTGAGTTGTGAAATTTCTAAATGGGTAAATTATAGTCAAGATAGGGAAGATAAATGGTAAAAGGGATTATGAGGTCAAGAGGTCAAGGTGGCAAAAAGGCAAAAGGGGTAAATGGTCAAGGTGGTAAGGAGGTAAAGGGTGAATGGAAAAAGAAGTAAATGGATAACAGTGTAGAGAGTTAAATGGGATTAAAATAGGAGAGGAAAATGTGATAAAGGTGTGAGGTCAAAGAAATAATAAGGCCAATAAATGAAATAACTGGAATACAAAAAAGCAAACAAATGTTACCTTGATGGTTGATGAAGATGTTGTTAATGGAGTTTGAGGCAATTTTGGCAGAGCTTCATTGCTTTTATATTTTCTCCCCCAAGATGATGATGACCTCAAAAGTTATGACCTCTTTAAAAAACTTGAAATAAACTGTTAAGAACCAAATACTAACTTCCAACTTAAACTTGGGTGAAGGAGAGGTGGGGGGGTATATATAGCATTTGATGTGAAAAAACATGCCAAAATAGAGGAATAATGAAGAAATTAGAATTTATCCAAGTGGTCTCATGAATGAGTCAAATATGAATTTTGTGGGGATCCCCATTTTGATCATAATTCTCTCATTTAGGTTGGTGTGTCTCCCACCTTGCACATGAATCAAATTTTGAATGGGAATCATGCACATTGGTTTAAATGAGACTAAAGACTTTGCACCACCCTTTTTTCTTCATCCAAGTACTTAAAGGGATGAATCACCAAATATGGCACCATTTTCCATGTGGTGCCTAAATTAGTCAAGAATGAGGTTGGTAGGGATTCCTATTTGGGTTGGTGAGTCTACCATTTGAGTTAAGAAGTCAAAAATGGGTGCCCTTTGTCTTTAAAGAGGTAGGTATCTCATTTTGAAGGATAATTTAATGTGTGAAGGCAAAATATATGTTGAATGATGTACCCTTAAAGATAAATTCACCATATTTCAAGGGGAGGGCCTTGTGATGCTTAAATGAGGTCATTAAGCACATTGAGAAAGGGTCCCAGGTGGGGTATGATGCCCCAAATCAAACCACATCACATCTAAGCCATGTCGCTTGCCATATCACCTTCCATGTCACATACCATGTCACATGCCATGTCACTTGTCATGCCAGTTACCATGTCATATGCCATGTCACTCACCATGTCATATGTCATGTCATCATGAAAAGTGATAGTGGGTCCCATAGTGAATAGTGATAGTGAATAGTACTTTCAAATAGTATTTTTGAATAGGATAATAGTGATTTGGTTAGGTTAAGAAGGGTTGGTTGAGGGTTAAGAATGTTTAAGGGGTATTTATGGGGTCTTGAGGCATTTAGTCATAAAAAACTATTACTATGTAGTTTTATACTGTCTACAATTATCTCACCATAAAAGGGTAAGACAACTATAAATCTATGAATGTAACCATGTACCATATAGAAGGAAACATTTATAAGTAAATGTATCATTGAAGAACATAAAACTAATGTGAACACATGTAGGCCTAAGATGCATGATAAATATCATGAAAACATATATATAGTAATAGTATAAGCTCAATAAGAAAAAACACACACACACATAAGAGCACTTAAAATCAAGCCAAAAGATAATGGTTTAAGGAGACCAAAAACAAGGGGCATGTTCAAATGCCACAAAATCAAATGGAGATGACTTAGTAAAATGTCCAAAAAATCAAGGAATGACATATTCAAATGTATAAGAATGTAATTACATATTCAAATGTCCAAGAAAACAATGATAGGCATAGGGGCTGCATACAACATATCATATGCAAATGCTTGAAAAAGTAAGAGAATAGTAAGGAAAAACACTCAAGAAAGTGTGTAAATGAAAATAATAAAAAACCAACATAAATATGTCATAATGACCCTTGGATTAAATGTGTTATAAAAAAAATCAAGTACATAACATATCAAGTACCTTATGTAATGTATAATAATAGATAATAGGCATGTGTAAGTACATATGTAATTTTAAACATGATAATATAGAGTGATGATTGAATCATATAACATGTGCATATCAAGATCATAGAAGATGGATGCCCCTAATGCCTTGGTGATGTGAGTATAAGTAAGGCCCAACACCTGTAAGTGTATCATGTATTTGTGTATGCATGTGTATGTGTAAGAAGGATTAAATTATATGCTAGTCCTCAACATGAAACTAAAATATAGAATCCAAGGAGCCAATACATGTAGGTGTCGAAAGTGTTTTTGAACTTTTGAATGTTTTTTTATTTTTTTGGTTTTTTTGGAAAATGGAAAAACTATCAATTTTCCCTATTTTAATGTAAAAAAATAACCATTTTATTGATATGAATCTAGAGGACTATCTGGTAATTCAATTTGGTTATTCATATGGCACCATGTATTATGAATTATCATGGCACATGTTTTGATGCATTTTCGTAAATATATTCCATCTATTGTTATCATAGATGTATCACTGTATCCATCAAGTGGGACACACATTTTGATATCTTGAAACTAAAATGTAATACACATATTTTTCATATCGATCTTGGCTTCCATATTGGCCAACTAAGACTGACCTAGATGCAAGGTGAAATTCAACTTTGGATTTCTACCCATATTACAGAATATACAATCTTTGGTCCACATGCTATAGGTATAAATATGTATCCAAGAGATTCTAGATTTAATGGAGATTTATTTAGCTCATCCTTATGACATCCCATTTGTTCAAAAAACATCTTACTACATAGTGAGTCCCATTTTGTGTTAATTAGAATATGGCTACAACATAACCCATCAATATTTCTATAAACTATTATATGTCTTCTTATAGGTGAGCTTAAAGGTTTGTATTGATTGTAAAGATGTGAAATATTGGAATTGATTTATTGTGGGGAAAAAAATATTATTTTTCCTATATTATTATATTCTTGGATTTTGTCTTCAAAGTCCCCACATTAACTTGCATTGTGACTTGTGATCCAATGGTAATTATAATATGACAATATTTCTTGAGGAAGAAGGTGACTGCTTGATCTATGTTGAGTAAAAGGTAAATAAATCATGTTATGCTCAAGTAACATGGAAAAAATAGTATCAATGATATCATGTTGTGTTATGATATGTAAAATTTATTGTGAAGCCTTTTGAAAAGACTCTACATGATGGATATGACTTAACAGAACTAGGTTCTCATACGAGTGATCCAATGTGTTCACCAAAAAGGAAGGTATGGAAGGATGATAATCTATATGATCATAAATTTTAGTTATTGTACCTTTCCTATTATCTAATTTTGTATCCAAATTTTTCATGTCATGAGGATGGATCAGCAAAGGGATATTGACTATTTGATTCTCTTGGAATGTTTGTAACATTGGTTCCACTTGTGATGATTCCTAATTTTTATGTGCATCTATATGCACACTAATGCTCAATTTATTGATAGGTCATTGGTTATCCATGATTTTTTTGAATACCTTAATGCTTTTCAATTTGGATTATGCTTGAGAGATATAGGATGGGTTATACCTTGTTCATGTTTACCCAATCCTTATCCTTGATACCCATATTTAAGTAAATAGTGAAGGCCAAAATTATGCAATATTTTACTTGAGGGTTTTGAAGGCTTTATAGAATGTGATGCATCCACCATTTTCATATTGGAAATTTTTGGTACCTTATGTTTTTAATGGTCTATAAGTGCATAAATATTCCTTTTTCTTGATGGCTTAATATGACCTGGTAAAGATGCCATAATTTATTGGTTAACCTTTTTAAATTTTTTAATATCAAATGAAGCCCAAGAAGGATTATCACCCACAATAAGGGGAATTTTGTTTTAAAATGTAAGAATATGAGGTTTTTAATCAATGAACTTGAAGACAAATCCCCTTTATTAATGACTTACAAATTATCCATGATTTCCTTATAAATTTGAAGAAAATTGTCACGATAAAATGAAAGTACCTTATCTCCATGGGGGATCAGTTTTGGTATAGAATGTAAGGGAATATGATTTGGATCATACTTGGGATGGATCAAATCATGTCTTGAAAGGATGGGATCAGGTCTTGATTAGAGGGATAGTATCTACCACCATTCAAAGCTTTTATATGTCTTAGCACTTAGAGGAATAAAAGAATAATGGATTTTGATCCTTTCTTGGAGATATTGTTTAAGGGTTTCATAATAATAATCATAAAATCAATAAATTTCATCCATTATAAAAGAGAAAAATAACACAGATTAGGACAGGGTAGGAGATGAGCATCTACAAGAGAATACTTATGCAACAATGATGTTCAAAGATCTGGTTCACCAAAACTTTAACCCTAATTTGGATAATAAGATATACTAATTAGGTAGATAGGGTTAAGGATATATAAATTATAGGGCACAAGAGTGAATATCAGATCTATAGAAGGATAATTAATGTGCTAAACTCAAATATATTATATGTTGAATTTATAAAATTGAGATAGGCTATTAATGGAAAGTACAACTATGATAGATATATAAATGACATAAGAGAAAGTATTTAGATATTTATGATGCTAATACAATCTTGGATATGGTAGAGGTAGGAATTATGAAAGAAGATAGTTATGTAATAGTTGTCATATCCTGGATCTAATACCTCTAACTCTCTAAACATTTACATTATCCTATGATAGTTATATCAATGCTAGTGTCTAAGTTCGATGTCAGTGTCCTATAAGGAATATCTTTTAAAACAATATGAGATCACCTAGATGATTCTAGGTTTGGCCTTTCCTTCACTCTAGTGCATTTAAATCTAGGTCATAGACTATTGCTCCTAGTGAAATGGAAAAACCTTAGCTTTCCATCTTCAATGTGACTTTGGGGAAAAATGAGTTAGTGAGCACATGGTGTTGAGCTAATCCATAATGACCCTACTATCCAAAGGTGATGTTTAAATACCCAATACTATAGAATAGGGCCTCTAACTCATGTAGTTATCCCATATGTGTTGGCTTGTGTGTGAATTATGCAATGTGTGTGAAGAAATTACATCAATGACCTAATTATAACTTGTAAAATATGACCTTATGATTTATTATTTAGTAATTTAGACCTATAAATGGGCTATTCCTTTGACTAATATAATAATAGGGTAGAATAGGAAAGATTTTGGTAAATTGAGTGCTTCTTGATTGCTCTTTTGGTCTGATTTTTAGGTGAGGAATGAATGAGGGTTGATATTGTATTTATACCATGCTTATTAAGAGATAAATCACATTAAAGAACTTAGGATGACCATTATAATACATTTTATTTGAAAATATGGATGAATTTAGGGCACTAGACACTTATGTTAGGTAAAGACAATAATGTCGATACTACTATCTATCCCATACATTAGTGTTTAGGGAGAAGGAGAGTAGACACAGGCTCAAAACATGTAGAGTATAATATAAGTACATTTTAAGAATTTAGGGAAAGATGGGATGTCTATGTCATCAATATAAGGTTGCTTAGACTAAGATATAGGCCAAGGGGCATAAGATAAATTAGATGTGAGGGTTGAAAAATCAAGGCATGTGTAAGACTAAGAGGAACAACTAGGATCATGAGGTTTCCAAGTGTACAAGACTAAGGTGCTGCATTATCATAAGACTAAAGAGTTTTGTAATCCTTCCATTTGTTTTCTAATTCTTCCTATTATGCCTCACCTAAATATTTTGTTTGTTCTATTGACACATCCAAGTCTTTTTCACCTTGAATATCTTCTAAGTTTGTTTTACTTAGATTATTTCTATTTGAGCCTCAATGTGTTCTTTCTTCTTACCTCATTAATCCTCAATGGGATATAGGACTACTAATTTCACTCTCAAAGTTTTCTCTAAAATTTTCATGAAAACTATCCCCAAGAGATTATACTGAGCTTTGATACCATTTGATGAAAGTATACAGCTTCAATATCTCTTATAATAGGTCTTCTAGGGTTCTTTTAGGCTTTGTAGCCTTCTTGAAACCCTAAGTTTCTTCAAGAGGATGAGATCTAACATTTATAGTTTTTTTGAGTTTTGTCAATTGTTAAAGGTTCTTATTACTTGTATTGAGACATATTTATGCTTCCCTTATTCTTCCAATTACCATTTAGCATTATAAATGAAAAAAATATGTAAAAATTGTATACACACAATATTTTTATTAACTTTACCACTTACTAACACTTTTTCTCTTTCAAGAACTTTCAATAGTTCAATCTCTCTAATCTGTAAGGGGTTTTAAGGAATGGGGAACATGTTATGAGAAGGTAGGTCCATTTTAATTTTCATCTATATATACTTCATGGGCTAATCTATGTACTTCATGTTTTAGCCCAGGCTTTGTATTCATTAGTCAAAGTGTCCTATGTCCTTGGTGTTGATAGTTCTTAGCCTTTCTCACTTGCTTAGTGTGTCTTATTCTTGATAAGGATATTAAAATCACCCATGTGGCACCTCACATTCCTTATTTACATCATATTTTCCTTATATTACCCTTGTTGGATATTGATTTTAGCTTATCAAATCCTTAATCACCTCTACCTACTGATGTCTCTTGGTTTATATTTTGTGAATTGCATTGCAAGACCTTGGTAGGACTAGGAATTCCTCACAAACACCCCTAAACCATTTATTTACCACACCATCTCATTATCATACTAGTCATGTCATTAGGTGGTTTTGCTTTATTACATTATATCTTAGAACAAGCACTAAATCTTATTTTTCATCCTTTAGAGCTTTTGATTTTCATTTATCCATCATGTTATTGTTTGATTTTTTGTGGAATTTTCTTATCTTACACGTGACATTTTAAATTATTACATGTTTCTCTTTATGTATGACTTATTCATGCTTGTCTTACATCTCTACTTACATTTCATTTTTATTTATTTATGCTTTCTTCATATTCATTTGACATATTATATTACATATTGATTTAAATTTCATTTTCAATCATTTGTTATTTATTTATGTTTAATTAGACATGTTTATCTTAATTGAGCTTACTTTTCAATTGCTAAAATATCTTTCTTAGAGTTTTCTTGCATTGATATTTCATGTCATTTATGTTTTACATGTTTCCCAATGTGACTTAGTATGTTTTACATTCCTTTTTGTCATTTTTAATTTACATGATTCCCAATGTGATTTAGTGTGTTCTACAATAATTTGTCCTTCATATGTCATCATTTTATCATTTACATAATTAATATTTTGGTTCTCCCCTTGCCTTAACAATCGTAATTTGCTAATTTTTATAAGTAATTCATTGCTACTTTAACTATCCTACATACACAAGCATTAATTTTATTATTAGTCTTGTATCCATAGAGTTTATCAATGTAGGTGTTGCACCCTACATAATAAATACTAGGATATTTTCATATAGTCATTCACTGGAAAGGTAAGTTATGATATGCATATGATATTTTAAGTTACTTTCATTTTATTTAGTATTAAATTTCATATTTAATTTTTTGTTAGCTTAGTATGATGTGTTTCTATGTTATTATATTGAAGCATCATCCCATGTTACACTCACGTGACATGTGATGAGATTCGAGTGGGGCATATGTATACAAAACATTTTTATTAAATTCACCATTTACTAACACTTTATCTCTTATAGGAACGTATTGAGTTTCAATAAATATGAGTTCATGCCTTAAAGGGTGTACTAGGAAAGGGGTGGGTAGACCATTGTTGCTTCATAAGATTATTATGGGTTTGTATCATTCCTACCAGTTGTCTAACCACTTGATATAAACATAAACTTATCCTATGTACTTATCTAAGCCTTGTCTTTTCTCTTGCACCCTCCTCTAGTCATTTTCTTCCTTTGTTATCCCTTCCTAATCCTAAAAATCTTTTTGAAAATTTACAATATAGAGTCAACTAGGTTGACTCTATATTATAATTGATAATTATTTTTATAAATTAATAATATAGAGCTGATTGGGCTGAATTTGTATTCTAATTGATACTTATTTTTATCAATTAAAAATATAGAATTGATTGGGTCAAATCTAATGACTCAACTTTTATAAAGGTATAGGGTTAGATTTAGCTATATATACACACTCATTTCATCATTTACAAAGAAAAGAGAAGAATAAGATATATACATTAAGTATCTGCTTATCCACCATTCTTCTTAAGGAGCATAACTTAAGGTTTCATACTTTTTTTAGAGATATAGATCTTATCTTATGGAGAAGTATTTTGGATGCATAGATAGGTTGTGTATCATATAGATAATTTATCCTTGTTATCCTTACATACCACAACAACCTCTTGTGAATCACTTTGGCCAAGGGAGATATTTAGGCTTGGAAGGTTCATCTTCAAAAGTAAGTATTCCTAACTTTTTTCCTCCTTTATAAGAGTAAATAGATATGCATTTGTACTTCTCTCTCATGCATTAGGATTACATATACATTGATATGAGTATATGTATTTTATGCATGCTTATTACTCCCACTTTGTGTCACAAACTTTGGTGATCACTAGACTAGACTTTGATTTAGTTGTTATTAGTTTAATGAATATGAAAACATAGGACCTAGTTAGGGTTATTACATAGTTTTTCTTGATTGGAGGCTTTGTAACCCTCCCTAATGAATTTATTATAGTAAGAGATCCCTTGAATAGGTCTAGAGGATCCATATTAGTCATGATACCAATATCTAATATATCAATAATCAGAAGTGTAAGTAGTATTTAACTTCTTTAAGCTAGGATTGATTTATAGATCAGTTGCATTTTCCAATGCATATAAAAACATTCTCTTTTCTTAGAATGTGTTAGCCAAAACTATATCTTAGAGATAATATAGCGCATGGATCATCATAAGAACATGAAATAAGATAAAAAAAAATTCAAGAACATGTAACTACATGCTTAAGATGTTTGGAAATTACATCAACCATAACAATCCTTATTTATTCATATATATTGTATTTTATATATATATATATATATAAACCCCTAAACACTATCATAGATTACTCATATAGACCTAGATTCCTACAACCACCAACCTATCTTCACAAAATATTGCATATTCAAACTTTATCTTTACCTTTATTTCTTTATTTAGTCCCTCTTCCAATCATTTTAGATTATCATATCCTTAAATGATGTCTTTATTTAGTTTCTTGTTAGATAATTAGTCACCCATGACCAATGATTATTCAAAACCAAGTAACTAAGTCATATAACCTTGAAAAAGTCTTATTGAGAATCATGTCTTGGGGTTATGGCTTAGTATTATATGTCATATCATGGTATAAAAAGGTTTTATTCATATGATAAAGTCCATGTGTGTATCTTGTCCAATTAGTTTCATACCATGATCTTTGAAGAGGTCTTTTACAATGTAGTTTAGCACATTTTAAGATAAGTTTAGAAATATTAAGGTTTATATAATTGATTCATGGTGAGTACAAGGAGGTGATGATCATCCAAGAAGGAAAGATGCTTCAAGATAACTAAGTGGATCTAAAAGCCAAGTTGGTAAGTTGGAAACATTACAATTTTAAGCATTTTGGATAAAATAAGGTACTTTTGGAGAAATTAAGGTTTCATTGTTTTGTTTTCTATTACTTGTTTCAATGTTGTAATGTAACTCCTAAAGGAAACATCAAATATGAAGGTCTAATATCATATATAGAGGTGAATAAGGGTATTTTGAGTCATTAAAAACTTGTTGAAGAGTATATTATATCTCTCTTTCCCATATATCTCAGTCAAGATGTTACAATACTCCTTTTCCAATGTTGAAACACATTTGAAACCACCTTACTCATCATTTTAAAATTAAAATAAATAATAATGAAGAATTGGTATGGAAAATAAGGTGAAGATGCTTCTTATACATTACATCACCACTATACAAGTCAGGACAAACTCTCTAGTCACCTGATTCACAGCTCTAGTAGGGTATTCTAACAAGACAAGCTAGTTTATTAAAGAATAAGGGCATGTGGAGGTCTCATTGTGAAAGATTAAAAATTAAGGATAAAATTCTAAGCCTCTCCAAGGATATATCTAGCCTCAAGATCAAAACAATGAAAAGACAAAAATTACAAGTACAAGAAAGACAAAATCTAACTCAATTTCTCCATTAGGTCATTGATAAGCACATGAAGGTCATTTTGATGTGGTTTGTTCATAAAGGAGAAGATGTTTTAGAAAAAATTTCATTAGGTTATTTTGATCACCCTCATTCCCTTTAAATTCATGGAAATAGTTTTGGGATTAGGAGTTAGATATTTATGAACTATCATTAAGAAATTAAACCTCTCTAAAACCCTCCTAAACTCCATTGTCATGCTTTTTGCCTTATAATGGAAGGTTTTTCTTGGTAAATACATTAAAATGGTTTATAATTATTTATTTATATTCCATTGATCTTTGAAACATCAAACAAAACTGAAACTTCCGATGTTCATGTCAGAGTTAACAAGAAATATCATCATTCTATTGATTTAAACGTGACAAGCATGGTTCTATAGGTTTATGAAGTGTTTAAAGGATTAAGTGAGTGGGATAAAGTACAAATGATATATTAAAACTCATAAAAATATAAAAACTCCTCATATACCATCTCCAAACAAGATTCACATGAAAAAAGGAGTGGAATACCAATGTATAAGTCTGCAAGGTTCTAAGAGTTCAAGTGTTGAGCCTGTTTGACATTGTTTGAAGGGTTTTGGGCTTTAAAAAAAATACAAATAATATTATATAAATTTTTAGTATTTAATTACTCTCCATGTCATGTTACATAATTTTAATTCATCCTCAGAATGACTTCCCCAAATTGATCTAAGCAGGCAGTCTTAAAGTCAGAGAGACAATCCTATAAGCAAAAATGTTTGATGCTTTGAGGAATAAAATATGTCAAAATGGGTTTAAAAAAATACTGTGTAAGTGTTTATATCATTAAAATTCCATATTTTTTTTTATAAACTCAAATATAATTTTTTATTTCAAGCTATAGGAGATATCAAGTGTGAAGGTCATTGAACCTAATGTTCTTGAGCAAGGGCTTAAAGTGTTGGCGAAGCAAATTGTAAGATTATGAGTAATGGATAGGTATTAATTAATCCTTGAAGTTTACATATTGTTTATAAACCTCAATAAAATCCTTAATATCCTTCATGATCATGAATACTTAAGATGACAAAGGAAGAATGCAGTCATGCACTTACGTGTGGACTATGCAAGTCTACAAGAGAGTTTGAGAGACCCTTAAAAAAATATGTGTTTTATCAGTTGGAAAGTGTCTTAAAACTAATAAAATAAACCAAAAATTTCTTATATAATCATTTAATAACAAACAAGGTAGGAGTGATCAATCTTATGGTAAGTTTGAAGATAAAATCAATGCTACAGTGCTGCCTATAAGAATCTAGAAAAAGACTACATTTTGGTGCTAAAAAAGAGTTGTGAGAGGTTATTTAGGGTGTGATATAAATTATAAAATGTTAGTTAAGTGTTTATATTATATTTTAGAAGGGAAAACTATCAGTTTGAGTCAAGATCACTTGAAATAAAGTGTATTAGGCCTATAAGAAACCTAGAGAGAACAACTTTACATTTAAGATTAAATCCTCAAGAAACCAATAAGATATTGGTTTATTATTATTTAAAATTATATAATAAACCTTATTAAATTTATAAGATAATTTTTAGAAACTTATATGACTACCCTTATTGGGATAATGTACACAATTGTGTACAAGTAGTTTGGAGAACATGAGTTCTACAACACTTTGGTATGTAAATTGAAGGTCTATACAAGGACATAAAATACTTAATAATAATTTGGGTAATATATATTGTTGGTTGAATATTTTGTCGATCAGTGTACTGATAAACAAAATAGGTCTGATCAGCCAAAGTAAGAAGATTGGTCGTTCAAATGTGTAGGTTTACCACATCAAAAGGGGACTAATCTCTCCTCTCATCAAGGGGAGGTTCCCTATATATATATAAAATAATACTCAAGGGTAGGATAAACCATCCATCTCTCTTTCTTTAGAGATGATGCATGCAAATCAAAGGAAAAAACTCAAGGGAAATGACAAAAGGCACTCCTCTTCTTTCAGAAGTAGTATTCAAAAACCCACAAGAATACTCTTGGTAGTAAAAGCAAAATGTAACCAAGGATGTAGTAACCAAAAAATTGAGATGTAGCACAAAGTCTCCACCTGAATTGCCCAAGAGTGAGATACAAAGGACAATGAGGGCACAAAGTCGTCCCAAGGTCCTTTACACAAAAATGAAAAGAAAACACACTAAAGGCAATTATGGGGGCACAAAGTCTCTCCACAATTGACTTCAAGACACCTTCCTGACTAATTTCACTAATTATACTTGTTGAATTAAAAGAACAAAAAATATATTAAGGAAAAAGACATAAGAACAATTTGCCCAACACCAAAGATATCACAACACAAAGTCTAAAAAATCACTTGCTTTCTTATTCCAATAAAAAAATATGATCAACAATCTGAGCTCAATGTCTCAATAATGCCTTTCAATTTGGGCAGAGTTTCATTTTTGATTGTAAAAAAAAAGATGCATTTACAATAAAAGAGAGTCCCTTATATAGCCTCTTCAAGAAGGACTCGGGAACAATAACACATCATGTTACATTGAAATTTGTTAAGGAGATAGGCTGGAATTTAGGGGCATCTACCCATTTTTTTTCTCAATGCAGAGAAACAAGTCATGCTAATGAAATTTTGCAACTTTCAATGTCCACTTGGTGATCTGATCCTTCTTCATCGTTCCTCCTTTTCTAGTTAATTGAATCGGGTCCTTGATTCAATCTAATACTCTATTCCTTAATCACTTTCTACTGGTCTTGGCCTTAAAGCCTTTGAATGCATTCAAGACCATAGATTTAAATCTACAAGGATCAATGGCTATTTTATGAGCTTTGAAATTGATGTTCATGCACCTGTCAATATGCTTTTAACGACTAGTTCACTATTTTGGAATTTGACGTCTTCGGGCATGTCACCCCTTGGTCTTTCTTTGGATTTCCTATTTTGCATCCTCCTGAAGGGAAGGTGACCCTTCAGCTTTGAGAAGTGTCTTTTAATTTGGTAGCTGAGAGTCCCCCGCAAGGGCACCTACCCTTCAGGGTCCTTCGGTGGATTTATCTTTAGAGTCTTTCACAGACATTCCCATAGACTTTTTCCCTGGGCTTTCTCCGTGGACATTTTCCTTGGGCTTTTTCTGTGGGCATTTTCCCATGGGCGAAAAGTCCACAGATAATTTCTCATGGGCAAAAGTCCACAAGAATTTATTTTGTCTTTGGCCTTCAGAAATTCCTTCGGGCTTTCCTCCTATAGCTTTGCCGAATTCCTTTAGACTTTTTGTCTGAAGGAATTCCTTTAGACAAAAAGTCCGAAGGAATTATGCCTTAGTATTTTTCCTAAATGAAATCCCTTTATCTTTCAGCTGCCTTAAAGAAAATTTTGAAAGAATTTACCTTTGCAGCTTCTGAAGGGTGCTTTTATCGACCAAGTACCCTTCGCAAGGGCACTTGTCCTTCGGGAGGCTCTTTTGAACTTTTGCATTGAACTGCTCCTTTGAACCAACCATTAAACCAAGATTTAAACCAAAATGGTTCAAGCCGATGAACCCTTTTGATTAAACCAAAAGCCATTGAACTATTTGATGAACCCTTTGATGAACCCTTTGAGTGAACTGAAGCATTGAACTGCCTGGTTGAACCAACTATTGAACCAAATTTGGTTCAACGGTTCATTCCCTTTGATTTAGCTAAGTCCTTTTGATCCTCATTAAATCAAACACATTAAACCTGTTGAACCTTGAACCCATTGAACCTTTGAACCAAAGTGGTTCAATGGTTCAATGGTTCAAGCCTTGGAAACTTGTTGAACCTTGATTAAACTTGCTTGTAAAAGCCTTTTAACCTAGAAGTAGTTGAACTCTTACTGCTGATGTTGAACCTTTGAACTTGTTGAGCCTGTTGAACCAAAATGGTTCAAGGTTCAACGGTTCAGTCCTTGCTTAGAAGCTTGCCGATGAACTCTTTTGGTTGAACTTGGTTATTGAACCGACTTTAAAATTGCCTAAGTGTTGAAAACCTACTTCTTTCCTACATAGTCCATAGAAATCACCCTGTGAAACCCATTGAACTCTGTTGTAGAGTTCGTAGATTTATTTTCTTACAGAGTCCATAGATTTCTCTTCCTATAGAGTCTATAGATTTAAGCCTGCTAAGTCCATAGATTTCCTTCCTGTAGAGTCTGTAGATTCAAGCCTACAGAGTCTGTAGATTCTAGTCTGTAGAGTTCGTAGATTTTTGAGAAGCTTGAAAAATGAGAAATTTGAATGCTTAGGAAAAATTTCAAAAAGGGAAGAGAGAATTTTTGTCTATAGGACCAAAATAGTTCAAATGCTGTCCCAAAAATGAGTGATATTTTTGGGGGACAACAGCTGGCTCCAGTTGGGGAACTTCTATCAATTATAAAAAAGAATTGAAGGGAGAAGAAACCAAAATCTCTAGTGCCTTGAAGTATACCATTGGGCTATGGAGTCATGCTACCCAAAAATGGAAGGCATCAAAAAAGGAAACAAACAAAACAAAATAGAATTAAAAACTATACAAATATACTATATATGTATAGATACAATGATCTAATACTTCAAGAGTTGAAGTGTTTCATATGCTACTTCCTGAGAGGCAGTGAAAATAGTGTGCCATCTTGGTAAACTAGAAAGAAGACATTTTGTCCCTAGAAACAGTGACGGGTGAATGGAACTCTCCACTAGGAAACTAATTGTTTGCATCTTCCTCTTGGTTTTTTCTTCTTCTTTCCCCACGCAGGATGTGATCTTCAATTTGAAAGCTATAACTCCTTACTTTCTTGGTGAAGGGTTCCTTTGCCTAATTTTGATTTGCAATAGCATGGTCCATTATCATAATTGGTTGTTCTTTTGGTTCAGTCTAGCACATGATTGGATTGTCCACATCAAACCCCTAAAAAACTATTAGCTTAGTATCTCCTTTGATGTGAAAGAGTTTGATCTCTTCATGTTGAGTAGTCTTTAATTTGAGCAATAGAGATTTGCATCTAGCTATGTTGTTAGTGTTGCTAAATTGTAAATTGCATGAAAGAAGAATATCTCCTTAAGGAGATATCAACACAGTCCCGACTCCATTGTTGGTGGAAGAATTGCTGCTATCAGTTTCTAGGATCCAAGCATCATCAGAGGCTGATCTCCTATCAGATTTCTCTTCATTAGAGATGGAAGGTCTTTCCTTATTTGTACTGTACCCCACCAATTCTCCTAAAGTCTTACTTGGATCAATTCTTGGATCGTCAGCTACAAGACTTTTGTCTATAGAAACATGAACATTCTCTATAGTCAAGAAATAATTACCCCTGCTTGAAGACTCAAACAAAATTTGTGCTGCAGGGGCCGACGTTTGGGTGACCACATATTTTGCCTCCTTTTCAAGGAGCAACCTCTTTAGTATGCCTTGGATAGGGATCCTTGCCTCAGACAGGTCCATGCTTGGTTCTCCTCCCACATCCTTGCAAAAATTTCATCCAAGCAAAATGCCATAGGATGCTGGGACGTCAACTAGTAGAACAGTCATCTTGATTCTCTTGTCTAGAAATGTTGCAAATGCAAATTGAGCATCTTTCATTTGTCCTAGCATAATACTTGCTTATTTTCCATGGAGAAATATCTCCCAAGTGTCTTGGTCAATGTGAGGCCCAGAGACTCAACTACTTTAGCAGGCATGACATTGTTAGATGGCCCAAAATCAATGATTCAATTGTTGAGCTGATAACCATTTATCAATAAGGAAACATAGAAAGGTTCTATTTTCCTAGGGGAAATTGGAGGAGTAATGACAAGATTATTTGGAATGGGCATGTTCTTTGGGGAATCAAGAATTATTTTATTAACCTCTTGTCTTGCAAGGATGGTTTGGTTCTTGACACATTGGACTAACCTATCCAATTGATTAGGATTGGACTGTAAATATTCAAATTCAAACATTTGAATTTTGGTCTTCTTGACATGATCAATTATGTCAAATGGCTGAATTAGACTATGAATAGAGGAAAGCTTTTCAACCTTTTGGGTTTTAGGAGGGATGGGAGGAGGGTTGGTTTGAAAAATTGAAGTAGAAGGTGAAGGTGAAATTGATGTACTTACCTTTTGGGTGATCACTGGATCGTTTGGATGGAAAGGTAGAGTGGCTCCATGCTTAGCAATTTTAATTAATGGTTGAGGTTGCTCCTCTATCTTTTTTTAATTAGCTTGCTGGACTGATTGGTTTTTGGACCTGGTAAAAACTGCATATGATCCATCAATAACTTCTCCTTTGCTTCTGGGTTCATCCTGGTAGTTTAGGAAACCAATGGCCAACTGATTCTTCTTGATTTTATTCGAGGAGATTAGTGTCATTTTCTTGATTCAATTCAGGCTAAAAAGAGAACTCTGATTTTGCTTCAAGATATCCCATTGCTAAATTGGTTGGAGGAGCTTCCAAGGCAAGTTTCCCTTGTGGGGGAGGAAGATGATTTTGTTGCCCTTGATGGCAACATTGCCCTGATATAACTGATTTAGGAATGTCCTTCTTGGCATATATTTGTATGGAGTAGAAGACATTCCTTGCACCATTTGCTTTTTGAGAGCAAGCAACTCATTTACTAATTTTTGCACCATTGGATCTATGGTGCTTGTAGATGAATATTCAGAAGATGATGAAGATCTATTTCTATTTGGATCTCTTCTTATCTTCCCTGCTAAAATGAGGTCATTTTCTACCTCAATTGCCAAATGTTGAGTTGCAACAAGATTTATTTGACTAGCACATCTCAAAAGAAAACTTACTTCAGGTAACTGAGAATTAATGAAGAAGCATTTGAGATTCTCAGCTATAAGTGGAGCAATTACAGGAATCCTATTCCTCAGTTTGTCAAATTTGGCTATGAAATCTCTCATTGGTTCATGAGGCTCTTTCTTCATCTGTGTAAGTTGAGCCAAAAGTGCATATGCATCTTTTGTAGGTTTGAATTTGGCTTCAAACTTATCTTTGAGAGTATTCCAATTAGTTACTGACCGAGCCTGTAGATGATACAACCAATCTGTAGTAGCACCTTGCAATGTTTCTACAAATAGCCTGCCTGCTACATCTTCAAATTCTACTCCAATTATGCCACAGGCTGCAATGTGTTCATCAGGATGAACTTTCCCATCACCATAGAATTTGGGGAAATTCTTCCTTAAACTGTGTGAAAGCTCATGTAGAGGTGGAGTAAGATTGAGAGGACCAAAAGCATTACCCCAGGGGCCTTGAACTGCCATTATAGGATTATGAAAAGGAGGAATAACAAATCTCAGAGGGGTAATTATTGGCAAAGCTTTATCAACAATAGAAGTAGATACTTTGTTTAGTAATGGAGATTTTACTTGAGTAGGATGAAAGCTCTTGGTTCATTGGAGATGAGATGGTGAAGGAAATAAATCAAAATCACTTTGTTGTACCAACTTGAATATAGGGTTAACAATACCTTTAGCCCTTTGGCTTCATGTATACCTTGAATTTCCCAGATTGTGAAACAAAAATGGAAAAGAATTGACCTTGCTTTGGTTTGAAGCTTGAGGCTTTAAACTGTGCACTCTTTCCCAGCAACTTTGGTTTTTGCAGACCAGATAAAATAATGGAGGTGGAGGAAGATGGTAAGGCTATAAATGGATAATGGGTAAGACATGAAACAGAGTCACTAGATTCTATAGTGGATAAGGGTTATAATGATAATGGGTAAGACACAGGTGATGTTTCAATCCAAAACTTGAGGTTCCAAATTGCACAAAATTATGTATATCCCCAACGGAGTCACTAAAAACTATTTGTTGAATATTTTGTCGATCAACGTACTGATAAACAAAATAGGTTTGATCAACCAAAGTAGAAAGATTGGTCATTCAAATGTGTAGGTTTACCACATCAAAAGGGGACTAATCTCTCCTCTCATCAAGGGGAGGTTCCCTATAGATATGCTATATATATATATATATAAACATAAAATAATACTCAAGGGTAGGATAAACCATTCATCTCTCTTTCTTCAGAGATGATGCATGCAAATCAAAGGAAAAAACTCAAGGGAAATGATAGAAAGCACTCTTATTTTAGAAGTACTATTCAACAAACCACAAGAATACCCCTGGTAGTAAAAGCAAAATGTAACCAAGGCGTAATAACTAGCAAATTGAGATGTAGCACAAAGTCTCCACCTGAATTGCCCAAGAGTGAGATACGAAGGACAATGAGGGCACAAAGTCATCCCAAGGTTCTTTACAAAGAAATGAAAAGAAAACACACTAAAGGCAATTATGGGGGCACAAAGTCTCTCCATAGTTGACTTCAGGACACCTTCTTGACTACTTTCACTAATTCTACTTGTTGAATTAAAGGAACAAAAAATATATTAAGGAAAAAGACATAAGAACAGTTTCCACAACAATAAAGATATCACAGCAAAAAGTCTAAAAAATCACTTGCTTTCTTATTCCAATAACAAAATATGATCAACAATCTGAGCTCAAAGTCTCAGTAATGCCTTTCGATTTGGGCAGAGTTTCATTTTTGATTGTCAAAAAAAAGATGCATTTATAATAAAAGAGAGTCCCTTATATAGCCTCTTCAAGAAGGACTCAAGAACAATAACACATCATGTTACATTGAAATTTTTTAAGGAGATAGGTTGGAATTTAGGGGCATCTACCCATTTTTTTTCTTAATACAAAGAAACAAGTCATGTTATTGAAAATTTGCATCTTTCAATGTCCACCTGGTGATCTAATCCTTCTTCATCATTCCTCCTTTTTTGGTTAATTGAATCAAGTCCTTGATTCAATCTGATACTCTATTCCTTAATCACTTTCTACTGGTCTTGGCCTTAAGGCCTTTGAATGCATTTGGGACCATAGATTTAAATCTACAAGGATCAACGACTATTTTATGACCTTTGAAATTGACATTCACACACCCGTCAATATGCTTTCAATGGCTAGTTCACTGTTCTAGAATTTGACATCTTTGGGCACGTCACCCCTTGGTATTTCTTTGGTTTTCCTATTTTGCATCCTCCCAAAGGGAAGGTGATCCTTTAGCTTTGAGAAGTGCCTTTTAATTTGGTAACTGAGAGTCCCCCGCAAGGGCACCTGCCCTTCGAGGTCCTTAGGCAGCTTTTTCTTTGGAGTCTTTTGCAGACATTCCTGCAGACTTTTTCCCCAGGCTTTCTCCACGGTCATTTTCCCCAGGCTTTTTCCACAGGCATTTTCCCATGGGCAAAAAGTCTATAGACAATTTCCCATGGACAAAATTCCACAAGAATTTGTTTTGTCTTTGGCCTTTAGAAATTCCTTCTGGCTTTCCTCTTGTAACTTTGCCGAATTCCTTCAAATTTTTTGTCTGAAGGAATTCCTTTGGACAAAAAGTCTGAAGGAATTATGCCTTAGTCTTTTTATCAAAGGAAATCCCTTTGTCTTTTAGCTGCCTTAAACAAAATTCTAAAAGAATTTACCTTTGCGGCTTCCAAAGGGTGCTTTTATCGACCAAGTACCCTCTGCAAGGGCACTTGTCCTTCAGGAGGCTCTTTTGAACTTTTGCATTGAACCACTCCTTTGAACCAACCATTGAACTAAGATCTGAACCAAAATGGTTCAAGCCAATGAACCCTTTTGATTGAACTAAAAGCCATTGAACGATTTGATGAACCCTTTGAGTGAACCGAAGCATTGAACCACTTGGTTGAACCAACCGTTGAACCAACTTTGGTTCAACAATTCAATGGTTCATTCCCTTTGATTTGGCTAAGTCCTTTTGATCCTCATTGAACCAAACGCATTGAACTTGTTGAACCTTGAACCCGTTAAACCTTTGAACCAAAGTGGTTCAATGGTTCAAGCCTCAAAAACTTATTGAACCTTGATTGAACCTGCTTGTAGAAGCCTTTGAACCTAGAAGCGGTTGACTCTTGCTGCTGATGTTGAACCTTTGAACTTGTTAAGCCCTTTGAACCAAAATGGTTCAAGGTTCAACAGTTCAGTCCTTGCTTAGAAGCTTGCTGATGAACTCTTTTGGTTGAACTTGGTTATTGAACTAACTTTGAAATCACCTAAGTGTTTAAAACTTACTTCTTTCCTACATAGTCTTTAGAAATGACCCTGTGAAACCTGTTGAACTTGATTTGTAGAGTCTGTAGATTTTCTTTTCCTATAGAGTTCGTAGATTTCTCTTCCTGCATAGTTCATAGATTTAAGCCTGCTGATTTTGTAGATTTCCTTCTTGTAGAGTCCATAGATTCAAGCCTACAGAGTCTATAGATTCTAGCCTGTAGAGTCTATAGATTTTTGAGAAGCTTGAAAAATGAGAAATTTGAATGCCTAGGAAAAATTTTGAAAAGGGAAGAGAGAATTTTAGTCTGTAGGACCAAAATAGTTCAAATGTTGTCCAAAAAATGAGTGATATTTTTGGGGCATAACATATATAACTTACAATAATCCATCTACAGATCAAATGACTAAGAAAACACTACAAACATACATGCTTAGCTTGAATGTGTCAAGTCTGTGAGCAAATCCATGAAGGGAAAAAACATGTTTTACATTGAATGGGGTGTTAAAATTATTTTTAAATATGTGAGATATACTAAAAATTATGTAAAAATTGACTATACTCTTTTCTATGAAATGAAACTGTCAAAATGAGACCATTGGGGTCAAGATTACTCAATTGACTATAAACCTCAACTATAGGTCAAAAAATGTTTTGGGTATTTTGAGGATGTTAGAGAATTGTAAAAGTGTATGTATACCTAAAATGATATTAAACCATTATATATGATGTTTTAAAAACCAAAAATCAAGCACTTGTATCCATTTTAACCTAAACAATCCTCTAGAATGCACATTTACAAGCTTGCAAGTCCGATAGGACAAACTTGCTTATGTGGGAAGTTTGATGAGTAAGTCTATGGAGAAAAATTAAATTATGGGATATTTAATGGGTTATTTTACTCCAAGTTATTATTATTTTAAAAAAAGTAAAAGGCCTATACTTTATGAACCATTGTTAAGAAGATAAACCCCTCTAAAACCCTTATAAAGCCCTCAAAGAAGCCTGATGAAGACAAACACTTCAAAATTGATATTAATGAAATTTATTGGTATTGAAAAAACATAGAGGAAATATATAGGTCTCATGAACACCTTTTATAACCCTGATTTGGCATGTGTGGAAGGGAAGACAAAAAGAGGCCTAAAACTACCTAATTAGTTGGTTTGCCTAGTGTTTGAGTGGGTTTAATCTCTGTAACCTTTGAAAGAGATTTGAAAAGCTTATAAAATGGTATAATATAAATATATAATCCATATAATAGGTATTAATGATTATTAGACAAGTTTAAAGTCACTAGATTGGGCCATGTGAAGATTGCCTTCTTGGTTGTATAGAAAGGCAAAGGTTGTAGACCTTTTTGAGGTCATAAAAGGCATATGAATCCTCAGATCACTCTGGTATAAATTTGGTGACATAATTAGAATAATATAAAGGCCATATAAAATCCCTTTTAAATGGTTATAAGCATAATTTAAGGGTCTACTCACATGTAATCCATTATTTTCATAGTGTTGAGAGCCCTCAAAGACAACTACATGTCTCTATCAACTTGTAAATCTTGTCTCAAGATGAACACACTAATTTAGACTCTTATGAATTAAAAACTCCTACCATATTATTTTTAAAACCATGAAATATGAATAAGGCCTCAATATAATTCTCAGGTCTATATGGAACTCCTTTAGCATGAATACTTGCAACTTCTCCAAATCTCTTGATAGTAAGTTGTGAAGACTCTTTTGAAATGGTTTATAAGCTTAGATAGACATACATGGAGCTTATAATATTTTTGTGACAATTTAATAGCACAAAATCAAACTTTGTATGAGAGATAGGTTTATCATCATCACCTTGCATGAAAAGAGTTGTTATTTTAGTTTTTAATGATAAAGATCAAAGTGTGGAGGTGTCTATCCTTAAGTCTCATCATCACCAAGATGGGAGATGAATTTCAAAATCCATGGAATATGTATAAATATTCCAAGAATGCCAAGTAGGTCATGTGTGAAACTAACAACTTGTAACTCCTCCAAGAAAGGGTAGTTTCAAGTGAAGAAAGATGATTCATAGAAGATGAAGAGCCACTTCTATTCCATATATCATGAGATCATCATCAAGCCAAGATAACACATGTTGAATACAAATGATAGGGTTATTTATCCATATTCTTTTGGCATTGTAACTAGTTTTGTGATAGATTAAAGTCATGATGGAATTCTTCTACGTCTTCCCTCTCTCTTTCTTCTCATTTCTTTTATATATTTTTCCTTAAATGGCTTGTAAAGGATCCTCCAAGTTAGTATGGAAAATCCTTGCTAAAATTGATACTTTTTGTTTCTTTTGAAGTGAATGAAAACTATTTTTTCTTTCTTCATCTCATGCTTAGTGTACTCATGATGAATTATTGATGAATAAAAGTGTTGGTGTTTAATCTCCTTGAGTGTCTCCTCTTCATTCTTGATTATTTGTAAGTTATCTATATACAGGTTATATGGTGTGTATAAAGTAGTTATACAAATGTTAATTATGGGAAAATATCATTAGTGCTTCATTTTAAGCCTCTTGACTACCCCTCTTAGTTGATGTATTAACTGCAACCTCCATATTGAAATAGTTATGCTAGAGAATTATTTAAAGTTGTGTGATTAGATTAAACCTTGTTTGGATTTGTTATATACTCATAGACCATAGGAGGAGACCTGATTTTAGTTCATCACCCAATTTTTATGTTTACATTCAGTTTTCTTCCTCCCTTTTCATTGCAATTTGAGTAGGTGTAGTGACAATATAGGTGTAGCATCAAGGGAACCAACCCTCTTTGGAGGTTCTCTTTAGTTATAGACCACCCATAGCCTTAGAGAGTTCACATTGTGTAAATTAAGGGATTAGACCTAAAACACCTCCTCAAATGGTGCAACTCAAAGTGTCAACATTTCCTTTGGTTACATGTAGTAATAAATCTCTCAACCTCCTTGTAACTCGTCAAAACATGTTTTTTTCCCTATGTTGCTTATACCTTATCATGGTTTAATATATATTTGAATACATTTAAAACATATAAGTATACATAAAATACCATTTACATAAGGTTCAAGTCTTTTAAAACCTATCCTAAACTTCAAAAACTCTTTACAAGCAATTCAAGTTTTTGAATTTCTTATTTTGGCAGGTAGATGAAAAACTAAAGACTTTAAGAAAATGATGAGGTTTTGAGAACTCAAACTAACATGGACACACCCCATAAACCCCATAAACCTATAAAATCCATAAATTGACATATTTACATGATTATAATCAATTACATCATGATGCTCCTACATCATTTTATTTTCTATTTAATTTAGGAGGGCATGTGCCTGTGAGTAGATAATGAATAATCTGAGTATACCAATCACCTCCAACTACTTGAGATTGGCTGATTTTTTTAATATATATATGTGGATTGGTCTCTAACATTATCTAGATGATACCTTTCTCTCTTACCATTTTAGCAAGTTTGATCTCAAGATCAAATTATTGAAACTTGGCCATCCACCTTCCCCTACTTTCATCTAACTCATTCTACCCAAATGTAAGCTTGATTAAAGGGTCTAGGATAATGACATATGCCTTATTTAATGGGATATAATGCATACATTTATCTACCAACTTGATTAGTTCATTGATTTCATTTTTTATCATGAAATACTTAAATTATACATCTTTCATATTGGTACTTATAAAGGTAATAGCATTTTCACTATTATCTACCTTCTATGTGAGTATTGCTACTATAATGTGTTCTTATGCAAATGAATACAAGAATAAATACTTGTTAAAACTTATGTTTATCAATACAAGATCTTGAAAAATGGTAGTCTTGCCATCCTTTAATGATTTATTTATTTTTGTTGTCCATTTTATATGTGTATCTTGCTTCAACATAACATTTAATGGCTTGATAATATGTACAAATCCTGAAATAAATCTGTGCACAAAATTTATCTTGCCAAAGAAAGACTTCATATATTTTTTTTTATTAGGATATGGAATTTTTGAAAAGTCTAGACAATTTCTATATCAAATTAAATTCTTTCCTTGGTGATAACATATCCCAACAATTTACCTTATGTGACTCCATAAATACTCATTTTTGGGTTTAGGGAGATCCCATATCTTCCACATCTATCAAATACTCTCTTCAAGTAGACCACATGATATATTATATATTTATTAAATACATTTAAGTCATCTATGCATATGATGATGTATTTACCAATAAGTCCTTAAAAATAAAAATTCATGGCCTACTGGAAAGTAACTCCTCATTGATTAATCCAAATGGCATTGTTTTATATGCAAAAGTTTCTCACTTGGTAGTGAAAGTGAATTTTATTATGTAACATTTTATACTAATACTAGGTTCTAGCCTAAAAATCAATCTAAAAATGAAATCATCTTTGCCCCACTAACTATCTGAATTACTTCATCCAAGGAAGGCAAAAGATACTTTTATTTTTATGAAGCTTAGTTGAGGTTCCTAAAAACCATGCACAGTCTGATTTCCTAATTTTTATTTCATATTGAGACTAAATTGGCTACCCAAGTAGAATTCCTAATGGGAAATATAATTTTATCCTATAAAATTTTCTTGACTTATTTTTGATTAAGGTGTTTCAATAAATTTTTGCTTATTATTGAAAAAGAGAAAAGAAGAAACTAAACATGGGTATGGTTAAAAAACCTATTTGATTGTGTGCACATTGAATCAAAAGATTATGAAGAGATTTTGTTTGGCTTAGGAGGATGACCTTTAGATAAGAAATCACTAAAACAAATTTATTTTTTAGATAGATAGTTGAGTGGATTACCTAGCGATAGTTAGATCCCAAAAGCAAGAACTTTCTTAGGGGCTATTAACCCACACATTTTAAACAATTAAGTTTATAAAACAAAACAAAAAGTACTTGCATCAATAATAAAGGGTACTAAAATTGAATGCAAGAATTATTTATAAGAAATATAAACTAGAAATAATTAAAAATAGAGATTAGCTAATTAATACTAGTGCTAGAGGGTTAGGGTATGCTTCAAAAAATAAAATAAAAAGTCTATGAATAGGTAAGAACATAGAAAATTAGGTTTGGTTGGGGTAGGTAGGTGAAAATAGCTTGTTGGTTTTAACTAACACAGTGACCATTAGTAGTTGGGCTAAGTATCAATGGTTAAGGGGACCATTGATGGTTAAGGTGAATGTTGATGGTTGGGAAAACCATTGATAGTTGAGACAACCATCAATAGTTACTATGTGTAGATCTAGGTTGATTAGTGGCTAATTGATGGGATCCAAAATATGGATTCCAAGAGATGGGTAAGACCTAGGTTGATTATGAAGTGGAAATAAAGTAAATGAATACTGAGAAACAAGTACTTATCTTACTAGAAGTTGATTGGGTGGATGGTTGAGGTAATTGACCTATTGGTGGAATCTAGCTTGATTTCACTAGAGTAATAGTACCTAAAAACTTAGTGAAGAGGTGGTGGTAAGTTGGCTCTCTAATATGATTGATAGATTACTGATGATGATTGCCTTTCAAAAAAATAAACTCCTAAATGCATAAGCTCTTGATAATAATTGTAGATTAATTTCACCTCCCAGCTCCTCTCTTCTTATAGGCACAAACAAGAGGTGGAAGTGAAGGTTCACCTAGTCTATCTAATTATAATTCATATATATAGTGGCCCACATGTGGGTTTAGACAACTTATATTTATAAAATAAAGGTAGGTATTTTTCATGTTGGTGGTTGAGGAGGTGTACCCTAACTCTTGATGGTTGAGGGTGAAGGTGAAAAGTGGGTAAGAAGCTAGGTTAAGTAAATTTGGTAAAACTATGGTTGGACCTAATTTGTGGTCAAAAGGTGATATTGATCCCAAGGGGGTCTTAGGTAGTCTAGGGTTATTTTTAACATTCAAAATCATAGTGTGCAGATTTCTAGTGTATACATTTTGCCCCTTTTTATTATATAACTTGGAATCAACTAGTTTCAAAACAAAAACCAATGTTGGTCAAAGGTTTAGTTGTCTTAGGTATGAGAGGAGGTATTCACCCTTAAATTAAGATGTGATGTGGTAAAGAAAAATCAAGTGTGGGTTTGATAAGTTGGGTGAAGGTGATGATGAAGGTAGATGATAGGTTGGTTGGTAAATCAAAAATAGGTACACAAAGTATGAAAAAGGTATGATAGCCAAGATCATGCAAGGACAAGTTTTCCATAGTTGAAAACAATAAAGGTTATTTTTAGGAAGACAAGTGACCAGTTTACCTTGTAACCACAATTTAGGTGTGGTGGCTAGGTACACCTATTAGGCTCTGAAGTGATGTTTATGTTTCAATGGGTATCTAAGATAGGAAGTGATCCCAATGAAAACATGAATTAGTCAAGTGTCATGGGTATCTAAGGTAGGAAGTGATCCTAAAAAGACACAAGTGGGTTAGGTAAGCATGAGGTGGTGTAAGTTAAAAATGGGTCACAATCATAATCTTATCACTATGATCAAAGGACCAAGAAAAAAGTGTCATAAAATGCATGCTAGTTAGGCCAAAATGGACCAAGGGTGATGTGACAAGGTGTTTTGGGTAGGTGGAGAAGGTATTCTCTAAGGGTGGGTAAAATGGGGTGGTATTACTAAAGGAGGTGTTTGCTAAGGGTAATGGAATAAGTTGAACATCTTTATCATCAATGGTTAGGGTGATTTAGGGAAACTATCGATGGTTAGGGTACAAGTCTTAAAAATTTAATGGTGAAAAGTGAATCACTTTTCACTCATTTACTACATTTTCTTAATTGAATTGAGCTCTATCCATTTTGGTGCATTGTGGTAAAGGTGATTTCTGAGGGTATTTGTTGAGGTGGGGATTGACATTGAGCAAAGGTGGAGGGTAGACCTAGAGGACCAATTAGGATGTAGGGAGCTCATAGATGTGAATGAGGACAAGTAGGGCTATGACTGACTCTATGATGATGATCATGAAATGAGGTAGGGGATGCTATTAAGTTTGATGGATTAACTTCATTTTTGTAAATACATTGGTATTATGCTTTGTTAAAATGGGTGGGTTTCAGATTGAGATGCCCTAAGTAGGGTTTTGGGTTATTTTCAAAAAATTTATAGGTAAAATTAGAAATAGACAGTATGCATAGGTGAAAAAGGTTGGGTAGTCATATTGGCATAGCAAAGAAGATATTTTTATTGCATTTTAGGTAGTCTTTAGGTTTGACAGGGTTTGGGTGTTCTAGATACATAACACTTATAATGAATGTTAATGGTCAGGCTTGACCATTGATAGTTGACATCCATATAAAAATTGGTGCCTGACCATCGATGATCACCATGATCATCAATGGTCACCTATTATAAAAAAGGTTTTTTTAATAAGTGATTGAAAAAAGTTTAAAGCAAGAGGGGTCACAATTGATAGATAGGTAGAATTTGTAGGCTTAGAGGGTACATTTGGTAGGTTATTAGGTAGCTAAGTATAAGGAGTTAGAGAAAATAGGTTAGGTGTTTAAAGGGTAAGGTAGGGTAGGGTAGGTTCAATTATTATAGGTGAGTAAGATATGTTGTCAAGTTGGTGAAGGCTAAGGAGAAAATATAGATTCATGATCAAGTGTCATGTATCTCCATAAAGATCTAGCAGGGGATGACTCAAACCGATTGGGTACACATGGAGGAGGTTGGGTTGGGGTCCATGAGGCACTATCAACATGTGCCTCAAGATGAATATATGGTTGTAGCACTCACTGAGATATGGGATCCCACTATGAACACTTTCCTATTACCGATTGATGAGATGACTATCTTGCTTGAGGATGTACATAAGATCATCCAATTTTCACTCCAAAGTGACCTAATCTATCACATAAAGTGAGAGGAGTGGGAGGATCATATTGAGCTATTATATGGAGATGAGAGTGACCAGGTCAAATTGCACACTAGGGGGTTTAGGTATAGTTCTTTGTATCAAAGGGTTCCAACCAAGAGGAGACTCATGACCATGCTCATGATTATTGTTACATACTTTTCACTTCCCAATTCAAGTAGTGGGATGTTCCCTTATTTGTTATTGGGGGTTCTAGTTGAGTTATTATTGGGTCAGACTATATTTAGTTAGGTACCCATTCTCCTAGTTTAGATCTATAGGGAGCTATGGGGGTTTAGGGCCCATAGGAGGTATGACATCACTATTAGTTTGGTTTTGCATGGCTAGGCCTATGAGCACATTTAGGTACTGAGGCTAGTGGGGTTATCATGGCGAAGTTTCACATAAATAGAGTTTTGAGTCAATTTTATGTAGTAGAGGGGTGATTTTATTACATTAGGTGTAGGGGGAGGAGCTCATGATGTGGAGTGGTTGAAGGGTGTACTAGGTGCACTAGTGATAGGAGACATCACTTGGAGGCCATAAATCTAGTTTTTAGTATGGCTTGGCTACAAGAGGCAAACATTCTCTCATTAGAGCTACAAATGGATATTTTTTAAAAGGGAGATAGAGAGGTGGGGCTCATATCATTTGATAAGGTGCATTGATAGTTTGTCATGGTATAGGGCATTCTAGGTCCATTCCCTAAGTATAGGAGAGAGGATTAAGAAGTTTTATTTCTAGACCCATATCTTATGACCACTTTATTAGATCATGAAGAGCTACCATATGGGGAAAAATAGATGATGCCAAGGTTACATATGGATACATGGCATGGTACCATCCCTTATATATAATAATAGACATTGGTGGGGATGATGAAGGTGTGAGGCTAATGGATGTGGATCATGTAGGGAGAGGGGGTCATATGGTGTAGACACAAGGGGATGGACCTGATGTATAGGTAAGAGTAACACTAACCACTATATAGGCATAGGTTAAGAGATTATAGGGGTAGGTGGTCACCTTACAATGCCATATTACTATTTTACAAGTCCAAGGTTCCACTATGATAGGTGGGAGGGATTAGGCCAAGACCTCCCTAAGATTGGTTACATAAGAGAGGGACTTTCTAAGGAAAAGAGGAGCAAAAATAACTACAACACAAGTAGGACCACTAGGTATCACCCCTATGCCATGGTACCTAGCCATAGTGGAGGATATATGGTACTATGAGGCCATAATTTTGACATAGTGTCCATAGGAACCCCAATGGGGTGAGTATAGAGCCAACTTGGTAGGTGGTACCAGTTTAACAACACTAGGGTAGTGGGAAGCATATATAACTAGGTAGATAAGGATTACTTGGGGATTGGTAGGTCTAGTAGGTGGGTAGACACCAAGATCTAGTGGTGTTTGAGGAGTTAGTGGTGTCTTTGGGGCATAAAAATAGCCATACTATAACATTTTGTATATCATTTTGATTTTGGCCTATGAATTGATGCAGAGAGATGTATATTTTTGAGAGAGAGATGTCTATCTATTTGTACACATTATTATGTTATTTGACTCATGAGTTTATACATATGATCATTGTTTATGCTCATGTTCATGGTTTATGGTTTGATTTTGATGTTTAATGCTTCATGTTTGTGATGTTTATATTGCTTATGGATGTTGATTATGATATGGATGCTAGACACTAATATAAACTTAGCTAGGTATGAGATGGTTTTGATATTATGGTTACACTTATGACATGCTAAATTTTTTAATGAGTATATACTACATTATTGTAGACTTTATACATGTGGTGAAAAATGGTTGGTTACTTTAATTTCTTATAGATGCTTATGATATTATCATGCTTGGTGTGGTTATGCTTATTATTAATGTTTAAGATAAAACACATGAGGTAGTTTAATTAAAAACACTATAAATGAGACTAAAGAATATAATTAAGAGATAAATATCATCTTGAAAATAGAAAATAGTCATGATAAGATAAGAAGAGGGCATGATGCTTCTTCATTGACAAGGACTAAAACAAAATCAAAGTTTTACTAGCTTAATGAACATAAGCCCTTAGAATGCTTCACATTAGCATTCATTAGTTGGTTAAAAGGTGTTTTGATGACATAATGTCAAATAAGATCAAGAATTTCCTATGTATAGTGTAAAGGGGAGATGGGTGAAAATGGAACCTTCTTGAGAGACTAGCATGAATATTCTATAGGTGTCCAATGAGTTAGTATAAATAAGTCTATGCCAGATTGTGTAGACTGATCAATGCGAGAAGTCTACTTATGAAAGATGATTACAACTTCCACCTTATTATGTTGTTTGAGAGTTGATTATGGATTTAAAAATTAGTTTGATATTGTTGTGATTTTAATAATGGGTCTTTTGCTTATTGCTATATATGGGAAGCTAATCAACGTGAGAATCTTCTATGAAATTTCTATGCTTATGAAAAAATGTTTTACTTATCCATCCTTGAAGGGAGTGGTTTAGATTTATTTGTATTGTTTAATGTTTTTGGATAACTATCCTTCAAGGGAGCAATCCACCTTATGTTTTGATAATTTTGAAAAAAAATTCAACAACTATCCTTTAAGGGAGTAGTTTGTGAACGCTAGGAATGACCCATGATTGATAGTGATAGACATAGACTTGATTATATAAGCTTATAGGTTTACCTTTATGAAGGCAAAACTAAAATCACAAAATGGTTGATTAGGTATAAAGAGGTTTAGGTGATAATGACCATGGGAATCCATCTTGTGAAGGTGTGGAAAGTACCATGAGAACCATGCCATAGGTAGAGATATGATACCCATTATTTAAGATAAGGCTATGCTGGTGATAGATAATCACATGATTCAATTATAATGAGTGTCCCATAAACTAAGGAGATGGAATGTGGGTAGATAGCAAGGGATGAGCTAAATTTAGACAAAAGGTGAACATGGCCCTTCTTAACAAAAGAATGGATGCAAGTGCAAAGCATTGAGGGGCTAAAGTTCTATGTGGCCTTAGAGATAAGATATTTGGTAAGATCATAATCCATGTTTATGGGTTGTGATATAATGTTTGAGCCAATTGAAAATAAACTTGCCTTACTTTATTTTGTATTAGTGACATGTTGGTTTTCCTTTAGGATGAGGTCTCTGATATTGCATTCTCATATTTTAAGGTGCTTGTTATAGGCATGCTTGAAATGATCTTGATGGATATAAAGATGGGTAAGGGATAACAGATGATGCTCATCAAGTATCTCAAGTTGGGGTAAATGGTGCTGATCATAATCATCCTCATAAATAAGCTCTTGCAAAGATATGTAAAGAGATGAGATTTGGAATTTGAGAGGTAAGATGGATTTTGCTCCAAACATAAGAAAAAATGGGGTAACACCCATAAGGGTTCTAATTCTAGTACACTATGCCACAAGGTGAAAGGGATGTACAAATGTCAATCTCAACCAGATGCATTGACTAGTTAGCATGTTATTAAGAGTTTTGTTAAAGGCCTTGACTTATCCATTCAATTAGGGGTCATAGGGTGAGGAGAAGCTTAAATTAATGTTGAATGCATTACATAGACCCTGTACTTGTTTGTTTTGAAAGTATTTACCATTATCGATGATAATCTTATGAGGAACATAAAAATGATAGAAGATATGATGGTTGATAAAGTTGACAATCTTCTCCACTTTAGTTGAGACTAAAGGGATAGCCTCTACACACTTGGTAAAATACTTAGTCATGGTGATGATAGAATGGTGTTATTGTGAGGAATGGGGATTAATTTCCCCAATGAGATCTAGAACCCATTGTGAAAAGGGATAAAAATTAGTAGAAACTCAAAGACTATGGCTAGGCATGTGATGCAAATTGGTGTGTTGTTGGAACTTAACATAATTTTTCACATAATCACAATAGTATTGGTTATGGGTAGGAAAATAATAACTAAGGGAAAGGATGTGATTAGCTACAATGAGGCCACTAAAGTGACCTCCATAGATTCCATCATGTGTTTCCTTGATAGCATGAGAGACTTCTTGACTACGTAGGCAATAGAAAAGGAGGCCATCAAAGCTAAATTTATAAAGGATACCTCCTATCATGGTATAATGTGAGGTACTTTGGAGAAAATCTCTTTGATCATTCCTAGAGAGGCCAAAAGGAGCTATGCCAAAGTTGAGATAGTTGAAGGTTTGCTAATACCAAAGGTCAGGTTGGGTCTCTTCCACATTGAAAAAGGTGAGAAAATCTAGTTTGAAATAGGAAGGTTGGGTTAGCCTATGGATAACAATAGATAGTTCAGAATTTGAGGGTGCATATGGGTTTGAGAGGTAAGGTAAGCCATGGTGTTAGTGAACTTATTAGTAGATCATGGGGTTGATTAGATGTAATAGTGTTCAAATGATGTTAAGAGTTCATCAACTAGTTATTTGTACAGTTGTAAAACATAATTATTACACTCGTAGGAACCATTTATTTGATTGACCACAATTTGGGAGTCACCAAAGATATTGATTATTTTAACTCCTAGGGATAAGGCAGTTTGAAGGCCTATCATTAGGGCTTCATACTCATCCATATTATTAATACATTCAAAATCAAGCTTGAAGGACAAAGGAAAAGGTTCAACATCAAAGGGGATAAGAATGATACCCATTACCCCACTACATTGACCCTTTGATCCATTAAAGAACATGATGACTTGATAGGTAAAATATTCTTAAGAGAGGGCCACAATGGACTCATCATGGAACTCAAAGGGAAGAGGTTGGTTATCTGCTAATTGTGCTTTGACCAATTGGTTAGAAATGAATTTCCCTTTAATTAACTTTTGTTGAAGGAACTCAAGGTCAAAATCTAATAATATCATGAGCCACTTGGCCATACACTAGTTTTGGTATGGATTGGAGTGCATGTACTTGAGTGGGTTGGTGTTAGTTATGACATAGGTTTTATGATTAAGAAGGTAGTGGTGAAGTTTGGTATCCATGAATACTAAAGCTAAGCAAAGTTTCTCAGTATAGGTATACTAAGTCTTGCACTCTACAATCATGTGATTAATGTCATATATGACTTGCTCTCTATGTTGTTCATATTGATGAGTCAACATTGCCCCTAGGGAATAGTCAGTGGTAGAGTTATATAGGTAGAAAGGTTGGTCATCCTTGGGAGGGGCAAGGATAGGTGGAGATAAAAGGTAATTTTTGAGTGAATCAAAGGCCTTTGGGTAGTTTCTATTTGAATTGAAAGATACATCCTTCTTTAGAAGGTGGTATAAGGGTTGACATTAGTCTATAAGTTGGAAGATAAAATGATGAATGGATTGAAGCTTCTTTTACAAGCTACAAAGTTTCTTAAGGTTGGTTGGAGGGAGCATGTCAAGGATGGCCTTGATTTTGGTGGGGTTGACTTTGATTCCACAAAGGGAGATAATGAAGTAAGAAGTTTTCCCAACAAGACCCCAAAAATGCAAATTTTTGGGTTAAGGTAGACATAGTAGTGGATGAGGCATTCAAATATGATTTTAAGAATGACCAAGTGATCTTTTTTGAGTTTGGATTTTTTGAGAAGGTCATCCACATAGTCCTCAATAATCCTATGGATGAGGTCATGAAAGATATAGGTCATGACACTAGGTTACACTAATATTATTTAGTCCAAAAGGTATGACACTATAGGAAAAGGTTCCCCAAGGGGTGGTAAAGGTGGTTTTGTGTTGATCTTTTAGAGAAATTTCAATGTCAACAAAACACAATAGTTAGACAAGAAGTGCTTTAGCTAGTGTAGAATCAAGTAGTTCTTGGGCAAATTCAAGAAAAGGAAAGGTATCCTTATTTTCTAAGAATTCAAACTTTGGGACCAATGAATGTGGTGGATAAACTGAAGATGACTCCAACACAAGTATCAATTTGGGACATATTAGCTATTCCTAAACCAAGGACACTATTACAAGAAGCTCTTCAAGGCCAAGCAATGCCCAAATGTACTGGTATCAAAGAAGGACCTACTGAAAAAGAAAAGCTTAAAGACATAGTTCATCTTTAGATAATAACCCTAGTGAACAATGCACTAGAGGTAAGCAAATCTAAATTGGATCCCTTCTATTTAACTTTGATAGATGGCAAGAAACTGCTGCATAATGCAATGATAAATTCAGAGGCCAGTACTACAGTAATGCCAAAGTAAATAGCAGATGTTTTAGAGATAAAATATGAGCCACTCGCTAAAGGAGTTATGTAGCTAGATGGAAAATCAGTGCAAATAATAGGGAGAATTAAACAACTCCCATTACAATTATATACTTGTCCCAATATAATTGTAAATCAAGATATAGTAGTTATAGATATATCTCCTATATTTGGCCTATGTTTATCAAGAGATTTTACAGCCAAGATAGGAGGAGATATGTCTCTTGACTGGTCTCACTTAATTCTAAGAACTAAATATGGTTCAAAGATGAAGATTCTATCAGAACCACTATCAAAGGATCACATCACCAATGGACCAACATCAAAATTAGAGGCAGATCATGCTATGACAAATAAGGAAAAAAAGGTTTTTGTTGAAGAGTTAGGCGACTGGATTAAGCATGATCAAAGAAAAGAAAATACCCAGTTGTTAGCTATGATGCAAAGTGACCCATATGGAAATTATGACTCTACTGGTCTAGGCACTTATATTATTTTTGATGAAGACCATGAAATCCCAAATGTTTTAAGGGAAGAGACACCAACTATTCAATAATCTGAAAAGGATTCATAAATCTGGACTTTAAATTTTGATGGGGCTAGAAATAGAAATGGTGCTAGAGCAGTAATTTGTCTTACTGCTCCATATGGTCAAATTTTTTCAAGGGCTATCCATTTTCAATTTTCTTGTACTAATAATGATGTAGAGTATGAATATTTAGTACATGGGATCCTGTTAGCCAAGAAAAAGGGAATAAAGAATCTAATAGTAAAAGGAGATTTAAAACTAGCAGTAAAGCAAATTAGAGAAAAGGCAATAGCAAAGAATGTAAGGATGAAATCCTCTAAGCACAAAATTTGGGGCTTAATAGAAGATTTTGAATATTTTAATATTGAAGTAGTCTTTAGGATTCAAAATTTTGAAGCTAATAGGATGGCATAGATTGGTTCACAGTTTGATCTAGAAACTGGCCTATTAATTAACAATGAGTTAGTAAAGGTTATAGTAAGGCCAACTATCCTAGATAATGATGAGAATTGGCAAGTATTTGAGAATGATTTTCAAGTACTCTCATTCTTACAACAATCAGGGAAATTTGTTGATCAATTGTAACCAAAGATTGAAGAGGCATATGGAGATCAAATTATACAATTAAAGAATAATAAGCTTCCCAAAGGTTTAATCACTTTAGAGAACCTTTTTGATCTAGAAGATGTAAGCCTGGAGAAGAAAAGGTTTCAAGCAAACAAAGCAAATTATTTTGAAATAGAGGTGAGTGAAGGGAAAAAATTAAAAGTTGGGAATTCTACAACTCAAGTAGAAAAGGAAAGGCTAATTGAATTATGCAAAAAATATGATAGAGTCATAGCTTGGAGCTATGAAGACCTTCATGGATATAATAGAGACATTATTCAACACACAATAAAACTGACTGAAGGATCTAAGCCTGTTAGGCAAAAATAGAGGCCAGTGAATCCAAGGATTGAGCCTTTAATGGTGGACGAGTTGTAGAAACTTTTAGATTCTAAAATAGTTTTTCCAATCAAACACTCAACTTGGGTATCAAATCTAGTACCAGTTAGAAAAAAGAATGGTGATATAAGACTTTGTGTATATTTTAGAGATCTAAAAAAAGCATCTTTGAAGGATCACTATCCCTTTCCCTCCATGGAACAAATTCTACAAACTGTGGCTGGGTCAGAGAGATTTTCTTTGCTAGATGGTTTCTCTGGATACAATCAAATTTGGTTGGCTAATGAAGACCAATACAAAATTGCTTTTACTACCAAATGGGGAACATTTGCATATGCTAAGATGCCATTTGGCCTATCAAATGCTGGAGCCACTTTTCAGAGAGCTATGGATGTTACATTTAGGGAACTGATAAATAAAATCATCCTAATTTATCTTGATGATCTTACTATTTTTTCAAAAAATGCTGTTGATCATTTTGATCATTTAGAAGCTATGTTTAAAAAATGTCAAGAATTTGGAATATCCTTGAATTTTAAAAAATGTATCTTTGCTATCCCTCAAGGAAAATTATTGGGACATATAGTATCTAAAGAAGGAGTCTCCATAGACCCACAAAAAGTGGTAGCTATAATGAACTTACCTCTTCTAGTAAATAAGAGAGCAATTCAATCTTTCTTGGGAAAGATTAATTTTGTCAGTTGGTTCATATCTGACTTTGTAGGCTTAGTAAGACCAGTGACACTCTTGATAAAAAAAGACCTAATTTTAAAGTGGACTACAAAAGGAAGGCAAGCCTTTGAAGAGGTCAAGAAAAGCTATCTCAATAGCTCCAGTACTTAGAAACCTAGACTTTTCTAAGCCTTTTATAATGTATATGGAGGAGAGCTCAGTATTGTTGCTGTCCTAACACAGAAAGATGATAGACAGGAGGGAGAGCATCCAATAGCCTTTTTCTCAAGGACTCTTAGGGAATATGAAACCAGATATAACTTTGTGGAAAAACAAGTATATGCTATGGTAAAAGCCCTCAAAAAGTTTAGGCATATAGTATCAAGAAGTAAAATTCTGATACTTGTAGCCCATCCAAGTGTCAGAGAATACATCATGGAGGGTGAAATTATTAAAAAAAGAGCAAACTAGATAACTAAGATCCTTGAATATGATGTAGAAGTCAAACCCACTAAATTAGTTAGAGGTAGGGATTTGTGCCAATATATGACTCAAGATCTTGAAAAGATGATACCTGAAGAGACAATTTCAAGAATAGAAGAAGAGATTGTATTGAGAATACAAGAAGTTGATCAGGAATCCTGGGTCACAAGCAAGATTCATTTTATGAAAAATGGGATTTACCCAAGAGAACTCCCTCAAAATAAGAGAAGATACTATAGGATGCAAGGAGTTTATTTTGTTTTAATTGAATAGGTTCTTTTTAGAAGAAATTCTGATGGCAAATTGTTAAGATGTGTAGAAAAGGATGAGGCTAAGAAAATACTACATGAAATGCATCATGGAGTATTAGGTGGACATTTTTCTGCAAAGACCATAGCTATAAAGATAAGTGAGGTAGGTTATTTTTGGCCTACTTTATTTACAAATTGTTATCAGCTGGTTATAAAATGTCAATCTTGTCAATATTATGTGGGGATGAGGAGGAATGCAGTAATGCCTCTTAGTCCTATAATTGTGGATGAACCTTTTGCTCAATGGGGTCTTAACTTCATTGGAATGATAAATCTAGTGTCTAGTATGGGTCACAAATGGATCTTAACAGCCACAAATTATTTCACCAGATGGACCGAGGTAGTGCCACTCAAAGAAGCAACAGAAAATGTGATCCTAGATTTTTTAGGGAGTATCACTACTCATTTTGGGGCTCCTCGCACCATAATTTTAGATAATGCTAAAGAATTTTTAGGGTTTAAAGTATCTGAATTTGCATTAAGGCGTGGAATATATTTGAAAACTTCTTCTAATTATTACCCTCAGGGTAATGGTTTGGCAGAATCAACTAATAAGAACTTGATTAGACTCATCAAAAGAATAGGCACTGATCATCACAAAGAGTGACATAAAATAATTAATTTAGCACTATGGGTTTATAAAATCACACCTAAACAAGTGATCAAAATGTCCCCATATGAATTGGTATATGGGAAATCTACTGTAATTCCCCTAAGTTTAGAGATTCCTACTCTCCAGCTGATCAAATAGATTGAAATTGAAGAAAATGGCCCCATGCATGTCAGACTCATAAAACTTCTAGAAGTTCAAGAAAAGAGGGATGCAACACATGATTCATTAATAAAGCATCAAAAAATAATTAAAGACTATTTTGATAAAAGGACTTCAAATCCCCATTTTGAAACAGGCTCAATTGTTTTGAAATGGAATGCAAGAGCTGCCAAACTGGGTCAACACACTAAGTTTGAAGCATTATGGACTGGCCCTTATAAAATTCATGCATGTAAATAACAAAATTCATTTGAGATAGAAATGATGGAAGGTGAGCCTGAAGAGATTCCTATGAATGGAATCTATTTGAAACATTTTAGTTAAACTATGTTTTTTTAGCAATTTTTTGATCACGCGGGAGTTGTGGATTCTTTTTGAGCAGGCTCAAAAGTCCTTAGGGTCGCTAATAACTGTAGAGTAAAAAATACTCTACGTTTCATTCTAATTTTTAGTAGCACATGATCCAAATCACTATCCCCACACACTTTGGTTTGAGATGGTGAAGTTTACATTTAGAGTTCGGGCTTGATAATTTTTTTTTGCCTCATTTTTCTCTAAGTGTCAAAGTCAAGCAAAAGCTGCCAAGTGTCATTTTATGAGGCACTTTTCATAATTTTTATAAGGCTACAGAATGTGCCATGTGTCCCATAGGAACTTAGAAGAATGTGACAAGTGTCAACATCCATGTTTCATATCGACATTCACATTTCAAATATCTTTTAAGTAGAAGGTTTCAACAAGCCTTTAAGTATCAGGATCAGGCAGAGGGCTCCAAGTGGCAATCATGGAAGGTTTCAATTTGCTTTTCTAAAAATGATGGAAGATGCCACATATCTCAGCTGAAGAGAGTGGAAGCCACCATGTGTCAACCTCCAAATTTTCTTCATTTTGTTTTGCCAATATAGTAAAGACTGTGTGGGTCTCAGGTTTTTTTTTGGAGTAGCGAAAGCTTCCAAGTGTTGTTATCCATGTAAATATGAAATGAGGCCCGATTGTTTCTATAATATAAATAGAGCAATGTAGAGACTAGCATGTGTCACCTTCTGTAGGTTTCTCAAAAGGTGGCTAAAAGTAGCGGAGATCACCACATATCCCTAGTTAAGTAAAGCAGAGATTGCTACGTATCCTTTGTTGAGACAAGTGAGAATCGCCACCTATCCCTATACCTTTTTTTTAAGTTGCTCAGCCAAGAAATGCTGTGGGTCTTATTTTTTGTTAAGTTATTAAAGTTTTGAAGAAGCAGATTGTGACAAGTGTCAAAGGTGGAATACTCCTAAGCAAAGACACAAAAGAAGTATAAGTTATGCAGAAAGTGCCACGTGTCTTTGGTAAGGCTTGCAAAACATGCCAAGTGTCATTCTCCAGTGTATCCTAAATAAAGAGAAGGTTTTCAAGAGGAAATGGGGAATCAACTAAGTGTCCTCTTCCATTGAATAGGAGGGAGTGTCCTATAATCTATTTCAACCAATGAACTGCCAGAAGACAAAGTGTTTCAAAATATAAGAAATATCTTCTATTTTACACTTCCAGTTTGGTTATATTTTAGTTGGACCATTATATTGGGAACATGTAGACAATTTGGAGTGAATCCAAGGCTATAAATAAGGGTGCAGAGATCACCAAAAGAGGAGGATCAGATACTTAGAGAGAATTTTTTGAGAGAATTATTGTCAAGAGTTTAGACTTTCTAGAGCTATGATTAGGAATATCATTTGCCTTTGTTCTATTTTCTTAGGTTGGAAAGTTTATGTAACTGTGCATGTTTATGTGCCTCTTATATGGCTAGAGAATAATTAAGAATGAATCTTATGCCTTTGTTGATATTTTCTGTGTCAAAGTAGTCTAAGTTGTGTTGTCAAGAATTTTAGACTTTCTAGAGTTGTGATTAAGAATATCATTTGCCTTTGTTCTATTTTCTTGAGTTGGAAAGTTTATGTAACTGTGCATGTTTCTTTGCCTCTTATGTGACTAGAGAATTAATAAGAAGATTGAATCCTATGCCTTTATTGATATTTTTTGTGTCACTGCAAAAGCAGTCTAAGCTATGAGCCTCTATTTCTATTGTTTTCATCTTTTACATTGATCATGCCTTGTTTTCTCTTAAATGTAATTGAATCTTACATATAGCTTCACTATGCTCAGATTAAGGGTTGAATTACATTTAGGCACATCACCATAGTTAGATTTTATTTCCTTGCATTTATGTTTTTGTTAAAATTCCTATCCCTTTTTCCAGTATATGCTCAATATAAAGAAGAGACCAACTTCTTAAAAATATGGAGGTTGTTTCAAGTCGCAAGTCCCACATCTTGAAACTTCCCATTGTTAGTGTTAGAAACAAGCACAATTTTAACCATCAACAATATCCATGGTGGATTCATTTAACATGGTTGAGGTTTTGAAAGGAAGGTATTTATAGATGGAGGAATTTGGGGCACCAAGGTAGGTGAGAATGGAATCATCATCGTAGCACTAAATAATGTTAATGGTAGGAGAGTCTTCTCCTATCATCTCAGGATGGGTCAAAGGGATGGTTATAGTCACCCCCTCATTCTAATAAGTTAGGGGTCTTAGGTTGATCATGTTGAAAAAAAAAGTTAGGTGGGATGATGTCATCATCCTTGCATATGGATGGTGGAGAGGTAGGTAAGGGAGGGGTATCTTCCTCAATAATAGTGATGACAGGTGGTTTGGGTTACTTCTTATTAGGTAAGATGAAACCAAGGCCAAGATTCTCATGAGGCTTCATAGTTTTAATGGTGATGAATTCATGTGGGCCATGCTCATATCATTCAAGACCAAAGCCTTTCCAAGCACACTGATGGAGGTATGTCCATGTGAATCTTGTTAGGTTGTGGAGCTAAAAGCTTCACTGATGCAAATAGGGGAGGAGGTTGTTGAGTTGCAGAGCAATCGGCATCGGTCTAATCAGCTGACATCGACAGGATTAGTGAAGAGAAGCAACCGATGTTAGTCATGGATCAGTCGGTGTCGGTCACCTCCAGGTAGACAGGGACCGATGTCAGTCACCTGTGTAGTTCAGAACTACAAGTTTTATGGGAAGTTAGTTAACAAACCAAGTGTTTTCATGTTAAGAGCCAAATTTAGACTAGAAGCTATGGATCTAATTATTGTAATTAGATGTCTAATTATTATTTGCATGAGATCTATTTAAGAGACTCATAAGATGTATTGTAAAGTGTTCTAGTTTGAGTTGAGCAAAGTTAGCTCCTTCTGTGTGTGAGGTGAGCAAGGGTGTTCTTCCTAGTTCCATAGTAGTGCCAAGGTGGGTGCTAGTTTTGGAGAATCAGTAGGATTCTTCAGGGGTGTAGGATCTTGGTCAGCAGGTGTGCATGGCTTCTATAGGAGATCTACATGGTAAGTAAGATCATTGATCTATAGGTGTATGTGTGTGCATGATCTAGGTTTGTAGGTGTGTAGAACCAGATTGATTTGCAGGTGTGCAAGATTAGGGAGGACATCAACACAATAGGGAGCAGGATCAGGCAAGATCTACTTGGAGTACAGTGTGTACTTGGTTTTAGAGCAAGAGAGGAAGGCAAGGTAGTTCCTTCTATAAGTAAGGTTTGTTGGGTTGTAGGTTGTTATAATTTAGGGGAGATCTACTTAAAGTATGTTTGTGTACTTGTGGAGTGCATAAAGCACTTGTGGAGTGCATGGAGCACTTGGGTACTGGCAGTAGTGGATACTAGCTGGTTGGAGGTGAACACCAACTCTGTGTTTGAGTTGTGTGTTGGGACCATAAGAGAGAGAGAGCTTTGAGGAAAGAAGTACTATACACTTGAGGTGTGGGAAGCCTTTGTAAGGTGGAAGAGTGTGGTAGCTCTTTATTGTATTCTTTTCTGTATGAGTATTAATACAAGTTGTGTATTGTCTCTCATATTCTGTGTTATTTTTGAATTCTAGTTACTTGTGATTCTGGTTTAATTCCGCATGTTAAAGTTGCTTGTATATGGTAATCAATTATGTGCTTCTGTTATTTCCTAACAAGTGGTATCAGAGCTAAGGTTGCAGGGAGCATGTTTTGTGTTTGATTACAAGTCACTCTCAGGGGTTTCTGATTGAGTCAGAGTAGAGCAATGGCAGAAGAAAGTAAGCTAAGAATGGAGGAATTGAAAAGCACAGATGATCACTTACAGTGTTATGGAAAGAAAGAGCAGGTAAAAGAAAATTGTTGGTTTGTGGAAGATCAGCATGAAGGAATTGAAGAAGCAGATGTTGCAGGTGATGTGGCATAGGATGCTCTAATATGTTTCTTGGATAAAGTAGAATCTCATTTTATAGATTTTGTTACCTCTTTCCATGTAGTCTGAAATAGAGTATCTTTTCATGGTAAGGTCTTTGGAGACTTTGGAAAGATTTATTTAGGGGCTGGTGTGCCTTACCAAAGAATTGGCAAAGGGGAAGTGAAGTTAAAATTGTAGGCGGCCAACACATGGGTGTTGAAAGAGGTCATGCAGGTCCTAGTCTTGGAGTTATGGCTAATTTCTTCAGGGAAGTTGGGTGATGAGAGATGCACAGGAACTCTCACAGTGGATGCACTTGAATTAGCTAGTGGTAAGAAAGTAGGTGCCCTTTATCTACTTGCTTATATTACTGATTCTTCTTCTATTATGGAGATGTGGCTTTGTAGGCTTGGTCAGATGTGTTTGATAGGCTTAAGAACTGGAAAGCCTTGGTGTTCTTGGAGGAGATGACAGATAGAGACCAGTGGGTGGTGCTGGATACTTTTGAGCAGGGTAGTTTAGACATGGGTTTTGATTCAAAGGAGCTCAGGGGTAAAAATTCATCACTCACAGGTGAACACAGGTACTAACATCGGTCAAGGGGAACTGGTGTTGAATAGATAAGTGTTGATGTCAGTCATGTGCAGACTGAAGCTAGTGATGTCAAGCAGGGTAAGACTGACATCAGTCAGGAGGACCAATGTCAGCAATAGGTAAGACTGACATCAGTCAAAAGGACTGACATCGACAACAAGAGACACCAATGTTGGCAGAGTTGGTAGTCAGGATAGGCACATGGAAATTGACATCGGTCAGATGCAGACTGTGTAGTGACCAAGGTCAGTCACTGTAATAGATTTTGGGTAGATAACAAGCTATCAAGGAGCCTCAAACACCCATATGGAGGACTGAAGTGGTAAGTAAGCCTCAAATTCATTGGTCCTCTTCTTTATACTCATTACTTACTGTAGAGCAGGAAGGATCCAAGAAACAGTGGGAGCATGGCAGGAATATGATGCAAAACCAAACAAGAGATTTGGTAGGGTTGCCAGCCGATATGAAAGCACAGAGACGAATGGATTCCTTAGTTGAAGAATAGAGAGAAAAGACACGTGAGATGGAAGACTAGATCATATGGTCTTGAGGAAGCTGTAGGATAGTGGTACAAGTTTTGATAGGTGGATGACAAAGCATGGCTTTAGTCAATGTCAGGGTAACTACTGTGGTTTGTCTTAATAGGTGGATGATGATTACAACATTATCCTATTATTATATGTGGATGGTATGCTAGCTAGCAGGGTTGTACATATAGGGTTTTGCTGAGCTAAGGGTAAGATTAGTTCAGTGGCATGTCATGAAGAATTTGGAGTAGTGAGATTCTTTGGCATGGGAGACATGGAGAATCACAGGTTGATTTTGTCTCTAGTGGGAGCTGATGTGAATTAGGTGTTGGCAAGGTTCAAGATGCAGAACTAAAGCACATTAAGGGTTGGACATTTTAGTGTCTGAAATCACATGAGGTCTAGTATAGACCTGAGTTTGCCCAAGCAGTGGGTGTTGTTAGAGAGTTAGGAGCTAATTCGGGGAAGTGGGTTCTCAGGTATTTGAGAGGGACCAACATTAGAGATTCATGATATGTAGGGTCAGGACTTCACTACATGGGTTTGTAGGTTTAGATGTGGCAGGGTACTCGGATGACAGGTGGTGCACCACAAGTTGTATGGTGGGTGGTCTTCAAGATTGATCTTGAAGAGGGATACAAGCTAGGAAACAAATTAGATGGGGTACAGGTATAGGTACAGTGTAGCTATTTATCTCCAAGTGGGAGATTGTTAGGTTGTGGAGCTAAAAGCTTCACTAATGCAAATAGGGGAGGAGGTTGCTAAAGGTTGCTGAGTTACAGAGCAACTGGCATCAGTCTGATCAACTGATGTTAGTAGGATTAGTGAAGAGAAGCAACCAACGTCGGTCATGGATCGGCTGGCATCCATCACCTCTAGGCAGATAGGGACTGACGTCGATCACCTGTGCAGTTCAGATATGCAAGTTTTATGGGTAGTTAGTTAACAAACCAAGTGTTTGCATGTTAAGAGCCAAATTTAAACTAGAAGCTATGGATCTAATTATTGTAATTAGATGTCTAATTATTGTTTGCATGAGATCTATTTAAGAGACTCATAGGCTATATTGTAAAGTGTTCTAGTTTGAGTTGAGCAAAGTTAGCTCCTTCTGTGTGTGAGGTGAGCAAGGGTGTTCCTCCTAGTTCCACAGCAGTGCTGAGGTGGGTGCTGGTTTTGGAGAATTAGCAGGATTCTTCAGAGGTGTAGGATCTTGGTCAGCAGGTGTGCATGGCTTCTATAGGAGATCTACATGGTAAGTGAGATCATTGATCTATAGGTGTATGTGTGTGCATAATCTAGGTTTACAGGTGTGTAGAACCAAATTCATTTGCAGGTGTGCAAGATCAGGGAGGATAGTAACACAATAGAGAGCAGGATTAGGCAAGATCTACTTGGAGTATAGTGTGTACTCAGTTCTAGAGCAAGAGAGGAAGGCAAGGTAGTTCCTTCCATAAGTAAGGTCTATTGGGTTGCAGGTTGTTGTAGTTTAGGGGAGATCTACTTGAAGTATGTTTGTGTACTTGTGGAGTGTGTGGAGCACTTGGGTACTGTTAGTAGTGGATACTGGCTGGTTGGAGGTGAAAACCAACTCTGTGTTTGAGTTGTGTGTTGGGACCGTAAGATAGAGAGCTTTGAGGAAAGAAGTACTGTACACTTGAGGTGTGGGAAGCCTCTATAAGGTGGAAGAGTGTGGCACCTCTTTATTGTATTCTTTTCTATATGAGTATTAATACAAGTTGTGTATTGTCTCTCATATTCTGTGTTATTTTTGAATTCTAGTTACTTGTGATTTTGGTTTAATTCTGCATGTTAAAGTTGCTTGTATATGGTAATCAATTGTGTGCTTCCATTATTTCCCAACAAATCTTAGTTTATCTAGGTAAGAGAAATTGTAGTAAATGGCCTAGGTGAAAGAGAGGTGGTATAAGTGACAAGGGGTTTGTTGAGTTCCATATAGATAAAATGGGTCTGACAATAAGGAGGTCTAAAGGGAATAATAGACCCAACATTAAGATCATATCCTAGTTGGCTGGTGAGTTTCCCATACTTGTGACGAGTAGGGAAAGCATCAAAGGATAAAAAGAGATACTCCCCTAGTGAAAGGTGATGGAATATTGAATCCAAAGGGTCGATGGTGGGGATTTAGTTTGAAGGGATAGAGGAACTAGTCAATGCCTTCTTGATAGAAGGGGATATGACATCAACTTTGGTAGTTAAAGGTTGGATTTTAGCTATTGAATGTGTGATGGATGGGGGTATAAGGAAATTATTTGGGAGATAGGTCATGTTGGATAGCAAGAAAGGACTTGGGTAAACTTAGATGGTGATGACCTAGACTTCATGCTCAAACTTAATACAATGGTAGAGGGTAGAGGGAACACAACCTATGGATTTAATCCAAGGACACCCCAACAAGATGTTGTATTGGAATTCACCTTTCACAACATAGAAAATTTTAAGGAGCATGTAGGGTCCTAAAAATACATGAAGGATGATAGTTCCCAAGGTAGTGGCCATGGCATCATTTAAGGAATGAAGGATGGCCAAATATTTAGACATGACATTATCCAACAAGTTGAGTTGGTTGTAGGCATGAGAGGAGATGATGTTAATGCTATCTCCCCCATCAATTATTACCCATTTGATGTGGGTTTGGTTGATGTAAGAAATAATAAAGAGCGGGGGACATGGGTCCTTAAGGTAGATGCAAGGTATTTTTGAATGCTTGAAGGTAACAAGGTTGGAAATTTAAAGGGCACCAATAAAGGTTGATAGAGGTTGGGGGTCCTCAAGTTGGAACTCAATGGATTAAAAAGCATTTATTAGTTCTTGGTAGTGATGGGGATAGGTAGAGATCAAATCTTACAAGCTCATTTTAATTTAGGTCTAGTAAATTTGCTTGAGGATAACTCTCTTGATGGATTTTGAGGGGTTGTATTGGGAGGCACCTAAAATAGACACCTTAGGTTTGGTGAAAGATAGAGATGGATGGGTGTGGATTGGTTGAGATGTTTAAGATAGATACATCCATGGAATGGACACCTTATCCTTCCCCCTATCCTTCTACTATGATTTTGTGACCACATTAATAGTATGGATAGGATAGGTTAAAATAGTAAACTAGTCAAACTCATCTTCACTCTTAGGTGAGAGTAGAAGAGTAGGTAAGTTTTGGGTAGGTATGCTTGGTGGTTGGAATAGTATGGGGCCCATAGGAGGTTCATTTATTAATATATTATCCTCATCATAGATCTGGTAGATAATGGTTTGGAGAGCCTTGTTGTTCTTCATGTTAGGGCCATGTGTCCTATGATAAGAACACACATGGTGGTGATTGTACTAGATGGGTTCGAAAGTAAGAGGGTCAAAGGGTCTAATGGAAGGTAAGGATAAATAATAAGTCAACAATAACCTATGGATAATATTTGATTAGGACTCGACTAAAGGTGGTAGGGGTGTGATGGTCTTTTCTTTGATGGTTGAAGTAGGAGGTTTTTTAGAGATAGGTTTAGTGGTAGGTGTTTTGGGTAGGGTGGTGTGCTTGGTTTATGACCTTGGTTTAAGAAAGGTGGTTGATGAGATAGATGTGGAATATCATAAGGTATGTATCTTAGGTATTTTTGGTGTGGTGTAAAGAAGCACATTAGAGAGAAATTGTAAAGGTGTAACCAAAAGAGGTGGTGGGGTTTTGGTAGAGGCAATTGGCTTCCTACTCAAAGTAGAAGGATGAGGTCTTAGAATAGAGGGTAAAGTTAAGAGAGGAAAAATTTGGGCCTTTTAGCCTTTGTGTGGTCTTACCTATTTGGTTGCTTTGGATTGGAATTTAGTTATTGGTTATGGTGAGGCAAGCTCTACCTTCACCAAGGGCTGACTAAGGCTTGGTGTGGGGAAGGTGCCAAGTTTATTGATTGGTTTGGTTAGTTTGGTTTGAGAAGGTGGTTTAGTCACTTGGGGTTTAGGTGCCTTGTATGGTTGAGGGATTGTTGGATTGGTAAAAGTTATTATTGGTTTGGTTGGTAGGGTAGAAGTTTATATAGAATAAGTGGTGGGTTGGTTTACTAAAGGTATGGTTGGAGGTTATTTCTTGGTGATATAAGGTAGCCCTAATTGTTACCATAAGGTGGATTGATCCATGTAAGGGTTAGAGATAAATTCCAATTTTTTCACTAGCCTAAATAATGGTTTGTAAAATGGTTTGATTCCTTAAATAGTGGACCTAAAAGATAAGCCCCTAGGTGGAGATATAGGGATGGTAACATCATCCTCTTCCTCAATAAAATAATGCAAGGTTAAGATAGGTGGTTCCTCAGTGGGAGGATTATACATGAGGGTTTCCTCCTTGAGAATGATATTCAAAGGGGGAGTAGGTTATTCTGTAGTTGAAGGTAAAGATAGAGTGGTGATGGTTGGTCATTATAATATATTAGTTGAAAGGGAGGCTAGTGGCTCTACTACCTCAATAAGTGGAGAGGGAGAGGATATTGATTCCTTAGTGTGAGTGTCCAAAGGAAGGGAAGATAAGTCCACTATCTCAAAAGATGATGAAAGTGGAGGATCAAAAGATTGGGTACTAGGTGGTTTGGTAATATACATATCAAGGACCATGCTAATTGTATGGGTATGATGAGAGAACTCGATGTTGTTAATCTCATTCTTGGTAGGAGCATGGTTTGGGAAGGGTTGCCTAAATATCTCAAGGGCTTGGTTTAATGGTGTAGTGGGGTTGTCTAATGTAAGATCCCCCTTGTTAATGAGGGATTGGATAAGGCTCTTGAAGATGTTTTACCTACTAACATCATGTATTATTACCTAATGAAAGGAACATAGATTATTCTTATTAAACCAACTAGGTTTAGGATGAGAGGCATTAAACTGAAGAGGAGGTTTGATAGTATGATTTTGAATTATTTTGGTGTTCAATAACTTCTCCAAGATGGAGGCATAGGATTCTCCAAGTGGAGTGAATTGATTTTGGTTGTTTCAGTTTGGTTCTTTGGTTTTTCCATGAGGAAATAGAGGAATTTAGTTGGTTGATAGAAGGTGGAGGAGAAGTTATAAGGAGAATAACTTTTGTGGTTCCCTTGCTTTTGGTATTGGACTAGTTTTTTGACTTGGAGGAAGAGGTCTCATTGGTTTTATAGGTTGATTTATTATTCTTTAGTTTTAGCTTTCCTTCATCAATGTCTTAGTTCTCTAAATTATGCACCATGGTAAAATATTCATCAAATGTTTGTTAGATTTGAACATGTAGTGTAGAGGAGATATGGTTAGCACATGTTTGAGTAAAGATCTCTATGAGTTTGGGTTGAGAGAGTTGGTTAATTAGGCTCCTCTAATGAGCCACAAATTTAGAAATGGATTAATCCTCAAATTTATAGATGGATTATAGGTCAATGATATAAACTTTATTGGAGATATTGATGAAAAAGTGGTCTAAGAAGGTTTGAACTAGTTGGGTGAAGGAGAAAAGAGAGTTTTTGGGTATGACACTATACCAATCCAATTCTAGACTAGCTAAAGACATGGGGAAAGAGTGAAGAAGAAGGTCATCATCATAAGTTATGAGATAATAATCATTCCTAAATTCCCTAAGATGTCGGGGATCTTTCTTTTGAATTTAGAGAACTTGGGAACTTACCATTAAGGAGGATATGGCCTGATAGGTACAAATTGATGGATGGGTTCATTATAGATTTGGTCATAAAAAAATATGTTATGAGCAACCAAAATGGATGAATCCAAGGTGGTCATCTTGTCCATAAGCATATTAATTAGGTCTTCTTGGGGTTGTGTACCTAGAAGGTTATAGGATGTATACTACTATAGTGGTTGGGAGACATACTGATAGTGGGTGGAAGGTTAGAAGGTTACCACATATTGGTAAGTGGATGCCAATGGTTGGGTAGAAGATACATAAGGGCAGGTATGTGTATGTGGTTGGGTAGTGGGTAGGGTTACATGCCCTTTTATGTTAGGGATGTGGCCAAATTTTGGTGTAAGGGGTGATTATTTAATATGAGTGGTAGTTGGGTTGGTGACTAATGGAAGGATGGTGACCCTTATATTGATTGGTGGTAAGGTAGAGGGTATGGATACCATACAAATTTTAAATGGAGTAATGGTCAATGGATTGTTGGTATATAAGGGAATGTTGGTAGTTCTAGAAGTAAGCACTCCTATTATGGAAGAGTGGTTGGTAGGAGTGGAAGGTATAAGGGCAAAGGTAGTTTGGGTTGGTTAGTTTTATATGGTAGTCTCAAAGGGGTTGTTGGTTGATGAGTAAGCTTGGATATTAAATGGTTAGGTAGTAACCATGGTAATAAAGTTACTCCCCATGAGGTGGAAAGGCATGCCATAAGGCAGATCTATGGGTGGGGCCAAAGACAGGGTATGGTAAGACATGGTTGTAAGATAATTTTACAAGGCTATGAGATTGTTATCTAAGAAAGTAAAAAAATCCACATCTTCTTGAGGAACCTACTGAGGGAAGGTAGGACTTCCCAAGGGATGAGGAGAATCTACTGGCTTGGAAACATAGTTCATAGATGAAGAGGTAGAAGAAGTAGGTTGGCTTGGTAATGGTTTTGCTCCACAAGGTCTCTTCATTGCTAGCAAGTGAGAACCATATGAGATAATGGAGATAGAAAGAAAAAATAGCCTCACTACTCAAATAGAGAGAAGATAAGAAATTACCAAAGAAATCAAATCACACTCTAAAAGAGATTTTAAATCCTAGAGTTTTAATTAATCTCTCTTTTGGCCTATGCCTTAAGAAGTTATGTGATTGAATTTGGTTTATACAGTGGGTACTAGAGAGGAAGTCTAAGGTTAGTTTTAGGTTGTATTTAGGCACTCAAAAATAATCTGTATTAGAATAAATACATGGTTTGATATTGGGGCCTACCCCCTCACTTCACACACTACAATGATAAGGGTGTTAGGTTCTTAGCCAATATATATTGATATCTAGAGATTATACTAAACTAGAGATCTGAGTTGGTTCTCCCCTTGGTAATGACCTCAAAGTGGGATTGCCAAGAGAGGGTAAGGTTACCACTAGGTGATGAAATCCTAGTTGGGCCTTGTCTCAAGTTTGTTTGATGTTTAATTGATGAAAGTGGTTTGGTTGAGTGTGTGCAACAAAGAGTGAAGCTACAATAGATTACTTTGCCTTTTAAGTTAAGATATGTAAACTAAAATTTCAAGCAGTCAAGGTATGCACTTAATTTTAATCTCAAATGAAACTTTTGATTTCATTAATGAGTATAAAATAAAGAGAGAATGCAAGAAAACAATAACCCAAGTAAAGACACAAGGGTCCCATTAGGCATGCCATAATGTTTCAATAAATTTTTATTTATTATTAGAAAAGGGAAAATAAGAAACTAAATATGGGTATGGTTTAAAAACATATTTGATTATGTGTGCATTGAATCAAAAGATTGTGAATATATCTTCTTTGGCTTGGGAGGATGACTTGTAGATAAGAAAACACTAAAGCAAATTTGTTTGTTAGATAGATAGTTGAGTAGATTGCCTAGCAATAGCTAGATCTTGAAAGCAAAAGATACCTTAGGGGATGTAAATCCACATGTTTTAAATAATTAAGTTTTTAAAATATAATAAAAGGTACTTGATCTAATAATAAAGGGTATTGAAATTGAACACAAGAATGCTTGCTAAGAAATATAGACTAGAAATGATTAAAAATAGGGATTGACTAATTGATACTAATGCTAGATAGTTGGGGTATGCTTCAAAAAATTTGAAAGGGGTCTGTGAATAGGCAAGAACATAGAAAATTAGGTTTGGTTGGGGGTAGGTAGGTGAAAATAATTTGCTAGTTGCCATAATGACCATTGGTTGTTGGCTTAATCATCGATGATCAAGGTGATTATCGGTAGCCAAAGTGGTCATTAGTGGTTGGATAAACTATCAATGGTCGAGACAACCATCGATGATTACTATGGGTGTATTTGGGTTGATTAGTGGCTAATTGATAGGATCTAAAAGATGGATTCTAAGAGATCGATAAGACCTAGGTTGATTGCATAATGGAAATAAAGTAAATAAATACTCATAAACAAGTACGTGTATTACGAGAAGTTGATTGGGTGGATGTTTGAGGTAGTTGACTTATTGGTGGAATATATTTTGATTTTGATAGAGTAACAATACCTAAAAACTTGGTGGATAGGTGGAGGCAAGTCAACTCTTTAATATGATTATTGGATTGCTAATGATGATTGACTTACAAAAAAGAAACTCTTGGATGCACAAGCTCTTGATAAGAATTGCAGATAAATTTCACCTCCCAAATACTCTATTCTTATAAGCACAAGCAAGAGTTGGAAGTGAAGGTTCAACTAGGCTATCTAATTATAATTCATCTATGTAATGGATCACATGTGGATTTAGAGAACTTCTATTTAGAAAAACAAGGCAGGTAGTTTGCATTTTGGTGGTTGAAGAGGTTCAACTTGATTTTTGACATTCATCCTAACCATTAATGGTTGAGGGTGATGGTGAAAAGTGGGTAACAAGGTAAGTTAAGTTAATTTGGGTAAATTGACTACAATTAGAATTGGTTTGTGGTAAAAGGGTGATATTTGTTCAAAGGGGGTCCTAGGTGGTCTAGGGGTGTTCTCAACATTTAGAATCATGGTGTGTGGATTTATGGTGTCTAAATAAGGGTCTATAGAATAAGATTGGTTGGTCTTTATCTCTGTGCTTTTCTTTCAATAGGTATGGTATGTGTAATAACTTTAGGATGAAATTTTTTTAAGTTTTCATAAGTCTAAGGGATCACATTTTAATATCCTATCAGTAAATAACTCACCCTCTACTTATATATGTTAACTATTTGGAAATGTTAATTTGTCCCTAAATTTATCTTAGAAAAATTAGATTCATTGGTTTTAGACTATTTTTATTTTTCAACTTTGTGGTCCATGTAAAATAATCTTTTTAAGGAGGCCATCCCTTTAGGTGTCTTATTTTATTTTAATTTTATAATGCCATCATTTTCCTTATCTTATTTATTCATTGGATCAAAATTATTTTCATCAATAATTTGATTCAAAGGCACCAAAATTACTCATGAATTGAATGATTTGTTGGTCATCATCAAATACTTGAAAATGGTCAACATTATTAGGAAATAAAGGATATGGCACTAGTTTCATAGAAAATTTCTACATTTTCTATTCTTGAAGTGGAACCAAATTGGATTCAAAGGAAACCAAGGAATCAACTATCTGATTCTACTCCCGAGGTATTGATTTTATATTGAAAGCCTCAAATGATTCTATCATATCCTAGATCTTATGTTTATATTTATTGAGATATGATAATTTTCACTGGTATCAACTCCTAATCTAGTTAAAAACCAACTCTGAGTCTCTAAATATCAATAGCTTCTTGACATTATGTTTTAATGCAAATTAGAGCCCCCAAATTAAAGCTTCATATTATGCATGGTTATTATTACATGAAAATCATAGTTGGAAAGTATTTAGTTATTGCCTCTCATCAAGATTAGGCAATGTTATACCCACACCAGATCCCTACTTAGATCGAGCACCATCAAAATATAAGGTCCATAACTATGAAGGACCTTTAAATTCTTTTCATGTTTTTAGGCTTAGTTGTGAAGGTGTAAATCCATATATGTAATGGATAAAAATTTATTCTTTCATTTTTGGCATTGTATTATATGAAAATATGCTTCATTTTTAGATCTCTGTCAACTCTAATTTTTTTGGCTACTCCTTTCCATGGAAACCACATATGTGAAAAATTAGTGGCCATGTATCCATTTAGTGTTTTTCACCAATCACAGATTACGAGTAAACCATAGGTATCAAGAATGTCACCTATGAGGATGTAAATACACTGCTAGACAATTAGATCCAAGGTAAAATGCATATGAACATTTATTAATTATCCCATAAATGGGATTTAATATTTATATAATTACAAGACTACCCTTTTGGACTCATCAAAGGTTTGTATGCAAATATAAATCAATCCTAGCTCAGAGAAGATAAATAAGCTAGCTATATTACTAATAATATGTTGATAATTAGGGCCATGACCAATATGGATCTGATAAACCTAACTAAGGGACATATTATCATATTATATGGATAGAGAGGGTTATATAGCATCTAATCAACCAACACCACACATTAAACACTAACTAAGTCTTGGTATTTCAAAGTAATAAAAAATTAAAGTAAATATAATCTACTACTCACCAAATCTTGTGGCAAAAATGGGGGATAAACATAAAAAAATAAACATGCGAAGAAGAATTATTCTCAATTCAATGTATAGGTAATTCTAATCAAGGAGATACAATACATTCATTAACCATTATACATGCAAATTTATCTATTAACAAAAGAGGAGTAAGAGGCAGGAATACTTATCTTGAATATGAATATGTCAAGTCTTAATCTCTTCCTTAGCCAATGGTTATTTATAAGAGTTTGTTTTGGTTCATAAAGATCATAAAAATAAGTCAAATATAGGATACAATACTTTTCTTATGCATATAAGACACTTCCACAAGACAAGATTCTTCTCCAAGTAGTACAAGACACTCAACAATGACTCCTCAAGTAGAATGGTAGATAAGCGGATAAAGAAACACAAATAAATGATTCTCTTTATTAGAAATGTGGTGAAGGATGTGTATATATATATCCTAATTTGACCTTAAACCCTTCTAGAGTTTTAGTCTATGCAGTCAACCTAGTCAACCTAGTTAGTTAGGAAATTAGAGACATTAGGTCCTAGACTAAGTCAAATCTGCTAACTTATTCTTGTAACATGTTAAATTATTAGAACTAAGCCAACCCAATCAAATACATTTGGTATAGTGGTAAAATGGTTTTGGCTTGGATAGAGGATATTTTAGGTGATGAAATGTTTAGAAAAGAGTGTAAAGGATCTATCAAAGCTTAGGAAAACATACAGGTGGGGTTTATATTGGTTTTAAGTGGAGGAATAGGGAACAATAATTTGTGAAGAACTAAAGGCCTGCTCACCCCATTCCTAATGCACACTTTAAGACATGAAATTTAAGAGGTTGAGACTCGATGGATTCTTTCAAGAGAGAATGTATAACTAATTGATAAAGTTTTAAAATGTTGTGTATACATCTGTCCCCATGTGAAACTCATCACTTGTCATGCATTTTTAACATGGGATGGTGCCTCAAGAAAAGAACATAGAAATAAACAATGTTGAGTTAAATAAATTAAAATATAAAGCAATAATTGAAATGAAAATTATGGAAATAAATGAAATAAAAATGTAATATATACATACCTTGATTTACCTTTATCATTGAATTGTTGTCTATTGTGTTCATATTTTTTATTATGGAGGGCACAAGGATTGATTTGGACAAACCCTAAGGACACAAAACTAAAAAAATAAGAATAAATAAACATAGGAAAGTTAAAATAGCTAAAATGTGTGTAGGCATGATGAACATAGAAATTTGGTAAGCTAGGGTGATAAATTTTAATTAAGAATCAAAATGAACAAGCCAAAATTAGATTAAATAAGGTAACTCAAAATCTAAGGATACTAAATGACCAAAAAACTCACACAAAAAGCATTCCTTAGGTAATAAAATTGGCAAACTAAATCAAACCAAAGATGGGTAAAAGTGATATGATAAGTCTAAAATATATGTATAAAGGAGTAATTATAGTGGCATTAATTTGCACCCTTGGAGAGTTTTATTTAGGCTCTCTCCAATTGAGCCACAATATGGGCACAACCCTAGACTATGGATGATCTATGATGGAGCTGAACCTCTGGAGAAGGCCAACTTACTCTTGATGGATCACCTATACTAATGTTTGCAATGAGAATAGGGATCCTAATAAAGTCAACTAAGTAAAGCACCAAATTAAGTGAGAAATCACACAAGCATGAAATATACACCGAAGAAGCATAATATAGTACTAACTCACACAATCTCAAAATCTAGCTAATTACATAAGTATTTCATAAACTAGGTTTAGGAAGTAATGAATGAAGCTAAGAGGAATTCTAAGACTCACACCAAGCTTACATTAATGTAAAAAAGAACACAAATGAAAACCTAAAATTAACTAGAAACCACCCTAGAATAGTCAAGAAAGAATGACAATGGCATGGAAGATTCTCCTACACAATGCCATCATGCACAAGCTTACTATACATATTTGCAAAAGCAATAAATAGACAAATAAATTCTTTATTAGATTCAAGAGTTATTTCATAAAAATTTTGATAGGGCCTAGCCTTATCAAATGAGATTCTTTGCTCTTCCAAAATGGAGAGAAAATTTTCTTATCAAAAGTGAGAGAGTATTTTCTTCTAAAAACTAAGAGAGAGCCTTCAAAAATGGGAAAAATGGGAGATATAGATAAAGGGAAAATAGAGAGGGGGAACACACCATATGAGATCATTAATTAAGTTACCATATTTTTTAAATGCTCCACCATCTTTTGATAAAATTAGCACCAGTTCTCTTTATACAACAATCTTTATTTTGTCTTAATAGCCTCTAAATCATTTCATTTATTAAGAACACACTAGAAATTAAGAGTTTTTTGAGGGTGATGAGTCATGATCCTATTATAAAGAAAAATTCCTTAGAAATCTCTTGAAAATATATTAAATGTTCTAACTACTTTCCCCAACTTCTAGATCTCCATCTTGGAACTTGATGCCATCTCCACTTGAATTCATTAAGAGGATAAAGTATTCATACCCTAAATCTAGACAAAGCCATGCCATGTCCTCTTTGAGCAACTATTTTTTAGATCTATGACTATATCAAAGGATGAGACACTCCACCATATCTCATTTATGCCTACATATACCCCAATTAAATATAGGTCTTACTATAGATTGAAAACCAATCTAATTATTAGTTTTCATATAGCTACTATATATCGATAAAAATCCTATAGGTTTCATAACCTCATTCTTGATCTCCATTAGGTCTAAAAAGAACCATTCTAAATTTTTAACCTTGTAAGAACTGAGAAATCATTATATGTAGAAATCTTATTTAAAGAAAAAGTGAACATAGTTAGGGAATAATACTGTAACCCTAAAAGATGGACCCTGCATGACTGTGTCTATTTGTGATTATCAACCCAGCTCTAATGGTGACATAGCTCTTTGAAGAATTTTATTTTGTTTAACATAATTCAATTTCAACCTCTATTGTAGTCCCTTAGCTTTTGAATTTTAATAATAACCATTGATCAATTTTCTTACACACCATTGGATCTTCGTTCTCATCTTACACATACACCATTTATATTTCTTTGTACAAATGAATGCAAGAAATATATCTCCTACCATTATAACATGATTGAGACACTTGTCACTTGTGTATTTGATATTAATATCCATTGACCTTTTGACCCATTTCTCATTATTGATCTACTTTTTATAAGTGAATGCATGCCATTGATTTGCCTAGACCCACTAACTTTGTCAATGATGCGTACCATTATATCTCTATTCAAGTGACTGAGATCTTAACACTTTTCATTAATGAAATTATGATAAATTTTTGATTTGATGCTCATCATTGATCTTGGGTGCATGTTTAAATGTGCTCCATTATATCTTTATGACCCATTAGCATTATCTTCACCAACTTGCCATTGGATCTTCGGTACGACTGAACACTTATCATTGATCTTGGAGAATTTAAATTTAAATGAATATTTTATAAAGCTCAAATTTGATGTCTACAAAAATTTCTAGATTTTTAAATCCAAATTGTTAATTGCTACAGCTTAATCTTGTCATCCCCATGCATGTTTTATTCTACAAGTCTAACTTTGAAGATTTATATCTTGAGATAGAAAGCTCATCAAGAAACCAAATTTGTAGAGAATGATCTTGGCATGAATAAATTGATGTCCACACAATTTTTTGGCTTAAGAGGATCCCAAGTACATTTATTAAATGTGCAATCAGATTGATTTGTTTATTTCTACATGATGTGCTTGTGACAATCTAGTTCTTCTAGACTTGGGTAAGAAACTATTATCTCTTTAGAAGGCTCCAATGAAATTTTGAGGCTTGTGAAAAATTTCTTCATGCCCTTAAATGCTTGATACACCATGAAAACATACTGGTCTTTACACTTTACAACCTTATACCTATTTCTAAACCTACTTTCCAAATATCAACAAATTGCACTTTAAACTTGCTTAAAGTTTTGTTATCATTTGGAATTGAACCCTTTAAGGATATGTCTTAGCTCTCCTAATTTAAGTGGCACAATTGAAACACCTCTAGGCTATGGGTGAGTGTAAGAATGAGGTGAATAGAGATAACTCCATTGATGTACCACTTAAGATCACTACTACACCTATGTTTTAGGGGGATAAAGGGAGAGAGAAAACTAAAATCAAATTATCCTAAGGGAGGTGATACACCAAAATAGTTGATGACTATTGTTGTACCTAAAAAATGTCACTCATTTTTGGGACAACGTATGAGCTATTTTGGTCCTGTAAAGACAAAATTATCTCTTCCCATTTCAAAAAATTGTTCTAAACTTTCAAAATTGGGAATTATTCAAGCTTTTTCAGTTAAAGGACTAATAGGTTCAACAAGTTCAAAGGCTTTTACAGGCAAGTTAAATCAAAAGAACAAGTTTCCTTAACACTTATATGCTTTTGAGGCTAGTTTAACGCCTTGGTTCGACCAAAAATGTTCATTGGCAAGCTTCAAAGAAGGATTGAACCATTGAACCATCAAACCCCACTTCTAAAAAGGTTCAAAGGTTCAACGGGTTTCAAAAGTTTAATGACGTCAGCAAGCTTGAAGAGTTAAGCACTTCAGTCAATAGGTTTAAAGTGGTTGGTTCAACATAGTTTGTTTCAAAGAGCTTAGTTGAAGCGGTCAATTGAATAAATAGAAATGAAGGAATGAACCATTGAACCGTTAAGCCAAAGTTGGTTCAATCGGTCGGTTCAAGTGGCAGGTTCAAAGGAGTGCCCCAAAGCTTAAGAGACAAGTGTCCTTATGGAGGGCAATGGGCAAAAATGACTAAGGCAAGAAAATCCTAAAGCAAAAGCCCATCAGAGCCTAGCGGATGCTACCAAGTGTTGTCTGTCGAGCCCCATTATTCTTTGTTTCTAAGAGCTACAGAAGTTGCCACATGTCCCTTGTAAGATAAATGGAGCATGACAAGTGTCAACATCTACATGAATCCAAATGAGTCCCAAGTATATCTATAGAATTTATAAAAGCTTAGCGGAAGCCACCATGTGTCATCTTTTTTGGGACACTCAAAAGGTATCCAAAGCCTCTATAAGTTAAATGGATGCTGCTACGTGTCCTTGCCTATTTCATAGTAGATGTTGCCACATGTCACCTATTGAAATTAGTGGAAAATCAACTAAGGCAAAGCCAAAGGAAAAATTACCCTTATGGAGGACATTGAACCAAGCTGAGTGCCCTTGCAGAGTGCAGCGAGCAAAAATGACTAAGGTAAGAAAAGCCTAAAAGTTGCCACGTGTACCTTATAAAGTTCTGTGGAGCGTGACAAGTGTCAACATCTATAGTTTCTTCCTTTTATTGAGTAAGGACTGTGGTGGGTCCCAAGTGAGTGGCTAAACTTGATAGAAGTCACCACATGTCATCATCCACATGAAACCTAAAAAAGGTCCTGAATGTTTCCATAGTGTCTTTAGGAACTCAGTGGAAGCTGCCACATGTCATCCTCTATGGGATTCTCAAAAGACATCTAGAATATGCCACATATCCCATTATCACTCCATAGAGCATGACAAGTGTCTACATCTACATCTCAAGTTTCTTATAAGTTTTAAAGCTTCTTTCAATAAGCATCTCTCAGAATCCCATGGATGCTACCAAGTGTCCTGATATATTTTGTAGTGGAAATTGCCACGTGTCAATTGTTAAGATAAGTGAAAAGAGACCAAAGAGCAGGATTTGATTGAACCAAGGACCCAATTCAATAGCTAAGAAAGGAGGAATGATGAAGAAGGACCAAAAATATTCATGCATAAGATATGTTTCTAGAAGTAGACTGCCATGTGGACATTGGAGAACACAAACATTCAATGGTGTGACTCATTTCTTTACATTGAGAAAAGCAAATGGGCAAATATGCCTGATTCCAATATATCTTCTTGATAGAATTTAATGCAACATGATGTGTTACTACTCCCAAGTCTTTCTTGGAGGGCTATAAATTAGACTCTCTCTTATTATTTTAGGGAGATCTCTCTAAGTTACTAAAAGCAAAACTCTATCCAAATTGAAAGACATTACTGAGACTTTGAGCTCAGATTGTTCATCATATTTCTTTGTATGAATCAAAAAGTAAGTTACTTTTAGACTTTATGCTATTATAGCTTGTATCATTCTAGGAGATTATTCTTATGTCTATTTCCTAAAAGTATTCTTGTTTATGCAATTTAAAAAGCATAGCTAGTGGAAGTGACAAGGAAGGTGTCTTGAAGCCAGTTACTTTCAGACTTTGTGTTGTCATAGTTGTCTTCAGTGTGTGTGTTTGTTTTCTATTCTTGTGTAAAGGATCTTGGGATGACTTTGTGCCCTCATTATTCTTTGTATTTCACTCTTTGGTAGTTGAGGTGGAGACTTTGTGCTACATTTCATCCTACTGTGTTACTACGACCTGTTATAGTTACTTGTCACTACCAAAAAGGTTCTTTTTGTCTATCGAACAACACTTTTGATAGAAGAGGAGTGCCTTATATCATTTCATTAGGATTCCTCCTTTGATTTATGAACATCATCTCTGAAAAAAGAGAGATGGATGGTGTTATCCTACCCCTGAGTATTATTTTCAGCTTATTTATAATAGATTAGCATATATATAATATCTTATAGTCATAGGGAACCTCCCCTTGATGAGAGGAGATATTAGTCCCATTTTGATGTGGTAAACCTACACATTTGGCTAACCAATCTTCTTGGTATGGTTGATCAGACCTATTTTGCTCATCAGTACGCTGATTGACAAAATATTCACCCAACAGTTTTTGGTGACTCCGCTGGAGACACCAGTAATTTTGTGTAATTTGAAGCCACAAGCTTTAGATTGAAACATCACATGTGTCTTACCCATTATATTTATACCCTTATCTATTATATATTCTAGTGACTCCATTCCACTTCTTACCCATTATCATTATAGCCTTACCATATTTATCCATTTTTGTTATAAAATTTGGTCTGCAAATCAGATCCACTAGGAAAGAACACGTAGTTTAAAGCCTCAAGTTTCAAGCTGAAGCAGTGCCAATTCTTTTCCATTTTTATTTCACAATCTAGCAGATCTATGGTATATGCAAAGCCAAAGGGCTAAAGGTATTGTTGACCCTATATTTGAGTTGGTACATCAAAGTAATTTTGATTTATCTCTTTCACCATCTCGCCTCCAATGAACTAGGAGCTTTCCTCCTACTAAAGTCAGGTCTCATTTACCAGGCAAAGCATCTACTTTTGTTAATAAAGCTTTGCCAATAATTACCCCTCTGAGATTTGTTATTCCACCTTTCCATAGTCATACAATGGTAATCCAAGGCTCCTGGGGTAATTATTTTGACCCTCTCAATCTTACTCCACCTCTGCATGAGCTTCCACGCAGCTCAAGAAAGAATTTTCCTAATTTTTATGGTGATGGGAAAGTTCACCTTGATGAACATATTATAGCCTTCAGCATATCCTATGGCATAATAGGCATGGAATTTGAGGACTTGGCAATCAGGCTATTTGTATAAACATTATAAGGTGCTGCTATAGATTGGTTCTACTACCTACAGGCTCGATCAGTAACTAATTAGAACACCCTCAAAGCCAGGTTTAAAGCCAGATTCAAACCTATAGAAGATGCATATGCCCTTTTTGCTTAGCTCACACAAATGAAGAAGGAACCTCATGAACCAATGAGGGATTTCATAGTCAAATTTGATAAGATGAGGAACAGGATCCCTATAATTGCTTGACCTATAGCTGAGAATCTCAAATGTTTCTTCATTAATTCTCAGCTACCTGAAGTGAGTTTCTTGTTGAGATGTGCTAGTCAAATAGAACTTGTTACAACTCAAGATTTGGACACTGAGGTAGAAGATGATCTCATCTTGGTAGGGAAGATAAGGAGAGATCTTAATAAAAATAGACCCTCATCATCTTCTAATATCCATCTACAGGCACCACTAATCCAATGGTGCAGAAGTTGGCAAATGAGTTGATTGCTCTTAAAAATCAAATGGTGTAAGGAATGTCTTCTACTCCTTCATAAAGAGATATGCCAAGGAGGACATTTCCAAATTAGTCATACTAGGGCAATGCTGCCTAGAATCAAGGGCAGCTAAATCATCTTCCTCCCCCACAGGGGAAACTTGCCATTGAAGCACCCCTAGCCAATTCTGTAGTGAGATATCTTGAAGCAGAATCAGATTTCTCTTTCCAGGCTAAATTGAGTTAATAAAATGATACTGATCTCCTTGTAAAAGGCCAAGAAGAATTAGCTGGTGACTCCAACATTGGTTTCCTGAACTACCAGGATGAACAAAAAGTAAAGAAGCATTTGATAGATCATACATAGTGTTTACCAGGTCACATAAATAGTCAGCTCAACAAGCTGATAAGGGAAAAATGGAAGAGCATTCTCAGCCTACAATTTCAATTGCTAAGCGGGGAATCACCTCGCCTTTTCAGCCAAAGGACCTGGTGATCACCAAAAAGGTAAGTACATCAAGTTTGCCTTCACCTTTAACTTCAATTTCACAAATCATTCCTCCCCTCCTATAAACTAGAAGGTTGAATTACCTTCCTCTATTCCTAGTCTAATTCAGTCATTTGACATAATTTATCATGTTAAGAAAACCAAAATTCAAATAACTGAGTTTGAATATTTACAATCTAATCTTGAGCAGTTGGATAGGTTAGTTGAGTGTGTGAAGAATAAGGCCATCCCTACAGGGCAAGATGTTAAAAAAGTAACTCATGATCCCCTAAGGAACATGTCCATCCCAAACAATCTTGTCATTACTCCTCTTACTACCCCTAAGAAAATAGAGCCTTTCTATGTTTCTCTATTGATAAATGGTCACAAGCTGAGCAACTGCATCATAGACTCAAGTGCATTTGACAATGTCATGCCTACCAAAGTGGTAGAATCTCTTGGTCTCACACTGACCAAGACATTTGGAAGATGTTTCTCCATGGAAAATAAACAAGTGCCATTACTGGGACAAATCAAAGATGCCCAATTTGCATTTGTGGCCTTTCTAGAAAATAGAATCAAGATGACTGTCTTGGTGGCTGATGTTCCAGCCTCATATGACATTCTTCTAGGGCAAAATTTATGCAAAGATGTTGGTGGAGAATTGAGCATGGACCTGTCTGAAGTGATGATCCCTGTCAAAGGTAGCATGTAGAGGATACTCCCTAAAAATGAAGCAAAATACATGGTCACTCAAACATCAACACCTGAAGCTCAAATTTTGTTTGAGTCTCTAGGCATGGGTAATTACTTGTTATCCACAGAAGAAGTTCATGAGGTGCTTGATGAAGTCCCTAAATGTAATCCAGAGTTTGACTCAGACCATACATCAGAAGAATTGGTAGGTTGCAGTATAGATGGAGAAAAATCTTCCCTCTCTAATGAAGGAAAATCTAAAGAAGAATTAGTGTTTGATGAGGTATAGATTTTGGAATTCTATGGCAGCTGCTCCTCTACTAGTTCAGGAGCTAGGATTGTGTTGATATCTCCTTAAGGAGATATTTTACCTTATTTATATAAGTTATAGTTCAGTAACACCAATAACATCACTGAGTATGAATCTCTATTGCTTGGATTGAAGGTAGCTCGAGATAGGGGCGTCAAACTCCTTCATGCCAAAGGGGATGCTGAACTGGTGGTTTGTCAAGTAAGGAACTTATATCAAACCAAAAATGAGAGATTGTGCCACTACCAAAATCTAGTTTGGGATCAAATTGAAAGCTTTAATGCTTTCAACATCTCTACCATATCTAGGGAAGTTAATGATAGAGCTGATGCATTGGCTATTTCAATAACTCTCTTAGTCCCTCACCCAAACTTCACAGGAGACAAGTACATTATTGAGCTAGTATTTAGACCAAGTGTGCCTAATAATGTTGATCATTGGCAAGTATTCAATGATGATCACCAAATCATTGCCTTCTTGGAACAAAAAGATAGCTTTGAACAACTGCATTTTGAAGGTAGTGAACCTCAGAAGTGTGAACTAGCCCCTGAATCAAGTTTAGATGCAAATGAAGAATTCTTACAACTCAAAGGGAATAAAATTCCCAAAGGCCTAGTTTCCCTTGAGAAACTATTTGACAAGCATGATAGGTTTGTCAAACAATAGCAAACAGATTCAATCTTCTCTCAGGGATTTGATCAAATAAATCTGACTACCAAAGAAAATCCCAAGATGGTGAACATTGGGAAGTGCTGCACTCAAGAAGAGAAGTTCAAGTTTACTACTTTGCTCAGCTAATACATGGACATCTTAGCATATTCCTATGATGACCTAAAGTCTCTTAAGCTTGATGAAATTTTCCATAACATTCCTCTCAAGGTTGACTAGTGCCTTACAAGTAGAAATCCTAGCAGTATAATCTAAAGATATCAGGTACTATTCTATCTGAGATATAGAAAATGTTGAATGCTAGAATCATCTTCCCAATCCATTATTCCACATAGATTGCAAACATAGTGCCTGTAAGAAAGAAAAATGGCAAAATTCACATCTATGTGGATTTCAAGAATTTAAATTAGTCATCCTTGAAGGATAACTATCCTTTGCCAATCATGGATCAAGTGCTTCAGATAGTGACTAGTTCGGAGATGTTATCAATGCTAGATGATTTCTTAAGATATAATCAGGTTGAAGTTAGTGAAGCAGACCAACAAAAGACTGCCTTCACCACACCTTGTGGCACGTTTACATATAGAAGGATGCCTTTCAGTTTGATAAATGTTGGCACCACCTTTTAGAGAGCAATAGACCTTGCTTTCAAGGATGAGATGGGTAAATTCATTTTGGTATAACTTGATGACTTGACTATCTTTTCCAAGCATCGCTCTAATCATATACACCACCTGCAATAAGTGCTAGAGTGATGCCACCAGAATGGCATTTCCTTGAACCCCAAAAAGTTTGTTTTTGGAGTAACAAGAGGGAAACTTCTCAAACACATTGTGTCTAAAGAAGGCATAAAGATTAACTTAGACAGAGTCAAGTCTATCCAAGAGCTTACTTTGCCCACAAGTAAGACTATTGTTCACTCTTTCTTTGGAAAGGTTAATTTCTTACGGAGGTTCATCCCTGAGTTTGCTGAGAAGACTCGACACATTGTGAACATGATGAAGGGAAAGGCCACCTTCAACTGGACTGAAGAAGGCAAGTTAGCATTTGAGGATATTAAGACTACCATTGCCCACGCCCCAACTTTGGTTTGTCTAGATTACAACAAAGAGTTCACCATATACAATTATGCTTTTGAACACACGATTTCAATAATTCTAGTTTAACAAAATAAAGAAGGTATGGAATCTCCCATTTCTTTCATGAGCTTCCCTCTCAAATCTCATGAGCTAAAGTACTCAAATATGGAGAAGCATGCTTATGCAATAGTGAAGGTAGTCAAGCATTTCTGCTTCTACATCTTGAATCCACACACTAATGTCTTGGTTCTTGATACCACAGTCAAGTCCATATTAACTCAGCAAGAGTTTGGAACAAAAAGAGGCAATTGGATTGCAAAAATCTAAGAGTTTGATCTAGACATCAATCCAACAAAGCTGGTATGGGGAAAAGGTCTATGCTAATTAATTGCTGATAACAAACCAAAAGGAATAGAACATGAAGAAGCAGAGGTGGAAGACACACTGATAGTCCTCTTTGTCTCCACTACAAATGAGTGGTATTCAGGTATTGCTCATTTCCTTACTTATGGTGAGTGTCCTACTCACTTATCTTATAAAGAAGGAGGACTATCAAATTGAAAGCTGCCAATTTTATCCTTTGAGACAATGGCCTATACAAGAGGAGCCTTGATGGAGTGTTGTTTCGCTATGTGGACAAGGAGAAACAAAGCCAACTTTTGAAATCCTTCCACAATCTAGCCTATGGAGGACATTATTTTGCTCTTGTGACTACCCATAAAATTCTATGAGACAGGTATTACTAGCCAACTCTTTTCCAAGATGCATATAAGTGGGTAAGGAAATGTGAACTCTACCAGGAGTTTGTTGGAAGACCCAAGTTAGCTACCCTACCTCTCAAGCTAGTGGTCATAGAAGAACCATTCCAGCAATAGGGAATTAATTTTATTGGAGTTGTAAACCCATCTTCAAGTGCTGGACATGATTATGTCCTTACAACAATTGACTACTTCACCAAGTGGGTGGAAGCCATCCCAACCAAGCATGCTACTTCAGAAGTAGTGTGCAATTTCTTTAAGGAGAATATCATTTCTAGGTTTGGGGTCCCAACCAAGATTTTCACAAACAACGTAGCTTGTTTCACTTCCCAAGAGATCACTCAGTTCTATTTTTACTATGGGAACACCCTCTCTCACTCTTCTGATTACTTTCCACAAGGGAATGGACAAGCTGAATCAAGTAACAAGAACCTGATGACTATCATCAAGAAGCTGGTGGATGATAATCAAAGGATATGGCATAAAGCATTGGTTGATTTTTTGTGGGTAGATAAAATTACACCAAAAAGGGCAATTAGTATGTCTCCTTTCTAACTTCTTTATGGTATCAACGCTGAGATACCAATCACCTTGGAATTGTTGGCATTAAAATTGGCTAAGGCAATTGAAAATTAGACATATGAAAGCTCCCTTGATAAGAGGATCATGTGCCTAACTGATTTAGATGAGTAGATAACTATGGTGGTGGACTGAATTGCTACCCATCAAAGTCTGGTGAATAAACTCTTTGACTGGAAGGCAAAAAACTGTGATTTCCAAGTTGGAGATGAAGTCCTGTTGTGGGACAAAAGGAGAGAACCAAAGGGGATGTATGGAAAGTTTGACTCCCTTTGGAGGGGACCATTTATTATCCATCAACATAATGGTGAAAACAACATCTTATTGAAGTATCAAGATGGCACACTCTTTTCTCTACCTCGCAGGTGGCAGCATCTAAAACACTTCAATTATTGAAGTACCAGATCATTTCAATTGTACATATGTATATTTGTATAGTTTTTAGTTCTATTTTATTTTGTTTGTTTTCATTTTTGACATCTTTCATTTTTGAGTAACATGACTCCGTAACCTAATGGCACACATGAAAACACTGGAGATTCTGGATTTTACTCCCTTCAATTTTTTTTCAATGGATGGAAGTTCCCCAACTAGAGCTAGCTGTTGTACCTAACAAATGTCACTCATTTTTGGGACAACATATGAACTATTTTGGTCTTGCAAAGACAAAATTATCTCTTCCCATTTTGAAAAATTGTTTTAAACTTTCAAAATTGGGAATTATTCAAGCTTTTTCAGTTAAAAGACTTATAAGTTCAACAGGTTCAAAGGCTTCTACAGGTGAGTTCAATCAAAAGAACAAGTTTCCTTAAAAATTAGATGCTTTTGAGGCTGGTTTAACATCTTGGTTCAACCAAAAATGTTCATCGACAAGCTTCAAAGAATGACTGAACCATTGAACCATCGAAACCCACTTCTAAAAAGGTTCAAAGGTTCAGTGGGTTCAAAAGTTCAACGATGTCAGCAGGCTTCAAGAGTTAAGCACTTCGGTCAACAGGTTCAAAGTGGTTGGTTAAACATGATTGGTTTCAAAGAGCTTGGTTCAAGTGGTCAATTGAATAAATAGAAATGAAGGAATGAACCATTGAACTATTGAACCAAAGTTGGTTCAATCGGTCGGTTCAAGTGGCAGGTTCAAAGGAGTGCCCCAAAGCTGAAGAGACAAGTGTCCTTGCAGAGGGTAGTGGGCAAAAATGACTAAGGTAAGAAAAGCCCAAAGTAAAAGCCTGTCAGAGCCCAACAGATGCTACCAAGTGTTGTCTGCTGAGCCCCATTATACTTTGTTTTTAAGAGCTATGGAAGTTAGCACATGTCCCTTATAAGATAAATAGAGTGTGACAAGTCTCAACATCTGCATGAATCCAAATGAGTCTCAATTATATCTATAGTGTTTCTAAAAGCTTTGTGGAAGCCACCATGTGTCATCTTCTGTGGGACACTCAAAAAGTATCCAAAGCCTCTATAAGTTAAACAGATTCTACCACATGTCCTTGCCTGTTTCATAGTGGATGCTACCACATGTCACCTATTGAAATTGATGGAAAATTGACTAAGGCAAAGCCAAAGGAAAAAGTACCCTTGTAGAGGACATTTAACCAAGCTGAGTGCCCTTGTGAAGAGCAGTGAGCAAAAATGACTAAGGCAAGAAAAGCCCAAAAGCTGCCATGTGTCCCTTACAAAGTTTTGTGGAGTGCGACAAGTGTTAGCATCCACAGTTTCTTCCTTTTATTGAGTAAGGACTATGGTGGGTCCCAGGTGAGTGGTTAAACTTGGTGGAAGTCACCACGTGTCATCATTAGCATGAAACCTAAAAAAGATCCTAAATGTTTCCATAGTGTCTTTAGGAACTTAGTGAAAGCTGCCACATGTCATCCTCTGTGAGATTCTCAAAAGACATCTAGAATATACCACATATCCTGTTATAACTCTAGAGAGTGCAACAAGTGTCTACATCTGCATCTTGAGTTTCTTATAAGTTTAAAAGCTTCTTTCAATAAGCATCTCTCAGAGTCCCATGGATGCTGCCAAGTGTCTTGATCTATTTTGTAGTGGAACTTGCCATGTGTCAATTGTTAAGATCAGTGAAAAGTGACCAAAGAGCAGGATCTGATTGAACCAAGGACCCAATTTAATAGCCAGGAAAGGAGGAACAATGAAGGACCAAAAATATTCACACATAAGATATGTTTCTAGAAGTAGACTGCCATGTGAACATTGGAGAACACAAACATTCAATGGCATGACCCATTTCTCTGCATTGGGAAAAGCAAATGGGCAAATATGCCTGATTCCAATATATCTTCTTGATAGAATTTAATGTAACATGATGTGTTACTACTCCCAAGTCTTTCTTGGAGGGATATAAATTAGACTCTCTCTTATTGTTTTAGGGAGATCTCTCTAAGTTACTAGAAGCAAAACTCTGTCCAAATTGAAAGGCATTACTGAGACTTTGAGCTCAGATTGTTCATCATATTTCTTTGTATGAATCAGATAGCAAGTTACTTTTAGACTTTGTGTTAATATAGCTTGTATCATTCTAGGAGATTTTTCTTATGTCTATTTCTTAAATGTATTCTTATTTATGAAATTTAATAAGTAGAGCTAGTGGAAGTGATAAGGAAGGTTTCCTAAAGCCATTTACTTTTAGACTTTGTATTGTCATAGTTGTCTTCAGTGTGTATTTGTTTTCTATTCCTGTGGAAAGGATCTTGGGATGACTTATACCCTCATTATTCTTCATATTTCACTCTTTGGTAGTTGAGGTGGAGACTTTGTGCTACATTTCATCCTGCTATGTTACTACGGCCTATTATAGTTACTTGTCACTACCAGAAAGGTTCCTTTTGTCTGCCGAACAACACTTCTGAAAGAAGAGGAGTGCCTTCTGTCATTTCATTAGGATTATTCCTTTGGTTTATGAACATCATCTCTAGAAAAAGAGAGATGGTGGTGTTATCCTACCCCTGAGTATTATTTTTAGCTTATTTATAATAGATTAACATATATATAATATCTTATACTTATAGGGAACCTCCCCTTGATGAGAGGAGAGATTAGTCCCCTTTTGATGTGGTAAACCTACACATTTGGCCGACCAATCTTCTTGCTATGGTTGATCAGACCTATTTTGCTCATCAGTACACTAATTGACAAAATATTCACCCAACAACTACTAATCAGCTACATGTTACACATGAGAACAAAGGACAAACTCAGCATACACTTCTCTAATCTACATCTTCTCACATAAATGTTACATTATGAGGTTGTGATGAATGTTTAAGATAGGAAGACTAGATAAGAGGCCTAAAATGACACTATTTGAATAGAATAACTCACTCAACCTTGACACACTATAAAACACTTCACATGCCCTAAAAGAAGAAGCTTTCCAACTACAAATAGGTGAGAGAATGAGACAACATGCTAAAGAATCCATAGTCTTCACTAAACAAGATCCATAATCTAAGTAAACACATTATAAATAGTTATTTAAGAGGTTAAAATCATTAATCTTATTGATAAAATGGTATGAAAATGAGCAGAGCTTTGCTATACTCAGGAGGAACATCATTTACAAAGGCCAAAATGGCTAATTCTTATAGAACTTGAGAGAGAGGAGGAAAGAAAATTCCAAAGGTTACAAGGAAAATTTTAAAGCTAAGAAAATAAGCTACATATGAATTATAAGGATATGTGAAATGAACCATGAAAGGTTAATAATTAAAAGTGTCCATACAAGGCATGAAACTCATGAAAAGTGGCATAAAACTCCTATTGGCTCAAAAAAATACCTTCATCATCCAAATATATTTGAACATCCCAAAACTAACTATGGATAGGTTTGATGATTGGAATAATATATAAGGATTTCATACATGCCTCTCTAATCATTAGTTTTAGTCTTGGTCATCTGGAATCTTCCCAAAATGAGATATCACCATCTGTAATCAAAATAACTCTTCTTTCCCACACCTTTCACACTTGGCCTCAAATTTGGATATATTGTCCCATGAAAATCCATAAAATGGAGTGGATTAAATGTTTTAATACCCTCCATGGCATTATAATCACTATTCACACCTTAAAATCACTTCCACTTGGAGTTTTCACACTTCTCATAAGCTTGGTCACTATGTCAATTTTGACTAGATAAGATGAAGCGACAAGTTGAAGAACTTAAGAGTTTTTACAAGGAATGAAATTGACATGAAGAGTTATATTATGTCCTAATATTCCCTTCTATGTGATTTTCATCTCTTGGAACCTCCTAAAACCTGCACAACACATAAAATAGTAACAAATACCTTATTTTATACTCCATACATATAGTTAAGTACAACTCAAAAGGATGGGAAGGATACTAATGGAGTCCTATGTAATTTTAAATTAATTTAATTGTCAAAATAGGACATCTGGATATCTATCCATGCTTATTTTCTCCATCGGGTCTCTAACTAGGGTTTGCAAGGGTTTAGGCCTATTTTACTGATGCAAGAGCATCTACATTCATTTTCTTGGCAAGACATGGTTACGTTGGGATGATTAAATTCAAATTCCAATTATTATATTTTGCCTCCAAAATGTTATATAAGGAGGAGTAATTGTAATTGTCAAAAGTAAAAAGTGAAAAGATAAAAAAATAATTGTTGGGGCTATTGAGGAAATAAGGGAGGAGTGGTTGAAAATATTTCAACCTTAGTATATTGTTAAAAATTAAAAATTGTTTCTTGTTTAATCCTAAACCCAAATTGGGCATAGAGGTTAGAGAAGAGGTTCTTGAAAAGAGAAAAAAAATGAAAAAATTCATTGAGGATGAGAGAGGAATGTAGAGAAGAGGAAGGTGGTGAAGAGGAAGGACAGAAGGAGAATGTCTTATCCAGCAAAGGACTTGGAAGATAATGAGGGATGATCAAATTATATAGTCCTGAATGGTATATTAGAAGGTCTTCTTCTATTGATAGGGGTGATTAACCATTGACAGAGCTCACCAAAGTATTCCATCATCTACTGCTTGCAGTGAAAAAAGAATATGGCGAGTTGAGATAGCTATGTTGGAAGATGGACCAGTTCTCCATTGGAAGATGGGTCAAGCCAAACTAAGGCAGATGTTTCTTTAAATCAGACTAGGCACATTCCTTATAGACTTGAATCTACTTGTTCTGTATGCATACAAAGTGTTTTGGCTGCGTCAAAGAAAGAACGTAGATGTCATCACCTATTGATAAGAATTTTGAAGTCAAGAGTGAAGGCAGTCGCAAGCTTGAGGAATATGAATGCATTATGGAGGCATCATGAACCTGGGATGGATATATATATATATATATATATATATATATATATATATATGATGCAACTGTTATGGATAGTAAGGGACGTTCCTTGTCCATTATAGCATTTGATTTATCTACTTGGTAAGATGTTTGTAACCATGGAAAATATACATGAACGCTTTGGATGTATGGATCAAAATTACATAATATTCTTAAATTTATGCCTGCAAATGTTTTTACATTATTACTTTGAGAAAATGTGACAAGCCTATAGTCAATCCTGTCAGCCCATGACGACTCCTAATCTCATCATTGCTAAGATTCTTCAAATGTAGTTTGCAAATGTTTTTGTTTTCATTGTTCGTAGACACTACTTTGTCCAGACACAGTATCTTGCTCATCATAATTAGTTCTTTGTTTTTGATAGAATTTTGTTTCCCCATTATTTAGATCAGCAGGCTTCTCCCACATCCATGAAGAAGACAAGTTTATTGAAATTGCAGCTACATTATTGAAGTTGCCTGAATAGTGCATCATTTTTGGTATCAGAGCTTGAAGCTCTTGGGATTTGGTAAGTGATCATGTTTGCTAATAAGTTGCTGCAAGGATTGAGAGAGGGATCAAAAGACTAGGATGCAAAAGGCCTAGGTGAGATCAAAGAGATTGTCAAAAGACCAGTCAAGGAGAAAAGGCTTGGGTGAGACAAGGGATCAAGAGACCAAGGTGGAAAATACTTGGGTGAAGATCTTAGAACTGGAAGCATTGTTGAAGGTACTACAGAGCAGCAAGGTATATGAGAGTAATAAGAAGAAAGCAAGTATCCAAAAGAAGAAAGGTATGGACAATATTGCAATTGATAAAGAGATTGATAATTTGAAAAGAGATTTAGCTAATTTTGCAAATAGTTATGAGTCTTGGATGCAGATGGACAAGCAAGCATGGGTATGGCCAATGAGGAAGAGGTTGAAGTGGCCAATTGATCTCCTAATGAAGAGGAAAAGAAGGCAAAATGCAATTGCTAAGAAGAGAGAAGCCCATAAAGGCTTGAAGAAGATAAGTAGGTTGCCAAGTGAGCAACAAGAGAAAGAGGTGGAGAAGAAGGTTCTCATTGAGGAGAACAAGAGAAGAGAAGAAAGAAAAGATGAAGTGCTAGGAAGAACACTTGAGAAGATAAGAGTATGGGTGAAGAGAGCACTCATAGGGACCTTGTGGTCTTTTTTTTTTATATCTAATATTGTCTTTGCATGGGTGATTGTAGGTATGAGCAGTCTTATGAAGGTCAAGATAAGGGCCTTGGAGAGTGAAGATATTGGTGCAAGAGAAGACACCAAGTACACAAGTGAATGTGTAGGAGAAAAGAAAAAGTTTGCTGCTGTTGATAAAGAAGAAGAGATGCATTGGTTAATGCATGTGGGAGGTGTTGAAGAACCCATACAAGCAAGAGAAGAGATGGAAGATGAAGATAACTTCCATGATGCCATTGAAATCCAAGAAGAAGAAAGAGAATAGCCAAGAACAAAGGAAGAAGAAAGTACAAATAATCAAGAAGCTATGCAAGTCATAGAACTAATGGAGCAGCCCATTAAGGAGGTAGAGGTGAGTTCAAAAACTTATTTGTCTTATAAGCATGAAACTATTGATATGCATGTTAGAGAAGCAAAGAGAAAGGTGAAGTTTCCAATTAACCATGGATATGTGATGCCTAAATGGTGAAAGAAGCAAACTCCCAAGAAAAAGGAGGTGATGGTACAAGAGCATGGTTACAGGATGCCTAAATGGCTTGTGAAGTCAATTGATAAGAGAAAGAATCAAATGTGGGTGCCTAAGAAGGCAAAGAGTGAAGATGTGAGTGTTGAGGTAACAACACCAAGAACTCAATGGAGGAAGGTGAAGGTTGACACAAGCAACCAAAGGCGTGAGGATGACACAAGCACATGGAAAGGTAAGTCAATTACTTGTAATGAATGGGATAATGATATTTTGAATCATTTAATGATATTTTTATAGAAAATGAGGAATGTAAAATGTCTATGAGGACTAATATTTAGCAAGGAGAGAGTTCCAAGAAGATGAATGATGAAAGTGGAGATGTGAAATCAGTTCACATGTTTGAAAAGAACAAGGAGAGACAAGGTAATAGTGTTCTTATTGTTTTTGATAAGTATATTGATGTTGATGAAGAAGTTGGTTTATGTGAAGACAAGCTAAGAAGAGATGAGATAAGAGGTAAAGGGCAAGTAATACTTGTGAGTGATAAGCCCAAGTTTGATGAAGAGAATGGTGAGATAGATGAGATCTCACTAAAGAAAGAGTTGAGAATGTTGGAAGATCTCTTTAGTTCTTCAAGAGAGCTACATACAGGTACGGACCATGATGAGAACACTATTGGTGAGAGAGAAGCAAGAAAAGAGCACACTAAAGAGGCAAAGGCAGTTTTGGCCAAAAGGTAGAAGAGTGGAGGCAGCCAAGAGACTTTATGGTCTCAATTTTTTACTTCTAACATTGCCTTTGATGTTTTGAATGCAGGTGTTAAAGTTGTGGAGATGAACGAAGTCCATATTTCAATGGACACATTTTTGAAATAGGAAGAACAACAAGAAGATCTAGAAGACATGTATGAAGATGAAGAAGCATGGAGATGGGACATAACAGCTAAAAAAAGATGAGGAGAAGCACATACCAAAAAAGGAAGAAAAGCAAGAAGATGGAAGACAAAGACAATCAAAGACAAAGACAAGCATTGGTATTGGCAACAAGACCTTGGGATCCAGGCATATAGTGAAGACTAAAACATTGAGGAGACATCTATTTCTAGAGGGAGAGTATGATGCAGGAGCATCTACATTCATTTTCTTGGCAAGACATGGTTACGTTGGGATGATTAAATTCAAATTCTAGTTATTATATTTTGCCTCCAAAATGTTATCTAAGGAGGAGTAATTGTAATTGTCAAAAGTAAAAAGTGAAAAGATAAAAAAATAATTGTTGGGGCTGTTGAGGAAATAAGGGAGGAGTGGTTGAAAATATTTCAACCTTAGTATATTGTTAAAAATTAAAAACTATTTATTGTTTAATCTTGAACCCAAATTGGGCATAGAGGTTAGAGAAGAGGTTCTTGAAAAGAGAAAAAAAAAGAAAAAAATTCATTAAGGAGAATGAGAGAGGAATGTAGAGAAGAGGAAGGTGGTGAAGAGGAAGGACAAAAGGAGAATGTCTTATCCAGCAAAGGACTTGGAAGATAATGAGGGATGATCAAATTATACAGTCTTGAATGGTATATTAGAAGGTCTTCTTCTATTGATAGGGGCGATTAACCATTGATAGAGCTCACTAAAGTATCCCATCATCTACTACTCGCAGCAAAAAAAGAGTATGGCGAGTTGAGATAGCTATGTTGGAAGATGGAGCAGTTCTCTGTTGGAAGATGGGTCAAGCCAAACTAAGGTAGATGTTTCTTTAAATCAGACTAGGCACATTCCTTATAGACCTGAATCTGCTTGTTCTATATGCATACAAAGTGTTCTAGCTGCATCAAAGAAATAATGCAGATGCCATCACCTATTGATAAGAATTTCGAAGTTAGGAGTGAAGGCAGGTTCGAGCTTGAGGAATATGAATGCATTATGGAGGCATCGTGAACCTGGGATATATATATATATATATATATATATATATATATATATATATGATGTAGCTATTATGGATAGTAAGGGACGTTCCTTGTCCATTATAGCATTTGATTTATCTACTTGGTAAGATGTTTGTAACCATGGAAAATATACATGAAAGCTTTGGATGTATGGATCAAAATTACATAATATTCTTAAATTACTGCCTACAAATGTTTTTACGTTGTTGCTTTGAGAAAATGTGACAAGCCTATAGTCAACCCTATCAGCCTATGACGAATCCTAATCTCATCATTGCTAAGATTCTTCAAATGCAGTTAGCAAATGTTTTTGTTTTCACTGTTCATTTCTATGTATTCCTTCCATACTAAAGATTAGTTGGGTTACAAGGTCATATAAATGAAATTCCAACATGCCTCCCATGGCTAAATATATTGTAATGGTTAAATATCTCATGCTTCAAATAGAATTAGGATATTCATGTCAAGATTGATCCAGCGTGCTTCACGAGAATATATTTAGGCCTTTCCAGGTCATAGGGGAGCTATGTCTTGTTTAGATTTTTGACAAGGCACACAACAACTTATATTAGGATCATTCAATTGCACAATCAAATTATGGAGTGTAGAGGACAGATCCTACATGGACACTCTATTTGGTCATCAAAGTGAAATCTTGACAGTAGATTGCTTGCAAAAAGAGTGAGTTATTTCTATTAGACGTGATCGCACTTTGCATTTATGGAAGGTTCCTGAGGAGACACAGTTAGTATTTAGAAGGCAATGCTTACATAAACCCTAGCCATAAGAATTTGATAACGAATCAATTTTATTGTGGAGTCTGCATTGTCATTCTCATTTTCACGTCTCCAAATGCTGTATTTGCCCAGATATGCTGAATTTATAGCTTTAGATCTTATAATAGTTGAGTTTTCCAGGTTAATGGTTTCTTCTTCATCCTGACAAATGAGCTCAGTCGATCTCTTTTCTCTTCTTTTTTGTCACATTTTCCTACGTTGAAGCTTTGATGGATTATCTCCAATTGAATATTTAGCATAGCAATAGACAACGATTCATTGATTATTGTGGTGCCCTACAGCTCTAGGGAGTTCTGTCCAATGCTCTCAGAATTTTGATCTACTTCCTCCTTAGAGTAGACACTACTTTGTCTAGACACAATATCTTGATCATCATTATCATTTCTTTGTCTCTGATAGGATTTTGTCTCCCCATTGCTTAGATTAGCAGGCTTCTCCCACATCCATGAAGAAGACAAGTTTATTGAAATTGTAGCTACATTATTGAAGTTGCCTGAATAGTGCATCATTTACCCTCTTAAGCATTATTCATAAAGGTTAAATGTTGGAACTAAAAAAAAATACCACTAGAGAATATTTAAATACCTCCATCAACTTCTCCAAAATTCTTATATTCCTATGCACATCCTTAAGAGAGATGTGAGCACTTCAACTTGTCCTATCAAGCTTGTTTTTTAATTTCTTATAGGTCTGAGTTACTTTTAAGCTAAAAAGTGGATCATTTGTGATTTATATGATTTAAAAGAGATTTTAAATGTCTAAAAATACCATAAAAACATTTAACAATCCATTTTAATGCTTTTCTAAGGTTGGAATTGAAATTGACCTCCTCTTTGGCTTTTAGGCCTCACCATGCTTAATAGGTTTAATTCCAAACTTATCCACCTAGAACATCATATTGGGTTTCATACTACTAATAAAGGTTAATCATGTTTTATTATATATTTTTAAACTTAAAAATTCACCCTAAAACCTTCCAAGTACTCCTCATTTCTTTTTCCAAAACTATAGGTTTATGCACAAGGGGAAGTACCCTCTATCTGAGATAAAACAAAGGGTAATTTACTTATTTAATCAAACCAGTTGGATGTTTTATAGGGCTATAAATTTTTTAAGGATGTTCTCCACCAAATTTTATCCCTTAATAACATCATTTGACCCTTTAATTCCTTAAATCTCTAAGGTAGACTGTGAAAAATACGTTGTGTGCAGGGTTTATGATGTGAACTATGTGATGTTTGTCTTAAGCCATTCACCTCCCATATTTCCATGATATTATTGAACCATAGGATGTAAATTATCATTTTATAACCACTTATAATTCTTGTTAACCCTTGCTAACACTCTTCAAGTCATACATCTGAGTTTGACTATCTCAACCTGTAGACTATATTCCTATTTGGGAAGAACCCTTGTAGGTGCACTTTACATTAATTAGGACTTAAAGATAGTGTATAAGATTTATTTAAGCCTTAAAATATGAAATTAATGTATTATATTAACCAAATCATACCTTGTGGTTGAAATACCTTCAATACCAGTCATAGGCAATTGACTATGTATTCTATGTTTTCTCTTCAAAAGTGACTCCTACAGATGTTCATGCATGTTTGGGGCCTAGGTATAGTGTTTTAATGTCTCCTTAATATTTTATTGATCAAAATAATCTATTTATATACTAATCCAATCCATAATTATACCTTTAACCATTTTTTCAAGCTCATATTATGCACTTGTAGGGCTTCACAGTCCATTGTACCTCACTTTCCAAGCAAGCGATACATGTAGGTGCATATAGGGATAAAAAATCACTAACCAAATCTTCATGATAGTAGTTATGACCATTTTTATTCCTTCCATCAGACAAAATTAATATCTTCATGTTCAAACTCCTCCTCATGAATGATATGGAAAATTGGTCTTGGCTGTAGGTGGACAATTATGGAATTAGGCATGCCTGTAGGTGTAGATACGGACCCCAAACCATCTATATCAACATTTTTCAATGATTATTATAGGTCATGAATTATATTTTCACCATATAAAACCATTTTATCATGGAATAATGTTTTGGTATTGCACATTTGGTTTAAAATATCCCTTTAAGGCTCAGATCCTTTAGATGATATTAAAGGAACTTAGTATCTTTATAAGCAACTTTGAGCCTCCAAAAAACCAATTTTAATTGTTATTATAACCTAAAAATTTGTGAAGTCATTTTTCTTACTATAGGATTTAGTAAAAAATAATTAGGATGTATCAAAGGTCTCTATACCCCTATTATATGATCTTGACAAAAGGCCTAGGTGCTCTATTTTCACATTTTGGGGACTAAATCCTAGAACTCAATCATCTTGTGCTTTGATCATATTTTACACTTACCTTTACCAATCCACACCTAAAATATGTCTAAAATTATCTATGTAGCATGTTGTGACTTAAATAAGAGTTTCACCTCATGATCCAACACTCCTCATGACACCTTTGACTCTCTGTTAAGTGACTTGTAGGTGGTTCTTCCATAATGTAGGTAGTAAGGATGAAATTATATGAGTAGTGATATCATGAAATTGAATTTATGACCAAATACATGCTATTTAAAAGGGATCAAAAAATATATTATGATATAAAAATATTTAATTTTTTTTTCACACAAGGTTTTAATGTTTGAAAACTCTTGTAGGCACCTATAGGTAAGTTTGTTCATGGTAGACTGCACTAAAGTGTTCTATATGACTGTTAGAGCCCTCTCTTACCATTTTAATGATCAATTACTTAATTAATGTTAATAAAATATACACCAATATTTTTAACCTTCATCACACCTCTGTGAACATGCCATATAGGTTCTATACACATGATTTACCATGACTGACTGTGTATGATAGTCATATGGCAAACTGGCTGCATGATCCTTGTGATTGCACCATCATGGGGTATTGTTTTTAAGATTATATTGGAAGGCAAAGGGAATAATTATATAATTTAAATATTTAAATTAACCTAACACAACCCCCTAAAGTTACCATTAAAGTATGAAGTTCTTGAAAATGGTAGAAACCTACCTGTTGCACATAAAAGTGCTTCCTCTTAAAACTTAAGATGATTTGAATATATAAAATCCTTGAAATGATAAAAAATCATGGAGATAATTATAATATGAATTAAACATCCTCAGGAAACCAATAGCTATATTGTATGGAATCATCCAAATAAGATCAAAACATGTGGGGTACACAAATTAGCAAGCAAAAAAACATAGTCAACTTCATGAGGATGGTTAATAAATCACAAAACACCATTATTAAAAATATTTTTATGAAAATGGATCTATATAAGTGTAATACCACCTCCCAAAAGCATTTGAATTGAAACCTCTTCAACTGTCCAGACCAAGCACAAAACTACTGACCACTTTTATGCGTTTAGAAAGGCAAATAAGGAGTAGAATAGTTTTAACTAAAAAATGGAACTTATAGAGAATTTAAATTGTGTATATGATAGTAAATAATATGAAGAGTCATATTTAAATATTATACCACATGTAAATTTCTCTCATAGGCCATACAAGTGCTAAACTCTCCTTTTTTTAGTTGATTTCCTAATTTTTAATTAGGTTACCTGAAAGGTTTAGATGAAATGACATTATTGATAGGTAATATGAATTATTAGACATTTGGGAGGAACTTAAGACACTTGGACACCTTTAAAACCATGCCACTTGCATTTATGACCCCTAAAAGCCTTGTAAATGACTCAAAGTGACAAATTAGCTAATATGACTAAGACCAAGGCTAGATGACATTAAATGACATCAAATAATGTATAATACACACTATGACATAGTATTATATCCCCTATAAACCTATAAATACCAAGTTTTTACCTATAGGGGTCCCAATTTGACCTGTAGAGTCAAATTTGGTCAACAACTATTTCACAAGCTTTGTAAGTAATATGAGATCATCGAACCACTCATTCCACCCAGAACTTTGTTCAACTCATCAATTCATACCAAGACCTATATAAAATGATCCATCTAGGAAAATTTCCATATGTAGGCTAAAATTGGCCAACATTTTTGGTGACATCCTAGGGTTGTATGCCTATTATGCAAGAGACTTAGTGGCCTTAAACTGATCTGTTGGGTACACAAAGTCACATTATTTCCTCTTAATTAATGTGATATTGAATCAAGGATGACCCTTTCTAAAACTTACTCTTGAATAAAAAAGGAACAAAAGAGCAAAAAAAAATTTGTGCCCAAGGCACTTATTTAAAGGGAAACACATAATTGAAAGGAAATGTGCTCAAGGAACTTAGAGGAAAGTATATAAATCTACTATAATATGTTATAATATCATACAATAACTATAAAATTTTCTAATAACAAGGCTTTAAATGAATGCCATTGACTAGGATGGGTAATACCTCTCCATCTAGTTGGGCATGCTAAAAAACATTATGATGTTTGCATCCATATATCAAATAAGGACCACTCCATAAGTTATCAAACTTGGTATGGATGCCTAGATTAGAGTTATTTGAGTCCCATTTGAGGATTAGGTCCATTTCCTTAAAGTCCCTTGTTGTATCTCTCTTGTCAAAGGCTTTTTTGACCTGATCTTGGTGTTACTCCAATGTCTTCATTTCAAGGTCCTTGGTTTCTTCAAGCTTCATGAGCTCTATTATCCTCAAATTCATAAGTTTAATCTCCATCAAATTAGATTGAAGGGCTAAATCCAATGCAAGTAGTTCAAGAAAAGTGGTTAATTTGGCTTCCCTTCAATAAACAAAGACATATGGAGAATTGCCAATGGTGGCTTTGGGACTCACTCTATTAGCCTATAAGGTTGTCCTTAGCTTTGTATGCCACACTCTTTGATTATCTTCCATGGTCCTCTTGATAATACTTATCAAGTTATTATTTATGGGATCTTGTATTCCATTACCTTAGGGGTAGTAATTGGAAGATGTGCTAATGTAGATGCCCAACTTGAATACACATTCACTTGTCTTCATACTAATAAATGCTAAGGCATTATCTAAAATTATAGTAGCTGAGACACCAAATTTGGTTACTATGTTGTCATAGAAGTTCAATACTACTATTTAATTGGATTCATTCAAGGCAATTGCTTCCACCCACTTTGTGAATTATTAAATTGCAATGAACACCAATTTATGCTTTACACTTGAAGGTGGATTTATCATTATTATGAAGTCCAACCTGCATTACATGAAGGGTTTCTCCACTTAGATTGGGTTGATTGAAAGAGTTTCTAATATTTGTTTTCTTGTAAATAGAGCACACTTCTGACATTTCCTAACCCATGCATAGGCATCTTTGAAAAGGCCAAGCTAGTATTAAACAAATCTCATTACTTTTGTTGTTATTGTTCTTGAAGCAAAATGGCCTCTTTCAAGTCCATCATAAAACTCCTCTAATAGCTTTGTTACTTGATTATCATCTATGCATCTATGTAGTACTCCATTGAGGTCCATTTTCAAAAGAACACCATCAACTAATGCATAAGGTATGGACTGAAGTCTGAAATACATTATTTTTTCTTTGTCCAAACCTTGGGGACATTCTCTTATCATCAAGAAATGTGTCATGTTTTGGATCCATCTTTTCTAAAGTGGAGTTGCATCTACCTGTGAGTTATCTTATGTTACAAAAAAAACTTATTTGTCTTCTTTAATATCATCTACCATATACTCACATAAGCATTTTCCTCTTACTATCTTGGTGAATTTGATCTCTACATCATACCCCATGACCTTGATAATCCATCATGCTCTTTTCTCTTTCAAGTCTTTGTTAAGGAGGAAGTCCCTAACTCTAGGATGAAACACCATGATATGGATCTTCCTATTGGAAAGCATTGATCTAAAATTTTTGAGGCTTCTCAAATTTTCAAGAACCTAATTTTCAATAAAAGTGTACCTCACCTCATATCCTTCTAGACCTTGACTAAAAAAGGCAATTGGCTACTCAATTCCTTCACCATTCTTCTACATTAGCATAGATAATATGTTGTAAATGTTGGAAAATGTTTATACTATGAAATACTTTGACAAATTAGGATTTATAAGTGAGGGTGCTTGGGTAATGGCCTACTTAATGGCCTCAAATGCTACTTTATCTTCATTTAACCAATCACAAACTTGGCTCTTCTTTATCATGGTAGTGATAGGTTTGAAAAGGTTTGAGAAACTGGGTATAAACCTTCTGATAAAGTCAAATTTCCTAAGAAATCTCTAGATTCCTTTTTTGTTCTTGGGTAGAAATAGTGCTAGTATAACACTTATTCTATTAGGGTTAATGGACAACCCTTCTTTTGAGATAATGTAACCCAATATTTTGCCTTCATGAATAGTAAACACATATTTTTTGGGATTTAAAGAGATCATATAATCTTTACATATTTGGAAGATTAACCTTATATGGTCCATGTGCTCACTATCCTTCTTGGAGAAAACTATGTTGTCATCCAAGTAAAATAGTACCATCTAATTTAGCAACCCTTGGAAAACCATGTCCATGGCTATTTAAAAAGTGGCCCCAACATTTGACAATCCAAAAGGCATATTTTGGTAATCATTTATGCCCCACTTCATGGTGAAGGTAGTCTTATACTAATATTCTTCTCTCACTAGCACATGGTTGTATCCTAAATATCCATCCAAAAGGGAGAAACATTTTGAGCTGGAAACTATCTAAAGAAGTTGCTTCATGGATGGCAGAGGATAGTGATCCCTCAAGGAGATCCTATTTAGATCCCTAAAGTCAACACATAATCAAATTTCCCCACTCTTCTTCCTTATAGGTACCAAATTGGCTACCCATTAAGAGTACTTCATGGGAAAGATGATCTTGGATTTAATTAATTTTGTCAATTATTTCCTCATAATCTCTTTAATTTTGGGGTTTATAGGCATTTACTTATACCTAATAGGCTTGGCATTAACCTCTAGTTATATAGTGTGTTGGGCCAACTTGGGATCAAATCCTCTTAGGTCACTATATCCCCAAGTAAATATGTCTGCATATTCTCTACAAAGCTCAATAAAATTATGTCTTTCAGCTTTAGTGCTTACCTTCTCAAACTTGAGGAGTTTGTCATTGAAGTAAGGACTATTTCATAGTTCTCTTCATTGGTTGACATCACTACCTTGTATTTTCTCATATGATCTCCTTCATGGAAGAGACCTTTAAGGGTGACTATCCCTTAAGGAAGCTTATTGGATCTCAATTAAACTATTTGCTCCTCATACTAGTGTTTAATATTTTACTAATTTATTAAGGATAAATCTACTTCATACTATAAAAAATAGGAAATTTGCTTGTCATTCTAAAAGACCTACCAATGAGTTTCATTGTCTAACACTAATGGTCTTACTGCCACTTTGACATGTGGCTACACTTTGGTCATTTCTAACTCATTGGGGATATCAAATTGAGCTCCCATGGTTGCTAACCTATCAACATGTCCATTTTAGTTCTTTGGCACTACTTGGATGTTAAAATCCTCAAAATCCTCAATTAGGTCCCACACTCAATGTTTGTAAGACTTTATCAAAGGATTGTTGGTGGTATTTTAGCCTCTAACTTGATGCACTATTAACTCATTGCCTACATAAACTTGCAATTGCTTGATCCCTCTCTTACTAGACCATTGAAGGCCATGGATAAGACCCTCATTTTTTGTTGCATTGTAAGAGAAACTAAATTGGAACCTATAAGAAAATAAATACTTGTCATTTAAGAGGGATACTAGCATTGTACCTATACCCACTCCATGTTTTCTCCTTGAATCATTAAAGAAAAATCTCGATAATCCAATAAGATCTCCTTCAGGTCCAATGAGAGATGGCATGGATTGATTCTCTTAATGTAAGTAGTAGATATCTATACCCCTCTCTTCAACTCTTTCCAAGGGATCAACTAAGTGATTGTCATTCCATAGTTCATCTAAGAACATGTTTGAAATATTTTTAGGGTGAGTGTTTAGTTCTTGACCAACCATATGTTCATCCTCATCAAGAATGGTTCAATTGAGGTTTATGTTATCTATCCTATATGGTTCAATTTGGAATTGTGTAATTTTCTCAACCTTGATAGACACTTTGGTGCCATATCTTATTTTGAATTCCATGTATGACCTATCTACTACTAGATAACCTCCAATCTTTGATGTGAATTATTTGGATAAACATAGTGAATAATGAGGAGGCCAATCAAGGATCAATATGTATTGAACCACTGAAACACTAGGAAAAGCATGCAGGGTCAAGCTGAGATTTTTGTTGATACCAAATGGCTTGGTGGAAGATCCATCTAGTTACAACACTCCCTTAGACTAGGGCTCATATTTTAGACCAACTTGGTATTCTATAGACTATGGCATTATTGAGGTGCTATCCCCATTATCTACCAATAAATTTTGCACGAAAGAGTCACACCAATGATTACTAAAATGTAGAAGGGAGGAGGTTTAACCACCTTACTTGGTTTCCCTTCACTAGGTCCTTCGATTGCATTGGTGAGAACCACATTCTCATTGACTAGTGATTTCTTAGAAAAATTGATTCTTGACAACCCTTATTAGAGGATATCTACTTGACCAGGCATGAAGAGCATATCCCTCATTGGCACACACACACATTGGATCTTTTAATTTATTCCACAATGTTGATGGGTGAACCACCAACCTTTGGTTTTGCTTTGGGAGCCATAACTGGACTTTGAGTTTGTGAGTTTTGGGGAACAAATATATTCCATTGATTTTGATTCCTTAGAGCTATTAGAACCTTTAGAACAATAACAAGTTGGTTTGGTTTTGATATTTAAGGATTAATGGTAAGAGACTCCTTGACTACTTTTTGATTACCATCCATGTTCCTTCTTTTGTAGTTGATGCCATTAGAATGTATGCCTAGATAGAAATAGCCTCCTGATTGAGTGAATAACACTCTTCTTGGTCATAATTCACCATTGTAGCACCCAACTAGCTTAGTCCTTGATCAGGGCTTTGACCTTGTTGAGGCTCTTCTAGTTTTGTCATCATGGGTACCTCTATGTTCTAAGCCATAAGAGCTTGATTATACATATAAATGGTAGCCTGATTCCATTGATCATTGAGAGCTTGATTGAAAGTGTTTGGGATAATGGATTGCCTAAAAGATTGATTCCAAGACATGGTACCCTTAGGTGTTTGGGATAATGGATTGCCTAAAAGATATATTCCAAGATATGGTACCCTTAGCTTCTTGAGAAAAATTATTTTGGATGGGGACCAAAGTGTTATAAGTGATTACAACATTTGGATTATAGTTTCTCTATTTATTATAGTTAAGTGCCCTTGTCCTTAGCTTTGACCTTGGCCTTGGACTTGAAAATTTCCTATATAGGGTGGCCTTATTGATTGATATGATTGTTTCTAAGGTTTATTTGAGGCTTGATAAGTCTTATTGAAATCTTGATTCCTCTTAACATTCATTGGTTCATTTCCCAAAGATTGGAACATGATATTAAGCTCTTGAAAGTTCTTATATTCTTGGGAATCACTATATTGACTAGTGGAAGCCTTTTTCTTGTTTAGGTGAGGGTATAAAAATAATTTTAGGCACAAGGGGAATGAGATAAAGGGGAAGAATACAAATAGGGGGTAGTCTAATCTTAGGGAACAAAGGCATTGGTGGTCTAGGTGTATGCTTACCAGCCTACACTAGATAGATTTTTGCTATAATGGCCACCTCATATGCATTTGAGAATGTGTTTCCTCCCATGGATTAGATCATTATTGCAATGTCACTATTAAGGGATTTCAAATAGTATGGGAAGGAAAAGTTAGGGGTAGGCCTAATAGAGACAAGGATTATGTCCCAAGTCTTTTGAAACCTTGTGTTGAAGTCTTGCATGACTTCATGAGGGACTCTTTTAATTGTAATCAATTGCTCTGCAAGTGAAAAATGGTCACTTTATCTTCAAATATTGTACACAATGCATCTCCTAATTGGTCCTATGATGTAATAGAATTAGAAACAAGGCTTCTATACCAATATAGGGCTTTACCTTTGAAAGAGATGACTAATAACCTAATTTATACATTTTCCTCATTGATATCATGAATGTTGTAGAAGTTGGCTATATCCAAGAGGTGTTTAGAACGGGTTATACCTTGGTCTCTAGTAAAATAAGGGACATTTTTGAGAGCTGCTACTAGAATAAGATTATATTAAGGGAAGTCTAGAGGACTTTGCCAATTAAAAACATTAACGGGAAAAACTTTAGGGGTTGTCATGGCAATAAAAGGGTTCGACAAAGATATTCTTGAATGGGTGGGCTTTAAAATTGACTTAGGGGAAAGGTTGAATTTATATGGGTGTGTATTAACAAACCTTAACCTTTTAACTAAATTTAAAGGCAATTTAACAAATTCAATGGGAATACCTATAAAAGCTGCCCCTGTAGTCACCTTTGGCATGAGATGTAGTCACTGCTCTACTACTATAATATTAGATCTTTCTTTTGGAGTCGCTAGATGTTATTGCTTGGAAGCTATAACTACTGTAAATGTATCAAACTAGCATTAAACTTTGACCAATATTATTTATATTGTATGTCTCATCTAATGTACTAGAAACTATTGTGGTATCAATTTTCACCCTTAGAGAAGGTTCTTTAGGCTCTCTTTAATTGAGCCACAATATGGGAACAACCTGAGGCTATGGGTCACCTATGATGGGGTTGGACCTTTGAAGAAGGCTGACTTCCTCTTGATGGATCACCTATACTAATGTTTTCACTGAGAAAAGGGTTAGAAATGGGGAAATGGATTCTAATAAAGTTAACCAAGTGATGTACCAAATTAAGTGAGAACTCACATAAGCATGAAATATACATTGAAGAAGCATAAGACAATACTATCTCACACAATCTCAAAATCTAGCTAATTGGATAAGTATTTTATACATTAAGTTTAAGAAGCAATGAATGAAGCCAAGAGTAATTCTAAGAATCACACCAAGCTTACATTAATGGTAGAAAGAACATAAATGGAGACCTACAATCAAATAAAAAATACACTAAAATAGTCAAGAAATAAGGACAATGTCATGAAAGATTATCCTTCATAAACCCATCATGCACAAGCTTACTAAACATAGTTCCAAAAGTGAGATATAGGTAAAGAAAGTATTTATTAGCTTCAATAGGTATTTCATACAAATTTTGATAGGGTATAGCCTTATCAAGTAAGAGTCTATGCTCTTCCATAATTGAGATAAAAATTTCTTATCAAAAGTGAGAGAATCTTTTCTTCTAAAAATTGAGAAAGAGCCTTCAAAAATGGGAAGGAATGGGAGATATAGAGAAAGGGAGAAGAAAGAGGAGGAGCACACCATCTGAGATCATTAATTGAGATACCACCTTTTATGAATCCTACACTATATTTTGATTAAATTAGTTCTAGTTCTCTATTTACAATCAATCTTTCTTTTGTCTTAATGAATCATTTCATTAATTGAGCAACACACTAAATGACAAGAGTTATTTTGAAGGTGATGATTCATGATCCTGTTATGAAGAAAAAATATGTAGAGATTTATTAAAAATCTATTAAATTTTCTAGATACTTTCCCCACCTACCAAATATCTATTTTAGAACTTGATGCCATATCCACTTTCTTTCATTATGAGGATAAAATCTTCATACCCTAAATCTAGACAAAGCCTTGTCATGTCTACTTTGAGTAGATATTTGTTAGTGTTGAAAATGGAGTCCATTTCAACTCTAAGGTAAAAATAAAGTTACCAGGACATTTTTAACATGAAATATTTACCTTTTACAATGGTGGGATGAATTTTAACCACTTCCCCTATCTGTGGCATGTTTTTGGGAATTGGCTATGATTTAAAGGTGTTGAGAGAATTAGAGGATTATGTGGTTGAAACCTCCCTTATTTTGTGCCATTTTAGTGGGAATATGGATTATCACCAAGGTATGGATTTTTTTTCAAAGATTATAAATAGGGGTGAGGGGAAACACATTGTAATTATGTTTTGCATCTTAGTTTGAGATTTGCTTTCTCTCTATGGTCAGTGTGATCAATTTTGAGGTGTAGCTTTGCATATCAAGAATTCTAGTGTGAATTTAGGTTGGATATGTTAGGGTGTGGAGCTAAAAACTTCACCAAAGAGCATTCATTATCAGGTTCGAGTCTACACAGACACCAGCGTCGGTTAGGAGCGACCGACATCGGTCACAGGCAATTGTAGAGACGTCGACGTCGGTAGAAGGTCGGCCAACGATGGTCACAGACAAGCAGCAGGAACCGACGTCGGTTACCTACGTGTGCAAAAAGCGATTTATGTGGACAGAAGCGAGTGTTTGCATGATAAGTTTGAGTTGTGGACTCAAGCTCGTGTCTCTATTATTAGCATTACTATTTTTAGAGCCCTTGTTTAAGTGGTTTAACTGTTTGTTGGAAGTACATGCTCAAGTCTCCTAATTCTATATGAAGAATTAGATCTTCCTAGCTTATTGTATTGTAGAAGAATTGGTGTATGAAGAACAGTACAGAATTGAATCAATCCAGGCTTTTTGGAGTTGATTGTTCTTGAGAGAGATAGCTCTTGAGGAATAGAGATCTATACATCTAGGAGAGGTGTGGAAGAAAGAAGCTTTCTTCAATTGAATTCCTTTTGTAAAGAGTTTGTTAATACAAGTTTTCAGGGTGTTTTCTTGTATCTCTTGTTCTTGCTATTATCATTCTAATTACTTGTCAATCTGATTTAATTCCACGTTTATTACTGTCACAATTGTAATCTATTGTTGGTTTGATCCCCCAATAAGTGGTATCAGAGCCTTGGTTACAGGTTCAGAGCTTGATAATTGGTATCAAAGTTTAGGTTCACTAACAGGTGGTTTAGATCTGTGTAGTGTGCATTGATTACAAGTTCTCACAGGAGTTTCTGCAGGGATTTTTGTTTGAGTGGGAGAAGCAATGGCAGATGAAAGTAAATTGAGAATGGAAAAGTTTAATGGCAAAAATTACCAACACTGGAGAATGCAGATAGAGGACTATTTGTATTAGAAAGATCTCTACTTACCATTAGGAGGTATTGCAAAGAAGCCCAAAGACATGGAGGATGAAGAATGGGAAGTTCTTGATAGAAAGGCTCTAGGTTCTATAAGACTGAGTCTAGCATCCACTGTGATATCCAATTTATCACAGGCAAAGTCTACGGTAGAGTTGATGACTACGTTAGCAAATTTTTATGAAAAACCCTCAGCTTCCAATAAGGTATATCTTATGAAGCAGTTATTTAATTTGCATATGAATGAAGGTGGATCTGTTTCTACTCATCTGAATGATTTCAATGGTATTGTGAATCAATTAAGTTCAGTAAATATAGTGTTTGATGATGAGATAAAAGCTCTTTTGATATTATGTTCTTTGCCTGAAAGCTGACATGGCTTAATAATGGCAGTAAGTAATACTGCATCTGCATCAAATATTTTGAAAGTAGAGGATGTTGTTAGTGTTATCTTAAATGAGGAAATACGCAGGAAAAGCATAGAAGAGGCATCCAGGAATGCTTTAAGTTTTGAGAGCAGGGGAAGGCAGAAAGAGAAGAGCAAGAAAGGCAAAGCAAGATCCAAATCAAAGGGGAAAGGTAGATCTAAATCCAGAAACGGCAGAAGGCCACAATGCTAGAATTGTGGAAAGATGGGGCACATAAGCAGAGATTGTTGGTCAAAGCCTAAGGAGGACAACTAGCACGAAGGAAAGGAAGAAGCCAAGATTGCAGGTATTGCACAGGATGCTTTAATTTTCTCTTTGCATAATAATATAGAATCTTGGGTATTAGATTCTGGTGCATCTTTTCATGCTACTCCTAACAGGGAATATTTCAGTGACTATATCCATGGAGATTTTGGAATAGTGTATCTAGGGGATGATGAGCCCTGTAAAATAATTGGCAAAGGTAAAGTGCAGTTAAAGATGTAGAATAGCAACACATGGGTGTTGAGAGATGTGATGCATGTTCCTAGCTTGAAAAGAAATTTGATTTCTATAGGAAAGTTAGGGGATGAGGGTTGTACAGTAACTCTCACAGCAAAATCTTGGAAGGTGACCAAGGGTGCACTTGTTATGGCCAGAGGTAAGAGAGAAGGTACTCTCTATTTGTGTAATTGTGTTACTAACAAATCTCCTTCTATATTATCTACTTCAGATGTGGATGCTAAATTGTGGCACTCAAGGCTTGGCCACATGAGTGAGAAGGGGATGTCAATTCTTAAGTCTAAAGGTATGCTTTCAAATTTAAAAGGCATAGATCTAGAGTTTTGTGAGCACTGTGTATTTGGAAAATAGAAAAGGGTTAGTTTTCTCAAAACTGGGTCTACTAAGAAGAGGCACAAGTTAGAGCTTGTTCACACAGACGTGTGGGGACCAGCTCAGGTTGCTTCCATTGGAGGATCACAGTACTATGTATCTTTCATAGATGATGCCACAAGGAAGGTATGGATCTATTGTATTAGAAAGAAATTTGATGTATTTGATACTTTTAAAGTTTGGAAAGCTATGGTTGAGAATGAAACAGGTAAAAGATTAAAGTGCCTGAGATCAGACAATGGTGGTGAGTTTTGCAGTCATAAGTTCAGAGATTATTGTTACATGCATGGAATCCATAGGCAAAGGACGGTTCCAAGGACACCTCAATAGAATGGTATTGCTGAAAGGATGAATAGGACAATAATGGAGCGTATAAGATGTATGAGATTGCATGCCGATTTGCCCTTACAGTTTTGGGCACAAGCTGTTGACACTGCAGTATACCTGATTAACAGAGGACCCTCTATAGCTCTGGATGGTGGTATTCCAGAAGAGGCATGGACAGGTAAAAAGGTTGATCTCTCATATCTCAAAGTTTTTGGTTGTGAAGCTTTTGTGCATATAGATAAGGAAAATAGAAAGAATCTTGATGCTAAGCCTATGAGATGCACATTTATTGGCTATGGCTCAGATGATTTTGGTTACAGATTGTGGAATCTAGAAACTAACAAGGTAATCAAGAGCCGTGATGTTGTTTTCAACGAAAGAGTGATGTATTGTGATCAGCTAAGGAAGTTGAATCAATCTGAGCAGAGCAATGGTGAATTGGATGAGGTGAAAGTCCAAGATGAGCTCACGGAAAAAAGAAATAATCACTTATAGGAAAACACAGAGACCGACGTCGGCAGGTTAGGAACCGGTGTCGATAGGATAGAAACTGGCGTCGGCCATATAGAGACCGATGTCAGCCGTATAGGTACTGAGGTCGGTCAGGAAGAACCGACGTCGGCCAGTAATAGGTCTGCAGGTGATCGAGGTCGGTCACTGTCAGAGAATTTGGGTGGACAGCGTGTTGTGGATGAGTCTCAGACACCCATCAGGAGGTCAGAAAGGGTGAGTAAGCCTCCAATTAGATATTCTCCTTCTTTATTTTATTTATTGCTAACTGATGGTGGAGAACCAGAAAGTTTTGAAGAAGCAATATAGGTGGAGTCCAAGAGTGAGTGGGAGCGTGGCATGGTTGAGGAGTTGGAGTCCTTAATAGAAAACCAAACATGGGATTTGGTTGAATTGCCAGCTGGTAAGAGAACACTTAAGAACAGATGGACCTACAGGTTGAAGGAAGGTGAGAATGGACAGATGAGATACAAGGCTAGATTAGTGGTAAAAGGATTTGCACAAAAGCCAGGTATTGACTTTGGTGAGATTTTTTCTCCTGTTGTTAAAATGACTTCAATAAGGGTTATATTGTCTTTGGTTGCTTTTGAGGATTTGTATCTTGAGCAGCTAGATGTTAAGACAACGTTTCTTCATGGAGATTTGGATGGGGAAATATATATGGAACAGCCAGAAGGATTTGAGGTCAAGGGTAAGGAGAAGTTTGTGTGCAGGTTGAAGAAAAGCTTGTATGGCCTCAAGCAAGCTCCTAGGCAATGGTACTTAAAATTTGATAGGTTTATGACTGAGCATGGCTACAGTAGGTGTCAATCAGACCATTGTGTGTATTTCAAGAGATTTGATAATGGTAGATATATTATTGTATTGTTGTATGTAGATGACATGCTGGTTGCAGGGTCTCACATGCAGGATATCTCAGAGCTTAAGGTGAAATTAGCTCAAACGTTTGCTATGAAGGATTTGGGAGCAGCAAAGAAAATCCTTGGCATGAGCATTAAGAGAGAGGAAAAATCATAGGTTGATATTGTCTCAAGAAGATTATGTGGACAAGGTGTTGAAACGGTTCAATATGCAGGATGCTAAACCGGTAAACACACCTTTGGCTGGACATTTTAAGTTGAGTAAAGAACAATGTCCTAATTCATATGATGAGGTAGAGTACATGAGTAAGGTTCCATATTCTTCCACAGTAGGGAGTTTGATGTATGCAATGGTGTGTACTAGACTGGATATTGCCCAAGCAGTGGGAGTTGTAAGTAAGTATATGGCCAATCCAGGTAAGGAACATTGGAAAGCAGTTCAGTAGATCCTTAGATATCTGAGAGAAACCAACAGTAAGCACTTGTGCTATGGAGGTTCAGATACTTCTCTACATGGCTATGTAGATTCATATATGGCAGGTGATTTGGATGACAAGAGGAACACTACAGGTTATGTTTTTACTGTAGGTGGAACGGTGGTTAGCTGGATATCTAAGTTGCAGAAGGTTGTTGCCTTGTCAACTACAGAAGTAGAGTATATTGCAGCCACAGAAGCTAGCAAGGAAATGATATGGATGACACGGTTCATGGATGAGCTTGGTAGGGAGCATGAGAGTTGCAGATTGTATAGTGACAGTCAGAGTGCAATCCATTTGGCTAAGAATTCAGCCTTTCATTCAAGAACAAAGCACATACAGCTAAGGTATCACTTCATACGACAGGTATTGGAAGATGGTGAGTTGAAGCTGGAGAAGATCCATATAGATTTGAATCCTACTGATATGTTAACCAAGCCGGTTACAAAGGAGAAGTTGAATCTTCATTCAACTTCTATTGGTCTTCATGATTGAGTTGAAGATGGTGGAGCTAGAAGATGTTGCTGTACAGGTACTGGTGCAGCTGTTTATCTCCAAGTGGGAGATTGTTAGGGTGTGGAGCTAAAAACTTCACCAAGGAGCATTCATTATCAGGTTCGGGTCTACACAGACACCGGCGTCGGTCAGGAGCGACCGACGTCGGTCACAGGCAGTTGTAGAGATGCCAACGTTGGTAGAAGGTCGGCTGATGGTGGTCATAGACAAGTAGCAGGAACCGACGTCGGTTACCTGCGTGTCCAAAAAGCTATTTCCGTGGACAGAAGTGAGTGTTTGCATGATAAGTTTGAGTTGTGGACTCAAGCTCGCGTCTCTATTATTAGCATTACTATTTTTAGAGCTCTTGTTTAAGTGGTTTAACTATTTGTTGGAAGTACATGCTCAAGTCTCCTAATTCTATATGAAGAATTAGATCTTCCTAGCTTATTATATTGTAGAAGAATTGGTGTATGAAGAACAGTACAGAATTGAATCAATCCAAGCTTCTTGGAGTTGATTATTCTTGAGAGAGATAGCTCTTGAGGAATAAAGATCTATTGAGAGATCTATACATCTAGGAGAGGTGTGGAAGAAAGAAGCTTTCTTCAATTGTATTCCTTTTGTAAAGAGTTTGTTAATACAAGTTTTCAGGGTGTTTTCTTGTATCTCTTGTTCTTGCTATTATCATTCTAATTACTTGTCAATCTGATTTAATTCCACGTTTATTGCTGTCACAATTGTAATCTATTGTTGGTTTGATCCCCCAATAGGATAAAGTTCTCTATAAGAGGTTATTGTTGAGATTTATCTTGTACTTTTGTTTATAATATACTTGAGAGCTTCTCGGTGGACATAGCCCATATTGGGTGAACCACGTTATATCAGTGTTATGTGTTTATTTGCTTAGATCTAAATTTTATTTCATATGTCTCTGATACTATGATTCTAAGGAATGAATTTGTGTTATATTTTATTGCTAAATTAATTACTTATTCCTAAAAATTGGTATCAGAGCTAGATTTAGTGGTTTTGCTAAAGTGGTGAATCATAGGGAAAGATATTGGATTGAGTGGGAGCTATGGCAGATAATGGTAGATCTAGAGTTAAAAAATTCAATGGGTAGAATTTAGGATTATGAAATATGTAGATGGAGGATTAATTTTTTTAGAAGGATCTTCATCTCCTTTTGATTGGGAAAATAGGCCAACCTTCAGGTATGAATCAAGGAGATTGGAATTTATTTGATAGGAAAGCACTGGGATTCATAGGGTTATGCCTTGCATCTTTGGTTGACTTCAATACTTTAGAGGAGATGACCACATTTCATCTAATGAATAATTAGGGGAGTTATATGAAAAAACCTTTGCCTTTAATAAAATATTTTTGATGAAAAGGTTATTTAATAAGAAAATGTCTAAAAATGGTTATGTAGCTGATCATTTGAATGATTTTAATATGGTTATGAGTATGCTAACTTATGTTGGTATTAAATTTGAAGATGAGTTTAAGGCTTTATTGATTTTGTGCTCCTTACCTGATAGTTGTGATAGACTAGTTATGGATGTGAGTAATGTCGTCCCTACTAAGGGAAGTTTAAAGTTTGAGGATGTTATAAGTGTGATTCTTAGCGAGGAAATGCGAAGGAAGAGAACTAGGGAATCATCTTAAAGGAATTATTTGATGGTAGATATTAGAGGGAGTAAAAAGGATATACGTAAATGAAACCATGGAAAGTAAAAGGGTTAAGGAAGATCTAAATCTAGAGCCAAGATGGTGTGCTAGAAATGTGGGGAAAGTGGACACACAAAGAAGGAATGTTGGAAACTTTAGGACAAGAAAACAAAATATGAGGATACTAAGGAGGTAAGTATGACAAGTAATGTTAGTCAAGATTCTTTAATTATTTCCTTGGATAATGTTAGTGAATCTTGTGTATTAGATTCAGGGACTTCTTTTCATGCCACCCCACGTAGGCATCATTTTATTGATTGTGTTCAAGGAGATTTTGGATCTTGGTGATGATGAACCATATAGTATAGGAGGGAAAGGTTGTGTTCAGGTCAATATGTAGAATGGGAACACATGACTACTAAAGGATGCTAGAAATGTTCCATAATTAAGGTAGAATTTAAATCAGTGGGGCAGTTGGATAGTGAGGGCTGTTTGGTGATGTTTTCAATAGACTATTGGAAAGTTACAAAGGGTGCTCTTGTGGTTATGAGAGGTAATAAAATTATCACTTTGCATTTAAATAGTATTTTTTATCACTATAATTTAGTTTTTGTTGATGGAGATGCAACTTTGTGTCACTACAGGCTTGATCATATGAGTTAGAAGGGCATGGAGATCTTGAAAGACAAGTTGCCAAGATTGAAACAAGTTGGTTTGGACTTATATGATGATTGTGTGCATGAGAAGTAGAAACATGTTATGTTTTTGAGGGTTGGACCTATGAAGAAGGAGAATAAGTTGGAGTTGGTTCATTCAAATTTATGAGGACCAGCTTAGGTATATTCTATTAGTGGTTCAAATTATTATGTTATATTTATTGATGATAAAACTAGGAAAGTTTGGGTTTATTTTATTAAGAATAAATTTGAAGTGTTTGAAACATTCAAAAGATGTAAATATTTAGTTGAGAATGAAAAAGGTCTCAAGTTGAAATGTCTCAGGTTAGATAATGGAGGTGAGTATTGTAGCAAAGCATTTGATGATTATTGTTCATAGAACGGAATTCATAGGCAAAGGATGATCCTAGGGACACCATAGGAGAATGGAGTGTTAGAGAGGATGAACATGACCATCATGGAGAATGATAGGAGAATGAAGTTACATGTAGGGTTTCCCCTAATATTTTGGGTAGAAGTAGTTAGAAGAGTGGTATATCTAATTACCAAAGGACTTTCAATGCCTTTAGATAGAGGCATACTTGAGGAAGCTTGGTCTGGTAAGAATGTTAATTATTATATTCTTAGGTTATTTAGATGTGGGTCATTATTTCATGTTCCCAAGAAAGATAGGACCAAGTTAGAAGCTAAGTCTGAGAGATGCACCTTTATTGGTTATGGTGAAGATGACTTTGGTTTCCAAGTTTGAAGTCTTAGAGACAAGAAAATATTTTGGTCTAGGGATGTTGTCTTTAAATAAAAATTCATGTATAAGGATCAATTGCAGAAACAAGAACAAAAAGAGTTCATAGTTTTGGATGATATTACAAATGGTAAGGTGTCTAAGGAGATAGTTCAAGAACCTCCTACATAAGAACCCCAAAATCTTGTAGTAAGAAGGTCTTCTAGGGTAAGAAAAAATCCTAAGCATTTTTCCCTATCTTTGAGTTATTTTTTACTTACAAACAATGGATAAATAGAATGTTTTGAGGAAGCAATGTAGGGAAATGATAGGGAGAAGTGGGAGCAAGCCATGGAAGGGGAACATAGTTCTCTCATTTAGAACTAGACGTGGGATTTGGTGAAGCTACCCAAGGGTAAGAGAGCATTACATAACAAGTGGGTATAGAAAATCAAAGAAGAAGATGGAGGAAGGAAAAGGTACAAGGCTTGGTTGGTGGTCAAAGGGTATACACAAAAGAAAGGTATTGATTTTGATGAGATTTTTTCTCCTATTGTTAAGATGACTTCTATTAGAACTATGCTTGGTATAGTTGCAGTAGATGATTTTCCCTTAGAATAATTAGATGTGAAGACTATGTTCCTTCATGATGATTTGTAAGAGGAATTATATATGGAGTAGCCATAGGGTTATGAGGTTGAAAGAAAGGAGAAATTTGTATGCAGACTAAAGAAGAGATTGTATGGCCTAAAACAAGATCCATGACAATGGTATAAGAAGTTTGATAGTTTTATGTTGGAACATGGTTACTTCTGGTGTCATTCTGACCATTGCATTTATGTTAAGAGATTTAAGGATGGTAATTATATTATCCTATAATTGTATGTAGATGACATGTTGGTTATAGGAAAGACCATGCAATAGATTCAAGTACTCAAAAAGCAGCTTCGTGATTCTTTTTCTATGAAGGATTTAGGTATAGTGAAGTAAATATTTGGTATGAGGATAAATTGAGACATGAAGGAGAAAAATATGATCTTATCTTAGGAAGAGTACGTGAAGAAAGTTTTGGAGAGGTTTAGCATGTAGGATGCTAAGCCGGTTGGGACTCCTTTGGCAGGCCATTTTAGATTATCAAAGGAGTAGTGTCTTAAGATAGAAGAAGAAAAGATAAAGATGTCCAAGGTACCTTACTCATCGATAGTTGGTAACCTAATGTATGATATGGTTTATACTAGGCTAGATATTTCCCATGTAATGGGAGTAGTAAGAAGGTACATGAGTAATCTAGGTTATGAGCACTGGCAAGTAGTGAAATGGATTCTTCAATATTTGAGAGGAACCATGGGTACAACATTGTGTTTTGGTGGATCAAACACCACTTTTCATGGTTATGAGGACTCAAATATGGATAGGGATGTTGATAACATGATGAGTACAAAAAGTTATGTATTTACTATCAGGGATACAGTGATTAGTTGTATTTCCCAAATACAAAAAGTTATGGCTTTATCAACCACAAAATTTGAGTATGCTTTTTCTATAGAGGCTAACAAGGAGATGATTTCGTTACAATAGTTTCTTAATGAGTTGGGGCATAATAAAGAAGTTAGGGGATTACATAGTGATAGTTAGAGTGCTATAAATTTAGCCAAGAACTCTGCTTTCCACTCAAGGATGAAGCACATATAATTGTGGTATAATTTCATCAGGACAACTTTGGAGGAAAACATGGTGAAGCTAGAGAAGATAAATACAAGCCAAAATCCTATGGATATGATGACCAAGTAGTCACATTGGAACAGTTGAGGTTATGTTTAGCTTTGGTTGGTCTTAGTAAAGATCATGGAGGAATTTTAAAATTTTGTTCAAGAGGAAATGAACTCCAAGTGGGAGATTGTTGAATATGGAGTCCATTTCAACCCTAAGGTAAAAATAAAATTACCAGGACATTTTTAACATGAAATATTTACCTTTTACAATGGTGGGACAAATTTTAACCACTTCCCCTATTTGTGGCACATTTTTAAGAAGGGGTATGATTTAAAGGTGTTGAGAGAATTGGGAGATTATGTGGTTGAAACCTCCCTTATTTTGTGCCATTTTAGTGGAAATATGGATTATCACCAAAGTATGGCATTTTTTTTCAAAGAGTATAAATAGGGATGAGGGGAAACACATTGTAATTGTGTTTTGCATCTTAGTTTTAGCTTTGATTTCTCTCTACAGTTAGCATGATTGGTTTTGAGGTGTAGTTTTGCATCTCAAGAATTCTAGTGTGAATTCAGGCTGGAGAAGGTTATCTCTATAAGAGGTTATTATTGGGAGTTGTCTTGTACTCTTGTTTATAATATTATTTAGAACTTCTTAGTAGATGTAGCCCATATTGGGTGAACCACGTTATATCAGTGTTATGTGTTTATTTGCATAGATCTGAATTTTCTTTCATATGTCTCTGCTATTATGATTTCGAGGAATGAATTCTATGTTATATTTTATTGCATAATTAATCACTTATTCCTAATAGTCAAAGATACAAATGTGTTGAAGGATGATACAATCCACCATATCTTATTTATGTTTACATTTTCCCCACTTGAATATAGGTCTTACTCTAAATTGAAAACTAACCTAATTATTGGCTTTCATATAGCTATTATATATCAATAAAAATCCTATAGGCTGCATAGCCTCGTTCTTGATCTCCATTAGGTCTAAAAAGACCCATTCTACCTTTAAAACTTGAATGAACTAAGAACTCATTATATGCATAGACATGTTTTAAATAAAAAGTGAACACAGTTAGGGAATAATACTGCAACCCCAAAAGATGGACCCTACATGTTCCAAATATTTGAACCAGAGGTTCATATTGAGCTTTAATGGTGATGGAACTTCAATATTGATAACTGTGACTAAATGAATATGTCTTCTTGTGATTTTTGACTGAGTTTTAATGGTGACATATCTCTTTGAAGCATTTGATTTTATTTGAAATGAGTTGAATTTGACATCTATTATAGTCCCTTAGATTTTGACTTTTAATATTGATCATTGATCAACTTGGTTATGCACCATTATATATTTTTTTATCTATTTACACGTGCATCATTGATATTTATCTATAAGAATGAATGTGAGCCATAGATCTTATGCAAGTATAATGTGGTTGAGATACTTGTCACTTGCATATTTTCTCTTAAGATCCATTGATGTTTTGACCTATTGCTCATCATTGATATGATTTGTACTAGTGAATACTATTATTGATATACCTAGACCCTTTAGATTTATGAGTCGATGCATATCATTAGATATATATTCAAGTACTTGATATCTTGACACTTTTCATGGACACATTTATGCTAAATTTTACCATTGATCTTGGGTGCACATTTAAACACATTCTATTAGATCTTTGGGACCCACTGAGGCTATCCTCACCCTGTTGCTATTGGATCTTTGATATGATTTAATGTCAAACATTGATCTTAGAGAATTTTAATTCAAATAGATATTTTATGAAGCTCAAATTTGACATCTATGAAAATGTCTAAATTTTTAAATCTAAGTGGTTAATTGATATAGATTTAATCTTGACATCCTTGTGCACATTTCATTCTTAAATTCTAATTTTGAAGCTTTATATCTTGAGATAGTAAGCTCATCAAGATACCAAATTTACAGAGGATGATATTGACATGAAAAAATTCATGTCCATGCAATCTTTTATCTTGAAAGGCACCTTAGGTGCATTTATTAAATGTGCAATCAGATTGACCTATTTTTTTGTATGATGTGATTATGATAGTCTAGTTCTTTTGGACTTGAGAAATAAACTATTGTCTCTTTAGAAGGCTTCACTAAAATTTTGAGGCTTGTACAAACTTGCATCATCCCTTGAATGATTTAAACACCATGAGAACCTAATGGTATTTACACTTTGTAATAATAGACCTATTTCCAAACCTACTTCCCAAGGATCAACAAATTACACTTTAAGATTGCTTAAAGTGTTTCAAAATATTTTAAAGTAATATGAGATCTTCAAACCACTCATTCAATCCAGAACTCTATTCAAATCATCACTCCATACCAAGACCTCTAGAAACTAATCCATCTAGGAAAATTTCCATATGTAGGCTAAAATTGGTCAACAGTAACAAACCAAAATTTAAACAAAAATGGAAAAGTAAAGTAAGACAACATTGGTGAGTGAAAAGTACCAATCCAAACTTAATCATGAATATAAAAAGTGCATGAATTAAAAACAACATTGGTGAGTAAGAAGTAACTATCCAAACTCACTCAATAATGGAAAAAGTATAGAAATATAGAAATGGATACAGTTGTCCACAAAAAGGAAGAAAAAAAATTAAATGAAACCAAAGAGATTCTAGAAATGTAAATCAAATGGTATAAAGATAATAATCCATAGTCACTCAAGCATACTATTTTGTGTTAAATATAGATAAAACTAAAACAAATTTGTGCCAACATGTTGCAATATGTGAATAAGAGGAGTTATAAAAATAAGGAAAGAAATTTAGAATCAAACTTGACTATCAAGGGGGGAGTGAAATGGGTGGTGGTGGAAATGTAGGAAAAATCAAGGTAGAGAAACTCGTTATCGAAATCAAGACACTAAAATTAATTTTGTCAAAAAAAGAGGACTTTCAACATTAAGAACTATGAAGAACTTATCCTAACCACACAAATCTTGGGTTATAGAATGAGGTATGAATATCATCCCATGAAGGTTATATGCATGAAAATTAAAATAGACCTACCTTCCCATAACATGTTCTTCATTCCTCAAGACCACTTACAGAGTAGTCAGTCTATTATGAAGATTGGGTATTTTTGAAATAAAGTACGCATAACTATAGATAATTTTTAATTCTCTTATTCCAATATATTATCCTACCACACCCCATGGACCTTAGCTCTAGTATGAGGCCAACTATGGAGTTTTAGCTTCGATTGGGAATAGGAGTTGTGCTATGGATCACATCTTTTAGTGTGATGTTGAATTTTTGATTTTATATTAATTGATTTAACTTTTAAAATTTTGATGTTTTTTTCTATTCCTCTTCCATATGGATTCAAAGAACCAAATATAGGTGCTAAAATGACTATTATTTGAAAAATTTGAACTTGGTTACTAAGAAAGAGGAATTAGAGAGCATGGTATCTAAGATTCTTGTTTATTCATGTTAAATAAAAGTGTTATCTTGACTTAGACCTTGTTTTATCCAAAGTGGAATGAAAATAAGGGAGATTAAGGTGAATGAACATAAAATGATTAGAGTTACCTAAAATCACAAAAAAAGTGACTATGTGAAAGGGATACAATGACATGAAAGTATGATTCCTTATCATAAGAATGTATGTAAATGGAGGGAAAGATGATAATATAATTTGTGAAAGTTTTATCCATAAAATAAATAAAAATCAAGGTTGATAATATGGAATCACAAACTTTTAACCATTTCTTAACATTCTAAAAATAATGCTCAATTTTGCAGAAAGGTTTGAAATAATAAATATATTTTATGAGGAGAGCTTGGTCCTATCCATGGTATTACACTACAAATCATAAAATGTAAACCCAAGTATGTGTAAAATGTGAAAATGGTATTTGTGAAGAATGTTTGGTCCTATCCACGGTCTTACATTGTAAATCATAAAAGATAGAAGAAAATGAAAAGGGTTTGTAAAGTAAGAAACTTATGATCAAAGAGAAAAAACATGAAAAATGAAAGTATGAAATAAAAAGGTATTCATGAGGAAAATTGGGTCCTATCCATAGTATTACAATGAAAATCATGAGATAATGAAAATAGAATAAATAAAAACCAAATGACCAAACAAGGAGACTAAGGTTTGTGTATAGAGTAGATTGTTGGAAAGGTGAGATTGTTGGAGAAGTCTTGCAAGAAGTGTTAGGAGGGTAGTATGTAGAATTATGAAAATAAAGGAGATATTTAAGCAAAATATTTTTGCATAAATTATGTTCTTTAAAAACATGGCCTTCATTAATATGTAGATGATAAGTACTAGGAGTAAGAATGTATTTTACTAAGGGACCCACCATTTTTGGGAATATTTTCCTTCTTTGTCATGTGTATAATCTTATTTGAGAACCAAGTCACCAACATTAAATGTGTAGACTTTGAACTTTTTATTATTTTATTAGCAATACAAACCTTGTATTGGTGTTTATGTTTCAAAGTGGACAAGTGGTGTTCATAAAGAAATTCTAAATCATGAACATGAGCTTCATGCAATTCTTCATTAAGAATTCCATGAAGATATATACATAAAGATGGGATTTCAACCTCTAATGGTAATACTGATTCAGAACCATATACAAATGAGAATGGTGTTGCCCCATTGGTAGTGTATATACTAATATAATAAGCCAAAATTATAAGATATAGATGAAGGTGCCAATCATTATGAGTTTCTTGAATAATTTTTTGTAATATTTTATTTAGAATTTTTAATTAGTCTTTACTTAGCCATTACATTGAGGATGGTAAGGTTTAGAAAATTTGTGAGAGATTTTAAATTTAGCACATAATTATTTCATATATTTATTTTAAAAATTACCACCATTATTAGAGATGATGGTATGAGGAACTCAAAAATGATAAATGATTTGGTTAAGGATAAATTTTTGAATAGTGGTTCCTATGAAATTAATAAGAGGCATGGATTCTACCCATTTGATAAAATATTTAGTAGCAGTAATGATAAAGACATGGCCATCTTATGATTGAGGTATTTTACTAATGAGGTCTAATCCCCACATATAGAAAGGCCAAGGATGTTAGAGTTCAAAATAAACTCATAATCAACATGATCTCTCTTGCAAACCATTTCCACAACTTCTATAACACAAACATTATATATAGAGAATAAAATATGCACAAAAAATTCTTTGTAACATATTCACAATTATCCATGTGGGTCTCCACAAAAACCAATTCAAAATTAAATAGGATTTCTTATTAAATAGGTAAGGTATGTTGTTTCATGAAACAACATATTGTTACATGAACAACTTATAAAATAGGAGTTTTTATTATTATTGTGCACTCAAAAAATACGTGCACAAAATATAATAACATCTCCAATAATTGAAAAAATTCCAAAACAATGCTTACATGCTTTAATTCAACACCCTCCCTTAAGCATAGAATAGGGAGTGAAAAATGAGAGAGCAAACAGACTAAATGGGTCTCAAAAACTAGGCCTAATTAGGTACCCATATACAAAATCAAAATGAAATACAAAGTGTCCCTATGGTAATCAATCCATCATAACAAATTACATGGATGATGAATCACTATAACTACCAAGTCAAATAGGAATTAGTACTTTGTACGAGGTTAACTCTATAAAAAACACTGATGTCTAAACATTGAGAAAAAAGTCACCCAAGATGAAATGTATCACCGTAAGGAAATAAAAAACTAGTAACAATAACTAAAGTTAAGAGAGCAAAAAACATATGCTGCAAGGTGTCCCAAGAAAGCAAATGTCTCAATACTCAAACATAATGTTGAAGAGGCACACTAGATGGAATGAAATCCATCAAATATAAGTGCACTTAATGGACTCAAAAGTCTCAATAGAACTCAAATCTACATGAGTGGTCTAGATCCACTACTCGATCACAAGAAACAACTAACACTAGAATGCACCAAAATAGCTCTTATAAAAATAGACTATAAGAGGTGTCAATAGTTAAAAATAATTCAACAACTAAATTTGATCCATTGATAGAAGATGTGGTGCACCAAGGGTTAATAAGGAATATGATAATTGAAGAAGCAAGATTTGCACCATACCCCCCATACTATTGAATGGGTTGAGTGATGTAAAAAAGGTTTGTATGAGTGGACTTAGTCTACTACTCAAACATTGATATGTTAACACTATATTCACTAGAATAGCTACTCTTCATAAGGAGATCAAACTCCACAAAAAAATTTGAAGGAGACTATCAACTGTCAAAAAAAAATTCAAAGATACATAACAAATATCTCTTAAGAAAATGGCCCTAGTGGTGATGAGATAGTCAACAAATAAAGAGTAATTCCTCAAAATGGAGCATACAAACATGAAGAAAAAGAATCCATAAATAAATATCCCATATAACAAAAAACACCAAATGATGCATAAAAACTAGAATGCAATCAATCTATAAAAGACACCATAAAAAATAAGAGAGTTTCTCCTAAAATAAGGGATAAATATGCAATAAAAAACCATACTTAAGAATGTAGGACATTGGGCTTGCCTAAAAATATGTCTATGAATACAAAAGTGGCACAAAAATATAATGCACAATAAAAATGGGATGTCAGACTCTATCGATAATACATCAATAAGTGAAAAGTGTGATGACAAGGACAATAATGTGGGCCAAGAGGGTATAAGTGAAATAATAATGACCTCCTAAGAATAAAGGTAAGGAGGAGCTAGAATAAGTTTATTTTATCTGTGAAGGGATCTGACCACCTACTAAATCAGACCTCACCTTTCATCTTCAACAAATGAGGATGAAAGAATGGTATCCCCCCAAAAAAATTAGCCTTAATAATTAAAATGGCCTTCAAATTACAATAATACCATCTTAAAAAAATTCCTTGATACAATAATTGAGAATAACCAAAAGATTACAAAGAGGCCCCTCCATCAATAATATTTATTCCACTAAGGAATAAAAGACACCACCTAAATAAAATTGACCCCTACTTCTATAAAAATTTACCACTTAAAATAGTGTCCTCACCTTAAAAAAAAGAGGCTAACACTTAAAAAAAATCTCCACAAAAAGCATCTGCCCAATTTAAAAAAATGTCTCCACCTTTAAATCACCCCTCAAAATAATTATGTTCCCCATGTTTAAATGTTTCGTACTTAAGCTTACATCCCTCACTTTAGAAAAATTATCTCCCTAATAAAATTAAAGATCTATGAGGGGCTTCTTAAAAAAAAAAACCTTTCTGGCTAGAAATGCCCCATTGCCTACAAAAATGTCATGTGCCTAGGTATTTGAAAAGCATGTCTTGGATCTTAGAAGACCATTTGGAAAGGTGGAATGTTTGACCATTGGTAGGAGCTCACCCCATTTGGGGTGTTAAGAGGGGTTCAATCCTCAGATCTCATGTCAATGGAAAGTGCTTCAAAAAAAAACAAATATGTCAACCTGGTTGACTATACACTCCAAACTACTTTCTATTGTTGTTAATTTGAGGGATGCAATTTAGTCACTATTTTTAAATACTTTTTAAGTTCAATGACATTTTATTTATGTGAACCACTGCTGAGTTGAGCAGAGAGGGTTGTGGATATCAAGAGATCATAGGGGTCTAGGTGAGTAGTTACCTCAAAGAATTAAGGGTTGAAGCTACCAAAAAACACTCCACATTCCTTATTTGGGAGTTAGTTGTTACTTAGGTAGAAATTAAGGTCATAGTTATCTAATATTGTGCCAAAATTATCTTGAATCTACAAAAAAAAATTAGTATGGAGACCAAACCAACAGAGTATTTTTGGCTTACATGTCTAGATCTAAAGGATAAAGATAGTCTTATGAAGTATGTGGAGCTTGAATATTAAAGTAGAGTGTTCATGAGAAGTGAACAATGAACACATATATAGTACAAGCAAGAAGTAATTCCTACATGTAGCAATGGAGGAACAAACATAGTGGTGATAGATTTGAATAACGCTTTCAAAAAACATCAAGTATTACCATGTCCTATGCATAATACTCCAAAAAAATGAACTGGCCATAAGAGAAAGCTGTGAAAGGTATTAGAGAGAGAACCCATCGATGGTGGATTCAGGTGGGTTTCTCAACATGGACATTCACAAGTACATACTCACCAAAAATTACTCTTTGCATTAAGAATTATATCTTGGTAAAAGCTGCTCCAAAATAAATCAATTTTATACAATAGGGATCTCTTCAACATTGAACATAAACTTCAAATGTGATTCATATGGTCTAGGTCATGGAGAGATAATGTAGATTTGATGCCAAATCATATAATAAATGGTGGAAGTGTTATGTAAGGAAATAATTCCACCAAGATAATAATTTCCCCATAAATAAATGGTATGGATTATGCAAAGACATAAAATTATAACAGTTTGTATGGCAAGAAAATTCTAAACAAAACTTTCACATAGAGAGACAAATCACTAAGTAATAGGTACAAGAGATTAATCTAATACCATGTCAAAGTTAAAAATGAACTCATAATTAATAGGATCTCTCCTTCACACCATTACCACAACTTCTATAACATAGACATTGTACACAAAGAACAAAATATGCACACAAGAGTCTCTGTAACATATTTACAATTATCTATGTGGGTCTCCACAACAACCAAGTCAAAATTAAATGGGAGTGCCTATTGTTGACCATTTTTGGTGTAACAGGCCAACAATCAGTCCCCTTCTACCTCTGCTATTTTAGGCCATTTCATTTTTTGATTTTACACAAGTCTTGGAAATCTACGGACACTGCAGGTCTAAATCTATGGACTCTACAGGTCTAAATCTATGGACTTTGTAGGTCTAAATCTACGGACTCAGTAGGTTTTGTTTTTCTAGGGGCTCTGCAGGTGTAATCTTTTGATAGATGAAGAACCAGTTGAGAGAGTGCAAGGTTTTGTAAAGCTTCTTTGGACTCTAGTCTAAATAAATTCATAAGGAGGGCTAAAATGGTTCAGAAGACACTTTTCTTTAAGGTTGGAAGAGTGATTCAATGACATATTCTTTCTAAGAGTTATCACCTTTGAACTGTTGAACTAGTTCAATGCTTTTAGTTCATCAGTGGGTTCAACACTTGGTTTAAATGCCTTGGTTCATCAGCTTAGTTCAATGCTTCGGCTAGTTCAATGCCTTTAGTTCATCACTTGGTTCAATCAATGGGTTCATCGCTTGGTTTAATCAGCCTTGGTTCAATTGGTGGATTCATCACTTGGTTCAAACAAAAATTTCAGCACAAGGTTCATCAGCAAGTTCATTGGCGCACAATGTTTAACCATTGAACCAATTCAATGGAATGGTTCAATGCATTCGTTTAATGCATCAATTAAATCATTTGGTTCAAGTGCGAATGGTTCAAAGGGGTTGATTTAATAAAGGGCTCAGTGTGCAGCTTTGAACCATTGAACCGATTCAATGGATTGGTTCAATGAGTGGTTCAAAGGAGCATTTCAAAGGCTTAGTTCAATGGGCTCAGTGCATAGTGTTGAACCATTTTGGTTCAATGGGTTAGTTCAATGGTTTGGTTCAAGGGGGTGTCCCAAAGCTGAAGGATAGGTGCCCTTGCAGAGGGCAGTCTCGAGTTCAGGAGCCCTTACAGAGGGAAAAAAAAATTTCAAAGGCAGCTGAAGGGGTAAATTGTCAAAATTTCACTTAAGTCAAAATTCCTTTAGACTTTTTGTTTGAAGGAATTCCTTCAAACAAAAGTTTGAAGAAATTCACTGAAAGGCTGCAGTAAAAGGGCCCGAAGTAAGAATCCAACCCGAAGGGTATGTGCCCTTGTAGAGGGCTCTCATCGAGGAGAATGGACTATTCTCAAGAAGCTGAAGGGTCTTTTCCCCTCCAGGAAGGATCAATAAAGGAAGTCAAAGCGGCCAATTCCCATGGAATTTTTATTCACAAAAAAAGGCCCGAAGCAAAAAATCCCGTAGAAAAGCCTACCAAAGACTTGACAGTTTTTGCCAAGGATGGTGACATCCTGAAAGCTATCAATTTTAAGGAGATGGACTAGCCATTGGGTATCAAATTTTAGGATGATGACTGCACGAATGTCAAATTTAAGGTAGTGAAATAGCCATTGGTTTTTAAATATTTGTGCACCAACCATGGAATTAGCCTAAGGAATGTAGTGACCCACTAGAAGATCACCCTCGAGGGCTGAAGGAGTAGAAGAAGACAAAGTAGGAAAAGGACAAAGAGCCCAGAGAATAGGCAAATAGCCCAAGTGGTGAAGGGAGGCATTGATTCAATAAGTTACTCTAGCAGGTGATACAGTGCCCATGAATTGATTACTAGGAGGTGTTAACAGCTAACAATGCAACCCTTTCTCTTCATTTCACATTAATGAGTAGACAAACTACGTAATCACCTAGAAGAAGTGGTCTTGCAAGTAGACAAATAGTGCAGCTCATTGATGTTTAAGCGGCTTGCTCTTCCCAATGACAGGGGCACAAATGGGTCATTTGTAAAAAGGGGCACCAAAAGGCCTCCTTCCTTCCTCTATATATTGGAGACTTGTCATTTGAAAAGGGATCTTCCACATTTGTAAGGCGAAGCCCTAGCAAATTTTCACCTAAAATCAATAAACACATTTTTAGCTCTATTCTAGTTAGATACCTCTGTGTATGTCTGAGTGTCAGTTTGTGTTTAGTCATTACTTCTTGATGCTTCCACAGGTTCAACGCCAACATACCTAGTGTCTATAAGGTGCCATTTTACAGGTGACAAGGAGAGTTGTGTTTAGAAGTGCAAAGACAGAAGAAATTACTATATAGTGTGCCTTTTTATAGCACCTTTGGTGAGTCTCTATTTTCTATGTGTTCCATTAAAGCCTCCCTGTTAAGCTTCCTGCAGCCTAGCCCCTTTTGCTAATTTGAAGTGTATATATGTGTTTGTCTGATTTCAAGTGTGAGTGTGAGAAGGTTAAATCATTTGGTGCATCACCTCTCTTAGAGTAGTTTTGTTTTCCTATAATCCTTCTCCCTTTTCACCCCCCCATTATATATTTATATACCTATATTATCACTTATTAGAACAACTCAGATGCATCAAAGGGAGCTAGCTCTTACCTAGAGACTCTCCCCTCTAGCTTCGCTAGTCCCACAGGTGAGAGGGGAGTTTCCATTATTGAATGTGGAAAGGCAGGAGCTCAACCTCCTACCTCAGGTGCAAATCCACAATGTCAACAGTTTTTGGCATGCCTGGTGGGACTCAATTTTACACTTAGTAAAGTTTTAGGATTGATGCTAGTCTTGTTACAACAAATTAACTATTTTCAACATCTGGTGACTCCACTAGTAAGAACTTCATTTCCTAATCAAAGATCAGTCTGACTTCCTATGCCTAAAGTTACCACATAGTCTACCTCTAAGGGCATCCCTTTCAATTTTGTTGAGTTGCCTTTGAACTTAGCAAAAAGATTGAGGTTTGAGAGGACCCATCCTTATTCAACAAACCATCTTCCCAGACTTGTTGTAAGGAACACATACGTAGTATGGCCATAGTTACATCCCATCCTAGCTATGACATTACCCTTTGTCACTTTTCATGGTTAGAGTCCCTTGAATCTCCCACGTTATGACCCAATCCCAAGAGTAGCCCTCAAAAATGTGCCTTATTTTGATGGAGAGGGGCCCATTATAGTCATTGAGCACATCAAAAATATTTCTAACCTCTGCAATATTCACAATATCATTGAGGAAAATATCTCAATCAGATTGCTCGCATTGTCTCTCAAGGGCAAAGCTCTTGACTGGTACGAGACTTTGGCTATAAATTCAGTCCATTCCTAGAATGAATTGGGTACTCACTTGATGGACTATTTTGGGGAAAAGAGCGACCACCTCTCACTTGTTGAGTAGCTGACTACCATGAAAAGAGCCCCACATGAATACATGCAAGATTTCAACACTCAATTTCAGGAGACATGGGATAGAATCCCCATTCTAGTAAGACCAACTACTAGCTATGATTTCTTATATTATTTAAGAGCATTGAATAGTGATATCATTGTGATGATACAATCCATGGGAGGACATGTGCTACCTGCTGCCTATGATATAGCTATAGCAGTTGAAAATTGCTTAGTGTAGGCTGGGAAAATAGCCCCTTGACCCCATATGCCACTTTCCCCCAAAATGCTACCTCTAATTCAAACCATTGCTCCCACATTAGCTCCTCTACCCAGCATAGAGAAACCAACTACATATCCATCCAATGAGCTTCATGAAGTCAAGAGTCTATTGCAAAGTATGTCAAATGAACTTGTGGCTCTTAAAAGACAACAAGCTCAAAGAAACAAACCAAACCAAGGATACCAGTAGTATGGTCAAGCTCCTAGACCCCCTTTCCAAAATTACAATCAAGGACAGGGTCAACTTACTTAGACCAGACCCTTTCAAGGCTACAACCCAGGTGCTCCTTCATCATCTAAGGTCATGGTACCCATTCAAAACAATCTGGTATAGGAACAACCAAGTTGTTTAACCATGGGATATGGTTAGGAGAAATCTATTTATATAGATGAGATGATGGGCTATTTCCTAAATGTGTAAGAAAATAAGGTAGCCACCCATTCCCAAGTCTTTGAAGCTCCAATGTAACCCAGCACTAGTAGCAGTCAGACCCAGCTTGAATCCACCCTCATGAATCATCTAGAAGGAAAATTTTATTTAGTCAATTATGTGGGTGTTGTTATCAATCAGGCTGACTGTGTTGTAACCAACACAAGATTCAAAAGAAGGGTGATGGAAGAAACTCAGGCTACTACCCAGGCATCAACAATGCCTTCTTCATCACATGCAAATCAAAAGGTCCCAAGTTCTAGACTGTTGGTTGTACCTCCAGCTCCTCAACTTGCCCCTCAGGCTATACATAATTCCAAATAAATTTTGAAGGAAGGCAACCCTCGAGGCAACGTGGTTGACCAGATGAAGAAGCTATACATGAACATCTCCTTGTTGGATTCTCTATCAATACTAGGGCAGAAAGACATGCTGTAAAAGGAACTACATGAACTAGATGAACGAGCTATCCCAGCAAGAGCTGATAACATTTTGATGATGAATGGATAGCCCTCCACCCTAAGTCAGACCCAGAAGGAAGAGAATGTCCCTCATTTTTATGTCCCTGGTCATAGGAGATTTCCTGGTGCATAATTACATCATTGATAGTGGAGCAAGCACCTCGGTAATGCCCAAATGCATAGCCAACAAGTTGGGCTTGAAATATGAAGAAATGACCAAGGGAGTTTTGCAGTTGGATAGAACCCTAACAAAGACAATTGGGGTGGTAAGAGGTTTGATCTTGACGCTGCATACTTTCCCGACTTTCTTAGTTCTACATGATGTGGTAGTGGCAGATGTCCCTCCCTACTTTGCCATCTACTTATCCAGGGATTTTATAGCCAAGATAGGTAGCTACTTAGTAGCAAATTGGTCTTATCTGGTTTTATAACCAAGTATGGGACTAAAGTTAAGATTGAATATGAGCCACTCCATAGAGGTCATCTGGAACCTTACTCGCTAAAGGTAGTAAATGTTAGCTACGCCATCATTGACCAAGAGGAGTTCCAGGTAGACCAATCTTCATCCTCTGCCCTTGAAGGAGTTGTAGACCTACTCTTCGATGAGTGGGGAAGTGACAACTTCGAGCATGATCCTTAAAAATTAATAGAGGAGGTAGGCCTTGGAGTTTATTACATGCAGGGTACTTTTGTACCAAATCTGATGAAAGCTAGCCAGGAAGGCTTAGGTCTATGTTAGCTATTCTTTGATGGTTCAAGGAGTAAATTGGGAGTTGGTGGTGGAGTGATGCTGGTTTCTCCTTCAAAAGAGAGGTATTTTTTATCTTTTTGGTTCCAATTTTCTTGCACATGTAATGTTTCAGAATATGAATCCCTCATCCATGGCTTGGAGTGGGCGAGGAAAAGAGGGATCAAAGAGCTGCAAGTGTTTGGTGATAGTGAGCTGATTATCAACCAAGTAAGAGGCTAGAATTTGATGAATAATTCTATACTAAAGTCTTACACACATAGGGTATGGGACTTAGTGGAAAATTTATGTGCTTTCAACATTACCTCCATCCCTAGACAACAAAACAAGCAAGCAGATAGGCTGGCAGCAGTCGGTGCCTAATTTGATATTGCTAAGGAAATAGGAAGAGACCATAGCTCACCTCACTTAAAGGTAGTGATCTATCCTTTTGTACCTAACAACATCACCAATTGGTAGGTTTTCAATAGTGATTAGCAAATAGCACTTTTCCTGCAAGAAGAAGCAAAATTTGCTGCAAAAAACTAGGTTAAGCTGTAACAACAATATGGCAGCCAAATTGTTTAGCTAAAGAACAATAAGCTCCCTAATGGTTTGGTCACTCTAGAGAGTATCTTCAATGGAGATGACCAATTGAGAAGTGACAAGACATGCATTGAAGTAAAGGAAGAGCACCATGAGAAGGTGGAGATACTCAAAGACAAGCTACTTGCACTTGGAAAAGTGTGCATAGACTAGGAAAGGTAGGCCTTCATCTTATTGTGCCAAGAATTTGCTGATGTCTTTGCTTGGGAGTATAATGATTTGAAGGGTTTTGACCCAAGCTTGGCCTAGCATACCATTGAAATAGAAGAAGGTGCCAAGCCAATCAAGTAGAAGCAGAGGCCTATCAACCTAATGATAAAGCCTCTCATGTGCATGGAGCTCACCAAATTGATTGAGTCTAAAATAATATTTCTAATCAAACACTCTTCTTGGCTAGCAAATCTTGTTCCTATTTAGAAAAAGAATGGAGAGATCAGACTGTGCATCGATTTCAAAGATCTTAACAAAGTCTCTTTGAAAGATCATTATCCTCTCCCAAGCATGGAGCAGATCCTTTAGATGGTGACAGGTAGTGAGCATTTCTCTCTCTTAGATGGATATTTAGGATACAACTAGATCTTGGTGCAGGACTGTGACAAGCATAAGACAACCTTCACAACCAAGTGGGGAACATTTTCTTACATGAAAATGCCTTTCAAACTATCTAATGCTAGTGCCACTTTCGAATAAGCTATGGACATTGCCTTTCAGGGCCTGATGAATAAGACTGTGCTGGTATATCTTGACGATGTGACAATTTTCTCCAAGGAAGCGAGCTAACACATGAAACACCTGAGGCAAATCTTTGAGAGGTGTAGAGAGTTTGGTATCTCTCTCAATCTTAAGAAATGTGTGTTTTCTGTCCACGAGGGAAAGCTCCTTGGTCACATTATTTCTTTAGAAGGTCTGGCTATTGATCTAGAAAGAGTTCGCTCCATCCTAGAGCTATCCTTACCCAAGCACAAGAAAGGCCTGCAAAGCTTCTTTGGTAAGATAAATTTCATACAGAGATTTATCCCAAATTTTGTGGAGATGGTCAAGCCATTGACCTCAATGCTGAGGAAGGGTGAGGAGTTCACATGGACAGTACAAATAAAATATAGTTTTGAAGAAATCAAGCAAGCCATAGCCCAGGCTCCTACTTTGATCAGCCTTGACTTCACCAAAGATTTCAACCTCTACACCTTTGGAAATGAAGAGGTAATCTCCACCATGCTTACCCAAGCAAGTGATGATAACCTTGAGTAGCCAATTGCATTTTTTAGCCAAGGCCTATAAGGTTTTGAAGTCAGATACACGTATGTGGAAAAGGAAGTCTTGGCAGTCATACGAAGTCTGAATAAATTCAGACACATGCTATCCAATAGCAGAATCCACCTCATGGTTCCACATCCTAGCATCAAGGATATCTTGATCAACTGAGATCTAAATGAGAAGAGAGCAGGGTGGATCACTAAGGTGATGGAATATGATGTAGATATCAAGATCACCAAATTGGTAAGAGGGAGAGGCCTGTGTGAACACCTCACTGTAGACTTTAGGCAGCAAAAGGAGGACAATCTATTAATCCTTGATGTAGCTAAAATGGAAAAATCAGCTATCATGAAGGATTAGAGATCAGACATGAGGCACTTCCTTCTCACTGGTGAGTGCCCGCACTCACTTGACAAGACCAAGAGAAGGTATTTCAAACTCCAGTGTCTCCCTTATGCCCTGATTGATGGAGTGTTGTTCAAGAAGGATCTCTCAGGAGTCTTTTTAAGATGCTTAGACTCAAGTCAGGCTAATAGGGTGCTATCTGAGTTCCATGATGGAACAACTGACTACCATTTTGTTCTTAAGGCTACTATAGCAAGAATAATGAGAGCTAGCTATTTCTAGCCTACTCTTTTTAGGGACACCCATGCCTGGGTAAGAAAGTTCTAGAAGTGCACACTTTTTGATGGGAAGCAATGGTTGGCTACCATGCCTTTATAGCCTATTCAAGTGGAGCAACCATTCATGTGGTGGGGCCTAAACTTCATAGGGATGATTAATCCTCCCTCTAGTGTTGGACACAAGTGGGTCCTGACTGCCACATATTATTTCACAAGATGGGTAGAGGCTATTGCTCTTAAGGAGGCAAACAAAAGTGTAGTCCTAGAGTTTTATGAGGACTTGGTGGTGAGGTTTGGGGTTCCAGCAACCATAATCTCAGATAATGCGTTAGCTTTTCTAGGAACCAAAACAAGTGAATGGGCGCTAAGATATGGTATATATCTTAGCACTTCATCTAATTACTACCCATAGGGGAATGGACTAGTTGAGTGTATAAATAATAACCTGATCAAGATCATCAAGTGGACCATGGAGGAAAATTAGAGGACTTGGCATGCCAAGCTCAAAACAACCCTGTGGGTAGATAGGGTCACCCCAAAAAGGGCAATTGGTAACTCACCATACACGTTCATCTATGGAAGGGAAGCTAGGCTCCCCATTTCACTCAAGTTACCAGCCTTGGATCTCACTCACCAGCTACAATTAGAAGAAGGAAATATCATAGAAGTTAGATTATGCGAGCTGATGGAACTCCAAGAGGCAAGGGACCAGGCTATGGCTTCCATGACTAGTTGCCAATAACAAGTGAAGAGACACTTCGATAAGAAATCTTCATCAAAAGGTTTCTCTGAAGGAGACATTATCTTGAAATGGGATGAAGACCGAGCTAAGCCTAGAAAGCATGCGAAGTTTGATGCCCTATGGAGTGGCTCATACGTAATCACTCAGTGTAAGCAACATAATGCATTCTAATTCTCCAAGTTGGATGGCGAAGAACTGTATATCCCAGTTAATGGGATACATCTTAAACATTACCACTGAGCCCCTTCTCCATCATGTATATATTTTCCCTTGCTTTTTTCTTATTTCCCCTAAGTGCTTTCTACACATGTTAGTAGTTTTCTTAGCTTTGTGTGTGTTTTCTTTTTTCTTTGAGGTAAATTTTCATGTTTGGTTCTAGATTTATCAGAGCTATTGCTAAACTTTAAGTTACAATCTGACCCCATGCCCAATGGATTTTGAGGCAACTAGCTTCTAAGCATAGCAGGCATGCTTCCCCTAAGAGTCACCATTTTGTTGACCATTTTTGGTGTAACAGGCCAAAAATCGGTTCCCTTCTTCCTCTGCTATTTCAGGCCATTTCATTTTTTGATTTTGCACAAGTCTTGGAAATCTATGGATGCTGCAGGTCTAAATCTATAGGCTATGTAGTTCTAAATCTATGGACTCAATAGGTTTTGTTTTTCTATGGACTCTGCAGGTGTAATCTTTTAACAGATGAAGAACCAGTTTAGAGAGTGCAAGGTTTTGCAAAGCTTCTTCAGACTCTAGTCTAAAGAAATTCATAAGGAGGGCTAAAATGGTTCAAAATACAATTTTCTTTAAGGTTGGAAGAGTGATTCAATGACATATTCTTTCTAAGAGTTAGCACCTTTGAACCGTTGAACTAGATCAATGATTTCAGTTCATTGACAGGTTCAACGCTTGGTTCAAATGCCTTGGTTCATTGGCTTAGTTTAATGCTTCAGCTAGTTTAATGCCTTTAGTTCATCACTTGGTTCAATTGGTGGGTTCATCGCTTGGTTCAAACAAAAAGTTTAGTGCAAGGTTCATCGGCAAGTTCATTAGTGCGCAGTGTTGAATCATTGAACCTGTTCAACCGACTAGTTCAATGCATTGGTTTAAGTGTGAATGGTTCAAAGGGGTTGATTCAACAAAGGGCTCAGTGTGCAACTTTGAACCATTGAACTAGTTTAATGGATTGGTTCAATGAGTGGTTTAAAGGAGTGTTTCAAAGGCTTAGTTTAATGGGCTCAGCGTGTAGTGTTGAACCATTGAAATGATTGAACTGTTGAACCAATTTTGGTTCAATGGGTCAGTTCAATGGCTTGGTTCAAGGGGGTGTCCCAAAGCCAAAGGATAGGTTCCCTTGCAGAGGGTAGTCTTGGGTTTAGGAGCCCTTGTGGAGGGCAAGAAACTTTTCAAAGGCAGTCGAAGGGGTAAATTATCAAAATTTTGCTTAAGTCATAATTCCTTCAGACTTTTTGTTCGAAGGAATTCCTTTGGACAAAAGTCCAAAGAAATTCACTAAAAGGCCACAGTAAAAGGGCCCAAAGTAAGTAGCCCACCTGAAGGGTATGTGCCCTTGCAAAGGGCTCTCACCAAGGAGAATATAATATTCTCAAGAAGCCGAAGGGTCTTTTCCCCTCTAAGAAGGATCAATAAAGGAAGTCAAAGTGGCCAATTCCCACAAACTTTTTATCTACAGAAAAAGGCCCGAAGCAAAAAAACCCATAGAAAAGCCCACCAAAGACCTGACAATTTTTGCCAAGGATAGTGACATCCCAAAAGCCATCAATTTTAAGGAGATGGACAAGCCATTGGGTATCAAATTTTAAGATGATGGCTACGTGAACGTCAAATTTAAGGCAGTGAAATAGCTATTGGTTTTTAAATACTTATGCGCTAACCATGGAAATAGCCCAAGGAATGTAGTGACCTACCAGAAGATCATCCCCGAGGGCTGAAGGAGCAAAAGAAGACAAAGCAAGAAAAGGACAAAGAGCCCAGAGAAAAGGCAGATAGCCCAAGTGGCAAAGGGAGGTGCTGATTCAAAAAGTTACTCCAACAGGTGATACAGTGCCTGTGAATTGATTACTAAAAGGTGCTGACAGCTAACAATGCAACCCTTTTTCTTCATTTCACATTAATGAGTAGATAAACTACATAATCACCTGGAAGAAGTGGTCTTCGAAGTAGACAAATGACATAGCTCATTGATGTTTAAGTGGCTTGCTCTTCCCAATGATAGGGGTGCAAATGGGTCATTTGTAAAAAGGGGTGCCAAAAGGCCTCCTTCCTTCCTCTATATATTGGAGACTTGTCATTTAAAAAGGGATCTTCTACATTTGTAAGGCAAAGCCCTAGCAAATTTTCACCTGAAATCAATAAACACATTTTTACCTCTATTCTAGTTAGATACCTCTATGTATGTCTGAGTGTTAGTTTGTGTTTAGTCATTGCTTCTTGATGCTTCCACAGGTTCAATGCCAACATACCTGGTGTCTATAAGGTGCCATTTTGTAGGTGACAAGGAGAGTTGTGTTTGGAAGTGCAAAGACAAAAGAAATTACTATATAGTGTGCCTTTTTATAGCACCTTTGGTGAGTCTCTATTTTCTATGTGTTCCATTAAAGCCTCCCTATTAAGCTTCCTGTAGCCTGGCCCCTTTTGCCAATTTGAAGTGTACGTATGTGCTTGTCTAATTTCAAGTGTGAGTATGAGAAGGTCAAATCATTTGGTGCATCACCTCTCTTAGAGTAGTTTTGTTTTCCTGTAATCCTTCTCCCTTGTCACCCCCCCATTATATATTTATATACTTGTATTAGCACTTATTAGAACAACTTAGATGCATCAAAGGGAGCTATCCCTTACCTAGAGACTCTCCCCTCTAGTTTCACCAGTCCCACAGGTGAGAGGGGAGTTTCCATTGTTGCGTGTGGAAAGGCAGGAGCTCAGCCTCCTGCCCCGTGTGCAAATCCATGGCATCAACACCTATTAAATAGGTAAGGTAGGTTATTTTATGTAACAACATATTGTTACATGAACAACCTATAAAATAGGAGTTTCTATAATTATTGTACACTCAACAAATATGCACACAAAATATAATAACATCTCTAACAATAAACAAAATTTTAAAATATTGCTTGCATGATTTACTATAATAAAGGAGACTCCACTATTTAGAGTTTGATTGGTGGTGAGTAGATTAAATCATCACGGAGTTGACAAGGATTACAATTTTTATCAAAATTAATAACATCTTTTTCTTGAGTAGGCCAAAAGTAACCAATATGTTAGCATTTGAAAGATGTAGCATGTCTACTATAATGACCACCACAAATGCCATCATGTGTTTGTTATATGAGAGTAATAAACTTTTCTTACATTACATAATGGATTAGGGTTCCTAATACATTATGGTAGTAAATGGTGTTGCATTGAAAGACATATTTGAAATCTTATTTACATATTCAAGTCTTTTTATGATAATCTATGTTTGGAGGGTAGGTTTGATGTTCAAGAATTTGGATTATGTGTTTATACCATGAGATTTATCAAATAGTGATAGCCTTAATGTGACATATTAATGAATCATTTGGTTTGATATAAGAAAGTGATTTTATGATTTGGATAAAAAATTGGGAATAATTAATTTCTTGATGAGGGTGAAATAGAGATGTTAATGAAGTAAGAGAATCAACTATGGTATTTTGATCTCTTTGAACTGGTTCAATGGTAAAATAAGTAAATTATTTGACAAGTATGGTTTCCATTTGATGATATGTGATTAAATTTTCACTTTTACATTGATAATAACCATTAACTTGGTGAAAGATAAGTTGTGAGTCTCCCAAAGTGTGTAAATATGGGATATCTAAGTCAAGTGCAGATTTTACACCTAATATTAGAGCTTCATATTCATCCATGTTATTAGTGACACAAAAAATTGAGTGATAGCTAAAGGTATGATCTTACCATTTGGATTTACTATAATACATCATACCCTTTCTCCTTGGAGGCATTTTGCACCATTAAAATGAAGTGTCTAGGTGTCTTCATGTAAACCAATGGTAACTTTAGGTAGTTATTCAATAATTGATTTAGGTTTAGTAGTATCAAGAGTGATATTGGTATCTTTATGATTATTTACTTCTAGATTAGTAGTGAAATTATGAAATAATCTTTGAGAGAGATAACTTGGTTAAGACCTTCAATATAAAGAATATTATCATCAAGGATATTAACTTGAAGGTGATTTATAGATGGTAAAGGTGCCATTGTATGTTGGTTGGTGATGACTTGTCCTTTGATAGATTTTTGTGTAATAATGTAAAGGTCAAATTCCATCAATAGGACCATCCATTGACTAATTCTATCTTTAGGTAAGAATGATTTGGAGAAGAAATGGTGAAGTAGATCAAAATGAATAATGACATAAGTGGTATGGTAGAGCATATAATGATGGATCTTTTCATCTACAAAATAGATAGAAAGATAATCACGTTATACTTTGGTATAAGATTTTTCATAATCGATCAGTTTGTAATTGATGTAGTAGATAATGTAATCTATACTGATATAATCTTATTGGGAAAGCATTTCCCCAAATGATATGGGGGTAGAGGAGGTATATAAAATTAAGGGACGATCATTTGAAGGTGGTCATAGAGTAGGAGGATGGAACAAAGATTACTTCATATTATTAAAATATTTTTGGAATGAATCTATCCATTCTAGAGTATTAATTTTTTTGTGAAGTGAATTTATAGAATATATACAGTAATCCATTTATGGTATGAACCATCTAATTTACCCAAGTTTTCCAAGGTAAGTACATATGTTAGGAATGGAGCAAGGAACAAACATGTTTACAATAGTGTTTATTTTGGATGGATCGACATCAATTCCTTGAAGAGAGACTAAGAACCCTATAAGTTTTCTAGATATAACTCTAAACGCACATTTGTATGGTTAAGTCTAATTTCATTTTTGACTAGTCAATTGAATATGATAGCTAGATTAGTGAGGTGCATTATACAACTTTTAGATTTGGCAAAGAGATCATCGACATGGTTTTATACTATCTTGTATATAAGATCATGGAAAATGTAGGTTATTGCACATTGATAGGTTGCTCTAGCATTTTTAAGATCAAAGGGAATTTTGGCATAACAATAGGTGTCTTATTGTATAGTAAATATTGTTTTTTTGTCTTTAAGAGCTATGTGAATTTTGTTATAGCCTGAGATACCATCCATAAGTGATAACATTTCATATCCAATGGTAGAATCCACTATAGCATCTATTGAAGGTAAGGGAAATTTGTATTTTGGACATGATAAGTTATGATTTAAAAAATCAATGCATATATGAATAACCACGATGAATTTTTTATGAATGGGATTGATGTTTGATACCCATTCTAAGGAGTTAATAGGTTGAGTAATTTGGCATCCAAAAGTTTAATGATTTCTTTGTGATATAAGTTATAAATTTTCATTTTTTTCTAACATGTTTATCATCTGGGTAAGTGATGATATTATTCATGATAATGCTAGGATCAATACCTAACATACCTTCATATGACCAAGAAAATGTTTCTCAATACTTATCAAAGAATAAGCTAAAGTTATCATTTTCTATTAGAGAAAGATCTTTAGAGACAATGATAGGTCGAATACATGTTGGTGTACCATATTCTATTTTTTTGGTTTCTTCAATGATCATAACATTTTCATCTTGGAAATGATATGGAACACGAGGAAGAGAAGAAATAGTATTTGATTTAGGGTCAACACTAGAAATTAAATTATTTAAACAAGGAAATTTTCATGTGAAGTTTCCAAGTTTATGATGTTATCAGAGAATTTTAAGGTTGTCTAGCATAGATTAGTTCAAGTATAGCTTCATTACTAGGGAATGTGGGTATTGATCCATAATATTCTACATCTACTTTGAGATTGATGATTTTATTACTATGACAATCATATTCAAAATGTATGATCATATTTGTCATACATCTATAGCTCTAACATCTAAGGTAATTTTAGGTGTATGTCTAATATGAGGGGTACAAAATTGAGTGGTGTCAACGAAATTGGTGATAGGTGTGTTAGTTTTTATTCTAGATGAACCTTCAATTATATTGGGGTGGATATCCTTGATGGTATCAATGGAATAAAGGGGTTGTAAAATGTTTGGTTGCGTAAGGAGTGTATAAGGTTTGGGTGTTGAGAGTTCTTATAGTACCCAAGGGGTGTATAATAGTGGAGAGTTAATGGGAAGTACATGACCTTCATGTTTTGATTCAATATTAGTTGATATGTGAATGATAGAGACATCATAATTTAAGCCATGTATTTTGGCTAATGTCTTTTGGTAGTGTTGTACATCTGAGTATCATGATTAAGCTTGGGAAATGATATAATTAACATCACATGTGTGGTAAATAGCATATGAATTTGTTTCTAAGGATAATAAAAGGTGGATGAACCTAAATAACTAAATTTTCAAGGAGAAACTATCAAATGATATTGAAATTATTTGTCCACTCCATACTCATCACATGTGAAATAATCTTCAATGTAAGAAGCTTTATATACATTACATGGAGGAGGAATTTTAGTGATGTCATCAATTAGAGGGATGGTATGATCACATAGAAGTAAATAAGGAGGAAGCCACTCCAAAATGTAAGGAGGTAATTTAGTGCTATTAAAAGTATTTTGTAAGTCATTAGGTTCATCATTATCAAAAGTAATGAGAGTGACCTATAAATTTAGATTCACGTTAACAAATTTAGGTATAGGTGCAGTATTAATGTGTAGGTTGGTTGGAATATGATATTGGGATTTGGGGTTTGGTAGTTGTATGCTCCATAGATTAGGACCAACCTCATGTTTGTAGTGTTTGACATTATGAATGAACTTAATACATTGACTACTCGAAGAGGTAATAGCTCATATACGATGTGTCCATGGGAGACATAGAAGCATGTTGTAAGATAATGGTAAATCAAGAACCATGAATTTAGTGAGTATTGTCTTGTGTCCAATAGCGAGTGGGATCCAAATAAAACCAAGTGGTTTTTGATTTGTTTTATCAAATCCTCTGCATGTGAGATGATTTGGCTTAAGATTATCTTTAGTATATTCCTGATCCTTCATCTACTAAGACTTTTTGAATGAGGGTATTGTTTATTGTAATATTAATAAACAAGGGTAGATCATCATCTCAAAAAATAATTTCATCGTTAATCATGTCTTCTTCAAGAAATTCTATGGAAGGTTTAAAAGAGTTACAAATAGTTTCAATAGTATGTACTTATGTTGGTGAAGGATCTTTATGAAGATTTTATAAATCAAGGGATGGTGGTTATTCAATGTCTTGTAATTATTGCATTAATAATTGACAATGATATGGATAAGTATGAACTAACTCCATGAGGGGTATTTTACAAGGCATTGAATTGTGTTCTTCTAAGAAATTCCAATGTGATTTATAAGATGAATAACCAACATGAGGTTTTGAAATTATAATGTTTTTAGTAAGAATAGTAAAAGTATATTGAGGTTCTAGTTATGGGAGTGTTTCCTCATTTGGTTTGAAAGGAATGGTAGAGGTGGTATCTTTAAGTATTTGGTCTTTGATTGATGATTTTTTTGGTTTAGTGACCAAATATTTGTGAGTTGGTTGACATCTATAATTTAATTTAGTTGCATTCACAAATTAAGAATTGGTATAATACTGGTCATAATCAACAACAATTTCACATATATCCTCATTTGAATGCTTTGGGTTAGAGGTAGATAAATATTTTTTTGGTTTGGATGACAAAGGTTTGGTGAACTATTTCTTTTGAGAGGCATTAATATAGTCATGATGACATAATTTAATCATAGTATCATGGTCAAATGTATATCATAACATAAAAGAAACAACAAACTTGAGAAGTCCACTACATGTTTCATGAGAATGACCTATGTCATCATAGAAACAACATAATTTTTTAGCATCATACCATGAAGGGGGAACATTATTATAGGTGAAATATTTACATTGAGATAAAATTTGCTTCATTTATTGGACTATTAATGGTGTATGGGAAGGAATAAGATTATCCACTTTGAATACTCCTATTTTTGTTTGAGAAGGATTGTTAGTAATCATATTAGTGGAATTTTGAAAAGATCCCTTGATGGATTTATGATTTGGCTTAAATTATTTCATAATAAAGTATTTTCTTTTATCTTGATCAATTATATCATCTAGATTTTGTGAAGAAAAAGTTTGAACCTTATATTGAAGTGAGGGTGTTAATGAGGTTATATAGAGTTTAAATAGATACTCATCATTCATGTTATGATATGATTTATGAGCCAAATATTTCCATCATTTAATGAAGTCATGGGCTAATTTGGAGGGTGATTGTTAACATTGATAAAATGACAAAAAAAATTTAGGAAGATAATTGTGTTGAAATTATTTGACTAAGGGATTAATCAAATCTTCTAACTACAAAATATAATGTTGAGGTAAGTGATTATACCATTCTAGGATATCTATTATAAAAGTTTTTACTAGAATTTTGGTGGTGGAAAAGGTGTTTGTTTAAATCCATTCTTTATAGATATTACCATATGTTGTAAGAAAGGATGCAGGGTCTTTAATCCCATCATATTTAATAGTTGGAGAAATATTTCCAATATTAATAGAAATAATGTAGGGAACTAAAGGTTCATTTTAGATATTTTGAAGCATCTTATAATGCATAAGGGGTTGCATAATGATATTTCCATTTTCATATCTAAGAGGAGGAGGGATAACATCTTAATTACTTTGATGTAAAATAAGAGAAGGTTGATTGTTAATGTGTAATATTTTTTGTTGCATGCGCATCATTAGAGATGTATTTATGGTTTGTATGATATTCATTTATTGGACTATTTGTGAATGAATTTGAATGGTATCAATTTATATATTTGGATTATTAGGATTTTAAGGGGAAGGTTAGTGTTGGCATTAAGATGACTATTAGTGTTGGTGGGAGGAAGAACATTTTCTATTAAGAGATATCCTATGGAGTTGTTTATTAAGGGATTTCCAATAGGGTTATTTTTTAGGCTTGTGTTGATTGCTCCTACAATGTAATAAGGTAGTTTGGATAGGGTGGTGTATTGATAAGATTGAAATGGATCTAATCCATTGGTGTAATCATCTTGGGTAATTTGGACCATATTTCAGTCCATAAATGAAGGGTGATAGAAGGTGCACCAAGAGTGAGTGTCCTCTTGGGTAATGGATGTGTGAAGGAAAAAATAACCTATGTATCATCTAAATGTATGTAATATATCCAAGAAGATTTTAATATGGGATCTCATGATGTTTAAAATAGGAATTTAATAAGGAAAAAAATATGAAATTTAGACAAAGTTAGCCAAGTGTTAGATGAGATCAGCTAGATGGGAATTAAAAAAAATAGACTAAATTGGCCAGAGGGTACAAAGTTGGCTAGATGGTATAGGATTGAATAAATTGATCTCATTCTATAATAAGGTAAGTAGAATAGTGTGTAAGAGACTAAGTTGACTGAGTTGACTATGTTATATAGGAAAACAAACATAGTAGTATGTAAGAGACTGAGTCACCTATGTTCTATAGGAAAACAAATAGAGTATTCTATAAGAGATTGAGTCATTTGGGTCGACTATGTTCTATAGGTAGGAAAAATTTAGAATGTTATAAATCTAGATGACTAAATAGTAATTATGTAAGAAAATAAGATAAACACAAAAAAAATAGGCCGAGTAAGTCGATATAGTTATATCACACAGCACAAACCTTGCATCAACACTAACTAATACATGTTTTATAATATGAATATTATTAGGAAAAAATAAGAAATAACATGGAAATGTAAATTCTAATTTAAAGAGTGAACATTCTCATATGTTTTAAATTAGATTATGTTTTTAAAATATGATAGGGCATTTGGATTAACAAAGAAACTAAAAGAGGTAAGCTAAAGCTAGTTTTAGGTATGTTAAGGTTGAAAGGGATTTATATTGGTGATGGTAGTAGTTTAGTATTGGGGTCTACCCCTTAACTTCATAATATTACAATGATACATGTGTCAAATGATTTTCCAATATATACCATCAACCACATATTTATACTCGACCATAAAACTAAGTTATTTTACCCCTTAGTGATGAAATCCAAGTAGGTAGAATTGGGTAGAAGTGTTTGAATGTTTATTTGATAGTTTAATATTTGGTAGTGTGTGAAATAAGAAAGTGACTAACATGGTAAATTAACCTTTATAGCTATAATATGTGTACTACTCTAAAAAAGCAAGTAGATAAATGAAAGGTGAATTAATTACTACTAATGTGAGTTAATTTCATTTGAATAAAAAGACACAATACTAGGTTGATTGAATTGACCTAGTGTGCAAATAGGACATAATAAAGTCAACCTAGTCAACGTCATCTATTGAAAAATAGTATAGAGAAACTGTTATCACTCTGGAGTGTACCTTGTTAGAATACGTGCAAGGCACACCTTCTATCCAACCAGTACAATTGGATATTATTAGAGTGTGGGTGACTCTAAATTGAGAAGAACCTTCCGAGAGGGTTGGTTCCCTGAAGATTTATCTCTAAAACTAATCTGCTTTGATTTTTGGAGATGAAAAGGGAGAGAGAAACTGAAATGGGAAATCCTGTCTAAATGTGGTGATGCACCTAAATGATTGATATTATATGAAAGATTTATAAAATTGAGTAATACACACATATGAATCTAAAATAAAACTACATTCAATCTTGAATATAAGTGTTTCAAAAAAAGGCCTAAAAGAAGCTTGCAAAGTGAATTCTATTCCTAATTCTTCAAATGACCTATAAAGGATGAGATTTTCATAGTAGGTGAGGAAAGGACCTAAAAAAAGGGATATATATCTCACTCATATGATGGTAAAAAAACAAAAAATACACTCAATTCTGATCCAAAAAAACATATGCAAAAAATCTTCTTTATTTGATAAATGGTGTCAATTATAATTTTTGCTCTACTTCAGGAATTTTTGAAAAATGGCTTCAAAAAGCCAATATATAAGTCTAAAACCTTAAATAAAGACATATTGACATGGAAAAGAGAATAATTAGTCTTATTTGAGTTAAAATAAGACTAAAATCCTTTTACAATATTAAATAAAGGCTTTAAAATATTCCAAGTCTTCAAAAATTGCATGTTCTTCATTTTTGGCATGGAATTGAGAAGTGGCAGGCCCATGTTGACTTTTCAAACTTACTTGCATGAAAATAATACCATAAATTGGAAGATAAATCTATATTAAAATTGATTTTAAGTTCTTGAATTTATTTATCTTGCATGAAAAGCATGGGAGATGCATGAAACTAGTCAAACTATTCAATCAAAGAGATTTGACCCTTAAGGACTAGTTAACTCAACTTGAGCTCAAATTGAATGAATTGGAACTTATGAATTGACTTGAGAATTATATATATATATATATATATATATATATATATATATATATATATATATATATATATATATATATATATATATATATGGAATCCAAATGCAATAAGATAGGCTATTAGGCTTAATTGGTCAAGCAAGCAAGTAAATATCAAATGAATTAATTTTGGAGTTACCACATGTCATATATATATATATATATATATATATGACATGTGGTAACTCCAAAATTAATTCATTTGATATTTACTTGCTTGATTGACCAATTAAGCCTAATAGCCTATCTTATTGCATTTGAATTCCATTAAACCTAAAAAAATATTCCATGAAACCTAAAAAAATAATTAAATATACCTGAAATTTTTTTATCATCACAAGATATTTGGTTTTGATGAGAAAAAACTCGCCATTCAGTCAACAAGGTTGACTAAGCCTATTTTGCTCTATTTTCTTACAGACTGGCCATTTTGATTAAGCTGATTGGGAAAATTCTAAGATAATTTATGATTAAATTAAAATTTTAGGATGAATAAAAATTCTTAAGATTTGATCTCCATTTATTATATTTCATTGAAGGGTCCTGTACTTTATTTTACATGTTTTTTCCCACAAAAAAACATGATCTATTCCCTCATCTATATAATTACATGCATAAAATTTCAATTATGGAATCCTATATAATTTTAATTAATATTTTAAAAATTTTCAAGTTGATCTAAGATGATTTGATGGCAATAAAATCAACTTTTTTTAAAACTAGTTTTTTGAGGGTTTAGGAAGGCTTTGAAGCTAAATCTTTAAAATGATGGTTCATAAAGTACATACATCCAAATATACAAATATTTAAATTTATATGTATCAAATTCACCCACCCTAAAATATTTTAAAATATTGGTTTTCCATGCAAAATATATGAAAAATTATCATGTGGAGAAATCTGCCTATGGGGTTTTGACTGTATTCTGAGCTACCTAAACTCTTAATGATTGTTCATCAAGCACATACCCTAAAATGTTATAAATTATTAATGAATTATAATTTAATATGGTTAATAAAAACATACTAAGATCATTTTTCCAAACTCTACATGTGGTGAAATAAATGAGCATTTGAATAGGACGCTAGGAAGGGTATCTAGAACTGTAAAAAGTGAAAATTTTATTAAAATAAAAATAAATATTCACCTAATTATAAATGCATGAAAAAATCATCACAAGGTTTTTAACATTCTATAAAAACACTCTAAAATCACATTTTTATTGAAAAGTCAAAAAAACCCCTTTTTGGTTTATATGCTTGTTTGCTTGCAAAACCCTTTATGAGCATGGTTTGCTTAAAATTTGGAGTTTTAAAAATATTTAAAGATATTATTATTATGTAAAAACATCATAAAATTCTTATAAAACTTTCACTTAGTCTTAGAAACCTCTATGGCACTCCATAATGATGCTTTCTCTAATGGTGATCTCCAACAAACATGCTGAGGACTGTTACAAAATAGGAAGTATCTTCATTCATACAATGGCCATGAATTTTTTTTAAAATTTTCATCAAGTCATGATGACCTTGTGTACAAAATTTGAGGTCCTGAAACCATTTGTAGCTCTCAAAATCCTTAATTTCCTTTAAAATTGACCCCTTGTGCATAAACTGTTTGCATATTTAAACTTGACAATGATATTTTGAAATGACAATGACCCATTTAAAATATATTTTTGACATTTTAAAACCAGAATTAGTGATTTTATGCCATAATTGATTGGTTTAACCTAATGCAAAGGGATATTGGTGAGATTTAGGAAAGTTTTGAATGATAGGGGTAGTAATTTGACCTTGATAAATCAAATTACTAACAATTTTGGTGACTTTTGGGGGTTGACCAGTTTGCTAGTTAAATAAATTAAAAATTTTGGATATGAAAAAATTGGATATATACTGAATATTGGAAGATATTTTACAGGCAAAGACACAAACAAGACAACTGACACAAACAACAACAAACTTGTGCACATGTGCACTTAGAGGAATGGACAATAACAACCGAAAAGAGAAAAAACAATAACTAACATCATGTGCATATATGCACTTAGAGAAAACCAAAAACAAGAATTCTATTATGTACAAACTAACCTCCAACTTACTGGCCCTCCTGGATCAAATGGAAAGCTATTTGATGTACCATAGAACTTTGAAACATGATTGTTTCCTTTTGATAGCCTTCTTCTATAAATGGGAGCACTTATATGTTCATATGTTCTGGATGATGTAGCTAGGCCTCCAAATTATATTCTTAGGTGCATGGATTGAAGATATGGATCCAAGATCCAATCATCTTCCTTCCATATTCTCCTTTGTTGCATCAAAAGTGTTATCTTTACCTTGTTCATAGGTTGATCATGATTTGAAACATTTTCATTCAATGATTGTATTGGAAATTTAGCTAGTATACCTGGATTGATGTCTTTATTTGACTCAATTTGAAGTGGTACTTTATCAAATTCTTTAGATCTTTGATAAGCATCCAAACATGGCTATAATATGATTTTAATTTCTTTTTGATGAATAGCTACAATAATACTCTTTACAAGACATTCATCAATCTCCCCTTCGGGTGGAGATGGACCATCAAATTTTATACAAAAACTCTCTAAGTCATCCCAAAAGGCTTATTCATCATGATCAATGGAAAAGACATGAAATTCAACAATATTCTTACTATTTGAAACATGTTGATCACATATTTATACTTTTTGGATGAAGTCAAATGAAATTTCTTGATCTACTGCACTTGTCTCATCTTTATCAAGAATATTCTCCATCTCAGTAATGGCTTTATGTGAGTTATCTTCATAGATACCTTTTGAAGAAAGATTTTTTTGCACTTCATCTATCTTAGTTGCTGTAAACTATTAAGAATCCTCCTACAAGTCATCTTCTTGTTCATCATGGAAAAATGAATCATTTTTATCCCTACTAAATGGTGTCTCAACTATGATTTCTTCTTCTTGATCACTCAATTCGCCTTCCTTTTCTATCTCTTTGGTTGCATCTTATTCACTTACCTCACAAAGAAGAGTTTCTTGCTCCAAAAGTGGCATGGTAGATCCTTGAAAGTGTTTAATAAGATGAGAAAGATCTACAAAAGTTACCATAGATACCTGATTTTGCTCACGAGGTTGTTCTTCTTGAATCACCTTCACCTCATCTCTCTGCACTTTTTCTTGAATGGATTTCCATGAAGGAAAGGATTTAGTATTTTGAGGAGGAAGGGATGAAGGTTGAATGATCTCTTACCTGAATTTGACATCTTGAGTGATGCTTGATTGTTCTTCTTTCTTTCTTTCTTAACTCCATGACTTGGCTACAAGATGGGAAAGATAAAGGCTCTTTTTTGACATTTTGATTATGGTTTTCCTCCTCTTTATCTCCAAATATTTGATCTACTTATCAATATTCTCCTAGAATATCTTTTCTTTAAAGTTGTTAGTGATCTCAATAGCAAGCTGTGCCATAACAATCTCCTTCTTTCTTTGATAGTTCTCTTGGATAGAAATCCAAGAAGGGAAGGTCTGAGAAACATATGAAGAATTTGGAAAACTCAAAGGGGCTCTTGGAATGGTCTCTTGAGAAGAAATGGATAGCATAAAAGGAGAGTGAGGTTGGCCCTATTTTTCCTTGAGGCCTTTTAATTTGTCCTTAATACTTTGAATATAACCACTTACATCCATCATCTCACTAGTGAGATGGTTCCAATTGGCTCTCTCAATATGTGTCCATTACTATTTTATTTTATATAAATACTCTCTCACATAATGGATCTAGTGAATAGGGGTATCTTGGCCATAATAGCTCTATGAGTACTACTCTAGTGCATGCTTTTCAAGGATCACTAAAGTTTGTTTAAGTGATGGTGTGGATTGGGTAGATGCAAAATGACCATAATTAGGCTGGCTAGATGGGTAGTATGGCTCATGATAAGATTGATAAGGGTTAGTATTATGATAGAATGGTTGTTCATAGGGAGGATTAGGGTACTACTCTTGTATATATGACTGATATAGATTTTCATACTCTTGGTAAGGATCGTAGTGTGGTTGGTCATACTGATCATAGTGAGGATAATATGGATCCATACTAAAACAAGCCCTTTGAGACCATTAGTAAGACAAATAATAAAATTAATCAATATTAAAATTATACCTAATATTCATAACCAAATTTGAGTGCCTAAAATTTTCACTAATCTTTTGGATGCCTCCAAAGGCTAGTGCATAGAATGAATGTCCCACCGAGCGTGCTAGAAATTGTTATCACTCTAGAGTGTACCTTGTTTAAAGATATGAAAGGCACACCTTCTATATAGATAATAAAGATAGATATTATCATAGTGCGGGTGACTCTAAATTGAGAAGAACCTCTAGAGAGGGCTGGTTCCCTTAAGATTTATCTTTAAAACTAATCTACTTTGATTTTTGGGGATGAAAAGGGAGAAATTTTTTAAAATGGGAAATCCTATCTAAATGGGGTAATGCACCTGAATGAATGATATTATCTAAAATATTTTAAAAACTAATTAAGACACACATATGAATCTAAAATAAAATTTTGCATTCAATCCTGAACATAAGTGTTTCAAAAGAAGGCCTAAAAGAAGCTTGCAAAGTGAATTATATTCCTAGCTCTTCAAATGACCTGTAGAGGATGAGATTTTCACAATAAGTGAGGAAATGACCTAAAAAAGGGATATATATCTCAATTATATGCTGGTAAAAAATCAAAAAATACACTCTATTTTGATCCAAAAAAAACATATGCAAAAAATCTTCTTTATTTGATAAATGGTGTCAATTACAATTTTTGCTCTGCTTTAGGAATTTTTAAAAAATGGGTTCAAAAAGAAAATATATAAGCATAAAACATTAATTAAAGATAAAGTGGCATGTAAAAGAGAATGATTATTATTATTTTATTTAAAATAAGACTAAAATCCTTTTAAAATATTAAATAAAGGCTTTAAAATCTTCTAAGTCTTTAAAAATGTCCCACCGAGCGTGCTAAAAACTGTTATCACTTTGGAGTGTACCTTGTTTAAAGATGTGAAAGGAACACCTTCTATATAGATAATAAAAATAGATATTATCATAGTTTTGGTGACTCTAAATCGATAAGAACCTCTAGAGAGGGCTGGTTCCCTTAAGATTTATCTTTAAAACTAATCTACTTTGATTTTTAGGGATGAAAAGGGAGAATTTTTTTGAAATGGGAAATCCTATCTACATGGGGTAATGCACTTGAATGATTGATATTATCTAAAATATTTTTAAAACTAATTAAGAAACACATATGAATCTAAAATAAAATTTTGCATTCAATCCTGAACATAAGTGTTTCAAAAGAAGGCCTAAAAGAAGCTTGCAAAGTGAATTTTATTCCTAGCTCTTCAAATGACCTATAGAGGATGAGATTTTCACAATAAGTGAGGAAAGGAACTAAAAAAAGGGATATATATATCACTTATATGCTGGTACAAAATCAAAAAATACACTCTATTTTGATTAAAAAAAACATATGCAAAAAATCTTCTTTATTTGATAAATGGTGTCAATTACAATTTTTGCTTTGCTTTAGGAATTTTTTAAAAATGGCTTCAAAAAGAAAATATATAAGCATAAAACATTAATTAAATCTAAAGTGTCATGGAAAAGAGAATGATTATTATTATTTTATTTAAAATAAGACTAAAATCCTTTTAAAATATTAAATAAAGGCTTTAAAATCTTCTAAGTCTTTAAAAATTACATGTTCTTCATTTTTGGTATAGAATTGAGAAGTGGTGGGCCCCTGTTGACTTGTCAAACTTTATTACATGAAAATAATGAAATAAATTGGAATATAAATCCATATTAAAATATGGTTTAAGTTCTTTAATTTCCTTATCTTGCATGAAAAACATGGGAGATGCATGAAACTAGTCAAACTAGTTGATCAAAGAGATTTGACCCTTAAGGACTAGTTAACTCAAATTTCATGAATTAGAACTTGTAGATTTACTTTAGAATGATATATACACTTAAAAAACATATATGTCATGTGGTAACTCTAAAATTAATTCATTTGATATATTTTCAATGCCATTTTTTACTTGTTTGATTGACCAATTAAGCCTATTAGGCCAATTATGCTTAATAGCCTATCTTCTTGCATTTAAAATATATTAAACCTAATAATTAAACATACTTGTAAAAACTTTTCTCATCACAAGATATTTTATTTTGATGAGAAAACACTTGCTATTCAGTCAATAGAGTTGACTAGGCCTATTTTATTCTATTTTCTTGTAGACTGGCCATTTTGATTGCACTGGCTGGACACTTATAGGATGATTTATGCCAAAATTAAAATTTGAGGATGAATAATTTTTTTACATATTTTATCTCCATTTATTATATTTTATTGAAGTGTCTTTTACTTTATTTACATGCTTTTTTCCATAAAAATATGATTTATTCCATCATCTGTACAATTCCATACATAAAATTGAAATTTATGGAATCCTCTCTAAGTTTAATTGAAATTTGAAAAGGTTTTATGTTGATCTGATATGATTTTATGGAAATAAAATCAAGTTTTTCAAAATTAATTTTTTGAGGGTTTATGAGGGCTTTAAAGCTGAATCTTTAAAATGATTGTTCATGAAGTACATACCTCCAAATACTAAAATATTTACATTTATGTGTATAAAACTTTCCCCCATAACCTACATAAAAATATTTGGTTCCCATCCAAAATATATGAAAATTTATCACGTGGAGAAATTTGCCTATGGGGTTTTGACTGTATTCTAAGCTACCTACGCTCTTAAAAATTATTCATAAATAAAATACCATAAAATGGTCTCAATTTTTTATTAATTATAATATAATATGGGTCCTAAAAACATACTAAGATTTTTTTCCTAAATTCCATAGGTGGTGAAACATATGAGCATCTGAATAGGAGGCTAGGAAGGGTGTCTAGAACTACAAAAAGTGAAAATTTCACCAAAATGAAAATAAATATTTACCTAATTCTAAATTCTTAAAAACATAATAATGGGATTTTTACCATTTTATCAAAACACTCTAAAAGTACATTTTTCTTCGAAATTCAAAAAAACCCCTTTTTGGCCTATATGCTTGTTTGCTTGCAAAACCCTATATGAGCATGGTTTTATTAAAAATTGGAGATTTTAAAATATTTAAAGGTCTGATTATGATTTAAAAACATCATCCCATGCTTATAAATCTTTCACCTAGGCTTAGAAACTTCTATGGCACTCCAGAATGATGTCTGCTCCAATGGTGATCTCCAATGAACATGTTGAGGACTGTTACAAAACAAAGAGTATCTCCACTCATCAAATGGAAATTAAAAATTTTAATTTTTTTCTCAATTCATGATGACTCTGTGTACAAAATTTGAGGTCTTGAAATTACCTGTGGCTATTAGAATCCTTAATTTCCTTCAAAATTGACCCCCCTATGCATGGACTATTTACATATATAAACCTAACAATGCTCTTTTGAAATTAAAATACCCATTTAAAATACATTTTTGACATTTTTAATTTTGGTCATAATTTATTGGTTTGACCTACTACAAAGGGATATTGATGAGATTTAGGAAAGTTTTGAATGATAGGGGTAGTAATTTGACCTTGATAGGTCAAATTACTAATAAAAACATAGTCAATCGAGTCGATTGAGTTTTCTAAGGAGAAATAAGGTACAAAAATAAGTTGAACTAGTTGACTTAGTTTAATGTAAGGTGATATTTTTTACATGATTGAAAAACTATAAAAATAGAACTATAATTTAACTACAAATAAAATGACTAAGTTGATTGGAATGAACTTGAAGTTGTTTTTATCAATTTGTTTTTTGATTAATTTTAGTAATGTGCTAAATCTACCAAACTATTATTTTTAAGTTGTTTTGTCTAGATGAGGGCTTGAACCTACAAAACATGATGTTAAATAAAATTTAAACAAGTCAATTGAGTTTGTATAGATTGAATAATTATAAAATAACTAAAAGAACTATGTTGACATGATCGATCTAGTATTTTAGACAAAAGTTATAAAATTTTACGAAAACAAGATGAATAACTAAATTGATAGGATTGATCTAGTGTGTTAAGGAAATTATATGATCACAAAGAGATGAATAATATTTATGGGTTTCCCTTATTTGACGAATCTGTAAGCTGATGCCCTAACTATGTCGATCATATTGACAAAGTATAAGATTCCTCACAAATAATAAAGAATTGAGTTGACCAGATTAGTTATGTTGTCTATAGGAGAGAAATACTTTTACATAGAATAGAACTAATCAATTGGATCAATTGATACTTGAGACTTACATAGAAATTATTGTATTGAATTGACAAAGTTGATCTAGTAGTCTAAAAATCAAGGCCAAAAACCTACAAGGATTAGTTCACGTCGGGTTCACCATAATGTATGCAAGCAAAAGTGAAGTTGATATACAAATCAGTCCTAGCTCAGAGAAGATAAATAAACTAACTACACCACTAACAATACATTGATAATTGGGGTCACAACCAATAAGGATATGATAAACCTACCTAAGGGATATCTTATCATATGACATGGCTAGAGAGGGTCCTAAAGTCTCTAGTCAAGAAAAACCACACTATAAGCCCTAGATAGGTCTTGGTATTTCAAATTAATAAAAAATTAAAGTAAATTTAATATACTTCTCACTAAAGCTTGTGGCACAAATGGGGGATAAACATAAACAATAAACATGTGAATAAGAACTATACTCAAGTAGATGTAGAGGTAATCCTAAGCAAGGAGATACAATATATTTATTAACCATTATACATGCAAATATATCTACTAACAAAAGAGGAGTAAGAATTAAGAATACTTACCTTGAAGACAAAGTCATTGAGTCTTAATCTCTTCCTTAGCTAATGGTGATTTATTATAGGTTGTGGTTCGTAAGGATCATAAAGATAACTAAGCTCTAGGCTATAAGACTTTTCCTATGCATCCAAGACACTTCCACAAGATAATATTATTTATCAAGTAGTAAAAAACCCTCAACAATGACTCCTCAAGTAGAATGGTAGATAAGCAGATAAAAAATCACAAATGAATGATTCTCTCTATTGGAAATGGGGTGAATGATGTGTATATATAGACTGATTTGACTCTAAACCCTTATAGAATTTTAGTTGATACAATCATCCCAGTCAACCTAGTTAGTTAAGAAATTAGATCCATTAGGTCCTAGACTAACTTAACTAGGCTGACTTAGTCCCATAATGTGTTTAATTCCCAAAACTAAGCTTACCCAACTGACTACATTTGGTAATGTGGTAAAAAGGGTTTTGGCATGGACATGGGCTATTTTAGGTGATGAAATATTTGAAAAAGAGTGTAAGGGAGCTGCCAAATCTCAAGGAGACATACAAGAGGGGTTTGTATTGGTTTTAGGTGGAGGTATAGGGAAAAATAATCTTGAAAAACACCACAAAACTTCCCACCCCTTTCCCACTACACCCTTTAAGGCATGCACTCAAATAGGTCAAGATTTAGCAAGTTCCCTACAAGAGAGAAAACATTAGTAATTGATAAAGTTTTAAAATATTATGTGCATATAGGGTAAACCCTAGTCTTTTGAATATTCCCATGGGCATTATGCTAGCTAAAGCACATGAGTCAAATAAGTAATTATGCACATTCCTCCCAAGTGTTATGATAGTTAATAATAAAGGGGAACCTCAGGCTTTTGTTTATACATGACCATAAATGCATGTGCAGGTTTTTATTTATCAATGGATGGGTTACTAGTGAAATATTTGAGAAAAAATCTCTTTGTTCTGTGATTTGAGTAATGTTAGCCTTGATTTTATTTATATCCTCAAATATCATGTCCACTCTTGGGGTGTGGATCAACTTGATGTTACTGATCATTCCCGATAGGAGGAGGTGGATTGTTATTGGCACTTGGATTAGGGGAATGATTGCATTTTTGTTTGAAGGTATGGAAGTTATGAAAAACTATTGATTCTTATTTCTTAGATTATAGTTATTCCTCTAAAATTGTTAGAAATCATGAATTTCATCTGTGTTATCTTCTATATCATTTTCATCCTCAACTAGGGATGAGAAATCATACATCTCAAACACCATGGCTATAGTAGAAGTACTAGAGGCACAAACTATATATGAATCAATTTGATTTGGGACTACCTCATACCTTTCCATCTCATTTTGACATATTTTAAAATTAGTACATAACTCTATAAAATCTAGGTCACCATGTTGGGTAGTACTATGGACTCTACACTAGTTAGGTAAGGTTACCTCACAAATGTTCATCTTAGGAAATCTATTAAGATGAGGGTTTGAACTATTGTCTATCCTATTAAATTGTTTATTATATCTTTGGAGCAAAATTTTCCTATTGGGTGCTTCTCTTACAATGTTTCCTAAGCATTTTTACATGTTTAGAAACTCATTACTAAGTTTTTGCACCATGCATTGGATGAAATCCTATTTAGTCTTAGTAGAATCTAATGTTTTCCCTTATGTGATAGAGGCATTAATGGGACCAAGGTCTTATTCTAATCATGTTGATCAAACATGTGTAGGATTGTTTATAAATCTAAGGTTTTTATTTGGTGTATCTTGAGTCAAAGGCAACTAAGTGAAAACCTAGTTTTGATTATTGGACATTACATTTTGAATGGTGTTTGGAATATGATTCAAAACCATTATATTTATATCAATATTAGGTATGGTTTAAAATTAAGGATCTAATTGCCTATCAATGTCAATAACTTCAACATAGGCATTAGTCACATTATTGATATTCAGATCTCTATGTAGAAATATTGTAGTCATAAGATCTAAGGTGTTTTTATAAATTTCAACTACTAAGACAAAATTAGGTCTATAGGTAGTGGCCACATGAAATTACATATTTTGTAATCTTGCATTGAAGTATTTAAGTGGTTTATTGGGTTCTCTTCTCATGCTATAAAAATGTTGATATATTATGTTGTGACTATTAACTTGTCCATATTATGCCATAAAAGTGTCATGACATTGGGCCCATGATGTAATTGAACTTTTTGAAAGTCTAAGGAACCAGTCATAGGCAACATCTTGTAGCATGAAAGATAATAGTATTCATACAACATCCTCATGATAAATTTTGAAAGCTTTCATGTGTTCCTCCATAGATCATCCCCACAAAGGAGAGAATGAGGAGAGGAACTTCTCTAGATTCCTAAGTAGATCAAGGATGACACCAGCTATGGTGATGGCTAAACCAACTAACCTGATAATAGTAAAAAATTAGGTTAATTCCCTTGGGTTGGTTAATTTAATTTGCTAATATCACTCTTAAGGACACCTCTATCTAATTTAGGTCTTCAATGAATCTGTAAAGGTGATAACAATAGCAAATCATAATCAAAATTGGCAATTCTTAATCTTATTTGTAGATCCAATGTACATAACTCAAGTGAATACTAATAATCATAGATCATGGGCCCTCCTTCTAGCACTATATAAAACTTGGTGATGTGGTTTTTATATGCACCAAGGGTTATTACTATAATATCCCTAATGTTTTAGGTGAGGTGAAATATTCAATCCAAGGTATGAGTTATGAGTCTTAGTTTTATAAATAGCCAAGTGGTGTAATAACAATGAGTGGAATGGTTATTAATTATGGATGGTTTGGATATGAAGAGTGTCTAGATGATGAGTGGATCTACCTTAAGGTGATTTTATCAAAAAAGATAAAAAGAGAGAAGGATAAGGAAGAAAATAAATTTCCATGTGAATTAACTGAGGTATAAACCCTTTCAATTAATCCATTTTTCTATCCTAATCCAGACAAATGTCAAGAACTAATATCTGATTAATCATCAAATGAAATAATTTAAGCATTTTCATTGAATATAATCAAAGATATGGTTAGAACTAGATTGCATAGCACATCCCATGTCTCTAACTAGTAATATGTATGATATCTAATTAATGAGAACTCAAACTAATAACTTGTATAGTCTAAATAATTATAAGTAAACATTCACACATCTATTCTAGATTTTAATTACTGGAAATTCCTCTTAAGATAGAATTTTAAAGAGATACCACTTTAACACAAACTCACATAATAGTCAAAAACTTTCCTATATTTTATTAATTTCAAAATTCCTCCTCTCTTTACAATGTTCAAGAAGTGTATGATTATAGCATGGGATGGGGCTGCTTCATCCTTAAAGCTTAGTCTAATTTTATAGTGTCTAAATTATGACTATATGTCAAAAATCATGAAATATGTGCATGAATACAATATATTAAATATAATCCAAATTTAGGCACAAAATCCTTTTCCTTAAAAAATAATCCATAGATAAATTAAAAAAATCAAGAATTGCATGATGTCTTACTTAGAATTACTGATATAATTTAATTTTCAACTCAAAGAACTAAATTTTCAACATGGAATCTCCTATTGACATAACATGCATAATTTTTTTCACTTGAGTTTAAACTAAAGTAGTAGTCCTTATTGAAGGTGGAACTAGAGGCATAATAGTTTATGTGGTTAATAGCACTGATCATGTTTGAGTATATACTATATTCTATTCTAGGAACATATATTTAGTTATCAAAGGTTGAACCTGAGGTGATGAAGGCTGAGCTTAAGATAATGAAGGTTGACCTGAAGGGGATGAATCTCCTTTTCCTTGTAACCTTTTGTATTCACCCATGATTTGTATAAAAATCAAATCAATAGTCTCAAAATCAATGAACGACCTTCTGAATAATATTGGAATTTTGTCCATCAATTTTTTGTGTATAGTCATAGAAGATTTAAAAGACACATTTAGTGTCTTTGTTTGAGCCACCTTACCTTCGACAGATGTGATCAATTATACTATCTATTTATTAGTTATATAAGTTATATTCTCCTCATCTACCTTAAAATTATCAGCTGTAACCTATAATAAACTCTCAGAAAAGGGTTTGGTGATAATTTGTCCCTAAGGTGTAAACACACATTTAATCCTTATACCTTTGAAAAATTTAATAGTTATTTATTATTGATTCATAAACTATTGAACTAACCCTTGAATTTCTTAGTGATACTCTACAAAATTAGCCCTTTTGGTACTTACATAGTTTTGGGTCAAAAGTTACATTAGGTGAAAACATCAAACTTAGGTGTTGGTATGTCTTTAATCAAGTACTTTTGCTAATGAAACTCAACTTGACATCCTAGTTTTTCATTGATTGATGAAACTTAAAGTCTCACCATAATTGCTAGGAAAGTACTCTTGTTGATTTGAGGGAGTTCAATATGAGGTATAGATTCTTGGCATAATTTTGAAAAATTTCATTTATATTTTTGGGAGGATCAATTACATTTAACTCTTCTAACCTTATTTTAGACTATGATAGTCCCATAAACATCTACTTGAGCATCTCCATAGCTACATCAACAATTGTAATAGGGTTTTCTTTATATTGATATCCATATCCAAGTCTTGATTTATGTTTATTTATCAATGAAAATAATTCCTCCTATTTATACAATTCAATAGGCTTACCCTCAACCATCACTATATTCTTCCTCACTCTCTTCAGTGTATTGATGAATCTATCAAATAACATGGAAAATTTTATTTTTTCTATGATAAATAAATGTTTCTTTCTTATTTTTTCTTGCTTCAGTTATTATATCCATGTAGGGAGCACCATAAGAGTTTTATTAGTAGTGTGGGTTGGAGATGAGGAAGTAGGTATTGAAGGACTGCCTAGTGGTCACATCAACACTGTAGGTGGAATATTGGCCATGGAAGATAGTGTGGAGGATAGAAGGGGTTTATGACAATTAGGCAAAGCCTTTGTCCAAGCTCTATTCTTTATTAGTGGGGGGTATTTACAATATATTTGGTTAATTTTGGGGTCTTGTGCACGAAATCTATTGTTAATTATATTTGTGTTACCTATGTAATGGGCATCCCCAATTGCATATAATGCCTTGCTAGTGTTGAATAGGTAGTGAACATATATTTGGATACAAGGTCCTTAAAATTTACCCTAGTTCCTATGGTTTTTTGGATAAAAATAGTGGAAGGAAATGAATAAATCAATGTAGTATGGGTTATTCCTTATAAAAATTGTGTAATATAAGCATAATAAATTTATATAGTACTAATAACACTAGGAATAAAATAAATTAAAGAATGGGGACTTCAAGAACTTGTTTGTGTTAAAGATTTGTTAGAAGAATCACTTGTCTTTGAGTCCATTACAGTAGGAGTGAATATATTCTGAGTTACAATTATGACCTCAGTTATTATAGTTCATGTAGTCAGATAACTAATTTCAATCAATGTAGACCTAATTATGGTAATAAGGGAATCCTTAGAACTATATTCCTAGTAGATTATTGAATGGTGGGAGACCCTATTTTGCTACATTCACTACTTGTGACTCTTTAACATCTAGAGAAGGAAGTGGATAATTATGAGGGAGACCCTTAGTCTATTATTAAACAAAATCCTCTCCAATATTATGTAGTTTAGTCTCCTAATTTGAGTCATCCTCATAAATATCAACATATGAAGGTTTTGATCGCACACCTGCATAGTTTGGTGGTCTTTCCCCCACTCATTTGATAGTTAGAGCTTGTAAAGTGGCTAATAAATTCCTTCTATTCCTCTTTTGTGTAACTACTAAAGAAAAAACACTAGTAATTGACTTTGGTATAGAAGTAGGAAGAGTGTTTACTTGAGGTACAGTTGTAGGTTGGGTATTTAAATTTTGTGAGGAAGGATCAATGGGTTTCCTAAGAATTGAAGGTACCTCCATATCTAATTAGAAAGGTGGAGTGGTGTTTGGAGGCCTTAAAAAACCTATAAATATGTTATCCCTTATTTATTAGTCTATCTAAGTTATTGTGTCTTCTACTCTAGTGGGCACCTCCTCATCCTTGTATATATCTTTGGCATATTGTAGAGTAATAGAAGGATCATATTGTATCCTTTGTGCCACCCTCATAGACATATTAATTTATTGTATTCATCTATAGAATTTTAAATTTTCAAATAAATTTATAAATATTGGGTCATGTAGGTATGTTTGATGCCCATACTTGAACTTTTTATTGTTTCCATAATCCTGAAGAGCTTTGTAAATTACCTATCTCAAATCCCAGTGCTTAAATTTAGTCTTATTCAATCTAAACTAATTCCTGTGCTTGGAAATTTGATGAAGATGCTCCCATAATGTGGATTTAGGTTTTCCTATAGTAAGAGGAGTTTTATTGATTACCCCTATCTTGGTGGAATTCAAATATTGGTTCACATTATTGGACAGTTGATCTGGTATTTATTATTTTTACAACTTGTCTAGAACATAATGAGGCAATAAAAATATGGATTTAAGTGAGCCTTCAATTCTAATCATGATACTCTTGGGATAAAATTAGTAATCTCCCATATTATAAATTTTCCAATTTATGTGGTTTGAAAATATAGGAATAGGCTTCCTGTATATGGCCTTATATACTATGGGATAAAATAGGTATGCTATCCATTGAATTTGCTTTCTATATATATATATATATATATATATATATATATGAAAAATAATATGTTCTTCACAAATTCCATTCTTGATATTTTGTAGTGAATACTTCTATGGTTATTTCCAAAGAGGAATAAAATGGTCATGACTACATCTAATAGATATGACATCATGTAGAAATGTTCATTGGTCCTATTCTCTACCTTGATCATCTAGTACTTGATTGAAATAAATGATCTCTCCTAGAGTAGGCATTATTTTGGTGTCTATAATAATGTCTAGGTGAGGTACCTAAATTTATATGACATAATTAATATTAGGGAGGTCATACAATCTATTCAATGAGTCCAGGGCCATTCAAATTCTAGGCATGTATCTAAAAATTAGAGTATTGTTGATCTAATTTACTAACACAAAGCTATTTGGGTTTATTGCCCACATCTTTGATATTTCCTTGACATTAATATTGACCACCCAGACATATATAACTAACTAATTATACATCATATTAAGGGATAAGATTTTATACTATGTTTAAAAATCCTTTATAGATGCATAAGTTATTTAGGTAGGGATATTAAGGCAATGAAAATTTTTGCTACAGAAGTATCCAACCATAAATAAATAAATAAATAAATGGAATATGTGTAGATGAATACCTTAGGTTTGGTGGATGCATTATGTAGTCCCATAATTTTGATTACCAACCAATCATAAATATATTTTTGAGATGGTAGAACTAGTCATCTATCTTGTATGGTTTTGTTTCATCCACCTCTAGCCATATTGTTGTATCATGTCAAAGTTTATGGTTGAATATGGATGGATCAAACACAATTTATGTATACATGGTACTACAAATGAAACTAAACATGGAGGGAGTAGGATTTCTTATTGAATTTTTGATATTGGTTCTTTTGAAGAATTTAGTGAAGTCACAAAGTTGGGAATTTTAGTAATAAGAGAGACTTGATATTAATTCATAGGGATAGAAAGTAGTAAATGTGTTTTCCTTTTACATTTTAAGACCAAATATGTAGTCAATTTAGTTAAAATCAAACATACATTGGATAAATATTCCATTCATGGGAATTAATTATAGATATTGGATTTAATATTTGTCTTATTCTATATTAAATTTTATTTCATGATGTCAGCTTTCACAAGGTCATCCACCACATAGCACTTTCTCAATACCTTTTATCAATTGATCAAATTATTAAATCATTTATTGTGACATATTTCATCACCCCACTTAACCAAAATGCATATTTACTTATTTTCACAAGATTATTGATAAGATGACACATGTCATCTCATCATTTAATCACTCAGAATTAATATCTATGTTCTTGGCCATTGATATTAACTCAATAAGATGTGGAAACATGGATGATCCTCATTTATCCACTTAGTCAATTAGAATTTATTTTTGTGCAATCAAATGATATTCATGGATGAGTGGGATATTAACATAGGGATGAATCTTATTTATCCACTTAGTTAATAGGCTTCATAACTTGTGTCACCATGTAGAATTAGTGGATGAGTAGGATGTCAAAAATATAGATATATATTACTTATCTAGATGCTCAAGGGATCTGTGTTTTATACCTATACTTACTAGTTGTGGTTGAGTGGGATAGTGACATGTAGATGGATTTCACTTATCTGAATCATCACTGAGGGTCAAACTTTAATTATTAATGGGTAAGTGGGATGAGGACACATGGATGAATATCACTTGATCGAGTCATCAATAATCTCTATACTCTATACTTTAACCTATCAATAATAAATGAGTGGAATGGTGACATGTATATGGATCTCACTTATTCAAAGCTCTATGAATTAGTAATTTACTATGTATGGGTGAGTGAGTAGGATCATGATGCATTGCACAATATCATTAACCTAGATTGTCATGAAACCCCATACCTTACTCATTTTCTACATAAGGCAAGAGTAATTAGGATGAAAACATGTGGATGACCGTTATTTACTCAAGTTCTTAGATGAAAATAGAATTATAATGCTTTTTCACACTTGAATCAATGATTTATTTTTAGACATGTGGTGAAAATTGGTGTCACCCTATAAATTTAATACTTGTTAAAAAATAAAAATAACCTTTAAAAAACACCCAATACCAATTACTCTAGAATAAAAATCAAAACTTGATTTTGATATATAATTATATTTGAAATTTGAATATCTATAACAATAATTTAATATTTTAGATGATATTTTATGAATATATATCACTTTAGTCTTGTACACTTGGCAAACTTAGACATTGGCTATTCCTCTCAGTTATCTACTTTTTGCACTTTCACAAATCTCACATATACTCTATTCTTGTACATTTGGCCTATATATCTTAGTCAAACCAATCTTATATTGATGACCTAGGTCTTTTATCTTTCCCAAAATTCTTAAAATATACTTATCTTCCATCTTTATAAGTTTTAAACTTGTACTTGTTCTCCTACTCCCTAGAGACTAACATCTAGGGTAAATAATAGCATCAACACTATTGTCATGTACTAACGTAAGTCTTTATTTCCATAAAAGCCATCTTATTTTCAAATGAAATGTATCCTAATGGTTGGAATAAGTTCTTTAATGTGATTTATTAATCCAAAGTGATTGATATAAATACAAGATCAAGCTTCATTCATTCCTCACTTAGCAACACCTAGAAAAGACCAAAGAGACTAAGACAACTTATCAAAATACTCTATCAAGAATTCAATTGAAAAAAGCTTCCCTATTTTCATACCATCTATAGGTGAAACACATATATAGTTTTGAATTACTAAAGGAACAACCCAATAAATTGATTTACTAAATTACAAGATAGGTCACTATTGTACTTGATTTTCACACATTGTATAATTCACACACAAGACAACATGTAGGGGAGAACTACATCAATATGATACCCTCTTAGGAGTATTGTCTATGTAAGAAACATCCTTTGATATCAAGGTCATTAGGGTTAGCTTGACACCATGTGCCCACTACTCTATTATTACCCAAGGTCACATGAAAGATGAAAATATATGGTTTTACCATTGCAAAATCAATGAATAAACCATGACCTAGATCTGAATGCATCAGAGTGAAGGATAAGCAAAACCCAAAATCATTTAAGTGGTCACATCTTTTTTCAATAGATATTTCATATATGACACTAACATTGAACCTAGATAGTAGCATATATGCAACCATCATAGGCTAATATTACTATCTAGAGATCTAAAAGCATCAAAAATAGAATATAACAACTATTCTAAGATCTCCTTCCTACTTGATTTTAGCCTATTCCAAATTTGAAACTATATTGGCATCATATTAAGTTAAACACTTCACTTCTTTGTCATTTCTATGTTCATCATAGTTGTACTTTCCATATTTAAACTATTTCATCATAATAAATTAAGTGTATGATTATATATGAGTTTAGAATATAATTGGCCTACTATAGATCTGATTATCACCCTTATGCCATTTCATTTCTATATACACCTTTAATAATATCTAGATAAGACCAATCTAGATACTAATTTAGGGTTAAACATTTGATGAACCTAATTCATGTGAATTCTTTTTTTTATGATTATTATGGTTTTAAACTAGCTAGGGTTTTAGATTTATGTACTTTTTAATTTCTTACTTTTACTATTTTGTATGCAGCCTTGGCATAGCCCTAGATTGGGAGGTGTGCCTATTGAACATATTGAGCTTCCCCTCCACCCATCTAAGATGTCTTAAACCAATGAGGGATCTCATACCTTGGATTATGATGACACCCATGTTGATAATGAAAAAAATGATGATAGGGTTATCATAGAATAAGATTATGATAATGAAAACCCAAAACAAATGAAAATGAGTAAATATATCATGATCAAGTGCATGTACTTGCATTGTTTCATGAGCACATTCGACAAGACCTTGAAGATATTGATGAGATCTTAAAAAACATGCTCAAAGCAACAAATTCTAAAACTATAGTGGAATATCCCTCCCCTTGAATACATTACAATTAAATACATCCAGTGGGGGGCACATATTATGTGTTTAAACCTTTCTTTTATGAAACTAATATTGATACATCCATCATGGAATTATCCATTATTTCAACATAAATACCATATTTAATGCATATTGCTACTCAAAACATGTTTTCATCCCCTTTGGTGACTACTCAAATTGCTAATCTAAATCCCAATGGGCCTATAATTTAATCATTCCTTCAAGTTATAAAGACCTTGAAAAACAAGATTAAAAACATTGAACAAAATGCTTTAAAATCCCCTCATGCCATAGATTCTCAAGATGTGTTGCATAACATTATTACACTTGAAATATCCTTACACCCCTTTACAACTAGATTTATTGCACTTAAGTTCACATTTTATAATGGCAAGGGTTATTCCGAACAACATCTTCAAACATTTTATGTGACATGCCTTCACTATGCTTCCAATGACAAATTTTAGACCAAATTAATTCTCAGAAGCCTCAAGGACTATGCTTTGAGGCGGTTCTATGATTTACCTCTCCAATATATTAAAGCATTCAAATCTCTTTCAGATTAATTCTTATCACACTTTTACATACATTAACATTTTTGAAAAGGTTTCTTATGCTCAAATTTAAAAGATCAAATAAGGAACCAATGAACCTATCAATGCATATGTCTTGAGATATAAGATAATGATAGCCAAAATTACCAACCTTATGGAAAACAAAGAGCTACAAGATATATTCAAGCAAAGTTTGATTGATCCTTTACATGAGTCCATTATTTTATATACATTCAAGTATTTTGATGATTTATGCCATGTTGTACAGGACTGTGAAATGAAGCTTATGTTATTGAATAAGCTCAAGTATGTAAAAAACAAACTAGATGAATCTACATATAGTACTAAATTAATAATTAATCCAAGTTATAAGGTAAAACCTCCTGAGCCTAAGAAGGAAAAAACCACCACAATAAACATAATTTTAAAGTACCCTAATTGGCTTATCTTATCTAATGCACTAACACAAAAAATTACACATTTACCTGAGTCCCCAGCTTAATTACTCCCATGGTTACTAGAGTTTCAACTTATATTTATCCCTCATCCTATCAAAATTGATATGATTTGACCTCTAACCAAAGGATATGATGTGAATGATTATTATGATTATCGTCAAGGACCAAGACATTCTATAATCAAATACTTTACCTTAAAATACAAAATCCAAGATTTTATTGCTGACCAAAAACTTATATTTGAGGATCCTCTAAAGGAAATAGGTTCATAACTTAGTGATCACCATAAATATAAAATATTTTAAATTCCTTTTCAACACCATAGTCCAAATGGCATATAATGCACATCATCCTCTATCACATTATGAACACCCACTACATAGGGTTATTGGTAATTACACATAAAATATACCTCCTATGGCTCAAAGATAAATTAATTTTGATGATAGTGAAATTAAGGATGATGACTCTGATCTTAATTCTCTATTAATTTAAGTATACCTTGATAAACACCATATATGTAGTGTCATGATTGATAATGGTAAAATTGAGAACACTTGTACCATGATTTTACTTATGCATTTGGGTTATAATCATCATGATTTACAACCATCTACCAGATCAGTTAGAGCATTTGATGGGAACTTCAAGAAGGTTCTTGGTGAGATTGACTTGCTTTTATAGGGTAGTCCTACTGCAAATGTGGTTACCACCATTTAGGTTATCCCTTTCAAAAGAATCTTTGATATGTTATTAAGAAGACCTTAGATACACACTATTCATGTACTACCTTTTACAATGCATGGGTGTGTTGAATACATTCATGCCAATCAGGTAATTATAGTTTATATAATTCCATATGAGCATCCTCTTAAACAAAATAAACTTATAACCAAACTACTACCTATCAATCCTACTCAAGCTAATTCACCATAAAAGGGTAAGCAACAAGAAATCTCATTTTCTAGGCAACCAATACTTGAGAAACCATTACATCAATGACATACAATGGATTCCATGGAATCCCCATATGCTATTACACACCATGTTCATATATCTAGAGCACCTTAAAATGCACATATTACTACTATGCAAAATAAACCACACAATAATCAATGATGGGTTCCAAAAACCCCTAATCCTATTATGCCTACTATTTATTCATGACCATAGAGTCCTATTTTTCATACATATAACACCATTGATTCCATAGAGATAGATATTACACCTATACATACTCCTCAATAACATAACCTAAGTATTACACCAGATTCATAGTGGGGAGATAATTATTTCCATCCATTAAATGGCATCATAGGATGATCTTTCCTATTAAAAAATTCCAAAAATAACAAAAAAATAAAAAACATTCAAAACTTTGAAAACACTTTCAACACTTAGATGTTCTATCAGATCCTTAGCATCTACGTGTTACTTCCATATTGATGGATGCCATACTTAGTTAATATTACATACACATATGTGTCACAATTATACTTATATGTGATACAATCATAAAAAAATACATGATACATTCCTATTGCAGATGTTGGACTTTCCCTCTACTCATGTTATATGGACATTGGGGGTATTCACTTCTTTGATCTTGATACACAGATTATTTAGTATTATGATCACTATACATTATCATGTTTGAGATTACATATGTAATAATACATGCTTATTATCTAACGTTATATCTTATATAGGGTACTTAATATGTTATACACTTGACATAATTTTCTTGACACATTGGATGCATGGGCTACTATGACATGTTAATGATAGTTGCCTATGATTTATTTTATGCACTTCCTTGAGTGTCTTGTATTCATTTTTCAAGTATTGAATATGATCCTTTACTTGTGCCCCCCATGCCTATGTATGATTCCATTGACATTTACATATGTCATTATTTTTTGTATGAACATTTTAATATGTCATCCTTTTATTTATGGGCATTTGACTAAATCATGTTACTTTGATTGTATGTCATTTAAACATGCCCCTTGTCTACGATCTCCTTGGACCATTACCTTTGATTTACTTTTGAATGATCTTATGTGTGTGGTTTAATTACTTGTTGATCTTGTACTATTATTACCTAGACATTTCCATTATCTTTATCATGCAAATTAGGCCTACATGTGATCACATTGGCTCTATGCACTTTAATGATACATTTACCTAGAGATATTCCTTCTATATGATAAATGGTTACATTAATAGATTATAGAGTTATCTTATCCTTTTGAGGTGAGCTACCTACCAATTCATATCATTCCATCACCTCAAATGGGGGGAATCTTAATGGGGGCATGTTATAAAGACATATTCTACACACTTAGCATAATTTCTAAATTACATTGGGGGCATGATTTGGAAGCATGTTATCCACACTCATTTAGTATATAGTACTCATATCAATTTCTAGATTATAGTGGAGGACTCATTTAAAAAAATGCTATCCTCACTCATTAAACACATTGGTATTTGCATCGGTTTTTAGATTAGTGGGGGCATGCCATATGGGCATGGCTTCCACACATTCATAGTTCTTAGATTCAGTGGGGACATGCTTTGGAAGCATGTTATGCACAACTATTTAGTATTCAACATCTCTAGTTTACATTGGGGGAATGTTTTGGAAAAATGTACTCCACATTGGTACTTATATTAGTTTTAATATTACTCCATATACAGTTGGGTCATGCTTTGGAATCATGTTCTCCATACTTATAAAATTATTTGAATTGGCAAAAGCACACAGTTATATGATTCAGATTCATAATTGTGGTATAATTATATACATTGGTACTATTATTATACACATTTTTAGTATGAGAATATTGAAGGTGAATATGTTATGAAACATGTACCTAATATTGTAAAATCCAAATCAATTTTAGATTCTAAATCTTTTTTATGGATTGTTACCATATCAAATAAAATTTTCATACTAATACTCCACAAAATTTTATGGAGTTTTATTGAGTCAATTTATTGTAGTAGTTGGTTCAATTTTTGATATGGTTGAGGTGATCAAATCACTCAATCTTGACAATTTTTTAGGTTTGAATCGATCATCCAACCTCACCAAGTTATAAGTATCATTAGGTTACATGGTTGAGCTAATATCAACTCTTAGGTGGCAAATCAATTTTAATCTAAAGTTGGGGGCATGTGACTTCATATATATATATATATATACATACATATACATATATATATATATATATATATATATATGTATGTATGTATGTATGTATGTATGTATGTATGTGTATATATATATATATATATACATACACACATACATACATACATACATACATATATATATATATATATATATATATATATACATACATACATGTGTGTGTGTGTGTGTGTGTGTGTGTGTGTGTGTGTGTGTGTGTGTGTGTGTATGTCTATATATATGTATATATGTATATATATATATATATATGGATATATACACTTTAAATATTTATTTATATTTGTCCTAATCTTAGTATTTAGAGCATTAAAATGATACATTTTTAGAAAAATAACTTGCCAATAGGCAAGGTGATTACATTGACATACAAGTGTACTCCTGAACCTTGCTCTTTCAATTTCAATATATTTTAAGTAATTTAAACCCAGATTATATGCACTAATTTTTTACTATAACATGTTATTGGTTTTAGGTCTATTACTAGCAAATCACTCAAGTTGGGCACACATAAAGACAAGGTGTGCATACACAACTAGGTACACATTCCTTTCCTTTAAAATAGAAATTTCATTACAAGATTAAATGGGAGAAATGTAAATGATATTTTGTGATTATATAACACCTTAGTCTTATACACTTGGATAACCTAAAGCTTGGGTATTCCTCTCAGTTATCTACTTTTCCTACTTCTACAAGTCTCACATTTGCTCTATATTTATGCCTCTTGGCCTATGATCTTAGTTTAAACAATATTATATTGATGACCTAGGTCTTATATCTTACCCAAAATTATTAAAATCTACTTATATTCCATGTCTACATGTTCTAAGCCTATATCTATTCTCTTGCTCCCCAGACACTAACGTCCACAGTAGACAATAACATCAACACTATTATCCTATCCTAACACAAGTGTACAATGCCCTAAACTCATCCAATTTATAAATAAAATATATACTAATGGTCAGACTAAGTGATTTAATGTGAGTTATTACTCCAAGGGAATTGATATAAATATGAGATCGACCCTCACTCATTCTTCACCTAACAACAACTAGAAAAGACCAAAGAGAATAAGGTAAATTATCAAAAACACTTTATCAAGAATTTAATTAAACAAATCTTCCCTATTTACATACTAAGTATAGGTGGAGCACATATACAAGTATGAAGTACTAAAAGAGTAGCCCAAGAGTCCAATTTTCTAAGTTAAGAGCTAGGCCACTATTTTACTTGATTTGCACCCATTATATGTGTTGATATTTTTGTCTCCAAAATATCATTACATTTGATACCCTAAGGGAGACCCATTTTTTTTATAAAATCCCTTGAAACCACCAAAAAACTTATCTTTCCTTTTTCAATTATAGAATCCAAAACTCTGGATGCATTTTGCATATTTTCAAACATTTAAAGTGCTTCCCAGGATTTGGATCCCACAAAGTACCCACCTTCCACATAGGTAGAATCCAAAACTTGGCATGCACTTTGCATGTTTGTAAATGTGTAAAATTCATGATAGGCTCTACATCCCACAAAATATCTAAACCAATGAAATTTGAAACTCAACATGTACTTTGCATGTTTGTAAACATTCAAAATACATGGCAAGATCTAAATCCTACAAAACACAAATACCCCCTTCCACATAATCTAGAAGCCAAAGTACACTTTTCATATTTGTAAATGTGCAAATTAATAGGTGAGTTCTACCTTCCATTGAGCCAAACCATTAACCATGGTAGACATTAGACCTACATTTACACCCTAAATTTTTGCCACCAACTACCATAAGCATAATAATTATAAGATTTTATATATAAAAAAAGTCATTTGGGAATTGTTTATCATTTGTTTAATTTCTAAGAAGTTTTTTAATTTTTGACAACAATTTTTTCACCTTTCAAACCTTGAGCTACATGTCAAGAAGTACCTGCAAGTTTGAGACACAATTGTAAAACATCTTCCACATCATCTTCACCACTATTCTTACACTTGAAACTTTTTGGTTATTTATAGTGTCTCATAAAGTTATTTTTCCAATTTTAGGGTTTCATTGAAACTGTCTAGTTTGGAGGTTATTTTGGGTTGTCATTATAATAGTTGGGGATTGATTTTGGCTGTTCTTTCTATGGTACTTTTATTATGATTTTCACCACTATTCTTACACTTGAAACTTTTTGGTTATTTATAGTGTCTCATAAAGTTATTTTTCCAATTTTAGGGTTTCATTGAAACTATCTAGTTTGGAGGTTATTTTGGGTTGTCATTATAATAGTTGGGGATTGATTTTGGCTGTTCTTTCTATAGACATCCAATTCTTGACACCATTTGTGTTAAAATTATCAATCTTACTCGAATTGCACTCAAATGCACATTTTAGGTAAAAATTCATAAAACACCCTAAATGGTTCAAACTTGTCACTTAAAAGTGGAAATTTAGGTTAAAATATCCCTAAATAGGGAAATGCATTTTATGGGCCACTAACTTTGATCAGATCATTTCAAGTTAAAATGACAATTTTTCCATTTAGTGCTCTAGATCACTCTTTTCTTCTAATTCATTGGTACACACCATGTACCTTTGTTATTTGGTTTTAAAAACATCCTAAATGGGAATATAGATCCAATGCATCTAACATCACCTCCAAGTTCCTCTCTAGTCAAATTTTAACAACCTAGGATTTGGTTTTTTATCACACAAACGTAGTTCCCTAATAAGGCTAAAGCTTGATCGATTGCGATTCGAGTGAAACAAAATTTCTGACCATTTTGATTAATTAAGGGCCAATTTTCAAATACTTTTACAAATGTTGATTAACCTTTTTTAAGGCTAATTAGTATAAATCAACATCTTAAGTGGATTTTCTATGAGAGTTTTTGAATCCTATTAACTATATCATCAAGGGACATCATTTCTTGGGAAGACATCCCTAGGCCATAAATGCCACAAATATAAATATTATGGGTCACCCATGCCTAGTTAATGCCTCCCATGCCTCTTCAATGCTCCTTATTACAATGTCATAATGAAGATAATTATGGATTTAATTCCAAATATTAGGATTATCCATGGACACACATCTCAATCTTAAAATGGGTAGTCATGGTTGATCCTGACCAATCTCAAAAATCTATAAATAGAGAGGCCATGGACATGAATTTTAAGATTAAATATTGTAAAGTTATAGTATTAAATTATTTCCACAATCCTTTGTATTTGATCAATGATTTTTTTTGTAAGCTTCATTGATAGGCTAGTTTAATGATTTATAATCACAAGCCTAGGTTTTATGGAGTGTTCTTGAGACATTAGAGGAGTTTGCCACCATTGTTGACAAAGATAAGGATACTTGATCAAGGGAGAACATTTTTTTGAGCCACATGGGTATGGCAAATCCATTTGATAAGGTAATATGATGTTTTATTTCTTTCATTTGTTTCTTGCTAACCTTTGTAATTCCCATAGGAATAGATAGGCTTAGTTAGTTAGTTCTTTATGTATTTTTCATGATTTATGGACTAATGTTTGACTAACTTGCTTTGTAATCCTCTTTACATCTTGGCACACCTGGTAGGACAAGACACATCCCACACATGAAGAAGATCATTTTTTAGCTTTAAAATATTCATTTAGAGCATTAAAACTCTTGCAAATTGATTTTCTAAATTTATTTTGCTATTTTTGTTTTCCATGGATTTACACAGTAACTGACGTTGGCTAGTAAAACTAACATCAATTGGATAGATTAACTGACATCGGTTAGTAAAATTGACATTGATTGGATACCTATCACTAGTCACATTGGTATAACTAATGTCAGTTAGATAACCATCATTGATTATAAAGTGTAGCCATCATCATTTATATAACCGACGTCGGTCCCTATCTTTTTCTTAAAACACATACCCAAGATATTTTTTTCTAAAGTTCATTATTTCAAACCCAAAATAGATTCAAAGCTAAAGGCAATGCTAAATTTTTTGTTGTAGGACCAAGCTTGAAATTTGCTAAAAACATGTTTTAAATCACCTTTTGCATGTTTAAAAATCAATTAAGAACCTTGTTTTGGTGTTTAACAATTTTTTTTTTAGATGTTTATGGTAAATGTTTTCAAAGTTACAACTAAGACCAAATGGTCAAACGAACACCACCTCCTTTTCCATCTAGGCCTAAAAATGAATTCACCTTTCCAAGTTTTTTTTATTTACTTGGTTGTTTAAGTTAAATCTTTGTTTGGAAAAAGAGGGGTACTGCATGTATGCTCTTCCATTTGTCCCTTCTATGGAACCGTTGGAGTCAAAAGTGCCATTCATATTACAAGTAGCCTAGTCCAAGGCTTAGAAAGAATGTAATCTAAAGTAATCCCCAAAAAATCATTAAAGTTTGGGTGATCTTAAAAATGACCCTAAAGTTTTTCTACTTTCATGCTTTCTTTATTTTTATGCAAACTTGGCTTATGAGGGGGATGCCATTACCTTTTATGAGTTTTTTATGGAAGCCATGACCTCGGTTGGATCTCCCAACATTGACTTCATTTGGCTCCTAATTAGAGTTGCACATGGGGTGTATCTACATTTGGACATCACACTACACAAAGTGAACAATAGGATGTAGTGGTTGTAAAAAGGACTAGACATTTTTAGAACTAGCCAATGCCATAGTCACCCAATTTTTGTGATTATCTTTTGCATCATTTGACATGAAAGTCATGGAATTAATTCCCCTAGAATGATTGAAAACTTGCTAGTTTAGCAGACCCCACTTTGCCATACCTTGTTAGTTTAGACTTAAGATGTTTATTTTTTGTCATTAGCTTACTTAGTCTTGATTTATGTCTAAAAATACTTGTTAACTCATTAAACTTAACCAAAACACATTGTCCTCAATTTTCTTGAGCAAGGGAGGCATTACATTATCTAATTGGAAAATTCATCTTTTCCTGTTCAAATTGTTATCAAAAGATTTGTGTCATATCATCCACTTTGGCATAGTCATGATACCCAATTGCATCTAGATCTTTCACCCAATTTGTTTAAACCCTTCATTTATAATCCACATTCAAAATTGAACCTTTATGAGTTCTAAGGGTTGGTGTGTCAAAGTGGGTTCGCCATTTGCATGCTAAGATTATTCTAACTTGGGTTCAATTTTTTATTTGGATTGAAGTCATTTGTTCAGACTCAAAATCACATTATCATCTTGGTGGACTCAAGTCATCTTACGTATCACTCATGCTTTGAGTCTTAGAACATATTTTATCCTACTGGAATCATGTGGTGATGTTGTGCTGCCTATTTGGTCCTAGCTTTATACTTAGTAATTTGTGTATGTTTTTACATCTTGAGTTGTTTATTTAATTTTGTCTTCTTTGTAATATGGAGAGATTTCCTCTAAACTTCTAGGGTCAACTTGTCAAAGTTGAAACTAGCTTTTATAGTATGGGTGTATCACAAAGATCTAGGCTTTGGTGTACTAGTTTTCACTTTGGGTATTTGAGTTACCTTACCCTCTTTTGATCTATATGATTTCAACCTTACCAAAGGTTGAGTAAGCTTATGAACCAAATATTATAAATTGTGCATGGTTTCAAACCACCCTCCCTTATAGTCTCATTGGTACCTTGGTTATTTTTTAAAAAGAAATCCAAAGCATACTTTGTTTGGTTGCCAAGCATTGGTCCAAAGTTAGTCAAACACATAGAACAACTCTTTTAGACATGACTCAAAGGTTCACTCATAGTGGGGCCTCTTATGGCCTTAGCTATGAAGATGAGAAATTTTATGATGGTCAAGATAACCTCATTGTTTTTGATGATATCCTTGTAACAATAGGATCCAAAGATGAATACAATGAATATCAACCCCAAGAATATAAAGATGAAGCCCTTCTTAGATTGATATAATTAGGTGTTAGACTACCTTACGACTTTCCTACAGAACAATTACATACCTTAGTTAGAGAAGGAGAACAATGATGGTAAGAGCAAGATTTTTCATGAATAGACATAACTTCTTCCTCTAACAAAATAAAATAAATATAAATAGAGTTGAAAATATAGATCTTATATCTAAGATCAAGATAATAAGTCAATGATATGCATATCAACTTTTCATAGACTTAATTGACTCCCTAGTTGCCACTTCAATTCACAATGATGCTTCAAAAGAACAAATAAATGTGGTTGAAAATATGCAACAAATATTAGATGAGGACAATACCATAGTGGATCAAGGTAATCTAAATGAATAGTTAAAGTCACAAGAGATCTTACAAAGTGTTTCATTTAACATAGAACATACATTATTCAATCATCAAGAACCTCTTATTACTTTACAAACTCAAAAACCCAAACATTCAATTTAAATTGAGGAAATCCCTCAAGACAATTTGGCTAGTTCTTTTCAACTAACCCAAAAATTGGTAAATAAACAAAGAAATTTCTAAAATCAACAAAATAAAAAATAACCAAATTTAGGGAATGTTTTAAAATACAAGAATCAATGGCTTATATTATCAACTCAAGGAGAAAATTAGAACCAAGTCATGGATTAAAAGGTATACACTCCATATAGATCCACACAAAACTAGGGGCACATTCCACCCCAACAACAACAGAACCAGGGACACATTTTACCCCAACAACAATGAAACTAGGGGCACATTCCACCCCAACAAAAATGAAACTAGGGGCACATTCCACCCTAAAAACATCTTATTCAATCCATAAATGTACCAAATGTTCAAGAATGGAATTCTATGAAGGAAATTGTTTAACTATTAGAGATGAATAATAGAGTCAAAAAGTACAAATTTGATGAGATATGCCCATATCCATTTGATTTATCTATTATCCAAAACCCCTTTCCACCTCATTTTTAGGCACCCAAATTTGACAAGTAAAAGGGAAAAGGAGATCCACATGAACACCTACAAACATTCTTTGTCTTATGTCAAGAGGTTGCTTATAGTAGCGAGTACTTAGTATGACTATTTCCATGAAGTTTAATGGGACAAGATCTTGATTGGCTACTTAAAATACCCAAGGGATAAGTTGTAAATTGGAATGACTTATCAAAATTGTTAACCATTTATCATATAACATAGAACATGAATTAACTATTGTTTACTTATGCAAAGCCAAGTATAGTGATGGTGAAAGTTTCACTGCATATCTGCAAAGGTGGAGAGCATTGATAGACCACTTTCAACATAATTTTCCAAACAAATAGTTGGCTGATATATCTGTATAGAATTTGCATCCTGAAGTTGTACATAATCTATGATTAGCTTGTGTGAACTCATTCAAAGAAATTATTGACAAAGGAGTGTAGATTGAGAAGGATCTTATTGCTAAGGGCTTTGTTAAGATTTTTGTATAAGCTTAAACATATAATTAGACTAAATCACTAGTTCAAATAGTTATGACGGATAAGCCTAAAGGATTTAGAAAAAAATTAGAACATGGTTGGAAATGGGGTGACTAAAACAAGACATGTACAAATGGTACATGTTATGCCTCCTCTAAATATACAAATAACTCCCCCAAATCCAATACCTACTTTGCAAAGACAACCTCCATGAAGGACATTTCATAACAATTTTAGAGTCTTTAGCAAGTTAGGAGAATTAGTTGAAATAGTGTTACAAAATCTCATTACAACTAATTTAATTGTATGGCTAGTATCAAGGCCATTTCTTCAAGATCAACCAAAACTAGCATGGTACAAAGAGAATGAATGGTGTAAATTTCATCATGTGGTTGGTTATGGTGCATATCATTGCATTCAATTACGACTTATTATTGAGGACTTTATTGAAAGTGGTGAACTATAAATTAAGTTTGCCCCTAATTAAGACATAAATAAGGATATAGGAACTAAAAAGATCCCTTTCCTCAACATGATCCAACACCACCAAGAAACAATCAAAATGGTCACAATTAAGGACAGAGGCAAAATCAGAACCAATAATAAGGTCAAAATCATAATGAGCATAATCAAGATCATAATTCCCATAATAATAATGTGGCTTATAACAACATACCTTACGACTATAATAATACTATGGGATGTATTTTTTCAACCCACATTGCCACTATTACTATAAAACCATGTAGTCAATCTCATGTTCCTCACAACACAAGACCCATCATTATAGGGTAAGCACCCTCTCCCCCTAGTAATACTATGTCAGGTTCACACCATCATGTTACTACTCCATTTACATGGGTTACTAATCCTAAACAACAACACCCTTTTTCTAATTATAAAGGCTCCTTGTTGACCTAAAATTGTAGCAATGTAATTAGTCACCCACGAGTCACCATCCAAGGCCCTTTGCCTTCCTCTTATAATTATAACAACTCCTTACCACCTCTAGGTTGTGAATTCATAACTAGATGCCCATGAGTTACCATCTAGGGCCCTTCACCCACTTCTTCCATAAAAACCAATGAGAACATTGTGCTAATGGTTCCAAAGTTGAATACTATCCCAATAAAGACTAAAATAATTCAATCCATAATTCAAAAGCCTTATAGTCTAGTGGATTAATTATATAAAACCCCTACACAAATTTCTATATTAGAACTCTTGTAAACATCTGATGTCCATAGAACCATCTTTAACAAACTTTTACAAGAGTCCATTATGCTTAATGATATAAACCTTGATTAGTTCCAAAACCTAGTTGGACATTTATCTTCATTTTGATAAATCACATTTGATCAAAAAGACATGTCCACCCTCAACCCAAACCACAATAACCCACTATAAATTGAGATAATCATTACAAATCACAAGATCAAGTGGGTTCTTATAGATAATGGTTCATGGCTGAACACCATATCTCTTAAATTAGTACGATGATTGGGCTACATGGATAAAGACATTTAGCCAAAAAATATTACAATCAAGACTTATGACAACATCAAGAGGGAGTCATCTAGTACAATTTGGTTTCTAGTCATGTTTGGGTCTATTTATCATCACACATTATTCCATATTATGGATATTGAGCTTCCATATAACATACTTCTTGGTCAGCCTTAGATCCATGAAGTACAAGTAGTTCCATCTACTCTTTACCAATGCCTTAAGTTTCCCCATGATGGGATTGAGGTTACTATTCCCATTAATCATCAGCCATATCAATATTACAAACATCTTGAAATAGAGTTTCATAATTATAACTATTGCCCAGGTTTTGAATTCATCATAAAGAAGAATAAAGCCATCATTTCTCATCCATATCCATCTAATTATATAGACCCTAGTGATCTAGCCTCCACTTTAGCTGATCCATTTCCTATAGCTCTGACTAAGTAGCTTATTATTAAAGATGTAGACATTTCCATGTACCATCTAAAGGACATCTTCCATATTAAAAAATTATGATAATCCCATAAAACATTTGGTAAGCCTAAAACTTCTTAGACTCCTAACAAACCTGATCAGATTTGGCAACCAAAGAAGAAACAACCAAAACCTCCTATGGTTTTCGTACCTACAATTACACCAAATAAATATTGAGAGGATTTTATCGATGGAGATTAGTTATGTTCTGAAGGCCTTGCTGATTATTTTTAGAATCCAAAGTATCCTATCCCTAACAAAATAATGGATCATCTTGACTATATAGGGAAAGGCCTTGGTCCATAGGCATAAGGAATTTTAGAGCCCTTATCAGTTGGAGTTGTTAATTGGAATCATGGTCTCAGATTTAAACCACCAGAGGATGACCTCATGACATTTAATAGTGACTCTTTTGAAGTGATTAGTAATGAGACTCTTAATAATGACACAACATCCCATTATAGCCTTTTTAATGAGCTTGCTAACTCAAATTTGTTTGATTCAAATGTCATATTGACCATAATTCCTATTAGATCTTCCCATCATAAATCAAACACCCATCCTAGTGGTGCTTCCCTTCTTAAAGTAGGACATTATATCTTTACCATTGGCACTTCCCATCCTAAAGCAAACCCTCATTATAACCTATGCCTTTTCCATCCTAAACTCATAGATTGGGACTAGAAAAAATTGGTCATATACCTCGATGAATTCCAAAATGAATAATCAATTGCAAAATACACGGGCCTATGAGATACATTCTCCATTGGTGATCATAAGTAGCCTTTTGATTTTTCATTGGATCCTTCTACCTAATTTGGAGAGTAGGAAAACTTTCTTGGTCATAATAAAGAAAAAAGCATTGAGATCTTTAGGTGAAAACCTCTTTGAGGCACTTATTGATCAGGGGAAAAAAAAAGAAAAAGACAAGACTTTAAGTCAAAACCTATTTCAGGTGCTCCCAGGTGGGAAAGTTTGCTCATCCCCTTAGGATGTAGAAAATCCATCTATCCCAAGTTCCATAGCTAGTACAATCATCTCTTTAAAATAAAATCAAATATTCAAGCATCTTTTTCTTGAGTTTCTAGAGGTTTTTACCAATTGGCCTTTATCTGAGAAGGCAAATTCTAATTCTTCATATTATCTAAATATTTGGGAAGAACAACAAGAATATATAATAGAGGAAAATGATCATGACCATACATTGCCTACAATTATAGAAGATGGATCCACACTCCTTATGGAGAGAATAATAGAAGTGAATTTAGGAACCCATAGGATCCCAAAATTATTTATCTTGGAGCTTCCCTTACTAAAGCAAAACATGAACATATTATATCCATTATTAAGGATTATATAGATATCTTTGCATGGGCATACTCTGACATGCTAGGCTTGGACCTAGATTTAGTTGTGCATCATCTTGTTGTTTACCCTAGTGCTAAACTAATCAAGAAAAAATTAAGAAAGATGCATCCACACATTGCCATTATAGTTAAGGCTGAGTTGGAAAAGTTTTTAGGAGCCAATTTTATCAGACCACTAGACTACTCTGAATGTGTTTCTAACATAGTACCAATGAGTAAAAAGACCCTAGGCATATGTATTTGTATTTATTTTCATGATATCAACAATGCATACCCCAAAGATGATTTTCCTCTGCCCAACATCAACATGATCATTGACTCAACTATTGGGTACAATATGTTATCCTTAATGGATGGATTTTCTAGTTATAATTAGATCAAGATAGCCCATAAAGATCAACATAAGATCATGTTCACCACAATGTTGGGGACATTATATTACCAAGTCATGCCATTTGGTTTGAAGAATGTTAGAGCCACATATCAATGTGTAATGATTGTCATTTTTCATGACATGATGCATGACATTATTGAGGATTATGTTGATGATATACTAGCAGAATCAAGAATAAGAGCTAGACATCCTGACATTATATGAAAAATATTTGAGAGGCTTCATGCATATAAAGTCTACTTAAATCTTAAGAAATGTGTCTTTGGAGTCACATTAGAATAATTTATAGAGTTCATTATATCACAATGAGTGATTGAAATCGACCTTAGAAAAGTCAACGCTATTATGGAAATGCCTCCACCAAATAATCTTAAACAGTTGTGAGGTCTAAAAGGAAAGATCTAGTCTATACGTAGGTTCATTTCTCAATTGGTAGATAAGTGCCACCCATTTACCCATCTATTCAAGAAAGGGGAAACATTTTAGTGGGATGAATATTGTTAGATAGCATTTGCAAAACGTAAAACATACTTGGCCAATCCACTAGTCTTACGACCTCCAACACAAGGAAAGCCACTATTTCGTTATATATCAACCATGAAACATACACTAGGGGCACTTTTGGCTGAGCATGATGATCATGATAAAGAACACACCATTTATTATTTAAGCTACACATTGGTAGCCTATGAACATAATTATATGTCTATTGAGAAGGCATGTTTAGCTATGGTGTTTTCCACTCAAAAATTATGACATTATATGCTAAATAACAAAACTATTATTATCACCAAGGTAGATCCCCTCAAGTTCCTCTTATCTAAAGAAAATATTAAAGGATGCATGGCTAAATTAAATATGATCCTTAGTCAGTTTGATATTGAGTACCAAAATCAAAAGGCAATCAAAGGACAAGTTCTTGTTGACCAACTTGTAGAAGCTCCTATTACGGCCACTCAACCTCTCAACTTTGACCTTCCAAATTATTTTATCATGATGATAAAATAACATCAAAAGAACTTTAATAATGGATGCTATATTTTGATATATCCTTCACATCCTAAGGGTCTAAAGCTAGCATATTATTGATCAGATGATAGGGGGATTTGATCCCCAAAGCATTCCATATATAATTTTAGTGTACAAATAATATGGCTGAATATGAGACATTAGTTGCAGGGATCCATCTTGCTATAAAGTGGGATATTCAAAGATTAAAGCTCTATGGAGATTCATAGCTAATCATAAATTAGACAATTGACTAGTATCAAATAGAGGATGATAAGCTTGTTCCTTACAAGCAAATTGTTGATAACCTCAAAATGCTTTTTAAATTTTTTTGGTTTGAGCAAGTTCTATGAGTCAACAATAGATCTACCAATGCCATGGAAAAAATTGATTCCATAATTCAAATGCATGATAGTGCTAAAGAATATCAGTTCTTAATTGAAAATATTCTTCAATCGACACATATTCTATCATATTTAGAGAGGATTTACACCATTTTTGATCTTAATCCCTCACCTGAGCTACCATGGTAACAATATTTTTGTAACTATTTCCATAGTCATGTATTTCCTACCAACCTTTCCAACAACCAAAAAAAACTATTCCTTCATCACTTAACATGTTATATCCTCCTTGAATACATGTTTTATCATAAAGGCTATGATGGAATGCTTCTTCATTGTTTATCTCTGGGAGAATCCAAGTTGGAACTAATGGAGGTTCATGAAGGAATGTGTGGGGCCCATACCAATGGTACAATCCTAGCTAAGAAACTCCTCATAATAGGCTATTATTGGTCCAAAATAGAGACATATCCTTGTAATTATATAAAGAAGTGTGTTTCTTGTCAACATCATGGCAACTTAATACATGCACCTTCCTTACCATTATAGTCGATTACAACACCATGGCCATTTTCAACATGGGATCTCGATCTCATTGGGAAAATTAACTCGACATATTTAGATGGCCATACACACATTTTGACTAAAATTGAGTACTTTACCATGTGGATTAAGGCCATTTCTCTCATTTATGTTACCAAGAAACAAATTAAAAAATTCATTCATTGCCATATCATCTGTCGATATGGCATTCTAGCTTGTATTATATCTGATAATGGTAGATCCTTTTTGAACCAAGATGTGAAATCTCTTTATGCAAAATTCAAGATCAAGCATAATAAATCCACTCCATATAACCCATAAGGCAATAGACAAGCTAAGGCATCAAATAAAACTATTCTATCCATCTTAAAGAAGATTGTCAATGATGTTGGCTGTAATTGGCACTTACAACTCTTTCCTGCCCTTTGGGCTTATTGAACTAATCATTGCACCCCAACTAGAGCTACTCCATACTCCCTTGTTTTTGGCATTAAAATTATCATCCTAATCAAGATTGATATCCCATCATTAAGAATATCACTGGATCACATTGAAGATAATGAAGACTATAAAGCCTCATGATTGCATGAACTAGAGATTGTCGATGGTAAGCATTTATTTACCCTAGAAAACTTGCAGGCCTATTAGAATAGATTGCAGAGAAGCTACAAAAAATGTATTCTCCTTTGAGAAGTTGAGATTAGTGAATTAGTTTTGAAAGACAAATAGAAGAATATGAATGTTAAACCCAAAAATAAAGGCAAGTTTTAGCCTAATTAGTTAGAACCATATATTGTCATAGAAAACTATGGATCAAAAAATATCGACTAACTAAACCTAATGGTGAAGAACTTTTAGAGCCCATGAACATCATACACCTTAAGAGGTTACATGCATGAAAAAATTTGAACCATTGTCTACAAGACCCTTGACTTGGGGGAAAATTGTGCTATCATAATTTTATCCCACTCTTTTATCTTACCTTGAATGCATTTTATACTACCCTAGTCCACTTTTCATGATTTCAATAGTAAAGGCTTTGAATCCTTGGCACTATGAACATATTCTTCATCCCATTCTAGATTTATCTCTTCAAGAAGCATATTCTTTATTATGTCTAAGGCATGTTATAAGATTGAACACTTTTTATTCCTTGACCAATTATGATCTCGATTATGTCTCATGAACATTATGAGCATTCTCAGTAGTAGTTCTATAAAGGAGTTCAACAAGGATAATATTGTGCAGCTTTAACCAAGCAAACAGAAACATCTTCTTAGTTTTAAACCATTGCTACACTATTATAGATAGGTGAATGTAGATACTTCTTTTTTTACTTTAGGTTGCACATTATTCTATATCATATTTGCTGCTCTTTATTATTTTATCAAGATACTTGCTCTCACTATTACAAGCTTGGGTCATTACAGCTAGATTCACTATCTTATTGGACCTCTACTCTCAGGATGTGCATCTCCTCACCCAGATGGTCCCACCTTGTGCATATTTTATCCTAAAACACCAAAAACATTAGAAATACTTTAAAAATATCAAAAACATTATAACATGATCCACAAAAGAACAAAAACATTATCTCACACTTTTATACATTTGTACATTCTCATTCTACCATGTTATGCTTTTGCCATTTTGTAAGCAAAAAAACACCAGTTCATTTCATCTTGTCCCACACACTTACCATTTTTCAAGATCATTCTTTTTAATCTCATTAGCTTCTTGTTTTTCAAACCATTCTCATTTGTTTTTCATATCTTCCATTTCTTCTATAACATTAATCATGCTAGTTTGATAATCATTTTTATTTTAGCCCATTTCTTGGGAGAATTACATTTGGCCTGAAGTTCATCTTAGAACATGCATCCATGAAACTATGTGGGTAACATCCACTTGTCTTATACATCTAAATTCATCTCAGCTAACGCCTTCCTTTTCTTCTCCTCCCCTATTTCTTCTGTCAATATTCATGTTTAATTAGGGAACAATTGTTGTGTCATTATTCTTTGTTATTATGTGGTAGAAAGTAATGCCTCTACCACACATGCATGAACATTTATCTTTAAACTGCACTAACTTGGTTTTTGTTTGTGTGTTTTTATTTGAGTTCTCTTGGTGTTTTGTTGTGTTTTCTTGGTGTTTTTTTGTGCTTTTGTACCTTTCCTTTTATTTCTTCTTCTTTTGTCCTTTTATTACTTGTTGTCTCATCTTGGTCTTGTGTTTCCTTGATTGTTTTTGCTTATCTCTTTTATGTTTCAGAACATCTTGATGATTCACATGGATCTCAAATGTTTATATCTTGATCCTATGTTATTATGTTGTTCTTAGACCATTTTATTTATATGATTATTGTTGGTGTCTAGTTTTTCTATTTAATTTTGATTTTATATTTTGTGTTTGAGAATGCCTTGATGGTCCACATGGATCTTGATTATTCATATCTTGGTCTCATGTCGTTAAGATGTTCTTGACTTTTGTTTTTAATTTTTTTTGTTCCTTCTTAAGTCTTGATTGCTCATATCTTGATTTCAACTTAGGTTCATTTATGCTTATCTTTTTCTTTGTCTTTGTTTTTTTGTTTAAATGTAAATTACTGTAACTCTAGTTTTGGTCATTGTTTTACCATTCTCCTTAGTTATAGATATTCACATTTGAACTAGCTTAGCACAATTAGAATCTTATGTCATTCTAAGTTATTTATACTTATGATGCCTAATTTATTTTTCTATAGTAAGCACTTTGTGCTTAGGTCTCAATGTCACATCAACATCAACTTTGATGAACAATTCTCATAAACACTTTGCAAAACCTAGGCTCATGATATGGAATTATGCTTCTAGGTAACATGCATTTTAGGCTTCTTTTATGCTTAAATGTGCATCTCTTTGAATACATTATAAGTCTAATAAATTATTGATCCATTTTCATCATTTTTCATTCCATTCTCTCCAAAACTTGGGTGAACTACATTGGCTTGAAGTTCATGTTTGAACATGAGTCCATAGAACTATGTAGGAAGCACTCAATTTCTATTGAGGTTAGCTCAGCTATCTCGATTCTTCTTTTCATCTCTCTCATCACTTTTTACATTCTCATATACTTAGTTTTATATGGCTTTCTAAGACATTACACCATCACAAGTATGTTTGTGCCCACTCACTTTAACCTATATTTTAAATTATATCCTTGAGCTATTTTGCTTGCCAATTGCCCATGTTGGGGCATAGTATCTGAACCATATTCGAATAAAATCAGCTCTATAGGGGAAAATCATTATTTATTATTTATCAATGATTAAGAATTTCCATACCAGGGTAAAACTATTTTATCATGATCAAATCTTCTCTACTAGAGTACTTCATATTATATTCTCTTTGGAGACCCTATATTAGTGGTGCTTCCATTCTTGAAGCAGAATGTTCTCTCTTTTCCTCTAATTCCAAGATCTCCACATTAAATCCCATGATGGAAATATTTTATTGTGCAACTTGTCTCAAGATTTATCAATGCCATAAGCATACAACTTATACTCTTAAATTAGGTATGTTTAAAGTGTGTCCCTTACATTTATGGATTTTATATTTCCCATTCCCCTATCTCTGGGGCCTATTATAACTCTCATTATATTTTGATCATTGATGGTAATCACATGTGCAAGCATTAACTCATTTGGATGTGATCTATTCCATGGGTTAATCTCTCACTTTCTCTCTCTTTTTGAGAGTCCATCCTTTTCTTCCATCCTTGTATGTCCTCTTAAGGGGGCATCATGGGTCTATTCCAATTTCTTCTTGACAACTCTTTTCTTTGAAAATATGTTAATTCACTTGAATGTCTTGTTATGCCTTCTCAAATAGGGGTAAAATGTAGACATCCAATTCCTCACACCATTTATGTTGAAATTATCAATCTTACTCAAACTGAACTCAAATGCACATTTTGGGTCAAAATCTATAAATGCCCTAAATGGTTCAAACTTGTCAATTACAAGTTCCAGTTTAGGTCAAAGTATCCCTAAATAGGGAAATGAATTTCATGGGCTAAATAACTTTGATCAGATCATTTTGAGTCAAAATGACAATTTCACCATTTAGTGCTTTGGATCACTCTTTTCTTCAATTCATTGGTACATGTCATGTATCTTTGTTATTTGGTGTTGGCAACATCATAAATAAGAATAAAAATCTAACACATCTAACATCACCTTTAAATTCCTCTCCAGTCAAATTATGACCCAATAATATGACTTTTTGACCATTTTGATTAATTAAGGGCCAATTTTCAAATAATTGCACAAATATTGATTAACCTTATTTAAGGATAATAATCTAAATCAAGAGCTTAAGTGGATTTTCCATGAGAGTTGAAAAATTTTCCTTTTTAAAAATTGATTCCTATTAATTACATCATTAGGTGACATAATTTCTTTGGAAGACATCCCAAGGCCATAAATGCCACAAATATTAGGATTATGGGTCACCCATGCTTAGTTAATACCTCCCATGTCTCTTCAATGCCCCTTCTTCTAAGGTCATGATGAAGATAATTATAGATTTAATTCTAAATATTAGGATTATCCATGGCCACACATCTCAATCTTGAGATGGATGGTCATGGTTGGTCTTGACCAATCTCAAAAATCTATAAATAGAGAGGCCATGGACATAAATTTTAAGCTTGAATATTGCAAAGTTATAATGTTAAATTATTTCCACAATCCTTTGCATTTGATCATTGATTTTTTTTTCAAGCTTCATCGATAGGCTAGTTTAATGATTTATAATTATGAGCCTAGGTTTTATGGAGTGTTCTTGAGACATTGGAGGAGTTTGCCACCATTATTGACAAAGACAAGGATGCTTGATCAAGGCAGAACATGTTTTTGAGCCACATGGGTATGGTGAATCCATGTGGAGAGGTAATATGATGTTTAATTTTTTTCATTTATTTCTTTTTATCCTTTTTAATTCTCATAGGAATAGATAGTCTTAGTTAGTTCTTTATGCATTTTTCATGATTTATGGACTAATGTTTTACTAACTTGCTTTGTAATCCTCTCTATGCTTTCAAGTATTTAGGTTACAGTCAGAGATTTTAGAGTCTTTTAGAGTTTTCTAAGGTTTTATTTCTAAAACATTCAAATTACCAAAAATCCCTTAGTTTTCCCTTTAATACTTTGTAGTAAAAAATCTAGGTTTTCACTAAGCCAAGTAGAATATCCCTCAGCATATACCAGATTCTCAAAGAATATTTCCTGCATATACCTCTAAGGTCCTCATGTACATTAGACCTATCTCAAAAACCTTCAACCTCCATGGGTTTTAGAATTGTTCCAATCACCTTTGATCCCCATAAGCTTCTATGTCTTTTTGAAGAGTGGACCTACTCTAGACCTTTCCGTATCCATGGAACTTCCACCTACTTCAAACACCTCCTACTTCCATAGAAATTTAACTTGCTTAGAGCACATCCCATCTTTGTTAGAGGATATAACTGTTTTAAACACCTATATATCCTACCAACTTTCATAGTTGGTTTTTCATAAGTAATAACCTCAATTTTCATGTCTCTTAAGGAAATGAAGTTCAAATCCAAAGGCCCTAGAGTAACTCCTACTTTGGAGTCTAATTTTTAAAAAATATCAAATACTGATTTAGGTCACATTGACCTAAGAGATTTTTGGGCTCAGATAAGTGTAGATTTTAAGAGTGATTAGGTCTTGAGTATTTATGATTCTAGCCTGCCACAAGATATAGCCTTCCTAATGTTAGTTTAGAGCCTTGAGTTGGTACTTAAATGGCCTAACACTATGACCTAATAAAAGAGAGGTATATAATGAGAAAGGGAAAGATTTTGAATCTATACCCGGGTTTTATCAACTCAATATTTGTAATCCAGAAATTTGAGAGTTACCTAGATATAACTCCATAGAAATTTACAAAATTCTATGAAGATAAATGAGATGGGTGTTAGAAAATAATCAACAAATAGTGGCTTAAGTTTTCCAAGAATTCTTCCACTAGGTTACTAAAGACTATGTAAAGGCTTGATTTCATTGATGATGTAGGAAACATTATCATACTGTTGCACCAAGTCATTGGTAATCCTGATACTAAATGTGTTCAAGAATGGATGTACTAATAAATTTGGGCCATTTGATAGAATAATCACTACATTCATTAGGACCAATTAATTAGTGATTCCCTCCATAATTAATTGATGGAGGTACAAATAATCAACAATTTCTATATGACCTCCTACATTGTATACATTTTGGCCAAAGGAATACTATTCCTAGGCCTTAACACAGTTTCTAAGGAAATAAACAAAGTATATAATTACTACACAAAACTTACATTAGAGATTAGTAGGTAACATTTAAGATGAGTACATGATGCTTTCATCTATTGCATCATTATCACGTTCTACAAGGAACTTAGGAGAACAACGTTTTCAAAAGCAATAGTGGATGAAATAAGCAAATGGTGCTCCTATTCCATATAGTTCCCCACATTTTCTTACATTAGGGTAGTTGAGTTCAATGGTTATGCTTACACCCTTTACTAATATGTTAGTGATAAATGGGCATTGTTAGAGTTGGTTAAGAAACTTGCATAGACTCAAAAGATCTTCTCTAATATGCATAAGGTATGGATACATTTCCCAATTTCCATTAGCTGATACACATGCCAATCCCTCTTTAAGGCCAAGTGTGTTGAGGCTGAAATGTACTAGATGACACTGAAACATTTAGAGTCTAAGCCATTTTTTGATGTATATGGCAAGATCACCAACACATTGACACTTGTTACATATGATCACGTGTCATACTATGAGGATTATTGGGAAGATTGTGGTGATGAGGAAGTAGTCAAAATAAGGGATTATTCTAAGATGTTCCTTAAGAAAATCAAAGATTATGACCTAGCATCAGTTCCAGATGACCTAGTAGATGATGACACTAGAGTGGACCCTATATATTATACACAAGTCATCACACAACCCCTTCCACTAGTGAGGTGTTCGGATATAGATTATTTACCTTTATTCAACATAATAGACCATGTAATTAACATAACTATAAATTGGTTGAAGAGTAAACAAGTAAAGGTCACTAGGGAAATAATTGAGTTTATAGAAAAACTTGTAAAGATTAAGGCTGAGGGAATCACTCCATCTAAAGAGGGTTTATGAGAATCATTAGAAGAGCCTAAAAATAAGAATAAAAAAAGACTAACGTAAAAAAGCGAAATTTAGTAGAGAGGAAGAAACCATAGAGCAACCAATAGATATTTCACCTAAAGATATAGTAGTAGTAGTAGAAGATTTCACAACTTCTATTCCAATGACTATCATCATAATGACCCCTATCTTTTTTGTTTTCCCCCTCCTACCTACATTGATTCAAATGTTTCAATACCTCCACATACTTCTTCTACTCCTCCAATATCTCAAGTTTTAGCAGCTTTAGTTTCCACTCCACCTCTTACCTCCACTCCCCCTACATCTATAGTTTTAACTTCACCTTCCATTCTGACCATATTAAACCAAGTGCAACTAACATAATTGATTTAGGTGGACACTTAGGGTCCCCCATTAGTGGAATATAAAGTTTCCACTCCACCTTCCCTTCCTCAAATTTCACTTTTCCCTTTCATTCCATTCCCTCTTTACATTCCATTTATAATACCTTCCACCTCATTCCCATTAATTTCCAACACTACCTAATAGTATAAATCCATGGACTTAGTCATCTTGGCTTTAGTTCCATAGGCTACCCCAACCCTTGAGGTAAGTAATATTTCACTTTCATATCCACTCACTTTCCTCACATCACCAACCCTGAGTGGTCCCACACATCTCATTGATTCATTTAATGTTTTGGATTCCACTCTTCCCCATGTTTTTAAATTCACAATCCTTGTGTGTATTCCATCATCCACATATCCAATAGACATAGTTTATTCCATTGAATTTGCTTCTTCCACTTCCATTATTTACATAACACCTTCAATAGAGAGTGGAACAACATAGATGCTTGATGAAAATGTAGATTTTTAATCAAATGATGGGAGTAAAACTTTAAAGACACCTCCTAAGAAACTAATGATAACATATACCCAAGAATATACAATGGTCATAATGTATTTTTGTTTAGCTACATTAGCTATTGATTCTTTGGTGACAATGTCAAAATAATAAGAGGCTACTCTAAGTTGGCTAGCCTAGTCAGTGGGAAAGATGAGGAAATAAATGGTTGATCCCAACACTTTAGAATTTGGTCTCTTAGAGCTCAAGAAAAAGTCCAAAACAACTCCTAGGACCCTCTCTAGGATATTAAATGATGACAAGGGAGAAAGGTATGTTGAAATTGTAGTCTCCCCATCAGATAAATCAAAAGAAAATATTATGGTGTAGGATTACAAGATTTCCAAAATTCACCTTAGATGATCGACAAGAGAGGGGCTAAAACATGATGTGCAATATGGAATAAAATATATCTTCAAAAGGATTTATCATGACAAGGACACCAAGGATGAATTGAATAAAAAGGTGTAGCAGCTTACAAATGCATTCAAATAATTTTCATAGCCTAGTGAATCATCATAACATCCATAGAAAATGCAACTAATCAGTTAATTTTTGGATCAATATTTCATTGATTTGATTTGAGAGATGGCTCATATGGAAAGGGATACAAAAGAATGGTGGACAAAACTAATCACTAAGGTAAATAATGTCATTTCAACAATGATGGACCTCTATTAAATAATCAGAGAGAGAAAGAAACCTTGAGAGATCAAGTCAATAAATATGAAGGAGAGATTCAAACTTTGAACTTATATTATCCCAAAATAACAACTATAAAATCAATTGATATGGATAAGATCATTGCTGAGAAGATACTATAGAATGATGTTGAGAATGAAGAATTACACATGGCTACTAAATTTTGGATAAGAGTACTAAAAAAATTTTCTCACCAAGCCAAGATGACACATGACAAGGTGATTGATGTATTGTATGAAATCAATGGGATGATGAACACAATGTCATGCCAAATAATAGATAATGTAAATAATCTCCTTCAAGTGGAAGAGGTCTAGAATAATTTCAAGGAAATAGTTGAAAAAAATATACAAAGGACATAGTCTTCACTCTGAGTTCCATCCACCACTTTCTTAGGTATGAAAGAGTAATTGATAAGATGAGGATGGAAATGCAGTGAATAAGGAATTTTAGGAAAGAATTATTCAAATTTCAATCAGATTGTGCACCCTCTAATATCTACTCTTATGGGATGGATCTATAATGAATATAGGAAGTTTTCAAGGCCTTTGATGCATATGTTGAAAAACTACAGGCCAAGAATAACAAGAAGGTTGAAGAGATTTTGGATATTGATTAATTTTTCTCTGTTGAATATTTTCAAATGTTGTTGCATCATTTTTAATTTCATTTCAAAGAAAACATTGTAAGTTGTAATTGTGAAGAAACAACTATTTTTTATATACTCTTTTTGAGAAAGAGAAAACATATTTTACACTTTATATTTTTTGATAATATGAAAGTTGTAAAATGCAGGGTTATAAATTACACTTTCCATTTTGATAAGTATAAATTGATAAAAGTGTAAAATCATGGATTGTAAATTGCAAGGTTAATTTTGACAAAGTGATATGATGTAAAGTTGTAAAAGTCTCACTTGTGTTTTTCAAGTTAGGGTTTTGCATGAAAAGTAACTTGGACTTATTTGAAGTTATCTTTTATTTTGAAAAGTCAAGTTCTATTTGGATGTCACCCATTTTTCATGAAGAATTGTTCTTAGCTACTGAAGATGAAGAAGAATTGCTTGGAGAATCTTCTAGCTCAATATACACCATGTCATGCCATTCTATACCAAGGATCATGCCTATCTCTTGCATACCATTTTCCAATCATTTTACAAGTCCAAGATGCTAGATATAGAAGAACTTGCCTCTTTTTTGCATGAAGATTCCAAATTTTCATGGTTTTTTTTTACTAGGCATTCAAATTTTACAACTACATCTCATCTATGAGATATTTTTGTATAAAGATGGGCAAACCCTATTGCCTAAATCATCTTTTCACTGTTAGAGTGTATAATTTCTATATTTAGAACATATTTTATATAATATATAACCTTTGGGATACAAATAAATTTAAGATTTGCCTCTCTTGTCTAAGAAATCTCTATGTATTCCAGTTATTTGAGTATTTGTGGAAGTTCTATTTCTTATCAGTCGCAAGAGATTCATTTGTGGTATTTTTTCCTTTCTTAAAATATTGTTTGATTAAAATAAAGAACTCTTTTCCCTCTTGTGATAATAACTAAATATTTCCTTTGGTTTCTCATTTGTATGAGTTTGTGCTGAACCTATTTCAATATAATTCACTATTCCATTATGTTTATCAAGCAAGCATTAAGGACCACTAAGATATCTAGTGAAACACCATTTTTAGTTTCATAAACTTTTATTCTCTCCCTTTTCGCTATCAAAGTTTTAGTTTAGGAGAAAAAGACACTTAAAGAGTGGAATTTCCATAGAAATGGTATCCTACTAGTTGCATTATATATAGTGAAAGGAAGCTGACCTTTTCTAGAGGTGAATCTTAACTCACCAAAGTCCCATGGCTCAAATGTTTTCCCATTGTATCATTAGGTCTTGCATGGTGAGATATTCTACATTAGAATGAGTGTAAAACGTATGTGATTTTATGCATCTAAAATCACTTATTTACATTATTATCATTAATATTCCTATTAGTCGACACTAATTCCACTCATCTCATTTATTCTAATATTCCTACTAATTAATTTCCCCTTCCTAGTCCATTTATCTAATATCCTCCTTATATTATCATTTATCTACTAACCTTATCCCATCCCCACCAATCAATTAATTTATTCTAAATCCCCATTATCCCATCCTAATCCTATCTTATCTATTATTTGGGAATTTTAAATTCTCAATAGTCCACTTATTAGCCTATTCCTAGGCTCTCCTACACCCCTACTTTCTAATCCCTACTTAATCCCTATCCAATCCAATCCCTAAGCCTAATTAATCCCTAAGAGGATTCTAGAATCCTCTCTATTCTAACCCCTCCTCTAGAGAAGCCACTAAATCTAGAAGCTTCCAAGAAATTTTAAATATCTCAAATAATTCCCATCCATTGATCTCCCTCAACCAAGTTTAAACCTCAACCATTGATCCTTCTCTCCTCCCTCTATTTAAAAAAGGATACCACTCCATTGGATCCAAATAACAACCAAGCATGGAATCCATATTCATGAATCAATCATCAACATCATTGATCAAGCAACATCATGATTGAAAATATGAGTCTTAAGGTAATCCTCATCAAAATCCTTTTATTTTGATTCCATTTAATCATGGTTTGGAGCACTTAGATGTAGGATTATAATGTTATTTTAAATTGTTGAATTCATATAATGCATTAGGTTCTAATGGATCTAGACTTTAACTATGTAGTTTGATATTTGAGTTGATTGAATTACATGATTTAATCTAGAGAGCTCAAATTTTAGGTTATACCATCCCAACTTGAATTGACTCATCCTAGCCTGACCTGAATCTTCCCAATTTGACTCATCTCGGCCTAACCTAACTCACCTAGCCTAACCAAAATTGACCTAACTTGAACTAACTCCTCCCAACTTGACTCACCCAACCCAACCAAACTCATCCTAGCTTGAATAGACTCCTCTCATCCTAACTCACCTAGCTCAACTTGATTCATCCCAGCTTGACATGACTCATCTATGCTTGAATTACCTATCCCAACTCAACTTATTCTAGAATGACTCACCCAGCCTGACCTGACTCATCCTAGCCTAGCTTGAATCCTCTTGGCCCATCTCATCTTAGCCTAACCTAACTCATCTTGGATTAACTCACCCATATTTCCTTGACTTACCCTGACTTGACTCACCCATCCTAGCTTGACTCATCTTGGCCTAACTCACCTAGCCTAACTTTACTCACCCAACCCAACCTAACTCATCCTAGCTTGGCCTGACTTACCTAGTTTGACCTAACTTACCTATCATGACCTAATTCATCATAACCCAACTTGTTGAACATGAATTGACTTACCTAGCCTAACCTATCTCATCCCAACTTGACTCAGCTTGCCCATCTTGACTCGACTCACTCAACCTAGCCTGACTCATCCTAGCCCAACTTGACTCAGCTCACATGACTTGACTCACCCAACCTAACCCAACTCATCTTGACCCAACTCAACCAACCTAACTCATCCCAACCCAATTTAACTCACCCAACCTGACTTGAATCATCTCCTTCTCATTTCAACTCATGCTTTTTTTAGTGTGTTTTATGAATTCTAGTTAAACTAACACATTATTTCTTGTAGGGGTAAATCTAGTGAAATATTTTGTCTTTCTAACATCATCTTTTGCAAGTCATATTTTTGATCTAACATTTTATCTTATAGGTTACCCCTCAAGAGTGATTTATTGAAACTATTAATCCTTGTGGTGTAGGATCCCTCTTTTGAGTTCCCTCATCAAACTACTAACTCATGTTATTATAGGATACCTATCAAACAATCTCTTTATGCACTTTAAAAATCATTTTAATCATTTTCCTTATATATATCATTATCTTCTATATATCTTTGCTTGTATTATCTTATATATAATCACACATCTAAATCATAATTAGTTAATTAATATTTTGTTTACATGTTTGTATCCTGAGGGATACGATTAGTGTATGCTCTCCTCTTTGCATCTTTATGACAATTATTGGGGGATAAAAAATTTCCTATAAACCCTCCATCCTTTTTGTAGGAGGATAGTGACCATGGATTTTACCACTATGTACTAATCCAAACTCCATGTTTTGGTGGAGTCTAAAGATCAGAAGAGATGTCATTAGGTGTCTAAGTGGAATTCCCCATAAGGGTTATATGGAGTGAGGGGTGGTTAAGCTCTAATATATAAAGTGGTCAAATATCATCCTATATAAACTTGGGCCCCACTATACTTTCGTGCATATAAGGGACACACCTATAGATCCTTGTGAAAACCTAGCATGAGATCCTTTGGTCATAATAGGTGTACCACTATAGGAGTCAGTATTAGTTCTAAAGTGACCATCGAGTGTGAGTGAGGTTGAGAAGGTTTAGTTGATACCATAATGGGTCACTAGCCTAAAACTTCACCCATGAAGCCATTAAATGGTGTGGGCATTAGGTTATACACCATTAATAGTTTACTAATCATAGGTTTGTGACTTTATTTCTTGGGTATGTGTTGTGTTAAACTTGTGCTATTTATGAGCCGAGTCAGCCTTCACCCAAACCTATACACACCAATCTAGGTCTTTGCATAATCCATCATCTTGTTCATACTTGCCTTATCATTTTGGAATAATCCTATTGTACATACCATCTTATATATCCTTGCATTTTCCTATCTCCCATCTTCTTTGAGTCTAGTCATCCCTACTCATTCATTTATCATACTCCATTACTCACATATCCTAATCACCTCTAGTTATCCACACCTTGTCCAAAGAACACCTTGTATATCCTATCCTTTTGCACATATCATCCTCTTATCACCTTTAGCCTATATTATCTCCCATATTATCCTCATCCCCTTCATCATTAATCATATCTACTCGTCATTGATCATTACCTCATTACTCACATATCCTAGTCATCATCTTATATATCCTTATCTTACCTTTTTATACATATCTTCATTCTCTTGTACATCCTCCTAGTCACATCTTATCACTAGATTCACCCATCATTAGTCACACCCACATCACCAACATCTTGTCTTGTACATATTTACCCTCTTGTTTATCTTTTCATCCTGTATTTTCCTTTTCATCATCCCATTATATCCTTTTTTGGCCTATCCCAAATCCCATCTTGCCTTAACATCCTCCTAGTCAAAACATCTCTGCTCATCATCATCATCCTCTTGTCCATATTATCATTGTATATCCATTTTATCTTCACCCCATATTAATATAGTCATCCCATCTTATTCTCTCTCATCATTAGTCACACATCCATAACCAACATCTTATCTTATACATCCTTTATATCATCTTGTACATATTGTCCTTGCCTTAATCTCATCTTAGTCTAACCATATCCATCTTTCATTAATCATACCATCCATATACGTACAAATTATAATTACATTTTATACATCTTTATCCCATCATCGTTTTGAACATATCATCTTATACATCCTTACCTCATTATCATCCGTACATATCATCCTTTGACACATCTCATACGATCTCCCATCACCACCTTGTTCTATTATCCTCCAAGTCTAACCATATCCACCTTATCATTCGCATATTATAATCATCATCTTTTATATCCTTGTCTTACCCTCTTTTACATATCTTTGTTCTATTTTACATCTTTTTATCCCCTCATATCATTAGAACCAATCATCATTGGCCACATCCCCATCACCTATATCTTATCTTGTATATATTTTCTCTTACACATCTCATACTATCTCTCATTACCACCTTGTCTTAATCTCTTCCTAGTCCAACCATATCACCCTATTGGTCATCACCCCATCATTCGTATATCCTAAAAATCATCTTGTATATCCTTATCTTAAGCTCTTTTACATACCTTTATTCTCCTATACATCCTTAGTCATACCCACATCACCAACATCGTGTCTTGTACATCTTTATCTCATCACCCTCTTGTTCATATATCTATTTTCTTATGCATCCTTCTAGTCATAATTTATCCTAATATCACTCATCATTGGTCCTTTTGTCCTATCATCCTAGTCCATTATCTCTCATCCTATTGATTAGATCTCATACCTAGTCAATATCTTGTTAACATCTTATTACCTTATCAATTTTAATCTAGTAACCCATCATCATCAATTTAATATATATAATCCTTTCCTACTCATAACTATCAGCTCATTATATTCTCATCTTACTAGTTTAAATCTAGGCACCCATCACAATCCTTAATCCTTTTGCTAGCTTGACTAATAGGCATTGTTGATAGGTAGTTAGCATCTATTGTACTATTATTCTAACATCTGATCATAATCAAACATCATCTCAATCACATTTTAATCCATTTATCAATTTCATCCTCATCATCACCCATCATACTAGCTCAATCATTAGGCCTTACTTTATTTAAACAATCATTAGTTTACCTTTGCATCATCATCCATATTTCCCCATGGATTTGGACCTAGTTCTTGTAGACTAATACATCCTAGCTAGTAAGGATGACATATTTTTACAAGCCCTAGAAATGGGTGCTTACCTACCTTATGACCTTGATCCCATTTGCCTCAAACCAACATTCCACATCCTTCCCCATCCATAATCTCATAGCTCATCAAAATTAGTGTCAATATTCCTTGACATGGTCACCCTAATCAATTAATGCATCATAGAAAATAAAGATAAATTCCCCTTACATCTATGAAAGATGGGTGCTCATTTTCCTAATGATATTGAACCCATAAGCCTAAAATAATCTTTTAAACAAATCCACCATCAAACCTCATCCTATTTAATTCCACCATCCACTAAACCTATCCAAATCCCTTTAGTATCAATTTGTACTTGTCCATAGCCTCCCCCATCTATCAATCATGTTTTATCAACACTTCTTTGTCCTAATAACAAAGAAAATCCTAGCTTATCAACCTCATCATGCCATAATTCTGACACTTCTAACTCTAAATCTCAATCCTAGTAGATCCCCCATCCTTTATCACCCACCACCATGAGGCTAGACCCCACTCTCATTGACCAATACATAGTTTCCAATAAGGATGATATCCTCTTACATTTCATTATGATGGGTGTACCACTTCCCAAAGGTATTGAACCCTTCAACTTATGTCACCTCCAACATAAACCTCTTCATGTAAGTATCCTTACAATCCCTCATCCACTAGTCATAGCCAATCATCTACCCCTTTCTCTAATAGCAAATGGAATCTAATCTTGGCCTCCTCACCTATGACAAATCCATCTACCCAGTTATATCACCAACCATCTGATCCAAATTCCAATACTTCCACATCAAAGTCATGAAGAGAAGTAGGTTATTATACTCCCCTTCTTATCTCCTTGGAATCCCTTTTCAAACAACTTATCACTTCTCACATGATGCTTTACCCACCCATATGACATATTGATCCCACCAAGCCTAAGCCCTCTTGGTATAAAGCAAATCAATACTATCCTATCATCAAACTTGGGGGAATTCCATTAAATAATGTCAAAATTTTTGAGACTATGTCCAAGGTCTCATCAAGAGTGGTGACATAATAATCAAGTATGAATTAGATGAGTTTATCTCCTTGGGCGAATAATAAGAGGAATGCCAAGATTCCATTCTTGATCATGATCAAGCCCTTCCCCTTTAAAGCCAAGGTTAAGACATCATACCTATCTTCCATGATCCTTCCATCATCAACCAATCCTACATCAAACACAAGTCCAAGTCCCATAAGTCTTATCCTCTAACATATCATAATCCCTTTCATGGATCTATATTTGCTCAGTCTATTATTCCTTCATCCTCTCCCTCTTACCCATCACATCAAATACCCCCTATTGATAGGACACTTATAGACAATCATTCTTCTACTAGAAACATAACATCATGTACACCAAAATTAGCATCTAATCCACTATAAGGATCATGTGAAGCACCAACATCTACATCAGACTCCTCATCAAAAACATCATCCATCCTTGATATTATAGTAGATGGTAATAATGCCTACTCTTTTGAAGATCCCATTTAGGATGATGATGCCATAAATGAATTCTAAAATTCTTTATCTTATTTTTAGATTGGATCTAATCCCACCTTGAATGTGTGTCTTAGTGATCCTTTTAAGATTCTTGAAGACACTTTATCCAGTGTTGAGGTTAGGGCTGACCTTTATGAGTAATATGCTACCCATTATCCCCTTAATACATCACCCAACATTACTCATACACCTTAGCTCCATAATATTTATATCTCACTCCATGAAGGGAATAAATAAGAATATGCATCATTAGATTCCCCTTTACATTCAACATCATGGGCCCCAACTACCAAAGTCCAAGACCATATTCCAAAAATAATAAATCATGATCAAATCATCTTTGATCCCATAAGTCAAAATGAAATAAAATCAAATAATCAACCTAATAAAAAAATGTCTTCCCTTAATGAATCCCAATATCTAGCACTAGGGGCATATCAAAGTCAAAATAACCATATATTAAGTCAAAAAATAATCTCCTCTAGTGAAGCTCAAAATCTATCACTAGGGGCATATCAAAGTTAAAATAATCATGTATCAAGTAAAAAATAAATTTCTTATTATGAAGCACAAAATCAAGCATTAGGGGAAATCAAAATTAAATCTAGTCAGTAATTTAAAAGAAAGATAAAAATAATAATCATAGGGCCAATAATCCTATTCATTTTTGGATCAAATAATTATCAAATCAAAATATCTTGGATCCTTTAATCTCATAGCAGTAATCTATGAAATCCCCTTTACCATATCCAATGGTGTATGTAACTATTAAACCCCATTTCTACTCCCCACCTCATCATATTGTCCATCCTAATCATAATCCTCATTCCCATCCTATATCCCATCATAAAAATCATGACATCATCCCATCCATACCATATCTCAAATCCCTAGGCAACATTTTCCATCATAGGGTTTACAAAGACACCTAGTCAAAATGATCAGAGGATGCTAAATCAAGAATTAATAAAGGCCATCAAGGCATGATTCTAGTATCACATATCTCCAGAATAGGCATTATTTAAAAATAAAAATAATGCCAACATCTTTCATCTTACCCTTCTCCAATAAATTGATATGACAAGTAAAAGTAAAAAAAATCATTCATCTAATGGTGAAAACTAGTCTTCTAGCACCTTGGGCAAGTACTATGATGAAAATTAGTTTTTGATGTCATGGTAAAATAATCAATTGTCAGCATCATAGCTCAACACTTTAGGGCAAAATCCATCCTTATTGGCCATCAAACCCATCCCTCATCATCTTTATTTATATACCCCATTCATGTCATCCTTATCCATTTTATATATTAGTACATTATTCCTACCCATCATCTTCCATAATATCACATAACTTCCCATCTTGACCTTACATAAAGGAGTGGAAGGTGTTTTGAGTAATTTCCTTAGACTATCTTGGCATAACCTCCAATAAACACTTAAGAAACTAACCATCTAGTTCCTTCCCAATGTTGTCATTGGTAATCCCTATTCCCTTCTTCCTTGGTCCTCATCCCCTTTTCTATATCACCCTCATCCTTTTGTCATCTCATCCACCATACCATCCATCATACATCATCCATCCTCATCTTGGTTTCTAAGCATGGTATTCCCTTTGCTAGTAACCCCATTTGTATAGTGTATATACATATCCCAAAAAATACTATAAAATCATAAAACTTAAAAAATGTTAAAAATAGTCCATGGTGTTTTGTATAATTCCCAATCCCTTATTTTCATCCATTTCCATATATTTCATCTTTAGATACCACATTTTATTTTGGCACCAAATAGGAGTGGTCACCCATCTCCCCATATCTTCCTCATCCTTTTGAATAAGTGTTATTAACAACATATCCTTATCAAAGAATTTAATTTAGCACCCATTAATTCTTAATAGTTGTCTTTTCATATTTAGTACCCATAAACTCACTTATTTTCTAGTATGAAAGGTAATTAATCCCATCACCTTCCCTATCAATGCTTCTTCATACCTAGCACCCATCTAATCACTATTCTTCTAGTATGAAAGGTATTTGATCCCATCATCTCCTAGTCTCCTTGCTAGATTGAACTCTTACAAGCTTTATCTGTTAGTAATTCTTGGTCATCTTAAACATCACCGTTTTCAAATCAACTTCTTTGACAACTTTTTGATTCAATTTTGAGATCAAATCAATATTCAAAGACATTCTCCCATCCTCCATCCTTTTATCCATAAATAGGGGTAATACTTCATCTTAATCCTAATCATGATCATCTTATCTAAATCTAAGTCTACAATCATCATCATAAGCAACTTAGTCCAATCACTCATCTCATATTTAGACAAGACATTATGACACTACATGTAGATACTCGTGTGTGTTACTTGTTTGTTCTATTTGTCTTATTTGACTATCATGTATATATCTTGTTTGTCTTATGTTTTATTTTCATCATGTCTCTTTCTATCTACTGGGTAATGAATGAGAATGCTATGAGGTCATTCTTTGTCCTTGATGATGTAAATTTCACTATTTTCCCATGCACTTTGGCCCAATGTCCTCTCAGCCATGCTTAATATCATGGGGCATACTACTAAGGACCATATTTAATGGATTGCTTAGACTATGATGAGCCTTATGACATTTATTATGGATTGATCACCTACACTCTCATCATTTCATCATCCTTATTCCCATCACTAATCTAATCCTCTTGACTCATTTGACTAACATCTAATATGTTATCCTTATCTCATCATTTGAGTCATATCCTTCAATCACTAACAAGTCTAATCATCCACATCATCATCACTTTCTAACCATTAATCCTCATCATCGTCTTCTACTCCAATAATTTTCCTTTATCATCTAGTTAGAACTACATCAACCTATGGTCTTTTCAAACTATGTAGGCAACACCTGGCCATGTTTCAATTCCCAAGTATAACTTGGCCACTATCTCTCTCATCCATCATCATCCTATAGTCTTACATCAATCAAATCTTTGAGATATAAGCATCCAATCTATTGATCAATCACCATCATCATCTCCTTAATATTTTATATCAATCACCCATACCTATTGATTGGGCCTAATAAAATCACCACATCCATCTTTTCTTCCATCAATCACTAATTGATTATTTCTCCCTTACATGTGTCCTTACTAGGGTATCATCACATTATGACTCATTAATTTTATGAAATTTAGTCTTTTGGTCACTTGACTCTATCAACACCTACATTATCTTGATTGATTTAGCTTTGAGCTACACCTAACATCAATATTATCAAGTGCTTATCTTATCTTGGAAAATATATCTCCCTTGCATGTGTCCTTTCTTTAGATATATCTAAAGCTTGTATCCTTATAGCCTATTATAGTTGATTCCCCCTTGGGATGTGTCAACACCCATGACATACATCACCTGTACTCCCTATGCATGTGTCCTTTTGAGGGGAAACATCATTAGTTTGTATCTCACTACTCAAAGTCAAATTTATCTTATTAATGTATATCACATATACTATCCCATCCCCTTATCTATCCATCACATCCCACCCCCTCGCTCTTTTTGAGTGGCCATCCATCTCATTCTTTCTCGCATGTCTCCTCAAGGGGGCATCAGATCCCCTAACATCATTTAATAACATCATCCATGATAATGGTTTTTATTTGATAGACCATTACTCATTTTACTTCATCCACTCACAATGACATTTCAAATAGGGGTAAAATATATGCATCTAAAATCACTTAATTATATTATTGTCACTAATATTCCTATTAGTTGACACTAATTACACTCATTTATTATAATGTTCTTACTAATTGATCTCCCCTTCCTAGTCTATTTAACTAATATCACCCTTCTATTATCATTCATATACTAACCTTATCCCATCCCCACTAATTAATTAATTTATCCTAAATCCTCATTATCCCATCCTAATCCTATGTTATCTATTATATGAGAATTTTAAATTCCTAATAGTCTACCTACCCACCTACTAACCTATTCATAGGCTCTCCTACACCCCTATTTCTTAATCCCTAACTAATCCCATCCCTAAGCCAAATTAATCCCTAAGAGGATTCTAGAATTGTAGGATTATAGAATCCTCTCTATTCTAACCCCTCTTCTATATAATCCTCTAAATCTAGAGGCTTCTAAGGAATTTTAAATTCCTTAAATAATTCCCATCCATTGATCTCCCTCAACTAAGTTTAAACCTCAACCAATGATCCTTACCTCCTTCCTTTATTTGAATAAGGATACTGCTCTATTAGAGCTAATTAACAACCAAGAATTGAATCTATGTCCAAGAATCAATCATCAACATCATTGATCAAACAACGTCACTATGCCAAATTTGAGTCTTAAGGTAATCCTCATCCAGATTCTTTTATTTTGATTTCATTTAATCATGGTTTGGAGCACTTAAATTTAGGATTATAATGTTGTTTTGAATAGTTAAATTCATCTATTGAATTAGGTTCTAATGGATTTAGACTTTAAATAGGTAGTTTGATATTTGAGTGGATTGAATTACATGATTGAATATAGAGAGCTCAAATTTTAGGCTATAGTGATAATTTTTTTTGGCATGTCTAATGGGACATGAAAAATATAAATAAATTGGTGTTATTTTTGACAAATGTTATATGAGATTTAGACATATTTAAAAGGCACCTGGTGACTCTATTGATTTACAATATTAAGATTTGAAGGGTTATGTATGCCAAGATGATAAATGAGATCAACTATAAAAGGTAAGAAAGCTAATTTTTTAGAATTATCTTTTTCATTTAAAAAGAAATCAAAATAACTTGTACCTCAATATAAAGTATATCTGACAAGTTTATTTGCATTTCCTACAAGTAATCCTATTCCCATCAATTTTATTCCTTTTATAATGACCATAAATGTTTTAGCCTTTAATAGGGCTAGCCTTCTCTAGTTGGCCTAATATGATGATATACTAATCTCAGCCTTAAAAATCTTTCCATATTTTATTGGTGAAACCTCCACTAGTCCTATGTAACACATCCAAGATATAGCCAATTTATGCATAGTTCAAAACATGGTACAAGAGAATGTTGAAATTAGACTCTTAGTCTCTTCTTTCAAGGGAAAAGCCTTGAAATGGTATATAAGTCTTTCCCCCAACTCTATTTAGGTTTGAGATGATTTAAGTTTCATGCTATATAATCAATTTGAGGATAAGAGTGATTACCTTTCCTTGGTTGAACAATTGATTTCCATTCAATGGGCTCTTCATGAGCTCATGTCCAAATTCAATTTTCATTTCTAAAAGACATGGAATATAATTCTTCCACTCTTCAGGATAACCACAGAGAATGTTTTTCTATATTACTTGAGAGCCCTAAATAGTGACATAGTTGTCATGATTTAGTCTATGGGTAGTACCACAATCCCAAACACTTATGAAATTATGATAAGGGCATATAATTGTTTAATCCAAGCTGGAATAATTGTCTTAAGACCACCAATACCTCTATTTATAGAGATAGCTCCTATACTACTTGCAATTTCTCTAGTTCCCACTATAAGCAAGGCTCAGCTTTGACCCCTGATCCCATGGATGAATTATATGATGTCAAATCACTACTTAAGAGTTATAAACCTTATTAGTAGGATAACCCAACATATAATTCCAATAAATAACCATATCATGAAGATAGGTAATAATACCAAGGTAATAAACAATTGTAAGGTCAAAACACATAACCAGAGCCTCCAAATATCTATGCTTTACCTACACTAAGTACTTCCAAAGACATTGTACCTATCCAAAACAATTTAGTTCAAGATTATGAGTGGTGTTATCCTTATTTGTAGTCACATAATAAAAATACTTGCCCCAATAGCATCATCAACCAAGATTTGATGGTGCAATGAATGAAAAGTACATAGAGGCAATAATAAGAGTCCACTTTCCATCAAGAAAGCACATAAGAACCTAATCAAGGAGAAGCTACTCTTTTAAACTAGTAAGAAGAAGAATTTTATGGGGTAAATCAAGAGTAGGTACTTTTCAATGGTGTATGTTTAGTAGTAAAAAATACACAGTCAAAGAAAAGATCAATTGAGAGTGATTAGCCCCTTAGGATTGAACAATATTTAACTTCCAAGATTGTATTGGAACTGATAAAGAACAACATAGTGCAAAGGCTACCCTTTGTACCTACTAGCCAACCCAAAGCAAAAATGCCTATTGTAAATCTTGTGAAAGAGGATGCAACCCCAGTAAAGATTTATTTAAAGGTTGGTAGTATCCCTTTCAACATTTTTGAGAAAATTAATAAGATTAATTTGAATGTTACTATATGGGATGCACTATCTATATTGGCATAATGAGATTTACTACAAGAGGCCTCAAAGAATTTATAAATAGAAGATAAGGCTCACCAAGGGACTTAATACTATAATTAATTTATGTTAGCCACAAACTGAAGCTAATATGGGTAAAAGTGGTAAGCCTCCCCCTTTATATCTCTCATTAATAGTTGAAAAGTATATAGTTCATAATTACATGGTAGATTTAGGGGCTAGTAGTTTCATTATGCCCAAAAAGATAACTGATGTTCTTGGCATTAAATATACACCTATGAATAAGGAAGTTATTTAGTTGGATGTGATTGATATTCAAATATTAGGAATAATAAATGATTTAAATCTCATTATCCATGTTTATCCCAGCTTGTCAATTTCCCAAGATATCTTAGTTATTAACCTTCCACCTTATTTTTCCGTTTACCTTTCATGAGATTTTACCATGAAAATGGGAAGATATTTGTTTACAAATTTATCCTAAATGTTTCTTAGAATAAGGTATGGGACAAGAATAAAAATAAGAGCTAAGCCAATAGCTAAGGATCATATTGAAACATATACCCCTCCTCCCGTGAACATGAATTACATATTACAAGATCAAGAGGAAGAAACTGATCATGAGGATGCAAAAACCATAGAATATATCCTAGATATGATCTTAGATTAATGGGGATAAAAATTATAGTTTGATCCTTATGACCATGTAGAATAAACTTGGTTAGGTACATATTGCATTCATGAGAATGATGCAATTATTCCCAATATCTTAAAAATTGCCAAAGATCTTCAAGGTATATGGCAATTATTTTTCATTGGTTCAAGAAGAAGAAATGGAATGGGTGTAAGTGTTATCTTGGTATTTCCATAAAATGAGAGTTATTTTTATTCTTTCAAACTTCAATTTATCTGTGTTAATAATATAATTGAATTTTAAGCCCTAATTCAAGGACTAGAGCTGGCCAAAGAAAGAAGTATAGAATCCCTACAAGTATTTGGTGATAGTGAACTAATTGTTTACCAAGTAAGATCTAGATGCATGAATAAGAAAAATTTATTGAGATATTATAAGCATAGGGTATGAGACCTATTCAAATATTTCATCACTTTAAATATTTAGGAAGTATCAAGATCTTGAAATAAAGATGTTGATCGTATGGCCTTAGTGAGATCCAAATATAACTTAAGGAGATAAATAAAAAAATAGCCAACATGTAAAGTTGGTGGTAAGATTTTTTGTTCCTGATAATGTCACTAATTGGAAATTCTTTAATAATGACCAATAAATTGTAAAATTTTTGAGAGAAGAAGTTGAATTCTCAAATAGGAACCAACCGAAGCTCCATGATCAATATGAGGATCATATCATCCATCTAAATATGAACAAGATACCTATGGGTCTTATTACATTGGAGAAAATATTCAACTCAAAAAACTAATTTAAATGTGAGAAAAATAATATTTTTATCAATGACAAGGACTACGAGCTGGTGGTCATCTCAAAAGTTAAAACCCTAAAGCTAGGAAAGGTATGTAATGACTTTGAATTTTTTTTATTGAATTATGCCAAGAATTTGATGTTAACTTCACTTGGAGCTATCATGATCTAAGAATATTTGATGATAGTCTATCCCAACATATAATAGAGTTGGATCCCAATGCTAAGCCTATTAGATAAAAGCAGAGGCCCATTAATCCAAAGATCAAACCCCTAATGAAAAGTGAGCTTTCTAAATTGATAGAAGCTAATATAAAGTTTCCCATTAAGTACTCATCTTGGGTTGCTAATTTGGTTCCCATTAGAAATAAAAAGGGTGAAATTAGGCTATACATGGATATTAGAGACTTGAATAAGGCATTCCTAAAGGATCACTATCCTCTCCTACATATGGAGCAAATTTTAAAAACTATAGCTAGATTTGAAAGGGTTTCCCTTCTAGGTGGTTATTCTGGCTATAACCAAATCTTGGTAAAAGAGTCAAAATAGTAGAAAACTACCTTCAACACAAAATGGGGCATGCATAGGTACAAAAATATGCCTTTTTGGTTGGACCAATACTGGAGAAACATTTCAAAGAACCAATACTCTAGAAAATTTTCAAAGAGCCATGGATTTGGCATTCAAAGGAATAACAAATGAAATGATCTTGGTATATTTGGATGATATCACCTTAGATTTTTTTTCAAAAAGTGTAGATAATATGGGGTTTCCTTAAACCTAAAGAAATGAATTTTTATAGTCCATGAAGAGAAAATATTGGGGCACATAGTGTCAAAGTAAGGTCTTGCCATAAAACTAGAAAGAGTTAGTGATATATCTATATTGATACTACATTTCCATAAGAAAAGAATACAAATTTTATTTTGGAATATTAATTTTGTGAAGGGATTTGTCCCAAAATTTTCCTCCCTAGTTAAACTGCTCATTGACTTACTCAAGAAGGGTACCATCTTTAGCTGGACATAAACTAGAAGAGGTAGTTTTTAGGCCGTCCAATAGGTCATCTCTTAGGCTCCTACCTTGGTCAATCCAAATTATGAGAAATAATCCATCCTTTATGCATTAAAAGTAGAAGAAATAATCTTGGCCATTCTAACTCAGTGTAATTAGGAATAATTAGAATAACCAATATCTTTCTTCAGCCAATCCTTGAAAGGATATTAGGAGAATTATAATTTTATGGAGAATCAAGTATATGTCATGATTAAAGCTCTTAAAAAATTTAGGCATATTCTCTCTAACAACAATATTCATCTGATGGTAAGCCACCCAAGTGTTAAAGAGTTCCTGAGCATCCAGGAGATAAATGAAAAGTGAGTAGGATGGATCATCAAGGTCATGGAGTATGATGTAGATATCAAACCTACCAAGATATTAAGATGAAAGGGTTTGTGTGAGTAGTTAACTTTTGATATTAGAACCACTGAGACAACACTTAAAGTAATATATGCCCAAAATACATCTCAGTCAGCGAACCTACCTACTTTCAACAATTAGATCCAAGACATGACCAACTTTCTATAGACCGATGAGTATCTATATGATCTTTAATAGTATAAAAAAGGTATTATAGATTCCACTTTATTCCTTATGTCCTTTTTGGTGGAGTACTATTTATAAAGGATATGAATGGAGTTATGTTAAGATGTATTGAGCATGATCAAGTTCCTAAGGTACTCCAAGAATTTCATGATGGACCATCAGTAGGGTATTTTTCTACAAGGACCATGACCATCAAGATAATACAAGGAGGCTATTATTGGCCTAAATTATTCAAATATGCCCTCCAATGGGTTAGGAACTATGAAAAGTGCACCTGATTCATCAACAATCAAAAGTTAGTAGCCTTTCCTCTTAGGCCCGTTCAAGTAGATTAACCATTTTCCTAATGGGGACTGGACTTTATAGGCATGATCAATCCACCATCAAGTGTAGGGCATAAGGGGGTCCTCATATAAATAGATTAATTCATGTGATAGGTTGAATCAATTTCACTAAAAGATGCTACAAAAACATCAATTCTATACTTTATGGATAACATAGTGTCAAGATTTAGTGTACCCCATACTATTATCTTTGATAATGCTAAAGTTTTCATGGGTATATAGGTCAGTGAATGGGTCATCAAACATAATGTGTATCTGATCACTTATTATAATTATTATCCTTAAGGAAATCACTTGGCTGAGTCAACCAATAAGAACCTTATCAATATTATCAAGATAATAATAGAAGATAACCAAAAATCCTAGCATATAAAGTTGAAATTAGTACTTTGGGATGATAGGATCACCCCTAAGAGATCCATAGGTAACTCACATTTCATGTTGGTATATGAAAGAGAGGCTCAAGCCTCACTATCAATCGATCTACCATCTCTAGAGCTCAATCACCAATTGGACATGATTGATAATGATGTCATGATAGTAAGATTGGCTGAGCTCATGGAACTCAAAGAAATCAAGAACTAAGCAATGAAGGTTTTGAAAGTTAATTAGGGCAAAAAAAAGACTTTTAATAAAAAATCATCTAAAAGGAACTTTAATGAAGGAGATATGGTCATAAAATGGGATATAAATAGGGATAAATAGAGCAAGCATACCAATTTGATGTGATATGGAGTAGTCTATACATTACTATTCAGTGTAAAGGAGCCAATGCATTCTAGCTCTCTAAGATTGAAGGAGAAGAACTACCTATCCTAGTCAAAGGGATATAACTTAAAGATTGTTTTGAGGTAGGAACTCATTCCAAAAAAATTAGATTATGTATATATTAGGGTTAGTTGTATATTTTAATAAGTGCTTCTGCACAGGTCAACTCATTAGGATCTTTCATTTCCTTAGGTGGTGTTTTTTCCCTCATTTTATTTGTTTGTGTTTTTCTTATTTTATTTTTTCATGTCTAGGCATTTATAGTATGTTCATCCCTAGGGTAAAGTTTTTCAAATCCATAATTAACTCTATGCTCAATGCCTAGAAGGCTACTAGACTGAAAATGGTTAGAAGGCAATCATCCCATAGAGGTTGCCAAAATTTTGATATTTTTGTCTCCAAAATATAATTACACTTGATACCCTAAGGGAGACCCCATTTTTTTTTTCAGAAAATTCCCTAAAACCACTAAAAAAATCATATTTCCCTTTTAAACTATATAATCCATAACTTTGGATGCATTTTTCACATTTGCAAACATGCAAAGTACTTCCTGAGCTCCACATCCTGTAAAGCACCCACATTGCACATAGGAAAAGTATGAAACTTAGCACACACTTTTCACATTTACAAACATGAAAAATGCATGATGGGCCCTGCATCCTACAAAATATCCAAACTGGTAGAATCTAGAATGCAACATGTACTTTGCACATTTGTAAATGTGTAAAATGCATGGCAAGATTAGGATCCCTCAAAACACAAATACCCCCTACCATATAATCCAAAACTCAAAGTGCATTTTTCATGTTTACAAATGTGCAAAGTGCCTGATGAGTTCCACCTTTCATCAAGCCAAACCATTAACTAGGGCAGACATTGGACCTATGTTTTTCACCCCTAATTTCTACCATAATTGACATAACCATATTAATTATAGGATTTTATATATAAAATAATTCATTTGGGAATTATTTATCATTTGTTTAATTTCTAAGAAGTTTTTTGAGCTCTGATAATGATTTTTTTTACCTTTCAAACCTTGAGCCACGTGTCAATAAAGTACCTAAATGTTAGAGACATGACTACAAAATGTCTTCCACATCATCTTCATTCTTTTACATGGTACTTTCTTTGTGATTTTTTGACATTGTTCTTACACTTGAAACTTTTGAGTTATTTATAGTGCCTTAAAAAGTTATTTTTCCAATTTTAGGGTTTCATTGAAATTGTCTAGATTAGGGGTTCTTTTGGGTTGTCATTATAATAGTTGGGGATTTATTTTGTTTGTTTTTTCAATTATTTAGTTTATAGTTAGATAATTTAGAGTTTTATAAGGTTTTGTTTCCAAAAACATTCAAATTACCAAAATCCCATTTAGTTATCCCTTTGAGATTTTTCAATCAAAATCTAGGTTTTCACCGAGCCAAGTAGAATATCCTTAGCATATACCATTTTCAAAAACTAGAGAATATTACCTACATATACCTCTAAGGTCCCCATGAATATTGGACCTATCTAAAACACCTTCAAGCTCTATGGGTTTTAGCATTGATCCAAACACCTTTGACCCCCATGAGCTTCTAAGTCTTTATGGAGAGTGGACCTACTTGGCCACCTTCCATCTCTATGGAAATTCCACCCACTTTAAGCACATCCTATTTTTTTAGAACTTTGTCTTGCTTAGAGCACATCCCATTTCCACTAGAGGATATAACTGCTTTAAACACCTACATATCATACCAAATTTCATAGTTGGTTTCTCATAAGTAATAACCTCAATTTTGATGTCTCCTAAGGAAATAAAGTTCAAATCCGAAGGCCCTAGAGTAACTCCTAGTTTGGAGTCTAATGTTGCCAAAATAATAGATATTGATTTAGGTCACATTGACCTAGGAGATTTTTGGGCTCAAATAGGTGCAGATTTAAAGAATGATTAGGTCCAAATTATTTATGATTCTAGCCTTCCATAAGTTGTACCCTTCCTAATATTAGTTTAGATCCCCAAGTTGGTGCTTATAATGGCCCAACACTATGACCCCGACATAATAAAGGTATACAACAAAAAAGGGGAAAAGTATCTGAATCTAGACCATGATTTTATTAATTCAATATTTAAAATCCCAAAATTTGAGAGTTACTAGATATAAATACATAGACATTTGCAAAATTATATGAGGATAAATGATATGGGTGTCAAAAAATAATTAACAAATAATGGCTTAAGTTCCGTAAGCATTCCTCTACCAGGTTACTAAAGACTATGTATAAGCTTAATTTCATTGATGAGGTAGGGGACTATTGTAGCATCAATTTGCACCCTTGGAGATGGTTCTTTAGGCTCTCTCCAATTGAGCTACACTATGGTAACAACCCCAAGCTTTGGGTCACCTATAATGGGGTTGGACCTCTGGAGAAGGCTAACTTCCTCTTGATGGATCACTTATACTAATGTTTGCACTGGGAAAATAGTTAGAGAAGGGGTAAAGGGATCCTAAAAAAGTTAACTAGGTGATGCACCAAATAAAAATGAAAACTCACATAAGCATGAAGTAAACACTGAGGAAGCATAAGATAATGATACTTTACATAATATCACCAAACTTAGCTATTTGAATAAGTGTTTCATAAACTAGGTTCAAGAAGCAATGAATGAAGACAATGAGGAGTTGTAAGACTAACTAAAACCTTGCATAAATGATAGAAATAAAACTAAATTATACATATAAATAAATTGAAGACACCTTAAATATGAGCAAGAAAGAAGGACAATGGGCATGGAATATTCTCCTTCATAATGGCATCATGCACAAGCTTTGCTACACATAATTTAGAGGGGAGAGATAAGAAAATAACGTCTTTATTACTTCAAGAGGTCTTTCATACAAATTTTGACAGGGTCTATCCTTATCAAATGAGAGTTTATGATCTTCACAATTAAGAGATAATTTCTTATCAAAAGCTAGAGTGCCTTTATAAATTGAAAAAAATAAGGGATATAAGAGAAAGGGGAGAGAGAGGGGGAGCACACCATCTGAGATCATTAATTGAGCTACCACCCTTCTTGATTTTTGAACCATCTTTGATCCAAAAGGCTTTGAGAATAAATAAATGTTCCACTATTCTCTACAATCCCTAAATCCCCTTGCTTCAATCTTCTACACCATCTCCACTTGCTTTCATTATGAGGAAAAAGTCCTCATATACATGGACTTGATAGGACTATCCCTAATTCTAATTTTAGCGACTTCAGGTACTTATTTGTTGAAGTGATAACCATGTCTATAGATAAGACACTCCTTTATTAATCATAAACATGCCTCTATTTCAAATCTGAGCATAAGTCTTACTATTTATTGAAAACCAATCTAATTTATTGGGTTTCATATAGTTATATCCATGAAGAATTTAAAGTCTACATAACATTGTTATTGAACCATATTAGGTCTAAATAGACCTATTCTACCTCCAAAAATTATGGAAACTAATAACTTATTGTATACAACCTTGATAAATATAAGAAAATTGAGTCTACATGCTTTAGATCTTCCAACAAAGGTATTGAGTGAGCTTTAATGGCATCCTTTAAAATATCTACCCTAGTTTAACTTGAGTCAAACTTAACCTTTGTTTGAATTCCTTAGATTTTGAATTTTAACAATGGTCATTGATCTTGAGCTGAGCCTTCTCAAATTATGCCATATGTTAGCTTTTCATTAATTTTCAAGATCTTATTGTTAGTTCTTTGACTCCTTTACCTCATGTGCACCATATATCTCCCTTTGTAAAAATGAACATAGGCCATATATCTTCTATCAGGATAATGTGTTTGACACACTTATCACCCATGCATTTTCTCTTATAATCTACCAACCTTTTGACCCATTATTCATCATTAGATCTTTTTTATATGATTACACATGCAATATCAATCTGCCTAGACATACTAACTCAAGATTCATCCATGCACCATTGGATCTAGATTCTTCTCTCAAGATTATGCCACTTGTCACTTGTACATTCATCCTAGAATTCTTTGACCTTTTGACTTGATGTTCACTGTTGATCTTCAATTAATGATTAAATGCACTCTATTATATATTCAAGACCCACTAGCCTTGTTAGTCCATGCATACCATTAAATATTCATTTAGGCATGCAAGATATTGACACTTTTCATATCTAAATTCATCCTTGATAACTTTGAATTTAAATAACTATTTCAAGAACCTTAAACTTGATGTCCATGCACCTATTTCACTCTACAAGTCTAACTTTAAAGGCTTATATCTTGAGATAGAGAACTCATCAAGATATGGAAGTTTCAAGGGATAATTTAGGCATAAAGAGATTCATGTTCATGTATTCCTTTATCCTTGAGTGGCCTCCTAAATAAACTTATTAAATGCACATTCAAGTTGACCTATTCATTTCTACATGACATGTTATGATGGTCTGGTCTCTCTAGACTTGTGTAAGAAATTGTTGTCTCTTTAGAAATATTCCAATGAACTTATAAGAATTTGTAAAACCTAATTCATGCCCCTGAATGATTGAAATACCATGAGACCTTGTTGGTCTTTTTTCATTTTGTAATCCTAAACCTATTTCCAAGCCTACTTTCTAAAGATCAACAAATTATATTTAAGCTTGCTTAAATTGTTTCAAAAGCTTTGTAAGAAATATGATATATTATTTTAATTTGGTCTACTCATTTCATTCAAAACTTTTCTCATCTATTCAAACCATTTCTAGGCAAAATATATTTATGTGGGCCAAATTTGGCCAACATTTTTGGCAACATCCTAGGGTTACATGCTTGTTATGCAATGGATTGGTTACCTTATTTGATCCATTGGGCATGGAGTCACAAGTATTTTCTCTTAGCTGACGTGATACTGACTCAAGGCTAACCCTTTTTAAAACTTCCTATTGAATCAAAAAGGAACAAAAGAGAAAAATAAATAATTATGCCCAAGACACTTATTGAAAGGGAAACACACAACTAAAACTAATTGTGCTCAAGGTACTTAGAGGAAAACATATAAAAATACTCTAATATGTTAAAATATCATAAAATAGTTGAAAAATATTCTAATAACAAGGATTTAAATGATTGCCATTGAATGGGATGGGTAATACCACTCCATTTAATTGGGAAAGTTAAAAATCATTATGTTTTTTTACATCCATGGATCGAATAAGGGCCACTCCACAAGCTGTCAAAATTGGTATGGTTTCCTAGATTGACCTTATTTGAGTCCCATTTGAGTACTAGGTCCCTTTCCTTGAAGTCCCTTGCTATGGATCTCTTGTTAAAGGCATTTTTTACCTGAATTTGGTGTGACTCTAATGTCTTCATTTAAAGGTGCCTAGTTTCTTTAAGCTCCATGAGCTTTACCATCCTTACGTTCATAGGCTCACTCTCAATCAACTCAAGTTAGTGGGATAACTCTAATGTAGGAAGTTCAAGAGAAATGAGAAATTTTGCTTCCCTTCCATATCTAAGGATATATGGATAATTTCAAATGGTATCTTTGGGAGTCACTCTATTAGCCCATAAGGTTATCCTTATCTTTGTATGCCACACTCTTTGATTCTCTTCCATGATCCTATTGATAATCCTTACCAAGTTATTGTTTATGGACTCTGCTAGTCCATTGATTTGGGGGTAGTAATTGAAGGATGTACTGAGGTAGATACCCAGCTTAAGTACCCATTCACTTATCTTCATACCAATAAATGTTAAGGCATTATCTAAAATCATAGAAGCTAAGACACCAAACTCGGTCACTATGTTATCGTAGAAGTCCAATAATGTTGTTTCATTAGATTATTTCAAGGCAATTGCTTCCACCCACTTGGTGAAGTAAGTAGTTACAATGAGCACCCATTTATGCCTTACACTTGAAGGTGGATTTAACATCCTTATGAATTCCAACCCCCATTACATGAAGGGTTACTCTACCTAAACTAGGTTGAGTGGAAGATATTTTAATATTTGTTTACCTATAAATAGAGCACACTTATGACATTCATTGCCCCATGCATAGGCATCCTTGAAGAGGATAGGCTAGTGATAAATAGGTCTCATTACCTTTGATGATATTATTCTTAGAGAAAAATGGCCTTCTATAGGTCCATCATGAAACTATTCCAAGAGCTTTGTCACTTTATTGTCATCAATGCACCTAAGAAGTACCCCATTAAGGTCCCTTATGAAAATAACACCATCAACTAATACATAAGGTAAGGAATGAAGTCTAAGATACCTTATTTTTTCTCTATCTAAACCTTAGGGGCATTCTCTTATCATTAATAAATATGTCATATCTTGGAGCCAATTATTATGAAATGGAGGTGCATTTATTTATGAGTTATCTTGTGTCACCAAAAAAACTTCTTTATCTTATTGGAGATCTTCTACCATATTCTCACACAAGCCTTTTCCTCTTATTAGCTTAGTGACTTTAATCTCTACATCATACTCCATGACCTTGGGGTTCCAGCCTGCTCTTTTCTCATTCAAATCCTTATTGAGGAGAAAGTTCCTCACTCTAGGATGAGACACCATAAGATGAACCTTACTATTAGAAAGCATTTGTATAAACTTTTTGAGGCTCCTTAAAGTGGAAAGAACTTAATTTTTAATAAAAGTATACCTTACTTCATATCCTTCCATCCCTTGACTAAAGAAGGCAATTGGTTGCTCAAGTCCTTCATCATTCTTCTACATCAACATAGCTAATATGTTGTCAACATTGGAAAAGGTGTAGAATATGAAATCCTATTAGAAATTAGGATTCATGAGCAAGAGTGCTTGGGTAATGGCTTGCATGATGTCCTCAAACACTGCCTTACTTTCATTTAACCAAGAAAAAACTTATCTCTTCTTCAGCACAGTGATGATGGGTTTGATTAGGTTTGTAAAAGAAAGTATAAACCTTCTCATAAAGTTTATTTTTCCAAGGAAGATCTGGATTCCTTTCTTATTCTTGGGTAAAGATAAGGCTAGGATGACACTTATTCTATTAGGGTTAATGGATAATACTTCCTTTGAAATAATTCACCCCAAAAGTTTTCCTTCATGAAAAATAAACACACATTTCTTAGGATTTAAAGAGATATCATACTCTCTATATCTTTGGAAGATCAACCTTAGGTGATCTAAGTGTTCAATAGATTTTTTGGAGAAAATTATGATGTTATAAAAGTAAACTAGTACCATCTAATTTAGTAACCCCTGGAAATCCATGTGCATGGCTCTTTGGAAAGTGGCCCCATCATTTGACAATCTAAAAGGTATCTTTTGGTAAGCATATGTGACCCACTTTGTGGTGAAGGTAGTCTTATACTGATCTTCCTCTCTTACCAACACTTGGTTATAACTTGAATACCCATCTAAAAGGGAAAAACATTTTGAACCCATAACTATCTAAAGGAGTTTTTCCATGGATGGTAAGGGGTAGTGATCTTTCAAATAGACCCTATTTACATCCCTAAAGTCAACACACAATCTAATCTCCCCACTCTATATCCTCATAGGTACCAAATTGGCCACCCATGAGGATTGCTTAATGGGAAAGATGATCTTATATTTAATCAATTCAAAGAATTATATCCTCATAATCTCTTCAATTTTAGGGTTTATAGGCATCTACTTCTACTTGACATGCTTGGCATTAACCTCTAGTTCTATAGTGTGATGGGTCAGCTTGGGTTCAAATCCTCTTAGGTCGCTATATTCCTAAGAAAAGATGTCTACATATTCTTTAAAAAGTTATATGAAAGAATGCCTTTTAGCTTTAGTGATTACCTTTACAAGATTGAAGAACTTGTATTTAAGGATAAGGACTCTTTCATAGTTATCTTCACTTGTTGACATCATTGCTTTGTCTTTCCTCATATGATCTCCCTCATGGAAAAGACCATCAAGGGTGATAAGCCCTTTAGGAAGCTTGTTAGATCTCATCTAAATGATTTAATCTTCATGCTAATGTTGAAACCTTTCCTATTTTATGGAGGAGAAATTTACATCCTATTGTAAGAATCAAGCAATTTGTTTTTTAGTTTCAAAGACTTGCCAATGAGTTTCATTGTCTGGTACTAATGATCTCACCACCACTTTGACATGTGGTTGCACCTTGGTCTTTTTTAACTCATTCAAGATATCAAATTGACCTCCCATAAATAATAACCTATAAACATGTCTATTTAGTTTACTTGTTACTACTTGGATGTTAAAGGCCTCATAATCCTCAATTAGGTCCCACACTCTATGTTTTTAAGACTTCATCAAAGGATTTTTGATGATATCCTAGCCTCTAACCTGGTGAACTATCAGCTCACTATCCCCATAAACTTGTAATTATTTGATTCCTCTTTTATTATCCCATTGAAGGACATGGATAAGGCCCTCATACTTTGATACATTACAAGAGCAACTGAATTGGAGCATGTAAGAAGAGAAATACTTGTCATTAGAGGGGGATACTAGAATTGCATCTATAACCACTCCATGTTTGCTCCTTGAACCATCAAAGAACAATTTCCATAAGCCACTAAGATATTTTTGAGGTCCAATGAGGGATGGCATGGATTTATTCTCTTCATGTAATCATTATACACATATTTCCCTCTATTTAAATCCTTCTAAGGGATCAACCAAATGATTTTCATTCCATAGTTCATCTAAGAACATGTTTGGTATCTCCTCAAGATGACTATTTAATTATTGACCAACTATGAATTCATCCTCATCAAGAGTAGTGAAATTGAGGTTTATGCTATTTAGACCATAAGGTTCTATGTGGAATTGTGCAATGAGATCAACCTTAATATATACCTTGGTTTCATATCTTATTCTAAATGTCATGTATGACCAATTTGTTACAAGATAACCTCTAATATTTGTAGTGAATTCCTTAGATAGGCATAGGGGAAAATAAGGAGGTACATCCAGGATCAACACCTCTTGAACCACTAAGATAAGCATACAAGGTCAAGTTGAGATCTTTGATTATGCCAGACGGCTTGGTGGAAGATCCATTAAGTTGTATAACTCCTTTAAACTGAGGCTCATATTTTAAACCATGTTGGTTTGCTATAGACTCTAGAATTAATGAGGTACTAACCCCACTATCTACCAAGCAATTATGTATTAAAAAACTACCAATTATCACTACAATGTATAAGGGAGGAGGTTTGACCACCTTACTTGGTTGCCTTTCATTTGGTCCTTTGGCTGCATTAGTAAGAAGCACATTTTCTTTGCTTGGCTCCTTCTCAAGAACATTGATATTTGATAACTCTTCTTTAAGGATATCCATATATCCAAGAATGGACAGAATATCCCACATATGCACACTCACACTAGACCTTTTTGTTTGTTCCATAGTGTTGATGGGTGAACCACTAACCTTTGGTTATGCTTTGGGAGCCACAACTACACTTTGAGTTTGTGAGTTTTGGGGAATAAATACATTCCCTTAATTTTGATTTTTTGTAACTATTGGAACCTTTGCAATAGTATCAAGTTTATTTGGATTTGATATTGAAGGAGTAATGGTAGGAAGTTTTTTGACTACTTCCTAATTACCATCCATATTCCTTCTTTTAAACCCTATATTTATTGCCACTAGAATGTATGCCTAGCTAGAACTAGCTTGCTAATTGAGTGTATAAAAATACTATTGATCATAATTAACAATTATAACACCCAAATAGATTGGTCCTTGATAGGGTCTTTGACCTTGTTGAGGATCTTCTATTTTTATCATCATGGGTATCCTTATGTTCTAAGCCATAAGAGCTTGATTATACCCATAATTAGTAGCCTACTATGATTGATCATTGAGATCTTGGTTCAAGTTAGTGTTTGGGATAATGGATTTCCCAAAATAATAATTCTAAGTCATTATACCCTCATCTTATGGAGAAATATTATTTTGAATAGGGACCAAAGTGTTGGAAGTTCTTGCAACATTTTTATTATAGTTGTTTTTCCTAACATAGTTAGGTTGCCCTTGTCCTTGGACTTGGACGTTTCCTTTTTAGGGTGTCCTATTTTCTTGATAAGCTTACTTATGAGGTTGATATGAGGATTTATAAGGCCTATTGAAATCTTGATACCTCTTAACATTCAATAGTTCATTTTCCATTGATTAAAATATGCTCTTAAGCTCTTGAAAGTTCTTTTGTTCTTAGGAATCACTAGATTGACTAGTGGAAGCCTTTTCTTGCTTAGGTGAGGGTATAATATAAATTTTAGGCACATGAGGAATAAAAATAGGGGGTGGTTTGATCTTATGGAATAAAGACATTGGTGTTCTAGGTGTAATCTTGCCAACTTGCACTAGATAATTTCTGATCTGATTGCCACCTCATATGCATTTGGTAATGTGTTTCCTCCCATGGACTAGATCATTAATTCAATGTCACTATTTAGGGCCTTTAAAGAGTAAATAAAGGAAAAGTTAGGGGTAGACCTAATAGAGACTAGGATTATATCCCAAGTTGCTTGGAACTTTGTGTTGAAGTCTTTCATAACTTCATGAGGGGATATTTTTATTATGGTCAACTGATCTGGAAGTGATAAATGGTCACTTTTATCCATAAATATTTTACACAATGCATCTCTCAATTTATCCCATATGATAATGGATTTAACAACAAGGCTTCTATACCAGTCTAAGGCTTTACCTTTGAAAGAGATGGTTAATAACCTAATTGCCACATTTTCCTCATTGATATCATGAATGGTGTATAAGTTGGCTATATCCATAAGGTGTTTAGAAGGGGTTGTAGCTTGGTATCTAATAAAATAAGGAACACTTTTAAGAGATTTTACTAGAATATGATCATATTGAGGGAGCTCTAGAGCACTTTTACTATTAAAGACCACAAAAGGGAAAGATCTAGGGGCTACCATGGCTATGAAAGGGTTTAACAAAGATCTTCTTGTAGGGGTAGGCCCTGAATTTGACTTGGGAATAAATTTGTTGTTATATGGGTGTGTATTAGTAAGCCTTAACCTTTTTAAAGGAAATTTAACAAATTCAAAGGGGATACCTCTATAAGTTAACCTTATTATCACCTTTATCATGTGATGTAGTCACTACTTTGCTACCAAAATGTTGGATATTATTTTGGAGTCACCAAATGTTACTTTTTAGAAGCTATAACTACTACAAATTGATCAAACCAGCATCAAACTTTGACCAATCTTCTTTGAACTACTATCTGATTGATCATGCCATAAACTATGGTAGCATAAATTTACACTCTTAGAGAGGTTTCTTCAGACTCTCTCTAATTGAGATACACAATGGTAATAACACTAAGATGTGGGTCACCTATGGTTGGGTTTGGCCTTCAGAGAAGTATGACTTCCTCTTGATGGATCACCTATACTAATGTTTGCACTGAGAATAGGGTAAGATAATGGGTAAAGGTCTCCTAATAAAGTTAACTAGGTGAGGCACCAAATAAAAATGAGAACTCACATAATCATGAAGTAAGCACAAATGAATCATAAGATAATGCTACTGTTGACCCAATTTTTCCCCTCTGGCAAAATCTCAGTCACCTTCTACACTTGCTTTGCATGGCCAGTTAATTTTGGGTTGCAAGGTCCACCTTCAGGGTTCAACAGCTCTGTTCCGAAGCATTGGCTCATTGGCCTTGTTCATTGGCGTTCACGGTAGCATAAGGCAAAGTCTTCAAACGTTCACAAAAGAGGAGAGGAAAATGCTAGGGCACTTAACACTAAGGCAAAATAAGGGCAGACATGTACAAGAATAATGTAGTCGGTGGCAAAATTGCCACCCACAACACCAATGGGTAAAAGGAGACTGCAAACAAATGTAGTTAGCGGCAAAATTGCCACTCACAACACAAGGAAAAAAAAGAAAGGCCACAAACTTGGCCAACATCGGCAAAATTTCTACACTCGGTAGCCTACACAGCTGACATTGGCAAAACTACCGCGCTTAGTAGTAAATTAGCTAACATTGGCAAAGTCCCGCATGCAGTCCATGACATTGAGCAGCAAATTTGCCACCCACAACATTAGGTGGCAAAAAAGCCCTGTAAAACACAGGAAAAGGCCCACCCAGCTGCCAGAGGAGTAGACCAGCATGCAAAATGAGGTAGCAAGCATGGTCCCAATAGTTTTATGATGTTAGCTATAGTTTTTTTTCACTCTTCCCAATGAGACTCCTCTTGGCTTTTCCCATATAAATGGGCAGACTTGTTCATTTTAAAAAGGATCTTCTCCAATTTTGTAAAGAGCACAACTCTACAAATTTTCCACTTGAATCAATAAAAGATAGTTTTTACCTCTATTTGGATGGATTGTGCAGAGTATGCCTTGAATGTTGGTATGTGTCTAGTCATTGTCTCTTGATGCTCTCATAGGGTCAACACTAGCAAACCTGTGATCTATAAAGCGCCATTGTCTGCTATTGCTAGGAGTAGAGTTCTATTTTGGAGGTATAAAATAGGAGAGGTCACCTATAGTATGTATTCCACAGCATCTCGGTGAGTCCATGTTCCTGTGCTTTCCATAAGAACCTCCCTGTCATCCCAGTGACCTGGTCTTTTCTGCCAAATCTGAGTGTATGTATGTTTTGTTTGATCCTGAGAGTGGAGGTGAGAAGGTCATTTCATTTTTGGTGTCTCACCTCTTTAGAGTAGGTTGTTTGTTTTCATGCATTTCTTCTCCCTTTCCATCCCCCCAGTATATATATATATATATATATATATCTATGTTTTTGCACTGCCTGAAGCAAGCAAGATACATCAGAGGGAACTAGCCCATACCTAGAGACTCTCTTCTCGTACTTCGCATCCCATAGGCGAGAGAGGAGTTTCCATGTTGTGGGGAGAGGGCATGAACCTATTTTCCTACCAATCGGGTGCAATCTCCAGCGTCAACAGTTACCTTACACAATCTCACCAAACTTAGCTAGTTGCATAAGTGTTTCATAAACTAGCTTTAGGAAGCAATGATTGAAGGCAAAGAGGAGTTCTAAGACTCACTGAGAGCTTACAACAATGATAAAAATAACACTAACTTATACCTACAACTAAATTTAATACAACTTATAAATGAGAAAGAAAGAAGGACAATAGGCATGGAAGATTCTCCTTAAACATGACATTATGCACAAGCTTTGCTACACACAATTCAAAGGGGAAATATAGGCAAATAAAATCTTTATTTCTTTAAGAGGTCTTTCATATAAAATTTGATAGGGTCTAGCCTTATCAAATGAGAGTATTTTCTCTTCAAAATTGAGAGATAATTTCTTATCAAAAGCTAAAGTGCCCTTACAAATGGAAAACAATAAGGGATATAAGATAAAGGGGAGAGGGGGGGAACACACCATTCAAGATCATTAATTGAGCTACCATCCTTCTTGATTTATGAACCATATTTGATTTAAAAGGCTTTGAGAAGAAATAAATGCTCTGTTGTTCTCTCCAATCCCTGAATCACTTTGCTTTGATCTTTTATGCCATCTCCACTTGCTTTCATTATGAGGAAAAAGTCCTCATATTCATGGATTTGATAGAGCCATGCCTAAGTCTAATTTTAACGGTTGTAGGTACCTATTTTTTGAAGCTATAACCATGTCAATAGACAAGACACTCATTTATTAATCATAAACATTCCCCTATTTCAAATTTGAGCATAGTTCTTACTATAAATTGAAAACCAATCTCATTTATTGGTTTTCATATAGTTATATCCATGAAGAGATTATAGTCTACATAACATCATTCTTGAACCATATTAGGTTTAAACAGACCTATTTTACCTCTAAAATTGTGGAATCCAAGGACTTATTATACATGATGTTTAAAAACATAATAAAACTAAGTCTACATGCTCTTGATCCTCCAATAGAGGTCTCGACTGAGCTTCAATGGCATACTTTGAAATATTTGCCCTAGTTTGACTTAAGTCAAATTTGATCTCTATTTGAAGTCTCTAGATTTTGAATTTTAACAACAACCATCAATCTTGATCTGGGCCTTCTCAAATTATGCCATATATTATCTCTTCATTCATTCTCAAGATCTTATTGTCAACTCTTTGACTCCTTAACCTTATGTGCATCATATATTTCCATTTGTATGAATAAATGTGAGCCATAGATCTTTTATTAGTATAACATGGTTAAGACACTTATCACCCATGCATTTGCTCTTAGCATCCACTGACCATTTGACCCATTTCTCACCATTAGATACACTTTATATGATTGTATGTGCACTATTGATCTACCTAGATCCACTAACTCAAGCTTCATCTACACACTGTTGGATCTATATTTTGATCTTGAGATTAGGCCACTTATCATTTGTGCATTCACCCTAGAGATCCTTTTAACTTTTGACTTGATGCTCACCATTGATCTTTGATGCATAATCAAATGCAATCTATTATATTTTTGGGACCCAGTTGCCTTGTTAATGGATGTATACCATTAGATATTTATTCAATCACCCAAGATATTGACACTTGTCATCTCCTCATTCATCCTTGGGAACTTTGAATCCAAATTGATATTTCATGAAGCTTAAACTTGACATCTATGCAAATGTTTCAATCTACAAGTCTAACTTTAAAGGCTATATCTTGAAATAGATAACTCATCAAGATATAAAATTTGCAATGGATAATTTTGGCATGAATAAATTGATGTATGTGTATTCCTTTGGCCCTGAGTAGTATCTTAAGTAAACTTATTAAATGCATAGTCAAGTTGACCCATTTATTTCTATGTGACATGTCATGATGGTTTGGTCTCTCTAAACTTATGAAAGAAACTATCATCTCTATAGAAAGATTCTAGTGAACTTCTAATAATTTGTACACCTGATTCATGGCCCTAAATTCTTGAAACACCATGAGACCCTATTGGTTTTTTTCATTTTACAATCCTAGACCCATTTCCAAGGATCAACAAATTACACTTTAAGGTTGTTTAAAGTATTTCAAAATATTTTTAAGCAATATGAGATCTTCTTGTTTTAATTTTGGTCCACTCATTCCATCCAAAACTATTCTCATTTGTTTAAACCATTTATAAGCAAAAAATCCTTATGTGGGCCAAATTTGGCCAATAGGGACATTATCATACTATTACACCAGGTCACTGGTAGTCCTATACCAAGTGTTTTGAAGAATGGATGTACCAATACATTTATTGATCCTAGTTAATAAGTGATTCCCTCCATAATTAATTGATGAAGGTACAAATAATGGGTAAATTTTATATTACCTCCTACATTATATACATTTTGGCCAAATGAAGATTATTCCTAGGCCTCAACATAGTTCTTGAGGAAATAAATAAAGTATATAATTACTACCTTGACCTCACATTATAGGCTAGTAAGTAGCATTTTAGATGAGTAAACTATGTTTTCATCTATTGCATAATTATCATGTTTGACAAAGAACTTGGCAGAACAAGGTTCTCAAAAGTAATAGGGGATGAAATTAGAAAATGGGGCTCTTATTTCATATAGTTCCCCACCTTTTCTTAAATTAGGGTGTCTAGGTTCAGTGGTTATCCCTACATGTTTCCCCAATATGTTAGTGATAAATGGGCATTATTAGAGTTGGTTAGGAAACTGGTTGAGACTCATAAGCTCCTCTCCAATAGGCACAAGGTAGGGATATATTTCCCAATTTCCATTGATTGATACACATGCCAATCCCTCCTTAAGGACAAGTGTGATGAGGCTAAAATGTGCTAGATGAAATTGAAAACTTTAGAGTCTAAGCCATTCTTTAATGTGTATGGAAAGATCACCATCACATTGGCACTTGTTACATATGCTCACATGTTATACTATGAAGATTATTGGGAAGATTTTGGTGATGAGTAAGTAGTCAAAATGAGGGATTATTCTAGGATGTCCCTTTAACAAATCAAAGATTATGATATAACACTAGTTCCAGATGACCTAGTAGATGATGATGTTAAATTAGACCTAATATGTACACACAAGTCATCACACAACCCCTTCCATCAGTGAGGTGGTTAACTCTAGAGTCTTTATTTCTATTTGATAGAATGGCCTAGTAATTAATATAACTATCAATTGGTTGAGGAGTAAGGGAGTATAGGTCACCAAGGAAACAGTTGGGGTTAGACAAAATTTTTTAAAGCTTAAGGCTAAGGGGATCACTCCATTTGAAGAGGGTCCAGGAGAATCATCAAAGGGGATTGAAAAGAAGAAGAAGAAAAAGACAAGGGCAAAGAAAAGGGAATCCATTAGAGAGGGAGAAGTTGTAGAGAAACCAATAGATTTTTCACCTAAAGATACAACAATAATAAAAGCTTCTATAGCTTTTATTCCCATGACTATCATCGTAATGACCCATATCTTTTTTTCTCCCCCTCCTACCTAAATTAATTTAAAGGTTTCAATACCTCCACCTCCTACTTCTACTCCACCAATATCTCAAGTTTCAATAGCTCCAGTTTATACTCCACCTTTTGCCTCCACTCCCCCTACATCTGTAGTTTCCACTTCACCTTCCATTCTGACCATAATAAGCCAAGTGAAACCAACACAATTGAGTTAGGTGGACACTCTGGGTCCCCCATTAGTGGAATATAAAGTTTACACTCCACCTTCCCTTCCTCTAATTTCACTTTCCCCTTTCATTCCATTCCCTCTTTCTATTCCATTTATAATCCCTTCCATCTCATCCCCATTAATTTACAACACTACTTAATAATAAAAATACATGGACTTAGTCATTCTAACTTTAGTCCCATAAGCTACCCCAACCCTTAAGTTATGTACTATTTCACTTTCATCTCCACTCACTTTACTCACATTATTTCTATGCTATATTCACTTTCTACATTCAAAGAGAGAGAAATGAGAAACTAAGAGATGGTCTAAGGCTTGTATGTACCTGGATGAAGTCGTGCACACCGTTATCTAGACGTCGTGAGAACTCCTCTTTGGCTATGGAGGAATGACACCTGAAAAATAAAGAAACTAAGATGAAGAAGGCGTTAGATGAGAAGATGGTGGGTTTCCAAGCGAAGCTTGATCCCAAAAGTATGAAGACTTCCTTAAGGGATATCAACCCACTAGTCGATAAAAAAGATGTCTGATAAATAGCAGAATGTTAAAATACTGAAATGATTAAAGGCTAAAAATAAAAATGGAAGCAAAAGCTTATCTGAAAGATGTTGTCGGCCTAGTGACAGTTGCTGACGTCGGTGGTTTTACCAACGTTAGTTGTTAAGGCTGCTGACATCGGTTAGTCTGCCGACGTCAGTTGGGGCAGTGGTCTCTGCAGCCAGCGTCGATCGAGGCAGTAGTTTGTGGATGAAGTCTGGATAAGTTTTGGTCTGTGGATGGGTCTGAGATAGAGTTTTGGGCTTGGTTGAATGGTCTGGGGGTTTGGGTCTGAGAGTCTGGTTTTGATTAATGGTCTATGGGCCTGGGTCTAAGAGTCTAGTTGAATGGGCAGAGTGTATGATCCAATAGAGGATAGAGGCAAATAGGGAGATAGAGAAGTGAGGATTTTGGTTTGGTCTGGTCTGGTGATAAGAAGGGCTGAATCTAGTTCATAATACTTAGAAGTAAATAACTAGAAAACATAATGAAAGTACAAATAAAATACTTACCTGTAGCTAGCTAAAGGAGTGTTGCAGACTGGTTATGCCTGTTGTTGATGCTACTGGTGTGAAGGTCCTATTGCTGGTGCAGTGGCTGAGGCAGAGTACCTATTTTGAAGATTGGTAGATTGATTGGCAGAGTGGTGGATCATCAGACACTGAAGATTCAAGGATTCAAGAGTTAAATCAAGAGTTGGGGCCAAGAATTTGTGATTCGTCTCGCTAGGGGTTAGAAATTTGGTTTAAGTAAAATCGACGTCAGCGATCCCACTGGCATCGGCCGACATTTGACCAACGTCAGCGGGTGGAGAACGAGTAAAAGGGCCACCAAGCCCGTTCTCCATCCGCCAAGTGCATGATCCGTTGGAGAATTATCAAATGTTGGGCTAAATATGCACGAGAGTTGGTTAGGCAGTTAGAGAGAAGTAAGAATAGGTCTTGGGTGAGTCATAGGGTGGGAAATAGTCCAAGGTGAGGTGTCAGACGAGGTGTTATAGGTGATGTGTCAAAGGGGAGGATAATTATTTAACTTAAAATAAGATAATTATTTCAAATTAATAATACATGGGTTAGGAGTGGTTTAAGTGGACCAAAGGGGACTAAAGGGGGAGAAAGGACCAAGGAGTAGACACAATTTCGGTGTCTACATTTTGCCCCTTTTTGTCTTGTTGGTTATTCTAGATGAATTGCAAGACAAAAATAGGAGTTGATTGCCCCAGGTGTGGGATAAGATTGATTTCGTCTTGTTGGTTATTTAAGTGAACTTCAAGACAAAAATAGGAGGGTTGGTTGCCTCGATTATGGATGAGGTATTCCCCTTCAAAGCAGGAGTCAAGGGAAAGGAACCTGAAATTGGGTGTTGATTTGACAAAGAGTGGATGAAGATGGTGAAGATAGAGTGAGAATGATGCAAAAGTCATGATTGCATGTAGACCACTTCATGAGATGGTCAGGTCAAATTATCATAGGTTGAGGGTCGAGGAGTGCCAAAATTGAAATAATTGGGCCCCAACATTTAGTCGTCTGCTGATTGGGTTATTCAATCTAAGCTAAAGCTCCAATGGTCATCGTGTTCTAGGTATCTCAGGTTCAGGAAGTGCTCTTGAAAACATGAAAATGTCATAAGTAGTGGGGATCAATTGGCTTGCGATCCTATACTTGTGAAGGTTAAAAATATGCACACAATTTTGCTAACCAATCATGAGGTAGCATATATGCAAAATCAACCAAGGCAAAATTACTTTGGAAGTGGTCGCAGTTAGAGGAGATGGTCATGATCTCTAAGGTCTGGTGGTTGAGGGAACAAATGAGGGTGGTCGAGCTAACCCCAAAAGACATCGTGTCATCTGAGTGCTACCTACATAGCCCCAGTCTTAGGGCCTCAGACCAATGTAGTTCAAATCGAAGGGGTCAAAATTGGTTGATGATTGGTTTGGTCATGTGTCGAAATGATGAGGAGAAAAAGATGTTACAGCCTTTTCCAAATGGTGTATTTTGTAACATTGGTCGAGGGTCTTTCATCCCTAGAAATTGTCCATAGTCATGATGGATGTATGCTAAAAATGAATTAAAGTCTATTTATGCTTCAGCAAGTATTGGTTTATGCTTAACATAAATTGCATCTGGTCGATAGTTTACATGTGTATTGGTGTCCATAGAAACAATGTGAAATGGACTATGATGATGTTGGTGGTCTGAAAATGGTGAGGTTGGTTTGGTTGGGATAAATGTCAAATGAGTGGATGTGACCAAAGTGTAGAGAAAAAGTGAAAGGCAAATCGCTCTTTCATTGACAAGGACTGGAAGAAAAGCATAAATAGGGATTGTTAGAACAAAAGCCTCGTTTATGCATCACGTCGTTGACCATGGTTGATGTTAGAGAAGTAATCGAATCACTTGATGTTAAGTGAGGTCAAAGTCCCTTGAGTATGTTGGGGTGATAGGATGATTGTGTGATATGAGAGGATGGAGTAACCCTTTTGTGGCAGGAAGAACCTTGCCCCTTTTATAGGTGACTCAAGAATGACTATAGGCATGTCCACGACTTTATAACTTGTCAGTCTTTTTTTTTTTTTTGCGCAAACTGATCAATGCGAGAAGTCTGCATAGGGATGTTGTTTTGCTTGGTGGTCATATATGTGAAGCTGATCGATGTGGGAAGCTTCAAAAAGAGTACTGTCTGTAGCAATATTTAGTCATAGCCATCCTTCGAGGGAGTGGTCTATACTTTTCTTTATATGTTTTTTTTTGATGTCTTTGGCCTAGCTATCCTTCAAGGGAGCAGTCTAGTAATATAGTAATTATGTAGCTGTCCTTCAAGGGAGCAGTCTACATTTAGAGTTTTATGACCTTTGATATGATAGGTATCCCATTTTTGATATATGTTTTTGTTAACTAAAGTTTTTAGCCATGGACGAGCCTCTAGAGGTTTAAGAGTTCCATTTTATTAGGACAAAGTATTACTGCTTGACAAAAAGGGTTGACGAGTGTTGGGAATCAGAGTTGAAAGGAACAGGAGCGACAATGATAGAGGGTTGCTCAAGGGATGAGCTCAAGTAAAACATCAAGTGATTGAGTACTTGACTAATAGTAGAATGGTCGAAGATGCAACGCATAAAAGGGGCTCAGGTTCTGATAAGTCCCTGGGCCATGCTTGTGGTTATGATAAGGTCTGAGTTAATTAGGAGTGGACTTGTCCCATTTGCCTCTTCAAGATTGGTCACGTATTGATGTTGGATGTGAAGCCAGTTGATATGGTCATTGGTTGGTCAAGACTGGTTGAATGTTTTGATAAAAAAATGTTGGTTGAATGTTTGGATTGAATGTTTGGTTGAGGTCATGATTGATGATTGGTTAGTGTCTGGTCGATGGTCTGGTCAATGTCTTGGTTGAGATTTGGTTGAGGTCTTGGATTGATGATTGGTCGATGTCTGGTTGATATTTATTGATATTTGGTTGATGGTTGGGTTGAAATTGGTATTAGGTCGATGATTGGTTGAAGCTTGGTTGATTGATTGGGTGAAAAGATTGGTTGATATTTGGTTGAGACTAGGTTGAAGGGTAGGTCGAGGCTTGGATGAAAGTTGAATTCCCCCAGCGGCTAGGGGGAAGGTTTGATAGATTGGTCAAGGTCGATTGAGGCTTGGTGGTCAAATTGACTGTGTTGATGTCGAATAAGGGGGTTAAAGGCGATAAAGGGACCATAGTCTGACGTGGAGATCCTGATTTAGGTGATGAAGTTGGAGAAGCATGGGTCGGTGTTGATGATTTGTCAAAGGGGTGGTCAAGAGGATCCTTGATGAGAAGGGTATCCTTTTTCTAGTGTTGATGAATGACAGCTTTGAGAGTACAACAATGCTCAGTGTCATGTCCCAGAGTGTGATGATAGTGGCAAAATTTAGAGTTGTCGAACCAAGATGGCCTTGATCCGAGAGTTGATGAGTGGGGCAATGTTGAAGGTTTGTTGATAACATGGTCGAGAAGAAGGGTGTCATTTCCCAGACATTGGTGAATGACAACCTTGAGGGCACAATAATGCTTAGTGTCATGCCCAAGCATGCGATGATATGCACAAATCTGAGTGTCATCAAACCAGGGTGGTTTTGGTCTGAGAGTTTGATATGGTTTAAGAGGCGGGATATTGATGTGAGATGACTACAACAATTGTCGTAACAGCAAGGCATAAGAACCTGCTAATGGGTCTAGATGTTTTGTTGCAGTGAGGGTTGATGACTTTGGTTTAGGAGGTGTTGGTTGATGGATTGGAAGAGATATATGTCTGATGGGTTGAGAGAGTAATGGAGGCAACTTGCCTCTGTGAAGTATGGGAGTAGGGAGCACTCTTATTAGAGTGGACAGATGCGGGCCTAAAATTGAAGGTAATGACAAAGGTGGGGGAAGAGTCCTCTGGTGTGGTTTAGTGGCCTTCTTTGGTTTGGGTTGAGGACCACCATTGTGCGAGGCGAGTTTAGATGCAAGTTTGGGTTTAGATGTGGATGGAGGTGAGTGAGATGTAGTAATCTCAGACAAAAGGTAAGAGGAAACCGTGATTGGGTCTTCCTCGATCGAAATAGGTGAAAAGACTGGTTCTTCTCTTGGTGGAGAAGAAATAGGAGAGTGTGGCTCCTCAGGAGGTTAGAGGGCAGGGATGATGGTGCCTTTTATTTGTGCTTGAAGAGTAGGCAATGTAGGGTCCTCCATTAGTAGGATGAAAGATGAAGGTGGGCTTAATGACATAGATATGGTCAAGGTGTTCTCCAGTATAAGAGAGGTCGATGGAGGACTAACGGGAGAAGAGGGTTCTTCTACCTGTGATGGATGAATAGGAGAAGAAGACCCTTCTACCTATGAAGGAGGTTGGTCAGGGACAAGAGGTAAGATAGTGTTGATTGTGTGAATATCATGCTCATGAGAGCTATTGGTCAAGGTCTGGATGTTGTTTTGAGTAGGTGGATAATTTGGGAATGGTTGTTTGAAGATGTCGATGTGTTGGTTGGGTGGGGCATTCAGGTTGTCTAAAACAAGATCCCCCTTGTTGATCATGTCTTGGACTATGTTTTTGAAGGTTCGGCAATTGTCGATGTCATGGCCATGAACGTGATGAAAGTGACAGAATTCGGCCTCCCTATACCATGTAGGGAGGGCTTTTGAAGGGTCGAATTGAGGTGGTCGGATTGGAGGGAGATTGAGGACCCCCTGCTTGACAAGTTTTTCCAAAATGGAAGCGTATGATTCTCCAAGTGGAGTGTATGAATGCTGGATGTACTGTTGTTGGAATTGTTTGGTGATGCTTGAAGATGTAGAAGGTTGAGAGTGATTAGTTGTTGTTGAGGATGGTGATCTAATGACCACAGTGTTGGCCACTCCTTTGGACTTGGAGTTGGTAAAAGAAGAATGTCTGAAAGAAGAATGGTCATTAGTTCTTGCATTAGTATTACACAATTTGACCTTATCCTCTTCAATGGCACAGAGTTTGAGCTTTTGGGCCATGGTGAAATCTTCGTCAAAAGTGCAAAATGTTTGAATCTATAAGGTAGAAGAGTTGTGGCTGGCACATGCTCAAGAAAAGAGCTCGATGAGCTCAGGTTGAGGCAAGGAAAAGGAGAGTTGGTTAATCAAGCCTTTCCAACGGGCGACAAAATTGACTATTGATTCGTCATCAAATTGCCTGATGGAGTAGAGGTCTGTGATCGAGACTTGTTTGGTGATGTTGATAGAAAAATGGTCGAGAAATAATTGGGCAAGTTGAATGAATGAAAAGATAGAATGTCTGGTAAGAGAGCTATACCAGTCAAGGGTGGGGCTAGAAAGTGACATGGGGAACGTGCGTAAAAGTAACCTATCATCATGCACTATGAGGTAGCAAGCATGTCTAAATGCCCGTAGATGTTGTTGCAGGTCTTCCTTACTCTGAAAGTGAGTAAATTTTGGAAGCTCCCACTGGTTGGGGTATGGTCGGATTGGGACAGAAGGATGGATGGGTTCATTGCAAATTTTCTCATACGAGAGAGCATTGTGTGAACCAAAAATAGAGGTCTCGAGTCTAGACATTTTTTCCATCAGCATTTTGATGAGATCTACTGATGGATTGGTAGATGGGGTACCCCTAGATTGTAGGATGCTTGAAAAGTGTTAGAAGGGGCATACGACATAGTCGGATGCGCTTGTAAGGGCACAACATATGTGTAACTAGTCGTAGAGATAGAAGTGGAGGCTAAAGATGGTTGGGTTATGGAAGTAGAAGGCATAAGTTGACTAGATACCACCAAAAGTGGTTGTGTGACAGCATTGACGAAGGGCGAGGTAGACACTCTTGCATTTATGGGGGTAAGAGTGTGAGGGGTCGAGACAATCAAGTTCTGGTATGATGTAGAACTTGGTTGAATTACGTGTGGTTGAGGGGGTAATGGAACCCTGTTGGAGGTTGGTTTGAAAATAGATGGGGAGGCCAAACTTTGCGTATTGGCCATGGTCGGGTTAACGATTGAGACAAAAGGCTGGGAAGCGGGTGGTGTTAGTGTCATCATCATTTCACCTGAAAAGTCTCATGTTGGGTTTCTTGTGAGATAGTTTTGGAGGGTTGTGACATTGAGGTCCAAGAATCTGTCGAAATCTTGGTCCCCTTCAGGGATGATGGGGGTCTGAGTTAGGGTCGGTCAAGTAGGAGTTCTTTCGGTCTCTGAGTGGAACTCCATTATAGGACTGGTTATAGACAGGGAAGGTAGAAGCGATTGATGGCTAGCATGGTCAAGAAGGGCCTTGGTTTGACTGCGTGTCAAAACCATTCAAGGCAAGACGGGGTCAGGTTTTAGAAACTGTGTTTTTTCAGTTTCAAAAACTCAAAATGTGGTTTTGGCAAAAAATGGGTTGGGTTATAGGCTACTATTTTGGGAAAAAAGGACTGTGACAGTGACTAACGTCAGTTTAAAAACTGATGTCAGTGGGGACAGATGGCCGACATCGGTCAGATAACTGATCACGGTGAAGAAAGGTGGTCGACGTCGGTGGTAAAGCCGATGCTGGTGACTGTGGTTTCTAGAAACTCAAAAAATTTGAAGATTCTTGAAAAAAAAGAGAAGAAACATCCTCACTAGCTCAAACAAGCAGATGGGAATAGAAAAATAGAAGAACACAAGCGGGTCCTAAGCATTAAATCCTAAGAATCAACTTTTAGAATCCTATTGGCTTATGTCTTAAAGTGATGTTTGGGAGGTTGGCTGGTAGAAGGGTCCTAAAAGAGGTAGTCTATGGATTGTTTCAGGTTTGTTTAGGCGCTCAAGAAGTCTGGGTTAGGTTCTGTACATGGCCTGGTGCTAAGGAGCAAGCTCCCCTCACTTCATGAGCCCAGTGATAAGCTGGTCTCACTTAGCCAAAATATACTTTCCCTAGAGATTAGACTTTGCTAGAGAACAGAGTGGGCTTTCCCCTTGGTGATGAAATCCAAGTAGGATTGCCGGGACGGGTAAGGTATCCGCTGGGGGATGAAATCCTAGTTAGGCCTTGTCTCAGGTAAGTTTGATGTTTGATTTGGTGTAAGTGGTTTAGGTTGTGTAACATAAAGTGGACTACGATTAATTCAATATGCGGTTATTAATTACTAGGTGTGGACTAAGAAATGCAAGCAAGCAGAAATGAAAATGCAATGTGTTTTAAGCCCCAAGTCGAAATGTTAAGTTGGAATGAAAACAAGTTGAGAAAGGGTTGAAGAATATGATTTTTGACTAGTCTAGAAATGCAAGAAAAGAAAGAAAAGTTCTTTTTATTCCTGCTTATGATGTCATTTAGAAAAGAAGAAAGAGGTGAAAAGGGAGAAACCTAATGCACCTAAATGAAAAAAGAAGGAAAAAAACCCAAAGAAGGCCCTAAGGTCCCACCAGGTGTGCCAAAATGTTTCTACGCTAGATTCACTTTCTACATTCAAAGAGAGAGAAATGAGAAACTAAGAGATGGTCTAAGGCTTGTATGTACCTGGATGAAGTCGTGCGCACCATTATCTAGATGTCGTGAGAACTCCTCTTTGGCTGTGGAGGAATGACACTTGAAAAAGAAAGAAACTAAGACGAAGAAGGTGTTAGATGAGAAGATAGTGGGTTGCCAAGTGAAAGCTTGATCCCAGAAGTATGAAGACTTCCTTAAGGGATATCAACCCACTAGTCGATAAAAAGGATGTCTGATAAATAGCAGAATGTTAAAATACTGAAATGATTAAAGGCTAAAAAGAAAAATGGAAGCAAAAGCTTATCTGAAATATGCTATCAGCCTGGTCACAGTCGCCGACATCGATGGTTTTACCAGCGTCGATTGTCAAGGCTGCCGATGTCAGTTAGTCTACCGACGTCGGTTGGGGTAGTGGTCTCTGTGGCTAGCATCGATCGGGGTAATAGTTTGTGGACAAAGTCTGGACAAGTTTTGGTCTATGGACAAGTCTAAGACAGAGTTTTGGGCTTGGTTGAATGGTCTGGGGGTCTGGGTCTTAGAGTTTGGTTTTGATTAATGGTCTGTGGGCCTAGGTCTGAGAGTCTGGTTGAATGGGCAGAGTGTATGATCCGACAGAGGATAGAGGCAAATAGGGAGACAGAGAAGTGAGGATTCTGGTCTAGTCTAGTTTGGTGATAAAAAGGGCTAAATCTAGTTCATAATACTTAGAAGCAAATAACTAGAAAACACAATGAAAGTACAAATAAAATACTTACCTGTGGTTGGCTGAAGGAGTGTTGCAGACTAGTTATGCCTGTTGTTGATGCTGCTGGTGTGAAGGTCCTATTGCTGGTGTAGTGGCTGAGGCAGAGTACCTATTTTGAAGATTGGCAGATTGATTGGTAGAGTGGCAGATCGTCAGACACTGAAGATTCAAGGATTTAAGAGTCAGATCAAGAGCCGGGGCCAAGAATTTGTGATTCACCTCGCTAGGGGTTAGAAATTTGGTTTAAGTAAAACTGACGTCGGTGATCCTGCCAGTGTCAGCCGACATTTGACTGACATTGGTGGGTGGAGAACGAGTAAAAGGGCCACCAAGCCCGTTCTCCATCCGCCAAGTGCATGATCCATTGGAGAATTGTCGAATGTTGGGCTAAATACGCACGAGAGTTGGTTAGGCGGTTAGAGAGAAGTAAGAATAGGTCTTGGGTGAGTCATAGGGTGGGAAATAGTCCAAGGCGAGGTGTCAGACGAGGTGTTATAGGTAATGTGTCAAAGGGGAGGATAATTATTTAACTTAAAATAAGATAATTATTTCAAATTAATAAGACATGGGTTAGGAGTGGTTTAAGTGGACCAAAGGGGACTAAGGGGGGAGAAAGGACCAAGGAGTAGACATGATTTCGGTGTCTACACACATCACTAACCTTGAGTGGTCATGTACATCTCATTGATTCATTTAATGCTTTGGCTTCCACTCTTCCCCTTATTCCCAAATTCACAATCCCTATGTCTATCCCATCATCCACATCTATAATAGACATAATTATTTCCATTACCTCCACTTCTTCCACTTCCACTATTTCCACAACACCTTCAGTAGAGAGTGGAGCAACACAGGTGCTTGATGCAAATGTAGATATGCAATTAACTAATTTGAGTAAACTTACATAGGCACCTCTTAAGAAACCAATGATAACATCTACCTAGGAATCTACAATGGTCATAGTTTTAAAAAATCAAGAGGCTACTCCTAGTTGGCTAGGGAAAGAAGAGGAAATAAATGGTTGATCTTAGCACTTAGGACTTTGGTCTCTCAAAGGTTAAGAAAAATTCCAAACCAACTCCCAAGACCCTCTCTAGGATATTCAATGATGATAAAGGTATGTTGAAATTATATTCCCCCCACTAGATAAATTAAAATAAAATAATATGGTGGAGGATTACTAGATTTCCAAAATTCACCTTGGATGGCCAATAAGAGGGGCTGAAACATGATGTGCAATATAGCATCAAATCTCTCTTAAAAAGGATGGATCATGACAAGGCCACCAAGGATGAACTGAAGATAAAGGTGGAGTAGCTTACATATGCATTAAAATAATTTACACAACCCAGTGAATCATTTCACCAACCACAGGTAGTGCAACCAATCAATTAATTTTTGGATCAAGATTTCATTGATTCAATCCAAGAGATAGCTCATATGGGAAGGGATACAAAAGAATGGTCAAAGGAAGTAATAACTAATGGAAATAAGGTCATTGCAGCAATGATGGACCACTATGAAATAATAAGAGAGAGAAAGAATACCTTGAGAGATTAGGTCAATAAATATGAAGGAGAGATTCAACTTTTAAACTTATATTATCCCAAATTAATATCCATAAAATCAATTTATATTGATACCCTCTTTACCAAGAAGATACTATAGAATGATTCCAAGTATGAGGAACTACAAAGGGCTTCTCAATTTTGAATAAGAGTACTAACAAAATCTACTCACCAAGCTAATATGGCACATGACAAGGTGATTAATGTATTAAACAACATCAATGGGATGATGAACATAATGTCATGCTAAATAGTATATAATGCAATTATTTTCCTTCAGGTGGAAGAGGTCTATAATAGGTTCAAGGAAATATTTTAAAAAGAATATGCAAAAGACACATTCTTCTCTCTGAGTTATATCTACTGCTTTCTTATGTATGAAAGAGAAATTGATAAGATGAGGATGGAAATGCAAGGGATAAGGAATTTCAATAAATAATTATTCAACATTCAAGCAGATTGTGCAACCTCTAATATTTACTCTTGTGGGCTAGATCGAGAATGAAAATAGGAAGTTTTCAAGCCTTTGATGCATATGTTGAAAAACTATAGGCCAAGAAAGACAAGAAGGCTGAAGAGATTCTAGATATTGATTAATTTATATCTATTAAATATTTTCAAATGTTGTAGCATCATTTGTAATTTCATTTGAAAAAAACATTGTAAGTTATAATTGTGAAGAAATAACTATTTTTTATATACTCTTTTTGACAAAGAGAAAACATATTTTACACTATATTTTTTAATAATGTGAATGTTGTAAAAAGAGGGGCTGCAAACTACACTTTCCATTTTGAAAAGTATAAATTGCTAAAAGTGTAAAATCATGAATTGCAAATTACAAGGTTTATTTTGACAAAGTGATATGACTTAAATTTATAAAAGTCTCACTTGTGTTTTCCAAGTTAGGATTTTGCATGAAAAGTAACTTGGACTTATTCAAAGTTATCTTTTACTTTGAAAAGTCAAGTTCTATTTGGGCATCACCCATTTTACATGAAGAGTTGTTTTAGCTGATGAATATGAAGAATCATCACATGGAGAATCTTCTAGTTCTAGGCATGCCATGCTACACCATTCTATATAGAGGATGATGATAAACTCTTGCATGCCATTTTCCAACCATTCTACAAGTCTAAGATGCTATATATAAAATAACTCACCTCTTTTCTACATGAAAATTTTAGATTTGCATGGTTTCTCTTATTAGGCATTCAAGTTTGACAATTACATCTCATATACGAGATATTTTTGTATAAAAATGGGTAAACCCCATGGCCCAAATCATCTTTTTTCTATTAGAGGATATATTTTTTGCATTTTGAATGTATTTTCTATATGTTTTAACCTTTGGGATAGAAATAAATTGAACATTTTCCTTTCTTGTTTGAGAAATCTCTATGTATACCAGTTATTTGAGTATTTTTGGAAGTTTTATTTCAGATTTCAGTCATAAGAGATTCCTTTGTGGTATTTTTTCCCTTCTAAAAATATTTCTTGATTAAAATAAAGAACTTTTTTCCCTCTTTTGAGAATAAATAAATATTACCTCTAGTTTTTCATTTGTATGAATTTGTGATGAACCTATTTCAATATAATTTTCTAATCCATTATGTTTATAGATCAAGCATTAATAACCACTAATATATCTAGAGAAATCACCATTTTAAGTTTTGTAAAGTTTTATTCTCTCCCTTTTCCCCATCAAAATTTTGGTTTAGGAAAGAGACACTAAAAGAGAAAAATTTCGATAGAAATGGTATCCTACCAGTTACATCAGATATAGTGAAAGGAAGTTGACCTTCTTTAGAGGTTAACCTCAAATCACCAAAGTCCCATAGCTCAAAGGTTTTCTCATTATATCATTAGGTCTTGCATGGTGAGCTATTCTACATTAGAATGAGTGCAAAACTTATGTGATAATGGTATGATTCACGTCTAAGATAACACATAGGATAGAACTACATCAATCTGAGGCCGTCTTCAGAGTATTAAATATGCAGGTAACATACTTTGATAATGGTTTTGATGGGGTCAGCTTGAAATTATGTGACCCATTTTCTTTCAAGGTCACATTAAAGATGGAAAACTAGGCTTTTTCCATTTCACAAGTAATGACTATCCATGACCTAGATTTGGATGCACTAGAGTGAAGGTAAAGTAAAACCCAAAATCATCTAGGTGGTGACATCCTATTTAAGTACATATTATGTATAATACAATAGTGTCGAACCTAGAGAGTAGAATCAACATAACCATCTTACACTAATGTTACTATCTAGAGACTTAGAAGCATCAAAGCTATAATTTAATGACTATTATAGGGTCTCCTTCCTACCTTATTTTAGCTTATTTTATATCTATAACTACATTAAAATTAGAATAAACTAAGTACTTCACTTATTTGTCATTTTTATATTTAACATAGTTTTACTTTCTATATTTATACTATCTCAACATAATAAATTAAATGTATGCTTATATTTAAGTTTAGCATCTAATTGGAATACTATAGATCTGATTATCACCATTGTACCATTTAATTTATATATACCCATTTAATAAAATCTAGATAAAACTAATCTAGCTATCATTTTAGGGTTAAATAAATATCAACCTTGATTTCAACTTAAAACTAAGATAATTATTCATAACTTTTATTTGGATTGAGTTATTCAAAATAATACATGAACATGGAGTTTTTAAAGCAAAGTGGGTCCTCATTTGAAAATTTGAAAAAATATTGGGGGTGTTGGTCACAAAAAACCTCAATAACCTAATTCAAACCTAATCTCGAGAAACTATGGGAGAGTTCCAAATGTGTGAAAGAAAATAATTGTGGGGTACACTCATGAAGTGGAAAGTATACTCATGTAATGAAACTCCCTATGATGAATTATAATTTATAATGTATCTACATACACTCACAACCCATAAATTCATTAATAACATATGTCAATTGGTATAAATATGTATCTAATAATAATAAATGCAAAAACTACATTAATAATGTATCTAAAAATAATGAATAATTATCATAACATGATTAGGACAACATTCATTTAAAAATCATAACAAATGATGTAGACAACATTTTAAAACAATTATAAAATTTTTAAACTAAAATATCAAATACCAATCAATAAATTTCCTAATTTTACTAACAAGGAAAATAACTAAATATATGATATAGAGTACACAGATCATATGATATTATGTTATGGTAAGGAGACCAAGAGGGTTATTATAGAGATGAGATAGGAGATAGTCTCTCTATGTTCTATCAAAATAAAATGAAAGCACTTTATTATTATTAAGATTAGGATATTTGGGGAGTTATTCAAACTTTAGCTTTTAGTCTATAATCTATAATTTATAGTGTATAGTCTATTCCTGGGCTCAAGAACTTAGTGAAGTTATGACTATAGACTATATATAGGTAATTTGATGTTATATTCCTATTTGTAGACAATGAAATATAACAACATAATATAACCAATATGCATGAGATTGAAATAAAATAACAATAGTGTATTGAAAATGATATAATCTCACTGAAAATTATCACATGCCTCTTTAAGGGGAAAAATTCCTTTGAAATTAGATAAATAAAAAATATTCAATAGATGTCATTTCCTCATCTACAAGTCCTCTATTTAAGCTATTCTACTCAATAAAATTACTACCTCCATACATGTGGGATAATTACACATATAAAATGGAATGACTTAAAAAATATATGCATTTGATATTTTATTAATAATATCTAAAAAAAACTAAAATAGTTAAGACAAAGGAGTCCTAACATGCCCTACCATTGAAAAAATATTTGTCCTCAGAGATTGAGATGAGGAAACTAATACTATAATTAAAGTAGGGGTTCCCATCTCATATCTTTTAGTTGCATGTCAAAATAATTGACCTAAATCTTGGTGATAGTATAATTGTGGACATGGTGAGAGTGCCTATCAAGGGTGGATTCAAGTTATAGAAGGATAGAGCCTTCATTACCAAGTTTTATAAGTGTTGTTTGGGTCTAAACCAGCTGACCTATGACCTTATTCAAACATGATACATGGAAAAATAGATGGATCTTGGAGGAGGGAATTTACAACTTGTATATTATAAGACCAATCTTAGAAAGAACTTTATAAGAAACATAACACTTTAGTGTAAGTTTTTTTATGAAATATTAGCTTCAAAGTGGACTTATTTTTCAAATTCAAAGAGGACTACTTGTAAGGTTAGAGCTAGAGAAAAACCATGTCACCAATATAAAAATACCATTCTGAGTGGTGTTGATTAGCTTATTGCTTTAGGTGGTTTTATGCTAAATTAAGGTTATTTTTGAGATTCTAAAGGATAATGGAACATGTATAGAGTGAAAAATAAACTACCTATACCTTGGATATACTTAGAAGGTATGTATAAAGATAATGTGGTGGATTACCATAAACAAACTCATCCCTAATCATATTGGTGGAAGTATGATTGTAGAGTTGTACCACCATTATGAAAGGGGTAACTATTTGACTCAATGAGTATATTGATCAAAATAATAATAATGCAAATATATCTTCAACCATTTGTTGACAATTTTTTTTGATCATTAATTTGAGGGTGATAAGAAAATATCATTTAAATTTGGGTGCCATAGCTATGGAAATTTTCCTTTTAAAAGTGACTAGTAAAATTAGATTCATGATAAAAAACTATTAAATTAGGTAGCCCATGGAGGCAACCAATCTAATCAAAAAAAGGTTTAAAAAATAGTGGGGGTCATAAAAGGATGGCTAAGGGAACAAACACGGGCATACTTAGAGAGCTTATCCACTACTATGATAATCACTAATTTTCTACCTGATTTTTTGTCTTCCATCAACAAAGTCCATGGAAATATATGACCACCCCAAACTAGGGATAGGCAAGGGTTGGAACATGCATGGGGTGGATATAGTTTTTACATTTCAAATTATCCTACTAAATATTTTTTGTCATCGTTAATGTATTCCAATTAAATAATTAGGGTTTATCCTTTCATAGGTTATTAACAAAATGGAATGGCCAGTGGATGGAGAGGAATACAAATCAAATATAATTTTTTGTCATAGTGTTGATTGTGGTGTCAATACCAAACATCATTTGTGCCTTAAATAGTGACCATACAAAGTTTATTTTTGTCGAGAGGTAGGGTTAGTGTTCATTTCCTAAGTGATTATTTAAATTAGGTGTCGTGGGACCTTTATTATTATGACTGATGTACTTAATTTGGTATGAAGAATGATAGTAAACACATGGTTATTTATTCTTCATACTTGCAAGATAATGCATTAGTGACAACATTGCCTTTAGCCTTATTGTAAGTAATCTCATAACCATATCCCATTAATTTGGTTACCCATTTTTGTTTCTCAATCAAAGATACTCTTTAATCCAAGAAGTAATTGAGGAAATGTTGATCAGTCTTGATGCATAAGCATCTCCCTACTAGGTATGAGAATAAATTATTGATGACATGAAGTACATTTAACATTTTTTTCTCATATGTGGAATGAGAAAAGTTCTTCCCTATAAGTGCCTTATTGGTTAAGGCAAGGGGATGACCCTATTACATTAGAACAAATCCAATTCCACTTTCATAGGCATCACTTTCGATGAAAAATTATTTGGAGAAGTCAAATATAGCCATAATAGGAATAGTGTAAAATGCATGCATGAGTAGGTCAAAGGACTTTTATACTAACTCTTACCATTGAAAGGCATATTTTTTTAACGTGGTCATTAATGGAGCAATAATTTTTCCATAGTCCTAAATAAACCTTCTATAATAACCAGTAAAGCCCACAAACTTGTGAAGGGTCTGAAGTGATATGGGTTTAGGCCAATTTTTCATATCCTCATTTTTTTCATGATCCACTTTAACACCTTCCTCTAGGATGATGTGTCCAAAATACTCAAATTCATTTTGTCCAAAAGCATACTTATAACATTTGATACATAACTATTTATCAACAAGGATTTGGAAGGTATGTTATAAATGTATCAGATGCTCCTCCCATGTATGGTTATAGAAAATAAATTCATAAGAAAATGTTAGTATGAATTTGCATAGGAATGGTTAGAAGATATTTCTCATTAAGCCTTGGAAGGTTGATGAATCATTTGTGAGGCCAAAAGGCATGATTCAATACTGATAATGGATATAATGAGTTTTAAAATCTATCTTGGGAATATAATCTTATTTTATGTGTATATGATGATACCCTAATCACAAGTAGATATTTAATAAGAAGTGATCTCTATGTAATTATTATAACAGCTCATCAATACCAAAATGGGAAATTTATCCATAATAGTGATTTTATTAACTGTGTGGAAGTTAATATAAATGTACATGTTGTAACCAACATGCCCTATTTTCAAATTTTTAAATGAGGACCATCTTTGATCAAAATTTTCATTTCTAACTTTAAGTTGAAAACCATAGAATTCCAAATTATAAATTTCTCTATCAATTCAATTGGTATCTTGGCCTAAAATGTATAATTGGGTGTCTTTATTGAAACTATTTTATGAACATGATTGGGTATTTATTCTATGATGTTCATAAAAACTGGATTTTATCTTTATAGACTAACCTAACTAACTAAACTTTGTCCAATATTGTTTATTATTTTTAGATTATATAGACTTCACTGGGAAATTATGCTAACATTTGCTTGATCTCACTCAAAATTATTTTCACACTTAGTCATTTCAAAAAAAAATCTCTCTTGCTCACACATATCTTTTATGCCTATATAGTCATAAAATTTAGGAGTGGATATATAATTTGGTTTCCGATGGTTGTGTCTCAAGCATAAAATATTGTGCCATGTGTCTTTATCCAAATTTCTCAAAAATATTTTTTGAAATTAGTAAGTCAGTTTCTATCGGTGAACATATGAGTTCATGAGATTCATTCACCTATCTCAATCTCACCTTTCTATGGATTTAAGCAAAGTCTCTAATTATACCTTTCATCTAAACACCTAAGAGAGTAGGGACCATCCACATGTATTAATATCATTTATCCACCCCAAACATAGAAAAAATGACTAAAGTGAAGCTCCCTAATCATCTAAATAAGTGAGATCATACCATGTGGTAGCATCTCATTTATCCACGATAAAACCATAAAGCAAATAAGGCATAGATCTCTGCAACCCAATGGATTAACATAATTGTTCCTCATAGTTACATCTTAGAGTCCTAGAATTAATTAGGAGGTGCCATGTGTCTCATGTTAATCCCACATAGTCATAACTATTAGATCCCTAGTATGTCCCGTGCATTAGAGTTTTTAGGCTTCTCAAATTGTCAAAATAAATTATGATGTGTTGCATGCCTTTTTTTAGGCTTTTAACATTAGAACTATCAAATACATAAGAGGTCCCATGTGTTAGAGTTATCACACTTCTCAAAGTCATGAAACTAATCAAGAGGTGACACAAGTCTCTTATCAGTCCTACAACATCATAACTATCAAAGCCCCAAAAGGTCTCATGTTTCATAGTTGTCAATTTTTTTAGATATTGAAACCAATCAAGAGGTGCCACATGTATTTTTATACATCCAACTGGAAAAAGGTCTTGGAATGATCTAGGAATGTTAAACAAGATTACATGTTAAGAATCTTGATCTAATGAAGAGATACATGTATAAAATAAAATTCCAAGTGTTTATTCAAGTGCATGAGATGTCAAGATGTAGGAATCCTCACTTTGACTAGGTGAATGGTACTTATCAAACCCACCAACCATTTATCAACATGTGGATAAACCAAGAGTCATTCATAATGCCATAAGGGTTAGGTGGGTATGTTCCCTACACTCCTCACATGTTTTAAATTTGAGAAGTCCAATTGCCATAAACTAACTATAAATAGGGGATCATTTTTAAAATATTTAATTAATGCCAAATTAGGAAATGAATATTCTCAACTTGTATCATTAACTTAGATCTCAATTCACATGATGTGACCTCACCAAATACATTATTAGATGATTTTAATATGGAGTTATATAAGGTATTGATGGATCAACTTTATCATTACCAATTGCCTACTGTAGACATTCATTTCTTATCATTATTGTGCTAATATTTCAAATCTAAATAACATTTTTCAATAATGCACAATCTAGACAAAAATCATTGAAATTCTCTAATTCATCTACACACATCACATGTAGGTAATGATTCATGCTCATATATCAATAAATGGGGTAATGCATTTTATGCAACCATTATCATCATACAATTCACTTAATGTCAAGTTTTTAACTAGGAAAATTATCATTCTAGACCATTTACATGCTTTAATTCATTTGCACACCTCATGTACAAGTGTTGAATTATATCTATGTATCCCTAAATAGGGAAATGTATCATTCATAACTATTATCTTCCTCTAATTCAACACCAATAAAAATTTGACCAAGTAAGTTGACATTTTCAACCATTTTGATTAAACATATCACCAATTTCCAAGAATTAAAAAATAAAAAGTATATTCATTAATAAAATAAAATCATATTACAAGATTAAGTGGAAAATCCATGAAAATTTATTAAATATATATTATTGAAAATTCATAATTCAAAATATCTAGGCCATGACATTGCCCATGACATCATTGAAACGGTGTCAATCACTAGGCATTAATGGGGATAAATATCAAATTTAAGGCCACCCATGCTCTATTTATGTTCCCTTATTATAAAATATTAATTATTTTATCCTCCAAAATTAAATTAATCCTTGGCCACACATCTTGATCTCAATATGGATGGTCACAATTGATTCTCAACATTTATAGAAAAGTATAAATACATGAGTGACCATAGACAAAAAGATAGTTTTTTTAGTGTAAACAACCTATGCAAAAATATTAATAGAAGAGCTTAAATTTTCCCCCAAAATTGATAAATCAAGAATCCAAATCCATTGGTAATAGAAGAGATGTCGGAGGCACTTACCCAACCACATTAACAAAAAACTTAGTATAAAATTTGGGCACAAACATGTTTGTGGACCATCTTTGGAGGAAAGACATGTTGGGAGGGTATTGATCTTCTTTCTTACCTCATTAGTTTATTGATTTGATTGACACCACCCCTTGAAGGAGTGGGATTAGCATGTTAGGTTATTTATGCTTATTATGGGTTTTCCTTACTAATTCATGAACTAATATAATTTGTAATCCTAATCTACATTTTGGCATAACCTATGGGACCACACATATCATGTAACCCTTTGGGGGCCTTTTTATCATCTTAATTGCACATTCAAACCATATTTTGATGATATATTTCTTTATTTATTCTATTTTTCACATTTTATATCTTTTGGACTAAATGGTGAGGTTACCCTGTGAATCAACGAGGTCATCCTGAATATCCACAAGATCAACTTGTAAAATGGCAAGGTCACCTTGAATATTGATGAGCTTACATTGAAAAAGTAGTGATATCATATTGAAAATGGAAAATTTGATTTATTTATATAAAAATGGTGAATTCACAAGGAAAATAGTAAAGTAAAAAAAATGGTGAATTCACAATGAAAATGGCAAAGCCACCTTGCATATCAACGAAGTCATTTGGATAGAAAAGTGCCCAACTTCTAGAACCTTGTTTGGGGTCATCCAGACTCCATTTTTTATGGTTTTTTTAAAACCATATGAATCCTCCTAAATTTTAATATTATGTTATTATTCTTTATTCATGTTGTATATGTTTTTCATAAAATGGAAATTAGTAGGTGCTAACATGTTTTTAAGAAAATGGTGGTTTCATGAAGATAATGACAGAGTCACTCTAATCAATAATTATATTGTGATAAAAATGTTAAATTAACACTAGTTGGACCTTATATTATAAATGGAGAAGTCATTATATAAAATTGTGAGGTCATAATTAAAATAACAAAGCTACTCTATTGAACGGCGAAGTCACCCTGCTAAACAGTGAAGTCACCCGCATATTAGCCAAGTCACTAGGCCATGAAGTGACCAACTTCTAAAGGCTTGTTTAGGGTCATTTAGACTACATTTTTTATGAATTTTTTTAAAACCAGGTGTTTCATCATGAATTTTGAGATTATGTATTATTTTTCCTTGAAATTGCATGTATTTTTCATAAAACAAAATATAAAATCATGTTAATTTGTTTACCAATGTAGCTTGTTTATCATAGGTTTTGCTTGCTAAAGACCACACTTGAAACTCTTAACTTGTTACTTATAGGTTTCAATAGCTAAAGAGTGGCTATTTTTACAAACAATTCAAGTCAAACTTTAATCACACTTGATTTTTGGGCTTAAAACAAACATCCATTATAGCTTAGGGATCTTAAGATTCTTTTCCTATTTTATTTGTTTGTTAAAATTAGTTTCAAAGTTTCAAGTTAGTTTTTATTTTTAAAAAACAAACTTAGTGTGTAAGCTCTCCCCCTATCCCCTATAGGGAACTTGGGTGACCAAAAGTGCTTTTCTCATTGCCTTATTCAATTAAACTAGGATATAAAGAATGTCACAAGGAACTCCCCAAGCTCTAAGTGACATGGGTGATCCTAAAAAACCTTTTAAGTCCTTATATTTTTAGTTTTGCATCTTGGATTGTGGGTGGGAGTTCATGACCTCCCCACAATTTCTTTAGGGGATTGTTGACCTAGGATTTAATCTCTAGACATCATTCCAACCCCACTCCATGGTGGGGTATATAAATTGAGGGTGACTCGCTATTATGTTATTTTAAGTAGTTAAACTAACCATATTAATGATATCTACCTTAGAACAATAGCCTAATTTGGACATCATACTACACTGATCAATCTAATAGATGTAGTGGTTGTAAAAATTACATGACCTTTTTACAATAAGCTAATTAGCTTGGATCCAAATGATGTGTTTCTCTCTAGTGTTAACCACACACATGGGACCATCTAGATCAATCAAAATTTATAGTTTTTAGACAAACCCCATTTGTTGTGAAGTACCATGGTGTAGGGTGAGTAACCCAAAGTTCCATGTCATCATATTATTTATTGAGAGAAGATGGGTTCTAAACAACCCTAATTTTCATGCACCTTTAATTTTTTATTAACAACTTAATTCCTCTGAAGAAGGAGTATATGGATGGAATGCATGTTTGGATGTTCCTTATTTATTTTCCTATTGAGTCTAAATAAATTTTGTAAACCTATTTACTCTTGCCTTAACTAGGGGTTAAATAATTTACTTTTCTATTTAGACTATTTTTTGTTTTCTTGTGTTTAAATGTCATCTTGTTTATACTCAAGTCTAAAATTATTATTTCAATTGAACCAAGTCAAAACCACAAAATCAAGTTCAAACATGTAGTCCATTGCACACTTTAAAGATGAGGCATTATTCTACCTAATTTTTGGGAAATATTTACCTCATGTTAGTGTTATGCTTACTAATGATATTGTTATGTTATTCACATAGTACTATTGTGTTATCTTATTGAAAACCATTCAAACCAAGTTCATTTGGACCCAAATCTAGTTTGGGATTAATTGATTAAATTAGGATTCATTTTTAAACTTGTATACCTTTTATGAGCCAATTCATGTTGAATCAAAGTTCCTTGTTTGAACCCACACACTTGTTATAAGCCAAGTCAATCCAATTCAAGTTTATTTTGAATTGCATGCCAAACTATTCTATTTCGACTAGGTTTATTTTGAACCACATGTTATATCATCCCATTTTTAATCAGGGTTCTTTTTTGAACACACATACCAATCATGAGCTAAACGAAGACAAACCAGGGTTTGTATTAAACCCACATGCCTATTACTAGACCATTTCAATGCTAAATTAGGGGGTTTGTTTTGAACCCATGTACCACACTCCATTTTTCTAGACCAATACTACCCTTTTTTGGTGCATCTTTTCTATATTGATATCACCCTCTTTAGGGATAATTTATAATTGCTAAATTGATCCATGTTAATTATCATACACCAAACCCATCTTCCTCCTTTAGACTACATTATAAACCAAGCTCTACATTGCTCAAAGATTACCATTATAGTCCCTCCTCCTTTGTCCTACATTATCAACCAATCTCTATATCCAAGGATTATCATTCTAGGCCCTCTACCCTAGCCTTCCAATTATGGTAGTTCATTACCTAAAAAAAGTTGTGAAATCATGAATAGGCATGTTAAAGTTACTATCTTGGGTCCACCATTAGTATTTTTTGATCCCATTGTTGAGTAACTTCAATTTGATGAACCAATATTTGTTGATTCCTTATTTGATAATCTAATTTTCAAAAATCCCAGTATTGAACCACAAGCCATTACTCATCTAGTGCCAACTATTCCCCACTTTAGAAAATCCTAGCCAAAGGTATTCACACCACAAAGATGATCATTGTTCATCCAAGATCCATTATCTATTAAAGACCCACTTGTGTTCAAATGTGAGATTTTGAAAACAGGTGTGTACCAAATCCAAAATAATCAATCAATTATTTATATTATTTTTGGAGCACCCATTTTTAATGAGTCAACCTATGATGAATCACTATTTGATCCTTTCCCTATTATCAAGAAACCTTGATTTTACAAGCCAGACTTGGTGGAGTTTCTTGTTAGCCCTTGTCATTCTTTTGAAAATCCTCACTTTGACAAGCTAGTCTTTGTGGAGTCACTCCTCAAGCTATTCCCTCTCTTTGAGGCACTTCACCTAGATGAGACAGTCTATGTTGAAACCTTCTTACATGAGTCTATTTTTGAAGAGTCCATATTGCCATCATGTGCCATTAATTATATAATACCAAACATTAAATAAGACATCATTTTAGTAGCATCCACAATCGATGAAGAATCAAAATTAGAGTTACGTTCTATTATATAACCAATATTAGATTCAATAATAGAAGTAGAATTAACATCAGTCTCAACATTGGCTTGAGATTCTTTTTAATTAGAATTAGAGTACCTTATGGGATATTATAACATTAGGTACATATCTCTTTCCAACCAATTTGAATATGTTTGTGATCCTTATATAGTTTTTGAGGATGATTACTTCAACATCGACACAAGTTCTACTATATCTTTTGTGAGGATTGTGTTACCTTTCGTCATTCCATTATCATTCAACATACCATTACCACCAACCAACATAGCCATTATATTAACATTATACCTCCCACAAGTGTAAATTAGGATTGATAGAATCATACTTTGTTGAACTACATACATGGTGACATATTAGGTGCATAATATGAGGGGGACCAAGACCACATTCATATATAAGAAGAACAATCTCCTAGTGAAACCTTTTTGGAGGTGATAGGGGAAAATAAAATTCTAAATTCATCATATTTTATTGAAACCTTGTTTGAGGTGCTAGAATATAATCAAAGTCAAAAGTCAACATTACTTAGTGAAACCACATTGGAGGTGCTATGTGACAATCAAGACAACTTTATTGGTGAAAACCTATTCAAAGTGCAAATACTTGAGCACAATAGTTTTTCATTGCTTGATGAAAATATTATTGAAGATGATATTGGTACAACTAAAAATATACAACATAATCAACTTACAACATCTTTCCGGTCTAAACACCAAAATAATATTATGGTCTTATCAAGAGTATGTGCATAAGTCTTTGGCCCCACCACAATGAAAATTATGTCAAATTCAGAATCAAAAACCTTATGTGTGATTGAAAGTCTTAATATTCACTTGTTACCCAATCATTATACATTCCATTATGAACTAATATTCTATTGAAAATTCAAACCACTTATCTTGTGCCTATCATTATTTACCCTGATTGGTAGCACTTTCCTTCACAAAGGCTACAAAGACATCTTGTCTAGAAGTTTGGAGGAAACAAAATCCAAGCCTAACGAATATCACAATATAATTATTAAATATTGCATAAACATCAATTTATTGATAAAGATACTATTTTTAGTGGGTGTGGGTTAGATCTCAAACAGGATGATATTATGCAGCTTGTAATCCTCTATTGAGTTGAGATGATAGAATTTTTTTTAAAAAAGCATGCTAATTTATCTGTAAGTACCTTATTACTTATGGGAAACCCCATTACCATTATATACCATTTAATTCTAGGAATTTATACCATTGTATCCCATTTTCCATTTTGGTGGTACCATATGCTAACCAGGACATGCATGTCCACATTATAAAGTATAATAAAACCATAGTTTGTGCATAGTTTGAACTACAGTGACTTGATGTCCTTTGGGAATATTTAGGAAACACTCAATTTATATTTAGGCTAGATTATTCACCTCTTTCCCATGATCTCACCATTTTATGAGCAAATTAAGCCATGTTCTTGCCATTGTTTGAGTTACCATTCCCATGTTCTAGCCGTTTTGTGAGAAAACTAAGACACTCTCTCACTATTTTGTGAGAAATCTAAGCCACACTCTCTCCATTTTTTGAGTTACCATTCCCATACTATAACTATTTTATGAGTAAATTTTGTATCTCATTATTTTTAATTGAGTTGAGATACCATAAAAACCCAAAATCTTGGAAATATGCTAAAAATTTCCAAAAACATAAAATCAATTTAAAATAACTAAAATTTTGAAAAAAACTTACAATCTCCATGAGAGATATAAAGATCCAAAATTTAAAAACATTTGTCTTGTCCAAAATCCAATCATTATCTTTGATTCAGCTTTGAGATATTCATTTTAACAACCATTGGGATGTGTCCTTCCCCAATTGCCCCTATTGGGGAAAACTCATTATTGGTTCTAATTTTTTTAGCCACCTTATGATGTGTCCTTCCCTTGCATGTATCCTCGCTTTGGAGCACCATCTAGTTATCATTATTTTTGAGCCTACACAAGTAGATCTTGACTTGGTTAATGACAATATGCTTTATGTTTCCTTTTTTTGTGGGTTATGTGTTTTATTTATTGGGTTGTTTATTTGTTTTAGTGTTGTGTTTAAATACATTTTGTAAACCTTTTGAGTCTGGACTTAACTTGGGATTGAATTGTTTACATTTGTATTTGAATTATTTTATTTCTTGTTTATTTTTTGGTGCATTCTTGTTCTTACTTATGTCTTGATGATTCATATCTTGATTTTGAGTTGGTTACATTTTGTATTTGAAACATCTTTTTCTTTCTCTTTGATTTATTTTTTGTTCAAACATAAATGCTTAAAAATTTGGTTTTGGTATTTTTATCATTATGTTTAGTTGTAAATATTCACTATTGAACTGGTACATTCACAAAAAAAATACAATGTTATTATAGGTTATTCATACTTATGATGCATAATTTCATTTTCTAAAGTAAGCACAAGTGATCCAAATCTAAAAGTCAATGTGGTACGAATAACATATCTAAAAGAATTATTTTACATATCTGCTACCTAAAGAGGATATTATAAACAAAATTAAACATTGGTCCATCTTTCTTATATTCTTCATTCCTCATTCCATTCTCTCCCACTTTTGGGATAACTACATTGGCCTAAGGGCCATCTAGACTATGTAGGCAATTCTTGGATACATGACATATCTTGGGTCAACTTGGCCATCCTTATCATCCTTTTTTCATTCTTATTCATGTCTATATTATTCCAATCCAATCTCATAATTATTCAATCATTATTCCATCCTCGTATGCTTGGTATGCCTTCTCTTTCATCTCTTTGTGCATCCTCATATGCTTGGTTGTTTGTTGCTTCTTTAGTATTTAAAAAGTCATTAGACCATCTCATATACATTTTTGCATACTAATTTTTAATTTATGTAGTATGTTGTAACATTAAGATATGCTTACCAATTTTCTCTACCAAGGCATATATTTAAACCAATCACCAATCCAATCAACCCTACTAAGGTAAAATTAATTTATCAACTAATCAAATCTACTCTATTAGGGTACATTATTAATTCATTTAACTCATTTCTCTAGAGCAATGATCAAATTTTATTTTTATTCTAATTCCAAGCTTTTTAGTTTTTTCTCTCATTTTGTCAAATTAAATTATGAAACTTATTTTGGGATTGATCATTCCCTAATCCCATAACTTTTTCCCTATTTTGGGTATGTCAAAGTGTGTTGCTTCTATTTTGGGATGCATTCTTCCCACTTCCCCTACCTTAGGGCCCATTATATTTTATTCTATTTGATCATTAGGAATCAATGTATGTAAGTATTAGCTCATATGGATTTAACCTCATCCATGTGTTAATTTCACTCTTTCTCTCATTTTATAGAGTCTATCCCTCTCTTTCATCCGTACATGCCCTCTTGAGGGGGCATCATGGGTCACTAATTATTTATTAAATAATTACTTTATAACTTCATCATGACTTTTTTATTCTTTGAAAAGTTATTTCTTTGACCAAATGTCTCACCACACCTTCTCAAATAGGGGGAAAATATAGACATCTAATTCTTATCACTATTATGCTAATATTACAAATCTAAATGACATTTTATACTAACATACAATCTGGACCAAAATCACTAAAATTCTCTAATTCATTCACACACATTATGTGAAGTGCCAATTTGTGCTCATGTATCCTTGAATGGGGTAATGAATTTTATACAATTTTTATCTTCTTCCAATTCACTTTGAATCAAGTTTATGACTAAGCAAATTATCATTCTGAACCATTAAAATGCTCTAATTAATTTGCACACATCAAGTGCAAGTGCTGATTTGTGCTTATGTATCCTTGAATAGGGAAATGCATCATTAACAAATGTTATCTTCCTTTGATTCAACTCCAGTCAATTTATGATCAAGTAAATTGACATTTTAGACCATTTTGATTAAAGCATGTGACCAATTTCCATGAATTTCAAAATACTAAGTAAAGTCATTAATAAAATTAAATTAGATTAATAGTTTACGTGTAAAATCCATGGAAATTTATTTAATATCTATTATTAAAAATTAATAATTCAAAATATATGGGCCATGACATCACCCATGACATCATTGAAAGCGTGTCAAGTACTAGGCATTAATGGAGATAAATATCAGGTTTAAGGTCACCAATGCCTTATTAATGCTCCCTTATTCCAAAATATTAATATTTTTCCTCCAAAATTGAATTAATCCTTTGATACACATATTTATCTCAAGATGGATGGTCATGATTGATTCTCAACATTTCTAGAGAAGTATAATTATAAGAGCCACCATAGACAAAAAACAAGCTTTTTAGTGAAAATAACCTATGAAGAAATATTGCTACAAAAGCTTCACTAATTAATAAAAATTGATTAATCAAGGATCAAAATTTATTGGTGTTAGAAGAGATGTCAGAGGCACTTGCCTGACCACATTGACAAAAACTTAGAACACCAAATCTAGGTACAAACACATTTATAGATCATATTTGGAGGAAAGCCACTTTAGGAGGGTATTTCTCATCTTGATTTCCTCATTATTTTATTTATTTAATTTAAACCACACCTCAATGGAGTTTATTTATCATGTTAGGTTCTTTATGCTTATTATTGGTTTTCCTTACTAACACATGAACTAATTTGCATTGTAATCCTGCTTTACATTTTAGCATGCCTGATGGGATCATGCATCTCATGTACCAATTTGGGGGCCTTTTTATCCTTATAATTACACATTCAAACCAAATTTTTATTCTATTTTTATTTTATTTTTCATGTTTTCTATCTTTTGGACTAAATGGTGAGGTTCCCTGATAAGTCGGTGAGGTCATGTTGAACATTGATGAGATTAACCTATGGAATAGGGAGGTCACCTTGAACATCAATGAGGTTACATTGTTAAAGTGATGATATTGTATTAAAATGGTTAATTTTATTTCATTCTATAAAAATAATGAAGTCACAATGAAAATGGTAAAGTCATGGTAGACACCAAAAATCCACACACCAACGATTTTAAATGTTGAAGTTACTATTGTCACTTAGATTCACATCCTTGAGGAGATGATTATCTCTCCTCATCCAAGTGGCATAATGAAAACATATATATTGATATGGGTGATAATATTATTGAGATGAATCTCTAGTAGGGTTATTTCCCTTGATGCAATTCTTTGAAGCACTCTCTAACCTATCAATTTGTGTATGAAAAGGGTTCAAGAAAATAACTAAGAAACCAAAAAAGGTGATGCATCAATGTTTATCTCCTCCTATTTGACTAAAAATATTCTACTTAAAGACTAAAATAGTTTCTCTCACACAAAACTCACAACTCTTTGTGTATTATCACATCAACATTTCACATGTTAGATTCAAGAAGGCATTCAAAATTTAAGAGGAAAACAGATGATTCCAAGAAGGAATATAGTTATAAACCACTTATAAAAAATCTATACACTAAGAAAATAATACTAACAAGGACCTACAACAACACTCTTTCTACACATTTGGTAGGTAATCAAAGATAACATTTTGGGAAAGATGACCTCCCACTAAATAAGAATAATAGGATTTGAACCAATATTCAATAGTACAACATGTGAGTGGAAAAATAAATTTTATTGTTTGTTCAAGAGTCTTTCAAGTACAAATATGACTAGAGTTTTCCCAATAACTAGTGGAGGCTACTCAAATAGCCAAAAGAATGCATATTTATAGCTTTGAGAAAGAAATCAAGAAAAAGAAGTCCAAAGGTCACTCAGACGTATGTCACCTTGAGGATATCAGTTATAATTACATGTGAATGAGGGATGAGTCAAGTCATGCCATGTTAGGAGGTCTACTTGTCAGAAACAAGTCATTATAATGGTGAAAAGTGGTATAAAACCTTCAAAATTGGCATAGGAAATTGCCTCCATCAAAGACCATCCACGAATGTTTAAAATTGAAAATAGGAGAGTCGACACATAACACTATTTGAAGGAAATGGAAATCATGGTGACAGTTAAAAAATGATCTTTATAATTGTTAGCTATCCTTTGGACACCTTTGTTTTTTAATTTCATGGAAGCTCCTTGATTTGGGTTAGTTGTCAACAGTAACTCAAATTATTGACCTATCTATTTTTCACTTATTTTGTCTACACTAGATGCTTGAGATCTTGCCATTTGTTACCTCTATATTTTATCTCAGGTTCCCACCAAGTCTTTTTGACTCCAAAAACTATTTTTCATAGTTTTAAATTGATGTTTGCTGGGCCATCACCTTCCTTATTTATTCAAAAAATTCCCTCAAACTTAAGTTTCTTTCAGACTTTTGCCATGTATTCTTTAACTATGGAAAGTGCCCTTTGAATCATGGAAAGTGCCCTCTGAACCAATGCATGGGACACTTTTTCTTGTAAGATATCCTTTAGAGAACTATTTGGGGCATTTAGCTTTAGAGGTGTCCTTCAGGAAGATTTTTCTCATCCACTTTTCTCGAAAGAATTCCTTCAGGCTTTTTGCTTTGGACAATTTTTGTAGACAATTTTCCTGAACAAATTCCTTTGGGATTTTTTCTCAAAGAAAATCCTTCGGGTATTTGTTTCAGGATTTTATCTTGAGAGAATTCATTCAGATCTTTGCATTAGGTCTTCTCCTTTGATATTTTTCCTAAAATAAATCCTTCAGCCCCTTTTTTCACATTAATTCCTTTAAACTTTTGAATAGGGTACCCTGCTTGAAAAATACCCTTTGAAAAGATTGGGATGCACCTTTTGGAACTTATGTTTGGTCTACTTTCCTGTGAAAATACCCTTTGGATTTTTTGTAAAGTATCTTTCATCTTTCTAAAAATTTTCCTTCAAAAAAGTTGAAGTGACCCCTTTGGAAAAGTTGAAGTGCCATTCAAAAAAGTTGAAAATGACTTTTTCAAAAAGATGGAGGTTCCCTTCAAAAAAATTTAAGTGCCCTTAAAAAATTTTAAAATGACCCCTTTGGATTGAAAAGATATCTTTCAAGGGAATTATTTTGGATAAAATATCTGAGATAATTCCCAACACTTGAACAAAAAATCTAAAAATAAAACCTTCAAAAGAAATAACACTCGTACTTTTGCTACAAGTTTTGTGTGGAACACCTCCTCTGAAGGAATTTTACCTAATAGGAAAACCTAAAGTGGATGGTTGAGCTCAAATGACTAAGTCCAAAAATGTTTTTGAAGTAAGTCTTTGAACTTGAATAACATTTCTTGTGCTTTAGTGAAGGACCTTAGACTTAGTCTATACGAACTTTGAACCAAGATGAACAAACCCACATGATCAGTTACCTCTGTAACTACTACATGTGTAAGATATGGCACTTTGCAAATGTTCTTTAAAATCTACTCAGACCTCTTAGCATGACTCAAAGAAAGTAAAAGGACCTACATAACAAATTGATAAAATATAATAGCATTCATATTATATTGAATAAACCTGAGATCATTTTATGTCATGATATTTATTCCTAAAAGATTTAAAGGCCAAATTTTCATATAGGGGTACCTAATTTTGACCTACAGGGTCAAAAATTGGTTAAAAAAATGGTGAATCATAAAGGTAGTATGCCTATTATACTTACCAAATTGGTAACCTAAATAGTCCATTGAGCATGGAATCATCTAAGGACATGTAAAATGAACCTAAAAAACACACCGAATTGAAAGGGAAAATCACACCATGCGATGCAACACACAATAAGAACAAGATAAAAACAAGACACAAAACAACTCACATATGTGCATAAGCACTTATAAAACACAAGTAAAACAAGAGACTATGTACAAGAGAAGAGGAAAAACCTTAGTATCAATTATTTAGGTATATCCCATTAACTGGGATATGAAGATCCTCTCCATCCAACTTTGAGAGTTGGAAGGCATTATGTTGTTTACATTATGTGATCACATATGGGCCATTCCACAAAGCATCAAACTTTATGTGTCTTCTTTTCTTGGCCCTATCTTCATCCCATTAAAAAAGGATATCTCCTTTCTTGAAATTTTTTGGCATGGATTTCTTGTCAAAATACTTTTTAGTTTGCTCTTGGTGAGTGATCATAGTTTGCATATCTTGATTTATTGTCTCCTCAAGCTCCATTAACTCACACAACCTAACCTCCATGCTGTCATTCTCCATAAATTACATCTAATAGGTGAGATCTAAAGCTATTAACTAAAGTGAGATAGGAAGCCTAGCCTCCCTTCCATACACAAGTGTGTATGGTGAGTTCCCAATTGCTCTATTTGGAGTGATCCTATCAACCCAAAGGGCTATATTTAACTTAGAATTCCAAGTCCTTTGATTCTCCTCCATTTTCCTCTTTATAATCCTAATTATATTCTTTTTTGTGGACTTAGCTAGTCCATTTCCTTAGGGGCAATAGTTGGAGGAGGTACTACGATAGATGCCATGTTTCAAATCCCATTCACTTGTTCTTACTCCTAGGAAGGCTAATTTATTACCTAAAATGATTATTGAAGGAGATCCAAACCTAGTTACTATACCTTCATAGAAGTCTAGGACTGAGCTTTCATTTTCCTCCTTAAGAGATATAGCCTCTTCCCATCTTGTAAAGTAATTATTAGTAGTCAACACCCACTTATGACCAACACTAGAAGGTGGATTGATTAAACCTATGAAATCCAAACCCCATTGCATAAATGGTTATTCAACCTAGATTGGATGAAGAGTCAAGGTAGTTAGATTTTGTTTACCATCAAAAATAACATAATTTTTGAATTTTCTTATCCAAGCATGGGTATCTTTGTACAAACTAGGCCAAAAGTAACTAGCCCTCATAATCCTATCAGTTGTAGTTCTTGGAGAAAAATGACCACCAACTGGTCCATCATGGAAATCATATAATAATTTATCAACCTGATCCAAATCAAGACATCTCAAAATCACACTTAAAAATTCCTTCCTAATTATTACTCCATCAACAAGTACATAAGGGATAGATTACATCCTAAAGTACCTTCTTTTAGCCCTATCAAGACCTTGTGGACACTCACCCATTTGAAGAAAATGGATCATGTCTTGTGTCTAACTTCTCATAGATGAAGGTGTAGTTATCATAGAGTCATCATGAAGTAACAAAACAACTTCTTTTTTCTCTTTCAAGTCTAAAGCGAGATGCTCACATAGTCATTTTCCTTTCACTAACTTGGTAGTTTTGATCTCCACATCATATTCCATCACCCTTGTGATCCATCCTACCCTCTTTTCATTCAAATATATATTGAATAGAAAGTCTTTCACACTATGATGAGGCACAAAAATGTGAATCTTATTGTTAGACAACATATGCCTAAACTTTTTAAAATGCCTTATAACTAAAAGCACTTGTTTCTCAACATATGTGTATCTTGTTTCATATCCTTCTAAACCTTAGCTAAAAAAGGCAATATGTTGTTCCAAATTCTCATCATTTTCTTGGGTAAGCATGTTATAAATCACCTCTTCATTCAAAAAAGTGTACAAATTGAATTCTTTGGATAATTTTGGACTTTCAAGAGTAGTATCTTGGGCAATGGTTTGGTTGATCTATTCAAAACTTTCTTTCCTCCTTCTTATACAAGTAAATATCTAATCCTTCCTTAGCATAGATGTTTAGAGGTTTGAAAAAATTATTAAATTTAGTAATAAACCTCCTAATAAATTTATCTTACCAAAGAAACTTTGTAAACCCTTCTTGTGTTTAGGCAAAGATAATGCCAAGATGGCATTCACCCTTTTAGGATTAATGGACAAGCCTTTCTTGGAAACAATATGTCCTAGTAGTTTGCCTTCATGGATAGTAAACACACAATTATTTGGGTTTATATAGATCACAAACTCTATATAAATCTCAAAAATCTTCCTTAAGTGATTCAAATGATCTTTTGCTTCCTTGGAGAAAACTGTCACATCATCAAGTTATACCAATACGATGTCATTGATTAATCCTTGATAATCCATATCCATTGCAAATTGAAAAGTAGCTCCAACATTAGACAACCTAAAATGAATTTTAATATAAGCATATATACCCCATTTAGTAGTAAAGTATCTCTTATATTGGTCACTTTCCTTCACCAAAATCTGATTATACCTAGAATACCCATCAAGGAGAGAAAACCTTTCACTACCAGCCACAACTTGTAAGATTTGTTACAAATAATGTAGTGGGTAATTATACTTCAAATACACTCTATTAAGTCCCTAAAATAAACACACAACCTTATATCTCCATTATTTTTCCTAAAAAGAACTAGGTTTGCCAACCAAGATGAGTGCTTAATGGGAAAGATGATTTTAGACTGAATCAGTTTGGTGAGTTCTTTCCTCATGAGAGGCTCAATATTGGAATTGATTAGACTTTTCATTTACTTAATAGGCTTTTCATTCTCATATAACTCTATATTATTTTGATCTAGATTTGGATCAAAACCTTTTAAATCACTATACTCCTATATAAAGACATCAACAAATTCTTTGCATAACTCAATGAAAGCATGCTTCTCTTCATTAGTACATATAAACATTATCATATAAACAATTTGTCTTTGAACATATAAACATTATCATATTTTTACTTCTTGGTAGATATTATTACCTTCTCTTTATTCAAATGGTTATCATCATTGAATATGCTCTCAAGAGTGACTAAGTCTTTAGGGAGTTTGTTAGAATTTAATTGCATAATCTACCCTTCATATTGTTGATGTAGTTTAGACTAATTATTGGAAGAAAAATCAACTTATTCTCGTATAAAAAGTGATATTTTCTGATCACTATCAAACACCTACCAATTAGTGACATTATCTGGCATGGAGGGCCTTACAATCACTTTTAGATGAGGTTGGTTCTTGTATTCTTTTATCCCTTTTGGAACATCAAACTAAGCTCCAATTGCTACAAACCTATAATTGTGCTTATTATATTCTCTTGAAATATAAGTGATGTTTAAATCTTTGAAATCTTCCACAATATCCCACTCTATGCTTATAGGACTTAAGCAAAGAGTTTTTTAATCAAATTCTGCCCTCTAACTTGATTGACAACAAGTTTGCTATCACCAAACACTTATAATTCTTTGACACCTATTTTCCTTACCCACTCAAGGCCATGCATGAGGGCCTCATATTTAGATACATTAAAAGTACAAGATAACTAAAATTTGAAGGTTGAAAAATACCTTTCCTTTGAAGGTGAAACCAACATTACTCCACCACTAGCCCTAATCTTGCTTCTAGACCCATCAAAGAAGATCTGCCATAAAACCACTCACCTCTTCACTTAGATTCACTAGATTGGGTATGAAGGAATCCTTATAATGCATATATTACACCCTAAGACTATATTATTCAATAAACTTGTAAGGATCATGTTCATAGTTGTCATCTCTCCACTCATCTAGGAATAAATTAGAAACTCTCTCAAGGGAAGATGATGGAGATTAGTTAATATGAAGTTCCTCTTCATCAATGATATCATAATTAACATTTTCCACCTTAGGTTATTAAGGTTCCAAGTGATCTCTATGAATAGGTTCTAACTCAATCTTCACTTTAGTGCCATACTTTGTCCTAAACACCATGTAGGACCAATTGGTTGCCAAATATCCACCTATCTTAGATGTGAAGTATCTTGATAAGCAAAGAGAAAAATAGGGAGGTAAATATACCACAACCACATCATGAGGAATTGAAAAGGTAGGAAAATCATGAAGGATAGAATTCAAACCTTTAACTACCCCCAAAGTCTTGGCTGGTGATCCATCCAATTGCAAAACTCCATTAGTCATTGGCTCATACTTGAGGCCTAACTTATCTGCTATACATTTGGGCATAATTGATGTGTTTCCTCTACTATCTATAGTAAAATTATGAACCAAAAAATCACCAATTATTATATATAGGTAAAAATGAGGAGTCTTCTCATCTTTCCTAACTTGACCATCTTTAGATTGAGTTCCATTGACTAAAACCACATTGTCGTTTCTAGATGGGCTAACTTGTTTACCCAATCCATGTAATTATTTTTGTAGTATATATTTTTGCCTTGTTAATGTTATATAATCCAAAAATAATTTTTGCATATGTATTTTCTTCATCTAGTCCACAACATTAATGGAAGGATTACTCACCTTAGGAGACTCTTTAGGAACACTAGCACCTTGTGATGTAGCTTATGGAGATGGAGGCATAGGATTTGGCTTCATGATTTTAAATATATGATTTTATTGTAATTTAGGAGATAAATTAGGTCCACTTCCCATATTATCCTATTTAGGGGTTGAAACAAGTCCTTCATTAGTTCCTCGAGTCTCCTCAATAGCCCTCCTTTTAGACCTAATATTAGAGGCAACACTAGTATTCTAATTGCTTGTATTCCCCATGTAATTAATGGAAAAAAATCACCATATAAATGATTTATGAGGGTTGCATCAGTATATTTTTTTCCATTTTTAACCCCTCCTTGCATATATATTTCAAAATTTTAAACTTGGAAAGATTGACCATCTTACATTACTATGCCTTGATTGTGCATCTCATTTGCATAAGCAACATGCTCTTGGCCTTGTTTAAAAGATGGATAGTATGGTTGTTATTAGACAAAGTTATATTAAGAGGGGACAAGGGATTTGAAGGATGAGGGAGAATTAGGATTATAGATTTGATAAGGCTTGATATGGGTGATTTGGCCTTATCCTTGTGTATTATTTTGTAAAGGAGGTCTACTTATTTACCCAAACTGATATATGTTTGATATGGCCTATAACCTTGAGCTTGTTGTATTTTGAGGTAAAATAACTCATTTTTAACAATTTTAAGCAAGATTTTAACTTCATGGATTTAATTTTAAGGAGAAATGGTAGGCTTTTCTTGATTAGGCAAAGGGGCTAAAGTGGGCAATGGACCTTGACCAAGAGAATGAAAATCAAAGAATAGTGGCATTGGAGGTCTAAGAGCTATCTTTCCCACTTGGAAAAGAAAATTATTAGCATTTATGGATATTTCATAGGCAATGTGAAATATGTTTCCATCCATAGATTGAATCATCATGGCAATGTCACAATTTAACGCTTTCAAGTAGTACAAAAATGCATAGTTTGAGGTTGGCCTCACAAGAGTTGGGATTCTATCCTATGTTTTTTGGAACCTAGTATTAAAGTCTTACATGAATTCATGTGGTTCCCTCTTTATTATGGTCAATTTATTACCTAGAGATAGGTGATTACTCTTTTCCCAAAACCTATTAATCAATAGATCCCCCAACTCATCCCATGAGCCAATAGAATTTATGGGTAGAGTCCCATACCAATCCAAAACTTTTCCTTTAAAAGCCAAGGCCAAAAACCTAATAACTAGATTTTTTTGGGTGATGCTATGAATATTACAAAATTTTACTATATTACTAATGTGCTCAATGCTATTATAAGACCATCCCCACTAAAAGATAGGACACCAATGGCAGTAATAAGACCATCCCCACTAAAATATGGGACACATTTGAGGGTTGCTCCTAGAATTTGATCATATTGGGCAATATGCAAGGGAGATGCATGGTGAAAGGCACAAAAGGTTATCTTCTAGCCATATTTGAGTGATCACTATGGATGTTAGTAATGGAATGTAACACAAAGTTAGAAGCTTTAAACACAAAATCTCTTTTATAAGGATTAGTGCTTACAAATCTATACCTTTTGGTAGAATATGGAGGTAGTTGCACAAAATCTAAAGGTGTCTCTTTAGCATAAAACCTAGCATTACCTTTGGCATGGAAAGGACTGATCATCAACCAAAGACTTGAATTGTTTAATGGAGTCACTAGGTACTGAATGTTTATGCTTCTTTCACTTCAAATATGCTAAGATTAACACTAATCTTGAATAATCTTATAGGACTTAGAAGTTCCATGAGGCATGCCAAAAACTATTGTCACTTAGATTCACACCCTTGAGGAGATGCTTAGGTCTCCTCATCTAAGTGGCACAATGGAAACATCTCTATTGTTGTGGGTGACAATACTATTGAGATGAATCTCTAGTAGGGCTATTTCCCTTAAAGCAATTATTTGAAGCACTCTCTAACCTATCAATTCATGTATGAAAAGGGTTTAGGAAAAAAACTAAGAAACCAAAAAAGGTGATGCACCAATGTTTATCTCCTCCTATTTGATTGAAAATATGCTATTTAAATACTTACAAAGTTTATTTCACATAAAACTCACAACTCCTTGTGCATTGTCACATCATCATTTCACATGTTAGATTCAAGAAGGCATTCAAAATTTAGGAGGGAAACAGATGATTCCAAGAAGGAATACAGTCATAAAACACTTATAAAACATATATACACTAAGAAAATAATACTAACAAAGACCTGAAATAACACTATTTTTGCACATTTGGTAGGTAACCAAAGATGACATGTTAGGAAAGATGACCTCTCATTAAACAAGAACAAGAGGATTTGAACCAATACTCAATAGTATAGCATGTGAGTGGAAAAATAACTTGTATTATTTCTTCAAGAGTCTTTCAAGTATAAATATGGCTAGATTTTTCCCAATAACCATCAAAGGCTACTTAAATAGCCAAAAGAATGCATATTTATAGTTTTGAGAGAGAAATCAAGTAAAAGAAGTCCAAAAGTCACTTGAACATATGTCACCTTGAGGATACCAGTTATAATTATATGTGAAAGAGGGGTGAGGTAATTCATGCCATGTCAAGAGGTCTACTTATCTAAAATAAGTCATAATAATGGTGAAAAGTGGTTTAAAACATTTAGAATTGGCATAGGAAACTACCTCCATCAAAGACCATCCATAAATGTTTGAAACTAAAAACAAGAGAGTTGACACATAACATTGTTAAAAAGAAATAGAACTCATGGTGATAGTTAAAAAATGATCTTTATAACTACTAGTTATCCTCTAGACACCTATGTTTGTCAATTTTGTGGAAGCTCCTTGATTTGGGTCAGCTACCAACAACATCTTGAACCATCGACCTGTCTATTTTTCACTTATTTTATCTACACTAGATGCTCAAGATCTTACCATTTGTTAACTCTATATTTGCTCTCAAGTTCGTACCAAGTATTTTTGACTCCAATGGCTATTTTTTATAGTTTTAAATTTACATTTATGGGGCCATCACCTTCCTTATTCATTCAAAACATTCCCTCAGACTTAAGTTTCTTTTGGACTTTTGCCAAGTGTTCTTTAACTATGAAAAGTGTCCTTCAAATCATGAAAAGGGCCCTTCAAGAAAATGTGTGGGACACTTTTGATTGAAAGATATCCTTTAGATGGCTATTTGGGGTACTTGGATTTAGAGGTGTCCTTTAGGAAGATTTATCTCTACCACTTTTCTCAAAATAATTCCTTTAGGTTTTTGCTTTCGACAATTTCTATGGACAAATTTCCCAAAAAAAATCCTTCAAGATTTTTTCCCAAAGAAAATCATTTGGGTATTTGTTTTGGAATTTTCTCTTGAGATAATTCATTTATCTCTTTGCATCAGGTCTTCTTCTTTGGGATTTTTCTTGAAATAAATCCTTCAACCCCTTTTTATGCATTAATTCCTTCAGACTTTTGAATAGGGTACCCTGCTTGAAAAATAACCTTCAAAAAGATTGGGATGCACCTTTCAGAACTTCTATTTGATCAACCTTCCTATGAAAATACCCTTTAGATTTTTTATAAAGTACCTTTTGGATTTTTGAAAACATCCCTTTGAAAAATTTGAAGTGACTCCTTCAAAAAATTTGAAGCGCCCTTTAGATAATTTGAAAATAACCTTTTCAGAAAGATGGAGGTACCCTTCAGAAAAGTTGAAGTGCCCTTCAAAAAAGTTGTAAATGACCCCTTCGAATTGAAAAGATATCTTTTAGGGAAATTGTTTTAGAAAAAATGTTTGAGACAATTCTTGACACTTGAACAAAAAACCCGAAAACAAAACCTCCAAAAGAAAGAACACTTGCACTTTTGCTATGGGTTTTGTGTGGAACACTTTCTCTAAAGGAATTTTACCTAATAGGAAAACCTAAAGTGGATGGCCAAGCTTGAGTGATTAAGTCCAAAAATGTTTTTGAAGCAAGTATTTGAACATGAACAACTTTTCTTGTGCTTCGGTGAAGGACATTAGACTTAGTACATAAGAACTTTGAACCAGGATGAACAAACCCACATGATCAATTTCCTTTATAACTACTACATGTACAAGATTTGGCACTTTGAAAATGTTCTCTAAACTCTACTTAGACCTATTATCATGACTCAAAGAAAGTAAAAGGACCTAGACAACAAATTTATCAAAGCTGATATCGTTTATATTATGTTGAATAAACCTAAGATTACTCTATGACATGATATTTACCCCTAAAAGATCTAAAAGCTAAATTTTCATATAGGGGTGCCTAATTTTGACTTTAAAGGTCAAAAATTGGTTAATATTTACCCTTGGACCCCATACAACCCCTTTTTTGGACCATCTAATACCTCTCAAGCCTAACCCACTTACTTTCACCCTATTTCACCAAAAAGGGTAAACTTAACAATCAAGTCCCCTTTCCCTCTAGACCCTGATCATCGATAATTAGCCTAACTGTCGATGGTTATCCTAATAATTGATGGTCAAGATCTACCATCTTAACTAAGCATACAAATATCATGAAAACTACTACCTTAGAGTTTTTAAATATAAGTCTCTCTAATTCATGTTGTGAACCTTTTGCATGCATGAATTATATTTAGAAGCCCTAGTTGCACCTTCCCTTACACCTCTTGTTTGTGCTTATAAGAAAGAGAGGTTTGAGATGTCTAATGCATCTACAATTATTATCAGGAGCTCAAGAATTGAGAGTCCCACTTTACAGGTCAATAAGTGCTTCAACAATCTAGCAATCATACTAGCATCATCTATGTCATCAAGAGTTGACTTGCCATCACCTCTCAACCAAGCTTCTAGGTATTATTACTCTATCAAGATCAATCCAAAACCCACCTATAGGCCAACTATGCTAACTACTCATCCAACCCACTTTTGGTTAGACAAGCCCTTATTTATTACTATTCATGTGCTTTATTTCTATTTCATAATTAATTTTGCCTTTTCCCAACCCCTAAAATTCATCTATGAATCCCATCAATATATTGCTTATAAAACCCAATTTTGGCATAGTCAACTGTCGATAGTCAGCATAACCATTGATGGTTGACCCAACCATCAATGGTCATATGTGGTAAAAAAACTAACAAGCTACCTTGATCCACTTACACTTATCCAAATCTACTCTTCTAATTGTTTGATTATTCATAGACCCCTTTCAAACCGTCTAAGCCATACCTTGACCCATTAGCACTAGCACTAATTAGTTTGTCACTAATTTGATCAATCTAACATATCTCTTTATCAAGTAATTCTTTTTATTAGTTTCAATACATTTTGATTATTGATGCAAACACTTTATTTCTACTTTATCAACTTAATTATTTTAAAATGGTGGATTGACAACCCTAAGGAAGCTCTTACTTTTAGGATCTAGCTAGTGCTAGGAAATCCATCAAGCTACTTGTCTAATCAACCAACTTGCTTTAGTGCTTTCTACATGTAGTTCATCTTCCCAAGCCAGAGAATATCTCTCCACAATCTTCTGACACAATGCATGCACTTTTTATTAGGCATTCCTACCACAACCCATATTTCTAGTTTTACCACCTTCTTTTGAATAATAACAAAATTTGAGTGAAACATTTTGGCATGCTTGGTGGGACCAAGAGTATCTAATCACATTTTCTATTTCATTTGTATGATCTCCTCTCTATCTGTGCTTATAATTGAAACTAAAATTTCTTTTGGGATTAAAATCAACTATATCCATTATTTTCTTATAATAGTAGTTCACTTTGAATTAAAGCACAATAATCTTATCGTAACACCACTTTTATTCCACACACTAGCCAAACAACTTCCATCAATCAAACATCAAAATAATTTGAGATAAGTCTCGACTAAGTTTTCATCACCTAGTGGTTACCTTACCCATTCCTAATAATCCTACTTTAGTTCACTTTGAATTAAAGCACAATAATCTTATCATAGCACCACTTTTTTTCCACACACTAGCCAAACAACTTTCATTAATCAAACATCAAAATAATTTGAGATAAGTCTCAACTAGGATTTCATCACCTAGTGGTTACCTTACCCATTCCTAACAATCCTACTTAGAGGTCATTACTAAGAGGAGAACCAACTCAGTTCTCTAGTTGGGTATAAACTCTGGATATCAATATATATTGGCTAAGCACCTGACACCCTTATCATTGCAAGACTATGTGGTAAGGGGGTAGGCCTGAATACCAAGCCATGTATTGATTCTAATAAAGATTATTTTGAGAACCTAAATATCTTGAAACCAACCATAAATTGCTTTTATAGTACCTGATCTACAAGCCAACTTTTATCATCCATTCTCATAAATTAAGGCATAAGCCAAAAGTGAGATTAAAACTAACCTCTAGGTTTGATGTACTTCATAGTGTGTGTCTTGATTGCCTTGATCATTTTCTTGTTTTCTCTACCCTTTCCTTGTATAGTTCTCACTCATTAGTAGCAAAGAGACCTGGAAGAATAAAACCCATCACCTAAATCAACCTCTTCTACCTCATCACCTATGGAGTATGTCTATAAGGTAGAATATTCACATCATCCATTGAAAATCCCTACTTTCCCTTGGGAATTTCCCCAAGGAGACATGGATTTTGCCACCTTTTTAGATAATAATCTAGTGGCCCTTCAGCACTATCTTAACACCTCCTCTCACCATATCCTAGTTTCAACTCTACCTCAAAATCCTCCTTATGGCATGCCATTCCACATTATGGAGGGTATCCCTATTTCTGTGGTCACCACCTAGCTTTTAACTACCCAAGAATATTCATCTACTAACCATTTGATGCTTTGACTGAGAAACAACATATCCAACCAACTGTTACCCTTACACCTTTTAGCCCTACTAATGAATCCTATACCTTGGGGAAAACCCAACCATTAAACCATCATATCCCACTTGTATCTGGGGTATCCAACACTAACACCTCCAACCTCCCCTCTATGAAACCTATCCCATCAGTTAATACCTCTTTACCAAGCTTAGGGGTACCTATCCATTCTACCTCACTACCCATTATCATGAAGGTCACTACCTCCCCTCTTATCAGAAACCTAACTACCATCCACCCCCAATCCATAGGGACTTCTCAATAGTTACCCATTACACCTAACCCAAGATACATCCCTAACCCACAAGGTTATATACCCATTACCAAATCACCATCTTTCACCTACCCTATCCAACCTCTAGCATCCACATTCCAATATGTGGTAGCATCTCCACCACCAAGAAATTATCAATATGTTTCCCAACCTCAACCAAAATATCAACCTTACAATCCTTTTGGTGCACCACCTCAAACTAACCTAATGAAAATTTTCATGGATAAAATGACCAACCTTGAGTCATCTATTTCAGGAACTCATAACATCCTATCCTATGATCAAATTTGTAATGAACGTATTTATCCTTATGTTCCTATCATACCTTACCCTCCTTAATGGGAGCTTCCAAAATTTACCAAATTTCAAAGCAAGGAGGACCCTTAAAAACACCTTAGGGATTTTAGGCATGTATGTTACGTGATTACTTATGATGATGCCCTTCTCGTTCGAAACTTCCCCATGTCTTTATTTAGTTTAGTACTTGACTAATATAGTGCCCTTACCAAGCATTCCATATTTGATTTCACCCAACTAGTAAAAGTGTTCTTGGATCACTTCTCCATTAACATTTCCAAGGTCTCTATCACAAAATTCTATTCTATCAAAAAATTTGATGATGAGTTCATTGTCAATTTTATGGCTTATTGGAAGAGCTTGATTAATCAACTTTCATTTTCCTTGCCTCAACCTGAACTTATAGAACTTTTCACTCAAGCTTGCACCAAACATATATCTTCTACACTATGTGTTTAGAGCTTTAATACCTTTGATGAGGCTTTTACCATATCATTTAAGCTAGAAAACTGGGCCATAGATGAAGGTGAATTGAAGTTATGAAACAAGAACTCTACCTTCAAGACCAATGGGACCTCTTCCTCCAAACCAGGTAACCAAGCCAATACTAGAACAAAGACTAGGGGAGCTGTGAATACCATCATCCTTAAAACTTTCCCTCCACCCAATGTCAACCAATAAAATTTTCCCATTACCTCTAATTGAAATGTAAGAAACCCAAAAATAAATAACCAAAAAATAATTCACTCCACTTGGAGAATCTTACATAGTTCTAGAGAAGCTACTAAAAGCTAACCTTATATAACTTCCACCTATCAAACCTCCCTAAATATTTGATTCTTCTCATCAAGCACCTACTTGGTATAGTGAGAATGATCTTTATGCTTTTCATCTGGTAATTAGACATGACATCAGTTGATGTAATACTTTTAAAAATATTATTTAGAGTCTTATCGATAAAGGGGAGCTCACATTGGATAATCCCAATGCCCCTCAAAATTAAGCTCTTGACATCATAAGGAAACATTTTCCCAACCATGCCCTTGTCAAAGATGAGGACACACAATTTGAGTGTTCTCATGATTCCCACATGGTCAACATGGTTCATAATACACCTACCTATGAGGACCCAATTAGCCAATCTACCCACTCTTCCCTCATCTCACTTATAGAGGTAGAAGAGTCATCTTCCCTTCCTTCAAACATTCAACCTGAGGAGGTTCCTTTTTACTTAGACACACTCATAAAATCTTTAGAATCATGACATTCTACCTCAATAGGCATATATAAACAATTAAATGTTCTTGATTCACCACCTCCACTAACTACCCAACAAAACACTACTTTTATGGATATTATTCCTAAAGGAGAAGAATTTATATCAATACCTCCCATGGATTAGCTATTTATCTAAACCTTAATTCCCTCACCTCAATAAATAAACCAACCTATCAACCAACCTCCCTAGTCTACAAGTCTATCTCTTACATCCACTACCCATGAAGCAAAACCAGTACACAAACCTTTTTCCACATTAGTGAAAAAATTAGAATTTACCCTAAAACCAAATATAGATCAAGCCATTTTTTGGAAACATTTAGGCCTCCCTTAGATCAAAAAACCTAAACCTTCTAGTGCACCTTTAACCAACCAATCTATAATCTTTCCACCACCTCTAAAACTAATCAGAACTTATACCAACCTCTCACGTTCCCCACCAATCAAAGTGATCATACCTCAAACAAGAAAACCAACAAACAAACATATTACAAACCTCAGTATCATCCCCATATATATTTTGGTCTACCCATCTCTTCAAGTGGAATTGACCCTCTCTAAAACTCCACCCAAACCTTGACCTGAACTAACCAAAAGAGCAAAACCATTGAATAACCACATGCTTAGGTTTTTTCCTTCCTCCACCATACCCTATATCTTGGGTCCTCATCCATCAAATTTACCCAAAAAAAACCTCCTTTCAACATATGTAATCCACCACCATTTATTATGACAACACATTTATTATCTGATGTGCTAGTCTTTCCTAAAGCACAACTAGTCAGAGCACCAAATTTGGCCACCTCAACTACCAATGTGCCTAGGCCTAAACCATCCACCTGAGCCACCTTACCCAATTCACTCTCACCCAACCTATTACTACCCACACACCCACCTTACCAACCAAAACCATGAGCCCAAACCTTCCTTACCTCTAGTAGAATCCAATACAACCATTTTTCATAAGTTAGTATAAACCTCCTACCTCATATTACCTCCCATCAGACCCTTCGATCCTTTTAGTTTGAAGCTAACTTGGTATAATGACCATCAAATATGTTCCTATCATAGGATACCTTGGAATGACATGGAGAATTAAAAAGCTCTATAGGCCATTATCCACCAATTCTATGATAAGGATGACATTTTGGTAGACGACCTTCCATCTAATCCTTCACTAGTACACCTAACAACTAGCCACCTACACATTCTTAATCACCCACTCTCACCTCAAAGTGAAAAAGAATCTACCCAACCCCCCATCACACCTTCCCCATCTATCCATATCATTAATGTGGTCATATGATCACTATAAAAGGATAAAAGTAAGGCTAAAGCATTCATTCCATGAACATACCCACCAACTCACCCTATACCCAGCTGACCCAAACCTCCATGCTTGTAGCTAAGACCAAATTTACTATCTTAGGCACATCAGAGGTTAACCCCTTTGAATCTATTAGAAGGGTCATTCTTAAGAAACTCTACCAAACTCTAGCTAAGGTGAACCTTTATGAGCTCATTTTCACCTCACCTCACCATTGTCAGGCTATGATAGAGGCTATGTAGGCCATTAAGGTAAAATTGGGAGATTCCCAACCTATAGAGGCCTTCATGGGTAATATTTTACTCTTAATCCTTTTTACCTTCAAGGACTTAGAGATACTTTACATCCACCCCAAATAATTAGATCCACTTCTTTTTATTACTACCCATATCAACCGAACCCACGTCAAATAGGTTATGATTGATGGGGGAACCAGTATCAACATCATCTCTTCCCATGCCTATGATCAACTTAAGCTACTTGAAAATGCCATGTCTAAAACTTTAGCTATCCTTAGATCCTTTAATGACACTATGACCACTACCTTGAGAACTATTATCCTTCACATTCATCTAGGACCTCACACACTCCCTAAACTTTTTTATTTGGTCAAAGGTGACTTCTAGTACAATGTTTTACTAGGGAGACCTTAGATCCATGCCATAGATTGTGTACCTTCCACCCTCCATCATTGTGTTAAATCTAAACATGAAGGTTAGGTGGTTACCATACAAGCTGACCCTATCCCTTCTTTAGCATGCAATATGACCTATCGACCTAATGATGTTCTCCTACCTCCATCCAAAGCACCACAAAAACCACCACCCATGGAAGTTAAAGCCATTATTTCCCCTCCTATGTAAGCATCTACCAATTCATATATTTCTATGAAATAAATACCAAACACTAATACCTTGGAGTCTACCTTCCAATTCCTCACCCTTGGAGAATACCATCTCCTCACCCTGGATGCCCTCCCTACCCCCCCAAAAATATGTGAAACTCAACTACTAATAGATTATGACCCCAACATTAGAATTTTTATTCCTTTAGGACCTCCTAGATATCAAACTCACTTCATCTATGGGGGAATCAACAAGCCACTTAAAATTTCCATTACCCACCCTTTGCCTCAACCATTAACCTCTAACTTCTCTTCCTTGGACAAACCTAACTTTGCCAAACTATACCTTCAAAAGTGTGCCTAGAAGGGATTTGGTTTAGGATGATATGAGCATCGCCCACACACATTGACCTTGATTAAGACCTATAATCCTCATGAGAAATATAGCCTCAACTTCATTCTACCCAATAAGAAGAAAACCAACAAACCTACCACTACCATTATTATAGAAGAGAGCCCTTCCCTACCAACATCCCCTCACCTTGAGGTTGAGGATGAAGACATCATCCCACCCAATTTTTTTTCATCAACTTGATTACCCTTGGCCCCCTAACTTATGAAAAGGAAGGGGCATCCATATCCATCCCTTTGACCCACCTTAAACTCATGGGAGAATACTCTCCTACCATTAACACTATTTAGTGTCAAGATGATGATGTTATTCTCACCTACTTTAGTGCATCAGATTCCTCCATCCATAAATCTTTACCTCTATAAAACTTAACCATGTTAAATGAATCTACCACGGACATTGACATAAGCACTCCACACAATCCCCATGTCATCAAACTTGGCCTAACTCTCACCTCTGAAGAACTTCAAAACTTCTCTTCATTCCTCCAAGACCACAATATTGCATTCACTTGGTCATATACCAATATGCCTAGTATTGACCCAACCATTGCCACTCACAACATCATAACCAATCATGATGCCAAACCTATCAGATAAAAACTTCATTAAATGCACCCTCTTATAGCTCTCCTTGTCAAAGAAGAGCTTCAATGCCTCCTTTTTGTTAACTTTATTCAACCCAATGATTATCCCCAATGGGTTTTGAATAACTTACCTATCACTAAAGCCATAGGGGACTATGTATCTATGTGGAATTTAATGAACTCAACCTCACCTACCTGAAGGATGACTTCCCTTTACCTAGCATTGACCAACTTGTTGATCTTATATCAGGCCATGAGATGTTGTCACTCATGGATGGATTCTTGGGTTATAATCAGATTTTGATTTCCCCTGAAGATCAACACAAAATTGCCTTTATCACCCTATGGGGGATTTTTTGTTATAGAGTCATGCCCTTCAATCTTAAGAATGCTGGCATAACCTACCAATGTACCATGACCTATATTTTTAATGACCTTATCTATACAATCATCAAAGAATATGTGGATGACCTTCTTGAGAATTCCAAGCTTTGTAAAGACCATTTAGCCATTTTCAAGATTATCTTTGAGTGACTTATCCATTATTATGTCCACTTCAATCCTTAGAAATGTATTTTTGGGGTCTTATCAAGAAAAATTCTTGGGTTCATCATTTCCCTTCAAGGAATCAAAGTTGATACATAAAAATCAAAACCATCCTTGAGATGCTACCTCTGATCAATCTTAAATAACTTCATATCTTATAGGGGAAACTTTAATCTATATGTCACTTTATGTTCTAGCTCTCTAATCGGTGCCAACCCTTCCACCACCTCTTGAAAAAGGATGTCTCTTTCAAGTGGAATGTTGATTTTCAAAAGGATTTTGATGCACTAAAATAGTACCTACTATCTCCACCTATCCTTACACCTCTTAAGGATGACCAACCTTTATACCTTTATATCTTTGCCATAGATCACTCCTTAGGGGAAATTCTTGCTCATCGAGATGAACAACATAAGGAGCAAGTTGTCTATTACATTAGATACACACTTGTTGAATATGAGACTCAGTACATGCATGCTAAGAAATTATGTCTAGCCCTAGTCTTTGTAGCCACCAAACTTCACCATTACCTTAACCACAAAACTTTTATCATAACCAATATTGACCCCCTCAAATACATGCACTCTAAATCATACCAAAAATATCATATGGCTAAGTGGATCGTGCTTCTATCTAATTTTGACCTTGAGTTCCTCCAATAAAATTCAATCAAGGGACAAGTAATTTTTGACCAACTAGCCAAGGCACCCCTATCAAACAATCAACCTCCCCTTCTTGCATTTCCAGATGAGTCTATCACAAGCCTATCTCAAGAAAATTCATTGAACATATAACCATGTTTTTTGATGGTTCCAAATGTCAATATGGTGGGGAAGCCAATATTTTCCTTGTCCCCCTTAATAGTGAACCAATTCCCTTATCCTTTAAACTTGAATTTGAATGTACTAATAATGTGGCCAAGTAAAAAGCCCTAGTAATAGGTCTCTAAACTACCCTACCCTTTGGAGTCAGAAAAATCAATATCTTTGGGGACTCCTAGCTTGTGGTTAACCAAGTCAATGATGTTTACTAGTGTAAGAATGAAATAATGCAACTATATAGATAACTCATCATAGAACCCTTAGCCTCATTCAAACACTACCATATCCAAACCACCCCTTGGTCTACTAATAAGTTTGTTGATACATGGCTTCTTGTGCCTCTCATATCCTATTAGCACTCTTAGGCTCCAAACTATCCTTCATTGTCCATCACTTCACCCAACCTTCCTACACCAAATCAAACATTCTAACCATATTTAGTGTGGAGGAAACTCTACCTTTTTTTTGGTACCATCAAACTTTTGACTACCCTCACCTTGTCATAGTTCCCTCTGGTCTCTCTAAGAATTCCCATTGGGTGTTTTTTCAAATCACCTCCCATTATACCATTATGAGAAGAATTATCTAAAAACCTAGTTTGGATGACTTCCTATTCTATTGACTTCATAACCCAAAAGCCTCTCATGCTATCAAAGAGACACATGAAGGTATCTATAAGGGTAATTTTATTGGACTCACCGTGGCTAAGCGTATCCTTTACTTAGGATTTTACTGACCCACCCTTAACAAAGACTATTGTGATTACATGAAAAAGTATGCTAAGTGTCAACAACATGCTAAATTACATCATGCACCTAGTAATAACCTTCGCATGTTTATAAATTTTTTGGCCCTTCTCATAATTGGGTCTAGACCTTATTAGTGAAATCAACCCCCACTCTTTACAATGACATCATTATATCAATACCACAACTAAATATTTTACCAAATGGGTGGAGGAAATTCCCATTATCATGATGAAAGCTAAAAATATTATCAAATTCATCACCCATCATACCATCTGCCATTTTGGTGTTGCCCATAAGATCATCATAGATAATGGAAAATCTTTCAAAAATAAATAAGTTAAAGGCCTTTGTGACATATTTGGTATTAAACTTGGATTTTCATTTACTTATTTCCCATAAACAAATGGACAAGCCAAAGCATCTAACAAAATCCTCAACAACATGCTTGACAAAATGATTAATGCCTGAGTGTTAGGATTAGCACTTACACATCCCTTTTTAATATGGGAATATCATACTAGCATCTTAACCCCCACTGGTGCTACACCCTTTTCTCTCATCTTTGGAGTTGAAGCCATCTTGTATCTTGTAATCCAAATACCTTCTCTTCACATATCTTTGTGTGACCTCATTTTGAAAGATTATTACCATCAAGAATGTTTATCCCAACTTAAGCTACTTGATGAACATCATTTATCCACCCTTTCCCATCTTCATTTCTATCAATAATGAATCAAACATGCCTATATAAAACACTTGAAAGTTTGAGAATTCAACATTGGAGATCTTGTCCTCAAGGAAAACCAACATGTCACTAATATGGAGAAAAGTAAAAGGGGAAAATTTGCTTTCAATTGTATTAGACGCTACATTATTACCCATAAGCATGGATCAGGGGCTTATTGTTTGTCCTCTCTTGAAGTAAAAAAAACTTGAGCCTCTCAATTCTTTTAATTTGCATCCCTTCTATTGTTAGATAGGGATCACAATTATCATATCTCTGACTTAAGCTTGTCCCTTGTAGCCACATTCATTTCCCTCTTTTTAGGGGTAACTAACTAAAACTGAATCATGTGATTATCCATCACAATCATATCCTAATCTCAAAATATGGTTACTATGTCTCTATCTATGGCATGATTCTCATAGTACTTCCCATCTCTTTGAGATTAGTTCATATGGTTATTGTTACCTATACCTCCTTTTCACCTACTAGCACCCCATGTCAGCTTAGTTTTGCCTTCACAAAGGTAATTCATTGATAACGTATGAACACGTCTATATTAATAAAATCAAATAAAATCCAAAATCAATATCATATGACAAAAATAAACTATGGTTCATCCTTAGCATCCATAGATTGCTCTCTTGAAGGATAACTATTGAAAACTCATTCTAAAATTGCAAAATGGAAGGTGGACTGCTCCCTTGAAGGATAACTATCAAAATAATTTTAGCTAACCATATAAATCTAGACCACTCCCTTGAAGGATGGATGGATAAAGAATTAGTCAAATCTAATAATTTCTTGGAAGCTTCTCACATCGATCAACTTCCCTGATCCTCAAGCAAAAGTCAAAAGTAATTAAAAGAGCAAAAGAAATTTTTTAAAAAGCCACAATTGGCTCTACTAAATAGTAATAAAATTAGGAAAACCACAATTGGATATCCTTAGTAGACTTCCAGGATTGATCAGTCTACACATTATATATAGACATATACTTGTTTATACCACCTCTATGGACACCTATAGAAAAGGCATATTAATCTCGCTAATGGTTCCAGTTTCACCCATTCTCCCTCCACATACCATATGAATAGGACTATGATCTTAACAAAATGTTATTAGGATCCCTATCTATCAACTTAGTCATTCTAATGCAAAACATTTGAAAGACTTATTTTCACTAAGGCAATTCAATTTTGGGTTTCATGTCAGTCTTTACCAATGAAAAGGCATCATGTTCTTTTTCTTAGCTTTTATTAGTTGATGTAAGCCTATAAACATGAGAAATAAAAATCATAACACAAACATGAACATCATGAACTATGTCAACAAGAAACATCATCTATCTATCAATAAGCCAAGTACAATGTAAACATGTAGCAACCAACCACAAATATTCACCTATACATCACATCATGTAAGCCTCTAAACATGTTATTACACTATAAAAAAAATCAATAAGAAAAAAATCATAGCATATACCATTCACCATTCAATACACATAACCATAAACATGAGCCATAACATGTATCCATCCATAAAATATCCTATCTAACCATGAGCAAAATTAAAACATCATAATTCAACTTTCTAAGCATCACATGCCTAAACTAATAACCATAACCATGAGCATCCATAACCATACATCATAAACATGAGCATCACTTGAAACACCAAATTTCATATATCATATACATCAAATATTCAAAAATCATACATGTAATAATGAATCAATGTCAGCTCTCTCTCAAAATATACATATCACTACATTGATGTGTAGGCCAGAACCAAAATTCATACATATCATATATCAAAATATAAAATCAAGCCCCTAGAACACTTAGATCACCTATAACACTACCACTAGACCCATCTATACCTTCACCTAATGGTGGTTTGATTAGGACCCCTATCTACCCAACTATAGCAACCCACTACCCTGGAGTAGCTAGTATAGCCCCACCACCCAAACTATCTCTATACTCTACAAATCTCATGGCATGGGACAATTAATCTAGCACCATCACCTCATAGTATCTGATATCTTATACAATAGATAGATATCTTTTTTGTGGCATTTAATCTAATGGCCATCATGCTTTTATACTCACCACACCTGCACTAATGTATCCCTATAATGTGCCTATTTAGCCTTGTAAAGTCACTACCTACCCCTATAAAATGATAACCTAGGCTTGTGCTTGGTCCCTCTTAGCTATTACTTCCCCAACTTACCCCTAGATTCATACCACCTATCCCTATAAAACCTATATATGAGCTTGGGCCATAGCCAATGCCACCCCCTATCCTACTAGACTAGTTGAATCTACAACCATTAGCCTCATGCCTCCATCATCTCTACTAACATCTATAACTACATAGATTGATTGGTACTAAGAAATGTATCCATTTACATATCCTACATCATCTATAGGATCTTTAATAAGAAGCTCCTTAAATCTACCATCTATAACTATCTGAGTAGGTTAAGGCACCAATAATTGAACATCTAAATCCTACCTCTTGTACTATCGATGAGGACCTGATACACCCTGTAAGAAGCCAAACTAGCACTAAACTCAGTCAAATGGAGTCAACTCTTCTTTACCCTCTTAATGACCCACTATACACCTATAACTCTACATGGCAAGGGTATACCTCTTATAGCCTAGATAGAGTGAAAACTATAGGTATAACCTCCAGGTGATGTCCCCAACCACTAGCGCACCTAAGGAACATCTAAACCAATCCACATCATGTGTTCCATAACTTATACCTAATACCATATAATCATCCCTCCACCTCATAAAACTAATAGGAAACTCAACCTATGTATATCCTACCCTTGTCAACCCCATCAACCTCAACACTTAGATGTGCTCATAAGCCCAATAGTGTAGTAATTGTTGATGCAGTGGATTGCACCCAGGGTAGCGGGCCGAGCTCCTACCTTCCACACATCAAAATGGAAAGTCTCCTCTCCCCTGTGGGACTAGTGAAGTTGGAGGGGAGAGTCTCTAGGTAAAGGCTAGCTCCCTTTGATGCATCTGAGTTGTTCCAATAAGTGCTAATATAGATATATAGATATATAATGGGGGGGTGAACAGGGAGAAGGATTACAGAAAAACAAATCTACTCTAAAAAGAGGTGATGCACCAAATGATCTGACCTACTCACACTCACACTTGAAGTCAGACAAACACATATGTACACTTCAAACTAGCAAAAGGACCAGGTTACAAGAAACTTAACATAGAGGCTTTAATGGAACACACAAAAAATAGAGACTCATCAAAGGTGTTGTAGAAAGGCACACTGTATAGTAGCTTCTTCTACCTCTACACTTCTAAATACATCTCTCCTTGTCACCTATAAAATGGCACCTTATAGACACTAGGTGTGTTGGTGTTAAACCTGTGGAAGCATTAAGAAGTAATGACTAAACATAAACTGACACTCAGACACACACAAAGGTATCTAACCAAAATAGAGGTAAAAATGCATTTATTGATTTCAGGTGAAAATTTGCCAGGGCCTCAGCTTACAAATGTGGAAGATCCATTTCCAAAATGACAAGTCTAAAATATATAGAGGAAGAAAGGAGGCCTTTTGGCACCCTTTTTACAAGTGACCCATGTGCTTTCTGAGCATTGGGATGAGGAAGCTACCTGAAGATAATGTTGTGTCAGCTCCTATCAGGATTCAAAATTATGAGCCACACTGTTTGCCTACTCATCAATGCATATTGAATAAAAATAGGTCGCGTTGTTCACTATTTGTTCCTCTTGATGATTACATGGTAGGTACTATGTCAAATACTAGAATAACTCCTTGAATTGACACTTTTTTGTGCCACTTGGATCGCTTCATCTGCTTCTACACTTGGCCATTTTGCCTCCTTTATCTCCTTCGTCCCTCGGGCTATCTTTTGCTACTCCTTTGGCTCTTTGGCTAAGAGTGCATCCACTTCTGACACGTGTCATAGTACACTACTTTAAAACTTCAAAGACACTTTGAAATGTGGATGTTAATACATGGCAGCTTCTACCAAGCTGATAATGAGACGTGGCAACATCTGCTTAACTTAGAGGGTCCCTCAAAAGTCAGGTGAAAGTTGACACGTGGTCACTTCTACTTAATCTTTTTGCTTAACTTAGAGGCTTTGGAAGTTTTTTTTTGAGGTTCTTGTGGAAGGTGACATGTGGCCCCTTCCACATAACCTTTAGCTACCTTAGAAAACTTTCAGGACCTTTTTTGGTTCTTGCAGATGCTAACACTTGAAAGCTTTTGCTGTACATTTAGCAACTAATTCGGGCCCACCATAGTCTTCTTTTTAAATAATGAAGAAAAAGGAGAAGCCCACGAATGTTGACACTTGGTAGCTTCTATTGAATTTTGAGAGAGACTTATCTTTAAAGCTTAGAATAAACCTGAAGCCTCAAATGCAGACACTTGTCACACTCTGCTGAGACAAGCGAGGACACGTGGCAGCATCCACTTAACTCTTTTCCTTTGATGATTCTTCTACTATGAAATTTGATGTTCGTGGGCCTATCACAACTTTAAAACCAATGGCTAGTCTATCTCCTTAAAATTAATAACTTTCAAGACGTCACAGTCCTTGGTAAATTCCTTTCGATCCTTTGGTGAGCTTTTCTATGGGTTTTTTGCTTCAGCCTTTTCCTGCTGACTTCCTTTATTGATCCTTCCTAGAGGGGAAAATGACCCTTTGGCTTCTTGAGAATAGTCCTCCTCCTTGGTGGGAGCCCTCTGCAAGGGCACATACCCTTCAGGCGGGCTTCTTACTTTGAGCTTTTTTACTGCGGCCTTCCTATGAATTTATTCAGACTTTTTGTCTGAAGGAATTCCTTCAGACAAAAAGTTTGAAGGAATTATGACTTAAACAAAATTCTAAAAAATTTACCCTTTCAGCTACCTTTGAAAAGTTTCTTGCCCTCTGCAAGGGCTTCTAAACCTAGGACTGCCCTCTGTAAGGGCAACTATCCTTCAACTTTGGGATGCCCCCTTGAACTAAGCCATTGAATCATTTGCTTAAACCACTTGTTGAACCAATTCAATGGTTCAACACTACACATCGAGCCTTTGTTAAACCAAGCCTTTGAACCATTTTCTTGAACCACTCGTTGAACTAATTCAATGGTTCAACATTGCGTGTCAAGCCTTTGAACCAACCTCGTTGAACCATTTGATGAACCGAATGTTTGAACTAAATGATGAACTTGCCGATGAACTGATGGCATTGAAGTAAGCCGATTGAACCAAGGCAATTGAACCAAGTGTTGAACCCACAGATTGAACCAAGTGATGAACCAAAGGTGTTGAACTAGTTCAACATTTCAAAGGTGCTAACTCTTAGAAAGATTATGTCATTGAACCACTCTTCCAACCTTAACGAAAAGTACCTTTTAAACCATTTTAGCCCTCTTTCCTTATGAAATTATTTAGATAAGAGTCTGAAGAAGCTTTGAAAAACCTTGCACTCTCTAGGCTGGTTCTTCATCTATCAAATATTACACCTATAGAGTCTGTAGAAAATCAAAACCTACTAAGTCCATAGATTTTTCACCTACAGAGTCCATAGAAACTCCTAGACTTGTGCAAAATCAATAATGAATTGGCTTGAAAAAATAGAGGAAAAAGGGGACCAATTTTTGGCCTATTACACCAAAAATGGTCAACAAATTGGTGACTCCTAGGGGAAGCATGCCTGCTATGCTTAGAGACCAATTGCCTTGTAGTTTATTGGGCACAGAGTCAGAATGTAGCTTTGAAGAAAGTTAGCAACAACCCCAAAATATCCAAGAATCAAACATGGAGCCTTTTACCCTAGATATAAGGGAAAGCACACACAAGACTAAAAACACTACTTGTGCAAATTGCACTTAGGAAAAATAGGAAAAGAAACTAAAAACAAACTACTATATATAGCTAACCAGGAATATTTGCCTCCCTCTTAGATCAAAAGGAAAACTTCTCAAGTCCCCTTCTTGGCAAGAAGACTTATGGTGCCAGACAAGTGACTAAATGAAAAGGAGATTTGGTGACCTGCTCCTCTTGCCTATCACCTGGGTTGGCTTGCATTCGAGTGGATCAAATTTGAACATGCTTCCAACATATATGTAGTTTGCTTGTCCTTGGAAGCTTGTTGAATGTTGGTCCTTCATGTTGGTGCATATCACCAAGAAATCTATGGATGCTGGCTCATCACCATAGGCCCTTTGTTCTGCATAGTCCCTCTACAATGCATCATGGTCTGACTTGTTTCCTTCTACCTCATTAAAAACCCTATTAGATTCATCCTTTGCTTCCTCTCAACCTTCTTAAAGAATCCTGACTGTGGTGATGTCTGAAATGGAATCACAAACTGATTGCTCATCCCACAGAACATCACCTCTCTATTCAAAACTTTCTTCTTCAAGGCTTTCCTCAAGGAAGATAGACTTCTCCTTTTCCTCCTCAAAGATCAAGATCTCTAGATGTTCAAAGATATTTTCCTGATCCTCCTCCAACTCAAGCTCCTTGGCATAGTAGTCCTCCTCATCAAAATGATAAGGAAGTTCATCAAACAAAGGGGAAGAGAGCTCACCATGCTTATGTTCCTCCTCATATTGATGGAACATTTGCATGTATTCATGCCCTGTGTCATCTCCATTTCTAATGAGGTCTTTATAAGGGGCATTGATGATGATTTCTTCTTCTTTTGTCACTCATGATAGCCTCTTGGGAAACTATAGATTAGATCTTCTGCTCCTCACTTGCCTCCTATAGAACAAGTTCCTCCTTGAGAAGGGGTGAAGTGGAAAAACCATGTGGAAGAGGAGGTAGTCCTTGAGCTAGAATCAAATGATTCTCCTCCTTCTACTTGGTCAGCACTTCATCTATATCAGGTGTGGCCTAATAGCTCTCTTGGAAATGTGTAGATGGGGTGTGTTCAGACATAGAATGTGCCATTGGGTCTAAACCGTCCATCACACATTGGCTGAGGAATCTCTCTCTAGATTAAAACTCTACAATTCTCTTGGCTATATCCTCTTGGAAGAGCCTTTCTTGGAGGTCACTAGCATCATCATGAGTAGGATCAGCCTCATCTTCTTCAAGGTTTTGAGAAAAACCCTTCTTCTCTTCCTTCTTGCCCCATGATTCTACTATTTTCTTATAGTTCAAGATCTTAGAATTGGAATTTTGCTCCTATGAATAGGCCACAACTTTGTTTTCTCCAAGGTCCTAGGGTTCTTCCACATGGTCTGGAAGTTTTATCTCTCTTTCATGGAGTAGTCTCATCCTAGCCTTTAAATCTTCAATTTGCTTGGCTAGATTATCTTGAAAGAGTCTTTCTTGGAGGTCACCAGCATCATCCTGTTGAACAAGAGCAATTTTGAGAGAGATGTGCTAGTTCGTAAAGTTCCCCCCAAAATAAAATTCATGATCTAAGGAATTTAAAAGGTTCATCTCCATGGGAGGCTGTTCCAGTTCCCTTTGATGCTTGAAGGCTAGGTGCACAAGGTCAAGAGTAGGGTTGATTAATGCATCATATGAGCTAGAATGAGCAAGTGCCATTTGGTAGAAAGGATTTGGTGTGCAAGAGGGGGATTTATTTAGGATAGGAGGGGTTGTGTAAGGATGAATACCTTAAATGAATAGATTCCTCCATTTTGCTACCTCCTCCTCCATGGATTTCAAGGCCTGAGCTTTCCTAAACAAACACACCTCTTTATACATCAGCTCCTTCTGATAATCATACTACTCATCCAGTCTGTCAATTTCCATTACCTACTTCTCAACTCTAGTGCCACCTCCCTTATCATTGAAGGGCAACTAGGAGAGCTACTTAAGGGGATTGCATAAATATTTGGAGCTTGATCATAGTCATAAGAAGGAAAACAAAGTCCATGATTCTTATCAAAGGAATTATACATACAAAAATGTGATTTTTGATGGCACCAGGCTGCTTAACTAGCTGATCAACTCAGAGTCACCATTGGTGTTGATGCAAAAGCATCCAAAGGCTGGTTGGTTGAAGAACACACCAAAAATTCTTCAACTCTTTGGACAAAACCTATCCTATTTGGTCCCACTGGGAGTGCCAAAAACTGTTGACGTAGTCGATTGCACTCAGGGCAGAGGGCCAAGCTCTTGCCTTCCACACATCAAAATGGAAACTCCCCTCTCACCTGTGGGACTAGCGAAGCTAGAGGGGAGAGTCTCTAGGTAAGGGCTAGCTCCCTTTGATGTATCTGAGTTGTTCCAATAAGTGATAATATAGATATATGGATATATAATGGGGGGGTGAAAAGGGAGAAGGATTATAGGAAAATAAATCTACTCTAAAAAGAGGTGATGCACTAAATGATTTAACCTACTCACACTCACACTTGAAGTCAGACAAACACATACATACACTTCAAACTGGCAAAAGGACTAGGTTATAGGAAACTTAACAAAGAGGCTTTAATGGAACGCATAGAAAATAGAGACTCACCAAAGGTGTTATAGAAAGGCACACTGTATAGTAACTTCTTCTACCTCTGCACTTCCAAATACAACTCTCCTTGTCACCTACAAAATGGCACCTTATAAACACTAGGTGTGTTGGTGTTAAACCTGTGGAAGCATTAAGAAGCAATGACTAAACACAAACTAACACTCAGACACACACAAAGGTATCTAACTAGAATAGAGGTAAAAATGCATTTATTGATTTCAAGTGAAAATTTGCCAGGGCTTTGTCTTACAAATGTGGAAGATCCTTTTCCAAAATGACAAGTTTACAATATATAGAGGAAGAAAGGAGGCCTTTTGGTGCCCTTTTTACAAGTGACCCATGTGCTTTTTGAGCATTGGGATGAGGAAGCCACCTAAAGATAATGTTGTGTTAGCTCCTATCAGGGTTCAAAATTATGAGCCACACCATTTGCCTACTCATCAATGCATATTGAAGAAAAATAGGTCACAATGTTCACTATTTGTGCCTCTTGATGATCGCATGGTAGGTACTATGTCAACCACTAGAATAACTCCTTGAATCAACACTTTCTTGTGCCACTTGAATCGCTTTGTTTGCTTTTATGCTTGGCCATTTTGCCTCCTCTGTCTCCATCCCTCAAGCTATCTTTTGCTACTCCTTTGGCTCTTTGGTGGAGAGCACATCTGCTTCTGACACATGTCACAGTCTCCTACTTTGAAACTTTGAAGACACTTTGAAATGTAGACGTTGACACATGGTAGCTTTCATCGAGTTGATAATGGGACATGATAGCATCCGCTTAACTTAAAGGGTCCCTCGAGAGTCAGGCAAAAGTTGACATGTGACCACTTCCACTTACTCTTTCTACTTAAATTAGAGGATTTGGAAGTAACTTTTTTATGTTGCTATGGAAGGTGACACGTGGCCGCTTCTGCAAAACCTTTAGCTACCTTAGAAAACTTTCGAGACCTTTTTTGGTTCTCATAGATGCTGACACTTGGCAGCTTCCACTGTGTATTTAGAAAATCATTTGGGCCCACCACAGTCTTCTTTTTGATTAATGAAGAAAAAGGAGAAGCCCACAGACATTGACACTTGGTAGTTTCCACTGCATTTTGAGAGAGGCTTATCTTTGAAGCTTAGAAGAAACCTGAAGCCTCAGATGTAGACACTTGTCACACTTTGTTGAGATGGGTGAGGACACGTGGTAGCATTTTCTTAACTCTTTTCCTTTGATGATTCCTTTTCTATAAAATTTGACATTCTTGGGCTCGTCATATCTTGAAAACCAATGACTAGTCTATCTCCTAAAAATTGACAGCTTTCAAGATGTCACCGTCCTTGGCAAATTCCTTTGGGTCCTTTGGTGGGATTTTCTGTGGGTTTTTTGCTTCAGCCTTTTCCTATGGACTTCCTTTATTGATCCTTCCTAAAGGGGAAAATGACCCTTTAGCTTCTTAAGAATAGTCCTCCTCCTTGGCGGGAGCCCTCCGCAAGGGCACATACCCTTTGGGTAGGCTTCTTACTTCAAGCTTTTTTACTGCAGCCTTCTTATGAATTTCTTTAGACTTTTTATTTGAAGGAATTCCTTTAGACAAAAAGTTCAAAGGAATTATGACTTAAACAAAATTCTAAAAAATTTACCCCATTGACTACCTTTGAAAATTTTCTTTCCCTTCGTAAGGGCTCTTGAACCTAAGACTACCCTCTACAAGGGAAACTATCCTTCAACTTTGGGATGCCCCCTTGAACCAAGCCATTGAACCATTCACTTGAACCACTCATTAAACTGGTTCAATGGTTCAACACTGTGCATCGAGCCTTTGTTGAACCAAGCCTTTGAACCATTCACTTGAACACTCATTGAACCAGTTCAACAGTTTAACACTGTGCATCAAGCCTTTGAACCAAGCTCGTTGAACCATCTAATGAACCGAATGTTTAAACCAAATGATGAACTTGCTAATGAACCGATGGCATTGAACTAAGCTGATTGAACCAAGGTAATTGAACCAAGCATTGAACTCGTCGATTAAACCAAGTGATGAACCAAAGGCATTGAACCAGTTTAACATTTCAAAGGTGCTAACTCTTAGAAAGATTATGTCATTGAACCACTCTTCCAACCTTAAGGAAAAGTTCCTTCTAAACCATTTTAACCCTCTTTCCTTATGAAATTATTCAGACAAGAGTCTGAAGAAGCTTTGAAAAACCTTGCACTCTCTAGACTGGTTCTTCATCTATCAAAGATTACACCTACAGAGTCCATAGAAAATCAAAACCTACTAATTTTGTAGATTTTTCACCTGTAAAGTCCATAGAAACTCTTAGACTTGTGCAAAATCAAAAATGAATTGGCCTGAAATAGCAGAGGAAAATGGGGACTGATTTTTGGCCTGTTACACCAAAAATGGTCAATAGTAACATCCCCATTTTGATCCCATATCTCCTATGGTGCCTAAATCCCAATAGCTCCATATAAATATAGACTAATAAAATAGGCACCCAAGCAAACATCATCATCTATCACCTCTCCTTAGGAGCACTCTTATATAATGTTGAGTAGCTAAATTCTCTAGAGTGTCAATAGACCTAATCAATATCATCTCTATACATATACTCAACAAACTCACCTCATTCCTCTTGTTTGATTTAGTACATTACCTCACCACATAATGGGAATCAAGTAATTAGTGTTACATCTTGTGGGAGTATGGTCATCTCCCTAGTTGGTAATAAGAAGGTATTGGTAGTAGGACCCCATCTCTCAATCAATGATACTACCATCGATGCATCCCTTAGCACATGTTGATAGTGCTTCATCCCACTAAACCCTACCTCCTCCATATGGGCCCAATCCTCTATGGTTATCTCCTTGAAAATCTTAAGGAAGATGCATGGCACATGATCTTACATCTAAATGTACTCCTTAGCATGCACTAAACCATACACTCAACTTAGTATCTCTTATTGGACTTATCTAAACCATATGCAAAACCATGATCTCACACTACTCTTCTATTTTAATAGCTCAAAATTTCCCATATGACCTCACACCTACCCATTTTAACTTGCTCATCAACCCTATACCATTTTACCTAAACCTAATCTATTTACCCTAATATTACCCTATACCATTTTGCCTTAACCTATTTTGGTCATAACCCATTTTTCCCTTAACACTCTTTTTGCAAATAAAAAAAGTAATAATGACAAACAAAACCAAAAAGTTACCCTATCTTACTTAACCATTGGTGCTCATGCTGATCATTAATGAATAAAGACCTTAATTCCTAGGGTGTTGACTATTGATGATTATACCTAATCATCAATAATTAGAACTGACCACTAATGGTCACCTATCTATTGAAAACCCCAAACCCTAATCTCCCCCTGACACCCAAAACCCATAAAATTTACATTCTCTCCTAAATACTACCTTACCCAAATTTTATTCAACTTATCCCAACCACCTACCCTATTCAATGGACACCCATCCCATCATTTTGATCTACCCTTTCAACAAACTCAACCTAGGGTATACAAGTCAGACTAACAAAATTTCACACTTGCCCACCCATGTAACTTCAAACAAGAAATTTTAATAAAAACTATCAATTGAATGCAACCCCTACCTCATTTTATGACCTCTTCCATGGTCTAAGCCTATGAGAAGTTTCCCAACCACATATACATGCTCCCTTCATCTCATACCAATGAATATCACACCCACACTCCAACCAATGAGTAGTCACCAACTTAATAACTATTCTCTCCAAATATGCTACAATCACCAAAGCTAAGTCAACTAAGCACAAAAGTTACAACAAGTCAAAGTAATTTTTGTTTTTACTTTTTACTTGGTGGTTTTTTAGGGTTTCCCCTGACCATCGACGGTTAGGGTAACCACTAATGGTCACCTTATAGGGGACCTTGATCATTGATGATCAAGGATCCCTAATTAGATACCACCTACCCTTTTTCAATAAACCTATATCAACAAACATTTACCCCCACCAGGGCCTTGCCATTTTTGAAAATGTCATTCTCCTACCAAACCAACTACCTCATCACCTCACCATTGAACTCTCATGGCCCCTCTAGCATGAAATTATACAACCACTTATTTCTTGGTCATTTGACCACAATGATAACATTGCTATGTTAAAATTTTATATTTTACACAACTTCGTGCATACCAACCCATATGTATTTTCCTCAAGAGCACTTCCTACTTTAGAACCCCATTGAAACACTCAAATCTACCTTAGAGACTAATAGGTATATCCAAATACCATGCCTATAGTATCCATGTGATACATTGGTCACTTGTCTACTTTATAACAACCTTATTTTCATTAACATTAGTAAACTATCTTTGTGAAATATTAGATACCAAACCTTTTTTTCACCTTTTGTGCCTCACATGCTTAACCTTAAGTTACCACCTCATAATTCCACATTTACCCTTTATTAAACCTATACTTGTTTCAGATTCACCTTACCAACTCTCAATTTGAGGGGGAATACATCCTCCCACTCCTAGGGTAACTAGACCCTTGACCTATACTCCATTTTTTTCCACTCATTCACAAGAGCATCAAAACAAAAAGGGCCAAAATTTAGACACTAAAAATTTAGACACTAGTAATTCTGAATGTCGAAGTTACCCCTAGACCCCATACAACCCCTTTTTTGGACCATTTAATACCTCTTAGCCTTAACCCACTTACCTACACGCTATTTCATCAAAAAGTGTAAACTTGACAATCAAGTCACCTTTCTTTATAAACCTCAATAGTTGATGGTTAGCCTAATCATCGATGGTTATCTTGACCATTGACGGTTAGGATTCACTGTCTCAACTAAGCATGCAAACATCATGCAAACTACTGCCTTAACATTTTTAAATATAAATTTATCTAATTTATGTTATGAGCCTTTTGAATGCATGAATTATATTTAGAAGACCCAATTACACCTTCCCTTCCACCTCTTACTTATGCCTATAATAAAAAGAGACCTAGGAGGTCCAATGCATCTACAATTATTATCAAGAGTTTAGGCACTTAGAGTCCCCCTTTGTAGGTCTATCAAGCACTTTAGTAATCTAGTAATCATACTAGCATCATCCATGTCATCAAGAGTTGACTTGTCATCACCTCTCAATCAAGCTTCTAGGTACTATTACTCTATTGATATCAAACTAGATCCTACCTATAGACCAATTATGTGAACTAATCATCCAGCCCACTTTTACTAAGATAAGCCCTTGTTTATTACTATTCATGTGCTTTATTTCCATTTCACAATTAATTTAACCTTTGCTTAACCCTTAGAATTCATCTATGAATCTCATCAATTTGCTATTGATCAAACCTAGTTTTAGAATAGTCAATCACTGATGATCAACATAACCATTGATGGTTAGGCATGGTTATCCCAACTATCGATGATCACCTATGGTAGAAAAAACTATCAAGCTACCTTTATCTACTTACACTTATCCAAATCTACTCTTTTAAGTTTTTGATTGTTCATAAACCCCTTTCAGACCTTCTAAGCCATACCTTGACCCATTATCACTAACACTAATTAGTTTATCACTAATTTTATCATTCTAGCATATCTCTTTATCAAGAAATTCTTGTTATCAATTTTATTACCTTTTGATTATTGATGTAAGCACTTTATTTCTATTTTATCAACTTAATTATTTTAAAATAGTGGATTGAAATCCCATAAGTAAGCTCTCACTTCTAGGATCTAGCTAGTGCTAGCCAATCCACCCAACTAGTTGTCTAACCAACCAATTTGCTTTAGTGCTTTCTTACATGCAAGTCATCCTCCCAAGCCAAAGAGGAGCTCTCCATAATCTTTTAGTACTATGAATGCACTTTTTATTAGGTATTCCTACCACAACCTATATTTCCAATTTTACTACCTTCTTCTAAATAATAGCAATATTTGAGTGAAATAGTCACAATGAAAATGGCCAAGTCACCATGCATATCAATGAAGTCAGTTGGATAGAAAAGTGTCCAATTTTTGGAACCTCATTCGGGGTCATCTAGACTCCATTTTTGATGAAATTTTAAAACCATATATCTCCTCCTAAATTTTCATATTATATGATTATTTTTGCTTTATGTTGTATATGTTTTTCATAAAATGGAAATTAGTAGGCACTAACATGTTTTTAGGAAAATAGTGGTTTCTTGATGATAATAGTGGAGTCACTCTAATAAACAGTGATAATGTGATCAAAATGGAAAATTTGCACAAGTTGAACCTTCTCTACTAAAGAGAGTAGTTGTCCTACAAAATAGAAAGGTCATAATGTAAATGGTGAAGTTGCTCTATTAAATGATGAAATCACCCTCCTAAACAATGAAGTCACCCTGCATATCAGTGAAGTTACTAGGTTGTAAAGTGACCAACTTTTGAAAGATTATTTAGGGTCATCTAAATTCTATTTTTGATGATGTTTTTTTTAAAACCACGTTTTTCATCATGAGTTATTATATTATGTAGTTATTTTTCCTTAAAATTTCATATATATTTTATAAAATAGAATATATAATCATGTAAATTTGTTTTCCAATCTAACTTGTTTATCACAGGGTTTTACCAAAGACCATGGTTAAAACTCTAATTTGTTGCTTGTATGCTTTGTTAGCTAAAGATTAGTTATTTATACAAAAATTCAAGAAAAACTTCAATCATGATAGATTTTTTGGTGTAAAATGAACATCAATTGTAGCTTAGGGATCTTAAGATTATTTTCCTTTTTTTGTTTGTTTGTTAAAATTATTTTCAAAGTTTTTTAGTTAATTTTTATTTTGTAAAACCAAGCTTAGTGCATATTCTCTGCCCCTATCCCATTTAGGGAACTTGGGTGACCAAAAGTGCTTCACTCATTTCCATATTTAATTAGAATAGGACAAAAGGAATGTTTCAAAGGCATTCCCCAAGCTTTGAGTTACTTAGGTGATCCTAAAAGACCTTTAAAGTCCTATTATTTTTTTCATGTTGGCTTGTGGACAAGAGTTCATCACCTCCGTAGTATTTCATCTCCCAACATAATTATAACCCCACTTCATGATGGGGTATATAAATTGAGGGTGACTCACTAGGACATTAGTTTGTGTGATTAAACTAACTCCATTAGTGATATCATTCTTGGAATAATGGCCTAATTTAGACATCGCATTACACTAAGCAATCTAATAGATGTAGTGGTTGTAAAAAGGATAAGACCTTTTTATAATAAGACAATTAGATTGGATCTAAATGTTGTGTTTCTATATAGTGTTAACCACACACATGAGACCATCTAAATTGATCAAAACTTGTAGTTTTTAAACAAAGCCCATTTTTTATGGATTACCATTGGTTTAGGGCAAGTAGCCTGAAGTTTCATGTCACTATATGATTTCTTGAGAGAAGAGAGGGTCTAAACAACCCTAATTTTCATGCACATTTAATTTTTGGATTAATAACTTAATTCCTCTCAATAAGGAATATATTAGTAGAATATAATGGTACATAGAAACCTTGTCAAGTTTAGTGTAGGAATGTGTATTTGGATGTTTTTATTTATTTTACCTATTGAGTCTAATTTTTTTTATAAACATCTTTAGTCTTGACTTCAATTAGGATTAAATCATTTAATTTTTTATTTATAATATTTTATTTCTTTTTTGTGTTTAGATGTCAATTGGTTCATACTAAAGTCTAAAATCACTTTTTCATTTGAACCAAGTCAAAACCATGAAATCAAGCTCAAACATGTAGTCCATTACACATTTTCAAGATGAGGAATTAATATACCTAATTTTCAAGTAATTTTTACCTTATGTTAGTTTTATGTTGACTAATGATACCATTATGTTATTTTCATAGTACCATTGTGTTGTATAATTAAAAACCATTCAAATCAGGTCCACTTGGACCCAAATCTAGTTTGGGATCAATTTTTTACATCAGGGTTCATTTTTAACTTGCATACCTTTTGTGAGCTAAATCATGTTGAATCAGGGTTCCTTTTTTGAACCCATAAACTTGTTAGGATCCAAGTCAATCTAAGTTGAGTTCATTTTGAACCACATGCCAAACCATTCTATTTTGATTAGGTTTATTTTTAACCATGTGTTTTACATTTCTATAGTCATATGAAATGCAAAATTTTGGTTACTTGGGTATAGATAATGACACCCAATCCATAGGTTCTCCTACTTACTTGCATAACCCTTTCAAGCTTTTCTTTCACTAATTCCTAGTCATCCACAGCCTTCCAGACTTAACCCTTACAAAACTAGGTAGATTTCTTAGGCCTAGATCCATCCCCCCAAGTCTCATTCCTTTTGGATAATAGTGCTCAAGTTGGACAAGAGTGTTGAAACCTACGGTGTCTATTTTTTAGAAATGTTGTCCAAGTTTACTTTTGGTCATAACGATCATATTTTCTTGAATCTTTATCCTAATTCATGTTGGCCAAATGTGAATTAATTTAACCTACGATCATTAAATCCCCTATAAAAGGCCATTCAAAGTCCATTTAGAAGGGTTGGCACTCATTTACAAAAGATAATAAATAATAAAAGAAAGAATACTCAAGCACTCTTCCCTATGCTCTACATACAACCATCCAGCATTATTTCAAGCTTATTCAAACCTATACACTAGCCCCTAGTCATTCCAATTATACCTAGTTTTACATTTACTTGCATTTTCATCACACTATTGCACCAAACACTTCAATGGGAGAACTACATATCACTTGATCCCTCCTTGGAGTATTAGTATGTAGGTAGCGTGCCCACACATGGAGTGTGAAGTGCATCTAGTGAATCCTTTACACACTAACCCATTTTCCCTATTTGACCAATTTCCATTTAATTGCATTAAAAACATAAGCACATAAATAATTATAGCTATAAGAAGTTTTGTTGACAACGAAGATCTAAAATTTGGTACATAGGCTCACATAGACACTATGAGTAAAACCTAAAAAAATCATATCTTTATAAGTAGCAAGACCAAGACTACAATGCTGGATAATAGGGTGTCCTATTTTTGGTGGTCCTATCTAACCAAGAAATGAACTCAAAATCTTAGTTTTTAATAGTGTCCCAGTCCTGTTTCTCTAGTATCAGACCCTGTCTCAACCACAACAGCCCAAAATAAACTACGTCATATTTTTTCTCACTCATTACTATTTTTAGAAAATGCAAAAATATAACTTTTTAAATAATTTAGTGGATTAATTATTGCATATTATTTACTAATTTTATCTACTTAGACCCATTTATTAAATAATAATAAAAATCCATTATTCCCAAAAATAATAAATCAAGTTCCATTTATGATCTGGGTTCCTTTTTGAACCCACATACCAATCATGAACTAAAAGAAGCTAAATAAAGGTTCATGTTTAACCCATGTTCCTATCATTAGACTATTTTAATGTTGAATTAGGGGTTTTTTTTTAACCCACATGCCACATTCCATTTCACTAGACCAATACCACCCTTTTTGGGAGCATCTTTTTTGGACCAATAACACCCTTTTTGGGGGCATCTTTTCTAGACCAATACTGCACTTTTTAGGGCATCATTTTTCGTCTCATATTGCCTAATTTGGGGATAATTTTTAATTACCAAACCAATCCATGCTAATTATCATAAGCCAACCCTATCCCCCTCTTTTGTCCTTCATTAGTAACCAAGCTCCATAGTATTCAAAGGTTACCATTCTAGGCCCTCATCCTATGGATTTCATTAGTAACCAAACTCATAGTGCCACATGATTATCATTTCAGGCCCTCCTCCCTTTCCTTATATTTTTCATAGCTAATTACATAAGCAAGATCATTAAATTATGATTAATCATGTTAAATTTACTATTTTGGGCCCACCACTAGTATTTGTTGATCCTATTGTTGAGGGACTTTGATGAGCCAGTCTTTGTTGATCCCTTCTTCGATAATCTAATTTTCAAAAATCCTAGTATTGAACCACAAGCCATTACTCATCCAGTACCAACTATTCTCCAATTTAAAAAATCCTAGCCAAAGGTCTTATCACCACAAAGTTGATCATTATTTATCCAAGAGCGATTATCTATTAAAGACCCAAGTGTGCTTAAATCCAAGATTTTGCAATTCACTATGTACCAAAGCCAAAAAAATCAAGCAATTCTTGATGTTATTATTAGAACACCCATTCATGATGAGTCAACATATGATGAATCACCTTTTGATCCTTTATCTAATGTTTAGGAACCTCACTTTAACAAGCTAGTCTCTGTGGAGTCACCCCTCAATCTATTCCCTCTCTTTGAGGGGCTTCACCTAAACAAGCCAGTTTGTGTTGAACCCTTCTTAGATGAATCTATTTTTGAAGGTCCCATTGTGACATCACAAACCATTAATTATCTAATATCAAACATTGAATAAGACATCATTCTAGTAGCATCCATAATTGAAGAAGAATCAAAATTAAAGTTAGGTTCTATTATTGAACCAATATCAAATTTTGCAATAATAGCAGAATCAATGTTAGTCTCATTAGATTTAGAGTCCTTTGAGTCATACTCAACTTTGAAATAAAAGTACCTTAGGTAATTTTATAACATTACATAGATATCTCTTGTAGATTAATTTGAATATATTTATGATCCTTCTATGATTTTTGAGGATGATTACTTAAACATTGACACAAGTTCTCCCAGTATCTTCTCCAAAGATTGTGATACCTTTCATAATTCCATTACCATTCCACATACCATTACTACCAATCAACATAACCATTATATTGACATTCCACCTACCAAAAGTGTCGATTGGGATTGATAGAATCACACTTTGCTGAACTGCATCCATGGAGACATATCATGTTCATAATATTTGGGATACCAAGACCACATTCCTATAGAAGAATAACAATATCTTAGTGAAACATTTTTGGAGGTACTAGTGGATAATCAAATTATAAACACATATTTTATTAAAACCTTGTTTAAAGTTATAGAAGATAATCAAAGTCAACATTCCTTAGTAAAACCTTCTCATAGGTGCCATGGGACAATCAAGACAACTTTATTGGTGAAAACCTCTTCAAGGCACCAATACCTAAGCACAAAATTTATTCATTGCTTGATGAAAACATTATTGAATATTATATTGGTATAACTAATAATCTACATCATAAATAGATTGTAACATCTCTCAAGTCTAAATAATAAATTAATATTATGTTCCTATCAAGACCATGTGAAAAAGTGATTGGACACACCATAACCAAAATTATGTCAAATCTAAAATAAAAAACATTGTGCATGATTGAAACTCTTGATCTTCATTTTTTACCCAATTATTATACATTCCATTATGAACCAATATTTTATTTCCAACTCAGACCATTTATCCTATGGTTATCATTATTTACCCCTATTTGTAGCACTTTCCTTCATAGAGGCTACAAAGACATCTTGTATAGAAGTTTGAAGGAAATAGAATCCATGACCAATAGAGATCACAACAACATTATTGAATTTTACATCAATATCTAGTTCTTGATAAAGCTGTCATTTTGAGTGGGTGTGGGTTGTGATCTAAGAATTTGACTCAAGAGAGGATGGTTAGTATGGTGTTAGATCTAAAATAAAAATAAAATGAAAGAAACACACTAATAGAATAACATCTCTAGGCCTAGACACTAGGGAGAGCTTAGTTAACAAAAACAAATGAAAAACACAACTAAAAAGTAAGGAATAAAACACAAGAATTTCTTCACCTTCCTTGGATGCTCCAAATGCTTTTGTAGTAGTGGCTTACTCAGTTTTGTGCTCATGAAGTCCTTGGCAATGGAAGCTTGGACACCTCCATCTCTCCTTAGCACCTTTGGTTTATGGCTTGGCTTGACTTGGGATCAATTTGGCATGGTAACACTAGTTTCAATGGCTCCTTGAAGATATTTGTGCATTATAAATTTGCATCAAAATAGCTTAGAAATGATGTTCTTAGCCTCTCTATTTATAGATTTTTTAGAATGGTTAGAATCAAACTGAACCATGCATCTCAAGATAAAGATGTGTGGTTGAGGATTAATTTAATTTTTGGAATTAAGTTCGTAATTATCCTCATCATGACATTAGAAGAAGGGGAAATTAAGAGGCATGGAGGGCATGAATCCTGATATTTGTGGCATTTATGGCCTAGGGATGTGTTTCCAAGAAATGAGGTCACCTAATGATGTAGATATTCAATATCCATTTCCAAAAATAAGTTTTCAACAAGTTTCCATAGAATTATTTATTAGGCCTTGATTTGGATTAATTATCTCTTAAATATGTTTAAGCACTTTATGCACAAATTACTCAAAATAGAATGCCTTGTTATTGGTCCAAAATTTGATTGGATTGGAATTGGATGGTGATGTCAAATGCATTAGATCTATTATCCCATTTAGGAAGTTACTAAAAATAAATAACAAAGGCACACATCTTGTGCAAGAGATTTGATAATAAAGAGCAATCTAGATCACGCAAGTGCAAAATTGGAATTTTGACTCAAGATGATCTGATCAAAGCTAACAAAAAACACAATAGAAATCATTTGAACATTTCCCTTAGAAAATAGGAAACAACTTAACAAATGAATAAAATGGGGAAATAAGAGAAAAGGAAGGGGGTGGCCAAGTTGTTTCCATATGCACTAGGCAAGTGGGTGTTGCCTACATAGTTCTATGGATGTAATATCTAATTAAAAACTTTAAACCAAATGTATTTCTCCCAGGGAATGAGAAGAATGTGATAAATAATGAAAAAAATAGAATGGATGTGATGGAAGAAGAGGAATGGTCTTGAAAAATGGAAAGTGCATGAGAGAAAAGACTAAAAAAAGGATGGGGAAACTAAATGACAAGTGTTTTTCTTGTAACTTGGTAAGGGTTCCTAGAATCCTTAAGGAAAAGAAGTGGTCAATGTTTTTATTTTTTTATAACAAATTTTCAAATGTTTTTGGAATTTTTTGAAGTATCTCAACTTGATCAAGAATGATGAGACACTTCAATGGTTCAAACTCACAAAATGATGAGAGAATTGCTTAGGTTACTCACAAAATGATGAATATGGCTTAGGCTGCTCACAAAATGGTGAGAGTATGGCCTAGGTTACTCATAAAATGGTGAGACATGGCTTAGGGTGACTGAGCTAACCTCAACAAGTATTGAGCACTGCCTACATAGTCCTAGAGTAGGACCTCAAGTCATTGTAGTTCTACTATTACAATAGAGAAATTCAACTAGTGTAGCAATCAATTTAGAAAAAATAGGCATAGTTGGTAAAAAAAAGGCATAATACAACATAAGAAATGGTAAGTTGATATGCCAAGGCTTAATTTTTCCCCTAGTTTTCCCATAGGTAGTTATAACTAGGACACAATGGCATAGATCAACGATACTAATTTTCCCAAAGGTAATTATAATTAGTAGCAAGACCAGTGGTAAGAAATGAATAACAAATTAAGGATGCAACTACTAAAACTTCTATCACACTATCCTAAAATATAATCTCTATCTGATGTACTTGAACCAATTGATGAAACTGATCAGATACCTTGATGTTAAAACTATGTAACAAATGGAAAAAACCAAGGTCAAACAGGCTAGGCTTTAGAACACATTGGGTTGATAGAATAGAAACAAAAAGTGGATATGATGAAGAAGATGGATAAGGATGGTATTTGTACAAATGATAATAGTAATAAAATGGCATAACTAAAATGGTTCTTATAGATAATACACCTTAGTATTCAAGCATAGTACTGCTTAAGATGAATAATATTCATTAGCTTAGGAAGTTCCTTTCCATTTGGTGTGGCAAGCTTGTATGCTCCCGATCCATAATATACAATAATGATAAAAGGCCCTATCTAGTTTGGTTTTAATTTCCCTTTATGCTTCTTCTCAGCCATGGTATTATTTTGGTTTTATTTAAGAACAAGATCACCAAGTTCAAATGTTCTATACTTAACATGCCAATTATAGTGGCCTTTGAGTCAGTTCTGATATGCTTGAATATTGTTGATCACAATTGTGAGTTTCTCATCAAGTAGGTGTAGCTCTTGTAGTGAGCTATTTGATAGTCATGATCATCCAAGACATGCTTGAAAGAGATGCATAGTGAAGGCAATTCAACCTTAATGGAAAATACGGATTTAGTACTATAAAAAAGTGAGTATGGAGTGGCTCTTGTGGGGGTATGATGATTGGTATGGTATGCCCAAAAGGAAGGGAATATCTGTAAGTGATAATCATGACTGGCATCATTGACAATCTTTTTGAGAATATTGATAGTGGTTTTATTGGATGCCTCAATTTGGCCATTACCTTGAGGGTAATATGTTGTAAAAAAATATTGTGTGATGTCGTATTCAATACATAACTATTCTACATCCTTATTCTTAAATAATCCTCCATTATCATATATAATGTTAGAGGGGATACTATAGAGATAAATGAGATGGTTAAAAATGGATTTAGAAATTTGTTTTCCAATCACGTAAGTGAGGGGTAAAGCCTCAACCTACTTAGCGAAATACTTGGTGATGATAATGATATGTTTATGTCCATTAGATGAAGTGGGGTTGATCTTCTTAATGAGGTCAATTCCTCATGTAGAAAATGGCCATGGTGTCAACATTGATTTTAGAGTTTTTGCTAGGGCATGAATTAGATTACCATGCCATTGACATTTGTCACACATTTTTACATATGTAGTGGCATCTGCATCCACTATGGGCCAATAATAACCAACATACAAGAGATTTTTGGATAAGACTACCCTACTAGAATGAGCTACACATACTCCATGAAATTCTCTTAATGCTAGTGTAGATTCTATCAAAGGTAAATAATGAAGTAGAGTTTCATCAAAACTATGATGGTAAAGGGTGGATCCAAGTAGAGTATAATGAGTGGAATGATGAATAAAGGCTTTGGTTTGTTTTCAAGATAGGTTAGGTGGAATAAATTGGTCATGAAGGTAATTTTAAAGGTCTGATTACTAGGTAGAATTTGGACCAACAATATCAAATATCATGTCAATGGTTGAAGGTTCATGAGCTAGTGCTGATAAATTCTCAATGAGGAACTAATACTCTCTAGATTATCTAGTTGTTGAATTAGAAAGCCAATAGTATCCATGGCATTTATAGTTATGTTACTAGCCCTTGGTATGTGTTCAAACTAAATATTAGCAATTTGTTGCTTAAGAGTGTCCACCATGGCTTTATATGGAACCAACTTATCATCTTTGGTCTAAAAATGATCTATGATCTGATTGATGATTAACTGAGAATCACCATAAACTTGGAGATGAGATATGTTATAATGCACTTCTTGTCAAAGTATTACAACAAGTGATTCATACTTAGCCATGTTGTTTGTACAAAGAAAGATGATTTTGAATGATTTAGGGATTAGATCCCCCTGTGGTGTAATAAATAATAGGCCTACCCCTAATCCATGTGTAGTAAATGAACCATAAAAATATAGATTCTAAGGTTGCTTGTGAAGAGGTGTGTCAATGACAGTCATTATGGATTCATTAAGAAATTGAAAAGTGAGTGGTTGTGTGTCTATGAGAGGTGCTTCAGTAAGTTGATCTTCAAGAACGTATCCCTTGATTTCCTTTTGATTGACATACTCTATGTCAAACTCATTGAGAAAAATGATCCATTTATCCATTCTACCTAGAAAAGATATTTTAGATAGTATATACTTGAGTGGATCTACCTTTGAAATGGCCAAGGTCTTATTATTCAACATGTAGTGGTGTAGTTTTTAAGCTGTAATGACCATGGCCAGACAAGCTTTTTCAACAAGTGTATAGTTATGTTTATATGTAACCAAGGTATGACTTAGGTAGTATATGGCATGCTCTTTTCCATTTTCATCATGTTGAGCAAAGAGTGCCCTCATAGTATGGTTGGTAGCTGATAGGTATAACAAAAATGGCTTTCCTAGTATAAGAGGTAATAAAATAGGTAGATTAACAAGATAGTCTTTAATTTATTGAAAAGCTGTTTAGTAGTGATCATCCCAATGAAATGCAAGTCCCTTATTCAAAAGTTGTGTAGATGGATGGAACTTGTTTGCTAACTGAGAGATGAACCATTAGATTGATTGGATCTTACCCTAAAAAATATGAAGTTGCCTTAAATTGGTTGGTGGTAGCATCTTGGTTATAACATAGAATTTAGTCAAATAAATTTCAATACCTATATGAGATAGATGAATCCAAGTATTTTACCTAAAGTTATGCTAAACACATATTTATTTGGATTGATTTTGATTTTGTACTCTTGTAATCTTTCAAATATCTTATGTAGCACTATTGGATGGTCATCCCTCATTTTGGATTTTCCTAGTATGTCATCAACATAGTCTCTAATAATATCATGCATCATATCATGGAATATGATAGTCATGGAACTTTGATATGTATCTCTAGCATTATTAAGGCCAAATGGCATTACCTAATAACAAAATGTTCCCCATGGAGTGGTGAACACTATTTTATGTTTGTCTTCTAGTGTTATTTTGATTTGGTTGTATCCTAAAAAGCCATCCATGAGTGAAAAAATTTCATAACCTACCATGGAGTCAATGATCATGTCGATATCTCAAAAATTAGTACAAATTATAATATCTTTAGGCTTTTTACTAACAAGTACCACATTAGAGATCTAGTTTGAGTAGTCAATGGATCAGATACATCTTGTTTCTAAGAGTTTTTCCAACTCTTTCTTTACCAATATAGTAATGTGAGGATGCATCTTACATAACTTTTGTTTTATCAGTTTGGCATTAGGATTAACCATAAGGTGGTGTAGAACTAAGGTGGGGTCTAACCCTGGCATGTCAGAATAGGCCCATGCAAAGATATCTACAAATTCTCTCAATAGAGCTACAAAGATGTCACATTCTTCCTTAGTGAGGGGTACTCCTAATTTTATCCATTGTAGGTCTAATGGAGTCCTAATATTTACCTCTATTTTATATTTGAATATAAGGGTTGAACCATCTTCTAGGATAGTAGGCAATGACTTGAAATATTGAATTATGGTAGGGCTTCAACTTTTCCTAGGCATGATGAATCTGAGTCCCCTAATGAGAGATTTGGCTATGTAACAAAAATATTCATAAATTATTGAAGAATTTGATCAAATACTTGTTTTTGATCAAAGCTAAACTTAGATCCATAAGCAAGTTCATCATTGGTGGTCTATTGGTCTAAATTTGAAGAAGAATGAACACCCCCATCTAATGGTACTTGAAACAAGTTTTCACCACTAGACTTGCCTTTATCTTTACTTTTTCCCTAGTCAGAAAGTGCTTTAAAGAGGTTTTCACTTTGGGACCTCAATGTTTTACTTATTTTTTTTGGATAAGGGTGTTCACTCACTCTCCAAAATAGACTATACGATCTAATGTGATTGAGAATATTGATTTGTGATCTCCCAACTGAATGTTGTCTCTAAGGCCTAAAAAGTCATATAATGCCTCATCATTCTAGAACTTATCAATTGGCAGACTGGATTCTTATTTGTCCCACTCTATCAGTTGGGGATAATATAATGGCAAAGGGTTATGATGAATGGCTAAGGTAAGGGTACAAATGGCATTATTATCAAATAGGTTGGTTTTAACTAGGTCATCAAAGGTGAGGCAATGATCAAACTCTACCTCACTTTCAACATCATCACCACTAGTCACTGGTGATAGAGTTTGAATAGGATATGTGGGGTCACCCCCAAGTGGTTTAAATCCATGTCCATAAGGTTTTTCATACTTAGTCATAGAAATTGGCTTGATGGTTCCTTGTTAATTTGATCTGAGGTCTCTTCCTTCATAATTGTGACACTCCATGATCCTATTAGTAATAGGATACTTTGAATTTTTATAATAATCAACTTGGTTATCATTATATAACCATGATTCATCCCCTTCAAGAGGTTCAAGTTCTAGGCCAGATGCTGGTACAAATGTGGCAGGTCCCTTATCTTTGTTATTTTGTTGTCAATACATATGTGGGGTGAATTTAGGTTGCGCAAAGGTTTTTTGATTTTGAGTAAGATTAGGGATATGAAATGTATCATGGGTCACATATTCTCCTGGTCCATTATCTGAAATGGTGAAATGATTAGAGAAGCTTCAGGAGGTGGCATGTGGAAAATGGAATCCAAGGTATTAGGATCTATGTAATTATCTGGTGAAGGATAAATAAGTATAGCCTTTCCTTTATCCTAATTGGAACTTTGATTCATGCTATAATGATAATTATATCTTTGAAATTCAGCCTTAAGATGCTTACAATGTTCATATGGGTGTAAATCTCTTAGAATATTCACTTCCATCCCTGAGTGGGAAAACTTGATACATTGGTGCAATGTTGATGGGACTGCATGAATCTCATGTAACCAAGGCCTACTTAGAAGCATATTGTATGATAACTCAATATCAAGCACATGGCAAAGTGTATCATGGGTTAAAGGCCCAATGATACTTCACAAACTAATGGTGCCTTGTGATTCTCTTTCTTGATTATCATAGGCTTTGATAGTTATTGTTTCTGGCTAGAGATATACCATTATATACCCAAGAAGCTTGATGAGCTTTAGAAACACTATGTTGAGGCTAGACCCATTGTCTATAAGGACATGTTTCACTTTATGCTACTTTATATAAACTTCTATGTATAATGGATTATTATGGAGTGGGCCAAGAGAAGACATATCACTTTGGTTGAATGTGACTTGTTGGGCTGGAGCTAGGTGTCCAACCAAAGCTTGAAAATTATCATGGGATATGTCACTATCAATAGTGGATTATGTCAAAAACTCATTCAATATGTTCTTGTGGATTATTGACATTCAAAACAATTTTAAAATAGAAATTTGTGCTAGTGTCTTCTATAATTGTTCCATAATATCAAATTTCTTATCTTGGTCAGTAGTGAATGGTTTATTTTGAGGTTGAATGGTTGGTTGGATGATAGGTAAAGTGGTAGATGGTTTTGGGCCTAGGATAATAATTTTCAAGCTCTAAGTTATGATTGCACAATTAGGATTGAATACTAGACCATTATTTCTAATCAATGTTGGGAATGGTGTGGGCCCAGATAGGACAAGTCTCAATTGTTGATATACTCACATGTGGTCACATGGAAAGGATGAGTTGTTGACATAAGGTCCAAAAGGGGAAGTCCTAGTTTGATGGCTTGCCTATATGCATTCCCAAGTCAAAGAAAGATTATCCATGTAATGTGGTTGAATGTTGTTATTTAGCAATAGTCTAAGTTGATTAGTGCTTGGTCTAGGATTAATGGAAATGGTATTAATGCTACCCTCTACAATATGACCTATAACCCTATTGTAATCATGTGCAACTGCATGGTAGGTTTGTTGGTTTTTACCATTTGACCTTGGTTTTGTCCATTTTTCTATCATTTTGGGTTTTACTATTGATTTTGTTGATTCTACTCATTCAACCTTTGATGTTGATTTTGTTGTTACACTGATATTTAATATTGTTATTACTGATTATTTTACTACTACTAATTGTTATGTTAGGGAAAGGGGTTTTGATAAATCCTAAGAGTTTGATTGTAAGTGAAAGCACCATTATCTAATAATATCTTTGCATTCTCCAACATATTCTCAATTAAATACTTGATTTGGACACATCTTCGTAGATTATGCCCATTGATTTGATGATAGTCATAAAATTCATTTTCATGGTACCAATTAGGATAAGGAATGCCTTACAGATAATGCTTTGATATAGACAAACTAATTAGATTAGCAGTATAAAGCTTGTAAAATATAGACTCAATAGGTTCTCTTAGGTCACTAAAGGAATGACGTGAAAGTATGGTTCTCTTAAGAAGAGGGGTCTGTAATGGTAAAAGTTACTATATTTATTGTGTAGGTCTTGGTTGTTACACTTGTGGTATTGGTTAGAGAGGTTTATAGGTAGGATTAAGCTAAAAAGGTGGTGCATATGATGTTTACACCATTTGGACATGATAGGATTCAGTTACTCCATTTCTCACAACATTCCTATTGTGGTTGAATTACTTTAGTCTTTCTTGGTTATTAGTCTATGTCAGTTGTGATAATGGCACTTGAATGGGATGTTGGTCATTTTCTTAATTGGTGCCTTATTTTTTATTAGTTTAATTAAGCTTGATGACTCCTTTATTGATGAGTTCTCACTCAATCAACAAGCCTTTGTCGATGATTTCCTTTAAATTATGTGCACATTATAGTTCCAAATGATAAGCTATCTCACTATGCAACTTTTTGATAAACATAGTATTTAATTATGTATTTGGTAAATTGTGGATAAAATAGCTTGCAAGGGCTCTTCATCACTGTAAATAACTTACAAAACTCTCACTAGATTTTTACTTTGCTTATGTTAAGTCCACTAATGAAATTTCATGCTTGAGATTATAGGAAAAGTGCTACACAAACTTATTAGAAAGATCATCAAAATCCATTATTGAATTTTTGGGAAAATTTAAAACCCACTCCAAGGCTTGTCCAACCAAGCTCCTTGGAAATAATAGCAAAAGGTAAATGTCATTATATGTCACTAGTTGATATGCGGTAAAGAATTTGATCAAATGAGCCTTAGGGTCACTTTTTACTTTATATTTTTCAAAATTTGGTGGTTTGTATCTTGGATGAAATGGTATCTACAAATACTCCATGTTAAATGGGTAGGAACAGACATCATCCAAGTTGAACTTTTTAATCTATTTACCAACTTGAATGGTAGTAATTGCATCCTTCATCTATTGCAATTCTTAGGATAGGAAACTAGAAGAATCATTGGTTTGAGAGATAATATTGGTTTGGGTAGATGGTTGGGAGGTCACAAGTGGGACACTTTGACTAGGGTATGATAGAGATACCTATTAAGGTATATTGGTTTAATTGGGGAATGGACCAAGAATATGCATATGTGGATTAGGATGTACTTGAAATTGCACACTTAGTTATGTGATATTCTAGTTTGAATTGGCAATAAAGGTTTGACTTGGAGGATTTTATGGTTGGGATGGAGGGATATAACTATATTATGCCTGTTATAGTTGAAAAGAGACATGATACCAACTAATCAAACCTTACTATTGAGTGGGAACTTATGGAACAAGACCCTATCTCTGGATATGTGGCACATTTTGAACCAACAATAATCTAGTAGGTACCTAAGAAACATGGGGACCTCCTTATTACATGAATCCCTATGAGGAAGTGAAAGTAGGTTACAGATTTGGCATATGTCATTGACCAATATTTGCACATTGTTGACTAGTTATTGCTTGATTTTGAATTGGCATATTAGTTTATGATTAAAGAGGTATGTTCTTCATTACCTAGTGAGGTGGAACATTTGTTGCCCCTGATTGAGGTGGTAATGTATTTGTCCTCTATTATGTTGATACACTATATTGTCTCTGCTATTGTGGAATACTAATCATTGCTTGTTAAGGAGGATTAGGATTCATCACATTCTATTATTGAGGCATGACATCATCCATTATTTGATTACCTAATCCCATAGGTTGTACACTTGAGGAAGTATTTAGTTGAGGTTATGGTGTAGAAACTCCTATTCCCTAGTATGATGACCTATTCATAGAATTAATTATAGTCACATGTTGTTGTATAATTATTTACATGTTAGTACCACTTTGATCAGGACTGCACATTGTTTGCACATTATCTACCATGTTTGGCTCACTATTTTATGTATAGGCCAAAGACACTTCTTCAATAATGGACATATACATAAAGTTATCTATGAAATTGGTTTGTATGAATGGGTCAAAATTCAGATTCTCTTGTCTAGTTAACTCTGTCAACACTCCTATTGAAGGAACTAGGTCAATGAGATGCTTACTTACCATGTTCATCTGATTGAAATCATGTGCTAGATTTAGGTATGTTTGATATGCTATATGCATTTGGTTAAAGTGATCTTCCATGATGTTTTTTCCTTGATTATATATATTATGATCTTAGTATGTTATTTGGACTAGAGCCATAAGATTTCTAGAAGAAGCCTGTTGATCATAAATGATATTGTGGGGCACTCTTACTAGACTTGGTAAATTTTCATGGGGAAATTTTGTTAAAAACTTGGCCCCTACCTCTATGGATCTAAATAAAATCATGTCTTTGTTCTCTAAATAATGTCACTCAAACAAAAATGGAGCATACGTGGAAGTCATATTAGTAGAATATGACTATTGAAAAACTAGCTCATCCACTATGGGTATTGTAGCTAGGTGTTGCACAGTTTGTTCTTGGTCTTGTTCTAAATAAGGTGGTGTGTTAACCAGATAATTAGCCAATGGATCTTGGATTTATGCCCCTGATTAAGTATTATAATAGGGATAAGAATTCATCTCATAAACAATATTATCTACATAGGGGTCTTGTACCATTTCTTCTTACACAACTACATTACTAATCCGTAAATTGTACATGAGCCCACTATGAGTGTAGGAATACATGTTAGGATCCATAGTCAATGTTTTATGATAAAAGGTCAAAGAGTTATAAAAACTCTAAAAAGGATAATGTCTAAAATAGGTGATGTTCCAACTTGGTCTAGATTCATCAAAAAGATCAAAAGGTTTATGCAAAGATTTGTGAGGAAATAATATAGCATGAAGTACCTAATGTTTCACTGTTCACACAAAGATAAGTAAGTAAATAGATTGAAAATAAAAATGCCAAACTCTAAGGTTAAAGTCTTTCAAATCAATCTAATCTAGGAATTTAAAAGTTTCTAGGTCTTTTGGCAAAATGCAGGGTCAAAAACTAGGCTTAAACAAGGCATGCACTAGGACTCTTGGTCAAACAACATCAAAAGATAGACTTTAAAATAGATGAAAGTTTTAATCTAACATATTTGAAACACTTCTAACAAACACTAGGCATTTGATTTTTGGACATGAGCTTGATCAACTAGGTATAAGGTATGAAACAAAAGGCACTTTAGAAATAGTTATTTTCTCACACAAAATGGTATAAAACTTGGTTTTTTTTACAAATAAGCTAGACAAAAGTGAATAGTATAATTATTTTAGACAAAAGATCACAAAAGTACGCTTGGATTGGTCTAAAAAAAGTAGGAACAAATTTGGAACTCTATACAAGAGGGTCTATAAAACAATATTTGAAATGAATTGGGAAAGTGTAACGATGCTATACTACCCAAAAGGTGTGACAAAATGGGTTTACTTCAAAAACTCTCTAAGGCAAATACATTTTCCTATAATTTTGATAGCATAACACTACTTTTCTTGACTCATAATGTTATGGTGCATAGACTCAAAGTGAAAGTGTTTATCATAAAATGGTTTAAGTCCATCAAGTGATTATAATGATTATGAGTCTTAAACAACCTTTAATGCAAATTAGAATTTAAACCTAAGTTCCCTGAAGTTTAGTGAAAATGGTGAACCCACTTAACACATCGACCTTATGAACTTATAAAAGTGTAATTTTGAATTTAGATTATAAGTGAAGGACTTAAACAACTTTGGTAAAGATCTAGACTCAATTGGGCAGCATAACTACACCAAAGTGGATGACATGACTCTCAATCTTTTGAACAAGGCAAATTGATGATCTCACATGGGCATCATAATACCTCTTTATTCAAAGGAAAATTTGGACTATGTGTTTGGTTTGGATTGTTTGTTTACACCAAGTTTTGACTTCAAACAAGACTTTTATCTAGGGTAAGACCAATTAATTAACTTCTCTTAGATCCTAAACTAACAACATTTCTTGGTATTATTGGAATCCATAAATATACATCATTTGAGAGGTTTTTAAGTGTTCATCTAAAAGCAAATGCACATTATATAGTAGGGTTTTTACACCCCCTTCTCTCAAATGATAGCACTGTGACATGGACCTTGAGGTGCAACTTGCATCAACAATACTTCCATAACAAGTGGGGATTTGTCTAAGATATAACAAGTTTTTGAATGATCTAATGGAATCAATTACACAATGACTTTCATGCCAAAAAATGAAAAAATAAAATTATGTATTTTGGGTCCTTATCATTTGGTTTATTGCAAAATGGTCTAGTCCTTTTTACAACCATTACATCCTATTATTCACTCATTTTAGTGCAATGTCCAAAGTGCCACGACATCCCATGTGTAACTCCAATTAGGATCTAAATGACATCAATGCTAGGAGGTGAAACCCCAGGTCAAAGCTTCCCTAAAGAAATCATAGGAGGTGATGAAGTCCCCCTTGTAAGTCAAGTTTTCATAAAAATAAATAAAGCATGAAAGTAGAAAGACTTTAGGGTCATTTTTAAGGTCACCCAAAATTTGATGAGTTTTTTGTGGAGTGTTTTAGATGATTTTATTTTTAAGCCTTGGACTAGGCTATTTTTAAAAGGAATGGCACTTTTGATTCTAAAGGTTTCCTAAAAGGGACAAATGGAAGAGCATACATGCAACATCCCTCTTTTTGCCAAACAAAATCTAATTAAATAATTATTGCAAATAAAAATTGACAAGTGTGTTCAATTTTAAGTCCAAATGAAAGATTTGGTGGTGTTCATTTGAATATTTTGTCTTAGTTTTAACTTTGAAAACATTCACCATAAACAACTAAATTCTTTTGTTAAACACCAAAACAAGGTTCCTAATTGATTTTTTTTAAGCATGCAAAAGGTGATCTAAACATGTTTTTGTCAAATGTTAAGCTTGTTCCTATAACAAAAATGTTAGCATGTCCTTTAGATTTGAATATCTTTTTGGTTTAAAATAATAAACTTTAGAAAAAGAGCTCTCAGGTCTATGTTTTAAGAAAAACATAGTGACCGATGTTGATTTATATAACCAACGATGGTTACATTTTCTAACTGATGTTGGTTATCCAATTATCATCGATTATACCAATGTGACTGATGATAGGTATACAACCAATGTCAATTGTACTAATTGATGTCAGTTAAGATATGCAACTGATGTTGGTCTTACTTATTGACATCAGTTACTGTGTAAAACCATGGCAAACAAAAATAGCAAAATAAAGTTAGAAAATCAATTTGCAAGAGTTTGAAGGGTCCAAATAAATATTTGAAAGTTGTAAAATGATATTTTTTAGGTGTGAGATGTGTCTAGTCCCATCATGCATGCCATAATGTGATCTAGGAATTTGACTCAAGAGAGGATGGTTAGTATGGTGTTAGTTCTAAAATGAAAACAAAATGAAAAAAACACACTAATAACATAACATCTCTAGGCCTAGACACTAGGGAGAGCTTAGTTAGCAAAAACAAATGACAAATACAAATAAAAAGTAAGGAATAAAACACAAAAATTCCTTCACCTTCATTGGATGATCCAAATGCTTTTGTAGTAGTAGCTTGCTCAGTGTTGTGCTCATGAAGTCCTTGGCAATGGAAGCTTGACTACCTCCATCTCTCCTTAGCACCTTTGGCTTGTGGCTTGGCTTGGCTTGGGATCAATTTGGCATGGTAACACTAGTTATAATGGCTCTATGAATATATTTGTGCATTAAACTCTGCACCAAAATAACTTAGAAATGATATTCTTGACCTTTCTATTTGTAGATTTTTTAGAATGGCTAGAATCAACCTAAATCATCCATCTTGAGACGAAGATGTGTAGTTGAGGATTAATTCAATTTTTTGAATTAAGTTTGTAATTATCCTCATCATGAAATTGGAAGAAGGGGAAATTAAGATGCATATAGGGCATCATGGAAGGCATTGATGAGGCATGGAGGGCATGAATATTGATATTTATGGCATTTATGGCCTAGGGATGTCTTCCCAAGAAATGAGGTCACCTGATGATGCAGATATTAAATATCCATTTCAAAAAATAAGTTTTCAACAAGTTTCCATGGAATTATTTATTAGGCCTTGATTTGGATTAATTATCTCTTAAACATGTTTAAGCACTTTGTGCACAAATTACTCAAATTGATCAGAATGCCTTGTTATTGGTCTAAAATTTAATTGGATTGGAATTGGAAGGTGATGTTAGATACATTGGATCCTTTACCCATTTAGGAAGTTACTGACAAAAAATAACAAAGGCATGTGTCTTGTGTAAGAGATTTGATAGGAAAGAGCAATCTAGAGCACCCAAGTGTAAAATTGGTATTTTGACTCAAAATGATCTGATCAAAGTTAGCTGGCCCATAAATTGCATTGCCCTATTTTTTATACTCTAGCCAAAATTAGCACTTGAATATGTTAGTTTCACATCATTTAGTGTGTTTTAGTGTTTTAGGCTAAATTGTGCATTTTAAGTGGAAATTAGGCCAAAAGCTTGGTTGGAGGTTATTGGTGGCTAGATTTAGGTGACTACATGGGTTAGACCTTAAATAGGCCAATATTATGCATCTCGTAATCCTCCATTGAGTTGAGATGCTATAAAATCTATAAAAAAAGCTAAAAACATAATAATTCATTATTTGTAAGTACCTTGTTACTTGGGGGAAACCCTATTCCTATTATAGACCATTTCATTTTAGGAATTTATACCATTGTATCCCATTGACCATTATAGTGGTACCTTATATTAATTAAGGCATGTATCTCCACATTATCAAGTACAATAGAACCATACTTTTACCATATCTTGTGTATAGTTTGATCTACAATTACTTGAGGTCTTTCGAGACTATGTAAGCATCACTCAATTTCTATTGATGTTATCTTTGTCACCCCTTTTCCATGCTCTTGCCATTTTGAGAGAAACCTAAGCCATGTTCTTACCATTTTGTGAGTTACCATTCCCATGCTCTCATAGTTTTATGAGAAACCTAAGCCATGATCTTGCTATTTTGTGAGAAACCTAAGCCATGCTCTCACTATTTTACGAGTTACAATTCCCATGTTCTCACCTTTTTACTAATAAATTCTATATCTTGTTATTTTCAATTAAGTTAAGATACCCTAATAACCCAAAAGCATGAAAATACGCTTAAAATTCCAAAAACATTCAATATAGTTTAAAAGAACTAATTTTTTTAAAAGGACTAAAATATTCACGAGAGATATAAATCTCCAAAATTTAAAAAAAAATTATTGTCCTAAATCTAGTCATTATCTTTAATCCAGCTTTGAGTTAATCATTTTAGCAACCATTGGGATGTGTCCTTCCAAAATCAGCCCTACTAGGGAAAACTCATTATTGGTTCTAACTGTTTCAAACACCTTATGATGTGTCCTTCCCTTGCATGCATCCTTACTTGGGGGAACCATCTAATTACCATTATTTTTGAGCCTACACAAGTAGATCTTGACTTGGTTAACAATAAGATGCTTTATGTTTATTTTTATTTTTATGGGTTGTGTGTTTTATTTATTGGGTTGTTTGTTTGTTTTTAGTGTTGTGTTTAAATACATTTTGTAAACCTTTTGAGTCTATCCTTAACTTGGGCTTGAATTGTTTATGTTTTTATTTGAATTGTTTTATTACTTATTGATTTTTTGGTACATTCTTGTTCTTCCCTAAGTCTTGATGATTCATATCTTGATTTTGAGTTGGTTAGATTTTGTCTTTGAAACCTATTTTTAATTTTCCTTATTTTGTTTTTTGTTCAAACGTAAATGCTTGTAACTTTGGTTTTGAAATTTTTTATAATTATATTTAGTTTTAAATATTCACTATTGAATTGGTCCATTAACAATCAAAATTAAATGTCATTATAGGTTATTCATACTTATGATGCATAGTTTCCTTTGCCAAAGTAAACACTAAGTGCTCCAAGTACAAAAGTTAATAGGGTGCTAAAAAACATCTCTGAAAGCAATATCCAAAATATTCACTACCTAACAAGATATCATAAACATGATTAACATTAGTCCATATTTCTTCCATTCTTCATTCCTCATTCCTCATTCCATTTTCTCCCATTTCTAGGAGAACTACATTGGCCTAAGGTCCATCTAGACTATGTAGGTAGTACTTGGATACATGACATATCTCATGTCAACTCAACCATCCCTATCATCCTTTTCTAATTTTTATTCATGTCCATATTCTTCTAACCCAATTTCATCATTCTTCAATTCATATGCCATCCTAGTATGCCTGGTATGCCTTCTCTTTCATCTCTTTGCACATCCCCACATGCTTGGTTATTTTTGGCTTCTTTAGTATTTGAAAAGTCATTAGACCGTGGCACCTACATTTTCACTTTCTCATTTTTTATTTATGAAGTTGGTTATATTATTGAGATATGATTTCCAATTTTCCATAATAGGGCATAATATTTAGACCAATCACTGATCCAATCAGCCCTATTAGGGTGAAATCAATTATCAATGGTCAAATCAACCCTCTTAGGGCAAAATTAATTTATCAATTGATCAAATTTTCTCTACTGAGGCACATTATTATTAATTATTTTTCTCTACTGGGGTATGTCAAAGTGTGCCACTTATATTTTGGGATGCATTCTTCCCACTTGCCCCTACCTTGGGACCCATTATATTTTATTCTATTTGATCATTAGGAATCAACCTATGTAAGCATTAGCTCATATGGATTTAATCTCATCCATGGGTTAATTTTACTCTTTATCTCTTTTTTGAGACTCCATCTTTCTCTTTCATCCCTACATTCCCTCTCGATGGGGCATCATGGGTTACTAATTATTTATTCAATAATTACCTTCCAACTTCTTAATAATTTTTTTTATTCTTTGAAAATCCATTAATTTAGCTAAATGTCTCATAACACCTTCTAAGATAAGGGGAAAATGTATACATCTAATTTTTATCACTAATTTTTATGACATTCTACAACAATGCACAATATAGACCAAAATCACTAAAATGCTCTCATTCATCTACACATGTCATGTGTAGGTGTTGATTTATCCTCATGTATCTCTAAATGGGAAATGCATTTTATGCAATCAGTATCTTATTATAATTCACTTTACATCATGTTTTATATCAACAAAATTGTCATTATAGACCATTTAAATGATCTAATTCATTTACACACATCATGTGTAAGTGTTGATTTGTGATTGTGTATCCTTGAATAGGGTAATGCATCATTCATAACTATTATCTTCCTTTGATTCAAATCAAGTCAAATTATGACTAAGTAAATTGACATTTTTGACCATTTTGATTAAACATGTAACCAATTTACAAGAATTTTAAAATACTAAGTAAAGTCATTAAGAAAATCAAATCAAATTAAGAGCTTAAGTGAGAAATCCATGGAAAGTTATTAAATATCTATTATTAAAAATTCATAATTAAAATTATCTCGGCTATACATCACCCATGACATCATTAAAAGGGTGTTAAAAACCAAGCATTAATGGAGATATATATCAATTTTAAGGCCAGCCATGCCTTATTAATGCTCCCTTATTCTAGAATATAAATTTTTTGTCCTCCAAAATTGAATTAATCCTTGGCCACACATCTTGATCTCAAGATGGATGGTTATCATTGATTCTCAAAAAATTTGGAAAATTATAAATAAATGAGCCACCATAGACAAAAAAATAAGATTTTTAGTGAAAATAACATATGCAAAAATATTTCCATAAGAGGTTTTCTAATTCCCCTAAATTGGTCAATCAAGGAGATAAATCCATTAGTGCTAGAAGAGATGTCAAAGGCACTTGCCCAAACACATTGACAAAGACTTAGAGCACCAAATATAGGCATAAACATGTTTATGGAACATCTGTTGAGGGTATTATTCATCTTGTTTTTCTCATTAGTTTCTTGATTTCATTGACACCACCCCTCGAGGGAGTGGGATAATAATGTTAGGTTATTTATGCATATTATTGGTTTTCTTTACTAAAACATGAACTAAACTAATTTACAATCCTTCTCTACACCTACACACTCAAATATTTTTGATCCCTTTGCATTAAATTCACCCCTAGTACCACGAGAATTACTATCTTCTAAAGAGCTCTATGTGTCAAGTTCACATAATTTAGAAATGACAACCTCATCATTAAAACCTAATTCAGAGTCAAAGAATAAAGATACTACCTTCTTGTAGGGCATAACTCAATTCAAGCACTTCAATGAGGTACTCAAGGAAATTGAGGATATTCAAAAACCAAGCTCAAATGATGAAGTTAATGATGATGAGATCAAGCATGTAAATGATATCATCACCATTAAAGGATATAGGTTTCATGTGACTATATCTAAAATAGAGGTATTCTCTTATGATGACCTATTCTAAAACCTTTTTCTCTCTTCTAAGTGAAACAAAAATGCCATTATGTTTCCCAATGTTGGCTTTAAGATTGGAGATATCTCTAAGCCTACATTTAAGTAATATTATAATCTCCTAAAAGACACCACATATTATGAAAAGGACTTTTTGAATGCTTAGCTAGATACCCATAACATCTATGATGTCCTTAAAGAGTAGGTAGAAGATCCTAATTAATGGGTCAACAAGGAAAACCTTGACTCATATACCATTAGAACCTTCTGAGAAGGTGTGCACATAGGTATGGTCTTACATAATCAATTATATGAGGTAAGTGACATAATTCACATCAACACCTATTATGTTCCCCTTACCAATATCATCTTAAAGTGGTATAGATTCCTAGATTTGGGAAACCTTATCATGTTCAACCTCACCAAGATTGTAAACAAGGCTCACATAGGAAATTTTTTATATATGATGTTGTATATAGTCAATACCATCTATGCTAGCTTATATTTTTGGTGCTCAATAATTCCTCAATGGGTGCCAATGGGATCTATGGTGCATTTGGGATTATAAAAGATCTACATCTACCACTTTTAGAACAACATTTGGGAAATTTAGGAATACTTCTAATCAGTCATCTATCAAGTGATTAATGAGAGACCTATTATGAGGATCACAAATGAGACCAAGGCCTTGGTACAACATATTGGCACCTACTAGTACTACTTAGAGTACACCATAATAAAATAAATGAGAATTTGTGGGGATCCTCTTTTACTACTTTACATTATCTTAGATTGCCTTGTAGAGTAGGATATCACCTACACACTATACCATGGTGTGGCTAAGCACTATCTAGGTGTAAATTAGAAGACATATCCACCATTACCTATGGTCATAGGGTACCACAAGTATAAGACACTTTATCAAATTGAAATGCACACAATGTAAAATCTCCTAGGTGTGGGTGACCTATGATAGGAGTGAATCTCTAGAGTAGGCTAAATCCTCATCAAACCATAATTCACATGATTTAGGATCAATGTATAGCCTTAAAACCAACACTAACAAAGCCTATCTAGCTACACTAAGACTCTATTCATAAAAAGAGAGAGAATGAAGATGAAAAATTTAAAATGAAGTGATGTATGAGATTGAGGATCTCCTCTACCTACCTAAAACAACACAATGGGACTAATAAAGACTAAATTTTATCCTGCACAATCACCAAATTGGGTTTATCAACATAAGTTTTTCATATGAAGTTGGTGATCTATACTATAACTAGAAGGGATAATTGAAATGTCTTTCACAAGACACAATTAGTGAACTTTCACAACTAATCATTTGCATAAACAAATACAATGCAACATATGACCTATAAAAGACATGCCTACTTACACCAAGGTGAAGGGAGATGGACATACACAAAGGAAAACACTTTCAAACACATGTATAAACTAATAAAACACCCAAATCACAGAAGATATAAGATTAGAGAAGGTAAAAACCAATACTCATTCAATTCAAATTCCTTAATATAGCATTTATAATACTCCAAATAAGTAGAGTTTTGTCATACTTAGTAGAGGGATAAAAAAATAAGGCATTTTCAGCCCTATATCTAAGAAATATGAGACGAATGAGAAGAGAAGAACACTCCAACACCACATAAGGGATGTTGTTACATCATAATGAAACCCATGAAAGAGAATAAACATGTGTAAATGGGGTCATTAATCCCTCTCTAATGTGTTAGGCCTACTCCATAAAGGTTTCTCAATGAAAATTAACATAGTAGTGGAGGAAGAGGCCTTACTTGCTACTATTTTTGTCATTAGGAGTTTTTGTTGAATGGTTGATTTGGAAGTAGACCTCCTACACCATTTGGACCTTAAGGATTAACTTTCCATTATTGACACTTCATGGAGGAAGTTACATTGTTTTAGTATTAGTTTTCTAATGCCTCCATCCTTTATCATGATCATAATGATCATTAACCTTACCTATGGTCATGTTTTATAGGTTATAGGAACACAATCTAACTAAAGTTCACTTTGAAATCCATGTGATGGTCTGTAAGAGAGGTAAAGGAGTTGATATAGCATCTTAGTTGATTATGAGAACTCATTGAGAGACTAAGAAACTGATATTTTTATGCTTGATAGTCCCATTTTTACTTTCATTCTATTTACATATCTACAATGAGTCCCTTCATAACCTTAAAAGACTCCTAAAAAATTATTGTAGGTCTAAAACTAGGTGTTAAGGTCATGACCATCTCCATTTCTTTAATTTCAAGCCTAGTAGATTGTTTTTAGGCATTAACATGATTGTTATCCATATTCATCCTTTACATAGTCCTCCAAAATTTGCCAATATACCTTGAAACTTATTCAAAATGATCAAATAGGCCTACAAGTGAGGTTTTCAACCTAAAACCCATCTAACACAACATTATTAATTTAAAGAACAAGATCTTGTAAACCTGGAATAGTATAAGATTTCTTAAGCTTAAGATCTTTTTAGATAGCTGGAACATTACTCCAAGGACTTCTTGCAACCTTATTTTGACTACTTGTATTTTCCTAAGCTCTCTTCTTCAGAAGAAGACATATAACTTTGCAAGGTGAAGTGTAAAATTACAAAATGAAGGTATAAAGAGATCTGACCATGTTTTAGTCCTCTAGGGCCCCTAAAATTGTCATGAAAAATGCTATTATAAATCTAGAAATGGGTTTGGGGAAGCTTTGAAGGTTTTTTCTTTGTCTCAATGTCTATAGATAGGCCTAAGAACCTTCATAATTTTTTTCAATCTCATGAATCTCTACTTAATAGACATGTAGACAAATATTTAGAGCTTTATCAATGCTAAGAGATCTAAAGAATACCTTTTTGAGATTTAAAACATGATTCTACTTACCAACACAGTTGTATGTATATCATACCTTTTATGGTGCTTGATTTCACTTTAGACCTTGGTGATAGGCCTTCATAAGCATGCAATATTGAAATTTCATCACTTCTACCTGTGCTAATATCATCAATCTTGCATTCACTTTTTGTTTAGTCACAAGATTCATGAGACAAACCTATAGGCTTGGTTTAGCTTGGAAGAGCTTGTTCATTCTACCTACAACTCTCCCATAAGAGTATTGATTCCATAAGATACATTACAAGTCTACTTATCTTGAACTATGCTATGAATCTTGTAATAACATTGATTGGGCATGAGTGGTAACCTTATAAAACTAAAAAACATTTTTTTCACTACAAAATCACAACCTTACTGATTTTGTCTTTTCTCTAATAAAACCATTCTTATAACATTGTAATCCAGTTGACATGATGTGAATATATCCTCCATTACCTTGGAAACCTCATTGTCAATCAACATTTTGGGATGTTTTACAAACTTACAATTGGTAGATAATCAAGGTTATGAAGAATATTATTCTCATTAAAACCTTTTAGGTCTACTTTACCTTGTAAACATAAAATTATGATCTATAATATACTTGGGAAAGTTTGAGGATAAGATTTAATATTAATCAAATAATAAAAACTTTATTGGAGCCTACAAATCTTATATCTCTCTCCTCAACTTGCTTTGTAATATTGAATACCATGTAGGCTTATAAACATGTGTTTAAATGTGTACTTGAATTTTTTTATTGAGACCTCACATACTATGGAAAACATGGAAAACTAGCCAAGGATTCTTTGGTATATTTCTAGGCCATAAAACCATTGAAACTTGTCTTTGAGGGTTCTAACTATGCTCAAGGCTTGGAACATTTTGTCTATTCTCATTGTAAACCTAGAACATAGGTTTTATCATCAAGAAACCCCTATTCTCTTCTTTATCAATATTTAAACCCTATAAACTATCTACAAGCTTGAAAATGAGCCTTGAGATGTCTCAAAATCCTCACAACAGGCTAATATATTCATATAACCCTTATAATATGGTTACAAACTTATATGACCATGTTCAAACCTGTCAACACTACACTAGTAGGCCTATAACTTATTTCACCATGTTTGGGACCTTAAAGAGGAATTTAGGATCATACAATTATATTGATATAGGGTTATAGGTCTATAGGTCACTTGATCATGTTTCAGACCTCTTGGTGACTTAATCCTTCACCATCCTATAACTTCAATCCTATACAACAACATTTAGGCTTTACAAGGCCTTGTAGAGTAGGCTCATAGCCTATAGGATTGTAATACATTTATAATAGCCTTGAAGTAATAAACCTATTGATGTCCTTCCATATGATCTATAGGTGCATTAAAACCATCAAGATGTTTTTAAAATATTACGTAATTCTTGGAAACATTTTTAATCCTTCATGGAATCTCCATTTTCACTTAGGGATATCATACAAGTCTACTTAAGCTTGAAAGCTCTAAGTCATAACCTACACATTTTTTGAGGGATTTATGAATCACGTATTCACTTATATTAATAAATAACATCCATCAATCATGAGGGAAATTGGAGATATCCCTATCTTCTCTTCAACATCATGAAAACCCTTTTGACAATGTTGTGGGCCTATTGGTAGTTATCTTTGAGTCTAAACAACTTATTCTATCTTGAATCCTTGAGAAACCCTTATATAAACCACAAGTTTTCATATGATCTTGTTACATTACAATAATCATCAATCTACTTACAACCTCCTTGGTAGGGTATTTGGATGTAGGTAAGAGTTTCCTAGGCTTATTTTTGGCCCCTCTCTTGTCTACATAGGTTTAAACAAGAGATGATGTCTACATACTTATATATGTATTTTTATAGCTTTAAAACTCTTATAAAACCTAAACATGGCTCCCATGGGCCTATAAATATGTTTTAATGATCCTAGAAGACACCTCTAGACCCTTAAACCACCATTTATTCATGAAAAAGCTTCAAAATACGAAGAAGTGGATATAATATTTTGGCCATATAACATGATTCCAAGCTTTTTAATCAATATTTATGACTTATGGGGATGCATTACATACCTACTCACCTTCCCTATCACTAAATTTAATCTATGCAAAATTAGGAGTGCATACAAACCTTGAATTGTGCTTATTTTGAATAACTACATGGGGATTCTTAAGGTTATTTCATAACCCTGTATCTTCATCACTACCTATAAAAACCTATAGATGTCCCCTCAAGACCTCCCCCATGTCCTCCAATTCTCATATCTATCCATAAAACTCTTTAATAGAGATGGATCATCCATGAAATCTACCTATAAGTACTTACATGCAAGGTTTTGAGTTGGTTTTACCTTGTTAGGAGGTTTGTGAGCATTTTTTTCTTCTTTGAAGGCATGTGAAAGCTTTAAAATAATGAGATATACTCCACTCAAATGTTTTATTATGTTTTTAATATCATGATGGACCTACAACTCTCAAAATAACCTTGTAAAAAATTGAAAATTTCTTGTTATTCTCCATGTTAGATAGCTTTCATGCCTTTTTTTGCATGTTAAGGCATCAAGGAGGCTTGGTACATCTTTTAGGTTATTGAGGAAGGATTTGTGACCTTTTTTCCATGCATTGAACCTCTAAAATCCTTGTAATCATTAGCATACAAGCTTAAACCTACCATATCTAGGCTTGAAACTTTCACTCATGGTTTATCTTTGAGATTTGTTTCCTTGTGGATATTATTTGAAACATATCATTTATTCCATGAATCAATATCTTCTTAATTGAGAAAATGACATAATATTTTGAGACCATAACCCCCTTCAAAACCATGTTTTATTTTCCATTGTGACTTAGGGAAATATATAAAATATGATTAAAACTTCATGCTTAAAGCTATAGATCTTGAAAAGATCATGAATCCTTGAATTTGGTGTATATCTTTGAATATTTCTTCAATATATCTTCAAATCACTCTTGGAATAATGAAGTTACCATGAGAATGCTTGAAAGTGGAGAAATGGTTTTATCATGGTCGGGTGCACTCTCCTCATGTTGGGAGAATTGAATGCCTCTAAAGACAATAATAGAGGGAAACCACTAAGTTCAACACCCTTTTGGCCATCTTTATGGATTATAGAATTGGAGGGGTGTCTTTAAATATTAATAAATGACTCTTTGAAACTTTAGGAATATGACTTTAATGACCTCAAATGGGACCTATTGACCCTTTATATCCCCATAAGCACATTTTAGGATCTTTTACTTTGTTTATGATATTTTTTATATTAGGAAGTGATGAAACAAGTCTATACAAGGATTTGATGGCACTATCAAATGACTTATACTCTTTTTAGAGGCATTCATCCTTGAAAATCACCTTATATCTCTAATTATTAGATAGGCTTCACTATGCATCATGACCTTAAGATGACTTATTAGACCATCTAACAAGATGTCTCATTTGGGATGCAATTGAATTATTTAGACATGGAATGGGTTTGAAAAAGGATAAAAATAACCTAAGACACCTTTTTTTGCATTGAGGGGTACTCTAATAAGCCTAATATAAACCATGACTCCAACAGTGATTGTAAGACTCATTCAATTTAGAAAAAGTACAAAGAACATTAATGACTTTTGCATATCTATTCTTGAACCTACCTAATCATCATGAAGGTGATTCAAGGACTGTACTGAACTAATTTTGGGAAAAAAATGACCCTCTTCAAGCATGTCAAGTGTTAAAGACCAAAGGTGTTTAGAATAGCCAACATTCTAGTGACTTCTATCAACCACTTTCTTACTAAGTGGGAATCCATAATCCTTAAACATCCATTGGTAATATGAGTCACATAAGATTATCTAAAACTCACTTATAAAGGTACAACCATGGCTTCAACATGTTGGACCAACCTTGAAAGAAACTAAAATGTACCTCTAATTCACAACAAATAATAAAAAATAACCACAATTTTGCTAAAATCACATAAGGGAAATATAAAACACTACAAATGATGTGCAACAACACTTGGATAAATGAAAACAACTAACCTACTATGTATAAAGTCTTTGAAAATAACCTCACTTAACCTGGATCAAAGCAAAGCCCCCTACAATATTTTCTACTCCATACAAGTATATCATCGTATGGTTGATAGGGGTAAATGAAAGTTTGTTTTTTAGACTGAATACTTGAAATATCATCTCTTAATAATGGTTCCTTGAAAATGATAGCCCATTCTCTCCCTCTTTGATCACCAATCTGACTTGATTCCTCTCTAACTACTCAACTAGGTCAAGAATGTTTTATATATTGATGAATCTCTCTAATAACTCATTAGAATTAAATTTCACACCTTGGTCATCATATATATATATATATATATATATATATATATATATATATATATATATATATATATCTTATAACTTGGATTTATATTTAAAAAAAAACCTAGTCTTCTCTTGGAATACATGAACAATTTGGAAACCATCATCAGGACTAGGCTAACTTTTTTTCTTGGGTTAGATCGTATTACCTTTGATTTGAAAAGTTAGTATTGGTATTATAGGGTATCTTTGGAAATTTTAAATTTATGTATGATGATTCAAGCTCATTGGTATCCTCATTCTTTCCTTTATGAACCATTTTCCCCCTAAAAACCTTAAACTCTTTAATGATGTCAAAGTATTATTTCCAAGTCTCATCAAGCTCTCCTTGAGATTTCTCAATATGAGGTAGAATGGTGTCCTTTTATTGAGTACAATAGGTTATTGAACTTGATCCTTCCATATGATCATATGGGATAAATTCATAACAACCCATTGCCCATTCATTAATCAAACAATTATGAACTTCTTTCACTAGTGTAGTGGACTTACGATGAGTAATATTCTCTTTTTGAACAAACATAAAGTTTATTATGATGAAGTCCTCCTCAAGTATGAAAAATTTACTAAAATTTGTGTCTTATACATGATCACAATGATCAAATATATATTTTTCATTTTCACACTCATCAAGTAAGACATTAGGGACCTATTAACAAAAGTGGTGATTTCATGACTAATAACCTTCTCACCTTGATCAAACATAGCCCAATTCACATTTATGAGATTTGTAAAATAGGGCTCAGTGTGGTCCCTAGAGATTGGATCAGATTTTATAGTGACTCTAATGCCATACCTTATCCTAAATAATATGTGAGACTAATCCTATGATAAGTATCCTCCAATATCAGTTGTGAAGTCTCTAGATATGCATAATGTAAAATATGGGGATAAGTCAATGACTAAATTATCTTGGGAAATAAAGACACTTATACAAACAAGTAGGGTTAGATTTAGGCATTTTATTATTCCAATATTCCTAAAAACTTAACCATATAATTGGATCACTCCCTTTGAGATAGGAACATACTCTAGACCTAACCAATTAGATAAATTCTTGTGCATGATAGAGTTTCTTGCCCCAGAGTCAATAATATAGTTATGGACAAGGTTTTTTCCAATGACAAGGGAAATATAAAATGGAGAGGGTTTACTAACTTGGACACTATCTCCTTCCTTAGGTTGGCATAAACTAGTATGGGAATTTGTTGTACTTACCTTACTGGCTTGACCAAGATGACTTAAGGCTTACTTCAAAAAGTCTCTTACTTAAGGATGGCCTAATTTGATGTGTTCTAGTTTGAAACTATATTTACTTAGGGGTATCTCAATTTCATTACATTTTAGGTGCTTCAATAAATGCTCTCCTTAGTAGCCTCTTGAGAAGCTTGGGAAGTAGGAACTTAACCACTTGAGAAAACTGACCCTTCCTCCACTGTTCTTATTTTGAACCTTGTATTATGGGCTACTAGGTACTTTCCTTATTTAAAACCTCATTCTAATTTATGGTACAAAATTCACCTTATTTATAATTTACAAGAGTTAAATCACCTTGTGCATGAGTTGGTTCATGACCTCATTCAACTAGTGGAGTTAGTTCACTTGAAAGCCCTTAAGGAGATGACACACTTTTGGCCCATCCAAGCCAAGTTAAGTAACTCATTTTCAAATGTTTTCAAATTTTGAGGCTGGTTAAAGAACCATTATAATCCTACACCAAATTATTTTTCATGAGCATAAGTGCCTTTGATGTACTAGTAGCATTGGTTTTCTGACTATTGTAAGGCCTAAGATGAGTAATTTGACCCTATGCTTGAGAATTGACATGATAGGGTTGTCTATTAGGTTATAAGGAATAATTATATGACTAATAAGACCTAACATTATGTAATTTTTGCCCTTTCAAATAAACTAATTTATTACCAAATATTTGCAATAGTGATTTCACCTCATGTAGTTCACTAGGAAGAGTTATTATCTTGACTAGCTGATTGGTTTGTTGGCATAAGAGTGGGTGAAAGTGTAGGTTGTGTAGGTTATGTATGGGGGTAATTTTGGAAAAGGTTTAAATGGAGGCCTTGAGGCTATTTTCCCATCTTGTATGAGGAAATTTTCAACCGTATTGGCAATATCATACACATAAAGGAGAGTTTTAATCCCAATCGATTAGATCATAACTATTATATCACTATTTAAGGATCTAAAATAACAAAATAAAATAGTGTTAGGGGTATGTTTGACCAATTTTAGAATCTTATCCTTGTTTTTTGAAATCTTAAATTGTAATCCACTATGAAATCATGTGGAGCTCTCTTGATGGTGGCTAGTTGTTCCATGAATGAAAGGTGATAAATGTTATCCTTAAACTACTAGCATAATATTTCTCAAAACTCATCCCAATCATGGATTGAACCTAGTTTTAGACCTATGTACCATTGTATATCTCTCCCTTTCAAGGATGTAGTTATAAGCCTCATAACTACATTGTCATGGGTGATATGGTAAACTGAATAGATGTTTATAACATCCTATTGTGCTTAATAGGAGTTTTGTAATTTTCACTAGTTAAGGATGGGATTCTCTTTAGGGATATAATATGTATGTCATCATACTATTTTAAAGCCAATGGATTAACTCTATCAAATGAAACAAATAATTAATTCCTTTGGGCTACCTTGTGAAAGATTTGAGGTGATATTGGGATATATTGGGGGGAATTAGTAGTAGAAGGGGGTTTAAAATATGGATCAGACCTTTTAAATATCTTCCTTATAGTTAAATATAATGGTAACTCAAAATAATCAGTGTTTTTACCTCTATAAGATGTCCTTGTTAATTTTTGTATAAATACCAAGTACTAATCTTAAACCAATATCTTATAAATACCTTTTGAATTTGCCAAATGCTTAATGTGTGTGTGAAATAGCTATAACTTATCAAGAACATCACTAAATTCTTGGAAAAATATTCAATACTCTAAATCAATAGTCCCACTGGGCATGCCAAAAACTATTGTCACATTTAAATTCACCATGTTAGGTCTTAAGACCTTTTACAACTACCACAATGGAAACACACCTAGGTGTGGGTGACCTATGATAGGAGTGAATATTTAGAGAAGGATAGCTCCTTCTCAAATCACATTTCACCTAATTTAGGATCAAGTTATATTCCTAAAATCTACACCAACAAAACCTATCTAAGCTACATTAAGACTTTGTTCATGAAAAGAGAGAAAATGAAGTTGAAAACTTGAAAATGGGGTGATGTACCAAGATTTAGGATCTCTTATACCTACCTTAAAAAACACAATGGGACTGATAAAGATTGAATTTTATTCTAAACAATCTCAAAATTGGGTTTCTCAGCATAAGTGTTTCATAAGGTGGTGGTTTATGCTATAAATATAAGGTATAACCAAAATTTCTTACACAAGACATAATTAATGAACTTCCATAACTAATCACTTGCATAACTAGTCATAACAAAAAATATGACCTATAAAAGACATGCATATTTCACCAAGGTGAAGGGATATGGACATACACAAGGGAGAACATTTTTTACCACATGTATAGATCAACAAAACACTAAAATCACATAAGATACAAGCTTAGATAAGGTAAAAACTAGTCTTCATTCAATTAAAATGCCTTAAAACATCATTTACAAGACTCCAAATAAGTATATTTTTGTCATACCCAATATAAGGATACAAAATAAAGCATTTCTAGTCTTATATATAAGAAATATGAGACAAGAAAAAAGAGAAGATCACTTAAAAACCACATAAGTGTTGTTGTTACATTATAATTCAACCCATGAAAAAGAAGAAACAAGTGTAAATTGGGTCATTAAACCTTATTTAATTCCCTAAGCCTACTCCATGAATATATCTCAAAGAAAATTGGTGTGGTAGTTGTTGTCAGCTTGAAGTACACCCTGTCAAGTCTTGACACCTGCTTGAAGTGACATAATGGAAACACTTCTAGGTTATTGGTGGCCTATAGCAGGAGTGAGTCTCTATAAACTTCCAACTCATTTTAAAACCATGGTACACCTAATGTATATCAAGTTACAACCCTTTAACCTATATTAAAAAGGCCTAATCTAAGCTACAACTATGCCTTTGTCATGAAAAGGGAGAAGATATTGAACTAAAACTAAAAATGGGGTGATGCACTAAGATTTTAATTCTCCTCCACTTGCTCAAATTTAAAAATAACAACCTATAAAAGATTGATTTATATGGACATTCTAAAAAACATGCTATAATAGAGGTATAATGAAATAACTAACTTGTATGAGGGTTGGACTGTCTACAATTTCCTTATAAATGAGATAAAATAGACTAGTGAACATCTTTAATTTACCTAAAACAAATAAAAATAGAGTAAGAACCATAAAATGCAATTGAAATTATAAAGTACATAGTGAGATATCAAGGAAAGAGAGGAAAATTTAGTGTTTTATTGATAGTTAAAAGCTTGAGATAACATTACACGTCCTCAAATGAGTAGAGTCTTATCATACCTAAGAGTAGGTATATTAAATTAGGCATTTTCAACCCAATTTATAAGTAAAAGAGAAGAGAGAGCACTAATAAACTACATAAATACAATTGTTACAACATAATTCTAGCTTATTCAAGAGAGAAAAAGGAAGAATGAGGCCATTAGGCCTTCTTCAATGTACTAGTGTTGCTATGATGATGGTCTTCAATGAGAGTTGTGTGAAAATAGGATTTCAATAAGGGGAGATTCATATGGTGCTAGTAAATGAAATCAAAATCCACAAAACATACTAATGCTAACACCTTAAGGCTATCTCAAGGGGGTAGAATAATAACAAAACTAAATGAGAAACATAACTAGAAACAAAATACAAAATAAATCTTTCACCTTCCTTGGATGCTCCAAATAGATTGTTGAAGTGGCTTACTCAGCTTGTGCTCGATGAGTCCTCATCAAAAGAGTTGTTTGGATCCTTCTCTCCTTGACACTGATGGATTTATGATGTATTTGACTTGGCTCAAAAATTGGGCATGATAACACTACATCAATGGTTTGAGAGGGATTTTTATCATTGGAACTTTACACCAAGAGATCTTCTAAATTCAATAGGCAAGGCCTCTTATTTATAGATTCTGCAAAATTATCAGATTGAACTTGAACCATCCATCTCAAGATGAAGATGTGTGGATAAGGATTCATTAAATTTTGGAGGACAAATTCAATAAATTCCCTCATAAATATTTGGGATAGAGAGGCATTAAAGAGGCATGGAAGGGCTTGATTAGATATTTTGTGCATTTATGGCCTAGGGATGCCTTCCCAAGAAATGATGTCACTTGATGATGCACAAAATCATAATCAATTTCCAAATATAAATTTTCAACAAGTTAAATTGAAAATTAACTTAAGTTCTTGACTCAAATTAATTAGTCTCAAACATGATTTATCAATTTTGGGGTAAATCTTAGTCATTGGTGCACAAATTAATCAAATAAACTAGAATGTCATATTATTAGCTTAAATTTTGATTGGATTATAATTAGGATACAATGTTAGATGCATTAGATCTTTTATCCCATTTACAATGTTTCCAACACAAAATAACAAGAGCATGTGTCTTGTGTAATAAATTTGGTAGAAAAGATCAATCTAGAGCACCTAGGTATGAAAATATCCTTTTGACTCAAAATGATCTGATCAAAGTTAGTTGTCTCATAAATTTCATTACCTCATTTAGTGATATTCTAGCCAAAATTAGCATTTTTATGTGATATGTTCAAATATTTTAATGTTTTTTATTATTTTTATCCCAAATTATGCATTTTCATAGAAATTAGTCAAAAGCCTAGTTAGAGTTTATTGGTTGCCAATTTTAGGTGTCTATAGTTTGCCCTTGTTTGGGAAGGTGTTTCAAGCTATAGGCATAGTAACATCTTCTCAAATAATGAGTAAAGGATTGTATGCCAAAAATAATATGATGATTGAATAAAAAATCTCCAAATGGTTTTTGAAATTCCTATGATGATGCCCCCTTGAGGGAGTGGCCATCACATATGTGGATGGGTAGTCCCTTGAAAAGAAACAAGAAGAAAGGTGAGATTAAGTTGTTGTTGAGAGTAATCCAAATGAGAAATGATTTCATGAATTGATTTAAAAAGGATATTTATTTTCCCAAAAGTGGTTATAATTAAGAATAAAAGTCAAAATAATGACTTACCTATAGGAGGTTATAATCATTAAGATGACCTAGATTTTTCGATATGGTTGTGCCCCAGTAGGATGGATTAGAAAGCATAACTCGAGGATATAATCTAAAATTCAAATTAAAGATGAATGGGCACAAACATAGATGCTATAGTCTAATGACTAAAGAATCCATAAACAACCAGGTATATGAGGATGCACAAAGTGATGAAAGGAATGAATATAGGAATAAAGGTTGATAATTTGAAATGATTCAGTTATACCTACAAATGAAGAGATGATCATCCTTATTAATAATAATACAACTATAATGGTCAATGGGTTTTATTTTATTAAGGTGCGTGGAAGGCTTTTCCAAGATTCCAAGGAGAAACTTTGGTAGATCCATTGATTTTAGACCTTCTTGACGTTGTTTTTTGTTATAGCTTGTGATAGAGGCATCATGATAGAAAACCATGAGGATTTGGCCAAAATATGCATAAGGACTGATTCCCAATCCAATAAACACTTGAAAATAATGCATTAATGATAAGAAACATGATGATAATGTTGACATATGAATATGGATGGACTCAAAAATAATGCACAAGGAATCACCCAATGAACACATATAAACTTAGTCAAGGTAATAATGTCGAAAGCAAACAAATAGGCAAATAGGCAAAAAAAAAAAGAAATGAAAAAAAGAAACATATAGACAAAGAACCCAATATAAACAAATAATAGAAATCTTGAAAATAAAAGTAAAAGAAAGCATCCTAATAATGACCATGCCCTAGTAAGGTGAATCATGGATAACTAACTAGGATTAGATGGAACAAATGTTTTTGGATTTTTGAAATATTTTTTTGTGATTTTGAGGTATCTTAGCTCATTAAAGAATGAAAATATACCTACTCATAAAATAGTGAAAGTGTTGGCTTAATATTGCTCATAAAATGATGAGAGCACATGGAAAGGGGAACTGAGGTGACCTTAACATGAATTGAGTATGGCCCACATAGTCCTGAAATAACCATAAGTCACAATAATTTTGTCCACACAAAAGGAAGGGAGAAAATTAACTAGGTAATAACAAGTTCTCAAATCTAGCAAATGGCCAAGAGAATGAGAACAACAATGACAAGGTGGTATGGCAATGCATAATAAACAAATGTTGCCCCTAGTTTACCCATAGATGATTATAACTAGGATACAATAAAATAGATCAATGATACTAATTTTTGCATAGGCAGTAATAATTAGTATCAAGATTGGTGAACACTAGTTTGCCCCAGTAGGTGATATAATCTATTGATTTAACAATTTTGAGAATAATGGATTTTTATTCCTATTTTAGTTAAGGGTTTGAAATAATAAATTAGTAAATAATATTGCAATAGTTATAGTACTAATTTGTATAATTTATTATATCTTTTAAACCTTTCTAAAAATAGAAATAAATAAGGATATATGAAACTTAGCTTAAAATTGGACTAAGATGGCTCAGACAGAGGCTAAAACTAGATGTGCGGGTCTAGGTCAGTGTCACAAATTAGAATCTGGTTTTCATTCAGTGAAAGGTGATTTAACTTTTTTGGGAATATAAGAGTTTTATTTTTAATTTAGTTAAGGGTTTGATTTGATTAAATCAATAAATAATATTTGGGATAATTAAGCTACTAATTTGTATAATTTAACTATATTTTTAACCTTTCTATAAATATCAATAAATAGGGAGAAAATAAAACTTAGCTAAAAATAAGATGAAACAACTGAGACAAGGTCTAGAATTTATTGTTTAAGACTGGGATAGTGTTTCAAATCATGTTTTCGCTTTCATTTTATGAAAGAACAAGAACACCAAAATAAGACACCTTAGGGTTCAAAGCTATAGTCCTCTTTTACTACTATTATCCTTGAGGCTTAAGCTTTTTGGGTTTTGTCTACTGTCTCTATGTGAACCTACCTATTAAATTTTAGATACTGGATATCTAAAAAACTCCTATAGATCTGATTTAGTCTTCAAATCCTATACTCCATTATGTTTTAGCAAACTTTTGAGAAAGATGGGGGGTTAGTGTGTGTAAGATGCACTTACGTGTATCCAAACCCCTTGTGTGGGCACACTGCTACATACCATTACCCCAAAGAGGGATCAAGCCATATGTAGTTTTCCCACTTGATGTGCTTTAAGAAATAATGTATATGAAGATGCAAAATACTAAAACTGGGTGTGCTTGAGGTGTCTAAGGACTAGCATAAGGGTTTGAATAAGCTTGTGGTTGTATTAGATGGTTGTATGTAGAGAATAGGGAAATATGCTTAAGTAGTCTTGCTTGTACTCTTGCTTGCTTTGGGATATTTTTCAACCCTTTATAAATTTACTTTAAATTGGATTTTATAGAGATCTATTTTTCATGGGTTGAATGTATTCATGTTAGACTGACAAGAATAAGGATAAGAACTAGAAGGATGTGACCATTGGAGCTAAAAATACAATTGGATAAGAGTATCAAAAATGGACACCCTAGGGTCTAACACTATATTCCAAGTTGGGTGTTATTTTCATAAAAGTGTGGGACTTGTGGGGATGGAATTATCATAAGAAATATAGCTTGGTTGAGCTAGAATAAAGTCTTAGAAGTCTATGGATGACTAGGAATAAGCAAAAAGGTGTCTAGAAGGGTCATGAGAGCAAACAAGATGGACCTATGGGTTGGGTTTCATAAGCCACACTCAACTTACCAATTTTCACATTTTATATGAATACATTTCCCCCCCCTTTATTCTAATAATGTAGCAAAGTGAAATACTAAGATAAAGGAAAAATAGAAAGCGTACCTAAACTTACTTGCAAGGGTGAAGCCCATGAAGTTGTATGGTGTCAGTTGTGTGTAGAGAGAACATGTTGTGAAGTGTAAATCTATAAGAAAAAACAAATAGTATATCATTTTTTACTAGATATGCTATATCTAAATAAGAATATATAATTCTAGGTAAGAGAGAGAGAGGAAGAAACAAGAATGAATACACTTTATTGGGTATGCGAACCAATATAAAACCTATTATGATACTGAATGATACTAGATGATGTTGAGTAATGTTGGGTATGTGCTATACCATGAGTAATATCATGAATGGAGCTGAGTGCTCAATTCCCCAAGAGTGGATCAAGAATACAAAGGCTAGAACTTTGGCTCCATCATCACCCACTAAGTGAAAATATGTGATCATGTGTGTGTTAATCAATGTTTGGATCATATTTCCAATCCCTCTAAGTAGGTGGCTCAAGAATATAAAAGCTAACTAGTCCTTTGGCTCCATCATTGCCTTATTAAGTGAAGTTATAAACTAATACCATTATGAATGTGTGTTATATGAGATGGCTCCTAAATCCCATGAATGTTCTATAATTTGACAATGTGGTGTGAATAGCTGAATGTGTGCTGGAAACTAAGCCACTTATGACCAATCAAAAAAGGTGGAGATTAGGCTTATATGAAAGCCACTCTAAAACTAGGCAATAGGCTTATGTGGAAGCCACTTGAAAATGATACCAACCACCTACATATGGAATAAGTCACACAAATACTAAGAATACCTTGGTAATATACTAAACTCAAAAACAAAATAAGTCAAATGTGTCGTGCACATTTCTCCCAATCATTGGTGTTTGAAACATGGATTATGATCTAAAAGTTATAACAACTACCTAATCTAAAACTAGAAGTGAGAGCCATCATGCTACACATAATGCCTCCTCTATATAGATTCTCTAAGAAAAAATATACTAAAACTACTGATTCAATTGAACTATTATAGATAAAACTATAATTGTACTTACCTTTCTATCTGTTACTAGAAATTTTGGTTTTTTGTTATTTGGACAGGAGTAACAAAATTAGACATGCTGCTATCTAATGTTGTATTACAATCTTTTCACTCTTTTCATGTGCTAATTTTGATGATTTTTCTATGATTATCACTATATATCTAGTCTGTTATACCTAGTTTGAATTTTGGATACTATTCTAGGTGTTTTAAAAGTTGATTGTTTGGCTGGTAAGAGCTCTGATATCTATGACAAAACCCATGTTTGTCTCCCCCTCTTCTAACTAAAAATCACATATAGATATTTAAAGCAAGAAATGAAAACATTTAAATACTGAAAATAAAATCACATTTAACTAATCAAAGCAAGAAGTGAAAGTATGTTAAACATGTAGTACAAGACTAGGTATATGCAAAGAAATACAAAAGTGCTATGTACTAGTGAATGTCGATAGAATAAGCTATTAATTAATATATGTCAACATGATAACTAGAGTGTGTGGTGTAGGAATGACATAACTAGGATGGTGTAGTCATATAGAAGATGTCCCTTAGTGGGTAAATATGTCAATGTATGTCTTGAATGTAGAAGTAAGATGCCCCTTCAATGGGTAGAGTGAAGCAATCAAGGATCTGGATGTCACTGCACACACCCAAAGAATATAAAGTAAAACATGGTAATGTAGATAAATTGACAAACAATAATAAGAATATAAAATTTAAGTCTAGCATGATAGTAGAAATGTAAAGCATGGATAAGGCATATAATTGAAATGTTTTTTTGTTTTTGAATTATTTTAATGTTTTTGTATTTTGAAATGTTTTATTGTTTTTGGTATTTTTACATATTTAAATGTTTTAGTATTTTGATATAAGCTATGTAAAATCAATCATAAGGATACTATGTACAAGAAAGACTAGGAATAAATGATACTAAGCAATGAGTCTCATGAGAGACTCCCTATCATGGTGTCATGTATCAAGGAGAGGGATCATGCATGATCTTGAAGCATAATGGAAAGGCTGAGACTGTGGCTTTGAAAGTTGTACATGTTGTAAATGCTTTGAAATATTTGAAGTATAAACCAACTATGGAGTCCTCCTATAACTCTGAGAAGTGGATGTAATTTTAGGGATCTTAAGGACCCATCTGGTAGTAGGAGAAGCTTTTTAAACATGTGCTCTATGTGTAGAGGTATGAGACCATATTAATACTACCTTGGGTGTGAATATTGTAGTTAGAAACTATTTAGAGTCCTAAAAATATGGACACTTAAAAATAGGCCTCTATGGAAGTGTATGAACTATCTGTGCTAATGACAGAGGCCTCGACTGTGTTTGAATTTGAACTAGAGGAATAATTGAAATTGGTGGAGAAATTAAAATATGGTGGTAAAACTAAAACTGGTGACTAAAAAATGGTAGATGGCTCTAAAGTGGGGAGTGATAACTCATATGAAACTCTACCAACTATAAAAACTTGATTATCATGACTAAATTTCACACATCTATGAACTATAGAAGGTATTTTTCAAAGTTTATAAATCCATGGCCAACCAAGTAACATATCAGAAACTCCTAAACTAAGAATAATAGTAAATGGTGTGGCCAAATGTATTGGACCAACTTGTAAAGGAAGTAGAATCTCACCCAATGAACTCTATATGTGCCCAGTTAATCCATTGATAACTATGTCTGTGAGGGTGACATCTTGCTCTGAATATCCCAAATGCTATAATAATGACATAGTACACATGTTCATGCTAGATCCATTATCTATGAGAACACTATGAATAGAATGATTATGAATGTAAGATCTAATAAAGAGTACATGATAATATGAATCATCCTCAACTATCTCCTACTGTGAGAAAGATAACAAAGGTCTAGCTAGAACTCTAGAATTATATACATCAATCATGTTTCTCAAAGGGTGTAACTCAACTGAAGGTACCTGCTATTTAGCTGGTGGAGGATGTGCATGATATACATGGTGAACACCTAATGTATCCCCTATCTCTTGTTTATAAATTTGTGGAAAAGGATTTGAAAATATTTTCAAAGCTTTGTCCTCTATTTGCTTTACTTGAGGAGGCTCAATTAAAGTGTCAAGATCAATAACATTACCATCTATCAAGTCATGTATCTTGTGTTTGAAATTGATGCATTTGTTTGTTGTGTGGCCTAGTGTCTTATGAAAATTGCAAAATGAATTATGATCATATCCCCATGGAAGAAGCTTTGTTGGATCAACTTATCAAATAAGAGTAAGAGATATGATATTACATTCCAAAATCTAATGTAAAACTTTGGCTAGAAAAACTAGTAGATTGGTAAAGGTTCACCAAGGAGGTGTTGATAAAACCACTCATTAAGGGGATTTGAAGCCATATTGACTGTAGGTTGATTCTAAATTTTTGTATCATTGACCTTGAATTTTTATGGGACTTTGTTGTTACTCTAGTTTGTTGTTTTTGATATACTTACATACTTGAGTTTGCCCATTGAAATTAATTTGACTTCCCTTTCCTTAAGTGTATGACATAACTCAGTGAAGGAAGAGAATATTTTTAACTTTATTGAATCATGTAAAACTTGTAAAAGACTCTATTTGAAGAGATATTTTAACTCTTGATCGGCCATGGGACTAGTGATCTTATCCAAGATAATCCTATATAAAAGAACATAATCTATGAGATGCTCATTTGACCTTTATTTCTATTGTGCAACTTGGGCATATGAAACCTTATCACTAATGTTAATACTGAGATGAGCTAGGACCATGTTGGCTAAAGGATTGAATGCATTGATTAAATGATTTGGTCAACTATAGAACCATTGTAAAGCATAATCCTTTAGACTCCATGGAAATATCTTGGTTAATAGCTAGTCATTTGGTACATAGTCCAAGCATGCTATGTGAAACACTCTCAAATGTGTCTCTTGATCACCTTTGCCATCATATAGAGTGAGCTTGGGTTGAACAAAATCTTATGGAAAGGGTGTTGAAATAATCTGATGTGCCAATGGTGTATGAAGTAGAGAAAAAAAATCCAAGTTATGTGTAGGTTTAGAGGCACCATGCTCAAGATGTAGCACTTTGGATTTAAGAGATTTTATCTCTTACATAAGGGCTACCACATTAGGATATAAATATGTACTAGCTATAGATGGCGGTGGCATAAAGGTAGGTTTGGATACTATAGGGGTTGTTGAGACATAGTTACCCCCGTAGTGTCATGTGTAACTGGTTTCTCTGTGGTTTGAGAATATTGACCATTGTTCACTTTTTGTTGTTCTTCTTGTAGTATTTTAATCATGTCATCTTGCATGTCATGGTATTTAGTTAATATTTCTGAAATTTCCCTTTTATCAGTTTCATCAAAACTAGTGTATTGTATTATTGTTAAAGTAGGAAAGTAATTTGAAAATTAATTGAATTTTTGTAATAATTTGTAATAAGAAACATGTTATGGAAGGAAATTTCTAAATACAAGAAGGAAATTTCTAAATACAAGAATTGAAAAGTCCTAAAAACAACCAACTAGAGAATGCATAAAAAGTAGGCAAATCTCACAAACATGTAAGGTGATACCATAAAAATATAGGAACTAGTATATGTAACTAGGGTTTTGAAAGAAATGATTTTTAAAATTACTATGGAATTTTAAAATTTAAAGTAAATTTCTAATTTAAATATGCAAGTAAAAAATTAGAAAAATATCAAAAAATTCTTGGTTTGAAGGGACCTAGTATGTGAAACTATGGTTTGAAAGAAAAATATTTTTTTAAAATACTATGGAATTTTAAAAATTGAACTGAATTTATGATTTAAACAGGCAAGTAAAAAATTGAAAAAAAATTGCGATTTAAAAGGACATAGTATGTGCAACTAGGGTTTGGAAGTTTTTTAAAAAAAAATTACTATAGAATTTTAAAAATTAAATTGAATTTATGATTTAAATAGGCAAGAAAAAAATCAAAAAAATATTGTAAAAATTAGTAAAGAAATTACACTAGGGTTTCAAGGATTTTTATGTGCAAACGAAGTAAGTTGAGTTCACCAAATGATTTAACCTTTTTGGGAATATTGGAATTTTATTCCTAATTTGGTTAAGGGTCTGAGTTAATTAAATCAGTAAATAATATTGGGATAATTAAGCTACTAATATGTATAATTTAACTATATTTTTAATATTTCTATAAATAACAATAAATAGGGAAAAAATAAGACTTAGCTAAAAATAAGATGAAATGGCTAAGACAAGGTCTAAAATTTACTTGCAGGACTAACATAGTGTCACAAATTAGGTTCTAGATTTTGTTTTATGAAAGGATATGAGCATCAAAATAGGACACCCTAGGGTTTGGTGTTATAGTCTTCTTTTGCCACTGTTATCCTAGAGGCCTGAGCTTTCTAGGTTTTATATGTTGTCTCTTTATGAGCCTACCTGTGAAATTTTGGATGATGGATGTCTATAGAACTCCATGTAGAGATGATTTAGTATTCAAACCCTAAACTCCATTATGATTTGGTAAACTTTTGAGAAAGAGTGGGGGGGTTAGTGTGTGTAAGATGCATCGAACATGTATTCACACCCTTTGTGTGGGCATCTTGCCTACATACCAGTACTCCATAGAGGGATCAAGCCATATGTAGTTTTCTCACTTGATGTGCTTTATGAAATAGTGTATATGAAGATGCAAAATGCTAAAAATGGGTGTTCTTGAAGTGGCTAAGAACTAGTTTAAAGTTTTTAATAAGTTTATGGTTGTATTGGATGGTTGCATGTATAAAATGGGGAGATACGTTTGAGTAGTCTTGCTTGTATTCTTACTTATTTTATGATATTTGCCAACCCTTTCTAAATTAACTTTGAATGGGTTTTTATAGAGATCTATTGGTCATGGGTCAATTGTATTCATGTTAGATCGACAAGAAAGATATAAAATTGAAGGAAGTGACCATTGGAGTTCAAAATGTAATTAGAAATGAGTACCAAAAATGGACACCCTAGGGTCTAGTGCTATAGTCCAAGTTGGATGCTATTGTCCTATAGGTGTAGGACCTAGGGGATGGAATTATCATAGGAAATGTATCCTAACTGAGTTAGAATCATGTGTTGAAAGTCTATGGATGATTGTGAATAATCAAAAAGGTGTCTAGAAGGGTCATGAGAGAAAGCAAGATGGACCTATGGGTTAGGTGTCATAATCCACACTTTTCACATTTTCACATTTTATATGACTACAAAAGGATATGAGCACCAAAAAAAAGACACTTTTGGGTCTGATGCTATAGTCTACCCCTTCCACTATTGTCCAAATTGGTCATAGAGATTTGAGTTTTTATGTTTTGTTCACTATCCCTGTATGAGTTTGCTTATGAAATTTTAAGTGTTGAATGTCAATGGAGCTCTTTATATAGTTGATTCAATATTGAAATCCTAGACCTTCATTGTGCTTGATAAAACTTAAAAAAGAGGGGGGGTCAGTGTGTGTAAGATGTATTGAACATGTATCCACACCCCTTATATGGGCATGTTGCCTACATACCAATACTATGAAGAGGGATCAATCCATATGTAATTTTCCCACTTGATGTGCATTTGTGTAATAGTATAATGAGGATGAAAAAAATGCCAAATTGAGAGTGCTTGAGGTGGTTAAGGATTGGTGTGAGAGTTTGAATGTGTTTTTAGCTATTTTGGGTGATTGTATGCAGAGAATAGGGAAATTTGGCTTAGTAGTTTGATTGTATTCTTGCTTGCTTTGTAATATTTGTCACCTTCCTTTGTAAATGACCTTTGGATGGATTTTTATAGGAAACTATTGGTCATAGGTTGAATGTATTCACATTAGGCTAACATGATGAAGGATACAAATCAAATTAAAATGGTCATTTGGGCTCAAAATGTGATTGGATAGGAGTGCCAAAAATGGGACACCCTAGGTTCTGACATTATTGTCTAGGTCCAACATTCCTATCTTATAGGCTAAGGACCTAGCGGGACAGAATTGGCTTGGGAAATAGAGCCTGAGCATAAATGATCATTTAGAAGGATATAAATGATTAATAATAAGAAAAGAGGTGTCTAAAAAGGTTATGAGAGCATATAAGAAGATCTTATGGATAAGGTGTCACAAGCCACACTTAAGCTACCAATTTGGACATTTTATATGACTACATTTTCCCTCACTTATTATAGTGATGCAACAATGTGAAATACTAGGATAAAGTAAAAATAGAAATTATACCAAAACTTACAAGAGTGAATTCCATGAGGCTATATGATGCTAAGTGTGCATAGAGAGAGTACATTGTTAAGTGTAAATCTAAAAGATAAAAATAAAGAATAGATCAGTTCTTACTCGACACACTATGTCTAAAATAAGAACATATAAAATATAGGTAAAAGAGAGAGAAAGAGAAAATTATGAATACACCTCATTGAGTACATAAACCAATATAAAACCTATTATGATATTGAATGATCTTGAGTATGCAAGATATGTTTTGGGTATGTGTTCTACTAAAATTAATATCATGAATGGAGTTGAGCGATCGATTCCCTAAGAGTGGCTCAAGAATGCAAAGGCTATCCCTTTGGCTCCATCATCACCCACTAAGTGAAGCTATGTGATCATGCATGTGCTAATTGATGTTTAGGCTATGTTTCCAATCCCTCTGAGTAGGTATCTCAAGAATACAAAGGCTATACCTTTGGCTCCATCATCACCCACTAAGTGAAGCTATGTGATCATGCATGTGTTAATTGATGTTTAGGCTATGTTTCCAATCCCTCTGAGTAGGTAGCTCAAGAATACAAAGGATAACTAGTCCTTTGGCTCCATCATTATCCACTAAGTGAAGCTATAAATTAATACTGGTATAAATGTGTATGTTTCAATGAATTTATTACTTATTATTTGAAAGGGAAAAGAAGAAACTAAGTAAAGGTATGGTTGAAAAAATTTATTGATAGTATGTGCATGAAAATCAAAAGATTGTGAAGAAATCCTCTTTGGCTAGGGAAGATGACCTATAGATAAGAAAGGACTAAATAAAACTTGTTTGTTAGACAAATAGTTGAGTGGATTACTTAGTGGTAGATATATCCTAGAAGTGAGAGTTTCTTTGAGGGCTATCAATCCACATGTTTTAAATAATTAAGCTTATAAACATAAAATAAGGTACTTACATCAATAATCAAAAGTTACTAAAATTAAACACAAAAATGTTTGTTAAGAAACATGATAGAAATGATTAAATTAGTGATAAAAATAATTAATATTAATGCTAAAGAGTTGGAGTATACCTCAAAAAATCAAAAAAGGGTCTATAAATAGGGGAAAACATAGAAAATTAGGTTTGATTAGATGTAGGTGGGTGAAATTAACTTGCTAGTTTTCATTACCATAGTGACCATTGGTAGTTGGGATGACCATCAGTAGTTAAGGTGATCATTGATAGTCAAGATGACCATTGGTGATTGGACAGACTATCGACAGTTGAGTTAACCCTTGATGGTTACTATGTTTGGATCTTGGTTGATAAAAAAGGTTGATTGATGAGATCCAAAGGATAGATTTTGAGGGATGGGTAAGGCCTAGGTAGATTATGAAATGGGAACAAAGTAAATGAATACTGAGAAATAAATACTTATCTTACTAAAATTTGATTGGTTGGATAGTTGAGGTAGTTGACCTGTTGGTGAAATCTAGCTCAATTTTGATAAAGAAATGGTACTTAAGAACTTGGTGGAGAGATGGTGGAAAATTGACTCTCTAATATGGTTGTTGGATTACTAGATTGCTAATGGTGATTGAACTGTAAGAAATAAACTCTTAGATGTACAAATATCTTGATAATAATTATAGATTTGTAGATGTTTTCAGATCCCTTTTCACCTCTTTTATTCATCTCTCTTATAGGAAAGGAAAGAGAGTTGCAATAGCATGTGAAATGGGTCTTCCAAATTTGACTCATCTATGTAATGATCCATAACTAGAATTTGATGGGATATTTTTAGAAAAGTAAGGTGGATGAGTTTTTATGTTAGTGGTTGAGGAGGTGGGCCCTGACCATCGATGGTTAGGGTGACTATTGGTGGTCAACCTAATCATTGGTGGTCGAGGGTGAGAGGTAAAAATGGGTAAAAATTTAGGTTAATTCAGTTTATCCAATCTAACTATGGGTAAGATTTAATAGGGGTTAGAGAGTTAAATAGCCCCTAAGGGGTCTAGGGGTGTTTTCAACATTCATAATCATAGTGTGTAGATTTCTAGTGTCTATATTTTGCTCATTTTTTTATACGACTTGAATCAACTAGCTACAAAACAAAAATGGATTTATAGGTTGAAGGTCTGTTGATTCCTTGAGTATGGTAGGAGGCATTCCCCTCAAACTAGAAGTAGAAGAGGTAAAATATAATTAGGTGTAGGTTTGACAAGGTGGGTGAGGATGATGATGGTGGATAATAGGTTCGTCACTCAGGTACAAACAAATGTGCAAAGTGCAACAAAAAGTATGATAGCCAAAATCATGTAGAGGCAAGGTTTCCTTAGTTGAAAATAATAAATGTTGGTACTAAGGGACAAGTGACTGGTGTACTACATGACTACATTTAGGCATGGTGACTGGGTACACTTTTTAGTCTCCTAAATAAGTTTAGTACTTTCGAGGCTATCCAAAGTAGGAAGTGCTCCCTTGAAAAACAAAACTAGGTTAGGTGTCATGGGTATCCAAGGTAGGAAGTGCTCTCAAGAAGACACAAGTAGGTTAGGTAAGCATGAGGTGGTGCAAATTCAAAAAGTGTCAACATGGCAATGTTGTCTTTATGGTTAAAGAAATAGGCAAAAACATGTCACAAAATATGTGCTAGTTGGGCCAAAATGGATCAACAGTGAGGTGATGAGGTAGTTAGGGTGGGTGGAGAAGGTAGAATCCATGGGTGGGTGATAAATGATTATATTGAGGCAATAAAATGGGGCACCTAACCATTGATGGTCAAGGTCCTTAAGGATGAATGTCGATAGTAACCTTAACCATTAACGATTAGGGTGGAAACCCTAAAATGTGGGGTAAATGTAAAATTGGAATTACTTTTACTCATTTGTCTTGTGCATGATTTTGACTTTGAGCTCTAGGTTTTCATAATTTTTTGGTGAAGGTTTTTACTCTAAGGGTGACTACTAAGTTGGAAAGCTGACCTAGGTGACCAGCCAAGATGCAGGGAGCATGTGGGCATGGGTGAGGATGGGTAGGTCTTGTTAATCATGAAATATATTGAGAAGGGGGTGAATCAGTATATTATATATCTTTTAATTAATATTATTTATTTTATTTAATCACTTAATCACACATTCAAGACATATAATAACACTAAAATAATAACATGCACCACATGAGAGAGAGAGAGAGAGAGAGAGAGAGAGAGAGAGAGAGAGAGAGAGAGAGAGAGAGAGAGAGAGAGAGAGAGAGAGAGAGAGAGAGAGAGAGACCATATTTTTATGTGGAAACCCAAAGTAGGAAAAACCATGGAGAATAATCTCAAGTATATGAATGATCACCAACTCAAATTATAAAACACAACCATCTCTCAATGTTGCTTACTCAACAAATGATAGAACTCTTTAATATCTCCTACATTTCTCTCCTCTTTTCTTATATAAAATAATTAAAAAACTATGCACTCTCTTGAATATTACAAATGGCTTCTCAAGCCTTTATTTATATCTTTCCAAATAACCTTTGGTATTCACCCTTTGTGACCCTTCAATCCTCATGGAAAATGGAGCCAAACTTGCATGACCTATTACGCCCCTAACCTATCACATGTATGAGGATAGTATTAGCCAAATTGTGGATTACTTATCCCTCTTTGACATTATATTACATTTATCTATGCTTTCTTTATATTAGTAGGTCAGCCTATGGAGTAACCATGGCCTAGTTAGACTATATATAGGAGGTAGTAAGTAATCATTTATCATCATATTATGAATTCTGATCTTATTGAAGCTTGTGGAGGTTTCCCCCTCGAAGTGGCTTATCTATTATCATATATTTGGATATATTTTAGTCATATTTGGATATAATTCTGATGTTATACTTAATTCTTGAAGTAATCTCATTACAAGTGGTATCAGAGCTGTGATTTGGACAATCTTGTGGGTGAAACACTAAATTTTTAAATTTTGCGATATATAAAAAATAGTTGAGAATTTATCTGAAATTTTTATAATTTTGGTGAAAAATAATCAAATTAAGCTTCCATTAAAATTTCAGCTCATTTGGATCTAGTTTTCAAAAGTTATCTCTATTGTATGGTTTTTCATAAAATTGCTCTATAGTGCGCAATTCAAAGAATTTTTTTGAGTTCTTTACATTTTTGGAAAGCTTAGAAAAATTTGGCTACGGTTTTTTCTTTGTATATTTTTATTTGATGCCAAAATAATTCCAAAATCTCTTGGTCAAAGTTGGGTCAAAAGTGTCAATAAGGGTCGACATCGTAAAACCATTTTATGGCAGGTCCACAAACTCAGGGCTGAGGAAAGGGTGATGAAACTCCAGGTAAAAATCCTAAAAAGGATGAGATGGAGTCAGAAGGGGGATGTAATAGACCCTTTGTACCAGGGTTTTCTGACATAGATCATAAAGTGAGCCAGCTTGACTATAGTGTGCAAGGCATTTAGAGTGAGGTGCAAGACATACAATCTAATATGCAATCCATACAAGATAGTTTGGGAGATATCATGATGGATTTGAATATTAATCAATCAAATTATCAAGCTAACTCTATTTCACAAGCCCACCAGGGTGGTTCTCCTAACTAGTCTACTTCAAATCCAACTCCATGGCCACAAAGGAACCTATTACCAAAGGTGGATATGCGCAAATTTGATGGAAAAGATCCACTAAATTGGCTCAACCAAATGGAGAGTTTTTTTGACCTACATCAGATTCCAAGTGGATAGAAGGTTACCATGGCATCCTTGAATATTGAACCTGATCAATTCATTTGGTATCGATGGTTGTGTGCTCAAAAGAAAAAGATGATTCTCAATGTCACCTGGTCAGTTTTTACAGAGGAGATACAATTACACTATGGCAATAGTGTGACAGAGAATTACTTCAGACAATTGTAAAAACTACAACAAAATAGATCTGTCAAGGATTATAATCATCATTTTCAAAACCTATCCTTACGTGTGGAGACAATTTCTGAAGCAAACTTGAATGACCTATTTTTGGGTGGACTCAAGGACCACATTCAACATGAGGTATGCATGTTTAATCCACTTAATATTTTTGAATCTATTATCCTAGCACATAGAGCTAAGGAAAAATTAATAGCCAACAAGAATCAACCATTCACTCACTACAAAGATCATAGCATATCATCACCAACATTTCCTCTACCTACTAGATTGACCCCTTAGCAAATTGAAGAGAAGCGTGCAAAAGGATTATGTTTTGGTTGTGATAGCAAGTGGAGTAAAGAACATAGATGTGTTAAGAAGAAGTTATTATACATTGAGGGACCAAATGAAGATGAAGAAGTAGATGATGCCTCCAATGATGATGAGGAAGATATAGAGGAGGTACCTGAAGATTCCCAACCTACAATCTCTTGTCATGCACTTGTAGGTATTAGCACTCCACAAACTCTTAAGGTGGTGGGTTTCCTCAAGAAACAGAAGGTGACAGTGTTGATTGATTCAAGGAGTACACATAACTTTATAAACCATAAATTGGCTACTTGATTGAACTGTTTCATCTACCCAACACCAAAATTTTAGGTCATGATTGCAGATGGTGGTACAATTAATTATTCAAGCAAATGCCATAGTATTAAGCTTACTATGGGTGGGTAAAATCTCAACTCTCCTATGTTTGCTATTCCCATGGGTAACACAGACATTGTTTTGGGAGTCCAATGGCTCACAACCTTAGGTACCATTGAGATGAACATCCAAGAACTATTCATGCACTTTCATTTTGAAGGTAAGAAAATTGAACTACATGGATTACATGCAAAATCTCCATAATTAGTTAGTTCACATCAGATGACCAAGATGCTAAAAAAGGGGGTAGAAGGAATTATTTCATGATTATGCTCCATAGAAGTTCAACCCACACAAGTATCTACACATCTTGATATACAAATAATTCTTGAAGACCACTCATCTATTTTTGGGGCCATGCCAAAAGGACTACCACCAAAAAGAGAACATGATCATGCCATTCAACTAATTCCAGGTAGTCAACCACCAAATATCAAACCATATAGATATCCATATGCACAAAAGAATGAAATTGAAAAGATGGTCCATGAGATGTTGGAAGCAGGGATCATCAAGCATAGCCAAAGTGCATATTCATCATCGGTGGTCATGGCATGGAAGAAGGATGACACATGGAGGATGTGCCCAGATTATAGGGAACTCAACAAGTACACCATCAAAGATAAGTTTCTTATTATAGTAATTGATGATTTACTTGATGAGTTGCATGGTGCTAGTTATTTCACAAAATTGGATCTTCGCTTGGGGTACCATCAAATTAGAATCAAGGATGAAGATGTTCATAAAACTACTTTTAGAACACATGAGGGCCATTATGAGTTTTTGGTAATGCCCTTTGGTCTTACAAATGCACCATCTACTTTTTAAAGCATGATGAACACTTTTTTTAGGCCTGTTTTAAGGAAGTTTGTGCTAGTTTTCTTTGATGACATATTGATTTATAGTCAGACATGGGAAGCACATCTACAACATGTGAAACAGGTGTTGATAGTTTTGAAGAAGCACCAACTTTATGTGAAGCCATCTAAATGTGCTTTTGGAGTACAAGAGGTAGATTACCTTGGTCACATTGTTTCCCATGAAGGGGTCAAAGTTGATCCCCAGAAGATCAAAGCGATAATGGAATGGCCCATGCCAAAAACTCTCAAAAACCTTCAAGGGTTTCTTGGACTAACAGGTTACTATAAAATATTTGTGAAAGGTTATGGTAGTATAGCAGCTCCACTCATTACATTGCTAAAGAAGGATGCTTTCCATTGGAATGATGATGCCACCAAAGCATTTGAGAAACTAAAAGTAGCTACGTGCACCACTCCATTTTTGGCTACTCCAGACTGCTCATAAACATTTCACTGTTGAATGTGATGCTTCTAGATCTGGATTGGGGCCAGTACTAATGTAGGAAGGAAGACCCATTGCATTTTAAAGTCATCAATTCAAAGGTAAGAATCTACAAAAATCTATCTATGAGAAAGAAATGATGGCTATTCTTCATGCAGTTAAACAATGGAGGCCTTATCTGATGGGTAAACACTTTAAGGTGAAAATAGATCATGATAGTCTCAAATACTTTTTGGAGAAAAGATTATCATCTGAGGAACAACAAAAATGGGTAACCAAAATGTTGGGTTATGATTTTGAAATCATCTACAAGAAGGGTAAAGATAATGTAGTAGCAGATGCACTATCTAGATGGGATGCATCCACAGAAGCATTACTTTATGCAATGTCCATATTGAAAGCAAATTGGGTGGATGAAGCTAGGTTAGAATGGGAGCAAGACAAGGATACACAGGTTCTGATTCAGAATCTCTAGCAAGGTAATTTATCCTCTAAAAAATTTGAATGGAAAGGTAATGTCTTATAGTATAAGGGTAGGTTATACTTGTGCAAAAATTTAGAGCTTAAGCATAAGATTCTTGCAGAGTTGCATACATCTCCACTTGCGGGACACTCAGGGTTCTTGAAAACTTATCATAGAATTAAGAAATAATTATTTTGGGAAGGACTCAAGGGAGATGTACAAAATTTTGTGGAAGAATGCTTGATATGCCAATAGAATAAAGGTGAAATAGTTAAGACCCCAGGTTTGTTACAACCATTAGCAATTCCTAGTCAAAGGTGGGAGGAGGTTTCCATGGATTTCATCACTGGGTTGCCTTGTTCTGAAGGTAAGAATGTTATTTTGGTCATTGTGGATAGGCTTACAAAATATGCCCATTTTTGTGCTCTCTCACACCCATTTTCAGCAAGTATAGTCATGGCTATTTTTATGGAAGCAATTCTCAAATTACATGGAACCCCAAAAATAATTGTAAGTGATCATGATCCTATTTTCACTAGTAATTTCTAGACTGAACTATTTTCTTATTTGGGTACTTAGCTAGCTCATAGCTCAACTTACCACCCCCAATCTGATGGACAAACTGAAGTGGTTAACAAATTTTTAGAGGGGTATCTCTATTATTTTGTATCAGATAAACAAGAACATTGGGTTAAATGGCTACCACTTGTAGAATGGTGGTATAACACATCTTTCCATACCTCTTCTAAAATGTCTCCATTTCTAACACTATATGGTTACCATCCACCTTCCATCACTTCTTCATTAAAGGTGCACACCAAGGTTTGAGATGTGGAAGAGCACATTCAACATCAACAAGAGGTTTTGGCTAGTTTGAGAGAGGATTTGGCCTTGGCACAAAATAGGATGAAGCAACAGGCAAATCAAGACTAGAGTGAGAAATTTTTTGAGGTGGGTGACTGGGTATTTGTTCATTTGCAGCCTTACAAGTAGATGTCCTTGAAGCAATGGAAAAAGGACAACAAACTTGCTCCAAAGTATTATGTCCCTTATCAGGTTATACAAAAAATTGGAAGTGTGGCTTACAAGATAAATTTACCTCATTCATCTCACATACACCCAGTATTTCATGTTTCTTGTTTGAAGAAGGTCATTGGATAGAAAGTTTCCACCCAGACAGAGCTCCCAGAACTAGATGAAAAAGGATGAGTCATTTTGGAACCAGAGAAGATCCTCCAAACACATACTAAGAGGTTGAGAACTAGAGAGATTAAGGAATATTTGATCAAGTGGAAAAACCAAAGTAGTGAAGATGTAGCTTGGGAAGGTGAAAAATTTCTACAACACCATCCAAAGTTGTTCAACGTTGAGGACAACATTGGTTTGAAGGGGAAGGGCATGCTACGCCCCTAACCTATCACATGTATGAGGATAGTATTAGCCAACTTGTGGCTTACTTATCCCTCTTTGAAATTATATTACATTTATCTATGCTTTCTTTAGATTAGTAGGTCTGCTTATGGAGTAACCATGGCCTAGTTAGACTATATATAGGAGGTAGTGGGTAATCATTTATCATCATATTGTGAATTCTGCTCTTATTGAAGCTTGTGGAGGTTGCCCCCTCAAAGTGGCTTATCTATTATCATATATTTGGATATATTTCATTCATATTTGGATATAATTCTATTTTTATACTTAATTCTTGAAGTAATTTCATTACATGACCCTTCGTATCCTTGCATTTGAAAAGTCACATGGTGACCCTTCATAAACAAATTCTTCCTTTCCTCTTTTGTCTTTATCTTGGTGACTTTTCATATTCCTCAAAGTGTCCCTTCATATAAAAATGTGTCATACCCTCTTTTGAATTTTATGCAACCAAAAATATATTCGTTAATATTAAAAAAATATTAACACACATTAGCCAAGATATGAATATTAAAAACACCATCAAATTTAATGGGGCCTTTATCACCAATGTTATACCTTTGACATCAATGATAATATTTCTAACAATCTCCCCCTTTATCATTCATGTCAACCTCAAACTAAAATTATCACATCTTGAAATGTGCATTGCACATGTTAGCCTACACATACTACCATCTAAAAAATATATAGTACTTCATCCTTGTTGTAGCAACCTGTACCTATTCCTTGTGCCTATTTATACACCTATACCTATTCATATACCTATTTATGTTCTTCTCCCCCTTTGAAAGCAATGGAAAAGGGCCTATATTGGAGCTAACACTTAGCTCCCCCTCAACTGATGCTGATCCTCAATGGTAAGAAGTAAAAGAAATTAATCCCAACTTCTCTCGCAGATACTTAAATATGTCTTTTGGTAGTGCCTTTGTAAAAACATCTACAATATACTTTGTAGTACTGATATATTCCATCTTAACCTATTGATCTACAACCTATTCTCTCAAGAAGTGATATCTGATAGGAATATGTTTTGTTCTTGAATGCATCACTAGATTCTTAGAAATATTAATATCACTTGTGTTCTCACAAAAAATAGAAATAGGTTCATCATATTTTTCATTATATTTCAAAGTTTGCTTAATCTAAAGCACTTGAGTACAACATAATACCACTACAATATTTTTTTCTTCAACTATAGAAAGTGATACTGAATTTTACTTTTTGCTTAGCCATGATACTAAGCTATCATCGAAGAAGAAATCTCCTCCACTTATACTCTTTCTATCATCTAAGTAACCTGCACAATCTAAATTTATATAAGCAACCAAAGTGAAATATTGGCCTGTGGGATACCATAATCCATAATCCAATGTCCCCTTGATATATCTAAATATTATCTTCACCAATTGAACATGACTATCTTTTGGAGTTGACTGATATATTTCAACCATACCTACTACATGCATGATGTCTAGACTCGATGCTATCAAATATAAAAGACTACCAATCATATATCTATACAAAGATTGATCTACAATTGGTGAATCTTCATCTTTATTCACCTTATTTCCTATACTAATTAGTGTGTCAAGTGGTACACAATCCTCAAAACAAAATTTCTTCAACATTTTTTTGGCATATTTACTTTGAGATATGAAAGTTCCTTTATCTGACTGAAATATTTGAAATCCTAAAAAAATGACAATTCTCCAAGCATAGACATCTCAAATTCTTTTTGAATATTATAAAAAAATTATTTTGTCATCTTTTCAATGTTTCCTCCAAAAATGATGTCATCAACATATACCACAATAATCTATTGATGCTCACCTTTTATTTTGATGTAGAGATTATTTTCAGTAAATCCTCTCTTGAAATCTCCATCCTATAGGTATTTATCAAGTCTTACATACCAAGCTCTACAATCTTATTTTAATCTATATAGTGATTTATTCAATATACATACATGACTACTATCATTTGAGAGAAGAAATCCCTCTATCTACTCAATGTAGACCTCCTCTTTTAGATTCCCATTCAAGAAAGCAGATCTAACATCATATGAAACATTTTGAATTTTTTAAACACTACCTATGAAAGAAACATTATAATAGGCTCTACCCTTGCCACTAGTGTAAAAGTTTCCTCAAAATCTATTCTCTCAATCTGAGCATATCCTTTACACACTAATCTTGCTTCATTCCTAGTCACTTCTCCATTTTCATTCAACTTATTTCTGTAAATGCATTTTGTTCCTATCACATTGTGATCTTTTGGTCTAGGCATGAATTTCTCAAGTATCATTATTTTCTATCTAATTTAATTCTTAATTTATTGCCTTAACCCAATAGTTATCATGTCTAGCTTCTAAAAAAGTTCTAGGCTAAATTTTAGATAACAAAGAGAAATTAACTTTCTTAGATTCACTTACCATCATTGTTTTAGTGTGAATTTCTTCATTTATGTCCCTGATGATGTCACTTTTATTATGATTTTTTTAGACATATTTGGATGGGGTTTTGGTGTCATTTTTCTCCTTCTCATCTTCTTCTGATTCTTCAAAATCTTCCTCTTCAATGATTTCGAAAATGTCTATTGGATCAGTGATTCTTTGTGCTCCATCTTCTTTTATCCTGACACTTGCACTTTCAAATATTTTTTGGGTTCTTTTGTTATAAAATTTATAAGATTTAATTTTACAAAAATAACCAATAAATATACTTTCATATGATCTAGATTCAAACTTACCCACTTTTTCATTGATTTTTTTATGAAGCATCTATTGCTAAAAACTCTAAAATAATCAACTATAGCTGGTTTGTCTTTCCATAGCTCATAAGGAGTATTGTCACTATTAACTCTCAATAATTATCTTTTTTGAATATGTATTATTATACCAACTTTTTCTCTCCAATATTTATCTAGTATCTTGGATTCAATTAGGATTGTCCTCGCTATCTCCTGACTATTTTGTTTGTCCATTCAACTACTCTATTTTGCTATGGAGTTCTGGTTGCTAAATAATGTCTCTTTATTCCATGGTCTTCACAATACTCAATAAACTAATCTGACATGAATTTTCCTCCTTGATATGATCTTATGCACTTAATATTCAAACCAGTTTCATTCTCAACCAATGCTTTGAATGCTTTGAAATGTCTAAAAGCTTATAATTTTTTCTTTAAAAACATTATCCAAGTCATACATGAAATATTTTACACATTGAGTACTTTGAGTTTTCATAGGTCCACATAAATCAACATGAACAAGCTCTAACATCTAAGTGTTTGAGTACTCTTTTGTTTTGAACCATCTTCTGGCCTGCTTCCCATGCTGAGAAGGTTCACAAAGCATGTTAGATGGCTTTGTAATCTTTGAAATATTTTTGACTACTTACTTCTTGCTAATGTTGACAAGATTTTCAAAATTTATGTATCCCATTCTCTTGTGCCATATCCAACTTTCTTAAATCTGACTCAAACAACATCTTTAATCTTTGATGTTTGAAAATATATAAAAATTATTATCTATTCTTTGAGCATCTACAATCAACACATCTGAATCTTTTCTCCTAATTTCACAACCTTATACTTAAAACTTTAGTGTGTGTTCCTGATCACATATTTGACTTACGCTTAAAATATTATGCTTAAGACTTTCTACATACAAAAAAATTTCAATTTTAGTTCTACCTTTATCCAAACTTAGTGTACCTTTTCTGAAAATTCTAGTAGTAGTATTATCGCTAAATTTTACTATGCCACCATTGATCTTATTTAAGGTTATGAACTTGATTTTGTCTCTTATCATGTGCCTCAAACATCCACTATCAATGAACCATGGCTTTTTTTCATTTCTTGCATACAAAGTTGTCTATACCAACATAGATATTTTAGGTTATTTCTTCTACCATGAACCTATCTAAACTTTTACTTGTGGAGGAATCTTCATGTATGGCCATGAATATAATCTATTCTTCTTCTAAATCACTAACTCCACTATCTTTGGTTGAGCTAGGATCTTTAGAATACAAATTCTTCTTCTTGAATCCCTTCTTGAATTTTTCTTTGAAATTCTTCTTGTATGTAGGCTTTCCTTCTTCATTGTCACCATTACCCTTATCTGGGCACTTAGCTACAAAATGTTTAATCTTTCCATAATTAAAACATTTTAAAGTTAATTTCCCTTGATATTTAGCTTTGTCCTTTTTTGGCTTGTGAAAGAATAAAGCTCCATTGTCATTTTCATCATCACTAGAATTATCACTTGATTTTTGAATCTTAGCCTTCTCTTTCTTTGATGTCTTAAAAGCAAATTCTCTCTTTGAAGGTTTATCTTATTTGGTTAGCATCTCATATGTAGTAAGAATATCATGTAGCTCATCCATCTTTAGCTTGGATAAATTTTTCATCTCTTCAATTGCTACAACTTTTGCATCATATCTCAATGTTAGAGATCTCAAAACTTTTTATACCACAATTGATTATTCTAAATTTTATCCAAGACCTTGAATCTGATTAACTATTTGATCAACCCACAAAAGGTAACTTGTTATATTTTCTTCCTCTTCCATCTTCAAACTATCAAACTATCTTATGAAAGTTTGAAGCCTAGCTTGCTAAACCTTTCCATCACCTTTGTAAATATTCTCAAGCTTTACCCAAGTTTCATGAGTAGATTTATATTGCATAACTTTAACAAATTTTGATTCACATAAACCACATAAAATAAAATTTAAAGCTTTAGCATTAATTTCAATTGCCTTCTTTTTTACTGGAGTAGTTACAAGTGTCTTTGGCTCTTCATATTCCTCCACCACTTCTTTCCAAATGTCAATTCTAAGGGCCATCAAATAAGTCTTCATTCTTATGATCTAAAAATCATAAATTGTCCCATCAAACAAAGGTGCCTTATTTGTATAAAAACCTTCATGTGATCCATCCATCATGATTTCCCCAATCTACCTTTAAACTATAAAACTTTTTCAAAAGGAACCTACTCTAATACCAATTGTTAAACATGAAATATACTAAAAGGGCGGGGCCAAATCAATATATTATATATCTTTTACTTAATCTGATTTATTTTCTTTAACCACTTAATCACACATTCAAGATATACAATAAAATTGAAATAATAACATGCACCACATGAGAGAGAGAGAGAGAGAGAGAGAGAGAGAGAGAGAGAGAGAGAGAGAGAGAGAGAGAGAGATGCCACATTTTTACATGGAAAACCAAAGTGGGAAAAACCATAGAGAACAATATAAAGTATATGAATGAGCACCAACTCAAATTACAAAGTTTATAAGCACCAACTTGTAAGAAAACCAACCCCTTTGCTGAGCACCAACACAATAACTATTTTTTAGCACTAATCCATAGGAGAGCCAACCCCTCTTGTGTATAAAACTCAACTATCTCTCAATGTTGTTTACTCAACAAATGATAGAACTCTTTAACATATCTTGATTTTTTCTCCTTTTTTCTTATATAAAACAATTACAAAACCATGCACTCTCTTGCATATTACAAATAGCTTCTCAATCATTTATTTATAGATTTACAAATGACCTTTGGCATTCACCCTTTGTGACCTTTCAATCCTCATAAAAAATTGTGCCATACTTGCATGACCCTTCGTATCCTTGCATTTGAAAAATCACATGGTGATACTTCATAAGAAAATGCATCCTTTCCTCTTTTGTATTTTTCTTGGTGACTTTTTGTATTCCTCAAAGTGTCCCTTCATGGAAAAATATGCCATACCCTCTTTTAAATTTTATGAAACAAAAAATATATTCATTAATATTAAATAAATATTAACACACATTAGACAAGATATAAATATTAAAAACACCATTAAATGTTATGGGGCCTTTATCACCAATGTTAGACCTTTGACATCAATGACAATATTTCTAATAGGTCTACAGTTGATTCTATGGTGGAGGTCACAAAATGAGGTAGGGGTGTTTTAAATTGATAACTTAGTTGGATTATATGTATTTAATTTGGCTTGGGGGGTTAGGGTAGGTTAAATGGGTGGTTTTGATTTGGTATGCACTAGGTAGGGTTTCTATGAAATTTGGGTAATATGGTGGGCAAATTCAATAAATGAAAGGTTATTTAGGTTATTAGGGGTGGGTAGAGTGATTAAGGTAGCTAAGTGGGTGGATTATTTGTTATTTGGGTACATTATATGGGTAGGTAGGGTTGGGTATTCTGGCCTCAGAACACTCACAATGACCATCGATGGTCAAGGTTGACCATTGATGGTTGATACCCTTAGATAAGAGGATGTATAACCATCAGTGGTTACCATGACTATCAATGATTGACTAGGTTAAGGAGAGGCTTGGAAAAAAACTAGTGTAAATGCTAGGGCACACTTAAAGGATTGTAACTAAGGGGAGTTATGCAAGCTATAAAATAACTTAACGAGCATGGGGTAGAGGGATAAGAGGAATAAGGGGATAGGTTAGATGTGTAAAATGTTTGAAAGGGTGTGGGGTCGATAAAATGCAAAATATAAGTTAGGCTAGTGAAATTTTCAAGTAGGAGTAATGCATTACCAAAGGGATGTAGTGCCAAGTGTAGGCTAGGATAGGATGGTTAAATTTTTTTGAGTTGGGGTAGGTGTTTGTTGGAAAAGGAGTGAGGTATTGGTTTGATAAGTTAGGGTAAGCATTAAGAAAGAGGTTTAGGTGCTTATTGGAAGAGAAAGTTAGGCATCAGTTTGATAGGCTAAGATAGTTCATTAAAATGTTTAGTAGGTGAGAGTCACGAGAGGTAGGGTGGTTTAGATAACAAGTGTAGGTTAGGATAGGATAGGTTGGAAAAGACATCAATTTATAAATGAACAATGCTAACATGTGCTAACCTTGATTTTTGTAGGAATGAAAGAATATCTAAATGAGGGATCAGGTCCCTAAAATCTTTAAAAATATTTAATAGGGTATGACCCCAACTGATTGGACCCACATGGATGAGGTGGGGCTAATAGGGATGAGGAAATACCAGTATATGCCCTCAGATGCATCCATGATCATAACACTCATGAAGAGATGGAATCCCTCTACAAACACCTTCCTATTTTTGACTAGTGAGATGACCATCTTATTGGAGGATATGCAGAGGATTACTTGAATTCCACTTCATGGTGTTTGGTATACCACATAGAGTAATAGGAGTGGGATGAGCATGTTGAGTTGTTATATGGTAATGAGAGTGACTAGGTCAAATAACATGTTGGAGGATTCATATATAGTTCTTTATATCAAAGGGCTCTATATGAGAGGAGATTTATGACCATTCTCATGATTTCTATCACATGTTTTGAGCTTCCCAACTTGAGTAGCAAGAATTTTTCATATTTTTATTGGGGGTTCTAGTTAAGCTATTGCTAGGTTAGACATTATTTAGTTGCATTCCAATTTTACTTGTATAGATATAGAGAGAGTTATAGGGGTTTATTCCTTATAAGAGATATGGAATTAGTGTCAATTTGGTTTTGTATTACTAAGCCTATGAGCACATTTAAGTAATTCATTCAGGTATAAGAGATAGACACTCTCATTTTAGAGATATATATGGGTACTTGGTTGATGAGATAGGGAGGTGGAGTTGATTCTATTTGGTAGGGTATGTTGATAGTTTGGCCTAGTATAGGGCATCCTAGGTCCATTCCCTAGGTATAGGAAAGAGGACTCCAATATATTACTACCATAGACATTTCATATGCCTACCTTGCTTGAGTTTGAGGAACTACTAGTTAGGTAAAGTATAGATGATACCAAGTTTGTAGATGGGTACATGACATGGTACCAACCCATATGCATAGCTATAGACATTGGTGGAGATGATAGAGGTGTGAGGCTAATGGCCATAGATTCGACTAGCCATGATGGACAAGTAGGGTGGATTTAGTCACTGCATAGGGATAGGTATAGGTTTTTTAATGATAGGTGGCCATATTATAGGGCTAGATTGTCACACTACAAGGCTTGATTGTGACTTTATAGGGTCAAATTGTTATTTTCACCAATGAGAGGGATCAAGCGAGGACTTCTTTAGGCTTGATGACATAAGAGAGGGACTTTCTAAGGTAGATAGGAGGAAGAGTAGTAGTAGGATAGGAAACACCACTAGGTTTCACTCTTATGGCCGATATCTAGCTATAATAAAAGAGATGTGATTTTACAAGACTATTGTACTGACATAGTGTCCAAAAGAGCCTCGATGGGGAGAGTATAGGGCTAACTTAGAAGGTGGGATAGTTTTGATGACCCCAGGTTAGTAGGTAGGGTTTATATCTAGATACGCAAGGATAGATGGTGGATTAGTAGGTATAATAAGTGGGTAAGCACTAGGATCCAACGGTGCTCTAGGAGGTAGTGGTGCCCATGGGGCATAGATATGGCTACATATATGAATTTTTGAATATCATTTTGATTCTAGCCTATGAGTTGAAGCGGTGAGATGTACATTTCTTAGAAAGAGTCTATCTATCTACATGTACACATTATTATGCTATGTGACTTATGAATTTATATATATGTGATCTTTGATTATGATCATACTCATGGTTTGATTTTTATTTAGTGTTCATTACTTATGATGTGATTTTTACATTGCTTATGGATTATGCATATGATATGGTGGTGTAGACATAGGTATATGCTTAGTTAGGCATGAGATGGTTTTTTAACTTATGGTTATGCTTAGTGATTGCTTACGACATGATAACTTTAAATGAGTAATTAGATTTCATTATGTTTAGACATGTGATGGAGAGTGGTTGATTGTTGTAATTTATTATAGATGTGATCATGAATATTATAAATTATGAATATGGTCATGCTTATTATTGTGATGTGATTATGGTTATGATTATGATTATGCTCTATTTGTCAATTTGGCTTAAGGTAGATGAGTCAACAACACTAGGTGAGATACTAACGAGTATAATCAAGAGATAATCATTATCATGAAAATCTCAACTAGTCATGATAGGGTAAGAAGAATGCTTGATGCTTCTTCATTGACAAGGACTAAAACAAAACCAAAGTTGGATTGGCTTAATGAACATAAGCCTTTCGAATGCTTTGCATGAACATTCATTAATTGGTTAAAATGTGTTTTGACCACATAATTTCACGTAAGCTAAATATTCCCTTAAATATAGTGTGAAGGGGAGATGGGTGAAAATATAATCCTATTGTGAGACCAACATGCCTCTTTTGTAGGTATCCAAATAACTAGGATAAACAAGTCTATGCAATGTAAAGTGTAGATTGATCAATACAAGAAGTCTACCTATGAAAATTGATTGTCTTCCACCTTATTATGTTTTTTGAGATTTGATTATATCTTTAAAAATTATTTTACTTTTTATATGATTTTGATAATGGGTCTTTTGTTGATTTTTGTACATGGGAAGTTGATCGATACAAGAATCTTGCAAGAAATTACTATGTTTTTGTCAAAATGATTTACTCAGCCATCCTTCAAGAGAGTGGTCCAAGTTTATTTTTTTTGTTCACTAATTTTTTATATTTTTCCTTCAAGGGAGAAGTCCACCTCACATTTTGTCAATTTCAAATAAATTTTCAACAGCTTCCAAGGGAGAAGTCTATGAGTGCTAGGAATGACCCATGATTTTTAGTGATGGGAACTATGTTATTTTAGTTTGATTTTATTTAGCATAGAATTATTTATAATGGATTGTTGGTTCACCTTTATTAAGGTAAAATTAGGAACACAAAAAGGTTGATTAGGTGTGAAAAATTCTAGGTGATAATGATCATAGGAATCCATCATATGAAAGTGTGGAAAGTACCATGAGAACCATGCCATGGGTAGATCCATGATACCCATTGTTTTAGATAAGGATATACTAGTTATAGATAATCACATGATTCAATTTTAATTAGTTTCCCCAAAAATAGGGAGATGGAATGTAGGTAGATAGCAAGGGATGAGCTTAAGTTAGACAAAAGGTGAACATGATCCTTCTCAACAAAAGAATGGATGTAGATGAAAAGCATTAAGGGGCTCAAGTTTTGGGTGGAATTTAAGAGAATAAAATTGATAATATCCTAATCCATACTTTTGGGTTATGATATAAAGTCTAAGACAATTGGAATCAAACTTGCACTTTAAAGTCTAAGACAATTGGTGACATGATTTCCTAAAGGATGAGATCTTCGATATTGAATTCTTGCACTTTAAAGTGTTTGTTATAGGCATGTTTTATGTGCTCTTAATAGACATAGAGGTGGGTAAGGGCTACCAAATTATGCTCATTGAGTAGCTCAAGCTGATCTAAATGGTGCTAATGATAATCACTCTCAAAAATGAGATCTTGTAAAAATACATGAAGAGAGGGTATTTGGACCTCAAGAGGCAAGACAACCTCCACTCTAAACATAAGATAAAATGAGGTAGAACTTGTAAGGGTTCTTATACTAGTATGATATGCCCACAAGGTAAAGGGGATATGCAAATGTTAATCTTGATCTAATGCATTGACCTTTTTAGTTAACATGTTATTAAGAGTTTTGTTAGATGCCTCTACCTATCCAATAGCTTGAGGGAGATAGGGTGAGGAGAAGCTTAAATTAATGCAAAAATAATCACATAGACCTTGGACTTACTTTTTCTAAAAGGATTTACCATTATTGATGATAATATTATGAGGAACATCAAAGCAATAAATAATGTGATGATTGATAAAAACAACAATCTTTTCCATTTTGGTTGAGACTAGAGGAATAACCTCTACCCACTTGGTTGGTAATGATAGAATGGTGTCACTATAAGGAATGAGGATTAACCTCACCAATGAGGTCTAGACCCTATTATGAGAAAGGCCAAAAATTAGTGGAAACTTGAAGGCTATGGCTAGGTGTGATGCAAATTATCATGCTATTGACACTTGACACACTTTTTCACATAATCATAGAAGTCTTGGTTAAGGGTATGATAGTAATAGATAAGATTAAGGATGTACTTATCTAAAATGAGGCCATTAAAGTGATCACCATAGATTCTATTGTGCATTTCCTTGATAGCATGGGAGGATTTTTGATTGCATAGGCAATGAAAGAGGAGACTATTGAAGACATGCTTATAAATAATTCCTGCCATAATGGTATATCATGAGGTAATCTAGATAAACACTCATTGATCATTCTTAGATAGGCTAGAGAGAATGCCAAGGTTAAGGTAGTCAAAATTCTATTGATACCAAAGGTTAGGTTGGGTCTCTTCCACATTGAAAATCATGGGAGAATCTAGTTTGACATAGGATGGTTGGGTAAATCTATGGATAATGATAGAAAAATTAGAGTTTGAGGGTAAGGATGGTGTCTAAAAGGCAAGGGAAGGTATGGTGTCAGCAAAATTATTAGTATATCATGAGGTTGACTAGATATGGTAGTGTTTGAATGATGTTAGGAGTTTGTCAATTAGTTTCTTGTACTATTGAAGGACATCATTCTTACATTGATAAGAGCCATTGATTTGATTGACCATAAGTTGGGAGTTACCAAAGATGTTGACTTTTTTGACTCCTAAGGCTAAGGTGGTTTGAAGGCCTATTACTAGGGCTTTGTATTCAACCATGTTGTTGGTACATTCAAAATCAAGATTGAAAGATAAAGGTAAAGGTTTAACACCAAATGGGAGAGAATGATACTAGTTCCCCCACCATGTTGGCGCTTTGATCCATAAAATAACATGGTGACTTGATAGGTTAAATTTTCTTGAGAGAGGGTCACAATGGACTCATCGAAGAACTCAAGAGGAGGAGGTTAGTTTTCTGTTAATGGGGCCTTTGCCAATTAATCAACAATGACTTTCCCTTTAACTGAATTTTAATAAAGAAACTCAAGGTAAAAATTTGATAAGAGCATGAGCCACTTCGCCATATGTTTGTTTTGATATGGCTCAAAGTACATGTACTTGAGTGGGTTGGTGTTGGTTATGACATAGATTTTATGGTTAAGGAGGTAGTGGTGAAGCTTGGTGGCCATAGAGATGAAAGCTAAGTAAAGCTTCTTATTATGGGTGTACCAAGTCTCATAGTATATAAGCATGTGGATAATTTAGTATATGGTTTTCTCTCTATGTTGTTTGTCTTGGTGAGACAACATTTCCCCTAGGGAATGGTCCGTCATAGAGATATAAAGGTAAAAGGGTTGGTCATCCTTTGGAAGGGTAAGGATAGGTGGAGACAAAAGGTAATATTTGAGGAAGTCAAAAGATTTTTGACAATCACTATTCCACTTGAATGAGATATCTTTCTTCAAAAGGTGGTGGAAGGGTTGGAACCAATCCCAAAGCTAGGAAATTAAATGATGAATGGATTGAAGCTTCCCCTAAAATCTACAAAATTGCTTGAGGTTGGTTGGAGGAAGCATGTCTAGGATAGATTTTATTTTGGTGGTTAAGTTTGATTCCATGAAGGGAGACAATGAATCTAATAAGCTTTCCTAAAAAGACCTCAAAAATGCACTTCTTGGGGTTTAGATAGACATGGTAATAGATAAGGCATTCAAAGATGTTCTTAAAAATAACCATGTAATCTTTTTGGAGTTCAGATTTAATGAGAAGGTCATCTACATAGTCCTCTATGATTTTATGGATAAGGTCATAAAATATATAGGTCATGGCACATTGGTAGTTTACATCAATGTTATTTAACCCAAAAGGCATGAATCTATAGAAAAAGGCCCCTCAAGGGCTAGTAAAGGTGGTTTTATGCTGATCTTCGAGAGTAACTAAGATCTAATTGTAACTTAAGAACCCATCCATGAGAAATAACATCTCATGGTTGGCTATAAGATCAACAATTTGGTTTATGCTAGGTAGAGGGAAGTCATCTTTGGGTCAATTGAGGTTGAGGTCATAAAAGTAAACACAAATACATAGTCCCCTATGACTTCGGTGATATGCATAATATTTGAGACCCATTGAGAGTAGTCAATGGGTTGAATAAATTTGATAGATAGAAGATGTTGGAGCTCTTCTTTGATGAGAAGGGATATATAGGGATACAATTATTAGAGATTTTCCATGATAGGTTTGGCATCACAGTGAGTGACTATGTTATGGGTAGCAATGGTAAGGTCAATTCCATGCATATCATTGTAAGACCAAGTAAAGTCTATGTTACGGTCTTGAATGAAAGAGGGGAAGTATCAAAGTTCTTCGGCATTTAATGATTAATTTATTTTGACAATGTAGGGGTTATCTAGATTACCCAAGTTGATATCCATGGTGGATTCATTAAATATGGTTGAAGACTTAAGAAGAAGGGATTTTTAGATTGAAGAATCTAAGGTACCAAGATAGGTGAGAATAGAATCATCATCTTGGAATTGAATAGTGTTAATGGTAGGAGAGTCTTCTCCTATCATCTCAAAATGGGTCAAAGGGATGGTTAAGGTTTCCCATCCTTCTAATAAGTTAGGGGTCTAGGCTGATCATATTAAAAAAATAAAAATCCAAGTGGGGTGATGTCATCATCCTCATACACAAGTGGAGGTGAAGTAGGTGAGGAAGGGCATTCTCATTAATAATGGTGACAATAGGTGGTTTGGATTTCTTATTATTAGGTAAAATGAAATAATCCATGATTCTCATGTGGCTTCCTAGTTTTGATGGTGACCAATTCATGTGGGTCATGCTCATACCACCCAAGACCAAAACCTTTCCAAGCACACTAATGGAGGTATGTCTTGTCAAAGATTAGTTTATCTAGGTAGGAGAAACTTAAGGTAAATGGTTGAGGTGGAAGAGAGGTGGTAAAAGCACCAAGGGATTTGTTGAGTCCCCCATAGACAAAATGATTATAATAGTGGAGAGGTCTAAAGGGAATAACCATCCTAACATTAGGGTCATATCCTAACTAGTTGGAAAGTATCCCATACTCTTGAGGAGTGGGTAAAACATCAAGTGCTAAAAGGTGATACTTCCCCAGTGAAAGTTGATAGAATGTTGATTTTAAAGGGTTCAAGATAGGGATCTGATCAGAGGGGATGGATGAGACAGTTAATGCTTCATTGGTAGAAGGAGATATGACATCTACTTTAGAAGTTGATGGTTTGGATTTAGCTATTGAAGGTGTGCTAGATGGGTGTATGAGGACATCATTAGGGAAATAGTACATGTTTCATGTTGAGAAAGGACTTGGGTCTACTTGGATGGTGATGACCTAGCCCTCATGCTCAAACTTAATACAATGGTGGAGGGTAGAGGGAATGTAACCCATGGAGTGAATCTAAGGTCATCATAATAATAAGTTGTATTGGAATTCACCTTCTAAAACATATAAAAGTTTGGGGAGTGTGTGGGGTCCTACATGGATATGAAAGAAGATAGTTCCCAAGGTAGTGGCCATGGTATCATTGAAGGAGTGAATGATGGTCGAGGATTTAGGCATGACATTGTCTGGCAAATTGAGTTAGTTGTAGGCATGAGAGGAGATGATGTTAATGATATCTCCCCCATCAATCATAACCCATTTGATATGGGTTTGATTAATGTAAGCAACAATAAAGAGTTGGGGATATAGGTCTCTAGGGTGGATGGAAGGTATTTCTGAATCCTTGAAGGTAACAAGGTTAGAAACTAAAGGGCACTGATAAAGGTGGATAGAGGTTGGGGGTCCTTGAGTTGTATATTAATGGATTGAAAAGCCTCTATTAGTGCTTGAAAGTGATAGGGATAGGTAGAGATTAACTTAAATAATATCATATTCATCAAGGTTTGATGAAGTTGTTTGAGGATAACTCTCTTAATGGATTTTGAGGGGTTAGACTGGGAGGTGCCTAGATAGACAGCTTAGGTTTGGTCAAGGATGGAGATGGTTGGGCATGGGTTAATTAGGAATTTGAGGAGGTTTATTTCTAAGGAATGGATACTTTAGCCTTCCCTTATCCTTTTTCTATGCTCTTTTGACCACATTGATAGTATGGATAGAAGGAGAGGTTGAGATAGTAGACTGGTCAGACTCATCTTCACTCTTAGGTGAGAGTGGAGGAGTAGGTGAGAATTGAGTAGGTATGGTTGGTTAGATTATCATGGGTTACATAGGATGTTCATTTTTTAATAGATCATCCTCATCACAAAGTTGGTGGATAATTTTTTGGAGAGCTTTGCATTTTTTTGTATCATCATCATGTGTACTATGATAAAAACACACCTAGTGGTTACTATTCCAAATAGGTATAAAAGCTAAAGGATCAAAGGGTCTGATGAGAGTTAGGGTTATACAAGAGGTATTTAATATACTATGAATAATATTATAGTAAGACTCACCTAAAGGTGGCAAAGGTGTGGTCGTATTTGCTTTGATGGTTGAAGTAGGAGTTTGTTTAGAACTAGCTTTGGTGGTAGGTGTTTGGAATAGGGTGTTAGACTTAGTCAATGGTCTTAGTTTAGGAAAGGATTTAGATGAGATATAGGTGGAAGATAACAAGGTAGGTATCTTATGTATTATTGGCATGGTGAAAATATGTGCATTGGAAAGCAATTGTGAAGGTGTGACCAAAAGAGGTGGTTGGGTTTTGGTAGAGAAGATGCATTTCTTGCTCAAAATAGAGGGATGAGGCCCCAAAATGGAGGGAAAGGTTGAGGGAGGTAAAATTTGGGACTTTCATCCTTTTCATGTTTTCACCTCTTTAGTTTCTTTAGTTTGGTGTTTGGTTGGTGGGCTCGAGAGGGTTAGGTCCACTTTCAATGATGGGTGACTAAGGCTCGATGTAGGGAGGATGCCAAGGTTTTTGGTAGATATGGTTGGGATGATAGGAGAGGGTTTGGATACTTAGGCCTTGGTTATCTTAGGTGGTTGATGATTGGCTGGTTTAATGGGGTTTTTAGTTGGTTAGTTATAGGGTCTAGTTGTTTGGGTAAATATGACAAGAGGTTGGTTAATAAAAGTGGTCGATTGGTCTGATCAAGAAAGGGTTAGAGGTTATAATTAGGTAATGTAAGGGAGACCTAATTACTAATAGAAGGTAGCTTTGTCCATTTTAGGGTTGGAGATAAATTCTAGTTTCTACACTATCCTAGATAATGGTTTGTAGGTCAATTTGATTCCATGAATACTAGACCTAAAAGATAAGCCCCTAGGTAGAGACATATGGGTGGTAACCTCATCTTCTTGCTCAATTAAAGGATGAAAGGTTGAGATAGGTGTTTCCTTTGTGGGAGGAGTAGACATGGAGGTTTAATCTTTAAGAATACCTTCTAAAAGGGGAATGGTTTGCTTGGTAGTCAAAGGTGAAGATAGGGTGGCAATGGTTGATTGTTCTGATATACTAGTTGAAAGGGACGCTGGTGGCTCTACTACCTCAATAAGTGGAGGGAGATAATATGGTATTTACTTAGTTTGAGTGTCTAAATTAAGGGAAGGTGAGTCCACCATTTCAATATATGGTGGAGAATTAAAAGATTGGATACTAGATGTTTTGATAATGAGTGCATCAAGGACCATGTTAACAATATGGGTATCGTGAGAACATTCGACATTTTTTCTCTCATTCTTAGTAGGATCATGGTTTAGGAAAGGATTCATAAATATATCAAGGGCTTGGTTTTATGGTGCATTGGGGTTTTATAATGTAATCTTCCCCTCATAAATGAGGGTTTGGACAAGGCTCTTGAAGGTGTTTCACTTACTAACATCATGTCCTATAAATTGGTGAAACACATAAAGATCATTCTTGTTGAACCAACTAGGTGTAGGATGAGAAAATTCAAAATTTTGGGGTGGCTTGATAATAGGAAGTTGAATAATGTTTGATTTAAATAATTTCTCCAAGATGGAAGCATATGATTCTTTGAGTGGAGTGAATTACTTCTGATTGTTCTTAGTTTGTCTCCTCATATTTTGCTTTGAGGAACTAGAAGAATTAGATTGGTTGATATAAGGTGGAGTATATTTTAGGATAACCAAATTTTTATTTCCCTTGCACTTGGTGTTGTATTAAACTAGTCTCTTAATTTTGAGGAAGAAACCTCATTGGTTTTATAGGTTAAGTTTTTGTTTTTGAGCTTTAGCTTTCCTTCATAAATGGCTTTTTAGTTCTCTAACTTACGTGCCATGGTAAAATATCATTAAAAGTTTAGAATATTTGGAAATGTAGTGTAGAGGAGATATGCTTGGTGCATGCCCAAGCAAAGAGCTATATGATTTTGGGTTGAGGCAAGGAAAAGGAAAGTTGGTTAATAAGGCTCCTTCAATGAGCCACAAAATCAACAATGAATTCATATTCAAACTATCAGATAGAATAGAGGTCAATGATATAAAATTTATTGGATATATTGATTGAAAAGTGGTCTGATAAAGTTTGGGCCATTTGGGTGAAATAGAAAAGGGAGTGATTAGGTATGGTACTATACCAATCCAATACTAGACTAGATAGGGACATGGGGAAGGTTTAGAGAAGAAGGTCATTATAGATTTGGTAATATGACAAGATATTGTAAGCACCTAAACTAGATGATTCCAAGGTGGTCATATTTTTTATAAGCATATTCATTAGGTCTACTTGGGGTTGTATAACCATAAGGTTATAAGATGCATACTACTGCAATGGTTGGGAGACATGTTGATAGTGGATAAATGGCTAAGAGGATGCCACATATGGGTAAGTGGATGTCAATGGTTGGGTAGAGGATACATAAGGGTAAGTAGAGGTAGGTGTTTAGGTAGTGGGTACATGTATTTTTATAGTAGGGATGTATCCAAAGGTTGGTCCAAGGGGTGCTTGTTGGATAGGAATGGTAGTTGGGTTGGTGACTGATGGAAGGGTGGTGACCCTTGTACTAATTGATGGCAAGGTAGAGGGTATGGACACCACAAGTATTTGAATTAGAGTAGTTTTTAAAGGAAGGTTGGTAGTGCTAGAGGTAGGCACTCCTATTGTGGAGGAGTGGTTTTTAAGAGTAAAAGGTATAAGGGTGGTGGTAGTTTAGGTTGGTTGGTTCTCTATGGTAGTCTCAAAGGGGTTATTAGTTGATGAAGAGGTTTGGGTAGTAATTATGGTACTATAGGTACTCCCCATGAGGTGGAGAGCCATGCCATAAGGTATATCTATGGATGGGGTTGAAGCTAGGATACAGTAAGACATGGTTATAAGATAATGTTGTAAGGCCACAAGATTGTTATCTAGGAAAGTGAAAAAATTTGCATCTCCTTGAGGGGACCTCTTGAGGGAAAGTATGACTTCTAAAGGGGTGAGGAGAGTCTATTAGTTAAGAAATGTAGTCCATGGATGAAGAGGTAGAAGAGGTAGGTTAGCTTGGTGAGGGGTTTTTCTCTACAAGGTTTCTTTGATTTTGGTGAGTGAGAACCATAAGAGATAGGGGAGATAAAAAGAAAAAATGAAATCACTACTAAAACAAAGAGAAGATAAGAAAATGATCAAATAAAATCAAATCACACTCTAACCAAAATGTTAAGTTCTAAAGTTTTGATTAATCTCATTTTTGGCTTATGCTTTAAGAAGGTGTGTGATTAAAATTTTATTTTAGGGTGGCTACTAAAAAAGGTAATCTAAGGTTGGTTTAGGTTATGTTTAGGTGATAAAAAAGAATCTATATTAGAATCAATACATGGCTTGGTATTAGAGCCTACCCCCTCACTTCACACATCATAGTGATAAGGGTGTCGGGTGCTTAGACAAAATATATTGATCTCCAAAGTTTATACTCAACCAAAAAGCTGATTTGGTCCTCCTCTTGGTAATGACCTCCAAGTAGGATCACCAAGAAAGGGTAAGGTTACTACCTTGTCTCAAATTTGTTTGATGTTTAATTGGTGAAAGTGGTTTGTTTTAGTGTGTGCACTAAAGAATGAATCTATGATAAATTACTTTGATTTTAAGTTAAGTTGTGTGAACTAAATTTTCAATAAGTTGATGTATGCACTTGATTTTAAGGCCAAAATAAAATTTTGATTTCATTAATGAGCACAAAATAGAGAGAAAATTCAAGTAAACAAGAACCCAATTAAAGACACAAGGGTCCCACCAGGTGTGCCAAAATGTTTCAATGAATTTATTGCTTATTATTGGAAAGAGCAAAGAAGAAACTAATTATGGGTATGGTTTAAAAACTTGATTGATAGTGTGTGCATGGAAATTATAAGATTGTGAAGAACTTCTCTTTGGCTTGGGAGGATGACTTGTAGATAAGAAAGCACTAAAGCAAACTTGTTTTTTATATAAATAGTTGAGTGTATTGCCTAGAAGTAGATAGATCCCAAAAGTGAGAGCTTCTTCGAGGGTTGTCAATCCACATGCTTGCTAATAAATATTCTAGAAATGATTAAATTAGTGATAAACTACTTAATATGAGTGATAGAGGGTTGGAGTATGCATCAAAAAATCATAAAAGCATCTATGAATAGGAAAAAATATAAAAAATGGGGTTGATTAGATGTAGGTGGTTGAAATTAGCTTAATGGTTTTCACTACCATAATGGCCATCAATAGTTAGGCTAACTATCAATGGTTAAGGTAACCATCAATGGTCAAGATGAATGTTATCAATTGGATAGACCATATATGGTTGAGTCAACCATCAAAGATTACTGTGTCTAGATCTAGGTTGATAAAAAATCTAATTAATGATATCTAAATGATGTATTTCAAGGGAGGGGTAATACTTGGGTTGATTTCAAAATGGGAAGAAAGTAAATAAATACTGAGAAATAAATAGTCATCTTACCAAAAGTTGATTGGGTGAATAATTGAGGTAGTTGACCTGTTAGTGGAATATAGATTGATTCTAATAGAGTAATAGTACCTAAGAACTTGGTGGAGAGGTAGTGGAAAATTGACTCTTTGACATGGTTTCTGGATTGTTGGATTGTTGATGGTGATTGACCTAAAAGAAAGAACCTCTTAGATTCACAAAGATCTTGATAATAGTTTCAGATTCACAAATATTTTCATATCCATTATAACCTCTTTCACTCCTCTCTCTTATAGGTAAGGCAAGAGAATTACAATAGCATGTGAATTGGGCCTTCCAAATTTAACTTGTCCATGTAATGATTCATAAATTAAATTAGATGGGCTATTTTTAGAAAAGCAAAGTGGGTGAGTTTACATGTTAGTGGTTGAGGAGGACATTGACCATCGATGGTCAAGGTGATTGTTGACGATCGAGGGTGATAGGTAAAAATGGGTTAAAAGTTAGGTTAAGTTAGTTTAGCCAAACTAACTATGGGTAATCTCTACTAGGGGTTAGAGGGTCGAATGGTTCACAGGGGGTTTAGGGGTGCTTTCAACATTTAGAATCATAATATGCATATTTTTGGTGTCTATATTGTGTCATATGAGATGGCTCCTAAATCCCATGAATTCTTTGAAATTTGACAATGTGGTGTGGGTAGCCAAATGTGTACTAGAAACTAGGCCAATCTTGCCCTTTCTAAAAGGTAGAGATTAGGCTTTTATGAAAGCCACTATGAAACTAGGAACTAGACTTATGTGGAAACCACTCGGAAATGATGCAACCACCTATAGATGAAATAAGACATGAAAATATCAAGAATGCCTATGTAATATACTGAACTCAAAAATAAAAGAAGTCAAATGTGCCATGCACATTGCCCTCAATCACTGGTGTCTATAATAAGGATTCTGATCTTAAAGTTAAACCAACTTTCCAATCTAAAAATAGAAATGAGAGCCATGATACCATGCATGATGCCCCATATATATATATTCTCTGAGAAAACTATATTTAAACTACTATTTATAAACTATACTATTACTAACAAAATTGTAACTTAACTTACCTTTCAGTCTATTTTAAAAAAATCTAGGTTTTTTTGTTTGGATAAGAGCACCAAAAACAAGACACCCTATTGTTCAGTGTTATTGTCTAGGTCTAACAGTATTATCCTTTACTAAATATAATTACTATTCTCTAATCATAACTATTTTTCTAGTCTATTCTACTTGGTTTGATCTCTAATTGTTTTGAAAATTGATTTTTGACCATTAAGAGGCTCTAATCTCTGTGATAAAACCCTTGATTATTGCCTCCTCGTCTAAGGGTAGGAATGAATACCTTGCATTGACTACCCTTAGAATAAATACCCATTCAAGTGTGTTATGCTATGAAATACATGATATATCAATGATAATAAAAATTATGTCTCAAAATATAACATAGTTTGTATTGGAGATTTGTTAGATGAACAAGGGCATGCCTAGATAGATGTAATAATGTAATAACATGTGCAATGTATTGAACTAAAACTAAAAAGTCTAGTTAGTTATTAGTTGTTAGTTTTCAAAGAGGGATGGACCATGATGTCCATCATGACATCTAAAAAAGCAAGATAATGCATGATATGGATTATGGCATTACAAATAGTGAGAAAAAAACAAGCAAGAAGCACACAAAGTAAGAAGCAATAAGCATAAAATAGTTGTCAAGGGGATAAGAAAATAAGGTACATGGGTACATGTCATGCAAAATAAAAATAAATCATATAAGGCATGTTCAAATTCCATATACACATATAATTAAAACCAAGAAAGATTGTCACAAGGGCCACAAGCACATAGAAGAGTACATGTAAAGGACATTAACAAATGTCCTAAAGCACATATAAGAAGACACAATAGGAACTAGGAAAATGCAATCACATCTAGCTACACAAAGTAAGAAAGGAAATAATGTAATATTCTAGAAATACAATAGCATATAACTAATCAAATCAAGAATTAAAAGTATGCAAGACATGTAGTACTAGACTAGGTAGATGCTAAGAAATACACAAGTGTTATATACTAGTGAGTATCGATAAAATAATATGTGTAAGCTAGTAAGTAATATAAATCAACATGATAGTTAGAGTGTGTGGTTACTTTATCAGAGGAGTAGACATGGGGGTTTCCTCTTCAAAAATAACTTTTAAAAGGGTAGTGGTTTGCTCGATAGTCAAAGGTGAAGATAGGGTGGCGATGGTTGATTGTTTCAATATACTAGTTGAAAGCAAGGTTGGTGGCTCCACTACCTCAATAAGTGGAGGGAGAGAGGATGGTATTCCCTCAGTTTGAGTGTCTAAAGGAAGGGAAGGTGAGTCCACTATTTCAATAGATGGTGGAGAATTATAAGATTGGATACTAGATGGTTTGACAATGAGTACATCAATGACCATGTTAAATAGATGGGTATCATGAGAACACTCAACATTGTTACTCTCATTCTTAGTAAGAGCATGGTTTGGGAAAGGTTTCTTGAATATATCAAGGGCTTGGCATGATGGTGTATTGGTATTATCTAATGTAAGCTCCCCTTGTAAATGAAGTATTAGACAAGGCTCTTGAAGGTGTTTCACCTACTAACCTCATGTCTTATCACTTGGTGGAAGGCACATAGATCATTCTTGTTAAACCAACTAGGTGTAGGATGAGAAGAGTTAAATTTTTGGGGTGGCTTGATAGGAAGAAGTTGAATAATGTTTGATTTTAATAATTTCTCCAAGATGGAAGCATAAGATTCTTCGAGTAGAGTGAATTTATTTTGGTTATTTCGAGTTTGTATCCTCATGTTTTTCTTTGAGGAACTAGAGGAATTATATTAGTTAATGGAAGGTGGAGGAGCAGATTTTAGGACAATTGCATTTCTGGTTCCCTTGCTCTTGGTGTTGATATCAGACTGGTTGCTTGATTTTGAGGAAGAAACCTCATTGGTTTTATAGGTTAATTTTTGGTTTTTGAGCTTTATCTTTCCTTCATCAATGACTTAGTTCTCTAACTTACATGCCATGGTAAAAGATTCATTGAAACTTTAGAATCTTTGGACATGTAGTGTAGAGGAGATATGCTTGGTGCATGCCCAAGCAAAGAGATATATGATTTTGGGTTGAGGAAAAGAAAAGGAAATTTGGTTAATACGTCTCCTTCAATGAGCCACAAAATCAGCAATGGATTCATCTTCAAAATATTGGATAGAATAGAGGTTAGTAATAGAAAATTTCTTGGAGATATTGATTGAAAAGTGGTCCAAGAAAGTTTGGGCCAGTTGGGTGAAAGGGAAAAGGGAGTGCTTAGGTATGGCACTATACCAATTTGATGCCAGAATAGATAGGGACATGGGGAATGTTTAGATAAGAAGGGAATCATCATAAGTGATGAGATAAAAAACATGCCTAAATACCCTAAGGTGTTATTGGGGATCCTCCTTGCTTTGAAATTTATAAAACTTGGGAAGCTCCCATTGGGGAGGATATGATCTAATAGGTATGGATGGGTGGCTGGGCTCATTATAGATTTTGTCATATGAAAAGATATTATGAACACCTGAAATAGATTACTCCAAGGTGGTCATCTTGTCCATAATAATCTTCATTAAGTCCACTTGGGGTTGTATACTCAAAAGGTCATAAGATGCATGTTGTAATAGTGGTTGGGAGACATGTTGATAGTGGGTAAATGGTTGGGAGGCTATGACATATGGGTAAGTGGATGTCAATGGTTGGGTGGGGGATACATAAGGGTAGGTAGAGGTAGGTGTTTGGCTAGTGGATGCATGCCCTTGTAGATTATGGATATATCCAAAGGTTGGTTTAAGGGGTGATTGTTAGATAGGAGTGGTAATTGGGTTGGTGAATGATGGAAGGGTGGTGACACTTGTACTAATTAGTTGTAAGGTAGAGGGTATAGACATCATAAGGATTTGAATTAGAGTAGTGTTTGATGGATTTGAAGTAGATAGAGGAAGGTTGGTAGTGTTAGAGGTAGGCACTCTTATTATGGAAGAGTGGATTTTAGGAGTAGAAGGTATAAGGGTGGTGGTAGTTTGGGTTGGTTGTTTCTCTATGATAGTCTCAAATGGGTTATTGGTTGACAAGGAATCTTGGGTATTTAATAGTTGGGTAGTAACTATGATAATAGAGGTACTCCCCATGAGGTGGAGATGCATGTCATAAGGTAGATCTATGGATTAGGTTGAACCTAGGATACGATAAGACATGGTTATAAGAAAATGTTATAAGTCCATAGTATTGTTATCTAAGAAAGTGGAAAAATACACATATCCTTGAGGGGCCTCTTTAGGGAAAGTATGAATTCCCAAGGGGTGAGGAGAATCTATTAGTTTAGAAACATAGTCCATGGATGAAGAGGTAGAAGAGGTAGGTTGGCTTGGTGAGGGGTTTTGCTAGAGTCCCACTATTAATCAAGATACCATCTCTAGAGCTCAATCACCAATTATACTTGATTGATAATGATGCCATGATAGTAAGATTGGCTAAGCTCATGGAACTTGAAGAAATTAGGAACCAAGAAATGAAAGTCTTGGAAGCTAATCAGGCCCAAACCAAGAAGACTTTTGACAAAATGGTATCTAAAAGGAACTTTATTGAAGGAGATATGGTCCTCAAATGGGATGAAAATATGGCTAAACTAGGTAAGCATACCAAATTTAATTTGATATGGAGCAGTCCATACATTACTACTCAATGCAAAAGAGTCAATGCATTCTAGCTCTCTAAGCTTGACGGAGAAGAATCACCTATCCTAATCAATGGGATATACCTCAAAGCTTGATTTTTAGGTAGGAACTCATTCCAAAAAAAATAGATTATGTATATATTAGGGTTATTTATGTATTTTAATAAGTACTTCTACATAGGTCAACTCATTAGGATCTTTCATTTCCTTAGGTGGTGTTATTTTCCCTCATTTTGTTTTTTTGTGTTTTTCTTCTTTTATTTTGTCATGTCTAGCCATTTCCAGTCTGTTCATCCCTAGGTTAAAGTTTTTCACAGCCATAATTGACTCCATGACCAATGTCTAGAAGGCTATTATATTGAAACTAATTAACAAGCAATCATCTTGTAGAGGTTGCCAAAATGTTGATATTTTTATCTCCAAAATATCATTACATTTGATGCCCTACGAGAGACCCCATTTGTTTTTTAGAAAATCCCCTAAAACTACCAAAAATTGATCTTTCCCTTTTGAACTATAGAATCAAAAACTTTGGATACATTTTTCACATTTGCAAACATGCAAAGTGCTACCTGAGCTCCACATTCCACAAAGTACCCACCTTCTACATAGGCAAAATATAAAACTCAGCATACACTTTGCACATTTATCAACATACATAATGCATGATGTGATCTAAATCCCACAAAATATCCAAATTGGTAGAATATAGAACTCAACATGTAAATTGCACATTTGCAAATGTGTAAAATGCATGGCAAGATCTGGATACCATAAAACACAAATAACCCCTACTGTAGAATCCAAAACGTGAAGTGCATTTTGCATGTTTACAAATGTGCAAAGTGTCTAATGATTTCTACCTTTTGTCGAGCCAAACCATTAACCATGGTAGACATTGGACCTATGTTTTACACCCCAAAGTTTTGACACCAACCACCATAACCACATTAATTATAGTATTTTATATATAAACTAAGTCATTTAGGAATTATTTATCATTTTTTTAATTGCTAAGATGTTTTTTGAGCTCTAAAAATGATTTTTTCACCTTTCAAACCTTGATCCATGTGTCAATAAAGTACCTAAAAGTTCAAGACATGACTATAAAATGTATTCCACATCATCTTCACTCTTTTTCATTGTACTTTCCTTGTGATTTTTTTCCATTGTTCTTGCACTTGAAACTTTCAAGTTATTTACAGTGCCTTGCAAAGTTATTTTTTCCAATTTTAGGGTTTTATTGAAATTGTCTAGTTTGGGGGTCCTTTTGGGTTATCATTATAAGAGTTGGGGATTAATTTTGGTTGTTTTTTCAATTATTTAGGTTGTTTTCAGAGAATTTAGAGTCATTGAGAGTTTTCTAAGGCTTTGTTTCCAAAAACACTCAAATTAACAAAAATCCCTTAGTTTTCCCTTTGAGATTTTGCAATCAAAATATAGGTTTTCAACGAGCCAAGTAGAATATCCCCTAGCATATACCACTTTCAAAAACTAGAGAAAATTCCTTGCATATACCTCCAAGTTCCCCATAGATATTGGACCTATCTCAAACACCTTTGACCTTCATGGGTTTTAGCATTGATATAAACACCTTTGACCCCCATGAGCTTCTAAGTCTTTGTGGAGAGTGGATCTACCCTAGCCACCTTCCATATTTGTGGAGCTTTCACCTACTTTAAGCACCTCCTAGTTTTTCAAAAATTTAACTTGCTCAGACCACATCCCATCTCCGCTAGAGGATATAACTGATTTAAACACCTACAAATCCTACCAACTTTCATAGTTGGTTTCTCATAAATAATAACATCAATTTTCATGTCTCCTATGGAAATGAAGTTCAAATCCAAATTCCTTAGAGTAAATCCTAGTTTGGAGTCTAATGTTTTAGAAATAATAGATATTGATTTAGGTCACATTGAACTAGGAGATTTTTGGGCTCAAATAGGTGCAAATTTTAAGAATGATTAGGTCTATATTATTTATGATTCTATCATTCCACAAGTTGTAGCCTTCCTATTATTAGTTTATATCCCCAGTTGGCACTTAGATGGCCCAACACTATGACCCTAACAAAAGAAAGGTCTACAATGAGAAAGGGGAAAAGATTCTAAATCTAGACCATGAATTTATTAACTTAATATTTACAATCCTATAATTTGAGAGTTATTGGATATAAATCCACATATATCTACACAATTCTATGAGGATAAACAAGATGGGTGTTAGAAAATAATCAATAAATAGTGTCTCAAGTTCCCCAAGCATTCTGATACAAGGTTACCAAAGACTATTTATAAGCATGATTTCATTGATGAGGTAGGGTACTATTATAACATCAATTTGCATGATTGGAGAGGGTTCTTCAAGATCTCTCCAATTGAGATACACTATGGGAATAACCCCAAGCTTTGGGTCACCTATGGTGGGGTTTGAACTCTATATAAGTCCAACTTCCTCTTGATGGATCACCTATACTAATGTTTGCACTGGGAAAAGGGTTAGAGAAGGGGTAAAGGGATCCTAATAAAGTTAACTAGGTGATGCACCAAATAAAAATGAAAACTCACATAAGCATGAAGTAAACATTGACTAAACATAAGACATTGATAGCTTACATAATATCACCAAACTTAGGTATTTGCATAAGTGTTTCACAAACTAGGTTTATGAAGCAATGAATTAAGGCAAAGAGGAGTTGTAAGACTCACTAAAATCTTGCATAAATGATATAAAAAACACTAACTTAAACTTATAACTAACTTGAAGACACCTTATAAATGAGCAAGAAAGAAGGACAATGGGCATAGAATATTTTCCTTCATAATGCCATCATGCTGAAGATTTGTTACACACAATTCAGAGGGGAGAGATAGACAAAGAATGTCTTTATTACTTCAGGAGGTATTTCATACAAAATTTGACAATGTCTAGCCTTATAAAATGAGAATCTATGATCTTCAAAATTGAAAGAGAATTTCTTATCAAAAGCAATAGTGCCTTTATAAATGGAAAAGAATGAGGGATATATGAGAAATGGGATAGAGAGGAGAGCATGCCACCTGAGATAATTAATTAAGTTTCCATCCTTCTTAATTTTTGAACCATATTTGCTTCAAAAGGCTTTGAGATTAATTAAATGCTCCATTATTCTTTCCAATCCTGACATCCCTTTGCATTGATATTCTACACCATCTGCACTTGCTTTCATTATGAGGAAAAAGTCCTCACATCCATGGACTTAATAGAGCCATGCCTAAGTCTACTTTCAGTGACTGCAAGTACCTATTTTTCAAAGCTTATGATCATGTTGATAACCAAGACACTCCTTTATTAATCACAAACCTACCCCTATTTCAAATCTAAACATAGGTCTTACTATAGATTGAAAACCAATCTAATTTATTGGTTTTCATATAGTTATATCCATGAAGAGCTTACAATCTACATAAAATCATTTTAAAACCATATTAGGTCTAAACAAACCTATTCTACCTCTAATAATTATGTAAGTTAATAACTTATTGTATGTGACATTGATAAACATAAGAAAACTGAGTCTACATACTCTGGATCCTCCAACAAAGGTCTCAAGTGATATTTAATGGAATCCTTTAAAATATTTTCCTTGGTTCCACTTGAGTTGAATTTAACCTTTGTTTTAATTCCTTATATTTTGACTTTTAATAATGTTCATCGATCTTGATCTAGGCCTTTTAAAATTATGCCATTTATCAGCTCTTCATTCATTCTTAGGATCTTACTATCAGTTCTTTAACTCCTTGACCTCATGAACACCATATATCTCCCTTTGTATGATTGAACATTATCCATAGATCTTCTACCAATCTAATGTGTTTGAGACACTTATCACCCATGCATTTTATCTTAGGATCCACCAATATTTTGACCCATTACTCACCATTAGATCTTCTTTATATGATTACATGTGCACCTTCAATCTTCTTGGACACAGTAACTTGAGCTTTGTTTATGGATCATTGTATCTATATTCTACTCCCAATATTATGCCACTTGTCACTTACACATTCATCATAGAGATCCTTTTACCTTTTGACTTGATTCTCACCATTGATCTTCGATGCATGATCAAATGTGCTTTATTAGATATTTGAGACCCACTAGACTTTTTAGTCCATGTATACCATTATATATTAATTTGGGTACCTAATATCTTGACACTTGTTAGCTCTAAATTCATCCTTTGGAATTTTAAATTCAAATGACTATTTCATGAAGCTTAAACTTAACATCCATGCACACATTTTACTCTACAAGTCTAACTTTAAAGGCTTATATCTTGTGATAGTGAACTCATCAAGATATGAAAATTTTAGGGGAAAATTTAAGAATGAAAAAATTCATGTAAATGTATTCCTTTATCCCTAAGCAACCTCCTAACTAAAATTATTAAATTCACAATCAAGTTGACATGTTCATTTCTATGTGATGTGCCATGATGGTCTGGTCTTTCTAGACTTGTGAAAGAAACTGGTGTCTCTTTAGAAATATTCCAATGAAATTATAATATTTTTTTCAATTTTATTCATGCCCTTGAATGCTTGAAATACTATGACACCTTGCTGATCTTTTTTCATTTTGTAATCCTAGACCTGTTTCCAAGCCTACTTCCCAAGGATCAACAGACTATATTTTAGTTTTACTTAAAGTGTTTCAAAATATTTGTAAGCAATATGAGATATTATTTTACTTTTGGTCCACTCATTTCATTCATAACTTTGCTCATATATTCAAACCATTTCTAGGGAAAAGATCTTTATGTGGTCCAAATTTGGCCAACATATTTGGCAACCTCCTGGGGTTGCATGCTTGTTATGAAATGGATTGGTTACCTTGTCTTATTCATTGGGCATGGAGTCACAAGTATTTTCTCTTAGGTGATGTGAGACTGACTCAAGGCTAACCCTTTCTAAAAATTCTTCTTGAAGTAAAAATGAATAAAAGAGCAAAATAAACAATTATGCCCAAGGCACTTATTAAAAGGGAAACACACAACTAAAAATAAATGTGCTCAAGGAACTTAGAGGAAAGCATAAAAAACTACTCTAATATGTTAAAATATCATATAATAGCTGAAAAATCTTATAATAACAAAGACTTAAATGAATTTCATTCATGGGGATGGGTAATACATCTCCATCTAGTTGGGCAAGTTGAAAAGAATTGTGTTGTTTGCATCCATGGATAAAATAAGGACCACTCTACAAGCTATCAAAATTTGTATGATTGCTTGATTGGCCTTATTTGAGTCCCATTTGAGGGCTAGGTCCCCTTCCTTAAATCCCCTTGATATGGCTCTCTTGTCAAAGGCATTTTTGACCTAAGCTTCGTATGACTCTAATGTCTTCATTTAAAGGTCCCTAGTTTCTTCAAGCTCTATGAGCTCTATCATCCTTACATTCATAGGTTCACTCTCCATAAACTCAAGTTTATGGGATAACTCTAATGCAATAATTTCAAGAGAAATGGGAAATTTGGCTTCCCTTCCATATACAAAGACATATGAATAATTTTCAATGGCAACTTTGGGAGTCACTATGTCAGCTCATAAGGTTGTCCTTAGCTTTATATGCCACACTCTTTGATTTTCTTCCATGGTCCTCTTGATAATACTTATCAAGTTATTATTTGTGGACTCTACTAGTTCATTACTTTGGGGGTAGTAATTGGAGGATGTACTGAGGTAAATACCTAGCTTAAGTACCCATTCACTTATCTTTATACCAACAAATGTTAAGGCATTATCTAAAATTATAGTAGCTAAGACACCAAAACTAGTCAATATGCTATCATAAAAATCCAATAATGTTGTTTCATTATATTCTTTAAAGGAAATTGCTTCCACCCAGCTATTGAAGTAGTTAGTTATAATGAATACCCATTTATGCCCTACACTTGAAGGTGGATTTATCATCCCTATGAAGTCCAACCCCCATTACATGAAGGGTTGCTCTACCTAAACTAGGTTGAGTGGAAGAGCTTATAATATTTGTTTGCCTATAAATATAGCCCAATTTTGACATATCCTAACCCATGCATAGGTATCCGTGAAGAGGCTAGGCTAGTAATAACCAACTCTCATTACCTTTATTGTTGTTGTTGTTCTTAGAGAAAAATGGCCTTCTATAGGTCCATCATGAAACTATTTCAAGATATTTGTCACTTTATTATCATCAATGCAACTAAGAAGTACCCCATTGAAGTCCCTTATGAAAATAACGCCATCAACTAATGCATAAAGTATGGACTAAAGTTTGAAATACCTTATTTTTGATCTATCCAAACCTTGAGGGCATTATCTTGTCATCAATAAATGTGTCATATCTTGGAGCCAATTATTATGAAATAGAGGTGGATTTGTTTGTGAGTTGTCTTATTGGAGATCTTATACCATATGTTCACACAAGCCTTTTCCTTTTACTAGCTTAATGACTTTAATCTCCACATCATACTCCATGACCTTGGTAATCCAACCTACTCTTTTCTCATTCAATTCCTTGTTGAGGATAAAGTCCCTCACTCCAAGATGAGACACCATAATATGAACCTTACTATTGGAAAGCCTTGGTATGAACTTTTTAAGGATCCTTAAAGTGGAAAAAACCTACTTTTCTATAAAATTATACCTTAATTCATATCCTTCCATCCCTTGACTAAAAAAGGCAATTGGTTGATCAAGTCCTTCACCATTCTTCTGCATCAACATATTTGATGTGTTTTCAACATTGACAAAGGTGTATAATATGAAATCCTTTGAGAAATTAAGATTCATGAGTGAGGGTGTTTAGGAAATGGTTTGCTTGATGGCCTTAAACACTATTTTACTTTCATTTAACCAAACAAACACTTAACTCTTCTTCAACATGGTGGCCATGGGTTTGAACAAGTTTGCAAAACCAAGTATAAACCTTCTCACAAAGTTTATTTTCCCAAGGAAGCTCTATATTCCATTCTTATTCTTGGGTAAAGATAAGGCTAGGATGACACTTAATCTATCAGGATCAATGGATAATCATTCCTTTGAAACTATGTACTCCACAAGTTTTCCTTCATGAGAAACAAACACATATTTATTGAGATTTAAATAGATCCCATACTCTCTACATCTTTATAAGATCAACCTTAGGTGATCTAAGTGTTCACTGGCTTTTTTGGAGAAAATTGTGATGTAATACAAGTAAACTAGTACCATCTAATTTAGTAACCCTTAGAAATCCATGTCTATGGCTCTTTGGAAAGTGGCTCTATCATTTTACAATCTAAAAGGCATCTTTTGGTAAGCATGTGTGCCCCACTTTGTGGTGAAGGTAGTCTTATACTGATCTTCCTCTCTTACTAGCACTTGGTTGTAACTTGAATATCCATCCAAAAGGGAAAAACATTTTTAACTAGTAACTATCTAAAGGAGTTTCTCCATGTATGGTAAGGGGTAGTGATCTTTCAAATAAACCTTATTTAGATCCTTTTAGTCAACACACAATCTAATATGCCCACTCTATTTCCTCATAGGTACCAAATTGACTACCCATGAGGAGTGCTTAATGGGAAAGATGATCTTAGATTCAATAAATATGGTCAATTATTTACTCATAAGCTCTTAAATTTTGGGGTTTATATGCCTCTACTTCTTCTTGACATGTTTGGCATTAACCTCTAGTTCTATAGTGTGTTGGGCCATCTTGGGATCAAATCCTCTTAGGTCATTATATTCTTAAGAAAATATGTATGCATATTCTTTATAAAGTTATATTAAATCATGCATTTTAGATTTAGTGATTACCTTTACAAGCTTGAGGAACTTATATTTAAGGATAAGGACTCTTTCATCGTTATTTTCACTTGTTGACATCACTGCTTTGTCTTTCCTCATATGATCTCCCTCATGGAAAAGACCTTCAAGGGTGACAATCCCTTTAGAAAGCTTGTTAGATCTCATCTGAATAATTTTATCCTCATGATAATGTTGAAACCTTTCCTAGCTTATGGAGGAGAACTTTGATTCCTACTAAAATAAGAAATAAATTTGTTTTTTAGTTTCAAAAACCTACCAATGAGTTTCATTATCTAGCACTGATGGTTTCACCACTACTTTAACATGTGGCTACACCTTGGTCTTTTTTAACTCATTCAGGATATCAAATTGAGTTCCCATAGCTACAAACCTATCAACATGTCCATTTTGGTTTCTTGTTACTACTTGGATGTTAAAGGCTTTATAATCCTCAATTAGGTCCCACACTCTATGTTTGTAAGACTTCATTAAAGGATTTTTAGTGATATTTTGGCCTTTAACTTGGTACACTATCAACTCACTATCCCCATAAAATTGTAATTTTTTGATTCCTATTTTATTATCCCATTGAAGGTTTTGGATGAGGCCCCCATATTTTGCTACATTAAAAGAGCAACTGAATTAGAGCATGTAAGAATAAAAATACTTATCATAAGATGGGGATACTAGCATTGCAACTGTACCCACTCCATGTTTGCTCCTTGAACCATCAAAGAATAATTTCCATAAGCCATTAAGATCTTATTGAGGTCTAATGAGGGATGGCATTGACTAATTCTCTTCATGGAAGCATTAGACACCCATGTCCTCTCTTCAACTCCTTCCAAGGGATCAACCAAATGATTATCATTCCGTAGTTCATCCAAGAACATGTATGGTATGTCCTTAAGGTGAGTGTTTAATTCTTGACCAGCTATGAATTCATCCTCATCAAAGATGGTGCAATTGAGTTGTATACTATCTAGACCATAAGGTTTTATGTGTAATTGTGAAATGAGCTCAACATTAATATATACCTTGGTTCCATGTCTTATTTTGAATACCATGTATGAAAAATTTGCTACAAGATAGCCTCTAATATTTATAATGAATTCCTTGGATAGGAATAGGGAAAAATAAGGAGGTACATCTAGGATCAACACCTCTTAAACCACTGAGATGCTAGGACAAGCATACAAGGTCAAGTTGAGATCTTTGATTATGTTAGATGGCCTGGTGGAAGATCCATTAAGTTGTATAACTCCTTTAGACTGAGTCTTATATTTTAGACCATGTTGGTCTATTATAGACTTTAGAATTACTGAGGTGCTATCCCCACTATCTACCAAGCAATTATGTACTAAAAATTTACCAATGATCACTAAAATTTATAAGGAAGGAGGTTTTACCACCTTACCTCATTGCATTTCATTTAGTCCTTTGGATACATTGGTAAGAAGAACATTTTATTTGTTTGGCTCCTTCTCAGAAACATTAATCTTTGATAACCATTCTTTAAGGATGTCTATCTATCTAAGCATGGATAACATATCCCACATAGGCACACTCACACTAGACTTTTTTGTTTGTTCCACAATGTTGATGGGTGAACCACCAACCTTTGGTTGTGCTTTGGGAGCCACAACTACACCTTGAGTTTGTGAGTTTTGGGGAACAAAGACATTCCCCTAATTTTGATTCTTTGTAACTATTGGAACCTTTGGAATAGTAGTAGGTTCATTTGTATTTTATATTAAAGGAGTAATGGTAGGAAGATCTTTGACTACATACTAATTACCATCCATATTATTTCTTTTAAACCCTATATTTGTTGCCACTAGAATGTATGCCTAGCTAGAACTAGCTTGTTGATTGATTTTATAACACTCTTCTTATTTATAATTACCATTGTAACACCCAAATAGATTGTTCCTTGATTGGGTCTTTGACCTTGTTAAGGATCTTCTAGTTTTGTCATCATGGGTACCTCTATGTTCTAAGCCATAAGAGCTTGATTATACCCATAATTGGTAGCCTACTTTGATTGATCATTGAGAGCTTGGTTCAAGTCAGTGTTTGGGACAATGGATTAGCCAAATTAATAATTCTAAGGCATGGTACCCTTAGCTTATTGATAAATAATATTTTGAATAGGGACCAAGGTGTTGGACTGATTCCAAGGCATGGTACCCTTTAGGAAAATTTTTAGATCTCATCTGAGAAATTTTCTCCTCATGTTGATGTTGAAACATTTCCTAGTTTATGGAGGATAACTTTGTTTCTTGCTACAAGAATAAATTATTTTTCTAGTTTTAAAGACCTTCCAATGAGTTTCATTGTTTGGTACTGATGGTCTCACTGTTAGTGTTTAGAGCTCTAATACCAGATGTCAGGATCTTAGAGTACAATTGATTACTATTGTATAAGCAAATAAACACAGAATTGAAACCAGAAGTAATAAGTAACTAGAAATCAGAAACAATAAATAATAAGAGATATGAGAAAAAAGAAATCTATATTAAACTCTTTCAGAAGGAAATACAATGAAGAAATCTCTTTCTCCTCACACCTCTCAGATGTATAGTAATTCTCCTTCAAGAGTTCTCTCTCTCTCTCAATCAATTACAACCAACTCAATTACTGAATTGTTCCCCTTACTCTTCTATTACAATACTACCCCATGGGTCTCTTAAATAGAATTGAAAGCAAATAATAATTAGAAAAATAGACTCAAGACTAATTTTAGTCTTTACATGCAAACTAACTATTCTCCTAAAAATAGCAATTTTGGAAATGCCTAGAAATGCACAGAAGTCAGTGTCGGTCTGAAGATGATCGATGCTAGTTGACCCATGACTAATGTCGATCGGTTCTGATCGATGATGACTGATGTTGATCGACCCTAACTGATGTTAGTCTATTCTGATCGATGATGACCGATGTCGGTTGACCCCTAATTGATGTCAATTGGTTTTGACTGATGTCAGTTACTGTGTAAGAAGATTTTGGCTCCACAACTCAACAATCTCCCACTTAAAGATAAATAGCTGCACTTGTACCTGTACAGCAACATCCTCTAAACATCTCTAGCTTGTTTCTCCCTCTTTAAGTTCAATCTTAAAGACCAACAAAAGTTGAATGAAGATTCAACTTCTCCTTTGTTACCGGCTTTGTTAACATATCCATAGGGTTCTTATCTGTATGGATCTTTTCCAGCTTCAACTGTCCATCCTCCAATACCTATCTAGTGAAGTGGTACCTAAGCTGTATATATTTGGTTCTTTAATGAAAGGCTGAATTCTTTTCCAAATGAATTGCACTTTGACTATCACTGTATAATCTGTAACTCTCTTGCTCCTTTCCCAACTCTTCCATGTACTGAGTCATCCAAATCATTTCCTTGCTAGCCTCTGTGACTGTAATGTATTCTACCTCTATAGTAGACAAGGCAACAACCTTTTGCAACTTTGAAATCTAGCTAACCGCCATTCCACCAATAGTGAACACATATCCTATGGTACTTCTCCTACCATCCAAGTCACCTTCCATATCTAAATCTACATACCCATGTAGAGAAGTGTTTGACCCTCCATAGCATAAATGCCTACTGCTGGTCCCTCTCAAATATCTGAGAATCCACTGAACTACTTTCCAGTGTTCCTTTCCTAGATTGGCCATAAACTTGATGACAACTCCTACTGCTTAGGTAATATCAGGTCTAGTACATACCAATGCATACATCAAGCTCCCAACTGCTAAAGCATATGGAACTCTACTCATGTACTCAACCTCATCATGTGATTTAGGACACTATTCTTTGCTCAACTTGAAGTGTCCAACCATAGGTGTGCTTACCAGTTTTGCATCCTGCATATTGAACCTCTCCAACACCTTATTCACATAATCCTCTTGAGACAAAATCAAACTATGATTTTTCTTATCTCTCTTAATACTCATGCCAATGATTTTCTTTGCTGCTCCTAAATCCTTCATGGCAAATGTGTGAGCTAATTTTACCTTAAGCTCAATAATTTACTACATGTGTGAACCTACAACAAGCATATCATCTACATACAGTAACAAGATAATATAACTACCATTATCCAATCTGTTAAAATAAACACAATGGTCAGATTGACATTTACTAAAGCCATGCTCTGTCATAAACCTGGCAAACCTCAAATACCATTGTCTTAGAGCTTGCTTAAGACCATATAAGCTTTTCTTCAACCTACACACAAGTTTCCCCTTACCTTTGACCTCCAAACCTTTCGGCTAATCCATATATATCTCTTCATCCAAATCTCCATGAAGAAATGTTGTCTTAACATCAAGCTACTCAAGATGCAAATCCTCAATAGCAACTAAAGACAATACAGTTTGAATAGAAGTCATCTTTACTACAAGAGAAAAAATTTCACCAAAATCAATACCTGGTTTCTGTGCAAATCTCTTTACTACCAACTTGGCCTTATGTCTCATTTGTCCATTCTCTCCTTCCTTTAACCTGTATACCCATTTTTTTTAGTGCTTTCTTTATGGCTAGCAACTCAACTAAATCCCACATATGGTTCTCTTCCAAGGAATCAATTTCCTCATTCATGCCATGCTCCCACAGTTTCCTAGATTCTACCTACATTGCCTCATCAAAACTTTTTGGTTCTCCACCATTAGTGAGCAAAAAGTAGTATAAAGAAGAGGAATAACGAATTGGAGGTTTACTTACCCTTTCAGACCTCCTTAAGGGCATTTGAGACTCATTTACAACTTGCTGTCTGCCCAAATTTCCTTCTAACAGTGACCGATCCTAGTCATCTCTGACCAATGTCAGTCTACACCTGACCGATGTTGGTTCCACCTAGCCAATGTCAGTTTCCTCTTGATCAACGTGGGTTCTTATGTTTTTTTATGAGTGATGATTTTTACCCATGAGCTCATTTTGGATCATAACCTCTTCCAAATCAAGATTGCCTTGATCAAAATTATTTAGCCTCTTGAGCTGATCACTGTACATCACATTCTCATTGAAAACTACATCACGGCTTCTAATAATTTTGTTAGTTTCTAAATTCCACAACCAAAATCTGAAATCTCCAAAACCATAACCAATGAAAGTACACTACATAGATTTAGCATCCAACTTCTTTCTATTTTCTTTATCAATGTGCACAAAAGCTTCAGAACCAAAAACTCTAAGAAATGAAAGATCTACCTTTTTACCTGTCCAAGCTTCTTCTAGAATTCCACCATCTAGTGCAGTAAAAGGTCCTTTGTTAATTAGGTAAATTGTAGTATCTACAGCTTCTACCCAAAACTGTAAGGGCAAACCATCATGCAACCTCATACTTCGTGCACGCTCCATTATCATTCTATTAATCCTTTTAGCAACTCCATTTTGCTGAGGTGTCCTTGGAACCATCCTTTCCCTATGTATTCCACTCATAGAATAGTAACTATTGAATTTATTACTATAGTACTCACCACCATTGTCAGATCTAAGGCACTTCAATCTCAAACCTGTTTCATTCTCAACCAAAGCTTTCCATTTCTTAAATGTGTCAAAAACATCAGATTACCTCTTTATGCAATAAACCCATACCTTTTTTGTAGCATCATCAATGAAAGAAAAATAATATTGTGATCCTCCAATAGAAGCTATCTGAGTTGGTCCCCACACATCTGTGTGAACAAGCTCCAACTTGTGCTTCTTCTTTATTGACCCAATTTTGAGAAACCTCACTTTCTTCTATTTCCCAAAAATACAATGCTCATAGAAATCTAGATCTATGCTTTTCAAATCTGAAAGCTTACCTTTTGACTTAAGAACATTCATTCCCTTCTCACTCATGTGACCAAGCCTACAGTGCCATAGCTTTGCATCTACATCTAAAGTAGATAAAATAGAAGGAGAATAATCAGTAATACAAGTAGATAGATAAAGTGTACCTACTCTCTTACCTTTTGCTAATACAAGTGCACCCTTAGAAATTTTCCAAGATTCAGCTGTGAGAGTTACTGTGCAATTCTCATCACCCAACTTTCCTACAGAAATTAGATTCCTCTTTAGGATGGGTACATGCATGACATCCTTCAACATCCATGTGTTGCCATTCTACAATTTCAGCTACACTTTTCCTTTGCCAACAATTTTACAAGGCTCATCATCCCCTAAATAAACATTTCCAAAATCTCCATGGATATAATCATTAAAAAATTCTCTATTTGGGGTTACATGGAAAGAGGCACCAGAATCTAAAACCCATGATTCTACTTTATTATCCAAAGAAATTATAAGAGCATCCTGTGCAACAATACCTGCAACTTTTGCTTATTTATTACCTTCATGCTGATTTTCTTTATTATCCTTCAACCAACATTCTTTCTTTGCATGCCCTTTCTTTCCACAATTCCAGTAGGTTATTCTTCCATTTCTGGATTTGGATCTACTTCCCATCTTTGACCTTGATTTCCCTTGCTTTCCCTTCTCTCTTTGCCTTCCCCTACTTTCAACACTTAAAGCATTACCTAATGTTTCCCCTATGCTTTTCTTACAAATTTCTTCATTCAAGATTACACTAACAACATCATCAACTTTCAAGATATTTGAATCAGATGCAGTATTACTAACTACCATTACCAAACTATGCCAACTTTCAAGTAAAGAGCATAAGATTAAGAGAGCCTTAATTTCATCATCAAAAACTATTTTGACTAAATTTAATTGATTTACTATTGCATGGAAATCATTAAGATGACTAGATATAGATCCACCTTCTTGCATTTCCAAATTAAATAATTGCTTTATAAGATATACCTTATTCAAAGCTGAGGGTTTTTCATATAAATTTGCCAAAGTATCCATTAACTCTACCATTGTCTTTGCCTATGATAAGCTGGAAAACATAGAAGATGTCAGGCTCAACGTTATAGATCCAAGAGCCTTTCTATCAAGAATATTCTATTCTTCATCTTCCATATCTATGGACTTCCTTGAAACCCCACTCAACGGTAAGTACAGATCTTTTTGATACAGATAATCTTCAATTTGCATCCTCCATAATTGATAATTCTTGCCATTGAATTTCTCCATTCTTAGTTTACTTTCTTCTACCATTGCTTTACTCCCACTTAATCAGAAACCCCTGTGAGTGAATTCTATAATCAACAAACACTAACCTCACTCTGATACCACTTGTTAGTGTTTAGAGCTCTGATACCAGATGTCAGGATCTTAGAGTATAATTGATTACTATTGTATAAGCAAAACTAAAAGTAATAAGTAACTAGAAATCAGAAACAACAAATAATAGGAGATACGAGAAATAACCAATCTGTATTAAACTCTTCCAGAAGGAAATACAATGAAGAAATCTCTTTCTCCTCACACCTCTCAAATGTACAATAATTCTCCTTCAAGATTTCTCTTGCTCTCTCAATCAATTAAAACCAACTCAACTACTGAATTATTTCCCCTCACACTTCTATTACAATACTGCCCCATGGGTCTCTTAAATAGAATTAAAAGCAAATGAAAATTAGAAAAATAGACTCAAGACTAATTTTAGTCTTTACATGCAAACTAACTGTTCTCTCAAAAATAGCAATTTTGGAAACACCTAGAAATGCACAAAAGTCAGTGTCAGTCTGAAGATGACCGATGCCAGTTGACCCTTGACTGATGTCAGTCAGTTCTAACCAATGATGACTGATGTTAGTCAACCCTAACTGATGTTGGTCTATTCTGACTGATGATGACCGATGTCAGTCGACCCCTAACTGATGTTGGTTGCTGTGTAAGAAGCTTTTAGCTCCACAACTCAACACTCACTACCACTTTGACATGTGGTTGGACCTTGGTCTTTTTTAACTCATTTAGGATATCAAATTGAGCTCCCATAGTTGTTAACCTATCGACATGTCCATTTTGGTTCCTTGTTACTAATTTTATGTTAAAGGCCTCATAATCCTCAATTAGGTCCCACACTCTATGTTTTAAGACTTTATCAAAGGATTTTTGGTGATATTATAGCCTCTAATCTAGTGTATTATTAGCTCATTATCCCCATAAACATATAATTGATTGATTCCTCTTTTATTAGCCCATTAAAGGCCATGGATAAGGTCCTCATACTTTGATTCATTATAAGAACAACTGAATTGGAGAATGTAATAAGAGAAATACTTGTCATTGGAGGGGATACTAGCATTACACATGTACCCACTCCATGTTTGCTCCTTAAACCATCAAAGAACAATTTCCATAAGCCACTAGGATCTTATTGAGGTCTAATGAGTGATGGAATGGATTGATTCTCTTCATGTAATAATTATACACCCATGTCCCTCTCTTCAAATCTTTCTATAGACACCAATATTGTGTCAACCCCCCTTGGTCCCTTCCTAAACATTATCACTCCTAACCTACACTTGAACCCCTTTCACCTTGGACACCTCACCTAGACACCTCACCCTAAGACCATTTCCCACCCTATGAGTCACCCTGAGACTAGGTCATCTAAATCCTAACTACCCATGACCTATTCTCACTCCATCCTAACCTCTTAACTAACTCTCATGCCTAATAAACCCATCTTTTGATTGTTCTCCAATGACAAATGCACTTGGCAGATGGAGAAATGGGCAAAAAGCTAAAAATAGCCCTTTTACCCATTCTCTAGCCATCGACATCGATCAACTATCAGCCAACACTGGCAAGATCACCGACGTCAATTATATAAGCCAGGTTCTAACCTTGAGTTGGCCCTCTGGCTCTTTGCATATCGACGTGCACACTCTAAGACCAAGCATCATAATTCAACTATCGCTCTCCTAGCTACAAAAACTCTGCACAAGTCACTCCAGACATTGGATTGAAGACATTATATGAGGACCTCAACATTAGCCATAATAGGAACAAGCATTCTAACACCTCTGGTTCTTCACCAAGTAGAGCTAAGTATTCTTCTGTATCATTTTAGTATTTTAGAATACATTGGTAATTTGTTCTCATCTGATATTCCTAAGTACTGTTGAGAGACTAGACCTAACTTCTTCTATGGAAGGGTTAAAAAGCCTTCCTCTTATTCCTACCTCCTTTACACACCAACCCTTTACCTTTACCCTTCTTTAAACCCTACCTCTTATTCATCTTCTCGCAACCCTGCACAAACCTTTAAATTCCTAGAGTCCTCTGTCCACCACAAAAATACCTTGAAACTTGACCAAAGGACCACTGCCGCTACCGACATTGGAATCATAACCAATGTTGACATCATTTATCTACCAACATCGGTAGCCTAACCAACATCGGTGACTATGCAAACTAGAAAATTTATCCAAACAGCCCAAAGACCAGACAAAACCTTTGACCAGCCTGCTGAAACACAAACTACAGGGAATAGGTACACAATATTCTACCTTTCCATTTCTTAAGTCTTTTATCATTTCATTTTATAAAAATCTCTTTTCTTTAAATAGTGGACTATCATCCCTTATGGAGCTTTACACTTCTGGGACCGAGCATATAGCTTGGCAGTCCACCATATCCTCATCTAACATTCTCTTTGTTTGAGTTTCTTTCTTATTGTAGGGGTTTCCTCCATAGCCAAAGAGGATCTCCCACAAAGCTTGTATATGGTGTGCAACTTAATCTGGGTATCAATCAAACCCTTAACCTTCAACCTTAGTTTCTTCTTCTTTTGAATGCAATTAGCAAAAACTTAGAGAAACACTTTTCAAGGGATCAACAAATGATTGTCATTACATAGCTCATCCAAGAACATGTATGGTATCTCCTCAAGGTGAGTGTTTCATTCTTGACCAACTATGAATTCATCCTCATCAAGTATGGTGAAATTGAGGTTTATGTTATCTATCCCATAAGGTTCTATGTGGAATTGTGCAATGAGTTCAATCTTAATAGATACCTTGGTTCCATATCTTATTTTGAATTACATGTATGTGTAATTTTCTACAAGATAACCTATAATATTTTTTGTGAATTCCTTATATAGGAATAGGGAAAAATGAGGAGGTACATCTAGGATCAACACCTCTTGAACCATGAAGACACTAAGACAAGCATACAAGGTCAAGTTGAGATCTATGATTATGCTAGATGGTTTGGTGGAAGATCCACCAAGTTGTAAAACTCTTTTAGATTGAGGTTCATATTTTAGACCATGTTGGTATGCTATAGACTTTGGAATTATTGAGGTTATCCCCACTATCTACCAAGAAATTATGTAATAAAAAATTACCAATTATCACTAAAATGTAGAAGGGATGAATTTTGACCACCTTACTTGGTTTCCTTTCATTTGGTCCTTTGGATACATTGGTAAGAAGCACATTTTCTTTACGTGGATCCTTCTCAAGAAAATTGATCTTTGATAACCCTTATTTAAGGATGTCCATATATCCAAGCATGGAGAGTATATCCCACATAGGCACACTCACATTAGACTTTTTTATTTGTTCCATAATGTTTATCGGTGAACCACCAACCTTTGGTTGTGCTTTGGGAGCCATAACTACACCTTGAGTTTATTAGTTTTGATGAACAAAGACATTCCCCTAATTTTGATTCTTTGGAGCTATTGAAACCTTAAAAATAGTATCAAGTTCATTTGGCTTTGATATTGAAGGATTAATGGTAGGAATCTCTTTGACTACTTCCTAATTACCATCCATATTCCTTCTTTTGAACCCTATATTTGTTGCTACTAGAATATATGCCTAGCTAAAACTAGCTTACTGATTGAGTGTATAACACTCTTTTTGCTCATAATTATCCATTATATCACCCAAATACCTTGGTCCTTGAGCATGGCTTTGACATTTTTGAGGCTCTTCTAGTTTTGTCATCATGGGTACCTCTACATTTTGAGCCATAAGAGCTTGATTATACCCATAATTGGTAGCTTGTTATGATTGATTATTGAAAGCTTAGTTCAAGTCAGTGTTTGGGAAAATGGATTTCCAAAAATATTTATTCCAAGGCATGCTACCCATAAATTATTGAGAAATATTATTTTGAACAAGGACCAAAGTGTTGAAAGTTCTTGAAATATTTGGATTATAGTCTTTTTGCCTAACATAATTAGGTTACCCTTCTCCTTGGCCTTGGCCTTGGCCTTGGAAGTTTTCTTTGTAGGGTGGCTTATTTACTTGACAATATTACGTTTTAGGTTGATATAAGGCTTGATAAGGCCTATTGAAATCTTTATGCCTCTTAATATTCACTAGTTCATTTCCCAAGGATTGAAACATGCTCTTAAGCTCTTGAAAGTTCTTTTATTCTTAAGAATCACTAGATTGACAAGTATAAGCCTTTTATTGATTAGGTGAGGGTATAACATCAATTATAGGCACAATAGGAATGACATCAAGGGGATGAATAAAAATAGGGGGTGGTCTAATCTTAGGTAATAAAGGCATTGGTGGTCTAGGTGTAAGCTTGCCAGCCTGCACTAGACAATTTTTTGATCTGATTGCCAACTCATATGCATTTGGTAATTTCCTTCCTCCCAATAATTATATCATTAGTAAAATTTCACTATTTAGGTCCTTCAAAGATTAAATAAAGGAAAATTTATGGGTAAGCCTAATAAAGACTAGGATTCTATCCCAAGTTTTTTGGAACCTTGTGTTAAAGTCTTGAATAGCTTTATGAGGGGATATTTTTATTGTGTTCAAATAATTTTCAAGAGATAAATGGTCACTTTTATCCTCAAATATTTTACACAATGCATATATCAATTGATCCCTTATAGAAATGGATTTAACAATAAAGCTTTTATACCAATCTAAGGCTTTACCTTTAAAAGAGATGGCAAATAACCTAATTGCCACATTTTCCTCATTGATATCATGAATGCTGTATAATTTGGATATATCCATGAGGTTTTTATAAGAGTTTTTAACTTGGTCTCCAATAAAATAAGGGAGACTTTTAAGATATTTTATTAGAATATGATCATATTGATGGAGGTCCAGAGGACTTTGTCCATTAAAGACCACAAAAATGAAAGATATAGGGTCTTCCGTGTCTATGAAAGGGTTTAACAAAGATATTATTTTAGGGGTAGGCCCTATACTTGACTTAGTAATAAATTGACCTTTATATGGGTATGTATTAGAAAACCTTATCCTTTTGATTAAATTTAAAGGAAACTCAACAAATCCAAAGGGAATACCTCTAGAAGTTGACCTTGTTGTCACCTTTGGCATGAGATGTAGTCATTAATCTACTAAAAAAATGTTGGATATTCTTTTTGAGTTTACAAATTTTGTTGCTTGGAAGCTATAACTACTACAAATTGATCAAACTAGCATCAAACTTTGACCAATATTATTTGAACTGTTATCCCACCAAGTGTGCCAAAAACTATTATAGCATCAATTTAAACCCTTCGAGAGGGTTATTTAGGCTCTCTCTAATTGAGATACACTATGGGAATAACCTCAAGATGTGGGTCACCTATGGTGAGGTTGGAGCTTTGGATAAGGATGACTTCCTCTTGATGGATCACCTATACTAATGGTTACACTAGGAAAAGAGTTAGAGAAGGGGTAAAGGGCTCCTAAGAAAGTTAACCAAGTGATGCACCAAGTAAAAATGATAACTCAAATAAGCATGAAGTAAACATTGAGGAAGCATAATACAATGGTAGCTTACACAATCTCATCAAACTTATCTAGTTGCACAAGTGTTTCATAAACTAGGTTCAGGAAGTAATGAATGAAGGTAAAGAGGAGTTATAAGACTCAATGAGAGATTACATCAATGAAAAAAAGAACACTAACTTAGACCTACAACTAACTTGAATAAAACTTAGAAATGAGAAACAAAGAAGGACAACGGGCATGGAAGATTCTCCTTTAACGTGCCATTATGCACAAGCTTTCCTAGACATGACTCAAAGTGGAAAGATAGGCAAAGAAAGTCTTTATTGATTTAAGAGGTATTTTATACAAAATTTGATAGGTCTAGCCTTATCAAATGAGAGTCTTTTCTCTTCAAAATTGAGAGATAATTTCTTATCAACATATAGATTGCCCTTACAAATGGAAAAAAATAAGGGATATAGGAGAAAGGGTAGAGAGAGGGGGAGCACACCATACACGATCATTAATTGAGTTACCTTCCTTCTTTATTTATGAAAAATATTTGATCTAAAAGGCTTTGAGAAGAAATAAATACTATATTGTTCTCTCTAATCCATGAATCCCTTTGTTTTTATCTTCTATGCCATCTCCACTTGCTTTCATTATAAGGACAAAGTCCTCATATCCATGGACTTGATAGATCCATGCCTAAGTCTGATTTTAGTAGTTATAGGTACCTATTTGTTAAAGCTATGACCATGTTGAAAGATAAGACACTCCTTTATTAATCACAAACATTTCCCTATTTCAAATCTAAGTATAGGTCTTACTATAGATTGAAAATCAATCTTATAAATTAGTTTTCATATAGTTATATCCATGAAGAGCTTAAAGTATACATAACATCATTCTTAAACCATTTTAGGTCTAAATAAACCTATTTTTCCTCTAAAATTTATGGAAGCCAAGGACTTATTATACATGATGTTTAAAAACACAAAAAAACTAAGTCTACATGCTCCGGATCCTCGAATAGATGTCTCAACTAATCTTTAATGGCATGCTTTAACATATATACCCTCATTTGACTTGAGTAAAATTCAATCTCTATTTGAAGTCCCTAGATTTTAACTTTTAGCAAGGGTCATTGATCTTGATCTGGTCCTTCTCAAATTGTACCATCTATCATCTCTTCATTCATTCTCAGGATCTTTTTATCAACTCTTTGAGTCCTTGACCTCATGTGAACCATATATATCCCTTTATATGAATGAATGTGAGACATATATCTTCTATTAGTATAACATTTTTAAGACACTTTTCACCCACACATTTGATATTAGGATCCACTGACCTTTTAATCCATTTCTTGTCATTAGATCTACTTTGTACGATTGTATGTGCATCATCGATTTGCTTGGACCCATTGACTTGAGCTTCATTTTCACACTATTAGATCTAGATTCTTCACCAAAGATTACACCACTTATCATTTTTGCATTCATCCTAGAGATCCTTTGACCTTTTAACTTGATGCTCACCATTGATCTTTGATGCATAATCAAATGCACTCTATTACATTTTTGGGATCCACTGGCCTTATCATTTGATGCATGCTATTAGATATTTATTCAAGAACCCAAGATATTGAAAATTTTCATATTTTCATTCATCCTTTAGAACTTTTAATTCAAATAGATATTTCATGAAGCTTAAACTTGACATCCATGCTAACATTTCACTCTATAAGTCTAACTTTAATGGCTTATATATTGAGATAGAGAACTCATCAAGATAAAAAATTTGTAGGTGATAATTTAGGCATGAATAAATTCATGTCCATGTATTATTTTAGTTTAGAGTGGTATCTTAAGTGAACTTATTAAATGAATAATCAAGCTGACTCATTCATTTTTGTGTGACATGTCATGATAATTTGGTTTCTCTAGACTTATAAAAGAAACTATCATCTCTTTAGAAAGATTACAATGAACTTATAATACTTTATACACTTGATTCATGCCACTAAATATTTGAAACACCATGAGACCCTACTGGTCCTTTTTCATTTTATAATCCTAGACCTATTTCCAAGTCTATGTCTCAAAGATCAATAAATTACACTTTAAGCTTGCATAAAGTGTTTTAAAAGCTTTGTAAGCAATATGAGATATTCTTATTTTAATTTTGGTCCACTCATTCCATCTAGAACTTTGCTCATATGTTCAAACCATTTATAGGTAGAATATCCTTATGTGGGCCAAATTTGGCCAATAGGGACATTATCATACTATTGTACCAGGTCACTATCAGTCCTAATACCAAGTGTTTTCAAGAATGGATGTACCAATACATGGGTCATCTGATAGAATAATTAATACATTGATTAGGCTTAGATAATAATTTATTCCCTCCATATGCAATTGATGAAGGTATAAACAATGGGAAAATTCTATATTACCTCTTACATTATATACATTTTGTCTAAAGGAAGACTATTCCTAGGACTTAATAAATTTCCTGAGGAAATAAATAGAGTATATAATTACTACCCTGACCTCACATTAGAAGCTAATAAGCAGTATTTTAGATGAGTAAATGATGTTTTCATCTATTACATCATTATCATGTTTGACAAATAACTTGGGAGAATAAGATTCTCAAAAGTAGTAGTGGATGAAATCAAAAAATGGGGTTCTTATTTCATATAGTTCCCCACCTTTTCTTAAATTAGGATAGCTAGGTTCAATGTTTATCCCTACATGCTTCCATGATATGTTATTGATAAATAGGCATTATTAGAGTTGGTCAGGAAACTCGTAGAGACTCATAAGATCCTCTCTAATAGACACAAGGTAGGGATACATTTCATAATTTCCATTAGCCAATACACATGCCAATCCCTCTTAAAGGCCAAGTGTGATGAGACTGAAATGTGCTAGATGAAATTGAAAAATTTAGATTCCAAGCCATTGTTAAATGTGTATGTAAATATCACCAACACATTGTCACTTGTTACATATTCTGACATGTTATAGTATGTGGATTATTTGGAAGATTATGGTCATGAGGAAGTAGTCAAAATGAGGGATTATTCTAGGATGTCCCTTCAATAAATCAAATATTATGATCTAGTACCAGTTTCAGATGACTTGATAGATGATGATGTTAGAATAGACTTGATTTATTACATGCAAGTCATCATGTAACCCCTTCCACCAGTGAGGTGGTCAAATTTAGAGTCTTTGTCTTAATTTGATAGAATGACCTAGTAATTAACAGAACTATCAATCAATTGAGGAGCAAGGGAGTACAGGTCACCAGGGAAAACATTGGGGTAAGATAAAAAAAATTAAATCTTAAGGCTGAGGGGATCACTCCATCTCAAGAAGGTCTAGGAGAATCATCGAAGGAGCCTGAAAAGAAGAAAAAGAAGAAGAACAAGACTAAGGTAAAGAAAAAGGAATCCATTAGAAAGGGAGAAGCTATAGAGAAACTAATAGATATTTCAAATAAAGATACAACAATAGTAAAATCTTCTACAACTTTTATTCCCATGACTTTCATCATAATGACCCATATCTCTATGGTTCTCCCCCTCTTACCTACATTACTTTGAAGGTTTCAATACCTCCACCTCTTGCTTCTACTCCTCCAATATCTTAGGTTTTAATATCTCTAGTTTCCACTCCACCTTTCACCTCCACTCCCACTACATTTGTAGTTTTCACTTCACCTTCCATTTTGACCATAAAAAGGCAAGTGAAACCAACACAATTGAGCTAGGTGGACACTTAGGGTCCACCATTAGTGGAAACTCAAGTTTACATTCCACCTTCCCTTCCTCCAATTTCACTTTCCCATTTCATTCCATTCCCTTTTTACATTCCATTTATAATCCCTTCCATCTCATCCCAATTAATTACCAACACTACCCAATAGTACAAATCCATGGACTCAACCATCCTGACTTCAGTGCCTTAGGCTACCCTAACCCTCGAGGTAATTATTATTTCACTTTCATCTCCACTCATTTTACTCATATCACCAACCCTAAGTGGTCCCACAGATTTCATTGATTCATTTAATGCTTTGGATTCCACTCTTCCCCCTATTCCCAAATTAACAATCCCCATGTCTATCCCATCATCCACATCTCTAATATACATAATTTTTTTCATTATCTCTGCTTCCTCTACTTCCACTATTTCCATAACACCTTCAATAGAGAGTGGAGCAATATAGGTGCTTGATGAAAATGTAGATTTGTGATTATCTGATGTGAGTAAAATTTCACAAGAACCTCCTAAGCAACTAATGATAACATCTACCCAAGAATCTACAATGGTCATAGTGTTAAAAAATCAAGAGGCTACTCCTAGTTGGCTAGCCCAGTCAGTGGAAAAGAAGAGGAAATAAATAGTTGATCTCAACACTTTGGACTTTGGTGTCTCAAAGGTCAAGAAAAATTCCAAACCAATTCCCAAGATCCTCTCTAGGATATTTAATGATGATAAGGGAAAAAGGTATGTTGAAATTTCAGTCCCCCCACTAGATAAATCAAAATAAAATATTATGGTGGAGGATTACTAGATTTCCAAAATTTACCATGGATGATTGATAAGAGAGGGGATAAAAGATGATCTACAATCTAACATCAAATCTCTCTTCAAAATGATGGATCATGACAAGGCCACCAAGGATTAACTAAAGAGAAAGGTGGAGTAGCTTAAAATACATTAAAATAATTTACACAACCCAGTGAATCATCGCACCAACCATAGGTAGTACAACCAATCAATAAATTTATGGATCAAGATTTCATTGATTCAATCCAAGAGATGATTCATATGGGAAGGGGTATAAAATAATGGTTAGAGGAACTAATCACTAAGGGTAATAAGGTCATTGTAGCAATTATGGAGCACTATGAAATAATTAGAGAGAGAAAGAATAACTTGAGAGATTAGGTCAATAAATATGAAGGAGAGATTTAGACTTTGAACTTATATTATCCTAAATTAACAACCATAAAATCAATTGATATAGATATCCTTTTTGCCAAGAAAATACTATAGAATAATGTTTTATATGAGGAAATAGAAAAGGTTGCTCAATTTTGAAAAAGAGACTAACAAAGTCTACTTGCCAGGCTAATATGACACATGAAAAGGAGATTGATGTATTTTAAGACATCAATGGGATGATGAACATAATATCCTACAAAATATTATATAATGTAAATATTATCCTTTAGGTGGAAAACATCCATAATAAGTTCAAGGAAATATTTTTAAAATAATATGCAAAAGATAGTCTTCACTCTAAGTTCCATCCACCGCTTTCTTAGGTATGAAAGATCAATTGATAAGACAAAGATGGAAATGTAGGGAATATAGACTTTTAAGAAAGAATTATTCAACGTTCAAGAATATTATGCAGCCTCTAATATCTACTCTTGTGGGCCATATCTAGAATGAAAATAGGAAGTTTTCAAGGCCTTTGATGCATATGTTGAAAAACTATAGGCCAAGAATGACAAAAAGGCTGAAGAGATTCTAGATATTGATTAATTTCTATCTTTTGAATATTTTCAAATGTTTTAGCATCATTTGTAATTTCATTTGAAAAAATCATTATAAGTTTAATTGTGAAGAAATAGCTATTTTTAATATACTATTTTTGATAAATAGAAAACATATTTTAGACTTTATATTTTTTAATAGTGTGAAAGTTGTAAAAAGAGGGATTGTAAACTATGCTTTCCATTTTGACAAGTGTAAATTGCTAAAAGTGTAAAATCATGGATTGTAAATTACAAGGTTCATTTTGACAAAGTGATATGACTTAAATTTGTAAAAGTATCACTTATGTTTTTTAAGTTAGGGTTTTGCATGAAAAGTAACTTGGACTTATTCAAAGTTATCTTTTACTTTGAAAAGTTAAGTTCTATTTGTTCACCACCCATTTTTCATGAAGATGTGTTCTCAATTGATGAAGATGAAGAAGCTTTTCATGTAGAATCTTCCAGTTCTAGACATGCCATGCCATACCATTCTATACCAAGGATCATGCCCAACTCTTGCATGCCATTTTCCAACCATTATACAATTCTAAGATGATATACATAGAACTTGCCTCTTTTTTGCATGAAAATTCTATATTCACATGGTTTCTCTTTCTGGGCTTTCAAGTTTGATAACTACATCTCATTTATGAGATATTTTTGTATAAATATGGGTAGACCCCATGGCCCAAATCATCTTTTTGATATTATAGGATATAATTTTTTCATTTTGAATGTATTTTCTATAAGTTGTAACCTTTAGGATGGAAATAAACTGAAGATTTGCCTCTCTTGTCTGAGAAATCTCTATGTATGCCAATTATTTGAGTATTTCTAGAAGTTTTGTTTCATATTTTAGTCATAAGTGATTCATTTGTGGTATTTTTTCCCTTCTAAAAATATTTTTTGATTAATAATAAATAAAATTTTCCCCTCTTTTGAGAATAACTAAATATTACCTCTTATTTTTCATTTGTATGATTTTGTGATGAACCTATTTTAATATAATTTTCTATTCTATTATGTTTATAGATCAAGAATTATGACCCACTAATATATCTAGTGAAATCACCATTTTAAGTTTCATAAAGTTTTATTCTCTCCCTTTTCCCTATCAAAATTTTAGTTTAAGAGAGAAAGACACTAAAAGAGCAAAATTTTCATAGAAATGATATCCTACCAGTTGTATCAAATATAGTGAAAGAAGGTTAACCTTCTCCAGAGGTTAACCTCAAATTAACAAAGTACCACAGCTCAGAGGTTTTCCCATTGTATCATTAAGTATTGCATGGTGAGCTATTCTATATTAAAACGAGTGCAAAACTTATGTGATAATAGTATGATTGACATCCAAGCCAACACATAGGAATGGACTACATCAATTTGAGGCCCTCTTGAAAGTATTAACTATGTAGGTAACATAATTTAATAATAGGTTCATTGGGGTCATCTTAAAACTATGTGACCCATTTTATTTCAAGGTCACATTAAAGATGGAAAACCAAGATTTTTCCATTTCACAAGCAATGACTATCCATGGCCTAGATTTGGATGCACCAAAGTGAAGGCAAAGTAAAACCCAAAATCATCTAGGTGGTGACATCCTATTTCATTATATATTATGTATAAGACACTAGTGTCAAACCTAGAGAGTAGCATCAACATAACCATCCTAAGATAATGTTACTGTTTAGAGACTTAGAAACATCAAAGCGAGAATTTGATGACTATTCTAGGATATCTTTCCTACCTTCTTTCAGCTCGATCTAGATCCATAAATACATTAAAATTAGAATAATCTAAGTACTTAACTTATTTGTCATTTATATATTTAACATAGTTTTATTTTCCATATTTATACTATCTCAACATAATAAATTTAGTGTATGCTTATATTTGAGTTTATCATCTAATTGACATACTATAGATATAATTATTACCCTTGTGCCATTTAATTTCTATATACCCATTTAATGCAATATAGATAAAACCAATATATATATATATATATATATATATATATATATATATATATATATATATATAGGGTTAAATAAATATCAACCTTGATTTCAACTTAAAACTAATATAATTATTCATAACTTTGATTTGGACTGAGTTATTCAAAATAATACACGAACATGGATTTTTTAAACCAAAGTAGGTCCTCATTTGAAAATTTGAAAAACTGTTGGGGGTGTTAGTCATAACAAACCTCAAGAACCTAATTCAAACCCAATCTCCAGAAGCTATGGAATAATTCCAAATGTGTGAAACAAAATCATTGTGGGGTACTCTCATGATGTGGAGAATCTACTCATGTAATGAAACTCCCTATGATGAATTATAATTTATAATGTATCTACATACATTCACAACCCATAAATTTATTAATAACATATGTCGATTGGTATAAATTTATATCCAATAATAATAAGTGCAAAAACTACATTAATAATGTATCTAAAAAATAATGAATAATTATCATAACATGATTAGGACAACATTTTAAAACAATTATAAATTATTTAAACTAAAATATCAAATACCAATCAATAAATTTTCTAATTTTACTAAAAACAAGGAAAATAACTAAATATATGATATAGAGTAAATAGATCATATGATATTATTTTATGGTAAGGAGACCAAGGGGGTTATTATAGAGATGAGATAGGCTCTCTACATTCTATCAAAATAAACTGAAAGTGCTTTCTTAGTATTAGGATTAGGATATTTAGGGAGTTATTAAAACTTTAGCTTTTAGTCTATAGTCTATTGTTGGGTTCAAGCACTTAGTGAAGTCATGACTATAGAATTAGATAGGAAATATGGTGTTATGGACCTATTTGTAGACAATGTAATATAACAACATAATATAACCAATATGCACGAAATGGAAATAAAATAGCAATAGTGTATTGAAAATGATATAATCTCATTTCCAAGTACCACATGCCTCTTCAAGGGGAGAAAATCCTTTAAACTTAGATAAATAAAAAATATTCAATAGATGTCATTTCCTCATCTACGAGCCCTCTATTTAAGACATTCTACTCAATAAAATTATTACCTCCCATACATGTGGGATAATTACACATAGAAAATGTAATGACTTAAAAAACATATGCATTTGATATTTTATTAATAATACCTAAAAAAAACTAAAATAGCTAAGACAAAGGAGTCCTAACATACCCTACCATTGAAAAAATATTTGTCCTCAGAGATTGAGATGAGGAAACTAATACTATAATTGAAGTAGGGGTTCCCATCTCATATATTTTAGTTGCGTGTCAAAATAATTGACCTAAATCTTAGTGATAGTATAATTGTGGACATGGTTAGAATGTCTATCAAGGGTTGATTCAAGTTCTAGTAGGATAGAGCCTTCATTACCAAGTTATGAAAGTGTTGTTTAGGTCTGAATAAGCTAACCTATGACTTTATTCAAACATGATACATGGAAAAATGGATGGATCTTGGAGGAGTGAAATTACAACTTGTATGTTATGAGACCAACCTTAGAAAATGTTTAATAAGGACCATAACACTTTGGTGTAAGTTTTTGATGAAATATTAGCTTCAAAGTAGACTTCTTTTTCAAATTCAAAGAGGACTAATATAAGGTTCTATCTAGATAAAAACCATGTCACCAATATAAAAATAGCATTCCCAGTGGTGTTGATTAGTTTATTGCTTTAGGTGGTTTTGTGTTAGATTAAGGTTATCTTTGAAATTATAAAGGATAATGGAACATGTATAGAGTGAAGAATCAACTACCTATAACTTATATATACTTATAAGGTGTGTATAAAGATAAGGTGGTGGATTACCATAAACAAACTCATCCCTAATCATATTGGTGGAAGCATGGTTGTAGAGTTGTACCACCATTCTAAAAGGGGTAACTATTTGACCCAATGAGTCTATTGATAAAAAGAATAATAATGAAAATAGATATCCAAGAATTTTTTGAAATTTTTTGTTTGATAATTAATTTATGGGTGATAAGAAAATATCATTTAAATTTGGGTGTCATAGCGGTGTAAATTTTCCTTTTAGAAGTGACTAGTAAAATTGGATTCATGATCACAAACTATTAAAATAGGTAGCCCATGGAGGCAACCAATCTAGTGGATGTAGTAAAAGGATGGCTAAGGGCACAAACATGGGCATAATTAGAGAGCTTATCCACCACTATGATAATCACTAATTTTCTACCTGATTTTGGTCATCCATCAACAAAGTCCATGGAAATATATGACCATTCCAAACTAGGGATAGGCAAGGGTTGGAACATGCATGGGGTGGATATAGTATTTCCTTTTATTCATTGACACATTTCAAACTATCCTACTAAATATTTTTTGTCATGTTTAATGTATTCCCATAACACTATTAAGGTGAATCCTTTCATAGTTTATTAAAAAAATGGAATGGCTAGTGGATGGAGAGGAATACAAATCAAATATATTTTTTTGTCATAATGTTGTTTGTGGTGTCAATACCAAACATCATTTATGCCTTAAATAGTGACCATACAAAGTTTATTTTAGCCAAGAGGTAGGGTTAGTGTTCAATTCCTAAATGACTATTTAAATAGTGTCATGGGACCTTTATTATTTTGCCTTATGTACTTAATTTGGCATGAAAAATGATAGTACACACATGGTTGTTTGTTCTTCATACTTGCAAGATAATGCATTAGTGACAACATTGCCTTTAACCTTATTGTAAGTAATCTCATAACCATATCCCATTAATTTGGTTACCCACTTTTTTTTCCTCAATCAAAGATACTCTTTACTCCAAGAAGTAATTGAGGATATGTTGATTAGTCTTGATGCATAAGTGTCTCCCTACTAGGTATGGGAATAAATTATTGATGGCTTGAAGTACATATAATATCTCTTTCTCATATGTGGAATGAGAAAAAATTTTACCTATAAGTGCCTTGTTGGTTAAGGCAAGGGGATGACCCTATTACATTAGAAAAACTCCAATTCCACTTTTATAGGCATCACTTTTGGTGACAAATTTTTTGGAGAAGTCAAGCATAGCCATAACAAGAATAATGCACAATGCATGCTTGAGTAGGTCAAAGGAATTTTATACTAACTCTTACCATTGAAAGGCATATTTTTTTAACATGGTCCTTAATGGAGAAATAATTTTTCTATAGTCCTTATACAGACCTTCTGCATGCTTCAGTAGGTTAAAGGACTTTTATACTAACTCTTACCACTGAAAGGCATATTTTTTTTAACATGGTCATTAATGGATCAATATTTTTTCCATGGTCCTTAGACAAACCTTCTATAATAACCAGTAAATCCCAAAAAATTGTGAAGGATCTTAAGTGATATAGGTTTAGGAAAAAATTTCATATCCTCATTTTTTTCATTATTCACTTTGACACCTTCCTCTATGATGATGTGTCCAAAATACTCAATTTCCTTTTGTCCAAAATCACACTTATAACATTTGATACATAACTATTTATTAACAAGGATTTAAAAGGTATGTTATAAATGTATCAAATGTTCCTCCCATGTATGTTTATATAAAATAAGGTCATAAAAAAACATTAGTATGAATTTGCATAGAAATGGTTGGAAGATATTGCTCATTAAACCTTGGAAGGTTGATGGAGCATTTGTGAGGCCAAAAGGCATGATGAAATATTGATAATGGATATAATGAGTTTGAAAATATATCTTGAGAATACACTCTTCCTTGATGTTTATATGGTGATACCCTAATCACAAGTAGAGATTTAAGAAGAAGTGAGCTCTATGTAATTATTATAATAGCTCATCAATCACCAGAATGGGAAATTTATCCATAATAGTGATTTTATTATGTGTGTAGAAGTTTATATAAATGTATATGTTGTAACTAACATGCCCTATTTTCAAATGAGGATAGTCTTTGATAAAAAATTCCATGTTCATGTCTAAGTTTGAGGTGAAAACCATATAATTCCAAACTATAAATTACTCTATTAATTGAATTGCTATCTTGGCCTAAAAGGTCTAATTGAGTGTCTTTATTGAAACTATTTTATGAACTTGATTGGATTTTTATTCTATGATGTTCATATAAACTGGGTTTTATCTTTATAGACTAACCTAAATAAATAAAAAATTTCCAATATTATTTTCTATTTTTAGGTTATATAGACTTCAGTGGGAAATTATGCTAAAGTTTGCTTGATCTCACTCAAAATTATTTTCACACAGTCATTTCTACAAAAATCTCTCTTGGTCACACACATATTTTATGCCTAAATAGTCATAAAATATAGGAGTGGATATGCAATTTGGTTTCCAATGGTTATGTCTCAAGCATCAAATATTATGTTGTGTGCCTTTATCCATCTTTCTCAAAAATATTTTTGAAATGATTAAATCATTTTCTATTGGTGAGCATCTGAGTTCATGAGATTCAAACACCTATCTCAATCTCACCTTTCGATGGATTTAAGAAAATATTCTAATTATACCTTTCATCTAAACACTTGAGAGAGTGGGGACCATCCACATGTATTCATCTCATTTATCCACCCCAAACATAGAAAAAATGACTAAAGTGAAATTCTATGATCATCTAAATAAGTGAGATCATGCCATGTGGCAACTTCACATTCATCCATGATAAAATAGTAAAGTGGCTAAGGTATAGAGCTTTGAAACCAAATAGATTAAGATAATTGTTCCTCATATTTACATCTTAGAGTTCTAGAATTAATTAGGAGGTGGCATGTGTCTCATGTTAATCCCACATAGTCATAACTATTAGATCCTTGGTATGTCCCATGTGTTAGAGTTTTTAGGCTTCTTAGATTGTCAAAATCAATTAGGATGTGCCACATGCCTTTTTTAGTCTTGAAACATCAGAAATATTAAATACATATGAGGTCCCATGTGTTAGAGTTATCACACTTCTCAAAATCATGAAACCAATCAAGGGGTGACACATGTCTCTTATCAGTCCTACAACATCATAACTATTAGAGCCCCAAAAGGTCTTTTATGTCATAGTTTTTAAGTTTGTTAGATATTGAAACCAATCAAGAGGTGCCACAAGTATTTTTATACATCTAAGTGGAAAAACATCTTGGAATGATCTAGGAATTTTAGACAAGAGTACATATTAAGACTCTTGATCTAGTGAAGAGATACCACATTAAACGAAAATTCCAAGTGTCCAGTTAAGTGCATGAGATGTCAAGATGTAGGAATCCTCACTTTGACCTAGTGACATGGTACTTATCAAACCCACCAACCATATATCAACATTTGGATAAACTAATAGTCGTTCACAATGCCACAAGGGCTAGGTAGGTATGTTCTCTACACTCATTACATGTATTAAATTTGACCAAAGGTTTTTTCATGATCTAATAGCTCAAGAAGTCCCATTGCCATCAACTAACTATAAATAGGGTATCATTTTAAAAATATTAGATTTAATGTCAAATTGGGAAATGGATATTTTTGACTCACACCATCAACTTAGATCTCAATTCACATGATGTGACCTCACCAAATACATTATTAGAGAATTTAATTTGGAGCTCTATAAGTTGTCGATGGATCAACTTTATCATTACTAGTTTCCTATTGTAGACATCCATTTCTTATTACTGTTGTGCTAAGATTTCAAATCTAAATAACATTCTACAATATTACACAATCTAGACTAAAATCATTAAAATGTTTTAATTCATTTTCACACATCACATGAAGGTAATTATTCATGCTCATATATCCCTAAATGGGGCAATGCATTTTATGTAACCATTATCTTCTTCCAATTCACTTCATGTCAAGTTTTTAACCAAGCAAATTATCATTCTAGACCATTTAAATTATTTAATTCATTTGTACACCACACATGCAAGTGTTGAATTGTGCCTATTTATCCCTAAATATGGAAACGAATCATTCACAACTGTTATCTTCCTCTAATTCAATCCTAATCAAATTTTGACCAAGTAAATTGAAAATTTTAACCATTTTGATTAAACATGTGACCAATTTCCAAATATAAAAAAATACTAAGTAAAGTCATTAATAAAATCAAATAAAATTAAGAGCTTAAGTGGAAAATCCATGAAAAGTTATTAAATATCTATTATTGAAAATTCATAATTCAAAATATCTAGGCCATGACATTACCCATGACATCATTGAAAGGGTGTCAAGCCGTAGGCATTAATGGAAATAAATATGAACTTTAAGGCCACCCATGCTTTATTAATGTTCCCTTATTCTAAGATATTAATTATTTTGTCCTCCAAAATTAAATTAATCCTTGGCCAAACATCTTGATCTCAATATGGATGGTCACGATTGATTTCAACATTTTTGGAAAAGTATAAATACATGAGCCACCATGGACAAAAATAAAAAAATTTAGTGTAAACAACCTATGCAAAAATATTGCTAGAAGAGATTCAATAATTCCACCAGATTGATCAATCAAGAAGCCAAATCCATTAGTACTAGAAGAGATGTCAAAGCTACTTGTCCAAAGACATTAACAAAGAATTGGAGCATAAAATCTGGACACAAACATGTTTATGGACCATCTTTAGAGGAAATCCACGTTGGGAGGGTATTGCTCTTCTTATTTTCCTCATTAGTTTATTGATTTCATTAACACCACCCCTCGAGGGAGTGGGATTAGAATGTTAGGTTATGTATGTTTATTATTTGTTTTCCTCACTAATGCATGAACTAATCTACTTTATAATCCTAATCTACATTTTGGCATACCCTATGGGACCATGCATCTCATGTACCCCTTTGGGGGCCTTTTTATCCTTTTAATTACACATTCAAACCATATTTTGATGTTATTTTTATTTATTTATTTATTCAATTTTCACATTTTCTATCTTTTGGACTAAATGGTGAGGTTACTCTATGAATCAATGAGGTCATCCTAAACATCCACAAGATTGACCTATGGAATGGTGAGGTCACCTTAAATATCGATGAGGTCACATTGAAAAAGTAGTGATATCATATTGAAAATGGAAAATTTGATTTAGTTCTATAAAAATGGTGAAGTCACAAGGAAAATGGTGAAGTAAAAAAAATGGTAAATTCATAATGAAAATGGTAAAGGCACCTTACATATCAACAAAGTAATTTGGATAGAAAAGTGCCCAACTTCTAGAACCTTTTTTGGGGTCATCTAGACTCCATTTTTTATGATTTTTTTAAAACCATATGAATCCTCCTATATTTTCATATTATGTTATTATTTTTACTTCATGTTGCATATATTTTTCATAAAATGGAAATTTGTAGGTGTTAACATGTTTTTAGGAAAATGGTAGTTTCATGACAATAATGGTGGAGTCACTCTGATAAATAATGATATTGTGATCAAAATGGTGAATTTACACTAGTTGGACCTTATCAATAAATGGAGAAGTCATTATATAAAATGGTGAGGTCATAATGAAAACAATAAAGCTACTCTATTAAAATGAATTCACCCTGTTAAACAATGAAGTCGCCTTGTATATTGACCAAGTCACTAGGCCACAAAGTGACCAACTTTTGGAGGTTTGTTTGGGGTTATTTGGACTCCATTTTTTATGATGTTTTTTAAAACCACGTGTTTCATCATGAATTTTCAAATTATGTAGTTATTTTCGCTTCAAATTGCATGTATTTTTCATAAAACAAAATATACAATCATGTTAATTTATTTACCAATCTAACTTGTTTATCACAAGTTTTTCTTGCCAAAGACCACACTTGAAACTCTTGCCTTATTACTTACAAGTTTCAATAGCTAAAGAGTGGTTATTTTTACAAACAATTCAAGAAAAACTTTAATCACACTTGATTTTTGGGCTTAAAACAAACGTCCATTATAGATTAGTGCTCTTAAGAGTCTTTTCCTATTTTATTTATTTGTTAAAATTAGTTTCAAAGTTTTAAGTTAGTTTTCATTTTGGTAAACCAAGCTTAGTGTGTAAGCTCTCCCCCCATCCCCTATAGGGAACTTGGGTGACCAAAAGTGCTTTTCTCATTACATTGTTCAATTAAACTAGGATATAAAGAATGTCTCAAAGTCACTCCCCAAGCTCTAAATGACATGGGTGATCCTAAACAACCTTTAAAGTCCTTACATTTTTATTTTTACATCTGGCTGGTGGGTGGGAGTTCATCACCTCCCCATGAGTTCTTTAAAGGATTGTTGACCTAGGATTTTATCTCTTGACATCATTCCAATCCCACTTCATGGTGGGGTATATAAATTGAGGGTAACTCACTAGTATGTTAGTTTGAGTAGTTAAACTAACCCTGTTAGTGATATTTGCCTTAGAATAATGGCCTAATTTGGACATCATACTACATTGATCAATCTAATGGATGTAGTGGTTGTAAAAAGGACATGCACTTTTCAAAATAAGCTAATTATCTTGGATCCAAATGATGTGTTTTTCTCTAGTGTTAACCACACACATGGGACCATCTAGATCGATCAAAACTTATAGTTTTTAGACAAACCCCATTTGTTCTAGAGTACCATGGTGTAGGATGAGTAACCCAAAGTTCCATGTCCCCATATGATTTCTTGAGAGAATATGGGGTCTAAACAACCCTAATTTTCATGCACCTTTAATTTTTTGAATAAAAACTTAATTACTCTCAATAAGGAGTATATGGATGGAATCCAATGTTACAAAGAAACCTTGTTAGTTGTAACATAAGAATGCATATTTGGATGTTCCTTATTTATTTTCCTATTGAGTCTAAATAAATTTTGTAAAAAATTTAATTTTGCCTTAACTAGGAATTAAATCATTTACTTTTGTATTTAGACTATTTTTTTCTTGCTTGTGTTTAAATGTCATCTTATTTATACTCAAGTCCAAAATCATGTTTTCATTTGAACCAAGTCAAAACTACAAAATCAAGTTCAAACACGTAGTCCATTGCACACTTTAAATATGAGGCATTACTCTACCCAATTTTTGGGAAATATTTACCTCATGTTAGTGTTATGTTGACTAATGATATCATTATGCTATTCACATAGTATTGTTATGTTGTCCAATTGAAAACCATTCAAATTAGGTCCATTTGGACCCAAATCTAGTTTGGGATCAATTTCTTAAATTAGGCTTCATTTTTAAACTTGCATACCTTTTGTGAGACAATTCATGTTGAATCAAAGTTCCTTGTTTGAACCCACATACTTGTTATAAGCCAAGTCAATCTAATTCGATTTTATTTTGAATCACATGCCAAACCATTTTATTTCAACCAGGTTTATTTTGAACTATATGTTGTACCATTCCATTTTTTATTAGGGTTCCTTTTTGAACCCACATACCAATCATGAGCTAAATGAAGACAAAGCAGGGTTTGTATTGGACCCAGATGCCTATTACTAGACTATTTCAATGCTAAATTAGGGGGTTTATTTTGAACCCATGTACCACACTCCATTTAGCTAGACCAATACTACCCTTCTTAGTGTATATTTTCTATATTGATATCACCCTCTTTGGGGATAATTTATAATTACTAAACTAATCCATGTTGATTATCATACACCAAACCCATCCTCCTCCTTTAGCCTACATTAGAAACTAAGCTCTATAATACTCAAAGATTACCATTATAGGCCCTCCTCTTTTATCCTGCATTAACAACCAATCTTTATAACACCTAAGGATTACCATTCTAGGCCCTCTACCCTATCCTTCCAATAATGATAGTTAATTACCTAATCATGGTTGTGTAATCATGAATAAGCATGCTAAAGTTACTATTTTAGGCCCACCATTAGTATTTGTTGATCCCATTGTGGAGAAACTTTGATTTAATGAGCTAGTATTTGTTGATCTCTTATTTGATAATCTAATTTAAAAAAAAGCCTAGTATTAAACCATAAGCCATTACTCATCTAGTGCCAACTATTCTCCACTTTAGAAAATCCTAGACAAAGGTCTTCGTACCACAAAGATGATCATTGTTCATCCAAGATCCATTATCTATTAAATACCCAATTGTGTTCAAATATGATTTTTTAAAACAAGTGTGTATCAAAGCCAAAATACTCAATCAATTATTTATGTTATTTTTGGAACACCCATTCTTGACAAATCAACCTATGATGAATCACCTTTTAATACTTTCCCTATTTTCAAGGAGCCTTGATTTGACAAGCCAGTCTTGGTGGAATTTCATGTCATCCCTTATCATTATTTTAAAAATCCTCACTTTGACAAGCCAATCTTTATGGAGTCACTTCTCAAGCTATTCCCTCTCTTTCGAGCACTTCACCTAGATGAGACAGTCTATGTTGAACCCTTCTTAGATTAGTCTATTTTTGAAGAGTCTATTGTGCCATAATAGGCCATTAATTATCCAATTCTAAACATTCAAGAAGAAATCATTTTAGTATCATTTACAATTGAAGAAGAAACAAAATTAGAGTTAGGTTCTATTATAGAACCAATATCAGATTCAATAATAGAAGCATAATCAACATCAGTCTCAACATTGGATTGAGATTCCTTTCAATTAGAATTAGCTTCAAAATTATAGTACCTTATGGGATATTATATAATTGGGTACATATCTCTTGCAAACCAATTGAATATATTTATGATCCTTATAAATTTTTTGAGGATGATTACTTCAACATCGACATAAGTTCTCTTATATCTTCTATGAGGATTATGTTGCCTTTCATCATTCCATTACCATTACCACCGACTAGCATAGCCATTATATTGAGATTACACCTCCCACAAGCATTAATTATAACTAAAAGAATCATACTTTTTTGAACTACATCCATGGTGACATATTAGGTGCATAATATCAGGGAGACCAAGACCACATTCATACAAAAGAAGAACAATATCCTAGTGAAACATTTTTATATGTTATAGGGGATAATCAAATTATAAATTCATCATATTTTAGTGAAAAATTATTTAAGGTGATAGAATAAAATCAAATTCAAAAGTCAACATTACTTAGTGAAACCATATCAGAGGTGCTATGTGACAATCAAGACAACTTTATTGGTGAAAACCTCTTCAAGGTGCCAATACTTGAGCATAATAGTTTTTCATTACTTGATGAAAATATTTTTAAGGATGATATTGGTATAACTAAAAATCTATAATATAATCAAATTACAACATATTTTAGGTCTAAACACCAAAATAATATTATGGTCCTATTAAGAGCATTTGTAAAAGTCTTTGGACCCACCATAATAAAAATTATGTTGAATTCAGAATCAACAACCTTGTGTGTGATTTAAAGTCTCGATATTCACTTATTATACATTCCATTATGAACTAATATTATATTTCAAACTCAAACCATTTATCATGTGCCTATCATTATTTACCTCTATTAGTAGTATTTTCCTTCACAAAGGCTACAAAGACATCTTGTCTATAAGTTTGGAGGAAAAAAATCCAAGCCCAATAAGTATCACAATAGAATTATTGAATCTTGCATCAACATCAAGATATTAATAGAGATATTATTTTGAGTGGGTGTGGGTTAGACCTCAAATAGGATGATATTATGCATCTCATATCCTCCATTGAGTTGAGATTCTATATATATATATATATATATATATATATATATATATAACATACTAATTTTATTATCTGCAAGTACCTTATTACTTGGGGGCAACCCTATTACCATTATATACCATTTCATTCTAGGCATTTATACCATTGTATCCCATTATCCATTCTAGTGGTACCTTGTGCTAATCAGGACATGCATCTCCATGTTATAAAGTATGATAAAACCATAAGTTTACCCTAATTTTTGCATAGTTTGAAATATATTGACTTGAGGTCCTTTGGGAATATGAAGGAAACACTCAGTTTATATTGAGGTTATATTAGTCACATCTTTCTCATGCTCTCACCATTTTGTGAGTTATCATTCCCATGCTCTTGCCATTTCATGAGCAAACTAAGCCACTCTCTCACTATTTTGTGAGAAAACTAAGCCACACTCTCTCCATTTTTTGAGTTACATTCACACACTCTCACTATTTTATGAGTCAATTCTATATCTCACTATTTTAAATTGAGTTGAGATACCCTAAAAATCCAAAAGCATGGAAATATGCTAAAAGTTTCCAAAAACATAAAACTAGTTTAAAAGTCCTAAAAATTTGAAAAATACTTACAATCTCCATGAGAGATATAAATCTCCAAAATTCAAAAACATTTATCTTGTCCTAAATCCAATCGTTATCTTTTATATAGCTTTGAGATATTCATTTTAACAACCATGGGGATGTTTCCTTCCCAAATTGGACCTATTAGGGAAAACTCATTATTGGTTATAATTTTTTCAAGCACCTTATGATGTGTCCTTCCCTTGCATGTATCCTTGCTTTGGGGTACCATCTAGTTATCATTATTTTTGATCCTACACAAGCATATCTTGACTTGGTTAATGACAAGATACTTTATGTTGCCCTTTTTTTGTGGGTTATGTGTTTTATTTATTGGGTTGTTTGTTTATTTTTAGTCTTGTGTTTAAATACATTTTGTAAACCTTTTAAGTCTATACTTAACTTGGGATTGAATTGTTTACATTTGTATTTGAATTATTTTATTGCTTATTTAATTTTGGGTACATTCTTATTCCTACTTAAGTCTTGATGATTCATATCTTGATTTTGAGTTGGTTACATTTTGTATTTTAAACCTCTTTTTCTTTCTCTTTGATTTATTTTTTGTTCAAACATAAATGCTTACAAATTTGGTTTTGGTATTTTTTTATCATTATGTTTAGTTGTAAATATTCACTATTGAACTAGTCTATTCACATAAAATACAATGTTATTATAGGTTATTCATACTTATGATACATAATTTCATTTTCTAAAGTAAACGCCTAGTGCTCCAAGTCTAAAAGTCAATGTGGCATGAATAACATCTCTAAAAGCATTATCTTACATATCTGCTACCTAAACAAGATATCATAAACACAATTGAACATTGGTCCATCTTCATTCTATTCTTCACTCCTCATTCCATTTTCTCCAACTTTTGGGAGAACTACATTGGCCTAAGGTCCATCTGGACTATGTAGGTAATGCTTGGATACATCACATATCTTGGGTTAACTTGGCCATTCTTATCATCCTTTTTTAATTCTTGTTCATGTCCATATTATTCTAATCCAATATCATAATAATTCAATCATTATTCTATCCTCATATGCTTGTTATTCCTTCTCTTTCATCTTTTTGCACATCCTCATATGCCTGGTTGTTTGTGGCTTCTTCAATATTTAAAAAGTCATTAGACCATATCACATACATTTTTTACTTCTAATTTTTAATTTATGCAATATGTTGTAACATTGAGATATGCTTGCCAATTTTCTCTATCAGGGCATATATTTAATCCAATCGGCCCTACTAGGGAAAAATTAATTTATCAACTAATCAAATCTACTCTAATAGGGTATATTACTAGTTTATTTACCTCCTTTCTCTAGATAAATGCTCTAATTTTATTTTTATTCTAATTCCAAGCTTTGTAGCTTTTACCTTCATTTTGTCAAATCAAAGTATGCAAATTGTTTTGGGATCAATCATTCCCTAAGCCTATAAATTTCTCACTATTTTGGGTATGTCAAAGTGTATTGATTCTATTTTGGGATGCATTCTTCCCCCTTCCCCCTGCCTTAGGGCCCATTATATTTTATTTTATTTGATCACTGGGAATCAATGCATGTAAGCATTAGCTCATATGGATTTAACCTCATCCATGGGTTAATTTCACTCTTACTCTCTTTTTTAAGAGTCCATCCCTCTCTTTCATCCCTACATGCCCTCTTGAGGGGGCATCATGAGTCACTAATTATTTATTCAATCATTACCTTCCAAATTCTTCACAACTTTTTTATTCTTTAAAAAGTTGTTGCTTTGACCAAATGTCTCACCACGTTTTCTCAATAGGGGAAAAATGTAGACATCCAATTCTTATCACTATTGTGCTAATATTACAAATATAAATGACATTTTACAACAACACACAATTTGGACCAAAATCACTAAAATGCTTTAATTCATTTGCACACATCATGTGCAGGTGTCAATTTGTGCTCATGTATCCTTGAATGGGGTAATGCATTTTATGAAATTTTTATCTTCTTCCAGTTCACTTTACACCAAGTTTGTAACCAAATAAATTATTATTTTGAACCATTTAAATGCTCTAATTCATACATCACGTGCAACTGTCGATTTGTGCTTATGTATCCTTGAATAGGGAAATACATCATTAGAAAATGTTGTCTTCCTTTGATTCAACTCTAGTCAATTTACGATAAAGTAAATTGACATTTTAGACCATTTTGATTAATTATGTGACCAATTTCCATGAATTTCAAAATACTAAGTAAAGTCATTAAGCAAATCAAATTAGATTAATAGTTTAAGTGTAAAATTCATGGAAATTTATTGAATATCTATTATTAAAAATTCATAATTCAAAATATTTAGGCCATGACATCACCTATGACATCATTAAAAGGGTGTCAAGCACTAGGCATTAATGGAGATAAATATCATGTTTAAAGCCACCAATGCCTTATTAATGCTCCCTTATTCCAAATTATTAATATTTTTTCCTTAAAAATTGAATTAATCCTTGGTCACACATCTTGATCTCAAGATGGATGGTCATGATTGATTCTCAACATTTTTATAAAAGTATAAATACAAGAGCCACCATAGACATAAAAAACAAGCTTTTTAGTGAAAACCACCTATGTAGAAATATTGCTAGAAGAGCTTCACTAATTACTCAAAATTTATTAATCAAGGATCTAAATCCATTGGTGTTAGAATATATATTAGAGTCACTTTCCCAAACACATTGACAAAAACTCAGAACACCAAATCTAGGTATAAACACATTTATAGATCATATTTGGAAGAAAGCCACCTTGGGAGGGTACTGCTCATCTTGATTTCCTCATTAGTTTATTACTCTCATTGAAAAGACACCTCAAGGGAGTGGGTTTATCATGTTAGTTTATTTATGCTTATTATTGGTTTTCCTTACTAACACATGAACTAATTTGCTTTATAATCCTGCTTTACATTTTAGTATGCCTAGTGGGACTATGCATCTCATGTACCCATTTAGGATCCTTATTATCCTTATAATTATAAATTTAAACCACATTTTTATTAATTTTTTATTTGTTTCATCTATTTTTCATGTTTTCTATCTTTTGGACTAAATGGTGAGGTTACCGTGTGAATTGGTGAGGTCATGTTAAACATCTATGAGATCGATTTGTGAAACAAAGAGGTCACCCTAAAAATTGATCAGGTTACATTATGAAAGTGATGATATCATATTAAAATGGTTAATTTGATTTAATTATATAAAAATATTGAAGTCACAGTGAAAATGGTGAAGTCACAATGAAAATGGCCAAGTCACCTTGCATATCAATGAAGTCACTTGGATAGAAAAGTGTCCAATTTTTGGAACCTCATTTGGGGTCATTTAGACTCCATTTTTTATGATTTTTTAAAACCAGATATCTCCTCCTTAATTTTCATATTATGTGATTATTTTTTCTTCATGTTATATATGTTTTTCATAAAATGGAAATTAATAGGCACTAACATGTTTTTGAGAAAATGGTGGTTTCATGATGATAACAGTGGAGTCACTCTGATAAATAATGATTATGTGATCAAAATGGAAAATTCACACAAGTTGAAACTTCTTTGATAAATAGAGAAGTTGTCCTAAAAAATAGCAAGGTCGTAGTGTAAATGGTGAAGTTATTCTATATAATGATGAAGTCACCCTGCTAAACAATGAAGTCCCCTTGCATATTGGTAAGTTACTAGGCCGCAAAGTGACCAACTTTTGGAGGCTTGTTTAGGGTCATCCAAATTCTATTTTTTGATTTTTTTTTTAAAATTGTGTGTTTCATCATGATTTATTATATTATGTAGTTATTTTTCCTTCAAATTTCATATATATTTTATAAAATAGAATATACAATCATGTTAATTTATTTTCCAATCTAACTTGTTTGTCATAGGTTTCGCTTACCAAAGACCATGGTTGAAAATATTAAATTGTTGATTATATGCTTTGTTAGTTAAAGAGTGGTTATTTTTACAAATAATTAAAGGAAAACTTCAATCACACTTGATTTTTTGGCATAAAATGAACATCAATTGTAGCTTAGGGATCTTAAGAGTATTTTCCTTTTTTGTTTGTTTGTTAAAATTAGTTTTAAAGTTTTTTAGTTAATTTTTATTTTAGAAAACCAAGCTTAGTGCATATGTTCTCCCCCTATCCGCTTTAGGAACTTGGATGACCAAAATTTCTTTACTCATTGCTTTTTTCAATTATAATATGATATAAGGAATGTTGCAAAGGTATTCCCCAAGCTTTTAGTTACTTAGGTGATCCTAAATGACCTTTAAAGTCCTATTTTTTATTTTTTCATATTGGCTTGTGGATGGGAGTTCATCACCTCCTTGTGAGTTCTATAGGGGATTATTGACCTAGGATTTCATCTCTTAGCATAATTATCACCCCACTCCATGATGGGGTATATAAATTGAGGGTGACTCATTAGGACATTAGTTTGAGTGATTAAACTAACTCCATTAGCAATATCATTCTCAAAATAATGGCTGAATTTAGACATCGCATTGCATTGAGAAATCTAAGAGATGTAGTAGTTGTAAAAAGGACAAGACCTTTTTACAATAAGATGATTATATTGGATCCAAATTATGTGTTTCTCACTAGTGTTAACCACACACATGAGACCATATAGATTGATCAAAACTTATAGTTTTTAAACAAACCCCATTTTTATAGAGAACCATTGGTGTAGGGAAAGTAGCCCAAAGTTTCATGTCACTGTATGATTTTTAAGAGAAGAGGGGGTCTAAGCAACCCTAATTTTCATGCACATTTTTTTTTAATAACTTAATTCCTCTCAATAAGGAGTATATTAGTAGAATAAGGAGTATATTGTCAATTTAAGTGTAGGAACATGTACTTGTATGATTTTTATTTATTTTTCCCACTAAGTCTAAAACAATTTGTAACCCTCTTTAGTCTTGACTTTACTTAGGCTTAAATCATTTACTTTTGTATTTAGACTTTTTTATTGCTTTCATGTGTTTAAATGTCAACTAGTTTGTACTAAAGTCCAAAATCACTTTTTCATTTGAACCAAGTCAAAACCATGAAATCAAGTTCAAACATGTAGTCCATTTCACACTTTCAAGATGAGGCATTAATCTACCTAATTTTTAGGCAATTTTTACCTTATGTTAGTGTTATGTTGACTATTGATACCATTATGTTGTTTGCATAGTACCATTATTTTTTCTAATTAAAAACCATTCAAATCAGGTCCACTTGGACCCAAATCTAGTTTGGGATCAATTGTTTACATTAGGGTTCATTTTTTAACTTGCATACCTTTTGTGAGCCAAGTCATGTTGAAACAGGGTTCCTTTTTTGAACCCATAAACTTGTTAGGATCCAAGTCAATCCAAGTCAAGTTCATTTTTAACCACATGCTAAACCATTCTATTTTCATTAGGTTTATTTTTAACCATGTGTTGTATAATTTTGTAGTCATATAAAATGTGAAATTTGGTTACTTAGGTAGGGATAATGATACCCAATCCATAGATCCTCCTACTTGATTTCAAAACCATTTTAGGCTTTTCTTTCACTAATTATTAGTCATCCACAACCTTCCAAACTTAACCCCTATAGACCTAGGTAGCTCTCTTAGGCCTAGATCCATCCCCCTAGGTCTCATTCCCTCTAGACAATAGTGCCCAAGTTGGATAGGAGTGCTAAACCTAGGGTGTCTAATTTTTAACACTATTTTCCAAGTATGCTTTTGGTCTTAATGACCATATTTTCTTGAATCCTTATCCTAATTCATGTGAACCTAACATAAATTCACTTAACCCACAATCATTAAATCCCTTATAAAGGCCATTCAAAGTCCATTTAGAATGGTTGACACTCATTTACAAGAGAGAAGCAAGAATAAAAGCAAGAATACTCAAGCACTCTTCCCTATTCTCGACATACAACCATCCAACAATATTTTAAGCTTATTTAAACCTCTACGTTAGCCCCTACTCACTCCAAGTACACCTAGTTTTGCATTTTCATCACACTATTAAACTGAGCACTTCAATGAGAGAAATACATATAGCTTGATCCCTCCTTGGATTATTGGTATGTAGGTAGCATGCCCACACATGGGGTGTGAAGTGCACCAACATATCTTTTACACACTAACACCTTTTCCCTATTTTCCCAAGTTTAATTTAATTGCATAAAAGACATAAGCACATAAAGAATCATCTCTACAAGGAGTTTCATTGATAGTGAGGATATAAAGTTTGGTGCATAGGCTCATATAGACACTACAAGCAAAACCCAAAAAAATCATATCTCTTTGAGTAGTTTGGATAATAATGACAAGACTAGGACTATAACACCAGATAATAGGGTGTCCTATTTTTATTGGTCATGTCTAACCAAGAATTGAACTATAAATCTAAATTTGTGATAGTGTCTTAGTCCTGTTCCTCTAGTATCAGACCATGTCTCAAATGCAATAACCCAAAATAAGCTAATTCAAATTTTCTCTCACTCATTACTATTTTTAGAAAAGGCAAAAATATAACTTATTTAAATAAATTAGTGGCTTAATTATTGCATATTATTTACTAATTTTATCTATGTAGACCTATTTATTAAATAGGAATAAAATCCATTATTCCCTAAAACAATAAATCAAGTTCCATCTATGATCAGGGTTCTTTTTTGAACCCACATACCAATCATGAACTAAAAAAAACTAAATCAGGGTTCATCTTGGACCCATGTGCCTATTACTAGATCATTTCAATGTTGAATTAAGGGTTTGTTTTAAACCCACATACCACATTCTAATTCACTAGACCAATATGACCCTTTTTGGGAGCATCTTTTCTAAACCAATAACACCCTTTTTGGGGGCATCTTTTACGAACCAATACTACCCTTTTTAGGGGCATCTTTTTTGGACTCATATTTCCCAATTTGGGGATAATTTTTAATTACCAAACCAATCCATGCTGATTATCATAAGCCAAACTTGTCCTCCTCATTTGTCCTACATTATTAACCAAGCTCCATAGTACTCAAAGGTTGCCATTCTAGGCCCTCATCCTATGGAATTTCACCAACCAAATTTATAGGTCAATCTATTAAAAAATATTGAAAACACTTACAAGAAATTTTTAAAATAGAATTTCACCAATTAAAAAATTGATCTTCAAGAAAAAATACCATAAGTCTTTTCTCAAAATTTTCTCCAATCCTGTCTCTAACTCCTACAAACCTCTTAAGCCTCTAAATCAATAGTTACTTTAGCTTTTGATTCCAAAAATTTTCTTTATTTTTGAAAATTGATGATTTGAAACACCACCCTCTAGCACTTTATATAGTGCTTTGGGATTTGAAAATAATGGTGGAGGCATTATCCATTTTCCAAAATTGGCATGCTCGAATCCCACAAATTTGGCTTTTATCCACATCCCTACAACATATACCTTGGTTTTATCATAATAAAATCCCACAAAAATGGGATACACTTTGTTTAAGCCTTTAATAAATTCATGGTCTCATGGAAACCAATGCCAATGGCTTAGCTTGGGATTTATCCTTATCCCACATTATATATCCCACATACTTCACGGGGATTACAAAACTATGTTTTTAATGGCATTTTCCCACCATGTTTAATGTGGCTTAGGCCACATCTCCACTGCTTACCTTAGCCTATGCATTATCTTCGATGTTGGCATGTTGACTTAACCCTTATGCTAACTTTGTTGTGGCAAGTGTGTTTTGTGGTGTTTAATGCCTTGGTATTGGCATGTCATTCGATCTTTGACATGTTTTGATGACATAGACTTAGCATGTCATGATAACTTAGAAATTAGAATGTATGTGGGTTGTCTTGGATGTGGCATGGAACCTTCGACTAGTTGGTGTCATGGAATTCTCAAGCTTTGGCATGGTGAATAAGATTATAGTCACTATGTGACTATTAAAAATTTAACCATGGAAATAATTAAGTGGTGGCAAGCCATGTGGTGGCTTGAGGACCCACCACATAGACCATTCCCAATCTGACACTTGTTAATGTCCAACTATATTCTCTATATATCTATTAGTGGTATGGTCCCCCTCCATGAAAAAATTGGACTCCATTGGCTATGATCCCCATAGTCGACCTTTTATGCCGCTACGTACATGCCTGTCAAAGATAAAGATGAGAAACTGAACAAACCCAATTTTTTTCTTATAATGGCTTCCACATGTTAATATATAGTCCACTTGACATGCTCAAATTATTCCACTTGTCAATTTTTACTACCATGTTAGCCACGTTAGCCATGTCACTTTATTTCCACATCATTAATTTGACCAAGTTTGACTGGTCATAACTTTTGCACACAAACTCCATTTTTTGAATCATAAAATGTGCCAAAAAGCTTAAGATGAGCTATAAATCATGGAAATGGATTTGAAACATTCCATGATGGTAAATTTTTTAATTTTGACTAGATTTGACCACTTGTTGACTTGCTTTGACTGGAACTTTGATTGGCTATACAAGGAGCATACGAGCTCCATTTCTAAAGTTTTGTATACCATCAAAAAGGTCTAAACGGGCCCTACATAATGATGTCGGTTTCAATATATTTCAAGACATTTTTTAAATTAACCTGTAGATCATAGATTAAATTACATTGACTTGAGGTCCTTTGAGACTATGTAAGCATTGCTCAATTTCTATTGTAGTCAACTCAGTCACCCCTTTACCATGCTCTTTCCATTTTGAGAGAAACCTAGGCCATGTTCATTCCATTTTGTGAGTTTCCATTCCCATGCTCTCATATTTTTATGAGAAACTGAAGGCATGATCTTATTATTTTATGAGAAACTTAAGCCATGCTCTCACTTATTTATGAGTTACCATTCCCATGTCCTCACCTTTTTGTGAGTAAATTCTATATCTTGTTATTTTCAATTATGTTGAGATACCTTAAAAACCCAAAAGCATGAAAATATGCTATAAAATTCCAAGAACATTCAAAATAGTTTAAAAGACCTAAAATTTTGAAAAAGGCTTAAAATATCCATGAGAGATATAAATCCCCAAAATTTAAAAACATGTATTGTTCTAAATCTAGTCATTATCTTTAATCTAGCTTTAAGTTTTTCATTTTAGCAACCATTGGGATGTGTCCTTCCAAAATCAACCCTACTAGGGAAAACTCATTATTGGTTCTAATTATTTCAAACACCTTATGATGTGTCCTTCCCTTGCATGCATCCTTGCTTGGGGAAACCATCTATTTCCAATATTTTTGAGCCTACAGAAGTAGATCTTGACTTGGTTAAAAACAAGATGCTTTATGTTGTTTTTTGTTTTTATGGGTTGTGAGTCTTATTTATTGGGTTGTTTATTTGTTTTTAGTGTTGTGTTTGAATACATTTTTTAAACCTTTTAAGTCTAGCCTTAACTTGGGCTTGAATTTTTTATGTTTGTATTTGAATTTTTTATTGCTTGTTGATTTTTTGGTACATTCTTGTTCTTAACTAAGTATTTATGATTCATAACTTGATTTTGAATTGGTTACATTTTGTATTTGAAACCTCTTTTTCTTTTTCTTTGCTTTGCTTTTTGTTTAAATGTAAATTCTTGTAACTTTGGTTTTGGCATTTTTGATCATTATCTTTAGTTGTAAATATTCACTATTGAACTGGTCCATTCATAATCAAAATGCAATGTCATTATAGTTTATTCATACTTATGATGCATATTTTCATTTGCCAAAGTAAAGACCAAGTGCTCCAAGTACAAAAGTTAATGGGGTGCTACAAAACATATCTGAAAGCACCATCCTAAATATTCTCTACCTAAACAAGATATCATAAACATAATTGAATAGTGGTCCATCATTCTTCTATTATTCATTCCTCATTCCATTTTCTCCCACTTCTAGGAGAACTACATTGGCTTGAGGTCCATCTGGACTATGTAGGCAACACTTGGATACATGGCATATCTCATTTCAGCTCAACCATTCTCATCATCCTTATCTGATTTTTATTCACATAAATATTCTTCCATTCCAATATCATCATTATTCGATCCATATGCCATCCTAGTATGCCTGGTGTGCCTTCTCTTTCATCTCTTTGCACATCCTCATATGCTTGGTTATTTGTGGCTTCTTCAGTATTTGAAAAGTTATTAGACCATTGCACCTATGTTTTCACCTGATCATTTTTAATTTATGCAATAGGTTATATCCTTGAGATATGATTTCCAATTTTCCTTATTGGGGTATAATATTTAGACCAATCATTGATCCAATCAACCCTACTAGGCTAAAATCAATTATCAGTGGTTAAATTATCCCTCCTAGGCTAAAATAAATTTATCAACTGATCAAATTTGTTCTACTAGGGAAAATTATTAATTCATTGACCTCTTTTCTCTAGAGAAATACTCTCATTTTATTTTTCTCCTAATTCTAAGATTTGCAGCTTTTGCCCTCATTTTGGAAAATCAAAGTATGTAACTTGTTTCAAGATCAATCATTCCCTAAACCCATAAATTTTAGCCTATTTTGGGTATGTCAAAGTGTGCCAATTATATTTTTGGGATGCATTCTTTCCACTTCCCCCTGCCATGGGACCCATTATATTTTATTATATTTGATCATTAGGAATCAACGTGTGTAAGCATTAGCTCATATGGATTTAATCTCATCCATGAGTTAATTTTTCTCTTTCTCTCTTTTTTGAGAGTCCATCCCTCTCTTTCATCCTTACATTCCCTCTTGAGGGGGAATCATGGGTCACTAATTATTTATTCAATGATTACCTTCCAACATCTTTTCAATGAATTTTTTATTCTTTGAAAATCCATTAATTTGACAAAATGTCTCACAACACCTTCTCAAATAGGGGTAAAATGTAGACATCTAATTCTTATCACTATTTTACTAAAATTTTAAATCTAATTAACATTCTATAACAATGCACAATCTAGACCAAAATCATTGAAATTCTCTAATTCATTGCACACATCATGTGTAGTAGTTGATTTACCCTTATGTATCCTTGAATGGGAAATGTATTTTATGCAATCATTATCTTATTCTAATTCAATTTGCATAAAATTTGATACTAATAAAATTGTCATTCTATACCATTTAAATGATCTAACTCATTTATACACATCATGTGCAAGTGTTGATTTATGCTTGTGTATCCCTAAATAAGGTAATGTATCATTCACAACTATTATCTTCCTTTGATTCAACTCTAGTCAAATTACGACTAAGTAAATTGACATTTTTGACCATTTTGATTAAACATGTAACCAATTTCCAAGAATTTTAAAATACTAAGTAAAGTCATTAAGAAAATCAAATCAGATTAAGAACTTAAGTGATAAATCCATGGAAAGTTATTGAATATCTATTATTAAAAATTCATAATTCAAAATATCTATGCCATAAATAACCCATGACATCATCAAAAGGGTGCTAAGAACCAAGCATTAATGGAGATACATATTAGTTTTAAGGCCACCCATGCCTTATTAATGCTCCCTTATTCCAAAATATTAATTGTTTTGTCCTCTAAATTGAATTAATCCTTTGCCACACATCTTGATTTCAAGATGGATGGTCACCATTGATTCTCAACAAATCTAGAAAAGTATATATACATGAGCCACCATAGACAAAAAAACAAGATTTTTAGTGCAAATAACATATGCAAAAATATTGCTAGAAGAGATTCTTTAATTTCCTCCAAATTGATCAATCAAGGAGATAAATCCATTAGTGTTAGAAGAGATGTCAAAAGAACTTGCCCAAACACATTGAAAAAGACTTGGAGCACCAAATTTGGGCACAAACACATTTATGTACCATCTTTGGAGGGTAGTACTCATCTTGTTTTTCTCATTGGTTTCTTGATTTCATTGACATTGCTCCTTAAGGGATTGGGATTAGCATGTTAGGTTATTTATACTTATTATTGGTTTTCTTTGCTAAAACATGAACTAAAATACTTTACAAACCTACTCTACACCTACACACTCAAATATTTTTATCCCTTTGCATTAAATTCACCCTTAGTGCCTAGAGAGTTACTATTTAGTAAAGAGTTCTATGTGTCAAATTCACATAATTTATAAATGACAACCTAATCTTCATACCCTAATTCAGAGTCAAAGAATAAAGACACTCCCTTCCTATAGGGCATAGCTCAATTTAAGCACTTCAATAAGGTACTCAAGGAAATTAAGGATATTCAAAAACCAAGCCTAGATGATGAAGTTAATGATGATGAGATCAAGTATGTAAATGATATCATCACCATCAGAGGATATAGGTTCCATGCAACTATATCAAAACTAGAGGTATCCTCTTGTGATGACCTATTCTAAAACATTTTTCTCTCTTCTAAGTGAAACAAAAATGCTATGATGTTTCCCAATGTTGGCTTTAAGATTGGATATATCTCTAAGCCTACATTTAAGAAATATTGTAAGCTCCTAAATGACACCGTGTATTATGAAAAAGACTTTCTGAATTCTTGGTTAGATACCCACAACATTTATGATGTCTTTAAAGAGTAGGCAGAGGATCTTGATTGATGGGTCAATAAGGAGAACCTTGACTCATATATTATTAAAACCTTTTGAGAAGGTGTGCACATAGGTATGGTCTTTCATAATAACTTGTATGAGGCAAGTGACATAATTCACATCAAAACCTATTATTTTCCCCTTATAAATATCATCTTAAAGGGGTATAGATTCCTAAATTTGGGAAACCTTATCATGTTCAACCTCACCAAGATTGTAAACGAGGCTCACATAGGAAAAAATCTATATATGATGTTGTATATAGTCAACACCATCTATGCTAGATTATATTTTTGGTGCTCAATAATTCGTTAATGGGTGTAAATGGGATCTAGGGTTCATGTTATATTATATAAGCTCTACATTTATAAATTTTGTAATAACATCTAGGAAATTTAGGAATACTTATACCTGATCACCTATCAAGTGATTAATGAGAGACCTATTATGAGGATCATAAGTGAGACTAGGGCTATGCTACAACATATTGGAACCTACTAGTACTACTTAGACTACACCATAATAAGATAAAATGATAATTTATGGGGATCCTCTCTTACTACTTTACATTATCTTAGATTGCCTCGTAGAGTAGATCACCTGCACACTATACCATGGTATGGATAGGCACTATCTAGGTAGAAATTAGAAGACATATCCACCATTACCTATGGTCATAGGGTACCAAAAGTATAAGACACTGTTATCACATTGAAATGCACCTTTTTAGTTCTTAAGACCTATTTCAACTCACATAATGGAAAATCTCTACTAATCACTTGCATAACCAAATGTAACACAACATATAACCTAAAAAATACATTCTTACTTGCACCATGGTGAAGGGAGATGGACATACACAAGGGAGAACACTTTCTACCACATGTATAGATTAATAAAACACCCAACTCACATAAGATATAAGATTAAAAAAGGAAAAAACTAGTACCTATTCAACTCAAATTCCTTAATATAACATTTATAATACTCCAAATAAATAGAGTTTTATCATACACAGTAGAGGGATACAAAATAAGGCATTTCCAACCCTATACAAGAAATATGAGATAAGTGATAAGAGAAGAACACTACAAAACCACATAAGGGATGTTGTTACATCATAATTAAGCCCATAAAAGAAAAGAAACACGCGTAAATGGGGTTACTAATCCCTATTCAATGCCCTAGGCCTTCTTTATGAATTTTTTTTAATGAAAATTAACATAGTAGTGGAGGAAGAGGCCATAATTGCTACTATTTTTGTCATTAAGAGTACTTTTAGATGATGAATTTTATATTTTAGGGCCAGTATCCTTGAGATATTCTTAAATTAATTGCCTTAATTCACCTATATCCACCTTCATGTATGTAAAATCTTATTGAATGGTTGACTTGTAAGTAGACCTCCTACACCATTTAGAGCCTTGAGGGTTGACTTGCCATTATTGACACCTCATGGAGGGAGTTACATGTTTTCAATATCAATTTTATAATGCCTCAATCCTTTATCATGATCATAATGAGCATTAACCTTACCTATGGTCATATTTGATAGGTTATAGGAACATAATCTAACTAAATTTCACTTTGAAATCCATGTGATGGTCTCTAGGAGAGGTAAAGGAGTTGGTGTAGCATCTTAGTTGATCATGAGAACTCCTTGAGAGACTAATAAACCTATATTTTCATGCTTGAGAGTCTCATTTTTCCTTTCATTCTATTTACATATCTATAATTAGCCCCTTAATAACCTTAAAATACTCCTAAAAAAAATTTGTAGGTCCAAAACTAGGTCTCAAGGTCATGACGATCTCCATTTCTTTAATTTTAGGCCTAGTAGATTATTTATAGGAATTAACATGTTTGTTCTCCATATTCATTCTTCATATAGTCCTCTAAAATTTGCCAATATACCTTGAAACTTATTCAAAATGATCAACTAGGCCTATAAGTGATGTTTACAACCTAAAACCCATATATCACAACATTATGTATTTTAAGAACAAGACCTTGGAAACCTACAATAGTATAAATTTTATTAGGCTTAAGATCCCTTTTGATAGATGGAACATTACTCTAAGGACTTCCTCCAACCTTGTTTTGACTACTTATATTTTCCTGAGCTCTCTTGTTTGGAATAAGACATAGAACTTTGCAAGGTGAAGTGCAAACTTACAACATTAAGGTATAAAGAGCTCTAACCATGTTTTAATCCTCTAAGACCCCTAAATTCTCATGAAAAATGCTATTATAAATCTTGAAATGGGTTTGGGGAAGCCTTGAAGGTTGTTTCTTTGTCTCGATGTCTATAGATAGGCCTAAAAACCTTCATAAATCTTTTCAATCTCATGAATCTCTACTTAACAGACATGTAGGTGAATCTTTAGATCTTTATCAATTCAAAGAGATCTAAACAAGACCTTTTAGATATTTAAAACCATGATTCCACTTGCCAACAAGTTTGTATGTCTATAATACCTTTTATTGTGTTTAATTTCACTTAGACCTTGGTGATAGGCATTCATAAGCATGCAATATTTAAATTTCATCACTTCTACGTATGTTCATATCATCAATATTACATTCACTTTTTGTTTAGTCACAAGATTCATGGGACAAACTTATAGGCTTGGTTCATCTTGGAAGAGCTTGTTAATTCTACCTACAACTCTCGCATAAGTGTCTTGATGCTATAAGATACATTGTAGGTCTATCTATCTTGAGCCATGCATTGAAATATTGTACTAACATTGATTGGGCATGAGTGGAAAACTTATAAAACTAAAAAACTTTTTTTCACTACAAAATCACAACCTTACTAATTTTGTATTTTCTCTCATAAAACCATGATTAAAACATTCTAATCCACTTGAGATGATGTGAATATATCTTCCATTACCTTGGAAAACTCATTATCAATAAAAAAGTTTGGTATATTATACAAACTTACAATTGGTATATAATCAAGGTTATAAAGCATTTTATTCTCATTAGAACCTTGTAGGTCTACTTTACCTTATAAACATAAAATTATGATCTATAATATCCTTTGGAAAGTTTGAGGATAAGCTTGAATATTGATCAAATAAGAAAAAAATTATTGGAGCCTACAACTCTTGTATCACTTTCCTCAACTTGATTTATAATATTGACTACCATGTAGGCTTACAGACAGGTGTTTGAATGTGTACTTGAAATTATTTATTAAGACCTCACATACTATGAAAAACATGGAAAAACTAGCCAAAGATTCATTGGTATATTTCTTAACCATAAAACCATTAAAACTTGTCTTGGAGGGTTATAACTATGCTCAAGGCTTGGAATATTTTGTCTATTCTCATTGTAGACCTGAAACTCAGGTTTTATCATTAAGAAACCCCTATTCTCTTTTTTATCAATCTTAAAACCCTATAAACTATCTACAAGCTTTAAAAAGAGCCTTTAGAGCTCTCAAAATCCTCAAAACATGCTAATATATTCATATAACCCTTATAATATGGTTAGAGACTTATATGACCATGCTAAGAACTATATACACTACACTAATAGGACTATAACTTCTTTCACCATGTTTGGGACCTTAAAGAGGAATTTATGATCATGCAATCATATTGATATAGGGTTATAAGTCTATAGGTTGATTGATCATGTTTGAGACCTCTTCATGACTTAATCCTTCACCATCCTACAACTTTAATCATATACAACAACATTTGGGCTTTACATGGCCTTATAGAGTAGGCTCATAGCCTATAGGATTTTAATACATTTTTAACAACCTTGAAGTCATAAACCTATTGATGTCCTTTCCTATGATCTATAGGTGCATTAAAACCATCAAGATACTCTCAAAATATTATGCAATTCTTGGAAATAGTTTTAAGCCTTCATAGAATCTCCATTTTCACTTGGGGATATCATACAAGTCTGCTTAAGCTTAAAACCTCTAATTCATAACCTACACATTTTTTGAGGGATTTAGGAATCATGTATTCACTTTGATCAATAAATAACATCCATCGATCATGAGGGAACCTAGAGATATCCCTATCTTCTCTTCAATATCATGAAACCCCTTTTGACATGGTTATGGTCCTATTGGTAGTTGTCTTTGAGTCTAAAAAGCTTATTCTATCTTGAATCCTTGAGAAACCCTCCTATAAAACACAAGTTTGCATATGAGCCTATAACATTACAATAATCATCAATCTACCTACAACCTCCTTGGTAGGGCATTTGGATGTAGGTAAGAGTTTCTTAGGCTTATTTTTGGCCCTTCCCTTAAGAGGGAAACATTTTAAAATAGGTTGAAACATCATCTCTTGTCTACATACTTATATATGTCTTTTTATAGATTAAAACCTCTTATAAACCCTAAAAATGGCTCCCATGGGCCTATAAATATGTTTGAATGATCCTAGAGGATCCTAACATCACCTCTAGACCCTTAAACCACCATTTATTCATGAAAAAGCTTCAAAATTCTAAGAAGTGGATATAATATTTTGGCCATATAACGTGATTCAAAGCTTTTTGATCAATATTTATGACTTAAGGGGGTGCATTACATACCTACTAACCTTCCCTATCACTAAATTTGATCCATGAAAAATTAGGAGTGCATACAAACCTTGAATTGTGCTTATTTTGAATTAATACATGGGGATTCTTAAGGATCTTTCATAACCCTGTATCTTCATCACTACGTATAAAAACCTGTAGATGGCCCCTCAAGACCTCCCCCATGTCCTCCAATGTTCATATCTATCTATGAAACTCTTTAACAGAGATGGATCATCCATGAAATCTAAATATAAGTACTTGCATGCAAGGTTTTAAACTAGTTTTACCTTGTTAGGAGGTATATGAGTATTGTTTTATTCCTTAAAGTCATGTGAAAGCTTTAAACTGATGATTTGGACTCCACTTGAATGTTAACTTGTGTTTTGAATATCATGGTGGACCTACAACTCTCAAAATAACCTTGTAAAAACTTGAAATTTCTTGTTATTCTCCATTTTTGAGATCTTTCATGCCTTATTTTTCATGTTAAGTCATTAATGAGGCATTGTATATCTTTTAGGTGCTTGAAGAAGGGTTTGTGACCTTGGTTCCATGCATAAAACCTCTAAAATCCTTGTAATCATGAGCACACAAGCCAAAACCTACCATATCTAGGCTTGAAACTTTCACTCATGGCTTATCTTTGAGATTTGTTTCCTTGTGGATACTCTTTGAAACCTATCATTTATTCCATGAATTAATCTCTTCTTCATTGAATAAACTACACAAGATTTTGAGACCACAATCCCCTTCAAAACCATGTTTTATTTTCCATTATGACTTAGGGAAAGCTATAAAAAATGATTGAAACTTTATGTGTAAAGCTATAGATCTTGAAAATGTCATGATTCCTTGAATTTGGTGTATATCTTTAAGTATTTCTTCAATTGATCTTCAAAACACTCCTAGAACAATGAAGTTTCCATGAACATGCTTGAAGGTAGAGAAATGGTTTTATGATGGTCAAGTGTACTCTCCTCATTTTGGGAGAATTAAATGCCTCTAAGAACAATAATGGAGGGAAACCAATAATTTCAACACCCTTTTGACCATATTTATGGATTAGAGAGTTGGAGGGCAGTCTTTAAATATTAAGAAATGACTCTTTGGAAATTTAGGAATGTCTCAGCCTCTTAATATGACTTTAATGTCCTCAAATGGGACCTCTTGACCCTTTATATCCCCATAAACACATTTTAGTATCTTTTAATTTGTTTATGACATTTTTTCACATTAGGAAGTGAAGAAATAGGTCTATACAAGGATTTCATGACACTATCAAATGACTTAGACTCTTTTTAGAGGCATTCATCCTTGAAAAACATCTCATATCTCTAATTATTAGATAGGCTTCACTATAACATCATGACCTTAATATGACCTATTAGACCATCTAACAAGATGTTTAATTTGGGATCCACTTGAATGCTTTAGACATGGAATGGGGCCTAACAAGGCTAACAAGATCTTTAGACACTTGATTTGCATTGAGGGGTACTCTAATAGGCCTAATACAAACCATGACTCCAATAGTGATTATAAGACTCATTTAATGGATAAAAAGTACAAAGAACATTAATGATTTTTGCATATCTATTCTTGAACCTACCTAATAATCATGAATTTTCTTTCAAGGACTATACTTAACTAATTTTGGGGGAACATGACCCTATCTAAGCATGTCAAGTGTCAACGACCAAAGGTGGTTAGAATAACCAACATTTTGGTAACTTCTATTAGCCACTTTCTTGCTGAGTGGGAATCCATTATCCTTAAACATCCATTGGGCATATGAGTCACTTAGGATTATCTACAAATAAATTTTGAAGGTACAACCATGGCTTCAACATGTTGGACTAGCCTTGAAAGAAACTAAAAATTACCTCTAACACATAGAACAAATAATAAAAAACAACCACAATTGTGCTAAAGTCATTTAGGGGAAAGAGAAAACACTACAAATTATGTGCAAAAACACTTGGAGAAATGAAAAAAACTAACCTACTATGTACAAAGTCTTTGAAAATGACCTCACTCAACTTGGATTAAAGCAAAACCCCCTATAATATTTTCTACTCCATACAAGTATATCATCATGTGGTTGATAGGGGTAAGTGAAAGTTATTTTTTTAGACTAACTACTTGACATATAATCTCTTAATAATGGTTCCTTATAAAATGAATATTAGCCCTTTCTCTCCCTCTTTAATCACCAATCTCACTTAATTCCTCTCCAACTGCTCAACTAGGTCAAGACTGCTTTATATATTGATGAATATATTTGATAACTCATTAGCATTGAATTACAAATCATAATCATCATATATATCTTATAACTTGGATTTATCTTTGAAAAAAAACTAGTCTTCTCTTGGAATAAATGAGCAATTTTGAAACCATCATTAGGACTAGGCTAACTTACTTGTTTTCTTAGGATAGCTCATATTACCTTTGATCTAGCAAGTTAGTGTTGATCTTATAGGGTATCTTTGGACATTTTAAATTGATGGATGGCACCTCAAGCTCATTGGTATCCTTGTTATTCCCTTTCTGAACTATTTCCCCCCTAAAAACCCTAAACTCTTTAATGATGTCACAGTAATACTACCAAGTCTCATCAATCTCTCCTTGAGGCTTCTCAATATTAGGTAGAATGGTGTCTTTTTATTAAATACGGTAGGTGATTAAACTTGATCCTTACATATGATCATATGGGATAAATTCATAACAACTCATTACCCATTCATTAATCAAACAATTAGGAACTTCTTTCACTAGTGTAGTGGCCTTGTGATGAGTAATATCCTCTTCTTGAAAAAACATAAAGTTTTGAATAATTAAGTCCTCCTAAAGTATGCAAAATTTACCCAAATTTGTTTCTTATACTTGATCATAAGGATCAAATACATATTTTTCATTTTCACACTCATCAAGTAGGTGTTGGGAAATACGAAAGCACACAATTGATTACCATATGCAAGCAACTTAAGATGCAGAATTAACTAGAAGTAACAAGTAACTAGAAACCAAAAACAACACAAAATATGAGAGACAATACACAATTATATTAATACTCTTCCAGAAGGAAATACAACAAAGAAGGTTGCCATAGTTCTTCTTCCTTACACACCTCTAGGGCTCCCACACCTTTAGGGCATAAACAGTAAATCTTCCCTCAAAGCTCTCTCTCTTACGGTCCCAACACACAACTCAAACATAGAGTTGGTGTTCACCTCCAACCAGTCAGTATCCATTACTGCCAGTACACCAGTGCTCCATGCACTCCACAAGTGCTCCATGCACTCCAAGTAGATCTCCCAAAAACTGCAATAACCTACAACCCAAATGATCTTACTTATGGAAGGATCTTCCTTGCCTTCCTCTTTGCTCTCTTTCTAAGTACACACTGTACTCCAAGTAGATCCTACTTGATCCTACTCCCTGTTGTGTTGCTATCCTCCCTGATCTTGCACACCTGCAAACTAATCTAGTTCTACACACCTACAAACTTGGATCATGCACACACATACACTTGCAGATCAATGATCTTACTTACCATGTAGATCTCCTAACGTAGCCATGCACACCTGCTGACCAAGATCATACATACATGAAGAACCCTTCTGATTCTCCAAACCAGCACCCATACTTGGCACTGCTGCTGGAACTAGGAGGAACACCCTTGCTCACTTCACACACAGAAGGAGCTAACTTTGCTCAACTCAAACTAGCACACTTTACAATACAGCCCATGAGTCTCTTAAATAGATGTCATGTAAACAATAATTAGACATCTAATTACAATAATTAGATCCACAACTTCTAGTCTAAAATTGGCTCTTGACATGCAAACACTCAGTTTGTTAACTAATTGTCCATGAAACTGGTAGTTCTAAATTACACAAGCGACTGACGTTGGTCCTTATCTGCCTGGAGGTGACCAATGCCAGTGGATCCCTGACCGATGTCGGTTGCTCTTCCTGTCTAATCCTACCGATGTCGATTGGCCTAACTGATGCCAGTGTCTATGACACTTTAGCAACCTCTAGCAACCTCCTTCCCTATTTGCATTAGTGAAGCTTTTAGCTCCACAACCTAACAATCTCCCACTTGGAGATAAATAGTTGCAATATACCTGTACCTGTACCCCATCTAATCTATTTTTTGGCTTGTATCCCTCTTCAAGATCAATCCTAAAGACCAACCACCACACAACCTATGGTGCACCTCCTATCATCTGAGTACCCTACCACATCTACATTTACAAATACATGTAGTGAAGTCCTGACCCTATATAGCATGAATCCCTGTTGCTGGTCCCTCTCAAATACCTGAGAACCCACTTCCCCGAATTGGCTCTTAACTCTCTGATAGCACCCACTGCTTGGGCAAACTCAAGTCTATACCAGACCTCATGTGATTTTAGACACTGAACTATCTAGCCCTTGGTGTGCTCTAATTCTACACCCTGCTTAATGAACCTCGCCAACACCTGATTCACATCAGCTCCCACTGGAGACAAAATCAACCTATGATCTTCCATGTCTCTCATGCCAAAGAATTTTATTGCTCCAAATTCCTCATGACATGCCACTAAACTAACCTTACCCTTAGCTCAGCAAAACCTTGTATGTCTGAACTTGCTAGCTAGCATAACATCCACATACAATAATAAGATAATGTCGTGACTCATCATCCACCTGGTAAGACAAACACAATGGTTACACTAACATTGACTAAAGCCCTACTTTGTCATCCACCTATCAAACCCTATACCACTATCCTGCAACTTCCTCAAGACCATATGACCTGGCCTTCCATCTCATGTGTCCATTCTCTCTATTCTTTAACTAAGGTATCCATTCGTCTCTCAATGCTTTCTTCCAATTTGCAACCCTACCAAATCTCCCATTTGGTTCTACATCATATTCCTACCAAGCTCCCACTATTTCCTAGATCCTTCCTGCTCTACAGTCAGCAATTAGTATAAAGAAGAGGAACAATGAATTTGAGGCTTACTTACCCTTTCAGTCCTCCATATGGGCATTTGAGACTCCTTGATAGCTTTCTGTCTACCTAAAATTTGTTACATTGACCGACCTCGATCACCACACAGTCTACATCTGATCAATGTCGATTTCCATGCGCCTATCCTGACTACCAACTCTACTGATGTCAGTGTCTCCTGTTGTTAATGTCGGTCCTCCTAAATGACGTCGGTCTTACTATCGCTGATGTCGGTCCTCTTGACTGATGTCAGTCTTACCTTACCTGACATCACCAGCTCTGGTTTGCACATGACCGACATCAACACTTATTTGTTTGATGCTGGTTCCCCTTAACTGATGTCGGTACCTGTGTTCACCTGTGAGTGATGAATTTTTACCTACGAGCTCCTTTGAATGAAAACCCATGTCTAAACTACCCTACTCAAAAGTATCGAACCCCATCCACTGAACTCTATTTGTCATCTCCTCCAAGAACACTAAGGCTTTCCAGTTCTTAAGTCTGTCAAACACATCTATCTTCCACTTAAGAACATGCATCTCCTTCTTGCTAATGTGACCAAGCCTACAAAGCCACGTCTTTGAAATAGAAGAAGAATCAGTAATATAAGCAAGTAGATAAAGAGTACTTATTTTCTTACCACCAACTAATTCAAGTGTATCCACTGTGAGAGTTCTTGTGCATCTCTCATCACCCAACTTTTCTGAATAAATTAGCCATATCTTCAACACTAGGACCTACATGACCTCCTTCAACACCCATGTGTTGGCCACCTGTAATTTTAGCTTCACTTCCCCTTTGCCAATTCTTTGGCAAGGCTCACCAGCCCCTAAATAAATCTTTCCAAAGTCTCCAAAGACCTTACCATGAAAAGATACTCTATTTCAGACTGCATGGAAAGAGGCAATAAAATCTATAAAACAAGATTCTACTTTATCCAAGAAACCTCCCAGAGCATCTTGTGCAACAACAACTGCAACATCTACTTCTTCAGTTCCTTCTTGTTGATCTGCTACCAACCAACAATCTTTCTTTTCCTGCTCTTTCTTTCCATAACACCGTAAGTGATCATCTATGCTTTTTAACTCCTCCATTCTTAGCTTCCTTTCTTTTACCATTGCTCTACTCCCATTCAATCAGAAATGCCTGAGAGTGACCTGTAATCAAACACAAAACCTGCTCCTTGCAACCTTAGCTCTGATACCACTTGTTAGGCACCTAGAACAACAAACATGCTCTGATACCACTTTGTTGGGAAATACGGAAGCACACAATTGATTACCATATACAAGCAACTTAAGATGCAGAATTAACCAGAAGTAACAAGTAACTAGAAACTAGAAACAACATAGAATATGAGAGATAATACACAATATACAACAAAGAAGATTGCCACAGTTCTTCTTCCTTACACACCTCTAGGGCTCTAACACCTCTAGGGCATAAATAATAAATCTTCCCTCAAAGCTCTCTCTCTTATGGTCCCAACACACAACTCAAACATAGAGTTGGTGTTCACCTCTAACCAGTTAGTATCCACTACTGCCAGTACACCAGTCCTCCATGCACTCCACAAGTGCTCCACGCACTCCAAGTAGATCTCCCAAGAACTGCAACAACTTGCAACCCAAATGATCTTACTTATGGAAGGATCTTCCTTGCCTTCCTCTTTGCTCTCTTTTTGAGTACACACTATACTCCAAGTAGATCCTACCTGATCCTACTCCCTGTTGTGTTGCTGTCCTCCCTGATCTTGCATACCTGCAAACCTAGATCATGCACACACATACACCTATAGATCAATGATCTTACTTACCATGTAGATCTCCTAATGTAGCCATGCACACCTGCTGACCAAGATCATACATACATAAAGAACCCTTCTGATTCTCCAAACCAACACCCACACTTGGCACTACTGCTAGAACTAGGAGGAACACCCTTGCTCACTTCACACACAGAAGGAGCTAACTTTTCTCAACTCAAACTAGCACACTTTATAATACAACCCATGAGTCTCTTAAATAGATCTCATTGAAATAATAATTAGACATCTAATTACAATAATTAGATCTGCAGCATCTAGTCTAAAATTAGCTCTTGACATGCAAACACTCAGTTCGTTAACTAACTATCCGTGAAATTGGTAGTTCTAAATTGCACAAGCAATCGACGTCAATCCCTGTCTACCTGGAGGTGATCAATGCTCCCCGATCCCTGACCGACATCGGTTGCTCTTCCTATCTAATCTTGTCGATGTTGGTTGGCCTAATCGACGTCGGTGTCTGTGACACTTCAACAACCTCTAGCAACCTCCTTCCCTATTTGCATCAGTGAATCTTTTAACTCCACAACCTAACAGTAGGACATTGGGACATATTAACAAAAGTGGTGACTTCATGACTAACAACCCCTCACCTTGATCAAGCATAATGCAATTCACATTTATGAGATTTATAAAATAGGGCTCAATGTGGGCCCTAGAGATTGGCTCAAATTTTATAGTTACTCTAATGCCATACCTTATCCTAAACAATATGTGAGAGTAATCTTATGATAAGTATCCCCCAATATCAACTGTAAAGTCTCTAGATATGCATAATGTAAACTATGGGGGTAAGTCAATGACTAAAATATCTTGGGAAATAAAGACACTTATAAAAACATCTAGAGCTAGATTTAGGCCTTTTATTATTCCAAGAGTCTTAAAATCTAAACCACATAATTGGATCATTCCCTTTGAGATAGAAACATAATCTAGACCTAAGAAATTAGATATCTTCTTATGCATGATAGAGTTACTTTCCCCAAAATCAATCATATAGTTATGGAAAAGGATTTTTCCAATGACAAGGGAAATATAAAATGGGGAGGGTTTACTAACTGGGACATTATCTCCTTCCTTAGTTTGGCATAAACTAGTATGTGAATTTATTATACTTACCTTACTTTCTTGACAAAGATGACTTAAGGCTTCCTTCAACAAGTATCTTTGAGTAGGGATGGATAGAGCCTCCTAGGTGGTCACATTCAAAATGGTTTTCTTCATTTGCTTAAAAATATTAAAGAGTATTTAAGATCCCTTTGTGTATAATTTGCTTATGTTTTCTAGTTTGAGACTATATTTTCTTAGGGGTAGCTTAAATTAATTACATTTGAGGTGCTTTAATAACTTATCTCTTCTTAGTAACCTATTGAGAATCTTGGAAAGTAGGAGCTTAACCACTTGAGAAAACTAACCCTTCCTCCATTACTCTTGTTTTGAACCTTATATTATGGGGTACTAGGTACTTGCATTATTTAAAAGCTCATTCTAATTTATGGCACAAAATTCACCTTATTTACAATTTACAAGAGTTGACTCACCTTACACATAAGTTGGTTCATGAACTCATTCAACTAGTAGAGTTAGTTCACTTGAATGCCCTTGAGGAAATAACACACTTTTACCCATCCAATCCTGGTTAAGTACCTCATTTGCAAACATTTTCAAATTGTGAGGTTGGTGAAAGCACCATTTATAATCCTACACCAAATTATTTTTCATTAGCATAAGTACATTTTATGTACTAGTAGCATTGGTTTTATGACTATTGTAAGGCTTAGCATGATTAATTTTTCCCTATGCTTGAGAATTAGCTTGATAGGGTTGTCTATTAGGTTAGAAATACTAACTATATGACTAATAAGGCCTAGTATTATTTACTTTTTACCCATTCAAAGTAACTAATTCATTGCTAAAGCTTTTCAATAGTGATTTCACCTCATGTAGGTCACTAGGAAGAGTTAATGTCTTAAATAGCTGGTTGGTTTGTTGGCATAAGAATGGGTGAAAGTGTAGGTTGTGCAGGTTATCTATGGGGGTAATTTTGGAAAAGGTTGCAAGGGAGGTCTTGGCACTGTTTTCCTAGCTTGTATGAGGAAATTTTCAAACCTATTGGAAATATCATATGCATAAAGGAGAGTTGTAACACCAATGGATTATGTCCTAACTATTATATCACTATTTAAGGATCTAAAATAACACAATAAAATAGTGTTAGGGGTATGCTTGACCAGTTTTGGAGTCCTAGCCATGTTTTTTGAAATCTAAAATTGTAATCCACTATGAAATCATGTAGAACTATCTTGATGGTGGATAGTTGTTCCATGAGTGAAAGCTGGTCAATTTAATCCTAGAACTACTAGCACAATATTTCTCCAAACTCATCCCAATTGTGAATTGAACCTAGTTTTAGACCTATGTACCACTAGAGAGATCTCCCCTTCAAGATGTAGCTATAAGCCTCATAACTACATTGTCATGGGTGACATGGTAAACTAAATATATGTTTGTAACATCTTAGTTGTGCTTAATAGGTGTTGTGTAATTTTCACTAGTTAAGGACAAGATACTCTTTAGGGTCATAATAGGTATGCCATCATGCTGTTGGAAAGCCAATGGACTACATCTATCAAATGCAACAAATAACTAATTCTTTTGGGCTACCTTATGAAAGATTTGAGGTGATATCGGGCTATGTTTGGGGGAATTTGTAGTAGAAGGGGGTCTATAATATGGATCAAAACTTATAAATATCATCCTTATAGTTAAATATAATGGTAACTCAACAAAATCAATCTTTTTACCTCTTTAAGATGCCCTTGTTGTTACTATTGGTATAAATACCAGGTACTAATCTGAAACCAATATCTTATGAATGCCTGTAAAATTTTCCAAGTGCTTAATATGTGTATGTAATAGCTATAAATTATCAAACACATCACTAAATTCTTACAAAAATATTCAATACTCTAAAGAAGTAGTCCCACTAGGCATGCCAAAAACTATTGTCATGTTGGAATTTACCCTATTAGGTCTTGAGACCTATTTCAACTACCACAATGGAAATACACCTAGATTTGGGTGACCTATGATAAGAGTTAATATTTAGAGAAGGCTAGATCCTTCTCAAATCATAGTGCACCTAATTTAGGATCAAGTTAGAGCCCTAAAACCTACACTAAGACTTAGTTCATGAAAAGAGAAAGAATTAAGGTGAAAAATTGAAAATGAGGTGATACACCAAGATTTAGGATCTCCTCTACCTACCTAAAATGACATAATGGGATTGATAAATATTGAATTTTAATCTACATAAGCTCAAAATTGGGTTTCTCAGCATAAGTTTTTCATAAGGTGGTGGTATATGCTATAACTAAAAGGTATAACCAAAAGGTCTCATACAAGACATAATTAATGAACTTCCACAACTAATCATTTGCATAAATATCTATAACACAACATATGTCCTACAAAATACATGCCTATTACACCAAGGTGAAGGGATATGGACATACACAAGGGAGAACACTTTTTTCCACATGTATAGACCAACAAAACACTAAAACCACATAATATACAATCTTATATAAGGTAAAAAATAGTATTTATTCAATTAAAATTCATTAATACAACATTTAAAAGACTCAAAATAGGTATATTTTTGTCATACCCAATAGAGGGATATAAAATAAGGCATTTTTAGTCCTATATATAAGAAATATGAGAAAAGAAAAAAGAGAAGATCTTTTAAAACCTCCATAAGTGTTGTTGTTACATCATAATTCATCCCATGCAAAATAAGAAACAAGTGAAAATAGGTCCATTAAACCTTATTTATTTCTCTAGGCCTAATCCATGAATGCCTATCAAAGAAAACTAGTGTGGTAGTTATTGTTGGCTTGAAATGCACCCTGCCAGGTCTTGAGACCTATTTCAAGTGACACAATGGAAACACTCCTAGGTTGTGGGTGGCCTATAGTAGGGGTGAGTCTATAGAAAAGGCAAACTCCTTTTAAAACCATGGTACATCTAATTTATATCAAGTTATAACCCTCTAACCTATATTAACAAGGCATAATCTAAGCTACAACTATGCCTTTATCATGAAAAGGGAGAAAATATTGAACTAAAATGAAAAATGGGGTGATGCACCAAGATTTTAAGTCTCCTCCACTTGCTATAATATCACAATAAAAAGTTGTAAAATATTTATTTATATGCACATTCTAATAAACATGTTATAATAGAGGTACAATGAAAGAACTAGCTTGTATGAGGGCCAAACTATCTACAATTTCCTTATAAATGAGACAAAAGAGACTAATGAACATTTTTAATTGACCTCAAAAAAAGAAAAATAGATTAATAACCATAAAATTTAGTTAAAATTCTAAAGTACATAGTGAAATAGCAAGGAAAGAGAGGAAAATTGAGTGCATTATTGATAATTAAAGGCTTGAGCTAACATTACAAGTCCTCAAATGAGTAGAGTCTTATCATACCTAAGAGGAGGGATATAAAATGAGGCATTTTAAACCTAACTTATAATCAAATGAGAAGAAAGAGCATGAATAAACTACATAATTATAATTATTACAACGTAAGTCTAGCTTATTCAAGAGTGAGAAAAGCATAGATTGAGGCCATTAGGCCTTCTCCAATGTACTAGTGTTGTTATGATGATGGTCTTTAATGAGAGTTATGTGAACATAAGATTGAAATTAGGGGAGATTAGTATGGTATTATTGAATCAAATAAAAATCCATAAAACAAACTAATGCTAACACCTTAAGCCTATCTCAATGGGGAAGCATAATAACAAAACTAAATGAGAAACACAACTAGAATGCAAAAGAAAAAATAAATCCTTCACCTTCCATGGATGCTCTAAATATCTTGTTGAAGTGGCTTACTTAGCTTGTGCTCAATGAATCATCATCAAAGGAGTTGTTTGGCTCCTTCTTTCCTTGGCACCAATGGATTTGTGATGTCTTTGGCTTGGCTCAATAATTGGGCATGATAACACTACATCAATGGCTTGAAATGGATTTTTAGCATTATAAATTTGCACCAAGAGAGATTTTAAATTTAATAGGTAAGGCCTCTTATTTATATATTTTTCAAAATGATCAAAATGAAACTGAACCATCCATCTCAAGATGAAGATGTGTGGCTAAGGATACATTCAATTTTGGAGGCCAAATTCAATAAATGCCCTCATAAATATTAGGGATAGAGAGGCATTAAAGAGGTATGGAAGGAATTAATGAGGCATGAAAGGGCTTGATTAGATATTTTATGCATTTATGGCCTAGGGATGCCTTCCCAAGAAATGATGTCACTTGATGATGCAAAAACTCATAATAAATTTCCAAAAATAAATATTCATCAAGTTACATGTAAAATTAGCTTAAGCTCTTGGTCTGCATTAATTAGTCTTAAACATGATTTATCAATTTTGGTGTAAATCTTGGTCATTGGTGCACAAATTAATCAAATCGGTCATAATGTCATATTATTGGCTCAAATTTTGATTAGATTAGAATTAGGATACAATGTTAAATGCATTAGATCTTTTATCCCATTTAGGATGTTGCCAACACAAAATAACAAGGGCACATGTTTTGTGTAAGAAATTTGGTAGAAAAGAGTAATCTAGAGCACCTGGGTATAAAAATGTCCTTTTGACTCAAAATGATCTTATCAAAGTTAGTTGTCTCATAAATTGCATTGCCCCATTTAGTGATACTCTAGCAAAAATTGGTACTTGTATGTGACAAGTTTAAAGCTTTTAATGTGTTTTAGTATTTTTATCCCAAATTGTGAATTTTGGTAGAAATTAGTCAAAATCCTAGTTGGAGTTTATTGGTGGCCAATTTTAGGTGTCTATAGTTTAACCCTATTTGGGAAGGCATTTCAAGATATAGGCATAGTAACGTCTTCTCAAATAATGAGTAAAGGTTTGTATGCCAAAAAGAAGATGATGATTGAATAAAAAATCTTCAAATGGTTTTTAAAAAACCCATGATGATGCCCCCTCGAGGGAGTGGCTATCACATATGTGGATGGATGGTCCCTTGAAAAGAAGTAAGAAAAAGGTGAGATTAAGTTGTGGTTGAGAGTAATCCAAATGAGAAATGCTTTCATGCATTGATTTGAAAAGAATACTAATTTTCTCAAAAGTGGTTATAATTATAAATAAAAGTCAAAATAATGATTTGCCTAGAGGAGGTTATAATCATTAAGATAACCTAGATTGTTTGATAAAGATGATGTTTGATATGGTTGTGCCCCAGTAGGACGGATTAGCAAGCATAACTCAAGGATATATCCTAAAATACAAATTAAAGATGAATGGACATAAATGTAGATGTTATGGTCTAATGAATACAGAAGCCATAAATAATGAAGTATATGAGGATGCAAAAAGTGATGAAAGGAATGAATAGAGGAATAAAGGTTGATCATTAGAAATGATTTATTTGTACCTAAAAATGAGGAGATGCTCATCCTTATTAGAAATAATACAACTATAATGGTCAGTGGGGTTGATTTGATCAAGGTGGGTGGAAGCCTTTGTCAAGATTCCAAGGAAAAATTTTGGTAGCTCTATTAATTTTAGACCTTGAAGTTGATTTTTTCTATAGCATGTGACAATAAGCATCATGATAAAAAACCATGCAATCTTGGACAAAATATGCATAAGGACTGACTTCTAATCCAATAAAAACTTAAAAATAATGCATCAATGATAAAATAACATGATGATAATATTTACATATGAATATGGATGGAATCAATAATAATGCACAAGGAATCAACCAATGAACACATATAAATTGAGTCAAGGTAACAATGTCGAAAGTAAACAAATAGGTAAGAAGACAAACAAACAAACAAATGAATAAAAAGAAACAAATAGATAAATAACTTGAAATAAACAAATAGAAAAAATCTTGAAAAATAAAGCAAAAGAAAGCATCCTAACAATTACCATGCCCCAGTAGGGTGAATCATGGATAACTGACTAGGCTTAGATAGGACAAATGTTTTTGGAATTTAAAAATATTTGAAAATTTTTGGTGATTTTGAGGTATCTTAACTCGTTAGAGAATGATAATATACCTTCTCATAAAATAGTGAGAGCATTGGCTTAATATTGCTCATAAAATGGTTGGAGCACATGGAAAGGGGGACTGTGGTGACCATAACATGGATTGAGCATGGCCCACATAGTCCTGAAATGACCTCAAGTCACAATACTTATATCCACACAAAAGTCAAGGAGAAACTTGATTAGGTAACCAAAATCTCTCAAATCTAACAAATGGCTAGGCAAATGAGAATAATAATGGCAAGGTGATGTGGCAATGCATAACAAACAAATGTTTCCCCTAGTTTTCTCATAGGCAATTATAACTAGGATATAATGAAATATATCAATGATACTAATTTGCCCATAGGTGGTTATAACTAGTAGCAAGATTGGTGAACACTATTTTTCCCCAATAGGTGATATAATCAAGTGATTTAACCATTTTAGGAATAAGAGATTTCTATCCTTATTTTTGTTAAGGGTCTAGAATAATAAATTAGTAAATAATATTGCAATAATTATAGTACTAATTTATATAATTTATTATGTATTTTAAACCTTTATAAAAATAAAAATAAATAAGGAGAAATGCAACTTAGCTTCAAACTAGACTGAGACAGCTGAGACAGAGGCCAAAATTAGCTATGTAAGACTGAGATAGTGTCATAAATCAAAATATGGTTTTTGTTCGATGAAAGGTGATTTAAATTTTTTGGGAATATTGGAGTTTTATTCCTAATTTAGTTAAGGGTCTGAGTTGATTAAATCAGTAAATAATATTAGGATAATTAAGCTACTAATTTTTATAATTTAACTATATTTTTAACCTTTCTATAAATAACAATAAATATGAAGAAAATAAGACTTAGCTGAAAATAAGATGAAACAACTGAGACAGGGTTTCAAATATATTATGTAGGATTAGGATAGTGTTGAAAATTAGGTTTTGGATTTCATTTTATGAAAGGATAGGATCACTAAAATATGACACCTTGGGGTTTAAAGATATAGTCCTCTTCTATCATTTTTATCCTAGAGGCCTGAGCTTTCTCGATTTTGTTTGTTATCTCTGTGTGAACTTGCCTATGAAATTTTGGATGATAGATATCTACAAAACTCTCTATAGAGATAATTTAGTCTTCAAACCCTAGACACCATTATTCTTTGGTAAAATTTTAAGAAAGAGGGGGGTTTGTGTGTGTAAGATGTGCTTACATGTATCCACACCCCTTATATGGGCACACTACCTACATACCAATACTTCAAAGAGTGATCAAGCCATATGTAGTTTTCCCACTTGATGTGATTTATGAAATAGTCTATATGAAGATGAAAAATACTAAAACTAGGTGTGCTTGAGATGGATAGGGACTGGTGTAAGGGTTTGAATAAGTTTGTGGTTGTATTAGATGGTTGTATGTAGAGAATAGGGAAATATGTCTGAGTAGTCTTGCTTACTTTGTGATATTTTCCAACCCTTTTTAAATGAACATCAAATGGGATTTTATAAAGATATATTGGTCATGGGTTGAATGTATTCATGTTAGGCTAATAATAAGAAGGATAGGAACCAAAAGGAAGTGACTGTTGGAGCTAAAAATGCAATTAGACATGAGCACCAAAAATAGACACCCTAGGGTCTAGTGCTATAATCCAAGTAGGGTGCTATTTTCCTATAAGTGTTGGACCTAGGTGGTTATAATTATCAAAATAAATATCACTTGGCTGAGCTATAATCAGGTCTTGAAAGTTTATGGATGACTAGGAATAATGAAAAGGTGTCTAGAAGGGTCATGAGAGCAAGCAAAAGGGACCTATAGGTTGGTTTTCATAAGCCACACTCAAGTTACCAATTTTCACATTTTATATGACTACATTTTCCCCCATTTATTCTAGTAATGTAGCAAAGTGAAATATTATGATAAAGGAAAAATAGAAATACCTAAACTTACCTACAAAAGTGAAGCCCATGAAGCTATATGGTGTTAGGTGTGCATATAGAGAAAGCACGTTGTGAAGTGTAAATATACAAGAGAAAACAAAGAGTAGATTAGTTCTTACTAGATAGGCTATATCTAAATAAGAATGTATAATGCTAGGTAAAAGAGAGAGAGGAAAATAAAGCAATGAATACACCTCATAAAGTATGTAAATTAATACAAAATTTATTGTGAAATTGATTGATGTTGAGTAATGTTGGGTATGTGTTATACTAAGAGTAATATTATGAATAGAGCTAAGTGCTCAATTCCTCAATAGTGACTCAAGAATGTAAAGGTTGACACTTTGGCTCCATCATCACCCACTAAGTGAAGTTATGTGATCATGCATGTGTTAATCAATGTTTGGATTGTATGTCCAATCCCTTTAAATAGGTGGCTCAAGAATATAAAGGCTAGCTAGTCCTTTGGATCCATCATTACCTCATGAAGTGAAGCTATAAATTTATATTGATATGAATGTGTGCTATATGAAATGGATCTTGAAGTCCATGAATTTTTTTTAATCTAACAATGTGGCATGGATAGCTGAATGTGTGCTAGAAACTAGGCCACTCTTGGCCAATCAAAAAAGTTAAAGATTAGTCTTATATGAAAGACACTCTGAAATTGGGAAATAGGATTATGTGGAAGCCACTAAAAAATAATGACAACCACATATAGATGGAATAAGTCACATAATTGTTAAGAATACCTAGGTAATGTAATGAACTAAAAAAAAGAAGTTAAATGTACCATGCACATTGCCCCCAATCACTGGTATTTGAAACATGGATTCTGATTTAGAAGTTATACCAACTAAATAATCTAAAAATAAAAGTGAGATCCATCATATTGTGTATGATGCCCTCTATATTTTGATTCTTTCAAAAAAATTGTACTAAAACTATTGATTGTGAACTAAACTATTACTGACAAAATTGTAACTATACTTACCTTTCTGTTTATTTCTATAAAATTTATTTTTGTTGTTGTTTGGATAAGAGTACCAAAATTGGACACCTTGCTATTCAATGTTGTAGTCCAATATTGGCACTATTTTCCTTTATTGATTTTGATGATTGTTTTATGATTATCATTATTTGTCTAGTCTGTTCTACCTAATTTGAAGTCTAGATACTATTCTAGGTGTTTTGAAAGCTGATTTCTTTGACTGGTAGGAGCTTTGATCTCTATGACAAAATCCCTATTTATTTCCCCGTATTTTGAGGGTAAGAATGAAGACCCTATAATAACTATCCTCAAAAGAAAGAACCCTACAAGTGTGTTATGCTATGAGCATACATGATAGATTAATGATAATCGACAAGATATCTCAAGATCTAACATGGTTTGTATGAGAGATTTTTAGATCAATAGGGGTATGCCTAGATAGATATAATAATGTAATAGCATGTGCAATATAGTGAATTTAATTGAAATTCTAGTTAATTTTTAGTTTTTTAGTTGTCAAGGAGAGATGGAGCATGATGTGAATCATGGTATTACAAACAATGAGAAGTAAACATGAAAATAAACATGCAAGGCAAGAAGTAAGAATCATATAAAAGTGGCCAAGGGTCTAAGAAAATAGGGGACATGGGCACATGTCACTCAAACTAGAAATCAAGCATACAAGGCATGTTCAAAATCCACATACACATATAATTGGAAACAAGTAAGGTTGGCATGAGGACCACAATCACATAGAAGAGTACAAGCAAAGGACATTGGAAAATGTCTTAAGGCACACACAAGCATAAAAGAAAAGGACATTGGTAAATGTCTTAAGGCACATATAGGAGATAAAATAGGAACTAAAAAATGCAATCATATCTAGATATGTAAAGTAAGAAAGGAAAACATGTAAATAATAGAAATATAATCACATCTAACTAATCAAAACAAGGAGTGAAATTATGTAAAACATGTAGTACAAGACTAGGTATATGATAATAAATACAAAAGTGATATATACTAGTGAGTGTCGATAGAGTAATCTATGTAAGCTAGTAATTAATGTACTTCAACATGATAACTAGAGTGTGTGGTGTAGGAATGACATAATCTAGATGGTGTTGTCATGTAGAAGATGCCCCCTAGTGGGTAAATATGTCAATGTATGTCTTGAATGTATAATTAGGATGCCCTTTCAATGGGTAGAGTGAAGCAATCAAGCATATGGATGTCACTACACAATCAAAGAAGATCAATTGAATCATGGTAATGTGGATAAATCAATAAATCATAGCATAAAATAGCAAATGTAAGTCTAACATGATAGTAGAAATATAAAACATGGGTAATGCATACAATTGAAGTGTTTTTATGTTTTTGAATTATTTGAATGTTTTTGTATTTTGAAATGTTATATTTATTTGGTATTTTGACATATTTGAATGTTTTTGTATTTTGATATAAGTTATGTACAATCAATCATAAGGAGACTATGTACAAGAAATACTGAGAAATTATGTACAAGAAAGACTAGGAAGAAATGATACTAACCGATGAATCTCATGATAGAGTCCCTATCATGGTGTTATGTATCAAGGAGAGGCATCATGTATGATCATGAATCATGATGGAAAGGTTGAGACTATGGCTATGAAATTTGTGTATGTTATAAATAATCTAAAATCTCTAAAGTAGAAACCAATTATGGAGTCCTCCTATAACTCTAAGAAGTAGATGCAACTATAGGGCTCATGGGGACCCATCTGGTAGTAAAAAAATCTTTCTAAACATGTGCTCTTTGTGTAGAGGTATGAGACCTCAATGATACTACCATGGGTGTGAATATTATAGTTAGAAACTATTTAGAGTCCTAAAACTATGGATGCTTAAAAAGAGGCCTCTATGGAAGTGTATGAACTCTTTATGATGACGATGGAGGCCTCAACTTTATCTGAAGATGAATTGGAGGATGAACTAAAAATGGTGGAAGAAATAAAACTTGTGACTACAAAATGGTAGCTGGATTTAAAGTGGGGAATGGTAACTCATATAGAACTCCATCAACTATAACATCTTGATTAATGTGAATGAAATTCATGCATCTGTGAATTGTAGAAGGTAATATTCAAAGTTTCTAAATCCATGGTCAACCAAGTAACATATCAAAAAATCCTACACTAGGAACAATAGTAAATGGTGTGGCCACATGTGTTTGACTAACTTGTAAAGGAATTACAATATCATCCAATGAATTATGTATTTGACCATTGAATCTACCAATAATTATGTCCATCATGGTGACATCCTTCTTTGAATATCCCAAATACTAAAATAATGTAATAGTGCACATGTTCACACTAGATCCATTGTCTATTAGAACACTATGAATAGGATGATTATGAATGTAAGCTCTATTAAATAGTGCATGATAATTTGAATCATCCTCAACTATCTCTTACTTTGGGAAGGAGATGAAAAGTCTAGCTAGAACTTTAGAATTGTATACACCAATCATGTTGCTCAAAGGGTGTAACTCAAATGAATGTGCATGATATGTAGTTAGTGGAGGATGTGAAATGGTGAACACCTGATATATCCCTTGTCTCCTATTTGGAATGTTGTGGGAAAAGATCTAAAAATATTTTCAAAGCTTTGTCTTATGTTTGCTTTTCCTGAGGAGGCTCAATTGAAGTGTTAAGATCAATAACATTACCATCTATCAAGTCTTGTATCTTGTGTTTTAGACTAATCCATCTATTTTTTGTGTGGCCTAATGCCTTGTGAAAATCATAAAATGCATTCTGATCATATCCCCATGGAAGAGGCTTTGTTGGATCAACTTCCTGAATAAGAGGGAGAGATGTGATATTACATTCCAAAAGCTATGTAAAACTTTGGCTAGAGAAAATAGTAGATTGGTAAAGGTTTATTGAGGAGGTGATGATAAAACCACTTGTTGAGGGGGATCTGAAGCCATATTGACTATAGGTTGATTCTAGCTTTTGTTATCATTGACCTTGAATTTGTATGGGACATTTTTCTTACTCTTGTTTGTTATTTCTAATGTAATTATGTACTTGAGTTTGCCCATTGAAATTAATTTGACTTCCCTTTCCTTAAGTGTATGGAATAACTCAATGAAGGAAGAGAAGCTTTTTAACTTTATTTACTCATGCAAAACTGGTAGAAGACTCTGTTTATAGAGATCTTGTAACTATTGATTGGCCATGGGACTAGTTATCATAGCCAAAATAATCTTATATCAAAGAACATAATCTATGAGATGTTCATTTTACCTTTTTTTCTATTATGCAACTTGGGCATAGTAAACCTTATCACCAATGTTAATGTTGAATGAGATAGGAACATGTTGGCTAAAGGATTGAATGCATTGACTGACTGATTCATTAGACTATATAACCATTTTAAATAATATTCTTTAGACTCTATGGAAATAACTTGGTTAGTAGCTAGTTATTTGGCACATATTCTAGGCATTTTATGTGAAAATCTCTCAAATGTGTCTTTGGATCACCTTTGTCATCATATAGAGTGAACTTGGGTTGAACAAAATCTTGTGGCAAGTGTGTTGAAATAATATGATGTGTTACTGTTGTATGAAATAGAGCGAAAAAAATCCAAGTTCTATGTAGGTTTAGAGGCACCTTGCTCAAGATGTAGCACCTTGGATTGAAGAGATTTTATCTCTTGCAAAAGGGTTTCCACATCAAGAGATAAAGATGTACTCACTATAGCTAGTGGTGACATAGAGGTAGATTGGGCTACTATAGAGGGTTGTTGAGACATAGTTGTCCCTATAGTGTCATGTGTAACTATTTTCTTTATGGTTTGAGAAGATTGATCATTGTTCACTTTTTGTTGTTCTTCTTGTAGTATTTTAAACATGTCATCTTGCATGTCAAGGTGTTTAGTTAAGAGTTCTTGAATTTCACTTTTGTCAGTTTCATTAAAACTAGTGTATTGGGCCATTGTTAAAGAAGGAAAATAATTTAAAATTTGATTAAATTTTTTGTAATAATTTGTAATAAGCAACATGCTATGAAAGGAAAGTACTGAATACAAGAAATGAAAAGTCCTAAAAATAACCAACTGAAGAATGCATAAAATGGATACAAAGCTCATAAACATGTAAGATGATACTGCAAAAAGATGGGGCCTAGTATATGCAACTAGGGTTTTGAAAGAAATGATTTTTAAAATTAATATGGAATTTTAAAATTTAAAGTGAATTTCTAATTTAAATATGCAAGTTAAAAATTAAAAAAATATTGGAAAATTCTTGATTTGAAGGGACCTAGTATGTGAAACTAGGGTTTGGAATTAAATTATTTTTAAAAATTACTATGGAATTTTAAAAATTAAATTGAAATTCTGATTTAAATAGGCAAGTAATAAATCAAAAAAATATTGGAAAAATAATGATTTAAAAGGACCTAGTATGTGAAACTAGGGTTTGGAAGATTTTTTTTTAATTACTATGGAATTTTAAAAATTAAATTGAATTTATGATTTCAATAGGCAAGTAAAAAATCAAAAAAATATTGTAAAAATCAACAAGGAATTTACCCTAGGATTTCTACAATTTTTATGCACAACGAAGAAAGTTGGGTTCACCAAATGATTTAACCTTTTTAGGAATATTGAATTTTTAATCCTAATTTAGTTAAGGGTCTGATTTGATTAAATCAATAATTGATATTGGGATAATTAAGCTACTGATTTGTATAATTTAACTATATTTTTAATCATTCTATAATTAGAAATAAATAGGGAGAAAATAAGACTTAGCTAAAAACATGATGAAATGGCTGAAATAGGGTCTGGAATTTTCCATGCAGGACTGGGATAGTGTTACAAATCAAGTTCTACCTTTTATTTTATGAAAGGATAGGATCACTAAAATAAGACACCCGAGGTCCAATGCATAGTATTTTTTTGTCATTATTGTCTTGGAGGCCTAAGCTTTTTGGGTTTTGTCTATTGTCTCTTTGTGAGCCTACCTATGAAATTTTGGATGATGGATGTCTATGAAACTTCTTATAAATCTGATTTAGTCTTCAAACCCTAGACTCCATTATGCTTTGGCAAATTTTGATAAATATGGGGGGTTTAGTGTGTGTAAGATGCACTAAACATGTATCCACACCCCTTGTGTAAGCATACTACCTACATACCAATAGTCTAAAGAGAGATCAAGCCATATATAGTTCTCCCACTTGATGTGTTTTATGAAATAGTGTATATGAAGATTCAAAATGCTAAAATTGGGTGTGTTTGAGGGTGGCTAGGGACTAGTGTAAGGGTTTGAATAAGTTTTTGGCTATATTAAATGGTTGTATGTAATGAATAGGAAAATATGCCTAAGTAGTCTTGCTTGTATTCTTGTTTTCTCTGTGATATTTTCCAACCCTTTCTAAATTAACTTTGAATGGGCTTTTATAGAGATCTATTAGTCATGGGTTGATTGTATTCATGTTAGGCCGATAAGAAGAAAGATAAAAATTGGAAGAAAGTGACCATTGGAGCTAAAAATGTAATTGGAAAAGAGCACCATAAATGGACACCCTAGGGTTTGGTACTATAGTCTAAGTTTAACATTGTCTTATAGGTGTGGGACCTAGAGGATGGAATTAACATAGGAAATGCATCTTGATTGAGTTGGAATTAGGTCTTGAAAGGCTATGGATGACTGGGAATAATAAAAAAGGTGTTTAGAAGGGTCATGAGACAAAGAAAGAGGGACCTATGGGTTGGGTGTCATAAGCCACACTCAAGTTACCAATTTTCACATTTTATATGAATACAAAAGGACAAGAGCACAAAAAATAGGACACTTTAGGGTCTGATGCTATAGTCTACTCTTGCCACTATTGTCCAAATTAGTCATAGATATCTAAGTTTTTTGGGTTTTTGTTTACTATCTTTGTATGAGTTTGCTTGTGAAATCTTAAGTGTTGAATGTCAATGGAGCTCCTTGTAGATCTCATTTAATATTGAAACCCTAAACCTTCATTATGCTTGATAAAAATTGAGAAAGAGGGGGGGGGGGTTAGTGTGTGTAAGATGTATTGAACATGTATCCACACCCCTTATATGGGCACACTACCTACATACCAATACTTTAAAGAGGGATAAAGCCATATGTAGTTTTTCCACTTGATGTGTATTTATGTAATAGTGTAATGAGGATGCAAAAATGCCAAATTGAGAATTCTTGAGGTGGCTAAGGACTGGTATGAGCATTTGTATGTGTTTGCAGTTGTGTTGGGTGACTGTATGTAGAGAATAAGGAAATTTTCCTTAATAATTTTCTTTTATTCTTTCTTTCTTTATAATATTTGTCACCTCCCTTTGTAAATGACCTTTGGATGGATTTTTATAGGAAACTATTGGTCATGGGTTAAATGTATTCATTTTAGGTTGACATAAAGGATAGGAATTGGATGAAAATGGTCATTTGGGATCAGAATGTGATTAGATAAGAGTACCAAAAATGGGACACCCTAGGTTTCATCGCTATTATCTAGGTTCAAAACTCCTATGCTACAGCCTCAAGACCTAAGGGGATAGAATTGTCCTAGGAAATAGAGCCTGGTTGAGCAAAAATGATCATCTAGAAGGCTACATATGACTAGAAATAAGAAAAAAGGTGTTTAGAAGGGTCATGAGAGCATGAAAAAAGGTCTTATGGATAGGGTGTCACAAGCCACACTCAGGCTACCAATTTGGACATTTTATATGATTACATTTACCCCCCTTTTATTTTATTAATGCAACAAAGTGAAATACTAAGATAAAGGAAAAATAGAAAGTGTAATTGAACTTACTTGCAAGAGTGAAATCCATGAGGCTATATGATGTTGAATGTGTATAAAGAGAGCACATTGTTTAGTATAAATTTGTAAGAGATAAACAAAGATTAAATTAGTTCTTACTAGACACACTATGTCTAAAATAAGAACATATAAAAGTTTTGTAAAAAAGATAGGAAGAGAAAGGAATAAATACACCTCACTGAGTACATGAACCAATACAAAACCTATTATGATATTGAATGATGTTGAGTATGCTAGATACGTGTTAGGTATGTGTTGTACTAAAATTAATATCATGAATGGAGCTGAGTGCTCAATTCCCTAAGAGTGGCTCAATAATGTAAAGGCTAGTCCTTTGGCTCTATCATCACCCACTAAGTGAAGTTATGTGATCATGTGTGTGTTAATCAATGTTTAGACTATGTTTCTAATCCCTCTGAGTAGGTGGCTCAAGAATACAAAGGTTAGCTAGTCCTTTGGCTCCATTGTTGCCCACTAAGTGAAGCTATAAATTGATAATGGTATGAGTATGTATGTTTTAATGAATTTCTTGCTTATTATTGGAAATGGAAAAAAAAGAAACTAAGTGTGGGTATGGTTGAAAAACCTGATTGATAGTGCACACATGGAAATTAGAAGATTGTGAAGAACTCCTCTTTGGCTTGGGAGGATGACCTATAGATAATAAAGTGCTAAAGCAAACTTTTTTGTTAGATAAATAGTTGAGTGGATTTCCTAGCGGTAGATAGATCCTCAAAGAGAGAGCTTCTTTGAGGGCTATCAATCCACATGTTTTATATAATTAAACTTATAAACATGAAAGAAGGTACTTGCATCAATAATCAAAAGGCACTAAAACTAAACACAAGAATGCTTGTTAAGAAATATGCTAGAAATGATTAAATTAGTGATAAACTAATTAGTATGAGTGCTAAAGGGTTGGAGTATACCTCAACAAATTATAAAAAGGGTCTATGAATAGGCAAAAACATAAAAAATTAGATTTTATTGGATGTAGGTTGGTGAAATTAGCTTGTTGGTTTTCATTACCAAAATGACCATCAATAGTTGGGCTGACCATCAATAGTTAAGGTGACCATCGACAATCAAGATGACCATCAGTGGTTGGACAGATCATTGATGGTTGAGTAAACCCTTGATGATTATTGTGTTTAGATATGGGTTGATAAAAAAGTTGATTGATGAGATCCAAAGGATGGATTTCAAGGGATGGGTAAAGCCTAGGTTGATTTCAAAATAGGAATAAAATAAATGAATACTGATAAATAAATACTCATCTTACTAGAAGTTGATTGAGTGGATAGTTGAGGTAGTTGACATGATGGTGTAATCTAGCTCAATTTGAATAGAGTAACAATACTTAAGAACTTGGTGGAAAGGCAATGGAAAATTGACTCTCTAACATGGTTTTTGGATTGATAGATTGTTAATGGTGATTGACCTATAAGAAATAAACTCCTTGATGCACAAATCTCTTGATAACAATTTTAGATTCATAGATGTTTTTAGATCCCTTTTCACCTCTTTTATTCCTCTCTCTTATAGGTAAGGCAAGAGAGTTGGAATAGCACGTGAACTATGCCTTCCAAATTTAACTCATCCATATAATGATCCATAACTAGAATTAGATGGGCTATTTTTAGAAAAGTAAGGTGGGTGAGTTTTCATGTTAGTGGTTGAAAAGGTGGACCTTGATCATCGGTGGTTAACCTGACCATTGGTAGTCAAGGGTGAGAGGCAAAAATGGGTAGAAATTTAGGTTAAGTCAATTTAGGAAAACTAACTATGGGCAATATCTACTATGGGTTAGAGGGTTGAATAGTTCCTAGGGGGTCCAGGGGTGCTTTTGACATTCAGAATCATAGTGTGAAAATTTATAATGTCTAAATTTTACTCATTTTTATTATGTAACTTAAATCAAAAAGCTATAAAACAAAAATGGATTGCTAAGTTGAAGGTTTATTGATAACCTTGAGTATGGGAGGAGGTGTTACCCCTCAAACAAGGATCAGATGAGGTAAAATTAAATTAGGTGTAGGTTTAATAAGGTGGGTAAGGGTGATGATGAAGGTGGATGATAGGTTGGTCACTTAGGTGTAAACAAATGCACAAAGTGTGACAAAAAGTATGATAGCCAAGATCATGCAAAGGTAAGGTTGCCATAGTTTAAAATAATAAAGTTTAGTGTTAAAGGACAAGTGATTAGTATACTACATGATTGTATTTTGGCTTGGTGGTTGGGTACACCTATTAGTCTCCTAAACAAGGTCATTACTTTTGAGGGTATCCAAAGTAGGAAGTGTTCTAGCGGAAAACACAAATAGATCAAGTGTTGTGGGTATACAAGGTAGGAAGTGATATTGAGAAGACATAATTAGGTCAAGTAAGTTAGAGGTGGTGAAAATTAAAAAAAGGTCAACATGGTAATGTTATCACTATGGTCAAAGAACCCTGTAAATATGTGTGCACATAAAATGTGCACTAGTTAGGCCAAAATGGACCAACAGTGAGGTGATGAGGTGGTCAGGGTGGGTGGAGAAGGTAGAATCCATAGGTGGGTGAGAAATGGTTGAGTTATGTTGAGGTAGCAAAATGGGGCACCTAATTATTGATGATTAGGGTCCCCAAGGGTGACCATTGACAGTCACCTTAACCATCGATGATCAAGGTAAAAACCCTAAAATTTGTGGGGTAAAAGTAAATTTGGAATTACTTTTAATAATTTGTCTTATGCATGCTTTTGAATTTGAGCTCTAGGTTTCATAATTTTTTGGTGAAGGTGTTTGCTAAGGGTGACTACTGAGGTGGAGAGTTGACCTAGGTGACCAGCTAGGATGTAGGGAACACATGGGTGTGGGTGAGGATGGGTAGGTCTATAGTTGATTCCATGGTGGAGGTTATAAAATGAGTTAGGGGGTGTTTTAAATATATAACTTAGCTAGATTATATGTATTTGATTTAGCTTAGGGGGTTAGGGTAGATTAAATGGGTGGTTTTGATCTAGTATGCCTTAGGTAGGGTTTATGTGATATTTGGGTAATATCATAGGTAAATTTAGTAATTGAAAGGTTATTTAGGTTATTAGGAGTGGGTATAGTGATTATGGTAGCTAAATGGGTGGATTAGTTACTATTTGGGTAAATTTTGGGGGTAGGTAGGGTTGGGTGTTCTAGCCTCAGAACACCCATCGTGACTATCGATGATTAGGGTTGACCATTGATGGTTAATAACCTTAAAAAAGAGGAGGTCTAACCATTTATGGTCACCATGACTATCGATGATCGACTAGGTTAAGGATAGGCTTGGAAATACTAGAGTAAATGTTAAGGCACACTTAAAGGAGTGTAGCTAGGGGGAGTTGTGCAAGCTAGAAAGTAACTTGGCAGGCATGAGGTAGAGGAATAAGGGGATAGGTTACATGTGTAAAATGTTTGAAGGGGTGTGGAGTAGATAAAATACAAAATGTAAGTTAGGCTAGTGCAATTGTCAAGTAGGAGTAATGCATTGCTAAAGGGTTGTAGTGCCAAGTGTAGGATAGGATAGGATAGTTGAAAATATTTGAGTTGGGGTAGGTGTTTGCTAGAAAAAGAGTGAGGTGTTGGTTTGATAAGTTAGGTTAGGTGTTAATAAATAGGTTTAGGTTTTTATTGGAAAAGAACATTAGGTATCAGTCTAATAGGCTAAGATGGTTCATTAAAATGTCTAGTAGGTGAGGGTCACAAGAGGTAGGGTGGTTTAGGTAATAGATATAGGTTAAGATAAGATAGGTTACATTAGGTTTGAAAAGACATCAATTTAGAAATGATCAATGTTAACATGTGCTAACTTTGATTTTTGTAGGCAAGAGAAAAAATCCAGATGAGGGATCAGTTCCCTAGGATCTTTAAATATATTCAACAAGGTATAACCCCATCTAATTAGGCCCATATGGATGAGGTGGGGCTAAGAGTGATGAGACACTATAATAATGTGCCCTAGGATACATCCATGGTCATATCACTCATCAAGAGATGGAATCACTCTACAAACACCTTCCTAATTTTGATTGTCAAGATGACCATCTTGTTGGAGGACATGCATAAGATTACTTGACTTCCACTCCATGGTTATTTGATATACTACATAGAGTGAGAGGAGTGGGATGAGCATGTTGAGATACTATATAATGATGAGAGTGATTACATTAGATAGCATACTAGAAGATTTAGATACAGTGTTTTGTATTAGAGGGCTTCAAATGAGAGGAGACTTATGACCATGCTCATGATTTCTATGACATGTTTTGGGATTCATAACTTGAGTAGTAGGATATTTTCATATTTTCTATAGGGGGTTATGGTCAAGCTATTACCAGGTTAGACATTATTTAGTTGGGTGCCAGTTTTACTTGTATAAATCTAGAGAGAGTTATGGGGGTTTAGGGCCCATAGAAGATATGGCATTAGTTTTAGCTTGGTTTTATATTACTGGGCCTATGAGCACATTTGGGTACTAAAACTAGTAAGATTACTATGGGTTGGATTTACATACATAGAGTTTCCCATCAACTTCATGCAATGGAGGGGATACTTTACTACATTATGTATATGAGGTAGTGCACATGACATAGAGTGGTTTAGGGGTGCATTGGGAGCACTAGTAGTAGGAGACATCACTTTGAGGCCATACATCTAGTTCTTAATATGGACAGGTTATAAGAGATAGACACTCTCACTATAGAGCTATAGATGGATACTTGGAAAAAAAGATATGGAGGTGGAGTTGATCTAGTTTGATAGGGTACATCAATATTTTGGGCTAGTATAGGGCATCTTAGGTCTATTCCCTAGGTAAAGAAGAGAGGACTCCAATATCTTGCTACTAGATCCACATCTTGTACCTACCTTGCTCGAGTTTCAGGAGCTACCAATTAGGGTATTGATAGATGATACCAAGTTTGTAGATAGGTACATAGCATGGTACCAACCCATATATGCATTTGTAGACATTGGTGGAGATGATAGAGGTGTGAGACTAATGACCATATATCGATTAGCCATGATGGATAGGTAAGGGTGGATTTAGTCACTATATAAGGATAAGTATAGGTATTATATGGATAGGTGGCCACATTTCAAGGTCAAATTATCACACTACAAGGTTAGGTTGTAATCCTTACAAGGCCAAATTGTTATTTTCATCAGTGAGAGGGATCAAGCTAGGACCTCTTTGGGCTTGGTGACACAAGAGAGGGATTGTTTGAGGTAGAGAGGAGGAGGAGCTATAATAAGATAGGCAATGCCATCAAGTTTTACTCTAATGGCCCGATACCTAGCTATAATAGAGGAAATATGGTATTAAAAGGCTATTGTACTAACACAATATCCATAGGATAGATGATGGGGCAAGTATATGGCCAACTTAGCAGGTGGGGTAGTTTTGGTGACCCCAGGTTAGTGGGTAAGGTTTGTATCTAGATAAACTAGGATAGCTGGTGGATATGTAGGTATAATAGGTGGGAAGGCACTAGGATCTAGTGGTGCTCCAGGTGGTAGTGGTGCCCCTAGGGCATATATATAACTAGATATATGACTTTTTGTATATCATTTTGATTTTGGCCTGTGAGCCAAAGTGGTGAGATGTACATTTTTGATAGAGAGTCTATCTATCTACATTTATACATTATTATTCTATGTGACTTAATAGTTTATACATATGTGATCTTTACTTATGCTCATACTCATGATTTTATTTATATTTAGTGTTCATTATTTATGATGTGATGTTTACATTGCTTATGGATTATGCATATGTTATGGTGGTGGAGACATTGGTATATGTTCATCTAAGCATGAGATGGTTTTTTTACTTATGGTTATGCTTCATGATTGCTTACGACATGTTAACTTTAAATGAGTACTTGGATTTCATTATATTTAGACATGTGATAGAGAGTGGTTTATTGTTATAATTTCTTATGGATGTGATCATGCTTATTGTAATTTATGAATATGGTCATGTTTATTGTTGTGTTGTGATTATGATTATGCTTATGATTATGCTCTATTTGTCAATTTGGTTTAAGGTAGATGAATCAAAAACACTAGGTGAGAGACTAAAGAGTATAATCAAGAGATAATCATCATCATGAAAATATTAACTAGTCATGATAGGGTAAGAAGAAGGTTTTATGCTTCTTTATTGACAAGGACTAAAATAAAACCAAAGTTGGATTGGCTTATTGAACACAAGCCCTTTGAATGCTTCACATGAGCATTCGTTAGTTGGTTAAAAGGTGTCTTGCCCACATGATGTCAAGTAAGCTTAAGAATCCCTTACATATAGTGTGAAGGGGATATGGGTGAAAATGGAACCCTATTGTGAGACTAACATGCCTCTTCTATAGGTATCCAAAGAACCAGGATAAACAAGTCTATACCATGTAAAGTTTAAACTAATCAATGCAGGAAGTCTACCTATGAAAATTTATTATGGCTTCCACCTTATTATGTTGTTTTTGTCTTTCAAAATTAGTTTTATTTTACTATGATTCTAATAATGGGTCTTTTGTTGATTGATATACATGGGAAGTTAATCGATGTAAGAAGCTTCCAAAAAATTAATGTATTTTTTGACAAAATGCTTTACTCATCCATCCTTCAATGGAGTGGTCCAAGTTTATTTGTTTTGTTTAATGATTTTTGATAGTTATCCTTTAAGGGAGCAATCCACCTCACATTTTTTCAATTTAAAATAAATTTTCAATAACTATCCTTCAAGGGAGAAGTCAATGAGTGCTAAGAATGACCCATGATTGATAGTGATAGGAACTATGCTATTTTGATTAGATTTTAATTGACATAGACTTGTTTAGGTTGGCTTGGTGGTTCACCTTTATGAAGGAAAAACTAGGAGCACAAGAAGGTTGATTAGGCGTGAAAACATCTAGGTGACAATGATCATGGGAATCCATCCTATGAAGGTGTGGAAAGTACCATGAGAACCATGCCATGGGTAGAGCCATGATACCCATTATTTAAGGTAAAGATATATCGATGATAACTTATCACATGATTTAGTTTTAATTAGTTTCCAAAAAAATAGGGAGACAGAATGTAGGTAGATAGCAAGGGATGAGATTAAGTTAGAAAAAAGGTGAACATGATCCTTCTCAACAAAAAAAATACAGATGAGAAGCATTAAGGGGCTCAGGTTCTAGGTGGCCTTTGAGAGAAGACAACCAATAAAATCCTGATCCATAATTGTGGGTTATGATATAAGGTCCAAGTCAATTGAAAGCAAACTTTCCATGCTTGCTTTTCTCCATATTGGTGACAAATTGATTTTCCTTAAGGATGAGATCTCTAATTTAGAATTCTTGCACTTTAAAAGCAAGTAGGTGGGTAAGGGATACCAAATGATGCTCATCAAGTAGCTCAAGCTGATAGAAATGGTGTTGACAATAATCACTCTTAGAACTGAGATCTTACAAAGATTGGTGAAGAGAGGGTATTTGAACCTCAAGAGTAAAGATAGCCTCCATTCTAAGAAAAAAAGAGAAAATGGGGTAGCACCAATAGGGGATCTAATACTAGTATGATATTCACACAAGGTAAAGGGGTTATGCAAATGTCAATCCTAACCTAATGCATTGACCTTTTTAGTTAGCATGTTATTAAGAGTTTTGTTAGATGCCTCTACCTATCCATTATCTTGAGGGTGATAGGGCAAGGAGAATATTAAATTAATTTTGAAAGCATCACATAGACCCTAGACTTGCTTGTTCTTAAATTATTTACCATTGTCGATAATAATATTATGAGGAACATTGAAGTGACAAATAATGTGATGATTGATAAAATTGACAATCTTTTCCATTTTGGTTGAGACTAGAGGAATAAAATCTACCCACTTGGTAAAATAATCGATCATGGTAGTGATATAATGATGTCACTATGAGGAATTAGGATTAATTTCACCAATGAGGTCTAGAACCCATTGTGACAAGGGCCATAAATTAGTGGAAAATTGAAGGCTATGGCTAGGTGCATGATGCAAATTAGCATGTTGTTGTCACTTAACACACTTTTTCACATAATCATAATAGTCTTGGTTAAGGGTAGGCCAATAATAACTAAGATGAAGGATGCACTTAGATACAGTGAGGCCACTAAAGTGATAGCCACAAATTCTATTATACATTTCATTAATATCATGGGAGGCTTTTTGACTATGTAGGCAATGAAAGAGGAGACCTTCAAAGCCATACTTACAAATAATTCCTCCCATAATGGTATATCATGAGGTAGTCTAGATAAACACTCTTTAATCATTCTTAGAGAGGTCATAAGGAACTATGCCAAGGTCAAGGTAGTCAAAGGTTTGTTAATACCAAAGGTTAGGTTGGGTCTATTCCACATTGAAAATGGTGGGAGAATCTAGTTTGAAATAGAATGGTTAGGTAAGTCTATGGATAATGACAAATAACTTAGAGTATAAGGGTATGGATGGTATCTAAGAGGAAAAAGAAGCCATGGTGTTGGTGAACTTGTTGGTAGATCATGGGGTTGACTAGATGCAGTAGTGCTCAAATGATGCTAGGAGTTCATCAACTAGTTTCTTGTACTATTGTAGGACATCATTCTTACACTGATAAGAGCCATGGATTTGATTGACCACAATTTGGGAGTCACCAAAGATATTGATTATTTTTAATCCTAAGGCTAAGGTAGTTTGAAGGCCTATTACTAGGGATTTATATTCATCCATGTTGTTGGTACATTCAAATTAAAGTTTGAAATATAAATATAGAGGTTCATCATTAAAGGGGATAAGGATGATACTAAATTCCCCACCATTTTGACACTTTGATCCATCAAATAACATGGTGACTTGATAGGTGAAATTTGCTTGAAAAAGGGTCATGATGGAATCATTGAGGAACTTAAGAGGAAGAGGTTGGTTGTCTATTAATGGGGCCTTAGCCAATTGATTGGAAATGACTTGACCCTTAATTATCTTTTAGTGAAAGAACTCAAGGTCAAACTCTGCCAAGAGAATGAGCCATTTGGCCATATGTTGGTTTTGATATTGCTCAGAGTATATGTACTTGAGTGGGTTAGTGTTGGTTATGACATAGGTTTTATGGTTAAAGAGGTAGTGGTAAAGCTTGGTGGCCACAAAGACTAAAACTAAGTAAATATTATTAGTATGGGTGTACTAAGTGTCATAGTTTATAAGTATGTGGATAATTTAGTATATGGCTTGCTCTTTTTGTTGTTCATCTCAATGAGCCAGCATTGCCCTAGGGAATGGTCAGTGATAGAGATCTAAAGGTAAAAGAGTTGGTCAACCTTGGGAAGGGTAAGGATAGGTGGAAATAAAAGGTAATATTTGAGTGAGTAAAAGTCCTTTTGAAAATCATTATTCCACTTTAAAGAGACATCTTTCTTTAGAATGTGGTGGAAGGGTTGACACGAGTCTAAAATCTAAGAAATGAAATGGCAAATGGATTGAAGCTTCCCCTACAAGATATGGAGTAGCTTGAGGTTGGTTAGAGTAAGAATATCTAGGATGGATTTGATTTTTGTGGGGTAAAATTTGATTCTATGAAGGGAGAGAATGAATCCAAGAAGCTTTCTTGATAAGACCCCAAAAATGCACTTCTTGGGGTTTAGATGGACATGGTAATAGATAAGGCATTCAAAGATCATTGTAGACACTAGAAAATTACACGATTGTAGTTTTCAATGATTAAATGCCTTGGGACCCCCTAAAGACCCCCTAAACATTCTTAACCCCTAAAAACCCCCTATTAAACCTAACCAAATCACTATTTTCCTATTCACAAAATACTATTTGAAATTACTATTTAAAAGTACTATTCACTATGGGACCCACTATCACTATTCATGATGACATGATAAGTGACATGGTATGTGACATGTCAAGTGATGTGGAAAGTTATTTGGGAGGTGATATGGCAAGTGACATGGCTTAGAAGTGAGGTGGCTTGATGTGGGACATCATACCCCACTTGGGACCCTTTTTCAAGGTGCTTGATGACCTCATTTAAGCATCACAAGTGACCCTCCTTAAAATATGGTGAATTTTCCCTTAAGGGACCATTAGTAAACATGTATTTTACCTTCACACATGAAATTAACCTTTAAAATAATATACCTACCTCTTTATTACTTTGGGAAAGATAAATGGCACCCATTTTTCACTTCTTAACCCAAATGGGAAACTCACCAACCCAAATGGGAATCCCCACCCACCTCATTTTGAATAATTAATCCACCACATATAAAATGGTACCATAATTATATTCCTCTTTTGGCATGACTCTTCATAACATATGCTATAAATACCCTCCTTCACCCAAGGTTAAGTTAAGAAATTGTAAATTAGTATTTTTTTTATTATTAACATTTTGTTGTAGGTTTTGAAGGAGATCATCCACTTGAAGGAGATCATCATCATCTTGGAGAGAATATATCAAGAATTTTAACTCTACCAAAATATTCAAAAAATCATCTTCAACAAGCCATCCTCAAGCCATTTTCAACAAACATCAAGGTAATTTGTATTGTTTTACAATTTCAATTTCTTCTTCCTTATCCCCCTTTGTCCTCTTCTTTCTTGATATTAAAACCATAACCCTTTCACCTTCTTCTTTTATTTTCACATCTTTTCCTCTTTACCCTTAACCTCTTCTTTCTCTTTATTCCATTTACCCATTTACCTCTTCACCATTTATCCCTTTATCCCCTTTATAACTCCTTTATTTCTTATCCCTTTTACCCATTTACCTCTTCACCATTTATCCCTTTATCCTTTCTTCCTTCTTTATTTCTTACCTTTTACAAAATTTTCCATTTTCCTTTATCCCCTGATGATCTTTACCTTTTTCCTTCTTTTGATTATCTTGAACCATAACCATAACCTTACTTAACTACCATTTGCTTCTTTACTTTTTGGACTATTTACCCCTTTATCTTTCTTAACCACCATTTATCTCTACCAATTTGACCATTTACCAACCTTAACCAAAAATTTATCCCTTTTCATAAGACAAACCAAACTATTTCCAAACCCAAAACCATAACCTTGCCTTAACCAATTTTTAACATTAGTATAATCAAACTAATTGCTTCATTTTGGTTAATTTAGAAAAACATTTAACTTCATTGTCTCAAATTTATTTACTTGAAATTTTTAATATTAGTAATTTACTATTTTTATTTAAAATCCTTTTCTTTCATCATTTAAATTTAATTGTTTAAAGTAGGTGGATTGACAGCCTCCTAGAAAGCTTTCACTTCTAGGATCTAACTCATGCTAGGTAATCCACCCATCAACTTGTCTAACAAACAAGTATCTTTTAGTGTTTTATTATTTGAAAGTCATCCTCCCAAGCCAAATAATATCTCTCCATAATCACTTAGATCTAATGCACACACTTTACCAGGTATTCTTCCACACCTTTCATAACTAGTTTCTTCTTTTCACACTTAAAAAAAAGTAGAAAATAGAGAGAAACATTTTGGCATGCCCATTGGGACCCCTTATGGGTTCATATTTTTTTAGGCATATAGTTGCATTTAGTGAAAGTTAAATGCTCTTGCATTTTTGTTATTTCTAAATTTTGAAAAATAAAAAATTGTTTCCTTTCTTATTTTCCAAAAAAAAAGTTTTCATCCTAGGGATAGGTTGCATTTTACATCTTTCATTTAAGTGCATTTTAACTATTCCTTGTTTGCATGAAAAGACACCAAACTCTTCTTTTGAGTTAAAAATGTGTGAATTCATTATATTTCCTACTTAATGGTTAGCTCACATATATTATTTAAACACATTATGAATTAATCATAGTACACATATGTTACACTACCAAACCACATGCATAAATTAAATGTCAAAACTTATTTGAGACAAGGCCCATTGGGATTTCATCACCTTTTGGATCACCTTACCCTACCCAATGATCCCACTTAGATTTCATCACCAAGGGGAGGTCCCACTCCATCTTATAGTGGAGTATAAACTCTAAACAAATAGTATATATTGGCTAAGCGCTTACACTAACTATGGGATCATGAAGTGAAGGGAGCAAGCCCCCAGTACTAGGCCATGTACCCAGTCTAGTGTAGATTATTTGAGCATTAAAATTCAATCCAAAACCATCCTTAGATAGATTTTATAGTACCTTAATTACAAGATAATTTCTCCTTTCACACTCTTTAAGGCATAAGCCAAAAGTGATTTAAAATAAATCCTATGATTAATTGCATTTTTATTGTGTGCTTTGTTTGCTTTAGGTTTTTTTTTGTTTGTTCATTATGTGTGGTGAGAGGTTCATTATCTATTTATAAATTTCTTATATGGTCTTAACTAGAAAACAAGTGAAAAACCAAAATAACCCACCATCATCTTCTTATTCATCTTCATCAATGGATTATACCTTGGATGTTGATAGATCACTTCATGCTTCACCACACCATTCTCCTCCACCTACAGTGCCTTCAAAAATCCCTAAAGGTGATTCAAATTTTGCCACCTTTATAGAAATAATTTGGTTACTTTAAAACACTATCTTAATACATTATTCTATTTTAATTCAATGGCTTTGATTCCTCCTATGGATCTATCCTATAGTATGTTGTAGACACCTAAAACTGGCCAGTGATAACCTTCAATTAGGCTTTTGACCGATTTCCACCAAAATGCATAATTTGGCTTAAAGACACTAAAACACATTAAATAAGTTGAAATTAATATATTCAAGTTTCGATTTTGGCTAGGGTATCATTAAACAATATAATGTAATTTATGGGCCAACTAACTTTGATCAATTCATTTTGAGTCAAAATGCCAATTTTGCACCTAGATGCATTGGATTGATCTTTTATATCAAATCTCTTACATGAGACATGTGCCTTTGTTATTTTACATTGAAAAAATCCTAAATAGGATAATGGATCTAATGCATCTGACATTGACTTCCAATTTTAATCCAGTCAAATTTTGGACCATTAACAAGGCATTCTGATCAATTTAAGTAATTTATACACAAAGTACTTAATCATGCTTAAGAGCTAATTAAACTAAATTAGAGCCTAATTAAGAATTACATGAAAAATTGTTGAATACTTATTTTTAGAAATGAATATTGAATATATGCATCATCAGGTGACCTCATTTCTTGAGAAGATATCCTTAGGCCATAAATGCCTTAATATCAAGATTCATGCCTCCCCTGCCTCATCAAAGCCCTTACATGCCTATTCAGTGCCCATATATCCCAAATATTACTATATATATTTGTACAATGAATTTAATATTTATATTTATCTTTATCCACACACCTTAATCTTGAGATGGTGGTTCAGGTTGATTTTAGCTATTCTCCAAAATTTATAAATAGAGAGGATATGAGCATCATTTCTAAGATATTTTGGTGCAAAGTTATTATGCTCAAATATCTTCAAGAATCATAACTTGTGCAAATTTATAATGAACAAATAATTCCAAAATATATTGTAATTAGTGTTATAATGCCAAATTTTTGAGCCAAGCCAAGCCAAAGCCAAAGGTGCCAAGAAGAGATGAAGGTAGCCACACTCCATTAAAGAAGATCTCTTGAAGTATAATCTGAGCAAGCCAAAGAAGGAGCCTTTTGGATCAATCAAGGATTTTTTAAAAAATTGGTGTTTTGTGTTCATATTTCTCATTTCTTTCCATTTTTAGTTGTGTTTTCAAATGGTTTTCCCTCACTAAGCTCCCCCTAATGACTAGGCCTAGAGATGTTATGCTAGAGTGTTTATTTAAATTTTGATTTCATTTTTAGAACTAACACAATACTAACCATCCTCTCTTGAGTTAAATTTATAGTTCACATAATGGCACATCTGGTGGGACAAGATGCATCCCATGTATGAAGGAGAGCATGAGGCAACTTTAAAATTTCAATTTAGATGCTTAAAACTCTCTCTCAATGATTTTCTAACTTCATTTGGTCAGATTTTATCTTCACAAGTTTACACAGGTAACCATCGATGGTCAGAAGAACCATCGATGGTTAAGTAAACTATCGATAGTCATTTTCAACCATTGATGGTCAAGTGAAACCATTGATGGTTAGGTAAACCATCATTGGTCACTATGTTTTTTTAGAAACATATACCTGAGTGCTACCATTTTAAAATGCTTGGTTTGGGGTCATTAAGACTCTATTTTTCATAATTTTTTTTTAAAACCACAAGTTTTCTTCAAAAAATTTAGAAGTTGACATTAGTTTAGCTTCAAGTTTCATATATTCTTCACAAATTTTTTAAAATATATTTCAAATGTTTATATTCTAACATATTTTTGTTTTGGGATGATGCCTTAAGGGTAGACAAGTAATCAGTGGACTTGGAATTTTGTAAAACATGCTATTAATACATCTTTGACATGATTTTAAAATGAATTAAGAATATTGTTTTTAGTGCTTAATAAGACATTTAGGTACTTAAGTGATTATTTTGAGAAGTTAGGCTTTCAAAGTTACAACTTAAGACCAAGGGGTCAAAAGAACACCACCTTGGTGCTTAAAAATGAATTGAATTTTATAATCTTTTTATATTCAATTAGTTATTTGATCTAGTTTGTTTGGCAAAGAGAAGGTTTGTGTGTGTATGATCTTCCATTTTTCCCCTTTAAGGAAACCTTGGAATCAAAAGTGTTATTTCTATTGCAAAAACCCTATTCCAAGGCTTAAAAATAATGTCATCTAAAGCACTCCTAAAAAACTTGTCATAGTTTGAGTGATCTTGAAAATGACCCTAAAGTCTTTCTTTTTATGTATTTCATTTCATAGAAAACTTAGATTGTGAGGGGGACTTCATCACCTCCCATGAGTTCTTTAGGGAAGCTTTGACCTGGGGTTTCACCTCTCAACATTGAATTCACCCACTCTCACTAGAATCAAAAGGTTTGAGTGGCTAAACCACCTTCTAGTGATGGAGTTACACACGGGTGTAATGTGCACAATTGGACATCGTACTACACTGAGCAAACAATAGGATGTAGTGGTTGTAAAAAATACTAGACTTTTTTATAATAAGCTAAGTGTTACAGACCCAAAATCCATGCTTTTATTTTACATTATTTGACATGAAAGTCATTATGCAATTAATTCCCCTAAAAATGTTCAAAAACTTGCTAGTTTTAGTCAGCCCTACATTGCCATACCCTTGCTAGGATTTGGATGATTATACTTAGTGTATTTTGGTCATTTTCTCATTTAATATGTTTTGAGATTAAAACTTGATTGTCTATTTGTAAACCATTCCAAAATCATTTTTTTTATACATCACTCTTTTGTCTAAAGAGGTGTTATGATGGCCATTTTACACCACACTTGTGCCTTGAATTTTTTTCTAAACTTATTTGTGTGTGTGTCAATTTGAGTTGAGGAGGGTAGCATTATACTACCCAAATCATGTCAAACCATTTTTACCTTTGAGTCTTTTGAAGCATAACATATATCACATCATTTGAGCATGCTTACACCATTAGGCTACTCAATTTGTTTCAAGACTTGTTTTACCTTGTATCAAAAACAATTTTTTTCAAACCATGTCATGTATACCATTTAGACCTTTATCTTGTGTTGTCATGCTATCTAATCTTTCTAGATTGTTTGATCAAAACCTATTTTTTAACATTGAGTTTTCAATTAGCTTTATCAAGTTTGGATTTAAAAATTGATTGATTTCCATTTAGGCCTTAATTCATAGAGCTAATACATAGATCTTTATCTTTTGGGTTACATAACTTCAGTTAATTGATTACCCAAATATGAAAAATATTGATGGTTTGTTTGTTTAAATGTCTATCCTCATCATTATTTGTGCCTTTATTTGGGAGAACGTAGCCTTTCTTCAAAGAACCTTTTGTCTTATGCCTTATACTAGTTAATCATGTTTATGTTTGATTCCATATGCTGGGTCTATGTCAAAGTTATTTCCAAACTTGTTAGATTAAATTCAATCACATCATGCCTTTGTTTCAAGTCTAAATTTTGATGCTTTTTAGACAAAAGTCCTATCATAGCCCATTTGAGCCTAGATTTTGACTCCACATTTGGACAAAAGACCTAGCGAAACTTTTCCCTTTCCTCATTTAGACCTTGTTTGGAACACTTTGACCTCGGCCTTTGACATGCTAGTTTTATTCAAATGCTCGACCTTTTATGTGTATGACATTTTATGTTAGAATATTTTATGCCAAGTTTTATTACAAATCATTTTAGACATATAGATCCACTTTCAAACCATTTTTAGAGATATAGCTCCACACTTTTGACTAAGTTAGACCAAGTTTTCCATTTGTCCTTTAGACATAATTTTTTAGAGTTTCTAGAACTCTAAGCCTTTTTTATTTTGAGATTTCATCATTTATGTGAATATGTATAGCTACACTTATGGTGGAGTCACATACAAATCAACTTATGATAGAATGGTTGCACAAAATCCACTAGGAACCCCTATATAGAAAGATTTTATAAAGAGTTTTATTATTCTCCCTAAAATACTCCATATGGGAAACATAGTCAAACTCTATAAAATCCAAATTAAAATAATAATTGGGATGATATGGTTTATGAGGAGGAATTTGAAGACCCAACTAAAGATAATGTTGTTTAGGATACAAATCCATACCCTCTTTATGATAATCAATACATGGAACATAGTCAAGAACTAGCTTATGATCCAACTCAAGATTGGAATGATATGGTTTATCAATAAGACTTGGATACTTTGGCTTGTGCAAGGAATCGAGTTCCATGACATCATTTTTTTACTCAATCATTAGTTACCCCTAACTATCCTTTATATTATATGAGTTATCAAGCTCCACAATATCTAAGGAATACCATTATCATTCCAGGATCTCATCCTTTAGCTTTTTTAAACAATCATGCTCAACACCGCCCTATCGTTACCATTTCAAGACTTAATCCTTTGGCTCATGTGAGTAATCATGTTCCACAATGCCCTAATATTATCTAAATTTAGGTCATTCCTTATCTAGTATCAATCCCATCCAAACTTCATCGATCCAATCATTCAAAGACCAAGCTATGTTCAAAACTAGTATTTTCTAACTCATTAAAAACCAAGGCAAAAATAACCAATCAATCCAAGATATTTTTATTGAACCAATCACTTGTGATAAGTCAACCTATGATGAATCACCTATTGATCCTACACCAATTGTCAAGTCTCACTCTAACAAGCTAGTCTTTATTGAGTCACTTCTTAATGATTATAACCACCTTTGTGAAAATCATTATCTAGACCATATGCCTATTTTTCAAGAGCCTCCTATTGACAAGCTAGTCTCTAAAGAGTTGTCTCTTGACATTTTTCCTATCCTAGAGGAGTTCCACTATGAAAAACTAGTTTTTGTGGAGCCCACCATGCCATCACATGTCATTACTTATCTAATACCAAACATTCAATAAGAAATCATTATAATAGAGTACCCATCAAATGAAGAATCAAAATTAGAGTTAGGTTCTATTCTTTAACTTACATCAAATTTAGCATTAGAATTAGAATCAATATTAGTTTTAACATCAGATTTAGAGTCCCTTAAGTTAGAATCATATTTAGATACAAAATATGCTTGTAGATGTTATAACATTGGTTACACATGCCTTGTGGATCAATTTGAATAAATTTGTGATCCTTCTATAATTTTTAAGGATGAGTACTTCAGATTTGACACAAGTTCTCCTAGTATTTTCCATAAGGATTGTGCATCCTCTCCCCATTCCATTACTATTTTATGGGCCATTACCATCAATCTAAATAGCCCTATTATTGACATTCAATTTCCCACAAGTATCAATTAGGATAAATAGAATCACACTTTGTTGAATTGCATCCATAGTGACATAGCAGTTGAAGAAGATCAAGGGGTCTAATACCACATTCATGTAGTAGAAGAACACTCTTAATGAAACCTTTTTAGAGGTGATAGGGGATGCACAAAGTTCAAACTCAACATCTTCTAGTGAAACATTTTTGGAAGCACTAGAAGATAGTCAAAGTTAAAAGTCAATTTTCCTTAGTGAAACCTTTTTAGAGGTGATATAGGACAATCATGAAAAATTCATTAGTGAAAACCTCATTGAGGCACCAATAGCTGAGCACAAAAGTTCTTCACTACTTAATGTAGACATTATTCAAGATCAAATCAAAATAGCTTCCAATCTATAGCCTAATCAGATAGTAGTTAATCTTAGGCCCAAATAACAAAAAAAAATTATGGTCCTATCAAGAGAACAAGTCTTCAACAAACTAAATATATGTCAAATCTAGCATCAACAACATTACATGTGACTAAAAGTCTTGATCTTTGTTTGTTTACCCTCCATCATTCATTCCATTATCATCCACCATTAAATTTCACAAACAAATCTACCATCTATTATTTATCCCTATTTACTATCCATGACCACACTTTCCTTTATAGAGGCTACAAAGATACCTTGTCTCAATGTTCAAAGGAACCAAAATCAATGACCAATGAAGCTTACAAAAGCATTCTCAGTATCCAAATCTACAGGCAATTATTGATAGAGCAACTATTTATATGAGGTATGGGATATAAATTAACATGATCAAGTATATTTTTTGTGTCATTTATTGATTAGGATGTGCATCTCCCCATCTATAGGAACAACATAATCAAAAACCACACCTAGGCCAAAAACGTGTACCATACCATTTCACATTGCCATGCCATTACCATTGTTACATATCCTATTTTCCATTATTACATACCCAACCATTCACCCTATCACTTGGGAGAAAATCTCTCAACATCCTTATTTATCATTCTACCATCCTACCAATCCATCATTATCTTTAGCAATACCATGCCATTTTACCATATCATTCCTATCTAGATCGAAACCTATTTTTAATCATCCTACCCAATCCTATTTTGATCTTGGTTCCTTTAGTTCTTCCTGCACTTTTCTCAAGGGGATTTTGATCAAGTTTCAAATATTATCAAATCCATGTTTATAAAGACAATCTATGAAATTAGTGTGACATTTGATCTAGTAAGATATGTTTCATTTTCCTTCTTATATCAAAGTTGGTTTATGTGAGCTTGATTATGACTGCCTACGGGCAAATCAATGTTTCACTAGTCTTGATATTAATTATAACCACCTATGGAAAAATTATTATCATTGATATATTCCATTATATCTTATTTATAACCACCTATGGGAAAACTAGGGTCAACATTTGTTTATCATGCATTGTCGTATGACCTTGTCATCATTGTTTTTATTTGATTGGCCATTTGTTGGATTTGAGAACTTGTTAGGATTTAGTTGGTTTTTTACTACCTTTTGTGTGGATCGAATTACCATGAATTAATTTCATTTCAAGGCTATGTAGGTCATGCTAAATTCTTGTTGAGGTCACCTTAGTCCCCCTTTCTATATGCTCTCATTATTTTATGACCAATCTTAGACAAATGCTCTTGCCATTTCATGATTAGGTATCTTATCATTCTCTAAACGAGTTGAGATACCTAAAAATTCAAAAAAAAATCATAACATTTCAAAAATCCAAAAACATTTATCCTATCTAATCCTAGTCAGTTATCCTCAATCTACCTTATTGGGGCATGGTCATTATTAGGATGATTTTGGTTGCTTTTATTTTTAGGATTTATATTTGTTAATTATTTTTAGTTGTTTGTTTGTTTGTTTGTTTTTATATTTTGTTTAATTGTTCACTTACCTATTTATTTTCTTTCAACACTATTGCCTTGACTCAGTCTATATGTGTTCATTGGGTGATTCCTTTTACACATTATTCTTAAGTCTATCCATATTCATATGTTAACATTGTCATCATGATTTTTATCATTGGTGCATTATTTTAAATTGAGTATTGGATCTTGGGAGTCAATCCTTATGCATATTTCAGCCAAGTCTTCATGGTGTTCTTTCATGATGCCTATCATCACATGCTACAAAAAAAAATTAGCTACAAGAGGTCTAGAATAAATGGAGCCACATAAGTTTCTCCTTGGCACCTTGGAAAATTCTTCCACCCATCTTTATCGAATCAACCCATTTCTTATTCTAGTTGTATCATTTCTAATAAGGATGAGCATCTTTTTATTGACATGTACAACTAAATATTTTCTATTGATCAATCTTATTCTTCTATTCATATTTTTCATCACTTTCCACCCACTCATCTTTAATCTATATTCCAAATTATATCTTTGATTTATGCTTGCTAATCAACCCTAACTTGGGCACAATCATCTTTTAGCCAATCTAGGTCCTCTTAATGATTATAATCGCCTATGGGCAAATCATTATTTTAACTTTTACTCTTGATTATAACTACCTTTCAAAAAATTAGTAATCTTCTTAAATCAATACATGCAATTATTTTCTCATTTGGATTAATCTCAACCATGGGTTAATTTCACCTTTCTTCTTTCTTCTTTTTGAGGGACTATCCATCAACAAATGTAATGGCCACTCCCTCGATGGGGCATCATCCTAGGCTTCCCAAACACCATTTAGAGTTTTATTCTTCAACCATCATCTTATTTTTGGCATACAAGACTTTTATCATTATTTGAAAATACATTTCTTTGTATATAGTTTTTAATGCTTTCCCAAATAGGGTCAAATAATAGACACCTAAAATTGGCCACTGATAACCTCCAATCAAGCTTTTGACCAATTTTCACCAAAATGCACAATTTAACTGAAAAACACTAAAACACATTAAATAAGTTTAAATTAATATATTCAAGTGCCAATTTTGGCTATGTTATCACTAAATAAGATAATGTAATTTATGGGCCAACTAACTTTGATCAATTTATTTCAAGTCAAAATGCCAATTTTGCACCTGGGTGCTCTGGATTGCTCTTTTATATCAAATCTCTTACACAAGACATGTGCCTTTGTTATTTTGAATTTAAAATATCCTAAATAGGATAACATATCTAATGCATCTGACATTGACTTCCAATTCTAATCTAGTCAAATTTTGGACCAATAACAAGGCATTCTGATCAATTTGAGTAATTTATGCACAAAGTACTTACTTATGCTTAAGAGTTAATTAAACCAAATTAGAGCCTAATTAATAATTCCATGAGTTTTTTTTAAACACTTATTTTTAGAAATGAATATTGAATATCTGCATCATTAGGTGACCTCATTTCTTGAGAAGACATCCTATGCTATAAATGCCATAAATATTAGGATTCATGCATCCCATGCCTCATCAAAACCATTCCAAGCCTATTCAATTCCCCTCTATCCCAAATATTAATGGGAATATTTATTTAATGAATTTAATAGTTATATTTATCCTTAGCCACGCATCTCAATCTTGAGATGGATGGTTCAGGTTGATTCTAGCCATTTTCTAAAATCTATAAATAGAGAGGCCATGAACATCATTTCTAAGCTATTTTAGTGCAAAGTTATTATTCTCAAATATCTTCAAGAATCTTAATTTGTAAAAAGTTATAATGCATAAATAATTCCAAAAGCCATTTTAATTAGTGTTATAATGCCAAATTATTGAGCCAAGCCAAGCCAAAGCCAAAGGTGCCAAGAGGAGATGAAGGTAGCCACACTCCATTGAGGATATCTTGAATCATAATCTGAGCAAGCCAAAGAAGGAGAATTTTAGAGAAATTAAGGATTTGGTAAGAAATTGATGTTTTGTGTTCATATTTCTCATTTCTTTCCATTTTTAGTTGTATTTTTAAATGTTTTTCCTCACTAAGCTCCCCCTAGTGACTAGGATTAGAGATGTTATGCTAGTATGTTTATTTCAATGTTGATTTCATTTTTGTAACTAACACAATACTAACCATCCTCTCTTGAGTCAAAATCCTGGTTCACATATGTCACACCACCTTATGGTTGGTATTGCATCATCCCACCCTTCTATTGACCAAGCTTTATCTTCTACTATTGGTCCATCTACCACCACCACCTAAACACCTATTACCCCAACCAATACCTCTAACATTGGCTCAACATTACCCCTTGTCACTTCTATGCCTTTTGTCAAAGTAGTGTCTTCCACACCCATTTCTACCATTCCCTTTAGCTTAACTAATATACCAACCTCAACCCCCTTTCATAACCCGGTACTCTCCATACCATAAACACTCCCCCTATTAACACTAGGATCACTATCCCTCAACAACCCATAAACACTTTAACATTACTAACCCAAACTATGCCCCCATTAACCAATCCAAATGTACCCCTAAACCAATTAATATCAGTTCCTCTACAAGCCCCCATGGCCTCTTATCAGTATATCCTTAACCCATTGGGATATATTTCACTTTCCACCCAACCCTTAATGCCTATCAATCTTGTAGGGACACTATCCCAACCTCAAATTACCACATACCAATATGTGCTCATTTTTATACCTCCTACCACATACCAATTCATAGCTAAAACCTAACCTAAACAAAACTTGTCATCAAATTATGTGGTTTCCCAACCCCAACCTGGAATAATCAAGATTCTTGTAGATAAGATGACCCAACTCTAATCATCTATTTCTAGGTTGCATAATATTTTATCCTATGACCAAATTCACAAAAAACCTATCAACCCTTTTATCTCTATTAATGTTTATCCTCCTCAATGGGAGCTTCCTAAATTCTCTAAGTTTTAGGGAAAAGAGGATCCTCAGAAACATTTGAGGGTGTTTCACCATTCTTATTACTTGATTACCTATGATGATTCCCTCCTTCTTTGAACCTTCCCCATGTCTTTATCAAAGACTGCCTTGGATTGGTATAGTGCCCTTCCTAGACATTATATCTGTTCATTTTCCCAACTCTCCTAGATTTTCTTAGAACATTTTTTTATCAATATATCTAAGAAGGTCTCCATAACTAGCCTTTATTATATTAGGTAGTTTAATGATGATTCAATTTCTAACTTCATTACACAATGGCAAGGCCTCATTAATCAATTATCCTTTTCACTACCCCAAATGGAACTCATTGGAAATTTCTCTTGAGGATGCATAAAACACATTGCTCCTACCTTTTAGGTGAAAACATTTAGAACCTTTTATGAAGCATTCATAATCATGTGCAAACTTGAAAATTGAGCCATAGATGAGGGTAAATTGAAATTATGAAATAAGAATTCCACTTTTAAACCCAATAAACCCTCTTCCTCCAAAACAACTAACCAACCCAATTCTAAAGCCAAAACATCTACAAATGTGGTTGTCTTGAAAATTACTCCACCTCCATCTATTAACTAGCCTCTTCAAAACACACCTTCCAATCCTTTTTACCCACCAAAATGAAATCAAAACTAGGTTCTCCTTAAATAATTCAGCCCTATAGGGGAATCTTATGCCTTTGTGTTGGATGAATTACTAAAATCTAATGTTATTCAACTTCTATTGATCAAGCCACCTCAACAATTTGATCCCTCTCACCCTGTACCTAGGTGGTACAATGAAAATGACCATTGTGCTTTCCATCAGGTCATTAGACATGACATAAACTGGTGTAACACTTTCAAAATTCTTGTCTAAAACCTGATTGATAATGGAGAATTGATGTTTGACAACCCTAACACACCCCCAACCATTCTCTTAATATTTTTCAAAAACCATTCCCTAACCATCCTCCACCTACCCAAACCAAGACAATCAACTTGAACCATCTTCATCTCATGAGGCACACATAATCAATGTCATCATAAATGAGCCCATGGAGGATAAGCCTCATATTCCCATTTCCTCTTCACCAACCTCACCTATGAAATTATAAAATTCACCTCTTATCCCTTCAAAGATCTAAGTATAAGGATATGTATCCCCACTTTTCCACTTGATCAAACCATATCCATGCCCACCTCTCATTTCACATAACTAGCCATTGATCTAACCACCCCTTCCTCTACCCCACTAAGTGAAATGGTAGAACTCCTATCTTCTCCTTTGGATACCCTAGCAAAGGAAGGATCCTTGACCATACCTACATCCTCGATCCAACAAACATCCCCTCTCTTAATCACCCCATAATCAACCATTTTTTTGGAACCTTCTATCTCAAGTAGAGATGAAGGAATCATCCCCTCTTCTTCACCCAAGGGATTGGCATTTGAAACAACAAATTAAGGAAAAAACCCCATTTATAAACCCTTTTATTGATTAGTTTAAAGTTTGAAATTGGCCTTATAACTCAACTTAGATAGAACCACTTCCTTCCATCATTTGGGGCTCCCATACCAAAATAAACCCGAACCCTCAACTTCATTAGCATCCACTTTCCAACCTATTACCACCCCATCATCAAACATTTATTTCCCCCAAGATGTGAGGGAACCATATCACCCACCTCCACCTAGATCATCTCATAATATTCTATCTAAACCAACCAAAAATTTTGGTATCCTTCCCATACCTAAGATCACCCATTCCCCCATTAAATTAGGCATAACCCACTCTAGGCCACCTAACAAACCACCAACCAAGATGGACTGAAGGGTATAGTTACTTAAACCTCATCCTCAAGTTAGACCTATGTCACATCCTTCTCATTTTACATCTATTTTAGGACCCCACCCTTCTACCATCCTAGTCATTTATTCTACTTCAATTAAACCAATGCCTTTTTCTATGCCTGCCCCTCTACCACTTACATTGTTGACTTCTTCGTCATTCTTAGCTAATTTATCCCACTCTACTTTTCCACCTATTATCAACCCCCCATCCTCTACTTTGAAACCATCTACCATTATCATAATCATATCTAAGCCAACCCAATCTAAACCATCTACCAAGATTACCCAACCACCAACCCTTTTTAAGGTCAAGACCACACCTAAGAAAGTTCTTATTACCCCAGTGAGCATCTCAACACAATCAACACCTCTAACGGAATCTTAATTTATTATTTTATAGAGGCTATTATAAACCTCCTCCATATAACTTGTTAGGGTGTGGAGCTAAAAGCTTCACCAAGGAGCATTCATTAGCAGTTTTGGGTCTACACAGACACTGGTGTCAGTCAGGAGTGATCGATGTCGGTCAGAAGCAGTTGCAGAGACGCCGACGTCGGCAGAGGGTCGGCCGACGGCGGTCACGGACAAGCAGCAGGAACCAACGTCGGTTACCTACATGTCCAGAGAGCTATTTTCGTGGACAAAAGCAAGTGTTTACATGATGAGTTTGAGTTGTAGTCTCAAGCTCGCATTTCTATTATTGGCAATACTATTTTTAGAGCCCTTGTTCAAGTGGCTTAACTGCTTGTTGGAAGTACATGCTCAAGTCTCCTAATTCTATATGTAGAATTAGATCTTCTTAGCTTTGTAGTAGATTATTGTAGTTGGGTGAATTATTATTGTAATTCATTGTATGAGAAGAATAGTACAGAATTGAATCAATCCAGGCTTGTTGGAGTTGATTGTTCTTGAGAGAGAGAGCTCTTGAGGAATAGAGATCAAGTGAGAGATCTATACATCTAGGAGAGGTGTGGAAGAAAGAAGCTTTCTTCAATTGTATTCCTTTTGTAAAGAGTTTGTTAATACAAGTTTTTAGGGTGTTTTCTTGTATCTCTTGTTCTTGCTATTGTCTCATTCTAATTACTTGTCAATCTGATTTAATTCCATGTTTATTGCTTTCAAAATTGTAATCTATTGTTGGATTGATCCCCCAACAAGTGGTATCAGAGCCTTGGTTGCAGGTTCAGAGCTTGATATCCAATAATCGATATCAAAGTTCAGGTTCACTAACAGGTGGTTCAGATCTGTGTAGTGTGTATTGATTACAGGCTCTCACAGGAGTTTCTGTAGGGATTTCTGTTTGAGTGGGAGAAGTAATGGCAGATGAAAGTAAATTGAGAATGGAAAAGTTCAATGGCAAAAATTACCAACACTGGAGAATGCAGATAGAGGATTATCTGTATCAGAAAGATCTCTACTTACCATTAGGTGGGGTTGCAAAGAAGCCCAAAGACATGGAGGATGAAGAATGGGAAGTTCTTGACAGAAAGACTCTGGGGTCTATAAGAATGAGTCTAGCATCCACTGTGATATCTAATTTATCACAAGCAAAGTCTACAGTAGAGTTGATGACTACGTTAGCAAATTTGTATGAAAACCCCTCAGCTTCTAATAAGGTATATCTTATGAAGCAGTTATTTAATTTGCATATGAATGAAGGTGGATCTATTTCTACTCATCTGAATGATTTAAATGGAATTATGAATCAGTTAAGTTCAGTGAATATAGTGTTTGATGATGAAATAAAAGCTCTTTTGATATTATGTTCTTTGCCTGAAAGCTGGCATGGCTTAGTAATGGCAGTAAGTAATACTGCATCTGCATCAAATATTTTGAAAGTAGAGGATGTTGTTAGTGTTATCTTGAATGAGGAAATATGCAAGAAAAGCACAGAAGAGGCATTCGGGAATGCTTTAAGTTTTGAGAGCAGGGGAAGGCAGAAAGAGAAGAGCAAGAAAGGCAGATCAAGATCCAAATCTAAGGGGAAAGGCAGATCTAAATCCAGAAATGGCAGAAGGCCACAATGCTGGAATTGTGGAAAGATGGGGCACATAAGCAGAGATTGTTGGTCAAAACCTAAGGAGGACAATCATCACGAAGGAAAGGAAGAAGCCAAGATTGCAGGTATTGCACAGGATGCTTTAATTTTCTCTCTGGATAATAATATAGAATCTTGGGTATTAGATTCTGGTGCATCTTTTCATGCTACTCCTAACAGGGAATATTTCAGTGACTATATCCATGGAGATTTCAAAATAGTGTATCTAGGGGATGATGAGCCCTGTAAAATAATTGGTAAAGGTAAAGAGCAGCTGAAGATGCAGAATAGCAACACATGGGTGTTGAGAGATGTGATGCATGTTCCTAGCTTGAAGAGAAATTTAATTTTTGTAGGAAAGTTAGGAGATGAGGGTTGTACAGTAACTCTCACAGCAGAATCTTGGAAGGTGACCAAGGGTGCACTTGTTATGGCCAGAGGTAAGATAGAAGGTACTCTCTATTTGTGTAATTGTGTTACTAACAAATCTCCTTCTGTATTATCTACTTCAGATGTGGATGCTAAATTGTGGCACTCAAGGCTTGGCCACATGAGTGAGAAGGGGATGTCAATTCTTAAGTCCAAAGGTATGCTTTCAGATTTAAAAGGCATAGATCTAGAGTTTTGTGAGCACTGTGTATTTGGAAAATAGAAAAGGGTTAGTTTTCTCAAAACTGGGTCTACTAAGAAGAGGCACAAGTTGGAGCTTGTTCACACAGACGTGTGGGGACTAGCTCAGGTTGGTTCCATTGGAGGATCACAGTACTATGTATCTTTCATAGATGATGCTATAAGGAAGGTATGGATCTATTGTATTAGAAATAAATCTGATGTATTTGAGACTTTTAAAGTTTGGAAAGCTATGGTTGAGAATGAAACAGGTAAAAGATTAAAGTGCCTAAGATCAGACAATGGTGGTGAGTTCTGCAGTCATAAGTTTAGAGATTATTGTTACATGCATGGAATCCATAGGCAAAGGATGGTTCCAAGGACACCTCAGCAGAATGGTATTGCTGAAAGGATGAATAGGACAATAATGGAGCGTGCAAGATCTATGAGATTGCATGCCGATTTGCCCTTATAGTTTTGGGCACAAGCTATTGACACTGCAGTGTACCTGATTAACAGAGGACCCTCTACAGCTCTGGATGGTGGTATTCCAGAAGAGGCATGGATAGGTAGAAAGGTTGATCTCTCATATCTCAAAGTTTTTGGTTGTGAAGCCTTTGTGCATAAAGATAAGGAAAATAGAAAGAAGCTTGATGCTAAGTCTATGAGGTGCACGTTTATTGGCTATGGCTCAGATGATTTTGGTTACAGATTATGGAATCTAGAAACTAACAAGGTAATCAGGAGCTGTGATGTTGTTTTCAATGAAAGAGTGATGTATTGTGATTAGCTAAGGAAGCTAAATCAATCTGAGCAGAGCAATGGTGAATTGGATGAGGTGAAAGTCCAAGATGAGCTCGCGAGAAAAAGAAATAATCACTTGCAGGAAAACACAGAGACTGACGTTGGCAGGTTAGGAACCGGCATTGGTAGGATAGAAACCGGTGTCGGCCGTACAGAGATCGACGTCAGTAGGATAGGTACCGAGGTCGGTCAGGAAGAACCGATGTCAGCCAATAATAGGTCTGCAGGTGACCGAGGTTGGTCACTGTCAGAGAATTTGGGTGGACAGCATGTTGTAGACAAGTCTCAGACACCCATCAAGAGGTCAGAAAGGGTGAGTAAGCCTCCAATTAGATATTCTCCTTCTTTATTTTATTTATTGCTAACTGATGGTGGAGAACCAGAGAGTTTTGAAGAAGCAATACAGGTGGAGTCCAAGAGTGAGTGGGAGCATGGCATGGTTGAGGAGTTGGAGTCCTTAAGAGAGAACCAAACATGGGATTTGGTTGAATTGCCAACAGGTAAGAGAACACTCAAGAACAGATGGACCTACAGGTTGAAGGAAGGCAAGAATGGATAGATGAGATATAAGGCCATATTAGTAGTAAAAGGATTTGCACAAAAGCTAGGTATCGACTTTGGTGAGATTTTTTCTCCTGTTGTTAAAATGACTTCTATAAGGGCTGTATTGTCTTTGGTTGCTTTTGAGGATTTGCATCTTGAGCAGCTAGATGTTAAGACAGTGTTTCTTCATGGAGATTTGGATGAGAAAATTTATATGGAACAGCCAGAAGGATTCGAGGTCAGGGGTAAGGAGAAGTTTGTGTGCAGGTTGAAGAAAAGCTTGTACGGCCTCAAGCAAGCTCCTAGGCAATGGTACTTAAAATTTGACAGGTTTATGACTGAGCATGGCTACAGTAGGTGTCAATCAGACCATTGTGTGTATTTCAAGAGATTTGATAATGGTAGATATATTATTCTATTGTTGTATGTATATGATATGCTAGTTGCAGGATCACACATGCAGGATATCTCTAAGCTTAAGGTGAAATTAGCTCAAACATTTGCTATGAAGGATTTGGGAGCAACAAAGAAAATCCTTGGCATGAGCATTAAGAGAGATAGGAAAAATCACAGGTTAATATTATCTCAAGAAGATTATGTGGACAAGGTGTTGAAACAGTTCAATAAGCAGGATGTTAAACCGGTAAGCACACCTTTGGCTGGACATTTTAAGTTGAGTAAAGAACAATGTCCTAATTCATATGATGAAGTAGAGTACATGAGTAAGGTTCCATATTCTTCCACAGTAGGGATTTTGATGTATGCAATGGTGTGTACTCGACCGGATATTGCCCAAGCAGTGGGAGTGGTAAGTAAGTATATGGCCAATCCAAGTAAGGAACATTGGAAAGTAGTTCAGTGGATCCTTAGATATCTGAGAGGAACCAGCAGTAGGCACTTGTGCTATGGAGGTTCAGATACTTCTCTACATGGTTATGTAGATTTAGATATGGTAGTTGATTTGGATGGCAGGAGAAGCACTACAGGTTATGTTTTCACTATAGGTGGAATGGCGGTTAGCTAGATATCTAAGTTGCAGAAGGTTGTTGCCTTGTCAACTACAGAAGTAGAGTATATTGCAGCCACAAAAGCTAACAAGGAGATGATATGGATGACACAGTTCATGGATGAGCTTGGTAGGGAGCATGAGAGTTGTAGATTGTATAGTGACAGTCAGAGTGTAATCCATTTGGCTAAGAATTCAGCCTTTCATTCAAGAACAAAGCACATACAGCTAAGGTATCACTTCATACGACAGGTATTGGAAGATGGTGAGTTGAAGCTGGAGAAGATCCATACAGATAGGAATCCTGCTGATATGTTAACCAAGCTGGTTACAAAGGAAAAGTTGAATCTTCATTCAACTTCTGTTGGTCTTCATGATTGAGTTGAAGATGGAGGAGCTAGAAGATGTTGCTGTATAGGTACTGGTGTAGCTGTTTATTTCCAAGTGGGAGATTGTTAGTGTGTGGAGTTAAAAGCTTCACCAAGGAGCATTCATTAGCAATTTTGGGTCTACACAGACACCGGCGTCGGTCAGGAGCGACTGACATCGGTCAGAAGTAGTTGCAGAGACACCGACGTCAGTAGAGGGTCGGCCGACGGCAGTCACAGACAAGCAGCAGGAACTGACGTCGGTTACCTGCGTGTCCAGAGAGCTATTTCCATGGACAGAATCGAGTGTTTGCATGATGAGTTTGAGTTGTAGTCTCAAGCTCGCGTTTCTATTATTGGCAATACTATTTTTAGAGCCCTTGTTCAAGTGGCTTAACTGCTTGTTGGAAGTACATGCTCAAGTCTCCTAATTCTATATGTAGAATTAGATCTTCTTAGCTTTGTAGTAGATTATTGTAGTTGGGTGAATTATTATTGTAATTCATTGTATGAGAAGAACAATATAGAATTGAATCAATCCAGGCTTGTTGGAGTTGATTGTTCTTAAGAGAGAGAGCTCTTGAGGAATAGAGATCTAGTGAGAGATCTATACATCTAGGAGAGGTGTGGAAGAAAGAAGCTTTCTTCAATTGTATTCCTTTTGTAAAGAGTTTGTTAATACAATTTTTTAGGGTGTTTTCTTGTATCTCTTGTTCTTGCTATTGTCTCATTCTAATTACTTGTCAATCTGATTTAATTTTGCATTTATTGCTTTCACAATTGTAATCTATTATTGGATTGATCCCCCAACATAACTTCCATCCATTAAACCATTCACCCCTTCTAACACCAAACCCTTTTGGTTTAATGATACTCATATCTATGTGTACCATAGGACACCAAGACATAACACAAAGAGTTGTAAAGCTCTCAAAGTTCTTGTTCATCACTTATATGAGGATGATGATCTACCATCAGATGAACCACTTTCACCTACCTTACTAACCCAACTACTAACCCAACCAATCAAATCACTATCCCAACCTATATTGACTTCTTCACTGTTAGGCAAGGTCAAGGAGTCAAACCAATCACCTAGTTCAACTAAGCCCATTGTCCATACCATCCACATGATTACCTGATCTTGAGCACAATAAAGGGGTAAAAGAAGAGCCAATGTGTCCATTCCATGGATATATCATTTAGATTCTTAGCCTCCTAACCAATACCAAACACTAACACTACCACCCAAGCCATCACCTTTTCCTAGAGTATCTATCCTAGGTGTACCTCCCACCAATTCCTCTATATCTATTCAACAAACTATGTTAAATCAACTTCATTAAGCACTAGTGAATATGAGCCTTTATGACTTAATCAACACCTTACCTCATCATCATCAAGCATTAATAGATGCCCTATAATCCATTGAGGTTCATCCAGATGACCCTCAACCCTTTGCCTCCTTTGTTGGGACCCTCCAACATTCTATCATTATCACCTTTCAAGATTCTAAGATACATCTAACACACTTATAGGAATCCTAACTTTATTTATCACCATATATATCAATCACATCCACATAAAAAGGAGGATGATTGATGGAGGAGCCAACATCAACATAATCTCTTCCCATGATTTTGATCAACTACATTTACCAAATAATATCATGGTTGAAAGCATAGTAGTTCTTCACTCCTTCAATGACACCATGGCCACTACCTTAGGGACCATTGTTCTTTAAATAATCTTGGGACCTTGCACTATCCTCAAGCTATTTTAAGATGTAGAGGGTGAATTCTAATATAACATGATTATCTCATTAACATGAAGGGAAAGTCATAACCATCAAGGCTGATCCCAATCCTTTTACATGTTTTAACATGACCTATATGCCTAATGATGTCCTTCTTCCACCTTCATCTCCCTCATAGTCAACCAATCCCATTAACACAACTACACCAACAACCACTGCCCATAGTGCTTCTACCCTTAATAACAATGAAGCCTCAACTAGTGCATCTATCCCTTCTTCCCAGATTCCTATTGAGGATTCTTGGGCACAAACTTTCCAATTCCTTTCTCTTGGAGAGTACTAAATTTTAGCCTTAGATGCCTTTCCCACTTCCCAAGAATATGGAAACCTTCAAGATAACCCTTCTTATGACCCCAACATAGGTAACATCATGCCCTTTAGACTTCCCAATAATTTAACATACTTTGTCTATGGGGGACTTGATCGACCACTCCTCACTCCTATCACCACTTCATATATTCAACCTTTCACTTCTGATTTCTCTTATCTAAGTAACCCAAACTTTGTAAGAACTTATCTTCACCATTGTGCTTGGAAAGGATCTAGTATGGGCCTATATGAATAATGACTTCATAAATTGCCTATTATCAAGACTCAAAAACCTTGTGAGTTCTTTGGTCTTGGGTTTGAACCACTAGAAGAAGCCACCTAACCAAAACCTATTAATATCCCCACAAAAGAGATTTTATCTTCTCCTAATACATCTTCTCAATCTAAAGACTTTGACATCATCCCATCCAATTTTTTTTTTATCAATACCATTATTTTAGGTCCATTGACCTATCAGCATGGTGGCCAAACTAAAACCTTTCCTATCATCCACCATAAAATGATCAACCATGATTCAACCACCAATTATACAATTCAACACCAAGATGATAATTCTATCCTCACCTACCTTGGTGCAAGAGACTCTCCCATCCATAAATCCTTCCCCTCAAAAAAACTAGACCATGCTCAGTGAATCAACTATTGATATTAACTTAAGAACCTAGGAGAATCATCATATCATAAAACTAGGCTAACCCTTGGACTCAAATGAGAAACATGATTATCTCACCTTCCTTTGGGACCATAGCATCACATTCATTTAGTTTTATTAGGATATGCTCAGGATTGACCCCTCCATTGTCCTTCATAACATCATTAACCATCTAGAGGCTAAGTCGTTATGACAAAAGCTTCACAAAATACACCCTCATATAGCTCTTCTCATCAATGAAGAACTTTAACATCTTTTATCCATCAACTTTATTCAACCCATTAACTACCCAAAATGGGTCTCTAATATTGTTCCCATTACCAAGCCCATTAGGGGACTCTACCTTTGTGTGGATTTTTGAGACCTTAACCTTGCATGCCCCAAAGATGACTTTCCTTTACCCAATATAGACTAACTAGTTGACCTTATCATAGGTCATGAGATGTTATCCCTCATAGATGGATTTTTAGGATACAATCAGATCCTGATCACCCCCTCAGACCATTATAAAACTGCCTTCACTACTCTTTTGGGAACCTTATGCTATTAGGTTTAGCTTAAAAATGTAGGAGTAACTTATCACTGGGCTATGACCTATGTCTTCCATGATCTTATCATAAAATTATAAAGGATTATGTAGATGATCTCCTTAAAAAATATAAACATGAAAAGGACCATTTATCTATTCTTACTATCATTTTTGACCAACTGATCCAATTTTATGTTCAACCCAATCCAAAAAATGCATTTTTGGGGTTCTGTCTGGAAAGATACTGGGATTTATCATCTACCTCCATGGAATTGAGATTGACCTTGCTAAAGTTAAGGCCATTCCAATAAACCTTAAGCAACTTCACAGTCTATAGGGAAAACTCCAATCTATCTGTCACTTTATCTCTCAATTATCAGATAGATTCCAACCCTTTCACCACCTCTTAAATAAAGACACCTCCTATAGATGGACCAAATATATTCAACAAGCCTTTGATTCACTCAAAGATTACTTACTTTCTCCACCTATTCTTATCCCACCTAGGGATGACCAACCTTTCTAATTTTATGTATCCACCACTAATCACTCCTTAGGTGCCATGATAACTCATTGAGATGAAAATAATAATGAACAAACCATTTACTATATCAGTCACATGCTTCTAGAGTATGAGACATGATATACCCATCCTAAAAATCTTTGTCTCACTCTTTTTTTTGTTGCCTCTAAGCTTCATCACTACCTTCTTAATCACAAAACATATGTTATCACTAACACCAACCCACTCAAGTATATGCACTCCAAGCCATACCAAAATTAACATATGGCTAAGTGGCTCATGCTTCTTCCTGAGTTTGATCTTGAGTTTCTTCACCAAAAATACATTAAAGGGTAGGTCATTGTTGATCAATTCACTGAAGCCCCTCTCCCATATAACCAACCCATTCCATTAACATTTCCTGATGAATCTATTACAAATCTTTCTCAGGGAGAACTCCCTTACCAAATGACCATGTTTTTTGATAACTATAAATGCCAACATGGTGAGGGTGTAAGCATAATTCTCATACCCCTTCATGGTGAACCTCTTTTACTATCCTTTAAACTTGACTTTGAATGTACTAACAACATGGAAAAATATGAAACTTTGGTCATCAATCTCCAAACCACTCTCACCTTAAAAATCAAAACCATTTCTATCTTCAATGATTCTCAACTCATGATTAACTAGGTAAATGGGTCCTATCATTGTAAAAACAACATTTTACAAAAGCATAAGCTCCTTATTGATGAGATCTTTGTTGGGGATCAACCAACAATGTTGATTACACTTATGAAAGCAATTAAATGTGAAATTAAACTAGAAAGATAAGTAACTAGAATGATAAATAGCAAAGAATAAGAGATACAAGAAATCACCCTAAAAACTTGTATTAAACTCTTTACAGAAGGAATACAATTGAAGAAACTTATTTTCTTCCACACCTCTCTCAAATGTACAAATCTCTCTCTAGATCTCTTTCCCTCAAGAGCTCTCTCTCTCTCAATTACAATCAACTCCAACAACCTGGAATGATTCACATATACAATTTTGTACTGTTCAACACTACTCATACAATAAGCTAAGAAGATCTATCCTATTATATAATAATTAGGAAACATGAGCATACAACTACAGCCATTAGATGCACCTCCTAATCAAGGGCTCTAAATAGTCTTACTAATAATAGAGATGCAGACTTAAGACTATCACTTAATCCTAACATGCAAACATTCTGTTCTGTCCACGAAAATAGCTTTCTAGACGCACAGGTAACCGATGTTGGTTCTTGCCTATTTGCCTATGACCGATGTCAGCCAATCCATGACCGACGCTGGGATCTCCTAGTCTACTCCTGACCAATGTCAATCACTCCTGACCGACGTTGGTGACTGTGTAAACCTACAACTTTGCAAACTCGCTCATAGGTGAAGCTTTTAGCTCCACACCTTAACAATCTCCCACTTGGAGATAAACAGCTGCACCAGTACCTATACAGCAACATCTTCTAGCTCCTCCATCTTCAACTCAATCATGAAGACCAATAGAATTTGAATGAAGATTCAACTTCTCCTTTGTAACTGGCTTGGTTAACATATCCATAGGATTCTTATTTGTATGGATCTTCTCTAGCTTCAACTTACCATCTTCCAATACCTGTCTAATGAAGTGGTACCTAAGCTATATATGCTTTGTTCTTGAATGAAAGGCTGAATTCTTAACCAAATGAATTGCACTTTGACTATCACTATATAATCTGAAACTCTCTTGCTCCTTTCCAAGCTCTTCCATGAACCGTGTCATCCATATCATCTCTTTGCTAGCCTCTGTGACTGCAATATATTCTGCTTCTATAGTTGACAAGGCAACAACCTTTTATAACTTTGATATCCAACTAACTGCCGTTCCACCAACAGTGAAAACATATCCTGTGGTGCTTCTTCTGCCATCCAAATCACCTACCATATCTATATCTACATAACCATGTAGAGAAGTATTTGAACCTCCATAGCACAAATGCCTACTGTTGGTTCCTCTTAGATATCTAAGGATCCACTGAACTACTTTTCAGTGTTCCTTTCCTAGATTGGCCATATACTTACTTACAACTCCCACTGCTTGGGCAATATCTAGTCTAGTACACACCATTGCATACATTAAACTTTCTACTGCAGAAGAATATGGAACTCTACTCATGTACTCTACCTCATCATGTGAATTAGGACATTGTTCGTTACTCAACTTAAAATGTCTAGCCAAAGGTGTGCTTACCGGTTTTGCATCCTACATATTGAACCATTTCAACACCTTGTTCACATAATCCTCTTGAGACAAAATCAACCTGTGATTTTTCCTGTCTCTCTTAATGCTCATGCCAAGGATTTTCTTTGCTACTCCCAAATCCTTCATGGCAAATGTGTGAGCTAATATCACCTTAAGCTCAGAGATATCCTACATGTGTGATCCTGCAACCAACATATCATCTACATACAACAACAAAATAATATATCTACCATTATTCAATCTCTTAAAATACACACAATGGTCAGATTGACACCTACTGTAGCCATGCTCAGTCATAAACCTATCAAATCTCAAATACCACTGTCTAGGAGCTTGCTTGAGGCCATACAAGCTTTTCTTCAATCTGCACACTAGCTTCTCCTTACCTTTGACCTCAAATCCTTCCGGCTGATCCATATATATTTCTTCATCCAAATCTCCATGAAGAAACACTGTCTTAACATCAAGCTATTCAAGATGCAAATCCTCAATAGCAACTAAAGACAATACAGTCTATATAGAAGTCATTTTAACAATAGGAGAAAAAATATCACCAAAGTCAATACCTAGTTTTTGTGCAAATCCTTTCACTACCAACCTGGCCTTATATCTCATCTGTCCATTCTCACCTTCCTTCAATTTGTAGGTCCATCTGTTCTTCAGTGTCCTCTTACCAGCTGGCAACTCAACCAAATCCCATGTTTGGTTCTCTTTCAAGGACTCCATTTCCTCAACCATGCCATGCTCCCACTAATTCTTGGATTCTACCTGTAATGCTTCTTAAAAACTCTCTAGTTCTCCACCATCAGTAAGCAATAAATAGAATAATGAAAGAGAATATCGAATTGGAGGTTTACTTACCCTTTCTGACCTCTTGATGGGCATCTGAGACTCATTCACAACACGCTGTCCACCCAAATTCTCTGACAGTGACCGACCTCGGTCACTTCTAGGCCTATAACTAGCCAACGTTAGTTTTCCTTGACCGACATTGGTTCCTTCCTGGCCGATGCCGATCACTAATGACTAACATCAATTTCTGGTCTGTCAACGTCAGTTCCTGCCTTGTCAACGTTGGTCTCTGTGTTTTCCTATCTGTGATTAATTTTTCCCGTGAGCTCATTTTAGATCGTCACCTCGTCTAATTCTCCATTGCTCTGCCTAGATTGATTCAACTTCCTTAGCTAATCACTATACATCAATTTTTCATTGAAAACAACATCATAGCTCCTAATTATTTTGTTAGTTCCTAGATTCCAAAACCTGAATCCAAAATCATCAGAGCCATAGCCAATAAATGTGCACCTCATAGACTTAGCATCCAGCTTCTTTCTATTTTCCTTATCAACGTGCATAAAGGTTTCACAACCAAAAACTTTGAGAAATGAGAGATCTACCTTTTTACCTATCCATGCCTCTTCTAGAATTCCACCATCCAGAGCTATAGAGGGTCCTCTATTAATCAGGTACACTACAGTATCAATAGCTTCTACCCAAAACTCTAAGGGCAAACTAGCATGCAATCTCATACATCTTGCATGCTCCATAATTGTTCTGTTCATCCTTTTAACAACTCCATTTTGTTGAGGTGTCCTTGGAACCATCCTTTGCCTATGTATTCCATGCATATAACAATACCAGTTGAACTTATAGCTGTAGAACTCACCACCATTGTCAGATCTCAGGCACTTTAATCTTCTGCCTGTTTCATTCTCAACCATAGCTTTCCAAATCTTAAAAGTCTCAAATACATCAGATTTCTTCTTAATATAATAGACCCATACCTTTCTTGTAGCATCATTTATGATACGAAACATAGTACTATGATCCTCCAATAGAAGCAACCTAAGCTGGTCCCCACATGTTTGTGTGAACAAGCTACAACTTATGCTTCTTCTTTGTTGATCCAGTCTTGAGAAAACTCACTCTCTTCTATTTCCCAAAAACACAGTGCTCACAAAAATCTAGATCTATGCTTTTCAAATCTGAAAGCTTACCTTTTGACTTAAGAATGGACATTCCCTTCTCACTCATGTGGCCGAGCCTTAGAGTGCCAAAATTTTGCATCCACATCTGAAGTAGATAATACAGAAGGACAATTGTTAGTAACATAATTACATAAATAAAGAGTACCTACTCTCTTACCTCTATCCAATACAAGTGCACCCTTGGTCACCTTCCAAGATTCAGTTGTGAGAGTTACTGTACAACCCTCATCCCCTAACTTTCATGTAGAAATCAAATTCCTCTTCAAGCTGGGAACATGCATAACATCTCTCAACACCCATGTGTTGCCATTCTACATTTTTAGCTGCACTTTTCCTTTGCCAATAATTTTATAAGGCTCATCATCCCCTAAATACACTATTCCAAAATCTCCATGGATATAGTCACTAAAATATTCTCTATTAGGGGTTGCATGAAAAGATACACCAAAATCTAAAACCTAAGATTCTATATTATTATGCAAAGAGAATATTAGAGCATCTTGTGCAATACCTGCAACCTTTGCTTCTTCTTTTCCTTTGTGTTGATTTTCCTCCTTAGGCTTTGACCAACAATCTTTGCTTATGTGCCCAATCTTTCCACAATTCCAGCATTGTGGCTTCCTGCCATTTCTAGATTTGGATCTACCTCTCACCTTTGACTTAGACCTTGATCTCCTCTTGCTCTTCTCTTTTTGCCTTACCCTGCTCTCAAAACTTAAAGCATTTCCTGATGTTTCCTCTATGCTTTTCCTGCAAATTTTTTCATTCAAGATTACACTAACAATAACCTCTACTTTTAAAATATTTGAAGCAGATGCAGTATTACTAACTGCCATTACCAAGCTATGCCAACTTTCAGGCAAAGAACATAATATTAAAAGAGCTTTAATTTCATCATCAAACACTATTTTGACTGAACTTAATTGATTTACAATTCCATGGAAATCATTTAGATGATTAGATACAGATCCACCTTCCTGCATACACAAATTACATAACTACTTCATAAGATATACCTTATTAAAAGCTGAGGGTTTTTCATACAAATTTTCTAAAGTAGTCATTAACTCTACCGTAGACTTTGCCTGTGATAAATTAGATATCACAGTAGATGCCAAACTTAGTCTTATAGACCCAAGAGCCTTTCTATCAAGAACTTCCCATTCTTCATCATCCATGTCTGTGGGCTTCTTTGCAATCCCACCTAATGATAAGTATAGATCTTTCTGATACAAATAATCCTCTATCTACATTCTCTAATGTTGATAATTTTTGCCATTAAACTTCTCCATTCTCAGTTTACTTTTTTCTGCCATTGCTTCTCCCACTCAAATAGAAATCCCTGTGGAAACCCTGTGAGTACCCTATAATCAATACACACTAACCAGATCTGAAACACCTGTAAGTCAACCTGAGATCTGATACCACTTGTTGGGGATCAACCAACAATGTTGATTACACTTATGAAAGTAATTCAATGTAGAATTAAACCAGAAAGATAAGTAACTAGAATGATAAATAGCAAAGAATAAGAGATACAAGAAACCACCCTGAAAACTTGTATTAAACTCTTTATAGAAGGAATACAATTGAAAAAACTTTTTTTCTTCCACACCTCTCTTAGATGTATAGATCTCTCTCTAGATCTCTTTCCCTCAAGAGCTCTCTCTCTCAATTATAATCAACTCCAACAACCTGGAATGATTCACATATACAATTTTGTACTCTTCAACACTACTCATACAATAAGCTAAGAAGATCTATCCTATTATATAATAATTAGGAAACATGAGCATATAGCTATAGCCATTAGATGCACCTCCTAATCAAGGGCTCTAAATAGTCTTACTAATAATAGAGATGTAGACTTAAGACTATCACTTAATCCTAACATGCAAACATTATGTTATGTCCATAGAAATAGCTTTCTGGATGCACAGGTAACCAACATTAATTCCTACATGTTTGCTTGTGACCAACATCGGCCAATCCATGACCAATTCCAGCATCTCCTAGTCTGCTCCTGACTGATGTTGGTCGCTCTTGACCAATGTCGGTGACTGTGTAAACCTACAACTTTTCAAACTCGCTCATAGGTGAAGTTTTTAGCTCCACACCCTAACAATCTCCTACTTAGAGATAAACAGCTGCACCAGTACTTGCTATTAGAGGTAAATGGGTCCTATCATTGTAAAAACAACATTTTACAAAAGCATAAGCTCCTTATTAATGAGATCTTAACATCTTTTGACTTTTATCAAATCTAATTAGTGCCTCGATCTACTAATAAATTTGTAGACATAATGGCCTCTCTTGCATCTCGAATACCCTCTCAACCTATGGAATCCAAATTGTTTATCACCATCCAACATTTCATTAGGCCCTCATATATCACTTCAAACCTTCTAACCATCTATAGTGTGGAGGCATCTCCTTCTGATGTCTGGTATGACCAAACCTTTAATTACCTTAACCTAGGCATCATTCCACTTGACCTCTCAAAGAATGCCCAAAAGGCCTTTATGTAGGTCACCTCTCGTTATACCATACTAGAGAGAATTATATATAAACATGGATTTGATGGTCTTCTCCTCCATTATTTATGTAGTCACAAGATTCCTCATGTAAACAAGGAAACCCATGATAGAGTTTTGGGGGGAAATTTTAGTGACCTCGTTATCGCCAAAAGAATCCTATACCTGGGTTACTATTGGCCTACCCTCAATCAAGATTGATTTGATTATGTAAAGAAGTGTGTTAAATTCCAAAAACATACTAACTTGCATCATGTACCCACTCATGACCTTCAAGTATCCATGGATTATTGGCTCTTCTCACAATGGGGGTTGGATCTCATTGGATAAATCAATCCTCACTCTTCTTAATGACACTAATATATCATCAATGCTATAGAATATTTCACTAAATGTTAGGTTGTGGAGCTAAAAGCTTCACCTAGATGCAGACATGGAGGAGGATGCTATTGTCATAGTCACTGGCGTCAGTCAGGCCAACTGACGTTGGTAGGGTACAGACAGGAAGCAACTAACGACGGTCAGAGATCGGCTAACGTCGGTCACCCCCAAGCAGATAGGGACCGACGTCGATTGCCTGTGTGGTTTTGAACTGTGAGTTTTATGGATAGTTCATTAATGAACCAGGTGTTTGCATGTTAAGAGGCCAATTATAGACTTGAGCTATGGATCTAATTATTATAATTAGATGTCTAATTATTGTTTGCATGAGATCTATATAATAGACTCATGGGCTGTATTGTAATGTGTGCTAGAGAGTAAGAGAGCAAATATTAGCTCCTTCAAAGTGAAGAGAGCAAGGTGTGTTCCTCATAGTGCCATATTACTAAGTGTGGGTGCTAGTTTGGAGAATCAAGTAGGATTCCTCATGTATGCATGATCTTGGTTAGCAGGTGTGCAAGGCCACATTTGGAGATCTACATGTGTAAGTAAGATCATTGATCTATAGGTTTATGTGTGTGCAAGGTCTAGGTTTGCAAGTGTGCAAAACTAGGTTGATCTGCAGGTGGCAGCAAAATCAAGGTGACAGCAACACAATAGGGAGCAAGATCAGGTAAGATCTACTTGGAGTACAATGTGTACTCAGTTGGAGAGCAAAGAGGAAGGCAAGGTAGTTCCTTCCAAAGTAAGATTAGTTGAGTTGCAGGTTGTTACAATTTCATGGGAGATCTACGTAGAGTGCATTGTGTACTCGATTTGAGTATGTGTGTATACTCGGTGTACTGGCAGTATTGTTACTGACTGGTTGACTGGCGGTGTTGTTACTGGCTGGTGGAGGTGAACACCAACTCTGTGTTTGAGTTGTGTGTTGGGACCATAAGAGAGAGATAACTCTTGATTGAGAATTACTATACACTTGAGGTGTGGGAAGCCTCTGAGAGGTGTGGAGAAGAAGTGGCATCTTCTTTATTGTATTTTCTTTCTGGATGAGTATTAATACAAGATTGTGTATTGTCTCTCATATTCTGTGTTATTTCTAAATTCTAGTTACTTGTTGCTTCTAGATAAATTCCACATATTAAGTTTCTTGTACATGGTAATCAATTGTGCTTCTGGGTCCTAACAGTTGGTATCAGAGCTAAGGTTGCAGGGAGAAGGTTTGTGTTTGATTATAGGTCACTCTCAAGGGTTTTTGATTGAGTGGGAGTATAGCAATGATAGAAGAAAGTAAGCTAATAATGGAGGAATTGAAAATCACGAATGGTCAATTACGGTGTTATAAAAAGAAAGAGCAAGTAAAGAAATATTGTTGGTTGGTGGGAGATCAGCTATTTCTAGTTGGTGGGAGATCAGCATGAAGGAATTAAAGAAGTAGATGTTGCAGGTGTTGTTGCACAAGATGCTCTAGGATGTTCCTTGGATAAAGTAGAATCTTGGATTATAGATTTTGTTGCCTCTTTCCATGCAGCCCCAAATAGAAGGGTTGGTGAGCCTTGTCAAAGTATTGGCAAAGGGGAAGTGTTGCTAAAATTACAGGTGGCCAACACATGGGTGTTGAAGAAGGTCATGCAGGTCTCGGTTCTAAAGATAAGGATAATTTCTTCAAGAAAGTTGGGTGATGAGAGATGCACAAGAACTCTCACAATGGATACACTTGAATTAGCTAGTGGTAAGAAAGCATGTACTCTTTATCTACTTGCTTATATTACTGATTCTTCTTCTATTGCAAAGATGTGGCTTTGTAGGCTTGGTTACATGAGCAAGAAGGAGATGCATGTTCTTAAGTGGAAGTTAGATGTCTTTGATAGACTTAAAAATTGGAAAGCCTTGGTGTTTATGGAGGAGATGATGGATAGAGATAAGCAGATGGGACTGAGTAACTCTGAGTAGGGTGGTTTGGATAGGGTTTTGATCTATGGAGAGCTCACAGGTAAAAAGTCATCACTCATAGGAAAACATAGTTACCAGCGTCGGTCAGGGGGAACCAACATCGAACAGACAGGTGCTGATGTCAGTCATGTGCAGACTAGAGCTAGTGGTGTCAGGTAGGGTGGCTGTCAGTGTCAGTCATAGAACTGACATCGGTGACCAAGTAAGACTGATGTCAGTTATAAAATTGGCATCAATATAAAGGATAGTCACATGGAATCGATGTCAGTCGGATGTAGATTTTGTGGTGACTAATGTCGGTCACTGAGATAGATTTTTGGCAGACAGCAAGCTGTCAAGGAGTCTCAAATACCCATATGGAGGACTGAAGGGGTAAGTAAGCCTCAAATTCATTGTTCCTCTTCTTTATACTCGTTGCTCACTATAGAGCAGGAAGGATCCAAGAAACAATGGGAGCATGGCAGGAATATGATGCAGAACTGAATGAGAGATTTGTTAGGGTTGTCAGTCAAAAGAAAACACTAAAATATGAATGGATACCTTAGTTAAAGAATAGAGAGAATGGACACGTGAGATGGAAGGCTAGGTCATATGGTCTTGAAGAAGCTGCAGGACAGTGGTACAGGGTTTGACAGGTGGATGACAAAGCATGGCTTTAGTCAATGTCAGTGTAACCATTGTGTTTGTCTTACCAGGTTGGATAATGATTGCAACATTATCCTGTTACTGTATGTGGATGGTATGCTAACTAGCAGGTTCGTACATACAGGGTTTTGTTGAGCTAAGGGTAAGGTTAGTTTAGTGGCATGTCATGAGGAATTTGGAGCAGCAAAATTCTTTGGCATGAGAGACATGGAAGATCACAGGTTGATTTTGTCTCTAGTGGGAGTTGATGTGAATCAGGTGTTGGTGAGGTTTAATAGGTAGGATGCAAAACTAGAGCACACCAAGGGCTAGATAGTTCAGTGTCTGAAATCACATGAGGTTTGGTATAGACCTGAGTTTGACCACACAGTGGGTGCTGTCAGAAAGTTTGGAGCTGATTCGGGAAAGAAGCACTGGAGGGCAGTTCAGTGGATTCTCAGGTATCTGAGAGGGACTAGTAGCATGTGCACATGCTATGCAGGGTCAAGTTCTTTTCTACATGTGTTTGTAGATGTGGATGCAGTAGGTTACTTGGATGATAGGTGTTACACCATAGGATGTGTGGTGGTTGGTCTTCAAGGTTGATCTTGAAGAGGGATACAAGCCAAGAAATAGATTAGATGGAGTACAGGTACAGGTATAGTGCAGCTATTTATCTCCAAGTGGGAGATTGTTAGGTTGTGGAGCTAAAAGCTTCACCTAGATGCAGACATGGAGGAGGATGCTATTGTCATAGTCACCGGCATTGATCAGGCCAACTGACATCGACAGGGTGCAAACAGGAAGCAACCGATGATAGTCAGAGATTGGCCGATGTCGGTCACCCCCAGGAAAACAGGGATCGATGTCAGTCACCTGTGTGGTTCTAAACTATGAGTTTTATGGACAGTTCATTAACGAACTAGGTGTTTGCATGTTAAGAGGCCAATTATAGACTTGAGCTGTGGATCTAATTATTTTTTGCATGAGATCTATAAAATAGACTCATGGGTTGTATTGTAATGTGTGCTAGAGAGTAAGAGAGCAAATATTAGCTCCTTCAGAGTGAAGAGAGAAAGGTGTGTTCCTCCTAGTGCCATAGTACCAAGTGTGGGTGTTGGTTTGGAGAATTAAGTAGGATTCTTCATGTATGTATGATCTTGGTTAGCAGGTGTGTAAGGCCACATTTGGATATCTACATGTGTAAGTAAGATCATTGATCTGCAGGTGTATGTGTGTGCAAGGTCTAGGTTTGCAAGTGTGTAGAACTAGGTTGATCTATAGGTGGTAGAAAAATCAAGGTGATAGCAACACAACAGGGAGCAAGATCAGGCAGGATCTACTTGGAGTACGGTGTGTACTTAATTGGAGAGCAAAGAGGAAGGCAAGGCAGTTCCTTCCAAAGTAAGATCAGTTGAGTTGTAGGTTGTTGAAAGTTCATGGGAGATCTACTTGGAGTGCATTGTGTACTCAGTTTGAGTATGTGTGTATACTCGGTGTACTAGCAGTATTGTTACTGACTGGTTGACTAGTGGTGTTGTTACTGGCTGGTGGAGGTGAACACCAACTTTGTGTTTGAGTTGTGTGTTGGGACCATAAGAGAGAGATAACTCTTGATTGAGAATTACTGTACACTTGAGGTGTGGGAAGCCTCTGAGAGGTATGGAGAAGAAGTGGCATCTTCTTTATTGTATTTTCTTTCTGGATGAGTATTAATACAAGATTGTGTATTGTCTCTCATATATTGTGTTATTTCTAAATTCTAGTTACTTGTTGCTTCTAGATAAATTCCGCATATTAAGTTGCTTGTACATGGTAATCAATTGTGCTTTCGGGTCCTAACACTAAATGGGTAAAATCCATCCCCCGTATTTCTATCAAAGCTAAAAAAATTATAGATAGTATCAATCATCACATTATTTATCATTTTGGTATCCCTCACAAAATCATAATAGATAACAACAAATCATTTAAAAATAAAAAATTTCAAAACCTCTATGTTGTTTTTAGCATCAAACTCAACCATTCCTCACCTTATTGTCTATACACAAATGGATAGGTAGAAGCCTCCAACAAAAATCTCATCAAAATGTTGGCCAAATTTGTAAGTGCTTTAGGTTGAGATTGGCACATACACATCCCATTTGTCTTATGGGCTATCTTACTAGTATTCAAACTATAATAGGTGCTACACATTTTTCCCTGGTCTTTGGTGTAGAGGTTGTTCTACCTCTTGAAGTCCATATTCCTTCTCTTCATATTTCCTTACATGACATCATTTATGAAGAGGATTATTGTCAATAATGCCTCAATGAACATCACCTTTCTACCCTTAACCTTCTTCATATCTATCAATATCATATTACCCATGCTTATAACAAGCACATCAAACAATAAGAATTCAATATCAGAGATCTCATCCTAAAATAAAACCAAAACGTGACCAACATAGAGAAGAGTAAATGAGGCAATTTTGCTTTCAATTGGCTTGGACCCTACATAATTACCCATAAGTATGGATCAGGAGCTTATCATTTATCCTCTCTTGAAGGCAAATCAAAAATTGAGCCTCTCAACGCTTTGCATTTGCATCCATTTTTTTTAAAGAAGGATCAAGCTCACATGTTTGTCTAACTTAAGCTCATCCCTTGATTATGAGACTTTAACCTTCACCCATCTTCCTCCTCCCCTTTTGAGGAAAATTCACTACAACATAGAACCATGTGAATAACCGCCATAGTCATAACCTAATCCTAAATATGGGTACCACAGCTCTACCCATATAATGGTTCTCATGGATACTTTTCATCTCTAACAAGATGGAATCCCATGGTCATTGTCTCTCAAAACCACATCCTTTCACATATCATTGACCTTCTTATGTTAAAGTTTTGCCGTCATAAAGGCAAACCTCTAAACCTAATTACATTGGTCCATGTCTAAACACATCACATCCCAAAATAATTTAGAAACCAAAAAATTACTTTGGTCAATATCTTAAGCATTTCAAACTACTCCCTTGAATGACAACTTCCCAAAAATAAAATAAAAAATGCCAAATATAAGGTAGACTGCTCCCTTGAAGGATAGTTATCAAGATCATTAAACAAAGCCAATAAGCTTAGACCACTCCTTTGAAGGATGGATAAATTAACTTTGTCAAAAGAAGATCAATTTCTTAGAATCTTCCCACATCGATCAACTTTCCATATACAAAAATAAATAAAAAGATCTACTATCACAACAAATTTTAAAGCCACAATCAACTCTCTAGCAACATAGTAAGTTGAAAGCCACAATTGGCTTCCACATGTAGACTTCCCACATTGATCAGTCTACATATAGCATATAGCATATGACATTGACTTGTCTATTACTATTATTAGGTCACCTATAGAAGGGGAAAATTAACTCACATGAGGTTATCATGCATATCACCCATCACCCTTCACACCAACTATCACCCATCTTCCCTTTAGACCATCTACAAATCAAAGGATTTAGAGCTTACTTGATACCCTATGATCAAGAAACCCTTCTTATCAACTAACGATAACTCATGTACAAAATTTGAGGGGCTTATATTCATTAAGATGATCCCACTTTGGGTCTATTTTTAGTCCTTATCAAAAACAAAGAATTGTGCCCTAATCTTAATGTTCTTATTTGGTATTTTCCTCATGAACTTTACCATCCAATGTTGCAACAACAATAATCATTATTTTTACATTCAGTAAGATTATAACAACCAAAAACATACCAATCATAACCATAACCATAACATTTAACTAGTGTCATCCAAAAATATTTTGTACATAACAAACCGTGTAATTTTTTATTTAGGGTGCAAATAATTGCATGACACATACATATTAATCAAATTACACATTGCCTAAAGCATGTACATACATTATTTTCCTACCTAAGCATTAGACCAATTATCTAGTGACTCTAGATTTGCGTTTATCCATGCTTCTACTTGATTTCTCCCAAGAATTACATCAACATACATACATTGACATACCTTATGAATAAGGTATCATTTATTTAGGAATGTTTGCCTCATAATCTAGATAGTAGCTTTAGTGCGGGATGAGGGGATGACATTCTTGTTCATTTTTGTTGTTAGTATTGATGATGAATGTGGTCAAATATGGTAGTATTAGTGCATGGAGGGACATACACCATCATTTTTAATGGAAATTCAAATGATGATTGGGTGAAGGTAGCTATGCTTGTAGGAAGGACATGATTTGATCCTAGTACTGGTCTTATCATGATTCTTTAAATAAAATACATTCCCATTCTTCCTTGTCAACCTAGTTCTACATTTCACCAATAAAGAAGGTCATATGATGTCATTTATTCCCTTGAATAGTCATCCCACTAGAAATGGTCATGTCTACCTACCTTTTCACATAGACACATCACCCTTGATATGATTGGTCATCTTGATAGACATTATGCACCATCATGATATCTTTTTGTTATCCTTATCATCTGATTTGCATCTAATGTCTTTCCTTGATTTGTCATCTCACAACCCTTATAGGCATAGTGGTCATTTTCATTATTATCACCTTTGGCCCAGTTGACATAAATTGGCTTCCAACCATGGGTTTTTATAACGATCATGCCTTTGAAGCTTTCACGGTTGCTAGTGGTGGTAACTCCCAAATATTTTCCACTATAGAAACTCTTCAATCATAGGTTGGCCACCATGAAATCATAATAATACATTCACCTTCTTGTCCCCTCTACCCCCCTATTACTATCAACCCATTTCCACAATCTTTTAATGTCAGATCCCAACTATTGGTAGTACCTGCTTCAACATGGTATTCCTTTCTTTTGTGCTAGTTGAATGTTCATTCATAGAAAGGAAACCACCATATTCTCTTGACCATGTAGCTTCTTATTAGTTAGTCCTAACCTAATAGAACCAATAAGTCATTAGTTCCATAGAGTTGGTATAGAGGATGCAGACATGACCACCATTTATCTTTCCTGCCCATGTAGCTCTTGGGTCAAGAAAAATAAATCCTTTGTCACTCACCATGACACCAACTTTCTTACTCATAGAATATACTTAGCCATCAAATAAATTCTTTACAGTTCATCACTTTGCTATTGCCCTTAAAGCTCAGCTCATAGTGATGATGACCTTTCAACAACATGACTATGTATATCTTGATAGACACCACCTCTTAAAACTTAGCTCATAGTCATAGAGGCCAACACTATACTTATACCTTCACATAATTTAAGAAGATGCAACATCCTTACAATGGCACCTTTCCTTTAGATTAGCTCCATTGAAGATCATTTGTGGTGTTTAACATTATGTTTCCTTCTTATTTACCCAACCTTACCCATCTGTGTTTCTCATCCTACTAAATATGGGATCATTATGGTAACTATTCACCAATATACACTATACAGTTTCACCATCACCTTCACCAAACCCCAAAATTTCTATTTTACAAAACCTTCTCCATCAACCCAAACCAACCCATGTGGTCCATCAAATTAGGGCATCCAATTTAAACACCACTCACCCAAACCTTGTTGAACTACATTGGCCTGATGTCTATGGATTATGTAGGCACTACTTCACTTCTACAAGTAGCTCAAGCACTAACAACTAATTACCATCCCCTTTTTTCCTTCTTACTCATTTCCACTACTAACAACACCTTCTTGCTTAGGGCATCATGTATCAAGGAATATTTGAAATATTTCTTATGCATCCTTATGTTTTAACACCATCTAATACTTCCTCTTAATTTTTTCCCCCATTATTGGGAGAACTACATTGGCCTTAGGTCTTTTTTTACTATGTAGGTAACACTTAATTACTAAGGTCAGCTTAACCACATCCTTTATTTTATTTTCCCTTCTCACCTAAAATATCTTCCTCCACTTATCTAACTATCCCCTCACCACCTCCCTTCATCTTGTCAATCTCTTTTAACCACTTTTTAATCTTGTCAATCTCTTTTAACACAAGAGTTTACAACCTTCCTCATTAGCCCCTCTTATCTCCCATAAAACCACCACCTATTCTACCTTGCTAACCTCTCTATCACCTTTCCTTGTACATACTTCATAGATCACTCCCTCACCCACTTTTCATGTTTTTGGTCTCTCTCTCCACTTATTACCAACCTTTTCCTTTATCCCTTTAAACTTATTTCACCATCCACATCATCTCCCCTTTCCCTTGGATATTTATCATACCCTCTTTATCACTCTTTTTTCCTCACCAATTCCATATCATACTATGCATCTTGCAAGCTTTTCATTTCTTTTGTTGTTACACTTTTTATTTACATGTACCACCATTCTCTACCATTTCACCATTTTTCCCACCATACCCATTTCCATTCTTCTTATTTGCTTTTTTCCATCCTTTTATCCTTTTTGCATTCTTTTTTTCCTTCACAACTAGTTTCTACCTAGGTATTTATTGTTTGAGAATCCTTCCATAATTTCCTCTTTTCTTCTTCTCGGTTCTTACCTTTTGCCTTATACATTCCCCTCTTCCTCTTTCCATCTCAATACTCACTTATCTTTTGCATCTATGTGAGTATCCTTTCTTTATGTCCCTACTTCAATTGTTCTTTTTTCTTCTTATCATCCCTGATCTTCATCTTTTATATTCATCTCATTCCATTTCATTATTTTCCACCATCCTCTCACTTTTATCCATTTCCTTTCATATTTCTCATCCTGACGACATTCCTTGTTCTTCCCAACCTTCTTTTTTTGCCTCATATATGTCCATGCCTGGCTCCTTCCATCCTTCTCCACCTTCATCTTTATCTTCAACCTCATCATTTCCTCTACCTATCTCATCATCCATCTCTTGGTCTAACTTCACCTCATCCATGATTAGATCTCCCTTATGTTCTCCAATTCAACCTCCACTTCTTTAGAGTGTGGTCACCAATTGTGCCTCTTCTACATCTCCTTTTATGCTTCCTCATGTCCTCTCTGCCCTTAATTTAATGCATAAAATCCATAACTTATTCCCTCATTTAATTAATATTATTATTCACCTCACTCCATATTCCAAAACCCCTCTCTGAATTCCCTTAAAACTCAATGGTTACTTATTTTGGGGCCCCACTGACTCAAGGTTCAAGGGTTCAAATCTTTTCCACTTCTCATTTACCCACTCTGATACTTTTCTTCCCCAAATTATTGAATCATACCCTTCCATAGCCTGTTAATGACATTATTGTGAAGTGTGAACAATGTTAGCTTATTTAGATGGTGATGAAAGAACCCATCAGATCACCATAGAAATTCAAGTATTCAAATTCTCTAAAGCTTGGTAAAGCATATTTCTCTTTTTTTTAAATGGTGATAGAAATTTCATGCTTGAACCTACTTACCCATGGCTACAAATTACTTTTTATATAATTAGTGTAATCATCTAATTGCATCCTATGTAATCTCATCCACTATTTATACAAAATAAATCAAAAAACTATTTGATACCCATATTTTCCACCCTTTTGGAGCTTCCCTTACTCCAACATCCTTCAATTGGACCTAACTACATGATATCAAATTGGGGCAACCAAGTTAACCCACACTCTTCACCTCAAAAGAACTACATTTGGCCTAATGTTTTGTTTAGATTCCTAGCCATGGAATTCTATAGGAATCATCCACTTACCAAGTGCATATGGAGTTATCTTGGCCATACCCAATCCACCCACACTTTCACCACATCCACCTTGATGTTGGTTGCTTTTAATCTAGAATATTGGCATGTTTTACAACTTTTGATTGTAATGAACAAACTTAGCATGTTGAAGTTTTAAACATTTACACCACCTCATGCATGACCTAAGAATTTTTTTTTATTTTATAAGATCACTTCCTACGTTGGATACTTGTGACCAACATTGAGCCTGTGTAGATGACTTGATAGGCCTAAATTGATTAGTTATGACCAATATTATGGATTGATTATCCCTATCATGTATCCTTTTAGGATAAAACTTATTTTTACCAACATTGACAACTTTAGTCTTTATGAAATCTTCACTACCATTCTTAGTCACCTTTCACCCATTGGCATTTCACATGCCCAACTACCTTGTGACACCATCTAGTGCCTCCCCACCAATTACTTATCAAACCTACACCCAATTTATCCTTTCCTCATCGACTCTCAATTTGAGGGGGAATACCTCCTACCATAATTGAGACACCCTAACCTTGAACCAAGTGATTTTTTTTTGTTTTGTAGCTTGTTAATTTAAAGTTGCATAATAAAAAGGTGCAAAATATAGACACTAGAAAACTGCACGCTTGCAGTTCTTGATGACTAAATGCCTTGGGACCCCATAAATACCCCTTAAACCTTCCTAACCCATAAAAAAACCCATATTAAACCTAATCAAATCACTATTATCCTATTCACATGATAATATTCAAAAATACTATTTGAAATTACAATTCAAAAGTATTAGTTACTATCACTATTCACTATGGGATCCACTATCACTATTCATGATGACATGAAAAATGAAATGGAAAGTGACATGGAATGTGACATGTCAATGATGTGTAAGGTTATTTGGGAGTTGATATGGCAAATGGCATGGATTATAAGTGAGGTGGATTAATGTCAGACATCATACCCCACTTAAGACCCTTTTCCAAGGTGTTTGATGACCTCATATAAGCATCATAAGGGCCCCCCTTTGAAATATGGTGAATTTACCCTTAGAGGACCATTATTAAACATTTATTTTACCTTCACACATGAAATTAACATTAAAAATAAGATACCTACCTAGTTAGTACTTTGGTAAAGACAAAGGGCACCCATTTTTGACTTCTTAACCCAAATGAGACACTCATCAACCCAAATGGAAATCCCTGCCCACCTCATTTTGAATAATTAATACACCAAATATAAAATGGAACCATATTTATACTAATCCTCTTTTTGCATGACTAATCACAAAATATGCTATAAATACACCCCCTCTCCTTCACCCGAGCTAAGTTGGAAAGTTGAAAATTAGTATTTTTTTTGTTATTAATATTTTGTTGTAGGTTTTAAAGGAGGTCATCCACTTGAAGGAGACCATCATAATCTTAGAGAGAAGAGATCAAAAAATGAAATTCTTCCAAAATCTTCAACAAATCATCTTCAATAAGCCATCCTCAAGCCATCTTCAACAAACATCAAGGTAATTTGTATTGTTTTGAAATTTCAATTTCTTCCTCCTTATCCCCCTTTTTCCTCTTAATTATTGATCTCCAAACCATAACCCCTTGGCCTTATTATTTTTCTTTTATCCCCTTTCCTCTTTACCCTTAACCTCTTATTTTTCTTTATTCCATTTACGCATTTACCTCTTCACCACTTATCCCTTTATACCCTTTTTACCTCCTTTCTTTCTTATCCCTTTCACCCATTTACCTCTTCAACACTTATCCATTTATCCTTTCTACCTTCTTTATTTATTACCCTTTTACCCATTTTTCCATTTGCCTTTATCCCCTTACCATCTTTACCTTTTTTCTTTGCTTTTTGGACCATTTACCCCTTTATCTTTATTAACCACCATTTATCTCTACCAATTTGACCATTTAAAAACCTTAAACAAAAATTTATCCATTTTCACAAGAAAAACCAAACCATTTCCAAACCCAAAACCACAACCTTGCATTAACCAATTTTCAGCATTAGTATAATCAAACTAGTTGCTTCATTTTGGTTAATTTAGAAAAGTATTTAACTTCATTGTCTCAAATTTAGTTACTTGATATTTTTAATATTAGTAATTTTCTATTTTTAATATCAAATAATCTTTTATTTTTATGTAAAATCATTTTATTTCATCATTTCAACTTAATTTTTTAAATTAGGTGGTTGACAGCCTCTTAGAAAGCTTTTGTTTCTAGGATCTAGCTCACGCTAGGCAATCCACCCATCTCCTTGTCTAACAAATAAGTCTATTTTAGTGTTTTATTATTTTTAGGTCATCTTAAAAAGAAAAAGAGAATCTCTCCACAAGCATTTGGATCCAATTCATGCACTTTAATAGTTATTCTTTCACACCCTTCATAACTAGTTTCTTCTTTTCACACCAAAAAAAGTAGAAAATAGAGAGAAATAATGATCTTAAGAACAACCAAGTGATATTTTTGGACTTTAGATTTTATGAGAAGGTCATCTACATAGTCCTCTATGATTTTATGGATAATTTCAAGGAATATATAGGTCATGGCACATTGGTAGGTTACTCAATCATTTTTCAACCCAAAAGGCATGACTCTATAGTAAAATGTCCCCCAAGGCATAGTAAAGGTGGTTTTATATTAATATTATAGAGAAATTCGGATCTAATTATAACCTAAGAACCCATCCATGAGAAATACCATCTCATGGCCAACTGTAAGATTAACAAGTTGGTCAATGGTAGGTAGAGAGAAGTCATCTTTGGGTTAGGCAAGGTTGAGGTCATGAAAGTACACATAAATACATAGTCCCACTATGACTTTGGTGATAGGCACAACATTTGAGACCCATTGAGGGTAGTAAATGGATTGAATGAATTTGATATATAGAATATATTAGAGCTCTTCTTTGATAAGAAGGGCTATATAGGGATACAAGTGTCAGAACTTTTGCTTGACAGGTTTGGCATCATAATGAGTGACTATGTTATGGGTAGCAATGGTAGGGTCAATTCCATGTATATCATTGTAATACCAAACAAAGGCTATGTTATATACCTAAAGAAAAGAGGGGAAGTCTCAAAGTTCTTTAGCATTCAATGATTGACTGATTTTGATAATGTAAGGGTTATCTATAGTACCCAAGTTGATATCCATGGTGGATTCATTCAACATGATCAAATACTTAGGAAGAAGGGATTTGTAGATTGAATAATCTAGGGCACCAAGATAGGTGTGAATAAAATCATCATCCTAGTATTAAATAGTGTTAATGGTAGGAGAGTCTTCTCCTATCATATCAAGATGGGTTAAAGAGATGGTTACGGTCACCCCCTCTTTCTGATAAGTCAGGGGTCCAAAGCTGATAATATTGAAAAAAGAAAAAGTCAGGTAAGATGATGTTATCATCCTCATATTCAAGTGGAGGTGAGGTAGGTGAGGGAGGAGTATTCTTATTAATAATGGTGATAGTAGGTGGTTTGGATTTCTTATTAGGTAAGATAAAACTAAGTTTGTGTTTCTCATGTGGTTTCTTAGTTTTGTGGTGACCAATTCATGTGGGCCATGCTCATACTGCCCAAGATTGAAACCTTTCTAAGCATACCAATAGAGGTATGTCTTGGTGAAGCTCAATTTGTCTAGGTAGAAAAAATTGATAGTAAATGGTTAAGGTAGAGAGAGGTGGTAGAAACACTATGAGATTTATCGAATCCCCATAGACAAAATGAGTCTGACAGTGGGGAGGTCTAAAGGGAGAAATCATCCTAGCATTGGGGTCATATCTTGGTTGGTTGAAAAGTTTCTCATACTCATGAGTGGGGAAAGCATTAGGTGCTAAAAGGTGATACTCCCTTAGTAAAATTTGATGGAATGTTGATTCTAAAGGGTCCATGATGGGGATCTGATCAAAGGGGATGGATGATATAGTTGATGTTTTATTGGTAGAAAAAGATATGACAACTACTTTGGTGGTTGATAGTTGGGATTTAGCTGTTAAAGGTGTGATGGATGGGAGTATGAGGACATCATTAGGGACATAGGTCATGTTTCATGTTAAAAAAGGACTTGGGTCCACTTGGATGGTGATGACCTAGCCCTTATGCTCAAACTTAATGCAATGGTAGAGGGTAGAGGGAATGCAACCCATGGAGTGAATCCAAGGTCATCCCAATAAGAAGTTGTATTATAATTCCCCTTATATAACATAAAAAAGTTTAGCAAGAATGTGGGGTCCTACATGGATATAAAGGATGATAGTTCCCAAGGTAGTGGCTTTGGTATCATTAAAGGAGTGAATGATGGTCACATATTCAAACATGGCATTGTCTATCAAATTGAGTTGGTTGTAGACATGAGAGGAGATGATGTTAATGCTAGCTCATTATCAATCATAACCTATTTTATGTGGGTTTGATTTATGTAAGTAGTAATAAATAATAGGGGATTTGCATCCTCAAGGTGGATGGAAGGTATTTATAAACCCTTGAAGGTAACAAGGTTATAAATTTTAAGGCCACCAATAAAGGTGACTTGAGGTTAGGGGTCTTTGAGTTGGACCTCAATAGATTTAAAAGCCTCTATTAGTGCTTGGTATTAAGGGAAAGAGGAACATATTAAATCATACAAGTTCATTCTTCATGAGGGTTTGATGAAGTTGTTTGAGGATAACTCTCTTAATGGATTCTGAGGGGTTAGATTGGGAGGCACCTAAAATAGACACATTGGGTTTGGTCAAAGATGGAAATGGTTGGGTGTGGGTTATTTAAGAAGTTGAGGAGTGGTATGTCCAAGTAATAGACACCTTATCTTTCCCCTTATCCTTCTGTTATTCTCTTGTGACCATATTGATAGTATGGATAGAAGGAGAGGTTGAGGTAGTAGACCGGTTAGACTCATCTTCACTCTTAGGTGAGAGTGGAGGAGTAGGTGAGCATTAGGTAGGTATGGTTTTTGGTTGGATTTTCATAGGTTCTATAGGAGGTTTATCTATTAATAGATCATGCTTACTACAAAGTTGGTGGATAATTGTTTGGAGAGCTTTGCAATTTTCCATATCATGGTCAGGTGTTGTATGATAAAAACACACCTAGTGTTTATTATACGAGATGGGTTTAAAAGCTAGAGGATCAAAGGGTATAATTGGAGTTAGGGTTAGATAAAAGGTCTATTATTTATTATGCATAATATTCAAGTAAGACTCACCTAAAGGTGGCAAAGGTGTGGCCGTATATGCTTTGATGGTTGAAGTAGGAGTTTGTTTGGAATTAGGTTTGGTGGTGGGTGTTTTAGATAGGGTGTTGTGTTTAGTCAATGGCCTTGGTTTAGATAAGGAGGTAGATGAGATAAAGGTAGAAGATCTCATTATAGGTAGCTTAGGTATTATTGGCATAGTGAAAGAGGTGCATCAAAAATCAACTATGAAGGTATGACCAAAAAAGGTGGTGGGGTTTTGGTAGAAAAGATTCATTTCTTGATCAAGATAGAGGAATGAGGCCCAAAAATGGAGGAAAATGTTAAGGGAAGTAAAATTTGGGCCTCTTGGCCTTTGTGTGGTTTCACCTCTTTAGTTTCTTCAATTTGGTGTTTGGTTGGTGGGCTTAAGGGGGTTAGGTCCACTTTTAATGATGGGTGACTAAGGCTTGGTGTAGGGAGGATACCAAGGTTTTTGGTATATTTGGTGTTGGGGGATCAAACCAACAATAGATTACACTTGTGAAAGCAATAAACGTGGAAATAAATCAGATAGATAAGTAACTGAAATGATAAATAGCACAGAACAAGATATACAAGAAAACACCCTGAAAACTTGTATTGAAACTCTTTACAATAGGAATACAATGAAGAAACTTCGTTCTTCCACACCTCTCTCAGATGCACACAAGATCTCTCACTAGATCTCTATTCCTCAAGAGCTCTCTCTCAAGTACACTCAAATCTAACAACCTGGATTGATGCAACTCTGTACTGTCCTTCAAACATTCACAATGTTCTACTCTTACAGTTCTACACTCAACACTTACACACTACTATTCTAAGCTAAGAAGATCTTCCTACATATAGAAATAGGAAACTTGAGCATGCTCTTACAACAAATAGTTAAGCCTCTTGAACAAGGGCTCTAAAAATAATATTGCTAATAATAGAGATGCAAGCTTGAGTCCACGACTCAAACTTATCATGCAAACACTCACTGCTATCCATGGAAATAGATCTCTGGACACGCAGGTAACCGACGTTGGTTCCTGCCTGTTCACCTGTGACCATCGCCGGCCGACCATATCGCCGATGTCGGCGCCTCTGCAACTGCTACTAACTGACGTCGGTCGCTCCTGACCGACGCCGGCGTCTGTGTAGACCTGAACCTATTTTAGTATGCTCCTTGGTGAAGCTTTTAGCTCCACACCCTAACAATCTCCCACTTGGAGATAAACCAGCTGCACCAACCGGTACAGCATCATCTTCTAGCTCCTCCATCTTCAACTCAATCATGAAGACCAATAAAAGTTGAATGAAGATTCAACTTCTCCATCGTAACCGGCTTTGTTAGCATATCAGCAGGATTCTTGTCTGTATGGATTTTCTCCAGCTTCAACTCACCATCTTCCAATACCTGCCGTATGAAGTGGTACCTTAGTTGTATGTGCTTGGTTCTAGAGTGAAAGGCCGAGTTCTTGGCCAAATGGATTGCACTCTAACTGTCACTGTACAATCTATAACTCCCATGCTCCCTTCCAAGCTCTTCCATGAACCGTGTCATCCATATCATCTCCTTACTAGCTTCTGTAGCTGCAATATATTCTACTTCTGTAGTTGACAAGGCTACAACCTCCTGCAACTTAGATATCCAACTAACCGTTGTTCCACCTACAGTAAAAACATAACCTGTGGTGCTCCTCTTGCCATCCAAATCCCCTACCATATCTGAATCTACATAGCCATGTAGAGAAGTACCTGAACCTCCATAGCACAAATGCTTATTGCTGGTTCCTCTCAGATATCTAAGGATCCATTGAACCACTTTCCAATGTTCCTTACCTAGATTAGCCATATACTTACTTACTACTCCCACTGCTTGGGCAATATCTGGTCTAGTACACACCATTGCATACATCAAACTCCCTACTGCGGAAGAATATGGAACCTTACTCATGTACTCTACCTCATCATGTGAATTGGGACATTGTTCTTTGCTTAGCTTAAAATGTCCAACCATAGGTGTACTTACCGGTTTTGCATCCTGCATATTAAACCTCTCCAACACCTTATTCACATAATCTTCTTGAGACAATATCAACCTGTGATTTTTCCTGTCTCTCCTAATGCTCATGCCAAGGATCTTCTTCGCTGCTCCCAAATCCTTCATGGAAAACTTTTGAGCTAACTTCTCCTTAAGCTCAGAGATATCCTGCATGTGAGACCCTGCAACCAGCATGTCATCTACATACAACAATAGAATAATATATCTACCGTTATCAAATCTCTTGAAATACACACAATGGTCCGATTGACACCTACTGTAGCCATGCTCAGTCATAAACCTGTCAAATTTTAAGTACCATTGCCTTGGAGCTTGCTTGAGGCCATACAAGCTTTTCTTTAACCTGCACACAAACTTCTCCTTACCCTTGACCTCAAATCCTTCTGGCTGTTCCATATAGATTTCCTCATCCAAATCTCCATGAAGAAATGTTGTCTTAACATCTAGCTGCTCGAGATGCAAATCCTCAAAAGCAACCAAAGACAATACAACCCTTATAGAAGTCATTTTAACAACCGGAGAAAAAATTTCACCAAAGTCAATACCTGGCTTTTGTGCAAATCCTTTTACCACTAATCTGGCCTTATATCGCTTCTGACCATCCTCACTTTCCTTCAACCTGTAGGTCCATCTGTTCTTCAGTGTTCTCTTACCAACTGGCAATTCAACCAAATCCCATGTTTGGTTCTCTCTTAAGGACTCCATCTCCTCAACCATGCCACGCTCCCACTTACTCCTGGACTCCACCTGTAATGCTTCTTCAAAACTCTCTGGTTCTCCACCATCAGTTAGCAATAAATAATATAAGGAAGGAGAATATCTAATTGGAGGCTTACTTACCCTTTCAGACCTCCTGATGGGTGTCTTGGACTCGTTCTCAACACGTTGTACACCCAAATTTTCTGACAGTGACCGACCTTGGCCACCTATAGACCTGTCACTCGCCGTCGTCAGTTCTTCCTGACCGACCTCGGTGCCTGGTCTGCCGACGTCGGTCTCTGTATGACCGACATCGATTTCTGTACTGCCGACGCCGGTTCCAACCCTGCCGACGTCGATCTCTGTGTTTTCCTGCAAGTGATTATTTCTTTTTCCCGTGAGCTCATTTTGGACCATAACTTCGTCCAATTCACTATTGCTCTACCCAGATTGATCTAGCTTCCTTATCTGATCACTGTACATCACTCTTTCATTGAAAACAACATCACGGCTCCTGATTACCTTGTTAGTTCCTAGATTCCAAAATCTGAAACCAAAATCATCTGAGCCATAGCCTATAAACGTGCACCTCATAGACTTAGGATCAAGCTTCTTTCTATTTTCCTTATCTATATGCACAAAGGCTTCACTACCAAAAACTTTGAGATATGAGAGATCTACCTTTTTACCTGTCCATGCCTCTTCTGGAATTCCACCATCCAGAGCTGTAGAGGGTCCTCTGTTAATCAGGTACACTGCGGTGTCAACTGCTTCTGCCCAAAACTCTAAGGGCAACCCTACATGCAATCTCATACATCTTGCACGCTCCATAATAGTTCTGTTCATCCTTTCAGCAATACCATTCTACTGAGGTGTCCTTGGAACCATCCTTTGCCTACAGATTCCTTGTGTATAACAATACAATTTGAACTTAAGACTGCAGAACTCACCGCCATTATCAGATCTCAGGCACTTTAACTTTCTACCTGTTTCATTCTCAACCATAGCCTTCCAAAACTTAAAAGTCTCAAAAACATCAGATTTCTTTTTAATACAGTAGATCCATACCTTTCTTGTGGCGTCATCTATGAATGTAACATAGTACCGTGATCTGCCAATAGAGGCTACCTGAGCCGGTCCCCACACATCTGTGTGAACAAGCTACAACTTCTGCCTTTTCTTAGTAGACCCGGTCTTGAGAAAACTAACCCTTTTCTATTTTCCAAATACACAATGCTCACAAAACTCTAGATCCATACTTTTCAAATCTTAAAGCATACCTTTAGACTTAAGTATTGACATCCCCTTCTCACTCATGTGGCCAAGCCTTGAGTGCCACAATTTACAATCCACACCTGAAGTAGATAAAACTGAAGGAGATTTGTTAGTAACACAATTACACAAGTAGAGAGTACCTTCTCTCTTACCTCTGGCCATAACTAGTGCACCCTTGGTCACCTTCCAAGAATCTGCTGTGAGAGTTACTGTACAACCCTCATCACCTAGCTTACCTGCAGAAATCAAATTTCTCTTTAAACTAGGAACATGCATCACATCTCTCAACACCCATGTGTTGCCATTCTGCATCTTCAGCTACACTTTACCTTTGCTAGTAATCTTACAAGGCTCATCATCCCCTAAGTATACTATTCCAAAATCTCCATGGATATAGTCACTGAAATACTCTCTGTTAGGGGTAGCATGAAAAGATGCACCAGAATCTAATACCCAAGATTCTATGTTATTATGCAAAGAGAAAATTAAAGCATCCTGTGCAATACCTGCAACCTTGGCTTCTTCCTTTCCTTTGTGCTGGTTGTCCTCTTTAGGCTTTGACCAACAATCTCTGCTTATGTGCCCCATCTTTCCACAGTTCCAGCATTGTGGCTTCCTGCCATTTCTGGATTTGGATCTTCCTCTCACCTTAGACTTAGATCTTGATCTCCTCTTGCTCTTTTCTTTTTGCCTTCCCCTGCTCTCAAAATTTAAAGCGTTCCCAGATGTCTCTTCTGTGCTTTTCCTGCGTATTTCCTCATTCAAGATAACACTAACCACATCCTCTACTTTCAAAATATTTGATGCAGATGCAGTATTAGAAACTGCCATTACTAAGCCATGCCAGCTTTCAGGCAAAGAACATAATATCAAAAGAGCTTTTATTTCATCTTCAAATACAATATTGATAGAACTTAACTGATTAACAATTCCATTGAAATCATTCAGATGAGTAGAAACAGATCCACCTTCATTCATATGCAAATTAAATAATTGCTTCATAAGATATACCTTATTTGAAGCTGAGGGTTTTTCATACATATTTACTAACGTGGTCATCAACTCTACCGTTGTTTTTGCCTGTGACAAATTAGATATCACAGTGGAGGCCAGACTCAGTCTTATAGACCCAAGAGCCTTTCTGTCAAGAACTTCCCATTCTTCATCCTCCATGTCCTTGGGCTTCTTTGTTATCCCACCTAACGGTAAGTAGAGATCCTTCTGATACAGATAGTCCTCTATCTGCATTCTCCAATGTTGGTAGTTCTTGCCATTAAACTTTTCCATTCTCAGCTTACTTTCTTCTGCCATTGCTTCTCCCACTCAAACAGAAATTCCTGCAGAAACACCTGTGAGCAACCTGTAATCTGTAACCTGTAACCTGTAACCAAGGCTCTGATACCACTTGTTGGGGGATCAAACCAACAATAGATTACACTTGTGAAAGCAATAAACGCGAAAATAAATCAGATAGATAAGTAACTGAAATGATAAATAGCACAGAACAAGATATACAAGAAAACACCCTGAAAACTTGTATTGAAACTCTTTACAATAGGAATACAATGAAGAAACTTCGTTCTTCCACACCTCTCTCAGATGCACACAAGATCTCTCACTAGATCTCTATTCCTCAAGAGCTCTCTCTCAAGTACACTCAAATCCAACAACCTGGATTGATGCAACTCTGTACTGTCCTTCAAACATTCACAATGTTCTACTCTTACAGTTCTACACTCAACACTTACACACTACTATTCTAAGCTAAGAAGATCTTCCTACATATAGAAATAGGAAACTTGAGCATGCTCTTACAACAAACAGTTAAGCCTCTTGAACAAGGGCTCTAAAAATAATATTGCTAATAATAGAGACGCAAGCTTGAGTCCACGACTCAAACTTATCATGCAAACACTCGCTGCTGTCCACGGAAATAGATCTCTGGACACGCAGGTAACCGACGTCGGTTCCTGCCTGTTCGCCTGTGACCGTCGCCGGCCGACCATATCGCCGACGTCGGCACCTCTGCAACTACTACTAACTGACGTCGGTCGCTCCTGACCGACCCCGGCGTCTGTGTAGACCCGAACTTGTTTTAGTATGCTCCTTGGTGAAGCTTTTAGCTCCACACCCTAACATTTGGTTGGGATGATAGGATAGGGTTTGGATACTTAGGCCTTAGTTTACTTAGGTGGTTGAGGGTTGGTTGGCTAAAGGATCTAGTTATTTGGGTAAATATAGTAAGAGGTTGGTCAATAGAAGTGGTTGGTTGGTATGATCAAGAAAGGGTTGGAGGTTTTGATTGGGAAATGTAAAGGAGACCTAATTATTAGTAGAAGGTGGCTTGGTCCATTTCAAGGTTGGAGATAAATTCCAATTTCTACACTATCCTAGAGAATGCTTTGTAGGTTAGTTTGATTCCTTGAATATTTGAACTAAAAGATAAGCCCCTAGGTAGAGACATAGGGGTGATAACCTCATCTTATTCCTTAATCAAAGGATGAAAGGTTAAGATAGGTGGTTCCTTTGTGGGAAGAGTAGACATGAGGGTTTTCTCTTCAAGAATAACTTCCAAAAGGGGAATGGTTTTCTTAGTAGTCAAAGGTGAAGATAGGGTGGTAATGTTTGATTATTTTGATATACTAGTTGAAAGGGAGGTTGGTGGTTCCACTACCTCAATAAGTGAAGGGAGATAAGAAGGTATTACCTTAGTTTGAGTGTATTAAGGAAGGGAAGGTGATCCCACTATTTCAATAGATGATGGATAATCAAAAAATTGGATATTAGATGGTTTGATAATGAGTACATCAAGGACCATGTTAACTATATGGGTATCATGAGAAAACTTGACATTGTTGCTCTCATTCTAAGTAGGAGTATGGTTTGGGAAAGGTTTGTTGAATATATCAAGGGCTTGGTTTTATGGTGCATTAAGTTTGTCTAATGTAAGCTCCCCCTTATAAATGAGGGATTGGACAAGGCTCTTGAAGGTGTTTCACCTACTAAAATCATGTCCTATCACTTGGTGGAATGCACAAAGATCATTCTTGTTGAACGAACTAGGTGCAGGATGAGAAAAGTCAAATTGTTGGGGTGGCTTAATAGGAAGAATTTGAATATATTTACTTTAAATAATTTCTCCAATATAGAAGCATATGATTCTTTGAGTGGAGTGAATTATTTATGGTTGTTTCTAGTTTCTCTCCTCATGTTTTGATTTAAAGAGCTAGAGGAATTAGATTGGTTGATAAAAGGTGGAGGAGAAGATTTTAGGACAACCACATTTGTGGTTCCCTTGCTCTTGGTGTTAGTATTGGATTGATTACTTGATTTTAAGGAAGAAGCCTCATTGGTTTTATAGGTTGATATTTTGTTTTTGAGATTTAGTTTTCATTCATAAATGACTTAGTTCTCCAACTTACACACCATGGTAAAAGCTTCATCAAAAGTTTAGAATCTTTAGACATGCAGTGTAGAGGAGATATGTTTGGTGCATACCCGAGCAAAGAGCTATATGATTTTGGGTTGAGGAAAGGAAAATGAAATTTGGTTAATAAGGCTCCTCTAATGAGCCACAAAATTAGCAATGAATTCATCTTCAAACTATCAGATAGAATAGAGATCAGTGATAGAATATTTCTTGGAGATATTGATCAAAAATTGGTCCAATAAAGTTTGGGCCAGTTGGGTGAAAGAGAAAAGGAAGTGCTTAAGTATGGCACTATACTAATCCAATGTTGGACTAGATAGGGACATGGGGAAGGTTTAGAGAAGAAGGGAATCATCATAAGTGATGAGATATAAAGCATGCCTAAATTACATAAGGTGTTATGGGGATCCTTTTTACTTTGAAATTTAGAGAAATTGGGAAGCTCCCATTGGGGAGGATATGGCTTGATGGGTACAGATGGGTAGATGGGCTTATTATAGATTTGATAATATGATAATATATTATGAGCACCTAAAATAGATGACTCTAAGTTGGTCATCTTTTCCATAAGCATCTTCATTAGTTTCACTTGGGGTTATATACTTGGAATGTTATAAGATGCATACTGCTATGGTGGTTAGGAGACATGTTGATAGTGGATAGATGGCTGAGAGGATGCCACTTATGGGTAAGTAGATGTCAATGGTTGGGTGAAGGATACATAAGGGTAGGTATAGGTAGGTGGTTGGGTAGTGGGTACATGCCTTTGTAGATTAGAGATGTATCCAAAGGTTGGTCCAAGGGGTACTTGTTGGATAAGAGTGGTAGTTGGGTTGGTGACTGATGGAAGGGTGGTGACCATTGTACTAATTGGTGGAAATGTAGAGTGTATGGACACCATAAGTGTTTAAATAAGAGTAGTGTTTGATGGATTGAAGGTAGCTAGAGAAAGGTTGGTAGTGATATATGTAAGAACTCCTATTGTGGAGGAATGGTTTTTAGGATTAAAAGGTATAAGGGCAGTGGTAGTTTGGGTTGGTTGGTTCTCTATGGTAGTCTCAAAGGGGTTATTGGTTTATGAAGAGGCTTGGGTAGTTAATGGTTGGGTAGTAACTATGGTAATAGAGGCACTCCCTATGAGGTGGAGAGGCATCTCATAAGGTAGATTTATGGATGGGGTTGAAGCTAAGATACGGTAAGACATGGTTGTCAGATAATGTTGCAAGGCCACATGATTATTATCTAAGAAAGTGTAAAAATACACATCTCCTTAAGGGAAATCTTGAAGAAAGTAGGAATTACCAAGGGGTGAGGAGAGTCTATTATTTTAGAAATGTAGTCCATGGATGAAGAGGTAGGTTGACTTGGTGAGGAGTTTTGCTCTACAAGGTCTCTTTTTTGTCAGTGAGCGAGAACCATATGAGATAGGGGAGATAAAAATCACAAATAGCCTCACTACTCAAACAAAGAGAAGACAAGGAAATTATCAAATAAAATCAAATCACACTCTAAGAGAGATGTTAAGCTCTAAAGTTTTAATTAATCTCACTTTTGGCTTCTGTCTTAAGAAGGTGTGTGACTAAAATTGGCTTGTAGAGGGAGTACTAAAAAAGGTATTCTAAGGTTGGTTTAAGGTTATGTTTAGGTGCTCAAAAATAATCTATATTAGAATCAATACATGGCTTGGTATGGGGGCTTACCCCCTCACTTCACACATTACAGTGATAAGGGTGTCAGGTGCTTTGCCAAAATATATTGATCTCTAAATTTTATACTCAACTAGAGAGCTGAGTTGGTCCTCCTTTTGGTAATGACCTCTAAGTAAGATCACCAAGAAAGGGTAAGGTTACTGCTAGGTGATGAAATTGTAGTCAAGCCTTGTCTCAAATTTGTTTGATGTTTAATTGGTGAAAGTGGTTTGGTTTAGTGTGTGCAATAAAGATTGAATCTATGATAGATTACTTTGCTTTTAAGTTAAATTGTGTGAACTAAAATTTCAAGTAGCCGATGTATTAACTTGATTTTAAGCCCAAAATAAACTTTTGATTTCCTTAATGAGCATAAAATAGAGAGAGAATACAAGCAAAAAATAACCCAAGTAAAGACACAAGGGTCCCACCAGGTGTGCCAAAATGTTTCAATGAATTTATTTCTTATTATTGGGAAGGGAAAAGAAGAAAATAAGTATGAGTATGGTTGAAAAACTTGATTGATAGTGTGTGGATGAAAATCAAAAGATTGTGAAGAATTGCTCTTTGGCTTGGGAGGATGACTTACAGATAAGAAAGCACTAAAGTAAAAAATTTTGTTAGACAAATAGTTGAGTGGATTGCCTGGTGGTAGCTAGATCCTAAAAGTGAGAGCTTCCTTGAGTGTTTTTAATCCATAGATTTTAAATAATTAAGCTTATAAATAGAAAATAAGCTACTTGCATCAATAATCAAAAGGTACTAAAATTGAACACAAGAATGCTTGCTAAGAAATATGATATAAATAAATAAATTAGTGATTAACTAATTAATACAAGTGTTAGAGGGTTGGAGTATGCATTAGAATATCATAAAAGGGTCTATGAACAAGCAAAAATATAGAAAATTAGGTTTGATTAGATGTAGGTAGGTGAAATTAGCTTGATGATTTTCACTACCATAGTGATTATCAATAGTTGGGATGATCATCGATGGTTAAGGTGACCATCGATGGTTAAGGTGACCATCGATGGTTAAGGTGACCATCGATGGTTAAGGTGACCATCGATGGTTAAGGTAACCATCGATGGTTAGATAGACCATCGATGGTTGAGTCAACCCTCAATGATTACTATGTCTAGATTTGGGGTGATAAAAAGGCTAATTAACAAGATCTAAAGGATGGATTTTAAGGGATGGGTAAGGCCTAGGTTGATTGTAACATGGGAATAAATTAAATGAATACTGAGAAATAAATACTCATCTTACTAGAAGTTGATTGGGTTGATAATTGAGGTAGTTGACCTATTGGTGGAATCTAGCTTGATTTTGATGGAGTAATGGTACTTGAGAACTTGGTGGAGAGGTAGTGGTAAATTGACTCTCTAACATGGTTACTATATTATTGAATTGTTGATGGTGATTTACCTATAATAAATAACCTCCTAGATGCATAAATATATTGATAATAGTTTTAGATTCATAGATGTTTTCATATCCCTTTTCACCTCTTTCACTCTTTTCTCTTATAGGTAGGGCAAGAGAGTTGCAACAACACATGAATTGGGCATTCCAAATTTAATTTGTCCGTTTATTGATCCAGAACTAAAATTAGATGGGTTATTTTTAGAAAATCAAAGTGGGTGAGTTTACATGTTAGTGGTTGTGGAGGACACTGACCGTTGATAGTCAGGGTGAGGTAAAAATGGGTAGAAATTTAGGTTAAGTTAGTTTAGCCAAACTAACTATGGGTAAGCTCTGTTAGGGGTTAGAGGGTCAAATGGTCCCTAGGGGGTCTAGGGTGCTTTCAAGATTCAGAATCATAGTGTGAAAATTTTTGATATCTATAGTGTGTCATATGAGATGGCTCCTAAATCCCATGAATGCTCTAAAATATGATAATTTTTCATGGGTAGTTGAATGTGTAATGGAAACTAGGCCAATCTTGGCCACTCTGAAAGGTATATATTAGGCTTATATGAAATCCACTCCAAAACTGGGAACTAGACTTATGTGGAAGCCACTTGGGAATGATGCCAACCACCTATCGATTGAGTAAGGCATGTTATTATTAAGAATACCTTGGTAATGTACTAAACTTAGAAAGAAAATAAGTCAAATGTGATGTGAAAAATGCCCACAATCACTGGTGTCCATAATATGGATTTTGTTCTTGATTTTATACCAAATTTTCAATTTGAAATTGGAAATGAGAGCCATCATGTCATGTATGATGCCCCTTATATCTGGATTCTCTGAGAAAACTATACTAAAACTATTGATTCTAAACTATACTATTGCTGAAAAAATTGTAACTAAACTTACCTTTCTAGCTATTTTCGATAAAAAACTAAGTTTATTGTTGTTTATTTAGGAGCATCAAAAATAAGACACCCTACTATTCAACATTATTATCTAGGTCCAACACTATTATCCTTTACTAAATCTGATTACTATTCTCTAATAATCACTATTTTTCTAGTCTATTCTACCTGGTTTGATCTTTAATTATTGTTCTAATTATTCTAAAAACTAATTTTTGACTAGTAGGAGGCTCTAATCTCTGTGATAAAACCCTTGATTATTTCCTCCTATTTTAAGGGTAGGAATGAAGACCTTGTAATGACTACCCTTAGAATAAAGAGCCCTACAAGTGTGTTATGTTATTAAATACTCAATATAGCAATGATAGTTGAAAATATGTCTCAAGATATATCATAGTTTGTATTAGAGATTTGTTAAATAAACAAGGTTATGCCTAGATAGATGTAATAATGTAATAACATGTGTAATGTATTGAACTAAAATTGAAAAGCTAGGTTAGTTATTAGTTGTCAAAGAGGGATGGAACATGATGTCTATCATGACATCTAATAAAGAAAGATAATGCATGATATGGATCATGGAGTTGAAAATAGTGAGAAATAAATAAGTAAAAAGCACACAAGGTAATAATTAATAAGCATAAAAGAGTGGCCAAGGGGCCAAGCAAATAAGGGAAATGGGTACATGTCACTCAAAATAGAAAGCAAGCATACAGGGCATATTCAAATTCCACATACACATACAATTGAAAACAAGCAAGATTGGCATAAGGACTACAAGCACATAGAAGAGTACAGGCAAAGGACATTAGCAAATGTCCTAAAGCAAACACAAGAAGACACAATAATAATTGGGAAAATGAAATCACATCTAGCTACACAAAGCAAGAAAGGAAAGCATGTGATATGCTAGAAATACAATCACATCTAACTAATCAAATCAAGAAGTGAAAGTATGCAAGACATGTAGTACAAGACTAGGTAGATGCTAAGGAATACACAAGTGTTACATACTAGTGAGTATCAATAGAATAATCTATGTAAGCTAGTAAGTAATGTACATCAACATGATAGCTAGAGTGTGTGGTGTAGGAATGACATAACCTAGATGATGTAGTCATGTAAAACATGCCCCTGGTGGGTAGATATTTTGATGTATGTCTCAAATGTATAAGTAGGATACCCCCTCAATGGGTAGAGTAAAGAAATCAAGGATATGGATGACACTGCACACACTCAAAGAAGATCAACTGAAGCATGGTATTGTAGATAAATTGATAAATAATAGCATAGAATAACAAAACGTAAGTCTAACATGGTAGTAGAAATGTAAAACATGGATAATGCATACACTTTAAATGTTTTTGGTGTTTTTGATTTATTTGAATGTTTTTGTGTTTTGAAATAAGCTAGTACAATCAAACATAAGTAGACTATGTACAAGTAATTTAAAAAAAGATATATACAAGCAAGTAAAAGTAAACTATGTACAAGGCTAATAAGAGATTATGCTAACCGATGAGTCTCATGAGAGATTCCCTATTATGGTGTCTTGTATCAAAGAGAGGGATCATGCAAGATCATGAAGCATGATGGAAGGGCTGAGACTGTGACTCTAAAAGCTATGTATGTTAAAAATGCTCTAAAATCTATATAGTGGAAATGGATTATGGGGTTCCCCTATAACTCTGAGAAGTGGATGCAATTTTAGGGCTCTTAGAGACCCATCTGGTGGTAGGATAAGATCTCTAAATATGTGTTTTGTGTGTAGAGGCATGAGACCTCAATGAACCTACCCTGGGTGTGAACACTATAGTTAGAAATTGTCTAGAGTCTTAAAACTATGGGTGCTCTAAAAGAAGCCTCCATGGAAGTGTATGAACTCTCTGTGCTGGTGAGGAAGGCTTTGACTATGTCTGAATCTAAATTGGAGGAAGAACTGTAAATGGTGGAGAAGCTAAAATTGGTGACTGTAAAGTAGTAGATGGCTCTGAAGTGGAGAGTGATAACTCATATGGAACTCTACCAACTATAACAACCTAATTAGCATGAATGAATTTCTCACATATATGAACTGTAGAAGGTACTACTAAAAATTTCAAAATCCATGGTCGACCAAGTAAAATATCAAAAGATATTACACTGGGAACAATAGTAAATGGTGTATCCAAATGTGTAGCTACAACCTATAGAGGAAGCACAATCTCACCCAATGAACTTGTATGTGCCCACTAAATCTACTAATAATTATGTCCATCAGGGTAATATCCTATTCTAAATATCCTAAATGCTACAATAATTTTATAGTGCACATGTTCACACTAGATCCATTATCTACGAGAACACTATGAATGAGATGATGATTAATGTAGGCTTTGATAAAGAGTGCATGGTAATCTGAATCATCCTGAACTATCTCCTACTTTGAAAAAGAGATGGATGGTCTAGCTAGAACTAAAGAAATATACACACCAATCATGTTGCTCAAAGGGTATAACTCAACTGAAGGTGCCTGGTATGTAGTTGGTTGAGGATGTACATGATATTTATGGTGAACACCTAATGTATCCCCTATCTTTTGTTTAGAATGTTTTGGGAAAGGATCTGAAAATATTTTCAAAGATTTTTCCTATGTTTATTTTGCCTAAGGAGGCTCAACTGGAGTGCCAAGATCAATAATGTTGCCATCTAGCAAATCTTATATCTTTTATTTCAAACTAATACATCTATTCATTATGTGTCCTCGTGCCTTATGAAAGTTGTAAAATGCATCCTAATTATATCCCCATGGAAGAGTCTTTATTGGATCAACTTCCTCAATAGGAGGGAGAGATATGATATTACATTCTAATATATTTTGCAAGATTCTAGCTAGAAATACTGGTAGATTTGCAAAGGCTTGATGCGGAGGCATGGATAAAACCACTCATTGAGGGGGCTCTAAAACTACATTGACTATAGGTTGATTTTGACTTTTTATATCATTGACCTTTACTTTAAATGGGACTTTACGGTTACTCTTGTTTGCTGTTTATGATATGCTTGTGTACTTGAGTTTCCCATTGAAATTAGTTTGACTTCCCTTTATTTTAGTGTATGACATAACTTGGTAAAGGAAGAGAATCTTTTGAACATTATTGACTCATGCAAAACTAGTAGAAGACTCTATTTGAACAGATCTTGTAACTCTTGATCAACCATGGGGATAGTCATTTTAGCCAAGATTGCCTTATATCAAAGAAAATAATCTATGAGATGCTCATTTGACCTTTTTTTCTATTGTGCAACTTGGGCATAAGAAACCTTGTCACGTATGTTAATGTTGAAATGAGATAATATCATGTTAGATAGAGGATTGAATGCATTGACTAACTAATTCGGTAGACTATATAGCCATTATAAAACATAATCCTTTAGACTTCATGGAAATAACTTGGCCAGTAACTAGTCATTTGGCACATAATCTAAGCATGATACATGAAAATCTTTCAAGTGTGTCTTTGGATACCCTTGCCATCATATAGAGTGAGCTTGGGTTGAAGAAAACCTACTGGCAAGGGTGTAGAATCAATATGACATGCCAATGTTGTATTAAATAGAGCAAAAGAATCCAAGGCTTGTGTTGGTCTAGAGGCACCTTGCTCAAGATGTAGCACCTTGGATTGAAGAGATTTTACCTCTTGCACAAGGGCAGCCATGTCAGGAGACAAAGATATACTAGTTGTAACTGATGGTGCCTCATAAGAAGGTTTGGCTAATATAGGGGGTTGGTGAGACATAATTACCCTCATAGTGTCATTTACAACTGGTTACTCTAAAGGAATGGAAAACTCAACTTGCCTAACCTTTTTAATTTCCATGTTAGATTGTAAGATAATGGTATGATTTTGGGGTTGTTCCCTGAGTCTTTCTCTAAAACTTTATAGAATCAAACCTTTGTTGAGGATAACTTCATTATCAATAATAGGTGGAAGTGGATCAAGAGTCTGATATGGTGGGTCATGAACATCAATGTCTATATCATCATTTTTTATTCTCATACTTATCATTGTCAAAATTATCTTCATGGAAATTGGTGTAATCTAGATGTGTAGGATCCATAGTAGCATGCTGAGTTGGTTGTTTATCCATAGTATATGGTTGGGCTGAAAAAATTTGGGTGAATTTAGGAGGGTTTCCACTAAGTCTTGCACTTCATCTCAAAGGAAGATATGCAAAGTGCTTAGGTGGCATAAGGAGAACAAATTGAATAATGAAAGAAAAGATTAATCAAATATAATCTAAATAATGAACTAGAATATGCATAAAAAGGATTCAAAGCTCATAAATATATAAGGTGATACCTCAAATCATGGGACCTAGTATATGCAACTAGGTTTTGAAAGAAAAATGATTTCAAAATTAAATGGAAATTTAAATTTTAATATACATGAAAAAATAAAAAAAATATTGGAAAAATACTGAGACCTAGTATAGGCAACAAGAGTTTGAAGGAAATTATTTTTAAAATCACTAAGGTAAATTTTAAAAATTAATTGTGAATTTATTATTTAAATATGCAGGAAAATTTAGAAAAATATCAGGGCCTAGTATAGGCAGCTAGGGTTTACATTAAATTATTTTTAAAATTACTAAGGTAAATTTTAAAAATTAAATGTGAATTTCTTATTTAAATAAGCAAGAAAAATAAAAAATAATAGAAAAATACCAGGACCTAGTATAGGCCACTAAGGTTTGAAAGAAAATAATTTTTAAAATTACTAAGGTAAATTTTAAAAATTAAGTGGGAAATTTTGATTTATGTGTAAGGTGATACCTAAAAAGTAACAAGTCCTAGTATAGTGCAACTAGGGTTTGAAAGAAATTATTTTAAAAATTACTAGGGTAAATTTTAAAAATTAAATGTGAATTTTTGATCTAAATATGCAAGAAAAAATCAAAAAAATATTAGAAAAATTAGAAAGGAATTTACCCTCAGGTTTTTGTGCAAAAAGGACCTAGTAAATTCAACTAGGGTTTGGAATAAATAATTTTAAAAATTACTATAGTAAATTTAAAAATTTAAATGTAGAATTATGATTTAAATATTTATAAAAAATTAGAAAAATTCTAAAAAAATCATAAGGAATTTTCCCCTAGAGTTGCTAGGGTTTTTATGCATTTAAGAAGTAAGTCAAGTTCACCAAATGATTTAACTATTTTGAGAATAATGGAGTTTTATTCCTATTTTAGTTAAGGGTCTTGAATAATAAATAAATAAATAATATTACATTAATATAGTACTAATTTTTATAATTTATTATGTCTTTTAAACCTTTCTAAAAATAGAAATAAATAAAGAGAAATACAACTTTGCTTAAAACTAGACTAAGATGACTGAGATAGAGGTTGAATATAGATTTTGTTTGATGAAAGGATAAGAGAACTGAAAACATGACACTTTGAGGTCTGGTGCTATAGGCCACTCCTACTTCTATTGTCCAAACTAGTCACAGAGATCTAAGTTTTCTAGGTTTTGTTCACTATCCCTATATGAGTCTATCTATGAAATCTTAAGTGTTGAATGTTGATGGATCTCCTTGTAGATCTAATTCAATATTGAAAACTTAGACCTTCATTGTGTTTGATAAAACTTGAGAAAGAAGTGGGCTTAGTGTGTGTAATATGCACTAAATATGTATCCACACCCCTTATGTGGGAACATTGACTACATACTAATACTTTGAAAAGGGATCAAGCCATATGTAGTTCTCTCACTTGATCTGCATTTATGCAATCATGTAATGAGGATGTAAAAATACCAAATTGAGAGTACTTATATATAGAATAGGGAAAGTTTCCTTATTAGTTTTTTTTTATTCTTTCTTACTTTTTAAGATCTATCACCTCCCTTTGTAAATGACCTTTGGATGGACTTTTATAGGAAACTATTAGTCATGGGTTAAATGTATTCACATTAGGTAGACATGATTAAGGATAGTAATAAAATGAAAATGGTCATTTAGGCTCAAAATATGATTTGAAAAGAATGCCAAAATGGGACACCCTAGGGTTGAACACTATTATCTAGGTTTGATGCTCTTACTCTATAGGCTCGAGACCTGGGGGATAGAATTAGCCTATGAAATAGAGCTTGGCTAAACTAAAATGATCATTTAAAAGGATATAAATGATTTGGAATAAGAAAAAAAGTGTCTATAAGGGTCATGAGAGCATGTAATAAGATCATATGGATAGGGTGTCACAAGCCACACTCAAGCTACCAATTTGGACATTTTATATGACTACATCAGGCTCACATAAACAAACTCGATATAGGATAGAAAATGAAAGATATCTTTCTAGATTAACTATCACACTAATTTCAAAGATTGTCATTATAATCATATATTTGATTGATTATTGAAACTTGATCAAAATCCCCTTACAAAAAGTGCAAGAAGAACCAAAGTAACCAATATCAAAATAAGATTGGATAGGATGACTACAAATAGGTTTTAATCTAGATAGGAATGAAATGGTAAGGAAAAATGGTCTTGCTCTAAGATAATGATGGTTTTATAGATTGGATAAGATGGTAAGAGGGTTGCCCCCAAGTGATAAGGTGAATGGATAAGATATGGGACAATGGAAAAAAGGAAAATGTGACAATGACAAAAGGATATGGCAATTTGAAATGATATGGTATATGTTTATGGTTGATGATGGTTGTTAGTTTTTTGATATGTTTATCTTGGGTATTATTTAGATTGTATTATTCATACTAAAGTGGAGATGCACAACCTGATCAGAAAATAATACAAACAAAATAATCAACTATGTTAATTTCTAGCCCACACCTTGTCTAAATAGTTGATCTATCAAGAACTTGTTACAGATTTGGATGCAAATGATGTTGTTGTGATCTTTATTGGTCATTTATTTTGATTCCTTCAAGAATTGAGATAAGGTATATTTATAGCCTATGCAAAAGAAAATATGACTATGGATGATAAATAAGGATAAATGTTGAATGATAGGATTGATTTGGTGATGTAATGGTGGATGATAATGGAATGTAGAATGGTTAGAAAAAAAATGAAGATCAGGACTTGTAGTCATAAGTTATGTTGATGATGTTAGATTTGACATAACATTGGATGTGGTAGGGCTAAAGACTTCTAAAGATGTTCTTGATAGGACCACCATATTTTTTATTATTTGATCTTGAGATTAGATACCCTCTGATTAGGTTATAGATTGGAGACTATTCTGATTTGATCTTCAATAATGTATTCATTAAGTAGTGAAGAACTTTTTTACTCAACTATTAGTGATTCAATGAGTTTTTAACCAATGAAGTTATCTTCATTATCCCATAATTCCTCTAAGAAGGTTTTACTAATGAATGTTGGCTTTTGACTTTGATTTTCTTATAGCACTTTTGAAAAACTTTCACTAGAAGATGCTGAGTTTGAACTTTGATTGTCCCCTAGCACCTCTAAAAAGGTTTCATTAGGAGAGTGTTCTTCTACTAAATTAATGTGGTCTTGGCCTCCTTGCTCTTTTTCAACTACTATTTCACCATGGATGCAGTTCAACAAGGTGTTATTTTGTCAGTCCCAATCAACACTTGTGGGTAGAATGTCAATAATATGGATATATTGGTTAATTATAATGGCTTATGGAATGGTAAATGGAATGGGGGAAGTCAAGACAATCCTTGTAGAATATATTAATAGAACTTATGTCAATGTTAAAGTAATCATCCTTAAAAATTGTAAAAGGATCACAAATGTATTCGTATTGATCTACTAGGCATGCATAACCAATATTATAATAGTCAAGAACATATTATGTTTCTGAATCTAATTTTAACTCAAGGGACTCTGAATTTGATGTTGAGACTAATGTCAATTTTGATTTTGATGCTAAATCCAATGTCAGTCCAAGAATAGAACCTGACTCTAATGTTGATTTTTCATTTGATGGGTACTCTATTATAGTGATGTCTTGTTGAAATTTTGGTATTGGATAAGTAATGGCCTGCGATAGCATGGTGGATTCCATAGAGATAGATTTGTAAAAGTGAGACTCCTCAATGATAGGAAAAATGCCAAGAGGTAACTCTTCAAAGAATGGTTTGTCAAAGGGAGGGTCTTGAAAAATAGGCATATGGTTGAGATAATGACTTACCTAAAGGTGATTATAATCATTAAGAAGTGACTCGATAAATGTTGGCTCTTCAGAGTAAGAATCGTTGATAAATGGTATTAAATCAATAAGTGATTAAACATAGGCTGATTTATCACAAATGGTTGGCTCAATAAAATCATCTCAAATTAGTTGATTATCTTGTCCTTAGTTTCCAATGATTTGTAAAATATTAGATTTTAACACAGGTTAGTCTTTGAATGATTGGATTGGTTGATATTTTGATGGGATTGGTATTGGATGAGAAATGGCCTATAGTTAGATAATGGTAGGGCATTAGGGAACATGATTTCTCATATGATCCAAAGGATGAAGTCCTAAAATGGTAACAACAAGGTAGTGTGAAGCTTGTTTTCTCATAGAATCTAAAGGACTAGGTCTTGGAATGAGGAAGGGGCATTATGGAGCCTGGTTACTCAGACAAGCTAAAAGATGAGGTCTTGGAAGGATAAGGCTAGGGTGTTGTGGATCTTGGATGATTTCACAAGCCAAAGGATGAGGTCCTAGAATAGAAATCATATGAACAAAAATAAAAACAAAAGAGTGTCATATAAATAAACTATTTTAGATGTGGCTATAAACAAACACATAAGTTTTAGTCTCAAAACACCAAGAAAGAAAAAAGACAAAATAAAATTTAGTAAATCACCTTAAATCCTACCAAGGGTGTATCAAAATGTGGTTGAATAAATGATCATCTAGAGGATCCCATGCACAAAAATTTCACGTCAAAATGTAAGAGAAGCAACATGTCAATTAAGTTTGTAGAAATTGTCTTGTTATAAAAAGTTATTTCCCTTTTTAAAAACACTACATCCATTGCTCACTCAGTTTAGTGTGATGTCCAACGTGCTCAAACATTATGGGATTAACACTAGTGATAGGAGATGATTTAATTTCTTAAACCATTATCCTAATGGGGTGATCCTAATTTATATACCCCTCATGGAGAGGGGTTAAAGATGATGTCAAGAGATGAAACCTCGGGTCAAAGCTTCCATAAATAAATTATGGGAGGTGATGAAATCCCCCTCATAAACTAAGATGTAATGAAAATAAAACTAAGTAAAATATCTTTAATGTTGTTTCTAGGTCACCTAAGTCATGTGGGTCTTGGGAAGAGCCTTCAAAACTTCTCTTTTACACCTTTGGACTAAGGCACTTTGCAATGAAATTGGCATTTTTGATCCCATAAGTTCCCTATAGGGGATGAGAGAATATCATACATGCATAACTCCCTATTTTCTCAATCAAAACTAACTAAAGAAATAAAGATAAACAACTTGCAAAAACTCAAAGTGTGTTCAATTTTAAAGCACTAAATGAAATGTGTGGTGGTGTTATTTAACCCCTTGGCTTTAAGATGTAAAAACTTGTAAAGAACTACTAACAAATATTTGATTAAACATCTAAGTGTTTCCTTAAGCACCAAAATGAAAGTTCCTAATCCTTTTTAATCACTTAAAACTAGGTTAAAAAGAATATATTAAGCTTGTTTAGATCCCTTTTTCAGTTGGCCCTACAAAGAAAAAGTTAGAGTTTTTCTTAGCCTTGAAGTACTTTTCCAAATGAAACAAACAACTTTGCAAATTGAGATCTCAGGTTTCACATAGTGCAATCCCACTACTCCATAATGTAATCCCGTTAATTTACAAAACCATGACTGGTTAACATAAAATTGTTACTTGGGTTAGTTAACACAAATCCACAATATCACTACTCAAGATAACAATCCTGTAGGTTATATTACAATACCACCACTATAAGAGTTTTGATATTATCACTTAACCACTAGAAACTTGCCTATAATATTATGACTCAGATAGGCAATTACATTATTGTCAAGTCATGGTGTTGTAATATCTCTACTAACAACTCACAGTATTTCAATATCTCTACTTAGAAAGTAGAGATGTTACAATATCGCTACTAACAAATCATAGGGTTGCAATATAACTACAAAATATATAACTAGAGTAATAGTATTGTAATATAACTACAAAATATCTATCTATATATAAAAAGAGTAGTGGCATTGTAATATAACTACAAAATATATAGATAGATACAATTTTAGTCCAAAAACACAATTTAAACTCAATATCGTGACTTAAAATGACAAATTTATGACTATGTGAGTTACGAGATTGTGGTCCAGAGAACAAAACTATGACTTCCAAAAAAATGGCTTTTTGCTCAAATTTTCACTCTTTTTGATCTCACACTCCAGGATCCTACATGAAAATGGTTATTAGTTTTCTTTTAGTTGTTATTTGACTAAATTTATGTTGCTAGGTCCCACCAGATGTATCATTTGTGAATGTAAGATTGCAATAATGGGAGATTAGTATGGTATTAGTGAATGAAATCAAAATCTAAACAAAATACACCAATACTAACACCTTAAGCCTATCTCAAGGGGGAGCATAATATCAAAAATAAATGAGAAACACAACTAGAATGTAAAAGACAAATTAAATCCTTCACCTTCCTTGGATTCTTCAAATAGCTGTTGAAGGGGCTTGCTCGGCTTGTGTTCAATGAGTCCTCATCAAAGGAGTTGTTTACCTCCTCTCCTTGGCACCAATGGTTTTATGATTTATTTGTATTGGCTCAAAAATTGGGCATGATAACACTATATTAATGGCTTGAGAGGGATTTTTAACATTATAACTTTACACCAAGAGAGCTTTTAAATTCAATAGATAAGGCCTCCTATTTATAGATTTTGTAAAATGATCAGAATAAACCTAAACCATCCATCTCAAGATGAAGATGTGTGGATAAATATCCATTAAATTTTAAAGGAAAAATTCAATAAATATCCTCATAAATATTTGGGATAGAGAGGCATATAAGGCTTTAATGAGGCATGGGAGGGCTTGATCAGATATGTTATGCATTTATGGCCTAGGGATGCCTTCTTAAGAAATGATGTTACTTGATGATGTAGGACCTCATAATAAATTTCTAAAAAAAAATATTCAACAAGTTACATGGAAAATTAATTTAAGATCTTGATCCAAATTAATTAGTCTCAAACATGATTTATTAATTTTGGTGCAAATCTTGGTCATTGGTGCATAAATTAATCAAATTGGTTAGAATGTCATATTATTGGCTTAAATTTTGACTAAATTTGAATTAGGATATGATGTTAGATGAATTGTATCTATTATCCCATTTATGGTGTTTCCAACATAAAATAATAAGGGCATGTGTGTCATGCAATAAATTTGGTAGAAAAGAGCAATCCAAAGCACCCAGGTGCAAAAATGTCTTTTTGACTCAAAATGATTTAATAAAATTTAGATGTCTCATAAATTACATTTCCCCATTTAGTGATACTCTAGACAAAATCATAACTTTTATGTGACAGTTTCAAATCTTTTAACATGTTATAATTTTTTTATCCCAAATTGTGCATTTTGGTATAAATGTGTCAAAAGCCTAGTTGGAGGTTATTGATGGCTAGTTTATGTGTCTACAAGTTGGGCATAGGAGTGGAATAAAAATATTTAATTTTTTTTTAATTTTGTATTTTTATGGATTGAGATGGTGAACATGCTCCTATAAGGCTACTCCACTTGAAAAAATATTGCATTTATTACTCCAACTCACCTCCCCCTTCATATTTACACGTCAAAACCTATTGCATGGTTGACTTGGGTTAATCATCACTCTAATCCTTGGATGCAGTTACACCTATATAGGGTCAATTTCAATGCATCTTATCTCCTTTCACTCTCTTTAAGACTACTCACATCATTTATTGGCACAAATGAAGCTTGACTTGGTCCATGGAGACCTACTCACATGTTTTCATTCTTAATATCAGCCTTGGAGCATATGTGAGGAGGTTAAATAATTAAAATTACTATCTATAAGGACTCTTTAAGAAGTATAATAACCTACATATTCATACTTCAATCTATTTCACTTCATTTCCTACTTGGTGACCTTGTTTTAAGCTCTAACTAGCCTCATCATCCATTCTACAAATTTATTTGGTCTTGGAAATATTATAGACTAACTATGAGAGGTTTTATTACTTTCAAGCATGCCTAGAATTCTAGTATTTATACCTATAAATTTTACCATGACCATGCATTAACTCCGTATTTAGCCATGAAACATTGAGGTAGGTTCATAGACTTGAGGTGTTTGATTTAAAGAATGACCTTCAACCTCCTTAAGGTGTTTGAACTCTTAAAACCTGCCTATAACTTTGTTTACACTTTGGGTCTTGAGGTAGGATATAATTTAGATATAATTAAACTTGATTCATGCTTCAATATCTTGTGTTAACATTGCTTGGGTATGAAGGATAACTTGTCAACATGGAGAAATTTCTTATCACTACAACCTATAACCTCACTAACCATGTCTCTTCTTATACTAGACTATGCTTGGATTATCCTTCAATACATCACTATTGGAATGACTTCTAAACCCATTCCATTCTGATTAACCAAGGGGTTCTTTCTTAAAGTTTGTAACTTTTGAATCCTCCTCAACCAACCTTAAAATATTTACTATTATCAGGTATGTTAAGAAAATTTTAGGTCTATAAAATTGGTGTTAAAATTTTAAACCTTGTTCTAAACTTATATCTAAACTACCTCTCCTATTTGAATGTTAAGATTTGATCATGCATTTTGAAAACTTGCTACTATGAGGGCTTCTAAGGAACCTATATCTCTGTAACCTTAATATCTCAAATTTAAACCTTGTATTGGTATCTTATAGTGGTCAATAATGATCTTATAATCTCCTCTATCTCATCATTATGCCAACTCATTCAACATCTCACCCCTATATCACCTTCTAGCTCTTGAATGGGCCAAAACTCAGACATAGTAGGGTTTTGACTATGCTTTCTAGGTATGTAAACCTATCAACTCACATAACCTTTTTTGTAATCACCTTAACAACCTATAACCACCTCACACACTAAAAAAATGATCTTTCCTAACTTCCTCTCCAATCATCAACTTTCACTAGGTAAAATAAAAGATATGAGGTTTTCTTGGTTCCTAAAACCCTAGGTAGAAAATGCACCTAGGCACATTCTCGAGAGCAAGGTTTCTTGAATACATAACCTTTTGTGCATTACTATGGGTGTTTAATGATTGTTTGTGATTCTAAAAAAACATGAAACATTATTAAATTTGTCTTTAGTAATTTAACAATCCTCAATGGTAGATTAAGACTCTCATTTTGATAGTCATAACACCAATTCCAAAACCTAGACCTAAAACTCAAGTAACTTTACTAACTCTATCCTTTTCTTATAATAAACCATGCTTGAAATCCTCCACTCCCTACTTTAAATATGACTCATTTTTATTTAGGATTTGAAATTTCAAAATAATGTTATTTGGTGTTTCACTATGTTTTAGGTTAATTTCTTTTTCTTTTTAGAAAATAAGTAAAACTTTAAAGAAAGGGAATGGTGTAGAAGAACCTAGATTTAGTTTCACACTCTATGATACAATCAAATGTGAACAAATCCTCTTTGATTTAGGAGGATGACCTATAATAAGATGGAAACTATAAATGGATTCATTTATTATAATAGGATGGTGTATTGCATAGTAAAAGCTAGATCCAATGAGTACTAGACTTCATTGGAGGGTTATCAATCCACTCTTTAAACAAGTTAAGTTCTATAAAATGAAAAGAGAAGCTTGCATAAAGTAATATAAAGTACTCAATCATAATGAAATAAATTAATTTCAATATAAAATGAGTGATTTTTATAAAAATGACATTAACTTGTTCAAAACTAATGCTAAAATGCTAAAACTTGATTCACAAATTTTTTTAGGACTCTATGTTGTGATAGAAGTCAAAAAACTAGATTTTGGGTGAGGGTTGATGGGTGAATTTAGCTTGATATTTTTGGGAAAATAAATATACATAGACCAATGTTAGTCACTATATAACTAATATCAGTTAAGGGTAATCAATGTTGGTCAAGGGATGATTGATGTCGATTAGGGGGTGACCGCTGTTAGTCACTTTGGGTTTGTCACGATTCTAGTTTTGGGTAGAATGGTCTTTGGGATAGTTATAGAAGGGATTTTTTAAGCTATTTGTGGATATATGATGGTTGTGAGGATAAAATGAGGTCTCATAGATATCAAACATAGATATTTTATACTCAAATGGCAAAGAATGATTAGTGGGTGTTTGGTGGAAAAGAAAGTGTTTGGCGTTGTAGAACTCTAATGCAAGAGAAGAGATGGGGAGATATGGGAAGTGGGAACAAGCACTAAACTACTAAAAACTAAATACTAAACTAAAAATAAGTACAAGATACTTAGATTATGTAGTGATGTCTTGAAGAAGTCCTAAAGTTGAGTGTGATCCACTTAGGATCCTGAAACAAAATAGATAGTGACAATATTATTATGATGTTTAATTACACCCTTTTTAAATATTTATTTAGGCGTCCCCACTCCCAATCACAATATGGGAATAACCCCAATGTAGGTAACTTATGGTGGGGCTAAACATTTGGAAAAGGTTGGCTTCCTCTTGATGGATCACCTAAACTGATTCTATTGCAAGGAAAAGGGTTAGAAAGGGGGAAAGGGATCATAATAAATTAACAAGGTGATGTATCAAATAAAAATTGGAAACTCCCAAAAGCATGAACCCACACTAGATATGTAGAAGATAATACTAGCTCACACAACCTCATAATCTAGTTTAATGCATAAGTGTTTCATGGACTAGGTTCATGCTGAACATTAATCTATACCTATAATATCTTTAAAACACCCTAAAGGAGGTACAAAAAGGAGGAAAATGGTTGAGGAATATTCTCCTTCATAATTCCATCATGCACAACTCAATCAACATAGATCAAATGCAAGAGATAGGTAAAGAAAGTCTTTTATTACATTAAGAGGAAGTTCTTACAAATTCTTGACAGGTTTTAGCCTAATCAAGATGAACATCTTTTGAAATATCTTAGATATTCCTCTTCTCTTCAAGATCAAAGAGTCCTTGTGAGATTCTATAATTTTAGAGAGAGAGAGAGAGAGTTTATAAAGTGGGAAATAATGGGTAATATAGAGAAAGAGAGAAGAGAGAAGAGGGATCAGTTGACCAAGACTAATAAATAAGCTACCACCTTTGAATGAATTATCCACCACACTTAATCCAATCTAGACTATCCCTTCATCAATAAGTTAACCTGCACTTACTCCAATTAGTCTTGACATTTTTCTCATTGTTTGAGCAATACACTAGAGGACAAGAGTCTATTTTATAGATGATGAGTCATGATCCTTTCAAAGAAGAAAGATCCTTGAGATATGAACAACATTGAATGCCCTAACTACTTCTCTAACCACCATATCTCTTTGCTTTGGTCTTCCATGTCACCTTTCACTTGATTTCAATGTAAGGACAAAGTCTTCATACATTAAATCTAGATAAAGCCATGCCATGTCTACTTTGAGTGGTGGTAAGTACCTACTTGTCAAGGATGTGGCCATTTTAGAAGATAAGACACTCTTTCATACCTTGTTTATATTTTCACCTTCTCCATTTGAATATGTATCTTTATTATAGACTGAAAACCAATCCAATTTATTGGTTTTCATATAGTCATTATATTGATGAATATTCATAGATCACATAGCCTCATTCCTGAATTGCATTAGATTTAAATAAAACTATCATGCATCTAAACTTTAATGGTGATATATCTTTGACATTAACAACTTTGACTATATAGATGCATCTACTTGTGACATTTGATTATGCTATAAGGGTGGCATAGCTCTTTGAAGCATTTACTCTTGGTTTGATCTGAACCATATTCAACCTTTGCTTGAAATATATTGTATTTGAATTTTAATATTGGCCATCAATTTTGATCTAGGTTTCTCAATTTGTGCCATCTATCAGCTCCTTATTCATCCCATGGGTCCTACGATTAGTTCTACCATGTTTTTATGCTTGCACCACATGACAACCTTGCATTCATCCTGAGCATTGAATCTTTGACCATACACACACTATCATTCTTCCTTTACATGGCTCAAATGCATATAATTTATTTATATAATAGTTTCCATGGTCATGGCACTTGGTATCTTCTCATTCAGTCCTAGGATCCACTGACTAGTTAGCCTTTCACTCATGTTGATCTAATTTGGTATGATGGCTCATGCACCATTGATTATTTTGGACCCATTGGTTTTTTAAGTTGCCACATGTTGTTAGATATTCATATGGGCACTTTAGATCTTTCCACTTGTCAGCCCTTCACTTAATTTTAAGATCCTCTAACTTTTTGACTTTAAGCCTATCATTGATCTATGAATGCATGATTAAACACATGTCATTAGATTTTCAGGAGCCATTGACTCATTAGATCACCACTCACCATTGATATTAAATTTATCTTACACTATTTGAATGCTTTTAATCCATGCATTCATCCTTGGAACATTTGAATTCAAATGGCTATTTATAGTAGATTTAACTTGGTATCCTTGTGCACATCTCCTTCTACTTATTTAAATTTAAATGCTTGTAACTTGAGATAGAAAACTCATCAAGTCACAAAATTTACAAATAATGTTCAAGGCATGAATAACCTCATGTTCATGCAATACTTTGTCTTTGAGAGGCCTCCTAAGTAAAATTATAAAGTGTGAAACTAGACTAACTTGTTTATTTTTGCATGACATTTGATGATGGTTTAGTTCATCTTCCTCACTTGCTCAAGTCATTTGATCATTTGGTAAATCATGAAATTTGCTCAGATAATTTATCTAAGTAGAATATTTTTATTTGGTCCAAATTTGGCTAACATATTTGGTGACTCATAGGGAAGTATGCATGTTATGCTTGAGAACCTAGACTAGTTGCCTTATCTGATCCATTGGGCATGGATTCACAAGTATTTGCTCTTAGATAACATGAAATTATGCAAGTATATCTCTTTATATAATAATTCCTCTTGAAAAAATAAGGACCAAAAAGAAACTAAAAAAATAACAAAGGCAAATGCATGTAGGCACTTGGAAAAAAGACAAAATAACAAAACTACTAAACAAATGTACACACAGGCACTTAAAGAAAAGCATGAAATCTACTCTAATATATAAGATATTTTAAAAATTTAAAATAACTTCCCACCTAGGTCAAATTGGAAAATTTTAGTATCATTCACTTGTAATAAAACAAGATGAAAAATAACTTGCTTTGGAGGTACCATAAATGGTGAACCAAGTAGCTTGATGGCCAAATGTTTTGATGTTCTCTCTAATGGATGAATTGGAACGAGTATGTCTCTAATATAGACATATTGTTCTAATTCTTCCAAGCTTGGTTCATGTTGTACTGAAGTATCAGTTTCTTGATGTTTCTCATCACCCTTGAGAAAGCCTTACATGAAGATTTTATTTTAACTCTTAGGAGCAATTACACTTGGTTCACTTGGTGGTTTAAAAAGACCATGTTATTCCACCTTGTCCTTGTGAGAATTAGTATTGATCATACTTAGAATAACATGATCATAGTTAATTGGAAGGACATATCTCTTAGCCTTCTCAAAATATTTAGTTATGGCATTGAAATACTGCCATAACCCTTCAAATATTTCACTAGTATGTTCATCAAACTACATCTCTTGAGAATTTAAGATATCTCCTTCATCAACATCACTAAATATTCCATATTTATATTTAGCTACAAAGGAAGGTTGACTTAACCATTTAAGGTCTAAAACATCACTTTTGTCTTGCTCAAGGTCTAATCTACTTTCCTCTTCTTCATTTATGTAGAATGGACCATTAGTAGTCCAACCAAAGTTTTCTTTGCTCTTAGCTACTTTATGAATACATATCCCTTCAAATATGAAGGCATTAATGTTACCTTCAAGCTATAATTCATCAAATCCATGCCAAGAAATTTGATCCAAACCTAATTTTTCCTCCTCTAAATGGAGTGGGTTGCCTTTAACCTCCATAATAGATTCATGAATGATATTTTTGATTATGTGTAGGGGTAGAGAAAAGCATACTGATCAAAATATTTTGATTATACATACCAAATTATGATGATTAGGTACTTAGGTATCTTAAACTAGATAATAAATACTTAGAGTTGCCATTGATGTTTGCACACATGCCTCCAAACGCTAATTGGATGAAGAGAACACCAAATATCTTCACTAGTGAACAATGTAGTAAGTCCCACTAGGCATGATATAAACTATTATGATATAGAATTACACCCTTGTGGAATATTTCTTCATGATCCCCTACTCCTAATCATAATATGGGAACAATCCCAATATGTGGGTTACCTATGGTGGGGTTGAACCTCTGGAGAAGGTCAACTTCCTCTTGATGGATCACTTAAACTAATGTTACTACAAGAAAAAGGGTTAGAAAGGGGTAAAGGGTTCCTAGTAGAGTTAACTAGGTGATGCACCAAATAAAAATGGGAAACTCCAATAAGCTTAAACCCATATTAGATCTACAAAAGACAATGTTATCTCAAATAACCTCACAATCTAGCTTAGTGCATAAGTGTTTCATGGACTAGGTTTAGGTAAAAATTAATCCAAACCTAAAATAGCTTAAAAACGCCCTAAAGGATGTCAAAAATGAGGACAATGGTTGAGGAAGATTCTCCTTCATAATGCCATTATGCACAACTCACTCGACATAGATAGAAGGCAATAGATAGGTAAAAAAGTCTTATATTGCATCAAGAGGTAGTTCTTACAAATTCTTGATAGGTTTTAGACTAATCAAGATGAGCATATTTTGTAATATCTCAGAGAACCCCCAACTCTTCAAGATCAAAGAGTCCTTATGAGAGTCTAGAATATTAGAGAGAGATATAGTTTACAAAATGGGAAAGAATGGGTAATATATAGAAAAGGAGAAGAGAGAGTAAGGAGCACATTAACCAAGAATAATCAATGAGTTTCCACCTTTCAATGAATGCTCTACCACACTTAATCCAATCTAGACTATCCCTTCATCAATGAGTTAACCTAAATTTATTCTAATTAGTCTTCAAGTTCTTCTCATTATTTGAGAAATACACTAGAGGACAAGAGTCTATTTTGTAGATGAGTTAGGATCCATTCAAAGAAGAAAGATCCTTAATATATGAATAACATTAAATTCTCCAACTACTTCTCTAACCACTAGATATCTCTACTTTGATCTTTCATTCCACCTTTCACTTGATTTCACTATAAGAACAAAGTCCTCATACCTTGAATCTAGATAGAGTCATGCCATGTCTACTTTGAGCAGTGGTAAGTACTTATTTGTCAAAGATGTGGTAATTTTGGAAGATAAGACACTCTTCCATATCTTTTTTATATTTTCACCTACTCCATCTCAATATAGATCTTTACTATAGATTGAAAACCAATCCAATTTATTTATTTTCATATAGTCATGATATCGATGATGATCTATTGATTGCTTAGCCTCATTCCTAAACAACATTAGGTTTACAAAATCCTATCATGCCTTTTAACTTTAATGGAAATAGAGCTTTCGAATTAACAACCTTGACTATATGGTTGTGTCTACTTATGACATTTGATCAAGCTCTAATAGTGACATAGCTCTTTGAAGCATTTACTTTTATTTCAGATTGAACCATATTTGACCTATGCTTGAAATCTCCTATCTATGACTTTTAATATTGGAAATTTATTTTTATTTGGGCTTCTTGATTTGTCCCATCTATTATCTCCTCATTCATCTTATGGGTCCTATAGTCAGTTTCATCTTATTTTTGTGCTTGTGTCAAGTGGCAGGCTCGCATTCATCCTGAATATTGAATCTTTAACCTTAAGTTCACTATTGATATTCCTTTGCACATATTAAATGTGTACCATTGATTTACCTTATATTTTCCATGGTCATGACACTTGGTGATTTCTCATTAATTTTTATGATCCACTAACTAGTTGACCTTTTGCTCACCATTGACCTACTTTGGTATGATGGATCACACACCATTGATCAGTTTGGACCCAATAGATTTATCAGTCACCATGTGCCATTAGATATTAATATGGGCACCCAAGATATTTCCACTTATCATCCCTTCATTTGATCTCATTATCCTCTAACTTTTTAACTTTTAACTATCATTGATCTATAAATGCATGATCAAACACATTCTGTTGGGTCTTCAGGAACCACCAACTTGTTATATCACCTCTCATCATTGATCTTGACTTGATATTTTAATATTTGGACACTTGTCAATCATGTGTACATCCTTGGAAAATTTGAATTCAAATGGCTATTTTTTATATTTTTAAATTAATATCCCCATGCATGTCTCATTCTTCTTGTTTAACTTTAAATGATTATAACTTAAGATAGACAACTCATCAAGTAATGAAATTTATAGAGGAATGTTCAAGGCATGAAGAGCCTCATGTCCATACAATCCTTTGGCTCTGAGAGGCCTCCTAAGTGAACTTACAAAGTGTGAAACTAGACTGACATGTTCATTTCTACATGATGTTTAATGATGGTCTAGTCCATCTTCTTTACATACTCAAGTAATTTGATCATTTGGTCAATCATGAAATCTACTCAATTGATCTATCCAGACAAAAGCTTTGTATGTGGGCCAAATTTGGCCAATGGGTAATTGAGTCCTCAATATTGAGGTAGTAAATTACTTTTATGATCTCTAGGCTAGTTCTTTAGTTTACTAGGAAGCTCAAATTCACATGAGAGTTTTGATTCTCACTTAAAAGTTTCAACCTCCTTAGCAAGGGTCTTAGGGATACCTCAAGTAATCGATGTTGGTACTAGTCAATTGACATAAGTTGAGGGGTAACTAATGTTGATCAAGATGGATATATTCAAAGTTGCTAAAAATATCCATTTGAACTTAAGTTTGGTTGTTAAGACCATTATAAGTGGTCTAAGCTAATTTAAGGTAACATGGACATATAGAAAGAAGAGGTCTTAGAAGTTAGGGCATTAAATTTCAAGGTAGGAAATAGTTTTAAGGCTAGGTGTCATTAAGTTATCCATGGGTTTGGGTATGGTGAGGTGAAAATAGGATTAATTAACTTAATTAACTAATTAATTTAGATAAATGGGGTAAATAGATGTTTTTAAGGGGTTTTAATAAATATTATAACCTAAGGGGACCAAGGGGGTATTTTATGACAACTAAAATCATTTGGTGTGATTTTCTGGTGTCTACATTTTGACCCTTTTTATTGTGTATGTTGCATTAATAATTTGCAAGACAAAAATGAATGATGCAGTGGAGAGTTGGATGCCCTAAATATGGAAGGAGATGTTCCCCCTCAAATACAAAAGTGATGAGGTGAAAAGGAAGTCAGGTTTAGGTTTGACAAGTGGGTAAGTGGGTGACAAAATGGTTTGGGTGAGTAGGCATGGAAGCATAAAAGGGTGCACAAAATGCAATAATTTGTAATGTTAAAAATGTACCTAAATGAGGCTACCGTGGGTTAACATATATGAAAATTAAAGATGCATTGAAGAGGATAAGTGATAAGTGAACTAGGCAATAATATTAGGTGTAACTGATATGGGTTCACTTATAAATGTAAGTCTTTGTGTTGAGGTAGTCATGTTCATAGGGAGCCAAAAATAGGGTGATCTTAAGAAGATGAAATGGGTGGTAGGTGTCAAAACTATAAGTGGGAATATTGTAAAGCATTAAGAGGGAAGTGTGTGAAATTTATGCAAGTCCATAACATTATGAAGCATGGTAAGGTGGTCTAAGTAATCAATGGGACCAAACCAAGGATGTCATAAAATGTATGTGAATACTAGATAACATGGACCAAAGATAAGCTATGATGGGTGTTACAATGTTTAGAAATTGATCCCTTATTAGGGTAAAGAGTTCCAAGGGTAGTGGTAGAGCTAGGGGTTTAAAACACTAATTTTTGTGATCGACACTAATCATGATCAACTGATGTCAATCATCCTAACCCTAAGTTTGATTAGCATCAATTACTAGCCCAAACCTTATAAAAATGGGCCAAAGACCAAAAAGGTCAAAATAATTTGAGTTTATTGATATTGGGGCCATTTATCTTTTAGTGAAAAATACTTTTATGGAGAAACTTGTGTCCAGAGTAGTTAAGAGTGAAAGGTGATTGGAGTGTGTGTGAGTGGTAGTAGGTTTAGGTGTGGAAAGGGTGCCATGTGGGTTGACTGTAGGGACCAAGTTTGGATAATGAGAATAAAAAATGCATAAACTAGAGGACAAACATGATGTCAAGGGAAATAAATGGTTAAGAAGTGGGTACCACCATGGTGGTGCTCGTGAGATGAGGTAGGCTTGTTTAGTGCTTGTTTTTTGAATTTTGTTTTGCATTTGTAAATATTTGTAGTTGGTTAGATTGAATGTGTGGGGGTAGGAGGGGGAATGAAATGTTTTAGTTAAATTTTAGCTGGTAGAGGGGAGGGGGTAGATTAAAATGGGTTTAAATGTTTTTAGATTAAGGTGGTTAGGTTGTTTTGAGTTAGGTGGGAATGGAAATTAGGGTTTCAGTTATTATCCCCAACACATAGTGATTGACACCAATAATTGTTGATCGATGTCAATTGATAAGGAGTTAGTATCGATCAAGATTAGATCAACATCAGGCCATAACATAGAATCGATGTTGGTTGAGGGTTGACCGACATCAGTCTAAAAAGGAATCACTATCAGTCAAGGGTTGACAGATGTCAATTCTAGGGAAAAGGGTGGGGTGATAAAGAACATAAAAATGTGTGAAAATTTTGGAATGTCAATGAAGAGTGGGGTTAGTTTGGTTAAGTAGGTGGTTATGTGAAGCTAGAAAGGGTACAATTCATATGTCTAGAGAAGGATAAGTATGTATAGGTTAGAGTAGCTAAGGGTGTCGACATGTAAACATAAGTTTATGGGTAGCTAAATAGGTTTGTTAGTATGGGCAAGCATGGGAAGTAGTGAAAGTAGGTGAGTGCTTAGGTGTAAAGACTAGGGTAGTGTAGGAGAAATGTGTGTGGGAATTTTAAAGTGTAGATTAAACTAAGTTGTGTACCTAACCTTATAGGTGATGGTGCTATTGATGATACAAGATTAGGTGATGCCACTTATCAAGGAGTTATGTAGAGACATAATTGGGGCTGATTGGGCTCATATGATGGTAGGTGGTATTATCAATGTGTGCCCCAAGCCATGGTGATGTTAGTATCCCTCATCAAGAGATGGGACCTAGCTACCAACACATTATGGTTACCAATAAAAGATCTTACCATTTTATTAGAGGATGTGTATAGGAATTTGAGGAAACCTATATAGGTTTAGGTGGTGAAGCCAATTTATAGTGAGGAGTAGGATGCACAAATGGATCTATTGTATAGAGAGTACATAATAGAGGTTCAATTACATTATGGGGGATTCTAATTTGAGTATCTTTACCATATAGATACTGATGGGATAGGATTGATGACTATGATGATCATAGCAATCACTTGTTATACATTACCCAAATTGAGTGGTGGGAGATTTTCCTAGGCTTTATTAAGTAAGTCAGTAGTTATACACAAGGATCAAACAATATTTGTATGGGATTTAGTATTATTGGTTCAATTTTATCAGGAGCTATGAGGATATTAAGTATATAGATGATATGGGCTGAGCATATGCTTCCTACTCCACTATTCAGTGTATGAACATATTACCATCTTATGACTAGTTGGATTATAATGGATGGCATGGCACCAGGATGGATTTAAAGTTGGTTTTATGAGATGGAGATTGGATATGGATATGTCATGGATAGGTGCGGAGGTGTGATATTTGGCATGGTTTAGGTAGTAGTCAGATGCATTGGTCGATGGGGAGATTATCTAGAGACCATATATAGGTTTCTCATCATGGAAGGGGCTGAGTGCATAGATCTTTTCTTTATAGATCATTAGATGAATCTATGGGAGGTAAGAGCATGAGATAGAGTTGACCCCTTTTGATTACATCAAGGAATAATATGGATAGGTTTAGGGTGTCTAGAGATTATTCTTGAGATAGAGACATGAGGATGTAGAGGCACCATTACCTCTACCACAACTAAAAAAGGAAGAACCACTATTTAAGGAGCTATCAATGCCTACAAGAATTGATGATATTGGGTGACTCCTGATTACATTATTTGGTGGAAAGGATATAATCTTGTAGTGGTTGGGGGAGATAGAGTATAGGGTTTGGATGTTGAAGGATATGGTGGACAATAATAGGCTAAGGATGGAGGAGGAGGCACTGATGGAGGAGGATGATCTTGATATATAGACTATTACTATAGAGAGGTGTCATGCAAGAACATCATTGGCTACTACATAGACATATTTGACTTTCATGATGTAGGAGAGGGACACATCTTAGGGATATCTAGTGGTGAGGACTCAAGAGAGAGATAATCTCTAGTCACATTTAGTCATCATCACCAAGGAGAGATATAGTACATGGGGATAGTTGGTAGCGAGGACCCAAAAGAGAGATAGTCTCTAGGCACAGCTAGTCACCATCACCCAAGAGAGAGACTCTGCATGGGGACAATTAGCTAATATCACTTAGGAGAGGGATGGGATATAGGCATAAGTGACATTAGTATCAATTGATTTGGATTCTCTAAGACAAGTAGAAGGATGAACATAAAGTAGAGCATTTATGGGACCACCGTAGACTATTCCTTTAACTAGATATATGATGATAGTGGAGGAGATGAGATATTATGAGGGACATGTTTTTAGTAGTCTTCTAGTTGTGCCCTAATATTTAGATTATCTAGAAAATTAGGTTATTTTAGGGAGACCCAATATTACTACACCTAATGGTGTCACAACATCTGTAGGTGCTCAAATAGGCCAGAGAGATGTATAGGATCTAGGGGACAGTAGTGCATCTACACCATAGAATATTAGATTTTGTACTATTATGATTTTGATTCTAGCCTATGAGCTAATATATCAAGATGTATATATAGTTTTTAGATACATGATTCATTTTATGCTTCTTTAAATGATGCTTCTGACATGTGTAGATTATGGTTTAGCATTTTTTCTTGTTATTAGGTGTATGCTTGATTTGAGTGATTAGATGAGGATATTGAGTTAATGAATTTATGTGATCCCATACTTAGATACCTATGTGATTTGGATAACATAATGGGTTGATTCATTTATCTAGTTTATAAAAATGATTAAATTTTGCCTCATTCATGATAAAAAGTTGACATGAATTTTATGTGATAGAATTAATTTGATTTAGCCATGATGATAATCAAGATTGCTTAGATAGATGAAATGTTAGAAAATTAATATGATATGATAATTTGATAGTGTATGAGGATGATTATGATAAATATAATGTTTTTATGATTAAAAACACCTAAATAAATGATGTGGATGTTAATAAAATGTGATAATCATATAATAGAAAACATAATGTTATTAAATATATTTAATGTGATGATGCCATTTAGTTGATTAAAATAAGAGATGATTTAAAATGTCCTAAAAACACCTTAACCACATATATTAATTTGGATAAAAAATCTATATGTAAGAAGAGGAAAGAAATGAGAGAAGAATGTTAAATAATCAAGAGACAAATGCCTTAATGAATGTATCAACAAGTAGGTATGATAAAGAAGGAGACATGGTGGTATTTCATTGGGAAGGACAAAAAAAAAAAGTAAGATGGATTGGATTATGAATATAAGCCCTTCCTATTCTTCACATTAGCATTCATTGGTTTTTTAAGAAGTGTCTAATTCACATAGTGTCAAGTAAGCTCAAAATCCCTTGTTTTGTGGAAGGTAAAAAGGGATATGAGTGAGAGTGGAACCTTATTATGGGGATAGCCTACCCCTTCTGTAGGTGATTAAAGATCCATTATAAATAAGTCTATGTATTATTTGGTGTAGATTGATTGATGTGGGAAGTCTACTATGGAATTTTGAGAAAGATGATTGTAGATTTCATATATTTTTTTTTGTTTTTTTGAAATTTGACTATGTGTCCTTTCAATGCTATTATTTTTGAGAGGTTGGGGAAGCTAATCAATGTGGGAAGCTTCCATGTGATTACTTGTTTTGACAAATATTTGACTTATCCATCCTTCAAGAGAGTGGTCTAAGATTTTGATTTGTTTGATTGAGATGATTTTCCTTCAAGGGAGTAGTCTATCTTGTTTTAATTAATTCTGAGTTGTTTTGGTAACTGTCCTTCAAGGGAGCAATATACAATGCTAGAGATGACCCATAATATATATTATTTTTATTATTTTTTTCTTTTTCTTTTTGTTGACATAGACTTGCTTATATAGGCTTAAGATTTACATTTATGAAGGTAAAACTATAGCAAAATAAGGTTGAGTGGTGGGTGATAGGATGTTTTAAGAGATAATGACCATGGGAATCCATCTTATAAGGGATGAAAATTATCCATGAGAATCATGTCATGGGTAGATCTATGGTACCCATATTTAGGATTGAGGCTCAAACTATGATGGATAATGACATGATTCTATACTTTAATCAGTTGTCCTCAAAGTAAGGGGATGAAGGTGATAATTTGGTAAAACAAGGGATGAGCTTAAGTTAGACATAAAGTGAGTTTGAACTCATTTTAACAAAATAATGGATGCATATGTGAAGCATTAAGGGGCTCAGGTTCCATTTTCCCATCAAGAGATGATAATTTTTAAGCTCTTGAGCCATACTTATGTGTTATGATAAATGGTCCAAGCCAATTTAAAGAAAACTTGCCCTACTTACTTCTTTCCATGTTGGTTACATGTTTATTTTCCTTTAAGATGAGGTATCTAATATTGAATTCTTTCTCTCTTATGTGTTTGTTATAAGTTCTCTTGATTCATTCTTAATAGACACAAAATGTTGGAGCACAGATAAATGATGCTCATCAAGTAGCTCAAGTTGAGCTAAACATTCTTGACAATAATTACCTTATAAGATGATATATTTGAGGGATATATGAAAGGAGGGAATTTGGACTTTGAGAGGCAAGATATACTCCACTCCAAAGACAAGTGAGAAAGGGGTAGCACCTGTAGTGGTTCGAATGCTAGTTCTATATGACCATAGGGTGAAGGAAATGTGTAAGTGCCAATCCCTACCAGATTCATTGACCATTTTTGTTCTCATTTTTTAAGTGTTTTTTTAGAGGCTTCAACTTATCCATTAAATTGTGGATGATATAGAGATATAATATTAAATTAATGCCAAATGTATAGTAAATATTGATTAATTTCTTATTTTTAAATGATTTACCATTATTGGTGATGATTTTATGAGAAACACTAAAGTGGTAGATGATACGATGGTTAATTAAGTTAATAATTTTATCAAATTTGGTTGAGATAATAGGAATAACCTCTACCCATTTGGTGAAATATTCTATCACAATGATGTTATAATGATGTCACTATGAATAATGAGGGTTAATTTAACCAATGAGATCTAATCCCCACTGAAAGAAGGGCCATAAATCCTTAGAGACTTGAAGACCATAACTAAGAACATGATGCAAATTAACATGTTTTTGAAACTTGACACACTTCTTGACATAATCATAGAATTTTTGGTTAAGGGTAGGCCAATAGTAGCCAAGGTGAAGGATGCATTTAGCAATAGCTAAACCATTAAAGTGTCCTCCACAAATACCATCATACATTTATTTGATTATGTGGTAGATTTCATGACTATGTAGGCATAAAAAAAATAACATCAAGGCCTCACATGTAAATAATTACACCTACTATGGTATAGTGAGAAGTAATCTATATAAATGCTCATTTACCATTTCTAGAGAGATATAAGGGACAATGGCTAAGGTAAGGTAGTTGAAGATTTTCATATACCAAATATTGGGTTGGGATTCTCCCACATTTTAGATGGAAGGGAGGTATGATTTTGTGTAAGAGGGTTCATTTAGGTGATGGACAGTGACAAAGAGTTTAGAATCAAAAGGTGCATATGAGATTTGGGAAGCAAGAGAAGCCATGGTATCAACAAACTTATTCATAGAATGTAGAGTGGCTTGAATAAGGTAATGATCAAATGATGTCAATAATACATCTACCAATTATTTATACTTATATAGAACATCATTTTTACATTGGTATGAACTATTGATTTGATTAACCACAAGCTGGGAGTTACCAAAAATGTTGATCAATTTAACTCCCAAGGATAAAGTTGTTTGGAGGCTGAGAACGAGGGATTCATACTCAACCATGTTATTGGTGCAATCAAAATCAAGTTTAAAATATAAGGGAAAAGGATCACCTTTAAGGGGGATAAGGATTATTCTAGCAGCCCCACCATGTTGACACTTTGATGCATTAAATAATATGGTCATCTTATAAACAATGTCTTCTTGAGAGAGAGTTACGATAGACTCATCAAGAAAATCAAAGTTAGAAGGTTGGTTGTCTGCTAAAGAGGCTTTAGCTAATTAATTGGCAATGATTTTCCCCTTGATTGTATTTTTTTTAAGTAAATCAAGATCAAACTCAGCTAAAATCACGAACCATCTAGCCATACATTGATTTTGATATGGTTTAAAATGCATGTACTTGAATAGAATGATGTTGGTGATAACAAAAGTTTTATGGTTAAGGAGATAGTGATGGAGTTTGAAAGCCACAAAGACCAAGGTAAAGCATAATCGATTGGTATGTATATAATGAGTCTTGTTGGCTGAATATTTTGTCGATCAGTGTACTGATAAACAAAATAGGTCTGATCAGCCAAAGTAGGAAGATTAGTCATCCAAATATGTAGGTTCACCACATCAGAAGGGGACTAATCTCTCTTATCATCAAGGGGAGGTTCCCTATAGATAAGCTATATATATTTAGAAAATAATACTTGGGTAGGACAACCCATCCATCTTTCTTTTTTTAGAGATGATGTGTGTGGATCAAAGGAAAAAATCAAGGGAAATGACAGACAGTACTCCTCTTCTTTCAAAAGTACTATTTAGCAAACCACAAGAATACTCTTGGTAGTAACAGCAAAATGTAACAAAGGATGTAATAACTGGCAAATTGAGATGCAACACAAAGTCTCCACCTGAATTGCTCAAGAGTAAGATACGAAGGACAATGAGGGCACAAAGTCATCCCAAAGTCCTTTACACAAAAATGAAAAGAAAACACACTAAAGGAAATTATGGGGGCACAAAGTCTCTCCACACTTGACTCTTCAGGACACCTTCCTAACTGATGTCACTAATTCTGCTTGTTGAATTAAAGGAACAAAAAATATATTGAATAAAAAGACATAAGAATAGTTTCCTCAACAACAAAGATATTACAACACAAAGTCGAAAAAGTCACTTGCTTTCTTATTCCAGGAACAAAATATGATCAGCAATCTAAGCTCAAAGTCTCAGTAATGCCTTACAATTTGGGTAGAGTTTTGTTCTAATTGTCAAAAAAGAGATAGATATACAATAAAAGAGAGTCCCTTATATAGCCATTTCAAGGACTCGAGAACAATAACACATCATGTTGCATTGGAATCTATTAAGAATACAAGCTAGAACTTTAGGGGAATTTTACCCATTTGATTTTATCAATGCAGGGAAACAAGTCATGCTTATTGAAATTTTACAACTTTCAATGTCCACCTGGTGATCTGATCTTACCTTCATCATTCCTCCTTTTCTGGTTAATTGAATCGGGTCCTAAATTCAATTTGCTATTCTATTCCTTTCTCAATTTTTGCTAGTCTTGGCCATGAAGTCTATGAATTCATTCTAGTTTATAGGCTCAAAGGATTAATAGTTATTTTGTTGTCTTCAATTTGACGTTCACACGCCCGTCACTATGTTTTCAATGGCTGTTGTGTTGAATTTGACATCTTCAGGCACGTCACCCCTTGGTCTTCTTTCAGATTTCTACTTGGCACTTTTCTAGATTGGACTTACCCTTTTGAGCCTCAAGAAATGATTTGAATTGGGTCAGAAAGAGCCCCCTTGCAAGGGTATTTTCCCTTCAAATGGTCTTCAAATGGCAGGGCACTAGATTCTTCTTTTAGATTGCTTGTTTTTGGCGGGTAGTTAAGTTCTTTTGGGCTTCATGAAAATGTCCTTCACTTTGGTAGCTAAGAGTCCCCTGTAGGGGTACCTTCCCTTCAGGGTCCTTTGGCGACCTTCACCTTGGTAGTTCTCATGGACAAATCCCATGGCATTTTCCCATAGACAAATCCCTAGGCTTTCCCTTGTGAACATTTCCTCACGCGCTTTCTTGTGGACATTTTCCCCAGGGAAAATTCCCATAGACAAAAAGTCTGGGGAAAATTCCCATGGATAAAAAGTCCATGGAAATGTTGACTCGTTCTTTGAAAATTCCTTCGTGGTCTTTTGGCCTGCAACTTCTATGTATTCCTTTATACTTTTGTCTAAAGGAATTGCTTCTTTGCCTTGATCTTTCTCAACTATTTTAAACAAAAATCTGAAGGAATCTACTTAACTATTTCCTTGAAAATAACCCTTTTGAAGGGTGTTTTTGTCGATTAAGTGTCCTCCACAAGGGCACTTGTCCTTCAAGAAGCCCTTTAAAATTTTGCCTTTTGAACTGTTCCTTTGAACCATTCCATTGAACAAAGACGTTGAACCAATCAGTTGAACCAATCGATTGAACCAAAAATGGTTCAAGCCGATGAACTAAGCATTAAACCAAACATTAAACTTACCTTTGAACTATGTCTTTGAACCAACCATTGAACCAATTGACTTTGAACTGAAGGATGAACCAAAACATTGAACCTTTTCATTGAACCAAGATGTTGAACCAACCGTTGAACCAAATTTTGGTTCAACGGTTCAAAAAAAGCTTTGAACCGACTGATGAACCATTTGATTGAACCCGCCATTGAACCTTGAACCTGTTGAACCTGTAAACTAAAGTGGTTCAACGGTTCAATGGTTCAAGCTGCCTTGATTTGGCTAAGTGTTTTGAAGCTGATGAACTAATTGAAGTGATTGAACTTTGAACCTTGATGAAGTGCTTAACTCTTGCCAAAGATGTTGAACCTATTGAACCTTGAACCCATTGAAACTTTGAACCAAAGTGGTTTAATGGTTCAATAGTTCAATGGTTCAAGCCTCTTTTTGTGCTTAGATGCTTGCCAATGGAGATTTTCCATTGAACCAAGGTGTTGAACCAATCCCAAAAAATGACTAAGTGTTGAAAACTGATTCTTTTGACTGAAACCACCTGCAAAAGCCTTTGAACTTGTAGAAATGAACCTGCTTATAGAGTCTGTAGATTTCTAAAAAGCTTGAAAAAATGAGGAATTTGAATTCCCAAGACAAATTTTGAAAAGGGAAGAGACAATTTTGGTTTGTAAGACCAAAATAGTTTAAATGTTGTCCCAAAAATGAGTGATATTTTTTGGGGGACAACAGCTAGCTCTAGTTGGGGAACTTCTATTAATTGCAAAAAGAATTGAAAGGAATAGAATCCAAATCTCTAGTGTCTTCATGTGTAACATTGGGTTACAGAGTCATGCTACCCAAAAATGAAAGGCACCAAAAATGAAAATGAAAAGAACAAAATAGAACTAAAGATTATATAGATATACATATGTATAGATGATCTTATCTGATGCCTCAAGATTTGAAGTGCTTCAGATGTGACCCACTGCGAGATAGTGAAAATGATGTGCCATCTTGATAAACCAGTAGGAAACCATTTTGTCCCTAGAAATGGTGATGGGTGAATGGAACTCTCTACTAGGAATCATATTTTCTATGCCTTCCCCTTGGTTTTCTTTTCTTCTTGCCCCAAAGCAAGACTTGACTTTTGGTCCAAAAACCATGAATCTTTGCTCTCCTAGCAAAGCGTTCTTTTTCCTAATTTTTATGGGAAGCAACATGGCCTAGTACCATAATTGTCTATTCTAATAGCTTAGCCCAACACATGTCTTGATTGTCTCGCTCAGATATCTCAGATTCTTCTTCATTTGGAGGGGAGGGTTCTTCTGCACTTATGCTGCACCCCACCAATTCTTCTGCTATTTCATCCCTACATAAAGACTCAAACAAAATTTGGGCTATAGGGGCCATTGTTTTGGTCTCGACACATTTGACATGATCAATTATGTCAAATGGTTGGATTAGACTAGGCTTAGGGGATGAGATTTCTTCCTTTTAGTTTATGGGAGGGGTGAGAGGACTAGCCTACAAATTTGAAGTAGAAGGTGAAAAAATGTTTGGGATACTTACTTCTTAGTAAAAACTGAGTCCTTTGATTGGATAGGCAAAGTGGCCCCACGCTTAGCAATCAAAATTGTAGGTTGAGGTCGTTCTTCTATTTCTCCTTTATCAAATTGTTGAACTGACTAATTCTGGGACTGGGTGACCATAGCATATGATTCCTCATATGCTTCACCTTTACTCTTGGGTTCAACTTGGTAATCTAAGAAATTGATGTGGGAGTTGCCAGCTAGCTCTTCTTGATCCTCTATGAAGAGACCAGCATCCTTTTCTTGATTAAACTCAAGTTGGAAAGAGAAATCATGCTCTATTTACAAATACCCAACTGCTGAGTTGGCTAAAGGTGCTTCAATGGCAAGGTTCCTCTGTGGGGGAGGAAGATGATTGGGTTACCATTGATGTGACTGATTAGGGAATGTCCTCCTTGGTACATCTATGTATGAAGGATCAGATGACATCCCTTGTGCCATTTGTCTTCTAAGGGCTAGCACTTCATTTGCTAGCTTCTACACTATTGGATCAGTGGTGGCTGCAAGTGAGTTATTAGAAGATGAGGAAGATGTGCCTCTATTTGAATCCCTTCTTATCTTTCCAGCCAAAATAAGGTCATCTTCTAACTCAGTGGCTAAGTCTTGAGTAGCTTCAAGATCAATGCAACCAACACATCTTAGTAGAAAACTCACTTTAAGAAGTTGTGAGTTTATGAAGAAGCATTTGAGGTTATTAGGTGTGGGCTGAGCAACTATGAGAATCCTATTTCTTAGCTTATTGAATTTTGCAATAAAATCCCTCATGGGCTCATGAGGTTCCTTCTTCATCTACATAAGTTGGGTTAGCAAAGCATGAGCATCTTTTATAGGTTTGAACCTTGCTTAAAACTTGGCTTTGATAGTGCCCCAGCCAGTCACTGATTCAGTCTATAGATGGTAAAACCAGTCTATAACAGCACCTTGTAATGTTTCCATGAAAACCTTGACTGCCACGTCATCCAATTCCACCACTATCACACCACAAGATATGGTGAAGGCTGCAATGTGTTCATCAGGGTAGACTCTTCCATCACCAAAGAATTTAGGGAAATTCTTCCTTGAACTGAGTGGTAGCTCATGTAGGGGTGGAGTTAGATTAAGTGGGCCAAATGAGTTACCCCAAGGGCCTCAAACTACCATGATCATATTATGAACAATAGGGATAACACATCTGAGTGGAGTTGCCAAATTATAGGACAAAAATGGATTAGAAACTGAAAATTGCTTCAGCTTAAAGCTTGAGGCTTCAAACTGTGCTTTCTTTCCTAGTAGCTCTAGTTTTGTAGACCAGATAATATAATGGAGATGGATGAAAATGGATAATGGGTAAGACATAGAACGGAGTTGCTAGAGTCTATAATGGATAAGGGTTATAATGATAATGGGTTATAATCCCCAGCGGAGTCACCAAAAACTATTGGTTGAATATTTTGTCAATTAGCATACTGATAAACAAAATAGGTCTGATCAGCTAAAGTAGGAAGATTAGTCATCCAAATGTGTAGGTTCACCACATCAGAAGAAGACTAATCTCTCCTCTCATCAAGGGGAGGTTCCCTATAGATAATAATACTCAGGTAGGACAAACCATCCATCTCTCTTTTTTCAGAGATGATGCGTGTGAATCAAAGGAAAAACTCAAGGGAAATGACAGATAGTACTCCTCTTCTTTCAGAAGTACTATTCAACAAACCATAAGAATACTCCTAATACTAACAGCAAAATGTAACAAAGGATGTAATAACTAGCAAATTGAGATGCAGCACAAAGTCTCCACCTGAATTGCTCAAGAGTAAGATACGAAGGACAATGAGGGCACAAAGTCATCCCAAAGTCCTTTACATAGAAATGAAAAGAAAACACACTAAAGGAAAATATGGGGGCACAAAGTCTCTCCACACTTGACTCTTCAGGACACCTTCCTGACTGCTGTCACTAATTCTACTTGTTGAATTAAAGGAACATAAAATATATTGAAGAAAAAGACATAAGAACAGTTTCCTCAACAACAAAGATATTACAGCACAAAGTTTGAAAAGTCACTTGCTTTCTTATTCCAATAACAAAATATGATCAGCAATTTGAGCTCAAAGTCTTAGTAATGCCTTACAATTTGGGTAGAGTTTTGTTCTAATTGTCAAAAAAGAGATAGATATACAATAGAAGAGAGTCCCTTATATATCCATTTCAAGGACTCGAGAACAATAACACATCATGTTGCATTGGAATCTATTAAGAAGATAGGCTAGAACTTTAGGGGCATTTTACCCATTTGATTTTATCAATGTAGGGAAACAAGTCACGGTTATTGAAAGTTTGCAACTTTCAATGTCCACCTAGTGATCTGATCTTACCTTCATCGTTCCTCCTTTTTTGGTTAATTGAATCGGGTCCTAAATTCAATTTGTTATTCTGTTCCTTTCTCAATTTCTATTAGTCTTGGCCATGAAGTCTATGAATGCATTCTAGTCTATAGGCTCAAAGGATTAACAATTATTTTGTTATATTCAATTTGATGTTCACACACCCGTCACTGTGTTTTCAATGGCTAGTTTGCTATATTGAATTTGATGTCTTTGGGTGCATCACCCCTTGGTCTTCTTTCAACTTTTTGCTTGGCACTTTTCCAGATTGGACTTTCCCTTTTGGGCCTCAAGAAATGATTTGCCTTGGGTCAAAAAGAGCCCCCCTACAAGGGTATCTGCCCTTTGAGTGGTCTTCGAATTGCAAGTCATTAGATTCTTCTTTTGGATTGCTTATTTCTGGTGGGTAGTTAAGTTCTTCTTTTGGGCTTCATGAAAATGTCCTTCACTTTGGTAGCTAAGAGTCCCCTATAGGGGCACCTGCTCCTTTGGTGACCTTCACCTTGGTAGTTCCCACAAAAAAATCTTGTGGCATTTTTCCATAGACAAATCGCTAGGCTTTCTCCTATGAACGTTTCCTCATGTGCTTTCCTGCAGACATTTTCCCTAGGGAAAAGTCCCGCAGACAAAAAGTCCATGGAAATGTTGACTCATTCTTTGAAAATTCCTTTGGGGTATTTTGGGTTGTAGCTTCTCTATATTCCTTCAGACTTTTGTCTGAAGGAATTCCTTTAGACAAAACGTCCAAAGGAATTACTTCTTTTCCTTGATCTTTCTCAACTATTTTAAAAACAAATTCAAAGGAATTTACTTAACTATTTCCTTGAAAATAACCCTTCCAAAGGGTGTTTTTGTCAATTAAGTGTCCTCCATAAGGGCACTTGTCCTTCGAGAAGCCCTTTGAAATTTTGCCTTTTGAACTATTCCTTTGAACCACGACTTTGAACCATTCCATTAAACCAAGACGTTGAACCAATCAGTTGAACCAAAAATGGTTCAAGTTGATGGTTTAATTGAATGAACCAAGCCTATGAACTAAACATTAAACCAAACCTTGAACTTGCCTTTGAACCATGTCTTTGAACCAACCATTGAACCAATTGAGTTTGAACCGAAGGATGAACCAAAATGTTGAACCTTTTTGTTGAACCAAGATGTTGAACCAATTATTGAACCAAATTTTGGTTCAATGGTTCAAACAAAGCTTTGAACCGACTGACAAACCATTTGATTGAACCTACCATTAAACCTTGAACCCATTGAACCTTTGAACCAAAGTGGTTCAATGGTTTAATGGTTCAATGGTTCAAGCCACCTTGATTTGGCTAAGTGTTTTGAAGCTAATGAACCAATTGAACTTTGAACCTTGATGAAGCACTTAACTCTTGCCAAAGACATTGAACCTATTGAACCTTGAACCCATTGAACCTTTGAACCAAATTGGTTCAATGGTTTAATAGTTCAATGGTTCAAGCCTCTTTTGTGTTTAGATGCTTTTCGATGGAGATTTTCAATTGAACCAAGGTGCTGAACCAATCCCAAAAATTGACTAAGTGTTGAAAATTGATTCTTTTGACTGAAACCACCTGTAAAAGCTTTTGAACCTATAGAAATGAACCTACCTATAGAGTCTATAGATTTTTGAAAATCTTGAAAAATGAGGAATTTAAATGCCCAAGACAAATTTTGAAAAGGGAAGAGACAATTTTGGTCTGTAAGACCAAAATAGTTCAAATGTTGTCCCAAAAATGAGTGATATTTTTTGGGGGACAATAGCTAGCTCCAGTTGGGAAACTTCTATCAATTACAAAAAGAATTGAAAGGAGTAGAATCCAGAATCTCCAAAGTCTTCATGTGTACCATTGGGTTACAGAGTCATGCTACCCATAAATGAAAGGCACCAGAAATGAAAATGAAAAGAACAAAATAGAACTAAAGATTATACATATATACATATATACAGATGATCTTATTTGATGCCCCAAGATTTGAAGTGCTTCAGATGCAACCCACTACGAGATAGTGAAAATGGTGTGCCATCCTGATAAACTAGTAGGAAACCATTTTGTCCTTAGAAACGGTGATGGGTGAATGGAACTCTCCACTAGGAATCACATTTTTTGTGCCTTCCCCTTGGTTTTCTTTTCTTCTTGCCCCAAAGCAAGACTTGAATTTTGGTCCAAAAACCATGAATCTTTATTCTCCTGGCAAAGAGTTCCTTTTCCTAATTTTGATGGGCAGCAACATGGCCTAGTACCATAATTTGCTATTTTGATAGCTCAACCCAACACATGTCTTGATTGTCCCCCTCAGATATCTCATATTATTCTTCATTTGGAGGGAAGGGTTCTTTTGCACTTATGCCACACTCCACCAATTCTTTTGCTATTTCATCCATGCCTAAAGACTCAAATAAAATTTGGGCTGCAGGGGCCACCATTTGGGTCTTGACACATTTAACATGATTAATTATATCAAATGGCTAGATTGGACTAGGCACAGGGGATGAGAGTTCTTCCTTTTGGTTTATAGGAGGGGTGAGAGGATTGGCCTATGAATTTAAAGTAGAAGGTGTAGAAATGTTTGGGATACTTACTTTCTTAGTAATCACTGAGTCCTTTGGCTGGATAGGTAGAGTGGCCCCACACTTAGCAATCAAAATTGCAGGTTGAGGTTGTTCCTTTATTTCTCCTTTATTAGCTTGTTGAACTGACTGATTCTGGGGCTGGGTGACCACAACATATGATTCCTCAGATGCTTCACCTTTACTTCTAGGTTCATCTTGGTAATCCAAGAAACCAATGTGGGAGTCACCAACTGACTCTTCTTGATCCTCCATGAAGAGACTAGCATCATTTTCTTGATTAAACTCAGGTTGGAAAGAGAAATCATGCTCTGTTTCCAAATACCCAATTGCTGAGTTGGTTGGAGGTGCTTCAATGGCAAGGTTCCTCTATGGGGGAGGAAGATGATTGGGTTTCCCTTAATGTGCTTGATTAGGGAATGTCCTCCTTGGTACATCTCTGTATGAAGGAGTAGATGACATCCCTTGTGCCATTTGTCTTATAAGGGCCAACACTTCATTTTCTAGCTTCTGCACTATTGGATCAGTGGTGGATGCAAGTGAGTTATTAGAAGATGAGGAAGATGCACCTCTATTTGAATCCATTCTTATCTTTCTAGCCAAGATAAGGTCATCTTCTAACTCAGTGGCTAAGTCTTGAGCAGCTTCAAGATCTATGTGGCTAGCACATCTTAGCAGAAAACTCACTTCAAATAGCTGTGATTTTATGAAGTAGCATTTGAGGTTCTTGGGTGTGGGCTGAGCAACTACTAGAATCCTATTTCTCAGCTTGTCATATTTTGTAATAAAATCCCTCATGGGCTCATGAGGTTCCTTCTTCATCTGCGTAAGTTGGATTAGCAAAGCATGAGCATCTTTTATAGGTTTGAACCTTGCTTAAAACTTGGCTTTGATAGTATCCTAGCCAGTCACTGATCTAGTCTGCAAATGGTAAAACTAGTCTACAGTAGCACCTTGTAATGTCTCCATGAAAAGCTTGACTACCACATCTTCAAATTCCACCCCTATCACACCATAGGCTATGGTGAAGGCTGCAATGTGTTCATTAGGGTGCACTCTTCCATCACCAAAGAATTTGGGGAAATTCTTCCTTGAACTGAGTGGTAGCTCATGTAGGGGTGGAGTTAGATTAAGAGGGATAAATGAGTTACCCCAGGGACCTCAAATTGCCATGATCAGATTATGAACAATAGGGATAACACATCTAAGTAGAGTTGCCAAATTATAGGACAAAAATGGAAAAGAAACTAGCCTTGCTTCAGCTTAAAGCTTGAGGCTTCAAACTGTGCTTTCTTTCCTAGTAGCTCTAGTTTTACAGACGAGATAATATAATGGAGATGGATGAAAATGGATAATGGGTAAGACACAGGATAGATTTGCCAGAGTCTATAATGGATAAGGGTTATAATGATAATGGATTATATTCCCCAGTGGAGTCACCAAAAACTATTGGTTGAATATTTTGTCGATCAACGAACTGATAAACAAAATGGGTCTGATCAGCTAAAGTAGGAAGATTAGTCATCCAAATGTGTAGGTTCACCACATCTGAAGTGGACTGATCTCTCCTCTCATCAAGGTGAGGTTCCCTATAGATAAGTTATATATATATATATATATATATATATATATATATATATATATATATATACTCGGGTAGGACAAACCATCCATCTCTCTTTTTTCAGAGATGATGCATGTAGATCAAAGGAAAAACTCAAGGGAAATGACAGACAATACTCCTCTTCTTTCAGAAGTACTATTTAGAAAACCACAAGAATAATCCTAGTAGTAACAGCAAAATGTAACAAAGGATGTAATAACTAGCAAATCAAGATGCAACACAAAGTCTCCACCTGAATTGCTTAAGAGTAAGATACGAAGGACAATGAGGGCACAAAGTCATCCCAAAGTCCTTTACATAAAAATGAAAAGAAAACACACTAAAGGCAATTATGGGGGCACAAAGTCTCTCCACACTTGACTCTTTAGGACACCTTCTTGACTATTGTCACTAATTTTGCTTGTTGAATTAAAGGAAAAGAAAATATATTGAAGAAAAAGACATAAGAACAGTTTCCTCAACAATAAAGATATTACAGCACAAAGTCTGAAAAGTCACTTTCTTTCTTATTCCAGTAACAAAATATGATTAGCAATCTAAGCTCAAAGTCTTAGTAATGACTTACAATTTGGGCAGAGTTTTGTTCTAATTGTCAAAAAAGAGATAGATATACAATAGAAGAGAGTCCCTTATATAGCCATTTCAAGAAGGACTATGGAACAATAACACATCATGTTGCATTGGAATCTGTTAAGAAGATAGGCTAGAACTTTAGGGGAATTTTACCCATTTGATTTTATCAATGCAGGGAAACAAGTCATGCTTATTGAAAGTTTGCAACTTTCAATATCCACCTGGTGATCTGATCTTACCTTCATCATTCCTCCTTTTCTGGTTAATTGAATCAGGTCCTGAATTCAATTTGTTGTTCTATTCCTTTCTCACTTTCTACTGGTCTTGGCCTCGAAGTCTGTGAATACATTCTGGTCTATAGGATCAAAGGATTAATAGTTATTTTGTTGTCTTCAATTTGATGTTCATGTGCCCATCACTATGTTTTCAATGGCTAGTTTGTTGTGTTGAATTTGACGTATTCGGGCACATCAACCCTTGGTCTTCTTTCAGCTTTTTGCTTGGCACTTTTCTAGATTGGACTTGCCCTTTCAGGCCTCAAGAAATGATTTGCCTTGGGTTGGAAAGAGCCTCCCCTACAAGGGTATCTACCCTTTAGGTGGTCTTCGAATGGTAGGTCGCTAGATTATTTTTTTGGATTGCTTATTTCTAGCGAGTAGTTAAGTTCTTCTTTTGGGCTTCATGAAAATGTCCTTCACTTTGGTAGCTGAGAGTCCCCCACAGGGGCACCTGCCCTTCGAGGTCCTTTGACAACCTTCACCTTGGCAATTCCTATAGACAAATCCCATGGCATTTTCTCATGGAAAAATCCCTGAGTTCTCTCCCGTGAACGTGTCCTCACACACTTTCTTGTGGACATTTTCCCTAGGGAAAATTCCCACAAATAAAAAGTCTAGGGAAAATTCCTACAGACAAAAAGTCTATGGAAATGTTGACTCATTCTTTGAAAATTCCTTCAGGGTCTTTTGGCCTATATCTTCTTTATATTCCTTCAGACTTTTGTCTGAAGGAATTCCTTTAGACAAAAAGTCTGAAGGAATTACTTCTTTTCCTTGATCTTTCTCAACTATTTTAAACAAAAATATGAAGGAATTTACTTAATTGTTTCCTTGAAAATAACCCTTTTGAAGGGTGTTTTTGTTGATTAAGTGTCCTCTATAAGGGCACTTGTCCTTCGAGAAGACCTTTGAAATTTTGCCTTTTGAATTGTTCCTTTGAACCATGGCTTTGAACCATTCTGTTAAACCAATCAGTTGAACTAAAAATGGTTCAAGCTAATGGTTCAAGCCGATGGTTCAATTGAATGAACCAAGCCGATGAACTAAGCATTGAACCAAACATTGAACTTGACTTTGAACCATGTCTTTGAACCAACCGTTGAACCAATTGACTTTGAACTAAAGGATGAACCAAAACATTGAACCTTTTTGTTGAACCAAGATGTTGAACTAACCGTTGAACCAAATTTTGGTTTAACAGCTCAAACAAAGCTTTAAACTGACTGACAAACTATTTGATTGAACTCGCCATTGAACCTTGAACCCATTGAACCTTTGAACCAAAGTGGTTCAATGGTTCAACGGTTCAATGGTTCAAGCCACCTTGATTTGGCTAAGTGTTTTAAAGTCGATGAACCAATTGAAGGGACTGAACTTTGAACCTTGATGAAGCACTTAACTCTTGCCAAAGACATTGAACCTATTGAACCTTGAACATGTTAAACCTTTGAACAAAAGTGGTTCAATGGTTCAATGGTTCAATGGTTCAAGCCTCTTTTTGTGCTTAGATGCTTGCCAATGGAGATTTTCGATTGAACCAAGGTGCTGAACCAATCCCAAAAAATGACTAAGTGTTGAAAACTGATTCTTTTGACTAAAACCACCTGCAAAAGCTGTTGAACCTATAGAAATGAACTTGCTTACAAAGTCCGTAGATTTTTGAAAAGCTTGAAAAATGAGGAATTTGAATGCCCAAGACAAATTTTGAAAAGGGAAGAGACAATTTTGGTTTGTAAGACCAAAATAGTTCAAATGTTATCCCAAAAATGAGTGATATTTTTTGGGGGACAACAAGTCTCATAATATATAAGTGTTTGATTTATATATTAAACTACTTACTCTTTATTTTAATCATCATGATGTGCAAGTATTTCACCTAAGGAATGGTCTATGGAAGAAATGTAGAGGTAGAAGGGTTGGTCTTCTTTTGGAGGGATAAGAATAGGCAGATAAAGAAGGTATTTTTTGAGTGAATCAAAGGCCTTTTGATAGTCTTTTTTCCACTTAAAGGAGATATACTTCTTAAGGAGATGATGAAATGGCTGGCATCTATCACATAATTGAGAGATGAAAAGACAAATGGATTTGAGCTCTCCCTATAGACTGTAGAGTTATTTAAGGTTAGTTAGAGGCATGTCAAGGATTGCCTTGAATTTAGTGGGATCAAATTCTATTCTATGGAGATAAATAATAAAGCCAAGAAGTCTACCTGACAAGACCCCAAAGATGCATTTCTTTAGGTTAAGCCAAACATGAAAGTGGATAAGGCATTCAAAAATAACCTTAAGGATTGACAAATGATCCTTATGACATTTAAACTTTCCAAGGTGGTCATCTACATAGTCCTCCATGGTTTTATGGATATGGTCATGAAATATGTAGGTCATGTCACACTGATAGGTTAATCTAACATCCTTTAGACCAAAATGCATGACCCTATAACAAAATTTCCCCATGGGGTTATAAAGGAAGTTTTATGTTGATCTTAAGGGGTGATCAAGATTTGATTATAGCTTGAGAATCCATCCATAAGAGAGAGCATCTCATGGCTGGCAGTTATATCAACAATTTTGTCAATACTTGATAAATGAAAGTCATGTTTTAGACAATCAAGGTTAAGATCATGAAATTTTGTGAAAATACAAAGTCCCCCTATTTTTTATTGATAGGAATGATATTCGTTGGGGATAGTTAATGGGTTGGTGAAATTGATAGATAAGAGACATTTAAGATATTATTTAACAAAAAGGGAAATATTAGCATGCATCCTTCAAATCTTTTGCATAATAGGCTTGACATCTAGGTTGGTAATGATGTTATAGATGAATATGAAAGGTTTGATTCCAAGAATATTACTGTAACACCAAACAAATGCTATGTTACAATCACGTAAAAATAAGAGAAATATTGACACTCTAAGGAATCTAAGAATTGACCAATTTTGACTATATGAGGGATATCTTGAGTTCCCAAGTTGATGTCAATGGTAGCTTCATTCAACATGGTTGATCTCTTAAGAGGAAGGGATTTGTGAAGGGAGGAATCTTCAGCACCAAGATAGGTGAGAATGGAATCAACATCTTGACACTAGATAGTATTAATGGTATAAGAATCATCTTTTACCTATTTTGGCATGATATTTCACCCTTTTTTAAGAGTTATTCAAGATCCTCCACTCACAGTCATAATATTATGACAAACCTAGGCTGTGGGTAACCTATGACAGGGTTGAACCTCTAGAGAAGGCTAGATTCCTTTTGATGAATCAATTAAACTAATATTGTCATATGGAAAAGGAATAGAAAGGGGAAAAGGGATCCTAATAATTCTAAAAGGTGATGTACCAAATAAAAATGGGAAACTCCCATAAGCTTGAATCCACACTAGATTAGAACAAGACAATGCTAGCTCACACAACCTCATAATCTAGTTCACTGCATAAGTGTTTCATGGACTAATTTTAGGAAGAACACTAATATAGACCTACACTAGCTTGAAAACACCCTAAACGAGGTTAGAAAAGAGGACAATGGATGAATAAGATTCTATTTCACAATGCCATCATGCACAATTAACTCAACACATATCCAAGGCAAGAGATAGGTAAAAAAAATTCCTTTATTGCATCGAGAGGTAGTTATTACAAATGCTTGATAGGGTTTAGCCTAATCAAGATGAGCATATTTTTCAATATCTCAGAGATTCCCCTACTCTTCAAGATCAAAGAGTCCTTATGAGAGTCTAAAATTAGATATAGAGCTTACAAATGAAAAATAATAGGGTGATATAGGAGAAAGGGTGATAAGAGGGAGCACATTAACCAAGAATAATAAATGAGCTACCTCTTTTAAATGATTGCTCCACCACACTTAATCCAATTTTGACTATCCCTTCATCAACAAGTTAACCCTCATTTGCTCCAATTAGTCTTCAAGTTCTTCTCATTTGCTAAGAAATGGACTAGAAGACAAGGGTCTATTTTGTAGATGATGAGTCACGATCCCTTCAAGGAAGAAAGATCCTTAAGATTTGAATAGAATTCAATGCTCCAACTACTTCTCTGACCACTAGATCTCTTTGCTTTGATTTTTCATGCCACCTTCCACTTACTTTCATTGTTCATGAGAAGAGAATCCTCATATCTATGATTATGATAGAGTTATGCCATGTCTAATTTGAGTAGAAGTAAGTACCTACTTTGTTGAGGATATAACCATGTTAATAGATGAGAAATTTCTCCATAACCATATATATATATATATATATATATATATATATATATATATATATATATATATATATACACCCTTACATTGAAATCTAAACATAGGTCTACTATAAATGAAAACCAATCCCAATTAATGGTTTTTTTATAGTCTTAATGTTGATGAAATGAAACTTGTCAGGTGTTTGACCACACTTAAACAACAAGTTGCCAACCTTTTAACTATATTAGGTCAAAAAGACCTATTTTAACTTCATGGAGCTCTAATGGTGATGATTGATCCCTAAAATATCCATTTTGGTTCAACATGGATCATCTTCAAACTTGACTCCTATGCATTTTCTTACCTGGGTCAAAAATATCTTTGTCAACCTCCATCAGATGTCTCCTTGGCTCACCTTTGTTTATTGGCCATCAAACTATTGATTTGAGACTATAAAATTTAGATACTTGGTGGCCTCATACTTGATTTGAGCTGTATTGACTTATTAGCCTTGCTCATACCATTGATATTTCTCTATATGAATGAATATGAGCCATATATCATCTTCTAGTTTAATGTGCTTAAGACACATATCACCCATGTATTTTATATTAGGATCTACTGACCTTTTGACCCACTACTCACTATTAGATTTATATTGTACAATTGAATGTGATTCATTGATTTATCTGGACCCAGTAACTCAAGCTTCATTTATGTATTATTAGATATACTTTTAGGCACTTGAGTTCTTGCCACTTGTTAGATGCATGTTCAATCTAAGGATACACTAACCTTTTGATTGTGAGTTCCTCATTGATCTATGAATGCATGATCAAACACACAGTGTTAGATATTCAGGACCCAATGACTTGTTAGATTGATGCTTGTTATTAGATATTCTATGATTTAGACACTTTTCATTACCATGTTTATCTTTGGAACATTTGAATTCAAAAGGTCTATTTCATGATGCTTAAATTTTATTCCCCTAAGCATGTTTCACTATACAAGTCTAACTTTAAAGGCTTATATCTTGAGATAGAAAGCTCATCAAGATACCAAATTTACAGAGGATGATCTTGGCACTAAATGCATCATTTCCATATGATCCTTTGGGCTTGAGAGGATTTTTGAAAATACTTATAAACTATACAAGCAAACTAATCTATTCATTCTTGAATGATGTGTCATGATGGTCTGGCTCCTTAAAATCACCAAGTTCACACTTTAAGATTACTTAAAGTGTTTCAAAATCTTGCAACTGATAAGTGATTTTCATGAAGGATATTTGTTCCTCCTATTGGATTGCTTCTCAACCAGGACTCTACTTAGCTTCAAACTAAATCTAGTCAAAAGTTCCTTATGTGGGCCAAATTTGGCCAACATATTTGGTGACTCAACTAAGAAGTATGCCTACTATGTTTGAGAACCCAGACTAGTTTCCTAGTTTAATCCATTAGGAATGGAGTCAGAAGTCTTTGTTCTCATTTGATCTGAATTGATACAAGGCTACCCCTCTAGATAACTCTTCTTAAAACAACAATGACCAAAACACAAAAGAACAATTGTGCCTAAGGAACTTATTAAAGGGAACAAAGAATAGAAAAGAAATGTGCACAAGGCATGGAAAGCATAAAATATACCTAACCTAAACTAACCAATCAGAATGGAACCTATACAAAACCACTGACTGGTTATACAAAAAAGCTACCCTTTCTCACTAATCTAATATGATTTACATGCTTGAGGGAAACCAACCAAATATGGAGGAGTTGATATTTAACATTATTGGTGATATAATTCTCCAAGAATAAGAACAAAAACAAACTCACCTACCCAATATGATTGATTATACATACAAACATCTTAGAGTGGATAGGTAAGCTGATCTCACTCTTTTTTATGCTTAATTTTATGCTCTGAATTAAGCACAACCTATGATGGCTCCTCCTTGTCATCTTCCAACTAAGATAGGTACCTGATAAGACATCTTATCAATACAAACATTATAACATCATATATTACCTCACTCATGAACTTTATTGCTCCACCATTATGCTCTTTAGGAACAATCACATCATAGTCTCCATGGAGAGGAACATAGCTAATTCCTATGATCTCAAACAAGTCTTCCAACTCCCTTTCACTTTCTTGTATATATAAGATGATATTGAGTCTATTAAGCTCTTCTCCTTGAATCAAATGCTCATATTGAAATCTTTGTTTACCCTCAAGGTGCTCCTCCATCACAAAAAGTGGTATCTCATCAAAATGCTCACTTGAGCACTCGATATGTCTTCTTTATCAACCTCACTCAATATTTCATCTCATTATTTAACTACAAATAAGGGTTGATTTAACCATATAGGGTCTAAAACATTGCACTTATCTTACTCAAGGTTTGTTTTAATTTTATCTATCTCTAACCCATTAAGGTTATCTTTATTTGACAACTCATCCTAAAGTGAACCAACCTCTAGTTCCTAGTTTTGATCCTCTTCTTCATCTATGTATAATGGACCTTCAGTAGTGAATTCAAGGTCTAATCTATGTTCAACTTGAGGATTGGCTTCTTCAATAAAGTTTGCAACACTAAGCTGCTCCATTTCACTTAAGAAATCTAAGCAAAAATGCTACCATTAATATTCTAAGTTTTTTGAGCTGACCTTGACCTCCATAATAGGTTCATGAAGGTTATCTTCTTGCCTCTCATCAAGTTCCTACAAACTGAAATATGAAACATGCTCTTCCCTATGAAGTGGGCTGCCTGTCATGACCTCTTCATAGACAATTGAATTGTCCTTTTGTGGCTCACTTATGACTACAAGTTCTTCCTCTATCCTTTTTAGAATAGTTTCTTTCTCTAATAAGGATATGGTGGGAAGGTGAATAAGTTCACCTTGCTTGCAGCTTATGAGAGTATCCTTCCATTTAGGGACTTTAAATGATCTCTTTGGTGGCTCTTGAATTGGTGATTGGGCTACTTTAACTAGCACCACTTCATTCTATAAACCTTTCTGAATTAACTTCCATGAGAGGAATGTGTAAGAAACAACTACCTCTTATTGATTTTGACTATCTTCATCTTTCCTCATCTTTAGCTCTAACTCTTTGATTTGCCTATCTATATTCTCTTGGAATAGCTTCTCTTGAATGTGGTTAGGGGCTTCATGAAGATAAGGAACACAATAGGGCTATTATGAGGTACAACAAGATTCTTGAGGAAGATAAGTGGAATCATGGGTCTCAATAATAGGCTACTCCATAACAGCCTCCTTTTTTCATTGAAGTCCCTCTTGTTTTGAATCCTAAGAAGGGAATGCCTGAGGAACACATGAAAGGTCACTTAGAATGGTCTCTTGGGGAAGAATGGGTGGTATATATGAGGTCTGAGGTGGTGTATATGAAGATATATAAGGTTTTTAGAGTTTGACTTGTTTTTCTTCAAGGCTTATTAGATTATCCTCAATGCTTTGAATGTAACCACTTACATCCATCATCTCACTTGAAAAGCTTTTCCAATTCACTCCCTTAATAGATGCCCATTCTTCCTTCATTAGCTATAATGTATCTCTCATGTCATGAATGATATGATTAAGGATATCTTGACCATATCCCCTTTGTGTATTAAGTTCTATCATGTACCTTTGATAGACTAAGAGCTTTTGCTTCTAACTTGAAATGGATCAGTTTGGGGAATAACTAGGGACATCTTGAGCCTGAGAAGGTTGATGCACTCAATCTTGAGAAACACTTGGGGTGAAGCCATAAATATTTCTAATCTAATATTAAGGATTTTGAGGTAGAGAATAATCATATTGATAAAAGGAGTGATGATACATACCAAATAATGATGACTAGGCACCTAGGCTGCTTATAACCAAAAGCTTTGATTTAGAGTCACCATTGATGTTTGAACACTTGCCTCCAAAGGTTGATTGGATGAAGAGAACACCAAAATTATTTACTAGTGATCAATATATTAAGTCCCACTAGGCATTCCAAAAACTATTATGGCATGGGATTGAACCCTTGTAGAAGAGTTCTTCAAGCTCATCCACTCCCAATCACAATATTGGGATAACGCCAAGCTATGGGTAGCCTATGATGGGGATAAACCTTCATTTAAATCTAGCTTCCTTTTGATGAATCACCTAAAATAATGTTTTCATAGGGAAACGGGATCCTAAGAAGGATAAAAGGTGATGCACCAAATAAAAATGGGAAACTCTCATAAGCTTGAACCCATACTAAATCAGCACAAGATAATGGTAACTCACACAACCTCACAATATAGGCTAGTGCATAAGTGTTTTATGGACTAGGTTTAGGTAGAACACTAATTTAGGCCTATAATAGCTTGAAAACACCCTAAAAGGGGTCAAAAAGGAGGATAATGGATGAATAAAATTTTCCTTCACAATTCCATCATGCACAACTTACTCAACATAGATCCAAGGTAAGAGATAAGTAAATAAAGTCCTTTATTAAATCAAGAGGTAGTTATTACAAATGCTTGATAGGGTTTAGCCTAATCAAGATGAGCATATTTTATAATATCTTAGAGAGTCCCTTACTCTTCAATATCAAAGAGTCCTTGTGAGAGTCTAAAATCAGAGAGAGCTTACAAATGAGAAAGAATGAGGTGATATAGGAGAAAGGGAGAGAGAATATGGGTTAACCAAGAATAATAAATGATTTGACCCTTTATAATGAATGATCCACCACACTTAATCCAATTCAAACTAGCCTTTTATTAATAAATTAACCTACATTTTCTCCAATTGGTCTTCAAGTTCTTCTCATTGGCTGAGAAATGCACTAGAAGACAAGGGTCTATTTTGTAGATGATGAGTCATGATCCTTTCAAGAAATAAATATCCTTAAGATATGAATAACATTAAATTATCTAACTACTTATCTAACCACTACATTTCTTTGCTTTGATCTTTCATGCTACCTTCCACTTGCTTTTATTGTTCATGAGAAGAGAATCCTCATATCTATAATTTTAAAAAAGCTATGCTATGTCTACTTTGAATGATGGTAAGTACCTAATTTATTGAGGATATATCCGTGTAAATAGATGAGACATTTATCCATAACCATATATATCTACCCTTACTTTAGAATCTAAACCCAAGTCTGCTATAGATGAAAACTAATCCCAATTATTAGTTTTCTTATAGTTTTAATGTCAATGAAATGAAGCTCATCAAGTGTTTGACCTCACTTCAATAATAATTTACCACCCTTTTATCTTTATTAGGTTTAAGAGACCTATTATACCTCTATGGAGCTCTAATGGTGATGTTTGATCCCTAAAATATCTATTCTAATTCAACTTGGACCATCTTTGAACCTAGCTCCTATGTATTTACTTGCCTAGGTTGAAAATAGCTTTGTTGACGTCCACCAAAAGTTTTCTAGGCTCTCCTTTGTTTATTAGACATCGACTTATTGATTTGGAACTATCAAATTTAGACACTTGGCAACCTCACACTTGATTTGAGTTCTATTGACTTATTGACCTTGCTCACACTATTTATCTTTCTCCATATGAATTAACATGAGACATATATATTGTACCAATTTAAAATGCTTAAGACAATTTTCACCCACATATTTTATCTTAATCTCCACTAACCTTTTGACCCATCACTTACCATCATATCTACTTTGTATGAGTGAATGATCTTCATTGATCTGCTTGGACCTAGTAACTCAAGCTTCATCTACATACCATTAGATCTAATCTTAGGCACCTAAGATCTTACCACTTATTAGCTATGTGTTTAATCTTAGGATATGCTAACCTTTTGACTGTGATATCATCTTTGATCTATGAATTCATGATTGAACATGCATCATTAGATCTTTGGGACCCACTTACTCATTATATTTACACTATCCATTAGATCTTCTATGAGTTTACACAATTTAGACACTTATTATCCCTATGTTTATCCTTGAAACATTTGAATTCAAATGGATATTTCATGAGGCCTAAATTTGATGTCCCTATGTAAATTTCACTCTACAAGTCTAGCTTTAAAGGCTTATATCTTGAGATAGCAAGCTCATCAAGAAACCAAATTTGTAGAGGATGATCTTGGAACTAAATCCATCATTACCATGTGATCTTTTGGGCTTGAGAGGATTCCTGAGAACACTTATAAAATATACAAGAAAACTAATATGTTCATTCCCACATGACATGTCATGATACTCTAGCTCCTTAAAATCACCAAGTTCACACTTTAATATTTCTTAAAGTGTTTCAAAATATTATAACTAACAAGTGATCTACATGAAGGCTATTTTATCCTCTTCTTATTAGATTATTTCTTAACTAGGACTCTACATAGCATTAAACCACATCCAATCAAAATTTCCTTATGTGGGCCAAATTTGGCCAACACTACCATCTCAGGATGAGTCAGAGAAATGGTTCTAATTTCCCCATCCTTTTTCTAGGTTAGGGGTCCCAAATTAATTATATTGATAAAAAAATTATGTGGATGGAATTGAGTACCTCAAATTTCAAAGAAGAAGGGGCTGGTGAGGATGGGATATCTTCCTCAATGATTACGATGGAAAATGGGTTGGTTGTCTCTTTTGGTGGGATGAATCCAAGACCATGTCATTCACAAGGCTTATAAGTTATACATAGTATTATCTCATGTATTCCATACTCATAATGTCCTAAATTTAATCCCTTCCAATCACACTAATGGAGTTATGTTTGGGAAAACTCTAATTTATCCAAGAAATAGAAAACAGAGGTGAATGGTTTAATAAAAGAGGAGGAATTGGAGGTTCGAAGTAGTTGATTAGGTCCCCCATAGGTAAAATTGGTTTGGAGATTAGGAAAATTGAAAGGAATGGTGGTTCTAATGTTAGAATCATATACATGATGTTGATCAAGATTTCCATACTCTTGGGGAGTAGGAAGGGCATCTAGAGTTAATAGGTGACAGTCCCCAAGTAAGAGACATTGTAATGTAGATTCCAAGGGGTAGTCATAGGGATTTGAGATGAAGTTATGGATGAGCTTGTATAAGCTTGGTTTACGGAGGATGAAGGGGATACATCATTTAATAGGATGAGAACATAATTGGGTCGGTAAGTCATATTGTATGATTTGGAAGGACTAGGGTCAGATGGAATTACATGAACTTGATCCTCATGTTAAAACTTGATGAAACTATGCAAAGTTGATGGAACACAAACCATGATATGGATCCAATGGCATACAATTAATAATTTATATTAAAATTCTCCTTATACCACATAGAAGATCTCAAAAAGAGTATGAAGGACCAAATTTATATGAAGGATAACCATCCCTAAGGTAGTTTCCACGATATCATTAAAAGATAAGAGTACAATAGTAGTTTTAGACATGATGTTCTATAGGAGATTAATTTTATCATATGCATGGGAGGAAATAATATTAATGCTAGTTATCTCATCAATCATAACCCTCTTGATCTAGGTTTTCTTGATGTGAGTAGTAATAAAGAGGGGAGGATCTAGATCATTTGGATGGACAAGGGGTATATCTAAATCTTGGAAGGTGATGAGGGTGGATAACTAAAGGGATTTGAATAAATCTTCTAGTGTTTGAGGATATTCATGTTAAACCTTTATTGATTTCAAGGCTTCCATCATATTTTGATGGTGTTGGAGTGAGGTTTGGATCAACTCATACAAAGTCATCTTCACCAGTGTTTGGTTTAATAGAAGAGGAGGCATTGGAGGTTCAAAGTGGTTGATCAAGTCCCCTATAGATAAAATTGGTTTTTAAATTAAGAAGAATGAAATTAATGGTGGTTCCAATGTTAGAATCATAGATAGTATGTTGATCAAGATTTGCATACTCTTGGGGAGTAGGAAGGGCATCTAGAGTTATAGGCGATACTCCTCAAGCAAGAGACATTGGAATGTGGATATCAATGGGTATTCATAGGGATTTGAGATGAAGGTATGAATTAGCTTTTATAAGCTTAGTTTATGGAGGATGAAGGGGATCCATCCTTTAATAGGATGACAACATAATTGGGTCGATAAGTCATATTGTATGACTTGAAAGGACTAGGGTCAGATAGAATTACATGAACTTAATACTCATTTTAAAAATTGATGAACCTATGCAAATTTGATGGAACACAACCCATGATATGTATCCAATGGCATCCAAATAATATACTATATTAAAACTCTCCTTCTACCACATAAAAGAGCTCAGAAAGAGTACAAGGGACCAAATATATATGAAGGATAACCATCCCCAAGGTAGTTTCCATGATATCATTAAAAGATTAGAGTACAATGATAGATTTAGACATGATGTTCTCTGAGAGATTAAGTTGATCATATGCATGGGAGGAAATAATATTAATGTTATTTCTCCCATCAATCATAACCCTCTTGATTTAGGTTTGCTTGATGTGATTGGTAATAAAGAGGGGAGGATCTGGATCATTTGGATGGATAAGGAGTATATCTAAATCTTAGAAGGTGATGAGGGTGGATAACTAAAGGGATCTAAATAAATCTTTTAGTGTTTGAGTATCTTCAAGTTAAACCTTGATTGATTGCAAGGCTTCTATATAGTTTGATGGTATTGGGGTGAGGTTTGGATCAACTCATACAAATTCATCTTCACCAGTGTTTGGTGAAGATATTTTAGGACTAACCTATGTATTAGTCTAGATGGGTTAGATTGGGGTGTACCCAAGAAATAAATCTTGGGCTTGGGTGTAGGTGATTGGGGTGCTTTGATGGAAGATGGGTATGTCCATGGGATTAACACTTTGGCTTTCCCTTTATCCTTTTATGTTTGTGATCGAGTGACCACATGAATGGTGTGGATTTGGAAGCTATGTGGGATAGTAGGTTAATTTGGTTCCTCCATACTCTTAGATGATATCTGGGGATAGGTTGACATGGGGTGATAGTTTTGGGTTTTTGGCTTGGAGGTGGGTTCGTGGGAATTTCCTCTATTAACATATCATCTACATCACATAGTTTTTGGATTATGTATTGGAGAGATTTGTAATTATTTATGTCATGTCTAAGTGTATTATGGTATGTGAAAATTGAATTATCATTGAACCAAGTTGGTTTTGGACTAAGAGGATCAAATGGCTTGATAGAAGGTAAGACTAATTAGGAAGCTTATATCAACCTTTGCAAGATGGTAGAATAGGATTATGGAAAAGGTGGAAAGGAGGTATAAGTTTTGGTTTTTATGGTTGAGTTGGACATATTTTTAGGGGTAGGCTTAATGAATGGATCTTTAGGTGGTGTAATGCTTTTGGTAGATGGTTTTGAGTCAGATGGCTTTGAGGTTGAGGGTTTGTTAAGAATAGGTGGAGGTGTGGATAGAATTGGAGGTTGGACTTGTGGTTTCTTTGTTATAACGCTTGGTATTTTCAACAAGGTATAAGGGTGAGGTCCTAAAATAGATGATGTATGTGGCCCTAGAGTAGAGGGTAAAGTGGAAATGGGAGGTAATACAATTTCAGATTTATGAATCCTAGATGGTTCAATTCTCCTTATTGGTTTGGTTTATGGATATTTAAGTGGGATTGGTGGTGTCAATTCTAATTTTAATGGAGGATGGGTAAGATTTTGAGTGGGGAGGACACCTAGGTTCTTAATATGATTTAATGGGATAGTGGAGGTTTCTTTGTTTATTTTTTAAGGAGTTGGGTTGGATGGTTTATCTAAAGTTTGGGATGTGGAGGTAGTGGTTGTCTCACTTATAGAGGTTGAAGGTTATGTGTATAATGGTGTGGGTGATGACTCCTTGGTTGGGTATGGGATTCCAAGGCAATGCCAGAACATGTCCTGGTTAAGGTTTCATTGAGATAAAAAAAAAAGATTTTGGACCAACCTTGAAAATAGATTATAAATAGGCTTTGTTCCCTCAGTACTGGATTATATAGATAGACCAAGTGGCTATAGAAGTGGTATGGTAACACTTTCCTTTTCCTTTATATTCATACTAGCCAAAATATTATGGATATGATGACCTAGGAGGTCACATTGGACAAGTTGAGACTATGTTTAGATTTGGTTGGCCTTAGTGGTCATGGAGTAGTGATAGATTCTATTTAGGAGAAATTGTCTCCAAATAGGAGATTGTTGAGTGTGGATCCCTTTAGGGCTATCACATGACCATAGGAATAAATTTTGGGGCCCTAAAGAGATCCAAGGATGTGGGGACCATAGTTTTCCCTACTCCACCTTTTGTGGAACCTTACTCTACATGTGAGTGGAATATTCTTGGTATATATCTAATTTCTATGTTTCCATGTTTTATGGAGCTAGTTGTTAGATGCATTTTCCCATGTTAACTTCCTTGTTTTGAGGGAGCTAGTTGTTTATTAGAAAAGGTAATGCCTTTCTTGTTGCAAGGAGTTGGTTGTGATCACATGGTATTGGTAAATGTGCCCTTGAAAGATGGAGACCTTATGTTTGGCATGTTCCTTCTTGGATGAAATTGTGGATGAGCTTAGTGATGTGAAACTAAGTTGTCTTGAGTGGAGATTGCTTATCTTGGATAATCATGATGCATTTTATCCTCCTTTCATGGATTTTCCTTCATTTTCTATATATATAGGGTGTGGTGTGGCCTTTAGAGGTTGATGGTTTATTTATAATGTGTGGCTTTGAGGATCATAGTCAAGGTGTAGGTGTTTTGTAAAGTGTAGGTGTTCATTATAGGGTATGGTTTAGTAACTTGTGAGATACAACATTATACAGGTGCAAGTGAAAGTGTAGCTATTTGTACAACATTTTATACAAGAGATTTTTATATCTCTATGAAATTTCATTATAGTCTTGGTATTTAGATTACTATTTTTTTTGGAAACTTTCATTGGTAGATGTAGCCCATATTGGGTGAACCACATTAGATATGTGTTATCTATGTTATTATCTTGTTCTCTCATTTATGCTTTCATAATAATGGTGAATTAAGGAATGTTTTTGTGATGCATGTTATTGCATAGATTTATATATAGTTTATGGTAATAGTAAATCTGGTTTTAAAGTGTTTTAATTCTTAACAACTAGTATCAGAGCCATTAGTTGTGTTTTGCTAAAGTGGTAAATCATAGGAAAGCTATTAGCTTGAGTGGGAGCTATGGGAGAAGATATTATATTTAGAGTGGAGAATTTTGATGGTAAGCATTTTTGTTTGTGTAAAATGTAGATAGAGGATTACCTATATTAGAAGGAGCTACATCTCCCCTTAGAGGGGAAAGTAGAACAACCTATAAGTATGAGTGATGCAGATTGGTCATTACTTAATAGGAAGCATTGGGAGCCATTCGTTTATGCCTTGCATCCTTTTTTATATTTAATATTTTTTATGAGAAGACCATAAAAGATGTCATGGATAAACTTGGAAAGTTGTATGAGAAACCTTCAACTTATAATAAAAATTTTCTTATGAAAAGATTGTTTAACATAAAAATGTCTGAGAATGGCTCAATAGCTAATCATATTAATGATTTTAATATGGTTATATGTATGATCACTTTAGTTGGAATTAATTTTGATAATAAATTTATATCTTTGATAATATTATGTTATTTGCCTAATAATTTGGATAGTTTGGTTATGGTTGTGAGTAATGTAGTCCTTGCCAAGGGAAGCTTGAATTTTAAGCATGTTGTAGGTGTGATCCTTAGCGAGGAGATATGAATGAAAATAACTAGTGAATCATCCTCAGGTAATGATTTATCTATTAATACTAGAGGGAGGCAAAAGGATAAGATTAAAATCAACCATGGAAAGTCAATAGGTAGATCTAAGTCTAGATCTAGATCCAAGATGATATGCTGACATTGTGGGAAGAGTGGACACTCAAAGAAAGGTTGTTGTTCACTTTGGGATAAGATTGCCAATAAAGAGGAAATGAATGAGGTAAATGTGACATTAGGTAAATCATATTAGGATGACTTAATTATTTCTATGGATAGTTTTTCTAAGTCTTGGATTTTAGATTCAGGGGCTTCTTTTCATGCCACCCCACAGGCATTATTTTTTATTATGTTCAAGAGAATCTAGGACATGTTTATCTTGGTGATGATAAACCATGTGAGATAGTAGGGAAAGGTTGTGTTTAGGTTAAGATGCATAATGGGAACACATGGATCTTAAGGATGTTAGACATATGCCTATGTTGAAATGTAATTTGGTTTTAGTGGGGAAATTGGGTAGTGAGGGATGTTCAGTATTGTTTATAGTAGATTCTTGAAAAGTTACCAAAGGTGCTCTTGTGATTTTGAGAGGTAATAAATTTGGTACTTTATATTTCACTAGTAGTGTTGATTCTATTGATTTAGTTGTTGTAGATGTAAATGAAACAATGTGGCACTACAAGTTTGATTATATGAGCCATAAGGGCATGCAAATATTAAAAGATAAGTTACCTCGATTAAAATATCTGGATTTAGATTTCTATGAGAATTGTGTGTATGAGAAATAGAAGTGGGTTAAGTTCCTAAAGGTTGGACCCACAAAGAAAGAACACAACTTATATTTGGTACACTAAGATGTATGGAGACTAGTTTAGGTATATTTTATTGGTGGATCCAATTATTATGTTACTTTTATTGATGATGTAACTAGGAAAGTTTGGGTTTATTGAATTAAAAATAAATCTAATGAATTTGACACTTTTAAGAAGTGGAAATCCTTGGTTGAGAATGAAATATTTCTAAGTTGAAATGTCTTAGATCAAATAATAGAGGTGAGTATTGTAGTAATGATTTCTTTGATTATTGTTATAACATTGGAATCCATAGGTGAAGGAAAATTCTAGGAACTCCAAAATATAATGGGGTATCTAAAAGGATGAACAAAAGAATAATAGAACATGCTAGGATCATGAGATGCAGGGTTACCTTTATAATTTTGGGCAAAATTAGTTAGCATGGTAGTATATTTAATTAATAGAGGACGTTTTATGCCTTTGGATGGAGGCATTTCTGAACAAGCTTGGTTTGGTAAGAATGTTGATTATTCTTTTCTTAGAGTCTTTAGATGTGAGGTTTTTGCTCTCATTAAGAAAGAGAATAGGAACAAACCAGAGGCTAAATCAAATAAATACACATTTGTTGGTTATGGTGAGGATGACTTTGGTTTCATTTATGGAGCATTAAAGATAGAAAAATATTTTGATCTAGAGATGTAGTCTTGTTGTCTCCAAATCTTGCACCCTAGAAGAGGGTTATTCAGGCCTCCTCAAAATTTGGGCAATGTTGAGACATTTCTAGGCCTATGGGTGTGCCTATAAGTGGAAATTAACCTTTAGGTTTGAAGGGATATCTCTTTGTATGTGTGTCTAAAAAATGACCAATACTTAAACTAGCTTGATGAAGGGAAAAGGGTTAGAAATGAATAAGGGAAATATGATCTAAACAATGGTGATGCACCAAAATTATTCTCCACATGAATGTCATACACTATTTTATGATACAATAGAATGCAAACATATTGCCAAGATATGAAAAGTTCTAACATAAATGTTTCAATGTATACGTGAGATGTATGAAATCACACAAGGTAAAGAAACTGAAATACAACCTATATAGTTTAGAAAAGGTTATACACATGTAGAATCTCATACATTTGTATGCACTCTACATGAAATATTAGACTAAAACTCCTACTCAAAATGTGAAGGACAAAGGACATAAGGATGAAACCATCACTTATTGTCACTCTGTATCTCTTACACACTTAGGCAATTACTCAGAAATTGAAATGAATAAACCTATGCTTTATTACTTAAAGGCAAGAAATGAAAAAATAATTCATTAGAGATTCAACATACTTTTATGGATGATAAAAAAAGAGCCTAAAGGTCCTATTTATTGAAAAAGAGGGAGAGAACAGAGATCTCTTGGGTTCCAAAATATAAGGATCCAAAATGGTTTACAGTCACCATCTTGGTGAAACTGATTCTAGTTGTTCTCTCATTCAGTTGGAGTTTGTCTTTCTCTTTGATTCACTCTCTTAAAATGACTAGGATCACTAAAAAATCAATTGTGAGATGACCCTCCATAATAAATGGCTTATATCACTACTATGAAGCTTAGATTCCTCTTGAAAGCTCCCACATTTTTCACTATAGACCCATTTGGGTTTTCCAAGTGACTTTACTTCTTACTTGTTTTTTCGAGCTCTCTAATTACTTTTACTTGAAAAATTCATAAGTAAAGCTTGTTTAAAACCCTAAAAAGCCTTATCTCTTCCTTTTTGGGATTTTTTATTGCTTTTTCTTATAAAATTAATAAGTAAATATCTTTGGGAAACCTGATTTGCACTATCTTTGGCCTTTCAAGTTCTTTGATTATTTTTGCTTATAAAAATCATAAACAAAGCTTGTTTGAAAACCCAATTTTCACTATCTCTGTCTAAGACCCTATTGGGTTCTCTAAATGGCTTTATTCCCTTCTTGAAGACTTTAGGCATGAATTTGATATCCTATGGCATGTCATCTTTGAACTCCAATGACTAGTTGGCCACCTTAAATTTGACATCCTATGACACGTCATGCCTTTGAATTCTAAAGGCTAGTTGGCTACATTAATCTTGACATCCTATGGCACATCATGGGGATCCATTGAGTTTATTGTTTTGGGAAATTTTCCTAATGTAATTCCTTCAAGCAATTTGTTTGAAGGAATTATTTTGGAGATTTTGCTCAAAACAATGGCTAGTTCCTTCAAGAACCTTTCTTGAAGGACACTTAGGAAAGTGTCCTTCAAAAAATTTTGAAAGGACACTTGAGGAAGGCATAAGGTCCCTTTGGAAAATTATAAAGGACATTTTCAAAGGAAATGGCCCTTTAAAACTTTTTTTAAGGGAATTTCCAATGTAAATGGCCCTTTAGAAATTTTTTGAGGGGTATTTCCAAAGACAAAGTGCCCTTTAAAAAAGTCCAAAGGGTTACTTGAGAAGAAAAGTGCCCTTGGGAAATTTTTTGAAAGGGTCACCTGGACAACAAAGTGCCCCTCAAAAAAGTTTGAAAGGTTATCTGGGTTGAAAAGTGCCCTTTGAAACTTTTTTGAAGGGTCACTTGGAAGAAAAGTGCCTTTCAGAAAAGTCCAAAGGGACACTCGGTCTAAAAAGTGCCCTTCAAAACTTTTCCAAAGGGTCATTTGGAATAAAAATGCCCTTTATAAATTTTTTGAAGGGACACTTAGGGGGGGGACATTATCAAGACCAATTCAAGTTTTTTGAATACTTTTGCTTATAAAAACATAAGACTTGCTCCTTAGAAAACCTGAAGTCATGCATCATTGAAAACTGAAAAAGTATTAGGAGTAATTTGGGTTTGTAAATTTGGATTACTTCTACTCATGAAACCTTTATACATCAAGTCATTTATAGAACTTGACTTGGTATTGAGGAATGAGTTAGGTTTATGAGGGGACAAGACTTGACTTGTAGAGAACCCAATTTACATTACAATAGAGGCAAAACTCTTTAGCCTCCTTGACCTACAATTTTGGACCTTTGAAATGACATGTTCTTGCAACTGTTGTTCAAATATCCATGAAAATTATTGAAAAAATTATATTGAGGTGAAATTTGGTCAACATTCTTGGTGATTCTGAGGGGAGGCATGCCTGCTATGTCAAAGACTAGTTTCCTAAATCCTTCCATTGAGCATGGAGTCATGCATATAGGCACATCAAAGAGAACTAAACAAGCTTTGGTTCAAAAACACACTAGCTAGAGACACACATACATAATCAACAAAAGGAAAGAAAATACCATAAAGGGAAATACTATGCTCTAAAGAACTTAGGGAAAATAAACACAATAAAGGAAACACACAAGAATAAATTATATACAAGACATGGCCATTAGGGGTCAAAAACAAGGCTTCAAATATATTCCATTCATTGAAATAAGCAACTCTTCTCCATCCATTTTGGATAGCTGAAAGGAGTTTTTTTTCTTGTACTTATTGATGATGTAAGGACCACTCCATAAAGTATCAAACTTTGTATGTTTGCCTAGTTTTACTCTATCTTCATCCCATTTCAAGACTAAGCCACCTTTGTTGAACACTCTTTCCCTTGCCCTTTTGTGAAAGTATTTCTTCATGAGAACTTGATGGTGTTCCAAAGCTTTGTGTGCGTCATCTCTTGCCTCTTGCAACTAAATTAATTCTATCAATCTAACCTCCATGGGAGTGTTTTCAAGTAATTCTAGTTGTTGTGTAAGTTTCAAGGTAGGGAGCTCTTATGATATGGACAACCTAGCTTCTCTCCCATAGATAAGTACAAATGGAGAATTACCAATTTACTTCTTGGGAGTGATTCTATCTACCCATAAGGCTATCTTCAAGTTGCTATGACATGCTATTTGATTGGTTTCTAACATCCTCTTGATGATTTTGATGAGGATCTTATTGGTAGACTCAGATAATCCATTACCTTGATGGTAGTAGTTGGATGAGGTACTCAAATGAACTCCACTCTTTGCTACCCAATCAAAAGTTTTAGCACTTATGAAAGCAAGTGTATTATCTGAGATGATGACATGACGAGCTCTAAACCTTGTTATAATGCTATCATATAACTCCAAGATGACATTTTCATTTGCTTCTTTCAAAGTAACATCCTCTACCCATCTTGTGAAGTAGTCTGTGGTATTCAATATCTATTTATGTCTAGTACTTTATGGAGGATTGATCATACCAATGAATTCAAGGCCCCATTACATGAAAGCTGGTCCACTTGGATAGGATTCAATAGAAGGGCAGCAATATTTTGTTTGACAACAAAGAAAGCACATTAAGGACAAACCTTAGCCCAATGATAACAATCCGTAAAAAGACTAGGCTAATAGTAACCAACTCTCATTATTTTTTTAGCTATTGTTCTAGGAGAGAAGTGACCACCATCTGCACTATTATAGAAAATTTCTAGTAGCATATCAAATTGGTCATTGTTAATGCATCTTAGCAACACATTACTCACATCCTTCCTAAAGATAATGCCATCTAAAAGACAATAAGGAATAGCTTATATCCTAAAATACCTTCTTTGATATTTTTTCAAGTTATTGGGACACTCACCATTTTGAATAAAACTAATGATGTCTTGTGTCCAACTTTGATTCTACATTTGATCAATTGGTTAGTCTTGAACTTGATTCACCAAGGCTTGTTCCTTTGGCTCTAGAAAGTCAGATGCTAAAATTGTGTCGACTCCCCTTGGTCCCCTCCTAACACTTACATACTTTATTAATTTAAAATAAATTGCTTCAGACTCTGAGACATCACCAGGCATCAGACTTCAACTAATGCTCCCTTGGCCACAAAGACTCTACGCAAATCACTCCGAATTGAATTAGAACATTTCACGAAGTCTTCAGCATCAAGCCACAATAGGTACAAGTGTTCAACACCTTGGTTCTTCATCTCACCAGACCTAAGTATATCTTCTGCCCTTTCATTTCAGTAATTTAGAAAGCATTAGTAATTACTTTCTATTTACCATTGCTAAATACTATCAACCAGACCATACTCGACCTTCAACCAAACCCGACTTTCTCTCTAGAAAGGCTGAAAAGCCTTCTTCTTAACCTTACCCTTTTTGACAACCTACCCTCCATATTTGTCCCTCTTAAGACCTTATTGATTGTCTTGCAACCCTGCACAGACCCAGACTCCTTCCAGACCCCTCTGTCGACCACAAACACATTCTGAAACTCATCCAAAACCTGTCTAAGGCCATTGCCCTGACCGACATCAACCACAACCCCGATTGACATTGACCATAACCCCGACTGACATCGGTAACATAACCAATGTTGACATGTTGACCAACTGACGTCAGCAGGACTATCGATGTCAACGATTGTGGCAGATCGACTGCAAAGAAATAGGTAGCATTATCTAATTTCTTCTTTGTTAGTCATTTGTCATTTCTTTATTTTTGACACTTTTACTTATAAATAGTGGACTATCATCCCTCAAGGAAGTCTTTGCACTTCTAGGACCGAGCTTTGCTTGGCAATCCACCATATCTCTATCTAACATTTTTTTGTTTAACTCTTTCTTCTACAGGTGTCATCCTCCACAGCCAAAGAGGAGCTCTTTCAATCACTTGGATATGGTGCACAACTTCATCTGGGTGCGTACAAACCCCTGACCATTAACATTTAGTTTCTTTCTTATTTTGAATGTAAAAACAAAAAAATGAGTAGAAACATTCTGGCATGCCTAGTGGGACCCTTGGAATTTCCTTGGGTTCATCATTCTTTTTTCTTCTGAAAAAGGAAACTTTCATATAGGTGCATTAGGAATTTTTCTCTTCTTGCATCCTTCTTCTATCTCTTTATCTCGAAAAGAAATCATAAGCACAAGTTAAAAAGAACTTCTTATTTTTTCTTGTCACTTTCTCCTTGCATCTTAGAGTAGTGAATTTCATACTCTTTACCTTTTCCTCACTTGTTTGCATTTGAACAACATCATTTCAATTTGGGTTAAAAATTAAATGCATTTCACTCCTACTTGAATGCATATTTAACTCATCTAGTAATTAAAACACATTATGAATAAATTGTAGTGCACATATGTTACACATCCTAAACACTATCACAAATCAAACATCTAAACATACCTGAGACAAGGCCCGACTAGGATTTCACCACCTAGCGGATACCTTACCCTTCCCGGTGATCCTACTTGGACTTCACAACCAAGGGGAGGACCCACTCTATTCTCTGGCAGAGTATAAACTCTAGGGGAAGTATATATTGGTTAAGTGACCTAGCTTGGCTCTGGGCTTAGAAAGTGAGGGGAGCAAGCTCCTAGCACCAGGCCATGTACAAAACCTAATACAGATTTTGAGCACCAAAACTTAACCCAAAACCAACCTTAGACTACTTCTTTTAGTACCTATTCTAAAAGCCCAATTCCCAAACACATTCTTTTAAGGCATAAGCCAACATGACTCTAAAATTTATTTTTAGGAATTTAACGTTTAGAGGTTGCTTGCCTTCATCTACTTTTCTATTTTCATCTAGTTTTTTGAGCTAGTAAGGATGAATTATTCTGAGCTTCAAAAACAACTTAGAACTTTCTTTTTCTTCCAAAAACTTTCAATTTTCTAAGTTTTTGAAAACACATAGTAATCGACATCAGTTTTTCCACTGACATCGACAAATCATCTTCACCGACATCAATCATCTAACCGACATCAACAACTTACTTCATCGACATCAATTTTTCTACTGATGTCAGTCATTGTCAAAAATATTTCTTTCAAAATAGCAAGCTCAAAACCCAACTTTTTGGCTGTCAAACACACATTCCAAAATTCTAAGACTGAAACATATAGTTTCTAGAACCTAGACCCCCTCTTGCCTTGAATGGTTTTGACATGCAGTCAAACCAAATCTCTTATTGACCATGCGAGGCAATAACCACTTCCACCCTCACCTTTCATATCAAGTCACCAAATAGAGTATACTTCAGATATTGAACGTACTCCTATCCAACCTACCCCCACCAATCAATCTCCTATTATTCTCAAAGGAGATCAAGACTTTGAGAGATTCCTTGACCACAACGTCAAGGCTCTCCAACACTATCTCACAAGAAGCCAAAGGTGAGACCCTTCAGGTAATCCTCTTTTTGGGATGCCAACTTCTCTTACTGAAGCGGCAATGGAATCAACACCATTCGCTACCCAACCCATCATAACTCAAGCTATTGCCTTGACCAATAACCTGACCATGGCCAATGCTCAATATTTGGCCTCCCCATCTATTTTTAGACCTACCTCCATTGGGATTTCCATACCCCCTCAACCACAAATAATTCAACCAAGTTCTACACCATACCAGAACTTGATTATCTCGACTCCATACACTCTTGCACCTATAAATGTAGGAGTGACTACCTATCCTTTTACAATTACCACCATTCAACCACCTTTGGCAGTATCTAGTTAACTTTTGCCCTCCAGCTTCACGGCATAAGCCCCCTTGACCTCAACATCAGTCCCTATGACAAACTACCAATATGTTGTGCCTATACAAACACAACTAAGTACATCATATGCCCCTCCTAACACCTTCCAAGTACCTTACAACTTAGGGGGTGCCCATCCTACCAATCCATCAGCTGATCTAATTAAGATGCTGATGGATAAGATGTCTAACCTTGAGACATCCATTTCTAGTTCAAGTAATGTTCTTTCATATGAACAAATATGCAATGAACCCATCCACCCTTCAATGCCTATTCAACCATATCCTAACCAATGGCAACTCCCTAAATTTACTCATTTTAGAGTAAAGAGGACCCGCAACAACATCTTTGAGCATTTAGACACGCTTGTTATCTTATAGCACATGATGATGCATTATTACTACATACATTCCCCATGTCACTTTTGGGGGCCACTCTTGACTGGTATAGCTTTATTACCAGTCATTATCTCTTTTCTTTCACTCAACTCGCTCAACTATTCCTCACCATTTTTCAATTAACATAACCAAGAAGGTCTCCATTATAGACCTCTATTCTATTTGACAATTCGATGATGAGTCCATAGCTGACTTCGTTGCTCATTGGAGAGGTTTGATTAACCAACTCTCCTTTTCACTTCCTCAAACTGAGCTCATTGAGCTCTTTTCAAGAGCATGTGCTAAGCACATCTCATCTACTTTGTGGGTTCAAACATTTCGCACATTTGATGAAGCTTTCACCATGGTTCAAAAGCTTGAACTCCACGCAGTCGAAGAAGACAAGGTCACATTGCATACTAAAAATACTAATGCAAAATCTAATGACCCCTCTTCTTCTAGACCTTCTTCTTCCCACTCCAAGTCCAAGGGAGTGGCCAATGCTATGGTCGTTAGATCACCATCTTCTATAATGACCAACCAATTCGAGCCTTCCACATCACAAAGCATCACAAAACAATTCTAACAAAGGTATATACAGTGTTAGTACACTCTAATAGGAGAATCATATGCTTCTATTTTGGATAAACTAGTCAAGCAAGGGGTCCTCAATCTCCCTCAAATCTGACCACCCCAATTTGATCCCTCAAAAGCCATCCCTACTTGGTATAGGGAAAATGACTTTTGCAACTATCATCATGTCAAAGGTCATGACACAGACAACTGCAAAACCTTTAAAAACATCATCCAAGACATGTTGGACAAAGGTGATCTTGTTTTGGATAACCCACATGCGCCACCTAACCAAAACATAGACATCTTTATACAACCATTCCCTAACCATCCCCCTAGTCAGCATAACATTCAGACCATAGCCAATGACCTTCAAGAGCGTAATATATGCACAGTCAACATGGTTTCTAACCAACCTCTCTGACAGTCTGAAGAGGTTAGTCAACCTATTTTTCCACCATAGATAGAAGAGCCTTCTTCTTCTATTAGTCCTCCATCCACCCCTCTTTTACACATAGGAGAGTTAACTTTGACTTCTCCCATATTAGAGGATGCTTTGATGACACCAATGCCAGTGGCTTCACCCTCATCCTCCTTATCATCAATGGGGGATCATACTTCCCCCACTCTTAGACCACACATCAAAACCATGATCATTCCTACGCTCTTTCCACTTGAAGAGCCACATTCTCCAATCCCTTCTTCACTGAGAGAGGAACTTGCCACCTTACCCACTTCAGTCGAAGAAGATCTCGTGATGATTTTCTCTCACCTTTTGCCCAAGATTGCCACATCTAATCCATTTTCACCTCTACAATCACCCAAATCCTCCAAAGGACCGATTGTAAAACTTCATATGACATCATCAAAACCCTTATAGACATCTATCATACCCAAACATATTAAATCTCTCAGCCTTCACCCTCAATCACACCTCACTCACCCACAAGTGAAGGTAGATTTGAACCTCACCCCGCACAATAGTGGTCCTTACATCATACCAAAAAAGGATACTAAACCACGTTAGAGAACTCCTCGCCCACCTTCACCATTGCCCTCTATTTTAGGTCCACATCCTTTAACCTTAATGGGAGTGCTCCCTACTCCAACACCTCTCATCAACAAAGTGCCATCTACGTGTGTGGTCACACCGCCACCCAAAAAGATGATACGATAAACTCCCTCAACAACTCCTAAATAGAATTTGTCAACATCTACTGCAACAAAGAGCACAGACCCATTAAAGGGGTCTTATGCTTCGATGTTATGTTGATTGTTGCAGTCATCTAGCATTGTCCTCCCACCTATCAAGCCTTACCAACCTCTCAGACCAAAACCATCTTGGTTTGATGACACTAAAATATGCTGGTATCATCACACATCGGGGCATGATATTGAGTATTGCTTCACCCTTAAGGTTGTCATTTGCCAACACTTGGAAAAGGGCACCCTTCTCATTAAACACCCTTTCGACAAACCACGGACACTATTCCATGTCTCTCAAACCTCTTCACCTTCACACTCATTAACTCTCAAATCAAAACTATCTTGGTTCGACGATACTAAATTTTGTGTGTATCATCACACACCTGGACATGACACTGAGCGTTGTTGAGCTCTTAAAGTTATCATTCATCAACCCCTGAAAAAGGACACCCCTCACATTGAGGCTTCTTCTGACCACTTTTTTGACAAATCACCAACATCAACTCATGCCTCTCAAACCTCTTCACCTAAATCGGGATCCCCATACAAGACTATGGTCCCTCTACTACCTTCCACTCCTTTATTCAAAATCAACACAATTAATGTGGCCACCAGGCCCCAAACTATGAAAGATAAAGGAAAAGACCAGACTTCTACACCTTTGACATATCCATTATTTGTCAAGCCCTCTCAACCAACACAACCCAAGATTTCTATCTTGGGCTCATCTCGACCAACATCTCTGGGGGAAATTCCTCCTAACCTCTCTAGTTCACATGACGTTTGGTATAAGGGACTTGTGGACTACTTGACATATTCTATCATACATACCAACCTCTATAGCACTAGAAAATGAGCTTTTATCAAATGTACTGCTCGATACACCATGCTAGGGGGACTTCTTTATAAACAATGTCTTGACAGCCTCCTTATCTAACATCAACCACAACCTACCTACAACCATAACCTGAAAGAGCGAGATCTCAAAATCAAAGATCTCATCATTAAAGATAACCAGAACATGACCAATTTGGAAAGAAGCAAACGGGGTAAGTTTGCTCCTAATTGACTCAGACCTTACATCATAACACAAGCATGAATCATGTACTTATCATCTGTCTTCTTTTGAAGACCGACCAAAACTTGAGCCCTTTAATGCTTTATATCCTTGACCATTCTATTGTTAATCAAGTAATCATTCACTTGACATTTACCTTGAGCTCATCCCTTGAGCAACCCCCCCATCATCATCATGCCTATTATTTTTAACCCTTTTTCCCTACATTAGTCAACTCTTTTTTAAGCATGAATGCCTTGTCCTAAAAAGGGAAACCCTTAAACCCCTATAGTCAAATCCATGACCAAAAATTTTATTCAAAAACCAAAAAAATATAAAAATTGGGATGCCTAACCAAAGGTCATAAACTATAAATGTAGACTGCTCCCTCGAAGGATAGCTGCATCATTGATGTAATAAATAGACTGCTCCCTTGAAGGATAGCTATTGAACAACATCAACACATACAAAATAGAATATAGACCACTCCCTCGAAGGATGTCTATGCCTAAATTTTGCTACATACATATCACAACCTGACCATAAAACAACACAACATTCCCAAGTGGACTTCCTGCATTGATCAGTCTACCTAAAAAAAATGACTGAGAAACTATAAAGTCATGGACTTTTCTATAGTCATTCTCAGGGTCACCTATAAAAGGGGAAAAGTTATCCCTACTAAAAAGGGTTATCCTATCCACACATATCATAATCACACCTATTACCCTAACATACTCAAGGGATTTTGGGCTCACTTAATGTCAAGTGATTCAAATACTTCTCTAACATAAACCAATGGTCAATGATGTAATGCATGAATGGGGCTTTAGTTTACAAAAACCCTATCTATGCTATCATTATGGTCCTTGTCAATGAAAGAGAAATGCACCTTTCACTTTTTATACATCTTGGTCACACATACCCAGACCATTATCTAACCAAAACCAACTAAACCAAACCCAAACATTTTCAGACCACTAACATGACATAGACCTTTCACACTAGTTTCTATGGAAAACAATATACATAGAAACCATTGACCAAACATAATTTATGACAAGCATAAACCATTACTTGTTGAAGCATAAATATACTCATTTCATTTTTAGCATACACCATCACCAATATGGAAAATTTCTAAGAATGAAAGACCACATAACCAATGTTACAGAATACACCATCACACAATATGGAAAAGGCTGTAACATCATCTTACCCTTATCATTTTAAGCATGTACCATCACACATGTGGGAAATGCTAATGACCCTAACTTGACCAAGACAATTATCAACATCTTTGACCCTTCCTCCCTTTTGGGGAGAACTACATTAGCCTAAGGCCCTTCAAATAGGGGCTATGTAGGCAGCACTCAGTTGACATTGGCATCTTCTAAGGTTAGCTCAGCCACCTTCATTCATTCATCAACCTGATAGACCAACCATATAACCTATAACCATGACTAAACCTAGTCCAAAATCATGCCCAATCACCTAGCCCTGACACTGTAGAAGTCACCTTTGACTTCTCATGGGGCACATTGGAAATCACATACATCTCCCTGACCATAACAAACATAACCATTGAGATTTGTTATATCTCCACCTGACTTGACACATGACTTTGGAGATCATAACTATCTCCTTCGACCACAAACACTTTTGAGACAACTCTACCTTGGTTGTTTTGATTGCATGTATGCTACCTCACGAATAGTTAGCAAAATTGTATGCACCTCACATTATGACCCTCACACCTATTGACGAATCGTGCTCTAGTTGATCCCCAATCTCTGTGACATTTTTGTGTTTTCCAAGAGCACTTCCTAAGCCCAAGATACTTGGAACATGATGACCATTGGAGTTATAACTTTGATCATTTAACCCAATCAGCTACAACTAAAAGCTAGGGACTGGTTACTTCAATTTTAGCACTCCTCGACCTTGACCACGACAATTTGACCTACCTATCACGTGAAGTGGTATACGTGTAATCTCAACTATTATAGCATTCACACTCAAACTTCACCATATCCATCCACTGCTTATCAAATCAACACCTGATATTAGGTTACCTTCCCTCGACTCCCACTTTGAGGGGGAATACCTCATCTCATATTTGGGGCAACCTACACCTTATCTCATACCTAGGGCAACTTACTCCTATTTTTGTCTTGTAGTTTGTCAAGAACAACCAACAAGACAAAAAGGGGAAAATGTAGACACTAAAATTGTGTCAACTCCCCTTGGTCCCCTCCTAACACTTACATACTTTATTAATTTAAAATAAATTGCTTCAAACTCTAAGACATCACCAGGCATCAGAATTTAACTAATGCTCCCTTGGCCATAAAGACTCTACACAAATCACTTTGGATTGAATTAGAACATTACATGAAGTCTTCAGCATCAAGCCACAACAGGTATAAGCATTCAACACCTTGGTTATTCATCTCACCAAAGCTAAGTATTTCTTCTACCCTTTCATTTCAGTAATTTATAAAGCATTAGTAATTACTTTCTATTTACTATTTCTAAATACTATCAACCAGACCAGACCTGACCTTCAACTAGACCCAAATTTCTCTCTAAAAAGGTTGAAAAGCCTTCTTCTTAACCTTACCCTTTTTGACAACCTACCCTCCATCTTTGTCCCTTTTAAGACCTTATTGACTGTCTTCTAACCCTACACAGACCCAGACTCCTTCCAGACCCCTCTATCAACCATAGACACATTCTAAAACTCATCCAAAACCCATCCAAGGCCATTGCCCTGACTGACATCAACCACAACCCTGACCGACATCAACCATAACCCTGATCGACATCGGTAACATAATCAACGTCGGCATATTGACCAACTGATGCTGGCAGGACTATTGACATCAACGACTGTGGTAGACTGACTGCAAAGAAATAGGTACGCATTATCTAATTTCTTCTTTGTTAGTCATTTGTCATTTCTTTATTTTTGACACTTTTACTTATAAACAGTGGACTGTCATCCCTCAAGGAAGTCTTTGCACTTCTGGGACCGAGCTTTGCTTGGTAGTCCGCCATATCTCTATCTAACATTTTTCTGTTTAACTCTTTCTTCTACAGGTGCCAAAGAGGAGCTCCTTCAATCACTTGGATACGGTGTGAAACTTCATCTGGGTACGTATAAACCCATGACCATTAACATTTAGTTTCTTTCTTATTCTGAATGTAAAAACAAAAAATGAGTAGAAACACCACCAATTGCACTATTATAGAAACTTTCTAGTAGCATATCAATTGGTCATTGTTAATGCATCTTAGCAACACATTACTCACATCCTTCCTAAAGATAATGCCATCAAAAAGACAATAAGGAATAGCTTATATCCTAGAATACCTTCTTTGATATTTTTTCAATTTATTGGGACACTCACCATTTTGAATAAAACTAATGATGTCTTGTGTCCAACTTTGATTCTACATTTGATCAATTGGTTAGTCTTGAACTTGATTTACAAAGGCTTGTTCCTTTGGCTCTAGAAAGTTAGATGTTAAGTGCTCACATAAACCTCTTCCTCTTACTAGGTTGGTTACCTTTATATCAATGTCATATTCCATCACCTTCATGATCCATCTAGCTCTCTTCTCATTGAGATCCTTGTTTAGGAGAAACTCCTTGGTGTTAGGATGGGAGACCATGACATGGATCTTGTTGTTGGAAACCATATGCCTAAAATGTTTTAAACCTCTAATGATGGTTAAAGCTTGTTTCTCAATAAAATAATATCTCACTTCATAGTCTTCTAAGCCTTGGATGAAGAAAGCAATTGGTTGTTCAACATCTTCATCATTATTTTGCATAAGCATAGTTGAGATAGTGTCAAGGTTATAAAAAGTTTAAAGAATGAAATATTTAGAAAAAACAAGATTTAAGAGAGTGTGAGAGGCTATAATTTATTGCTTGATTGCCTCAAATCTGCCTTTACCTTCTTTTATCCAAGTAAAAACTTGGTTCTTTTTAGCATGACTATGATAGGCTTTACCATAGTTGTATAGTTTGGGATAAACCTCCTTAAAATGTTTATTTTTCCCAAGAAAGATTATAGACCTTTCTTCTTTTGAGGCAAAGACAAGCCTATAATAGCTTCAATCCTTTCGAGGTCAATGGATAAGCCTTCTTTTGAAACAACATGACCCAAAAGCTTACCTTCATAAACAATGAAGATGCACTTATTTAGATTAAGGGATATACCATACTCTCTACACTTCTTAAACACTTACCTTAGATGTCCCATATGATCAACAACATCCTTTGAAAAATGGTTATATCATCAAGGTAAACAAGTAAAAATTTATTGATCAAACCTTTGAAAGCCATGTCTATTGCCCTTTAAAATGTAGCTCCAACATTGGATAAACTAAATGGAATATTATTATAGGCAAATTCCCCCACTTAGTGGTGAATGTTTTCTTGAATTTATCCCCTTGATTTACCAATATTCAATTATAACCTGAATAACCATCAAGAAGTGAGAAATGTTGAGAACTTGAAACAACTTGAAAAATTTATTCCAAGGAAGGGAGTGGGTAGTGATCCTTAAGAGACACTTTTCTTAGATCATGAAAATCCACACAAAGTCTAATTTCTCCATTATTCTTTTGAACTGGCACAAGGTTGGCTACCCAAGTTGAGTGTTTGGTAGGAAGGATAATCCTAGACTTAATCAATTTCGTCAACTCTTTCTTCATGAGTTCTTATACCTTGGGGTTGATAGGCCTTTGATTTTGTCTTATAAGTTTAGCTCCATGCTCCAACTCAATGGTGTGATGAGATAAACTTGGGTCAAAAAATTTCTTGTATTCCCAAGTAAAGATTCCATGAAACTCTTTTCATAATGAAATAAAATCTTGCCTTTCTAGCTAAGAATAAGCCTTGTCAATCTTCAAAAGTTTGTCCTTGAAAATTAGAACTCTCTCATAGTTCTCTTCTTTTGTTGACATGTTCATTCTTTGGTTTTTCTTTTGATCATCCTCGTTGAAGACACTCTCCAAGGTAATCATCCCCTTGGGTATTTTATGTGTCTTTAGCTATATACAACTTCTTTTGATTTCTTGAAGAGAAACCTACATCATTTTGCAAGAAGTGTGTAATGTGTTCAGCACTTTCAAACACTTACCATGACACTTCATTATCTAGAATGGAAGGTCTCACAATGATCTTGATACAGGATTGATCTTTCTCTCATTTAACATTAGTAATTGAGTCAAAATGTGATCCTATTGCAGCTGATGAGATTAGAACATAGCTCATTATGACACAAGAATTCTTTTGAATCATCTCAAATAGGATACTATCTTATGAAAATCATAGGTTGTTAAAAGTAACTATTATATGGAAAATAGGTATTTGTTTTGTTTATGATTAACCAAAGACTAAACCTACACTTTGCCATTAATGTCTAACACAATTGCATGTTTTAGTGATTATCTGATTAAAAGGAATGCTCAAAGATAGGTGATTCCAACAACATATAAAGTAAGTTCGATTTTGATTTCCATTTGACAAAGTTTTAGACTCACAAGCAATGCCATTATTTGGAAGGTCCCAAATCTATGGACTCCGCAGGCTTAAAACTATGGACTATGTAGGCTCAAAACTATGAACTCCGTAGGCTCAAATCTATGGACTCCACATGCTAAAATCTATAGACTCTGCAAGCTCAAATATGCGGACTTTGCAGGCTCAAATCTATGGACTCCACAAGCTGAAATCTATGGACTTGATAGGCTAGAATCTATGAACTATACAGGTCACTTCTTCCTACTCTGCAGGGTCAACTTTAAGGACTCAATGGAGACAAGGAGTTGAATGAGCTAGCTAGAAACTAAATAAAAGGAGAATAATCATTCTAGCTAGTGTTTGTTAAGAAGATAGATTGTTTGATATTCTGAAGGATTTGTTCATAGTATTTTAAGACATCTAGATTTTAGTTCTATTATAAATTGATACTCTTATTTTCTAGTATAATTGGATTTCTATGAAATCCAATCTTCTATATTCAAATGATCGGATTAACTAGGAATCCCTATTTTACTGCATATCTATTCTAAGTTAGTTGTATTGACATATAATGAAGAACATGTTACATTCAAAATAATGACAAATAATAGAGAATATAGAAGACAATTTTTTTAAGAAGGCATATTACAGAATACAGTTTAGCTATAATTGTTTGTATGAATTATATTTTCCAAGATTGATTAAATTTTGTTCCTAAATTTGAAAGAAGCAAGGGCCCACTCTGCTTAGACTCGGGAATTGCTACAGGTATTTAGGTAATCTTATGTTAATTCTTGAATTTAAGTTAATTAGTATTCTGGTAATAATTGAATTTCTTTAATACAATTAGATTCAAAAAGCATAAAGTATTCCTTTATTCAAAATATTTCTTTTCCAGCAAGTGTGTATTTCTTTCCCAGCAAGTGTGTTATTTCTTTTTCAGCAAAGTGTGTCATTTCCTTTTCAGTAAATGAGTGGTTTGTCAAGTTCTTTGTTTTTTTCTAGCAAGAGTAAATTCATTAGTTCTAAAAACATTTCTAGATAAGGATAGATTAGAACCAGCACAACACCCCCACATAGTACACATCTAGATCTACTATCTTGAGCCTTACAACAAATAGCTTTGGACACCAGCCCTAGTTGATAAGACATCAATCTAAGTATTGATTAAATGAGAGTTATAATGACAACTCATCATTTTTGGCACCATTTTTGGGGGCCACAGTGTTAGTAAGGTAACCATTATTGGTCTAGAGAATATATATATATATATATATATATATATATATATATATATATATATATATATTAGTATTCTGGTAATAATTGAATTTCTTTAATACAATTAGATTCAAAAAGCATAAAGTATTCCTTTATTCAAAATATTTCTTTTCCAGCAAGTGTGTATTTCTTTCCCAGCAAGTGTGTTATTTCTTTTTCAACAAAGTGTGTCATTTCCTTTTCAGTAAATGAGTGGCTTGTCAAGTTCTTTGTTTGTTTCTAGCAAGAGTAAATTCATTAGTTCTAAGAACATTTCTAGATAAGGATAGATTAGAACCAGCACAACACCCCCACATAGTACACATCTAGATCTACTATCTTGAGCCTTACTACAAATAGCTTTGGACACCATCCCTAGTTGATAAGACATCAATCTAAGTATTGATTAAATGAGAGTTATAATGACAACTCGTCATTTTTTACACCATTTTTGGGGGCCACAGTGTTAGTAAGGTAACCATTATTGGTCTAGAGATATATATATATATATATATATATATATATATATATATATATATATATATATATATATATATATATAGAAAACCTACAAAATTTCCAAAAATATTCAAGTTGATGAAACTTCTCAGAGATTATAAAGGATGATTCATTCCAAAACCTCCACCAGAACCACAGGTTGAGACTCTTTCAACATCTTCACATAGTAAATAAAAAAACATAAGTGAAACTCATCTACAGGGATCTCCAAAAATAAGGATAGAAACCAGGATACTGCCACAAGCAAGCCCAATTAGACAAATTCTTGAAGATCAATCTCTCATAGGAAGACATCATTTAGGAATTGCAAAAGATTTGGAAGAAGCAATTCAAAGATCCATAGCTGAGGAAGAATTTGAAAACCTTGAACAACCCATAATCAATACTATAAACATTTATTGGGAAGATAACCCTAGTTTTGAAACTTCATCTAAAGAAGAGAATATAACTCTTCAACTAAATCTACCAAATTCACAACTGGGATAGGGAAGGACTTTCTCTTTTCCTATTGTTACAGATCCTACTAATTAGACTCCTATGAAAAATATTTCACTTGTAAATTTACCAAATTTCTAGGGGAGATCTACTGAAGATCTTGATCAGTTTTTGTTTGAGTTTAAAGTGTTGTGTCAAACCTGTGACTATACCACAGACAACCAAAAATTAAAATTGTTTCCATCTACACTTAAAGATGCAGCCATGAGATGGTTTATGGGGTTACTTGGTAATTCCATTAGAATGTGGGATTACATGGAAATATAATTCTTAAACAAATACCAAGATTACTGTAGGGTTCAAGAGAGAAAGGAAGACTTCTTCAAAATTAAACATAACAAAGATGAATCTTTAGAGGATTATTTGGACAGGTTCATATTCACTCATAAAAGAAGTAGTTATCCACTCACTAAAGAAGTCTAGAAATTAGTCTATTTAAAAGGATTAGATGAAGACACTAGGGATGCTTTAAACCTGATGGGAGGAGGAGACATCAATAAAGTAGCTTTTGATCAGATTTTTGAGCTGTGTACTAATTATTCTCGAATAAAACCTAGAATTAAGAGAGGGAGAGCCAACAAATCTAATGAAGTTAGAAAGCTAATGGAAAAATTTGCAAATCTAAAGATAGATATTATGGTAACATTAAATAGTACTTTAGATGGCCTTCAAGCTAGGGCTAATGCAACAGAACCATTAGCAATTTATTGTCCTAAGTGTAGACAAAAACATGCACTTAGAGATTGTCCCTTAGACAAAACTAATGTTTCATCATGTGGGATCTATGATACCATAGATCATGACACTAAAAACTGTTCACTATTTCCTGTCTTGAAGAATCAAATCAAAATATAGAATCAATCTATTAAAGAAATAAATAATATACAGAGACAAAACTTTGTCCCAAAAAACTAGGCACAAGGACAATTCAATGCAAGAAACCAAGTCAACCCATGGAATGTTCCAATCCTTCCACCCTTTTGGAATCAACCTCTAATTCCACCAATCCAAAACCCATGGGGGGGACAAGAGTGGACACCAAAATCTCCTTGGATGATGCCATCATCACAACAACAATGGGCACCACAACAATAGTGGATGCCATAGTAATATCAGCCATAGAATCAACAATTTTCCATACCAAGGAAACTACCCCAACAACAAACTATTATGCCACCTCCAGTCATTTAGTACCAAGGGCAAGTAAACTAACCTCCAATTCCTGCTCAGCCCATAACAAATCCAAAAAATAAACAACCAACACCTATTTATGTTAATGAATAAGAGGAAATAATGATTGTTGGAGCTATTGAGTTTTCTGATATACACTTAAGGTCAGGCAAAACCTTATAAAAACCTCCAGTCATCATTTCTAAAATACCTGATGAAAATAAAAAAATAAAGTTATCTCATCCAAGTACTCAACAAATTGAAAGCAAGATGAGTCCTGAAGAAAGGAATGAAAACACTACTACACTAGTAGTTCTTTTTCCTAAAAGGTTAAAAGAAATCAATATTCAAATAGACTCAAACTTGGTCCATGCATTGCAAAAGATCAATATTGAGGTACCCCTATTGCAAGCTATTAGGGATATACCTAAATTGAACCAGATAATTAAGAATCTCTATATCAAAACACCTGGAAGGAAAGCAAAGTATCCAAAAACCATCCATGTAGATGGTAAGGTCACTGACTTGCTGGTAGGGAAACTATTAGTTTCTAAGTATGCAGATCTAGGAAGCTTAGTCATTATAGTCACAATTGGAGGGAAAGAAATTCTCAACATCTTAGTGGATCTGAGAGCCGCAATTAACGTCATGACAACTGATACCCTTTAGACATTGTCTCTTATTAGAATGCAACCCACAACTACCATTTTACAAATGGTAGATCAATCAGTAACTAAACCTAAAGGGACAATAGAAAATGTGGAAGTGTTAATAGAATCTTGGAAATATCTAGTAGATTTCATGGTGCTACAACCTAAATCAAAAAACTTGGGATATCCCATTATCTTAGGTAGACCATGGTTAGCTACTGTGGTAGCTTTCATAGACTATAGATTAGGAGATATGACCATCTCCAATAGTTTAAGGTCTAAGTGTATCTCTTTGTATCCTCTTACAAAACTATAAATTAATCATATACAAGAATTGTGGGTGGATGAATCAGATAGCACACCAAACAATGTGTCATCTTTAGCCATGATCACTGTGAAAAAGCACTTGGAAGAACTGAATGAAACCATATATCTAGAATCTACAAACTCTGCCAAGCTAAAATCTACAGACTCTGCCAGGCCAGAATCTACAAACTCTACCAGGCCAAAATCTAAGGATGCTACCAGGCCAAAATCTATGGACTCTGCCAAGCTAGAATCTATAGACTCTACTAGGCCAAAATCTATGAACTCTACTAGGTCAAAATCTACGGACTCTGCCAGGGCAACATCTAAGGAATTTTGTAATATATATTCTGCTAAACACTATGGAGCTTCCAATTCAAATTCTACTAATAACTCTTCATTTTATGACCATAGAATGATTCAAGAAAGTGTGAGAGAACTAGTTGAACAACAACAAACACACTTCTTAGACAGGTTCCATTATTCTTTAACACGAGTAATCCCTCCTGGAGAAGAATTTGTTGATAAGATTGTCATGTTCCATAAATTACAACCTCATTTGTGTCCTCTGAACTCATTAATGAGTGAATTCAAACAAATAGAATCTAGTCATCTAGACACTAAACAAATCATGATACTACCTAGGAAGATTCTGAACATCAATAGCTAGTTGACAAATGAGGAAGAAGAACAGCTCTTTGAAGTACTAGAAAGACATACCAAATATTTTTCTTTGGATTATGCTAACATGAAAGGGATCCATCCTAACATCTGCACTCATAACATTTTTATAGAATCTATCAAAATAGTAAGGCAACCACAAAGGAGGATAAACCCAACATTAAGTGAGATAGTTAAAATAGAAATCCAAAAACTGTTAGAGGTTGGATTCATCTACCCCATCTCAGACAGTTAGTGGGTTTCACCTCTAGTTATCATACCAAAGAAAAATGGGACATTAAGAGTATGTGTAGATTATAAGGAACTAAACAAAGCTACATTGAAGGACTATTTCCCTTTACCCTTCATTGATCAAGTACTTGATAATCTATCAGGAAAAAAATACTTTTCCTTCCTAGATGGGTTTAGTGGATACAATCAGATAACAACAATAGCTGAAGACCAAGATAAAACTACATTTACATGCCCCTGGGGAAATTTTGCTTATCGAGTACTTTCATTTGGACTCTGTAATGCCCCAACCACTTTCCAACGAGCAGTTCTAGCAATATTTTCTGACCTTACACATTATTTTGTTGAGGTATATATGGATGATTTCACTATTCATGGTGAAACCTATGAAGAAGCTCTTACCAATCTGGAGAAGGTACTAATCAGATGTGAGGAACATTAGTTATCTCTGAGTCATGAAAATGTCTATTAATGATGAATGAAGAGATAGTGTTGGGACACCATATCTCTATAAAAGGCATTTAAGTAGACCCAAAGAAAATTGAGATTATCTTCAACTTGCCCATTCCACAAAACCAAACTAAAATTAAAATATTTTTGGGACATGTTGGTTATTACAAGCGTTTCATAGATAACTTCAGTCAAATAGCTGCCCTCATGTTTGCCTTGCTTACAAAAGAGAGTAAATTTGAATGGGATGATAGATGTCAACAAGCCTTTGAGGCTATTAAATCCAAACTCATCACTACACCAGTGTTGAGGGGACCAAATTGGACTTAGCCATTCCACATCTATAAAGATGCTTCCAACATAGCAATAGGAGTTGTTCTTAGACAGAAAGATGAAGATGACCACATGTATGCCATTTACTATATCAGCAAAAACATGACACCTATAGAAAGAAATTATACCACAGCTAAGAAAGAATTCTTGGCTATAGTCCATGCAATAAACAAATTTAGACATTACATAATAGGCTAAAAATTATTTGTCTACACAGAACATTCAACCATATGATATCTTAAAAAGAAACCAATTGTAGGAGGAAGAATTATCAGATGGTTGCTACTTTTACAAGAATTTGATATTACCATTATTGATAAACTAGGCAGATCTAATGTGGTTGTAGATTTCTTATCTAAGATGAACACTATAGGTGAAGAAGAACCAGTAGAAGATGACTTTCCAGATGAACAGTTATTTTTTGTTTTAGCAAAATCTCCATGGTTTGCTGACATAGCCAATTATTTGGCCACAGGGAAGTTTCCTATGCATTTTGCAAAGAAAGAAAGAAAGAAAATGAGTAATTAGAGAAAGTTATTCTTTTAAATGGATTAATGGAATTTTGTTTAAACTATGTCCTAATCATGTGTTCCACAGGTGTGTGACAGATATAGAAGCTTATGATATCATGAAAGCATGTCATGATGAACCAGGAGGAGGCCACTACTTAGTGCACCAAAAAATACATAAAATTCTAGGGGTAGGATATTATTGGCCTCAACTCCATCGGTAGGTGAAGAGATACATGAAACACTGTGATGCCTGCTAAAGAATTGGACAACCAACTCTTTCAATGGAAATGCCTCTTCATCCTCAGCTGGTTTTAGAACCATTTGAGAAATGGGGGATCAATTTCATAGGCCCTGTGGATCTGCCATCTAGAGGAAAAGAGTATCTATTGGTATGTACTAACTATGTAACTAAATGGGTAGAAGTGGAAGTCCTAACCCATGTAAGAGAGGAAACAATAGCTAATTTCTTGTACTTTAAGATGCAACAGTTTGGTGCTCTGAGAGAAATAATTTTAGATTAGGGACCCTAGTTTATGTCCAATATGATAAAACATTTCATGCAAGTATATTAGACTCAACATAGGAAGACATCCCCATATCATCCACAATTTAATGGACAAGTTGAAGTCACCAATAGGGAACTAGAAACCATCTTGACCAAAATTGTTGATTTGAGTAGAAAAAATTGGGCAGACAAAGTACCAAAAACTATTTGGGCCTATAACACCACATGGAACACAACAACTAGATTTTCACCATATGAACTGGTTTATGGTAAGAAACCCCTCTTTTTTGTAGAATTTGAATTACAAACTCTAAAGACTGCTCTTGAAGTAGGGATTGAGTTAGAAGACATGCAAAAAGAAAGACTGTTACAACTCAATCAACTGGAAGAGATGAGGATGGAAGCATTGCAAAGAACAAAAATGGTACAACACCAAAGAAGGATTTGGCATGATTCTCAAATCAAAGAATGGAAATTCCATAAAGGAGATTGGGCACTTTTATTTGATTCCAAGTTTCAGCAATTCAAAGGGAAACTATGAAATAGATAGTTGGGACCCTATCAAATTGAGGAGATTTTTGACAATGGATCTATGAAGCTGATTCCTATTGATGACAATAGAAGGGCCATGATTGTAAATGGACACAAGTTGAAACTTTATCAAAAACTTATCAACAAAGAAGAATTTCTCCATGAAATATAGGATCAGGTGGTTGTTCTAAAAGAGCTTATTTCTTCAAATGAAATAACCACTGATCTGGAAAGCTCTACTTCTTCTAGAAACACCTGATCTCTAAAAATGTTTTTTTAAATAATAATAAAAAACCCAACAATGAAAACCCTTGGGCATTGTTGGCAGTCTTAGTTTGAAAACTAGCTTGTTGGTGAACCAAGTACTAGTAAAATAAGCCTTGTCTATAAAACTAGTTTTACTGGTTGGGTAAGGGCAAAAGACCAAAACAACAATGTAATAAATACAAATAAATTATGGATGTCTAATCATTCCCTACACCTAACTTCCTTAGAACAAGCAGAATATTCTTTACTTATATGTAACTAATCCATGTGATTTATTGTGTAGGACAAATGGTGGGAAGGGCATACGTCTGAGGTAAAGGTATGCAGAACAAAATCTATTTATCCATAATTATTTAATTAATAGCTTTTGATTTGAATAAGATTCTTTCTATTGATATGACTAGGCCTTAAATTAAAATTGATCCCTTCCAAAAATGAAGGAACCGTCAGATCAGATAAACATTCAAAGAAAATGGTTTGGTAATAACTATGTGTAATGATTCAATGGACACCTCATGTGCCTAATATTATAATAATGATGATGTGATGTCTTCAAGTCACTTTCAAAAAAAGTGCTACCACCGCAAATGTTCACATCACCATACCCTACCGGCATTTCATTATATGACATGATGTCTGGCACACTCCATAGAAAATCAATGCAGGCTATGGAGCAGTGCATAAAAATCAGTCCTACGAACTCACTCATAATTTCTACACTATTTCCCCTCCAGTGAACAACATTGTGTCTCAAGTAGGTTCAAACCCTATTTTGAAAGAGAAAGCCATTTTAACTAGATCACAATTAGTGTAGGTATTTCATTTCGAATCAAAATAAAACAATGAGACAGAAGATGAGATTGGAACCAAAGAAGGCTATAAAATTCAACAAGGACAAAGCTTCTATGGGGATATTCAGAGCAAATGGATGGTTACCCTTCATCAACAAGTTTTAGGGGTTTCATCAAGAGCTAGTAAGTGAATTTGTTGCTAATCTCACTCCTGATAACTCAATTTTTCATGGTGTAGTAATTCCCATCTCAACCTAAATTATAAGCGAAGTAATTGAAGTTCTAGAAGAGGGAATGAGGGTAACAGGGAGGACCTCATTTTATGATTTAATCACCCAATTCAATGGGAATGAACAAACTATCACTTCATATCTAGTTGATTCAAGGGGAAAAACTAAGGGGGTCAGTAGAAATTCACTTCATGAACCTTGGAGGTCAGTCACCAAATGAGTGATCAAGTATGTTACCTATGAGGGATAGACTAGTTTGTTAGGGGGCGTGAAGCCATGAAAATATTGATACACTTGAAGCATGGACGCTAGAACCCTCAATGAAAAATGAACCTACCATACTTTTTGTATGGAGCCATCCAGGTCTTGGCCACAACTCCTAATGCTGCCCTAAGAAACCATGGTCTCATCCACTTGCTCATTCAACATCATTTCCTTCAATAGATTACTGAAGCCTGGGAGACTTTTCTAAATAGTGTAATACCGAATGTTTCAAATTTACCTATGCCTAAATCTATGGACCTACCTCCATTTGCTCCATCAACAAGTGGTACAATTCCAGAGCAACAATCACAAGCTAAAACCTCTCAAGTCATTCCTTTTACTTCCTCAAGGAGGGTTACAAGGTCTCAAAGTCAGCAAACTATAGAACCTTCTTGGTCACCACAAAAACCTCAAGTAGCTGAATTGTAACCAACTTCCTTGTCTAGAATGAGAAAACTGAAATGGAAGGCTACCTCATAACCTAAGAAGACCAAAATCCCTATAATAGAAAAAGACACTTAGCCAAGTGTGGCACAAAGGGTAACCAGAAGATGAAGATGATTGATTCTAGTTGATGATGATGAACAAGAAATTGCAAATATTTTGGGCAGCCTTAAGACAACATCTCATTTTGTTGAGCAAATAAATTTAGATATTGAAGAGATTCTTGTTGGATAGAGTTCTCCACTTATCATAGAACAACTTACCATAGAAGAAGTTGTAGATATGGCCCAAGAATCAGAAATGGTGGAGCCACCACATGTTTCAGTTGACATTCAAAGCACTAAGGGAAAAGTTGTGTATGAAGAGAAAGAAGGACCATCCAGTCCAAATGATCCAATTGTATAGTTAACTCTAGAACTGTCCCAACTTCAAGATCTGATCCAACAATAGGAACTTGAAATTACTAAGCTAAAAATTCAACTTCAAACTAAATAACATATCACTTCTTTGTTACAACAACAACTAGATACTGCATCTAAAAATCACATTGTCGAAATACAGTAGTTGAAGATAGTATCTTCTGAACATGAGGTAGAAATTTAGAGGTTGAGAGCAGAAGTACAGATGAGAGATGTTGAATAGGTAGATGTTTGAGTATATGTAGAAAACCTAAAGAAGGAGAATAGACAACTATAGACTATAACTTCTTTTGAAAAGCCCTGCAACACTACATCTGTTTCTTCCAGGACATATGTTAACCAAGGATGCCAAACCACCCAGATAGGTAATTTGTCTTTGCAAATACTGGATCAAATTGAAGAAGAGTACCTTAAAATCAAATATAAAAATAAAGCTACACATTCTTCAAATAAAGAATTAGAAAAAAAAAGGCATTGGAAATTCAAGTCCAACAATTAGAAGACAAATTACAAGATGCATGCAAACTAGGAGTCTCTTTTGGCCTGTAGAAATCCTTCTCTTGCATACAGTCTATTCTTGTTTGAATAGTTTTATAGATGGAAACTGCTTAGAATTTCCTATAATATTCCTTATAAAATCTTGCAGCCAACCACATTCCTTGAATTTTTTTATGATTCACAGCCTGATCAAGAAGATTTACTCTGTGAATTTTATCTACATGATTTCCTCTTAAGAGACCATGACCACAACAAGTTCCTGATAAATTTTCATGTGAGGGAAGTTCAGTTGAGGGCATTGCACTCTAATTTCAAGAACTAGATAGCATGGAAAAGCTGATTTGAGGAGTATACGAATCATGTCAAAACCACAGGATTGTGCATTAGGCCAGCATTCTCTCTGCCAAGATTAGTTAAACAAAACTTCATCAATGCTTACAATAGAGATGAAGTAAAGACACATTATTTGCAAACTTTGAATGATTGCACTATTTCCTTTTATTTATTTTCTAGATAGCATTTTGAAGTAGTAGTTTCTGCAACTATATAGAGATGCGATCAATTATCAGTATCCTTGAGAAGAATAGAAGTCATGTCTCCAAACAATATCAAGTGGAGCATGCGAAGAGCATCCTCAATCCTTGAAATTTTGATTGAATTCATAAAATTAGGAGGTGAAAAGAAATGGATTGGAATGAGATATCGACCTCCTTTATTCATTATCCCTATTCTAGGATGGCAGAACTGGTTTCCATAGTCTGATGAATAATTTGATATTTAGAAACAAATGATTCAAGAGCATCAAGGCTTTACTAGCAATGTAGACAAGCACATTATAGATGAATTTGAAGATTATGACTTGAGTAAACATTTTAAAGAGAGATTCAAGAATCATCACCAAAGATAATCAGTTTGTAATGGGACTTACAAAAGGTAAAGTCTGGGGGAAATGATGAGATCATAATATATCTCATTTTGACACAAGAATTCTTTTGAATCATCTCAAATAGGATAGTATCTTATGAAAATCATAGGTTGTTAAGTAACTGTTATATGGAAAATAGGTATTTGTTTTATTTATGATTAACCAAAGACTAAACCTGCACTTTGCCATTAATATCTAAAAATATTGCATGTTTTAGTGATTATTTGATTAAAAGGAATGCTCAAAGATAGGTGATTCCAGCAGCCTATAAAGGAAGTTTGATTTTGATTTCCATTTCACATAGTTTTAGACTCACAGGCAATGCCATTATTTGGAAGGTACCAAATCTATGGACTCCGTAGGCTTAAAACTATGGACTCCATAGGCTCAAAACTATGGACTTTATAGGATCAAATCTACAGACTCCACATGCTCAAATTTATGGACTCTATAGGCTCAAATCTATGGACTTTGCAGGCTCAAATCTACAGACTCCACAGGCTAAAATCTATGGACTTGACAGGCTGGAATCTATGAATTATACAGGTCACTTATTCCTACTCTACAGGGTCAACTTTAAGGACTCAATGGAGACAAAAAGTTGAATGAGCTAGCTGCTAACTAAATAAAAGGAGACGAATCATTCCAGTTGGTGTTTGTCAAGAAGATCGATTGTTTGCTATTTTGAAGGATTTGTTCATAGTATTTTAAGACATCTAGATTTTAGTTCTATTATAAATTGATACTCTTATTTTCTAGTATAATTGGATTTCTAGGAAATCCACTCTTCTATATTCAAATGATCGAATTAACTAGGAATCCCTATTTTATTGTATATCTATTCTAAGTTAGTTGTATCAACATATAATGAAAAACATGTTACATTCAAAATAATAAAAAATAATAGAGAATACAAAAGATAGTTTTTTTAAGAAGGCATATTACGAAATACAGTTTAGCTCTAATTGTTTGTATGAATTATATTTTCCAAGGTTGATTAAATTTTGTTCCTGAATCTAAAAGGAGTAAGGGCCCACTCTACTCAGACTCAAGAATTGCTACAGGTATTTAGGTAATCTTATGTTAATTCTTGAATTTAAGTTAATTAGTATTTTGGTAATAATTGAATGTCTTTAATACAATTAGATTCAGAAAGCATAAAGTATTCCTTTATTCAAAATATTTCTTTTCCAGCAAGTGTGTATTTCTTTTCCAGCAAGTGTGTTATTTCTTTTTCAGCAAAGTGTGTCATTTCCTTTTTAGTAAATGAGTGGCTTGTCAAGTTCTTTTGTTTGTTTCTAGTAAGAGTAAATTCATTATTTCTAGGAACATTTCTAGATAAGGATATATTAGAACCAACACAACACCCCCACATGGTATACATCTAGATCTACTATCTTGAGCCTTACTGCAAATAGCTTTAGACACTAGCCTTGGTTGATAAGACATCAATCTGAGTATTGATTAAATGAGAGTTATAAACAATAGCTCGTCAGTAGCCAGTCTATCAACATGCTTGTTTAAGTCTCTTAGTATGGGTTGGATGTTGAAGGCATCAAAATCGTCAACTAGACCCCATAATGTATGCTTTTATGACTTGATCAAGGGGTTATTAGATGTATCTTGACTCCTCAATTGATGAATTACTAGCTCACTATCTCCATAGACTTTCAAAAGCTTGATTCCTCTCCTCTATGCCCATTAGAGACCATGAACTAAGCCTTCATATTCTACCACATTGCAAGTACAATTGAAGTGAAACCTATAAGAAGAGTAGTAATGATTCTATGATGGGAAAACCAACATGACACTAGTTATTTCACCTAATTTTCTCCTTGAACCATTAAGGAACATTTCCTACATGCCATCAAGCTCATGATCTTCATTGGTGAATGAAGGAATTGGGACATTTTACTCATGCATGTAGTAAACTCCCAAATCAGTTTCCTCAATTAAAGTGTCAGGATCAAGGCCATGTGTTTCAATGTTATACTTGTCAAAATAGAGGTCATAAATACCTTCAAGAGGAAAAGATGATTCACTATTCAAGATTATCTCTTTCTCCTTGCTGATTAGATAGTTTTGATTTGTCATCATCTCTAAGTATGGCTCAATGTGGAACCTTTCTAAGGTATATGTCCTTATGGTTACCTTGGTCCACACCTTGTTTTGAAAGCTAGAAATGACTAATCAATATAAAGGTATCCTCTTATCTTGGCCATAAAGTCCCTAGACAAGCATATAACAAAGTGTGTTGGAAGGTCCACCACTACAATATCTTGCATGATAGGGAAGTTTGGGCAGCCATGTAAAAACACTTTCAGACCTTTGACTAACTCTACCATCTTTGTTGGAGTTCCATCCATCTACAACACACCTTTAGTATGTGTCTCATAGTTCAAACCTAGCTTATCAACCACTGCTTTAGGCATAACAATAGTGTTTACTCCACCATCCATAATACAACTGTGGACCAACTTATCTCCCATAGTGAGTGTGAGGTAGAAGGGTGAATGCTTTTAAACTTTAGTGGAAGGCTTCAAAAGGTGATTTGTGGAATTTGTGAGAGCCACACTATAATGCCTTGAAGATTGAGGAGCCACCTACATGCTTGCTAACAACTCTTATAAAAGCTCCTTTTGACTAGGTATATATAAAACCTCCCAAAGGGATATCTTGTATTAGGTCTCTTTAATGAGTCCATAATATTTAGAGATGGATAATTCACTTTTTCTTGTATTTTTCATAGTAATAAAGGATATATTTCATGTTGTGTTGTAATCTTGGCATTTGTATTTACATTCTTATTTTATTGAGGAACATGGCTTGTAGAAGGTGCAACATTTTGATTGGCAGTTTATGGCCTTGAAGAGGCATCACTTGGAACTATTTATGGCTCTTGGCCTTCTCCCAAGGCTCTCTTCTTGGACCTTGTATTAGATATAATTGACATGCCTTGAGTCAACACAAAATCATCCTTTTATTGAAAGTTTATCATCCCCACACTTAGGCTACTGCCTTCTCCATGATTATCCCTTTGGCTAGTACATGCTTCTTCTACTATCATGTAAAGAATAGCTTATTTTTATGTAGTCAAAGTGTATCTGGTTCTTCCATCATCATGTGTAAACTAACCTTGAGGCTACCCCCATTAGTCCACATGATCTTCTCCTTGCACTAGATTTGCATGAACTAAAACATTAACCTTTAGGAGAGGAGTAGAATTTGGATTATATGCATTAGGATACCTATTATAACCTTGTTGATTTTTTCCTTTCCCTTGATAATTGTATTGGGATGGAGATCTATATCCTTGTTGAGGATAGTATTGTGCATTAAGAGGAGCACTTGCCTGATATTGAGCTTGATTGAGTTGAAATCTCAATGATCTGATTTCTTCATCCTTGTTCACAATGTTATCCACCTTCTTGGGAAATGATCTTGGTTTCACATTAGCATTGGGAACCTGTGACATGCTTAGATCTTCAACTGAACTGTGGGATAGCAAAGGCATGAAAACTCTTGGAGGGAGTCTTGCAGCCTAAATCAAGTTATTCTCAACCTCAATCGCTAGCTCATATGCACTTGGAAGAGTGAATCCTCCCATTGACTATAACATAATACCCACATCAGTACCAATACCTTTGAGATACATGGGGAACATAAAGCTTGGAGGAGGTCTCATGATAGGTGGTATCCTATGCCATGTCCTCTAAAAACTTTCATTGAAATCTCCCATGGATTCATTATGACCTCTTCTTATTACATTCAATTGATGAATCAATGAAGTATGGTCACTTTTATTTTCAAATATTGATACCAGCAGTTCCCCAAAACCATGCCAGCTTGTGATGCAGCCACCTTCCAATGTTCTATATTAGTCAAGTGCCTTACCTTTCAAAGACATAGCTAGAAATATAATGGCTATATTGGCTCAAGTGATATTATAGAAATTATAGAAGTTTGAAATGTCTTTGATATACTCATATGGCATAATAGAACCTTCACCATTGAAACTAGGGAGATTATTGGTAGCATTGGGAGGAATAATTTCATATGTAGGAAGGTTGATGGGATTTTAGGTGTTAAAATTTGGGAAAGTTTGGTGTCTATCCATTTCTCTTATTTCCCCTATTATCTTATTTCCTCTTGATCCTCTATTTCTTCTTCTTTGACTTCTTCAACTTCTTCCTCTTCTTCTCCAAATCTTCCTTACCAAGGATTTAGTAGGGCTAAGAGTGGTTCAGGGTGTTGTTTTTCAAGAAAAGCTTTAGCTAAAGGGGATTGGTCATAAAATCTTGAGGACCTTGTGAGGACCATATAGGATAATGTATAAAACTTAGTCTAAAACTAGGGATTCGCACCCTTTTAGAGTCACCAAATGCTGGGTTAGGGGTATTTCTACTACCTTAGGCTTGTCAAGATCAACATTCACCTTGACATTTAAATAACCAAGAACTAGGGTCCCATTAGGCATGTTAGAACTATTATCTCCAAATCTTACACCCTAGAAGAGGGTTGTTCAGGCCTCCTCCAAATTTGGGCAATGTTGGGATATTTCTAGGCATGTGGGTGTGCTTATAAGTGGAAATGAACCTCTAGGTTTGAAGGGCTAGATCCTTGTATGTGTGTCTACAAAATGACCACTATTGAAACTAGTTTGATGAAGGGAAAAGGGTTAGAAATGCATAAGGTAAATATGATTTAAAAAATGGTGATGCACCAAAATTATCCTCCATATGAATGTCATACACTATTTCACAATATAATAGAATGCAAACCTATTTCCAAGATATGAAAAGTTATAACATAAATGTTTCAATGTAGAGGTGATAAGTATGAAATAACACAAGGTAAACAAATTGAAATACAACCTATATAGTTCAAAAAAGGTTATACATGTGCAAAATCTCATACATTTAGATACACTCTACATAACCTATTAAACTAAAACTCCTACTCAAAATGTGAAGGATAAAGGACATGAGGATTAAACCATCACTTTTTTTCACTCTATGTCTTTTACAAGCTCAAATAATTGTTTAGATCTTAAAATGAATAGACCTATGCTTGATTTCTTAAAGGTAGGAAAGGATAAAACAATTTAGCAGGGCTTTATTGTACTTTTATGGATGATAAAACAAGAGCCCAAGGGTCCTATTTATATAAAAAGAGGGAGAGAATATAGAGCTCTTAGGTGTTAAAATAGAAGCCTCCAAAATAGTTTGTAGTCACCATCTTGGTGAAACTGATTCTAGTTGTTCTCTCATTCAGTTGGAGTTTATCCTTCTCTTTGATTCACTCTCTTGGAATGACCAGGATCACTAAAAAATCAATGGTGAGATGACCATCCATAAGAAATGACTTAGATCACTACTATGAACCTTATATTCCTCTTGAAATTTCCTACATTTTTCACTATAGACCCATTCATGTTTTCTAAGTGACTTCACTTCTTACTTACTTTTTCAAGCTCTTTGATTACTTTTACTTGAAAAAGTCATAAGTAAATATTTGTTGAAAATTCATAAATCATTATCTCTACCTTTTCAATCTTTTTGACTACTTTTATTTATACAAATCATAAGCAAATCTCTTTAGGAAACCTGATTTGCACTAACTCTACCTTTTCAAGTTCTTTAATTACTTTTGCTTATAAAATTCATAAGTAAAGCATGTTTGAAAACCTAATTTATACTATCTCTACCTAAGACCTTATCGGGTTCTCTGAATGGTTTTACTCCTTACTTGAAGACTTTAGGCATGAATTTGACATCATGTAGAACGTCATATTTGAACTCCAATAGCTAGTTGGCCACCCTAAATTTGACGTCCTATGACACATCATGCCTTTGAATTCTAATGGCTAGTTGGCTGCATTAATCTTGGTATCCTATGGCATGTCATGGGGACCACTGAGTTTATTGTTTTGAGTAATTTTCTTGAAGTAATTCCTTTGGATAATTTGTTTGAAGGAATTCTTTTTGGGATTTTGCCCAAAATAGTAGTTAGTTCCTTTTGGAACCTTTCCCTAAGGACACTTGAGAAAGTGTCCTTCAGAAAAGTTCTAAAGGACACTTAGGGAAGGCATAGGGTCCCTTCAAAAAAATTTGAAGGGTATTTCTAAAGGAAATGGCCCTTCAAAAAAAATTCGAAGGGCATTTCCAAAGGAAATGGCCTTTCCAAACTTTTTCAAAAAGCATTTCCAAAGACAAAGTGCCCTTCAAAAAAGTTTGAAGGCTCAATTGAGAAGAACAGTGCCCTTTAAAACATTTCTAAATGGTCACTTAGACAACAAAGTGCCCTTCAAAAAAGTATGAAGGGTCACTTGGGCTGAAAATTTCCCTTCAAAACTTTTTTGAAGGGTCACTTGGAAGAAAATTGCCCTTCAAAAAAGTCTGAAGGGACACTTGGGCTAAAAAGTGCCCTTCATAACTTTTCCAAAGGGTCACTTGGAAGTCACTTGGAATAAAAGTGATCTTTAGAAAAGTTTGAAGGGATACTCGGGCTAAAAAATTTCCCTTTAGAACTTTTGTGAAGGGTCACTTCGAATAAAAGTACTCTTCAAAAAAGTCCAAAGAGAAACTTGGGGGGGGGACATTATCAAGACCAATTCAAGTTTTCTGACTGCTTTTGCTTATAAAAGTCATAAGACTTGATCCTTGGAAAACTTGAAGTTATGCATAATTGAAAACTTGAAAATCATTAGGAGTAATTTGGGTTTGTAAACCTAGATTACTTCTACTCATGAAACTTTTATAAGTTGAGTCATTCAGAGAAATTGACTTGGTCTTGAGGAGTGACTCAAGTTTATGAGGGGCCAAAACTTGACTTATGGAGAACTTGATTTATACTAAAATGGAGCCAAAACACTTTAACCTCCCTGACTTGCAATTTTGGGCCTATAAAATGACCTATTCTTGAAATTACTATTTGCCTCTCCATGAAAATGGTTTAATAAACTATACTGAGGTCAAATTTTGTCAACAAGTCTTTAATTAAAAAGTCATACATAAGGATTAGTTTTAGTTATAGGATCATGAACAAAAAGAGTACATAGTATTATATGACATTGTAGATGGCTAAGTATCCAAAGATTTAGTTCAAGAATATTCTACACAAGGATCCCAAACTCCTATGGTAAGAAGATATTCTAGGGTAAGAAGAGCACCTAAACATTTTCCTCCTTTGAATTATTTATTACTTACTAACAATGGAGAACCATAGTGAGGAAGCAATGCAAGTAGATGCCATGATGAATTGGGAACAAGCCATGGATGAGGAGCATAGATCCCTCATGGAGAACCAAATGTGGTATTTGGTAAGGTTACCCAAGGGAAATAATGCATTGCTAAACAAATGGATCTTCAGAATAAAAGAAGAGGATGAAGGGAGAAAAAATGTATAAAGCTAGAATGGTCATTAAGGGATTTTCACAAAAATTAAGTATTGATTTTGATGAGATTTTCTCTCCTATTATAAAATGTCTTATATTAAGACTGTTCTTGGTTTAGTTGTAGTTGAGGATTTTTACTTAAAATATTTATATGTGAAAACTAATTTTCTTCATCGTGATTTGGATGAAGAGTTTTATATGAAGCAACCACAGGGATATGAGGTCAACTTTATGTGTAGACTAAAGAAGAGCTTGTATGCCCTAAAATAAGCTCTGTGGAAATGGTTTATGAAATTTGATTATTTTAAGTTAAAACAAAAATATCAAAGGTGTCATTATGACTATTACATGTACATCAAATATTTTGATGATTATTCATTTATTATATTATGCTTGTATGTTGATGACATGTTAGTTATAGGAAAGAACATACAACATATTCATATGCTCAAGAAATAGCTTAGTGACTCCTTTTCTATAAAGGATTTGGGTGTTGTTCGAATCCTTGGTATGAGGATTTATTATGATAAGAAGGAGAGGAATTTGATCTTATCCCAATCAGAGTATGTAAATAAAGTCTTAGAAAGGTTTAGCATATTGGATTCTAAATCTATTGATGCTTTTTTGGTAGGCCACTTTAGTTTATCAAAGGAGCAGTGTCCTAAGATGAAAGATAAAAAACTTAGGATGTACAAAGTACCTTACTCATCAATAGTTGGTAGTTTGATGTATGCCATGGTTTTTACTAGGCTATATATTGCCCAAATAGTGGGAGTTGTGAGCATGGTTATGAGCATTGGCAAGCAGTTAAATGGATTCTTCAATATTTGAGAGGAACCATTGATTTTGAATTATGTTATGGTAAATCAGATACCACTTTGCATGGTTATGTAGACTCATATATGGTAGGGGATATTGATATCAAGAAAATTATGATACGTTATATATTTACTGCTGGAGATATAATAATTAGTTGGATTTCTAAGATATAGAAGGTTTTGGCTTTGTCAACCATAAAAGAAAAGTATGTTGCTACCATAAAGGCTAGCAAGGAAATGATTTTGTTACAAGAGTTGTTTTGAGAGTTGGGGGATGAGCAACAAGTTGGGAGACTACACAATGATAGTCATAGTGTTATTTATTTGGCAAAGAACTTTACTTTCCACTCGAGGATGAAACACATTCAATTACATTATTACTTCATCAAGATAGCTTTAGAGGAGAACTTGGTAAGTTGGAAAAGATTCATACTATCCATAATTATGTGGATATGATGACCAAGGTGGTAATATTAGACAAGTTAAGACTATGTTCAAATTTGGTTGGCCTTAATGGTCATGGGGTAGTGATAGATTCTATTTAGGAGAAACAGTCTCCAAGTGGGAGATTATTGAGTGTGGATCCCTTTGGGGATATCACATGACCATAGGAATAAATTTTTGGGGTCTAAATAAATATAAGGATGTGGGGAGCATAATTTTCCCTACTCCACCTTTTTTGGAACCTTGTTCCACATGTGAGTGAAATATTCCTAGTATATTTCTAATTTCTATGTTTCCATGTTTTATGGAGTTAGTTGTTATATGTCTTTTCCCATGTTGACTTCCTTGTTTTGAGGGAGCTAATTGTTTATTGGAAAAGGGAATGCCTTCCTTGTTGCAAGGAGTTGGTTGTGATCACATAGTGTTGGTAAATGTGCCCTTAAAAGGTAAAAACCCCTAAGTTTCATATGTTCCTTCTTCGATGGATTTGTGGATGAGCTTGGTGATGTGGAACTGAGTTTTCTTGAGTGGATAATTCTTATCTTGGATAATCATGATGCATTCTCTCTTCCTTTCATGGATTTTCCTTCATTTTCTATATATATAGGGTGTGGTGTGGCCTTCAAAGGTTTATGGTTTATTTACAAGGTGTCACTTTGAGGATCAAATTCAAAGTACAGATGTTTTGAAAAGTGTAAGTGTTCATTATAGGGTGTGGTTTAGCAACTTATGAGATACACCATTATGCAAGTGCAGGTGAAAGTGAAGCTATTTGTGAAACATTTTCTATAGGAGATTTTTATATCTCTATGAGAGTTCATTGTAATCTTGGTATTTAGATTACTATTTTTATTTGAGAACTTTCATTGGTGGATTTATTCAACATTGGGTGAACCACATTAGATCTATGTTATCTATGTTATTATCTTGTTATCTCATTTATGTTTTTATAATAATGGTGAATTAAGGAATGTTTTCATGATGCATGTTATTACATAGCTTTAAATTTGGTTTATGGTAATAGTAAATCTAGTTTAGAAGTGTTTTAATTCTTAACATGGGTGTTGATTCCTTCTTGGTTGGGTATGGGAGTCCAAGGTGATGCTATAAAATGGCCTAGTCAAGGTTTGGTTGAGATAAAAAATCTAGATGTTGGACCAACCTTGAAAATAGATTATAAATAGGCTTAGTTCCCTCAGTAGTGGATTCTAAGCATATAATAAGTGGTTATAGAAGTGGGATAGTAACAATTTCCTTTTCATTTATTAATGTCTCTAAAGATTTGGTGGGTTCTAAAGATTTGGTGGGTGATTATTCCATGGAAGGAGTAGGTGAGACCATCTATTCCTTAGTTATGTTTTTTAAAAGAAGAGTAGATAACTCTAATATGGAAGAAAATGGCATGAGAGTGATGGTTTCATCCTTTGTGCTTTCTAAAGGAGATATGGGTGATTCTAATATATAAATAAGTGGAGAAGGGATGGTGGTTTTTTCCTTTGTTATGCTTTCCAAAGGAGAGATGGGTATTTCCACTATGGAAGTGAGTATAGAAGAAATGGTGGTTTCTTCCTTTGTTGTGCTTTCTAAAGGAAGGGTAGGTAACTCCACTATGGAAGGGAGTGGATAAGAAGAAGTGATTTTTGATATGGGTTGTTTAACTATAAGTTCATTTAGAATAACCGTAACCATATGAACCTCATGTTTGTGGGATGTTTCCATGTTCATATGTTCATTATTTGAATAAGGTGAGTGGTTCAAGAATGGTTGTTGGAAGATGTCAAGTGCTTGATTGGGGGGTTTATTTGGGTTATACATCACAAGCTCACCCTTTTCAATCAAGTTTTGGACTATGTTTTTAAATGTTTTGCATATATCAACATTATGTCCAATGACAGGATGGAAGTTACATGTCTCATTTTCCATATACCAACTTGGTATAGAATGGGAAGAATCAAATTTTTAGGGTGTTTGATTAGATTAAGTTGGATTATGGATGCCTTTAACAATTTTTCCAAAAATGAACTGTAAGATTCCCCTAGCAAAGTATATTACTTTTACACAAAGTGGTTTGGGATTTATAATTTTGGTTCAAAAAGGTGGATGGGTTATATTGGTTGAATATTTGAGGATAATCCATTTTAATTATAATAGCATTGGTTGTTCCTTTTTAATTGGCATTGGCATGGTTTTTAGGTTTATAGAAGGCTTTGGTAAATTTGAAACTAACATTTGTATTCTCAACTTAAGTTTACCCTCATCAATTGCTTGAATTTCTAACTTTCTAGCCATGGTAAACACCACACCAAAGGTTTGAAAGGTTTGAATGTATAGGGTGGATGAGATGTGTTTAACACATGCCCAAGATAAAATCTCAATTAACTCAGGTTGGGGTAAGGAGAAAGATAGTTGGTTGATCAACCCTCTCTAATGAACAATAAAATCAGTAATAGATTAATCCTCAAATTTTTGAATGGAATATAAGTCAATCATAGAACGTTTCTTGGAAATATTGATAAAAAAAAGTGATCTAAGAAGGTTTGGGCTAGTTGAGCGAAAGAAAATAGGGAGTACCTAGTGATGGCACTATACTAGTCTAATGTGGTCCTGTTAAGGACAAAGGGAATATTCAAAGAAGAACATCATCATAGGAAATTAGATAACATGAATGCCTAAATGCTCTTAGGTGCTATTGGGGATCTTCCTTGCTTTAGAATCTATCAAATTTGGGTAGTGACCATTATGTGGGGTAAGGAAGGATTGGTAAATAAGGTTGGATGGACTCATTACAAATTTGATCATAAGACAAATGATTATGGGACCTAGAAACAGATGTCTCTAAATTTATCATCTTTTCCATCAACATTTTAATGAGTTCACTTTGAAGTGAATAACTCTTATAATTATAAGGCATGCTTTGTTGGGGTTGTGAGGGTGAAATATATTGGTAATTGGTAGAAGGTTAGGTAGAGGCCACATATTGGTAATTTGCCATGGATGGTTGGGAATAAGGTGGAGGCATATATCCTTGTGGGTTTGGGATATAGCTTGGTTTAGGTGCAGTAGGCATGTATTGGGTCATGGGCATAGTTGGTTTGGTTGGTTAAAGATGTTTAGTCACCCTAGTACTTATGGGTGGGATAGTAGATGGTATATATACCACTTAGTTTTGAAAAGGGGTAGAGGATATTGGGTTTTGAGTTGTAAGTGGTAAGGAAATAATACTAGTGGAATGCATCCCAATGGTAAGTGGTAATTAGGTTACCATAGGATGAGTTATCCCTAAATTTTATGGGTTATTAATGGGATTGGTGGAAGTAGAGGGTGATTGGACTTTGGTTGGTGGAAGGTATATGCAATAAAAAATGCATCATGTCTATAAATCAATCCTAGCTCAAAGAAGATAGAGCATACCTACACTTTTGATTGAGAATACATTTGTTAAGTAGGAGCATGACCAAGATGGGGATTAGTTATACCTTATTAGGAATCACTTATCATAATACACTATACTAAGGAGGTTTCCAAAGCCTCCAGACTAACACAATCATGTAATAACCCTAAAGGGGTCCTAGGTTTTGATATTTCACTTATGTCTAATAAACAAGAAAGTAAATCTAATATAGTGCTCACCAAATCTTTTATGGCACAAAGTGGGGGTTATAAAAAAAAACTAAAATAAACATGCATATAATATATATACTCACATCAATGCATATATAATCCTAATACATGGAAGAGAAGCACAACTACAATATCTGTCTACTCTTATAAAGGAGAAATAAAGTTAGGAATACTTGCCTTTGAAGATGAACCCACCAAGCCTCAATCTATCACCTTGATTCATAATATATATTTTTTGTATGTAAGGATAACAAAGACAAATTATCTCTAGGATACACAACCTATATATGCATCCAAAATACTTCTCCAGAAGATAAGATCTATATCTCTAAATAAAGTATGGAACCCTAAGCTTTATTCCTCAAGTAGAATGGTTAATAAGAAGATGTTCATTCACACTTATTATTCTTCACTTCTTTATTCTAAAATGGTTGGAAATGAAATTAATTATATATATATATATATATATATATATATATATATATATATGTTGATCTTAACCTAAATCCTTTTAATATGTCAGTTGTACAGGGTTGACCCAATTGACCTTATATAGTAATTAGATGATAAAAAATGTATAGGGTTGACCCAGTCAACCTAGTATAACTAACTATCAAAAGGGAGATGAGGTAAGGAATAGGAGGATAATGATGTGACAAATGATTGGAATGGGTACAATTGAGAAGAATAAGCTCAAGGTAAATGGTTTTATGAGACAAGTGTGTAGATGTAAAATAGAAAAAGGGACAACAATCTTATGAAACATTAATGGTCAACCCACCCCTTTCCCAGTGTACCCCTTAAGATATGCACTCAAAGATATTGAGACTTGATAGGTTCCTAAAAGATATAAAGTGTCATTAAGTGATAAAAGTTTGAAACTATTATGTGTATACATGTTCCCTATTTGAATCTCATCACGTGTCACGGAAGTGCAACTCAAGATGGTGCTGCAGGAATAGATCATGATAACACATAATGTTGATGCTAATTAAAGTGCAATAAACAACAAATAAGATAAAGGAAAGGACAAAATTTAAAAACACATACCTTTACTTTTCTTATTGCTATAGATAAAGAAGTAGACTGTAAAAGAAAGTGAAGGCATCCCATGTGAAAAACACTAGGTGAACCTATAGAAGTTAGTGCAAAAATAGTCAAAAATCAAAATTTTGGGAAGATAGGCATATAGTACTATAAAATGAGTTAAGAAAAATATATGAGGGTATTAGGAAAAATTGGAAAATCAGGATAGTTAAGGCAAGGCTATAATATTGAAGGCAAATGAATGACAAAATGATGGAAAGAGAATGACAAATGATTGGCAAATATAGTAAATCACATTGGAAAGAATGTAAAACATAAATGGCAAAAGGAATTTAGAACATAATAAATAACATTGGAAAGTATGTAAAACATAAATGACAAATGAAATATCCATGCAAGATAACTTGAACAAAGATAGGTAAGAAAGTAAAAAGTAACTCCATGTAAGATAAGCATGTCAAATCAAACATAAATAAAAACATGAAGGACTAAAAAATGAAATGTAATTTTGAATATGTGAGACAAACATGATAAAGTCATACATAAATAAAATAATGTAAGAATTCCAAATTTTGTATGTAAGATAAGTGAAGTCTACAAGAATCAAATAAAAACATGATAGAGAAATTAAAAAAAAAAAACTCTAAAGGATTTAAACTCAAACTTAGTGCTTGTTCAAAGATATAATGAAAGAAAACGCAACTACCTAATGAAATGACTAACATTAAAATGAGGTGGTTTGGTAAATAAATGGTGTAATAATGTAATCCATAGTTGTTTAGACATGTTATTTTGATCTAAAGATAGATAAAACTGAAACAAAGTAATGTTAGCATGTTTTTAAGAGGTGAAGAATAAGGAATAATAGAAGAGGGAAAATAGATTTGGAATAACAATTTGGATATCAAGGGGGAAAATGAAATGGGTGGAGGGGAGAAATGAAGGAAAAACCAAGGTAGAGGAACTCTTTATTGAAGTCAATACACTCAAATTAGGTTTGTCAAAATAAGAGAAATTTCAACCTTAAGGACTATGAAGAACTTATCTTAGCCACACAAGTCTTAGGTCAATAAATGAAGTATATAGATCATCCCATGAAGGCTATATGCATGAAAATTAAAATATACCTACCACCCCATAACATTTTTCCCATTCATTAGGACCCCTTATAGAGCCATTGGTCTACTTAAAAGATTGGGTACTTATGTGAGAAAGTAAGTAGCACCATAGAGTTTGTTGAATTCTTCTATTCCAATCTACTATCCTACCACATTCTAAAGGACCTTGGCTCTATGTATAGACAACTATGAAGTTTGAGATTTGATTAGAGTAGGAGACATGCTTGGAATCATGTCTTTTGGTGTGATTTTGACTTTTGAGATTTATATGTTGCCTTTTGTATATCATTTATTTTTGTTTCAAATTATTTGTCTTTTAACTTTCTTGATGGAGTTTTCTATTCCTCCTCCATACGGATTTGGAAAACCAAACATGGGTGCTAGAGATGACTTGTATTTGAATACTTAGGACTTGGTTTCTAAGAGAGATAAATTCAAAGAGCATTGGGTCTAAGAGTCTCGTAAATCTATGTGAAATAAAAGTGCTATCTTGACTTCAACCTTGTTTTATCTAATGTGGAGTGAAAGGAAAGGAAATCAAGAGGAATGACACATGGAACAATTTGAATTGCTTCAAATTGAAAAAAATGTGACAAAGGGTGAAAAAGGGATATAATGATCGTAAAATGTGATTTCTTATCATAATAATGAGGGAAATGGAGGAAAACATGCTAACATAGATTATTATGAAAATTTCATCTTATCAAAAAGAAACAAAAGATAAAGTTGAGAATGAGAATCAATGGTATTTTGACTATAAAAGTAATGATAAATGGTAATTTTATGAGAAGGTTCAGGCCATATCCACAATATTATACTAAAAATCATAAAAGAGAAACCCATGAGGGTGCCAAAAAGCAATATGTTAAACAATAAAATGAGAAAAGAAATAAAGGTGGTATTTTGTGAGGAGGGACAAGTCCTATCCATGTTATTATATTGAAAACTCACAAAAGAGAAACCCATGGGGGTGAATTCTAAATAAGGGGAAAAAAATAATCATAAAGCTACTAAGGCAAAAAATAACATAAAAAGATAAAAGAAATATATGAGGACAAAAATGAAAGTAAATGCCAAATGTAATGTGAAATAAAACCAAAGAATGTAAAGGAAGATAATGATACTTATAAAGTGAAAGTAAAATAAATAAAGTGCACAAAAACATGAGACAAATAAAATAAGTAAGATTTATGCTAACATCTGTATCAAATATGAGCATGTGAAATATAAGTCTATAAGTCTTAAAAGGTTTATTAAAGTTGAATTTGTTTGTTATTATGTATTGTAGAATATGAGCATACATCATAAAATGCTCCAATTGGTAATTGTATGTAGGGATGGGCATAGTAATATGCCCCAAAGTATCAAGGGACATGTGGATGGGCATCACAAAATGCCCCAACATGTGAGGTGGAGTGAGGTAAAATTGAACTATTAATAGGGTTTGAATTGGGTTTGTAGGTGCAATCATAGATAGAAAAATGTGTTGGTTTGTTATATTTTAAGGAGGTTGAATGTGACATATGATGTATAGGAGAGGTATAAGGAGGTAGAGGTAAAGGAGGACCAGACATGATATTCATTAGATTAGGCATTTAAACTAGGTACTCTTTTGGTTCATGTGACCTAATAGGTTAAGGTTCAATGGATGCAATGATATGTTTAAAATTGTTCATGTTAGTTATCCTTTCCTTATTAGTGTACAAAGAAGGATCAACTATGGTTTGAAAAAAAATAGTGGATGAGGTATAAGTATGGGATGATTATTGTTGATCATTAGTAGTTTATTTTGATGTGATTGTGATTTTTTAGATTAAATTTGAGAATATTGAAGATAGTCTTGATAAAAAAAATTTGTTAGAGTATCAATATTGAAATATGGACCAAGTAATGAAGAAACAAGAAAATAGTGAAGATCACGAAAAGACTCATGAGAATGACCTATAGTAGCATGCCACCAAGTAAATTTATCAAGATTGTACCATTTTGGAGGAGGTTTGGAAGGATCAAATTTCATGGTTTTAGAGGGTGGTAATTTCCTATTAAGTTGTTCTAGACTCAAGGGAGGGTGGGTTGGGTTAAAATTAGTTGAATTGGATGCTCCATTTTTAGGTTATGGAAACTTGGATGAATCAATGTTATGAGAATATGATTAGAAAGGTACTTTAATAGTTTTTTGAGATGGTTCAAATAGAGTCATAAGAAAGTGAATATGATTAGAAAGGTACTTTAATAGTTTTTTGAGATGGTTCAAATAGAGTCATAAGAAAGTGAATATGATTAGAAAGGTACTTTAATAGTTTTTTGAGATGGTTCAAATAGAGTCATAAGAAAGTATTAAATTTTTGCTTGGTCTAAGGCTTCATCTAAATTTTTAAGGGAAAAGATTCAAACTTTGTATTGAAGGGCCTAAAGGTTTAATAATAGTGACAAATAGTTTAAAAACACTATCATCATTCATGTTATGGTCCACTTTATGAGAGAGAGATTTCCATCATTTGATGAAAGTATGAGCAAATTCATTACAAAATTTATTGACATTAATAAAATGGCTAAGGTAATTTTTAATAAGGTCATCATGTTGGAATTACTTAACTAGAGCATTGACTAAATCCTCTAGTTGTGAGATGGAATGTCTAGGAAGTTGGTTGTACCATTCAAGTGCATCACCCATAAATTTTTTGGCTAAGATCTTGAAAGGTGTTAGTTTGAACCCATTCCTTATAGAGATTACCAAAATACTTAAGAAAGATAGTAGGGTCTTTATTCCCATTATATGTGATAGTTGGAGAAATGTTTATAATATCTATGGATGCAATGAATGGGGATAAAGGTTCATTTTGATGATGTTGAAGCATTTTGTTATTTATTAGAGGTTGAGGGATGATATTCCCATTGGCATCTCTAAGAAGATAAGGGACAATATTTGGATTTGGTTGAGACATGATGACTTGATGTGGTTAACTAGTCATTAATAAATGTTGCTACATGTTCATCATGTGAGATTATTGGTTGTTTGCATGATGCTCATTTATGGAACTACTTATGCCAGAAGTGGAGTTCTATCAATAGGTGGATTGGAAGGTGGGGTATTAGTGTTGGTGGGAGGAGGATTATTTGTAGGTGGAGGATTACCAAAATTGGTATTAGGAGGATTAGGATGAATGACCTTAACTACATTACATGGTGTAGTGATTAGGTTTGGTTTAGGAGAAGAGGAAGGAAAAAAGTAGATAATATCATCTGAAGTAATAAAATAAGTGAGGTTATTATGCAAATCCTTATGCAATGTTATTGACTAAAATAAGGCTAAAAATATGTCATCATGATGAGATAAGACTACATAAACACACAAGGAAAGAGGTATAAAAAAGAATAAAGAGATAAGAAGTGATAGAAATAATACAGAGATGACTAGGTCAACCTAACATAGAAACAGGGTCTATAAATAATATCAGGTCAATTAGGTATATCCAATATAGTGAACAAAGGCTAGAAAAAGAGTGAATAGGGTCTAAAAATGGCATAGGTTTGACTGGGTCAATTTAGTATAATGAACAGAGACTAGAAAAATGTATAAGGTCGATTAGGTCGACCCAGTACAATAAACAAGGAAAATTAGAAAGCCTATAGCATATTATGAATTAAAAAAAGATAATTTTTGTAAGTGTTTTGAAAAGTAAGAACTGAAGGAAAATTAATAATCAATTTTATTAATGTTGACCAATCCAATTGAATAACATAGCACAAAACCTTGCACCAATGTTGGCTAATGCAAATTTTTACAATACAAAATATAATTGAGTAAAGAGCAAGAAATCAACTTGAAAAGTAAAGAACTAGCTAAATGTTTAACTTGAATATTTGTAAGATTACTAGTATATGTTTTTAAATGTGATGGGAAGTTATCTATAAGTAAGGAACTATAAAGCAAGCTAAAGATAGTTTTAAGTAGTTTGGACTGAAAGGGATATGTAGTGGTAATGATATAGGCTTGGTATTGGGGCCTACACCCTCACTTCACACACCATAGTGATAAGGGTGTTGGGTGATTAGCCAAAATATACCATTAACCATATTTTATACTTGACCAAAATATCAATTCAAATTCTCCCTTGGTGATAAAATCCAAGTAGGTTGGCTTTAGGTAGTCACATGTTAAAATGGTTGTTTAGATTTTGTGATTTGGTCATGTGTGCATAAAATAGAAAATAGTGAAACTAAATAGTTAATTGAAAATCTACCTAATTGAGCTATGTGATTTATTCTAAGCATGCAAATAATAAGAAATGAAAGTGTGAGCTAATTACTAGCATATAAAGGTTAGTTCTAACTTTAAAATAAGATACAATGTTAATGTAGTTGATAGTGTATGCAAAAAATATAGAATAGGTTTGATAGGGTTGATCTTGTATTAAAAACTCAAGGTATAAAAATGACCAAGGTATACAAATTTGACCTATTTATCTATATAGCTCACATAATATAGATATGGGTCGACAGGGTCAATCCAATTGCCTATATAAGGGTAGTTTTGAAAACTATAAACTATGAAAGGAAAAATTGTAAATAAAGAGATAGAAGGATAAAAAAGAACCTTGGTGGATCAAATATGTAGAGAAAGAATATTGTTGTTAGAGAACCTTGTGGAATGCTTGAAAATCCTACTAACTAGGTTAATTGGGTTGATCAAGCTCTACAAAAACCTGTTGTTGAGTGCTTATATTGTACAAGGTTGATTGGGTCAACTTAATATGATAAACAAGATATCTAAAAATTTATAAACTATACTAGGTTGACTGGGTCGATCCAGTAATATGGACTAGAAGTCTAGAAAGCTAAAAACTTATACTAGGTCATCTGGGTCGATCTAGTAGCTTGTACCTAAAAACTTGAGCACAAAAAGTAGAGATGGGTTGATGTAGTCGATCTAGTATAGAAAATATATGATAAAAATAATGATGAAAAGAATGAAATAAGTGAATAAATCTTGCAAGGGTTAGTTCACATTGGGTTCACCAAAATATATGTAATTAGAAATGCATCATGTTTATAAATCAATCCTAGCTCAAAGAAGAGAGAGTATACTTGAACTTTTGATTGGGAATAAATTTGTTAAGTAGGAGAATGACTAAGATGGGGATCCACTAGACCCAATTAGGGGATCACTTATCATAATACACTATGCTAAGGAGGGTTTCAAAACCTCTAGACTAACACTATAACCCTAAGGAGGTTCTAGATTTTGATATTTTACTTATGTATAATAAACAAGAAAGTAAATCTAATCTAGTGCTCACCAAAGCTTGTGGCACAAAGTGGGGATTAGAAAATAAAAAAACTAAACTAAATATGAATATAAGACATATACTCATGTCAATTTATATAAAATCTTAATACATGGAAGAGAAGCACAATTACATTATCTATCTACTCTTATAAAGGAGAAATAAAGTTAGGAATACTTACCTTTGAAGACAAAATCATCGAGCCTCAATCTTTCCCTTGGCTAAGGTGATTCGTAAGAGATTATTTTGGTATGTAAGGATAACAAAGACAAATCATTTATAGGCTACACAACCTATCTATGCATCCAAAAGGCTTCTCCACAAGACAATATCCATATCTCTAAATAAATTATGGAACCCTAATATTTATTCATCAAGTAGAATGGTCAATAAGTATATTTTCATTCATACTTATTCTTCTTAACTTTTCTATTATCAAATAAATAGGAAATGAACTTATATATATAGGTGGATCTTACCCTAAATCATTTCAAATATGTCAATTATACGGGGTTGATCTAGTTGACCCTGTATGTTTTTAGGAGATAATTCACTATGTCTCAAGCTATGTTAGCCAAAGGGTTAACAATATCTAAAGTGAAAAATACCTCAAAATAGTACAAGGTCAACCTATTCAACCTTGTATAGTAATCAAAGGCTAAAAAGTATATAGGGTTGACTTATTTGACCCTGTATAATAATTAGAGGCTAAAAATTGTACAGGGTCAACCCAATCAACCTAGTATAACCAATTGAAAAAAGGGGGATCAGGCAAGGAATATGAGGATAATGATGTGAAAAATGATTATAATGGGTAAAAATTATAAGAATAAGCTTATGGTAAATGGTTTTAAGAGACAAGTTTGTAGATGGCATGTGGTAAAAGGGACAATAATCTTACAAAACACCAATGGTTTGTAAACCCCTTTCCTAGTGCACCCCTTAAGGTGTGCATTTAGAGATATTAAAACTTGATGGGTTAGTGTAAGATATAAAGTGTCAGTAAGTGATAAAATTTTAAAAATATTATGTGTATATAAAAGGAAAGTTTGGTTTTGGGTAATGGTGGTTGAATGGTTATTTTTGGAAGAGGAAGATTGGGTCACCATGGATTGGGTGGTAGAGATAGAGGAAACTGAAGTCTAACCCATAAAGTGAGTGGGCATGTCATAAGGTGTATCAATAAAGGGAATTTAAGTAGAGGTATAATTATCAATTTTAACAAGATAGTGTTTCAAGGCCATGGGGTTATTATCAAGGAGGTTGGTAAAGTCCATATTTCATTGGGAAAAATACTGAGGCATATCAAGACTCCTAAAATGGTCTAGAGAAATTTCTTCATTTGGAGTGTGTTCCATGGATGAGGAAGAGGAAGATGGTTGGTGGGGAGGTTAGTTCTGATTTTATTGGTATCTAGCTTGTTGCCTTGTCGAGACCATGTAATGAAAGGTAGAAGATTTTGGAATTTTGGTGGAAACAAAATAACACACTAAAAAAGAGAGCAAATAACAAAATATTCAAGGAAGTCACACACAAGATAAGAGTATGTTAAATCTTAGAATTCTTTTTATCTCACTTTTAGGCTTATGCCTCAATTTAGAAGTTTATGTGACTCCACTTGGTTTGTAAAAATAGTACTAGAATAAGAAGTCTATGGATGGTTTCAGGTTTGTTTAAGGCTCTCAATATCTTTATACTATAATTGGTACAAGGCTTGATATTGGATCCTACCCCCTCACTTCACACACCATAGTGATAAGGGTGTTTGGTGCTTAGCCAAAATATACCAAATTACTAGAGTTTATACTTATCCAATGTAATGAGTTTTGGTTTCTCCCCTTGGTAGTGAATTCCAAGTGGGATAGCCAAGGGTGAAGGTTTCCTACTAGGTGAATGTCAATGTTTGATGAACTAATATATACCAGTGGTTTGGTATTATGTTTGTGATAAAATTGATTTTTACAATTTATTTACTAAATACTTTAAACTATGTGACTTAACCAAGAAATAAATCAATGAATGAAGGTTGATTTTAAATCCAAAAGGAAATTTTTGATTTCTTTGAATGATTACAAAAATAACTAGAATGCACCTAAATGTAGAATGAGGATGCAAGTCTTATCTTAGGATGAATGCCTTTTCTAAGAAAGTAAAGAAAAAAGTAATTTCTTTTGATAAGAAAGAATTGAAATCTATGATTTTTTATTTTTTATAGAAATGAAGAAAAGAACATTTTAATTTTAGAAACAAAGAAGTGCAATGTATGATTCTTTCACTAATGCAACTAGAATGTCCTAGAATAATTATGAACCCAAGAAAACTCTAGGGTCCCATCGGGCATGCCAGAATATTTCATTATATTTTGTGTTATTTTATTTTTATTTTTAGAAAATAACTAAAACTTTAAAGAAAGGGAATGGTGTTGAAGAACCTGGATTTAATTGCATGCTCCATGATCCAGTGGATTATAAAGAACTCGTTGGCTTGGGAAGATGACTTGTAATAATAATGAAACTAGAAATGGATTGATTTATTAGGATAGGAGGGTGGATTACCTAGCAAATTATAGATCCAAGAATTACTAGACTTCACTGGAGGGTTATCAATCCACTCTTTAAACAAGTTAATTTCGAGAAAATGAAAAGAGATGCTTCCATAAAGTAATAGAAAGTACTCAATCACAATGAAATAAATTATTTTATAGAGAAAATGATTTAATTTTATCAAAATGGCATTAATTTATTCAAAACTAATGCTAAAATTCTAAAACTTGATTTAAAATTTTGTGTAAGACTCTATGTTATGATAGAAGTGAAAAAACTAGATTTTGGGTGAGGGCTAATGGGTGAATTTAGTTTGTTACTTTTGGGGAAAATAAATAGATAGAGATTGATGTTGATCACTATGAAATTAATACCGATTAAGGGTAATTTTTTTTTCAAGGGATGACTAATGCAGATTAGGGGGTGATTGATGTCAGTCATTATGGGTTTGTCACAATTCTAGTTTTAGGTCGAATGGACTTTGGTCTAGTTTTAGAAGGGATTTTGTGGGATGTTTGGGTTTGGATGATGGTTTGGATGATACAATGAGGTCTCATAGAAATCAAACATAGAGATTTTATACTCAAATGGCAAAGAATAATTAGTGGGTGTTTGGTGGAAAGAGAGTGTCTAGAGTTATAGAACTCCAATGCAAGAGAGGATATGGGGAGAGATGGGAAGTGGGAACTAACACTAACCTACTACAAAACTAAATACTAAACTAAAAATAAGTACATGATATTTATCTTTTGTAATTACTAGCTTGAAGAAGTCATAAAGTTGAGTGTGAACCACTTGGGAGCCTGAAACAAAATAGATAGAGTGATGGTACTTCAGTCCTCAGTATTGAGGTGCTAAAGTACTTTTTTGATCTCTAGGTTAGTCTAAATTAAGAGTCTAAATTATTGTTTGAGTTAGGGATCTATTTATAGACCCATTGGCATGTATTGTTTAAAGCATGAGATAGAAAGGAAGAGTTCCTTCTAGTTGTAAGATTTGTGAGTTGCAGGTTGTTGCAAGCTCATTGGGGATCTACATGTAAGTTTGGTCTTTAAATTGTAGGTTGCAGGTTCATGAGAGATCAGCTTGAAGTGCTATAGAGTGCTTGATGTACCAGCAGGGTTATTACTGACTGGTTGGTGAGGTGAACACCAATTCTGTGTGTGAGTTGGTTGTTGGGACCGTTTTTGTGTAGGAGAGTGTGTGTGAGAAGAATTACTGAACACTTGAGGTGTGGCGAATCTCTGTAAGGTGAAAGAGTGTGGCGGCTCTTTGTTGTATTATTTTTTGTATCGTGTTAATACAAGATAGTGTATTGTCTCTCATATTCTGTGCTATTGGTGAATTCTAGTTACTTGTGTTTCTGGTTATTTCCGCATATTCAATTGCTTATATTTGGTAATCATACTGTGCTCTTTCTGAGGAGCAAGATCCTAACAGGTGGAATTAGAACAGGTGTGTTTATTCTTGGATTCATCCTCCACCTCTCACCCCAACAAGTGGTATCAGAGCCTTGGTTGTAGGTTCTTGAGCTTGATACCAACAAGTGGTATCAGAGCTTTAGGTTGGGATACTAATAGATTGGTGTAGATCTGGGTAGTGTGTTTTGATTATAGGTTACTCATAGGGTTTCTGTTTGAGTGGGAGTTGAGCAATGGCAGAAAGCAGTCAACTACGAATGGAAAAGTTTAATGGCAAGAACTACCAATTATGGAGGATGCAGATTGAGGACTATCTGTATCAGAAAGATTTGTACTTACCGTTGGGTGGGGTTGCTAGCAAACCCTTGGATATGAAAGATGAAGAATGGGAGGTTCTTGATCGGAAGGCTCTGGGATCTGTTAGATTGAGTCTTGAATCATCTGTGATTTCCAGCTTATCACAGTGTAAGACAATGGTGGAGTTGATGAAATCTTTGGCAAATTTGTATGAAAAACCCTCGGCTTCTAATAAGGTATTTCTTATGAAGCGTTTATTTAATTTGCAAATGTTGGAAGGTGGATCTGTTCATAGCCATCTTAGTGATTTCCATCGTTTAGTAAACCAGTTAAGTTCAGTCAATATTGTATTTGATGATGAAATTAGAGCTCTCTTAATCTTGTGTTCATTACCTGAAAGTTGGGAAGGTTTGGTAATGGCAGTTTCTAATACTGTGTCTCCTTCAAAAGTCTTAAAAGTGGATGATATTGTGAGTGTGATCTTGAACGAAGAGATACGCAGGAAAAGCACAGGTGAATCATGTGGAGATGCTTTGAGTGTTGAAGGAAGAGGAAGGCCAAGAGAGAAGATAGAGCGTGGGAGATCAAGGTCGAAGATGGGCAAGAGATCCAAGTCCAAGTATGGCAGAATAACCTGCTGGAAATGTGGAAAGCAAGGGCACTTAAAGAGAGATTGCAGATCGAGTACAGATTAGCATGAAGAACATGAAGAAGAAGCAGATGTTGCAGGTTACGTTGCACAGGATGCTCTGGTATGTTCTTTGGATAAAGTAGAATCTTGGGTATTAGATTCTGGTGCCTCTTTTCATGCATCCCCACATAGGGAATTTTTTCATGAGTATGTCCAGGGAGATTTTGGAGAAATTTGTGTAGGGGATGGTAAGCCTTGTCAAATTGTTGGCAAAGGCAAAGTGAAACTGAAACTACAGACAGGTAACACATGGGTGTTAAAGGAGGTCATGCACGTCCCAGTTCTGAAGCAGAATCTAATTTCTGTCAGAAGTTTGGGTGAAGAGGGTTGCACAGTAACTCTCACAGCGGACTCTTGGAAGGTTACCAAGGGTACACTTGTTGTAGTTAGAGGTAAGAAAGTAGGTACACTTTATCTATCTACTTGTTTTACTGATTCTCTTTTTGGGTTATCTACTTCAATTGTAGATTCAGAGATGTGGCTTGATAGGCTTGGTCACATAGATAAGAAGGAGATGTTGGTTCTTGAGTCAAAGAGTATGCTTTCAAATTTGGAAGGCATGGATCATGGTTTCTGTATGTAGAAGAAGAAGGTAAGGTTTCTTGAGGAATCTAATGATAGTGACAAGAACAGGAAAGCCTTGGTTTTCAAGGAGAAAGTGATGGACAGAGTTCAGCACAAGATGCAGAGGAATTCTGAGTAGAGCAAGGGTGATTTGGACAAGGGTTTGATCCAAAAGGAGCTCGCGAGAAAAAGTTAGGTCTCACAAGAAAAACATAGAGACCGACGTCGGTAGGAAAACTGGCGTCGGTGTCCAGACAGGGACTGACGTCGGCTATGTGCAGCCTGACGTCGGTGACTCGGGGCAGAGAGAGACTGGCATCGGCCAGGGGAAATCGACGTCGGCAGGGAGGCAGTCGTAGGGAACTGACATCGATTGGCTGTAGACTGAGATGTGACCGGCATCAATCACTGAGATGAATTTTGGGTGGACAGCAAGCTGTCATGGAGTCTCAAGCGCCCATATGGAGGACTGAAGGTGTAAGTAAGTTCTTAAATTTGTCATTTCCCTTCTTTACACTACTTGTTGCTCACTTATGGCATAGGACCAGGAAGTTATTAAAGAAGCAGAACAGGTAGATCCAGGAAATAGTGGGAGCTAGGCATGAATGAGGATGTGATTCCTTGGAGGAGAACCAAACAGGTGTTTTGGGTAAAGTGGCCAGCTGGAAGTAAGCACTGAGAGACGAATGGATGTTCAGGATAAAGAAGAGCGGAAATGGATACGTGAGATGGAAGATCAGGGTATATGATCTTGTATTAGCTGCAGGGCAATGGAGGTTTGTTCATTGTGTTTCTCTTTACCAGGTTGGATAGTATTAGCTACACTATCCTATTTTCTGTATGATGTGCTTGTTGCAGGGTTACATATACAGGTATTGCTAAACTAAAGGTAAAGCTAGTTCAGGTGTTTGTCATGGAGAATCTGGGAGCAGCAAGATTCTTTGGCAAGAGTGTGTTCTAGAGACATGGAAGGTCATGTGTTGACTTTGTTTCAGGATGATTGTGTGAAATCGGTTAGCACGCTGATGGTTAGATAGTTCACAGAACAGGTGTCTTGATTCACATAATGAGGTTGAGTGCATGGTATGTACTAAACCTGAGTTTTCCCAAGCAGTGGGAGTTGTCACAAGTTAGGAGCCAATCCAGGAGAGAAGCATTGGAGGGCAGTTCAGTGGATTCTTACAGGACTAGTAGCAGGTGCACATGCTATGTAAGTTCAGGTTTATTTCTACATGGTTGTAGATGTGGATGTGGCAGGTGATTTGGATGACAGGTTTTGCACCACGGATTTTGTGGTGGTTGGTCTTCAAGGGTGATTTTGAAGATGGATACATAGCCAAGGGAACAAACTAGACGGTGTATAGGTATATGTACAGGTTGCAGCTGTTTATCTCCAAGTGGGAGATTGTTAGGTTGTGGAGCTAAAAGCTTTAACCCTTTGCAAACTGTGGAACAATGGTTGTTGAGATCCAGGAGAATTGGCGTCGGTAGAAGGACCGACGTCGACAGAGACTAGTGTAGAAGGCCACCAGCGACGACAAGAAGTCGGCAGAACCAGACAAGTAGGGACCGACGTCGGTCGCCTGTGTGTTCCAAAATTGCTCGTTTCACGGATAGTTAGTTAAGTAAACGAAGAGTTTGCATGTTGAGACCAGTTAGAGTCTTGGGCTGCGAGGACAATTGTCTAAATTAAGAGTCTAAGTTATTGTTTGAGTTAGGGATCTATTTATAGACCCATTGGCATGTATTGTTTAAAGCATGAGATAGAAAGGAAGAGTTCCTTCTAGTTGTAAGATCTGTGAGTTGCAGGTTGTTGCAAGCTCATTGGGGATCTACATGTAAGTTTGGTCTTTGAATTGCAGGTTACAGGTTCATGAGAGATCAGCTTGAAGTGCTATAGAGTGCTTGATGTACCGGCAGGGTTATTACTGACTGGTTGGTGAGGTGAACACCAATTCTGTGTGTGAGTTGGTTGTTGGGATTGTTTTTGTGTAGGAGAGTGTGTGTGAGAAGAATTACTGAACACTTGAGGTGTGGCGAATCTCTGTAAGGTGAAAGAGTGTGGCGGCTCTTTGTTGTATTCTTTTCTGTATAGTGTTAATACAAGATAGTGTATTGTCTCTCATATTCTGTGTTATTGGTGAATTCTAGTTACTTGTGTTTCTAGTTATTTCCACATATTCAATTACTTATATTTGGTAATCATACTGTGCTCTTTCTGAGGAGCAAGATCCTAACAGGTGGAATTAGAACAGGTGTGTTTGTTCTTGGATTCATCCTCCACCTCTCACCCCAACATAACCTACTACAAAACTAAATACTAAAATAAAAATAAGTACATGATATTTATCTTTTGTAATTACTAGCTTGAAGAAGTCATAAAGTTGAGTGTGAGCCACTTGGGAGCCTGAAACAAAATAGATAGAGTGATGGTACTTGAGTCCTCAGTATTGAGGTGCTACAGTACTTTTTTGATCTCTAGGTTAGTTCTTTGGTTCAATGTGAAGCTTGGATTTACATGAGAGTTATGATTCTCACTCAAAAGTTTCAACCTCCTTAACAAGGGTCTTAGGGATACCTTAAGTAATCAATGTTGGTCCTGGTCAACTGACATCGATCAAGGGGTGAACGATGTCAGTCAAGGTGGATATAGTCAAAATTTCCAAAAATATCCATTTTCACTTAATTTTGGCCATTAAGACCATTACAAGTGGTTTGAGATAATTAAGGTAGTAGAGGCATGTGGGAAGAAGAGGTCTAGGAAGTTAGGGAATTAAATTTCAAGGTAGGAAATAGTCTTAAGGCTAGGTGTCATTAAGTTAGCCATAGGTTTGGGTAGGGTGAGGTATAAATATGATTATTTAAATTAATTAACTAATTAATTTATCTAAATGGAGTAAATGGGTATTTTTAAGGGGTTTTAATAAATATTCTAACCTAAGGGGTCAAGGGGGCCAAAGGGGTATTTTATGACAACTAGAACCATTTGGTGTGGGTTTCTAGTGTTTACATTTGGCATGAGTGACAAATCCATCAAGGTAATTGAGAATTGGACATGCTCTTAAGGATATTAAGATGTATGATCCTATTTTTGGAGGCTTCTTGTAGACTTAAAACTCTCTTTTTGGCATTGTGAAACATTTATTTTCTTCTTTACTATTTTTTAAACCATGTAAGTTAACTATAGGGTACTTTAGGGTACAAATGGGATTCTTAAGATTAAAATTTAATGCTTGTCTATGGACTCTCTACCAAGATAGAGACACTTTAATACATATTATAACCTTCACTTATTTCTATAGGTCTTCTTTAAATTCAAATCTACAACCTCTATAAGAAAGGTTCCCAAGAAGCTTGCACCTTGCTTGGAAAGAATGAGAAGTAAGAGGAGGGTTCTTTGACTTGTTTAACCCTTCACTTAGGTGAGAGGCATCTCTAAACATGTTGAAAACTTTTAACCTTCCTAAATACCTACAAAAGTCTCTTCAAGCTTGAATCCTTCATAGAAAACTATTGAGAATGGTTCCATGGGCATACATTTATGATATGTTGGTCTTGGATGCAAGAGGAAGTTAGTTGGGCTTGCTTGAATCCCACTTCATGAGAAGAGAAATTTCACAGAAAACTTTTATAACTTACAAACTTGTGGCTCTCCTTAATCTCAAAACCTCTATTAAATCCTAAGGATGGATACCATGAGACTAAACCCATATTTAGATGACATGTAGAGCAAGAGGAGAAGTATTCGGGCTTGGTGAATATATTCTCCTCATGAATATCTCTTGGAATGCATTGAAAATATCTCTTATTTGTTATTAGTTTCATAGGTGTCTTTAGCTAAGCTTTGAACTTTATTGAAACTTGAAAATGGTTGTCAAGATCCTACACCACTAGTTTGAAGTCATGAAGAGTTCTAGGGGATATTTAACCTATTTATGACCCTTTAATTAAGTCTGTAATAATTAATACATGTTAAGACTCCATTATTGTGTTTTTAAGCCTATACAAGCCATCTCAAGCTTAAATCTTTAATTGAACTTGAAAAGGGTTTCCATGAGCTTATATCTTAGTTGGAATGCAAGAGGATTAAGAGAATTAATTTTAGGATTGTTCATTGTCCCCCCATTGAGGAATGAACACTTTGAAATACCTTGAAAATGCATTATTTCTTGTACACCTATAGTTATTCCTTCATGTTTGAGACACCTCTCAAAACCTTGTAATTGATCTAATAATCCTATAATTCTATTCAGATGATCTTGAATACAATAAGGGGAGTTGTTAGATTATTTTGAGGTTCCATACTCAATAAAAACATCTTCAAAATCATTTAAAACCCCACTTTTTGGTTTTAGGTCTGTGTGAGGCCTCTTCAAACTTGAAACTTCATTATAAACCTTGATCATGGTCTTTATGGACATACAACTAAAACTTTATTAGTGAGGTGATCATGGAGAGTATATAGATCATATATAAACCTTATTTTCTCATTCATTCCATTGAAATAATCTCAAAACCATAAAATATATATCCATGGGTTCTTAAGGTTTAAGAGAGTTTAAGAGTAGTTTGTGGTCTTCTTGGCCATTTGACATGGTTTTAAGTTCCACCATATAGTTTAATGTCTCATGAAAGTTCATAATAAACCTCTTGACCTCTTCAAATATCCATCCTTTTATATGCATTAAAATAAGTGAAATCAAGCTTCAAACCATCCTACTATCAAGTTGCCCATAGGCATGCTTTGGCTTCTTAACAATGTTTCATAGATGTTTCCCTTTTTTGATCCTTAAAAACACTTATAAAGGGTTATTGAATACCCACTCCTTCCTCTCCAATGGTCTTAAGGCCCATGAAGCTCCTAAGTGAAGATGGAACATCTTATAAAATACCCTATAGGTGTCTATGAAGGAGATTTTGGTTAGTTTTGCATTATTTTAAAGCATGGGAGAATGGATTTATTCTTTTAAGACCTGTGAAAGCTTGGGAATGATATCAAGGACTTATTCAACCCTATTCTCTTCTTAAAACCCTTATACAACTCTTAATAATGTCACATAAAAACTTACAACCTCTTAATAATTCTCTTATTTAAGGGATTTTATGCCTAGTTTTGTAGGTTAAGGCATCAACGAAGGCATGGGATACCTCTTGGATGCTTGAGGGAGGATTATAGGTTTGGTTCTATGAATGAAACCTCATAAAACTTTATAATAATATGCCTTTTTGATCAAAACCTACAACCTTATAGAACTAAAACATCATGTTCATAGTCTATCTTCATGTTATTACACCTAAAAGCTACCATTTTATCCATGAATGTATCTCCCTTCCATTGTATAACATGTATATAAGACCCTAAGACCACATAATCTATAAAACCCTGGTCTTTTGTCATTGAATCTCTATGGAAACATACAAAAATTATTGAAAATCATGTTTTGGATTTTTTATCTTGGAGAGGTTTTAAACCATGAAAAAAGTTGGTCCTAGTAGCTTGACTCTAATATTTTATTCACCAATCCTACAAAAACACTCCTAGAGCAATGAGATTTACATGTCCATGGTTGTATGAAATGATTTTGTTATTATCAAGGCCATTCATCCATGTTGGAGTAAAAATGCACCAAAAGAAAATAATGAAGGGAAATAACTCTCTTTAATGCCTTTTTGACTATTATAAGGATGGTAGGTGGTTATGGAGGAGTTTTAGTGAAAGTTATGACCCTTTTGAAACTTTAATTAAGTCTAGTCCTATATAAATCACTTTAATGACCTCCTATACAAAATTTAGACCTTTTATATCCTCTAATACACTTCTTGCTGATTTTATGTGTTCATGACCTTGAGATGACACATTGGACCTTCAATAAGATATTGCACTGTCCTCAAACTAGATGCTTACAGTCATGGAATGAGGTCTATCAAGGTTAATCAATACTTGAATAAGGATTTTAAGACACCTTTTATGCATTTAATATTCCTTTAATAGACCTAACACAAATAATGCCTCTAACAATGACTATGAGACTCCTTCAAAGCATCAAAAGTACAAAAGAGCTTGATGACTTGTGCACTCTTGAACTCATCTAATCATCATGAGATGCCTACAAGAAGGAGTAATCAACTAATCTTTCAAAAAATACCCCTTTTTAAATGTGAAAGTGTCCTAGTGACCAAGGGTCAGTAGTATAGCCAATACTAGTGGAGGAGGAGGCCTTACTTGCTATTATTTTTATCATTATGAGTGTTTGTGGATGATGAATGTGTCATTTTAGGGCTACTATCCTTGATAAAATCCTAAATTAACTACCTTAATTCACCCATCTCTACCTTCATGCATGTCAAATATTTTTAAATGATTGACTTAGAAGTAGACCTCTTACATCATTTGGAGCCTTGATAGTTGACCTTCCATGATTGACACCTGATAAAGGGAGTTACATGTTTTTAGGATTAATTTTCCAAGTCCTCCATCCTCTATCATGCTCTTAATGACCATCAACCTTACCTATGGTCTTGTTTTATAGGTTATAAGATCATAATCTAACTAAAGTTCAACTTGAAATCCATGTGATGGTCTCTAAGAGAGGTAGAGAAGTGGTTGTAGCATTTTAGTTGCTCATGAGAACTCATTAAGAGACTAAGAAACTTGCAATTTTGTGCTTGGAAATCCCATTTTTTCCTTTCATTCTCTTTTAATATCTACAATCAGCCTCTTCACAAACTCAAAAGACTCCTAAAAACTTGTTTTAGATCCAAAATTACATGTTGAGGTCATAACCATTGCTATGTACCTAGGGATATGATATATGGGTTGATGGATATGCTGACATGTGGCACACATCCCCTCAATTAGTTATATGGGTATAATATATTAGGATAATAGAGTAACTTATGGAAGTAGTACATTGGGTAATGGTCGGCCTACATTGGATTACGAGGTTACCCATCCATGGGTTAGATAGATGTATATATATATAGGGGATGAATATCATGGTAAAGATATCAAGTAAGCATTGAGTCTTCTATTGTAAGAGGCTATTGGAGGTTGTCCGCTTGAAGAGACATTGTGGAGTTATTCCTTCCTAAAGGAGTATTATATGGTGTTTCCCTACCTTAAGGGTTTTTTTGCATATATTAAATATCAAGATCATTACAACCATATTCATTTAATTAATTTTAGGCCTGTTGTCCCCAAAAAATGCCACTCTTTTTTGGGACAACCTACGGACTATTTTGGCCTTGCACAAGACCAAAATTTCTCTCTTCCCTTTTCAAAATTTGTTTTGAGCTTTTAAATTCCTCTTTTTTTTAAGATTTCTAGAAATATACAGACTCTACAAGCTTGAATCTATGGATTCTGTAGGAAGGAAATCTACGTACTCCATAGGAAGAAAATCTACGGACTCTGCAGGCCAAATTTTGTGGGCTTCATAGGTTGATTTCTATGGACTCTGCAAATATGTTTCTTTGTCCTTTATCATTTGCCGATGAACTCTTTTGATTGAACTGAGGTGCTAAACCAATCTTGGAAATGATTAAGTGTTAGAAACTTGTTCTTTTGACTAAACTCACCTGTGGAAGTATTCAGAAAAGTAGACAAAGGCTTGAACCATTGAACTTTAAACCACTTTGGTTCAAAGGTTCAATGGGTTCAAAGACCAAGTTGGTTCAATGTGCTTGGTGCAAAAGATCAAAAGGACTTAGCCAAATAATGAAGAATGAGTTGATTGAGCCATTAAACCATTGAACCAAAGTTGGTTCAATCGATAGGTTCAAGGGGCTGCCCCAAAGTGAAAAAGGCAAGTGCCCTTGTGGAGGGCAGGCAACATTGGTTCAAAGGTCAAAGAAAAGATAGAATTCCTTTGGATTTGTCCAAAGTCCCAAAAGGAACAATTCTTTTAGACTTTCTGTCTGATCGAAATGACTAAGTCCAAGAGGTCGAAAGAATTCTCTTGAGAAGATTTTCTCAGAAAAATGTTAAGGAAAAATTCCTTCAGACTTTTTGTCTAAAGGAATTCGCCTAGAGAAAAAGTCTGAAGAAATAGAAAAGAATGAATGGCCAAGTAACAAGAAACTTTCTTTCAGACATTTTGTCTGAAGGAATTCTTTCAGGCTTTTTGCTCGATGAAAAAAGCCTACTGAAGAAGTAAGAACCCACTGGGGAAGTTGAAGCCCAAAGGACAAGTACCCTTGTGGGGGGCACTTGGTGAGAGAGAAAGGACCATTTTAAACTCTTGAAGGGACACCTTTCCTTCAGGACGTTCCAAATGCTAAAAAAATATGTAAAAAGGAACTTTCATAGACTTAAACAAAAAGGGGCTTCAAAGGATGAATCGATTGAATGATTAAACCATTGAACCAAAAGGTTTAATGGGTTCAAGGTTCAAAGGTTCAACTAGAGCTTAGAAAGATAAAGGAAGCAGTGTTTGAGTGAGACATAAAATAAACCAATGAACCGATTGAACTTTGACCTGAAAGAGTTTAAAGTTCAATGGTTCATAGGTTCAAAAGTTCAAAGGTGGCCTCAGTCAAGAGAGAAGCAGTAAACAAGTGGTTCAATAGATGGTTCAACCAAAGAGCAAGAAAGTGATTGAACTAAGAAGTGATGGAACAAAAGAGATAGAATGAACCAATGAACCAATGAACTTTCATAGGTTCATAGGTTCAAGGTTCAACATGGTTCAAGCAGCGGACAACCATTGACGGCCTGTCAGACGTCAAATTTAAAGTGAGGGAAAATTCATGGAAATTCAAATAGAGCATAGAACTTAAAGGAAGAACCAAGAAATTAAATGAAAAGAGAGCCCAAAGATTTAAATTGCTATAGGGAAGAGAAGATAGATGCAAAAGACCATAAATATCTTTGAAAGAGTTATTTCCAGTAGGTGGAACAGTGGATCAAGTATACTTCTGGGTGCACCAAACCAAAGACACAACCTATTTTCATTCCATGAAGTAAAGACAAATTGGAAAAGGACTAGATGGTCCATACCAAGGAAGAAACATATTAGATGAAGGGACATGCCATAGTTATGATAATGCACTATTCTCAGCATGGTCTCTCCAGACAAACTGGAGATGCATTGAAGACATTGACTGTAGCATGCACTGTCCCATGGAAAAAGGCACCAATCCTTATGTAGTGGCTATATGTGTGTTTATTCTCTCATTTGGAAAGAGAATTTTCATTTTACAATAGTGAAACTCTGTTCATTTTGAAAGAAGAAGATTGAGACTTTGAGCTTAGGTTGTAATTTCATCTTCATTTTTATCTGAATAAGAAAGCAATTTTTTCATAGACTTTGTGCTGTTCTGACTTATGTCATTTTAGAAGATCATTTTTATGTCTGTCTTTTAAAGGTGTCCTTATTCATTTAATTTGGTAAGTAGAATTAGTGAAGGTAATAGGGAAGTGTCCTAAAACTAATTGTGGGAAGACTTTGTGCTTTCATAATTGATTTCAGTATGTGTTTTTCTTTTCTTTTTGTGTTGAGGATTTTGGGGTGACTTTGTGCCCCCATTATCCTTTGTGATATACTCTTTGGAAAGTTGAGGTGAAGACTTTGCATTCTATTTCATCCTGCTATCACTATGCCCTTTGGTCACTGGTTATTTCACTACCTAAAAGAAACTCCTACTGTTTCCTATAAGAACACTGTTGAAAGAAGAGAAGTGCATTTAGTGTTTACACCAAGATTTTATCCTTTGTCTATGTGCATCATCTCTAAAAGAAGAGAGATGGATGGTTTATTCTGCCCCCATGTGTTATTTTTTGCTTACTTATTTTGTATATAGCTCTTACATAGCTATAGGGAACCTCCCCTTGATGAGAGGAGAGATTTGTCTCCAGTTGATGTAGTAAAGCTTCACACTTAGCCGACCAATCTTCTTGCTATGGTTGATCAGACCTATTCTGTTGATCAGTACACTGATTGACAAAATATTCACCCAACAATTTTTGGTGACTCTGTTGGGGATGAATGTGCAGTCTGAAGCCTCAAGTTTTAGATTGAAGCAGTTCCTTCCCTTATCCATTATATTAAAAACTCTGGAAACTCCATTCCATGTCTTACCCGTTATCATTATAGCCTGACCATCTTCCTCCACTTCTATTGTTTATCTGGTCTACAAAACTAATGCTGCTAGAAAAGAGTGCGTAGTTTGAAGCCTCAAGCTGAAGCAGGGCCAGGTCTTTTCCATTTTTTATTCTAAAATCTAGCCAGTCCACCCAGATTTGTTATCCCTATTTGTCATAATTAAATCATGGCAGTTCGAGGCCCCTAGGGTAACTCTTTTGGCCCACTCAACTTGACTCCACCTCTGCATGAACTTCCATGTAGTTCAAAAAAGAATTTCCCCAAATTCTTTAGTGATGGGAAGGTTCATCTTGATGAACACATTGCAGCTTTCAACATAGCCTATGGTGTAATAAGGGTGGAATTTGAAGACATAACAGTCAGGCTATTCATGGAGACACTACAAGGTGCTATTGTAGACTGGTTCTACCATCTGCAAGTTAGATCATTGATTGACTGGGATACACTCAAAGCCAAGTTTGAAGCCAGGTTCAAGCCTACAGAGGATGCACATGCTTTGCTGGCCCAGCTCACTCAGATGAAGAAGGAACCTCATGAGCTTATGAGGGATTTTATTGCCAAGTTAAACAAGATAAGGCACAAGATTCCCATGATCACCCAGTCGACACCTTAGAATCTCAAATGATTCTTCATCAACTCACAGCTACCTGAAGTGAGTTTTTTGTTGAGATGGGCTAGACACATAGACCTTGAGGCTACTCAAGACTTGGCTACTGAGCTAGAATATGACCTTATCTTGGTAGGAAAGATAAAGAGAGATCTTAACAGAGCTAAACCCTCTTCATATTCTGAATACTCACCCACAGTCACCACTGACCCAATGGTACAAAAGTTGGCAAATGAATTGCTAGCCTTGAAAAGGCAAATGGCACAAGTTATGTCTTTTGCTCCTCTATAAAAAGATATACCAAGAAGGACATTCACCAATCAGCCATATCAAGGCAATGCTACCAAAAGTCAAGGGCAACCAAATCATCTTCCTCCCCCATAGAGGAACCTTGCCCTTGAAGCACCTCTAACCAACTTAGTAGTTAGATATCTGGAAATAGAACATGTTTCTTATTTCTAACCTGAGTTCAAGTAGGAAAATGATGTTGGTCTCTTCATGGAGGATCAATAAGAATCAACTAGTGACTCCCACATTGGTTTCCTAAATTATCAGGATGAACTAAGAAGTGAAGGTGAAGTAGATGAGGAATCATACGCAGTATTCACCCAGTCTAAGAATCAGTTAGCCCAGCAAGACAACAAAAAGAAGATAGAGGAGTGACCCTAACTAGTAATTTCAATTGCTAAGCAGAGAACCCCTCTTCCTTTCCAGTCAAAGGACCCAGTGATTGCCAAAGAAGTAAGTACATCAAACATCTCTGCACCTTCTACTTCAAATTCATAGATCAGTCCTCCCCCTCCCAAAAACCAAAAGAATGAGCTCCCATCCTCTCTTCCAAGTCCATCTCAGTCATTTTCCATGATTGATCATGTCAATAAATCCAAAATTCAAATGACTGAGTTTGAATCCTTGTAAGCCAATCCTGATCAATTAAACATTGGTGGAGAACTAGGTACAGACCTATCTGAGGCAAAGATTGTGGTTACCCAAATGTCAACCCTTGTTGCTCAAATTCTATTTGAGCCTTCAGGTAGGGGTAATCACTTTTTAACCACAGAGGACACTCATGTCCCAGTTGATGAAAGTCTTGTAGCTACGAATCTAGAATTTCATCCAAATAAGGCATCAAAAAAATTGGTAGGGCATAGTACAAATCAAGAAGGATCTTCCATCTTCAATGAAGAGAAATCTAATAGAAGATCAGCTTCTGATGATGCTTGGATCCTAGAATCTGATGGCAGCAATTCTTCCATAGTTGGATATGGATCTCTATTGCTCAGATTAAAAATTTCTCAAGGTGAAGAGGTTAAACTCCTTCACACCAAAAGAGACATTGAGCTGATGGTTTGTCAAGAGTTTGATGCTGACAATCAAAGCATGTGCTGGACTAAACCAACAAAACAATAAGCTATGGTAGTGGGCCATACTGCTATACTCCAAAGTCAGCAAAAGGAACTCTTCATAGAGCAAGCAAGGAGTTATGGTTTTCAATTTGAAGACCACATCCTGCCATGGGGCAAGAAGAAGAAAGAGCCAAGAGGAAGACACAAAAAATTGGTTTCCTGGTGGAGAGCTCCATTCACCCGTCACCATTTCTGGAGACAGAATGGTTTCCTACTGGTTTATCATAATGGCATCCCCTTTTCTTCACCTCACAAGGAGCAGCATTTGAAGTACTTCAATTATTGAAGTATCAAATAAGTTCACCTATACATATGTATATCTGTATAGTCTTTAGTTCTATTTTTTTCTTTTCATTTTCATTTTTTGGAGCCTTTCTTTTTGGGTAGCACGACTCCGTAGCCTAATGGCACACTTTAAGGCACTGAAGATTTTGGTTTCTACTCCCCTCAACTGTGTTTCAAGTTTTCAACTGAAGGAAGTTCCCTAACTGGAGCCAGCTATTGTCTTTGAAAAATGCCACTCATTTTTGGGACAACCTACAGACTATTTTGGCCTTGCACAGGACCAAAATTTCTCTCTTCCCTTCTCAAAATTTGTTCTGAGCTTTCAAATTCCTCCTTTTTTTCAAACTTTCTAGAAATCTACAGACTCTACAGGCTTGAACCTATGGAATCTATAGGAAGGAAATCTATGGACTCTATAGGAAGGAAATCTACAGACTCTGCAGGAAGAAAATCTATGGATTTGTAGGCCAAGTTCTGCAGGCTTCACAGGTTGATTTCTATAGACTCTGTAGATATGTTTCTATAGACTCAACATGCTTGAAATTATTAGGTTCAATAGGTTCAAAAGCTTCTACAGGTGAGTTTAGTCAAAAGAACAAGTTTCTAACACTTAGTCATTTCCAAGATTGGTTCAGCACCTCAGTTCAATCAAAATAGTTCAATCAGAAAATGATAAAAGATAAAGGCTTGAACCATTAAACTTTGAACCACTTTGGTTCAAATTTTCAATGGGTTCAATGACCAAGTTGGTTCAATGTGCTTGGTGTAAAAGATCAAAAGGATTTAGCCAAATAATGAAGAATGAGCCGATTGAACCATTGAACCGTTGAACCAAAGTTGGTTCAATTGGTAGGTTCAATCGGTAGGTTCAAGGGGCTGCCCCAAAGTGAAAAAGGCAAGTGCCCTTGCAGAAGGCAAGCAACATTAGTTCGAAGGTCAAAGAAAAGATAGAATTCCTTTTGATTTGTCCAAAGGTGCAAAAGGAACAATTCTTTCAAAAAATTTGTCTGATGGAAATGGCTAAGTCCAAGACGCCGAAAGAATTCTCTCAAGAAGATTTTCTTGAAAAAATGTTAAGGAAAAATTCCTTCAGACTTTATGTCTGAAGGAGTTCACCTAGAGAAAAATTCTAGAGAAATAGAAAAGAATGAATGACCAAGTAACAAGAAACTTTCCTTCAGACATTTTGTTTGAAGGAATTCTTTTGGGCTTTTTGCCCAATAGAAAAAACCCGCCGAAGAAGTAAGAACCCACTGAGGAAGTTGAAGCCTGAAGGACAAGTACCCTTGCAGGGGGCACTTGGTGATAGAGAAATTTTAAAATCCTAAAGGGACACCTTTCCTTTGAGATGTTCCAAAGGTTGAATAAAGATGTAAAAAGGAACTTTCATAGACTTAGACAAAAAGGGGCTTTAAAGGATGAACCGATTAAACCATTGAACCATTGAACCAAAAGGTTCAACGGGTTCAAGGTTCAAAGGTTCAACAAGAGCTTAGAAAGATAAAGGAAGTAGTGTTTGAGTGAGACATAGAATAAACCAATGAATTGATTGAACTTTGAACCGAAAGAGTAAACCAATGAACCAATGAATTTTGGTTCATCGGTTCAACGCGCTTGGTTCAAAGGTATCAAAGAGACTCAGCCAAATCAAAAAGATGAACCAATGAACTGATTGAACCTTGAACTAAAAGAGTTCAAAGTTTAATTGTTCATAGGTTCAAAAGTTCAAAGGCAGTCTCAATCAAGAGAGAAGCAGCAAACAAGTGGTTCAACAAATGGTTTAACCAAAGAGCAGGAAAGTGATTGAACCAGGAAGTGATGGAACAAAAGAGATGGAATGAACCAATGAACCAATGAACTTTCATAGGTTCACAGGTTTAAGGTTCAACATGGTTCAAGAAGCTGGCGACCATTGACAGCCCCTCAAACGTCAAATTTAAAGTGAGGGAAAATTCATGGAAATTCAAATAGAGCATAGAACTTAAAGGAAGAACCAAGTGATTAAATGAAAAGAGAGCCCAAAGATTTAAATTGCTATAGGGAAGAGAATATCGATGTAAAGGACCAGAATTATCTTTGAAAGAGTTATTTCCAGTAGGTGGAACAGTGGATCGAGTAGACTTCTGGGCACACCAAACCAAGGACACGGCCTATTTTTCTTCCATGAAGTAAAGACAAATTGGAAAAGGACCAGATGGTACATACCAAGGAAGAAACATATTAGATAAAGGGACATGCCATAGTTATGACAGTGCATTATTCTCAGCATGGTATCTCCAGACAAAACTAGAGACACATTGAAGACATTGATTGTAGCATGGGCCATCCCATGGAAAAAGGTGCCAATCCTTGTGTAGTGGCTATAAGTTTGTTTATTCTCTTATTTGGAAAGATACTTTTCTTTTTACAAGAGTGAAAATCTACCCATTTTGAAAGAGGAAGACTGAGACTTTGAGCTTAGGTTGTAATTTCATTTTCATTTTTATCTGAATGAGAAAGCAGGTTTTTCATAGACTTTGTGCTATTCTAACTTGTGTCATTTTAGAAGATAATTCTTACGTCTATCTTCTAAAGGTGTCCTTATTCATTTAATTTGGTAAGTAGAATTAGTGAAGGTAATAGGGAAGTGTCCTGAAACCAATTGTGAGAAGACTTTGTGCTTTCACAATTGATTTCAGTATATGTTTTTCTTTTCTTTTTGTGTTGAGGATTCTGGGGTGACTTTGTGCCCCCATTATCCTTTGTGATATACTCTTTGGGAAGTTGAGGTGGATACTTTGCATTCTATTTCATCCTATTGTTACTACACCCTTTGGTCACTGGTTATTTCACTACCTGAAAGAAACTCATGTTGTTTCTTGCAAGAACACTTCTAAAAGAAGAGAAGTGCCTTTAGTGTTTACACCAAGATTTTCTCCTTTGTCTTTGTGCATCATCTCTGAAAGAAGAGATATGGATGGTTTATTCTGCCCCCATGTGTTATTTTTTGCTTACTTATTTTGTATATAGCTCCTATGTATCTATAGGGAACCTCCCCTTGATGAGAGGAGAGATTTGTCTCCAGTTGATGTAGTAAAGCTGCACATCTGGCTGACCAATCTTCTTGCTATGGTTGATCAGACTTATTTTGTTGATCAATATGCTGATTAACAAAATATTCACCCAATAAGGCCTAGTAGATTATTCCTAGGCATTATCATGCTTGTTATCCATATTATTTTTTCATATAGTTCTCCAAAATTTACGAAGATACCTTAAAACTTATTCAAACTAATCAACTAGGGATATAAGTAAGGTTTTCAAACTAAAACCTATCTATCATAGAGTTACATCTTTGAAGAACAATATCCTATAAACCTAAAATAGTATAATATTTCTTAAGCTTAAGATCCTTCTTAATAGCTGGAACATTAATCTAAGGATTGCTTGTAACCTTCTTTAGAATGATTTTATTTTCTTGAGCTCTCTTGCTTGGAAAAAGACACAAAACTGTACAAGGTGAAGTGCAAACCTGAAACTTAAAGGTCTAAAAATATTTATGTTTAGTTCTTTAGGACCCCTAAATTCTCATGTAAAATACCACTATAGACCATGATTACACTTACCAATAAGGTGTGCTTGATTTAAATTTAGACCTTGGTGATAGGCCTTCATAATCATGCAATCTTACAATTTCACCACTTCCACCTATACTCATATCATCAATCTTGCATTAACTTTTTTCTTAGTCACAAGATTCATGGGACATACCTATAGGATTGTTTTGGCTTGAAAGATATTATTCATTATTATTTTAACTCTCCCATAAGATTCTTGAGGCTATAACATAAATTGTAGGTCTACTTACCCTTGAACCATGCTTTTAAACCTTGTACTCATTTTTATTGGGCATGAGTGCCAACCTTATAAAACTAGAAAAAAAATTATCTATAACATCACAACCTTACTAATTTTGTCTTTTATCTCATAATACAATGCTTAGAACATTGTAATCCATTTGAGATGATGTGGACATATCCTCTAATACCTTGGAAACCTCATTGTCAAGCAACATTTTTGGGATGTTTTTCAAACTTGAAATTGGTAGAATATCAAGGTTATGAATCTTTATATTCACATTATAACCTTTTATGTTTGATTCACCCTTTTAAACATCAAATTATGATCTATAAACTCCTTGGGAAGCCTTAAGGATAAACTTGAATCTTGATCAAATAAGAAAATTTTTCCTAGAGCCTAGAACTCTTGTAGCTCTCTCCTCAACTTGAATTGCAATCTTGTCTACCATGCAAGCTTGTATACAAGTGTTTTAAGGTGTACTTTAACTTGTTTATTGAGACTACTCATACTATATAAAACTTGGAAAAACTAGCTATATACACTAATTTTTTCTCTATGAATTGAAAACCATAACATAATCAATTTTCACTCTCTATGCATATGTCTTTTCTAGGGGCATCATAAATATGTATCTCACTACTCAATTCAATTTCATTTTCTTCTTCATCTATCTCAACATCTTGCATCCCATCCTCTTGTCTATTCATCACATCCCATCCATTGTTTCTTCTTTTGAGTGTCCATCTATCTTATTCTTTCCCACATGCCCCCTTTAAGGGGCATCATATCCACTAACATCATCCACTAATATTCATCCATGAAATGGTTTTTATTTGAAACACCATTTCTCCTTCTAACTTCATTCACTCAAAATTCCCTTTAAAAGAGGGGCAAAAATTATACATTAAATTCTAATCACCTTAATTATTCTAATTAATCCTACTAATTTATCCACTTTACCCTAATTTGAGTCATTTATCTAATATCTCCCCTCAACATTTATTCATTTAATATCCTTATTATTCTTCACTTCTTCATTAATTATCCTAAATCCCCATTATCTTATTCTAACCCCACTTATCTATTATTTGGGAATTTTAAATTCTCATGGCCCACCTACCCACCTATTAATCTTATTCCTAGTCTCTCCTACACCTCTAGTCCCTAATCACCCACCTAATCCCTATCTAATACCCTACACAATCCTAATTAGTCCCTAAGAGTATTATAAAATCCTCCAATTCTATAATCCTCTCTAACTTAGCCTCCCCCTCTAGAACCCTCTATTCTAGATATTTTGAAGGAATCAAAAATTCCTTGTAAAATACCTAACCATTGATCTCAATGAGCTTAATATTAAATTTGAGCCATTGATTTTCCCTCCCATGGATTATATAAGCAAGACACTCCTCCATTGAAACCAACTCATGAATCCATAAAATCTTCATGTCCATGTGATCAACTAGCAATCACACCCATTGAATCCATAGAGTCTTCATGTCCATTTGATCAACTAATTCATCTAAATCCATAAATCAAGCCATCATAATGCCAAAATTTTGAGTCTAATGCAATCTATGATCAACAAAGTCCATTGGAAAATATTGGAGGGATGCTGAAGAGGAACAAGATCATGGTAATAATCCATTATTATTTTTGAATTCTCATTTATATTCTCCTATTAGTGATATTTGTAAGAATTTTAGTTATATTTTATATCATTGTGTATATTGAAGTCTATTTTCTCAAATTTTATGATCACCAAAACTATAATAATGTTTATAAGTTCCCTCAATGATGCAAAGTTCACTATTTTCCCATGCACTTTAGCATAATGTCCCCTTGGTCAAACTTATATCATGGGGCATATTGCCAAGTTCCATATCTATCATATTTCTTAGACTGTGATGAGCCTTATGATAGTTATAATGGCTTTATCTTCTACATCTTCATCATTTATCTAAGCATCCTCATTACCATCTCTAATCTAATCCTCTTGACTCATATGACTAACATCCAATATTTTATCCTTGTCTCATCATCTAATTAATATCCTTTAATCACTAAAATCACCCTCTAATCACTAATCATATTCATCATCGTCATCATCATCTTCTAATCCATCATTATCATACTTTAACCAGAACTACATGGCCTGAGGTCTTTTCAGACTATGTAGGTAGAACTTGGACACTTTTTAGTGCCTAAGGATAGCTTAGCCACTCTCACCTATTTCCTCATCATCCATAATCACATCTCTCTTATCCCTCATCATCCTCTAGTCTTGCATCAGTCAAATTATTGAGCTATAATATCAATAATTAACTAATCCATCCATCTACTAACCAATCATCCAACCACAATAATCTCCTTAATGTCTTCATCAATCACTTGCACCTATTGATTGGTCCTAAAAACTCACAAAATCTATATTTTCTCCCTTAAATAATTCATTTAAAGTTTACATTTTCATCCCTCAATTGGGGCATGACTAGAAGCATAACTTTATCATTGCTATTAATCACATTATGGCTCCTTAATTTGATGCAATGAAATCTAATCCTTTCTGTTGGGATATGAATAACTGGAAGCACACAATTGATTACCAAAATACAAGCAACTTAATATGTGGAAATAACCAGAATCAACAAGTAACTAAAATCCAAAAATAACACAAGATATGAGAGATAATACACAACTTGTATTAATACTCATACAGAAAAGAATATAATAAAGAAGATGCCACTTCTCCACCACCTCTTCAGAGGCTTCCCACGCCTCAAGTGAGTAGTAATTCTCTCCTCAAAGCTCTCTCTCTTAGGTCCCAACACCCAACTCAAACACTGAGTTGGTGTTCACCTTATACCTGTGTTCCACGCACACCACAAGTGCTCCACGCACTCCACAAGTATACAAACGTAATCCAAGTAGATCTCCCCTGAACCTGCAATAACCTGCACCTCAATAGACCTTACTTATGGAAGGATCTTCCTTGCCTTCCTCTTTGCTCTGAGTACACACCTGTACTCTAAGTAGATCTCTCTTGATACTACTCCCTATTGTGTTGCTTTCCTATCTAACTTTACACACCTGCAAATCAATCTAGTTCTACACACCTGTGAACCTTGCACACACATACACCTATAGATCAATGATCTTACTTACCATTTAGATCTCCTATAGAAGCCATGCTCACCTGATGACCAAGATCATACACTCCTGAAGAACCCTGTTGATTCTCCAATCCAACACCCACCTTGGTACTGTGGCACTAGGAGGAACACACCATTGCTCACCTCACACACAGAAGGAGCTTATAATAATGCTCTCTTACTCTCTAGCACAAATTTACAATAAAACCATGAGTCTATTATATAGATCTCATCCAAACAATAATTAGACATCTAATTATAATAATTAGATCCACAGCTCTCAGTCTAAAATTAGCTCTAAACATGCAAACACTTGGTTCATCAACTAATTGCCCGTAATATACTCACAGCTTGAACCACAGGTGACCGACGTCAGTCCCTATCTGTCTGGGGGTCACCAACACCGGCCGAATTATGATCGACATCAGTTGCCTTTTGGTCTAATCCTGTCGATGGCGGTTGGCCTGACTGACGCTGGTGTTTGAGACAGTTCGCAACCCTTCTGCAACCTCCTCCTATGTTTGCATCAATGAAACTTTTAGCTCCACAACCTAATAATCTCCCACTTGGAGATAAATAGCTACACTATACCTATACCTGTACCCCATCTAATCTATTTCTTAGCTTGTATCCCCCTTCAAGATCAATCCTGAAGACAACCCACCACACACACTGTGGTGCACCCCCTGTCATCTGAGTATCCTACCACATCCAAACCTACAAACACATGTAGTGAAGTCCTAACCCTGAATGTATACCTGCTACTGGTCCCTCTCAAGTACCTGAGAACCCACTTCCCCAAATTGGCTCCTAACTCTCTGACAACACCCACTGCTTGGGCAAACTCAGGTTTATACTAGACCTCATGTGATTTCAGACACTGAACTGTCCAGCCCTTAGTGTGCTCCATCTCTGCATCCTACATCTCACCAACACCCGATCCACCTAAGCTCCCACTAGAGACAAAATCAACCTGTGATCCTCCATGTCTCCCATGCCAAAGAATTTTGCTGCTCTAAATTCTTCATGACATGCCACTAAACTAATCTTACCCTTAACTCAGCAAAACCCTGTATGTTTGAACCTGCATCAAGCTCATCCTCCACATACAACAACAAGATAATGTTGTGACCATCATCCACCTGGTAAGACAAACACAATGGTTATACTAACATTGACTGAATCCCTACTTTGTCATCCGCCTGGTACCACCTGTCAGTCCTATCCCACTATCTTACAGCTCCCTCAAGACCATATGCCTAGCCTTCCATCTCACGTGTCTATTCTCTCTATTCTTCAACTAAGGTATCCATTCATCTCTATGCTTTCATACCTGCTAGCAACCCTACCAAGTCTCTGCTTGGTTTTGCATCATATACCTGCCACGCTCTCACTGTTTCCTAGATCCTTCCTACTCTGCAGTCAGTAACTAGTATAAAGAAGAGGAACAACAAATTTGAGGCTTACTTACATCTTCAGTCCTCAATATGGGTGTTTGAGACTCCTTGATAGCTTGTTGTCTGCCCAAAATTTGTTACAGTGATCGACCTTGGTCACCACACAGTTTGCATCCAATCGACATCGGTGTCCTCCTACTGCTGATGTCGGTCCTAATGACCGACATCAGTCTTACCTACTGTCAATGTCAATTTTTCTATTGACGTCAGTACCTGTGTTTCCTATGAGTGATGACTTTTTACCCGTGAGCTCCTTTGAATCAATCCCCATGTCCAAATTGCCCTACCCAAAAGTATCCAGCCCCATCCACTGGTCTCTATCCACCATCTCCTCCAAGAACACCAAGGCTTTCCAGTTCTTAAGCCTATTAAATATATCTGTCTTCTGCTTAAGAATATGCATCTCCTTCCTGCTCATGTGACCAAGCCTACGAAGCCACGTCTCTGCAACAAAAGAAGAATCAGTAATATAAACAAGTAGATAAAGAGTACCTATTTTCTTACCACCAACTAATTCAAGTGCATCCACTGTGAGAGTCCTTGTGCATCTCTCATCACCTAACCTTCCTAAAGAAATTAGCCACATCTCTAAGCTTGGGACCTACATGACCTCCTTCAACACCCGTGTGTTGGCTGCCTACAATTTTAGCTTCACTTTCCCTTTGCCTATTCTTTGGCAAGGCTCACCAGCTCCTCTACCTAGGGCTACATGGAAAGAGGCAACCAAATCTGTTATCCAAGATTCAACTTTATCCAAGAAACCTCCCAGAGCATCTTGTGCCACATCCCCTGCAACATCTACTTCTTCAATTCCTTCATGCTGATCTGCTACCAACCAATAATATTATTTTACCTGCTCTTTCTTTCCATAGGACCATAAGTGACCATCTATGCTTTTCAACTCCTCCATTCTTAGCTTACTTTGATCTTCCATTGCTCTACTCCCACTCAATTAGAAACCCCTGAGAGTGACCTGTAACCAAACACAAAATTGCTTCCTGCAACCTTAGCTCTGATACCACGTGTTGGGATATGAATAACTAGAAGCACACAATTGATTACCAAAATACAAGCAACTTAATATGCGGAAATAACCAGAATCAACAAGTAACTAGAATCCAAAAATAACACAAGAAATGAGAGACAATACACAACTTGTATTAATACTCATATAGAAAAGAATACAATAAAGAAGATGCCACTTCTTCTCCACCACCTCTTCATAGGCTTCCCACTCCTCAAGTAAATAGTAATTCTCTCCTCAAAGCTCTCTCTCTTAGGTCCCAACACCCAACTTAAACATTGAGTTGGTGTTCACCTTATACCTATGCTCCACGCACACCACAAGTGCTCCACGCACTCCACAAGTACACAAACATACTCCAAGTAGATCTCCCTTAAACCTGCAACAACCTGCACCTCAATAGACCTTACTTATGGAAGGATCTTCCTTGCCTTCCTCTTTACTTTGAGTACACACCTGTACTCCAAGTAGATCTCTCTTGATACTGCTCCCTGTTGTGTTATTGTCCTCTCTAACTTTGCACACCTAAAAATCAATCTGGTTCTGCACACCTGTGAACCTTGACCTTACACACACATACACCTACAGATCAATGATCTTACTTACCATGTAGATCTCATATAGAAGCCATGCTCACCTGATGACCAAGATCATACACTCCTGAAGAACCCTGCTGATTCTCTAATCTAGCACCCACCTTGGTACTGTGGCACTAGGAGGAACACACCATTGCTCACCTCACACATAGAAGGAGCTTATAATAATGCTCTCTTACTCTCTAGCACAAATTTACAATACAAACATGAGTCTATTATATAGATCTCATCCAAACAATAATTAGACATCTAATTACAATAATTAGATCTGCAGCTCTCAGTCTAAAATTTGCTCTAAACATGCAAACACTTGGTTCATCAACCAACTGCCCATAATATACTCATAGCTCAAACCACAAGTGACCGACATTGGTCCCTGTCTATCTGGGGGTCACTGACACCGGTTGACTTATGACTAGCATCGGTTGCCTTTTGGTCTAATCCTACCGATGTTAGTTGGACTGACCAATGCCGGCATCTGAGACGCTCTGCAACCCTTCTGCAACCTCCTCCTCTATTTGCATTAGTGAAGCTTTTAGCTCCACAACCTAACACTTTCCTTTCATTTTTTGTCACTCAATCATAACATTTTTCTCTATCATCACCTTGATCATATCTCTTGACTTTATCATTGAGCTACACTCATCATTCATCTTATCAAATCCTTATCTTATCCTAGCATATATCTCTCCCTTGCATGTATTATTTCTTGGGATATATCAAAATCTTGTGGCCTTTTATCCTATCATCATGTTATAATTGATTCCCCCTTAGGATGTGTTGACAACTATAGTATATTCAATTCTCACTCTCTATGCATATGTCTTTGCCAAGGGCATCATCAATATATATCTCACTACTGAAATCAATTTCATTTTCTTCATCATCTATCTAAACATATTACATCTCATCCCCTTGTCTATTTGTCACATCCCATCCATCATTTATTCCTTTTAGTGACCATCCATCTTATTCTTTACCACATGTCCACTTAAGGAGGCATCATATCCACTAACATTCATACATGAAATGGTTTTTATTTGAAATACCATTACTCCTAACTTCATTCACTCATAATGTCCTTTCAAAGAGGGGCAAAAAGTATACACTAAATTATGATCACCTTAATTTTTTTAATTGATCCTATTAATTTATCCCCTTTACCCTAACCCTAGTCATGTATTTAATATCCCCCCTCAACATTTCCTCATTTACTAACCTTATTCTTCCCCACTTATTCATTAATTCTCTTAAATCCCCATTATCTTATCCTAACCCCATTTATCTATTATTTGGGAATTTTAAATTTCCATGGCCCACCTAACCACTTACTAAGCCTATTTCTAGGCTCTTTTACACCCTTAATCCCTAATCACCCACCTAATCCTTATCTAATACCCTACCTAGAGGGGGAATCCTCTCTAACTTAGCCTTCCTCCTCTAGAACCCTCTATTTTATAGGTTTCTAAGGAATTGAAACTTCCTTAAAAATCCCTAACCATTGATCTCAATGAGCTCCAAATTAAATTTAAGCCATTGATTTTCCCTCCAATGGCTTATATAAATAAGCCACTCCCCCATTGAAACCAACTCATGAATCCATAAAATCTTCATGTCCATATGATCAACTAGCAATCACACCCTTTGAATCTATAGAATCTTCATATCCATTTGATCAACTAATTCATCTAAATCCATAATCTAAGTCCATTACAATCTATGATCAACAAAGTTTATTGGAAAATATTGGAGAGAAGCCAAAGATAATCGAGATCATGGTAAGATAACATTATTATTTATGATTTCTCTTTTATAGTCTCTCATATTATTGATATTTGTAAGGATTTAGGTTAGATTTTATATCATTGTGCATATTAAAGTCTATTTTCTCAAATTTTATGGGGATTCACTAGTTAAGGATTTATTGGTATATTTATTGACCCTAAAACCCTTGAAACTTGTTCTAGAGGGTTATAACTATGCTTAAGTCTTAAAAAATTTTATTCCTTCTCCTTATATACCTACAACTTAGGTTTTATCATCAATAAAACCTTATTCTCTTCTTTATTAATCTTGAAACCCTAAAATTATTTACATGCTTGAAAATGATCCGTAAGATATCTCAAAATCATAAAAACATGATGGGATATTCATAAAACCCTTAGAAGATGGTTGAAAACTTCTATTAGCATGTTAGGATTCTTGACAATGCACTAACAGGCCTACAACTTCTTTCATCATGTTTGGGACCTTGAAGAGGAATTTAAGATCCTACAATTATATTTATATAGGGATGTAGGTCTATAGGTCACTTGATCATGTTTTAGACCTATTGGTGACTTAATCCTTCCCCATCCTACAACTTCAATCCTATACAATAATATTTATGCTTTACAAGGCCTTGTAGAGTAGGCACATAACCTACAAGGTTGTAATACTTTTATAATTATCTTGAAGTCATAAACATATAAACCTCATTACTTGTGATCTATAGGTGCATTAAAACCATCAAGATAATCTTAAAATATTATAAAATCCTTAGAAACATTCTTAATCCTTCATGGAATATATTTATTCACTTGGAGATATCATATAGGTCTACTTAAGCTTGAAACCTCTATGTTATAACTTGTAAGTTTTTTTAAGGCTTTAATAACCATGTATTCACTTATGTCAATCAAGAACATCCATGTATCATGAGGGAACCTATAGATATTCCTATCTTCTCTTTAACATTGGGAAAACCCTTTTGACAAGCTTGTAATCTTGTTGGTAGTTGTCTTTGAGTCTAAAAACCTTTTTCTCTCTTGAATCTTTGAGAAACCCTCTTGAAAACTATAATTTTATATATGAGATTATAACATTACAATCATCATAAATCTACCTAAAACCTCATTGATTGGGTACTTGGATTCAGGGAACAATTTCTTGGGCTTGTTTGTGTCCCCTCCCCTAAGAGGGAAACATATTTAAACCAGTTGAAACCTCATTTCTTGTTTATAGACTTGTACATGTCTTTTTTAAGCTTAAAACCTCTTGGAAACCATGACAATGGCTCGAATATTCATGAAACTATGTTTTTATTATCCTAAAGGATATTTAAATCACCTCTATATCTTTAAACCACCACGTATTCATGAGTAAGCTTCAAAATGTCAAGAAGTGGATTCATGGGTTTATAGGGTTTTGGCAGGGTTTAGAACTTCCTACAGTATTTTAGCCATATGATGTGATTGAAAAATTATTAATAAATATTTATGAATTTGGGGGGGGGGGGGGTTGTGTAGGGGGCAGGTTGGGTTTTTTTTTTTTACCTCTTAACCTTTCATATCACTTGATTTGATCCATGCAAAATGAGGAGTGCATACAAACGTTGAACTATGATTCTTTTGAGAAATTTACAAGTAATTTTTTGGATTATTAAGGATCATTCATAGCCTTGTATCTCCCTTAATACCTCTAAAAACCTATATATGTCCCCTCAAAACTTACCCCATGTCCTTTATTTTCTATACCAATACATGCAACTCTTAAGCATAGATGGCTTGTCTATGAAATCTGCCTATAGGTGCCTATGAGCAACGTTTTGAACTAGTTTTTACCTTATTAGGAAATTTGTGATCATTGTTTTATTTTACATGTGAAGGCTTGAAAATTATTATGTGGACCCAAATTTAATGTTATCTTATGTTTTGAATATCATGTTGGACTTGTAACTCTGAAGAGAACCTTATAAAAACCTATAATTTATTGTTATTCTCCATGTTTGAGAGCTTTCACGCATTGTTTTACATTTAGGGCATCAAAGAGGTTTGTTAAATTTTATAAGTGATTAATAATGGTTTTTTATCCTATTTACATACATATAACCTTTAAAATCCTCATAATCATGAACATACAAGCTAAAACCTACCATCTCTAAGCCTACAACTTTCACTCATGGCTTGTCTTCAAGATTAGTTTCCTTGTGATAATATTTTAAACCTATCACTTATTCCATTATTTAATATCCTCTTCATTTAAGAAGCTACACATTATTTTTAGACCATAACCCCCTTTAAAACCATGGTGTCTTCTCCATTGTGACTCTGGGAAACCTACGAAAAATGATTGAAAATTCATGCTTGAAGCTATAGGCCTTGAAAACATCATGAAGCCTTGAATTTTGTGGTTTAGCATTGAATATTTTTTCAATGGATCTAAAAAACACTCCTAAAATATTGTGTCTTACATGATCATTCTTAAAGGTAAAACAATAGTTTGTGATTGCTAGATGCACTCTCCTGATGGTGGAAGAACTTAATGCAAATAAGGACAATAATGGAGGAAACCACTAAGTTAAACACCCTTTTAAACATCTATATAGATTCAAGATTTAGAGGGGAGGTATTCAAATATCAATAAATGACTCTTTAAAACTTCAGGAATGCCTTGCCCTCTTAATATGACTTTAATGACCTCAAATTGGACTTCTTGACCCTTTATATCCTCATAAGCACTTTATACGATATTTTTATTTATTTATGACCTTATTTTACATTAATAAGTGATTAAATAGGTATATACAAGGTTATAATTACAATATCAAATGACTTAGAATATTTTTGGAGGCATTCACCCTTGAAAATCATATCATATCTCCAACTATCAAATAGGATTCACTACAACATCATGACCTTAAGATGACATATTAGACCTTCTAACAAGATATTGCATTGGGGATCCACTTGAATGATTTAGATATGGAATGGGGCCTAAAAAGGCTAATAAGAACCTACCACACATTTTTTGAGTTGAGGGGTCATCTAATAGTTCTAATACAAACCATGACTCCAACAGTGATTATAAGACTCATTCAATAGAGCAAAAGTACAAAGAACCTTAATGAATTTTTCATACATATTATTGAACCTACGTAATCATCATGAAAGTGCTTGTAAGGACATAATTGATTTTTCAAAAAAAAAAACCTTCTCCAATAATGTTAAGTGTCAAAGACTAAAAGTGTCTAGAATAACTAACAAAAACTATTCTTAAAATAATCCATGGCCCAATATAGAGACTCATACAAATTAAACCTATAGATAATAAGTAGTGGGATCCTATAGGTGAATGTTGATCTAATGTGGTAAGAAACTAGTCAAAAATCAGTATCAAATATCACCATGATGTGTATCTTGATGATGAGAGTATCCTCCTATAATAATTAATAAAAATGCACAAAATAATAAGAATTAGTAGCATGAATTAAATATGATAGAACACTTGAATATATTAAATTGATTACAGGCCATTTTGATGGGGCAACCTCCTTTGAGAAAGCTTAATACAATAATTTTTTCTATGCCTTCATTGGCCTCAACACATACTTATATATGAATTCTAATATAAGCAACTACTACTTCCCATGAATGTGGGATAAAACAAAATACTCGTAGCATGAATTACAAAACATATGCATCCATAACAACTACTAAACTAAAAAATTAAAGAGAATAGATATTATAGGTTCATAACATCCCCTCCCTCTTATAGAAATATTTATCCTCAAAGCTTCAGATGTGGGAATTGGTGTTGAATCTAAAATAATGGTTCCCATGTTACATCTTTTGGTTACATTCTGTGCCACTAAATTAAAACCTTGGTGATGGAGTGGGAGCAAAGTTGGCATGTGTACTTGTCTAATATTACCTTTGGCTCAATAAGAATGGATCCTTCATTATCAAGTTTTGGTAAAATATTCTACACTCTGATGTTTTTGCCATGAACTTTCTTTAGACAAGATACATGAAATACTAGATGAACTTGGGAAGGTGGGAGATCTAACTTATAATTAATCAACCCAATCTTCTGAAGAACATTATAAGTCCCATAAAACTTGGGAGCTAGCTTATGATACCCTTTAATTTTTAGGGAGGATTTATTCTATTGTTATAAACAAATAAAAACCATATCATCTACTTGAAAAGTGTGCTTGAAATAATTCTAATCTACTTATTGTTTCCTTCAATTTTGTGCCATATGAAGATTGTCTCATAGGGTGCTGAGGATCTAATCCTAGGTTTAGAGAACCATGTCAACCACTTAAACTGATGAACTATTTGGGGTGTATGGAAGGAGCACTGGTGGTGCTTAACCATATACTTCTTCATATGGAGTCATTTTTTTTAAAGTGTGGTAGGAGGTATTGTACCACCATTAGATGAGAGGGAGTCACATTGCCCACTGATGTTATTCTGAGGTGAAGTAATGAAGGAAAGTATCCAATCATTTTTTGACAATTTTAGTCTAGCCATATGTTTGTGGATGATAATCAAAACTCAACTTTAATTAGGTGTTGGTGCATTAAAATAGTTCTATCAAAAAATGGCTAGTGAAGGTTGCATCACGATTTGAGATAATGGACAAAGGAATGCCATAAAGATGGAAATTTTGTTCTAGAAAAATTTGTGTGACTATGGAGGTAGTATAGGGATGGATGTGGGCATAAAATGACTATATTTAGAGAGGTGATCAACCACAAGCAAGATCACTATTTTTCCTTTATATTTTGGGAGCCCATCAATGAAATCCATAGAAATATATATCCAAATCTTGGTAGGGATGGGAAAGGGTTTGAGAAACCTAGGGATGAATGTTATTAAACTCTTTTTGCATTGGTAGGTATCACATTTAGACACCATATATTAAATTTCCTTTTTCATTCCCTTCAAAACTAAGTTGCATCATGCCTGCTCATAAGTTTTGAGAAACCCTAAGTTCCCTATAGATGGAGAATTATGGAGTTTATAGAATACAAACTATTAAAGATCTATGATCTAGGGAAGTACTATATGACCCTTGAATAATGTGGTATAATTGAGGGGTGACTGGCCATATATTGAATGATTGGAGATAATGAGAATTTATTGACATACCCTTGTTGTACAATGTCCAACCAATTTGGAATAGCCATGGAAATAGTTGAAAGGGAAGCTTGGTCTACAAATGTACAAAATAGAACATTAGCCAAAATATTGTCCTTACCCTTCTTGTAAGTGATCTCATAGTCATAAACCATGAGTTGTATGACCTATTTATATTTTGATGGGTCAAAGATCCATTGTTTTAGGAAATATGTTAGACTTAAATGATCAATTTTGATGCAAAAAAGATTTCTTAGTAGGTATGGTTGCCACTTCTATACTGCATGAAAAATGGCCACCATTTCCTTCTCATATTTAGAGAGAACTACATTATTACTATAAAGGGATTTGATGGTGAATTAAATGGGGAATCTTTATTGGAGGAGAATAACATCAAGTCTATTACTGCAAGCATCACTCTCGATAATGAAGGTCTTGGCAAAATCTGGCATAGCTAGAATAGGTGTAGTACACATAACTTGTTTTAATTTTTTAAATTTGCACTTAACATCTTGTGTCTAAGTAAAATCATCATCTTTCAACATATCTATCAGTAGAGATACAATATTCTCATAATCCTTGACACACTTGTGATAGTATCTAGTCAGCCCCAAAAAACCATGGAGGCTCTTAAGTGTCTAAGGATGCAACCAATTTGTCATGATAACTATTTTTTTAGGATCCACTCAAACCCCTTGGGCTGAAACAATATGCTCAAGATACTCCATTTAATACAATAAAAAGGTACATTTGTAATATTTTTCACAAAGATGATGGTTAGAGAAGATTTGTAGTGTGAGCTCTACATGTTGAAGATGCTCAAACCATGTTTTACTATAGATGAGGATATCATCAAAGAAGACCAAAATGAATTTATATATATAGGGATAAAATATTTTATTCATCAATTCTTGGAATGTTGAAGTAGTATTAGTGATGCCAAAGGGCATGACTAGAAACTCATAATGGCCATCATGCGAGAAAAAAGTTGTTTTAGGGATATCATCCTCAAGAAGCTAGATCTGGTGATATCTAGGGGGAGATCCAACTTGGAGAAAAAATGAGTGCCATAAAGCTCATCAATAATAGGGATCAATAATGTATCCTTGATTATGAGGTGATTAAGTGAATGGAAATCAATACAGATGTGCCATGACTCATTTTTTCTAAATAATTATAATTAGGGAAAAATATGGGCTAATACCAGGGCTAATAGTGCCTTTCTTTAATAAGTCTTAAATGAGCACCTCAATCTCAATATTTTGTTGAAATGGGTAGCAATAAGGCTTGATGTTAGGAGGAATGATTCCAATAATGATTTGAATATGGTGGTCCTCTTGTTGTGAAGGTGGCAATCTCACTGGTTTGACAAAGACACGTACATACCTTTGTAGAATGGTTTGTAGATCAGAAGGAGTAGTGGAGACTATTGATGGTTACATTTTAATGGAATGGATCTGGGTAATGATAACATGTGAATTCTTCTTAATAAGATTTTCCATGCAATGTGAACTAATGATACTATGAGATCCTAGTTGTAAGCCTTTCAATGTGTGTTTTTGCCCATTATTTGAAAACTGTATCCAAAGTTTATCAAAATCCCATAAGATGGGTCCAAGTGTGCATAACCATTGGGCTCCCAAAATAACATCACATCCATCTAAGAGTAATTCAAACATGGTGGAATGCAAGTTATAATATCAATAGAGATATGCACATTGTTACACTTCCCTTTACAAGTTAATGTGCCCCCATTGGTGATCATGACTTTAAAGTTGGAGCAATGATGGATAAAATAATCATAATATTTCGTAATCTAAGGGTAATTAAGTTATGAGTGCTACTTGAATAAATGAGTATAGTGAGAGGGAACTTCTTGAAGTAACCCCTAACTTGTATGGTTTATGGGGTAGTGACTCCTGTTAAGGCATAGAGAGAGATCTTTAGTTGGTCTTCTTGAGAAACAAGTTTCATAATTGACTGAGCTTCCTCTAGATCATCTATTGTATCCTAAATATCTTCCCAATATTCATTGCAAAAAGACAAAAAAAATCTATTATGCCTATGCCACCACCCTAGGTAAGTATTAGAGACTTAGGTTACACCCTAGCTGAAAGTAGAAGTGTTCAAGTCTTACTCTCAAACCTTGTCTAACATGGGAATGACCCTAGGCTATGTGTTGCCTAATTTTGGGTCAAACCTCTAGGTTTTTTAATGAGAATAGCTCCTCAGATATGACAATTTGAATCTCTTTTCCTAAAACTTATCCTATTGGGATGAAAAGAGGGAGAAAATACATGAATGAAAACCTACTCTAAGTGGTGATGCACCAAATGTTTAATTATTCACTCTCAGCTTAGACACTTTCATGACTAGTAATGAATCCAATGGAGACAAAAATTGATCAGATTCAATAATAAGGTTCCAAACATGAGTATTTTGTATGAAGGCTAGAAAGAGACTTGAAACTTGAGGGATAAAAAGAGATAGGTCTATGCAAGACACTATGGACCTATGACACTTCAAGAGAAACCTCAATATCTAACACTTCACACAACCTACAAGAAACTAATAGTATTGAAGCAAGGTACATGAAGGATGCACATGTGATGAATAAGCAACATACACTCTGTAAATCAAACTCCAATAAAGTACACATAACATTCCACTAGAATCTAAAATTTTCTTATATTGCTTCAAAAGAGTTTACAAAGTGATTTTAGTAGAGGTTTGTTATACCCAAGTGAGGGATGAAAATAAAGAGCTCAATGCCTACATTTATATGAAGAAAAAAGGCTTGGGAGAGAAATTTTCACACTAAAGTGGTCATTAATGAGTTTAATTCTACTCAGAATAGTATTTATAACCATCTTATGTTTATGCTCCTTAAAACTCTTAACTGATCAGGGCCACCTCAAAAAATAGTTGTAATAGTTACACCATTCATTATCCCACTTCTCCATGCATTTATGTTGTTTTAAAATCTCTTAACTAATTAGGATCTATTATAGAACATAGTCTTTACCAAAAGCTTGATCATGTGTCATCATCTTATTAATTCTCAAAAGTTTGATTTCAACACTGGCCATTGATCCTTAACCTAGGCTTCAATGGCATTGTTCAAACTTAAAATATCCATTCTAGTTAATCCTAGGATCATACTCAAACTTGGATCTATACATCTGTCTACTTATATCTAGGTTGAAAACTACCTCATCAACCTCCATCAAAAATCTCCTAGGCTTGACTTTGCTCATCGGTCATCAATCATTAATTTGGGCCTATCAAATTAAGACACTTGGCATCCTCACACTTGATCTAAGCTTTATTGACTTATTGACCTTGCCTTCATCATTGAGCTTTCTCTATACAAATGAATGTGAGCCATAGATCTTCTACCAATTTAATATGCTTAATACATTTATCACTCATGCATTTTTTATTAGGATCTATTGAATTTTTAACCCATTGATCATCATTAGATCTGATTTTTATGATTGCACACACTCTATTGATCTATCTAGACCCATTGATTCTATCTTTGACCACATGTCATTAGATCTACTACAATCTCATGATAACATGCCACTTGGCATCCTCACATTCATCTTTAAACTATGCTAACCTTTTAATTTCAAACTCATTGTTAATCTTATTTTCATGATTTAACATGCTCCATTAGATATTTAAAACCCACTAACATCATTGATATCTTGCTCTCCATTGGATCTTCACTTGAGCTTTTGTAATTTGGACACCTAATGAATCTATATTCAACCTTAGGATCATTGGAATTCAAATGACTATTTTCCATAGATTTATCTTGATGTCTTCATGTACATCCCACTTTACTAAATAATTTTTCAAAGATTGTATCTTAAGACAAAAAATGCACCAAGGCACCAAATTTATAGAGTAAAGACATAACATGAAATACATCTTTTTCATGTAATCCTTCACTGAAGGCTACTAAGACAAGATTAAAATATGACTATACAAGAAAATGACTAAACATGCCTTAAGTTACTTTAACATGACTAAAATGAAAATTTTGAGCATAGGCCATGACACCTGTAACTATAGGGTTGTACAATTTCTATTTCTAGAAATTGGCCAACATTTTTGGTGATTCAACTGGATTGACTAGCTTGATGGTGATGGAACCTAGAATTTGATCAATCTTGTTCATGATGACTAGAAAAATAAAGTATTACTTAAAAAAAGTATTTTTCCTGACTCCTTGAAACACTTTAAATAAATGAGACACACACTGATCCAAAACTCAAAAGTTTTGGTTGATAAATATTTCAATAGCATAGAAATAACACAGTAACAATGAATTCTCTAAGAAGAGATGTAGTATTACTCAAGATCGTGATACAAATATATGCTTATCTCTGGGAAGAGATGTCATCTTCACATTTTAGGTTACCTATTCATTTATACACATTTTGAAAGCATGGGGAGGAAGTGGAAGGTCACCAATCTCAAGGGAGATTAAGTGGTTCAACTTCTAAGATTTAAAATAATATAGAAATTGAGGAATTACTATTTTTAGACTGCACTACTAGAATTGAAATTTGGGGCACTTCCATTGGGTTTTCAAGGGTAAAACTTCATTAATAAGAGTTATATGCCATCTCATGATGTTTTCCTCATTCTTAGCTTTCCAATGGTTCAAATGACAAGTCAATTGGATCTATGGTGCAAAAGTTATGGCTCCCAGAAGTTCTGTCATCAATTGGGGTGGAACTATCACCCAAATATTGCCCAAATTATTGCTCAAATCATTCCTCCCTCCTTGAAAAGTAATGGTTCCCATTACATCAATGTTCCCCATTAGGTGTGGAAGTTTTATCTTGATTTGATTCTCTATAAGCCACTCACCTTGGTGGCTAAGCTGGCCCCTTTTGACCACTTGATAAAGTAGAATAGAGCATCCTCTTGTTGTCTTCATCTAGGTATCCACAATCTGATCCTCTTCCACTAGAGCAAAACTCTATGGATCAATCTCATCAATGTCTATTTTTTATGCTATAACTAAAGTTTTAAATAGAGGTGGGTGATATGGTTTGAGGAGCTCCACATTGAATATTGGATGCAGACCAAGGTAGGTAGGTAGGTTCAACTCAAAAGCATTTTCTCCAAATTTTCTAGTGATGGTGTAGGGACCATATCATAGAGGCCAAATATTTTTGTGTGGGCCTGTAAGTTGTTCCTTCTGAAGCTGCAACCAAACCTTGTCACCCATAGTAATTTGGTGTGCAATCTTATGTTTGTCATGGCATTGCTTATACTTCTGATTCATCTTCTCCAGGATGTCATGAACTTGTTTTTGGATGTGCTGCATTTGTTCAATAAACTTTGTTTCTTTTGATGCCTTGAATCTTCCATGAGGTGTGTATTCCCTGGTGGAAAATGGAATAGCTATATCAATTAGTGCCATGGGTTGGAACCCAAAACATACTTGGAATGGACTGTGCTTGGTCAAGTTGTGCAACACCTGATTGTATCCATGTTGTATGAAAAGAAGTCCCTCATCCCATGTGCATAGATGTTTGGAGTGATACATCCAAATCATGTGAACAATCAAGTGGTTTACCACCTCTATCTGACCATCAGTCTATGGATGGAAGGATGTGGACTTCATCAACTTAGTATCCATCATCTTCCATAGAGTGGACCAAAAGATGCTCAGGAACTTGCTATCTTGATTTGAGACAATTGACTTGGGGAGACCAAAATGAAGCCATACATGACTAAAATATAGTCAAGCAGTTTCCTCAATAGATATATTTTCCTTACAAGAAATCATGATAAATATTTTTTAGAAATGATCAACTACCAAAAAAATATAATCCTTACCATGTTTTGAAGTGGGCAAACCTAAGAGAAAATCCATTGAGATGGATTCCCAAGGCCTGGTTGGTTCTGGTAATGGCATGTACAATCCTTGCTTCTTATTTGTTGGCTTGGCTATTACACATGGGGTGAAATATTTGAGATATCTTTCTACATTGTTTCACATATGGGGCCAGTAAAAGTGTTTTTGAAGAGCTACCAATGTCTTTTCGATACCAAAGTGTCCAACTGTCATACTGAAGTGTGCTTCCCATATCATCTTTTGTTTCTTTATAACTAGAACATAGATGTGCCCCATATGATAGAGGACATTATCTTACAAATAGAAATTACAAACATGTTTACCTTTTTGAAGCACTTGATATGTATCAGCAAAGGTAGGATTTGCTTCATACAGAGAACCCCAAGTGGCAGTCTCATGTCCGCACAGGTCAAGAACTTTTGTGAGTGCAGTAATTAGTGGGTGGCTTAGATAATCTATAGCTATATTTGAGCTTCCCTTTTTATGTTTGATTATTAGGTGGAATTTCTGAGGATATGTGGCCCACTTTTAGTGCCTCTCATTTCATAGTTTGCTTTACATTTAGATGAATTCCAATGGTCTGTGGTTAGTGTGGATGACCATCTCTTTCCCCAAGATGTAGTGTTTCCATTATTTGTAGGCTTGCACAATAGAATAGAACTCCTTATCATATGTTGGATATTTCTCAACTATATCAGTGAAAGTTTCACTGTGATATGCAACAAGATGGCCATGTTGCATGATGATAACTCCCATGGCATATTCAGATGCATTTGTCATCATTTCAAATGGTTGATGCAAATCTGGCAAGGCAAGAACAAGGGCTGAGTAGAGTCTATTATTCAAATTCTCAAATTCACTTTATTGTATTTCACCCATTGAAATGTAGCTTTAGATCCTCCTTTAGTCACTTGGGTTAGTGACCAAGCAACATGTGAAAATCCAAGAACAAACCTATGGTAGAAATTTGCAAGACCCAAAAAGCTGAGAAGCTCTGTGAGGGTCCTTGGTGTGGGCCATTATCGAATAACTTAAATCTTTTCTAGATCAATATAGACCCCTTCCTCATTCACAATGTACCTGAGGTACTAAATAGTTGTCATCTTGAATGTGCATTTGTCAAGATTTGCATAAAACTTGTGCTCTTGAAGAGTTTGAATCACCTTACAAACATGTTGCAAATGTTCTTCCCATGTTCTTATATAGACGAGTTGTCATCTAAGTAAACAACCATGAATGAATTGGTGAAGGGTCATAGGATGTCATCCATCATCCTCATGAAGGTTGCAGGTGTGTTAGTTAAGCCAAAAGGCATAACCAACCATTCAAAGAGCCCCTCCTTATATTTGAATGCAATCTTTCAGACATCAGTGGGATCGATGGGAATTTGGTGATAACCAAATTTGAGGTCAATTTTGGTGAGGAACTTCACACCACAGAGCTAGTCCAATAGGTCATCAATCTTGGGGAGTGGGTAGCGATTCTTTATAGAGATTTTATTCAGGGCTTGATAGTCAATGAAAAGCCTACATGTTCCATCTTTCTTTGGTGCCAAGATAATTGGGCTACCATAAGGTAAAGAGCTTGGCTTGATGTGACCCTTTTGGATCAATTCTTGAATCTATCTTTTTATCTCATCATTCTCCAAAACTGATCTATGATACATAAGATTGTTAGGCAAAGTTGATCCTAGGATCAAATCGATGGAATGTTTTACCTAGCAATGCAGTGGAACTCCTATGGGTGACTTGAATAAGTCATCATATTCTCCTATGATTCATCCTATCTACTTTTGTTGTTGTGTTGATTGTGTAGTCAAGACTGCAATATCAACCTTCTTGGATTTATGTGGTTTAACCACCATGAGAACAAATTACTTTGTCTTCTCCACCAATCTCTTGCATTACTTAGCACTAATCAAGGAGACAGATATGGGAGGTGGTACCTCTAGTACCCTATAGCACCATGTTCCAAGAGTGAGGGTGATCCTTTAGGTTCATGATTCATAGATACCATGTTGCTCATACATGAATGGTTGTCTAAGGAGTACATCAAAAACATCTAGATTGAACACATCACACAAGACTTCATCTTGGAATGGTTTTATAACATATGAAAAAAGACACTAATGGGTGACACGAAGGTCTCTCCCTGGGCTCAACCATCCAATACTATAGGGCTTTGGATGAGGCTTCATGGATAGATTTAGACTTTTCATAACTTTAGCAGAGATTAAATTCTTTTGACTCCCACTATCAAGAATGAAATGTAGAGGCTTACCTTTTACCCATAATTTAGAGTGAAACAATCTTTCTTTGTCATCTGGTCTTTCCTCATGGGTCTATGATGAAGCAACAATGATATCAAGCTCAACATCTACAATTTCTTCTTCATCCTCTTCAACTGTGGGTTGTGTATGAGGTAGAGTAGTAGATATCAAGTATTGTGACTCAGAGAGCAGTGACTTGATGGCTCAACATTCTTCTTTAGAGTGAGTTCTAGTTTTGTGGTAATCACACCATTTCCAACCTTCCCCTTCTAGGATTTATTATCCTAAAACTCCTTCTACTTCCAATTTTGGCCTCTTGTTTGACCTTCCTTGTCACTTTTTGATTTTGAGAGTTGACTCTTCGTATTCTTTTTGCCAGGCTTCTGTTCAATCTTCACTACAAATTTGTATGCCTTATCGAGGGTTTCCAAATTTAAGAGTTCCATTTCCCCCTATATGTACCATTGTAGTCCACCATGATATTTGAGATTCTTATGTTTCTCACTTTCTTGAATGCCTAATCTTGTAGACAAAGAATGAAAAGTGTTTGTGTAATCTTGAACAGATTGGTCCTTACCTTGGTGAAGTTGTTACCACTGTATGTATAGATCATCATATGCTCTGATGGGATAGTATTCTTCTTTCACTGCTTCCACAAAATCATCCCAGGTAGGTTCCACCTCAAGGCCAATGTCATCTGTACTGAAACTCTTTTTGTACACTTCCCACTAGTTTTTCATGGGAAATGATGATTTCAAAAGAGCAAAAGTGATCTTTTCTCCATCAGTGAACCTATTTATAGAGAAGTAGGAGGATAGTTGATCCAACCAATTTTCTACTACATCAGCATTTATTTTGCCTTCAAATGTAGGAATATCAAAATTTACTTAAACTTTGAAGGGTGTTGGGGCACTGAAAGGATGTTCCCTAGATGAGGAGCCAGGAAGTGTAGCCGTGGAGCTAGAATTTTGTGTTTGAAGAATTTGGGAAAATTGTTGCATCATCTATGCTTATTGTCATTAGAGGGATTCATTCACCATTTCCTTGAAAGGATCAGATGTCTCAGTGTCATCCACCATTTGAAGCCATTTGGAGCGACCAGGTGGAAAGTTTGGAAGCTCTGTTGTTTCCCACCCAAGCTTTTTGTAGCCTGACCTCATCCTCAGGATCATACACTCTCAAGACAAATTGCTCTGATACCACTAATCCAAAACTCAAAATTTCTAGTTGATAAATATTTCAATAGCATAGAAATAACACAATAACAATGAATTCTCTAAGAAGAGATGTAGTATTACTCAAGATCGCAATGCAAATATATGCTTATCTCTGGGAAGAAATGTTTGTCTTCACATTTCAAGTTACCTCTTCATTTATACACATTTTGAAAGCATGGGGAGGAATTGGAAGGTCACCAATATTGAGGTAGATTAAGTGGTTTGACTTTCAAGATTTAAAACAATACAAAAATTGAGGAATTACTATTTTTAGAAACTTACTATTTTTAGACTGCACTACTAAAATTGAAATTTGGGGCACTTTTGTTGGGTTTTTGAGGGTCAAACTTCATTGATAAAATATATATTCCATCTCATGACTTTATCCTCATTCTTATATTTCCAATGGTTCAAACGGCGAGTCAATTGGAACTACGGTGCAAAAGTTATGGCTCCTGAAATTTTTGTCATCAATTGGGGTGGAACTGTCACCCGAATTGTTACCCGGATCACACACAAAAAAAATAAAGCAATAAAACACACCAAAAAACAAACTAAATATAAAAAAACCAACAAATATAATAATGTGCAAGATCACTTAGAGGTAAATATAGACCTATCTACCTATGTGCAAAGATCATGAGACAAACTAGTAGAAGAATTTAAGATACCTCCCATTGAAAGAGATAGGAAATCTCTCTCTATTCAAATTATCAAGCTCAAAGGCATTGCTCTCTTTTAAACCTATGATAACATAAGGCCCACATTAAAGACTATCAAACTTGGAGTGCTTTCCTAGTTTTGTGCAGTCCTCATCCCATTTGAGGACTATATCACCTTGTTAGAATGTCTTTGAGGAAGATATCTTATTTAATGACCTCTTCACTTAGTGTTTATTAGAACACATGATGTGTATATTAGTGTCCCTTATCTCCTCCAACTATCTTAGTTCATTTAATCTTATCTGCATAGCACCATCCTCTATGAGCTGAAGTTGGTGTGTAAGCTCTAATGCAAGTAGTTTAAGAGAAACAAGAATTTTAGAATATTTACCATCAAAAAGAAGGTATGGGTAGTGTCTAATATATTTATTAGGTGTCACTCTATTGATGAGGCTAGGATATGCCCATTAAATGTAAAATAAATGACCTCATCTTACTTTCTCTTTTTATTAAGTTTGACTACATTTTGTGACTTTGATTTGATCTGATATGAGTTAGGATGTAATTGTCCATCTTTTGTTGATTGTGATTCTAACATTTAAAAGCTTTGTAATTCCTAACAAAGTGTTTTGGAAAATTCAAGTTTTGTAATAAAATAGGTCATCATTAGGTTGAAGAATAAATATGAAGTAGATTGCATGTTTTTGAAAGCATTGGAATCAATACAGCGTAGTTTCAAAACTCTATATTTAATTTTTGAATTATCAGAATTAGTTCTGAAACTCCTGTAGATAAGCTTCAGAACTTTCACGGTTAGACATGGAATGATTTCCTTTAGTTTTAGAACTCTTCTAAAGTTATAGAACTGATAAAGATCTATTCCAAATAGCTAGTGATCTATCAAATAAATGATCTTATTAATCAAATAGGTAGATCTGTTAACTTTATAAATGCTTTCAATTCCTTAAGTTAAAATTTGTTATAGATTTGTCCTTATAGGTGTTCTAGATTAAGTTCTCATTTTTTTCAATCATTTTCCAAGCATTCTAAATTGTGTGTTTAATTTTGTAAAGTTTGTTCATTTTTAGCAATCTATTTCATTTTGCAAAAGTGTGTTTATTTCCAACAAATTCATTTTTGCAAAGTGTGTTTATTTCTAGCAAATTCATTTCTATAAAGTGTGTTTATTTCTATCAATTCATTTCTGTAATGTGTGTTTACTTCCAGTAGATTTTCATAGTTTGATTCCAATAAGGTTTTAACCAAGAAGTCTTTAAGACATTAAATATCCCCCAAAACAAAAAAATATATATAAATACCTACAATCAATTACTAAATCGCTAAGATTCTTCTTGTTACATATAGATTTAGACATACCCTTGGTTGAATATGATATCAATAGAGAGTTGATTAAATGAAGGGAATAATGACACCCATCATTTTTGGCACCGTTACCAGGTACCACTAGTTGGAATTTTTTAATTAGGTGTCAACAAGAGCAATGATCATACATTTAGTAATTAAAAAAATCTTCCCTTAGTTATCACAAAATTTATGAGTAGACCAAGAGACTTCAAGGGTAGATTTCTCCCAAAAATATCTGAACAAGAATTTTCATCATCCTCTAGTTTAAATAAGGAAATTGACCAATAATTGGAGGCACCATTATCTCCTACAAGACAAGAAGCAGAGTTTTCATCTTTGGAATTTTTGGATCGGTCACCAGAAGTAAGTAAAACTTTAAGGAGGAGGATTATTTCTCAAGATCCATTGAGGGAAAGTTTTGATTCTCAATTGAGTAGTCAACCTCCTATTCCTAACTTTTCACCATCCCCAAAGCAGATCACATACACATTGACTGGGAGAAGGGACTAGAAAATACTAGAGAGATCTCATGAGAAGCTGGAAGAGAACCTGAGAGAACCTTTACCTATCCCATTCAATTGGAGGATGATGAAACCACTATGAAAAACATTTCACTTGCACACTTTCCCACATTTAGAGGAATGTCATTTGAAGATCCTAACCAATTTTTATTTGAGTTTAAAGTACTATGTCAGACTTATGATTACAAGTTAGATAATCAAAAACTCAAGTTGTTTCCATATACCTTGAAGGATGTAGCAATGAGGTGGTTTATGGGATTAACATCTAATTCTATTACCAATTGGGAATAGATGGAAACTATCTTCCTAGAAAAATATCAAGATTATTTTAGAGGAAGAAATCAAAAGGAAGAATTTTTCAAAATTAAACAAGAAGAGGATGAAAATATGGAAGATTATTTGGACAGATTCCTCTTTGTGAGTAAAAGATGTGGATTTGTACTTCAAAAAGAGTTAAGTAAAACCATCTTTCTTAAAGTTCTAGATGATGAATCTAGGGAAACCCTTGATTTAATTGGTGGTGGAAACATTGCTCAATTAAGAATGAACGAAATCATAAAAATTTGTAAAAGCTATCCAAGGACAAGGGGTGGACCAAGAAAGGGGAAAATGGTTAAAAATTCAAATCCAAATATGAACAAACTAATAGATGAATTGGAAAACTTTAAAATAGACATATTAGTTCAATTAACCTCCACCATGGATGGATTGCAAGCTAAAGCAAATGCCAAAACTGAACCATTAGCCATGTATTATCCTAGATGTAGGAAGAAGCATGCAATAAGGGAATGTCCTTTATAGAAAATAGAAGTATGTCTTGTCTATGAATTTAAATAACATGATACTCATGCTTGTTTTCTTCTTCCACTCATAAAAAATTAGCTCAAACAAATCAGTACATCATTTACCATAGAAGAATTGAATTTTGTTCAGAGACAACCCAACCAAAGGTAGTTTATGCCAAGACCAGCTCCTAATCTTTGGATGATGCCATGGGTAGCTCAAATAGTACCATAAATTTGGGGATAGCCACCTTGGGCCCCTCAACCAACATGGCATCCTCAATATTGGACAAGTCAATCTTGGTATACTCAAGGACATCAGCAACCTTGGGCTGGTCAAAAAAATATTTATGCTTGGCCACAACCTAGATGGGGCTCTAGTAATTATGTACAAGGGAAAACATATCCAAATCAGATCCAACAAGCCATAATGGGATCTCTAGCACAAAATCCATAGGCTAAAAATGTAGTCCAAACACAAATGCCAGCACAACCAGTAACAAACTCAAGAAATAAACATACAACTCCTATATATGAAATAGAACTAGAAAAATTAGTTGATCTATATGTAATGGATTGTAAAGAAATTCAAACCAGATATGGAAAAATAGTTATAAATCCACCTATTATAATCACTGAGATGACAAAAGAAGCTGAAACCCCTAGTCTAATTGCACCTAAGGAAGATGAAAAAGAAAAAGATAAGGAACCAGAAAGAAACTCTATTGAGATTCAATTTCCTGAAAGATTTAAAGAAGCCATAGAAATTAAGGAACTAAATTCGTGCAGGAACTAAGAAGATTGAATATTGAAATACCATTGTTACAAGCAATAAAGGATATTCTAGAGTTGAACAAAAGTTAATCAAACTATTATGTTTTGAAAAACATGGAAGAAAGAAGTAGTACCCCAAGACTATTAAGGTAGATGGGAAACTTGCTGATTTATTAGTAGGAAAACTCCTACTTCCTAAATATGGAGATCTTGGAAGCCCTATTATTTATGTTTCTATAGATAATAAAGATATACATAACATTTTGATTGATTTGGGAGTAGTTATCAATGTAATGATAGTGGACACTTTGAAAACATTACCATTAATATGAATACAACCTACTAACACCATATTGCAGATGGTAGATCGTTCTGAAGCAAAATCAGAATGAGTTATTGAAGATGTGGTAGTAATGGTGGAGTCATGGGAATATCCAGTTAACTTCCTTATAGTGCAGCCAAAAGATAAAACACTTGGTTATCCTATTATTTTGGGTAGACCATGGTTAGCTATAGTTACTATCTTAATTGATTGTAGGTTAGGTGATATGACTATTTCAAATGGTAAGAATTCTAAGCAAATTTCATTATATCCCTATGCATGACCTTTTATTGATAATCAAGAGAAATTATGGATTGATAATCTTGATATTAATGAGCAAAATCTATCTTCTTTGGCTATGATAACATTTCAAGATCATGTACATGAAATAGAAGATATGGTTAATCCTCCATTGAATGTACACCAATTGTCATTGGAATAGTTAGGATTAGTTCCAAAATCTATAAAATCTATTCTAGAAGCATCATAGTTAGTTCCAAAACCATCACAATTAGTTTTAGAACTACACCAACAATAATTCCCTACAAATGAAGATAATTTTGCTCTGGAGGAATGAGATTTCTCTTGGGGAGAGGAAGGATATGTAGATTTAGCTTTATAGATATTAGGAGATGATGAAGAATTTCTTGAAAATAATAGTAATGAGGAGTTTGACCTACAACAAGATAAGTATCATAACTCTTCCTGCTATCCTTTGTCTAACATTATATCTCAAGGAACTTTTAGAGATGTTGCTACATATCATATGTTATTACCACATGCATGTTCACTAAACACCTTAATGGAACCCTTTCAATAAATTAGTTCATCATATACTAGAACCAAACATGTTGAGATTCAACCAGGTAAAATTTTGAATATTAATAGCTAGTTAAAGAATGATGAAGAAGTAAAACTATCTGATGTTCTGAAGGATCATACTAAAGCTTTTACTTGGGACTATAGAGACATGAAAGGAATTCATCCAAGTATCTACACCCATCACATGGATGACTTTATTGTGAATGGAGATACATTTGATGATGCCTTGAATTTGGATAGAGTATTAACAAGATGTGAACAACATCACTTGTCTCTTAGTCATGAGAAATGTTTGATGATGGTTGATGAAGGGATTGTATTAGGACACCATATTTCAAAAAGAGAAATTCAATTTGACCAAAACAAAATCAAGATTATTTCAGACTTGCCTATTCCTCAAACCCCCACAGATATCAAGTCATTTTTAGGGCATGCTAGATACTATAGGTACTTTATCAAGGATTTTAGTAAAATTGTTGCCCCCATGTTTAAGTTCCTTACCAAGGACTATAAATTTATTTGAGATGAAAAGTGTCAATATGCTTTTGAATAAATTAAAGAGAAATTAGTAATTTCCCTAATATTGAGAGGACCTAATTGGGAGAAACCTTTTTACATCCAAACTGATGCCTCAAATAACTCAATTGGTGTAATTTTGGGATAGAAATATGAAGAAGAAAAAATGTATGCTATTTACTATCTTAGTAAAAATCTTACTCTCACTAAAATAAATTACACTACCACTGAAAAATAATTTCTAGTTGTGATATATATAATTAATAAATTTAGACATTACATTATAGGGTATAAAATATTTGTACATAAAAATCACTTAATTATATATTTAATGAACAAATCAATGGTTGGAGGTAGAATAATTAGATGGTTATTACTTCTACAAGAATTTAATATTATCATTGTGAACAATTTAGGTAAATCTAATGTGGTAGCTGATTTCTTGTCAAGACTAACCATTACAGGGGAGCAGGATCCAGTCAAGGACAACTTTCTAGATGAACAATTGTTTGTTATTTTAGTTGATACACTATGGTTTGATGACATGGTAAATTATCTTGCAATAGGGAAGTTTCCTCCTTTCACTAAAAAATAAATAAAGAAGTTAATCAAAACCAATTTATAGTTCAAATGGTTAAATGGAATGCTATTTAAATTTGGTTTTGATTTGGTTTTACATAGGTGTATAAGAGAAGATGAAATATTTGACATCCTCTGGGCATGTCATGATGAACCAAGTGGAGGACACTATTTAGTGAAAAGAATAGCTCACAAGATACTTGGCATTAGTTACTATTGGCCATCTCTGTATAAAGATGTGAAGAGATATATCAGGTGGTGGGATCCTTGTTAAAGGATGGGACAACTAACCTTTACCAATGAAATGCCTCTATAACCTCTAGTGATTGAACCATTTGAGAGATGGGGATTGGATTTTATTGGAACCTTTAATCCTCCTTCACAGGGAAAAGAGCACATTTTTGTGTGTATTGATTATGTGACAAAGTGGGCAGAAGTGTAGGATTTAACAAATGCCACTGAAGAAGTAGTTGTTGATTTCTTTTGGCACATAATTATGGTAAAGTTTGGAGCACCAAGAAGCTTAGTTTTAGACCAGGGACCACAATTTATATCCAATATGATCTAGGCTTTCACAATGTATTATCAAATCAATCATAGGAAGTCATCTCCCTATCACTCACAAGCAAATAGATAAGTTGAAGTAACAAATAGAGAATTGGAAAACATCCTCACTAAAATAGTTGAAGTAGGAAGAAGAGATTGGGTAAAGAGACTACCTGAAGCTGTCTAGGCTTACAATACAACTTGAAAAACTACAACAAGGTTTTCACCATATGAGTTATTCTATGGGAAAAATCCATTGTTGCCTATTGAGTTTAAACTACAAACATTGAGGAAAACAACTAAGGTGCGAATTGAATTGGATGTAGCTCAAAAGGAGAGAATCCTTCAAATCAATGAGTTGGATGATTTAAGAATGGAATCACTTCACTAGGCAGAGATAATCCAAGATCAAATCAAGCAATGGCATGATTCACATATAAAGAAAGGGCAATTCAAAGTAGGAGACTGACCATTGTTGTTTGATTCTAAGTACTAACAATTCAAAGAAAAATTGAGAACCAAATGGTTGGGACCTTATCAAATTGAGCAGATATTTGATAATGGTTCTATCTAGTTACTTCCCATTAATGGTAGCAAAAGAATACTCTTGATCAATGGACACAGGCTAAAACTTTATAAGAAGCCTCCTACTAAGGATGATTCTTAAACTAGATTAAAGTAGACAAAGAATTTGATCATATGAAAGAATCTAGTTCTTCCAAAATGATCAAATAATCAGATAAATAGATCTAGAATAAAGGGAAGAGAATGAAAACCAATAAATGGTGTTCTCTTCTCCAAAAAAATAAATATAAATAAATAAATAAATAATCTCTCAAAGATCAATTAAAAACCAGTGATGGTGGTTGATCTTCTCAAATAAATGGGTAATTCAAAATAAAAACTTATTTGGAATTATAACTATTTTCTAACCATTTTCCTTTTTATTTCACTTTTTTTAGGAATGATGAGTCATCATGATGGAGGGATTACATCATTAAGGATGGTAATTATGTTTTTAACTTATTAAAGGTTAGATTAGAAGTTCACATGTGTTATTAGACTTGATTTAAAAAATTAGTATGATGAGTCATCTATTGTACACCATGATTAAAAGTGAGAAATCATGAGAAAGATATTGATGGAATAAATTGGTGGCATAGTTATAAAGAGTCATTATTATTATTGAATTGACAAAGTAAAAACTAGCTACAAAAAAACTTCAAGAGAGATAAAAAAAATTAAATTCATTAGTTCCATAACTAAGTATAGTAGTTCCACAGCCAAATTCACCAGTTCCACAACCAAAGTCATCAGTTCTGCTACTAAGAGAAGAGTTTTTCATCTAACCTATGTAAGATTAAATAAGAATGAATCATGGGGATTAAAAAGAAGCTAGGACTAGAGGATGATACCCAACTCCTTGTAGACGAAGAAGTGACAACTATTTTTCAACAGGTAGGATGGTTGGAGTTTTTGAGGAAATTCCCCAAATATAGCGATGAATTGGTAAGAGAATTTTTTATCAATTTAGAGAAAACAAGGACAAAGATTAGGAAGGTTTTCATTCCTTTTTTATGAATGTAATAAGTGAGATATCTGGAGTACCAATGGTGCATATCCCAAACCCTATCAAAGGGACATTAAAAGACCTAGTTGAAACCCTATTGAAAGGGGGGGAAGCCGAACCCCAGTAAATTTATAAAAAAAAAAAAATCATCAAAAGAGTCAGAAGGGATAGCTTGCCCAAACAATTTGATAGAGTAGCATTTTGGATAGTTAAGTATTTAACTTGTGATGGGCAATTTGGGTTAGTAGAAAGAGAAGTCTTGAAAATCCTCATATACCTTAGATATGGAGCTAAAAAACCAAAATATATAGTAAACCTTCGAAGGTTTATTTTTGAATCCATCCATACAATGGCCTAGAGGTATTCTTGGGGTATAGGAACAATTAGACATTATGGGTTAGTGCATTTAGTATACCAGAACCATTTCCTTTCAAAGAAAAATGGGGAAGAAATGTGGAAAACATTTCTTGACAAGTTTAGGTAAAATACTGGTATTTTTAGAAGAATAATAGAAACTCCTCCTGCCCCTTCAATTCATTTGGAAATTGATACCACTATTGAGAATAAGAAAGAACTAGGAGGAGAGGAAATACAAAAAAGAAGATCTAGAAGAAGAGCTAAAACTACAGACCCTACTATGCCTTCTCAAGAAATTCCTTCTTCTACAAAAGCTACAAGAGAACAAATACCTGTCTCTGACAGTGATGGTTCACCTAGGCCTAAGCAAGAGGTGAAAATTAGAAGAATCTCTAAGAGGAGATCCATTTCTACACATTTTGAGGCTCCTCAAAGAAGGAGAAGTCATAAAAGGTCTAAATAAATTCTAAAGGAGATGGAAGAACAAGAAGGGCTGGAAACTAAAGCTACTGATATTTTGGGTAGCATAGCCATGACTCTTGGACCAAACCAAACAGAAAAAGAAAAACAAGATGATAGATTTGAGGAGAGATTTTTCCAAGAAATGGGTGAGTTAGCAGCACCATCACATGAAGAATATGAACATGCATCTTGGAAAAGGAAGGGGAAATCCCCTCTAGTGGAAGAAGAATGCTTAACTCCCCAAGAAATTTTAGAAAAAGAAGAAAATTAGTAGGTTAAATAGGATCTATTTTTGTCTAGAGCAGAGCTCATTATCAAGGAAAAGGATGAGAAATTAGATTTCCTCAAACTCAAATTAGAATAGAGAGAAATGTTGCTTAAAGAATTAACAAACTAGTTCACAACCAAGACTAAAGAATTATCAGAGATTAAAAGGTAGCTAATGGAGAAAGAGGAAGAATGTAAAATTTCTACGAGACAAACTAATATGTCAACAGTCTACACATACTGAATTGACTTATCTGCCACTCAAGTAGTTATGGGATGATACATGTAGAGAACTCAATATAGTCAAGACATCCAATAAGGAATTGAAAATCAAAATGGAGGAAGAAAATAAAGCAAGGAAGGAATGGGAAGAAAAATTATACAAAGAGAAAAAAGATAAATATAAATATCTTGTGAAAATACAAATGGTTTGCATGATGAGTGAGAAACTCCTTGCATGCAAAAGACCCCTTGCATATAGTATGTTTTTAGAGGAACAATTCATTCGCTAGTAGTTGGCAAGGATAACATGTGGCCTTCCACATGAAATAAAAGATGAAGTTGATTTCTTGGTATCCTATTCCTTAGCCAATGTAGAATAGAAAAATCTTTTCTATGAATTTTACCTCTGTGATTTCATGCTGGAAAAGAATTCAAGTTTTATGATCAATTTGTATGTATGGAAAATCCATCTTAATGCATTTTTTCTATTCTTGAAAATTAGATTGCATGGAAAGAGAACGAGTCAGAGCATCTGTTAAAGGCTGGTTCATCTAGTCTTTGTATAATAATTCATTAAGGCAACCCATCTGCCTTTGCTACACATTTTAGATCCCATGCATTTGATAAAAGGTTTAGGGAACCTTATTTTCCAATTTAAAAAAAACCTTAATGCCTTCACCTCTTATGAAAAGGAAAAATTTTATAATATTTATGATGCATGTTTGAAAAGATGGGAATTTCTCCTGGTGGCATTGAAAATAAGGGAAGTAATATCCCCTTCAAATTTGATCTAGAGTCTAGAAAGGGCAAAAGCTTTATGCACAATAATTACTCAAATCAATGAAGCTCACAGGTGCATATGGATAGAAATGTAGACAAGGCCACCTCTACTTCTCACCCCCATATCTCCTTGGAAAAATAGAGAACCTCAAGATCCCACTCAATTTGAGGAATGGAAGAAAAAAGTAGAAGCGAGAGCAGGATATAATACCTTTGGATCAAAGCATTGGAATATTCAGTTCCAACCATTTGATCTAAGTAATCAAATGGAATGTAGAATATACAATCCTAAATTTTAAGATTAAAGTTTGTAAAGGGGGTTACAAACAAGTAAGTATAGGGGAAATGATGAGGCCAAGACATGCCTGTTAAACATACAATAAATGACCTCATCTTACTCTCTCTTTCTATTAAGTTTGACTACATTTTGTGACTTTTATTTGATCTAATATGAGTTAGGATGTAATTGTCCATCTTTTATTGATTGTGATTCTAATGTTTATAAGCTCTATAATTCCTAATAAAGTGTTTTGGAAAATTCAAGTTTTATAATAAAATAGGTCATCATCAGGCTGAAGAACAAATATGAAGTGGATTGCATGTTTTTGGAAGCATTGGAATCAATACAGCTTAGTTCTAGAACTCTATATTTAGTTCTAGAATTATCAAAATTAGTTCTAGAATTCCTGTAGATAAGATCTAGAACTTTCACGGTTAAACATGGAATCATTTCCTTTAGTTTCAAAACTCTTCTAAAGTTCTAAAACTAATAAAGATCTATTCCAAATGGCCGGTGATCTATCAAATCAATGATCCTATTAATCAGGAGTAGACTTCTAATTTCCATACTTGCATATCCAAGACACTTATTACACAGCTGTACATCTAGCCACATTTTAATTAAGCATCTATTATGGGCACAATTCAATTCCATCGTATTCGTGAAATAGTTACGGCCATCAATGTACCACAAGAAGAAGAATATTTATATAGACCTAGAAGAATATAGGAATAATGGTAATAATTGAAGAATAGAGGAATAAGGATAGATATAGATTGATCTATATATATCTAGTATATTTTTTGAATGTAGAACATTTTATCAATAAAATAGCCATTTCTATTTTCAGAGAGAATTAACTTATTCAATCATGTTTCTAGGAAGAGCAAGGGCCCACTCCTCCAAGAACCAGGATCTTCATTTTTGTTGGTATTTATATTATATTTTCAAAAGCAAATAGGTAGATTTGTTAAATTTATAAATTCTTTTAATTTCTTCAGTTAAAATTTGTTGTAGATTTGTCCCTACAGGTGTTCTAGATTAAGCTCTCATTTCTTTGTAATCATTTTCCAAGCATTCTAAATTGTGTGTTTAATTTTGTAAAGTTTGTTCATTTTTAGCAATCTATTTCATTTTACAAAATTGTGTTTATTTCCAACAAATTCATTTCTGTAAAGTGTGTTTATTTCCAGCAAATTCATTTCTACAAAGTGTGTTTATTCCCAACAATTCATTTCTATAATGTGTGCTTACTTCCAACATATTTTCATAGTTTGATTCTAATAAGGTTTTAACCAAGAAGTCTTTAAGACATTAAAGATCCCCCAAAACAAAAAAAAATACAAATACCTACAATCAATTACTAAATCGCTAAGATTCTTCTTGTTGCATATAGCTTTAGACACACCTTTGGTTGAATATGACATCAATAGAGAGTTGATTAAATAAAGGGAATAACAACACCCATCATCTATCTACCCATAGGGTAGTCCTCAATCTATTATGCCACTCCCTCTGACTATCCTCCATATTTCTCTTAATAATCATCAACAAGTTCTTATTTGTGGACTCGTATAGTCCATTACCCTATGGGTAATAGTTAGAGGATTCCTTGAGATAAATTTCATGTAAAAGAGACCACTCACATACCTTTTTTCTATTTAAGACCAATTCATTGTCATAAATGATTGTAGAAGGCATACCAAATCTAGTCACAAGGCTATCATAAAAAGCCAAAATAGAATCTTCATTAACTTCCTTGAGGGTAGTTGATTTAACCCATTTTGTAAAATAGTTTGTAGATTTAATGATCCATTTGTGTCCTTTAATTGAAGGGGGTATATCATCCCTATGAAATCTAAGCCCCATTACATGAAAGGTTGTTCTACTTGTATGGGATGCAAAGGAAGGGTAGTTACTTTTTGTTTGCCAATGAACATTGTACATTTTGGGCATTTCCTTCCACAAGAGTGTGAATATATAAACATTATGACATAAAATTACCCAATTATAATGATATTAAAGGTTTTGGTATTGGCATCAAAGTACCCATCAGCTATACCATCATGGAATTGTTCAAGCAACTTGTCTAGTTAACATTATTCCACATACCTCAAAAACATGCCTCTTATATCTCTCTTGAAAATTAATCCATCTATATAACATAAGGTACACTTTAAAACATAAATTTCCTTCTCTTATCTATATCTATCCCCATGGGACATTGTCTTGACTCAATAAATATAATTATATCATGTGTCCAACTGAAAGGTGTATTATCTGCAGCCACTTGTTGGCTATCTTAGACTACCAACACTTGGTTTTTACATTATTTTAACTTTGCTAAAATGTGATCACATAACCTTTTGCCCCTTACAATATTTGTGACTCTAAACTCAATGTCATACTCTGTGCATTTTGTCATCCATCTAGCTCTTTTCTCATTGAGGTCTATGTTGAGTATAAACTCTATAATACTTGGATTTACCACCATGAGTATGATATTCTATTGGATACCATGTGCCTAAACTTATTCAAACCTCTCACTACTATAAGCACATGTTTTATACAAATCTATACCTCTACTTATACCCCTCTAAGGCCTAAATAAATAAATCAATAGGTTATTCCAAACCTTGCTCATTATGCTGCATCAACATCGAAGAGATTACATCTAACATAGAGAATACATACATGTATAATTATTTGTTAAAATTAGGATTAAGAAGTGTAGAGGCATGAGATATGGCCTATTTGATGGCCTCAAAACTCATCTTACCTTATTTGTTCCATTTAAACTCTTTCATTTTTATTAACATGTGAGTAAGAGGCCTAACTAGCTCTGCAAAGCCTAGGATAAACCTTCTTATAAAATCAATCTTTCCCAAAAAACTCTCCAAACCTTTTTTATACATTGGAAAAGGTAAGGATAAGATAGACTTGAGTCTTTTAGGGTATATGGAAAGAACATCCTTGGATACTACATGAACCAATAACCTACCCTTGTGAATACCAAATATACATTTTTTAAGATTCAATGATATGCCAAACTCTCTACATCTTGCAAATACTAACCTCAAGTGAGAAATGCGATCAATTGGGTCCTTTGAAAAAATAGTGACATCATTTAGGTAGATAAGCACCATGTCATTGATTAAACCTTTAAAGGTAACATTCATTTATCCCTGGAAAGTTTCCCCAGCATTAGATAGTTCAAAGGGAATTTTCATGTATGCATAAGTGCCCCACTTTGTGGTGAAGGCAGTCTTATACCTGTCTTCTTCCTTGACCATAATTTGATTATAACTAGAGTAGCCACAAATAAATGAGAACCTCTAAGAACATACCAGCTTTTGAATAATCTGAACCATTGAGGGTAGTGGGTAATGGTATTTTAGGGATACCTTATTGAGGTCCTTAAAATCACTACACAAACATATTTACCCATTATTATTCCTTATTGGCATAAGGTTTTCCACCCATAAGGATTTTTTAATGGGAATATTATCTTTTATTCAATCAACTTAAATATCTCCCTTCTCATCAACTCCTCCACTTTTGGATTGGTAGGCCTTTGTTTCTGCCTGACTGGATTTGTATTACTCTCTAGTTCAATGGTATATTATGTAAGTTTGGGATTAAATCCCTTCAGATATTTATTCCCATACAAATACATTAGATAATTCTTAACATAAATCAACAATTGTAGTTCTCTCTTTTGTTATGTTAATCTTTCCTAACTTTAACAATTTATCTTTAAAGATCTCTATCCTTTCATAATGTTCCTCCTTAGATGAGATACATGCCTTGCCTCTTCTCACTTGGTCATATTCATTGAATATGATTTCTAATGTCACAATCCCCTTAGGTAGCTTGTTATATATCAACTGCATTATCAGATCATCATACTAATGTTGGAAGTTGTTTTGATTCTTATGGAAGAATTCTACCTCCTATATCAAAAAACATATAATTTGGTCATCATCATCATCAAACACCTACCAACTCATCTCATTATTAGGTATAACTAGCCTACATGTGAACTTAATATTGTCTTGAATCTAGTTTTCTTTTACTCCTTACATAATCTCATACTGAGCTCCAATGGTTGTAAGCCTATCTACATGTTGATTTCCCTCTCTTGGTATGGTCTATATATTGAATGCCAAGAAGTACTCTATGAGATCTCATACATGATGCTTACAAGATTTAAAATGATGGTTCTTAACTATACTTATGCCTCTCACTTATTACACAATGAAATCACTGTCACACCTGACTTGAAGAAGTTTGACACCTCTCCTTATTACTTCTTGCAAACCATGTAGAAGGGATTCATATTCAATTGTGTTTAAAGTACAACTAAATTGAAATCTTATAGCTAAATAGTAATTATGATCTGAGGGTGAAACCAACATGACGCCAGATCCAATACCATTCTTTCACCTTGATCCATTAAAGAATATTGTCCATAAGACCATCTTCCTCTTGAGTGGTGTTAGTTAAGAAAGGTATAGTGACACCCTCCTCATGCATAAAATACACCCCTATATCTACTTCTTTAATATTTCTATAGGGATCAAATCCATGATTATCAATTTCTTGTTCATTAAAGTATAGGTTTGAAATACCTTAAATATGGTCATGAGGCTCTTTTTCACTAGAATTTTCATCCTCATCAAATATGGTATAGTTGACATTTGAAAGGTTAGGCATATAAGGCTACTGTAGAGTATTTTTTTACTCTACGTCATTTTTAAATTTTTTAGTCGAGCACTGCAATTTTGGTTCCAACATACTTCGGGCATAACTACAGAGTTTTGGAGTAGGTGGGTCCATTTCTGCCTAAGTGTCGATGTGCAGTGGAAGCTGCCAAGTGTCACCTGAGCACAGGTCCTTTTCCCCTTTTTTTTTCTTTCATTTCATTTTTGCCTAAGTATTAAATTCAGGCAGAAGCCACCAAGTGTCGCTCTCTGAAACATAGAGCTAGCCAACTAGCATCCTCTGAGCCCCTTTTTGTAACTTTCAAGAAGGTCACAAAATGTGCCACATATCCAGTAGTAGCTAAGCAAAATGCACCACATGTCAGTACCCACATCTCATGTCGGCCCCCACATTCCATTCTATTTTTTGGCAAAGACTTTTAATGAGCTAAGTATCAAAGAAGTGAAAAGTGCCAAGTGGTAGTCACGGAAGGCCCTGAACTACCTTTTTAAAGAAGTAGTGGAAGTCACCACGTGTCAGCATTTGAGAGATTTTGGTTCAATGCTTGGGTTCAATACTTTGGTTTAACACAAAATGGTATCATCTTATTTTGCTTAAGCACCATAAAGTGGTAGATGCTGCCAAGTGTCACTCTCTAAGCCCCTTCAACTCCATTCCCAAAAAAAGTGGAAGACACCACATACCCCTAATAGGATAAGCGAAAGGTGCCACGTATCTTCCTAAAAGCAGTGGAGGTCACCACGTGTCATTTTTTGAGAGACCATCTTCGAGCCTCATTGCCAAATAAAGATTTTGGTGGGTCCTAGATGTTATTTTAAAGGACTGTGGAAGCATCGAGTGTCAACATGCAAAGATTGCCACGTGCATTCATCCCTTCCTAAAAAGTTGCTCGGGCAAAGAATGCGGTGAGTTTTATTTTGTTAAAACTACTAAGTATTAAAGAAGCAAATTGTGATAGGTGTCGAAGGTAGAGCATTCTTGAGCAAAATATAGAGAAAGTGGAAAGCACCAAGTGTCATTTTCTAGTGCCTTCTAGACCATAAAGAGAATTTTCATAGATTGACTAAGTGTCCTCTTTAATTTTAATAGAACAGAGTGTTCATCTATCTGTTACAACAAAGATGGAGGGAAACTCAGTGAGAATTATTCTTGGTAGATAGAACAGGGCACTGGGTAGATTTTTGGGGCTTACAAGCATTAAAGGGCCATCTATTTGTCCCCTGTAGGTGGAGGCAGAGTAGACAGTTGAGTAGCCAAATAGGTGATGGAACAAGAAATTTAGGCACAAAGGGAGGTACTAGACATGAATCACCATGATGTAGTCAGGGTAGTTCTTGATAAGACCAGGATGCATCCAAGGCATTGAAAGCACCATCTATTTTGTCCCATGTGAGTTAAGAGTAGAGTAGAATTACATGGGAAGGGGAGTGATGGAAGGAGACATCTGAGGCTATAAAAGAAGAAGAATTGTAAGAGGGAAAAGGGGGGGATTTCTCATAGTTTTAGACTTGCTAGAGTTTCTAACTAGTAATATCATTTGCTCTTATCTCAATATTCTTGAGTTGTAAATTTGATATAACTGTGCATATTTTTGTGCCTTTTATGTGGCTGAATGAATTAAGAAGATTAAGCTCCATGTCTTGGTTGATGTTATCTATGTCATTTGCAAAAGTAGTTTATACTGTAGATTCTCTGTAGTTGTGATTAAGAATGTCATTTGCTTTTGTATCATTTTCTTGAGTCAAAAGTTTTACATAATTGTACGTGATTTCTATACCTCTTATGTGATTAGAAGATTCTATTAAGAAGATTGAACACTATGCCTTTGTTGACATTCTCTGTATCTCAGCAAAAGAATTCTATATTATGAGCCTCTATTTTTGTTACTCTAATCTTTTACATTGATCATGCACTTGTCTACTCTTAAATGTAATTGAATCCTATAATAGTCTCACTGTGCTCAAGTTAGGATTAGGATTACACTCAGGCACATTGCCATAGTTAGGTTTCAGTTCCTACATTTGTGTTTTTGTTTAATCTCCTATCCCTTTTCCCCCAACACTTGATATAAAAGAAAAGACCAGCTTATCTAAAATCTAGAGGTTGTTTCAAGCTGCAATGTCCCATAGCTTGAAACTTCCCATTGTTGATTGATTAGAAGCAATCACAATTTTAAATCACCAATAGTTTTTGGCATGCCTGGTGGGACCAATATTTCAAGGAATTGAAGAATTTTGGTGTGTTCTTCGGCCAATTAGCCTTTGAAGGTTTTTAGCAACACCAACAATGACTCTGAGTCAAATTAGCCGATCAAGCAGTCCTAGTATCATCAAGAAATCACCTTTTGGTATGTATAATTATATTACTCATAGCTATGGGTCTTATTCTCCTTCATATATTTCTAATCAAGAACAAGGTTCTCCTAGATTCATGTCAAGTAACAAGGATATAGATGGTTATGAGCTATGCCAATCTTATGCCTAGTCTCCCCAATATGTCACATCCCATGCTCAACCTAACCTTATTTTCACCTTCAAAAAAGCATTGATGGGATTTAAAAAATATGTGTTAGAGCTTGACAACAGAAGGGGATATGGCCAAGAAATTCCTTGTCATGTCATCCATCAAGTAAGGGATGTGGTAGATCTGATTAAAAGTGAATGGGATCCCATTGAAAGAGAAAATTGGCAAGAAATTACATATGAGATGCTAGATGTGTGTGGATTGATTGCATTTATAAAAGAAAAGCTAAGCATTCATGAGAGACAACCTTACCAAGTCTATCAAAATTCCTATCCACCACCTCAAAATCTAGATCAGGCATATGCTACCTCTGTTCATGAGCAAGGTCAAATCTATCAAGGTCATTTCCCCAATAATGAAGAGTCTATGATAGCAACAAGGGAAGAGGACCCCAAACCCTCACTTTCCCCTCAAGTCCCTTCCACTTTTAATCAAGAAGCTTCTTGTTTTTCATCAAAACCTTCTTCTTTATCCCTTTTCAAAGAAGAATATATTTTGGAAGAAGAAAATGAGTATGCAGAGGAGTGCGTTCAATTCATGGCTAGTCAAGAGGATTCCATAAGTACAAATAAGGAGGAAATCCCCATAGGATCACCCTTCAATGAACAAGAGGATAAGTCACAAGTTTTTGTCTTAACCTCTGATGAGGAACAAATAATTTTTGACTTTTTTCTCACTTTGCAAAAGGATATGGAGGAGCACGGACACTCCCTTGATCAACCCATTGAGACAGGTGATGTTATCCTTCAAGAAGGCTATAAACTAGTTAGATATGGAGAAGATAACTTTGAGACTCAACTGAGTATATAGAAGGGATGCCAGCTTTCAAATTTATCCTTTCAAGAGGATGAAGTCATCAAGGAACATGATGATGGAATAAAGCTGGAATCTGAAGGAAACAAATTGAAAGATAATGGATATCAAAAGGCACAGAGTGAAGAACCAACAACCATTGATTTCTTGATGACACACTATAGCATGAAGAACTAGTATTTGTTTGGATTTCAAGGACAAGAAGAGTTTGTGGGTGTCAAACACATGTTTTACTCAGAATCATTTGAGTGTAGGCAAATTTGTGTGGCCAGTGCAGAGGAAATTTCATCAAAGATATACCTATTGTAATCACTGGTATGGCAACATAAGTTGGCTTGTCATAAAGAAGACATTAGAAAGTTTGTTTTTGATCCTAGAGGGAAATAAGGATGATTAATTAATGTAGTTAGGTAGTTTCCCATTCCCGCATTATTTTGTTTTCCATTATTTTCCCGCTTTTCTTTTAAAATAAGCATTTAAACGTAGAGTTAGCATCTTGGAAGTTTTAATTCTTTAAATTTTGTTGCATTAAATATTTCCCAAATCTTTTGAAGTCTCTAAGGTACCTTGTGTCGTAACTTACATAACGTGTCCACCTCACTGTTTCTTGAAGATTGAATAGGATTTGCTAACGATCACCCAAATTTAATGTTATTTGGGACTTAATAGGCCCATAAATATCCCTTAGTGAGTTTTAAAGTTTACAAACTCTCAAGCATTCTTGCACTTGTGAAAATATCCCACTCATTGCAATTATTAGTGCCTAGTAAAATTTTGCTTTAGCGAGCGTGTTTTTATCTTGCACAAGGCTCATACCAGGGATATAGAGATGGCAGGAACATCATCTTCACAACAAGGAATAGGGATGCTTGGATATCTCAATAGGTTACTGGCTAGTAAATCATGCATTGTAGCTCCTGCAAAACCATCAAGAAGCTATTTGAGAACTAGAGTCCTAGGAGTCAATCAAACCAATGGCCCATCAAAGGTAAAGGATTATGCAAATGGAATTGTGGACCCGATCTTGCAAAGAGCTAGTAGCAAGAACCTAAGAGAATAGGCACACCAAAGGTGTCTTCAAAGAGCTAGAGCAAGGTAATATGAGACATTCAAAATGAGGATATGGACCTCATAACTAGCTCAATTCATTATCCCAGTCGTGCATCCATGCCCTGATGTGATCAAATTATGCACAGACTTGTTCCATGCATAATCTTGCACCATTCAACAAGGCCCCTTTATGTTGTAAATCACCCCACAAGCTATTAGGGACATGCTAGCCCTAAAGTATGACAATACCTCTACATTCCCCACCATTGATAGGATGCAAATGACATGGGTGAACGTCAACACTCAGACAAGGTTTTTGAGGTCTGAGTTGTAAATGGCTGATGGTGATACAATAGTACCCACGCTCCCTACATTAAGAGCTCAGTTCACGCCCACTAGCCAAGACACACTACCAATGATGGATCTCATCTTTGGCATGAAGGATGACATGGCAGTATATGCAGAGTAAATGGCCATCCTTTTCAGGCTGAAGATGGTATATAAGTTGTAGGAATATTGACTCAACTTCTCGAAACACATCGCCTTTTCAATCATGGAGCAGCTAACCCAGTTTAGATCAAAAGGGGTATTTAGGTATTCGTCCTTTTTATTCCATCTCATAATACATTAGAACCCTGACCTTTTCACCTAATATATGAATTTAAACCTGTATGACCCAGCTTTTGACCCCCAAAAGGACCATTCCTGTGTCTACATAGACACATGTTTTATAAAAAACTAGTGACCCATATGATTTTTGGGAATTGTTTGTTACCCCTATTCTTCATTGCCTTAGCCCTAAGACTATCATAAATAGGTTATTCCCAAGTGTTATGAACCTCCTGGTCAGTTGCCTAATCTTGTGTGACTTCTATTTTGGGTCCCATCACACGAGCATAAGGGTTCATGGATTTTGTGGAGAACCAGTGTTGCTACCAAAGACCTTAACTCTTAGGTTAGCATTTTTGGAAGTCTTCAGGTAGGTGTCAGTAGTTGACAATGAATATGGCTCTAGGAAGAAGAAGAGGAAAATGTACAATCTCCCATGGATGGTAGGCAATGTAAGCCTAGAAGCCAGAGAGGCTGAGATTGTGCTACTGAGGAAATTGGCCTTCCTGGGGTTCTTATTAGTTGAGGACAAATGGGTTTATGACCTAGCTGATTACATAGCTTCCATGGTGAGGACCAATAGGATTGGGGCCAAGATTGCACATGAAGGCTGCCCTTTTTGGGAGACCAAGAAAAACCTTGCAAAAGATGCTCCTAGTCTCTATGTTGAACTGGCAAATTTGCCCTTACCACAGAATAGGCCATGGGAAACCTTCTATGATAAATAGAGGGATTATGATCCCAAAGTTAGGATGACTTTTGGTTTGAGAAGGACGTTGAGGAACAAAGGTTGGGATACAGAGAAGATTGAGGCCTATTAGAAATATAGGCAAGAAATTTCCAAAACCACCCATGCTTTCAGAGGCATAAATTTAGATGAAAGATGGGAAGAACTCTGGGATGAATGGCATCCCTCCCTAGCATCTAGCCTAGAAGCAAGCCAATTGCCAACACTTGAGACAGAGCAGGAAGCTGGAGTGGGACCAAGCTAGTAATCGCAAGCCTCAGAGCAAGCTGCGACTGCCATAGAAAAACAAAAGAGTGTGGTGTATTCACCACCAAAAGCCTCCCCATCATTAGGAGTAATTGAAGTCCCTAGTTCTCAACAATCACCACCATGAACTATAGAGGTGGAAGGGAAACAAATGTAGCCAGAGGTAGAAACACCTAGGAAGAGAAGGAGGGTGCACTTCCATTTAGATTCAAAAGAAGAAGAAGAGCCTTCACAACACCCAGTGCAGGGCACTACAACTTCCCCTCAGGTAAGTATTACTCCCCCTCTTCCCTCTTAGTCTATCCCTTTCCTTGTCAGCGTGGTGCCTCCACCTAGCCAAATGACACCTCCTACCACTACTACCATTCCCATTTCACAATTCACCCCTTCATTGGCACTTCAGGCCCTCATGTTACCACATTTCTCCCCCTCTATTCCTAGAAAGATGCCCCTTCAACTCGCCCCTAGCCAACTAATGGCTATCCAATATGGCCTACCACAAGGATTTCCTTTTGTAGGAGGACATATTGCATCCCCTTACACCTTCTAGACACAAGTTGATGCTGCTAGGAAGGCAAGAGAAGCCTGGATGGAGAAAAAGAGAATTAAAGAGAATAAAGCACTGACTGTCCCACATTTGAGGTCATAATTTGACCCCATCCAACAATAGCTGATGGTGACTCATTTGTCACCCAACCTTGCCAAGCTGAGCGAGCAAATGCAGCTAAAGGACTATACGATGAACGTAGTGGCCATTGACATGTCCCTATTTAGGCCCCAGGATAGATTTGAGCTACTGACCGAATCCACTTCTACAATCACAGAAGATTATTTGAAGAAATCAAAAAGACTACAAAAGATGGAGGTTGATTTGGCCAAAGAAAAATCAAACTATAACAGTTTGGCCAAAGAAATAAATAAGGGAGATAATGAAAGTAGAGCTCGCACTTGCAAAAGATGCAATAATAGCCCTTAGGTGGGAGAATGAAGAGTTGTATTAAAGAGTCAAAGGACTTTAGTTGCAAGTTAAACAATCACAACAAAGGTTGCTGGAGGAGCAAAATAAGGCTATGGCTTTTCAAGCCCAGTTCCAAGTAGAGCAATAGAGGATAACACAACTGACAATTGAGCTAGCTAATAGGCCAAGAGGTGTCAGAGTAATGCAACTAGTGAAGGAGCTCTATGAGTTAGCGTGGGAGTAGAGATTATCCAACTCAGGCCATTTCTCACCTTCCTACTCAATGCACATCAATTGTGCGAGAGGGTGGAAAATTTAGTATAGAACACTCTAACCACAGTCTCCAAAAGAGTCATGGACTCCCATTCATTGATATAGAAGCTCTACAACACAATGGATGCAACAATGGTAGCCGTGGGGATCCTTGATAGAATGGATACCATAAAATGGGTCAATGAAGTGCTCAGTTACAATGCCGTAGCCAACAATTGTAAAGATTGTCTCGAAGTTGTGAAAGAAGGCATCGATGAGATGAGATAACATATTGAAGATCTGATGCAACTAGGCCTTCCTTCTCTATTTTTGGATGCAAAGATAGTGCTGATGGTGGACCAAATTGAACCATTGTTGCTAGCCAAATAGAGGGATCAAACAATTTTCCAGAGCTTCTAGGATGATTCCTCAGTCTCAAAATTTGAAGTTGTTCTGGTTCCTATTTCCCAGCTAGAATTTAAACTAAAAGCTACGGTCTAGATCCTGTAAGCCTTTTCGCACAAAGATATCATTAACCTTGATATGGCTTCCATGAATTGATGAATAAGCAAGGGTTATCTGACCATGATTGGTCCATGTACCAGACAACACTTTTGAAGCTGTAAAAATTTGAAATTTTGAAAAAGTGGGAGTCGAGTTCTTTTTGAGCAGGCTCAAAATTCTTAGGGGTTGCCAGTAACTATAGAGTATTTTTTTTACTCTAAGTCATTTTTAAAATTTTTAATCGAGCACTACAATTTTGGTTCCAACATACCTTGGGCGTAGCTATAGATTTTTGGAGTAGAAGGTGGGTCCATTTTTGCCTAAGTGTCAAAGTGCAGTGGAAGTTGCCAAGTGTCACCTTCTAAGCAAAAGTTCTTTTCCCATTTTTTGTTTCTTTCATTTCATTTTTGCCTAATTATTGAATTTAGGCAGAAGCCACCAAGTGTCACTCTTTAAAACATAGAGCTGGCCAATTGGCATCCTTCGAGCCCCTTTTTGTAACTTTCAAGAAGGCCATAGAATGTGCCACGTATCTAGTAGTAACTAAGTAGAATACACCACGTGTTAGCACCTACATCTCATGTCGGCCACTGCATTTTGTTCTATTTTTTAGCAAAGACTTTCAATGAGCTAAGTATCAAAGAAGTAGAAAGTGCCAGGTGGCAGTTGTGGAAGGCCTTGAACTACCTTTTTAAAGAAGTAGTGAAAGTCACCACGTGTCAGCATTCGAGAGACTTTGGTTCAATGCCTGGGTTCAATACTTTGGTTCAACATAAAAATGCATCATCTTATTATGCTTAAGCACCATAAAGTGGTAGATGCTGCCAAGTATCACTCTTTGAGCCCCTTCTACTCCATTCCTAAAACAAGTACAAGATGCCACATACCCCTAGCAGGAGAAGCAGAAGATGCCACGTATCTTCCTAGAAGCAATAGAGGTCACCACGTGTCAACTTTCGAGAGACCATCTTTGAGCCTCATTGCTGAATAAAGATTATGGTAGGTCCCATATGTTATTTCAAAGGACTGTGGAAGTATCAAGTGTCAACATGTAAAGACTGCCACATGCATTCATCCCTTCCTGAAAAGTTGCACAGGCAAAGAACGCGGTGATTTTTATTTTGTTAAAATTGCTAAGTATCAAAGAAGTGGATTGCAATAGGTGTCAAAGGTGGAGCATTCTTGAGTGGAATATAGAGAAAGTAGAAAGTACCAAGTGTCATTCTCTGGTGCCCTCTAGACCATAAAGAGAATTTTCATGGATTGACTAAGTGTCCTCTTCTATTTCAATAGAACAGAGTGTCTATCTATCTGTTACAACAAAGATGGAGGGAAACTCGGTGAGAATTATTCTTAGTAGGTAGAACAGTGCATTGGGTAGATTTTTGGGGCTTATAAGCATTAAAGGTTAATCTATTTATTCCCTATAGGTGGAGGTAGAGTAGATAATTGAGTGGCCAAATAGGTGATGGAATGAGAAATTTAGGTGCGAAGGGAGGTACTAGACATGAATCGTCATGCCGTAGTCAGGGCAGTTCTTGATAAGACTAAGATACACCTGAGGCATTGAAAGCATCGTCTGTTTTGTCTCATGTGAGTTAAGAGCAGAGTAGAATTACATGGGAAGGGGAGTGATGGAAGGAGACATATGAGGCTATAAAAGAAGAAGAATTGTAAGAGGGAAAAGGGGGGGATTTATCATAGTTTTAGACTTGCTAGAGTTTTTAACCAGTAATATCATTTGCTCTTGTCTCAATTTTCTTGAGTTGTAAAGTTGATATAACTGTGCATGTTTCTGTGCCTTTTATGTGGCTGAATGAATTAAGAAGATTAAGCTCCATGCCTTGGTTGATGTTATTTGTGTCATTTGCAAAGGTAGTTTATATTGTAGATTCTCTGTAGTTGTGATTAAGAATGTCATTTGCTTTTGTCTCATTTTCTTGAGTCAGAATTTCTACATAACTATACGTGATTTATGTGCCTCTTATGTGATTGGAAGATTTTGTTAAGAAGATTGAACACTATGCCTTTGTTGACATTATTTGTATCTTAGCAAAATAATTCCCTATTGTAAGCCTCTATTTCTGTTATTCTAATCTTTTACAGTGATCATGCACTTGTCTACTCTTAAATGTAATTGAATCTTATAATAGTCTCACTGTGCTCAGGTTAGGATTAGGATTACACTCAGGCACATCACCATAGTTAGGTTTTAGTTCCTACATTTGCATTTTTATTTAATCTCCTATCCCTTTTCCCCCAACACTTGATACAAAAGAAGAGACCAACTTCTCTAAAATCTGGATGTTGTTCCAAGTTGCAATGTCCCACAACTTGAAACTTGCCATTGTTGATTGATTAGAATCAAGCACAATTTTAAATCATCAACAACTATAATTAGACCTAGAGATAGGTTTTAACCTAATAGTGACCTTAGTCCCATATCTAGTCCTAAAAACCATGTATGACTAGTCAAAGGACAAATATCCCCCAATTTTTACAGTAAAGTCCCTAGATAGGTGTTGGGTGAATATTTTGTCAATCAACGTACTGATGAGCAAAATAGGTCTGATCAACCATAGTAGGAAGATTGGTTGGCCAAATGTGCAGGTTTACCACATCAAAAGGGGACTAATCTCTCCTCTCATCAAGGGGAGGTTCCCTATAAGTATAAGTTACTATGTATATGCTAATCTACTATAAATAAGCTAAAAATAACACTTAGGGGTAGGATAACACCATCCATCTCTCTTTTTTAGAGATGATGTTCAAAAATTAGAGGAATCATGATGAAATGATAGAAAGCACTCCTCTTCTTTCAGAAGTTCTATTTGGCAAACAAAAGGAACCTTTCTGGTGGTGACAATAACTGTAATAGGGTGCAGTAACACAACAAGATGAAATGTAGCACAAAGTCTCCACCTCAACTGCTAAAGAGTGAAATACAAAGGATAATGAGGGCATAAATTCATCCCATGATCCTTTACATAGAAATAAAAAAATAGACAAACTAAAGACAATTGTGGCAGCACAAAGTCTCTCCACAACTGGCTTCAGGACACCTTCTTGATTACTTTCACTAATTCTACTTATTTAATTAAGTGGATAGAAAATGTATTAAGGAAATAGACATAAGAACAATTTCCCCAACAACCAACCTATTCTAGCACAAATTTTGAAAAGTTAATTATTTTCTTATTCAAATTACAAAATATGATCAATAATTTGAGCTCAAAGTCTCAGTAATGCCTTTTAATTTAGGTAGAGTTTAATTTTTGATAACCAAGAGAGATCTCTCTAAAACAATAAGAGAGAGTCCAATATATAGTCCTCCACAAAATACTTGGGAGCAATAACACATCATGTTGCATTTAATGCCTTTAATACATTTTAAATTCTGTCAAGAAGATATGTTGGAATCAGGCATATTTGCCCATTTGCTTTTCTCAATGCAGAGAAATAGGTCATGGTAATGAATGTTCATGTTCTCCAATGTCCACTTGGTGGACTGCTTCTAGAAATGTATCTCATGCATGGATATTTTTGGTATTTCTTCATCATTCCTCCTTTCTTGGCTACTGAATCGGGTCCTTGGTTCAATTGGATCCTTGCTCTTTGGTTGCTTTTCGCTGATCTTAACAATGGACATGTGGCATGTTCCACTGCAAAATAGATCAAGACACTTGGCAGCATCCATGGGACTCTAAGAGATGCTTATTGAAAGAAGCTTTGAAACTTGTAAGAAACTTGAGATTCAAATACAAATACTTGTTGTGTTCCATGGAGTTATAACGAGACATGTGGCAGGTTTTAGATGTCTTTTGAGAGTCATGTGGAAGATGACACATGGTGGCTTCTGTTAAACTCTGACAAACACTATAGAGATCAACGAGACTCATTTAGATTCATATGGATGATGACACTTGGCATGATCCACTCACTTTAGTAGCTCACTAAGGGCCCACCATAGTCCTTACTTTATAAAGAGACTAAAGGAAGAAACTGTAGATGTTGACATGTGGCAGCTTCTGCCAAGCTTTAGCATGCCTTTTGAAACATTCAAGATTCATTTTAGATTCATGTAGATGATGCCACATGGCAGCTTCCATTGAGCATTTGAAACAAAAACTCAAGACCCATCACAACCTTTACTCAACAATGAAATAAAATGAAGAAACTATAAATGCTGACACTTGGCAGCATCCACTAAGTTTTTGACAAGGACATGTGGCACTTTTCACTACTTTTTAGAGAAACATATTGAAACCTTCCATATTTGCCACTTGGTACCTTCCACATGCACTGAGAAAAGCTTAGGAGAAACTATGGATGCAAACACGTGTCACATTCTGCTTACTTTAGCAACAAAAACCTGGGGCCCACCACAGTCCCTATTTAATAATTGAAACTAAAGGAAGAAATTGTGAACACTAACACTTGGCAGCTTCCACCAAGTTTTACCAGGGACACATGGCAACTTATGCAGCTAGAAACAAAGTATAATGGGGCTCGATAGATGACACTTGGCAGCATCCACTGGGCTCTAACGGGCTTTTACTTCTGGCTTTTCTTGCCTTAGTCACTTTTGCCATGGGAATTCGATCTTTGCACATTTTTGCTCACTACCCTCTGTAAGGGCATGTCTCTTCAGCTTTGGGGCACTCCTTTGAACTTGCCACTTGAACTGACTGATTGAACCAACTTTGGTTCAATGATTCAATAGTTCATTCCTTCTTTTTGACTTATTCGATTGACCGCTTGAACCAAGCTCTTTGAACTAACCGCGTTGAACCTTTGACCCTTTTTGGAAGCGGGGTTTGATGGTTCAATGGTTTAATCCTTCTTTAAAGCTTGCCGATGAAATTTTTTGGTTGAACCAAGGCATTGAACTAGCCTCGAAAGCATCTAAGTGTTGAGGAACCTACTCCTTTTCTAGAACTCACTTGTTGAAGCCATTGAACCTGTTGAACTTGTTAGTCCTTTACCTAAAAAAGCTTGAATAATTCCCAATTTTGAATGTTCAAAATAATTTTTTGAAATGGAAAGAGATAATTTTGTCTTACAGGACCAAAATAGCTCATATGTTGTCCCAAAAATGAGTGACATTTTTTGGGTACAATAGTTGGCTCTAGTTGGGGAATTTCCATCAATTGTAAAAATAATTAAAGGGAGTAAAATCCAGAATCTCCAATGTCTTCATGTGTGTCATTGGGCTACAGAGTCATGTTACTCAGAAATGAAAGATGTCAAAAATGAAAACAAACAAAACAAAATGGAACTAAAAACTATACAAATATACATATTTACTGATGAAATGAGCTAGTACTTCAAGAATTGAAGTGTTTTAGATGCTGTCCACTGTGAGGCAGAGAAAAGAGCGTGCCATCTTGATACTTCAATAGGAAGTTGTTTTCACCATTATGCTAATGGATAATAAATGGGCCCCTCCAAATGGAGTCAAACTTTCCATGCATCCCCTTTGGTTCTCTCCTTTTGTCCCATAATAGGACTTGATCTCCAACTTGGAAATCATGGTTTTTTGCCTTCTGGTCAAACAGTTTCTTCACCAAACTTTGATGGGCAGCAATTTGGTCCACCACCATAGTTTTCTACTCATCCAGCTTAGTCAGGCACATGATCCTCTTATCAAGGGGGCTTTCATATGTCTGATCTTCAATTGCCTTAGCTAGTTTTATTGCTGGCAATTCCAAGGTGATTGGTATCTCAGCATTGATACCATAAAGAAGTTGGAAAGGAGACATACCAATTGCTCTCTTTGGTGTAATTTTGTCTACCCATAGAGCATCAACCAATGCTTTATGCCATGTCCTTTGGTTGTCATCCACAAGCTTTTTGATGATAGTCACTAGGTTCTTATTGCTTGATTTAGCTTTTCCATTCCCTTGTGGAAAGTAATCAGAAGAGTGGGAGAGTGTAATCCCATAGTAGAAACAGAATTGTGTAATCTCCTAGGAAGTGAAACAAGCTACATTATTAGTAACAATCTTGGTTGGGACTCCAAATTTGGAAATGATATTCTCCTTGAGGCAATTGCACACTACTTCTGAAGTAGCATGTTTGGTTAGAATTGCTTCCACCCACTTGGTGAAGTAGTCAATTGTTGTAAGGAAATAATCATGTCCAACACTTGAAGATGGGTTTACAGCTCTAATAAAATAAATTCCCCATTGCTAGAATGGTTCCTCTATGACCACTGGCTTGAGAGGTAGGGCAGCTAACTTGGGTCTTCCAACAAACTGCTGGCAAAGTTCACATTTCCTTACCCACTTATATGTCTCTTGGAAAAGAGTTGGCCAGTAATACCTGGCTCACAAAATTTTATGGGCAGTCATAGGAGCATAAAATTGTCCTCCATAAGCTAGATTGTGGAAGGATTTCAAAAGTTGGCTTTGTTTCTCCTTGTCTACACAGTGAAGGAACACTCGATCAAGGCTCCTCTTGTACAGGCCATTGTTCCAAAGGACAAAATTGGCAGCTTTTAGCTTGATAGTCCTCCTTTCTTTATAAGATAAGTGAGCAGGACACTCACCATAAGTAAGGAAATGAGTAATACCTAAATACCACTCATTCATAGAGGAGACAAAGAGGACTATCGGTGTGTCTTCTAGCTCTGCTTCTTCATGCTCTATTTCTTCTAGTTTGTTATCAGTAATTAATTGGCATAAACCTTTTCCCTATACCAAATTTGTTGGCTTGATGTCTAAATCAAACTCTTAGATATTTACAATCCAATTTCCTCTTTTCATCCCAAACTCTTGCTGAGTTAATATGGATTTGACTGTGGTGTCAAGAACTAAGGCAGTAGTGTGTGAATTGTGGATGTAGAAGCGGAAATGCTTGACTACCTTCACCACTGCATAAGCATGCTTCTCCATATTCGAGTACTTTAGCTCATGAGCCTTGAGAGGGCAGCTCATGAAAAAAGTGGGAGATTCCATACCTTATTTATTCTATTAAACTAGAATTGCTGAAAGCATGTGTTCAAAAGCATAACTATATATGGTGAACTCTTTGTTGTAATCTAGACAAACTAGAGTTGGGGCATGGGTAATGGCAATCTTGATATCCTCAAATGCTAACTTTCTTTCTTTAGTCTAGGTGAAGGTGGCCTTTCCCTTCATCATGTTTACAATGTGTCAAGTCTTCTCAATAAACGTGGGGATGAACCTTCATAATAAATTCACCTTTCTAAAGAAAGAGTGAATAACAATCTTACTTATAGGCAAAGTAAGCTCTCAAATAGACTTGACTCTATTTGAGTCAATCTTTATGAATCCTTTGGACACAATGTGTTCAAGAAGTTGCCCCTCTATTACTCCAAAAACAAACTTCTTGGGGTTCAAGGAAATGCCATTCTAGTGGCAGCGCTCCAACACTTGTTGCAAGTGGCATATATGATCTGGGCGATGCTTAGAAAAGATGGTCAAGTCATCAAGGTATACCAAAATGAATTTACCCATCTCATCCTTGAAATTAAGGTCCATTTCTCTCTGAAAGGTGGCACCATCATTTATCAAGCCAAAATAAATCCTTTTATATGTAAACATGCCCCAAGGTGTGGTGAAGGTAGTCTTGTGTTGGTCTGCTTCACAAACTTCAACCTGATTATATCCTAAGCAGCTATCTAGCATTGATAACATCTTTGAACCAGTCACTATCTGAAGCACTTGATCCATGATTGGCAAAGGATAGTTATCTTTTAAGGATGACTGATTTAAATTTATAAAATCCACATAGAGGTGAATTTCACCATTCTTCTTCCTTATAGGCATTATGTTTACAATCCATGTGGAATGATGGATTGGGAAGATGATTCTAGCATTTAACATTTTTTGTATCTCAGATAGAATAATACCTGATATCTTCATATTATACTATCTAGATTTTTGCTTGTAAGGCACCGAGTCAGTCTTGAGAGGAATGTCATGGCAGATTTCATCAGGCCTAAGAGACTTCAGGTCATCATAGGAATATGCTAAGATGTCCATGTATTGGCTAAGCAAAGTAGTGAACTTGAACCTTTCCTTGGAAGTGCATCATTTACCAATGTTAACCATCTTGGGACCTTTTTTGGTACCCAAATTTACTTGATCAAATTCCTGAGAGGAGTTTGAATCCATTTGTTGTTGTTTGATGAATTTGTCATGTTTTTCAAATAGATTTTCAAGATAAACTAGGCCTTTGGGAATCTTATTCCCTTTCATTTGTAGGAACTCCTCACCTGCATCCATATTTGATTTAGGAGTTGGTTCACACTTCTGAGATTCACTGCCTTCAAAATGTAGTTGTTTAAAGCTGTCTTTTTGTTCTAAGAAGGCAATGATTTGGTGATCATCATTAAATACTTGCCAATGATCAGCATTCTTAGGCACACTTGGTCAAAAAAATAGTTTAATGGTGTACCTATTTTCTTTGAAGTCTGAGTGAGGAACTAAGAGAATTATTGAAACAAAAAGTGCATCAGCTCGGTCATTGACTTCCCTAGATATGACAGAGATGTTGAAAGCATTAAAGCTTTCAATTTGATCCTAGACTAGATTTTAGTAGTGGTGCAATCTCTCATTTTTGGTTTGATACAAGTTCCTTACTTGACAGACCACCAATTTAGCATCCCCTTTGGCATGAAGGAGTTTGACACCCCTGTCTCGAGCTACCTTCAATCCAAGCAATAGAGATTCATACTCAGCTATGTTATTAGTGTTACTAAACTATAACTTATATGAGTAGGGAAAAATATCTCCTTAAGGAGATATCAACACAATCCCAGCTCCTGAATTGGTAGAGGAGCAACTGCCATCGAATTCGAGAATCTATACCTCATCAGACATTGATTTTTCTTTAGATTTTCCTTCATTAGAGAGGGAAGATCCTTCTCCATCTGTATTGCAACCTACCAATTCTTTTGATGTATGGTTTGATTCAAAATCTAGATTACATTTAGGGACTTCATCAAGCACCTCATGAACTTCTTCTATGGATAAAAAGTAATTACCCATGCCTAAAGACTCAAACAAAATTTGAGCTTTAGGTGTTGATGTTTGAGTGACCACGTATTTTGCTTCCTTTTTAGGGAGTAGCCTTTGCATGATGCCTTTAATAGGGATCTTCACTTTAGATAGGTCCATGCTCAATTCTCCACCAACATCTTTGTAGAAATTTTGCCTTAGAAGAATTTTGTATGAGGCTAGAACATCAGCCACCAAGATAGTCATCTTGATTCTCTTTTCTGGAAAGGCCACAAATGCAAATTGGGCATCTTTGATTTGTCCCAGTAATGGCACTTATTTATTCTCCATGGAGAAGCATCTACCAAAGGTCTTGGTCAATGTGAGTCCAAGAGATTTTTCCACTTTGGCAAGCATGATGTTGTCAGATGCACCTAAGTCTATGATGTAGTTTTTTAGCTTGTGACCATTTATCAATAGGGAAACATAAAAAGGCTCTATTTTCCTAGGGGTAGTAGGAGGAGTAATGACAAGATTGTTTGGGATGGACATGTTCCTTGGGGGATCATGAGTTACTTTCTTAACATCTTATCCTGTAAGGATAGCCTTATTCTTCACACACTCAACTAACCTATCTAGTTACTTAGGCTTAGATTGTAAATATTCAAACTCAGTCATTTAAACTTTGGTTATCTTGACATGATCAATTATGTCAAATGACTGAATTAGACTAGGAGTAGAGGAAGGTAATTCAACCTTCTAGTTTATAGAGGGGAGGACTAATTTGTGAAATTGAAGTTAAAGGTGAAGGCGAACTTGATGTACTTACCTTTTTTGTGATCACTGGGTCCTTTGGCTAGAAAGGTAGGGTGGTTCCCTGCTTAGCAATTGAAATTGCAAGCTGAGAACACTCTTCCATTTTTCTCTAATCATCTTGTTGAGCTGACTATTTTTGTGACCTGGTAAACACTACGTATGATCCATCAAATGCTTCTCCTTTACTTCTGGGTTCATCCTAGTAGTTCAGGAAACCAATGTTAGAGTCACCAGCTAATTCTTCTTAGCCTTCTACAAGGAGATCAACATCATTTTCTTGACTCAATTTAGGCTAGAAAGAGAAATCCAATTATGCTTCAAGATATCCCACTGCTGAAATGGCTAGGGGTGCTTCAATGAAAAGTTTCCCCTATGGGGGAGGAAGATGATTTAGCTTCCCTTGATTCTTGGCAGCATTGCCCTAGTATGACTGATTTGGAAATGTCCTCCTTGGCATATCTTTGTATGAAGGAGTAGAAGACATTCCTTGCACCATTTGCTTTTTGAGAGCAAGTAACTCATTTGCCAACTTCTACACCATTGGATCAGTGGTGCCTGTAGATGGATATTCAGAAGATGATGAGGGTCTATTTCTATTAGGATCTCTCTTTATCTTCCCTACCAAGATGAGATCATTTTCTACCTTAGTGGCCAAATCTTGAGCTACAGCAAGGTCTATTTGACTAGCACATCTCAATAGGAAACTCACTTCAAGTAGATGAGAATTAATGAAGAAAAATTTGAGATTCTCAGCTGTAGATTGAGTAATTATAGGGATCCTATTCCTCAGCTTGTCAAATTTGGCTATGAAATCCCTCATTGGTTCATGAAGTTCCTTCTTCATTTGTGTGAGCTGGGCCAGAAGGGCATCTGCATCTTTTGCAAGTTTGAATCTGGCTTCAAACTTGGCTTTGAGGGTGTTCAAATTAGTTACTGACTGAGCCTGCAGGTGGTAGAACCAATTTGTAGCAACACCTTGTAATGTCTCTACAAATAGCCTGCCTACCACGTCCTCAAATTCCATGCCTATTACACCATAGGCTATGCTAAAGGATGCAATATGTTCATCAAGATGAACCTTTCCATCACCATAGAACTTAGAGAAATTTTTCCTTGAACTACATGGTAACTCATGTAGAGGTGGAGTTAAGTTGAGTGGGCCAAAAGAGTTACCTGAAGGACCTTGAATTGCCATTGTATGACTATGGAAAGGTGGAATAACAAATCTTAGAGGGGTAAGTATTGGTAAAGCTTTATTAACAATAGAAGTGGATACTTTACCTGGTAATGGAGACCTAACTTTAGTAGGAGGAAAGCTCCTGGTTCATTGGAGGTGAGATGGTGAAGGAAATAGATAAAAATTACTTTTTTGTACCAACTCAAATATAGGTTCAACAATACCTTTAGCCCTTTGGATTCGCGTATAGCGTGGATCTGCAAGAGTGTAAAAAATGAAAAGAACTAGCACTGATTTAGCTTGAAACTTAAGGCTTCAAACTATGTGTTCTTCCAAGTGGGATAAATGGATAAGGCTATAATGATAATGAAGAAGACCTAGATGAGAGTCGTCAGAGCATATAATGGATAAGGATAGGAACTGCTTGTTTGAATCCCCAATGGAGTCACCAAAAATTATTGGGTGAATATTTTGTCAATCAGCATACTGATGAGCAAAATAGGTCTGATCAATCATAGTAGGAAGATTGGTCATCCAAATGTGCAAGTTTACCACATCAAAAGGGGACTAATCTCTCCTCTCATTAAGGGGAAGTTCCCTATAAGTATAAGGTACTATATATATATGCTAATCTACTATAAATAAGCTGAAAATAAAACTCAAGGGTAGGATAACACCATCCATCTCTCTTTTTTTAGAGATGATGTTCAAAAATAAAAGGAGGAATCCTAATAAAATGATAGAAGGCACTCCTCTTCTTTCATAAGTGTTGTTCGGTAGACAAAAGGAACCTTTCTGGTGGTGATAAATAACTATAATGGGGTGCAATAACATGACAAGATGAAATGTAGCACAAAGTCTCCACCTCAACTGCTAAGGAGTGAAATATGAAGGATAATGAGGGCACAAAGTCATCCCAAGATCCTTTACATAGAAACAAAAAATTAGACAAACTAAAGACAATTGTGGCATCACAAAGTCTCTCCATAGCCGGCTTCAGGACACCTTGATTACTTTCACTAATTTTGCTTATTTAATTAAGTGGACAGAAAATGTATTAAGAAAATAGACATAATAATAATTTCCCCAACAACTAAGTTATTCTAGCATAAATTCTAAAAATTCACTTGTTTTCTTATTCAAATAACAAAATATGATCAACAATCTGAGCTCAAAGTCTCAGTATTGCCTTTCAATTTAAGTAGAGTTTAATTTCTGATAATTGAGAGATATCTCCCTAAAAAAATAAGAGAGAGTCCAATATATAGCCCTTCAAAAAAGACTTGGGAGTAGTCACACATCATGTTGCATTCAATGCCTTTAATACATTTTAAATTATGTCAAGAAGATATGCTAGAATCAGGCGTATTTGCCCATTTGTTTTTCTCAATGCAGAGAAACGGGTCACGCTATTCAATGTTCATGTTCTCCAATGTCCACTTGGTGGACTACTTCTAGAAATGTATCTCATGCATGGATATTTCTAGTCTTTCTTCATCATTCTTCCTTTCTTGGTTGTTGAATCAGGTCCTTGGTTCAATTAGATCCTTACTCTTTGGTTGCTTTTCGCTGATCTTAACAATGGACACATGGCATGTTTCACTGTAAAATAGATCAAAACACTTGGCAACATCAACGAGACTCTAAGACATGCTTATTGAAAGAAGCTTTGAAACTTGTAAGAAATTTGAGACATGGATGCATACACTTGTCATGCTCTGTAGAGTTATAATAGGACACGTGGCAAGTTTTGGATGTCTTTTGAGAGTCATGCAGAAGATGACACATGGTGACTTCCATTAAACTCTGAGAAACACTATAGAGATCAAAGGGACTCATTAAAATTCATACAAATGATGACACTTGGTGTGCTCCACTTACTTTAGCAGCTCATTGGGGGCCCACCATAGTCTTTACTTAATAAAAAGACCAAAGGAAGAAACTGCAGATGTTGACACATGGCAGCTTCCACCAAGCTTTAGCATGCCTTTTGAAATATTTGAGACTCATTTTAGATTCATGTGGATGTTTCCACATGGCAGCTTTCATTGATAATTTGAAACAAAAAACCAAAACCCATCACAAACTTTACTCAATAATGAAACAAAATGAAGAAACTATGAATGCTGACACTTGGCAGCATCCATTGAGTTTTTGACAAGGACACGTGGCACTTTCCACTACTTTTTAGAGAAACATATTGAAACCTTCCATAGTTTCCACTTGGCATCTTCTGTGCACACTAAGAAAATCTTAGGAGAAATTGTGGATGCAGACACGTGTCACGTTCCACTTTAGCAACAAAAACTCGAGGCCCACCATATTCCCTATTCAATAATCAAAACTAAAGGAAGAAACTACAGATGTTGACACTTGGCAGCTTTCACCAAGTTTTACCAGGGACACGTGGTAACTTCCATAGCTCTTAGAAATAAATTATAATGGGGCTCGACATATGACACTTGGTAACATCTGCTAGGCTCTGATGGGCTTTTACTTTAGGCTTTTCTTGCCTTAGTCACTTTTTCCATAGGAATTCCAACTTTGCACATTTTTGCTCACTGCCCTCTGCAAGGGCACTTGTCTCTTCAGCTTTGGGGAACTCCTTTGAACCTACCACTTAAACCAACTGATTGAACTAACTTTGGTTCAATGGTTCAATAGTTCATTCCTTCTTTTTGACTTATTCAATTGACCACTTGAACTAAGCTCTTTAAACTAACCGTGTTGAACCTTTGAACCCGTTGAACCTTTGAACCTTTTTGGAAGTGGGGTTCAATGGTTCAATGGTTCAATCCTTCTTTGAAGCTTTCCAATGAACATTTTTTATTGAACCAAGGTGTTGAACTAGCCTCAAAAGTGTCTAAGTGTTGAGGAACCTACTCCTTTTCAAGAACTCACTTGTTGAAGCCATTGAACCTGTTGAACTTGTTAGTCCTTTAACTAAAAAATCTTGAATAATTCCCAATTTTGAAAGTTTAGAATAATTTTTTGAAATGGGAAGAGATAATTTTGTCTTGTAGGACCAAAATAGCTCATATGTTATCCCAAAAATGAGTGACATTTTTTGGGTACAACAATAGGCATAGGGTAAAATATGGGGGTAGGTTTACAACCATTACATCCTGAGTGATGACATTATTTGGGCAAGCTTCCAATGTGATATTAAGAATTTTAATATACCTATTATTTGAGTGGGGTAACCATCCAACTGGAGAACACCCTTTCCATTAGGTTCATACTTAAGCTCAAGTTTATATGCTATCTCTTTAAGCATACTTGAGGTTGAAACACCTAAATATATCATATAATTGTGCACTAAACAATCTCCTACAATGGCTGACAAATAGAATGGAGGGGGATTGAAAATCTTAAGGGGATGAAAAATATTATGAATTTGATCTTGACTAGGAGCTTGACTAGGAATTTGAATTTGACTAGGCTAACCACTACTTATAAAAATAGTGTTCCCTTATCAATGGTCTTATTTACATGAGAAAGCTTGGATAAATATTGTTGAGGGATCTATTTATATCTTAGAATAGATAGAGAATCATACATATACATATTGGCATTATCCCTTTTCATATAATCTATAATATTAAAAGGAAGACTAACCTTTAAACTACACCTTGGAAGTAGAAGTATCACTTGGCACTTGAGTGACAGGAGGAACAAAAGGGAAATTCTACTATTGTCCATGATGTTGAGGTATTTTTTGAGTTACAAGAGATTTATAAGCTATATTTGAAGTGGTAGGTTGTTGACTAACTTGTGAAGGTGTTTAATAAGCCCTAATCTACCCCAAATTGTCATCCAACATCCTCCTCTTATCCCTTGTATTGGCTACAACTAGTTCATCTACCCTTTGTGTAGTTTGCCCCATGTTTACTTCTACATGTTCAAACATATACTCCTTTTATTAAAAATTTATGGACATGGTGTTAGTTAGTTACTTACCCATGCTCCCTTGCTATTGAATATGAGCTTATGATGATGCCATGGCAAGTATGTTATCTTGATTCATTGGAGGCCCTTATGGTGGAGGAGGAATTATGTCATGGATTTTGAATAAATGAGCATGATACCAACTAGGATCCTAATACATTTCTCCACTTATATCCATTACCATCTCATTGGAATGGCCTCTTAATTACCATTAACCCTCTTTGTAAGGTTATTTTGTGTGGGGACCAAGGCTCTTAATCTACTTGTAGCTATTGGATTGTAGCTATTATGAGATCTACCTTTATTAATTTAGCCTTGGTCTTGTTTATTTTATGGTTAATGGGGTCTATTATAGGGTTAAGTAGGGTATTGGGCTTGGAAGGGACCTTGGTATGGCCTATATGAAGTTTGTTGTTGTCTCTCTATAACCACTAACTTGTTGTTTTGTGCCTTCAACAAGCTCTCAATCTTTGAAAATTTGTCCACTTGACTATAATTAAGTTGGGATTGATTTTTTGGAGTGGAAAATGGATTAATTATAGGTGGGGTTGGTTGAAGCTCAGGAAAAAGTGGCATGAGAGGTCTTGGAATGAGTTTCCCTACTTGTATCAAATAGTTTTTTGCCCTTATAGATATCTCATAAACCTCAGGTAGAGTTATACCACCCATAGATTGGATCATGACTATAATGTATGAATTTAATGCTCTTAAATATTAAATAAAAACATAATTGAGTGTGGGATTAATGATGACAAGGATCCTATCCCAAGTTTTTTGGAATTTATAGTTGAAATCAACCATAGATTCTTAGGATGCCCTCCTGATTGAGGTGAGTTATTCAAAAAGTGGCACATGGTCACTTATATCCTCAAATTGCTTACATAGGCACTCACAAAACTCATCCCAAGTATTGATTGAGGTAGTAGCTAGACCCCTATACCATTTTAAGGCTTTTCTTTTCAAAGATGTGGCTAGTAGTCTCATGGATATATTCTCTTGTGTAATTTTATGCACTGAGTAAAGGTTTTCAATATCAGTTATGTGGTTTATAGGAGTGGTAGAGTTTTCTCCTATAAAGTATCATAGACACTTCAAAGAGGTAGTAAGGATGTCATCATGTTTTTGAAGGTTAAGAGGGATACCAACATTGAAGGGTATGAAATCTTGCATTTTAAGCCTTACCATTTTCATTTGCTTTGGTGGACTTTTAGTGGATTGTATATGGGGAAAAAATTATATTTTGAAGATGTAGGATAATTAGAGGGTGTTAGGCTAGGGTTTGAAATTGGGACCCTTTTCCTCCTTGCAATATCCAAAGGCAATTAAGTGACTTGAACTTGCTTACCTTTTGAGGCAGACTTGGTAGAGATTTGGTGCATGAATTTTCCCTCCAATATATTGATGACTTCTCTAAAACTTTCAAGTGTTCTCCCATGTTTCTAATCTATCTAAAGCTAATGTCCAAATTCCTTGATTGAAGTCCCACTAGGTGTGATATAACTATTGGAGACTTAGGTTGCACCCTAGCTGAAATTAGAAGTGTTCAAGTCTTACTCTTAAACCTAGTCCAACAAGGGAATGACCCTAGGCTATGGGTTACCTAATTTTGGGTCATAACTCTAGATTTTTTAATGAGGCTATTTCCTTAGACGTGACAATTTGAATCTCTTTTCCTAAAATTTAACCTATTGGGATGAAAAGGTGGAGAAAATACATGAATGAAAACCTACTCTAAGTGGTGATGCACTTAATCTTCAATTATTTACTCTTAGCTTAGACATTTTCATGACTACTAATGAATCCAATGGAGATAAGAATTGATCAGATTTAATAACAAGGTTCTAAACATAAGTATTTTGTATGAAGGCTAAAAAGATACCTATAGCTTGAAGGACAAAAAGAGATAGGTCTATGTAAGACACTATGGACTTATGACACTTCAATAGAAACCTAACTAGGTAACACTTCACACAATCTATAAGAAACTAACATTTTCAAAGGTACATGAAGGATACATAGGTGATGAATAAGCAACATACACTCTGTAAATTACACATAAAATTAAAATTAAAAAATGAAATTATCTTATATTCCTTCAAAAGAGTTTACAAAGTGATTTAATAGAGGTTTACTATACCCAACCAAGGGATGAAAATCAAGAGCTCAATGCCTACATTTATAACAAGAAAGAAAAGCTAGGGAGAGAAATTTTGGCACTAAAGGGATCATTAATGAGCTCAATTCCACTCAGAATAGTAGTTACAAATATATTATGTTTATGCTCCTTAAAAAATCTTAATTAATTAGGGATACCTCAAAAAATAGTTGTAAGAGTCTCATCATTCATTCTCCCACTTCTCCTTGCATTGATTCTCTTTTAAAAGCTTTTAACTAATTAGGATCCATTACAAAACACACTCTTTACTAGAAGGTCAACCATACCATATATTTTGGACATGTGTCATCATCTCATTTTCTCTCAAAAGTTTTATTTTAATGTTGGCCATTGATCCTTAACATGGGCTTCAATGATGTCATTTGAACTTGAAATATTCATTCTAGTTCATCCTGGGATCATACTCAAACTTGGATCTATGCATCTGTTTGCCTAGGTCTAGGTCAAAAACCACCTCAATAACCTCTATTAGAAATATCCTAGGCTTGAATTTGTTCATTTGTCATTGATCATTGATTTGGGCCTATCAAATTAAGACACTTGGTAGCTTCATGCTTGATCTGAGCTTTATTGACTTAATGGCCTTGCTCATACCATTGATCTTTCTCTATATGAATGAACATGAGCCATATATCTTCTACCAATTTAACATGCTTAATACATTTTTCACTCATGCATTTGATCTTAGGATCCATTGACATTTTGACCCATTGCTTGCCATTAGATTTACTTTATATAATTGCACACAGTTTATTGATCTATCCAGACCCACTAGTTTTATCTTTGTCTACATGTTATTGGATCTACTATGAGATTTTGAGATTATGCCACTTGGCATCCTCGTGTTTGTCCTTAAGATACATTGACATTTTGACTATAAGCTCATTTTTGACCTTCTTTACATGATTTAATATGCTCTATTAGATATTCTAGACCTACTAACATCATTAATCACCCAATCATCATTGGATCTTCACTTGAGCTTCCATGATTTGGACACTTTTTAGATCTACATTTAACCTTAAGATCATTTAAATTTAAATGGATATTTACCATAGCTTTATTTTGACATCTCCATGCATGTCCCACTCTACTAAATCAATTTTCAAACCTTTTATCTTAAGATAAAAATGTGTCAAGGCAAAATTTTTTTAAAGTAAATACATAGCATAAAATACATCCTTTTCATGTAATCCTTCATTGAAGGTTGCTAAGACAAGATTGAAATATGAATATATAAGAAAATAATTAAACATGCCTTGAGTGCCTTCAACATGACTAAAAAGAAAATTATGAACATAGGCCATGACCCCTATGGCTATAGGGTTGGCCAATTTCTAGTTCTATAAATTAACTAATAGTAATGCAACCTTAGGTTACTTGTGCCTTGTATTTTGATAGCAGTCTCAAGTCTAGCCCACCTAGAGATCAATTTCCCCTTACTCTAAGACCAACCATCTAAATTTATAGTGCTCTCATGTAGACCTTAGTAACTACCCTATATTTACCTATCCCAACAAGGCCTACTACATATATGCCTTCCCATGCCCTAATGATCTTAGGGGCCTAATACCATTCTACTCCTTTAGTAGCAACCTCACATGGTATCCCTAGTGCATAAGTTCCCCTGGTCCAAATTCCACCTCAATTGTGGCCATCATCCACCCCAATGGCATGGTATGTACCCTTTATGACCCTCTACTTGACCCTACAACTTAGATTGACCCATGATAAACCTTATAAGCCCAGTGATCCTTCATTCCTAATATCCCCAATAAGCAAAATTTTGATTATAATAGTGATCCTATTATCACTCAACCTATGCACTTTCTAAATTGGAAGAATTGGTTTAGTTAGATAATGAGATCATCCCCTGAGGTTTGGGACTCTTGCACTTCTTGAGATGAACCTCCATATAAGTTTGGATTCCTTCTATTCTAGATACACATGGATTAGGATGAGTGAAAAAACCTATAAGGAGCAGAATGAAATCTATAACTAGCACTAAACCTAAACTTGACATAAGGAAAAGGGAGAGAAAAATTAAGAGGGTTGAAGTATGTAAAAGGTGATGCATCAAGAATAGAATAGGCACCTCACCCACTTAATGAAAATAAAACTAACAAGATGAATATGAAAAATTCAAAGTGAGCACACTGCATAAGTGTTTTACATGGAGGTAATGGAACATAGCATAATGTTAGGAGGGATGATAAATAGTCCATAGATAATGCCTACACAAACCTATGTATACACAACACGATACCTATAGAGACTTTCATTTCTACATAGAGGTACAAAGGGAGGATGGTAATGAGAAATAAAAACATCCATAGACAAGGGTCAACAACCATGAATGCACATAGAAGATAGAGCATGAAGAAAATTAAACAGTTCTTATTAATCTCAAAGTCTAAGACAATATTACAAATTAGAATAAATAGATATTTTTTACACTAGGAGAGGGATATTATGGGGATAATTTTGGTAGCATTACTATGCCTAGAAATTTCAACCATTTTACAATGAAAGACCTAGGATTTTATAAATAATGAGAAGCCCACAGGTCATTGATCACCATCAAGAATTTAGATGAGAGAATTAAATTGAAGATAAAAAAGTTGAGGCATATAATCTCTCTATAAATTAAATATGGATGGCCAAAGCTAATGTAATTAAATTACTTATATATTCACATAGAATTATTTTATATTACATATAATGAGAGATTACATAGCGATATTTGATAGCAGAATAAAATACTGTATAATATAACAAAGCCAACTCAAGGGGGAAACCTCCACAAAAATGAACTAATAGAAAAATACTTCACATGATGTTTAAAGACTAACCACTAACTCCTATATATAGTCCACTTATCCAAGGTTATTCTATAGGTTGACCTATCTAAGAACATATATAAATGTAACAAGTAAATAAAAGAGGTATGTAAGCCACAAGTCAGTGACACATATCCCTAGACACACCAATGGTTAAGGGCATAACAATCCCTTCCCTTTCAAAACAATGTTGTCCTCAACATTGTGTCAACTCTTTATTTTACTCCACAAATGATTCATCCTCCCAAGTGGCATCTTCACATGGTAGATTCTTCCATTTGATCAAATATTTTGTAATTGCTCTAGAACATAGTTTCTTGGTGCACTGTTGAAAGATCACCTCAGGATCAAGAATAACTTTACCTTCCTCATCCAATTTGGTAATTCTATTTTAATGGTAACTCTATGTCCAATTACTTTCTTCATCTATGATACATGAAATACTAGATGTATGTGAGTGGATGAAGGAAAATCTAACTTTTAAGCCACACTGCCAATTTTTTGCAAGATCTGATAAGGCCTATAATACTTAGGGGATATCTTGTTATCCTTTTTTTTCTATATTGACATCTATTTTTATTTATATAAGTGAACAAATACCCAATCACCAATGTAAAAATGCCTCTCACTTCTATGTTGATCTACTTGTTTTTTCATGTGATTCTGGGCCATAGTTAAATTTTCATGCAAACTTGCAAGGACCTCCTATTGATGGTGAATATGTTCTTCAACTGCATGAACCTTAGGATGGACCTTCAAGGTTGAAGTGATGGATGGAGGGTGGTATCCATATAGTGCCACAAAAGGAGACATTTTGTAAATAACTATGAATAGAAGTATTATACCACCATTCAACAAGTGGCGACTAATGAACCCATTTATCCTGTTTATCAGAAACAAAAAAATAGAGATATCCTTCTAGACATTTATTGACTACCTCAGTTTGTCGATTAGATTGAGGATGATAGGATGAACTACGAGCCAATTGAGTGCCCAAACATGTAAATAACTTAGTCCAAAAATTACTAGTAAAAATGGGATCTCTATCACTGACAATGATCTTAGGGGTCCCATGTAGTGTCTAAACTCTATTAAGAAAAGTAGAAGCTATTGTACTAGCAACAAATGGCTGGGATAATGAAAAAAAAAATGAGAATACTTTTTGAGATAATCTAAAACAACCATGATAACATTTTGACCCTCAGATCTTGGTAACTCTATAATGAAATCCATAGAGACCTCTTCTCAACACTAGCTAGGAATAGATAAAGGATGTAAAAGACCTAGAGTTTTGATGGTTTTGCTTTTGTTTTATTGACATATCATACATTCAGCCACATATTTTTGGACATCCCCCTTGAGACTTCCCAAAACAAATCTTACTTGATCATGTGATAGGTTTTCAAAAATATTAAATGACCCCCAATTAGAGTTGCATGAAGTTCTTGAAGGATTTTTTGTTTAAGAATAAAATTCTTACATAGGTACAATATATTTTTGTACCATAATGCATTACCTTTCCATGTGAAATTTTCAAAACCATCTAAACCTTGCTAACGATTTTGAATAAAATCATGAGTAGTACTATCATGTTCCCATTCTGATCATGCTTCCTCTAGCCAATCTACCTACAAAATGGTTATGGCACATAGTAATGCCTCAACTGAATCATCTTTTTTAGATAGTGCATCTGCCACCACATTGCCCTTGATTTTTTTGTAGAATATTTCAAAATCATGACCTAGCATCTTAGTTACCCATTTCTATTATTCTTCATATGAAAACCTTTGTTCTATAAATTATTTAAGACTATCATTATCAATTTTTACCTAAAAGTGATTACCCATCAAATAAGGTCTCCATTGTTTGACTACATGCAAAATGGTCATCATTTCCTTCTCATAGATGGGCTTGTGTTGATTTTTACTCTTGAGTTGATGACTTTAAAATTATAGTGTTCTACCTTCTTGCATGGGTACAACACCCATACCATACCTAGATGCATCACATTCAACCATAAAAGTCCTAGAAAAATTAGGAGTGGCCAATACTAGAGTAGTGCATATAGTCAATTTTAATTATTAAAATGCTTGGGTAGATGCATCAGTCCACTAAAAGGAGTCTTTATTTAATAAAGAGGTAAGTGGGGCTGCAATACTACCATAATTTTTGACAAATCTATGGTAATAACTGGTAAGTCCCAAAAATTCCTGAAGTTGCTTGAGTGTCTTAGGAATTGGCCAATCCACCATTGCTTGGATTTTTTAAGATCCACTTTCATTCCTTTATAAGAAACCAAATGACCCAAATATTCAACCTCACCAACCCTAAAAGTAAGTTTAGAAGGTTTGGCATATAATTGATTTTGCTCTAAAATGGAGAGTACCTATTTCACATGTTACAAATGGTCTACCCAATTTTTACTATAAATGAGGATATCATCAAAGAATACCACAACAAATTTCCTCAAAAATGGCTTAAAAATAGTATTCATCAAACTCTAAAGAGTAGATGGTGCATTTGTTAGGCCAAAAGGCATAACCAAAAACTCATAATGGCCCTCATGAGTCCTAAAAGCAGTTTTGGGTATGTCTTCATAATGGATCCTGGTTTGATGATACCCAAAATGTAGATCTAACTTGGTAAAATAAAGAGCACCATTCAATTCTTCTATAAAATCATTAATGATAGTAATTGGAAACTTATATTTGATAGTGTACTTGTTGAGTTCTCTGTAGTCAGAGCACATCATCTGAGTGTCATCTTTCTTTCTCACCATGAGAATTGGTGATGAGTATTCACTTTGGCTATGGTGAATGATTCTTGCATCCAACATCTCTTGTACTATCTTTTCAATTTCACATTTTTAGGCATAGGGATACATGTATAGCCTGATGTTGGGTGGTGTACTTCCAATAATAAGTGTGATATCATGATCATGCATGCAGCTAGGTGGAAGTCCTTTTGGCATGTCTCCAAAAAAATAGAATGAGCATCAATTATTTATTGTAGATCAAGAGGTGGAGATGGATGAGTTGGTTGTACTTCCTTAGAAAACAAGTGAGATAAAAATCCCTTAGCACCCTTATAGAGAATCTTTGTCATTTGATAGGAGCTAACAAGTTGGGGAGATTTAGCCTTTAATATTCTTAGCTAAAATGTTCTATCTTCATAATGAAAACACATGAATAATTATTTATAATTTATCTCAATAGTGCCCAAAGTAATGAGCCATTGGACTCCCAAATCAATATTAGCTCCACCCATTAGATCAGCAAACATAGGAGAATCCAATAAGTAGTCTCCCATCACAAACTTAATACTATGACATTTTCTTGAATAGCTGATCGTACCACCATCTACAATCATAACCTAAAATTCTAGAGCTATACAAATGAAATAGTTCAAATGATTAGCTAAATTACTATGGATGAAGTTGTGTGTACTCCCAGAATCAATCAAGATAGTGACCTTTTATTTTGTAAGGAAACCCATCACCTTAAGAGTTAGGGGAGTACTAATACCTGACAAGGCATAGCATGAAATGGTAGGCTGAGAGTCTTCAAATTCTTCCTTAGGAACTTTTGCATCCACATTATGTACTTCTACATCATCTTCATCATCATTGACACCTTCAATGTAAAATATCTTCTTTTTAGCACAATGATGGTCTTTTCTCCATTTTTCATCACAACCATAACACATTCCATTGGATCACTTCTCCTTAATTTGTCATTATGTTAATCTGGTTAGCTATGGAAATGATGGTGCTAGAAATTTATGATCATGACCAGTAGTGAAATTTTTCCTTTTGACCATCTCTTTTTCTTCTATCACATGTGCCTTAAGGATAGCTTCTAATATAGATATTGGGCTAAACATTCAAACCTCATATTGGATGCTATCTTTGAGGTCACCCAAAAATAGATCTATCAAATTTTTCTCAGTGATATTTTCCATTCGTAAAGAGAGATTTTGAAATTGATGAATATAATCCTTCATAGGTCATGTTTGCCACAGCTTGGCTAATTGGTTGAAATAATTCTCAATGACATTATTTTGATAATGAGCTATCAACTCCTCAGTAAAAATATTCCATGTAATAGGAGCACCATTATTTTTATTTTGAGCACATAACCAATGATACCAAATGAATTACTCAAGTTCCATATATAAAGATGGCACCATCACCCTCTAAGAACTAAGGGTTTGATGCATCTCAAATAAACTCTTAATTTGGTTAATCCAAGTGAGAGGATCCTTACCATCAAACTTATGCATGTCCAATTTTGGCAACATTGGTTTCATACTAGTATGGAAGTTATTGAGAGGAGGATTTGAATGCTGAAGTGGAGGATTATTAGGCTAAAACTAAGATGTGAGGGAAGCCAATTATGTAGTGATATGATACAATTCAATGTGAACTCTATTAATCTCTTTGTTCATCCCTAAAACATCAGCTTTAACTGCAATAAAGTCATCATGCCTCACCAAGTTTTTTATGTCCTCTTAAAGCTAAGAAATTACTGAATCTAAAGTTCTAGATTCCATGTCATCAATAGGAGGATTAGGAGTTTTTGGTGCCCCTTTTATTCTATGAGTTAAAGGACCTACCATAAACAAACCCTATGAGGGTTTTGACCACCCAAAAAAAGTGTACGAGGAAATGGTACCATTAAATTCACCTTGTCAAGATGAATCCAATGATTACCTTTCCAAACTAGAGTAAAATTTTTGATACCAAAAAAGTGTACTGACAAAATACATCATTGTGATCATCTCATTGAGATGAATCCAATGACTACAAGTGTGCAAGGGGGAAAAAAATTCCTAACTTTTTTTTTAAATAATTTTTTTTCAAAAAAGTGTTTTAAGCAAAATACTACCCTGATAGAAAAAATTAATTCTTCTTGGATTGCAAGTTATGTTTTTTCACTTTCAATGCTCCCAGAAGCCACACCTTGCTAGATCCAAAAAAATTGCCATAGGAAACATGCCCAAATTGAAGCTCTGATACCACTTGTAATGAAATTACTTTGATATTCACACAAAATGATTTTATATTTCATAGAATGAGAGATTACACAATGATAATTGAAAGTAGAATAGAATACTGGATAATATAGCAAAGCCACTTTGAGGGGGAAACCTCCATAACAATTCACTACTAGTAGAATACTTCACATGATGCTTAAAGACTAACCACTACCTCCTATATATAGTCTACTTAGCCAAGGTTATTTCATAAGTTGACCTATCTAAGAACATGGAGAAATGTAATAAGTAAATAAAATAGGTATGTAAGCCACAAGTCGGCCACACATATCCCTAGACACACTAATGGTTAAGGGTATAACAGGTAATATGGACTTTGATTACATCCTCCAGGCATGGTTTTGATTGCCTCAAATGCAAGTTTTTTAGCTCAACACACTCTCTCATTGGTTATGTAGCAACCAATCTTAAATCGCTCAATAACCACAACTTTATTTGTAAGCTTTCATGTGTAGGAATGCAATCGTACATATTTTATAGCTACTTTCCCTAGAATATTTTTTCATAATTATGGCATTTATACTTTTAATGCTGCTCAAATTCAGCTCATTGATGTCCAATTAGGTTCAACTACCATCTTTTATTTATGGATTTCACCTATCAATTCATCTAGACTATCGCCTTGACATGGGACTACATAGATTCATCTTCAAGTTCTACATGTTACATTATGTATGGTAATAACTAGCATGTGTGCCTATCTTTTAGGGATTAGGTGTGCATTGAACTATCATTAAATTTTGCATATATGGGAATACATACTAAAGGTTAGGTAATGAAGCTACGAATTTGTGAATGAAACTAAGGGTGATATTATGTGGGAATACACAAGGACCCTACTCCTTTTATGCCTAGTCTTCTCTAATTTTCATTGAATTCTACCACCCACTTGATCATTACTTGATGAGGCATCAATGTGTGATTTTATTTTACAAATCAAAATGAGTGCCCAATTACAATTTGGCCTATGATGATTCTATTGGCTAGATGGGTCATCAATCTTTAAGTTCATGGTTTGATGATGTGACATTATTCCATTTGTTGCATTTTTTTTACTTGGATGCATCAATATTTTAACCCATTAAGACCTAGCTATAGTATATGGACTCTATGTGTCATCTCTTTAATTACTTAAATATATACATTATAGATCTATTAGGTGGGCCATGTGGCTACTTTTTATTTGCCTTACTTTTCCTTGAGCTATATTGACTAGGTCTACCAAGTGCCAGTTGATGCTATACTATTCCTTAGTTACTCTTACCACTATGTGCTTGGGTCCTTCTATCACCATGTGATTCCTTCCCACTCCTCCTTTAATTAGCTAAGGCTTCAAATAGATGCCAATTATTTATCTTATGATGAAGTGAGATTTATCCAAGTGATGACATCCTAATGACCCACTAACCCATGGCTTTGACATACTATTTGGGTTGTACAAAAATGTTTGGGAGAGTGGGGAAACAAGATTTCACCATGTGGCATCATCTTGCTAATTTGCTAACCTATAAGGATTTGAAATTATATAGATGATTCTAGGTTACCAAGTCATCAAGATTATAACACATGAAAGCATCCCACTTTCCCACTTGACTGGGGCTTTTTTGACATCATTGCCTTACTAAACAACTTCTTGAAATTGACTAAATCTTAAAATAATTTTGAACATTCCTAAAACTAATAGAATATTGGCATGTGGCACTGGGCAAACCTTGAAGAGAAATGGTTAAGTCCTATTATGACTAATAAATTTGGAAGCTATCAAGACATCTATGAGGGCCTATTAAATTTAAGCTCTTCACCTCATGAAGCTTTCCCTATAAAAAACCCTAAATGGATAAGTTCCAAAGTACTTTGAAAAAATGGAGTTGTTTGGAGACCAAAAGTCGCAAATCCTCTAAGCATATAACTTCGCTTTAGGCTTATAAATGACTACATAGAATTAGTTAAGTCTTGAGACTAATGAATTAAATATTGAGAATTTTGTGAGTGATCTTCAAGCCTTGAATGAAAGTTAGACACTACTCTTCCATGGTGACTAGAAATGTTCAATAGGTCCCTTTGAATATCCTTTCCTTCCTAGAGGCTCTTGTGACTACCAATATTCATGTCTTCATAACTCTTATTATTCTTATTATATACTCAACTCTTGTAGTATCTATTTATCTCCCATAAGCTTCATCAAAATACACTTCTACTACTTCTACCTCATCTCCTTCAACAACTAAAATGCAAGATAATCTAGGTAAGGAACTCAAGGAGAAGAAAAAGGTAAAATTTCTCATGTCAATCACAACTTTATATCATTCAACCACTATGATGTAGGTTGATTTAAATAAGATACCAAAAAAGATTATAAGGTGGTTTATCTATGTAGTCCATTCCCCCTCATATAGTATTTGTGGCTCCATATTGGACCCTTTTATCCATCACCTTAGACCCTAAGGAATTGGATTTAACCAACCAATTTCCTCATTCATCATGAATACATATCTCCTAGGTGTTATTCACCCTTAGGTCTTGATGAATCCTAAATAATGATGGTAACATTTTTTCCTTTGGGCTTTATCATTCATGGTTCCTCATTTTACTCTAATTTCCCATCTTTGTCTCACATCTCATTCCCTATCCCTCCCTACTCTCAACACATTAAACCTTCCCTCCACCTTCCACTTCAGCTCCATCCACCCTCTTATCACACCTTTCACCACCTTGAGAACTACAAAAAGGAAGATGTGGAATTAACTCATTGAGTCTTTAAGTGCATGAATATAATAAATGGTTCATCATGGAGACCTAGACATCTAGTGTAAATTATACAAATCATTTGGGAGCATGCAGAGGATCCTAACTTGAAATGTTACTAAAAAGGTGAACCAATTATATGGAGGACTGAGAAAGACTTGTTCTCAATCACTAAGGTGATAAATATAAGTGGAGAGGAAAGGATCACATAAGATATAGACTTAGTTCTTCAAGTAATTAATGATCTCAAAGAGAAGATAATAGAAGACATGAAAGAACAAGTGAGAGTGTTGGAGTCTAAGCTTAAGAGTATGTTCTGTATAAGCTTATTGTTATAGTGGAAACAAATATCACACAATTATTCACCATCCTCATGAAAGTGATCAAATACCTCTCTAATAGTAATAATATACTCTAAAATATGTATACGTACTAAGAAAGTATTGTTCTATTAGATAATAAATGCAATAAACTTATTGTTATTATCAATAAGGGGATGTTCCTAAAATTCAAATTGATGCCCCTCATGGACTTGAATAGATACTATACCTTTGAAGGGACCATGAGAACATCCATTGAGGACTAGTTGAGAATCACCCAGATAACCATTGAGCCACTAGAGAAAATTAAGGGTCAAATCCTTAATTCAAAGAAGTTAACATCTCGATGCTCTTTCACCTAAATGACACTCTATTGGGAAGGGGTGATTTTGGGGCTCACTTGGTGAATTTCAATGAAATCATAAAAAAAAGGTGACTAAATCCAATAGGTATAGATATAAAGTTATCCTAGAGTTATCTATGCAATACACAGTAAGCATAATCTAGGTCCAATAGGTGAAAGTATCCTTAGAGGCCCCAATAAAAGCCCATGAGAGACTAATAACTCAAGTAGAGATCATCTTCTAGGTTCAACCTATCAGCTTGTATAAGCTTGACCATGAGGCCCACCTCACTAATCAATCATTGGTAACTTATCAAATCCTACCAAAGTAGTTAGGAAGTGGCCATCTTACAATCTCCTCTTGATTCTTTCCTAAGCAGGTTCGAGGAATCCTATTCTACTTATTTCAGGATTGGGAATATTTTTGGTATAATTATATTGTAATTATTTTAGGCCATGATGGCCAATAGTGGGATCTTCCACTATTATGAGATAGATCACATATATCTTTTATACATACATACATACATATATATATATATATATATGTATGTATGTATGTATGTATGTACATACATACATAAATACATACATACATACATACATACATACATACATACATACATATATATATATATATATATATATATATATATATATACACACACACACATACATACATACATACAAAGATAGATAGATGTGTGTGTGTGTGTGTGTGTGTGTGTGTGTGTGTGTGTGTGTGTGTGTGTGTGTGTGTGTGTGTGTGTGTGTGTGTGTGTGTGTGTGTGTATTATTTTGTAATATTTTGAGAGGGTCAACTCTTTTTTAAATAAATGCTATAAGATTACTACTAATTTGGTTTCTTTGTTTAAATGTGTTTATTTTTTCATGGATTTATTCCAATTTATTTCTATTTAAAATTATTAACATTAATGACTAAGGATATTATATGTGCTTTTATGTAATTTTTAGGCATTAATTAGGATGTGTTTTTCTATTCTAGTTAAGTTATTTGATTCTTTTGATTTCATTTGAAGTTTGTGATGACCTATGTATAGTTAATTATAAGCATATATGAACTTATTTAGAAGAAGAATCTTAGATTCAAGTATTAACCCTTACCATTAGACTCTTTCCCTATATAACTAGAGCCTGAGCTATTGTGAAACTTAGCATACTTAGCATATAGTGCTACATTTTTAGTTGGACATGTTTATTTGGTTTTAGAAGCATTTGAGTTTTTGTTTATTTAGAAATCCTTCTTTTCTTTCCTTAACCTCTCTCCCCTTTTGACATTTATTTCAGAACAATTGATCTTTCCCCTTTTTATAAACTATGAAGTGAAGCAAAGTAGATCCAATAATTTTAATTTGTTGTACCCAATTTGGTTAGAAGTATATAAATCATGTATTAGGGAGAAAAATGGTATTGGATTTCTGGTGGTAGTGTTACATCTCTTGGAAATATATTCCAAGAATGATATGTAATGGATCCCAATACCTATAGCTAGTGCCCTAGATTATCTCAATAGAAATACTAAAAGGAGAGGATGCAAATCCCCTAATTGTTACTCAAGATTGCTTAGTGCATATAACTCAATAGATTTACTTAGGATAATAAGGTCTTAGACTAAATAATAGATGGTGATAAGATGGCCACCCTTATAATTAACTAAAAAAGATTTATTTTATTATATAAATTAGTAGTAACCTAGAGCCCATAATGTCCATCACTAGATCTTGATCTGGTCTTAGGTAATTGGTCACATCCCATTTGTAAATCCATAAGAGAACCAAAAATTCTAGAGGCAGATTGATACCTTTGGTCACATTGACTAACTCATCCTCTCAATCTACCCCTAACAAGCCTTTACCCATGGATAAACCTATGTCATGTTTTATTGGGTCTACCATTAACATTATTATAGTTATCCATGGCTTACCTAGGAACCCAAAAAGGTACCTCCCATAATTCATGACAAGTATGGGATGTATTACTAATGAACATGTGACCTCATACAAAACTACTCTCAATATTTTAAATGTAGAACATGTGGATGTTGCTTACATACTTTTCCTATTCATATTGATAGATTTGGCCTATGATTGGTTTTTAAACCTACCTAAAATCTCCATCATGAGTTGGGAACAATTCAGTAACATGTTCTTGGCCTACTTTGGGAAAGGCATTGATCCAAGTATGTTACACCAATAGTTCACATGCATTAAGAGAGAACTATTAGAAAATTTTGGCCCACATACTAATATTTTACCTAGATTTAATAGATGATAAAAAAATTTGTGAATGATTAAATGACTTTTACAAGCTTTGAAAGCCTATACCATCACAAGACATCATAGAGAAATGAATAGACTAGTTTACTTTTGCATTTTATAAGTATGTTTAGGAAGCCTATTAGAGCCAAAGGATCACATGGACATGAATTATTTCATGCCTAAGTCATGCTTTATAAGTTTGGTGCCTTGGTGTAATTTTTGTCTACATATATAAGTCTTCAAATTTGAACCAATAGTCTAGGATGGGTGCATAGATGTCAAGTTCAAGCTTTGGTAAATAGCCATTTAAATTCAAATATTCCCAAGTTTAACACAAGAGTGACAAGTGTATAAATATAAAGAGTTAAGGTCAAGATCCAATGATGAATGAACAATTTGATAGTGTCAATGGGTCCCAATATATAATGTTAGATGTTTAATCATACCAAAAAGATCAATGATGAGCATCAAGTCAAATGGTTAGCATAAGTGAAAAGATGATAAGTGGTAATATCTTGAGTGTCCTAAAAAAATCCAATGGTGAGCATAGACTTATAGATACCAATGGGTCCAAGAAGATCAATGGTGAACATGTAATCATACATAGAGATTTAATGGTGAGAGATGAGTTAACAAGTCAAAGGATCTCAAGGACTAATGAGCTTTTATGAAGTGTCACAACCATGGCAACTATCAGATAGATCAATGATATGCATTCATTCATACAAATCAAGATCAATGGTGTACATGAGCTCAAGAAGTGAAAGGGATAATAATAGAATCTTATGGAATGAATGAACATCTAATAAGTGGTACCATTTGAGGGGGCCCAGATCAAGATCGATGATCGATATCAAAGGTTGAAAGCCAAGGACTTCAAATAGAGAATAATTATGATTATGGTTAAAGGCAAAATAAGTCCTACAAGGATCTTTCCATCAACATTAGAGCTCGATCTAAGGTCATAAGTAGACACATTCATAGTTAGGATGATTATGATGTAGTCTAGTCACCTTTAAAACATAGTCATGACCTCTGGTTTGAAGTTTTCAAACTTATAGGGCCTATCTTTTGGGGTTACAAACTTGTTTCATGGCTATAATCATTACTCTTTAAATAATATTTTTGCATGCATGAGTTATTGATTTTAATAAATGCTCATAGTAAAAAATATGTTTTTTAGGGCATAATATAAAAATCAAAGATGTAGTTAGCTATTGAAATGAGATCAATCAGCCTATATGTTTTCATCAATAGGAGAACTATAGGAAAACTAATAAAGGAAATTAGTTTTCATCTATAGTAAACCTATGTTTAGATATTGAAGTAGGGGAAGATATGAATGATTATGAAAAATTGTCTCATCTATCAACATGGATACAATCTCATCAAATCAAGTACTTATTGCCGCTCAAAGAAAACATGGCATGGCTCTATTAGTTTCAAGATATAAAGATTTTGTCTTCATAAGCAAGTCAAGTGGGAGATGGCATAGAAAATCAAGGCAAAGAGATCAAGTGGTTAGAGAAGTATTTGGATCATTTAGTGTTGTTTATATCTTAAATATATTTCTTCCAACAAACCTAATAATGACTCATCACATAAAACAAAAATCTTGTCTTATAGTGCATATTTCTTAGCCAATGAGAAAGATAGAAGATTTTTGTAGCTAATGCAAGCTACTTTATCAATGAATGATTAGTCTTGATTGGAGTAAAACATGGTGGAACATTCATTTAAATTGGTAGCTCATTGATTGTTCTTGGTTAATGTTCTCCATCTCTTCTTCTTCCCCTTTTATATATATCACCCATTCTTTCTCATTTGTAAGGATGCTCATTTTTTGGAGTATCAGGGGACTCTTTGAGATATTTAAAGATATGCTCATTTTGATAAGGATAAACCCTATCAAAAATATATAATAACTAGTTCTTAAATAAATAAAGACTTTCTTTACCTATCTATTACCTTAGATATGTGTTGAGTAAGTTGTGCATGATGGCATTGTGTGAAGGAGAATCTTCCTCATCCATATTCCTCCTTTCTAACTTATTTTAGGGTGTTTTCAAGATATTTTTAGGTTTGGATTAATGTTATTTATATTATTAATGTAAGCCCTTAGTGAGTCTTATAAATCCTCTTTGTTTTCATTCATTGCTTCCTGAATCTAGTCTATGAAATACTTATGCAATTAGTTTGATTTTGAAGTTGTGTGAGCTAGAATTGTCTTGTGTTAATCTAGTGTGGGTTTAGGCTTATGGGAGTTTCCCATTTTTATTTGGTACATCTCCTATTTATCCTTCTTAATATCCCTTTCCCCTTTTCTAACCCTTTTATTTGTTTAATAATTAGTTAGGTGATGCATCAAGAGGAATTTGGCCTTCTCCAAAGGTTCAACCCCATCATAGATGACTCACAACCTAGGGTTGTTCCCATATTATGGATTAATTGGAGAGATCCTGAAGAACCCTCTCTAAGGGTGAAAATTAATGCCATAACAAGAACCAATTATCCCATTAGGAATTTCAATGCAAGGTTTCAAAAGATGTATAGCTAAATCACTATGTTGTATAGACCATATGCCCAATTATCCCTTGAAATTTATAAGAATGCACTAAACCATTGGGAAGTTATGTTCCTACATATAGACCTTTTAGTGGTAGATTTACCCTTATTTTATGTTGAGGCCATCAAAGTAGATAGGAAAATTAATTCTCAAGGTATGTTGGCACCATCCATATTGAATGTGCTACCAAACCTATATGATTTGAATCCCCTCTTTACCACTAGCTAGAATGTACCCATGGCATAGGTTATGTTAGTGACAATTTAACTTCCCTTGAGGCACATTGTACCTAATCATCCCCGAGGCTTCCTTTACCAAGTTAATCATGAATTAACACCTTAGGATCATAATAAATCATTGGTACCCATAGTGAAAAATGTCTAAAGTGTGCCCCATGACTCTAACAAGATTGAGTCAGATGCCATTAAACTCATGGTATAAAATCTTGACAATGACTTCTTAGGCCTCTAAATGTAGGTTGAAAATAATGATAGTGAAGGCATAAATAGTAAATTCACCTACTATAGATATAATCATACCTATAATTTTTTTAAAAACCAAATAGATCATTCACATAATAAGAATCCTAAGTCAACATCTATGAGTTGGCCTTATTGAATTAGTGTCATGTGCATAACACAACCCAATATAGAAATTTGGATTACATTAAATTTTGTAGTACATTTGACATATTAAAAATATAAATACAAAATTATGAGGTGGTTCCACATCATCCTAATTTCAAAACTCAGACATACACCTATAATACTTCAAGACCCCCAAGCAATACCATGATGTTAAAAACTTTAGATTTATCTAACCAAGAGACAATGAATTAAAAGAGCCCAGTAATGAGGTGAATGTTTTTAATAGTTCTAAAGAAACAAATATGCTCTTAAGAACTAGACACAATATTATCCTCCTTCCACATCCACTCCTACTAATAATGGTGCAACTCCTGATCTTAGAAATCAAAATAATCATCCACCTCCTAAGGCTAAAAATCCCAATCAATTTGAAGAGATCCATCCTAATATGATAAAAAATAGGTATGAAATAGTAGAGGACATGAATAATATCAAGTAAAAAATCATATTTCATGATCTTACCCAAATCATTGAGCAAAGATATCTCCTACTGAAGTCCCTAAGAGACAAACTAGTTCATCCCAAGCCCAAACCTGCACACACTAATGTGTGTTAGTAGATATTATTGGAAACCCTTTAGAACATGTTAATTTATGGATATATTATGCATGGAGAAACAAAATTAAATGGTTGATACCATATTTAGACTAAATATATTCATTATCTAGATAAAATAAATAGATGCACAAATATATGTAAGTTTATTAGAATCTTAACAATTGACATAAATTCATATAATAAATAGATAAAAGAAAACACAATGCTCACTATGTACTAAAAAATGATAAAAGATACATATGAGAACCATTTTAGAATAATATGTATTAATATCTATCACATTAGAACCATATATAATTATAATTGAGCACTATATATAGAGTTTTACCCAACACTATCTCTTCATATTTTAGCCTTTTGATATTACCAAAAAGAACAACTCTTTACATTAAATCATCTATAATTATGCTTACATAGGTTTAATACATACAAAAATATTATAAAAAATACAAAGTGAGTGAAAATCACATATATGTCTAGCATATATACTCTACAATTTTACTAGCCTTGTTATACACTCAACACTTTCCTAGACATAAACATTTGTCTCACCCTGAGAAAAATTTGAAACATAAGATCATGATTTGAAGCTCAAATTAAGGAATTGAACCAAAAATAAGAGTCATGTTTATTACTCTAGGTGCCATTTATTAGGTTTCTCCCTTTCCACATTATTTATATATCCTTTTAGGTTTTTAACTAAGTAGCGTATTGGCCTACAAACCTTTTGAGTTTTCAATAAACTATCTTAACCAGGTGACCATCCTTTACATGTTTTCAACCAACTTGGCCCTGCTCCTAATGCTTTAGGTCATCCTAAAAATTTATGCCCAAATTTTTTTGAAAACTATAAAACTAGAAATGTGTATTACCTATTGTGTAGTTGGTGGGATATTTGATGTTGGTTACATAATAATTTATAATGATGATGGACCTATTAGAGGGGTATATGAAACACTTGGTCATATAGAAACTTCTAGTGGAGTATGTTATGGTTGTTGGAGAGATTAATACATGCTTTCAACATTATTCTTCTAGTGAATTACTTATTACAACTACTATGAAATTATGTATTATGGTTTGTCAATAATTTGTGCACTACAGGCATCATGTTAGGACAAGTCTTACTTTAACATCTTCCAATCAGTCATCACTTCCCACACCATAGTTAGAAATATGCATAGTGGGACTTGAATCATCATTAGGTTCATAATGTCTTCATCATCAGTGATGGTGATGAATTGCACAATATTTGATATTTTGATTGGGATGTCCTATAATATCTCATCCAATCTATTTACATACCTTTGTGGCTGAATGTATATAAACGAGTTGTATATAGTCTCATTATTCTAGGTTTGTATTTTTTACATGGCCATATCCCTTGAATCCAAAAATTTATTAAGTGTTGCTAATTATTTTAAAAGTAGCCATGTGATCCTCCATGACAACTTTGGTTTTGTATTTTCTGTTAAACTCTAGCTTAACTATGGCCAAAGATTTGTTTAGTTGTTACTTCCAATTGAGCATACCTTATGTTATCTTCTTAGGTTATAGCACAACTATGTCTAACACTTGTTTGTACTCCTCTAAGAGCCTATAAATGGCCTTTACTTCCACATTAATATACTAATTTGAGTTCATAGCATTTGAAGCTTTTTGTACACCTAGCTAGTCTTTTATGAGTTGTAACAAAAAATCTAAGAATTATTTGTCTTTAGACATTTCTTAGTTGCCTAAGACTTGGGTCACTAGTATAGGGTAGTTAGTTTCAATGGTATGGAAAGCATTTGTGAATCAAAGGATTAATTCAATGTTTTCCTCTCATATTTGTAAGCCTTATATTTTTAGGTAAAAGCCTTCTTTACAATGGATGTTTGGAAGGTAGTTTCACATTCAATTTTCTTGGTTAACGATAGCTAAGAAACATCCAAAGATGTTTCTTTCATAGTTAAATTCAAAAACATAGATGGTCATCATGAACTACACTAGTATTAGTGAAAAGGTGGTGGACTGGGTGGATGAACATCCCACAACTACTAGATTGTTATTTATGGTATAGTTTGAGAAGCCTCCTCCTACACACCTCTTTATTTTAAAAGTGTTGGTTCCACTGAAATTTGTGTTTGTTGTGTTTCTATCTATTTATTTTTTATTTTTTTCCTTTTCTTAGTTTTGAAAATAAAGAAACTAGTTAATAGGTTTGTAGAAGAATACTTAGTTTTCATGCACTTGTTGAAGCCCATTATTTATAAGAAATCTTATTTGGCTAGGGAAGAATACCTGCAACTAAGAAAATACTTAAACACCCTTTTTTGTTATACAAGTATATGGGTGGATTGCCTAATAAGATCTAGATCCTAGAAGTGAAAACTTTCTAAGAGGCTGTCAATCCACCTACTTTAAACATTTAAGTTTAAAAATAAAAAGAAGGATACTTGCATCTAAAATATCAAACTGAAATTAAATATAGTGAATAATAAAAAATTAATTAAGAAAATTAAATGCTTTGTTAAGATGACTAAAATACAGAAACTAGCTTGATTAACACTAATGTTAAAAATTGACCAAGTTAAGGGTTGTGATTTTGGCTTGGTAAATTGACAAGAGTCAAAAGGATAGTTTGGTTTGGGTTGGTAGATGGAAAATTTGATAAATGTGTAAAGGGGAAAATTATGTCAAGAAGGCAAAGGGAATATGCTGATAATCCAAAGAGATAAGTGGTTAAGAGGGTAACAAGGTAAAGGGGATACATGGTTAAGAGGATAACAAGGCAAAGGGGAAAAAGGATTAAGATGGGTAGAGGAGCTAATGACCAAATTAATGAAAGGAAATACTAATTAAATAATTTAAATACAAAAATAAAATAAATATCACCTTAAAAACTTGTTAGAGATAGTTGGTGTTGCTTTGTGATGATGGGATTCTACAATAGTTTTGATAGAGCTTCAATGCTTTGAAATATTTTTATTCAAGGTGTGGATGACCTCCTTAAAAAGTTACCATAAAATTTCAATAAGAAATTCCTCTAAAAAAGACTAACTAACTTAACCATGGGTGAAGGATAAAGGGGGATTTATAGGATTTGATGTCAAGGAATATGCCAAAGGAGTGAAATAGTGAAATATGGTGCCATTTTCCAAATGGGCCATAAGTGGTCATGAAAGATAAGGGGGTGAGATTCCAAATTAGCTAATAGGTATCCCACTTGGTTGGTTTATCTCCCACCTTGTTAAAGTTTCTAAAATGGAGTGGGGATCATGCACATGAACCCAAATGAGTCCAAAATACTTTTCATCACCTTTTTCTATTTTATGATAAGTAATTAAGGAGGTGCCTCATAAAGTTTGGTGCTAGTTTACAAGTGGGATCATAAGTGGTCATGAAACACAAGGGTTTTAGAATCCCACTTAGCTAATAGGTATCCCACTTGGTTAGTTTTTCTCCCACCTTGCTAACGAGTCCAAAATGGAGTGGGGATCATGCACATGGACCTAAATGAGTCCAAAAGACTTTTCATAACCTTTTTTGATTTTATGATAGGTACTTGAAGAGGTACCCAACATAATTTTGTATCACTTTCATGCATGAATACAAAGGATGATTTTGAATGATGGCCCCCTTATGGAGAAATTCACCATACTTCAAAAGAGGGACCCTTGTGATGCTTAATGATGTCATTAGGCACCTTTGATGAGGGTCCCAAGTGGGGTATGTTGTCCCACTTAAAGCCACCTCACTTTCAATCCATGTCACTTTCCATATCATTTTTAAGTCACCCACCATGTCATTGTCATGTCATCATGCTATGTCACAATGAATAGTGATAATGGATCCCATAATGAATAGTGATTTTGAATAATGACTTGGAATAGGTTAAGAGGGGTTGGGTTAAGGGTAAATAAGGGTTATGTGGGCCCTAGAGTGGGACAAAATCATTTAAAAATCTATAATTTTAAGTGTGTATTTTTCTATTATCTACATTTTTCACCTTTTTGTTATGCAGCTTTGAATTAACAAGCAACAAAACAAAAATGGATCTCTTGGTTAAAGGTTAGGATGCCTTGAGTATTTGAGGAGGTATTCCCCCTCAAACTAGGATTTGATTAGGAATCATAATTAGGTATAAGTTTGATAAGAGGTTGGTGTTAAAAAAGGGTTGGATATTTAAAATGCAAACATGTGCACAAAATAAGACTAAGTGTGATATCCAAGATCACATATAAATAAAAGTTGCCAATGTCCATAAAATAAGGGTCAAATTCTAAAAGACAAGTGACCAATGTACTATGTGACCACAACTATGGTTGGGCACACTTGTTAATCTCTTAGACAAGGTTAGTGTTTTCATAGGTATCCAAATTCAAATGTGATATTTTGAGAAACATAGATGGTATGGTCATGCACTAGGTGGTATAAATTCAAATTTTCAACATGGCAAGATTAGTTAGTGTGGTCAAATGGACCAAGGAAAGGTTTTCACATATATATGTAATATTTCAGGTCAAAATGGCCAACATTGAGGTGGAAAAAGGTGAATGGGTGGGGATGGGTTGGTAGGGAGTGGGTTGGTAGGGTTGGCTAAGCTGAATCTAAATGCACTATGCTAAATGGATGCTACTTACATAGTTATATGGATAAAATATCCTAAAGAACTTCAGGCCCAATGTAGTTCTCTAGTGGAGTTCAAATGGGTTATCCCAATGTGATATACCACATGGTTAGGCTTATGTTGATAGTTTGGTAATAGTGATGTGTCATGGCGGAGATTGGTGAATAGTCATCATAATAATCCCACATGCATTAGAAGGAGAAAATAAGGATGGGCAAGGTAGGATAAATAAGTGGGTAACAAAAGGCTAAGTAGCACAAATATCCTATGATGGAGCTAAGACAAAGAAGAGGTGCCTTGATGAGGAGGTTACACCTTCTAAAATTATGTGAGGGTATAAGCATAGTGATGGAATCTATCACTATGAGATGAATTTTAGGAGATGTGTGTCTATTATGATCTATATAGTCTTTTTAGTAAAAGCTCATCATTGCTATGAGCTAAGATTTAAGGGTAGTATCAAAATGACAACTTGGAAAGAATTTATTTGACATTTAAGTAGATTATATGAGGTAGAAAATTAGTAACATGGTGAGAGATAAAGGATAGACTATGCCTTACTCAAGAATTGTATAGCCAATATGGGTAAAAGGTGTCCATGTTTGCATCCTATATCCCATTACCTCAAAATTAATGACTTTGGGTTCTACTCAGAAGGGGCACTACTATCATGGAGTTACATGGTCTAGGATATAGTTTATATAGGCAGATAAGATGGTCATTCACTTGTGATGAATAGTTTTTTAGGTACCACAAAATAAATTATGGCCATATTCAAAAAGCATAAGTTTAGGACATGGAATATTGGGATCATAATGGCAAGTCTTTGGAAGCTATTTCCAATAGAAAGAGTGGCATTTTCAAAGGTGTGACCATTATAGTGTCCCATGGCTGGAAGCCAACTTACATAAACTAGGGAAAAGGTGACAATGACACAAATGACCACCAGACCCACAAAGATCAGAAGATGACAAAGCAAGAAAATACATCAAATGTATATTAGATGATAAGGGAAACAAAAAGACATCATGATGGTGCACAATGACTTTATCAAGATGACTAGTTGGATCAAGGGCTACGTGTCCACATGAAAAGGTAAGTAGACATGACTATTTCAAGTGGGAAGACCATTTAAGGGAATTAATGATTTTCATAGGACCCTTCTTGTTGATAGAATGATTTTATGTATGTATAAGCAATGTGACTACTAAACACACTCTAATGAGTGAGAATATGGAGTGCCATTGAGATAAAATAAAGGAGATCCAACAAGGGATGAGGTGAAGTTGTATCAGGAGATGGATGAAGAGATAGGTAGAGGGCACAATGATGTCACAGATAAAGACAAAGATGAAGAAGGATGGAGGGAACCAAGCATGGATATGGAGGAGGAAAAAAGGAAGGTGAGGAAGAACAAGGAATGTCATCAAGGGAGATGAAAAAAATGAAATGAAATGTATAAAAGAGAAGAAAAATAAAAGGTAGAAGATGGGTGTTTAAGTAATGTAATAAAAAATGATAGATTGGAGAATTAAAAAGGATGGGAAGAGAAGTGTGACAATCATGAAGGGTAATGAAAGGATGAGAAATATGATAGGTCATGATAGAATTGAAAAAAGGTATAAAATAGACCAAAGATAAAATAGTTTGGTGATGAGAATGAAAAACAAGGAAACACACAGAAGAAAAGGAAATATGAGGAAAAAGGAGTGAAATGAGGACACAAAAAAGATGAGAGTAGATTGAAGAAGTAGGTAATGACATGACCAAGTAAGCATTGATGATGATAATCAAGGAGAATAAAAATGAAGAAAATTAGATGGTGTTGTTGGAGATGAGAATGGGATGGAAAATGGGAAAGGGGTTAAGAAAAATAAGGGGAATCAAGGGATGGGTGGATAAGAAGTTGAAGAGATAAGTTAGGTTGAAATTAGTTTGTTAGAATAGATTGTCAAGATGAATGGGTGATTAGAAGAGATTGATAAGCTATAAAAGTGGTGAGGTGGTGAATAAATAGGGGAACACAATGAAATGGAATGAGATGAAAATAAGGGATGAAGATCAAGGATGATAAGAAAAAGAATGGAGTAGGGATATAAAGCATGAATACTCACATAGATGTAAAAGATAAGTGATTACCAAGATGCTAAGAGGAAAAGGGGAATGCAAAGTTCAAAAGGAAAGAATATATAAGAATAAAATGACAATTATGGAAGGCTTATCAAAGGATGAAGACCCAATTAGAATCTAGTTGTGGAGAAAAAATAACAATGGAAAATGGAAAAAGTGAGAAGAGGAAAATTGATAGAGAATGGTGGTATACATAAATAAAAAGTGGGGAATGTAGCAAAATAATATAATAAATAGAAATTGTGCAAGAGGTATAGGATGATGTGGAATTAGTGAGGAAAAGAGACTGAGGAAGAGGGTATGACAATTTTCCAAAGGCAAGGGGAAAGGGTGAGGATGGTGGAAGAAGACAAAGGGGATAAAGGGAAAGTTTGGTAAGAAGTAGAGAGAGGGACAAAAAACATGAAAATTGGGTGGGGAAGTGAGTCATGAAGCATATTCAAGGAAAGGTGATGGGGAGGCCAAAGAACTAGAGTAGATGGTGGCTTTATGGGAGATAAGAGGGGTCAATGAGGAAGGCTATCAATCCTTATGTTAAAAAAGATTTACAAGCTAGAAAAGTGGTTAAAAGAGATTGAAAAAATGAAGGGAGGGATTTGGTGAAGAGATAAGTAGAGAAGTGGAGGAAAAGATATTAGGTGAGAATGGAAAATAAAATAAAGGATGTAGCTGAGCTGACCTCTATAACTAAGCACTATCTACATAGTCCAAAAAGACCTCAGGACAATGTAGTTCTCCCAATAATGGGAGAAAAATAAAGAGAAATTATTAGATGATGTTAAAATACAAGGATGCTAGGAAGAATCTAAAGCTTCCATAACATGGAATACCTAAGCAAGAGGGCACTATTAGTAATGGAAATTAATGAGAAGAAAAAGGGGAGGGTAATTAGTTGTTAGTGGCCAAACAACCCTTAGAAGTTAAGCAACACCTACATAGTCCATGGACATTAGGCCAATGTAGTTCAACAATGGTTGAAGAATGATGCTCAAATGGGTAGCCCTAATTTTATGGACCACATAGTCTAGGTTTGTTGAAAGTTTGTGGACAAAGGGTGTGTGCCGAAGATGGGTTGAGGTTGTAGAGAAAGGTTTCTCCAAAAGGTGGGTTGATTGATCGTAAATGGGGATTTGATGTTAATGTTATTTTTATAATATTCATGGTTAGGGTTATGATGATTTGATGGATGATAATGATGGCATATAAGTAGGTTAGATAACCATACTAGATGAAAAATCATGAGACATGGTCTAATAGAATATATGACTCAATGATGAGAGAATAATAAATGAGGTATAATACATATTTGTTGTCAAGGACAAAACAAAACAAAACCCAAAGTTGGACTGGTTTCGTGAACACAAACCTTTTGAATGCTTCGTATTAGCATGCATTGGTTGATAAAATAAGTTTCTTGATCATAGTGTGTTAATTAAGCTTTAAATCCCCTGATTTATAGATATTATAAAGGGAATATGGGTGATATGTGGTGTGAAGGATAATGGGAAATATTTATGGTAACCTTATGTGGGTTAGTTTTCCTTTTCTATAGGTGATCCAAGAATGATAACAAACAAGTCCATGTTATACGCTAGATGTAGATTGATCAGTGTGGGAAGTCTACATGTGAAATTTGATTGTACCTTCCACCTTATTATGTTTATTTGGAGTTGATTGTAGCTTTAGATTATTTTGATTTTGTTTTGATTGTGGTAGTGGGTTTTTTGCTTTATTATTATATATGGGAAGCTGATTGATGTGAGAAGCTTTAAAGAAATTGATTTGTTAAATTATCCATCCTTCAAGGGAGTGGTTTAAGTTTGTTGGTTTTTTTTAATGTTCTTGATAGCTATCCTTCAAGGGAGCAATCTACCTTATATTTGGCAATCTTTATTTTGTTTTTTGGAAGTTATGATTCAATGGATCAGTCTACAATGCTTAAGATATTGACCAAAGTAATATTTTGTTATCCAAATTATTTTTAGATGTGATTTTTTTAGATATGGACAAGTCTAATTAGGTTAAAAGGTTTACTATTATGAGGGAAAAAATTTAACACAAGAAGGTTAATGATATGTGGAGAGGTGTGGTTTTGAGAGACAATGACCATGGGATTCCATCTTGTTAGAGATGAAAAGTATCCATGAGAACCATGCTATGGGTAGAGCCATGGCACCCATATTTAGGATTAGGATATGACTATGGTGGTTAACCACATGATTCTATATTATAATAAATTATCCTCAAAAGGAGAGGAGGAATATGGGTGAAGGTTAAAATCTCATAATCAAGGGTTGAGCTCAAGTTAGACAAAAGGAGTGATCTTGATCCTTCTTTAATATAAAAATGAATGCAGATGAAAAGTATTGAGAGGCTTAGGTTATGGTTTACCTTTGAGAGAGGATAAATGATAAGCTCCTAATCCATAATTATGGGTAATAATGTAGGGTTCAAGCCAATTGAAATCAAACTTGCCTTGTTTACTTTTCTCCATCTTGTTCACATGTTGGTTTTCTTTTAGGGTGAGGTCTTTGGTATTAAAGTCTCAAACTTTCATGTGTTTTTTATAGGCACTCTTGATGCATTATTTATAGACACAAAGATGGTTGAGGTAATTTAGATGATGATTATTGAGTAACTCAAGCTAATCCAAATGGTACTGATGATAATCATCCTTAGAGATGAGCTCTTGCAAAGATATGTGAAGAGATAGGATTTGGACTTCAATAGGTATTTCTACCTCTACTCTAAAAACTAGAAAGAAAGGGGTATCACCCATAGAGGTTTAAATTCTAGTGAGATAGGCCCATAAAGTGAAGGGGGTGTGCAAATGCTAATCTTGACTTGAAGCACTGACTACTTTGGTTAGCATTTTGTTGAATATTTTGTTAGAGGCTTGTACTTGTCCATTTTTTTGTGGATGGTAAGGTGAGGAAAAACTTAGGTTAATAATAAACACATCATATAGACCCTAAACTCACTTGTTCTTGAATGATTTTCTATTGTCAGTGATAATTTTATGAGGAACATCAAATCAATAGATGATATGATGGTTGATAAAGTTGACAATCTTCTCTGCTTTGGTCGAGACTAGAGGAATAGCCTCTACCCACTTGGTGAAATATTTCGTGGTTGTGATGATGGAGGTATTTTACTATGAGAAATGAGGGTTGATCTCACCAATTAGATCTAGGCCCCATTGTGAGAAAGGCCAAAAGTCTTTAGATACCTAGAGGTCATTAGCTAGTACATGATGCAAGTTAACATGCTATTGACATTTAACACACTTTTTTACATAATCACAATAGTTTTGGTTGAGTATGGGTCAATAGTAGCCAAGGTGAAGGATACATTTAGTGATGGCTAGAATGCTAAAGTGTCCCCCATAGATCCCATCATGTATTTCTCTAATAGCATGGGAAGCTTCATGGTTGCATAGGTAATGGAGAAGGAGGTTGTCAAAACCACAATTGTAAAAGATTCCCCCTAGTATGGTGTAATAAGAGGTACCCTAAACAAAGGCTCTTTGGGCATTCTTAGAGAGGTTGGGAGGAATGATGCTAAAGTTGAGCTAATTCAAATCTTAGTCATACCAAATATCAGATAGGGATTCCTCCACACTATAAATGGTAGGGAGGTTAGATTGGTTATAACAGGGTGTGGTAAAATGATGAATGGTGAAAAATATTTTGGAATTGGAAGGCTGAGAAGGGATTTGAGAAACAAGGCAAGCCATTATATCCATGAATTTATTGGTAGATCAAGGAACAGATTAGACCCGGTAATGTTTGAGTGATGTTAATAGTTTATCAACAAAAAAAATTGTATTTTTGTAAGACATCATTCTTACATTGAAAGATTCCATTGACTTGGTTGACCATGAGCTTGGACTCATAAAATACATTGGTTGTCTTAATTCTCAAGGCTAGAGTGGTTTGGAGACCTATGACTAGGGCTTCATACTCAGCCATATTGTTGGTGCATTCAAAATCAAATTTGAAGGATAGAGGAAGGGGTTCACCATCAAACGGTATAAGGAGGATACCATCTCCCCTACCATGTTGAAAATTTGACCTATCAAAGAACATATTCATTTGGTAGGTTATTTCTTCTTTGGAAAGAGTAGTCATGGATTCATCTGGGAATTCAAGAGGAGGAGGTTGGTGATCTATTAAAGGTGCTTTAGCTAATTGGTCAATAATGACTTTCCCTTTAATTAACTTTTGCTAAAATAACTCAATTTTAAACTCTGGTAAGAGCATAAGCCACTTGGCCATACATTGGTTTTGGTATGGCTTGGAATGCATGTACTTGAGTGGGATAGTGTTGGTTATGCATAGGTTTTATGGTTAAGAAGGTAGTGGTGGATTTTGGTGGTCATGAAAGTCAAGGCTAAGTAGAGTTTCTCAGTATGGGTATAATAAGTCTCATATTCTAAAAGCATGTGGCTAATGTAGTATATGGCTTATTCTTTGTGTTGCTCATCTCAGTGAGCCAACATTTCCCCTAGGGAATGGTTGGTGGTAGAGATATATCGGTAAAAGGGTTGGTCATCCTTAGGAGGGGTGAGGACAAGTGATAAAAGGTACTATATGAGTAATTTAAAGGATTTTTAAAAATTATTACTCCATTTGAAAGAGACATCCTTCTTTAGAAGGTGATGGAAAGGTTGGCACCAATCTGAAATCTGGGAAATGAAATGGTGAATGGATTGAAGCTTTCCCTATAGGCTACAAAGTTGCTTAAGGTTTGTAGGAGGAGGCATCTCCAAGATTAATTTAATCTTGGTAGGGTTTACCTTGATTCCTCGAAGGGAGATGATAAAGCTAAGAAGCTTTCCTGAAAGGACCCTAAAAACACATTTTTTGGGGTTGAGTCTGACATGGAAATGGATTAAGCATTCAAAGATAATGCCAAGAAATTTTAGATGATCTTTGAAATATTTTTTTCCCAAGAGATCATCAACATATTCCTCTATGATGGTGTGGATGAGGTCATAGAATATGTAGGTCATTGTTCGTTATTAGGTTGTACCAGTGTTCTTAAACCTAAAAGGCATAAATATATAGAAAAAATTTCCCCAAGGGGTGGTATAAGTAATTTTATGTTGATCTTCAAGAGTAATCTAGATCTTATTGTAACCCAAAAACCCATCCATGAGAGATAAAATCTCGTGGGAGGTTGTAAGATCAACAAACTAGTCAATACTAGGTAGAGAAAAGTCATCCTTGGGGTAGGCAAGGTTAAGGTCATGAAAATACACACAAATTCATAGACCCCTAGTGGATTTGATTATAGGTATGATTTAGAGACCCATTGGGGGTAGTCAATGGGTTGAATGAAGTTTATTGATAGGAGACACTAAAGCTCTTCTTTGATGAGAAGGGCTATGTGAGGATGTATGTGTCAAAGTTTTTTTTAATAAGATTGACATCATGATGAATTATTATGTTATGGGTAACAATGGTGTGGTCAATAGTGAGCATATCACTATAAGACCACATGAATTCTATGATGTGGTCTTGGGGGAAAGAAGAGAAGTCTTGAAGTTATTCGATATTCAATGATTGGCCCAATTTGATAATGTGGGGGTTATCTAGAGTGCCCAAGTTGATATCCATGGTAGATACATTCAACATGGTTGAGGTTTTAAGAGGAAGGGATTTATGGATTGAAGGATCCAGAGTACCAAGGTAGGTGAGAAAAGAATCATCATCTTGATGTTGGATGGTGTTGATGGTAGGAGAATCATTTTATACCATTTTAGGATGAATGAGAGGAAGATTTTTAGTTTGGCCATCCTTTTTATAGGTCATAGGGCCCAAAATAATAGTATTTACTAAAAAAAATAAAGATGAATGATGTCAAAATCCTTAGACTTTGAAGGAGATTGGGTTCATGAGGAGGGGATTGATGGTGTCAATAGGTTTGGTTTAATTGGTGGGTTCTTTAGGTGGTACAAACCCAAGGCCAAATGACTCATGAGATTTTTGGTTTTTGATCAAAAGTAACTCATGAGGTCCTTGTTCATATCAACCAAGGTCAAATCCCTTCTAGGCACACTTGTGAAGGTATAATTTAGCAAATGTTGGTTTTCCAAGGTAGCAAAAGTTAGATGTGAATGATCGGATGGAAGAGATAGTGATGAGAGCAAGAAGTGGATGATCAAGTACCCCATAAATGAAGTTTATTTTATGGTTGGGGGGATCAAAATGGATGATGGTTTTAATGTTAGGGTCATTTGAAGGGTCATGTTTAAGGTTCCTATATTTTTGAAGATTAGGGAAAGCATCCAATGCTAGAAGGTTATACTCCCCCAATAAGAATCATTGAAACATAGATCTCAAGGGCTCATCTATGGGGATCTATGAAGAAGGGATGGATAAGATAGTTGACATTTTATCGATGGTTAGTAGCTAGGGTGTAACTACCATAGGTGCATTGTATGGGTGTACGAGGATATCATTAGGGTGATAGGTCATGTTGTATGTTGAGAAAGGATTTGGGTCTACTTGGATATTGATGACCTAGCCCTCATGATCAAATGTAATGCATTGATAGAAGGTAGAGGGAACACATTACATGGAGTGAATCAAGGTCATCCCAATAATATGTTATATTAGAGTTCTCCTTCCACAACATAAAATAGTTTAGGGAGTGTGTGGGGTCCTACATAGATATGAAGGATGATGGTTCCCAAGGTAGTGGCTATAATGTCATTAAAGGATTGGAGGACCATTATGGATTTTGACATGATATTATCTGGTAAGTTGAGTTGGTTGTAAGCATAAGAGGATATGATGTTAATGATATATCCCCCATCAATCATCACCCATTTATCATGGGTTTGGTTGATGTAAGTAGTAATAAAGAGTGGGGGATTTGGGTCCTTAGGTGGACAAAAGGTATTTTTGAATTATTAAAGGTGAAAAGGTTGGAATTTTTAAGGTCACCAACAAAGGTAGCTAGAGGTTGAGGGTCATTGGGTTGGACCTCGATGTATTATAAAGCCTCTATGAGTGTTTGGTGGTGATAGGGAGAAGTAGAAATCAAATCATACAAGCTCAATGTTATTGGGTTCTAGTGAAGTTTCTTAAGGATAGATTTTTAAATAGATATTTCATATGGATTAGATTGTAAAGGGCTAAATTGGGGTGGCATCTAAGATAGACACCTTGGGTTTGATTGAAAATAGAGATGGTTGGGTGTGGTTTGCATGGGAGTTTGAAGAGGGGTAAGTCCAAGGAATGGACACCTTAGACTTACCTTTATCCTTCTATTGTGATCTAGTGACCATATTGATAGTATGGATAAAAGGAGAGGGTGAGGTAGTAGAGTGGTCAGACTCATCTTCATTCTTAGGTGAGAGTGGAGGAGTGGGTAAGTGTTGGGTAGGTATGGTTTTTTTTTGGGTTGGTATAGGTGATATAAGAGGTTTTTCTATTAATATATCATCCTCATCATAAAGGTGGTGGATGAGAGTTTGGAGAGCTTTGAAATTATCCATATAATGGGTGACTATCCTATGGTATAAAAAAATCAAATTTTTATTGAACCATGATGGTTTGGGATGTAAAGGTTCACAGGGTTTGATGGGTGGTAAGCTCAAGGAAGAGGTTTGAAATAACTATTGGAGAATGGTTAAGTAAGACTTGGTTAAAGGTGGTAAAGGTTTAGCAGTTTTTGCTTTGGGTATTGAGGTAGAGGTTGTTTAGAAATAGGCTTGGTGATGGGTGTCTTAGGTAAGGTATTACATTTGGTTGACAATTTTGGTTTATGGAATATGGTTGATGAGCTAGAGGTGAAGGATGGAAAGGTAGGTAACTTAAGTATTGCTAGTGTAATAAAAAGAGGTGTGTTCGAAGGCAAGTGTGAAGGTGTAACCAACAGAGGTGGTGGTGTTTTGGTAAAAATAATTGGCTTCATGTTCAAGGTAGAGGGATGAGGACCCAAAATGTAGGGCAAGGTTGAGGGAGGTAAAATTCAAGGCTTTGGGCCTTTGGATAGTTTTACCTCTTTGGTTGTTTTGGTTGTTGGTTTTAAAGGGAGTTTGGATACTTGGGTCTTGATTGGCTTAGGTGGTTGAGGGTTGGTTAGTTTGGTGGAAGTCTTAGTTGGTTGGGTGGAGTTTTTAGTTGGTTGGTTATTATAAGTTCTAGGTTGGTCCACCAAAAAAGGGTTGGAGGTTTTAGTTTGGTAACATAAGGGAGACCTAATTTTTACCAAAAGGCAATTCAATCTATGTTAGGGTTGGGGACAAATTCCAATTTTTTCACTAGCTTTGAGAAAGGTTTGATTCCCTAAATGGTAGATCTAAAAGATAATCCTCTAGGTGGAGACATGGCAACCTTGTCCTCTTCCTTAATCAATGAATGCAAAGTTGGGATAGATGGTTCTTCTATGGGAGGATTAGATAGGGGCATTTCTTTCTCAAGAATGATTTCTATGGGAGGGGATATTTTCATGTTAATTGGTGAGGAAGGTAATATGGGTGTGTGGTCTGATGTGTCAGTCAAAGGGGAAGTTGGTAACTCTACTACCATAATGAGTAAAGGAGGAGGAAGAGGTACTTCCTTATTTTGGGTTTCTAAAAGGGTATAAGGTAACTCTACTATTTCCATAAGTAGAGAGGGGTTAGTAGATTGGAGAGTGGGTTCTTTAATAGCGAGTGTGTCAAGAACCATGTTAACGGTATGGGTATTAAGAGATCATTCGATGTTGTCACTCTCAGTTTTGGTAGGAGCATGGTTTGGAAAAGGTTACCTAAATATGTCAAGGGATTGGTTGGGTGGTTTATTGGGGTTATCCAATGTAAGATCCCCCTTGTTAATGAGGGTTTGGATAAGGTATTTGAAGGTATTACACCTATTGATATCATGTCTTTTGAATTGATCAAAGGCACAATGGTCATTCTCATTATACCAACTTAGCATGGGGTGGGAAGCATCAAACAATTAGGGTGGTTTAATTGGTTTAATTTGGATGATATTAGACTTTAATTACTTTTCCAAAATAGAAGCATAGGGTTCCTCAAGTGGAGTTAATTTCTTCTGGTTGTTCCAAGTTTGGTTCCTTGAGTGTTGGTTTTAAGAATTAGATGAATTGGAGGTTTGGTTCCTCAAGTTTTCTTGGTTGGTAGATGGTGGATGAATGGATTTGAGGATAATATAATTTGTAGTTCCTTTGTTCTTGGTGTTGTTATTGGGCTAGTTATTGGACTTGGAGGAAGAAGCGTCATTAGTTTTATAATTTGAGTTCTTATTTTTGAGTTTAATCTTTCTTTCATCAATGGCTCAGTTCTCTATTTTATGAGCCATGGTAAAAGCTTTATCAAAGTTTCTAAATATTTGGACAAGTAATATGGATGAGATATGTTTGTCACATGCCTAAGCAAATATATCTATAAGTTCAAGTTGAGGCAAGGAAAATGAAATTTGGTTAATTATACTCCTCTAATGAGCCACAAAAAGTAGTAGATTCATCCTTAAATTACTAGATGGAGTAGAGGTTGGTGATAGAAGCTTTCTTGGATATATTGATAGAAAAGTGCTCCAAAAAGTTTTGGGCTAGTTGGGTGAAGGAGAAGATGGAATTTTTGGGTAAGGCACTATACCTATCTAAGGCCAAGCCAGTTAGAGACACTGGGAAAGTGTAGAGAAGAAGGGAATAATTGTAGGTGATGAGATAACAAGAATTCATAAATTCCCTAAAGTGTTGTTGTGGATCCTCCTTGCTTTAAAATTTAGAGAACTTGGGAAGTTCCCATTGGGGAGGATATGGATTAATGGGTATGGATGGATGGATGGACTCATTTCAATTTTGGTCATAAGATAAGGTATTTTGAGCACCTAATATAGATGAATCTAAGGTGGTCATCTTGTCTATGATCATCTTCATGAAGTCTACTTGGATTTGAGAACCTGGAAGGTTATAGGATGCATATTACGGTGGTAGTTGTTGAGAAACATGTTGATAGTGGGTAAAAGGTTAAGAGGATGCCACATATTGGTATGTGGATTTCAATGGTTGGGTAGAAGATATATATTGGTATGTAGATGTCAGTGCTTGGGTAGAGGTCGGTGGTTAGGTCACAAGAATATGCCCTTGTGGGTTATGGAGATAACTAAAGGTTTCTTGTTGGGTAGGAGTGGTAGTTGGGTTGGTGGTTGATGGAAGGATGATGACCCTTCTACTAATCAATGGTAACATAGAGGGTATGGATGCCGTAAATATTTGAAGTGGATTAGTGTTTTATATATTGGAGGTAACTAGAGGAAGATGGGTAATGCTAGAGGTAGGCACTCCTATTATGGAGGAGTGATTGGTAAGAGGTATAAGAGTGGTGATAGTTTGGGTTGGTTGGTTTTAAATGGTAGTTTTAAGGGATTTTTTTATTCATAGTAATGCTTGGGTAAATAAAGGTTGAGTATTACCCATGGTAGTGGAGTTACTTCCCATGAGGTGGAGAGGCATGCCATAATATGGATCTATAGGTGAGGTTGAAACTAGGATTTGGTAAGACGTAGTTCTAAGGTAATGCTATAAATCTACATGATTGTTGTTTAGGAAAGTGGCAAAATCTACATCTCTTGGGATTACTAAGTGGGGATTCCTAGAAAGTGAGGGGATTCCATGGGTTTGGAAACATATTCTATGGATGTAGAGGTGGAAAAGGTTGGTTGATATGGTGGTGAGTTTTTTTATTCAAGGTCCCTTCGTTGTTGGCGAGTAAGAACCATATGATAAAATAGGAATGGAATGATATGTTCTCACACCTCAAAACAAAGAGTAATCAAAGAAGATTCAAAGTAAAAAATGAATTCACTAAGAGTGTGTTAAATCCTAAGATTATTTTTTATCACTTTTTTGGCTTATGCCTTAGAAAAGTGTGAAGATAAAATTGGCTTGAATAGGTACTAGAAAGGAAGTCTATGTTTAGTTTTAGGTTGTGTTTAGGTTCTCAAAAAGAAGTTTGTATTGGATCAATTACATGGCTTGGTACTTGGGCCTTACTCCCCTTACATCACAATTCTATAGCCAATGCATGTGCTTAGCCAATATACGTATTACCAAAGCTTATACTTAGTCAAAGAACTGAGTTGGTTATCCCCTTGATGATTAAATCCAAGCAAGATAACTAGGAAAGGGTAAGGTGATCCGCTAGGTGATAAATCCTAGTCAAGCCTTATCTTAAGTGTATTGTGAAAGTGATTTGGTTTGTGTAACATTTATTTTTCTATGATTAATTTTATTTTCTTTAATTAGTCTAGGTGAACTAAGTCGAGCAAGAAAACAATGTATGTAGTTAATTTTAATCCAAAAAGAAATTTTTGATTTCTTTTCACTGAAAATAAAAATAACTAAAATGCACCTAAATGAGACATGAAAATGAAATCCTAATCCTAGGATGAGTGATATTTTTTATTTTAAAAATGCAATAAAAAAAATAATGACAATTTTCTTTTTTTATTTTCTAATTTTTAGAAAGAAAAAGAGACTAAGATTGGGGTTTTTGAAATCAAGAAAAGAATGTTTAAATTTCAGCAATGAAATGTGCAACTAAATGATATTTTAATAATGCAACTAAATTTTATAAAACATATATGAGCCTAATAAAATTAAAGGTTCCCACCAAGCGTGCCAAAATGTTTATATCTATTTTTTTTTGTTTTTTGCCTTTCTTAGTTTGGAAAAGAAAGAAACTGGTTAACGGGTTTGTAGAAGAATACCTAGTTTTCATGCTCATTGAAGTTCAGACTTTGTGAGAACTCTTTTTTTTATAGGTAAGAATACCTAAAAATAATAAAACACTTAAACACACTTGTTTTTTAGACAAGTATATGGGTGGATTGCCTAGCGTGAGCTAGATCCTAGAAGCAAAAGCTTTCTAGGAGGCTGTCAATCCACCTACTTTAAACAATTAAGTTGGAAAATAAAAAGAAGGATACTTGCATATAAAATAGAAAAATAAAATTAAATATAGTGAATAATAGAAAATTAATTAAGAAAATTAAATTCTTGGCTAATATGACTAAAATAAATAAACTAGTTTGATTAACACTAATGCTAAAAATTGGCCAAGGGTTGTGGTTTTGGCTTGGTAATTTGACAAGATTCAAAAGGATAGTTTGGTTTGGGTTGGTAAATATACAAGTTGATAAATGTGTAAAAGGTAAAATGATGGCAAGAATGCAAAGGGAAGATGGTGATAAGCCAAAGAGATAAGTGGTTAAGAGGGTAACAAGGTGAAGGGGATAAATGGTTAAGAGGATAACAAGGCAAAGGGGAAAAAGGATTGAGATGGAAAAGATGGAAAAGTAGATAAATGGATTAAGATGAGTAAAGGAGGTAAGGGCAAAAGTAATGAAATCAAATACTAAGGAAATAATTGAAATAGAAAAAAAATAAAAAACAAATATCACCTTGACAACTTGTTGGAGATAGTTGATGTTGCTTTATGATGATGGAATTCTATAGTAGTTTTAGTAGAGCTTCGATGATTTTAAATTTGTTTATCTAAGGTTTGGATGACATCCTTAAAAATATCCCATAAAAATATGAGAATAAATTCCTCTAACAAATACTAACCAACTTAACCATGGGTGAATGAGAAAGGGGGATTTATAGAATTTGATGTCAAGGAACATGCCAAAGGAGTGGAATAGTGAAATGTGGCACCATTTTCCAAGTGGGATCACAAGTGGTCATGAAATACAAGGGGGTGATATTATCACTTAGATAATAATTATCCCACTTGGTTGTTTTGTCGCCCACCTTGCTAAAGATTCTAAAATGGAGTGGGGATCATGCATATAGAACTAAATGAGTCCAAAAGACTTTTCATCACCTTTTTCTATTTTATGCTAAGTACTTAAGGAGGTGTCCCACAAAATGTGGCACCATTTTCCAAGTGTGATCATAAGTGGTCATGAAATAAAATGGGTTGAGATTCTCACTTAGTTAATAAGTATCCCACTTGGTTGGTTTGCCTCCCACCTTGTTAAAGAGTCCAAAATGGAGTGGGGATCACGCACATAGACCCAAATGAGTCCAAAAGACTTTTCATCATCTTTTTATATTTTATTATAGTACTTAAGGAGGCTCCACACATACTTTGGTACCACTTTCATGCATGAATATAAAAGATGATGTTGAATGATAGCCCCCTTATGGAGAAATTTGCCATACTTCAAAAGAGGTACCCTTATCTACCTCTTGCTTCACTTTAGCTTCAATTATAACATTAGACTGGGCTTCAACCTCAACTTTAGCTTTGAAATTCATTTTAGCTTTAGCCTTGGCTTCTACTTTAGTTTTAGCTTTAACTTTTATTGTGTCTATAGAGTAATTTCTTACTCTACGTCGTATTTAATTTATTTTTGATTTGAGCACTACAATTTTGGTTCCTGCACACCTTGGACGTCACAGTAGAATTTTGAAGCAGAGGGCCGGTTCATTTTGACTAAGTGTCAAAGTGTAGCGGAAGCTGCCAAGTGTCACCCTCCGGTAGCCTATCCCTTTTTCCCCTTTTGTTTCCTTCATCTCTTTTTGCCCAAGTATCAAGTTCAAGTGGAAGACACCAAGTGTCACCTTCTAAAGCATGAAGCCAACCAACTAGCGCCCTCCAAAGCCCCTTTTGTAACTTTTAAGAAATCCATGGAATTTGTCATGTACCTAGTAGCGGTTAAGCAGAATGCACCACATGCCAGCATCCACATCTCATAAAGGCACCCATGTTTTATTCTACCTTTTGACAAAGAGTTCTAAGCAGAGTAGCAGAGAGAGTGTAAAGCACCAAGTGGCAGTAGTGGAAGGCCTTGAACTACCTTTTTAAGAAGCAACAAAAGTCGCCACATATCAGCACCCGAGAGACTTTGGTTCAATGCCTAGGTTCAATACTTTGGTTTAGCGCATAAAGGCATCATTTCATTTTTTCTTAAGTACTGAAGTATAGCAGAGGCTGCCAAGTGTCACCTTCTAGGTCCCTCTCTATTCCATCCCCAAAGAAAGTGGAAGGCACCGCATACCCTTAGTCAAAGAAGTGGAAGATGCCACATATCTTCCCAGGAGTAGCGGAGGTCACCACGTGTCAACCTCTAAGAAACCATCTTGAGCCTAATTTCCAAATAAAGATTGTGGTGGGTCCTGGATGATATTTCAAATTACCAAGGAAGCACCGAGTGTTAACAAGTGAAGACTACCATGTGCATCCATCCTTTCTTAAAAGTTCCCCGAGCAAGGAATGCAGTGAGTTTTATTTTGATAAAATTGCAAAGTATCGAGAAAGTAGAAGCGGCCAAGTGTCATCCTCTAGTGCCTTCTAGACCATAAAGGAGAATTTTCATGAATTGACTAAGTGTCCTCTTTCATTTCAACAGAACAGAGTGTTCATCTACCTGTTATAGCAAAGATGGAGGAAAAATAGGTAGAAGTTATTATTGGTAGATAGAACAATGCACCAGGTAGATTTTTGGGGCTTGCAAGCATTAAAGATGCCATCTGTTTGTCCCCTAATGGTAGAGGTAGAGTAGACAGTTGAGCAGCCAAATAGGTGATGGAACAAAGAATTTCAGGTGTAAAGAGAGGTACCAGATAGGAATTGACATGCTACAATCAGGGTAGTCACTCTTCTTCAGCATGGCCTATCTGAGGCATTGAATGCACTGAATTAGGATGTATCCAAGGCATTGAATGTGCCAAATTTCAAAATCATTTTGTCTAGGAGTCTAAGGCTATATAAGAAGAGGAAGTGTAAAACATCGAAAGGGGGGGATTTTTCTCATAGTTTTAGACTTTCTAAAGTTTTTGATCAGTAACACCATTTGCTCTTGTCTCAATTTTCTTGAGTTGTAAAGTTGATATAACCATCCCTGTTTTTGTGCCCTTTATGTGGCTAAATGAATTAAGGAAATTTGAGCTCCATGTCTTTGTTGGTGTTGTCTATGTCATTGGTGAAGTAGTTTATGCTATAGATTTTCTGTAGTTGTGATTAAGAATGTCATTTGCTTTTGTCTCATTTTCTTGAATTGGAAGGTTTACATAATTGTGCGTGACTTTTTTGCCTCTTATGTGATTGGAAGATTCTATTGAACACTATGTCTTTGTTGACATTCCTTGTATCTCAGTGAAAGAACTCCTTATTGTGAGCCTCTATTTCTATTATTTCAATCTCTTACATTGAACATGCACCTGTCTTCTCTTAAATATAGTTGAGTCCTATAATAATCTCATTGTGCTCAAGTTAGGATTAGGATTACACTCAGGTGCATCACCATAGTTAGGTTTCAATTCCTGCATTTTGCATTTTTGTCTAGTCTCCTATCCCTTTTCCCTAGCACCTAATACTAAAGAAGAGACCAGCGTCTCTAAAATCTGGAGGTTGTTTCAAGCCACATTGTCCCACATCTTGAAACTTCCCATTGTTGATTGGTTAAGATCAAGCACAATTTTATGCCATCAACAATTTCTGGCATGCCTGGTGGGACCAATCTTTCAAGGAGTTGGAGAATTCTTGGTGTATTCTTTAGCCAATCAGCCTTTGGAGGTTTTTATCAACACCAACAATGATTCTGAGTCACTAGCCTATCAAGTAGTCTCATTGAGAAATCCCTTTGGTATGTATAATTTTGTTACTCATAACTATGAGTTTTATTCTCCTTATATATTTAATCAAGAACAAACTTCTCCTAGAACCATGTCAAGTAACAAGGATGCAGATGGTTATGAGCTATACCAATCTTATGCCCAGTCTCCCCAATATGTCACATCCCATGTTCAACCTGAGCTCATTTTTACCTTCAAGAAAGCATTGTTGGGGTTTAAAAAATGTGTTAGAGCTTGACAACGGAAGGAGATATGGCCAATAAATTCCTCATCATGTCATCCATCAAGTAAGGGAAGAAATAGACCTAATTAAAAGTGAGTGTGATCCCATTGAAAGGGCAAATTGGCATGAACTTACATATGAAATGCTAGATTTGTGTGGATTGATTGCATTTATAGAAGAGGGGCTAAGCATTCATGAGAACCAGCCTTATCAAGTCTACCAAACTCCATATTCACCACCACAAATTCCATATCAGACATATGCCACCCCTGTTCAAGAGCAAGGTCAAACCTGTCAAGGTCACTTCCCCAATAATGTAGAACCTATGATAGTAGCAAGGGAAGAAAACCTCAATCACTCACTTTCCCCTCAAGTCCCTTCCACTCTTCCTCAAGAAGCTTCTTGTCTTCTATCATAGCCTTCTTCTTCATCCTTTTCTAAATAAGGATATATTTTGAAGGAAGCAGTTGAGTATGCAGAGGAATATGCTTAATTCATGACTAGTCAAGAGGATTCCATAAGAACAGATGAGGAGGAAATCACCATATATTCCCCCTTTGATGAGCAATAGGATAAGCCAAAAGCTTTTTCCTTAACTTCAGATGAGGAAGAGATCATTTATGACTTCTTCCTCACTTTACAAGAGGATATGGAGGAGTATGAAAACTCCCTCGACCAAGTCATGGAGACAGATGACATTATTCTTCAAGAAAGTTGTGAATTGGTCAAATATGGAGAAGATAACCTTGAGGCTCAGCTGAGTATGATGAAGGAATGCTAGCTTTCAGATATATCCTTGCAAGAGGATGAAGTCATCAAGGAGCATGATGATGCAATAAAGCTGAAATTAGAAGGAGATGAGCCAAAAAATAATGGATATCAAGAGGCATAGAGTGAAGAACCAATAGCCAATGATTTCTTGATGACACAAGACAACATGAAGAACCAGTATTTGATGGGCATTCAAGGACAATAAGAATTTGTGGGTGTCGAACACATGTTTTACTCAGACTCATCTGAGTGTAGGCAAACCTGTGTGGCCAGTGTAAAAGACATTCCATAAAAGATATGCCAATTGCAATCACTGGTATGGCTACACAATTTGGTTTGTCATAAAGAAGATGTTGGAAAGTTCATTTTTGATCTCGAAGGGAAATAAGGATATTTAATTAATGTAGTTAGATAGTTTCCCATTCTCGCATTATTTTTTGTTTTTTTGCTTTCCCACTTTTCTTTAAAAATAAGCATTTTAAACGTAGAGTTTGTGTCTATGAAGTTTTATTCTTTAAATTTTGTTGCAATAAATGCTTACCCAAATCTTTCAAGATCTCTAAGGTACCTTGCTCTGCATAATGTCTTTGCCTCACTATTTCTCAAAGATTGAGTAGGATTTGCTAATGGCCACCCAAAATTAATGTTATTTGGAACATGATAGGCCCATAAATATCCCTTAGCAAATTTTAAAGTTTACAAACTCTCAAGCATTCCTATGAAAATATCCTACTCATTGCGATTATAGTGCCTAGTAAAAGTTTGCTTCAGCGAGTGTGTTTTCTATCCTGCACAAGGCTCATATACCAAATATTATACAAGAGATTTAGAGATGGTAGGAGCATCATCCTCACAACAAGGAATAGGGGCACCTAGATATCTAGACAGATTACTAGCTAGCAAGTCATACGCTGTAGCTCCCGTGTAACTGCTAAGAAGCTACCCAAGAACAAAAGCCCTGGGAGTCAGTCAGACTAGTGACCCATCAAGGGTAAAGGACTACGCTGATGGGATCATGGACCCAACCCTGTAAAGAGCTAGCAGTAAGAACCTCAGAGAAGGGGCACACCAAAGCTGCCTGTAAAGAGCCAGGGCAAGGCAATATGAAACATTTGAGATGAGGATATGGACCTCACAACTAGCTCAATTCATTATCCTAGTTATACACCTATGCCTAGATATTATTGAATTGTGCACAGACTTACTCCATCCACAATCTTTCTCTATTCAACAAGGCCCCTTCATGCTACAGGTCACCCCACAAGCTATCAAAGACATGCTTGCCCTATAATACGATAGTACCACCACCTTCCCCACCATTGATAAGATGTAGAGGACGTGGGTAAATGTCATCACTCAGACCAAGTTCTTGAGGTTTGAGTTGCAAATAGCAGATGGTGATGTAATGGTACCCATGCTCTCAGCATCAAGAACTTAGTTCACACCCACCAGCCAAGATGCACTATCAATGATGGCACTCATCTTCAGTATTAAGGATGACATGGTGGTATATGCTGAGCAAATGGCTATCCTCTTTAGGCTAAAAATAGTTGACAAGATGCAGGAGTACCATCTTAACTTCTCTGAGCATATTGCCTTCTCAATAGTGGAGTAGCTAATGCAATTTAGGGTGAAAGGGATTTTTAGGTATTCCTCTTTTCTATTCCATCTAATACTACACTAGAACCCTGACCTCTTCTAGTTTATGAGCTTGAGCCTATATGACCCAGCCTTCGACCCCCAAAGGACCATTCATGTGTCCACATAGACACATGTTTTATCAAAAACTAGTGACACATATGACTTTTGTGAATTATTCGTCACCCCTATTCTTCATTGCCTCAACCCTGAGCCTGTTATAAATAAGTTATTCCCAAGTGTCACAAACCTCCTAGTCAGTTGACTTCTATTTTGGGGCCCACCACATGATCATAAGGGTTCATGGATTCTGTGGGGAACTAGTGTTGCTGCAAAAGGTTTTAAATCTTCAGTTAGCATTCTTGGAAATCACTAGGTAGGTGTCGATGGTTGATAATGAATATGGCTCTGAGAAAAAGAAGAGGAGAATGTACAATCTCATGTGGATGGCAAGTAACATAAGCCTAGAAGCCAAAGAAGCTGAGACCATGTTGCTGAGGAAACTAACCTTCTTGGGGTTCCTATTGGTTGAGGACAAGTGGGTTTATGACCCAGCAGATTACATAGCCTCCATAGTGAGGACAAATAGAATTGGATCTAGGATTGTGCATGAAAGCCACCCCTTCTGGGAGACTTAGAAAAATCCTATGGAAGACACCCCTAGTCTCTATGTTGAGCTAACAGACCTACCTCTCCCACCAAATAGGTCATGGGAGACCTTTTATGATAAATAGAGGGATTACGATCCCAAGGTCAGGATGACCTCTGGTTTGAGAAAGATGCTGAGGAACAAAGGATGGGATGCAAAAAAAATTGAGGCCTATTGGAAATATAGGCAAGAAATTTCCCAAACCACTCATGCTTTTAGAGGTGTAGACTCAGATGAAAGGTGGAAAGAGCTCTAGGATGAGTGGTATCCATTCCCTACATCTAGCCTAAAAACAAGCCAAGTGCCAACACTCGAGGCAGAGCAAGCAGCTGAAGCGGGACCCAACCAACAACTACAAACTTTAGAGCAAGCTGTAGCTACCACAGAGCAACAAGGAAGTGTGGTATCTTCACCACCATAGGGTTCCCCATCAGTGGGAGTAATTGAAGTCCCTAGTTCTCCACATGCACCACTAGCAACACTAGAGGTAGAAGGGAGACAAATGTAGCCTGAGGTAGAGACACCCAGAAAAAGAAGAAGGGTGTAGTTCCAATTAGATCCAGAGGAGGAAGAGGAGCCTTCACAACACCCAGTGTAAAGCACTGTGACTTCCCCTTAGGTAAGTATTCCTCCCCTTCCTCCCTCTCAATTGATTCCTCACCCTACCAACATGATGCCTCCACCTAGTCAGATGACATCTCCTGCCACTACTGCCATTTCCATCTCGCAAGCCACCCCCTCATCATTGCCTTAGGCCTTAACATTACCCCTAGCCAACCAATGGCTCTCTAATATGGCTTGGCACAAGGATTTCCTTTTATAGGGGGACATATTGCATCCCCTTCCACCTTCCAGACATAGGCCAATGCTGTAAAGAGGGTAAGAGAAGCTCGATTGGAGAAGAAGAGGATTAAAGAGAATAAGGCTCTGGTTGTTTCACATTTGAGGTCATAATTTGACCCCATTCAATAGCAACTGATGGTGACCCATTTGTCACCCAACGTTGCCAGGCTGAGTGAACAAATGCAGTTGGAAGACTACACCATGAATGTAGTGGCCATTGACATGTCCCTGTTCAAGCCTCAAGACAGAGTCGAGCTACTGACCGAATCCACTTCTGCAGTCACAAAAGATTACTTGAATAAATTAATGAGATTGAAGAAGATGGAGGCCAATTTGGCCCAGGAGAAGGAAAACTATAATAGTTTGGCCAAACAAATAAATAGGAAAGATAACGAGATAGCTAGTCTATAGAAATAGTTCCAAGATATTGTTTCCCTCTAGACTCAACAAGTAATTTAGGCCTAAAATGATTCATTAAAGATAGAGCTCACACTTACAAAATATGTAGCAATAGCCCTCAGGTGGGAAAATGCAACATTGTAGGGAAGAGTCAAAGGACTTCAACTGCAAGTCACCCAATCACAGCAAAGGCTACTAGAGGAATAGAATAAGGCTACGGCTTTTCAAGCCCAGTTCCAAGTAGAGTAGCAGAGGACCGCACAACTAGCAATTGAGATAGCCAATAGGCCAAGGGGTGTTGGAGTAGTGTAGCTGGTAAAGGAGCTCTACAAGTCAGCATGGGAGATAATTACTTTAGATATTCTCCAGCTCAGGCCATGTTTCACCTTCTTAGTCAATGCACAGCAACTATGTGAAAGGGTGGAGAATCCAATATAGAGCACTTTGGCCATGATCTCTAGGAGAGTTTCAGACTCCCATTCATTGCTAGAAAAGATCTACAACATGATGGATATGACATTGGTAGCCACGGGGATACCTGATAGAATGGTTGCCGTGAAACAGATCAATGAAGAACTCAGTCGCAATAATGTGGCCAACAGTTGCAAAAGTTGTCTCGATGTCATGAAAGAAGGCATTAGTGAGATGAGGCACCATATTGAAGATCTGGTGTAACTAGGCCTCCCTTCCCCATTTCTAGACACAAGGATGGTGCTAATGGTGGACCAAATCAAACCATTGATGCTAGCCAGACAAAGGGATCAAATAGTTTCTTAGAGCTTGCGGGATGATTCCTCAATCTCAGATGTCAAAACTATTATGATTCCTATTTTCTGGCTAGAATTTAGACTGAAAACCACTGCTTAAGTCTTGCAAACATTTTTACACAAGGATCTCATTAGCTTGGATTTGGCTTTCAATGAATTGCAAAGCAAGCAAGGATTATCTGACCATGAGTGGTCTATCTACCAGATAGCTCTTTTGAATCTATAAATTTTGAAATTTTAAAGAAGTAATGGGAGTCAGATTCTTTTTGAGCAGGCTCAAAAGTCCTAGAGGTCACCAATAACTATAGAGTAATTTCTTACTCTACATTGTATTTAATTTATTTTTTATTTGAGCACTACAATTTTAGTTCCTACGCACCTTAGACGTCATAGCAGAATTTTGAAGCAAAGGGCTGATTCATTTTGACTAAGTGTCAAAGTGTAGTAGAAGTTGCCAAGTGTCGCCCTCCAATAACCTATCCCTTTTTCCCCTTTTGTTTCCTTCATCTTTTTTTGCCCAAGTATCAAGTTCAAGCATAAGACACCAAGTGTCACCTTTCGAAGCATGAAGCCAACTAGCTAGTGCCCTCTAAAGCCCCTTTTGTAACTTTTGGGAAATCCACGAAATGTGCCACGTACCTAATAGCAGCTAAGCAAAATGCACCATGTGCCAGCATTCATATCTCATAAAGGCACCTATGTTTCATTTTAACTTTTGACAAAGAGCTCCAAGCAGAGCAATAGAGAGAGTAGAAAGTACCAAGTGGTAGTAGCGAAAGGCCTTGAACTACCTTTTTAAGAAGCAGTAGAAGTCGCCACATATCAACACTCGAGATACTTTGGTTCAACACCTCAGTTTAATACTTTGGTTTAGTGCATAAAGGTGTCATTTCATTTTTGCTTAAGTATTGACGTGTAGCAAAGGTTGCCAAGTGTCACCTTCTGGGTCCCTCTCTACTCCATCCCCAAAGAAAGTAGAAGGTGCCACATACCCTTAGTCAAAGAAGTAGAAGATGCCATGCATCTTCCCAGGAGCAGTGGAGGTCACCACGTGTCAACCTCTGAGCAACCATCTTGAGCCTAATTTCTAAATAAAGATTGTGGTGGGTCCTGGATGATATTTCAAAGGATCGAGGAAGCATCGAGTGTCAACAAGTGAAGACTACCACGTGCATCCATCCTTTATTAAAAGTTTCCTGAGCAAGGAATGCAATGAGTTTTATTTTGATAAAATTACAAAGTATCGAGAAAGCAGAAGTGGCCAAGTGTCATCCTCTAATGCCTTCTAGACCATAAAGGAGAATTTTCATGAATTGACTAAGTGTCCTCTTCTGTTTCAACAGAATAGAGTGCCTGTCTACCTGTTACAGCAAAGATGGAGGGAAAATAGGTGGAAGTTATTCCTAGTAGATAAAATAGTGCATTGGGTAGATTTTTAGGGATTACAAGCATTAAAGATGTCATCTATTTGTCCCCTAATGGTAGAGGTAGAGTAGACAGTTGAGCGGCCAAACAGGTGATAGAACAAAGAATTTTAGGCACAAAGAGAGGTACCAAATAGGAATTGACATGCCACAATCAAGGTAGCCACTCTTCTTTAGCATGGCCTATCTGAGGCATTGAATGCATTGAATTAGGATGTATCTAAGGCATTGAATGCACCAAATTTCAAAATCATTTTATCTAGGAGTTTGAGGCTATATAAGAAGAAGAATTGTAAAACACTAAAAGGGGGGATTTTTCTCATAGTTTTAGACTTTCTAAAGTTTTTGATTAGTAACACCATTTACTCTTATCTCAATTTTCTTAAGTTGTAAAGTTGATATAACCGTGCATGTTTCTATGCCCTTTATGTGGCTAAATGAATTAAGGAAATTTGAGCTCCATGTCTTGGTTGGTGTTGTCTGTGTCATTGGCGAAGTAGTTTATGTTATAGATTTTCTGTAGATGTGATTAAGAATGTCATTTTCTTTTGTCTCATTTTCTTGAATTGGAAGGTTTACATAATTGTACGTGACTTCTATACCTCTTATGTGATTGGAATATTCTATTAGGAAGATCAAACACTATGCCTTTGTTGACATTCCTTGTATCTCAGTGAAAGAACTCCCTATTGTGAGCCTCTGTTTCTGTTATTTCAATCTCTTACATTGATCATGAACTTGTCTGCTCTTAAATGTAATTGAGTCCTATAATAGTCTCACTGTGCTTAGGATAGGATTAGGATTACACTTAGGTGCATCACCATAGTTAGGTTTCAATTCCTACATTTTACGTTTCTGTCTAGTCTCCTATCCCTTTTCCCTAGCACCCAATACTAAAGAAGAGACCAGCTTCTCTAAAATCTAGAGGTTATTTCAATCCACATTGTCCCACAGCTTGAAACTTCCCATTGTTGATTGGTTAAGATCAAGCACAATTTTACACCATCAACAATATCCTTGGCTTTGGCTTTAGTGTCCTTCTTTTAGCTTTTTGCTTAGCCTTTTGCTCTTCATGAGGATTCATAATTTTCACTACTTCCTCTTTATTATTTTGGGTAGCCTGTATTTGTTTTCACTTCTTCTTGGGATTTATTCTTTGCCTCTACTTCATAGACTCTCTTATTTTGAGCCTATAGTTCTTTATATTTCTTCTTTATAGCCTTTGCTTCTTCAGCTCTTTATTTTTTAGCCTCTACTTCTTCATCTTTATTTCTAAACTCCTCTTTTGTATCCTATTGCTTACAATTTTATTATTCCTCCACAACCTTAGAAATTTCCTCTTGCTTCCTATTTTTTTATCTCTTCCTTATCTTTCCTCATAACCTCCTTTTTTTATTCTAATGTATCTTGTTATTCCTACATAGCTTCATGTTATGGCTCCAACTATGGTAAACTAGTTTCTTCGAGTGTGCCCATGGGAGTAGATGAGTATAGTACTGCATCTGACTCATAATATTTTGAATAAGATGATTCTAAGATAGTACACCACTATGAATTCATCTTCTTCATAGAATTTGGAGCTGGAGTGAGGCTCTTATTTTTCCTCTTTATAGTCTGGGTCTACAATTTTGGTCGTGTTTCCTATGCTTGATACACACCACTCTCTTCAGTTGGTTCTATAAAATACACCATTATATCCTTAATTTTTTGAGAGGATCAAGCTATAACATGCATACTAGGTTTTTGAAACAAATGTGGTTCTAGGCTTTATTGTTTTATTATTTATTTTTCTTCTTATGTAGAAGAGGATCCTGTAGTTGGATGTTTTTAGAATAGTTGGACCTAAAACCATTATATGACCACTTCTTCACCTAAAGTATCTATTAACCATTTTTACCACATGCCAAAATGGGTCAATCCCCTATACCCATAATATTATATAGGGGATTTTTACAATGTCATAGGGTATGTTGTATTTCACTTGATGTCATTTCATATGTCATTCTAGATTTGGTCATAGTCTAGCTTAGTCCTTGTGTCATTTAGTGTCTTAAGGGTTATTTTAGAGTCATATATGCAAGTGGAAAGCTTTAATGGTGTTTAAATAGTAAAGATAATGGAAAGGTTCCACACATGCCTCAAGGAGTTCATTCGGAGCTTCAAAATTTTAGGAACAAGCTTTGTGAAGCCAAACTATCATTAGAACATCATGAAGAACCAAAATGGACAACTTGCTACTGCAAATTATAAATATGCTTAGAAATTTTTGCATGAACATTAGACCACATGTGATCAATTTAATTAGTGCCAATATCATTCTCTACAAGTTTCATATCTCGATGAGTCTTCTATATTGAGATTTAAGCCTTCAAATTTTAGCTTATCGAGTCTAAGGGGCTAGGAAATCTAAGATGTCATATGGTAATGAGCAGACCAGCTTGTTTGATAATTTTTTATCTTCACTTAGAAAGCCCCCATAAAATAAAAGTTTAAAAATCCATGAATCTTCTCATGCTTAGATCATGTCCTAGAAACTTCATGCCCACACAAGATCTCTAGCTCAAGTTATTAGCATGCAAAGATAAACTTGTAGACTGGAATGTTTGTGTTAATGCCAAATTTGAGCTTTGTAAAATGACTATTTGGATTTAAAAATCCTAATACATTCACACAAAAGTCAAATACATTCATATGGAAATCAAATGATGATCACACAAATGTTAAATAAAGTTCAACCATGATTTGTTGAAACTTAAATTTGATAGTTGCATGAACATCAATGATCATCATGCAACCATCAAATGACAAGTGTGTGGATATCAATTTTGAGCTCATGAAGTATTTGTTGGATTTAAAATAATGGATCTCAGTATATCTAATGGTTAGTATCTAGTAATACCAAGTATATCAATGGCATGCAAATAAGTCAAAAGTTTAAGGAGCTTAGAGGCCACCATGTGGCATAAGCACGTAAAGCAGGCAAACTGATAATGGATACTAAGTGTAAATGCAAGACTACAAAGTGGCACTAGCTTGGATAGAGTTGATAAGTCAAGGATATATCCAAGGGATTGTGTTAACTCATAACATGGAGATCAGATGGTGTGAGTAAAGGTTGATAATTTAATGATCCAATTCATGGTCAATAGCTAATTAAAAAAAGGTGAGCCCAATATTTTTTATAGAAGTTGACAAAGCAGTGTTGGACCTAAGAAAAACAAATACAAAAGGGACCAGCTCAAATACGACCTAGACTAGACCAAAATAGATATTTTAAAGATCAACCTTACCATTAAAATCTTTGTAAAGATAGAATGGGTCTTTTTAGACATAATGGGAGTATAGAATGAAGTTATGTTCTCTATAGGTCCCCATCGGCATAATGACTATAATAAAACCAATATTCTGAGATTGGTTTTCCATCTATAGTGTACTTATGAACATGGAGATTAGTTTGAGCATGATATAATTTAGATAAGAGCAAGCATTTCAAAAGATGCCATGAAGGCATACGTGTAGACTCCAATGGCTTCATTACCAGAACTAGTTGCATGAAAGGGACCCTTCTCTCCACTTTTTCATGCCATGACAACTAGTTAGGATCATTTAACAATAAGAAAAATTATAAAAAATGGATATGATTTTTGTAACTACATTGATGCTAGAACCTAGCTCAAAAATAACTTGATCCCATCATTACAACCATCAAAGATCATCAATGAAGGTATAATGTAACTATGCAATGGACTGAAGTGACATAAATCAATCAAGAAGATTAAATGAGATTAATTATAGAAGTAGTTGTAACTATGGTTTAAATGAAGTTGTACTCATTTGATTCCCCTTTAGACTTCTCTTTTCCCATTTCTCTCTCAAATGTTATAAGTAACTAGCATTTTGGCCTTTGTAATGAAATTCCACTCCATGTATGATGAAGCCCTATTGGAATGATGTCATAATTTGCCTTTGAAAATTAATTCAAATATGATTTTGAGTTATTGAACAATTTTCTAAGTGTGCAAGTGATGTATGGTGATGTAAAGTGATAATTATCTATCCTTTCTTCCTTTATTCTTTCATGTTTGTGTAGGAGTTCCTATTATAATAGGTCATATGAAGTGTTTTTAAGTTTATGAGTCTATTTTTTAAGTTTACAATGATCCTTAGTGTCTATAACTAGCCTATGGTTGACTTACCTTGAATTAATTCTCATGCATCTCACCTCCATATTGAAATACTCATGTTAGAATCCATAAGACTTGAAAGTTAGTTTGTGTACCTTATTTCTTAGTATATGAAATTATAATGGTATATAAGACATATTTTTGTATCACCCCTTATATTAGGTTCATTTCATGTAAATTCTAAATCTTTTCCCCAAATCAACTAGTTAAGTAGGTGTGAGCATTTCAAGATACATTCAGGGAGCTAGTCCTTTAATCTAGAGGCTCACTTCTATTATAGGTACACCCAACATACTTAGAAGTTTTATACACATAATATTTTCAACTTTTATCAAATATTAATACTTTACATCTTGTAAAAACCCATCGAGACTCAATCTCTCTAAGTGCATACCCTAACAGGTGCATTAAGAAAGGGGTGGGTAGACCTTCGGTGCTTCGCAAGATTGGTATCCCTTATTGCCACATTATTACCAATCCCACTAGCTCTTAAAAACATTCCCTAAGATATTATTACTCTCTTGCATACTCCTCCAATATTTTTCCTCTTTCCATCCCTCTTTTCCTCACCTTGATCTCCTTTAGCCAGTTAACTATACTAGGTCAACTAGCTTGACCCTATATATTTTTTATTCTCTAATTACTGTACAAGGTTGATTGAGTTAACCTTGTATTATTTAGGGTATTTTTTACTTTGATATTTATTAGCCATTTGGTTGACCTACCTTAACACCTAGTTATTTATCTCCTAAAAACACACAAGGTTGACCCCATACAATTGACATATTTAGATGGATTTAGGGTGAGATATGATTATAAATACAAGATCATTTCATCATTATTTTAATATGAAATAAAGATTTATTATTTTACCATGCTTCTTTACAATCTACTCTTCCACCATTCTACTTAAGGAGTCTTAGCTTAGGGTTTATACTTGGACAATCTAGTCTTGTGGATAAGTCTTGGATGCTTTGGCCTTTCTTAGTGATCCTTACAAACCATAACAACCTCTTAAAAATCCCCTTTAGCTAAGGGAGAGACTGAGTCTCTATGGGTTCACATTTAGGTAAGTATATTCTAACTTTGTTCTCTTCTCTTTAATAATAGAAGTAACATAAGTATTGGCTCAAAAAATATTACTCTTCATATTCCATGTATTAAGGTCTTACTCATACTTAGCTTAATTGAGATTCTATTATACATTTTTTTATTTCTTTATTAACCCTTCATATTGTGCCACAAGTTTTGATGTGTACTAGATTAGATTTACTTTCTTGTTTATTAGAATAGAGTAAACATTAAACCTAGGACTCTTTTAAGGTTTTTTCATGATTATGTTAGATTTTAGGCTTTGGAACCCTTCCTAGCATGGTGTATTATGACAAGAGATCCCATAATCAAGTCTAGCAGATCCCCATTTTAGTCATGCCCCTGCTTAACAAATGTATTCCCAATCGGAAGTGTGGGTATGCTTTATCTTCTTCAAGCCAAGATTGATTCATAAACATGATGCATTTATGATTACATGCATTCTAGTGAACCTAAAATGAACTAAACCTTATAGGATTTTTTTTACCTTATTTCATTTCGTTCATTCTTTCATCATTATTTTTATCATATATTTGCCATACTGGATTGTCTCTATTAACCCAGTATCTAACTTCTGTGCACAAGATTTTAGGTATAAGCTATTGGATCAACTCAATCGACCCAATATAGTTTTTCAGATTTTTAGACATCTAGTATAGACTACTAAGTTAACATAGTTGACCTATACATTTTTGGTAACTTAATAGCAAGTTTATATAAAGCTTGATCGACCTAGCCAACCTAGTCAGGAGAATTTGCAAGCATATATCAAGGTTCTTGAACAACATTATCCATTCTATGTATCTATGAACTCCCAAGGTTCCTTTCTATCTCTCTATCTATTTATTTACATTCTTTCCTTTTACAATTTTTAGTCTTTAAGAATACCCTTGCATAGTTAATTGGATTGACCCTATTGACCTAGTTTTGTGTTTTATGTGCTATTTGGATAACTGGGTTGACTCTGCCAAACCTATTTATTTTTAGACCTTGCTTCTACAATATAGGTTTGACCCTATCACCCTATTCTATATTTTTTGCATACACTATTGACTATATCAACATTGTACCTTATTTCAAAGTTGGAATTAAACTTATATGCTAGTAATTAGTGCATACTTTCTTTTCTTGTTGCTTGCATGCTTAGAATAGATAACATAGATTAATTAGGTGGTTTTAAATTAATTTTTTAGTTTCACCATTTTTTATTTTATGCACACATGACCAAATCACAAAATCTAAACAATCATTTTAATATTTGTCTACCCAAGGCCAACCTACTTAAATTTTATCACCAAGGGGGAAGCTGACTTGATACTCTGGTCAAGTATAGAGAATGTTTAATGGTATATTATATCTAATCACCCAATAAAATTATAATTTTAATGTGTGAAGTGATGGGATATCCCCAATACCAATCCTGTATCATTACCACTACAATCATTTTTAGCTCAAACTACTTGACACCATCCTTAGATTGTCATTTTAGTTCCTTGCTTATATCCAACTTCCCATCACATTTAAAATCATATCTTAATAATATAATTAAAATTTAGGCTAACCAATTAGTTATCTATTTAATTTCCAAGTTGATTACTTTTTCTTTGCTCAAGAGTATTTTGTATTGCAAAAACTTGCATTAGCAAGCACTGGTGCAAGGTTTTATGTCATGTGTTTCAATTAGATTGGCCAATGTTAATCCAATTAAATATTTTTTACTTTTAGCTATTTATTTTATAAATTTATTGCAAAAATTAATATTTTTTAATTTCACAACCTTTTATAGACTTCTTAACTTTCCCTATCTATTCTACTAGTTTGACCTAGTATCTTGTTCATCCTCTGTTCACTGTACTGGATCAACTTAGTTGACCTTGTAGCTTTTTCATCCTCTGTTCACTATAATGGATCAACCCAGTCATCCCTATACTATTTTTAAACCCTATTTTTTATTTTTATATCCTTTATTTACTATATTGGATCAACCCAATCAACCCCATACTATTTGTAGGCTTTATTTTTTTTTCTAGGTCAACCTAGTCAACCCTATACTTATTTTTACCTTTCTTATTTATCAATATATATCTCTCTTTCTCCTTCTTTGTATTTTTTTCATTCCTCTTCAAACATAATGAAGTCTATTATAAAAATATTTTTGGAGACCTTGAATCCATTTAGATACTATATGGGATGTTCATTTCTCTCTCTCTTTTCCTCCCAAGAGCACCATCACTCTTAGGGCACTTCTCCTCCTCCTTCATCCATGAAATATAATATGGTGAAAATAACACATCAATTTGAAGTTGATGGATCTAATGTTTTCTTTACTTACTAGGAAACTTCTCATCTTCAAAATCTTCAAACTAATGTTGGAGTAATTGATACAAGTTTAATTAACAATTCTACTAATAATCGTTCTTCTAGTAATCCTCCCCCTAACACCAATTTGCGGAGTACTCCTACCAACACCAACCCACCTCCTGATACAACTCAATTTTTATCTCAAGTTATCTAAAAAGTGAACATAATGCAAAATTATAACACCAACCAAATGATACAACTTTAACAACATTTAATTAGTGTGGCTAATCAACCTCTAACAATGCATCTTCAAATTAATCCCAATTTCATTCCTCCACCTCTTCGGAATGCCTCAAGAAATGTTATTCCTCAACCCAAAATGAATAAAAAATTCTTAAAATTATTCAAAATGAGCCTGTATATCCTTTCATTGTATCCATTTATATTGGTAACACATCTCTAACTATCAAATATGATGGAAATAAAGACCCTACATCATTTATCAGAGCCTTTGGTAACCTTTACAAGGAGTGGATCTAAACTAATACCTTTACCACTACTAAAATATTAACCAAAACCTTCACTAAATATGTATTAGAATGGTATAATAAACTTCCCCAACATTTTATTTAACAACTTGAATATTTGTTTAATCCCTTAGTTAAAGAGTTTCAACATAATGATCTTCCCAAAAATGGTCTTAGCCACTTCATCAATGCTAAGCAATCTTCCACTGAATTAGCTCATGACTTTATCAAAAGATAGAAATATTTAGGTCATAAATCAGACCATAACATGATTGATGATAACTTATTTAGAATCTTTATCAATGTTTCAACTCCTACTCTCCAATATAAGGTTCGAACCTTTGCTCCCCAAATGCTTAATAAAGGTCTTGATCAAGCTAATCCTAAACTTCCTCATGAAATAATTCAAACCTAATCCTAAAATTTTTAAAAGATATTTCCAAACATCTACTCATATCACTAGTAATACTCTGTAAACCAAACTAGGAGTTTCCAAAACTGATATTCCTTCACCTTCTTATACACTTCTTTCAGTTTAGTAAACAAAACAATTTTTACCATCCTTAAAACCTTTAATTTATCTCAATTCTCCTCCTAAGTGGTATGACCCCAATCTATTTTTTTGGTTCAATGATGACATTGAGCATTCTCATTAATATTGTAAAGGGATCACTAAATTTGTTGTCTCCTATATGCTTGGTGATTCATTCAATCATGAAACTATGATCAATCTTTGTCATCAAGAATACACTATTGCCTTTTCAAAAATGACAAACTTCTAAAGCTTATACTTCAAATAACCAAAAATATTATTCTGATAATTAATCAAATACCAAAGATGTTTGTGCCCTTAATTTTGATTATGACCAATATTATAACAATTCTCAATATGTCAACACTGCTAAGGTCAATTATCATCATAATCAGCTCATAAAGATCTTATTACCAAGCCTTATAACTTATCTTTGGAGGAATAAATTCTTAAAGATACTACCACTACTAATGTTACTTTCAAATCTAAAGAGGAACCAAATCCTCCTTCTGATCCTCCAACTTCAACTATTCTTCCAAAGTCTAATGTACCTCTTAAACCTCATGTTAGTTCTTCTAAGTCTCATTGGAACTTTTTTGAAGAAATTAACTTTATGCCTTGTAAGATTACACTTATGGAGTTGGTCCATAATTATCCCTATCATCATAAGTTCTTTATGTAACAACTCCAATAAATTGAAGATCCATCTTCCATAGATGAAGAACCACCTTCTATTGAATCTTAACCTACCAACTTAAATACCAATGAAACTATGTGTCCTTATTCCACACCTTCTATTGAATTCCTTAAAGAAGACATGATCAATGATGGAATTATCTTTCATACTAATGATACATCACTTTTCATCAAATTATCCATTAATACCACTCTTATCTAAAAATTTCTATTTGATGAAGGTTCTAGTATTAATGTGACATATTTATGGCTCATCCAACAACTTGGTTATAACAAAGATCATCTCAAGAAAACTCATCTCACTTGTCATGGTTTTGATAAGATAAATCAAAAACCACTTAATTGTATTTATATTCCATTAACCATTAGACCTAACACTGTTAGAACCAAGCTAATGGTACTTGATCTTCCTTTATCTTACAACATACTCTTTGGTCATCCATGGACTTATCAAATGAGTGCCATTAATTCTTATAGTAGTCAATGTATTAAATTCTTACATAATTTAAAATGTTATAAACATGAATCTGATCCCAACCCATGGAGTATTCATATTCCTAATCTTGAATCACAATATTGCATTCCTACCATTCCTAGGATTAATAGTGTTCCTTTACCCAAGTTCATCAACATGAATCCTAATCTACAAGGTATTCTTGCATATTTTGATAATGATGAACCCAATGATTTACAATATACTTTCAATACTACTAAGTTACTTCCCTCTATTTTGTAATGGATTCCTCCTTTATTACCTAGGGATCGTACTATTCCTCTTATCGATGAGATTACTAATTTTACCCCTCCATGTAATGTTCAAGAGCCTTATTTACCTAAATATGCCTTCACTTGTAATGATTTTAAAGTGGCCAAATTATTTCAAGATCCTCTCATCATTTCTCCTCATACATTCATAATATTAGGATTTCACCCTATGAAACTCTCCCTGATTATCAAGCATATACAATTTATCCAACATCTGATGATAACTATATAATGGCCCAAGCTCAATCTAGAGACTTGGATGTCTAGCATTATCATAAAACCTGAGCCTAAATTTATGATTTTAATCAAGATGTTCATAACATTTTTGTGGTTCATACTTTAGATCCTGAGGGTCATGTGCCTCCTAAAAATTCTCCTCTTATCGATACTCCTTAGGTGGTAAAGAAAATTATACCTTTTGAACCTCCAAAAATTTCTACATCTCCTTTACCACTTATCAATCCAATCATTGCATCTGATCTTTATCCCATCATTGAACCCATTGATATTCTAACTCCTTCCAATCCATTTACTTATTTTACTCCTTAAATTACACTGGATTCCAAGGTAATCAATGTTCTTCATATACATTCTGATTATAATCACCATGGAAATAAAATTATTTATATTGAAGTATATGTTGAGTATTATGGTCCTCTTCCTACTTTACCTTGTGATGAAGCTATCCTTGATTTACTTTATGTCCAAGAACCTCAACTCATTAGAAGTATCATAAACTTGGGAATATCAAAACTAAAACTCCTTGCTTCAATAACTTTGTTGCTATCATTGATCCTAAAACAAATCCAATTTCTACCTTACCCAATGCACCATACCACTTTCAAGACACTAATGTTATGCTTATTGAAGAAACCACTCACATCAAATATGGTATCTGATCTTGTCCTCAACCAATTACTATCTCTCATGAGCTTTTACCTAATGAACATGATAATTTTAGATTATTATTTGACAAATATCATGAGGCTTTATCTTGGTCCTATGATGACATGCTTAGCATTTACCCTAGCATCATGGTGTATGTTATCATTACTTATCCTAATGCCAATCTTGTGCATCAAAAATAAAGAAAATTTTCACCTAAAGTTTCCACTTTATGTCATAAAGAAATCATCAAATTACTTGATGCTAAATTTATTTAACCTATGGATTATTTTGAATGGGTTTCCAACATTGTTCTTGTTTGAAAGAAGGTCACTATTGTCATTCGCATTTGTATTGATTTTTGAAATCTTAGTCTTACTTGTCCAAAGGATAACTTCAATTTACCTTCAATAGATGTAATTATTGATTCCATGACTAGTTATGAAATTTTATCTCTTATAGATGGCTTCTTGGGATACAATCAGTTTCATATTTCCATTGAGAACCAATATAAGACTACTTTCACCATGGAATGGGGCACCTATTGTTATGTCAAAATTCCCTTCAGCCTTAAAAATGTTGGATCAACTTAGAAATGAGCAATGATTCACATCTTTCATGATCTCATTCACAAAATTATTGAAACCTATGTGGATTACCTTATTTCTAAATCCAAAAATCATCTTTCTAATCTTGCCATCATCTTTTACCATCTCTTTAAATATAAAGTTAGACTTAATCCTTTAAAATGTTTCTTTGAAGTCACATCTAGAAAATTCTAAGGATTTTTAGTCTCTCTCCATGGCATTGAGGTTGACCTTGCCAAAATTAGTGATATCATCAACATACCCATTCCTCATTTTATTCTTGACATTTTTACTTATTTAGACAAACTTGGGGAAATTAGGTGATTGTTCCTAGAAAAGTTATAACGAATTCACTCTATCAATTCCCTTCTCAATAAAGGTACTATTTTAGAATAGATGAATCCATGTCAAACATCTTTGATAATATGAAAGAGTCATTTCTTCATCCACTTAAACTTCATCCTCTTTCCAATGATAAACCTTTTATTCTATAGACCACTTCCACACATATTTTAGTTAGGGTAATGCATGCGCAATAAGATGATATGGGAATATTGTATTTCATTTACTACATTAGTCAAGGAATCATCAATTATGAAACAAATTATATCAAAATTGAGCATGATTGCCTCACCATCTATTTTACAGATGAAAATTTTCACCATGATATGCTTTACCAAACTACTTAATCCATTGTTCATTTCAGACCCCTTCATCATTTCTTCTCCAAAGCATTTCTTCCTAGAGATAGAATTGGTAAATGTATGGCTATCCTTATGGAATTTTATCTCCACATCATCACTCAAAAATCTATCAAATGGTAAATCATAGCTGATCAACCTGTCATAGCTCCCATACCAACCACTTCTTCTCTTCAAGATAATCTTCTAGATGATAATATCCTTTACATCAAAAGTCTTAATCAAGATATTTATCTCAAAGATTATTTTCATATCTTTACTATCAATTTTGAAGCCAATAATATTAATGAATAAACTACTTCCTCTAGTACTACTAAACCAAAAGTAGTTATCAAACATCTTTCTAAAATTAATGTCGACTTGCATGAGGATACTTGGATCCTTCACTTTGATGGTGCCAAAAGTCTTCAAGGAGTTAAGGAAGGTTATAATATCACAATACCTCTTGTGAATATCATTCCTTTAGCTTTTTTCTTCAACCTTGATGTCACTAATAATATGGCCAAGTACAAAGCTCTTATCTTAGGCATGAGAGCTACTCTTGATTTAGACATTTAATACCTTCATGCTTTAAGTGATTATCAGCTTATTTTTCATCAAGGTAGTGGTGATTATCAATGTAAAAGTGAAAATCTCATCACATATCATCAAATTACAACCACTCTTTCTAAGGATTTCATCTCTTTCACTATTGAGACTATTCTTAGAGATCAAAATTCCATTAGTGAATCTCTTGCCTCTTCAACCTCTCTCTTTCATCCACACTAAGTCCTTTTTGATCTTGCTTTTATTATATAAATAAGAAAATATCCATGTATAACTCAACCATCAGATTCACTTATCTATCATATCAAGATTATTATCATTTAATAAAGCTTATGGTACCAAGACATCATTCAATTCCTAGAATATCAAACTTATCCTCCTAATTTAGACTCTCATATAAAGACACATATTCGTAAACAAGCTTTCAATTATGTATTTTGACATAACATACTTTATTATCACAATGTTGAATGTACCTTACTATATTGTGTTATGAAATATGAGGTCCCTCCTCTTATTTAACAAGCACATGGAACATTTATGATGGTCACTATAGTGGACATGCTACATCCCATAAATGCCTATGTATGGGTTATTTTTGGCCTACTCTTGAAAAGGATGCCATTGAATATTCTAAAAAGTGCAATCCTTGTTAGCTTCATGATGATCTAATCCATTCACATCTAGCCTAACTTAAAACTATCAAATCTCCTTGGCCATTTTCAACATGGGGATTCAATCTCATTAGTAAACCACTTCACTCCCAAGATGGACATGTATTTATCATCACCTCTACTGAATATCTTACCAAGTGGGTAAAAGTCATGCCCCTTGTTAAGGTCACTAATCCTATCATTTCTAAATTTATTCTTAATCAAATCATTTTTCACTTTGGTGTTCCTGATATCATCATTTCAAATAATGGTGGTAACTTCAAAAACAAACATGTTAAACAACTTTGCAACAAATTCAAGATCAATCAAAAAAATTCCATTCCTTCTCATCTATAATGAAATGGTCAAGATGAGGCCACTAATAAAATTCTCAACAAAATTCTATAAACAATAATTCATGAAACCTGCATGGATTGGCATCTTCATCTTTACCCTACTCTTTGGGCTTATCACATTAGCATATGTATTGCCACTGGGGCAACTCCATTCTCATTAGTTTATGGTTATGACTCATTTCTTACTTTAGAATTTAAGATTCCCTCTCTTTTTATATCTCTTTATGGAATTATTCTCAATGAATAATTATGTGAAGCTCATCTTTAAGCCCTTGATCTACTTGATCAACATCTTCTTTTCACCTTATAACATAACCGCCAATACAAGGCTCACACTACCATATAAAATAACAAATTTGTTAAAGTCCACACATTTAATGTCGGTGGTCTTGTCCTTAAATTAGACTACACCCATGATAAAGAAGGTAAATATGCCCAAAAATGATGGGAACCATATTTATTCAAAGATATTCTTGGTCTAAGCACCTACCATCTTTAAACCAATGAAGGCCATGGTTTCAAAGAGCCCACTAACACATAGTTCCTTAAAAAGCACTTTGCCTAAAAATTTACTTATTTTCATGCTTTCTATCTACATCTATCTAAAACTTTTTACAAGTTACTTACATGGGTCTTTCCCTCTGCATCAATTTCCTTCCTTTCACAAACCTTTAGTCTTCCCTTTTGGTCTTTTGGTTTCTTGATGTACCATAGCCTTATTTATCTTATTGCATTTTCTCTCTTTTGACACCCCTTGGGTTTTTATTTTGTGAGTTGTTTCATAAGATCATAGATAGGACTTTACATTCCTCACAAAATTACCATATTTTTACTTATCTCACTTTATCTTTCACTTGCTTGTTGACACCCTCGTGGATTTTTATTTTATGATTTGCTTCATAAGACCATGGATAAGACTTGACCCTCATCATAAAATCACCATCTTTATATCATCCTTGTTCTTAAAATTTAGTCATTGCTTCTTTTGATACATGGAATTTACATAAATAATTTATTTTAGCATGTTTTCCTCCATTTCCCTCATTCTTATGATAAGGAATCACACTTTTCTATCATTATATCCCTTTTTTCCCTTTGTCACATTTTTTACAATTTGAAGTAATTCAAATTGTTCCATGTGTCACTCCTCTTGATTTCCCCTTTATTTCACTCCATATTGGATTAAAAAAGGTCAAAACCAAGATAACACTTTTATTTTACCTATATTTATGAGACTCTTATACCCCATGCTCTTTGAAGTTTCTCTCTCTTAGTAACCTTGTCCTAAGTATTCAAATGAAAGTCATCTTTATAACCCATGTTTGGTTTTCCAAATTCGTATGGAGGAGGAAAAAGAAAAAACCATCAAGAAAGTTGAAATAAAAATCATTTTAATCAAAAGGAAATGATATCTAAAAGGTAATATATAAATCTAAAAATTCAAATCACACAAAAAGACATGATTACAAACACATATCCTATCTCCAAACAAATCTCAAACTCCATAGTTGGCCTCACATAGAGCTAAGGTCCTTTGGGGTGTGATAGGATAGTATATTGGAATAGGGGAATTAAACAAACTCTATGGTGCTACCTACTTTCTCATGTAAGTACCCAATATTCACAATATATCGATGGCTTTGTAAGGGGTCCTGAGGAACAAGGAACACATTGTCAGAAGGTAGGTCCATTTTACTTTTTTATAGACTTCGAGGGATGATCTTTATACTTTATTTTTTGACATAAGACTTGTGTGGCTAAGATAAGTTCTTTAGATTACTTAAGATATAAAGTCCTCTTGTTTTGACAAACCTAATTTGAGTGTCTTGACTTTGATAAAGAGTTCCTCTACCTTAGCTTTTCCTTCATTCTCCCCTCCACCCATTTCATTTCCCCCCTTGATAGACAAATTATGATTCCAAATATATTTTTCCTTCTTATTTACTTTCTTTTTATTCATCTCTTAAAAACATGCTAGCACTACTTTGTTTTAGTTTTATCTATCTTTAGAAATAAATGACATGTTTGAGCAACTATGGATTACTTCTTTCTTTACATCATGATTTTACATTTATAAACTTGTCTTACTTTCCTGTTACATTTATCATTTGTTTTACTATCCTATTCTTACATACACATGAGTTTTTACCCTTTTTTCATTGTTGAGTGAGGTTGGCTTGTTATTTCTCACTCATCAATGTTGTTTTCCCTTTTTATGCACTTTTTTACATTGTTGAGTGAGATAAGGATTTTTAATGATCAATAATCAATATTTTTTTACCATTTTGTTTCTTCTTTTACCATTGATATTTGATTACCATCTTATTTTACATGCATCCTCAGTTTGATTTATTGAGTTTGCCTTTCTTACTTAAGGTTTACTTGTTTAATTTTTTTGGTCTTTAGTAGCCTTAGATTTTTGATTACTCGATTTACTATTTTTTTTACTTGGTCATTTGGCCTAACATCACACTTGTCACCCCAGCTTGCCAAATTTCCCAAGTATGTCCCATCTTTACAAAACCATTTATCTTGGCTTTCTTGCATTTATTTATTTTTGATCTTTAGTTTTATATTTTTGAGTTTGTCAAAAGCAATCTCTATACCCTACACAACCGAAACTAAAAACACAAAAAATAATCATCCAAAAATAAAGGTAATTCAAGGTACATATCACATTTACTTTTTAGTCATTTACATTCAATTATTTTTGCTTTAAAATACTACAATTTTTTTTAACATCAACATTATGTGTCCTTCTATTCTTTCTCAGAGCACTATCCCCTATTGCACCTTAGTGATACATGATAAGCTTCGAGTGGGGCATATGTATACACATAATATTTTTAAATTTTTCAAATACTGATGATTTACATCTTGTAAGAACCCATCGAGACTTAATCTCTCTAAGTGCATACCTTAAGGGGTGAACTAGGAAATGGATGGGCAAAATTTTGGTGCATCATAAGATTGTTATCCCTTATTTCCACATTATTACCAATCTAACTATATATTAAAACAATTCCCTTAGCTATTACTCTTCCATTTCACACTCCTTTAGTCTTTTTACTCTTTCCATCCCTCTTTTCCTCACCTTGATCCCCTTTAGCCAGTTGACTATACTAGGTCATCCAGGTTGACTCTGTATAATTTTTAGCCTTTGATTATTGTATAGCATCAATTAAGTTAACCTTGTACTATTTAGGGTATTTTTCACTTTGAGTTTCACCAGCCCTTCGGTCGACCTAACTTGGGACCTAGTGATTTATCTCCCAAAAATATATAGGGTTGACTATGTCAACACTGTATAATAAACATATCCAGAAGGATTTAGGGTGAGATCTTCCTATAAATACAAGATCATTTCATCATTATTTCAATATGTAGTAAAGAGTTATTATTCATTCATGCTTTTTTACAATTTGCTCTTCCACTATTATACTTGAGGATTCTTAGCATAGGGTTTCTACTTCGAGAATATAGTCTTGTGGATAAGTCTTGGATGCTTTGGCATATATCAGTGATCCTTACAAACCACAAAAACCTCTTAAAATCCCCTTTATACAAGGGAGAGATTTAGTATTGATGGATTCACATTCAAGTAAGTATATTCTAACTTTATTCTCCTCTCTTTAGTAGATAGAAGTAACATAAGTATTGGCTTGAATAATATTACTCTTCATATTTCATGTATTAAGGTCCTACTCATACTTATCATAATGGATATTCTCTTATAAATGTTTTTATTACTTTACTAACCCCTCATATTATGTCATATGCTTTGGTGTGCACTAGATTAGATTTATTTTCTTTTTTATTAGAATAGAGTAAAAATTAAACCTAAGACTCTTTTAGGGTTGTGTGATTGTGTTAAAATGTAGGCTTTGAAACCCTTCCTAGAATGGTGTATTATGATAAGTGATCACCTAATCAGGTCTAGTGGATCCCCATACCCCCACTTAACAAATATATTCCCAATCATGAGTGTAGGTATGCTCTATCTTCTCCAAGCTAGGATTGATTTATAGATATGACACATTTTTGATTGCATATATAAGTTTTCCCATGTTTCCCAAATCTAGAATAGGCTTGAACATCCTCTTCTAGGATGAGATATTTGGTGACAACAATATCAACAATGATATAAGGAGGTTAGGTGATGTCCATCCATAGGTCTTACCTTACCTAATTCCATACTTGGTAGGTATGCACTACTTTCCAAAAGAATAATTATTTATCCTCCTCTTACTCGTAAACCTTATTTTTTATGTCTATGAGCATGGAATATAAAAATTATTACTCTTAAAACATGAGCTCTACCAAGTCATATTGAAGTTTAATCTTTAGAACATGTTTATTTTTTAGCCAAGAATTTGTGTTAGGTCCTTTTTTTTATGTCAATAGTGAATCTCATCTTGTTGGTGTTTTGTGCTTCCCCTTGTCCACCTATGCTATAGCTACTATTAGTTATGTTGTTACCAATGATTGCATTTGTGGTTATGGATGTAGTTTTTCTTGAGGTTGCATATATGATTACACACCTAAGGGCATGGAATGAAAATGTTATACCAATTTGGATATGAGAGATTTATACCTCAAAAATTATACTTATGCATCTAACATGGAGATGAAGAATGATAGTGGCATTGATGTTAATTTTGGAAACTCGTGCACCCTAATTTATATTTTATTATATAATTTAGTCATTGATGCATGTTTTTATAGATACAACATCACATCTTGGGGTACCCTTCGGTGTGAATTGATCATGGATTGGATTTCCATGCACCACATGTTCAACCTCCCCAACTACTCATAGTACTACCTTATTTTCATCCACATAATGTTAGAGAACATTGAAATAGGACAAAAATTTATAGAAATATTAATTGGGCCTTTTGATTATTTCCATTATGTGAAGTAAGGTAAAAGTACCAAAAATTGGTACTAGAATTATTGCACGGTGCAAGTTAAGATCTTCTCTGTGTTCATTTTCAGCTTAAAGTCCAAAAATGCAAGCTAATTAAAATATTCATGGATGCATATCATGTAATACACAATGCCTACCACTCCTTTTATTGCCTACTTTTCTTGATTAATGGTTTGCCAAAATATTTTAGTGATGCAATCAGTAAGAATGTGAATTAAATCATCATCTATTGAATCAAAGGGGATTCCCTTGACTACCCTTGAAGTCAATTTCTCCTTGGTTTTAGAGTGGATTCGTGTAGCTTTAGATTTGTATGGTAAGATAGATTTACCACATGATGGAAGCCTTATTACTCTCATCATAGTATTAGAGGTGATGAAAATGGTCACATATTATGATAAAAGAATTGCACCTTCATTATAACTAATTAGTAGGGTGGGTATTACCTTGTCTAGTTGGCCAAAAGTAGGTAGTTTGATCAACCATTTGGCATCCAAACTATACAATGGATGTTGAAGTGATAATGCCCTTTCCTATGATACTTCTTGAGGGTCTTAGGAAAATAAATTAGCTTCAACTACATCAATAAAATCAAAGGGGTTTGCATCTTGATACTTGGTTTGACTTAGGCCTAATCCAATCCCTATTTCCTCTTTTTATGTGTATGTAAGTGGGATCAATAGTTGTGCTCCATCCATGGTTGCTCTTGTGGCATGTGTTGAAAACTTTCTTCTCTTAATCTAGATATAGTATGAAATATGTGCACAAGAATAAGTTTTAAAATTAGATCATAAAGTTCACTTGTTTTCAAGAGCGTGTAATGTCAGTTTGTTTTTTGTATCCTCTATTATATATGATTTAACACCCAAATCCATTAAGCCATCAAGTTTAATTTTTTTTAGCTACTTACACATGAGTGTATCTCTAACATTTACATCAACTATATATTATTTGACATGATGGTTACCTTGATTCATCTAGGTTATTTGATCCAATCATTGGTATGTAGGTGATGTGATGTGACATCCTTTCATTTATCCTAGTTATTTTATGGGCCATCTATCATTATTTCATGTGATATACTTTGAGAAAGATGAAATCTCCAAAGTAAATTTTCATTAATAGTTTTGAATGACTATTCATCATAATTTTGATATACCTATATTTTTAGCACCCCATTCTTGGATTTAATTGTTGATCACCATGTTTCAACTACTAGATGTTTCTTTTTAGACTAATTCTACACATATTGATCATAGTATATGATATTAACTACTTAAAAATTCATTATTATGTGATGTGAACCAAATATTATACTTTACGGAAACACTAAACCTAAAAAACAAACATAAAATAAAACAACATTAAAGAAAATTCCTAATTACATAGTGCTACTCAACACCCTCACTCATTTATAATGATGAATGATATAGATTATTGGTGATAAGGCTTAAGCATACAACCATTGATATTCCCTAAAAAAATGGTTCCTTGTAAATATTTTAAAACAACTATACCCTATTATGAAACATCATGAATAATATAGGGTCAATTACTTTTGAAGCATAGTTTCCCCAAAATACTTTGAGTCTTTTACCATAGAGTAATATTGTTTATTCTAGATAGAATTCTTTAGATCATAAGTTGTGATCACATCATAATTTTTGAATTAACTTATTGATATCTTACATCTATTATTCCCTTTGTCTATTTTACCTCATCTTGACCAAATCCATCAATCTTCACTTCAAAGAGTCTTGATCACTCATCCTCATAATCATTTCATTGTGTAGACTAGGAAAAATTTACTCCATAGGCATGATATAAAAGGGAGTGAAGCCTATGGCACATTTATAATTTTTCATGTACACCCAAAGAATTATATGAATTCAATCCTCCTAATCATCCATTTCACCATTAGATATTTTTATTACAATTTTACCCAATACTTTGTTTGAATCTTTAACTTGTCCATTTTCTTGTGGATGATAAGCCATGCCCTTATGGTGTGATATCATAGAATCCTTAGTGAGAGTATTGATTGTGTTATTTATGAAGTGAGTAACTCTATCATTAACCAACTTTGTTTGACATCCAAACCTTGTTATGATGCTCTCATACAAGAATTTAGTGTCATAATTCACACTATAGCTTGGTGTCTTAAAAGCTTCCACCCATTTCATAAAATAGTTAGTTAAAGTAATGATATATTGTGCATGATTAAATTTGTTTAGGGGTTTTATAGGAACTAAAAATTCAATTACCCATTGTTCAAATGGTTGATCTGATAGCATTGAGACCGATGGCATCTCATCTTGTTGATTGGGTTTTCTCATTCTCTAGTAAACATCACAATATTTAGCCACTTTGTACACATCTTGAAATAAATTCAGCCCTCAAAGACCAATCTATAGTATATTCCTCATACTATATTCTCCTCTGAAATGAATTCATGTGACTCCTTGATGTGTTTATTGAAGAAGTTGTGGTCTCTCATGTTTTAAAGCTACTCTATGTAACACATCATCCTTTCCAATTTTATATAGAAATATATTATTGAGACTTTAAGGAATAGATCATGTGACCATTTTATTTTTATCCATTTTAACATAGTGTGAGTGAAATGTTCATTATTCAAAGAATTTTTCAACATCTTCCATGTTTTCAAGGATCACAACATCCTTAAACAAGTGTGAATCTAAAGATTCATCTTGTATTTTCTCTAGTTTATTCCCAATTTTATAGCCTAATTAGATGATTTGGTCCCACATTTTCTCAACTTGGATTCACATTGATTCTAAATTTAAATTCTTGAAATAACATTATCCACCTAGATATCCATACTCCCAACAACAACTTGTTAACTAGGTATCACAATGGTTGGTGATCAGTGAAAATTTCAAATGGTATGGCCAATAGATAATGTCTAAACTTTTGTAATGCAAACACCATAGCTAAGGTCTCTCTTTCTATATTTGTAGAGTTTTTCTATGTTACTGATAGTTTCCTACTAGTAAAGTATATAGTATGATCTAACCCACCACACCCTAGTTGTTCTAAGATAACTCCTATTATAATACCAAAATCATCCACATGCACGTGGAATGATTTCTTCCAATCAATAAAAACTAAAATAAGCACTATTACTAACCTTTATTTGAGATCAATAAATCTTGTTTGGCATTCTAATTTCCAATCAAAATTTGTATCTTTATATAATAACTTTTCCATCATTGTAGATATGTTTGTATATCCTTTGATGAATTTCCCATAGTATCATGTATGACCCAGAAAGGTGTGAAAATATGTAGAGCTAGTTGGGGGTTACATCCCCACTATTACTGAAATATTATACTAGTCTATTAATATGCCATAATTGCATACAACATGGCCTAGAAGAACACTAAAATGTGTGAAAATAAGAACTTCTTTAGATTCAAAGCAATGCATAGGGATCAACACCATTCTAGAATTAATTGTAGCTTTGATAGATGATATTTAAACAAAGATAATAAAACCTGATCATCTAAATAATATTCTAAATAATCAAGAAGGAAATATTTAAATGTAGTTACCATAACCCTATAGATAACTACTAATGAATTATTAAGACCAAATGGCATTAACATATATTCAAATGACCCCCATTCTATTACAGAGGTTGTTTTTTCATGTTCCTCTTTTATGATTATAATATGATGATATATGTTGAATCCATATATGAATGAGTACATGTCATAACCTATGATTGACTCAAGAACTTCATCTATAAATGGTATTAGAAATGGATCATTGATACACGCATCATTTTTTGCATGGTAGTACCCACAAACCTGAATATTCTTAGACTTTTTTGGCTACATAACTATGGGACTCACCCAATATGCCTTTTTAATTGGATAAATGATCCCTACTTAATACATGCAATCCAGTTTAGCATTTAATTTTATCTTCATGTTGGGATTTAGTTTGTATGTATACTTTTTAATGGGTCTAGTGCATTCTTTCAATTATATGTGCATCTCCCCCAATGATGGATCTACACCTTTTACTTCTAGTAACTTGGTCAAGAAGACATCGTGTTAGTCTCTTAACAAATACAATGCCTTTGAGATCTTGCTTTTCCCCCAGTAATCTCCCATAGTCATAAGTTTAGACATAGACTCTATTCTAATAGTTTATTCAATATTTTTAGTATTTTTTTATATAATTTGTCGGATCTACTAGGTAGAGCCTCTCTTAGAGTACATTTTGCTTCCCATTTTATAACTTTTACATTGTGAAATATTTCCTCTTCAACTTATTATATGCTTTGGGTAGTTTTTGGTTTGACTTCTCATTCTCATTTAAAGAATCCTTCTTAATTTAGGTCTCTATCACTATCAATGGATATTGTTAGCTCATCTATAATTTTATTATAAGGCTTAATATGATCTTATTCTTGTTTACTTGCCTTGTAATTTTGAATCACAAGATTCAAATATTTATTTGTTTATTACGATGATGATGACTCTATCATAGCTCCCAAATCTTCTTCTTGACCTAACATGTAAAGGATTTTAGTTCTTACGATGCATTATGAAATACTAAATTATCATCCTCAAACATAAAAGTTTGAATAAAGACTTTTTATACTTATGCCTAATGTTTGATCTCTCTCTTATGCTCTTGATGCATGTACTAAGTAGTTGGGAGTGGTGTTATCATGTGAATAAAAATGTGCACCAATGTCTTAACTCAACTCCTTGTGTAGAACATATATCTACACATTTATGAAAGTGTAGCTCATGATGTTGGCCTTATTGAAATAATGGCCATTCTAATTTCACATTAGGTGGTAACTAAAACCATGTGTGAAAAAATTCATGTGCTTCCTCCTAATGCATATTTTATTCTCTATGCACTACCCACCAAGTCATAGTAGCTCCTTTCAGTGCATAGTTGAGTGTGATGACTCTTTGATCCACATCTAACACATGGTGATCTAGCCTCAAGATAAATAGATTAAGATCATATATCATAAAGTATTGATGTAATTGATGTTTGGTGGTAAACACCAAGAAGAGAGTCCATATCTCATGATCTCCCCTAGACTAGTTCAACATATGGGTGTTTGAGTCACCAATTATTGAAGATGTTATTTTCTAAGGTAGGAAACACTTTGGAGTAGGTTTTGTATAATCCATTATTGTTACACATTTATTATATAAAAAAATACCTTCAACTTAGTATGATATCACATTGATGGAGAGGTACAACTTTCAAGTTGAAACTAGGGAGCTAGAGATTTTATTATTATCAACTTATAAAGTGGATGATTTGTTGCCTGCATTTGTATGTTTTGCTCTAGTTATGGGTTTAGAAACTAACATTCCACAGATTGTAGATAATTTATCTATGTATCTATGTTGACTTTGAACCAAGTATTAAAACCATAGGCATATAATGACTCTAGTTCTTGTGGGATCATTTAGGGCTTATGATCTAATTTATTCAAAGGGGTGACAACTATCTTGTCTCCTTGATGAGCCTCTAGTTGATTACGCACTATATTAATAGTAATTTGACCATTATAATCCCATTTTTTAACAATAAAATAAAGGTAATGTGTCTTATCTATCTTCATGTCAATGAATTCAAAATCACTTTGTATACTTATCTCAACAACTCTAATATCCACCTCTTTAAGGTGACCAATTAGTTCTACCCTCCCATAGTCTACAAGACTTAGGGTGACATGACTATATCTTAAGTGTGGCTAACCAATATCCTCACATTTAGATCTAAGAATCATATTAATAATAATCCCAAAGTTAAATATTGCATAAGGTATTTCATATCCTATAATCTCAATATTCATTCATGAATCTGCATCCTATGGTTTCTTAGTTTTAACATGCCATACCACCTTATTAGTAAATTATTGTCCCCACTATATAAATTCTAGAATATTATGTAAGATATTTTTAATATTATATGAGATATATTCATCATACAAAGTGCTGAGCAATTGTAACAAATCTATTATTGTTGTCACAACACCTTCCTACTTCATAATCTACATAATTTTCCCATACATTTATGTGTTAGTGGCTATGGGATATTCTAATGTAATCTCCTATTGTATGTCTTTAAGGACATATGCAGCTTCATAAATCAATCCATTGCATATTATAGGTTCAAGATATTTGTTCATTTATACCTTTATGATAACCTAATCTTATGGCATTTATAATGTAGGTAGTCCTTGCTCTACACACTGTTGTTTAGTAACTATTTGGATAAATGCATTTCATTGAGGCTACACATTAATCATGTTCACATTATGCATTGTATTTATTTTTTTTTGCTTTTACAATATCAATAAATCTTCCATTTGATGTTCTTCTTCCACTATAAAATACACATAATATACTTGTCTATGAGGATTAGTGGGATAATTTTGTGTAAAATGATTATACTCACCATAAAAATAACATTATATGGGTTGGTGAGCTAGTATAGTATATTTGTTATGACCACCTTGATATCCTCCTTGGTATCCCCATATAAATCCTCATTTGTTCTATTGATAGCCCTAATCATGTGACAATTATACAAGAAATCCTCCTTGTTTTTGTTTATATGCATTGTATCTGATGTTGAGGTGCTATGGGAGCCTAATTTGATTGCTAATATTTTTGGATCACATTATTCCATGAAGATTGATATTGGTATTATGGACATGATGGTATCTATCCAACTAGACCCTAGGGTTGATGTTGATATTGAGGTGACAAAGGTATCCATCTGGGACTACCTTTTATCACAATCATCATTTATACCTTCAGGACTAGAATTACTTACTTCATAGTGCATAATTATTGCACTAATTTTTAAGACATTCATGGTAATATCTTACCCTACTTACTATAAGGCTTGATATCTCTTTTCATTAGGGTTAGTCAATTTACAAAAATTGTAGTACAAACTCTATGACTTTTGAACGTATTTTTGTAGTATATGACATTTTTAAATAGCGTGCCCTAAAAATTTATAGAGTTAATGAAATTATGGCTTGAGTTTAGGACAACTATTCTTATTATGTCCTTCTTTTCCACACTCTATGCACTATAATCCTAGATTAGGTTTATCACTTTTATGCATTTCATCTATCTTTTTCATGAAAGCATCTATCTTCACTTCAAATTTGGATATAGTGACTGGAGTATCTATATAATCTTTGATTTGTTCCACTCACACAATAGCTAATCAAGCATCAGCCTTCATCAAGAACTAAGACTATGCAATAACAAATATGATTCTTGGTCATAGTCTTTGTATAGACTAGGTAGATTTATCCTTATCCTCCATGATAAAATCAATTTTATTCATCACATTTGAGAATATTTGATTATGGTCCCACACAAATTCTCCACTCTACTACTAGATCCCCTTCAGGTCCTAAATAATTTGGCTCATGTACCTTTTTATATTAAATTTTGCCACTAATTATGTTTTAACTTATTGTATATCTATAATATTAAAATATCTATTAAAAATGAATTCCAAAGCATGACCTATTAAATCTCCTATGATATTGCACTTATTTACATCATTGAAATTTATTCCTCTAACTTATCATTTCATGTTGCAGATTAACAAATAATGATCAGGGTTTGTAGACCCATCATATTATGTCAATATAATGAGCACACATGTATTAAACTACATATTTAGGTTACTTTTAATGGATAATACCAACTAATATACATTATATATTACAACTATAGGCTAATTTACACTAGTCATTATGAGTATAAGCTTATGCTCACTTTTTGTTGGTGTTTTAAAACTAACCTCAAAATCAAGTCAAGCCTCTTATATCCTCTTATTATCTATATATTTCTTTATCTCTTCACTAAATTTTCCAAACTTATATGTAAAATACTCAAACCAACTTCTCCCCATCCCTTCCTTTTCACTTGGTAATTTTTTCTAAATAGAAATTGGGTTGGGGGGATGTGTACTCAAGAAATTATCCTTATCCTTGGATTATTCTTACTATGATCTTGAACCTATCATACTTATATGTTTCTATATAATATCTTCTCATGAATATTATTTCACTATTTAAAACACTTTCTCTCTTAATTATGTAAAAATATAACCTTTTAACTTCTCTAATTTTATTCTACCCTCTTCTTCTTCTTCTTCACTCTATTCCATCTCCTTGCTACTAATAACTCTATCTTCTTCCTCCTTGGGACCTACTCTTTCCTTATATGCATCTACTCTACTTCTCTAACCTTTATAAGACTTTATATGGGATTTTTAAAATATATTTTACATTATTCCTAATCCTACTTGTAATTACGTCCATATTATTTGATTTTTTCCTTCTTCTTTATTATCATAATTCTCTTTGCAATCCTAGAATCTTCTTTTTACATTGGATCTTTTCATCCTCCAATTTTATATTTAGGTTCAAGTTTTTATACTAAAATCTGCATCATTCACTCTTAAATCACACATATCCCCATAACCCCCAAAGTTTCTACTCCATGTTGGTCTGAGTAGGCACCTTGTTGTTTTACATAGCCAACATATTAATCAAATTAGGTAGTCATTGAAGGAACTTCTCACAGATTCCCTTGATAAATTGGTCCTATGTAGCTTCAAAAGTGAACTGGACTTGTATAATAAATTTAGTGATATATACTCATTAATGGTAGTCCTTGTCTAGTAGTCTACTACACAATTCTAATCAATGTCTAAATTTAGTAGGTTTTCTAGCTTTTCCTTTGACTAGGTTATGAGTTTCATCCTTCCTGGATGAAAATAATAGTACTCTAATTTGGATAACCAAGTAGTTAATAGGTTGAGTAATTCATACCAAAATATTTCATATTTTTCATCATAGATATGATCCTAAATAATTTACTTCATAGTTTCCCATATTCTTCTTGCTTCCTCTTTAAAAAAAATTTAAATTCTTTCATCGAGCCATCTCTCTATATCTATTTGTCCTAGCAACCATCTCAACATGTTGCAATAAAGTTCCATGATCACCACACCATTTTTAGCATTGGTTATTGGAAACCCTTAAAAACATGCTAATTTAGGTATAACTTACACATGGAGTAATAAACATAAATAGTTGATACCATATTTAGACTAAATATATTTATTAACTAAACAAAATATATCAATTATGGATAGACAAGTTTATTAAAATCTTAACAAATGGTATAAAATCATATAATAAATAGATTAAAGAAAACATATTACTAACTAAGCATTAAACAATTTTAAAAGATACATATTAGAACCATTTTAGAATAATATGTATTAATGTCTATCATAGTGGAAACATATATAATTACAATTGAGCATTATTTATAGACTTTTACTCAACACTATCTCTTCATATTCAAGCCTTTTGATATGCCTAAAAGGAGTGACTCTTAATAATATATCATCTATAATTATGCCTATATAGGTAAAATACATACAAAAATATAAAATTAAGTGTAAATCGCACATGTGTCTAACACATATATACTATGATTTTACTAGCTTTGTTCTACACTCAATGACATGCTCATACATAAGAATAAGGTTGAGGTATCCCCTTTCATCCTTAATTTTAGGTTTTTATTTAACCATAATTTGGATTAGGATCCTATTTAGGTATATAAGGTCAACAATATATAAATGATAGGGTACAATGGTGAATATAAGATCTATATTAGTCCAATTAATGTGTTCAACCTGAATATGCCATATTCTAAATTTATTAAACTAAGATAAGATATTAATATAAAGTAAAAATATGCTATATATAAAAATGACGTAAAAGAAAGTAATTAACTAGTTTTAATGCTAACATAGTGTTGGATCTAGAATGGGCTAGAAGTATGTGGAAGATAATTTTGGAATAATCATCAAATTCTAGATCTAGTGCCTATGTCTCTTTGGATAGTTGCATCAACCTAGGATAGTTACATCAATGCTACTTTATAGGTTTGACACTAGTGTCATGTATATAATATTAGCTAAAATAAGATGAAACCACTTGGATGTTTCTAGATTTGTATTTGCCTTCACTCTGGTGTATCTAGATCTAGATCATGGACTATTACTCTCATGAAATGGAAAAACCCTAGATTTCCATCTTCAATGTGATCTTGCGGAAAATGGATTAGTGGGAACATGGTGTTGATCTGACCTATAATGAAATTTATATTAAAGGGTGATGCCTACATATCTAGTACTCTATAAGAGGGCCTCAAACTCATGTAGTTATCCCTTATGTGTTGAATTGTGTGTGAATCATGCAATGTGTCTAAAGAAAGTACAAAAATGACCTAGCTTGTAACTTGGAAAATATTACCTTATTATTACCCATTTAGTATTTTAGACCTATATTTGGATTATTCCTTTGACTTATATTATAATTGGACATAATAAAAACACTTTTGATATCTTGAATGTTCTTTTTGGTCTAATTTATAGGTGAGGAATGAATGAGGGCTGGTATTGTGTTTATACCAATCTTATTGGGAGATAACTCACATTAAATCACTTAGACACATTTAATTTGAAAATTTTATAAAATTAGGGAAATGGACACTTATATATATGCAAGATAGTAACATCAATGTTATTGTATACCCCAGAGATTAGTGTCTAGGGAGCAGGAGAGTAGGCACATGCTCAGAATTTGTAGAGGTGTAAGATAAGTACATTTTAAGAATTATAGGCAATATGGGATATCTATATCATCAATATAAGGCTCATATAAATAAAATATAGGCCAATAGGCACAATATAGAGAAGATGTGAGGTTTATAGAAGCAAGGTATGTGTAAAACTAAGAAGAAGAAGAAGAACTAAGGTCTAAGTTTTCTAAGTGTACAAGACTGAGGTGCTACATAATCACAAAATATCATCTATAGTTTTTTGGGAATAACTTTCATAATTATTTAGTTGACTCAGAAGCCTATACAAATGTCATGGCCAATAGGATTTATCACAACTTAGGGTTATGCTTATTAAGTTAGACAAATTAGTGATTCAGTTGGATAAGTCCAAGTTCAAGGTATTAGGTAAGCTCTTCAATGTGCATATGTAGCTGAAATCTAATCCCAGGGCCCAACACTTTATGTATATATAAGTAGTGGAAATATTAGAATCTAATGAGATGTACTTAGTAGGGATTAATCCAAGACCTTGAATGGGTACATGGATACTAACTTTTCACATACATGGTTACCTTGGAGAGGTATGGCTAATAAAATATATGTATAAAAAGAACCTAAAATGAAACACATGATCATAGAGTATAATGTAGTCAAGGAAAAGGTAAACCTAGGGTCTTATGACATAGGAATATACACTTTTTCCAAATAATGTGCTGAAAATCAAGTCAAAAAGGGTCTTCAATTTCTAGGTTTATGGTCCCTATACTTCGATGGGTCTCATTATAAGCAAGGTTATAAAGAAGGAAATATTTTGATTGATCCATTAGGAAGATTACATTTGGATGCTTGTATAATACAATTCCCTTGCACTAACACCTTGTAGAATATGAATCCTTGATCTTAGGGTTGTAGTTTGCATTGAAATATAGGGTCAAAGAATTAAAAGTATTTGGGGATTCTAAACTAGTAGTAAACCAAGTTAGGAGAAATTTATAGTGTAATTTGTCCTATTTTAGGAAGTACAAACATAGGTCATAGGATTTTATTAAAAAAATTAAAACTTTCAATTCCATCCCTATTCCTAGGGAATAAAACTAGGTGTTTGATATGTTGGTAGCCTTTGTTATAAACTTGGCACCCCTAGATGATACAAGAATACAATTTTTTTCATAGAGCTCATCTTGCATCCTTCAGTTCTAACAATTTGAGGAAATTCTAGGTCTTTGAGGATGACACCCACATTTTAGAATTCCATAAAAAATTAGTATTATTTGAGACCTAGGTTATAAAAGAGGTGGAAATAGATGACCTTAAAGATGTAGACTACGATTGGTATGGAATTATGAATTTAAAATAAAAATGAGTCTTGAAGGGAATGATCTACATTGAAAGGATATTTGACCGTGATAAGTATACACACAAAACTAAGAGACCTATACACCTAGACTAGAGGTCCAAGATGATTAATTTGGGGTCACCAAGCTAGGCTGAAGATGTTAGTATTAGTATAGACAACACCCATACCAAGATTGAATAACTTAAAAGGTTATTGATGTGGTATGAAGATGTTATTCCTTGGTCCTATAGAGACCTTAAGGTAGTATACCTAAGTGTGATCATAAATACTATCCTAATCAAGTAAAACTAGAAATCTTTCAGATAAATGTAGAAACTTATGAACCCAATCCTAGAGCCATTTATCCATAAGGAGGTTCATAATCTCCTCTTAGTTAGGATAATATTCTTAGTTTGTCATTCAATGTGGGTAGCCAACTTGGTGCTAATTCAAAAAAAAAGAGAGAAAATTAGAATGTGCATGGATTATAGAAATTTAAATTGAGATTATAACTAAGATAACTACCATTTTCCTTCCTTAGATGAGCTAATTCAAATGGTAAATGGATCCTAGATGATGTCCTTCTTAGATGTATTCTTAGGATATAATCAGATTCTACTAAATGCAAAAGACTAAGTCAAGACTACATTCAATACCAAGTGGGGCACAATTACTTACAAATAGATGCCATTTGGCCTCTTAATGTAGGAGCCACCTTTTTGATATCCATTGACTCAAATTTCAAATGTCTGATTAGCAAATGCATAATTATTTACATGGATGACTTGACTATTTTTTTGAAATGCAAGTCCAATCATTCACAATCTCCAAAAAATATTTGAAATGTGAAGAAGATATGGTATCTCCCTCAATCTAAATAATAGCATCTTTGACATCATAGAAGGTAATCTTTTAGATCATGTCATCACCAACAAAATTATTTATATTAACCCTAAATGTACCAATGTAAATTTTAAAATACCCCTTCTTAAAAATAAAAAGGAATTAAAATATTTCTTTGGTAAAATCAACTTTGTACACAAATTCTTATCTAGTTTTGTTGATATTGGTAAACCTTTAAATGAAATGTTTAAACGTGAATCAAAGGTGGAGTGGACCCCCACAACTATGAAATTCTTCTAAAAAATAAAAGATACCATTACAAAGATACTAGTCTTAATCAATCTAGACTACACAAAAAAAATTTACCTTTATTCTTTTGCTTTAGAACAAACCATAGCCATTGTACTTACCCAAAAAATAGATGAAGATCAGCACCCAATCAACTTCACAAACACAAATATTAAGTATGAAAAACTCAATTATTCTACCTTAGATAAGCATGCCTCAACCTTAGTCAAGGATGTGAATAATTTTAGGCACTAAATTCTTAGAAATAAGGTGCACACCATTGTCCTAAACCCAACTAAAAAACTAATGTTCAGGAATATTGAGTTAGGAGAACATAGAGGTTAATTGATGGCTAAACTACAATAATATGACATAAATAAAGCCTGTTAATTTAGTCCAAACCTAAGGTATTACTCAACTAATTATTAAAATTGACCCAATGATCATTATGGTACAATTAAACCAATCAAAAATGGTCCATCAAGACTAGTATGATTTACTTGTACATTATTGCCTTTATGGAAATCCTCCTCTAGGACTAAATCAAATGCATAAGATAGATCTTAGGATAAAATTAGCTCATTACATGATTAGTAAAGGAGTACTCTACCAAAATAATTATGAAGGCATATATATCAATTGTATATTAAAATAAGAAGCTAAAGAATTCATGACTATCTTCCATGAGAAGCTAGTAAGTGGCCACCCTTAAGGGATTATAATTGCTCAAAAAATTATGTAATATTAGTATTATTGGCCCACTATATTCAAGGATACCCATGCTCATTGAAAATGTTTAGGGGTTTTATAGGCATCTCAACTTGATTAAGAATTATGATATAGAGAATGGTCTAACTTACAAAATGGTGAGAGCATGGCTTAGCTTTCTTGTAAATTAGTAAGAGTGTTCAAACTTAAATTTATCATAAAATGGTGAGAAAATGGTAAATGGGTGACTAATCTGACCTCAACATGAATTGAGTGCTTCCTATATAGTTTTTTAATATCTCAAGTCACTATAATTTTGCCTTCAGTAGTGAAGGTGGTAAAATGTTTTCAATATTTTGGTGTTTTTAGTATCTCCACTAAATAGAGAATTACAAGATATAACATGATCTAAACTCATAAAATGGTGAGAGCGTGGCTTAGGTTACTCACAAAATAGCAAGAGCATGGCTTAGTTTACTCATAAAATAGTGAGATAATTCAACTTAAAATGCTCACAAAATGACAAAAGTGTGGCTAAGGCATGAATAAGATTACCTCAACATGAATTGAGTCTTGCCTACTAGTCCCAAAGGACCTCAGGTAACTATAGTTTTTACTTCAATATTGAAGGTGGTGAAATGATTTCAATGTTTTGGTGTTTTTAGTATCTCTAATGAATATAGAATTACAAGATACAACATGGTCTAAACTAATAAAATAGTGAGATCATGGAAAATGGGGTGACTAAGCTGACCTCAATGTGAATCAAGCACTACCTACATATTACCATAAGAGCTCAAGTCATTATTTTTCTACCTACACAAAATGCATCCAATAAGTACCAATAAGTTCTAGATAAAGGAAAATGGCAAGGAAAATGATAATAATAATGTCAAGGTGATGTGACAATGCATAGTTAAGGTGTTGTCCCTAATTTACCCATAAATGGTTATGATTAAGAATTAATGACAAAGGTTCAATGGTAATAATTTGACTGTAGGAAATTATAATTAGTATCACAAGGTAGGAATAAAATATCAAATTAAAGATGCTTTTTCTAGGACCACTTTCATACTACTTTTATATACTACCATTCAAACATTGGAATTCTAAAATAACTATTGGAACTAAAATTTTCATCAACCACTAAATGTGCCTGAAGTGTAAATGAATCAGAACCAAGGCCAAACAGGACAGGTAGGGTTAGTTAAAATGAATTGGATCAAGGTGAAGGGTATGGTAGAATAGAAAAGGGTATAATATAAATAATAAGTATAATGTGGCATAGCTTAGATGATTTTTGTAGACAATAATCTAAATCCATCAAGCATAATTTTTTTTGAGGTGCATTATGTTCAATTATTCATCAAGTTCATCTCCTTTGAGTCTAGTGAGTGTGTATGCTCTATAACCATAGTTGGAAATAACTTCATAAGGTCTTAACTAGTTTGGTTTTAAATTTCCCTTTTTCTTGGACTCAGTATTGACATTCTTTTGATTCTCCTTTAATAACAGGTGACCAAGCTCAAATGCACAATTCTTGATATGACTATTGTATTGGCATTTTAATTAGTTATGATAATCCTAGAGATTATTCAAGGTGACCAAGAAATTACCATCAAGTAGGTCTAGATCCTACAATCAAGCCACTCTGTAGTCTTCATTGTTGATGATGTGTTACAAAAAAAATTAGAGAAAAGGCAACTCAACCTCGATGGGAAGAATGTCTTCAATTCCATAAATAATTAGTAAAAAAACTAATCTAAACACATAAAAAAATACACAAAAATGGTAAATCATAATGTTAATGCAAACAAAAAACAAATTATTCATGTGTGTGTAATAGAAGTGTTAATCTTGGTAACAAGGTAAACCCTAAGCTAGGTATAAATGCCACTAGTAACAATACACAAGAACAAGTAGAAGAGGGGGGAATAGAATAAAAATAAGGGGTATTTGAGCTAACTCCAGATGCACTAGGAAAATGGACCCTACCTATATAGTCCTATAAGACTTTAAGACATTGTAGTTTTACCTTTAGTAGTGAAGGAGGTGAAATGCTTTTAATGTTTTGGTGTTTTTAGCATCTACACTTAAACCATTGACAAAACCATGGAGATTCTCAATGTAGGGACTCAATATTTTTGAGAATATCAATCCAACATATTCAAATGGACATAAACACATCTTGACTACTACTGAATACTTCATTAAGTGGGTAGAAGCCATTCCCCTCACTTATGTCATTGGTAAGAAAATCTTGAAGTTCATAATCAATCATATTATTTGTTGTTATGGCATCCCCTCCAACATTATATCTGATAATGGAGGATCATTCAAGAATAAATATGTGAAATCACTTTGTTCTCAATATCACATCAAACAATTCTCTATCGCCTACTATACACAAGGCAATAACCAATATGAATGCCTAATTCAGCTCATTATGGAATGTATTTATGAAATATTAGTGAGTTAATGTAGGTAAAATAAGATTAATCCACAAAGAAAATAAACATATGCAAAACAAACATAAATCAGTAACATGAACAAATAAAAGAAAAATAGAATAGAAGTAAATGCATAACTAAAATAAACTAACTAGCTTTAATCTAATATGTGCATCATCAAAAAAAATTAGGGAGATATTATGAGATTTTACTTGAAGGGACAGCTAAGAATTAGTGCTTAAATAATTTTCTATTCATAGGAAGTGGAGATCATTCCCTTAAAGGTCTTTCAATTGAAAAGAGTTCTTCCCCAACAACATAGAGATCTTATATGGGCTAATCCAGAGTGTGTCAATTTTGGAATGGTACACATTCTTCTCATGTTCCTTGTCCCATAATAGGACTAGGTATGATATCTATAAATATTTTAATTTTCCCTCTTATCAAACCATATCTTAATAATGATTAGATGTGTATTAAAGTTTAGTAGAATTTCTTTTCATGCATTCTCTAATTAGACAATGTCTGTTAACCTTGAGTTTTTATTTCCATTTTTATCCATGTAATCTTGTATGAAATTGTATGTAGGAAACTTGAGGATCATTGGAAAGATAGGATCCAAGCCAAATATTATTATAAAAGGTTAAATGTTAAGAGTTTGTTTATATCTGATGCAGTCAGCCCAAAAAACATATTTTTATAGTGAGTGCTTGTCTTTGAGTTTCTTTTATATAGATTTCTTGATCATATCGATCATGTTCTTGTTGGTTACCTTAGTCAAATTATTTAATTTTAGGTATTAATTTAATGAGAAAGTTAGGGTAATATCATTCTCATAATCCCATTCAATAAGCTTTATTGAAGGCAATGTGGGTCTATTTTCATAGACTAGTGAAGTTGAGGTGCCATTTGGTTATGTTTTATTCAAGAAATTTGATGACTTCCTTGGTAGTGATATTCTTGGTTTCCACTACTTCTATCCATATTTTATAGTAATCAATGTTTGTAAGAATGAAATTATGGTTAGTTGATGATTTTGGGTTGATTACTACAATGATTTCAAGTCCCATTAACATTTATGAAAAAAAAATCTTATGCCCAAATTGCCAAAATCAAACAAGGAACTAATGAACCTATCAATGAATATATATTGAGATATAAGATAATGCTAGACAAAATGACCAATCCTATGGCATAAAAAGAGTTATAAGATATATTAAATCAAATTTTTCAAATCAAGTTAGGTCTCGATTTAGGTTGGCCAAAGTTGACCTAGACTGGTAAGGTGTTTTTAACAAATTAAATATAGGGTCAGTACAAGATGACAATGTATGCATAATGTCAAAAAGAATTTTTATGCTTAGGAAGGGCATTAATAAGGTAGTGAATTACTTAGAATAGTGTGAAAGAGAGGATTAAAGGCTTAAGGAAGTACATACGAGAAGATTATGTATATAACAAGTGGTAGTATAGGGGACAACCATCCAAAGAAGCACCAATGGTCTACCCACCCCTTTCTTAGTGCACCCTTTAAGGCATGCACTCAAAGAGATTATAACTCAATGGGTTTTTAAAAGATAAAAAATATCAGTAATAGATAAAGTTTGAAAATATTATGTGTATACATATGCCCCACTTGAAGCTCATCATGTGTCATGAAGGTGTAACACGGGATGGTGCTTTGAGAAAAGAACATAACAACACACAACACTAAATATAAATAAATTGTAATAAGAAACAAATAATATAAATAAAAGGACATAACTAAAAAATACATACCTTTACTTATCTTAATGTTGTAGATAAGAACTGAAGTGAAATAAATGTGAAGGTGTCCAATCTATGGAACATTAGATAAACCTGTAAAAATTAGTGAAAAAGAAAGGAAAATCAATTTTTTTTTCAAAACATACATTTAATATGTGAAAATATTCTCTATGACATTAGGAGTCCATAGCATCTTATAGTTGAAAAAAATCCATTAAAAACAAAGATATGGTCAAAATGTAATCTGGTTGTAAATATTTGATAGGTAAATAATTTTGAATAGTAAATATAAATAGGGTGAAAATAAGTCATTTTTTTTACTATTCTAAGAAAATAGAGCTCTAAGAGACCTAGGTTAAGACTAGAGAGTGACTATGGTGAGGAGATGACAACTACTATGGGTAGGACACATAGCATCCATAGATAGTATAGTGTAGGTAAGAAAACATGAATTTCAAATTTTTGAGTAATTTCATTTGAAATTGAGATAAATATATAAAATTGATTTGTAGGAAAACTATAGACATAGAAACTTACTCTAGGAAATTTTTATGTAGACTATGGGTAGAACAGGGTACTAGATAGGAAAAGATTAGACTAATAATGCCTAAGACATTTATGGTAAATGGTCAAAAGTCATCACAAACAAAGAATAGAATTGACCTATTTGACTTAGTTTATAAGTCAAGAGGGAAATAGGGGGTTGAATACATAGCAATGGGCTAACATAATATTGGTAAAGGTGGTCAACTATTTAGCAGTAGGCTGACACAATCTAGAATGGGAAGATGGTTGACATAGTACCTCATGGCTAATGTAATTGGTAATATATGGCTAATATAGTTTACTAAAGGGGGTCAAATGTGTACCAAAGGGTTGATGTAGTATGATAAAGCTAGGAAAGGGTTAATTTGGTATCAAATAGGTTGATATAGTCTAAAATAAAAGGTTGACTTTGTACTAGTGGGTTGATACAATATGACAAGACTGTTGTTTTAGTGAATTTCATCTTATATTTCAAGAAAGGGAAGAAGAAGAAACTAGATATGGGTATAATTTAAAACCTTGATTTATTGTGTGTACTTTGAATCAGATGATTGTGAAGAACTCCTCTTTGGCTTGGGAGGATGACCTATAAATAAGACAACACTAAAGCAAATGGTTGGTTAGATAGATAGATGCATAGATTGCCTAGCACTAGCTAGATCCTAGAAGCAAGAACTTCCTCAAGGGTTATCAATCCACACATATTAAAAAATTAATTTTATAAAATAGAATATAAGGTACTTACATCACTAATAAAAAAACTACTAAAATTGAACACAAGAAATGCTTGATAAATAAATATACTAAAATGACTAATATAGTAATAAGTGGGTCAATACTAATGTTAAATAGGTCAAGTGTGCTTCAAAAAATATTTTGGAGGTTTATGAATAGGTAGAAAAAAATAAAGTGGAATTTTATTGAGGGTAAGTGGGTGAAAATAGCTTGTTATTATTTCCTACCATAGTGACCATCAATGGTTGTGGTGACTATCAGTGGTTGAGGTGACCATCAGTGGTTAGGGAAACCATCGATGGTTGGATAGACCATCAATGGTCAAGGTGACTTTTAGTGATTACTGTGGTGGGTTTTGTTGATAAAAATTTAGATTGACAGGATTATAGAAGGCAATATTGGGAGATGGGTTTATGCTAGGATGATTTTGAAATACAAACAAAGTGACTAAATGATTGAAATAGATACTTATCTTTTTATAGGTTCATTGGATACATTTTGAAGTGATTGACTCATTAGTGGAGCCTAAAATAATTTTGGAAGAGTAATGATACCTAACTATTGACTAAATGGTGGTGGCAAGTCATCTCTCTATCATGATGGTTGGATTACTAGATTGTTAAAATAACATGTGTAAAAGAAGATCTAAATACAAAATATCTTAATAGTTGTGGATGGATATTTTTTCACCTTTTTCTCCTCTCTTCTTATAGGCAAGGAAGGAGAGGTGAAACAAGACATTAACAAGGATTCCAACTTACTATCTAATTTTAAATTCATCATGCATGGGATCACACATAAATTAAACATTCTAATTATAGAAAATAAAGTCATAATTAAAAGGTCATTTAAGGTGGTTTAGATGGTGAAACTTAACCATCGATGATTAGGGTGATTGTCAATGGTTGAGGTGATTTTCAATGGTCAAGGGCCAAGATCAAAGTCTTCTAGGCAAGGTTTGTGATTCCACAGGTATCCAAGGCAGGAAGTGCTCTTGGGGAAACATAAGTTGGTCAAATGTCATGGGTATCCAAGGTAGGAAGTGCTCCTGAGAAGGCATAAGTGGGTCAAGTGTGCATAGGGTATCACAAGTTCAAAAAGTGGTCAACATGGAAATTATTATCATTATGGTCAAAAGGATGAGGCAAAATTCATTACAAAAATATGTGCTAGTTAGGTTGAAATGGGCCAATGGTGAGGTGACAAGGTGGTTGATGTGAGTGAATAAGGTAGTCTCCATGGGTGGGTGATTGATTAAGGTGAGTTGAAAGTTTGATTTCTTGAGGTAAAAAGGAAAAAGTGGCACACCCTGACCATTCATGGTTAAGGGGTTGAAAGGCGACCATCGGTGGTTACCTTGACCATTAATGGTTAGGGTGCAAACCCTAAAATTATGGTGGTCAAAAATAAAAAAGTGAATCATTTAGACTCATTTACACATTTTAACTTGGAACTATTGCTATTTGTCATATTGGTCAAACTTGTAGATAGTGATTGATAAGTAAGTGATTGATTAATGAGGTGGATAGTAAACTAATTAGACTAATGAGGATGTAGGGTATATATGGATGTGGATGGGGATGTGTAGTGGGTCATTAGATTCGTCCTTGATGATGATCAAGGAATGAGGTAGGTGGAGTCTTTAATTGGTAGAGTTAGTTTTTAAGATGTATTATATTCAAGGTGATAGTGTAGTGTTGTGTTATGGATGTGGTGGGAGGGTTTTGTGGCATGCCCTAAGTATTTGGGGTTTTTGGCTTTCTAGGTTAAATTTGTTGTTGAATTTGGCAATTGAGTAGGGGTAGGTTAAGTAGGGGTGGGATAAAATCCAAAATGAGGTTAATATGTTGGGTGTGAGTGAATTTTGGGTAGATTAAGTTTTGGGTATTTTACTTACAAAACACCCACAACGACCATCGATGGTCAGGACCAATCATCGATGGTCAACATCTATAAGGAGATGGATGCTTGGCCATCAGTCATCAATCCAAGTGGTAAAAATTAAAGGTTAAGGGTTTAAAAGGCCTATATACATAATGACTGATTAAAATGCAAAATGAGATAGGGTAAATGTTTGGTGTAGGAAGCAAGTTTTAGGTATTGAGCATAGAAAGTTAAGAAATGATCAAATGGGTAAAGTTGGGTAGGTGTAAAAGAGGGTGAGATTGATTGTGGTAGTTATTGGTCTATTGATTTTGTTATTGGAAATGATAGGGATTGGCTCTTGATTAGGGTATAGGTAACATTTGATTTGGACATAAGTTTTAAAATAGGATAAGGTAGGAGAGGTGGGTGTTAGCAGTTAAGTTTGTAGATAAAGATAGTAAAGGGAATCAAATGTGTCCTCTAATGAACCTTGTAGGTGCAAGAGTAGATCCAAATGTAGGATCAAGTACCTCACATCTTTGTAAATATCCACCAAGGGATAACCCCAGTGGATTGGGCACATATGGAGGAGGTTAGGATCAAAGCAATGTGACACAACTAGCACATGCTATGAGATGTGGTGATGATCATGACCCTCATTGAGAGATGGGATCTAGCCATGAACACCTTCATACTACCCACTAGTGATATGACTATCTTGATAGAGGATGTGCACATTTCCCCTTTAGGGTGACTGATATATCACATTGAGCGAGAGGAGTGGGAAGAGTTTTTGGAGTTTATTTATGGAGATGACCATGATCATGTTAGGTGGCCTATTTAGGGTTTTAGCTACTCTATACTCTATCAGAAGGTGAGGGGAAAGAGGAGACTAGAGACCATGATGATGATGGCTATGTATTGGTTTGCCCTTTTAAATTTGAATAGTGGGAGGTTTCCCTATCTATTGTTGGGGGTATTGGTTGAGATTGTACTAAGACACATAGTGTTTGGATGGGTGTTTATGTTGTTTAAATATATAGGGAGTTATAGGGATTCATAGCTCATTAGAGGTATAAAATTAGCATCAAGATTATCCTACACTATTGGGCCTATAATAACATCTAAGTGTTGAGGTTGATGGGGCTACCATGGGCTATGTTTGCTTAGATAGATTTCCCAATTGGCTTCATGTGATGGAGAGATGACTTTTTTACTTCAAGTGTAGGAGGAGGAGCTCATTATGTAGATTGGTTCAGGTGTACACTAGATGCATTGGTGATTTGTGATGTTACTTGAAGGCCATATGTTGGGTTTTTAGAGTGGGTTAGATATAGGAGGCATACTTTATCCCTATAGAGTTATAGGTGAATCTTTGATAGGAGGGATAGGGAAGTAGAGTGCATCCCATTTGATAGGGTGTGGAGATAGTTTAGTTTAGTACAAGGTATCTTGAATCCATTTCCTATATATAAGTAGGAGGATGTAGAGGTCTTATTACCTGAGCCACATTGATTACAAACTATGTTGGATCATGAGGAGTTACTAGCATGACCAGTGATTGATGATGCAAGTTTTCTAAATGGTTACCCTACATGGTACCAGGATCTTTACATGGAAATAGACTTCAATGGGGATGATGGTGGTAGGTAGCATATGGATGTAGACATAAATGGTAGAGTTCAGTGGGCATAGGCTCAGGGGGTTTCCCTAGATTCATAGGTAAGAGCAACATTAGCCACTACATAGGCACAGGTTGTAGTAGTACATGGTCAGGTGGATACTTTATAGGGTCAAGTGGTTACATTTATAGGTAATGGGGACCAAGCTATAGCTTCATTAGCCTTGGTCACCTAGAAGAGAGACTCTTTGAGATAGGTTGTAAAAGGAGTAGTAGCATTTTTAAGACCACTGGACACTATCCCCATGACACAATACCTAGCCATTGTGGAGGAGTTATGCTACTATGAGGCTATAATCCTAAGGTGATGTCTTAATGAGCCCTGATGGGGTGAGTATAGAGATAGTTTGGTAGGTGGTGTTATCATGGAGACACTAGGTTAATTGGTAGCCACCATCATCTATTAGGATAGGCACTAGGACCTAGTGGTGCTCTAAGAGATAGTGGTGTCTTAGGGGCATAGCTAGGACATGGTTTATGATATATTATATTAAGTTATATATCATTTTGATACCATCTTATGAGTTGATGTGGTAAGATGTAATGTTTGAGAGAGAGGCATGTATATTGATGTATAAATTATGATGTTAGACTCATGATTTATATATATGATCCTTGTTTATTAATAATGGTCTATGGCTTACTTTGATGTGATGTTTATATTGATCATTGATGATGTTATATTGATTATTGATGATGATTCACCTAGCAAGGCATGTGATGGATTTTATTTATGTTTATGATGATGCTCATGTTATTTATGGTTATGATGATGATGTTTATTCTATAATTTAATAAGTATATGCTTCCTTATTTGGATTTAGACATGTGGTGAAAATAGTTGATTGCTTTATTGTTCATAGATACTTGACTTTGACACATTGATGGATATACTAATGATGTATGTTTTTACTTATGATACATGTTGATGCATGATGTTCATGATTATGGTTATTTTTACTTTTCTTGAGGTAAATCACATAAATTTAATTAACAACACTAGGTGTAAGAATAAAGAATATAATTAAGAGATAAACATCTTAGTGAATATATCAACTAGTCATAACAAGATAGGAAGAGGACATGATGTTTCTTCTTTGAAAAAGACTAAAATAAAACCAAATTTAGATTGGCTCAAAGAACATAATCCCTTTGAATGATTCACATTAGCGTTCGTTGGTTGGTTAAAAAAGGTGTCTTGATCACATAATGCCAAGTGAGCTCAAAATCCCTTACTTATAGTTTATAAAGGAGAGATGGATGAGAGATGGAACCTTCCTATGATACTAGCATGCCTCTTTTGTAGGTTTCCAAAGAGTCAGTATAAACAAGTCTAGCTCATACCAAGTGTATACTGATCGATACAAGAAGTCTATTCATTAGAGCCGATTATGGCTTTCAAAATTATTTACTGATGAGAGTTGATTCCAACTTTCAAGATTAGTTAGATTTTATTATGATTTTTATAATGGGTCTTTTGATTTTGTTTCTATTTATGGGAAGCTAATCAATGCAAGAATCTTCCAATAAATTTTTATGCTTTTGAAAAATTCTTTTCTCAGCCATCCTTTAAGGGAGTGGTCTACATTTGTATGCTCTGTATAATGCTTTTGATAGATATCCTTCAAGGGAGTAGTCCACCTTATGTTGAGAAATTTTGAATATGTTTTCAATAGTTATCCTTCAAGGAAGTAGTATGTGAATGATAGGAATGACCCATGATTGTTATTGGTTTGTATTTTGCTTATGTGTTGTTTGATTTTGCTTGACATAGACTTGTTTATATAGGCTTAAGGGTTCACCTCTATGAAGGAAAAAAAGCACAAGAAGGTTGAGTAGGTGTAAAGGGGTTTAGGTGACAATGATCATGGGAATCCATCCTTCAAAGAGGGGTAAAAAGTACCATGGGAATCATGCCATGGGTAGAACCATGGTACCCATTGTTCAAGATTAGGCAATGATTGTGATGGATAATCACATGATTCAGTTTTAATTGGTTGTCCCTAAAATAGGGATATGAATGTGGTTTGAAAGCAAGGGATAAAATTAAGTTAGATAAAAGGTGAGCTTGATCCTCTTTAAAAAAATAAAAGATGTAGATGAAAAGCATTGAGGGGATCAAGTTCTAGGTTTCCTTTTAGAGAAGATAACTAATAAGCTCCTAATCCATACTTTTGGGTTATGATATAAGGTCCAAGCCAATTGAAATCAAACTTACCATGCTTGATTTTCTCCATATTGGTGACATGTTAATTTTTATTCAGGATAAGGTCTCTGATGTTGAATTATTATGCTTTAAGGTGTTTGTTATAGGCATGTTTGACATGCTCTTGATAAACATGAAGATGGGAGAGGGTGGTTAAATGATGCTCATCAAGTAGTTTAAGCTGGGCTAAATAGTGTTGATGATAATCATCCTCAGAAATGAGATCATACAATGATATGTGAAGAGATGGGATTTGGACTTTCAAAGGTAAGAGAACCTCTAACCCAAACATAATAGAGAAATGGGTAACACCATAGGGTTAAAATGCTAATATGATATTCCCATAAAGTGAAGGGGATGTGTAAATGCCAATCTTGACTAGATGCATTGACCATTTTAGTGAGCATGTTGTTAAGAGTTTTTGTTAGAGGCTTCTACCTATCCATTTGCTTGAGGATGATAGGGTGAGGAAAAAATTTACTTAATTCCAAATTCATCACAAAGACCTTTAACTTGCTTATTTTTAAAATATTTTCCATTATCGATGATAATTTTGTGTGGCACACCAAAGTGACAGATGATGTGATGGTTGATAAAGTCAAAAATATTTTCTACTTTGGTTGATACTAGAGGAATAACCTCTACCCATTTGGTAAAATACTTGATCAAGATGATGATATAATGGTGTCACTATGAATAATGTAGATTAATTTCACCAATAAGGTCTAGACCCCATTGTGAAAAGGGCCAAAAATCAATGGATATGCGAAGATTATGGCTAGGTGCATGATGTAAATTGGTGTGTTGTTGACATTTAACACACTTTTTCACATAATCACAATAGTTTTGGTTAATGGTAGGCTAATAATAGACAATGTTGAGGATGCATTTAGCAATAGCTCATACACTAAAGTGTCCCCCACATATCCCATCATGCATTTCCTTGATAACATGAGATGCTTCATGACTATGTGGGCAACGGAAGAGGAGACCATCAAAGCCATATTATTAAAAAATTCTGACCATAATGGTATAAAATGAGGTAATATAGGTAAACATTCTTTGATCAGTCATGGAAAGACTAGAAGGAATGATGGCAAGGTGAAGCTAGTCAAAGTTCTGTTGATATCAAAGGTCAGGTTGGGTCTCCCCCACATGAAATATGGTGGGAGAATCTAGTTTGACATAAGAAGGCTAGGTAAGTCTATGGATAATGATAGCTATCTTAGAGTTGAAGGATGTAGAGGGAATAGGAGAGGTGAGGGAAGCCATGGTACTGACAAACTTGTTAGTAGATCATGGGATTAACTAGATGTGGTAGTGTTCAAATGATGTTAGGAGTTCATCAACTAGTTATTTTTACTATTGTAAAACATCATTCTTACACTTAAAACCATACTAGATGTCAAAATGCCTCATGATACCTTAGGGACCACCTAACCCTTCTCAACCCATTAAACAACACATCAGACCTTGAGTCTAGTTAGCTACTAAGCTAACTAAAATCACCAACTTACTAACCTGACCTTAAACCCAACCCTTTTAACCCACCTTGACATTTTTTTTTGGACACTCATCTATCAATATTTAGTTTGACTGTCAATGTTTAGGCTAACCATAGATGGTCAGGTCTTCCTCATTCTTACACAAACACTAGCTGTGTAAGATAACATTGCATAATTAAATATATCCACCTTGCTCATTACTAATGAACTCCCAAGCATCGAAATCAATAAGCCAACCTCCTAGGGAACCTTCTATCCTCCATCTCTCTTTGCCTATAAAAAGAAGGGAGTAAGAGTTGAATGGAGGATCACAAGCATTCTTGAACACATGTATTCAAGCTTCTAGTTAGCCAATCTTCTTCTAGCAATTTAGAAATAGCAATAGAGATCTGAATGTCTACAAAATTTGTCTCAAGGAAAAGTATTGTTACTTTACCAAAATTTATCTTATCATCAACCATCAATCATTTAGCAATAAATAGGTATATTTATACTTTAGTCTTGTTATTTTGGTTTCTAACTTCTCTCCCCTATCAGATCTTTTTGCACCTATCTTCCAACCTCCCATTTTTGACTAAACCCTTAAATAGATCCTTACCTGATCATTAACCTAGTCTACAACTCCTTTTTTGAATACTTTCATAATCCATAAGCAACCACCGATGGTTAATACAACCATCAATGGTCACCTCCAACTGTTGATGGTTACCCAACCATTGATAGTCAGCTTAACCGTCGATGATCATCTTATTCACTAATGGTCATTGTAAGAAATAATAACAAGTTATTTCTAACCCCTTACCCCTAAAAAAATCTTTTTGTCTATGTCCCTATCTATTCATAGACCCCTACCTAATTTTTTAAACCTGACTTGATCCATTTTAGCATTAGTATTGACCTGCTATTATTATATTTAGTTATTTTCTCAATCAAGCATTCACTTTCTTCTTGTATTTCATTGTAGTTCCTTTTTGTTATTTGATGCAAGTATCTTACTCTTATCTCTTTCAACTTAATTGTTATCAAAAAGTGGATTGACAACCTACTAGTAAGCTCATGCTTCTTGGATTTAGATCACGCTAGGTAGTCCACCTAACTATTTTGATAACAATCCTTTTTATTAGTGCTTTCCTACCTATAGGTTATTCCTTCTAGGATAAAAAGGAGCTCTCCACACTCATCTGGATTGTGTGCATATCAAAAACTAGGTATTTCTACCACACCCTTATTACTAGTTTCTTATCTTCTTCAAAATTAAGAAATGATCAAAAATTAAGAGAAAATTTTTGGCACACTCAGTGGGATCCTAGCATCATCTAGGTGCCCCTTTCTTCCTTTATTCTATGCTCATACAATGAAATCTAAAATTTCTTTTGGGCTTAAAAATAATCCTTGCATACATTGATTGATTTCTTGTTTTAGTTCATTTAGTTGACTTAAAAGCAAAGTAATTAATCATAGTTTCACTCTTGTTATCATGCACTTTACCAAACCACATAATCAATCAACACATCAAAAAAAAACTTGATACAAGGCCTAACTAGGAATTCATCACCTAGCGGTAACCTTACCCTTTCCTGACAATCCTACTTAGAGCTCATTACCAAGGGGAGAACCAACTCAACTCTCTAGTTGAGTATAAACTCTAAAATTTAGTATATCTTGGTTAAGCACTCGACACCCTTATCACTACAGTGTGTGAAGTGAGGGAGTACGTCCCAATATCAAGCCATGTACTGACTTTCAATATAGATTATTTTTTAGAGCTGTTAACACTTGAAACCAACCTTAGATTTCCTCTTTAGTACTTGATCTACAAACCAAATTTCCTCTTCACACTTTTTAAGGCATAATTCAATAGTGATCTAAGAAGAATCCTAAGTTTTAAATGCACTTTTAGTATATGTTCTGATTGCCTTAAGAATATTTTCCTTTTTCTTGCTTTGAGTTTAAGTTGTGAGCTTTTCATCATTTCTTTTCTATTTCTCACATGGTCTTTACTAGACAATAGTTGAGGAATCAAACCAACCAAGAACCATCTTCCTCTTCCTCTTCTTCCATGGAGTATACTTTTGATGTTGAGATTTATCCTCATCTTTCTCCCCCTCCTACCATGCCTCGAATAGTTATCGAGGGTGATGCATATTTCATTACCTTCCTTGATAACAACCCCATGACCCTCCAACATTAACTCAACAACTTAGCTCACCGCACCCCTATTGCTTTAGTTTCTCCTATGAATCCACCTTATGGTATGCCTCCCCATCTTATGGTTGGTGATACCTCTACCTAACCTATGATCACCCAAGCATCTTTTTCTATCAATATCCCATCCATTACTACCACTCAAACTCAATCAAAGATCCCAACCAATATCTAAACACCCTTACACTAACCAACACCTCTAGCATAGGAACTAACTCACCTCTTGTTACCCATACCTCATCCACCATGGGGGTATATTCTACCCCTATTTATACCATTCCTCTTATCAATACCAACCCATAAATTTCCACCCCTCTTCAAAATTTAGTTATTTCTATACCTCCTACCCTTCCAACTATTAGCACAAGAGTTACCACTCAACCCCAACCAACTACCAACCCATATCAATCCCTCAACAAATATCCATGACATCCTACTAATATGTTCCTAATCGATAAGGATGCATACCACCTTCTACCCAACTTTTTGTGCCCATTAACCCTTATGTGGAACCATTCCAACCTCTAATGACTACATACTAATATGTGGTATCTTCTCAACCTTATACCACTTATCCATTTATTAATTCAACCCGACCTCAACTAAACTTACCACATAATTATGTAACTTCCCAAAATCAAACATATTTGGTCAAAATTTTAAAGGACAAAATGACCAGCCTAAAGTTATCTATCTCTAGGGCTCATAGCCACTTATCTTATGATCAAATTTGTAATGAACCTATCCATCCAACTATCCCTATCTGATCTTATCCTCCTCAATGGGAACTACCCAAGTTTTCCAAGTTCAAAATCAAGGAGTACCCCCAACAACACTTAAGAGAATTTCACCATTCTTGTTATTTGATTGCATATGATGATTATCTTTTCCTTCATACCTTTCCCATGTCCTTATCTAGACTAGCCTTGGATTGGTATAGTGCTCTCACCAAGCACTCCATATTTTTCTTTTATTAACTTTCCAAAATATTTTTTGATCATTTCTTAGTCAATATATCTATAAAGGTCTCCATTACTGAACTAGACTCCATTAGGCAATTTGATGATGAATCAATTGATGATTTCTTAGCTAGATGGAGAGGTCTGATCAACCATCTCTCTTTCTCCTTACCCCAAACTAATTTTATTGATATTTTCTCTTGAGGTTGTGACAAACATATTTCCCCTACTCTTCAAGTTCAAACTTTTAGGACTTTTGCTGAGGCTTTCACCATGGCACATATATTAGAAATTAGATCCATTGATGAGGGAAAATTAAAACTAAGGAATAAAAATTCTAGATTTAAATCCAATGATCCTTCCTAATCCAAAACCACCAATAAATCTAACATACCAATACCAAACCAAAGGCATCCATAAAGTCAGTTATCCTTGAAACCACTCCACCACCAACTATCAACCAACCTAACCAAACCAACTCCTCTAACTCCTCCAACCAACAAAACCAAAACCAAAAATGATCTGTCCCAAAATAATACACTCTAATAGGGGAGTCGTATGATTCATTTTTTTAAAATTTTCTCAAATATAACATCATACAACTTCCTCCCATAAAACCTCCCCAACAATTTCATGCTTCTTGCCCTACACTTGATTGGTATAATGAGAACAATCTATGTGATTTCCACCAGGTCATTGGACATGATGTTAGTAGGTGTAACACATTTAAAACCATTATCCAAAACATGATTGATAAGGGATGACTTATGTTCGATAATCCCAATGTACACTTGAATCAATCCCTTGACATCTTTCATAAACCTTTCCCCAATCATGCCCCTTTCACCAACTATGATGATAATAAACTAGAATCATCCAATGCTTGTGAGGTACATTTAATTAATGTCATTATTAGTTAACTTATCATTGAGGAGGCCATTACCTCAAATAACTCTTCTTCCATTCTACTCATTGAAGTGGTGGACTCACCCTCTATTCCTTTGAACATCCAAATAGAGTAAGTAACCACCCCTCTTTCTTTACATAATGAAACCATGGATTTATTCACATCTCCTTTGATAGAAATACTAAATGAGGAAACCATTGCCTCAACTACATCTTCCCCCACTCCACTTATTGAAGTGGTAGAATTACCCACCATTCCTTTGGACACCTAAATAAAGGAAACAACCATCTTTGTTCCTTCACTTGAGGCCATCTCACCTTCTTCCCCTATCATAAAACCACCAATTCTCTCTTTGGGAACCATCCCAAAAGAAGAGATTACCTTTTCTACATATTCCATGGAGGAAACAGTATCGCAAATCTTGGAACCTTCCATCAAGGTCAAAGGTGACTAAACTATTCCCTCACCTCTACCTATGGTCTTAACCTTTAAAACTAATGACCAAGGGATCAAACTTGTTTACAAGCCTTTTTCTAGATTGGTCCAAAATCTAGAGTTCACCTCTCAACCCAACCTAGATAGAGCTACCTTTTGACACTGTCTTGGGATCCCTTACCAAAACAAACCTAAAGTTTTGACCTCACTTGCATCCACCATTAAACCTATCAGCACCCAAATACCTTCATTGAACATTTCTCCCTCCAAAACCATAAGAAAACCATTAAACCCACCTCCATATAAATTTTTAAAATCACCTTACACCTCTCTAACCAAACTCATCAAGAATCTAAGAATACTTCCTACACCAAACCTTGCTTGTCCATCTTTGAATTTAGAATTAACCCCATCTAGTCTACCAAAAAAAACCCAACCAAACCAACTGAGAAGTTGGAGCCAACCAAACTACCACCTTGAACTAGATCTATACCACCTCCTTCCCTCTTACAATATATCTTAGAACCCCATCCTTTTACCATCCCAAGAGCTCATCCTCTACCAAGAAGGTGAACCCTCTCAAAACTACCTATTCCTCATCTATTAAACCTTATCCTTTTTCTCTACCTACACCTATCTCCACCGAATCATTAAAATCTCCATCATTCTTAACTAACCTATCTACCTCTACCTTCCCACCTATCACCAAACCTTCACCTTCCACCTCTAAATCTTCTACCTCAAAACCAAACACAACCAAACAATCCCAAACAAAACCACCTACCAAAACCATTCCACCACCTACAACTTTTATGGTAAATCCTACTTCTAAGAAGGCTCCCACTCCTAAAACCAAAATCCGAACACCTCTAACACCTTTGATCGAATATTATTTGACCATTCTAAAAATGTTGTTACAATCCTCTTCCTTAATCCTACCACCTATAAAACCTTTTGATCCTTCACATCCTAAACCATCATGGTTCAATGATAATTTAATTTGATTATAACATTAGATGCTTGGACATGACATAGAGAATTTCAAATCTCTCCAAGCACTTGTCCATAGCTTATGGGATGAGGATGATCTATTATCATATGAACCTCCCTTGAGCCCATTACCAACCAAACCACCAAATAAACCCATCCAACACTTACCTACTCCTCTATTCTCATTTAAAAGTGGGTAGGAACTGAAGCAACCATCTAGCCCAACACCTCCCTTAATCCACACTATCCATATGGTTACCCAATCTAGGACCTAACAAAAGGATAAGGGAAAAGCCAAAGTGTCTATACCATAGACATACCCTTCCACCCCTCAACCTTCCAACCAAAAAGAAGAACCCTTACCTTTACCTTCAACTTCACCAAAGCCCAAAATATCCATTTTGGGTGCCTCTCCCTCTAACCCTTTTGAATCCATCTAACGAGTAGTGTTAAAATAACTTTATCAAACACTAGTGAAGCTGAGCCTTTACAAACTAATCAACACCTTGCCCTATCACTACCAACCATTGATAAAGGCCCTAAATAAATAGAGATTCAAATAGAAGAACCTAAACCTATTGCATCCTTTGTCATAGCCCTTTAAATTTTTACCTTTGTCACCTTCTAGGATTCATAAATACCTTCTATTCATTCTGAAGACCCTAATCCTCCCCTTTTCATCACTACATACTTACTCAAACTTGCATCAAAAATTGTAATGATTGATGGAGTAGATAGTATTAAAATTATCTCCTCTCATGATTATGACCAACTCTAATTGCCTAAGAATGTCATGTCAAAAACTATGGCGATCCTTCACTCCAATGATCCTATGGCCACTACCTTGGGGACAGTCATCCTCCACATTTGCTTGGGACCTCACATAATTTTATAACTCTTTTACATTGTATAATGAAAGTTATAATGCGATGTCTTACTTGTATGCCCTTAGATATATGCCATGAGTTGTGTCTCATCTACCTTACACTGATGTGTTAAGTTTGAGAATGAGGTTCAAGATATTACCATAAAAATTGACCCTAGTCCTTTGGCATCTTTAAACATGACATATCAACCCAAAAACATTCTTATTCCTCCATCCACCTCACCAACAACCAAAAATAAATCTACCCCTACCAATGGTGAAGCTTCAACTATCTCATCCATCCCTTCTTCTCAGATCCCCATAGAGGACCCCTTAGAGGCCACGTTTCAACATCTCTCATTGGGGGAGTATCATATTTTAGCCTTGGATGTTTTCCCTACTCCTCAAGAGTATGGTAACCTTTACCATGATCATCCACTTCTTGCTTCCACCACTACCTCTACCATCTGACCATTTACCTCTGACTTCTCCTATTTAGACAAATTGGAATTTCCCAAACTATACCTTCATAGGTGTGCTTGGAAGGTATTTGGCCTTGGCCATTATGAACATGGACCTCATGAGTTACCTTCCATAAAAACCTAGAAACCTCATGAGCTATTTGTCTTTGTGTTTGTACAACTAGAAGAACCCACTGATTCACCAAAACCCATTGCCATCATTGAAGAAAAAATCCAATCGTCACCAAACCAATCTCTTTCAAAGTCTAAGGATTTTTAAATCATTCCTCCTAACTTTTTTGTTAGTCAATACTATTACTTTAGGCCCCCTAACCTATCAAAAAGGTGGTATAACTAAAAATTTTCCTCTCATTCATCCTAAAATAGTAGAAAATGATTCTTCTACCATCAACACCATCCAACATCAAGATGGTGAATCCATTCTCACCTACCTCGATGTGTGGGATTTTTCTATCCACAAATCCCTTCCTCCTAAGAACCAAACCATGTTGAATGAATCCACTATTGATGTCAACTTGGGTACTTAAGATAACCCTCACATTATCAAGATTGGTCAATCCTTAAATTCTATGGAGTAACAAGATTACCCTTCTTTCCTTCATGATCAAAGCATAGCATTTACTTGGTCCTATCAGTATATACCTAAAATTAACCCTTTTATAGCCCTCCACAACATTGTCACCCATCATGATGCTAAACCTATTCAGTAAAAGTTTTACAAGATGCACCCTTGCATTGCCCTTCTAGTCAAAGAAGAGCTTCAGCATCTCTTATCTATCAATTTCATCCAACCCATTGATTATTCTTAGTGGTTTTATAACATCATTCCCATTACCAATCCTATAGGGGACTTCACCTTTGTATTAATTTTCGTTTCCTCAACCTTGATTGCCCAAAGGATGACTTCTCTTTGCCTAACATCGACCAACTTGTTGATCTTATAGCTAGCCATGAGATATTATCTCTCATGGATGGTTTCTCAAGATATAATCAAATATTGATTGACCCTGAGGATCAGTGTAAAACTTATTTCATTATCCCATGGGGAACCTTTTGTTATAGGGTCATGCCATTTGGTCTAAATAATGTTGGAATAGCTTACCAATGTGTGATGGCTTACATCTTCCATGATCTCATCCATGAAATCAAAATAGCATAAGGATCATCTAGATGTTTTCACAATCATCTTCAAATGTCTAATCCATTTCCATGTTTGACTCAACCCCAAGAAATGTATTTTTGGGGTCCTATCTAGAAAGATTCTTGGCTTTATCATCTCTTTTCAAGGAATCAAAGTAGACCCTACCAAAGTTAGAGCAATTTTGGAAAAGCCACCTCCAATGAACCTTAGGCAAATTTATAGCCTATAAGGGAAGCTCTAATCCATCTGTCACTTCATCTCTTAGTTAGAGGATAAATGTCAACCTTTTCACCATCTTCTCAAGAAAGACACATCTTTTAAGTCGACTAAATATTTACAACTAGCCTTTGATTCATTCAAAGAGTACCTCATTTATCCACCTATTCTTACCCCTCTTAAAGGGGACCAACCCTTCTACCTTTATATTTCTACCACTGACCATTCCTTAGGGGCAATGCTTTCTCACCATGATGAACAAAACAAAGAGAAAGTTATCTACTACATAATTTGAACGCTTATAGATTATGAGACTTGGTATACCCATTCTGAGAAACTTTGCCTCACCCTAATCTTTGTGGCTTCTAAACTTCATCATTACCTTCTCAATCATAAAAATTTTTTCATCACTAACACTGACCCATTCAAATACATGCACTCTAAACCATATCAAAACCAGTGTATGGATAAGTGGCTCATGATCCTAGTTGAGTTTGACCTTGAGTTCCTCCAATAGAAGTTGATTAGAGGGCAAGTTATTAATGACCAATTGGCCTAAACTCCTTTACCAGATAACCAACTACTTCTTCTTGCATTTCTAAATGAGTCCATCATGACTCTTTCTTAAAAGTACCACACATATCAAATGATCGCATTCTTTGATAGATAAAAATTCCAATGTGTTGGGGGTGTCAAAGTTATTCTCATTCCCTTAATAGTGAACCTCTTCCCCTTTACTTTAAACTTGATTTTGAGTGTACCAACAATATGGTTGAGTATGAAGCCCTAGTAATAGGTCTCTAAACTACTTTAGCCTTGGGAGTTAAGATGATCAGTGTCTTTGGAAATTCCTAGCTTGTGGTCAACTAGGTCAATAGATCCTACCAATGTAACAATGATGTCTTAAAAAAGTACAAACAACTCAAAGATGTATTCTTAGCATCATTTTATCATTACCTTATCTAGTCTATTAAATGATCTACCAACAAGTTCATGGATACAATGGCTTCCCTTACTTCCCAAATCCCATCTTAACCTACCAATTTTAAACTAATTATTACCATCTATTACTTTATCACACCCTCTTATATCTATTCCAACCTTCCTACCATTTGTAGTGTGGAAGCATCTCCATCAAACTTATGGTATGAGAAAACCTTCAACTACCTCAACATCAACATCATTCCTCACAACCTCTCTAGGAATACCCAAAGAGCTTTTGTTTAGAGTACCTCTCATTACACCATACTAGGGGAATCCTTTACAAGCACAATTTTGATGGCTTCCTTCTCTATTATCTACATAGTCATGAATATTCCCATGATACCAAGGAAATACATGATAAAATCTATGGGGGGAACTTTAGTGGTTAGGTGTTGCTAAATGTATCCTTCACCTTGGATAATATTAGCCTACCCTCAACCAATACTACTTTGATTATGTAAATAAGTGTGTTAAATGTCAATAACACACCAATTTACATCACACACCTTCCCATGGCTTTAAAGTATCCAAAGACTATTATCCCTTCTCATAATGGGGACTTGATCTCATTGGGGAAATCAATCCTCATTATTTACAGTGACACCAATCCATCATCACTACCACTGAGTATTTCACCAAATGAGTGGAAGTTATTCCTCTCATCTTGACCAAAGCCAACAAGATAGTCAACTTTATCAATCATCATATCATCTGTCATTTTGGTGTTCCCCATAATGTCATCATCGATAATGGAAAATATTTTAAAAACAAGCATGTCTAAGGTATTTATGATGCATTTGGCATCAAGTTAAGCTTTTCATCACCCTACCATCCATGAGAAAATATATAGGTAGAAGCCTCTAATACAACCCTTAATAAAATGTTAACCAAATTAGTCAGTACTTTAGGTTAGGATTGGAAATTACACATCCCTTTCACTCTATAGGCCTACCACACTAGCATTAGAACCTCTACGAGTTTTACCCTTCTCTCTCTAGTCTTTGGAGTAGAGGTAGTCCTGCCTCTCAAAGTCTAGATTCCTTCTCTTCACGTATCCTTGCAATACATCATTTCTGAGAGTGATTATCATCAAGAACATCTAACATGACTTGAGCTACTTGATGAGAATCACCTTGTAGAACTTAACCATCTTTGTTTCCACCAAGATCAAATCAAATTCTCTTATTAAAATCCCCTGAAAGAATGAGAATTCAATATTAGAGACCTCATCCTAAAATAAAACCAACATGTAACCAATATGGAGAAAATCAAAAGAGGTAAGTTTATTTTCAATTGTATTGAACCCTACATCATAACCTAAAAGTATGGATTAGGAGCTTATCATTTTTCCTCTCTTGAAATAAAACTAGAACCTAAACCTCTTAATGCTTCACATCTACATCATTTCTTTTGTTAAATAGGGATCAAACTAACCTTCTTATCTAACTTAATCTCATCCTTTAATTTATGAGATTTTCACCTTCACTTACCTATCACTATACCTTTGAGGACAATAGATTATAACATAGAACCATGTGATTAACAATCATAGTTATAGCCTAATCCTAAATATGGATACCATGGCTCTACCCATAGCATGGTTCTCATAGATACTTTTTATCTCTAATTAGATGGAATTACATGGTCATTTTCTCTCTAAACCACCCCTTTCACCTATCATTAATCTTTTTGTGCTAAATTTTTTCCCTTATAAATGTAAACCTATAAGCCTATATAGACTTGTCCATGTCTAAACCTAGTATCAAAACACTTTGGGATACCAAAATATCACTTGGCTCACATATCTCTTATATTTCAAACTACTCCCTTGAAGGATAGCTACTAAAAAAACTAAATTGTTTAAAATATAGATTATTCCTTTAAATGACAACTACCAAACAAATAAACCCAAACTTAGACCACTCCCTTGAAGAATGGTTAAGTCAAATTTGTCAAAATCAATCATTTGAATCTTCCTAAATCAATGAGATTCATAAACCTATCAAAACAAAATAAGTAAATGACCCTATATCAAAATCAAAACAAGATATCTCAATAAAGTTACAATCGACTTTCATATCTAGCATTAGTAGACTTCTTGCATCAATCAGTCTACACCTTACATGAAGACATAGATTTGTCTAATATGGTTCTTAGGTCACCTATAGAAGGGGAAAACTAACTGACATAATGTTACCTTAACAACCCATTTTACCTTTCATGTACTACCTATCTCCTCTTTATACCCTCTAAAAATCAAGGGATTATGAGCTTACTTGACATAATGTGATCAAAATACCCCTTTATCAACCAAAGCATGCTAATGTGAAGCATTCAAAAGGCTTATATTCTTTAATCCAATCTTACTTTGGTTTTTTTGTCCTTACCAATGAAAAGGCAACTTTTTTTTTCTTATCCTCTCATCATTGGTTCACATAGACATATGTCTTGTGATTCTTATCTCTTTCCCCACATCTAGTTTGTTATCTAATTTACTTTATGTGCTTTCATAAACATCATATCATAAACCAAACCCATAATCATAAATCTCATCACATATCCATAATCATAAACTATGAACATCACATCCATAATTATAAACATGATATCCATGAACACAACATAAAATCATCCATGCCTAAGCTACTGAGTCTACATCTCATAATAATAAGCATAAAATATCTAAACATATAAAAATATGAACCATACATTACATCTATATATCATCATGAACCTCATAAACATCATATACATCATGTCATCAAAATAAATAAATACATATAATAATGTAAATCATCTCTCTCTTAAAGCATGTACATATCGCTACCTCGACGTGTAGGCTGATATCAAAATCATGTACATTTATATCTATACATCATAACATATCATATCATGCCTTTAAGGCACCACTACCACTAGCCCCATTTGCACTACCACTATCATATGGTGTCAGCCCTTCTAGGATGCCTACTATACATCCACTAAAGCAACCCACTAACTTGGAGTCACCACAACTGTCCTACTTACTAAACTAGCTTTGTACTCACCCCATCGAGGCTACTGAAGACACTATGCCAACATTATGGCCTTGTAATACCTCAACTCCTATACTATATCCAAGTAATATTCCATAGGGATGGTACGTGATGGTCTTATTAGTGCCATCACTACTCCTACCCTCTATTTCAAGGTGTCCCTCTCTTGGGTCACCAAGCCTAGTGAGGTCCTGACCTGATCTCTCTCACCTATAATGATGGTAACCTAACCTTGTAAAGTCACAATCTATCCCTACAATATGGCCTCTTTCCCTTGTAACCCTATAATTTGTGACTTTATAGTATATAGTATTGATCCTACCTATACACCCTATACCTATACTTGTGGACCTCCACTATCTAGATCCATGGTCTAACAACCCCCATCATCCTGTTGGGTGAAAATTTTGTCAACCAGCTAACTGGTGAGCAAAATAGTTCTCTACAACCATAGCATAGGGAGATTGGTCATCCAAAGTTGTAGGTTTACCACATCCAAAGGGGACTAATCTCTCCTCTCATCAAGGGGAGGTTCCCTATTAAATATGTAATGCTATATATATAAGCAAAAAATAACACATGGGGTTAGGGTATCACCATCCATCTCTCTTTTTTTAGAGATGATGCTCATAGATCAAAAGAGAAATCATGGGTGATTGGTGAAGGTACTTCTCTTCTTTCAAAAGTAACATTCAACCAAGAGTTAAATCCCTTCCTGGATAGTAGAAATCCTAGTGAAATGACAAAGGCACTTCTCTTCTTTCAGAAGTGCTTATTCTTGCAAATAATAGGAATCTTTTTGGTAAGTAAATAGTAACCAAAGGTGCAAAGTAACCAATAACTTGAGATGTATCACAAAGTCTCCACCTCGACTGCCCAAGAGTGAAATATGAAAAACAATGGGGGGCATAAAGTCATCCTAAGGTCTTTTACATAGAAACATAAAATAAACACACACTGAAGACAACTATGTCAACACAAATTTTGAAAGTAGCTGACTTCAGGACACCTTCCTTATCACTTCCACTAATTCTACTTGTTAGATCAAATAAACAAGAATTCTCCTAAGAAACAGACATAAGAATAATTTCCTAAAATAGCACAAGCTATAATAGCATAAAGTCTGCAAGTAACTTGCTTTCTCATTCAATCAAAGAAATATGAACAACAATCTAAGCTCAAAGTCTCAGTAATGCCTTTCAATTTGGGTAGAGTTTTGCTTTTGGTAATGGGAAGATCTCCTTTACTAATGAGATAAATTACAATCTTATAGCCACCACGCAAGGCTTGGTGTTTTTTCTCATGGGACGGCCCATGCTACAGTCAATGCCTTCAATGCACCTTCAGTTCTATCTAGAGGGACCATGATGGGAATAGTACATTTCCATAACTATGGTGTGTCCATTCCTCTAATATGTCTCTTCTTTGGTATGGACTGTCTGGTCTTTTTCTTGATGTCTGTATAGCTATCCAATTTGCCACTACTTCATGGAATAAAAAAAGGCTTGTGTCCTTGATTTGGTGTGATCAAAAGTCTACTTGATCCACTATTTCACCTACCAAAAATAACTCTTTTAAAGATATTTTTGATCCTTTGGTCTTGTTCCTCTCTCCCCTATATCAATTTGAGTCTTTGGGCTCTCTTTTTAGCCAGTCACTTGTTTTTTCCCTTTGGCATTTTGGCCTTTAAATGCATTCGAGTCCATCATCCTCCTTAGCAATTCTTTTGTGTCTTTTCCACATGATTTGGCCACTTTTTGTTGATCTCAACAAGTGACACATGGCATGTTTCACTATGAAATAGGTGAGAACACGTGGTAGCATATGCTTACTTTATCAACTCACCCAAGACCCACCACAGTCTTTATGAAATGAAAGGGAGAGACCGCAAATGTTAACACTTAGTGGCTTCCATCAAGATTTTCAAGGGACACATGGCATGTTTTACATAATCTAGCAATCACACAGATGATGAAAATTGGAGCACTCCACTCTCAAGCTTTTTCCTTTCAGGCATTCCTTTGGTCGGGCTTATTTCCTTTAGACAAAAGTCTGAAGGAATTCCTTCGAGCTTTACCTTGGTCATTTTCCCATGGAAAATACTTCTGAAAGAATTCTAACAGCTCTTTCACTTAATGATTTCATTCAAATAAAAAGTTTGAATGAAATGTTCCCTGTCGACCTTTGAACAAATTTGAAGGAATTCTAGCTTTTCTATCTTCTCTTTGACCCTTAGACCAATGTTGTCTGCCCTCCGCAAGGGCACTTGCCTTTAGTTCACTACCCTCCACAAGGGAATTTACTCCTTTGGCTTTGGGGCAGTGCCTTAAACCTACTGATTGAACCAACCTATTAAACCACCCTTGGTTCAATGGTTAAATGGTTTAATCAGTTAAATCCTTTACTTGGCCAAGTCCTTTTGATCTTTTAAACCAAATGCATTGAACCATTTGGTCATTGAACCCATTGAACTGATGAACCAATATGGTTCAAGGTTCAATGGTTCAATGGTTCAAGCCTTTGTTTTTTGTTTAGTGTTTGTAGCTATGGAACTTTGAAGTGGTTGAACTTTAAACTCTGATGAATGTGCTCAAATCTTGCTGATGACATTTAACCTTGAACCCATTAAACCCTTGAACATTTTTGGTTCGAGGTTCAATGGTTCAATGGTGCTTAGAAGCTTTCTGATTGAATTCTTGGTTGAACCAAGGCATTGAACCTGTCTTGAAATTGCCTAAGTGTTGAGAGCTTGTTTCTTTCCTACAAAGTCTATAGAAATAAGCCTACTTATAGAGTCCATAGAAATAAACTTATAGAGTCCATAGATTCAAGCCTATAGAGTCCATAGATTTAAGCCTATAGAGTCTGTAGATTTCTAAAAAAGCTTTGAAAAATGAAGAACTTGAATGCTCAAAAAAAATTGAAAAGGGGAGAGAGGATTTTGGTCTATTGAACCAAAAGAGTTCATAGGTTGTCCCAAAAATGAGTGATATTTTTGGGGGACAACAGCTGGCTCTAGTTGGGAAACTTCCTTCAATTGAAAACTTGGAATAGTTGAGGGGAGTAGAAACCAAAATCTCCAGTGCCTTGAAGTATGCCATTGGGCTATAGAGTCATGCTACCCAAAAAGAAAGGCTCCAAAAAATGAAAATGAACAACACAAAGCAAAAACAATGACTATACAGATATGCATATGTACAGGTGAACTTATTTAACACTTCAAGAATTGAAGTGTTTTAGATGCTACCCATTATGAGACAATGAAAATGGCATTCCATCTTGATAAACTAGTAGGAAACCATTTTGTCCCCAAAATTGGTGATGGGTGAATGGAACTCTCCACCAGGAATCACATTTTCTATGCACTCATTTTGGTTCTCTCTTAGTTCCCCATGGCAAGGCGTGATCTTCAATCTAAGAACCATAACTCTTTGCTCTCTCTATGAAGAGTTCCTTTTGCTAACTTTAGAGTATAGTAGTATGGTCCACTACCATAGCTTTTTTTCTACTAGTTTATTCTAGCACATGTTTTGATTTTCAGCATCAAACTCTTGACAAACTATCAGCTCAGCATCTCCTTTGGTGTGAAGGAGTTTGACATCTTCATCCTAAGTAGCCTTCAATCTAAGTAACACAAATTCATACTCAGCAGTGTTGTTGGTGTTTTTGAACTACAACTCATGTGAAGGAGGAAGAATATCTCCTTGAGGAGATATCAACACCATCCTAGCTCTCGCATCGGTAGAGGAATTGCTGCCATTAAATTCCCAGATCCAAACATCATCAGAGACTAATCTTCTATCAGATTTTTCTTCATTAGAGATGGAAGATCCTTTTTTTATCTATACTATGCCCTACTAATTATTTTGATGTCTTATTTGAATCCATCTTTGGATTGTCACCTATAGGACTTTCATCTAAAGAAATGTGAACATCCTCCATGGACAAAAAATAATTACCCCTGCCTAAAGACTCAAATAGAATATGAGCTTTAGGTGTTGATGTCTGAGTGACAACATATTTTGCTTCCTCTTTAGGGAGCAACCTCTTTATAACACCTTTGATAGGAATCCTCACCTCTAATAAGTCCATGCTCAATTCACCACCAACATCCCTATAGAAATTTTTCCCAAGAAGGATGCCACATGATGTTGGGACGTCAGCCACCAAGACAGTCATCTTGATTCTTTTATTTGGGAATTCTACAAACACAAATTAGGCATCCTTAATCTATCCTAGTAGTGGCACTTGCTTATTCTCTATGGAGAAGCATCTACCAAATGTTTTGGTTAGTGTGAGATCAAGAGATTTTGCTGCTTTGGCATGCATGACATTGTCTGAAGCACTAGAATCAACGATGTAGTTGCTCAGCTTATGACCGTTTATCAATAGGGAAACATAGAAAGGATCTACTTTCCTAGGGGCAATAGGGGGAGTAATGACAAAATTATTTGGGATGGGCATGTTCTTTAGGGGATCATGAGTCAAATTTTTAATCTCTTGTCTTATAGGGACAATTGTATTCTTCACACACTCCACCAACTTGTCCAACTACTCAGGGTTGGCTTGTAGGAATTCAAATTCAGTCATTTGAATTTTAGTTTTTTTGACATGGTCAATTATGTCGAATGACTGAAATGGACTATGAAGAGAGGATGGGAGTTCATCCTTCTATTTTTTAGGGGGGGAGGACTAGACTGTGAATTTGAAGTATAAGGCATAGGGATATTTGAGGCACTTACCTTTCTGGCAAGCACTAGGTCCTTTGGCTAGAAAGGTAGAGTGGTTCCATGCTTAGAAATTATAATTACTAGTTAAGGTCACTCCTTTGATTTCTCCATATCAGTCGGTTAAGCTGATTGATTCTTGGACCAGGTGAATACAGCATATGATCCCTCGACTGCTTCACCTTTACTTCTAGGTTCATCCTAGTAATTTTGGAAACTAATGTGGGAGTCACCAGCTAATTCTTATTGATCCTCCATGAAGATATTAGCATCATTTTTTTTTCTCAAACTTAGGTTTGAAAGAGAAATCATGTTTTGTTTCTAGATATCCAACTGCTAAGTTGGTTGGAGGTGTTTCAAGGGCAATGTTCCTTTATGGGGAAGGAAGATGGTTTAGCTACCCTTGATTCCTAGTAGCATTGCCTTGATGTGATTGATTCTGAAATGTCCTCCTTGGCATATCCTAATTAGGAGGAGTAGACATACCTTGGGCCATTTGCCTTTTCAAGGCTAGTAGTTCATTTTCCAACTTTTGCACCATTTGATCAATGGTGGCTGTAGATGAATTCTCAGAAGATGAAGAAGATTTACCTCTGTTTGGGTCTCTCCTTATCTTTCCTGAAAAGATAAGGTCATCTTCTACCTTAGTATCCAAGTCTTGAGTAGCCTCAAGGTCTATGTGGCTAGCACGTCTCAACAAAAAACTCACTTCAAGCAGTTGTGAGTTGATGAAGAAGCATTTAAGGTTTTTAGGTGTGGGTTGAGCAATGATAGGAATTTGATTCCTCAACTTATCAAATTTTGCTATGAAATACCTCATGGGTTCATGAGGTTCCTTCTTCATCTGTGTAAGCTAGGCTAGCAAAGCATGTGCATCTTCTACAATCTTGAACCTAGCTTCAAACTTGGCTTTAAGTGTGTCCTAGTTAGTCTCTAATCTAGCTTGCAGATGGTAGAACCAGTCTATAGTGGCACCTTGTAGTGTTTCCATGAAAATCTTGGCTACCACATCCTCAAATTCCACCCCTATCACATTGTAGGCTATGTTGAAGGCTGTAATGTGTTCATCGGGGTGAACTCTTCCATCACCAAAGAATTTGGGAAAGTTCTTTCTTAAGCTACATGAAATTTCATGTAGGGGTGAAGTCAAATTTAGTGGACCAAAAGAGTTACCCCAAGGGCCTCAAACTGCCATGATGGGATTATGAAAAAGAGGATAACAAATTTGGGTAGCGTATTGATAGGCAAAGCTCTGCTAACAATAGAAAAAGTAGCTCTACCTTGGGCTCTCTAGCTTCTTGTATAACATGGAGTTGTTAGATTATAAAACAAAAATGGGAAAGAATTGGCCCTACTTTAGCTTGAAGCTTGAGGCTTCAAACTGTGCATTCTATCCTAGTGGCTCTAGTTTTGTAGACCAGATAATATAATGGAGATGGAGGAAGATGGTAATGATATAATGATAATGGGTAAGACATGAAATGGAGTTGCTAGAATATGTAATGGATAAGGGTAGGGACTGCTTCAATCTAAAACTTTAGGCTTTAGACTGCACATTCATCCCTAGCAGAGTCACCAAAAAATGTTGGGTGAATATTTTTTCAACCGGCTAATTATTGAGCAAAATAGGTCTCTTCAACCATAGCATAGGGAGATTGGTCATCCAAAGTTTCAAGTTTACCACATCCAAAGGGGATTAATATCTCCTTTCATCAAGGGGAGGTTCCCTATTAAAAATGTAGCACTATATACTATATATATAAGCAGAAAATAACACACAGGGGTAAGGTATCACCATCCATCTCTATTTTTTTAGAGATGATGCTCACAGATCAAAGGAGAAATCTTGGGTGATTGGTGAAGGTACTTCTCTTCTTTTAGAAGTAACATTTAACCAAGAGCCAAATCCCTTCCTAGATAGTAGAAATCTTGGTGAAATGATAGAAGGCACTTCTCTTCTTTTAGAAGTGCTTATTCTTACAAATAATAGGAATCGTTTTGGTAAGTAACTGGTAACCAAAGGTGCAGAGTAACTAGCAGCCTGAGAGGTATCATAAAGTCTCCACCTTGACTGCCCAAGAGTGACATATGAAGAACAATGGGGGCACAAAGTCATCCCAAGGTCCTTTACACAGAAATAGAAAATAAACACACACTAAAGACAACTATGTCAACACAAAGTCTAAAAGTAGCTGACTTCAAGACGCCTTCCTTATCACTTCCACTAATTCTACTTGTTAGATCAAATAAACAAGAATGCTCCTAGGAAATAGACATAAGAACAATTTCTTAAAATAGCACAAGCTATAATAGCACAAAGTCTGTAAGTAACTTGCTTTATCATTCAATAAAAGAAATATGAACAACAATCTGAGCTCAAAGTCTCAGTAATGCCTTTCAATTTGGGCAAAGTTTTGCTTCTGGTAACAAGAAGATCTCCTTTACTAATGAGAGAAATTACAATCTTATAGCCACCACATAAGGCTTGGCATTCTTTCCCATGGGACGGCCCATGCTACAGTCCACACCTTCAATGCACATTTAGTTCTATCTAGAGGGACCATGCTGGGAACAGTGCATTTCCATAACTATGGCATGTCCATTCCTCTAATATGTCTCTTCTTTGGTATGGATTGTTTGGTCCTTTTCCTGATGTCTGCGTAGTTGTCTAATTCACCATTAATTCATGAAAGAAAAATAGGCTTGCATCCTTGATTTGGTACACTCATAAGTCTACTTGATCCACTATTTCACCTACCAAAAATAACTCTTTTGAAGATATTTCTAATCCTTTGGTCTCATTCCTCTCTCCCTTGTAGCAATTTGAGTCTTCGAGCTCTCTTTTCAGCCAGTCACTTGGTTCTTCCCTTTGGCATTTTGGCCTTTAAATGCATTTGAGTCCATCAGCCTCCTTAGTAATTCTTTTGTGTCTTTCCCACTTGCTTTGGCCACTTTTTTTTATCTCAACAAGTGACATGTGGCATGTTTTACTATGAAACAAGTGAGAACACGTGGCAACATCCACTTACTTTATCAACTCACTCAAGACCCACCACAATCTTTATAAAATGAAAGGGAGAGATCGTGGATGTTAACACTTGGTAGCTTTCGTCGAGCTTTTCAAGGGGCACATGGCATGTTATGCATAATCTAGAAATCACATGGATGATGACACTTGGAGCACTCTACCCTCAGGCTTTTCCCTTTTGGGCATTCCTTTGGTCAGGCTTATTTCCTTTAGACAAAAGTCTGAAGGAATTCCTTTAGGCTTTGCCTTGGTCATTTTCCCACAAAAAATACTTTTGAAAGAATTATAACGGCTCTTTCACTTAATGATTTCTTTCAGACAAAAGTTTGAAGAAAATGTTCCCTATCAGCCTTTAAACAAATTTGAAGGAATTTTATCTTTTCTATCTTCTCTTTGACCCTTGGACCAATGTTGCCTATCCTATGCAAGGGCACTTGCCTCTAGTTCACTGCCCTCCACAAGGGCATTTGCTCCTTTAGCTTTGGGGTAGCCCCTTGAACCTACCGATTGAACCAACCTTGGTTCAATAGTTCAATGGTTCAATTGGTTCAATCTCTTTACTTGGCCAAGTCCTTTTAATCTTTTAAACCAAACACATTGAACCATTTGGTTGTTGAACTCATTGAACCGATGAACCAAAATGGTTTAAGGTTTAACAGTTCAAGCCTTTATTTTTTGTTTAGTGTTCACAGCCATGGAACTTTGAAGTGGTTGAACTTTAAACTTTGACAAATGTGCTCAACTCTTGCCGACGACATTTAACCTTGAACCCATTGAACCCTTGAACCTTTTTGGTTCAAGGTTCAACAGTTTAATGGTTCAATGGTGCATGGAAGCTTGCTGATTGTATTCTTGGTTGAACCAAGGTGTTGAACCTGTCTTGAAATTGCCTAAGTGTTGAGAGCTTGTTTCTTTCTTGTGGAGTCCATAGAAATGATCCTACCTATAGAGTCCATAGAAATGAACCTATAGAGTCCATATATTTAAGCCTACAGAGTCCATAGATTCAAGCCTATAAATTCCATAGATTTAAGCCTGTAGAGTCCATATATTTTTGAAAACGCTTTGAAAAATGAAGAACTTGAATGCTCAAAACAATTTTTGAAAAGGAGAGAAAGAATTTTGGTCTGTTGAACCAAAATAGTTCATAGGTTGTCCTAGAAATGAGTGATATTTTTGGGGGACAACACATCCCATCCAAAATTACCCACTACATAAAGGGCTTGGTATCATTCCACATAGCCATTAAAAAAACTATCATCATCAACCCTTGATATAATAAGTAGATCCTCATGATCTAGGACCACCTCCTTTGGTTATGCTTTAGGTAATAAAGACTCAGCGCTCCCTCTTGTATCTTGGGAATAGACCTAGAATCCCCTACACTAGGTTAAACTACCTCTAAACTTTATCAAATGGGATGAGCTCAATCTCACCCTCTCTCCTCCCATAAATCCATCTCTAGCTCTATAATGACAATGTATGATAGCTATATAGGGCCTACCTCAAAAAACTAACATATGACCTCTAGACCATATCTCTTGTAACCAAGCCCTCTAGTGCATCCTTGAACCAATCAATAAATCTCACACCTCCTCTAGCTCCTATCAATGCATAATCTCCCCTCCATCACATAAAACCCACTCTAAAATCCATCTGGTTGTAGCCCTACCATGGTAGCCCCAATGGTTCAGAACCCTAAATGCTCATATTCCCAATAATGGAGCACAAACCCCACATTGATCCTGTACCTCCTATGAGCTCAAAATGCCTATAGATCCTTGTCTATCTAAACCAATAAAACTAGTGCCCATCTAAACATTTTCCTACCAAGCAACATCTCCACCAACATTCTTAGTATTAGATAAGGAAACCACACATTACTTTAATCTATCAATGCAAAATAAGATACTACCATCATCATCATAGTCATCAAGCACCTCTCATTTGGAGCCCTCTAATATAATGACTTGTAGCCAAAACCATCATGCCACTTGGTAAGGCCCTGATCCTCACCATATAGGAGCTCTATCTGCTCATCCCTTTCCTTACTCTCAATATGGTAAATCAGCTCCCTTTGAATAGGTAATTGTGTAATCCTATGAACATCCTCTAGTAGGATGGTCATCTCTCTTGTCGATCAGAGGAAGGTATTCTTGGTTAGATCCCATCTCTTAATAAGGGCCATGATCATCATCATATCTCATGGCAAGTACTAATATTATCTCATGTCCTTGAGGCTAACCTCCCCCATTTGTGTCTAATCATCCTTACTCATCCCTCCATAGATTTCCACAAATATCCTAGGAACCTGATCCCTCATCTAAATCTAATCTCATGCCTATAAAAAATCAAAATTAGCATGCACACTTAGTTTTATATTGACATTGGTCATTTCCATTTACTTAATTCATTCTATGCAAATCCACCTCTTTATCAACCTAAACCCACCTAAATCAACCTATTCCACACTAACTCACAACCATCTACAATATTACCTCTAACACTTGAAAGTGACCCTCACCCATAAACATTTTAAATGCCTACCCTAACTTATCAAACCAACATCTAACTTTTTTATCAAAAAGAAAACAACATCTACCCTAACCTACCAAAATTCCAAAACCTATCCTAAACCTATCAAACTAACACCTAACTCTAACCAACAACCATTTTAACACATCACTTCTACTTACATTTCCCTATCCTAACTTACATTTGTCATTTTAACCACCCCACACCCTTTAAAACATTTTAAAACCTTTTTCAAATAGAACTTCCCTTAACACTCAACTGCCAATGGTCAAATGACCTTTGTTTTTTGATGGTCAACCACCATAGGCCAAGTCTGACCATTGATGGTTAGGTCAAACTACTAATGGTCACTATATGTGACCACTGATGGTGAACCAACTCACCCTACATTCCTCAAAACTTAACAAAATTACAAAATTTCAATAAAATAATTACCTAATTATATCCTATACCATAACCCTAAACCAAATCCTCTTTCAATTTCAAATTTCACCATATAATTTTTTGAAAACATGATCAAAACCTAAATCTAGGTCAAATCCCTTGAAAGCCTACCTAACACAACCACACAATACCCAAATTCAACTTCAACACAACCAAATAAACTAAACTAACAATTTTAAAACACTCCCTACCTTGTTCCTCAACCACTATCGAGTATAGAGACCACATCCTATTGGTCAACCACATCCTCATCCACCCTATATCTCAATCTTAGTTAAATCACCTCAAACACATGCTTTCATCCATTTAACAATCACCACATCAACAACTACTCAATCAAACCTCTCATAGTAAAAATCTAAATCATCAAATCACAAAATGCATAGAAAGCTTAAGTCAACAAGTTAAAAGTGATAATGACTTTTGTTTTTCACTTTTTATCCTCAACCTTTTAGGGTTTCCCCTTGACCTTCGATGGTCAGGGTGACCATCGATGGTCACCTTAGAACCCTTGACTATTGACGGTCAAGGTATCACATTTAAATTTTTTTTAAAGCACCCATACTAAGTCCCAAAATTTTGGGAAATAAAATTCTCCACTAGAACCAAAACTATGTTTTAGAGAACACCCTCTCTAACCAACCAACCACCCAACCATGTCCACCTTGATGTTGGCTATTTTTGGCTCAAACTATTGCATATTTTTTAACAACCTTACCTAGTCTTTTTTACTATACCAACCAACCTTTCCATGTTGAACATTTAAATTTACACCATTTAGTGCACAACTAGACCATTTATGTTTTTCAATGGAACACTTTTTACCTCAAATACCTATGAAAACACCAATCCTATCTAGGAGACTTATAGAGTAACTCAATCAACTATGACTAATGTTATGGACCAGTTGCCCTATCACTTATACTTCTAGAACTAACCTTATTTTTATCAACCATTGATAATCTTAGTCTTTGCATGATCTTGACTATTGCATTTAGTCACATTTTGTGTGCTTATTTGTGTTTCAAATGCCTAACCACCTTTTTGTCACCAACCATGTGACTCACCATACACTATTCATCAAACATTGAATTGAATTTAATTTCACCTCATAAACTCCTAATTTAAGGGGGAACACCTCCTCCCATAATCAAGGTATCCAAACCTTCAACCAAGTAATCCATTTTTTTTATAGCTTATTGATTCAAATATGCATAATAAAAATGGGAAAAATATAAACACTAAAAAACTATACTAGATGTTGAAATGCCTCAAGATACCTTGGACCACCTAATCCTTCTCAACTCACTAACCAAACCATCAAACCTTGAGTCTAGTTAGCTAATAAGCTAGCTAAACTCACCAACTTACTAATCTAACCTTAACCTAGCCCTTTTAACCCACCTTAACCTTTTTTCCTTCAGACACTCAACCACCGATGGTCAGCTTGACTATTGATAGTTAGGTTGATCATCAGTGGTCAGGTCTTCCTCATTCTTACATAAACACCAAGTGTGTAAGATAACATGACACAATTAAATATATCCACTTTACCCATTACTAAGTAACTCTTAAGCATCAAAATCATCAAGCCAACCTCCTAGGGAACCTTCTATCCTCCATCTCTCTTTAATTATAAAAGTAAGGGAGTAGGAGGTGAATGGTGGATCACAAACATTCTTTCACATAGGTATTCAAGCTATTAGTCAGCCACTCTTCTTCCAATAATTCAATAATAGCAATAGAGATCTAAACCTCTACCAAAATTTCTCTAGAGGTAAAGTACCATTACTCTACCAAAATTTCTCTAGCCATCAACCATTTAATAAGCAACATGTATATTTAGAATTTAGTCTTGTTATTTTGGTTTCTAACCTCTCTCCTCCATCAGACCTTTCTACACTTATCTTCCAACCTCTCATTTCTGACTAGACCCTTAAACAAATCCTTACCTGATCATTAACCCAATTTATAACTCCTTTTCTAAATACTTTTAGAATCTATAGGCAACCATCAATGGTTAGTATAACCACTGATGGTCACCTCCAACCACTAATGGTTATCCAACTACTAATGGCTAGCTTAATTATCAATGGTTAGCTCAAATTTCAATGGTCATTATCGTAAGAAATAATAGCAAGCTATTTCTAACCCCTTACCCCCAACCAAATCTGACTTTATTTTTCCCTACTTGTTTATAGACCCCTAACTGATTTTTTGAACTTGACCTAATCTATTTAAACATTAGTATTAACATGTTATTACTAAATGTAGTTATTTTCTCTATCAATCATTCACTTTCTTCTTATATTTCATTTTATCTCCTTTCTATTATTATCAACTCTTGCAACTTAATTATTATCAAAGAATGGATTGATAGCCTCTTTGCAAGCTCATGTTTTTTGGATTTATCTCACACTAGGTAGTCACCTAGCTATTTTTCTAACAATCCCTTTTGTTAGTGTTTTCATATCTATAGGTTATTCCTTCCAAGACAAAGAGGATATCTACACACTCATCTAGATTATGCATGCATCAACAACCAAGTATTTATACCACACCATTATTTATATTTTTTTATCTTCTTTCTAAATTAATAAATAAGTAGAAATTAAGAGAAACAACTAGTAAGATCCATTGATTTAATTTATCATAAGTTGGGAGTCACCAAAGATGATCATTTTGACTCCTAAGGCTAACGCAATTTGAATCCCTATGACTAGGGCTTCATACTCAGCCATATTGTTGGTACATTCAAATTCAAGTTTTAAAGACAAAGGAAGAGGTTCACTTAAAAGGGAATAAGGATGATGCTAGCTCCCCCACCATGTTAACACTTTGTTCTATCAAAGAACATGGTGACTTGATAGGTGAAATTTTCTTGAAAGAGGGTCATGATGGGCTCATCAAGGAACTCAAGAGGAGGAGGTTGGTTGTCTATTAATGGTGCTTTGGCCAATTGGTTATCAATAACTTTCCCTTTAATTGACTTTTTCCTAGGGAACTCAATGTCAAACTTTGATAAAAGCATGAGCCACTTGGCCATTCATTGGTTTTGGTATGGCTTGGAGTGCATATACTTAAGTGGGTCGGTATTGGTTATGACATAGGTTTTGTGGTTAAAAAGGTAGTGGTAAAATTTGGTGGCCATGAAGAATAAAGCTAAGCAAAGCTTCTTGGTATGGGTATACTGAGTCTCATATTCTACAAGCATATGACTAAAGTAGTAGACAACTTACTCTTTGTGTTGTTCATCCCGATGAATAAGCATTGCCCCTAGGGAGTGCTCAATGGTTAAGATATAAAGGTTGGTCATCATTGGGAGGGGTGAGGATAGGTGGAGACAAAAGGTACTTTTTGAGTGAATCAAAGGCCTTTTGATAGTCATCATTCCACTTAAAAGATACATCCTTCTTTAAAATGTGATGGGAGGGTTGGCATCAGTCTAAAAGCTAGGAGATAAAGTGATGAATAGATTAAAGATTCCCCTATAAGTTGTGGAGTTGCTTGAGGTTGATTAGAGGAAGCATGTCAAGGATTGATTTGATTTTGGCAAGATCAACTTTGATTCCCCAAAGATAAATGATAAATCTAAGAAGATTTCCAAATAAGAACCCAAAAATGCACTTTTTAGGGTTAAGGCAGACATGGTAATGGATAAGGTGCTCAAAGATTATCTTAAGAACAACCAAATAATCCTTATGATATTTAGATTTTGTAAGAAGGTCATCAACATAGTCCTCAACAATATTATGGATAAGGTTATGGAAGATGTAGATCATGGCACGTTGGTAGGTTATATTAGCATTCTTTAGTCTAAAAGGCATGACTCTATAGTATAAGGTCCCCCATGAGGTGATAAAGGTGATATTGTGCTAATATTCAAGTGTAATTAGGATTTTATTATAACCAAAAATCCATCCATGAGGGATAACATCTCATGGCTAGTTGTAAGATCAACTAGTTATTCGATTCTTGGTAAAGGAAAGTTATCTTTTGGGTAGGTAAGTTTGAGGTCATGAAAGTTGACACAAATGTGTAGTCCCCTTTTGGCTTTGGTGATAGGCATGACATTTGAGATCCATTAGGGATAATTAATGGGTTGAATGAAATTAATGGATAAGAGATGTTGAAGCTCTTCTTTTATGAAAAGGGTTATGCGAGGGTGTGTTCATCAAAGTTTCTACTTAACATTATTGGCATTATGGTTGGTGAATATGTTATGAGTGGTAATGGTAGGGTCAATTATAGGCATGTTTCTACAATACCAAGTAAATATTATGCTATAGTCTTGAAGGAAAGAGGTGAAGTCTCAAAGTTCTTTAGAATTTAATGATTAGCCAATTTTGATAATGTGGGGGTTATCCAAAGTACCCAAATTGATATCCATGGTAGATTAGTTCAACATGGTCAAAGTCTCAAGAGTAAGAGATTTGTGAATGGAATAATTAGTACACTAAGATAGGTGAGAATGGAGTTATCATCCTGGAACTAAATAGTGTTGATGGTAGGAGAGTCATCTCCTATCATCTCAGGATGGGTCATGGGGATGGTTACGGTCACCCCTTCCTTTTAATAACTCAAAGGTTTGAGGCTAATCATGTATATTATAAAAAAAAATTAGGTGGTCATCCTCACACCTAGGTAGAGGAGAGGTTGGTAGGGAAGGGATATATTCCACAATGATCATTACGATAGGTGGTTTGGTTTTCCTCTTGTTGGGTAGAATAAAATCAAGGCTATGTTTCTCATGAGGCTTTTTGGTCTCAATTAAAATCAGCTCATGTGGGCCATACTCATATCATCCAAGACCAAATCCTTTCCAAGTTCACCTATGGAGGTATGTATTGGTAAAGTATGGGTTGTCTAAATAAGATAAGCTAGAAGTGAATGGTCAAGGCAAAGAGGAAGTGGTAGAAGTGTCAAGTAGTTTGTCAAGTCCCCCATAGATGAAATGGTTTGATAATTAAAGGTCCAAAGGGAATAATGGCTCTAATATTGGGGTCATACCTAGGTTGGTGGTTAAGTTTCCCATATTCTTGGGGAGTAAGAAAAGCATCAAGGGTGAGGAGGCAATATTCCCCCCAATGAAAGATGTTGTAATATGGATTCCAAGTGGTCTAGGGTAGGGGTTTCGTTTGAATGGATGGATGAGATATTAGATGCCATATCTATAGAATAAGATGACATTTCATCTTTCATGGTTAAGGTCTTGTCTTTGGTTAATGAGGGTGTGCTAAATGGATTTCAGAGGATGTTTTTGAGTTGATAAGTCATGTTTCACAATAAAAAGGGACTTGGGTCAGCTTGTATAGTGACAACCTAACCTTCATGCTTAAATTTGATGAAATGATGAAGGGTAGAGGGTACATAACCCATGGAGTGGATCCAAGGTAATCCTAGCAAAAAATTATACTAAAATATGCCTTCCAATACATAGAAAATATTAGGGAGTGTGTGAGGCCCTAAATGGATATGAAAGACAGTAGTTCCCAAAATAGTGGCCATGGTGTCATTGAAGGATGGCCGAGGTTTTGGACATGACATTATTTGGTAGATTGAGTTGATCATAGGCATGAAAGAAGATGATATTAATATTATCTCCCCCATCAATCATGACCCATTTGATACGAGTTTAGTTGATATAAGTAGTGATGAAAAGAGGGGGGTTTTGGTCATTAAGATGGATATAAGGTATTTTTGAATCCTTAAAGGTGATAGGGTTGGAAATTTGGAGAGCACCAATAAAAGATGCTAGACATTAAGGGTATTTAGGTTGGACCTCTATTAATTGAAATGCCTCTATCATTGTTTTGTGATGATGAGGTGAAGTATAATTAACTCATATAGGCTTATCTTTGTCAGGGTCTAGCGAAGTTGCTTGAACACCACTCTCCTAATTGATTCAGAGGTGTTAGATTGGGAAGTACCCAAGATAGATATCTTGTGTTTGGTAGATAGTGAAGGTGTTTGATTTTGACTTGGTTAGGAGGTGGAGGATGGGTATGTCCATGGGATGGACATTGTATCCTTCCCCTTATCTTTCTATTAAGCATGTGATTGTATGACCACATGAATAGTATGGATGGAGGAAAAAATGGGGTAGGAGATTGGCTTATTTCCTTGTCACTCTAAGGTGAGAGTGCAGGATTAGGTAGGCATTAGGTAGTGGATATTAGTAGTTATATTTGTAATGGGATCATGGGAGGTTCCTCTGTTAATAGATCATCCTCATCATAGAGTCAACAGATTATGGTTTAGAGAGATTTCTAATTCTCTATGTTATAGTTTGATGTCTTATGATAGAAGCACACTTCACGATCATTATACCAACTGGTTTTGGACCAAGAGGTTCAAATGGTATGATAGGGGGTAAGGTCAAGAAATAGGCTTACAATAACCATTGGAAAATGGTTGAGTAAGACTTAGATAAAGGTAGTGAGGGTTGAGGTTTTGGCCTTGGTTGGTGAGATGTAAGTCTATTTAGGAATGGGTTTGGTGGTAGAGCTCTTAGGTAAGGTGATGTGATTAGTTGATGGTTTTGGTTTTGGTAAGGTGAAAGTTGATAAATTATAGGTAGGAGCTTTTATGGTAGGTAGTTTGGTTATTGATGGCTCGATGAAGATGGGCATGTTAGAAAGTAAATGTGCTAGTGTAACTAATAGTGGCGATGGGCTTTTGGGTGAGATAGTTAGTTTCCTACCCAAATTAGAGGGATGAATCCCCAAGATAGAGAGTAAGGTTGAGGGAGGTAGGATTTTGGATTTTTGGCATTTTGGTGGATTCACCTCCTTGGTTGATTTGACTAAGTGTTTGTTTGATGGGTCAAGTGAGGTAAGTTCCAATTTCAAGGATGGGTAAATAAGGATATACATAGGGAATGTACCAATGTTTTAGGTTGGTTTGGTTGAAGTAGTATAAGAGGATTTGGTTATTTGGGTTTTGGTTATTTTGGATCATTGAGGGTTAGTTGGGTTGGTAATGGTTTTGATTGGTTATGTTGATATGGTAATGGGTTGGACAATAGAAGTAGTGAGTTGATCTATCAAAGATGGGGTTGGAAGTTCCCATTTGGTGATGTAAGGGAACCCCAATATCTACCAAAAGGCATCCCAATACATTTTAGGGTTGGAGACAAATTATAACCTTTGAACCAGTCTAGATAATGGTTTATAGATCGATCTTTTTCCTTGGACAGTGGATTCAAAAGATAAACCCATGGGTTGAGAAAGGGAAAGAGTGACCTCATTCTTTTCCTCAATCAAAGGATGAAAGGTTTGGATAGGTGGTTCTTTTATGGGAGGTGTAGGTGTGGTGGTTTCTTCCTTGGGAATGTTCTCCAAATGGGAAGTAAATTATTCAATAGTTGTGGGAAAAGGTAAAGTAGTGATGATTGTTTATTTGGGTATGTTAGTTCAATGAGGGGTTAGTGACTCCACTACCCCAATAAGTGGAAGAGAGTAAAATGTTATTTCCTTAGCTTGGGTCTCCAAAAGAGGAGAAGGTAACTCCACTACCTTAATAAGTGGAGAGGGTGAAGAATAGGTAGATTGGGTGGTAGGTTCTTTAATAATGAGCATGTTAAGAACCATATTGATGGTATGGGGATCATGATAACACTCAACTTTATTTCTCTCACTTTTGGTAGGTGAATTATTAGGAAAATGTTGTTTTAAAATATCAAGGGCTTGGTTTGGATGTATATTTTGGTTGTCTAACACAAGCTCCCCCTTGTTAATGAGGGTTTGGACAATGCTTTTGAAGGTGTTATACCTAATAACATCACTCCCAACTACTTGATGGAAAACACATAGGTATTTCTGATTGTACTAACTAGGTGAAGGATACGAAGAATCAAATTTTTGAGGAGGTTTTATAGGAGTAAGTTATATGATATTAGCCTTCAATAACTTCTTTAGGATCAAAGTGTAAGATTTCCCAAGTGGAGTAAATTGCTTCTAAATGTTTCAGTTTTGGTTTCTCATGTTTTTTTGAAGAGTTAGAGGAGTTTGGTTGATTGATAGATGGTGGAAGAGTAGTTTTAATGACAACCACATTTGTAGTTCCCTTACTCTTTGTATTGGTATTGGTTTGGTCGCTTGGTTTTTTTTAATTATAGCTTTTCTTCATCGATGCCTCTATTTTATAGCTTGTGCGTTATGGTAAAATATTTGTCAAAGGTTCTAAAAATATAAACCCATAATGTAGAAGAAATGTGCTTGGTACATGCTTGAGAAAAAAATCTATCAATTTAGGTTTGGGTAAAGAGAAGGAGAATTGATTAATTAGGCTCCTCCAATTAGCTACAAAATTGGCAAAAGATTCATCATCAAATTTTTGGATAGAGTAGAGGTCGGTGATGGAAACTATCTTGGAGATGTTTATTGAAAAGTGATCCAATAAAGTTTGGGCCAATTAGGTGAAGGATAAAAGGGAGTGTTTGGTTATGCAACTATACCAATCTAATATTGGATTAGATAGGGACATGGGGAAGGTATGAAGGAGGAGGGCATCATCATAGGCAATCAAATACCATACTTACCTAAATTCCCTAAGGTAATATTAGGGATCCTCCTTACTTTGAAATTTAGAAAACTTAGTAAGTTCCCACTAAGGAGGATATGGTTTGATATGGATAAATGGGTGAATGGGTTCATTACAGATCTAGTCATATGATAAGACGTTTTAAGCACTAGAGATGGATGAATCTAAGGTAGTCATTTTATCCATGAGCATTTCCATTAGATATGTTTGGGGTTGTGCACCTAAAGGGTTATAAGGTGCATACTATTATGTTGGTTAGGTGACATATTGATAATTGGTAGGAGGTTGAGGAGCTACCACATATTGGTATGTAAACACTGATGGTTGGGTGGAAGCTATGTAAGGGTAGGTAGATATAGGTGGTTGCATAATAAGTAGAAGTACATGCTCTTATGGGTTAGGGATGTAGCATGGGTTTGGTGTAATGGGAACCTATTAGGTAGAATTAGTGGTTAGGTTGGTGATTAAAGGAAGGGTAGTGACCTTGGTGTTGATTAGGGGTAAGGTAGAAGGTATAGACACCACAAGATTTTAAAGTGGGGTAGTGGTTAAAAGATTGGGGGTAGCCAAAGGAAGGTTGGAAATGCTAGTGATATGTATTCCAATGATGAGGGGAGTATAAGTGGCTATTGGTTAGGTTTTTCCTAAGGTAGAGGAATTTTTGGTGGGGGTGGAATCTATAAGGGTATTTATAGGTTGGTCATGTTGGTTTTCCACAATAGTATCAAAGGGATTATTGGTAGATGAATAATCCTGGGTATTCAATGGTTGGGTGGTGAATATGGAAATAGAATCATTTCCCATAAGGTGGGAAGGCATACTATAAGGTGGTTCCATAGGTGTAACCAAAGAAGGGGTACAATGAGGCATGGTGTTAAGATAATGTTGAAGGGACATAAGGTTATTATATAAGAAGGTGGAAAATCTGATATCTCTCTAGGGAACATCCTAAGGGAAATAAGGACTTTACAAAATAAGAGGAGATTTTTTGGTTTAGAGATGTACTCCATGGATGAGGAAGTAGAATAGGTTGATTGGTTTGGTGATGTATTATGTTCTACTAGGTTCCTTCGATGACGATGAGTTATAATCATACAAGATAAGGGAGAGATAATACACAAATAAACTCACCACTCCAATAGAGAGAAGACAAGAAATGATCAAGGAAATCAATCACACTATAAAAATTATGTTAAGTCTTAAGGTTCTTTTTAGTCTCTCTTTTGGCTTATGCCTCAAGCTTTCAAGAAATTGTGTGACTCCACTTGGGCTGATAGAACAAGTACTAGAAAATAAATCTATGGATGGTTTTAGGTTGTGTTTAGGCTTGTAAAAGGGTCTATATTGGAAATAAATATGTGTTTTGGTATTGGGGCCTGCCCCATCACTTCACACACCATAGAAATAAGGGTGTTAGGTGCTTAGCTAATATATACCAATTTCTTAAGTTTATACTCAACTATAGAACTGAGTTAGTTCTCCCTTTGGTAATGACCTCTAAGTAGGATAATTGGGAAAGGGTACGGTGATTACTAGGTGATGAAATCCCAATCAAGCCTTATCTCAAGTTTTTTGATGTTTGATTAATGTAGGTGGTTTGGTTTAGTATGTGCAATAAAAGTGATGCTACGATAGTATTAATTTGCTTTAATTTAAACTAAATGAGCTAAAATTGCAAGTAATAAATGTATGTAGTTGAATTTAAACCCAAAATAAATTCCAATTTCATTTATGAGCATATAGATGTAGATAAAATAAACTCGAGTAGAGACTCAAGGTCCCATCAGGCATGCTAGAATGTTTCAGTGAATTTTAGCTTATAATTCAAGAAAAGGAAGAAGAAAATAGATATGGGTATGGTTGAAAAATCTATTTGATTATGTGTGCATTAAATCAGATGATTTTGAAGAACTCCTCTTTGGCTTGGGAGGATGACCTATAAATAAGACAACACTAAAGCAAATGGTTAGTTAGATAGATAGCTGGGTGGATTGCCTAACACTAGCTAGATGCCAAAAGCAAGAGCTTCCTTAGGGGCTGTCAATCCATGTATTTTAAACAATTAAGTTTATAAAATAGAATGAAAGGTACTTGCATCAATAATCAAAAACTACTGAAATTGAACACAAGAAATGTTTGATAAAGAAATAGACTAAAATGACTAATATAACAATAAGCAAGTTAATAGTAATGCTAAATAGGTTAAGTGTGCTTCAAAAAATAGGTTAGGGGTTTGTGAATAGGTATATGAAAATAAAGTGGGATTTGGTTGAGGGTAAGTGGGTGAAAATAGCTTGCTATTATTTCCTACCACAATGATCATCGATGGTTGAGGTGATCATCAGTAGTTGAGGTTATCATCAGTAGTTGATGTGACCATCAATGGTTGGGGTAATCATTGATAGTTGGATAAACCATCAATAGTTAAGGTGACCTTCTTTATTTATTGTATTGGATTTGGGTCATAAAAAGTCATATTGATAGAATCATAAAAGGCGATTCTAGGAGATGGGTTTATGTTGGGTTGATTATAAAATGAAAATAAAGTGACTGAATGATTGAAATAGATACATAGCTTGATAGATATTGGTCAGATGAATTTTTGAAGTGATTGACTCATTGGTGGAGCTTGGCATGATTCTAGAAAAGGAATGATATTTGGCTATCAATCAAAGGGTGCTGTCAAGTTGGCTCTCTATCATGATGGTTGGATTATTGGATTGCTAGAAGAACACCTACAAAATAAGCTCTAGATGCAAAATCTCTTGATATTTGTGGATGGATCCTTTTTCAGCTCCTACTCATCTCTTCTTATAGGTAAGGAAGGAGAGGTGCAACAAGACATTAACAAGGAGTCTAACTTGTTATCTAATTTTAACTTTGTCATGTATGGGCTCACACATGAATTAGACATTCTAATTATAGAAAATTAAGTTGGAATTGAAGGGTTAGTTAAGGTAGTTTAAATAGTGGAACTTGATCTAGTGACCATCGATGATTGAGGTGACCAATGATGATCAAGGGCCAAGATCAAATTTGGGTTAAAAGGTGGGTTTAGCTAGTAGGCTAAATTGACTAGAATTATACGTAGTTTAGGGTTCAATGGTCTATGTTGGGTCCAAGGGAGTCCCAAACTAGTCCAGGGGGTTTAAGACATTTCAAACCATCATGTGCATATTTTTGGTGTCTACAACTATGATAGGGTTGATTGTGTATAAAAATAGAAAGACTAGAAAATTAAATCAAACAAGTTGATGAAGCAGTTAATTTGTAAAAAATTTAGAATGTATTTTGATTATTTATGACATCAAGATATAATACATCCTCTATTGTTGATATTTTGTAGAGGCACTAAATATTTTGTCACTTAGTGGATGCATCACATCTTCCATATGGCCTAGTTGGTTTACCATTGTTATAGGGTTGGCACTTATATGTATCAAGGGCCACTACACTTCATGGGTGGAGCTGCATCTAATATCTTGCATACTTATATATCTAATACTTCCCCATCAAACAACTCCTCTAGTAGTGCCTACTTATTAGGCATGGCATGCTAAAGAGATGAGGTGTTGGGGTACCTATGGAGATATTGATGATCAAGCTTTAACATGGTAGACCATGGGCTCCTTGAGCATAATAGTAGGAGACAATGGCTCCAAGAGGAGGAGATGTGATAGATGTGGATGAAATATCACAAAAAACACCAAAATAGAGGAAATAATGACCATTAAATGGTTATCATATATGGAAACACCATCAATGCAAGGAGGTATAGACATTAGTTATCATGTAGAGGGACCTAGCAGTAGCTCTAGGACATAGTTGGTCCATAGAGTGACCACTAAGGATAGGACCACAATGGGTTTAGGTGGTGATGCCTATATTTATATTAGTGTAGAGGTAACTAATAGAGGAAGTGTTTAATGGGTAAGCAGATGGGGAGATTGTGATCATCAACACTAATAATGGTGAGAGATGTTTTAATTAGATTTAATTTTTTAATATAAAACACTAGTTGCATTTGTATTATGATATGTGTGTGTGTGTGTGTGTGTGTGTGTGTGTGTGTGTGTGTGTGTGTGTGTGTGTGTGTGTGTGTTTTGAAGTTGAGATGGAAATAAGGGTTTGAGTGTGTAGCAGTGGGCTGACATAGTATTACTAAAGGTGGTCAACTATTTAGCAGTAGGTTGATATAGTCTAGAATGGGAAGATGGCTAATATAGTACCTTATGGCCGATGTAGTTTATAATATATGGCTGGTATATTTTACTAAAGGGGGTTGACTATGTATCAAAGTGTTGATGTAGTATGTTAAAGCTGGGAAAGGGTCAATTTAGTTTCAAATAGGCTAATATAGTTTGGAATAAAAAGCTTGAATATGTACTAGGGGGTTGATATAGTATGACAAGACTATGATAGGGTTGATTATGTAGAAAAACATAAAGACTAGAAAACTAAATCAAACAAGTTGATGAAGCAGTTAATTTGTAAATTTTTTAGAACATATTTTGATTATTTATGAGATCAAGATATAATACATCCTCTATTATTTGATATTTTGTATCGGCACGAAATATTTTATCACTTAGTGGATGCATCATAGCTACCATATTTTTTGAGGTGTTTGAATAATGTTGATAGATCTCGACTGGTTGCTTTGGGCTTCGGTGGCATCATGGATATGAGATAGATCCCTCTGAGTGTTGATCTCATTATCCTATTCCTAGGAGCATGTGAATATTTGACCAACTCTTTCTAATGGGAGGTGGAAGGGGAAACCATTCTGGTGGTGATTACTATAGAGGATGTCCATATGTTTCTTAGACTTATGATAGGTGGGATGCCAATGATTACTAATACACTAGAGTTAGAGGATGAGTGACAAACCTTAGATCAACGAGCTACATATTCAGATAGGATCTACCCTAGGTTGAGGGTGAGCTTGTTTGATGTATATCTTATAATAATTTTGGATAACTAGAAGGTAGTGATAGGACTTGTGATATCATGAGTGTTGTGTCAAAATTTGGATGGCAAGGTACCAATTTACATAATAACATTGTGTTAGACCATATTAGATCATGGAGCACTCTATAATTTTGGTTCTATCATCTAGGTCCAACTCATGTGTGATATGTATTGGATGTTATTTAGAGGGTAGATAATGGGATCATGGTTATGCTTATTGCATAGATATATGAGAGCTTCCCTATGTATCAACTAACTAGGTTACCCCATGTAGCCAATGATAGGTTACCTCAAGTATTATGATGGAGATAAGACCATGTCGCATAGGTCATGCCTGATGTGTTATCCTTACAAACTATCCCATGAGGGAAGACAGTGTGGTAGTACTATACTCATATATATGCTATATGGCCTAGTTGGTCTACCATTGCTATAATGTTAGTACTTGTATGTGTCATGGGCCACAATACTTCTTGAGTGGGAGATGCATCCAATAGCTTACATACCTAGATAATTAGGACTTCCCCATCTAACAAATCCTCTCATAGTGTCTACCTATTAGGCACAATGTGCTATAGAAATGAGGACAAGATGAGATGTTGGGGTACCTATGGAGATACTAATGATTAGGCTTTAACATGGTAGACCATGGGCTCATCAATCATGATAATAGGAGACAATAGGGCTAGGAGGAGGAGATGTGATAGATGTGGATGCAAGAGCACAAAAAACACCAAAATAGAGGGAAAAATGACCACTAAATTCTTATCATATATGGAAACACAATCAACACAAGGAAGCATAGGCATTAGTTATCATGTAAAGGGATCTACCAGTAGTTCCAAGACATATTTGGTCTATAAAGTAACCACTAAGGAAAGGACCAAAGTGGATTTAGGTAGCGATGCATAAATTTATATTTGTGTAGAGGTAACTGATAGAGGAGGTGCTTAGTGGGTGAGTGGGTGGGGAGACCATGATCAACAACACTAGTACTAGTGAGAGATGTTTTAATTGGATTTATTTTTTTAATATAAAACACTAATTACATTGTTATTATGATAGATAGATGATTTGTTATGTATGTATGTTTGTGTGTTTATTTTTAATTCAATATGGAAATGGGGGGGATAACTACATAGTAGTGGGCTAACATAGTATTGCTAAAGGTGGTTAACTATTTAGTAGTAGGCTAACATAGTCTAGAATGGGAAGTTGGTTGACATAGTACCTTATGGCAAATACAATTGGTAATATATGCTAGTATAATTTACTAAATGGGGTTGACTATGTATCAAAGGGTTGATGTAGTATGTTATAACTAGGAAAGGGTCAATTTAGTTTCAAATAGGTTGATATAGTTTGAAATAAAATTGCTAACTATGTACCAGTGGGTTGATACAATATGACAAGACTATGATAGGGCTAATTGTGTAGAAAAATATAGAGACTAGAAAACTAAATTGACCAGGTTGATGAAGTAGTTAATTTATAAAAAGTTTAAAATTTATTTTGATTATTTATTACATCAATATATAATACATCATCTATTGTTTGATATTTTTTATAGGTGTTAAATATTTTGGCACTTAGTGGATGCATCATGGCTACCAAATTTATTAGAGTGTTTGGTTAATGCAGATAGATCTCAACTTGTCACCTTGGGATTTGATGTCATCATGGATATGAGATGGATCCCTATAAGTTTTGATCTTATTATCATGTTCCTATGATCATGTGAATAGTTGACCAACACTTTCTAATGGAAGGTGGAAGGGGACACCATTCTAGTGGCAATTACTATGAAGAATGTCCATACATTGCATAGTATTATGATAGGTGGTATGTTAGTGATTACTAATACACTAGAGTTAGAGGATGAGTGAAAAGATTTAGATCAATTGGATACATACTTAGATCTACCTTGGGTTGAGGGTGAGATTATTTGATGTATATCTTACATGCATTTCATACATATAAAAGGCAGGATAGGACTTGTGATAGCATGAATGTTATGTCAAAAGTCAAATGGCAAGGTACCACTTTACACAATAACCTTGTGTTAGTACATATTAGATCAGGGAACACTCTATAATTTGTGTTCTATCATCTAGGTCCAACTCATGTGTGATATGTATTAGATATTATCTAGAGGGCAGAAGATAATAGGACCATAAATTTACTTAGTGCATGGATATATGAGAGGTTCCTTATGTATCAACTAGTTGGGTTACCCCATGTAATCAATAATAGGTTTCCTTAGGTATTATGATGGTGATGGGACCATGTACCATAGGTCATGCCTAGGTTTCTATCCTTACAGACTACCCCATGAGGGAAGATAATGTGGTAGTACTACACTCACATATCTGCCATATGGCCTAGTTGGTCTACCATTGCTATAGGGTTGTCACTTGTATGTATCATGGGCCACTACACTTCATGGGTGGAGTTACATCCAATATATTGTGTACCTATATATCTAGTACTTCCCCATCCAACTCCTCTATTAGTTCCTACTTATTGGGCATGACATGCCAGAGAGATGAGGAGATGAGGTGTTAGGGTACTTATGGAGATATTGATGATCAAGCTTCATCATGGTAGACCATGGGATCATCAAACATGATAGTAGGAGATAATAGGTATAGGAGGAATATATGTGATATATTTGGATGTAAGATCACAACAAATACCAAAATAAAGGCAACAATGACCACTAAACACTTATCATATATGGAAATTATAATTATACTTCCCATGACCCTACTCCTCCCTATGATTACACATCAGCTCACGTGAATAATACCAAACCTATTCATCTTTATTTGAGACATAAACCACATAATTATAACATTCCCACATCATATTATTATGCCCCATACATCCCTAGTCTATGTTGACCCTTTTGCACATAAGACAGGTCATATAGGGACCCTGTTGGGGCTCTCGAGAGCTTGTTAACCAACCCAAGACCCTATTTGACCCAAGAATTAGCTTGTGTAAAGGAAAATCATGCCCTAAGATACACATTTCCTTCACTAAATTTGAGGTCTAGGCTGTGGTTTGGGCAGAATGTGTCTAAAAGTGCTAATATGAAGCCTAACGATCAAAAATGGTTAGTTTTAGGTTATTTGGCAAATTTGGGTGGGGATATATGCCTCTTTCTCATTAATTTAAGCCTATTATATTCTCATTACACACTCTATATTGATTCATTCTTCCCTCTCTTGACTCTCATGCCTTTTTAAATCTCTCTTGATTCATTTTTGGTACTCTTGAGCTTGATTGGGGATAGAGGATCCCATATATTGTTACACACTTGCTTGGAGACTCCATTGTTGCTTTTAGTTAGTATTGCTTCCTTGTTACTTGATTCCAGCTTCTAATTTTGTAATTTCACCTAATTTTTTCACTTGGTTGGAGCTCATAAACCATTTCAAGTTCTCACTTCACCTCTTCCTTTGCTATTAGCTTTTGGTTTGGACTTCAGCTTTCACATAGCTTGGTATTCCTCTTAGATTGCTTCCTAGCTTGGATTGCTAGTTGGTAGAACATATACACTTCATCTTTGATATTGATATGAGGTAAATTTCCTATGAAAATTGAAATTCCATTATTTTTTATAGTGCATATGCTAGGGTTTGAATTGTTTTAATGAAATAGTTGTTTCTTGCATTTGTATATGAGTAAAGAGTACTTTCATTGATTGAAATTTTACTTTGTTTCATATCATTTATCTCTTTAGAAGCATTCCTCATTACATATTAGAGATACACATGCTCAAGATAAACTATAAAACTTGCTTAAACATTCTCTCTCTCTTGCTAAACTAGAACATTGCATTATAAGAAAATAATAGTATTGAATTGGAAAGATAACTCAAATATAGAATAGGCATGATATTGAACCTTTTATTGGAAACTTATTTATTGATTAAAACATATTTAATTTGGTCTCAAAGCTCCTTAGCTTATAAATTTACAATTCAATTGTTATTTTTCTCAATTTGGTATTGTTGTTCTCTCTTTATTTATATAATTAGTAGTCTAGTATTAGCAACTTGATTTATTATGGTTAGACCCATTAGAGTTAATTGCATAATTTGTGTGCTTATTCATGCTAGCCCTAACCTATTTTTCAAGTATGTCTATAGCTTGGTATAATTCAACAAACCAGATAGCCACTATAGATCTCCAGTAGCCCATAGAACCCCTAAGCCTTCTAGCCTCTTAGTGGTTTACTTTAACACCCTACCAAACATTGGTGGTTCCATTCAAATTCTTAGAGATACATTACGGCACACCTGATGGGACCTCACATATCGTTTCACCTTATTTATATATATTTTTAGAGATCTCTTATCCAAATCTCCTCTCTTAGTTGTTAGGCTTTGCTTTCAGTTATGTTTTGGCTCTTGCCTTGGTTGTTTTATCCTGCTTTGGTTTTTTGTCTTTCTCCCAATTGGTTCTCTATTGGTTTAAATTTTATATTTTATTCCATGTTTCTCATTATTAATTTCATCCATGGATGATTTCCCACCTTTGGGATGCCAATCCTAAAAAATTTAGAGTCTCATACTGAAGCTCACCACTGAGTAAGTTATGCTTTCAATGGAATGCCATAGACACTATAAGACTGAGGTTCTTCCCTCAACCCAACATGGTATTCTACACCCTCTCATGTTTGAACTAGAATAATATTAGTAGGAATATAAGCAATGATATTGATCTCCTTTTTACTAGTCTAAGCTTCATTCATCTAAGGATGTTTTATCTTAGCTTCATGCCATGCCTCATTCACCCATTTAAGGTGATGAGGATCTCCTTGTGTAGCTAGGGCCTAAGGAGTTATGTGAAATAATTAATGATTATTGTAGACATATTCATGTGAATTAAGTGATTCCATCTCCCCCTAGGATTTGGTGGAATTCTTCCTCTAAAAATAGATCCCACACCCACTCAGTGTCAAGTGCCTTAACCAATTCTCATATGAGTTACCTACCTATTTCCTAGTTGGATACTCTAGATCAAGAATACCCTCATATCTATGTTTTGGGTTAGAGGTATTTTACCTCAATGAGGTATCCCAAGTTTGGAGGTTCCTCCCATCCTCTTATTCCTTCTTTTAGATTTTTAATGAGCATGTTGATTTTGATCATCACTTTCAGACTAGAGATCTATGAGATGCATATTAGTAGCATCAATAGCCACTGGTTAACCCTCATGTGATGTCACATAACTAGAACCATAGAGATCTTAATCATCACAAAAAAAATTATGATTATTCCATGTCCTCCATCATCCCCATGGGGACCATCACACTTCCTGTGGCTTTTCTTCACCCCATGGTAGAGATGATTTCCATCATGAGCATCATCCCTATGTAGAACCTCCCTAATATCATCTTCCCCATAGTCATGTTCATGGTTATGACTATGGGTATAGGTAATATCATCACCATCATGAGCCCCCTCTCAGATTTCATAACCATCCTACTATCAACCATGTTTATAAGGATCTCCATTAGAATCCTATAGCCCCTTGGGTGCATTTTAATCCCCTTCTTAGTCTTATCCCTAAGCTACCTAAGTTTAATGGGATGTGGGAATCCTATCCCATGGAGCATATCATGGAATTTAGGATGGTTTACATGGATTAGGAATAGGATTAAGGCATGATGTTTAAGCTCTTCACTCATTATTTATGAGTTTAAACTCTAATTTGGTTACAAAATTACCACCACATTTTCTCTTTAGTTTCTAGCTCCTTTTGGATGACTTCCTCTAATATTTTGATATTTATAAAACCTTTAACCTTGGAATATAATCACTCACTTATATGGTGTAGGCCAAGGGTGATTCAAAATTTGATTTTGTGTGTAGATAGCACTCATTTATTCATACATATAGGACTAGATTCTTAGAGGACTAGCTTTATGATATGTTCACATGAGCATTGTGGTAAGAGGTTCACCTTGAGGTCCTAAAGTGTGAGCCTACCTCTTATAATGAAGTTGTTAATTAGTTTATAAATATATAAGTGTTTAAGTTGTGTGAATGCATCTAGCCTATCCCTTCTCAAAAGTCACCTTCCTTATATGATCATAACCATAATACAATTAGTGATGGTGTCATTGATTCTCCTCCTTAAAAGAAGGATAAGAAGGATAGTCATGAGGTGAATGTTTTGAGCAAGAAACTAGATAAAAATAAAGTTTTTGAATCAATCACAATAAAATAATAGATGGTGTTTCCTTATGACCCTACCAAGTTTTATAACTTTCATTATATGAGGTGGCATGATGATGTTAATTATGCCACCCAAAAGTATGGTGCTCAAGCCTCACCTCAATCTCAAAGTTATCCTCTTGCAAAACCCAAATGTAAGTTGAATTTGTTATTCAAATAACCTCTACCTAAACATGATAAGGAAAAGAAGAATAAGAAGAAGAAATCAAAGGCTAAGGCCTCGTATTCCCCTTCTTGCTCTTACACCTCTTTTGACTCCTCTTCCTAAGTTGACTCGAGAGGGAAAGCTAAGCATGATAGTATCAAGGTTATTACTACTATCAACATAGCCTCTACTAAGTATGAGTGCTTTGTCAACATGCACTCTAGTTGGGCCACTAACCATGTTAGAGAGATTAATGGTGTCAAGATCCCTATCCATCCCATTAGAGTAGGAAATCCTAAGGTTGGATTTGAATTTAGGTGTAACATTCCTCATCATACCAGATAACATCCTTACTCCATCATAGAGGATTTATAGGTCCTCTCAACTAAGATCTCCATTTGAGACCTTCTTCACCTTTTCCCTAAGCAAAAAGGCTCTTTTTTAATGAGTTTGGTCTCCCTTATGAGGCTTTTCTCCATGATGATGTCAAAAAAAATTTAACTCTAATGTATGTGACCACCCTCATCCTCCCATCTTATATTTTGACCTAGCCTCTTTACCAGATGATTTAATTCTTAAAAATAGGGCTCAATTCCCTCTCTACATCAAGACTTTTTTTAATTAATTATATATTAATTGGGGCATTATCAATGAAGGAGATACATTGAATATCATGCTCCTACGTGCATTTAATGAGCTTGAGATTAGTTAGAAGAATCTCTCTTATTCTTACCATAACTATGTCAGTTTCAAAAATGATACAGTTATACCAATGGGAAATGTGAAGCTCCAAGTCAAGTTTAGTCCCAAGATAGTTAGAATCAAGTTCTATGTGTTATACCTTGATCTTTCATATAACATGATTCTTAGCCATCCTTGGACCACTATCATGTAGGCCATTGCATTGGCCACATTTCACATGGTTTAGTTTTTACATGAAGGTGAGGTCACACCATGGAGGCTGACTCAGATCCTTAAGCATTGATCTACACAAAGATAAATCCATAAAGAAAGGATTTGGTTGTCTCATCATGGGGGTATATAGATTCTCATACACCCCTTGTTTCTGAGTCTCATTTCTTCAAGGATGAATGTTTTGATCTAGTTAAGTATTGAGCAGTGTTCACTCCTTTAGAGTCTAGTGTGTGTTAATCAACTCCCTCTTCCACTCCATGATTCTAGGCTAGCTCATCTCTTTTTGAAGACCTCTTCCAAGACATGTCCCTATACATTAATATTCCCCTTTCATCATGCTTTTCCCATCAAGGTATTATCTCTCTTAACATGTCTCCCACTGAGGTTGTTAAGTCACAAAGTTTGATCTTGAGTGTTATTCTATCTATGGTATAGTACCCAACTCAATTAATGAGAGGAGAGATTACAAGAAGCTCATACCTATGCATCATACACAATGCCAACCTCTTACTTATTTGGGTTTAGAGGTCTCATTCACCAACAATGATCCCACCTTTGGCACTCTTGTGCTCTAGGTCATGATTGGTGAACCTAAGGATTTGGATGCTCCATTTCCTTCTTCCTACCTTTTCCTAATTTTTTATCCTCTTTATAGTTTGAATAATGGCTTGCCTTAGGGGTAGGCCTCTGTAGACACCTAAATCTAGCCACCAATAACCTCTAATCAACCTTATGGCCAATTTCCACCCAAAATGCACAATTTGGCCTAAAAACACTAAAACATGATAAATGATGTGAAATTGACATATTCAAGTGCTGATTTTGACCAAGATATCCATAAATGGGGTAATTTAATTTATGGTCCAACTAACTTTGATCAAACCATTCCCAGTCAAAATGCCAATTTTGCACCTAAGTACTCTGGATTGCTATTTCCTATCAAAATCTGTTACACAAAATGCATGCCTTCATTATTTGCTATCAGTGGCATCCTAAATGGGAATATGGTTCCAAAATATCTGACATCACCTTCCAATTCCAATCCAATCAAATTTTGGACCAATAATAAGGCATTCTAATCAATTTGAGTGATTTGTGCATAAAGTGCTTAATCATGCTTAAGAGCTAATTAACCCAAATCAAGGCCTAATCAAAAATTCCATGGAAAATTGTTGAATACTTGTTTTTAGAAATGAATATTGAATATATTCATCATCAAGTAACCTCATTTCTTAAGAATACATCCCTAGGCCATAAATGCCACAAATATTAGGATTCATGCCCTCTATGCCTCATCAATACCTTCCATGATGCCCTTCATGCCTCTTAATTTCCCCTTCTTCCAATTACATGATGAGTATAATTAAAAATTTAATTCTAAAAATTTAATTAATCCTTAACCACACATCTCAATCTGGAGATGGATGGTTCAGGTTGATTCTAGACATTCTCAAAAATCTATAAATAAGAGGCCTTACTACATCATTTCTAAGCTATTTTGGTGCAACGTTATTATGCTCAAATATATTCAAAGGAGCCATTGTAACTAGTTTTACCATGCCAAATTGATTCCAAGCCAAGCCAAGCCATAAGCCAATGGTGCTAAGGAGAGATGGAGGTAGCCAAGATTTCATTGCCAAGGACCTCATGAGCACAAGCTGAACAAGCCACCATTACAAAGACATTTGGAGCATCCAAGGAAGGTGAAGGAATTATTGTGTTTTAAATCCTTTCTTTTTAGTTTTGTTTATCATTTTTTTTTGTTACCAAGCTCTCCCTAGTGTCTAGGCCTAGAGATGTTATTCTAGTTAGTGTGTTTCTTTCATTTTTTTTTCATTTTAGAATTAACACCATAATAACTATCCTCTCTTGAGTTAAATTCCTATATCACATAATGGCATGCCCGGTGGGACTAGATGCATCTCACACCTATATAAGATCATTTTTTAGTTTTAAAATATTCATGTATACCCTTAAAACTCTTGCAAATTGATTTTTTAACTATATTTTACCATTTTTGTTTGCCATGGTTTTACACAGTAAATGATGTTGGCAGGTAAGACCAACATCAGTTGCATATCTTAACCGACATTGGTTAGTAAAATTGATGTTGGTTTTATACCTATCATTGGTCACATTGGTATAATTGATGCCATTTAGATAATCGACATCGGTTAAAAATATCACTGTCGTTAGTTATATAAAGTTACATCGATCAATATGTTTTTCTTAAAACATAAACTCAAGAGCCATTTTTCCAATGTTTATTGTTTCAAAACAAAAAGAGCTTCAAAGATAAAGCACATGATAACATTTTTGCTACATGGCCAAGATTTAAATTTGATAAAAACATGTTTAGATCACCTTTTTCAAGCTTAAAAATCAATTAGGAACTTTGTTTTGGTGAATGTTTGCAAAGTTTACAACTGTAGACCAAGGGGTCAAATGAACACCACCAAATCTTTCATTTTGGGTTTAAAATTGATCACACTTGTCAATTATTTTTTTCAATTTTTGTTTAATCAAATCTTTGTTTTGCAAAAAAGAGGAATGTTGCATGTATGCTCTTCCACTTGTTCCCTATAAGGAACCCTTGGAATCAAAAGTGCCATTCCTATTACAAAAATCCTAGTCCAAGGCTTAGAAATAAAGTCATCTAAAGCACTCCCCAAAAACTCATCAAAGTTTGGGTGACCTTGAAAATGACCTTAAAGTATTTCTATTTCATACTTTCTTTATTTTCTATGAAAACTTGGCTTACGAGGGGACTTCATCACCTCCCACAAGTTCTTTAGGGAAGATTTGACCTTGGGTTTCATCTCCCAACATTGACTTCATTTGGCTCCTTTGGAGTTGTACACAAGACGTAGTGGTACTTTGGGCATTGCACTACATTGATTAAATAGTAAGATGTAGATGTTGTAAAAAGGACTAGACCTTTTTGCAACAAGCCAAGTGATACGGACCCAAAATCCATGCTTTTATTTTGTATTTTTTGGCATGAAAGTCATTGTGCAATCGATTCCCCTAGATTGTTTAAAAACTTGTTAGATCTTAGACAAATCCCCACTTACTATGGAAGTATTGTTGGTGAAAGATGCACCTCATGGTCCATGTCTTAGTACTATAATTTAAGAGAAGGGGGGTTTAAAAACCCTACTATATAATGTGCATTTACTTTTGGATAAACAATTAAAATCCTCTCAAATGATGTATATTGATGGATTCCAATAATACCAAGCAACCTTGTCAGTTTAGGATCTAAGAATGGTTAATTAGTTAGTCTTATCCTAGATTAAAGTCTTGTTTGGAGTTACAACTTGGTGTAAACAAATAATCCAAACCAAACACATAGTCCAAATTTTCCTTTGAATAAAGAGGAGTTATGTGACCTGCGTGAGATCATCAATTTGCCTTGTTCAAAAGTTCATCAAAAGCTTGAGATTCATAACATCCACTTTGTCATAGTTATGTTCCCAAATTGAGTCTAGACCTTTACCAAAGTTGTTTAATTCCTTCACTTATAATTTAAATTCTAAATTTCACCTTTACAAGTTCATAGGGTTGATGTGTTAAGTGGGTTCACCATTTGCACTAAACTTGAGGGAACCTAGGTTTAATTTTCAATTTAGGTTGAAGGTTGTTTAAGACTCATAATCATTATCATCACTTGATAGACTTAAGCCATTTTGTGATAAACACCTACAATTTGAGTCTATCCACCACAACATTTTGAGTCAAGAAAAGTAGGGTTATGCTTTCAAAATCGTAGGAAAGCATCTTTGCCTTAGAGAGTTTTTGAAATAAACCTTTTTGTCACACCTTTTAGGTAGTATAGCATCCTTACACTTTCAAAACATTTCAAAATTATTTCATAAAGCCTCTTACATAGAGTTCCAAAAAAATCTCTACATTTTTTAGATCAATCCAAGTGCTCTTTTATGATCTTTTGTCTAAAATTGGTATATTGTTCACTTTTGTCTAGCTTGTTTGTCAAAAGAAAAAAGTTTTATACCATTTTTTATGGGAAAATAAACTATTTCTAAAGTGAACTTTCTTTCATACCTTATACCTAGTTGATCAAGTTCATGTCCAAGGATCAAATTCCTAGTGTTTGTTAGAAGTGTTTCAAATCCATTAGATTAAAACTTTCATCTATTTTCAAAGTCTAGCTTTTAACGTTATTTGGCCAAGAGTCCTAACACATGCCTTGTCTGAGCTTAGATTTTGATGTCACATTTGGCTAAAAGACCTAACAACTTTTAAGTTCCTAGATTAAATTGATTTGAAACACTTTGACCTTAGAGTTTGGTATTTTCATTTTTAATCCATTTACTTGTTTATCTTTGTGTGAATAGTGAAATGTTAGATACTTTACACTAGCTTATTTCATCACAAAAAATTTCATAAATCTTTTAATCCTTTTAACAAATCTAGACCAAGTTGAAACATCATCTATTTTAGATTCTATCCTTTTTAGAGTTTGTAGAACTCTTTGGCCTTTTATCATGAAGCATTGACTATGGATCCTAACATGTATTCCTACACTCATAGTGGACTCATGTACAATCCAAGGATTAGTAATGTAGTTGTGCAAGAAGAAATGGTGCAAGACCTCTATGTGGATAATATTGCTTATGAGATGGATTCTTATCCCTCTTATAATACTCAATTAGGGGCACAAAGCCAAGATCCATTAGCTAACTATCTGGTTAGCACACCACCTTATTCAAAATAAGACCAATAGCAAATCATGTAATACCTAGCTACAATACCTATAGTGGTTGAGCCAATACTTCAATAGTCATATTCTACTAATACGACTTCTATGTATGATTCATTTTTATTTGATCAATATTTTTTAGAGAACAAAGATGATATTTTGGTTAAAAATATATAGGTAGGGGCCAAGTTTCCACCAAATTTCCCCCATGAAAAATACCAAGTCTAGTAAGAGTACCCCACAATATCATTTACGATCAATAGGGTTCTTTTAGCAATCATATGGCCCTAGTCCAAACAACATACCAAGATCTTAATATATCTAATTGAGGAAAAAACATCATGGAATATCACTTTAACCAAATGAAGATGGCATATCAAACCTACCTAAATCTAGCACATGATTTCAATCAGATGAACATGGTAAGTAAGCCTCTCATTGACGTAGTTCCTTTAACAAGAGTGTTGATAGAGTTAACTAGACAAGAGAATCCAAATTCTAACTCATTCATACAAACCATTTCGATAGATAACTTGATGCATATGCCCATTATTAAAGAAGTGTCTTTAGCCTATACACAGAATAGTGAGCCAAATGTAGTAAAAAATATGCAAACAATATCTAGTCTTGATCAAAGTGGTACTAATGCGTAAAAAATTAGCCAACATGTGCCTATAGTTAATCCTATGAATAGGTCATCATGTAAGGGAATAGGAGTTTTATACCCCAACCTCAACTGGTTGCTTCCTCAAACATACAACCTATGGGTTTAGGTAATCAAATAATGGCTAATGTCATGCCTCAATGATAGAATGTGATGAACCCTAATCCTCCTTAATAGGTAATAAGTGGTATTCCACAATAATAGGTATAATCTAGTGTATCAACACAATAGAGGAAAAATACATTACCACCTCACCAGGTAATTATGAATGTACCTCTTTAGTTATAAACTAATATACCAATCTAAAACCAAGCAATGACTAGTCAACGTGTAAATATGGGTCAATGATAGATGCTAAATATGTAACCTATTTTCACTTACTCATAGTGATTCATGCAAAAAAGATGTCCCCATGTTTCTAAGGTACCTACTAGACAACCATTTGTTCAAAATGTGTCATAAATCCAAAGATAGGGTCTTGGTCCATAAGTTCCCACTCAACAACAAGGTTTGATTAGTCGACATCATGTACCTTTTCAACTATAACAGGCATAGTATAGTTATATCCCTCCATCCCAACCACAAAATCCTCTAATTCAATTCTTTATCACCAACCCAAACCAAAATATCACACAACCAAATGTGCAATTTCAAATACATCCTAATCCACATATGCATATTCTTCATCCATTCCCTATCCAAACCAATGTACCTCAACACATATCTCCATCCTACCCTGGTCAAAGTGTCCCACTTGTGACCTCCTAACTATCTACCCAAATTTTCCCTTAAACCAATATTCTTTCTAGTTTCCTATCCCAAGAATTACAACAAATGTAAATTGTAATTATAGTCATTTAAGCTAGTAAAAAAACTAAAAAAATTCAAATTGGATGACATTGTTCCTATCCATTCAACATGGAGTATTTGAAATACAATTTTCTCTAGGATATGAACCATCAAAATTAGATAAATACAAAGGGAAAGGTGACCCTAAGGCTCATTTGACCAAATTCTTTATTGTATGTCAACTAGTGGTATATAGCGATATATACCTTTTGATATTATTTCCAAAGATCTTGGCTGGGAAATCCTTGGAGTGGTTTTTTAAGTTGCCCAAAAATTTAGTAATGGATTTTGATGATCTCTATGATAAGTTTGTGCAGCACTTTTCCTATAATCTCGAGCATGAGATTTCATTAGTGGACTTAATACAAGCAAATAAAAAATATGGTGAGAGTTTATCAAGTTATTTACAATGATAGAGATCCCTTGCAATCTATTTTACCCATAGTTTACCAGATAAATAATTAGCCACTATGTTTACCAAAAATTTGCATAGTGAGATAGCTTACCATTTGCAACTACAATGTGCACATACTTTCAAGGAAATCACTAACAAAGGCTTGTTGATTAAATGGGCACTCATCAATATGGAATCATCAATCTTAATTCAACTAATCAAAATTAAGGTACCAATCAGGGAAATGACCAACATCCCATTCAAGCACCAGCATCACAACCAACCTAGGCCAATAACCATGAAAGACCAAAGCAATTCAACCATAAAAGGAATGTTGTGTGAAATAAAGTAACCAAGTCCCATCATGTTCAAATGGTGAAAACATCATCTACACCACCTTTTTAACTTACTCAACTAGTACCACAAGTACAACAACCAAAACCTACATAATAAATACAAGAGTTGTTACCATTACAAACCCTCCTCCTAAAAGAACCATGCCTGCACATGATGTCTTTAGTGACCTAGGAGAGCCTATTGAGTCTATATTTTACAAGCTTGATATTGCTAATCTAATTAGTTGGCCTATACCAAAGCATTATCCATAAGGAATTCCTTATCCTCATCGATACCATAAAAATGAATTATTTGACTATCATCAGGTCAATGGGCATAATCTATGAAGATGTGTCCAAATAAAGTATTTAATTTAGAATATATTGGAGAATGGAGATATAACATTGGATAATGGTTCTTCTACTTCTAATCAAACTCTTTGGATTTATCAAAACCCCTTTCGCCAACATAACAATCAATATTAGTAAAATAATCAATAATAATAATGACCAATGTAGTATCAAAATCAATAGTAACAAAATCAAAGACCAAACTAGTAGAATCAATAAAATTAGTAGTAGAACCCACAATGATAGAATAATGGAAAAAACCAAGGTTAGAATAGTAAAAACCAAAAAACCTACCATACATTTACACATGACTACAATAGGGTTGTAGGTCATATTATAGGGGGTAGCATTAATACCATCTCCATTAATCCTAGACCAAGCACTAATCATCCTAGACCATTGCTAATCAAACTCATTCAGCAAAATTACATGGATAATCCTCCTTTAACTTGGGAATGCATATAGGGAAACCAAAAACCTAAGACTTCCACTTTTGGACCTTATATCGATAACTCATTATTGCCACGTGACTACATGCAAGTGCATTGGCAACTGAGACTTGTCATGTCTGGTCCCACACCATTCCCAACATTTATTAGCTATAATGGTCTAGTATTTAATTCTAGCTATGCAATCACAACTCAGAGGCCAAAGATTACTATCCCAGGCCCACAACCATCTACCACTTTTCTTATCATCCAACCAACTATTCAACCTCAAAATAAACCATTCATTATTGACCAAGACAAGAAATTTAATATTGTGTAATAATTATAGAAGACACTAGCACAAATTTCCATTTTAGATTTGTTATGAATGCCAATAATCCATAACAACATCTTGAATGAGTTTTTGACCCAATCCACTATTGCAAGTGACATATCCCCTGATAAATTCCAATCTTTGATTGGACACCTAGCTCTAGCCTAATAAGTCACGGTCAACCAAAGTGATATGTCTTCTCTTGGCCCACTCCATAATAATCCATTATGCATAGAGGTTTATATAAAATGTCATAAAGTGAAATGTGTCTTTATAGACAATGGATCCAGCCTCAACATAGTATTTCTAAAGCTCATCAAGCTTCTTGGGTACACAATGGCAAATATCTAACTAGAAATAATAGCCATCAAAGCTTATGATAATCAAGAAAGAGAATCACAAGGCACCATTAGTTTTCCAATTATTATTGGGCCTTTGATCTATGATACACTTTGCCATGTGCTTGATCTTGAGTTATCATATAATATGCTTCAAGGCAAACCTTGGTTACATGAGATTCATGCAGTCCCATCAATGTTGCACCAATGTATCAAGTTTTTTGACTCAAGGATGGAAGTGAATATTCTAAGAAATTTACACCCATATGAACATTGCAAGCATATTGAGGCCAAATTTCAAAGCTATAATTATCAGTATGATATGAATCCAAGTTCCAAACAAGATAAAGGAAAGGTTAAACTTGTTGATCCTTCACCAGATAATTACATAGATCTTCATACCTTAGATTCCCTTTCCCACATGATGCCTCCTAAAGCTTCTAATCATTTCACCATTTTAGATAATGGACTGAGAGAGTATGTGACCCATGATACATTTCATATTGCCAATCTTTCTTAGAATATGAAAACCTTTGGGTGACCTAAAGTCATCCAACATATGCATTGGAAACAAAATAATAAAGATAAGGGACCTATCACATTTGTACCACCATCTAGTCTAGGACCTGACCCTCTTGAAGGGGATGAATCATGGTTATACAATGACAACCAAGATAATTGTTATAAAAATTCAAAGTATCATATTCTTAATAGGATCATGGAGAGTCACAATTATGAAGGAAGAGGCCTCAGACTGAATCAACAAGGAACTAACGAGCCAATTTCTATGACTAAGTATGAAAAACTTTATGGACCTAGATTTAAACTGCCTAGAGGTGACCCCACATATCTTATTCAAACTCTATCACTAGATACTAGTGATGATGATGCTGACAACAAAGTAGAGTCTGATCATAGCCTCACCTTTGATAACCTAGCTAAAACCAACCTATTTTATAATAATGCCATTTGTACCCTTACCCTAGCCATTCATCATAGCCCTTTGCCATTATATTATCCCCAATTGATAGATTCAGACCAATAATAATCTAGTCTACTGATTGATGAGTTCTAGAATGATGAGGCATTTTATGATTTCTTAGGCCTTAGAGACAATATTTTTTGGGGAGATCAAAAATTAAGATTCTAAATCATAATGGATCATGTCACCTATTTTGAAGAGTGAGTGAACACCATTAGCCAAAAACAAATTAGTAAAACATTGAGGTCTCAAAGTGAAAACATATTTGAGGCATTTTTTGACTAGGGAAAAAGTAAAGATAAAGGCTAGTCTAGTGGTGAAAACCTATTTTAGGCACCATTAGATGGGGGTATTTATTCTTCCTTAAATTTAGACTAGGAGACCACCAATGATGAACTTGTCTGTAGATCAGAGTTCATATTTGAGAAATAATAATTATGTGATCAAATTATCCAAGAATTTTTGACTATTTTTGTTACATATCTAGATCTCCCATTAGGGGACTCAGATTCATCATGCCTAGGAGAATTTGAATAACAAGTCCTAACAGAGGACCCTGACATAATTCAATAGTTCAAGTCACTACCTACTATCTTATAAGATGGTTTGACCCTTCTAGTTAAAGCTAAAATATAGGTCAATATCAGAACTCTATTAGACCTAAAATGGATAAAATTAGGGGCATCCCTCACTGAAGAAGAACATGATGTCTTTATAGCTTTGTTGAGAGAATTTCTAGATATCTTTGCATGGGCCTATTCTAACATGCTAGTTTTAGACCCCACCTTGGTTTTGTACCACCTTGTGGTTAATCCTAACACCAAAATGGTAAAGCAAAAGTTACGTAAGATGCATCCTTTCATTACTATATTGGTACAAAAAGAGCTAGGAAAAATATTAGAAGCAAGATGCATCTAATCCATTGACTACTCAGAATGGATCTCTAATATGGTACCTATTAGTAAAAATCTTGAAGGGATTAGAATATGTACTAATTTTTGAGACATCAACAAAGCTTGTCCTAAATATTATTTTCCCTTACCTAATATTGACATGATGATCGACTCCATGATAGGTTATAAAATGCTTTCACTCATGGATGGCTTTTTAGGATACAACTAGATCAGAATAGTCCCAGAAGATCAATGCAAAACAACATTCACCACTTCATGGGGAATGTTTTGTTATTAGGTAATGCCATTTGGCCTTCATAATGTTGGAGCTACATATCAAAGTGCCATGACTATCATATTCCATGATATAATGCATGATATTGTTGAAGACTATGTTGATAACATATTAGGAAATATAAAACTAGGGTCGACCATCCAACAATGCTATGTAAGATATTTGAAGGATTACAGGAGTGCAAAGTTAGAATCAATCCAAATAAATGTAAGTTTGGTGTAACTTTAGCCAAATTACTTAGCTTCATCACGTCTCCTAGAGGTATTGAAGTCGATCTAGCTAAAGTCTATGCTATAACTGAGATGCCACCACCAACCAATTTAAAGAAACTCCATAGTTTGTAAGGTAAGATCTAGTCCATCGGATAATTCATCTCTCAATTAGTAGACAAGTGCCATCCATTCACACACATTTTTAAGAATGGAGTTACATTTCACTAGGATGATCACTACCAAACAACTTTTTAACAACTCAAAGACTATCTTGTTAATCTGCTTATTTTATTACATCATATGCTAGGAAAGCCATTCTTATTATACCTATCAACTATTAACCATGCTCTAGGGGCACTCTTGGCTCAACATGATGATAATGAAAAGGAGCATGTCATATACTACTTAAGTCATACCTTGGTTACATATGAACATAAATATGCACCTATTAAAAAAGCTTGTCTAGTCATGGTTTTTGTAGCTCATAAATATGCTATTACATGTTGAATAATAATACCATGGTAATTTCAAAAGTAGATATGCTCAAGTATCTACTATCTAAAATAGATTTTCAAGGTATAATGGCTAAATATATCATGCTTGTCAGTGAGTTTGACATAGAGTATGTTAATCATAAGTCAATCAAGGGACAAGTTCTTATGGATCAACTTATAGAATCACCTCTCATAGACACATAACCACTCATGTTTCAATTTCTTGAGAATCCATAATGACTATCATTAACACACCCCTTAAGGAGCAGCCTTGGAAGTTGTATTTTGATGGTTTATTTAATGCACATAGATTGGGGGTAGAACTATTATTTATTACACTATTAGGGGATATAATCCCTAAATCATTCAAAATCAGCTTTCCTTTTACAAACAACATGGTCTAGTATGAAACACTTATTTTAGGACTTTGGCAAGTAGTGCATTGGAACATATCTCATATCCAAGTTTATGGTGATTCTCGGTTAATCATTAATTAGGTCACAAATCATTTCCAGACCAAAGATGACAAGCCGGTTCCCTATAAAGCCATGGTCGACACTCTCAAGCAACAAATTACCAATATTTAATTTAAGCACATATCGAGGGATAATAACAAAACTATAGATGCCATGGCTACTATTGGCTCTCTAATTTGAAAAATAGATAAAGTTAGAGAGTATCAGTTCCTCATCAAGAATTTATTAGCGCCAACTCATGAACCTTCAACTGTTACCATGATTTGTGATATTATTGGTCCTAATTCTATCTAGTACTTAGACCTTTAAAACTACCTTCATGACCAATTTATACCACCTAACCTATCTCAAAAATAAACTAAAGCCTTCATTCATCATTCCTCTCATCACAATTTTGAGAGAACTCTACTTTGTTGTTTAATTTTGGTAGATTCTACGCTAGTGTTAAGAGAAGTTCATGAAGGAGTATGTGGAGCTCATTCTAGTGGGGTAGTCATATCCAAAAAGCTTTTGTGTACTAGTTATTATTGGCACATAATGGATGAAAATGCCACTGCATATGTAAAAAATGAGACAAATGTCAATGGCATGCTAATTTGATTCATGCCCTAGCAAAAAATTCAAAATTGATGTTGACACCTTGGCCATTTTCTACATGGGTAATTGACCTCATTGGGAAGATTATCCCCACTTCATTTGATAGCCATAAACATATCCTTACCACCATCGAGTATTTCCTTAAGTGGGTTGAATCTATACCCCTCACTTACATGATTGGAAAGTAAATTTCCAAATTCATTTTTAACCATCTCATTTGCCACTATGATATCCCGTCTAACATTATATTTGATAATGGAAGATCATTCAAGAACAAAGATGTATACTAGTTATGTATTGAATACAACATCACTCAACATTTTTATACAACATATTACCCTCAAGGTAATGGCAAAGCTAAGGCATCCAATAAAACCATTGTCAATATTCTCAAAAATATTGTCAATAATGTTGGTCATGATTAACACCTCCAGATATTCCTTTCCTTTTGGGTATATCATACCAATCATTGTAGCCCCACAGGAGCCACTCCATACTCACTTGTTTATGTTACTAAAGCCATCCTTCCCATTGAGGTATAATTGCCTTCACTATACATCTCTGTCAAGCATGTCTTGGATGATCATGACTATCGAGTAGCTCACCTGTAAGAGCTAGATATACTTGATGAGATATGTATAGATGTGCTCAATAACCTTCAAGTATATCAGAATCAACTCAAAGGCCACTACAATTAGCATTTTTAGTATAGAAAATTTGAACTTGGTGATCTTGTTCTAAAATAATACCACAACTGAGAAAAAGCATAAAGGGAAATTCAAACCAAACTAGATAGGGCCTTTCATCATTACTGCAGATTATGGATCAGGAGCATATAAGCTCACCACACCAGATGGAGATGAAATTCCTAAGTTGATGAATATTATTCATCTCAAATGGTATTATGCTTGAGTGCTAAGGTGTATTGTCTATAAGGACCATTTTAGTTATGCCATTTTGTCACTATTCTTCTTTGTAAAAATACCATCCTTATATGTCTCTTCATCATATCCACTTTCTGCTTCCATTCTATTGACCTAATGTCTTCTAAAGCCTAGCCATTTAACCTTGGTTTTTTTATTCATTACATAATTTTAGCATCGATATATCTAATTAGTTTTATTAGTTGGTTCAAGTAATTTAGATAGAGATCATATTTTGGGATAGTGTGATAGAAGTTTTAGCAGTTACATCCTTCATTTTTTATTCCTTTCTTACAACCAGTCTTGTTACTAATTATAACCACCTTTGGGAGAATTAGTACCATTGATTTATGCCATTGTGTCCTAGTTATAAATGCCTATAGGAAAACTAGGTGCAACATTAAGCCTCAACATACCAACTTGCCACTTCCTTTACCACATTGTGCCTTTTTACAAATTGTGTTTGTTTTAATTTAATTGAATGCTACACTAGTCAAATTCCTCCGCTATAAGGGTGGAACTATAGTGACTTAAGGTCTTACTCTGAGACTATGTAGGCAATACTCGACACTTGTTAAGGTCAACTCAGTAACCCTTTCCATACACTCTCACCATTGTGTGAGCAACTTAAGCCAAGATCTCACCATTTTGCAAGCAACCTAAGCCACACTCTCACCATTTTATGATAAACCTTAAGTTTTAATGCTCTCATTGTTTTATGAGGAACCTTAGTTTAAATTCTCTCACCATTTTGTGAGCTTGAACCATTTAGTGTCTCATCATTCTTGATCGAGTTGAGATACTTTGAAAAATCATTAGAAAAGAACAAAAACATTGACCACTTCTTTGCCTTAAAAATTCTGGGAACCCTTACTAAGTTACAAGAAAATCACTTGTCATTTAGTTTCCCCATCCTTTTTGGCCTTTTTCTCTCATGCACTTGCCATTTTACAAGACTATTCCTATTCTTATATCATATACATTCTATTTATTTTCCTTAGTTATCACATTCTTCCCATTCCCTTGGAGAACTACATTTGGCCTAAAGTTTTTTATTGGATATTACATCCATGAAACTATGTAGGCAACATCCACTTGCCTAGTGCATATGGAGACAGCTCAACCACCCCCTTCCTTTTATTTTATTCCCCCATTTTGTTCATTTGATAAGTTGTCACCTATTTTCTAGGGGCAATGTTCGTATGGTTTCTATTGCATTATTTGTTTGTTTGTTTTTGCTTATTTTATTTGTTTGTCTTCCTATTTTTTGCTTTTAGCATTGTTGCCTTGATTCATTTAATGTGTGTTCATTGGGTGATTCTTTGCCCACACTTATACTTGAATCTATCCATATTCATATATTTACATTGTCATCATGGTTTCTATCATTGGTGCATTATTATCTATTGAGTATTGGATTGTGGGAGTCAGTCCTTATGAAAATTTTGGCCAAGTCCTGATGATGTTATACCATGATGCCTACCAACACATTTTATAACAAAATTTAGCTTCAAGAAATCTATTCAGTAATGGCAGCATCTCTTTAGCACTGACATCCTGATTCCATCCCAATCATATCCCAAATAGAGTAATTAACCATGAAATAATTTAAACCTTTATTAGTTTAGATGAACATCTCCCTACTAGTAAGTTGTTCCAATTCATCATTACCCTCTGGTTAAGTTATTATCATCCTTGGCCAAGTTTATAATGTTTGCCATAATTTGGGTCTAATGATTATAATCACCTATGGGCAAATCATTGTACACCATCCTACCTACATGTCTCAATGATTATAACCACTTTTGGTTAAATCATTGTGTTGTCATCACTTTACTTTTTTTGCCTATATAGAGGCATGTTTATCTACAGCTCCATCTTCTTAATGATTATAACTGCCTTTGGGCAAATCATTATGTTATCATACCACATTGCCACTATTGGGGTACAATGCTTATAACTACCTTTGGGCAAGCCATTACACACTATCCCACTTGCATTCTCAATTATTTTGATTACTTTTTTAGTACCATCATGTTTTCACCCCATCATATTTCCTTTATTTGGTCCCCTCATTTCACTTCTTTCTTTTCGAGGGACCATTTGCTGACCTAATTATACCAATTATTCTCTCAAGGGGGCATCATAAAATTAGTTTATCATCTTTACAGTTGTAGGCATACCTGACCTTTTCATTCTTTGAGAAGATGTTACTGTGCTTATAGCTTTCAATGCCTTCCCAAATAGGGGCAAATTGTAAACACCTAAATTTGGCTATCGATAACCTCTAATCAGGCTTTTGGCCAATTTATACCCAAAATGCACAATTTGTCCTAAAAATACTAAAACATGCTAAATGATGTGAAACTGACATATTCAAGTGCCAATTTTGACTAGGGTATCCCTAAATGGGGCAATGCAATTTATGGGCCAGCTAACTTTGATCCGACCATTTTGAGTCAAAATGCCAATTTTGCACCTAGGTGCTCTAGATTGTTATTTCCTATCAAAATCTCTTGCACAAGATGCATTCCTTCATTTGTTACTATCGATATCATCTTAAATGGGAATATAGTTCCAATGCATCTAACATTGCCTTCCAATTCTAGTATAGTTGAATTTTGGACAAATAACAAGTCATTCTGATCAATTTGAGTGATTTATGCATAAAGTGCTTAATCATGCTTAAGAGATAATTAAACCAAATCAAGGCCTAATCAAAAATTTCATGGAAACTTGTTTTTAGAAATTAATATTTAATATCCACATCATCAAGTGACCTCATTTTTTAGGAATACATCCCTAGGCCATAAATGCCTCAAATATCAGGATTAATGCCCTTCATGCCTCATCAATGCCTTCCATGATACCCTCCATGCCTCTTAATTTCCCTTTCTTCCAATGTCATGATGAGGATAATTAAAAAATTAATTCCAAAAATTGAATTAATCTTGAACCACATATCTCAATCTTGAGATGGATGGTTCAAGTTGATTCTAGACATTCTCAAAAATATATAAATAAGAGGCCTTACTACATCATTTCTAAGCTATTTTAGTGAAAAGTTATTATGCTCAAATATATTCAAAGGAGCCATTGCAACTAGTGTTACCATTCCAAATTGATTCCAAGCCACAAGCCAAAGGTGCCAAGGAGAGATGGAGGTAGCCAAGCTTCTATTGCTAAAGACTTCATGAGCACAAGCTAAGCAAGCCACCACTATAAAGGCATTTGGAGCATCCAAAGAAGGTTAAGGAATTATTGTGTTTTCATTCCTTGATTTTTAGTTATGTTTGTCATTTATTTTTGTTACCAATCTCTCCCTAGTTTCTAGGCCTAGATATGTTATGCTAGTTAGTGTATTTCTTTCATTTTATTTTAATTTTGAAAGCAACACCATACTAACCATCATCTCTTGAGTCAAATTCCTAGATCACAGCCTCTAGTTAGGAAGAAGTGGTAGTCTACCATTGGGGGTAGGCCTAGGCCTAGGTTTGTGGTGCTTTGGTGAGCCTCACAACTTACTAGAACACCTTCCCCAAGGCCCTATCCAATGGATTACCACTCTTGTGGCATCCATCATTAAACCCTTTTAGGTTTCCTTTACTGTTTGGCTTGTGCACTTCTCCTTAGATGTACCTTGGGATAAAATTAGAGTTTTTTGCTTATTTTATGTTATCGAGCTACTACTTGCTAGTAGCTATCCCTCCATCAACTCCCTCTCTCCTTTCTTATAATGCCTATAAGTGATATGGGTTAGTGGTTATGGTTGCTTATGACTTACTCTAGCCTTTCCTAGCTAGTCTTCATCTATCATGTGCCTCTTACCACCCCTCCTCACCTATAATTATAGTTGGCATTGAAGCACTCTCTTACGATTAACCCCAACACAATAATAGTGGCCCTACCAACTAAGATACATTTTTTGCCTCTAGTACTTTGACTCTCATGTTTATATGAGAGAACAAAATGACCCCAGATCAATTATGCACATTTTTCAATTATAAAAACATGTTTTAACAAGCTCACAAACATTCTTTTCTTGTTTCCCCCTTTCCCTTCCATTCTGGGAAAGTTTTAGGCCCTTTCAGGCTCCCTAGGACTATTTTTTGGCCTCTTATGGTCTAGGCCATGGATTTCTAAGAAAAGCTATGGCTTGGGTAGGCTAAGTTATGGTCTATCCTTTCCAAAGCCACAAATTGGTCTAGAGGTTTGGTTGTTTCTTGATTAGGGCCTCCATTTTAACCTATTATTGCTTCCAAAACCATCAAACCTTCATCTTAGAGGTTTTATCCCATTATGGATGTAATAAAGGGGTTCATTTCTATCTTTGAGGCCTCCTTAGGTGTGTTTTTAGAATATTCTAGTTTCTTAGACCCCTAGGTCCTCTAGCCTATCAGGTCCATACACTCCTTGTCAAAAACACCTTATGGACCCTTGGTTGGGTCTTTTACCTATTTTTACATTCCAAACCACAAAATCTCCATCTTAGGGGTTTTAGCATGTTTAAGCACATTAATGACCTCAATTTTTTAATTTAAGGCTTTTTTGGGCCTATTATGGCCCCATTGTGGTTCTTGACACCCCTTCTAGATCCCCATTGACCTCCTAGGCTCATGCCCCATCTCATGGGCACCCAAGGATAGAAGTTACTTGTTATGCTTATTTTAGTTAGTCATTTCTCTGATTTTTTATAGTTTATCCATTCTAACTCCCTCTCTCTCTTATTCATCATGGTTGTAGGTAGGGTTGTTAACTAGCTATTGTATTTCGAGACTTACTCTAGTCTTGTCTAAACTTCCCACCACTTTCCCTTGTTACCTCTCACCATGGCTGGTGTTAGTCAACCATTATGATAATGGCTTGATTTCAACATTTGTTTCCTTCATGTAACTCACTTACACCACTTTGATTTAAGATTACCTTTTTATAGTCATTAGTCTTGAATCCTCAACCCCCATTATGTGCACCTCTCAGTGGTGATTCACACCAATGGGAGTAGTCGAGGCAACCCAAGACTAGCAACTACAACTTGGGTTATTTATTATTAGTGGGGACATGATCTTATTGTAATTGGTTTCTTCCTTATTAGTAGATGAATCATGTTGCTAAGTATCGCATATTCATTAGTGCCTTGATTGATGCCCATAAGTTAGGCACATGTTATGTGTAGTTATTCTATGACTGACACTTAATCGTGTCTCAACTCACTGATGTCTAGGCCACCTTAGCTCTGAGTTATTCCCCCTCTTTGAGGTAGTACATGATTTGCTCTCTTTCTTCAAGGATATCTAGTTCACCCATATACCTTGTAGGGATAATAGTAGGGTGGATGCCCTAGTGAATGTCATTCTATAAGTATGATTTGATTTGATATCACTTGTGTTCCTTCTTTGTAGGAGCTAGATTTAGAGTTGGATTTTGGATTATGAAGCATTTACACTCTCACACATGATCACATCATCAACTTCTTTTATCACCATCCTTATCTAGTAAGTGTAGATAAATTTTCCTTCTATCCTTTTAGTTCTTGCTTTCCTTTGATTTGGTGTGGCTTCTATATACTGCACAACACTCCTTTTTCATTCAAACATCAACTGCTTGTACCTTGAGGGTATATGTAATTTCACTTCTCATGACCCTAATCCTCCCTATGATTACACATCAGCTCATGTATAGACTACCAACCCTATTCATCCTACTTTGAGACATGTTCCACCTATTTGGACTTCTCTACAATCATATTCTTACCCCCATACATCCCTAGTCCATATTGACCCTTTTACACATAAGATAGGCCTTATAAAGACCCCCCAAGGGCTCCCAAGAGCATATTGACCAACCCCAGACCATGTTTGACCCAAGCCATAACTTGTGTGAAGGAAACCCATGGATTAGGTTACAAATTTACTTCACCAAAGCTTTGGCCTAGGTAGAATGTGTCTAAAAGTGTTAATATGAAGTCAAATGGTCAAAAATATCTAGTTTAGGTCATTTGGTAGATTTTGGTGGGGATATATGCCTCCTTATCATTAATTTGAGCCTCTTCTCTTCTCATTACACACTATCTATTAATTCCTTCTTCCCTCTCTTGACTCTCATGTCATCTCTCTTGATTCATTCTTGTTACTCTTAAGCTTGATTGGGGATAGAGGATCCCATATACTGCTACACACTTGCTTGGAGACTCCATTACTTCTATCAATTATTCCTAATTCCTTGTGGATTACATACAACTTATAAATTTGACATTGCACCTTATTTGTGCACTTGGTTAGAACTCTTAAACCATTTCAAGTTTTCACTTCACCTCCTCCTTTGCTCTTAGATTTTGGTTTGGACATTAGCATACACATAGCTTGTTGTTCCTCCTACATTGCTTCCTAACTTGGATTCCTATTTGGTATATCATTTTCACTTCATGTTTGAGCTTGATCTAAGGGAATTTTTCTATACAAAGTGAAACTCCATTATTCTATGTAGTGTATATGCTAGGGTTTGAATTGTTTTAGTGAAATAGTTATTTTTTGCATTGCTTAGAGTAGTTTCTAAAGTTTCTTGCATTTGTATATGAGTAAAGAGTACTTTAATTTCTTGAAATATTCCTTTTTTGTATATCATTACTCTCTTTAGAATCATTACTCATTACATAGCGTTGGGTGAATATTTTGTCAATTAGCGCACTGATCAACAAAATAGGTCTGATCAACCACAACAAGAAGATTGGTCAGCCAATTGTGTGGGTTTACCACATCAAAAGGGGACTAATCTCTCCTCTCATCAAGTGGAGGTTCCCTATTAAATATACAGAGGCTATATACTATATATATAAATAGAAAGTAAGACACAAGGGTGGGATAAACCATCCATCTCTCTTTTCTAAGAGATGATGCTAACAAATAGAGGAGAAATCCTAGTGGAAACACTAAAGGCACTTCTCTTATTTCAAAAGTGTTCTTGCAGGAAACATCAGGAGTTTCTTCCAGGTAGTAAAAGTAACCAAAAGTGCAGAGTAACCAGCAGCCTAAGATGTAGTGCAAAGTCTCCACCTCAACTGCCCAAGAGTGAGATACAAAGAATAATGGGGGCACAAAGTCATCCCTAGGTCCTTTACATAGAAATGGAAAATAAACACACACTAAAAGCAACTATGACAGCACAAAGTCTGAAAGTAGTTGGCTTCAGGACACCTTCCTGATTACTTTCGCTAGTTCTGCTTGTTAATCAAATAAACAAGAATGCTCCTAGGAAATAGACATAAGAACAATTTCCTAAAATAGCACAAGTTATAATAGCACAAAGCCTGCAAGTCACTTGCTTTCTCATTCAAATAAAATAATATGAACTACAATCTAAGCTCAAAGTCTCAGTATTCACCTTTCAATTTGGGTAGAGTTTTGCTTTTGTATATGGGAAGATCTCCTTAAAACAATAAAAGAGATTACAATATATAGCACTCTAAGAAAGACTTGGGCACTTATTTTCATGAAAAAGGCCCATGCTGAATTGAATGCCTTCAATGCACCTTCAATTCTATCTGGAGGGACCATGCTGAGAATAGTGCATTGCCATAACTATGGCATGTCCATTCCTCTAATATGTCTCTTCTTAATATGGACTATTGGTCCTTTTCCTGATGTCTATGTAGCTGTCCAATTTGCCATTACTTCATAGAAGAAAAATAGGCTTGCATCTTTGATTTGGTGCACTCAAAAGTCTACTTGATCCACTATTTCACCTACTATAAATAACTCTTTTGAAGATATTTCAGGTCCTTTGGTCTCGCTCCTCTCTTCACTGCTTAAGCACTTCTTTGCTCTCTAGTTAAACCATCGCTTTAATTAAACTTGCCTTTGGAATCATCCATGTTTCTTATTTGTCCTTTATAGCCCTTCTTGTCTAAGTCTTTGGGGGGTCCTTTCTACGTCTTTGACAAGTGGCAAGTTTCACTATTATGAAACTCATTAGAAACTTACAAAAAATGGGATCCATGACACGTCTTACTCGAGCAACTTCAAAAGGGGAACACAAATGCAAACACTTTTCATGTTCCACTGAGCCATAACAGGACACGTGATGTATTCCGCTTAACTTATAGAGGCTTTAGAAACCTTTTGAGGGTCCTACAAAAGATGACACATGGTGACTTCTGCTCTACTTTATAATGGACATATGGCAGCTTCTGCTATACTTTGTCTTTTTCCATCAGGCATTTTTTTGTAGGCTTTTCTCTTCAGTTGGGATTTTCCTTTGCTTTCTTCAGGCTCTCTTCCCGAGTGAATTCCTTTAGACAAAATGTCTAAAGGATTTTTTCCATACTCATTTTCCCATGGAAAATACTTTCGAAAGAATTCTTTCAGCCTCTTTCACTTAATAATTTCCTTCAGACAAAAAGTCTGAAGAAAATGTTCCCTATTGGCCTTTAAACAAATCCAAAGGAATTCTATATTTTCAATCAGTCACTTGGTTTTTCCTTTAAGTTCTGTGCTTTATTTGAATTTTAATGGATATTCCCTTACTTAAAATTTGATGTTCGCGGGGCTGTCAATGGTCGCTAGCCGCTTGAACCATGTTGAACCTTAAACCTTTAAACTTGCTAAAAGTACATTGGTTCATTGGTTCATTTTGTCTCTTTTGTTCCATCACTTCCTGGTTCAACCACTCTCCCACTCCTTCGTTGAACCATCCATTGAACCACCTATTTGTTGCTTCTTTCCTTGACTGAGGCTGCTTTTGAACCTTTAAACCCATGAACCATTAAACTTTGAAATCTTTTGGTTCAAGGTTCAATCGGTTCATTGGTTCATCCTTTGTCTATCACTTCCTTGTTCTTTCTAAGCTCTTTGATCTTCATCACACTAGTTGAACCTTTGAACCTATGAACTCGATGAACCTTTTGGTTCAAGGTTCATCGAGTTCAATTGGTTCATTCTTTTTTATTTGGCCAAGTCCATTTGATCTTTTTGAACCAAATGCATTGAACCATTTGGTTGTTGAACCCGTTGAACCATTAAACCCATTGAACCTTTAAACCAAAGTGGTTCAATGGTTCAATGGTTCAAGCCTTCTCTTTGATAAGTGTTTTGAAGCTGTTGAACCTTGAAGTGATTGAACTTTAAACCTTGACAAATGCACTTAACTCTTGCTGATGACATTGAACCTTTGAACCCATTGAACCCATTGAACTAAAATGGTTCAAGTTTCAACGATTCAATGGTTCAATCCTTGCTTAAAATCTTGTTGATGGACATTTTTGGTTAAACCAAGGTGTTGAACCAATCCTAAAAATGACTAAGCATTGGAAACTCGTTCCTTTCAATGAACTCACCTGCAGAAGCCTTTGAACCTGTTAGTCCCTTTACCAAAAAGTTTGATAAAATGAGGAAATTGAATGCTCAAAACAAATTTTGAAAAGGGGTGAGACAATTTTGGCCTGTTGAACCAAAATAGTTCATATGTTGTCCCAAAAATGAGTGATATTTTTGGGGGACAATAGCTAGCTCCAGTTGGGGAACTTCCTTTAGTTGAGAACTTGGAACAACTGAGGGGAGTAGAAACCAGAATCTCTAGTGCCTTGAAGTGTGCCATTGGGATATGGAGTCATGCTACCCAAAAAGAAAGGCTCCAAAAAATGAAAATGAAAAGCACAAAATAGAACTAAAGACTATACAAATGTACATATGTATAGGTGAACTTATTTGGTACTTCAAGAATTGAAGTACTTTAGATGCTGCCCCCTAAGAGGTAGTGAAAATGGCACTCTATCCTAATAAACCAGCAAGAAGCCATTTTCTCCCTAGAATCAGTGATGGGTGAATGGAACTCTCTACCAGGAAACCAATTTTCTATGTCCTCGCTTTGGTTTTCTCCTCTTGCCCCACAACAAGACTTGAATTTTAATCTAAAAACCATGAATCTTTGCTCTCTTGGCAAAGAGTTCCTTTTCTTAATTTTGATGCATAGAAGCATGGTCCATTACCATAATTGGTTGCTCATTTGGTTCAATCCAACACATGATTTGATTGTTCCCATTCAACACCTACCAATGATTGGCACTATCAGGCATACTTGGTGTTGTTCTATCTAAACCAATTCCTAGATCATCACCTATAGGATTTTCATCTGCTAAAACATGAATGTCTTTAGTAGACAAAAAATAATTACCCCTGCCCGAAGACTCAAACAAAATTTGAGCTTCAGACCTTAATGTTTAAGTGATAATGTATTTTGTCTCCTTCTCAGGAAGCAACCTATACATTACACCTTTCACAGGGATTCTTGCCTAAGACAAGTCCATGCTTAATTCCCCTCCAACATCCTTGCAGAAGTTCCACCCAGGAAGGATGCCATATGATGCTAGGACATCAGCCACTAGGACAGTCATCTTGATTTGCTTGTCTGAAAAGGCATCAAATGTAAATTGGACATCTTTAATTTGCCCCATTAGTGGCACTTTTTTGTTCTCTATGGAGAAACATCTCCCAAATATATTTGTTAGTGTGAGACCCAAATATTTTGCCACTTTAGCAGGCATGACATTGTTTGAAGCCCCAGACTCAATGATGCAATTGTTGAGTTGGTGACCATTTATCAATAGGGAAACATAGAAAACCTCTATTTTCCCAGGGGTAGCAGGAGGGATAATGACAAGATTGTTTGGGATGGGCATGTTCTTTGAGAGATCATGAGTTACTTTCTTAACCTCTTGTCTTGTAGGGATGGTTTGGTTCTTGACACATTAAACCAACTTGTCTAATTGCTCAGGATTGGACTGCAAGAACTCAAATTTAGACATTTGGATTTTGGTTTTCTTTATATGGTCAATTATGTCAAATGCCTAGAATGAGCCAGGAGTAGAGGATGGAAGTTCATCCTTTTGATTTTTGAAAGGGGGAGGACTAGACTATGAATTTGAAGTAGAAGGCATAGGGGCATTTGAGGTACTTACCTTACTTGCAATTATCAGTGTGTTGGGCTAACTGATTCTTAGATCAGGTGAATATTGTATATGATCCCTCGAATGCTTCACCTTTACTTCTGGGTTCATCTTGGTAATTTAGGAAACTAATGTGGGAGTCACCAGCTGATTCTTCTTGATCCTCCATGAAGAGACTACCATCATTTTCTTGATCAAACTCAGGTTGGAAAGAGAAATCATATTCATTTTCCAGATATCCAACTGCTGAGTTGGTTGGAGGTGCTTCAAGGGTAAGGTTCCTCTGTGGGGGGGAAGATAATTTGGCTGCCCTTGATTCCTAGTATCATTGCCTTGGTATGCCTAATTTTGAAATGTCCTCATGGCACATCTTGATTAGGAGAAGTAGACATAACTTGGGCCATTTGTCTTCTGAGGACAAGCAATTCATTTGCTAGCTTTTGCACCATTGGATCAATGGTGGCTAAAGGGGAGTATTCAGAAGAAGCAGAAGATTTACCTCTATTTGGATCTCTTCTTATCTTTCTAGCCAAGATAAGTTCATCTTCTACCTCAGTAGCCAAGTCTTGAGTAGTGGCAAGGTCTATGTGTCTAGCTCGTCTCAGCAAGAAACTCACTTCAGGTAGTTGTGAGTTGATGAAAAAACACTTAAGATTCTGAGGTGTTGGCTGGACGACCATGGAAATCCTATGCCTTAGTTTGTTGAACTTGGCAATGAAGTCCCTCATAGGTTCATGGGGATCCTTCTTCATCTATGTGAGCTAGGCCAATAAGGCATGTGCATCTTCTGTAGGCTTGAACCTAGATTCAAATTTATCTTTGAGTGTGTCCTAGTCAATCATTGATCTAGCTTGTAGATGGTAGAACCAGTCTGCAGTAGCACCTTGTAATGTCTCCATGAATAACCTAAATGTTATATCTTCAAATTCCACCCCTATTACACCATAGGCTATGCTAAAAGTGGTAATGTGTTCATCAGAATGACCTTTCCCATCACCAAATAATTTGGAGAAATTTTTCCTTGAATTGCATGGAAGCTCATGCAGGGGTGGAGTTAAATTTAGTGCATCAAAAGAGTTACCCCAGGGGCCTTGAGCCATGATTTGATTTTGTAGAAGTGGGATCACAAATCTGGGTCATGAAAGGGTAGGCAAAGCTCTGCTAGCAGTAGAAAAAGAAGCTCAGCCTTGTGTTGGTGACCTAGTAGGGCTAGGAGGAAGACTCTTAGTTTGTTGAAGGCGAGGTTATGGAGGAAACAACTCAAAATTACTCTACTGCACCAACTCAAAAGTAGGGTCAACACCTTGAGATTTTTGGCTTCTAATATAACATGGAGTTGCCATATTGTAGAACAAAAATGGAAAAGAGCAGGATCTGCTTCAGCTTGAAGCTTGAGACTTCAAACTGTGTGCTCTTCCCAGCGGCTCTAGTTTTGTAGACCAAATAATATAATGGAGATGGAGGAAGATGGTAAGGCTATAATGATAATGGGTAAGACATGGAATAAAGTTGCCAAAATATGTAATGGATAAAGGTATAATGAAAATGGGTAAGACATAGGTGATGTTTCAATTTGAAACTTGAGGTTCCAAATTACATAAAATTACTATCCCCAGCGGAGTCGCCAAAAACTGTTGGGTGAATATTTTGTCAATCAACATAGTGATCAACAAAATAGGTCTAATCAACCATAGTAGGAAGATTGGTTGGCCAGTTGTGTGGGTTTACCACATCAAAAGGGGACTAATCTCTCCTCTCATCAAGGGGAGGTTCCCTATTAAATATATGGAGGCTATATACTATATATATAAATAGAAAGTAAGACATAGGGGTGGGATAAACCATCCATCTCTCTTTTTTCAGAGATGATGCTAATAAATAGAGGAGAAATCATAGTGGAAACACTAAAGGTACTTCTCTTCTTTCAGAAGTATTCTTGCAGGAAACAATAGGAGTTTCTTTTAGGTAGTAAAAGTAACAAAAAGTGTAGAGTAACCAACAGCCTAAGATGTAGCACAAAGTCTCCACCTCAACTGCCCAAGAGTGAGATACGAAGAACAATGGGGGCTAAAAGTCTTACCAAGGTCCTTTACATAGAAATGAAAAATAAACACACACTACAGGCAACTATGACAGCACAAAGTCTTAAAGTAGCTGGCTTCAGGACACCTTCCTAATTACTTCCCCTAGTTTTGCTTATTAGATCAAATAAATAAGAATGCTCTTAGGAAATAGACATAAGAAAAATTTCCTAAAATAGCACAAGCTATAACAGTACAAAGTTTGTAAGTCACTTGCTTTCTCATTTAAATAAAATAATATGAACTGCAATCTGAGCTCAAAGTCTCAATATTCGCCTTTCAATTTGGGTAGAGTTTTACTTCTGTATATGGGAAGATCTCCTTAAAACAATAAAAGAGATTACAATATATAGCACTCTAAGAAAGACTTGAGTGCTTGTTTTCATGAAAAAGGCCCATGTTGAATAGAATGCCTTCAATGCACCTTTAGTTTTTTCTAGAGGGACCATGCTGAGAACAGTGCATTGCCATAACTATGGCATATCCATTCCTCTAATATGTCTCTTCTTAGTATGGACTGTCTAGCCCATTTCCTGATGTCTGTGCAACTGTCCAATTTGCCATTACTTTATGGAAGAAAAATAGGCTTGCGTCCTTGATTTGGTGTGCTCAAAATTCTACTTGATCCACTGTTTCACCTACTAAAAATAACTCTTTTGAAGATATTTTTGGTCCTTTGGTCTCGCTACTCTCTTCACTGCTTAAGTGCTTCTTTGCTCTTTGGTTAAACCATCACTTTAATTGAAATTGCCTTTGGAATCATCCATGTTGCTTCTTTATCCTTTATATCCCTTCTTGTCTAAGTCTTTGGGGGGTCCTTACTACATCTTTGACAAGTGGCAAGTTCTGTTGTTATGAAACTCATTACGAACTTACGAAAAATGGGATCCATGACACGTCTTGCCTGAGCAACTTCAAAAGGGGAATGCAGATGCAAACACTTGTCATGTTTTGTTGAGCCATAATAGGACACGTGACATATTCCACTTAACTTATAGAAGCTTTAGAAACCTTTTGAGGGTCCTATAGAAGATGACACGTGGTGGATTTTGCTCTGCTTTATAATGGACATGTGGCAGCTTCTGTTGCACTTTGTTTTTTTTGATCGGGCATTTTTCTGTGGGCTTTTCTCTTCAGTCAAGATTCTCCTTTGCATTCTTTGGGCTCTCTTCTCAAGTGAATTCCTTCAGACAAAATTTCTAAAGGATTTTTGCCTTAGTCATTTTCCAGCAAAAAATACTTCTGAAAGAATTCTTTTAGCCTTTTTCACTTAATAATTTCCTTCGGACAAAAAATCTAAAGGAAATGTTCCCTATCGGCCTTTGAACAAATCTAAACGAATTCTATCTTTTCAGTCAATCACTTGGTTTTTCCTTTAATTTATGCACTTTATTTGAATTTTAATGGATATTCCCTTACTTTAAATTTGACATCTACAGTGATGTCAATGGTCACTAGCCACTTGAACCATGTTGAACCTTAAACCTTTGAACCCATTAAAAGTACATTAGTTCATTGGTTCATTCTATCTCTTTTGTTCCATCACTTCTTGGTTCAATCGCTCTCTCGCTCCTTGGTTGAACCATCTGTTGAACCACCTATTTGTTGCTTCTTTCCTTAACTGAGGCTACCTTTAAACCTTTGAACCCATGAACCATTGAACTTTGAACTCTTTCGGTTCAAGGTTTAATCAGTTCATTGGTTCATCCTTTGTCTGTCACTTCCTTATTCTTTCTAAGCTCTTTGATCTTCATCACACTAGTTGAACCTTTGAACCTATGAACTCATTGAACCTTTTGGTTCAAGGTTCAACAGTTCAATTAGTTCATTCTTTTTTATTTGGCCAAGTCTGTTTGATCTTTTTGAACCAAATGCATTGAACCATTTGGTCATTGAACCTATTAAACCATTGAACCTATTGAACCCTTGAACCAAAGTGGTTTAATGGTTCAATGGTTCAATGGTTCAAGCCTTCTCTTTGATAAGTGTTTTGAAGCTGTTGAACCTTGAAGTAGTTAAACTTTGAACCTTGACAAATGCACTTAACTCTTGTTGATGACGTTGAACTTTTAAACCCATTGAACCCGTTGAACCAAAATGATTCAAGGTTTAACGATTCAATGGTTCAATGGTTCAATCCTTGCTTAGAAGCTTGTCGATGGACATGTTTGGTTGAACCAAGGTGTTGAACCAATCCTGAAAATGACTAGGTGTTGGAAACTCATTCCTTTGAATGAACTCGCTTGTAGAAGCCTTTGAACCTGCTAGTCCCTTTACCAAAAAGTTTGAGAAAATGAGGAAATTGAATGCTCAGAACAAATTTTGAAAAGGGGAGAGACAAATTTGGCCTGCTGAACCAAAATAGTTCATATGTTGTTACAAAAATAAGTGATATTTTTGGGGGACAACACATAGTAGAGATACACATGCTTAAGACACACTAGAAAACTTGCTTAAACATTCTTTCTCTCTTGTTAAACTAGAATATTGCATTGTAAGAAAATAGTAGTATTGATTTGGAAAGATATCTCAAATCTATAATAGGTATGATCTAGAAGCCTTTCTTAGAAATGTCTTTATTACTTAAAATGTCTTTCATTTGGCCTCAAAGTGCCTTATCTTTTAGACTTACATTTTAGTTGTTATCTTTCTCCATTTGGTATTATCATTCTTGCTTTGTTTATGCAATAAATAGTCTAATATTTGCTACTTACTTTACTGTGGTTGGACCTATTAGAGTTACTTTCATACTTTGTGTTACTATTCATGCTATCCCCAACCTATTTTATAAGTCTATCTATAGCTTGGTACAAGTTGGTAAGCTAGATAGCCACTATAGATATCTTATAACCCATAGAACCCATAAGCCTTCTATCCTCTTAGTGGTTTTATTTATCACCCTACCAAACATTGGTGGCTTTGTTTAGATTATTAGAGATACAGAAACACCATTAATGCTAAGAGGTATAGGCATTAGTTGTCATGTAAAGTGATATAGTAGTAGCTCTAGGATATAGTTGGTCCATAAAGTGACCACTAAGGATAGGACCATGATGGGTTCGATTGGTGATGCCTATATTTATATTGTTTTAGAGGTAATTGATGGATGAGGTGCTTAGTGAGTGATTATATGGGGAGACTATGATTAGCAATACCAGTATTGGTGAGAGATGTTTTAATTGGATTTAATTTGTTAGTATAAAACACTAGTTACATTATGATTAGGATAGATAAATGATTTGATATATATATATATATATATATATATATATATATATATATATATATATATATATATATATATATATATATATATATATATATATATATACATATATATATATATATACATATATACATATATATATATATATGTATATATCTTTATATATATGTATATATATATATATATATGTATGTATATATATATGTATGTATATATATATATATATGTATATATATATATATGTATGTATATATGTATATATATATATATATATACACACACACACGCATACATACATAGATACATATATGAGATATGATGTCTATCTAGTTTTTGGATTTATAGATCTAACAATAGAGGAGTTTATCTAGGGATCCCTGATCATGGCTACATACCATGACATTTTAGATGGGGTGCTAGCACCATATGACCCTACCACTTTGGATGATCCATAGGTTCCATCTACCCTAGCCTAGATGTGCTAGTTTAGACTAGTGGGAGAGGTAATGAGGTAGCTATAGGCATGTAGAAATGGGTCATATCCACTAGCAAGGGTTGAAGCTAGAGAGACATAGGATTGGTAGGACCTATCACATAAGAGAGTTGCTCATATGGTGACTATCATATATCTAGGATAGGTATAGGTCCAAATGGCTAATCTATATAGACATGTTGTATACACATATTATTTTCAAACTTTTATCACTTACTGACAATTTGTATCTTGTAGGAACCCACTGAGTCTCAATCTCTTTGAGAGTACATGCCTTAAGGGGTGTACCAAGAAAGGGATGGGCAAACTATTTATGCTTCATAATATTATTTTCCCTTTTGCCATTTGTTATCTACACACTTATCTCTTGAAAACCTTATCACTAAGATTGTTATTATCTATTTTACCCTCTCTAGTAATTTGCTACATTTTATCCTCCTTTTACTCACCTTAATCCTTTTTTTAGTCAATTGTACTAGGTTGACTAGATAGGTCAACCAAGTATAGTTTTGGGTGATTTTCACTTAGGAAAAGCTTGGCGTTTGGCTGACCTAGCTCAGACCTAGTGAGTTATTGTCCAAAATTGTGCTAGGTTGACCCTATCGGCCAAGATTTTTGGAAGGGTTAAGGGTCAAATCCACATATATATATACAAGTTCCTTTTTCTATTATTTAGAGAAGAGAAGAAGAATTAAGATATATTGTGCATCTATTTATCTACCATTCTACTTGAGGAACAAACTAAGGGTTTCATACTTTCTTTGGAGATATGAATTTTATCTTATAGAGAAGTATTTTGGATGTATTTATAGGTTACATAGCCTATATCTAATTTATCCTTGACATCCTTACATACCATAACAAAATCTTGTGAAGCACCTTGGCCAAGGTAGAGATTGAGGCTCGATGAGTTCATCTTCAAAGTTAAGTATTCCTAACTTTGTTCCTCCTTTATAAGAGTAGATAGATATGTATTTATATTTATTTTCCATGCATTAGGATTTTCTATACATTGATGTGAGTATATGCCTTATATGCATGTTTACTTTTATTATTTTTAACCCCCACTTTGTGCCATAAGTTTTGGTGAGCACTAGATTATATTTACTTTACTTGTTATTAGTTTATTGAAATATCAAAAGTTAGGATGCCTTTAGGGTTATTGCATGATTGTGTTAGATTGGAGGATTTATAACCCTCCTTAGCATAGTGTATTACAATAATAGATCCCCTAATTGGGTCTAGTGGATACTTATATTAGTCATGTCCTTACTTAACAAATGTCTCCACAATCAGAAGTGTATAGTATGATCTATCTTCTCTGATTTAAGCTTGATTTATAGAAATGATGCATTTTTATTTATTATATTTTGGTAAATCTAACTTGAATCTAACCCTCGCAAGTGTTTCTTCACTTATTTAATAATTTTATTTTTCATATATTTATGTTGTTGGGTGAATTATATTGACATAGTACTAACTTATATGTGTAGGTTTAACACATAGTCATATCAATATGACTCTATTTTATTTGTGTAGGTTTTCTAGACTTCCAAGTTAGACTACTAGGTCAACCTAGTCAACCCTATACATTTTTAGGTTGTTAGTAACAAGTTTTTACAAAGCTAGGTCAACCTAGTTGATACAACTAATAGACTTGGCAAGTATAAATCAAGGTTCTTCAACAACAATCGTATCTTCCTCTACATCTTCCAACCCACCAAGGTTCCTTTCTATCCTTTTTCATTTCTAGCATTTATTATAGTTCTATTTTTCATAGTTTTTAGTCTTTAAAACTACCCCTGTATAGTCAACTAAGTCAACCCTATTGATGTAGTTTTGTATTTTGTGTGCTATCTAGAAATCAAGGTTGACTATGTCAACATAATTCACTTTTTACCCTTGCTTCTATAGTATAGAGGTGACACTATCAACCCTATTCTATATTCTCTGCATATGTTATCGACTGAATTGACACTATATTGTGTTTCAAAGCTATAATTAACCCTTATATGCTAGTAATTAGCTCACACTTTCATTTTATGTTTCTTGCATTCTTAGAATAGATCATATAGTCTAATTAAGTAGTTTCAATATATCATTTAGTTTCACTATTTTCTCTTTTATGAACACACTACCAAATCATAAAATCTCAAAAAGCATTTTAACAATTATCTATCCAAGGCTAACCTACTTGGATTTCATCACCAAGGAAGAATCCAACTTGGCTTTTTGGCCAAGTATAAACATGTGGTTAATGGTATATTTTGGCTAAGCACCCAACACCCTTATCATTACGGTGTGTGAAGTGAGGGGGTAGGCCCCAATACCAAGTTAGTACCATTTCCACTACATATCCCTTTCAACCCAAACATCTTGAAACCATCCTTAGATTACATTCTAGTTATTTGATTATATCCAACTTTTTATCACATCTAAAACTATATTATAATAATCTAACAACATTTAGGTTGACCACTTAGTTATCAAATACTTTCTAAGTTGATTATTTGCTTTTTGCTCAATTTTATGTTGTATTACAAAAAATTGCATTAGTTAATGTTGGTGCAAGGTTTTATGTTGTGTGCCTCAATTGGATCAACCTCATTGATCTAATTAATTATGTGTTTCCTCTCATTTCTTGATTATATAAGTACTTGAAAAAAATCTTGTCTCAGTACACAATCATTTATGTCGACACAGTCTCTTACAAACTATCTATTTTTCCCTATCTACTATGTTAGGTCAACCCAGTTGACTCTATACCTTTTCTTCAACCTCTAGTTTCTATTCTAGGTCAACTCAGTCAACTCTATATAGTTTTTAGGCCCTATTTTTTGTATTAGGTTAACCCAATCAACTCTATACAGTTTGTCATCACTTCATATTTCCTTATTTTTGCATCTCTCTTACCTTATTTATTCATTCTCCTTCATCATGAACTTTCTATCTGAAGACAACACTAAGTTGTATTCAATAGACATGATGAGTCTTATGAGACCTCATAGGGCCTCCCATAATCATAATAGGACTCCTCTCCTAGATGAGAGTAATTTTCATATATCCACTCACATATTGAACTATGGGACCCCTCCTCATACCTCTTCATAGCATAATACTCTCTTCTCACTTGAAGATCAACCCAAATTAGAGTATACCCATGAAATTATCTTCTTTATCTCTAAATTTACTCAACATTGAGGAAATATACTTCTACCATTTATCATCTCATGATTAGTGGTCAAGTTTAATATCCTCATTCACCTTCTCCCACATTCTCAACTAGATTATGAGGTACTACTTTCTATGATTCTCAGCCTCTTCCCTCTATTATGACCCCTTCTCATATCATGACCTCTTCTTATTTAACTTCTTCTACCTCCATGCCTAGTATATCCACTAACATGGCAAGTTATACATCTAGTGGGTCTATCTTAAGATCCACTCTCCTTAATCCTTCCACTAGTGCATCATTTTCTACCCATGGTATTCATGCTTCTAGTTCTTCCTCTTCTCATTCCTTCACTAGTTCATATTTTTCCACATAATAATTTTTTTCCACTAGTGCCTCACATTCTAATAGTTCCTCTCAAGCTCCTATCAATGCCAATAGTGGTACCCAAACCACTAATACCAACTCTAATGTTTGAAATAATGATAGCAATGTAAATTAAACCCACCAACTCTTATTACAAAAACTTAATCAAATGAATACCTTTCAATCTAATAATACAAATCAAATGATGAGAATGCAAAATCACATTCTCCATATTCAAACTCATCTTCAACCAACATCTTGGGGCATACATAATCAAAATGTTCCCTCTCTTCCTCTTTAAGATTCCTATGGAAATCTCATCCCTCAACCTCCTCTTATCAACAAGGAAATTAAACATCTTCAAAATGAGCCTATTACCACTCAAATTTCCAATATTGATATAGGAGATATCACCCCTACCATTTATTATAATTGATTAACTAATCCTACCCTTCATCTTGTTAGAAATAAAATTAGAAATTAATATGCAACAATTTCATAGAATCATAATCTCAATAATAATAGATATGAACAGAGATGCATAAAGAAAATAAATAAACATGTATAATAATAAGACCAAATTTAATGTGATTCACCCAATGTGGGATACATCCACCAATAAACACTTGCTCAAATTTTATTACAAGCCACAAGAGTATAATCCACTCTCAAATCTATCTTCTCATAATTACTGTGCATAAATATTATTTGGAGTTATTCTCAACAAACCCTCCTAAATTTGAACCTAAATTCACACACTTTGTTCTTTATTCTCAAACCCTTTTTCTCATGATGTATTACCTATTGAATATCCATCTATGCATATTACATCAATATAGCAGTTTTACAAAATAATGGGTACCAAAACCATGGGCCAAGTCGACCCAAAATGGTTCCCCATTAAAGGTTTCCAAAAAAATGTTAGGGGCTACCACCCCTGAACCCTCTACGAATACATAAAGAGTGTACAATACATTTTAAATGTAAAGTATTTGAAATACATTGTAATTTAGAAATAGGCTCCACAACACAACACATCTAAAAACATTTGGAAATATTTATAAGGATTGGGTCAAATTAAAACCTTTATTGCTACTAAGATCTTAGCCAAAACTCTCATGAATGATGCCTTAGATTGGTACAAACAACCTAAAACTCATTTTATTACTATTTTATAATATTTAGTAAATTCTCTAGTCTAATATTTCCAAACTAGTGATCTTCCCAAAAATACTTTGGCCCACTTTTATAAATTGTAAACAACTTAAAAATGAAATTGCCTAAGCTTTTGTTAAAAGGTGGAAAACATTGTCCAATAAATGTGAACATAACATTGCTAATGATAACCTTTTCCATCTCCTTACCAATGATCTTTTTACCAAGTTACAATATTGGGTCCACACTCTCTCTCCACATACCTTGGAGGAGGCTATTGACCAAGCAAAGCATCAAGATTTCCTTATGTGTCAATTTGAGCCACCCCAACCTTTTTTGGGTCCTTATATCTTAACAAAAATCATAATGCTACCAATGATGGTGTCATGGACTCTTATGACACCATTTACACTATTAAATTTGTTATTCATAAACAAACTTTAGAACCAACTCCCAATTCTCAATTTACCAATCCTCATTTATCTTCACCTAATACCATCAATGCTGACAAACCCTTGTACTTAGCTAAATTACTAATATGTCTACCTAGGCCTCTTCCATGATAACTTGATCCCACTCATCCTATGAAATCTTGGTATGATCCCAACAAGTTCCATTGGTTTCATACTAGTTGGGGTCATTCTTATGAGACATGTAGGTAGCTTCATAATTTATCTATGGATTTTCTTCTTGGTCTTAATTTTGATCATAACTCTAACATTAGAAAACATCAACAATCCTATGACATTGCTTCTAAGGCTCATGAAACTAATACTAAATTTCAAGCTTTTAATCAAGTTAATGCTCATTTGGATATCTATAAAGACCCTTTTCCTAATCACCAACCTAATCAAGATAACCAAGACAATCCCACCTCTTCAACCAACAATGTAGATAGTCTTATTGATCTAAATCCTAAATATAATGTGGTTAATATCACTAATATGCAAAGGGTGGTTACTTTTATTAATCCTAAACCTATCTACACACCTCCATTATCTCATACCTTTCATGTTATCCAATATTCTTTCCCAACTCACTTAAATGAGTTGGGGAAAGATGATATTATAACTTTTAATGATAAAATTCTAACCCCTCCTTTGGATAGCACTTCCCATTATATTTCCACCATCCCTCCATCTTATTTACCTAACACTAATGATAATCAAGATTCTATCAATACTTATTCTACCAATTCTCAAAACTAACCTAAACTAACGGATTCATCTTCACAACATAATTTACAAACATGTTCTAAAACTTCTTGGTATCAACACAAATTCTAATGTACTTTGGCTCCTCCTTTCGAGGACCTTTTTCAACACTATGCACCTATTTATAACAACTTTTCCATGGGTTATGATGAGTGGGATCCCATCATGGAACTCACTAATCTCACATATCATATTCCATTCGTTGAGATTATAAGGACATCTCTACATTATCTAAACCATCTTATGAAACTTTTGTTTGAAATGAACATCCCTCATCCTCCCTTAGTATAATGTGAAGCAACCTTATTTGGATCTAAAGATCACATATTATTACAATGTGAAGATATGTCCATCCATGTTGATGAAATAATGGACACTTCTCTTTCCTTAAAATTTCCTATCACTTATATGATTCTTTATGAGATTATACTTCATATGGATGATCCTTATCTATTCAATAGTGTCCTAATTAGCAATATCCAAGTCAAGTGTGCCTTGATTGATGATGGTTCTAGTACATGTGTTACCTCTCTTAATTTTATCAAAACCCTTGGATATTTTTAATGTAATCTCAAGTAAACATATAACACCTATCAAGGATATGATCAAAGTAAAATGCCTATTTTAGGTTGTGTGTGGCTTCTTATTATCATCTCACCTATCACCATTCATGTGAAGGTGATGATATTTAACTTTCCTCTTTCTTACAACATCTTGCTTGGTAGGATGTGGACTCACCATGAGATCTATTGCTTTTTCCACCTACCAATACATTAAATTCCCTTAAAATGTATCCATCTATAGGATTCAAGGTGACACTAACCCTTGAAATTTTGAACAATTCTAAGACCATGGTGTATTCAAGATTCTTACTCTTGAACCTTTGCCTAGTGTTCCATCTATGAGTATCAATAATTCAACTTTCCTATTAATTTGAATCAAGGTTACAATATTCATCCCAAACTCATTGGGACTATTCCTCCTAATCTCTTAGATTCTAATAATAATAAGCCTGATGAGATCAATCTTAAGATTAAAACTTTTGATCTCTCACCTCATCTCATCACTCAACTTCTTGCTTTTTTGTAGCCTCATTCTTGTAAACCTCCCTGTGATGATATCCCCATTATCTTGATTAAGATTTAGTATTCCATTCATCACACTTTATCAAATGACAATGTCATTCCCACTTGAATCATTGATATTCACACACCTAACTACAATGATGGTTATTCCTTAGATGATCCATTCCTAGGTAGTCATTTTCAAGCCTGTAATGTTAAGATTGTCCATTATCATTCTTTCTTGCTTATATTTTTTCATGTATCTTCCCATATTCCATCATTTTTAGTTCCTAATTTTATTATTTTTCCTCTTTATCACAAGGTAGAGATGGTTTTGACACCTCTAATTTATAAGGAACCTTGTAGGAGTATGCTCATGGATTATGCTATGACTGGGCGTTACCGCTTTGCTAGGTACTATGACCCCTATATCTTACTTATCCCTGATATGCATGCAACCCTAATTTGGCCTTCTATAGACATTGTACCTCATTTAATAGATCTTGTATTAGAGCTTATTCTTGTTCCCACTATAGTTGAGCCCCTTTCTACTTTATGATCTAATTATTCCTTCCATTAAGCCTAGTTTTTTTCCTTCTCCACCATCACCTTCTCTTGATGATGGTTTGTTTCCTTTACCTCAATTGGCTTCATTTCCCACCAAATGTGCTGATAAGCCTTCCCAATCTCCTTCCATTCGTGTTACACCTCCTTTTATGAGTACTTCTACTAAACTTACTCATAGGCATATATGTTGTTTTCACAACATAGAAAATCATTCATCCACACATTATTGTAAGTTGTCATAATATATTGATAATTTTCATCCTTATGCTCCTAAATATTTAAACAAGGCCATGCCTCCCCTAAATATACTACCTAAGTATATTCTTAATTATGGAAAGGTGTATTATCTTTGGCACCAATGTGGTACCCATTACACTGATTAATGTCACATCCTTCAGTAACATCTTAAAGATCACCTTATAGCTATTTTTAGACCTTATACCATTCCACCCATAGGTCATTCCCATAATAAGGCTCCCCCTTCTTCTCTTATGGTTTCATCCCCTCCTATGGTCCCTTTGTCACCTTCTATTCTTCCACCCATAAATACTTCACCCATGGACCTTCCATCACCTATAAATCCTTATCCACTTGTGAGTCCCTTCTTATGGATCCTTCCCCACCAATGATTCCTACATCTCTTGTAGAGTCTGCTCCCATAAATTATTTTGAGCATCCCTTGCTTGTTATCCCTCCTTAGCATAACACATCCAACATTCCTACTTTTTATGTTAAGGAGAGTAGATGAGAAGTATTTTCCCATTTCTCATTAAAGATATATGAGACATTAACAATAGTTCATGTCCAACTTCATTGAGACTTATAAGATGTTCTGGATAATGCGTGTGGGCTAATATATCAGTATTTATGAACACATGCATAACGTTATTTACATTTTCATTTAGGATTGGACATGTTTTCTAATCTTATCTTTATTTATTTTCTATATCATTTGACATTGTGTCAAATTCTTATTTATCTTACATGGTGACTTTAATTTCTCATTCTATATTGCTTATACTATCATTTATGTTTATTTATGAATGTCTTTTTTATCGTTGCTTTTATTTGTCTTCTTGAGTTTCTTTCTTTAAACTCCCTTATTTTCTTTTCATTATTTTTTGCTTTATTATATCTATATACATGGATAATTTTCATTGTGACTTGGTTATACAACTCTTTATTCATTCCCTCTTTCTCATGTGATCAGCTAACAGACAATTAATCTCATTATAATATCCTTTCACTAGTCCACTTTAGATATTTTTTATTCCATTTCTTCCCTTTTCAAAAATTAATAATATGCATGAATGAGATTTTAGATAACATGTTGGTCCATTGTCAAGCCTAAGTGTCCTAGTCAATCTTGTCTTTGGTTACGTAGCTTCCTTTAGCCTAAGCCTAAATCTCATTCATGTTTATTACCCTATATTTCATGATTGGTCATTCCAAGTCTATATGGAGGAGGAATATTAAAAATAATTTAAAACATTCAAAATCTAAATCATTTAATAAAAGGAAATGATAAAAAAGGCAAAAACATTCAAAATTCTTAAAAGTCAAATCACATTAAAAAACATATTCAAAGCACATCTCCTTCTTCTATTCAAAGCTCAAACTCCATAGTGAGCCTCATGATAGAGCTAAGCTATATTGGGTACAATAGGTTAGTATATTATAAAGGAGAATAAAAACAAATCTTTTAGTGTTACATAATTTCTCATGCAAGTACCTAATCTTCATAGTAGACTAACGACTCTGCAAGAGTTCCTAAGGAATGGTGAACACATGAGGGGAAAGTAGGTCCATTTTAATTTTTTTTACCAGTACACCTTCATGAGTTGATCTTATTAGCACACTTATTTATTTACATAGCTTTGTGTCTATAGAAAATAGGTTTTTTTTTGTACATTGATGGTCACTAGTCACTTAGTGTCTTTTCATGTTGTTTGTATGCCTCTTATCTCCTAAGGTATTCTCATAATATGCCTCATTTATGATTTTTGTATTCCATTTTTTTCATTTCATACATTCCTTATATTTCTTCTTGAGAATTATTATTTTGTTCACTGATCACTCCCATTGGGATTCCATTTGTGAGTTACATTGTAAGACCATGGATAGGACCTGGCCTTCCTCACAAATTACCACAATTTCACATTCTTATTACTAGCATTCCCTTATTTCCTAATTTTCACATTTACTCCACCTCATTTATGTTCCCTTTGTGAGTTGTAGTGTAAGACCATAGATAAGACCTGGCCTTCCTCACAAAGTTTTCTAATAATCTAAGTCACAATCAAAATTACGTGTTAAATATGAGATAAGATTTAATTGATTATGAAGTTACATGTCATTGACATCCTTTCCAAATTGATTTAGTATTTTTTATATTCACTTCATTTCTCTTTTACTTTTATCTTCTTAATTTTTTATTTTCATGTAAGAATCCAACCATTTCTTGAATTTTTCATACCCTCAACTTGAATTAGTGTGATAAATTTAAGACCAATTTTTCCAATTTTATTTTTCTCTTATACTTCTCAATGTGATTCAGTATGACTGATTGACTTAATTGATTTATTTTTACACCATTTTTTCCTTTTACATGATTTCCATTTTATGACATTACTTTCATACTTTCCAACATGATTTAGTGTGATTTTACTTGTTTTACTTTGGTGACAATTTTTGTCTTGGTTTAAAAACATTTTTTCCCTCTAGTTTACCACCCTTTGTTCTTTATAATTAGTTTTTTTTGTCATTACACATTTCCCAATGTGAAATATTATGTAATACATTTTTGATAGATTATATTTTATAATGTCCTTTTTGCCTTTTTTTTACCATGCATGTGTCTTACATAATGCTAAAAATAAACCATAATTCATATATTTCCCATAGCATATACAACCAAAATGTAAATACATGTGTTAGAAATAAATATATCCAAGCATCCAAAACCACAACCATAATGCAAACATATACAATCAATAATCCAAATCCCAAAATGAAACATCTCTATATATCATGAGTTTTTATACAAAAATATAGCCATATACAAAGATCTAATTCTATGTTTGGGCCCCCATGACCTAGCCACGCGACCCATAGATGCCTCAATTTGACTCCTATAAATAGAACATTTTAAAGAAGTTATTCAAGATCTCATTCCTTATACTTTCCCCTATAGATGACCACCTAAGCCTACACCTATGCCAACTAGGCTAGGGTCACTAGATGTATCACTCTTTCCTACTCTTATACCTATGTCATATGGGTTAGGGTCTCTACATATGTCTCTCTTTCTTAGGCCTGTACCTATCCCATCTATGTCATGGTAGTTAGATATGCAAATCTCTCCTCATCTATGGCCTACCATGCTTGTGCCTCTACTACACTCACCTCTATTGATGTTTGCATCCCCTCTGTATGCACTCATAACTACCTTATTGCCTCTCTAGCTAGTTTGAACCATCTCACCGAAATTAGGGTAGATGGTACCCTAAGATACTCTAATGTGGTAGGGTTGTATGACATCATCACCTCATATAAGATATCATGGAATATTCCCCTCACTAAAGACCCCCATCTTGTCTCCTCATCCTCTACCACACCTAAAAAAATAAAACTAGATAGATATTATATTAATGATATATCTCAAAATCTATCTATCTCTAGTCTATCTCAAAATAACTTAAAGTAAAATTTAACCATCTTTTTTTACCTATCTATGTGTCAACCACTACTATCTTTTCATTTGTGCACCTACTAAGCATGGTCTCCCCATCCACGTGGCCTCCAAGAACCTTATCTATATGTTATTTCCTAAAAAAACCTTAGAGTCACCACTCATACCTATTTTAGGCTACCCTTAAATGGTCTCTATATAGCCCATCTCTAACTTGGCCCATCTAATAGGTCATTTGAGATGTCTAACATCTCAGCTCTCTCTTACTCTTACTACTGCCATCAACATTATGTATGTAGTGGTCACTACTCTTCCTAATGTGGTGTTTGTGGGGGTCCCTTTAGTACTCCTACCTCTACATCCATCTCCTCCCACTCTACTGCCTATTGTGCTTAACTAGTCTATGGTCTCTCATGTTATGGCTTAAGTATCGACCTAGCAATTAGTGTCCCTAATCCTCCTCTCCCTCATGGATCTCTCACATATCAAGCCTAAAATATACACACCACTATCAATTCTATTGATTGAGGCAATCCCATATTCCTTAGTAATAATGTCACTATATGTGGCTCCATTCATTGGGTATAGTTCCCTATCACCTCTATCTATGCTAAAACTGGTGAAACTATCTCCCAACTAGGCCATATCATAGTGATGTACCCATATGGATACCATACAATATTTTCTCATCTCCCTATCTACAACTCTAGCACATGGGGCATGGCCCACATTACTTGGTCCTATCTCCATCTCTAAACCTAAAGTAACCTATCATCGACCCCATGGGGCAACTTAACCATCCAATACATGGGTAACCTATTATATATCCATGTCATCAACAATATAATTAGTCCCACTAACTTCTTCCATTTGGACATCACTCCATACATATCATGCATGAGTTATACCCAAATTATAGATCCTAAGTCATATAACACCCTCTGCTCTAATATCATCTAACTAAGGCTATCAAAAATGGTGGTACCTTGTCATCCAACTTGTGGCATAGCACTTGTGTTATCACAAGTCCTATCAAAACCTTTTAGATATCCAAAATTTATGATTTATATACATCAAACATATTCACTCTCAATCTATGGTGTATCATCTTTGATCCCATCACCCATATGGTTAAGGTTCTCCTCTCCTCCTCACTATCAGGTACTCTTGTGACTATGAGTGTCCCTATTATGGGTATTCCTAGGATGGCATGCACATCCTCCAAGGTGATACCCACCTCTATGGTATACCCCTCCCTCTCCCACCTAAAGGTGTTAGTCAATTGTTCCCAGGCTCTCAAGAACATGACTCAAAAATCTAAACTAAGTGGTGTCCTACACATGTCTAATATGCCTCTTAGGCCTAATGAGATCAATCTAGCTCTATCCTCTATAGAAAATCACTCCAATAAGTTTAAGATCCATGATGCATCCACCAAACACCAAAATCTCAGATGCCCCTATAATTAGAAAACAAAAAAATATGTATTATATGCTCTATGTCATTTATAATCAAAATCCATTCTTTTCACATTTTTAAACAAAACAAGCTTAATTACTTAAATCTAATAATTTTTAATCAATTTCACCATTTTAACCTACTTGACCCCTTTAAACCCTCACTCGGTCATTATGGGCCCTTGTAACACTCTTTTGACTTATTGCATGCATTTTTGTACTATTAAGGTCATTTGGTCAAACACTAGTTTGACAAAAAATTTCCTATTTTGACTTAGTTGACTTCATAAGCTAAGTCAACCCCTTTATTTTTCCCCTCTTAGTTTTCAATTATCACTATGACTTTTTATAATAGGTTAGCAGTAATGTACTAAGTTAGTAGTTTGCAAAACATACTACATTGGCACATACCTACTAGGTCAACAATATGGATTTTGATAATTTTTAGCCTACTAGGTTGACTGGGTCAACCTGGTTATTTTTCCTACCAACCTCTTACATTTTGTGAAATAAATACCTTCTAGAAATTGTTTCCCCAAACCCTTAAAACTCATTTCCCTAAATGGTTTTTCCTACCTTAACATCTAATTTGGGTTCATTCCAATGTATAGAAATGCTTCAAATTACAAATTTCTAAAAAACACTTAAAATGACTAAAATATTCAAAAACTAGCTTGAGATTCTCAATTGCCTACCTGTCGTGTACCCACAATCACTACTGGATGTTCGTCTCATCTAACCTATCGTCTCCTCACCATCCTATCTCATTTGATCTCTTAGAGCTCTTTTTCTCTCCTTCACAAGTCAAAAATAACAAATGACTTGCATTCACCATATTTAAAATCACTTTTCAAAAATCTTAATCTTTCTAATCTTTTCTATCAGATTCTTTGTTTTGCCTATATATTTATTTATACACATCCATTTTTCAAACCATAAAATATTTTAGAATCATGATGACGTAGAGAATGTTTTCCACTACTATATGCCTATCTTCCAAAAATTTTGATTTTTGGCTTTTTTTTCACTAATCTCTATAGATTTGCCTAATGTTATTCACATTAGATGCTTTCACTTATCTTACAGTCTACTTATTTATCTACATCACTAAGGTAAGTAAATGTATGTTTTTTACAATTTTATCCTTTCATTTATCTTATTTTTCTACTTACTACACTTTACTTAGCATCAACATTATGTGTTATCATGTTCTATTCTTGAAGCACCATCTCATGTTGCACTCACATGACAAGTGATGAGATTTGAATGGGGAATATGTATACACATAATATTTTCAAAATTTTATCACTTACTGACACTTTGTATCTTGCAAGAACCCATTGAGTCTCAATCTCTCTAAGTGTATGCCTTAAGGGGTGCACCAGGAAAGGGGTGAGTAGACCATTAGTGATTCACAAGATTATTATCCATTTTACCACTTGTTATCTACACACTTATCTCTTGAAAACCTTATCCCTAAGCTTGTTCTTTTCTATTTTACCCTCTCCAATAATTTGATACATTTTATCCTCCTTTTCCTCACCTTAATCCCTTTTTGTCAATCAACTTTACTAGGCCGACTGGGTCAACCCTATATAATTTTGGGTAATTTTCACTTAGGAACTAGTTTAGCCTTTGGCTAACCTAGCTCATGACCTAGTAAATTATTATCTAGAATTGTGCTAGGTTGACTGGGTTGACCCTATCAGCTATGATTTTTTGGAAGGGTTGAGGTTCAAATCCACCTATATATACAAGTTCATTTTGTCATTATTTAGATAAGAGAATAATAAGTAAGAGTTATTGCACATTGGCTTATCCACCATTCTACTTGAGAAATAAGCTTAGGGTTTCATACTTTCTTTGGAGATATTGATCTTGTCTTATAGATAAGTTTTTTGGATGCATTGATAGGTTGTATAGCCTAGAGCTGATTTATCCTTATCATCCTTACATACCACAACAACCTCTTGTGAAGCACCTTGGTCAAGAGATAGATTGAGGCTCGATAGGTTAATCTTCAAAGGTAAGTATTCCTAACTTTATTCCTCCTTTATAAGAGTAGATAGATATGCATTTGTACTTCTCTTCCATGAATTAGGATTCTATATATATTGATGTGAGTATATGTATTTTATGCATGTTTAATTTTATTGTTTCTAACCCCCACTTTGTGCCACAAGATTTGGTGAGCACTAGATTAGATTTACTTTACTTGTTATTAGTTTAGTCAAATATCAAAACTTAGGACCCATTTAGGGTTATTACATGATTATGTTATATTATAGGATTTATAAACCTCCTTAGAATAGTGTATTGTGGTAATATATCCCCTAATCGAGTCTAGTGGATCCTCATATTCTTGCTTAAAAAATATGTCCCCAATCGGAAGTGTATGATATGATCGATCTTCTCTAAGTTAGGACTGATTTATAGACGTGATGAATTTCTAATTACATACACATGTTGCTAGATTGAGATCTCGAATTACCTCTTTATAGTACACTATTCAAAGGGGTCAGTCATAAGCATCAATGGGTAGCATGGTAAGGCCACATGACAGACATGATAGACCACAACCCTATATCTAGAGCTATTGTATTTTTTAATTTGTATTGTATCAAACACATGATATATATATTGATGTTTAATTTTATTGATATAATGAGTTTGAAATGAATTTGAATGTGGATTCATGTACCTATTTCCTTTATAGAATATGCATTTAGATTCTATTGTATATGTTATGGGAAATATGTAATATATGTTTTCTTTTCTAACATTATGTGAGACACGTGCATGTTTAAAAAGAAAAAGGTAAAAATGATTTTTGGTAAAATATAATTAATCAAAACAAATGTAATACACACTAAATAATGATGGGAAATGCGTTAAAAAAAGATGACTAAATATAATAAACCAAAGATGGTAAAAAGGGTAATAAATGTTTGTAAACCATGTGAAATATTGAACCAAATTAAAATAAATAAAAATCACACTATATCATATTAGGAAGTATGAAATATTTGTAATAAAATAGAGAACACATGAAAGATCAATGACATACAAAAATAATAATTAATTCAATCCATCATACTAAATCAAGATTGGAATTATAAAAATAAAAACAAAAATGTTTAAATAAAATTAAATTAATCACACTAATTCAAGTTGGGAAGTATGAAAAATATAATAAAATGGTTTTAATCATACATGTAATTGAAAAATAAGAAGATAAAAGTGAAATATTTATGAAGTAATCATAGAACATACTAAATAAAGATGAGAAGTATGCCAATGATGTGTAATTCATAATTGAACACTACTTATCTCAAATTTGATACCTCTAATTTCATTGTGACTTGGATATAGTAGGAATTGGGTATTAGAATATTTTGTGAGGGCTTGGTCTTATTCATGGTCTTACATTGCAACTCACAAAGGGAACACCAATGATGTGGAAACAACTATGGGAATTATTTAAAATATATTTTTAATGTGGAAATTTGTGAGGACGGCATAGTCCTATCCATGGTCTCACACTAAAACTCACTGAGAGGATCCTCTTGTAACAAGTCAATAAAAATTTATGAAATAATAGAATTATAAAATAAGCAGAAGCACTGAATGGATTATATTGATCATAGACCACTTCAATGGGGAAACCTCCTTTGATCAATATCAATACAAATAATTCATGGATGCCTTCATTGGCCTCAACACTTACTTATATATGAATTCTAATCTAAGAAACTACTACTTCCCATGAATGTGAGATAAAATAAAATACTTATGGGATGACTTAAAAAGCATATGCATCCATAGAAACTACTAAACTAACAAAGTAAAGAGAAGAGATATCATGGGTTCATAACATCCCCTCCCTCTTAGAAAAAGATTTATCCTTAACGCTGTAGATGTGGGAATTGGTGTTGAATCTAAAATAGTGGTTCCCATGTTGCATTTTTTTGTTGCATTCTATGACACTGAATTAGAACCTCAGTGATGGAGTAGGATAAAAGTTAGCATGTGTGCCTATCTAGGATTGCCTCTGGTTCAAGAATAATGGATCCTTAATTATCAATTTTTAGTAAAATAGTTTGCACTCTAATATTTTTACCAAGAATTTTCTTTAGACAAAATACATGAAATACTAGGTGAAATCAGGAAGGTGGGCACTCCAACTTATAAGCAATTGACCCAATATTATAAAGAACCTTATATGGCCCATAGAACTTAGGAGCTAGTTTATAATGCCCTTTGATTTTTAGGGAGGATTTCTTATAGGGATGTAGGTGAAGAAAAACCATATCACCTACTTGAAAAGTATACTCAAAATGGTACTGATCTGCCTATTGTTTCATTCAATTTTATGCCATATGAAGATTTTTTTTATAGGGTATTAAGGATCTGATCCTGATTTTGGAGAATCATGTCAACTACTTGAATTGATGACTATTATGGATATACAGAAGGATCACTGGTGGTGCTTGACTATAGATTACTTCATATGGAGTCATTTTCATTGAAGTGTGGTAGGAGGTATTATACCACCATTCGATGAGAGGGAGCCACTTTTCTAATTGATATTATTATTTTGAGGTGAAGTAATGAAAGAAAGTTTCTAAGCATTTGTTGACAATTTTAGTCTGGCCATCTATTTATGGATGATACCTAGAACTCATCTTCAATTGGGTGTCAGTGCATCAAAATAGTTCTGTCCAAAAATGGTTGGTGAAGGTTACATCACAATTGAGACAATGGATGAAGGAATGCCATGAAGATGGAAAATCTGGCCTAGGAAAATTTGTGTGACTATGGAGGTAGTATAGGGATGGTTGAGGGTATAAAAATGACTATATTTGGAGAGGTGATCAACCACAACCAAAATCACCATTTTCCCTCTAAATTTAGGGAGTCCCTTAATGAAATTCATAGAAATATCTATCCAAATCTTGGTATGGATGGGTAAGGGTTTGAGTAACCCAAGGATGAGTGTTGTTTCCCCCTTATTGCATTGGCAAATATCACATTCATCCACCATCTATTGAATTGCCTTTTTCATTCCCTTCTAAAATAAGTTACATCATGCCTTCTCATAAGTTTTGAGAAACCCTGAGTTCCCTATGGAAGGAAAATCATGGAGTTCATAGAATATATCCTACTAAAGATCTATACTCTAGGGAAGCATCAGATGACCCTTCTATTATAGAGCATCACCATCCCATGAATAATGTGGTACAATCAAGGGGTTATTAGCCAATTTTTGAATGACTTAAGATAATAAGGATTCATTAACATACCCTTATTATACAATGTCTAACCAATTTAGAATAGGTATGGAAATAGTTGAAAGGGAAGCTTGATCTACAAATGTACAAAATAGAGCATTAGCCATAATATTGTCCTTACCCTTCTTGTATGTTATCTCATAGTCATAATCCATGAGTTTTTTAACATATGTTTATTGTGATGGGGTAGAAACCCATTATTCCAATAAATATTTTAGACTCTGGTGATCAGTTTTTATGTAAAAATGATTTCCTAGTAGGTATGGTCACCACTTATGTACTGCATGTAAAATGGCCATCATTTCCTTCTCATAAGTAGAGAACACTAGATTTTGCCAGAAAGAGATTTGTTATTGAATTTAATGGGGCATACTTCTTGGAGGAAAACAACACCAAGTCCATTGACATAAGTATCAATCTTGATAGTGAAGGTCTTTGCAAAATTTGGCATAGCTAGAATAGGTGTAGTACACATAGCTTATTTCAATTCTTTAAATGCACACTCAGCAGCTTGTGTCCAAGTAAAGTAATCCTTTTTCAACATAGTTTTTAGTAGAGCTAAAATCTTCTCATAATCCTTAAAAAAATTTAAATAGTATCTAATCAAACCTAAAAACCCATGGAGGCTCTTGAGTATTTGAGGATGTAGCTAATATGTCATGGCAACTATTTTTTTAAGATCTACCCAAACCCCTTGGGAAAAAATAATATGCCTAAGATAACCCACTTCATCTTGGACAAAAGTAAATTTGAAATATTTTACATAAAGATGATGGTCATAGAGAAGTTATAGTTCAAGATCCAGACGTTGGAGATACTTAGACAATGTTTTACTATATATGAGGATATTATCGAAGAAGACTAGAATGAATTTCCATAAGTAGGGTTAGAATATTTTATTCATCAATGCCTATAATGTTGAAGGAACATTAATGAGGCTAAATGGCATGACCATGAACTCATAATGACCATCATGTGTGTGAAAATCTATCTTAGGGATATCATCTACATGAAGCTAGATATGGTGATATCCAGAGTAGAGATCTAACTTGGAGAAAAAATGAGCACCATGAAGCTCATCAATAATAGGTATCGAGAACTTATCCTTGATTGTGAGGTGATTAAGTGCATGAAAATAAATTCAAAGGCACCATGACCCATATTTTTATAGACAAGTAAAACTAGGGAAGAATATGGGCTGGTATTGGGGTGAATAATGCCTTGTTTTAGTAAGTCTCAAATGACCATCTTGATCTCCATATTTTGCTAAAATGGGTAATGATAAGGCCTGATGTTGGGAAGAATGCTTCAAGGAAGGATATGAATATGGTGATCCTCTGGCTTTAAAGGTGTCAATCCCATTGGCTCAAAAAAAAACATGTGCATACCTCTATAGAATGGTTTGTAGGTTAGGAGTAGTGGAGACTATTGATAGTTGCATTTGAATTGAATGGTATTGGGCAATGATGTTGTGTGAATTATTCTTAAGAAGATTTTCCATGAAATGTGAACTTATGATGCTAAGAGATCTTACTTGTAAGCCTTTTAATGTTTGTTTTTTCCCATTATTTGAAAATTCCATCCAAATTTTAGCAAAACTCCATAAGATGGGTCCAAGTGTGTATAACTATTAAGCTCTCAAAACTACATCACATCTACCGAAGGGTAAGGCAAACATATTAGAAAGTAAGTTATAATATCCAATAGAGATACACAAATTGTGACACCTCCCTTTGTAAGGTAATTTGCCCCCATTAAAAATCATGACTTCAAAGTTGGAGTAAGGATGGATAAAATAATTAGCCTATTTGATGATCTGAGGGTTAATGAAATTATGAGTGCTACCTAAATCAGTGAGTATTATGAGAGGGAGATTCTTGAAGTAACCTTTGACCTACATGGTTTGTGGTGTAGTGACTCATACTAAGGCATGGAGAGATATTTATGGTTAGTCTTCCTAAGAATCAGGTTCCATAATCGACTGAGCTTCTTTTGGATCATCTGATGTATCCTAAACATGTTTTCAATCTTTAGTTTTAGGTATAGAATTCACATCCAATAGGTAGATCTTTTGCTTGACACATCGATGTCCTTGAGTGAATTTATCATCATAGTTATAATATAGTCCTTTTTCTCTATGAACTTGCATGTCTACTTTAGTCACATGCTTGATAGGAGTGGCTCTAATGGTTAACATTGTTTGAGATCATTATGGAACTATATTTTTGAATGGAGAAAAATTAGATTTGAATCATTGTTTAGCAATGATCTTATCCTCTGCCAACTTAGTCGACCCTAAGGCTTCTACCATCATGTTAGGTCAAAACATTTTGACCTCAGATAGAATTACATCCTTCAATACACTAATAAAGCAACTCCTGAATAATTCATCAAATAATCCCTCTGTGTGATTGGCCAATTTTTCAAATTCTATTTGATATTCTCTCATTGTTCTTATTTGGAAAATTTTAGTGAGTGTTATAGTGAAGTCGTCAAAAGCAGTAGGGCCAAACTATTGTAAAATGAGGGTGTAAAAATCAATCCATATGGTTTCATCATGAGAATTGGTATACCAATGATACCACTGAAGGGCTTCAAGTTCTAATTGAAAGGATATAAGTGGAACCTTATTGGCATTAAAATAATTATGTAGAGGAAAATATTATTCTACCTGATAGATCCATCTAGTTGGATTTGCACCATTGAATCAAGGAAAATTAAGCTTTAACCCATGATAATTGTTGGAAGAATAAAACCCAATGTCTGAAGAAGACTCTAGATGTTATCTATTGTTCATGGTGGTATGTCGAAGACTGAGGCTGATAATATTTTCATCAAGATCTTTGATGTGGGTCTTGAGGGTGGCAATTTCATCCTCTATGTTGTGTGCTCCTATTCGAGTTACTACCATGACCCAAATATATATATATATATATATATATATATATATATATATATATATATATATTGAATGGGTAGGAAAAATAGAGTTAAGACATGTTTATTAAGAGAAGTTTTGAATTTGGGTAAAATCGGAAGGGGTAAAGGGACTTCTACTAATTTTTTTTGCATAGTGGGAGAAGAATTGATGAAGGTGAGGGCAATTTTAGGAGTGAAAATGATAAAACTAGAAATTTTATTAAAGAGGGATAAAGGATCAAAATGGGGAGATGAACATTGTGGAAATTTTTTGAGGTAAATAGACAATAATAGAAGTTAGGGCAAAACCTAAAAAATGGGTAAATTGAGATTTATGAGAATTCAAAGTAGAATTGGGATATGGGACCTCAAGGAATAAAATGTGGGGAATGGAATTTCAGATGTCCAAATAAAATTTTAGGATCAATGGCGATACAAATGGAGAGCTATGGTGAAAAAAATTATTTATCTATTTTTATTATCTGTAAGTCTTCTAAGAATATGTATATAGTTTTCTGAAACTAATAGAATGTAGATTTCCTAGTTTTTGGTGTTTATCAATTATCTAGCTACAAGTCCTTTGAAAGTCTATAGATACTTTGATGATGGATTTTTTTATAGTCTACTAGAAATATTTTGAAACTATTTGAAATGGGCCCCAAGTTTCAATTCTTTCCTAAGGGTTTAAATATATCACTCTAGCCACCAATACTATCTAAGTGAGCACCATTCTCCAAAAAAATTCTAGCCACAGGTTTACCTCTCAACAATAGCTCTTGGTTTTCTTCATGGATGGGAACTACTCAATTGGTAAGTGTCCATTGCTCATTTCACTAACAAGTTCTATCAATGGACCAGCTACTTTGGAGTTCATGTGGTACTCCTCATAATGAATTTTAGGGCTTTCACCCAAGCACTTCCCATAGTTATGTAGTCATGTTTTTACCCTGATCTAAAATAGATTATTGTGTTACAAGATAATATCAAAGTAAATTATGTAGTAGAATACAGTTATTTTTGAAAAATTATTTAAAATAATTATGCAGAAGAACAAAGTGAAGACTTTTTTAAGGAAAAAAAGTGGCCCTAGAAAGTGCTTTGATATTAGATGAGAGTATCCTCCTACAAATCAATAAAAATTCATGAAATAACAAAATTATAAAATGAGTAGAAGCATTCAATGGATTATATTGATCATAGACCACTTTGAGGGGGCAACGTCCTTTGAACAAGCTCAATAAAAATAATTCATGGATGCCTTCATTAGCCTCAACACTTATATATTAATTTTAATCTAATCAACTATTACTTTCCATGAATGTGGGATAAAATAAAATTCTCACGGGATGGATTAAAAATCATATGTGTCCATAACAACTACTAAACAAATAAATTAAAGAGAAGAGATATCACAGGATCATAACACTCACAAAGTGAAACCCCAAGGGGGAATGATCAACTAATAAAATAATATTTCTTAATGGGAAATATTAGGAATGTTGTAATGAAATAGAGAATACAAAACCATGACATAAGAATCTATGAGAAGACCTTAGGAAACATGAGGCATACTAGGTACATAGGAGAGACACTAAGAGTCTAGTGACCATCAAAATACAAAGGATATTTGCTCATACTAAACATAAAGCTATATAGGCAAATAGGTGAGATACTAAGATCAACTGATGCTAGTTAGATGAATAATAAAATTAAAATGGACCTACCTTACCACAACATATTTCCCATTCTTAAGGACCTCTTATAGAGTTGTCGATCTACTATAAATATTGGGTACTTGTGTGAGAAAGTAGGTAACACTAAAACATTTTTTTATTTTCCTTTTCTAATCTACTAGCCTACCACACCCCAATGAAACTTGACTCTATTATGAGGCCAACTATGGATTTTGAGATTTGATTAGAAAAAGGATGTGTTATGAATCACGTCTTTTAGTGTGATTTTGACTTTTGCAATTGTATGTTACCTTTTGTTTAATGATTTGGATTTTAACTTTTATGGCTTTTATTATTTCTCCTCTATATGGATTTTGAATAACCAACATGAGTGATATAAGTGATACACATTAATGATATTTAGACTTTGGTTAAAGGAAGCTAAGTATCCAAAGATATGACTGACTAAACACTTACTCTTACTTATGAACCAATATGTAATCTCAAATTTCAACTATATGTATACTTAGTATGTGAAAGTAATATAAGGGAATAAAATAGAGATCCAAAGTAGATGGTAAAATAGAGGTATAATGAAACTTCTTGTTTGGTAACTGATCATATGGTAAAGAAAGACTACGACAAGGATTAAGGTTTGTATAACCAAGCCATAATAATCATTGTTTGATTTTTTTAGATAAGATAGAAAACAATCATTAGAAATGAAAAAGACATCTATTAAAGAAAGGAACTCATAAACATAAGTGTGTAATCATGGAACAATGAAAAATAATCCATAAAAAAGAGAATGAAAGTGAATGAAACCATATAAAACACATAATGCATAATATAAAAGGCCATTTGAAATAAATAGGAGAAACCAAATTTGACATTGAGTCAAATGATATAAGATATAGAAAAGTGGATCACAATTCCAATCCAAAATCATAATGAAGGAAAAAGTGAAAGAACACCATGCCATGTTCATAAATATTGATAAATTTACCCATAGATATTATCTATGGCATTTGAAACATCTCTATGAAGTTGAATCCTAATGGTAGCTAGAGTCTCATCGATCCTCATAGAAAGTTATGTAAAGACCTCTCTCCAAATATCCTTAATAGAAAATGTGGGTGTAGTTTAAGGATCATGATCATGAGGGATATCATGCATAGAATACTCAAGGAGAGGAATAGGTGACTGAATAGGAATGGTATATGTAGGATAGGAAAGAGGCACCACCATTGGAAAAGGATCCATGGGTAAGGAAGGAACAAAAGTTGGGGAAGAAGCCATGGGTGGGGAATAAGATGTCATGGGATAAGAAGGAGGAGCCTTATTTCATGTGTGACCTTTGGAAGGAGGAATATCTAGTGAAAGTATCGATAAAATTTTATCATGAAGGTGTTACTAGAGAATATGGTAATGATTGATATGATGGGTACCATAGTGGTTCTAAAGAGAATATACCTTCCCATATTTAGGACTGTACTTTGGTAACAACTTAAGAGGAGGTATAATCTTGTCTTTGGGATGATAAAGAGTAGGATGGAATGTGTTAATATGTTTTCAAAGATTTTAGAAATGGGTGGAAGAGTGATTATCTATCCCATATAAGAAACATATATGCTTGTTATTAGACTTTGGGGGCCTAATAACAAAAGAGGTAGAAGGAGAAGCCAAGGGAAGCTAATATAATTGGTAATCTCTAATCCAATGACTAATAAATTTTTAAATATCACAATGATATTGATTGGCCCATTGGGTGGTTATGGGATCAAGTTATGAAAAAGGAAGTGTTGTATAAAATTTCACTAGATTATATTTTGTGTATAGTCATGTACTTAGCCATCAAACCAAGTCAGTTCTAGACTTGATGTAGCTAGGTGCGAGCATAATAGGGTCTAGTACACAATATTTAACACACTATTATGTTGATATCAATTTCACACAAGGTGCAAGCCTTGTGTGCTCACTCAAAGTGTAATATTGAAGGGATTAGGCTTGTATTGGGCTAGTTGAAACATGACACAACTTGGGTTTCAAATGGGTTTAGTCATTGGCAAAATAGGCTCAGGTAGCCTGCTAGTGATAGGCTATTCTAGTGAAGTTCAATAGGTGTGATCCTTCTCAAGGGCACAAGTATTTAGGTGAAAGTTCATCTCTAGTTAGGTATATCTCTTAATGGTGCATGTTATGGGAATAGTTAGTTAAGGTGATTTATTCACTTAGATGAGTCATGGGATTGGCTTGGGTTCAAGTGCTCAACCTTCAGGGCAGCACTTTAGGTATAGGTATTAGAGTCTCAATGCATCCAAGTTACAACACTTAGTATAGTTTATAGGTAGGCCAAAGTTTCTAAATGGCACAAGGCTGTCATTAGTGGCTAGGGATAAACCTTTATAGAACAATAAATTCAAAGTAAAGAAACTATATAATTGCTTATATACACTAAGTCATAAACATAACACTATGCAGACTATAATACAAAATCAACACTCTAGTGCTTTAAAAACATTCTTCATTAACTCAAAATTCAGCATACAAAGTTTAGGTATAAAAGTAGAGCATATGCTCTTCCCTAATACTAATCATTCCCAATTGTTCATAAGCGAGATTGGGCTATACATTTTGAATACCTAATCTATTCATGTAGATCACAAAATGCTAATGTTGGTTCTCCATTTTATCAAAGCTTTACTACATTAATATCCTCTCTCTTATTCAAAAATAAACCTTCTTATATAAGCAACTAGGCATCTACTTACCAGGTTAGATGGGTGCATGCCAAATGATGAACTATCACTAGGGGTCACTAGTCTATTGGCTCCACTACACTACCTAGGTTAGATGAGTGCATGTCATATGTTGAGCTATCATTGGGGGGTCATATCTCACCTACTCCATTATTTTGACACCCTTACTTCTTGAGTAGCCATGTACAAGTTTTTACAAGGATTTCCTTTGAAGGTTAGTTCCATGTAACTGCCTGCCAGTTGGCATGAGATCCTTAAGGATTCCTCTAGCTAGCACCAAAAGGTATAAAAAGGGAGAAATCAAACCAAATATTGATTTGTGCCAAGATATTTCAAGTTGTTGCATCCATGTAGTTGGTATAAAAGGGTCCCAACATTACCCCATACAAAAGTACTAGTTTACCCCAAACTAGTATTTTAGCACCTTTGGTGCATAAAACTTAGGTGCACCCTACTCTAATTCTACCTTGAATTTCTCAAAACCTTGTATATCACCCTTGATTTATTCAATAGTTCCATATAATTCAATAGAGGTAGCCTTGAGGGTGAACACCTTTGTGATTTCTAATTCTTTATTAAAGGCCTCAAACCTTTCTCTAGCTCACCTTACCCCACCATCTAAGATATCCCCCTACTCACTGGCTTTTGTTTGGAAGGCATGAAAGAACACCTCTAGGTCTTACTCCTAGGTCTATATTTGGGTGCTTAAAGAGTCAACCTGTACCATCACTTGAGCACATTTAGTCCTAATCACTATGAAGGAGTGTTGGAATAAGGCATCATTTTCCTCATTTTCCTTTTTAAGGCATGAATCAATGACTATTACATGGGTGGAAAAGTTGAAAAATATAGCATCTACTTCCTCTACACCCTCTTCTAGTTTGGAAAAGAGGTCTTCTACCATGTTTAGCATTTTGTTCAACTTTTTCCTTATGGCCTCATAAGGGTCTTCTTGCTCTTCAAACATTAGCTTCATTCAAGGTAGAATTTGCTCAACAAGCATGCATACCTTGTGCACATATTTCTTAATTTACGTATCCACACCATCTAAAATGGATGGCTTTGCCTCTTTGATGTATTCAACTAGTTGTTTAGGCTTGAGCCTTATTGCCTCAAGCTCTTTCTCAATTTTTTATGTTATTTTCTTCCAGTTATTTGCATATAAATCATTAATGATGTTATAATACACTACTAAGGAGGCCATCTTGATCAAGGTGTTATTTTAGAACACAAGGTTCATGTCTCAAGGATTGATGAGTTGGTAGTCATGCCCTTCCTCTAGCTTCTTGGCACTCTAAATTGGTTTTGTCAAACCCTCAAACTTGGTCTCATCTATGTATTAATCTAGTGCTCAAGAAACTTGGTAGCATGTGAGGGTCATGGAAGTCTTTGGTGGCATGCACTCCATCATATATAAGTCCTCATATTATTTAAACTCCTACTATACTATTTCCCTATTGCCCAACTCATATTCCTCTCCCTCACTCAACTCTTCTTTTTCACTAGCACTAGTGTGTATGCCAGTGCCTTCTTCTTCTCCTCCTCCTTCTTGGGATTCTTTGTCAAACTTCTCCCCCTTATCCACTTACTCTCTTTCTTTAGTGCTAGACCCACCATCATGGTTCTTCCATGGACTTTTCCCCTCATCTGTTTCCTCTTGTAGTGGTTATTTGGCATGAGCTTCTATTATACCAACCTTCTTCTCTTCTCACCCTAACTGGCCCTCTATCTCCTTTGGTTATTTCTCTAAGGAGCCATTATCACCTTATTTATCTCAAAGCACCCCTTCTAGACTTGGGTGTACCTATTGTGCAACTTCCTTTACCATTGTGGTGGAGGTGTTAGGTGCCTTTTCTGGTAGCTCTTCCCTTTTAGGTTCCATGCCAATAGTAACATTCTTATCCTCTTTCCTTTACCATCATATTCCTTTCCTCTTGGGCTACCTTTTCCTCCTTTTCCCTTTTCATAGCCTTCACCTCTTTAGCCTTTTTATCTACCTCTTCTCTCTTTCCTTTATTATTTTCAGCCTTTGTTTACATGGTTTATGCCCTATATTTCTTTTCTCTAGCCTTTATCTCCTTGGCCTTTATTTGATTGATCTCTTCTTGAGACATGTCTTTAGCCCTCATGGCCTCTTACCTCTAGTTAAACTTTAGTACCACATCAATGTGCTTGTGGTCCATGCCCATGTCTATCCATTAATGCTTAAACTCCTCTTCTATTGGCATTCCTAAATGTGTTGCTTCTTTGGGATCTTCGCTATTTCCTCATTCCTTCCTTCTTCCTTCTTTCCCTTTATCTTTTGCTCCTTTTACTCCTCCTCTCCTCTCTTTCACTCCTTAGACTCAACCATATTGATGACCTATTTTCACATCTTAGCCTTTATCATATCTTCCTTTTGCTCCTCTAGCTCCTGCACCCTCTCTATTTTGGCTTCACTAAAGATGAGTTTCCTCCATCTTCACCTTCTCTTTTCCAACTCAATTTGAGGTGGCAAGGATGGGGTCCCTTCACTTGATAGGGAGTCAACTTCCTTGGGAATTATATATACACCCCTCTTTATTGTCTCTTCCTCCATCTCTTCTTCCTCCCCTTCCTCCTCTATGTCAGAGAGAGTTGTCTTGGGCATTAGAATCCAGGTCTTCCCCTTTTTATTTTTTATGCTAAGGAAGTCTTTAGCATATATTTTATGTGTTTCTTAGAAGATCTCAAGGTGGATGCCTCTTCTTCTAAGGAAATTTTGAGCTTTAGGAACTCCTTTATTTCTTCCAAATTTACCCCCCTCTTCTTCTATGGAGACTTTCTCTTTTCTGGTGGCATTGAGGTTTTGTCATTATTGACCCAAATAGGGGGATCGGTGCTTTGTGTCATGTTTTCTTCTTGGGCCACCTTATTTCTTGGTTTCATCTCATAGTAAAGCCTATGGATTAATAAATCAATGGTAACCTTTAGGAGGGGATCTATGTCAATGCAATTTGACTCATCTTCCTCATCTTTTGTGGCCTTTCCATTAGCATAGGTGAACTAGTGCCTTAGTTGATGCCTCTCCATATCTAGTTCCCTAACTAGGATGTCTAGCTACTATGCATTGGGAATCCACTGTAGCACCTCTCTAAAGTATTTCATCAAGAAGGCATAAGGTTGCTTTAACCACCCTGACTTGTTACCATCCACTAGTGCTAAGTGCACTAAACAAAAATGTTTCATCACAACAAAATTTGTCATTCCAAATAAACTCTATGGGAGCCCTTGAGGGATGTGCCATTCTATTCTGATGGCCTATATATACTTATCATATCATTACATCATGCACATTTTGTATTTGGTGCTAAAGGAGGTGGGGCAGGTGAAGTCTTTATACTTTTTCATTAAGGAATCATGATGTTTTGGGAAAACCTAGAGATTATCCTCATTCTCATCTATGATCTCGATCTCCTCCATGATAATCAATATAAGGATTGACCCCCATTTAAACCTTCCCTTCACATTATGGCATTCGAGCATGTTTTTTACTAACTCTTCAGCAATGTACTTTGAAATATTAAATTACATGCCTTGCACTATGTTTTGTGTTATGCATAGGTATGCCTTCAACACATTGGTCCATCAGTTGCCTAGGCATAATTTGGAATTTACAAGGTGTGCCACCACCCTTGTGCTAGGGTCCTTGCACTTGTTTATGGGGAATATGAAAACCCCCTTGAAGTAATTAATGATATTTGAGACATGTTCCACCTCCTCATCATCATCCATCAATTGATGGATGTCTTTGCCAATGTCTAAGAGCCTGATTATCCTCTTGATCAATTGTGTTAAGATCTTCATGTACCTACTTCTAAAGCACATGCAGTCCTTATGGACTCATGAGAGTATGAATTATATGAGTTCCTTTATCTTCTCAAAGCAAGACAACTCATATATATGAGTTTCACTTGAAGTTGTTATATTATCTCAAATTAAGACATAAAAAAGGGGATCACCTTGTGCCAACTTATGCCTCATGTCCACCACCTAATCTTGCATCAATTATTGCAAGTGACTTGACATCTGATGGTTGTATTATTTTAGTTGGTAATTATGCATGAATGAGCACCAATATTCCCCCACCATAACTTATAGAATAAACTACATATACTAGTATGACATCTTAGTTATCACCTTAGTGTCAACATTCACGATGTTAACTTCCTCGACTAGTTATGCCTTGGTTTTGGTGACCATCATCTCTTCTATAATCCTATACCATTTAGGTTCCTATTTCACCTATGTGGAGCTTAATGCCTTGAATTTATTCACCATCATGAATCTACTTATGTTTAACCTTAGTAAGTGTGGCATTTCGAAGCCTCGAATGGTGGTTAGCACTTCTATAGTCATAAGATTTATGACTATAACCTTGGCTTTGAGCTTTACTAGCCATTAATAATACCCTAAGTAACAACTTATTGCTTCTACTATCTATTTTCCCATGAATCTCACTCCTCAATCCTTTAATTTGGGCTCACTATGAACGTAATATATCTCAATTATCATTGTTTGATCTTGGTGTTTTTAGGGTGTTTGAATGTGTACTTAGTGTAGGGTTTTCTCCTTCGGCTCTTAGATCTTGCTTAAGTTTGCTCTAAGTCTAAATTAGTTTAAACTTTGTAACTTAAGCAAGCCTATCACTTGCTATTTTATACCCTTCATCTATCATCATTAGTGTAGGATTTATGGTGTGGGTGTGTCAATTTCTTAGAAAATGCAAAAATTTGCAAAAACCTTCAAGAATCTCTCATGCATAATGCATTAATTACATATATTTGTGCTGCCACCACAACCGCATTGAATGATCCTAATGGATTTTTTGATGAAGTGATGTGTGGTTCAAATGGTCACTTTTTCACTCTTTGGGTGGATGTCAACTATCTTTAGATGATTTCCTTCTATGTGTATATCCTTGGTGTGACCTTCACCTTCCTTGTGGTAACCTGGGTACATCACTTCACATGCACATATGATTTAACCTCCTTAGTTCCACTTTTTCTTCTATATGTACTCATATTTCAATCATACTTTTTTATCTTGGTTGATTTCTTGTGTGTCAACTTGCCTTGGCCTATCCTACCCCATATAAATCCCTTACACTGGCCCTCTAGTTTCTTGATTTTCTATTGACTCTTTTGAATACTATTAGATTGTGCATCTTCACTTTCTACCTTATAATTAACCCTGTTGAGCATCTTCACTTGCCTCTTAGGTCTCTAGCATAGGATCAATTGATGCACCTTATTTTAACTTTAGAAAAAAGGTAGTGCCATAATGGTTCATTTTTGGGCCTTCAAGTGCCTTATATTGTTCATCTTGCACACATGTATCTTCTACTTGCACCTAGTAAGCTTCATGCACCCACCACATAGATGTCTGGCCTTATACATTGAGAGGATGAAAGTGGTTGAATCACTCAATTAAAATTATGCATGAAGTGATTAATAGATAATCCTCATGACTGTCATGTACTATTTACTTCCTCTATACATTATAAAAGGAACAAACAAAAGGGAAAATAATGGTTTAGCTTTCACCAAATTGTAATATGGTCAGCTAAATCTCAAATTGACTAGTGACCAAGAAGTCAAAAAATTTATGGTGTAAGTGCAATCCTAATGCCTATATGAATTTAGTCAGTTGCTATTGAAAATCCTAGGAATCATTTTATTAGATAATGTACACAACTTGCATGTGCCTATTTCTAATATGTGGTGGATGATGTAGGGGCCCATCCACCATATTTGAAATTTGCCTAGGTGCTTAAAGCACTTAGTATCATAGAACATCACCAATACTCCTTCAATCAACTCCTTGTGCTTCATATGGTTATCATGCAAGTGATTTTGGTGCACCTTCTCTATCTACTGACTCCACTTTTCTTATGCATGCTTTTCATCTAAGTGTTCCAAGTCTTCTAACCTTGTGCTTAAATATTATTGGTCATATAAGAGGCTAATCCATGAAATGCATAATGAGGGCACCATGAATTCCATGGGTAAAACTAATTCAGTGCCAAACACTAGTTAAAATGGTGTATCCTTGTTCAAGTGCTTATATGTCATGTAGTACACCAATAGTACTGCTAAAACATAATGAACCCAATCTTTGTGACCCACATAACATATCTTTATCAACCATGTACCTAGGATCTTATTGAATACTTCCACTATGTTGTTGGCCTATGGATGATAGGGGTGGTCTTGAAGTATGCCATCATATATTTAGTTAAAAGGATGTGCATCATCTCATTGATAAATGAGTACCCTTATCACTAGTTAGACTTAATGGGTACCCATACCTATTTATGATGTTCTCACATATAAAGCACATGGATATTATGGTTGTGAAATCTTTTGTTAGTATGGCTTTAGCCCACTTGGTGAAATAGTCAGTGGTGGCTAAAATATATCTTACACCTATGTGTCATGCTACAAGAGTGATTGGCCCAACAAAGTCAATAGTTAATTTTTCAAATGGTGCTTGGGAAAGAATGGGGATGAGAGGTATCTCATCCTAGTCATTAGGATTTTTATTGCAATATCATACATCACATGCCTTAGCATAATCCTTTACATTTTGGAATAGGCTTGGCCACCAAAATACTAACTATAATACCTTGAGCATCATTACATCTCTATCACAATGGCCTCTTGTGATTTCCTTATGTGATTACTATAAGATGGAGTTTTATTCATGTTACAAAACACACAAGCATAGGACTTCATATCTACTTAGTTTTTATAGCTCCCCCTTAATGAGTTGGAAGGGGGCAACATGAACTATAAGTTGTCTCTTCTCCTTAGTTAGCAAGGTCTGGGGAGTAAATCCAAATGTTAAGAAAGTGGCAATCTCTTCTAGATCTTCAAGGACATGATGGAATCTATATAGTTGTGCATCCAACATGTCATCTTCAATTGGCACCATCACATCACTATAATTGATGAGAAACAAATGGTATGGTCCCAAGTTTTGCTTTCTAAGTTTAACAATAATGAAAAACTAGAATTCCTAGAATAGAACAATCCATTTGCATATGTGCTTGTATAAAATAGGCTTGTTCATGAAGTACTTGAGCACCTCATGATCTATGAAAAAGATGAATGGGGTTGCTAATAGGTATTGCCTAAATGTTTGTAAGGCATAGACCATTACCAATGCCTCACACTTGGTTGTGGTATAATTCTACTCTACTTACATCAATTTATTACTTTCAAAGGATATGGGGTGGTTCATCTTGCCCTCACCTGATTACACTAATATGGTGCCAATTACAAATCTTGAAGCATCAAAATGGAGATGGAAAGGAGTGGTCTAGTCTATAAATTATAGAATTATCATGCTAGCTAACTTTAGCTTTAATGTTTCAAAAGCCTCTTCTTGTACCTTGCTCTAGTAGAATGGGCCATCCTTTTGCAAGAGCTCCTCTAGAGGAACTATGATCTTTTCATAGCTCCAAATAAACTTTTTGTAGTATCCATAATGGCATAGAAAGGCATGAACATCTTTCTATGTTGAAGGATTTTGCAGCTAAATTATGATGTTTATCTTTATAGGATCAATAAGCAAACTATCCTTGCAGACAATTTCCCTGAGCAATGTCCCAAAAGGGGTTATGAAGATGCACTTATTTATATTTAAGGATATATAGAGCTACCTACACCTCTTAAACATGAGTCACAAATTATTGTAGTGGTATTTTACAAGGCCATACATAGTCTAGTCATCAAGATAAACTTGGAAGAACTTATGGATAAAGTACTTAAAGGCAGTGATCACTACCCTAGAGAATATGGATAATGCATTCTTGAGTCCAAAGGGCATCACATTGTAAGCAAAACAACCCCATTTAGTTGTAAAGGTTGTTTTAGTATTTTCTTCCTCCTTGATTTACACCTAATGGTAGCTAGATAAGCCATCAATGAAATTATAGATTTTTCACCCTACGACTCCATCTAGGACTTCATTGTTAAATAGGGTTGAGAATGGTTCATTGATGTAGGTGATGTTTAAGAGCTTGTAATAAACATGGATCCATATGCACCCATATTTTTTATGCTAATTATCATCAAGCTCACCTGTTCAGATTTTTATACCAGTTAGATGATTCTAGTAGCAACCATTCCATCAATCTTTATTTTCACCATAGTGTGGAGATTGGGATTTATTTGATAAGGGTGATTTTTGACTGGTCTCATGCCATCCACCAAGTTGATGCTCATTTTCCTGAGATAAGGGTGAGTTCCTTTCATATCCTAGTATCTTTGTAGGAACAGGTCCTAACATTATTTAAATAGGTCTATGATTCATGCCATCTCCACCTAAAACTAGTAAGCACCTATAGTGGCAATATTTGGCTTGCCTTCTACACTAATGTCAACTTTAGTGGTCTATAATGGTGTATGGTAGGGTTAATTATTTTCCTAGTGAGATTATTCAACTTGTTAGGTCCCCTTAGTTGTTTCAATTTGAAGATGCATTAGATTATCTTCATCTGGGGCATTATCATCTATAAGGTGCACAAGTTTTTATCTTCTTATTAGATCCTTCCAATTATTCTCTTTCCAGATTTCATCATCTTCCTCATTAGAGTCATTATTGAGCACCCACTCTTCAATTAATTTTGGGAGTGTTCTTTCTCCTTGAACATTTCACTAAGGTGCTCTTCTAGGATGGTGGTCTCCTAAAACACTACCCTGTGAATGACTTGTAGTGACTCAAGTAGTTCTAAGTTATAAGAAGAAAAGGAGGTGTGCATGAACCTCTCCTTGAGTAGTTCCTATTTTCTTGTCTTGTAGTGTGTCTCATTTATGATGTACCATGCTCATTCCCATGTTTTAAAATTCTTGTATAAGGCATGCACCCATAGGCCTTTTGGTGTATTCTTGTTGAAGGCAGTCTAAGTTTCTTCACATAACTGGACATACATAATTAGGTCAGAATCACCTGAGTAATCGAGTATGTCCAAGTACTTATTAATATTTCCAAACCTAGTACATATTGATGCTTTTACATCTTTCCATGTTGGAAAGTTATGTCTTTACACTACCCATCAATGAGTAATAGTGCACTTTAAGGTATGTGATAATGCACCCATTCTATTTATTTCCTTGGGGATGCAAGTTTCAATGTCATGGACATACCTCTCTATAGTATGGATCCCTTCATACTTTGGGAGCACTAAAATATTCTATATACTTAGTTAGAACACCCTTTTTCTAGCCTTTCTAGTGTGGGAAACCCATCTCTTCTGATTATGCTTAATCCTAACCAATCCCATTTTGGCTAGCCTTAGCTCAACTATGCACACCAGGTGGCACCTTCAACTAGTGACCTCATAAGCCTCTTCTACCCATAATTTTTAGGCTAAGTTAGTTGTATCAAAGGTTTATTATCCATCCTCCCATTTGAGCATGTTTCGTACACTAGGGTTGAGCTTCTCAGTGCCCTATATTATGATGTTGTAGATGTGTTTGATCTCATCCTTGAGATCAATGCTTTCCACATATAGGGTCCCTTGATCACTTGATAGAGGGATCACCACATTATCTTTACCATTTTCAAAATTCATGTAGCACTTCTTAAAGTGTATGTCTACATTATTCACATAGCACCATGGCCTACCCAAGAGCACTAAATAGTTATACTACTTTTCCAACTTGATGGCCTCAAAGTCAGCTTGGAACTTAGTATGCATGATATCTATAATGGTACCCTTCAAGATCCTAATAGGTTGTGCTCAAGTTTTGTTAGCCATGAATAGTATGTGGGGTGAGGGTCCCAAGGGTGGCCATCCCATAGTTTTTGTCAAAATATTAACCTTAATGCCCATATCTATAAGTACTTCACAAATTGACCATCTATTGATGGTGGCATCTATCAATATTTCTTAGTCATAATCTACATTCTGAGTATGCCTTACTTCACACATCCACTCCATATGTGATTTAAAAACTTCAATCATTTAAAGCATGACCTCTTATTCTAGTTTCTTCCCTACATGCTTCAAAAACAAATATTTTAGTAAGGGTAGCATCCTTTTAGTTTGTAGGATGCATAGGATCTTGGTCAACTCCTATACTTTGACCACATGGTTATCTTATCTTCTACACAAAGTGGTAGCCTACACCTTTAAATCTATGACTAGCTAGATTTTGACTTACAAATTATGGATCATGCTCATAACTTATTACCAGACATCCTTCTATCATGTAAGGTTAGGATAGGGCACAATTTTTGCTTAGGTCATGTTATGTGCTCAGTGTGACTTGATTTTCCATAGTCTAAGCATAGTTCTTGGGTCAATGCAATGGTTGACTAAGTGGTGAACCCACTTTGGGTTGTGGCCTACACTTTAGTTAGCTCCTTGTGAGTCTGTTGTGGCTTGGGAGCCCACCTTTCTTCTTTAGATTTGTGCCTAACCATTATGGCACCCTTGTTAGGCCAACCTTGAGTCAACTTTTTATACAATTTTGGGCATTCCTCGACTACATGTGGTCCTCAAAAATACCTATACATAGGTGCATGGGGTAGTCACATTGATGATGATCAGTCGATCCACACTTGTAACATGATTATGGTGGGAATATTCCTCCATCATGTCTTCCTCCTTACTCGTGTGCACCTTACTAGTTTTTATACCCCATATTGTGTTATCCATAGCCCTCATTATCTTAACCTACCTAACTTTTGAATGATGTTATTACCTATCTCACACCTCTTTCCATGTTTTGGCACATCTCATCAATGACATGATAGTCCATTACTAAATTCATATAGGCATCACACATTTTGCAATAAATGGTAGTGTTCACTTGACTAGCATAATATAATGGAGGATAGTTTTGAGAGTCATATAGCCCATGAAAAACTTCATATCTAATAATTAGGGTATAAACATTTATTCATGGGAAACTATTCCTATTATGATCCTATATTTCATAGTTGGTATGTCATAACCCTCTATGAGTGTCGTGTTTTGAACCAAGAGTCAACTTCTATAGCTAGGAGGCCATTGACATGATATGTGCCTTTATGAATGGGTTGATATAGGTATCAATGCTACTTGCTACCTCAAATCAAAGCATGGCTTCAAGCACTTTATGAGGGTTTGTGAAGGTCTTCATAGATAGCACTCTTTTAAAGGGTACTAGTAGACCACCAATAAACCACTATGTACACTGAGAAGGGTGAATGGCATACATAAGCTTAGAGAGAAGAGTTGTAAATCATACATCATATAGGTGCATTCTCTTAGATAAACCTTGGTTTATTTTTTTCAGCACTATGATGATTTGTTGCTTGAATTCAAGAATATAAAACTCTTTTAAGAAGGCTTCCTTTAGTATATTGTAGTCAACCATAGCATAGTTCAAATCAAAATTTTAAAACTAAGTATGGGCATGATCCATCAAGGTGGTCACAAATTGAGTTGCCTTACACTCAAACTAAGAGATACCTTGAGCATGCCATTGTATCTCATATTTAAGCACATGCTCTATGAAATTATCTACACTACAAAACTTGGGCAAGTGAATCACCATCTTATAGTAGACTTACTAAGGGGGTGGTGTCAAGCTCTAAGGCACTTGTCCCCCTTATGTCTATGTTAGAAGTGGCCCTCTGGTGCCTCCAATTATAGGGTAGAGTGTTGACCCTATTATTGTTGGCTATGTAATTGAACTTGTCATTATAATACCGCTCACTTATGGTACTACATCACTCCTCTGGGTTGTTGCCTAGTTAGCATAGTTGACATCCTCTGCACAAGAATGCTTGCACATATGTTTATGTTTCCTTAGTTGGTTCTTGTTAGGTTTACCATATCTTCACTCAATTCCTCATAGGTAACCACTTGCTCAATCACAAATTCTTGTTCTAAATGTTGAATCTTATCAAAGTCGATGTCAATGATGTCAATAATAGGTTTAGTTATTGATTTTCTATCTTTTGATGGAGAATCTAGTGCATGAGCTTGTGCTTTAGGTTCAAAGGGGGTAGGTTCTTATAGTATATCCTTAATCACCATATTTTATAGGAACTCACTACATCTTACACCCAACTACTTAGGCCAATCTCTTGTTTCTTCCTCTCTTTCTTTGCACTACTAAAATTTAAGGGATCCTTTCCCATGCCCTTCCCCCTCACTCTAGGTCATCTTAGCACTTCTAGGTTATAGATATTCCATCATCCTACACCTTCACTTACTATAGTTTAGCCTCTGGACTTCTTGGGTGTTAGGTTGTTGGTCCTTTTCCATTGCACCTCACCTACACTTCCCCTTCTCACCTTTTATGCTTGATCATACATGCAAGGACTTTAGCCCTCCATTCTTATGGTGTCTATAACAAAATCCACTAGAATCTTCTTCAATTCAATGTCGAGCCCTATTATAAATGTGCCCTTTTGTTCATGAAGAAAATCATATTCTACTTATTTAGGGCATGAGAAGGTTGACACTATGAAATTCAACACATAGTTGTTCAATGCATTGCTCTACCACTTATCTATAGCATGCATCCAAACTTCATCTAGGCTCTCAAGCCTCTCTATGTGCTCTATGGTCTACTCAATACACTAGCTGTAACTTCACCTTCTAAATTAGTGTAGGTGACCAGCCATTATTACACAAGCTTAGGTAGATCATAAAATAACACCTCATAGAAAGCATCGTATAGGTTTTATTGTACCCATCTTCTTAGCTCATGTCTTTTGCATGTGGGATGTTTCTATGCAAAACTATCTTCCACTTGCTCTAGCTATCACTTGATGTTCTTGAGTGATATTCAAAGCATCACTCTATTGTACCATTGTAGTAATGAAATTCAACACAATTTCTAGCAATAGAACCAAAGTATTGTAAAAAAATCACTAGATTAGCTTTTGTGCTTAGTCATGCATTTAGCCATCAAACCAAGTCAGTTCTAGAATTGATGTAGCTAGGCATGAGCATAGTAGGGTCTAGAATACAAAATTTAACACATTATTATGCTAGCATCAATTTCATATAAGGCACAAGCCTTGTTTACTCACCTAAAGTATAATAGTGATAGGATTGGGCTCGCATTCAGCTAATTGAAACATGATGTAACTTGGGTTTCAAAGGGGTTTAGTCATTGGTAAGATGGGCTCAGGTGGATTGTCAATGATAGGCTAATATGGGGAAGTTTAATAGGTGTAATACTTCTCAAGGGTATAATTACTTAGGTTCAATTTCATCCTATAGATAGGTAGATCTCTTAATGGTATAATCTATGGGAATATATAGTTAAGATCATTTAACCACTTAGACTAGTCATGGGAATGGCTTTGGTTCAATCACTCATCCTTCAGGGTAGTGCTCTAGGTGCATGTCTTAGATTCGTGGTGCATCCAAGTTATAACACTTAATCTAATTTATAGGTAGGCTAAAGTTTCTATATGGCACAAGGATACCATTAATGACTAGGGATAAACCTTTATAGAACAATACATTAAAAGTAAAAAAACTATATCATTGTTCATATACACTAAGTCATAAACATAACACTATGCAAACTATAATACAATAATCAACACTCTAGTGCTTTAATAAAATTCTTCATTAACTCACAATTTAGCATACAAATTTTAGGATATAAAATTAGAGCATATGTTCTTCCCTAACACTACTCATGCCTAGCGAGTCACAAGTGAGCTTGGGATATACATTCTAAATACCTAATCTATTCATGTAGATTATAAAATGCTAATGTTATCTCTCTATTTCATCAAAGCTTTGTTATAATAATTGCCTCTCTCTCTTCTTCAAAAATAGGCCTTCTTATATAAGCAACTAAGCATCTCTTTGTCAGGTCAGATGGGCACATGCCAAGTGATTTATTATCACTGGGGGTCATTAGTTTGATAGCTCTATTATGCTACCTAGGTTGGATTAGTGCATGTCATATCTTGAGCTATCACTAGGGGGTCGATATCTCACCTACTCCATTCTTATGACACTTGTGCTTCTTGAACTTCCACATACAACTTCATGCAGGGATGTCCTTTGAAGGTTGGCACCATGTAACTACCTATTAGCTAGCATGGAATCCTTGAGGATTCTTCTAGATGGCACCAAAAGATATAAAAAGGGAGTAATCAAACCAAATATTATTTTATGTTGAGAGATGTAATGTTGGCACATCCAAATAGCTAGTATAAAAGGTAGCCTAACAAGAAGAAGGCCATCTCCAAGGGAAGATAGAGTTGAAACAAAAAATAGACTAGGCTCATTTGAAGGTAAAGTAGGATTACCAACATCATGAATCTCAACTTAAAGTGAGGATGGGTGTGTATAAGGATTAATACTAGTAGCTAACATCTCTAGGGGAAAAAAACTAGAAAGATACCATTATCTAGCAAAATGGTAAGGATTAATCATGGCATGATCAATGAGCATGCTTCTAAGAGGCTCTACTAAAATTGGGGGTGTACCATTTGATCATTACATCTCTACCCTATGAAAAATAGGAAGAATAATATAATTAAGCACTATGAAGGAAGGAATATTATAAGATAAATGAAAATAATGAAATAAAAAAGTATGATATCAAATAATCTCAGCATTTCTAGCTTGAATAAGTCCTAAAAATGGGCTATCTATAGCATAATCATCATCATAGTTAGGTTTATAAAAGTAAATGGTATATGTGGGTATGACCTTATTGTTAGAAGATGCATGATGAATAGAATGTAAAATTTTTTCTTAGTTAAGATCATAGGTATATCATTGATAAGAGGTTGAGGATAGTGAAGTTATAAAGAGGGAGGAATTGTAGTGATGATATGAGGGGATAGATTAGAATTTGTAATCTTGAGGCTTATCTCATCTAACTCATCATCATCAAAATCCAAGAAGTTGGGTAGTATTTTCCCAATGAGTTTAGGGTGACCATGATAACCTTGGGTAGAATTTAAAGGATAATTGAAGCATTGAGATTCCTAAAATGGGATACCAGGCAAAGGTTCAAGGGTAGGAATTTTAAATATGTCATGTTATTATAATTGTTTAAAATTCTAAGGGTTTGTGTCTCCTTGAGTCTTATAAATAACACCATTATGGGGGAATCTGATGCATTGCCACATGGATGAGGTGACAACCCTCATATAATGAGTCCAAGTTCTACCAAGGAAACTATTATAAGAGAGGGGAAAGTTAATATCATTAATTTCACATAGATAGTGATATAAGGGATGGTAAAGGGAAATTACACATAACTTAAAGGAGGCATTTGCCTTCTACTGTGACCTTGACATGTGTTATGTGTGGACTTGATATTGTATTTGTAATATCTAAGAGTTTTAATGAAATCAAGGGAGGAAATACAAGTACTTGAAACCTCATCAATCAAGGCATGTTTAACTTGGATATCACTAATTTGGATGTTAATAAATAGAGGAGGATCATATAAATGAAGCTGAATCTCATCTAGAATAATGGAAGTGATAGGAAACTTAAGGGAAATATAAGTGTCCACTATTTCATCAACATGTATGGATATCTATTTGCATTGTTAAAGGATACTATCTTAGGACACGAACAAGGTAGATTCACATCCTTAAATAGGAGGACGAGGGATGTTCATTTCAAATAAAAATTGCATTAGATGATTTCAATGATGGGGGTAAGTTCACATTAATTCAATAAAATTGATTTGGGATGGTATATGATAAAGTTCCACAATGGGGTTCCACTCATCATAACCCATGGGGTGATTGATAAATATAGGTGCATAATTTTGTAAGAGTTCCTATGAAGGAGGGTTGGAAGTGAAATTAAACTTGTGTTGGTAAGAGGTAGTTGGTTTAGTTTGAGGGAAAATAGGTTGATTATTTTGAGGTGGTGGAATGGTTAATTTAGGTATTTCTTATGACTGAGTTGAATAAATATTTTTGGAAGGTTGGGGAATGTTGTCTAGATGTGTATATGTTGTGGGAAGAGTAGATATGGTGTGAGAGTTATGGTCAAGTTGAGTTGTTGAAAGTGGTTCTTACAAGGTTATAAGGTCCTCTTATCCTAACTCCATGAGATGAGATGGGGAAGTATATTAAATAATGTTGAATGTTTGAGAGGTTTGGTGCATGGTTTTTGGATTAGAGTTGATAAATGAAACTAATATGTACATGTTATTCATATTTACCACATTCTATTCATGAGTAGTGAGGTCTATAATACTTTCAACATTTTTTAGGAGTAAGTGTTGTCTTCTAGACTTGCACCCTTGTGAAGCTAGTTTTAGGCCATAATAATCTAAAGTAACATGGATACAATCCTAGGAAATGGGTGGCATAATATGCAGATTTAATCTATAGATTATAAGGTATATCTTCCCTTTATGTATCAGTTAGGATCCCTACTCTACACTACCAGCTTGTAAGGGAAAAGGGAAGAAAGAAAACCTATCTAACTAGGGTGATACAATAAAATGTGACCTCCACTTGTGTTTTATGAAATAAGAGGATGAATAAGGACATAAAATTTATTACACTTCTCAAATAACATCCTCAAAACATCAATATTTCACATAGAGGCCTAGACTTGATGCATGATCTGAAGCACTTGTTCAGTAGGTTTCTCAAAGATACTAAATAAAAATTGCACTTTCCATACAAAAAATATGATTAGAGAACACTATGAAACTTTCAATTATGATCTTAACACTTTAAAATAGGTAATGAGGAAAGGACAAGATGAAAGGAATAAAGAACTATCACTTTAATCTATCAACAAACCATGAAAATACAATAAATCTAGCTTTGAAAAGGTATGAATTCTATCTTATTCATCAAAAGAGGAAAGTACAAATGGATTTTGAGCATGGCCTTGCCAAAACTCAGGTTAATAATCATTTCTAATTCTAAAAATTGGCTAACCTATAGAGAAAATGAGAGAGAGGAGAGAGAAGAAAATAAGAGCCTCAAAAGTAGGAAAATGTCCTTTCAAATAGCTCCTCTAAAATGGTACATAGCATTCTCAAACCTTTTAAATTTTTTTAATTAATATGGTGGCATGTAATATATGTTATAAAATGTTTATGTGATTGAGTAACATGATCAAATTTATTTTGTAAATCATAATCCACTTGGAGAGTGCCTAAACTCTTGTTACAGCTCCTAGAAATTAGCTTGCATGTTCCCTCAGTGAATAAGTCCTCCTCCATGAATATAGGTCTTCAATTCCATTAAAGTATTTTATTTTAAACCTTATCTAGGATTATTAATTATTCTTTAACACTTGGTATGATTTGGTTATAATACTCCTTCAACAAATTGACTTAGTCTTACTCATGAGGCATTTGAAGAGAAAGAGTCCTATTTGCACTTATTAGAAACATTTTCCAAAGCCTTATTTAATTATAAATATTCCTTTAATTCTTACTATCTTTAATATGGTGTTACATATCATTCTCCAACTTTTTAAGTCTTTTTAATAGGCTATATGCACCTATTTAGCCTCCAAACCCCTCAAAAGGCTCATTTTTCACTATAGCGTGGAGGAAAAAAGAGGAGCTTTATTCAATATGGCATCAAACCTGAAATTTTTCACCATGGATATATTTTTTAGGACACACTGGTTAAATATGATTTAAAGCACCATCTACACCAAAAATCTTGATTTGACACTCAAATTATGCATTTTCCTTGTACTCCATATAGCCCTATTTTCCTAAAAAGATCCTTATTTGGGAGAACTTGGAAGTGATGATCCAAAAATAATAATTTTTATAGGTACCCATTATCCTCCAACATCTCCACACAAAATTTCATGGCCAAACTCTAGGATTTGATATGCTTTGTATCCCATTTAGCTTGCCAAATTAGGTCAAATTAGCCCTTTTAGCCCTAGAAGATAAATTTTGTTTTTGGTAGCTCATATAGGTATGAAACATCAAAAAAATATTTTATTAACTTTTCTAATTCCCTATCCATGATCCATGTCAATTTTTGTGATCTGGGACCACCTACAAGTACCAAAACAATGAAATGGCCTTTGGAAGGCTTGTCCTTTGAAGGCATTTTTTGACTAGCCCAAAAGAAGAGAATGGTTTGGGAACCTATAGATGATTTATTCTGAATTTTTTTATCTTATACAGGTATAAAAAGTCTTAATATACCTTTTACATATATTTTCATCTTTGGATGATCCTTGGAACTCTCATTTTAACTCAAAAACAAGAAAAAGTATAGTTTTTGTACTATTTTGTACTAGTGAAGGTATAGAAAAAAACCATGTGAAGGACCTTATGAGATTCCCCTATAACCTATGGTATTTTTCATGAATCAACTATGTGGTTTTGTGGGGTATCCAACTCAAAACTTGTAAACTAGTCCAAAACAAGGTTTTTGGAGGGTTTTTGGTAGTTTTCACCCTTAAAGATGATTCATAAAAATGGGAGGTCCAACATAAGAAAAAATTCCATAAATTTTAATTTCAATACCCCCTCCAACATCACATAACTCCTTTATGTCTCATTATAAACCTCCTTGATGGGGTGAGCATTCAAACTTGGCCTCTCAAGTTGATTCATCCATTATGTACACCCTGTGATGAGCTTGGGCCAAAAAATGGCTTATTTGTGACTTTTTATAATAAAAAAATATATTTAACACATATAAAATTTACAAATTAATTTTTCAAATTATTTTTAATGGTCATTATACCTTGGAAGTGAAAATGACCCCTTGTTGGGCAAAAGGCCTAGTCTAGGCTAGTGGAGTTTGAGTGCAAATGGCCACCCACCAACACCTATCAGTGTTTTATTATCATTAATATGATTAATTAATGTTTTTTAACACTTATTAAAGCTTAAAAATACATCTCCAATTTTTCCAAAGTGTTTCCAAGACAAATAATGCTCCTTTTAGTCATATATTCACCATTTTTTACCTCCATGCACGCCTGAAAGTGGCCTACTTCTAAGACAAAACAGCAGATATGTGCCATATTTTTCCTTTAAAAAAATTTATTTGGGTTTTCCTTGGGTCATTATCACCATTTTTACAAAATTTAAGGTCAAAATTACCTTTTTAGGACCTCCAAATGTCAAAAATCCCAAGGAAAACTTTTGAGAAGTGGACTGTGTGCAAGGTCTTCAAATTTGATTGCAAATTGCCTCTTATAAACCTTATCATGCCATTTTTCAATTATATTTGAATATATTAAAATATAAATTATCATTCCCAAGGTTTTCATGTTCATATCAACTCTCTACAACCTTTCCAAACTCTTTCAACACTCACCCAACAATGACTTTTATTGGCATATGCAAAATTGAAAATCATACTCTCTTTGTCCTCACAAACTAATTGTATGTGCACATGTACTAATTTATTTGAATTTATATATTATAAACCATTATAATTATCTTCAATTCCTTTCCTTTACCTTTCTTCATCATACCCTATAGCTATATGGAGTGATTAGTCCTTCTAATCATAAAAAGACCCTGTGTAGGGTTTGGAAAATGGAGGCTTGGTCTAACCCTTGGAGGTCTGTAGACATATATTTTGTGAGTTTTAATGAGTATAAAATCCTTAAATGGACTTGAAAATATTCTAAATCCTTTCAATTATTCTCACATTGATTTAACCCTCGACCACTAGTATTTTAATGCCCCAACTTAACAATGCCTCATCTTCCTTCATTGCCACACCAACCCTGCATCTCACAACATGGTTGTAGGTGGTACTATGTATGGACTATTTTAGGTTAATTTTTATTTATGGATGTAGGTGTTTTGTCCATATACCTCTCAAACTTACTCAAAAATCTGATTTTATACCATTTAAAAAAATTCATTAGGGTCTCTCATGAAATTTATCATACCAATTATGCATTCATAAGTTTCATTAGTCTTACTTGACCTTGATAGATCTCCACTTGGAACTTTTACCTAATTTTCTATCAATATTGATTTAAGGCAACTTGTAGGTGTTATTTTTCTATAGGGAGTTTATTCATAATCCCAAGAAATATAAATCTCATGTTCAACCTAATGAATGCCTAGTTCAAACTCATGAACTTTAGATTCCTCTTGATCATCTATCTTGGAGTGTCCGCCTTAACATCTCAAACATGAAACAAAGTCAAGTTATTGATTATTCCTAACATATTTTTAGGTGGTTATTATATACCTATTATGGAATTTTGGTGTTCATGTTAGTCTTCATTTCATGATTTAGGACTCTCATTTCATAATTTATGACCCTCTTGAAACATATGCTCAAGTATAAATATCTTATTTTGATGACAAATCCTACCTTTGAGAAACTCTTGGTTGCACCTCCTACTACCTATAGGTGTAATTTTTTCATATACCTGAGTGAGGGGTATGTTTCCATGATATTTAAATTTTCTTGTATCTCTTTTGATAGTAATCCTACCTTAAGAATGGCCCTTGTTGTATCATACTTCCCAGTCTATTATCTCAATAGTGACCTTAACTCTACCACATTATTTTCTTGCTCCCACCTCTTTACTATGGGTATACATAGTGCTAATTTAGGTGGACACTTTTTGATATGTTAGGTCTCTTAATACCATTTATTTAATTCATGGTACTAGGCTCTTGATTAGAACATAAACAAACACCCCCTCCTTTCACCCATTCATTCTCTCGAAGACACCTCACTTAGCCACTATTATAGTGCTCTTTCTTGGTGCTTATTAATTGTAGGTGAATATAGTATGGATATGGGAGGGACATTAACCATCTTATAGATGAAAATATATCTTAAAATTAAATTAAATGTCCTTTATAACACATCTCCATCTTAGGTAAGAGTTAGTCACCATCATGAGGTAGGTTTGGGTTAAGGAAACAAGTTACCTTAAAATTCCCAAATTTACCTTAACCTCTAATAGTAAGGTAATAATACTAACTATTTGGCCTTAAAATAATCCTTAAATATTGAATTTTCTTGAGCCTTTTGTCACATTAACTTGGTGAGTTAACTCTCATGATGTTTCTTATATCTTACCATATGGTCTCTCTTATACCACCTCAATATCTTGGATCCTATGACAACCCTTAAGACTATTTTAGGTGGCTTTCGAGATGAGTCTTAACCTTACTAAGATACATTACCCCTCAACTATCCCTTTTAGGCACTAATATCTTGGTTTTGGAAAATAACGTTAATACTTAGCTATGTTTCACCTAAGATAAGTGTCCTTGAGCCCTATCTTGGTATCATGCTATCACATCTCCTTTTAAGACCCCTGGTATAGTGGACATATTGTAGGTAAACATGTAGACACCTAAATCTAGCCACTAATAACCTTTAATCACACTTTTGACTAATTTCCACCAAAATGCACAATTTGGCTTTAAAATAATAAAACACATTAAAAGATTTGAAATTAATATATTCAACTGCCAATTTTGGCCAGAGTATCATTAAATGGGATAGTGTAATTTATGAAATATCTAAATTTGATCAAATCATTTTGAGTCAAAATGCCAATATTGCACCTAGGTGCTCTGGATTACTCTTCTCTATCAAATTTCTTATACAAGACATGTGCCTTTATTATTTTATGTTAGCAACATCTTAAATGGGATAACTATTCCAACACATCTAATATCGACTTCTAATTCTAATCTACTCAAATTTCAAGCCAATAATATGACATTTTGACCAATTTGATTAATTTTTGCACAAATTACCAAGGTTTTGCATCAAGGTTGACTAATCATGTTTGAGGCTAATTGAAAAAAATCAAGAGTTTAAGTGAAATTTCCATGGAAATTTTTGAATATTTATTTTTATAAATTTATTATCGTTAACTACATCATCCAATGACATCATCTATGGGTGGCATGCACAAACCATAAATGCCACAAACATCTAAATTAATGCCCCCCATGCCTCATTAAGACCCTCCATGCCTATTTAATTCCCATCTATCCCAAATATTTATGAGCCTATTTATGAATTTTAATTACATAATTAAATTAATCCTTAGCCACACTTCATCTTGAGATGGACAGTTTAAGTTTATTATAAACCATTCCAAAAATCTATAAATAGGAGGCCTTACCTATTAAATTTTAATCTCTTTTATGCCAAACTTATAATTCCCAAATGCATTCAAAATCATTTCATCTTAGTGTTATAATTCCAAAATATTGAGCCAAGCCATAGCCAAACATGGTGCCAAGGAGAGATGGAGGTAGCCATACTTCATTGATGCAGACTTCATGAGCACAAATCAATCAAGCCACTAAAAAAATAATTTATGAGAATCTAAGAAAGGTGAAGGAAGGTATTTCTTTCATGTTTTAGCTATGTTTCTATTTTTTTGTTAACTAAACTCATCTTTTGAGATAGGCATAAGGTGTTAGTTTAGTGTGTTTTTTATTGATTTAGTTTATTCACTAACACCATACTAATCTTCCCCTATTGTAATACTATGTTCACAAATGGCACACCTGATGGGACTTAACCTCACAAATTTAATCAAATTTCACTTACAAGAAACCTACTAACCATTCTCATACAAGATCTTGGAGTGTAGAGGTAAACAAGGTAAAGATTTGAGCAAAAATCCATTTTTTTGTAAGCCACAATTTTATTCTCAAGACTATGTAACCCAACTCAACTATGTGCCCAAATCAACCCTAAATCAGCCCCAACTCAGCCCTACTTACCTTGACTCAACCCCAACTTGGCCCAACTCATCCTAACTCGACCCCAACTAAGCCCAATTCAGCCCCAACTTGACCCCAACTTGCCCTGACTCACACCAACTCAACCCAACTTGCTTATGTATCCCAACTCACCTATGCAACTTGACTCACCCCAACTCAACCTAACTCACCTATGCATCCCAACTCGAATATCATCCTAGCTTGATTGTCAACCCAAGAGCTAAATTATTAATGTCATTTGTTCAAAATCTTAAGTGCTTCAAATCAATCTTTATAATTATGTTTTTGTAGGTTGAGGGGGTAGTTTGGAAATTGGTTTAAATGCTTTTGACTAACCAAAAACACTTTTATTTGGGTTTAAAATGAACATGCTTGATTTCACACATTTGAATTAGTACTTAAAATGAACCTAAAATTTGGATAAGTCTTGGATACATTTCATTTAGTGCTTAAAACACATCATAACTCTTGCAACATTTTAAATTTGGTGTTTTTCTATGCAATCTTTGCCATTTTTGCACTTAAATTCAAGAGACTAGTAATGAACCTAATCACACATTTCAAATTTAGTGCAATAGATCAATATCACTTCAATTATTTGCAAATTTGTGTGTTGATTTTTTTAGTAAAAAGAGACATGTGTATGCTCTCCTATCCATCCCCTTTAGGGAAATTTTGGGATCAAAAGCACCATCTCATCATAATTTGAGCCTAGTCCAAGGCATAGAAAGAATGTCATCTAAAGCACTTCCTCAAAACATGAAATAGTTTGGGTGATTTTGAAATGACCCTAAAGTCTTTCTATTAGTTATTTATTTTATTATATCTCAGCTTGTAAGGGGGATTTCATTACCTCCTACAAGTTATATAGGGAAGCTTTGACCCAAGGTTTCATCTTCCAGTACTAACTTTAACCACTCCCACTAGGATCAGAGGTTTGAGTGGTTAAACCACCTTCTAGTGTTGGAGTTACACACAGGACATAGTTTCACTTTGGACATCGCACTATACTGAGTAAGTGACAAATGTAGTGGTTTCAAAAAGGACAAGACCTTTTTACAATAAGTCAAGTGATGTAGACACCCAATTAAAGTTTTGTTTCTCTTGTTTATTAATGTTAAAGTTGGTAGACATGGGATCTATCTATAAATGATTGAAAACCAATTAGTTTTAGTCAACCTCACTTTGCCACACCTTTAATAAGAATTTGGATGATTTACTTGTATTTTGTCATTTTATTACTTGGTGTTTTGAGACTAAAAATAATATGTTTGTTTATAAACCATGTCAAAACCAATTTATTTATACGTCACTCTTTTGTCTAAAGAGGTGTTATGTTGTTCATTTTACATCACACTTGTGCCTTGAAATTTTTTTTTTTAAATGTCTGTGTGTGTGTTACTTGTTTAAAGGGGGTAGTGTTATGCTGACCAAAACATGTCAAACTATTTTTATCTTTGAGTATTTGAAACATAACATTAATCACATCATTCGAGCATTATTATACCATTAGGTTACTAATTTGTTTCAAGACTTATTTACCATTGTAATTCAAATCATGTTGCATCAGTGATTTAGACCTTGTTTATGTTCCATCATGTTTTCCAATCTTATCTAGCTTATCTAGTCAAATCCAAGTTTTCAATGTTTAGTTTTCAATTAACCTTATCAAAGTTTAGATTCAAACATTGATTGATTTCTATTTAGGCCTCAATTCATGGGGTTGAAACATAAATCTTTCTCTTTTGTGTTGCATAACTTTGGTTAATTGATTACCCAAATTTGAATATTATTGATTATTTGTTTGTTTAATGCCTATCCTCATCATTATTTGTGACTTTGTTTGGGAGAACATAGCCTTTCTCCAAGAGCTTTTTTTATTATAGATTATACTAACTGATCATGTTTATATTTGATTCCATGTGTTGGGTCTATGCCAAAGTTGTTTCCAAACTTGTTAGATTAAATTAAATTCACATCAATTCTTTGTTTCAACTTTAGCTTTTGACTCCATTTGGCCAAAAGTCCTAGCACAACCTATTTGAGCCTATTTTTTGACTCTATGTTTGGATAAAAGACCTATTGGCTCTTTTCTCTTTCCTAGTTTAGACCTTGTTTGGAACAATTTGACTTACACTTTGACATGCCAATTTTTATTCAGATACTTGACCTTTTATGTGTATGACATTTGACATTAGACATTTGATGTTAGACTATTTTATGCCAAGTCTTAGCATAAACCATTTTGGAGATACAGCTCCATGATCAAATCATTATTTGGAGATACAGCTCCACCTTTGACCAAGTTTTAATCATTTGTCCTTTAAACATAGTTTTTTAGATTTTGTATAACTCTAAGCCTTTTTGTTTTAGATCTTTCATCATTTATGTGGATATGTCTAGCTACACTTATGATAGAGTCATGTACAATCTAACTTATGATTGAATGGATAGACAAAATCCTACTAGGAACCCCTACAAAAAAATATTTTCTAAGGAGTTTTATTATTCTCCCTAAAATAATCCATATGGGGAACATAATAAAAATCCATAAAATCCAAATCAAGTTACCAACTGGGATGATATGGTTTATAAGGAGGACTTGGATGCTTTAGCTTATGTGATTAATCAAGTTCCACCATGTCATACCATTTCTATTCCAAGACCATAATGCCCAACCATTTCTATAATAAGACCTCATCTTTTGGCTTATGTGAACAACCAAGTTCCATAATGCCATAGCCTTATCCTTCTAGGACCTCATATTTTGGCTTGTGTGAGTAACCATGCTTCACAACACCCCAAACTTATACTTATAAGACCTCATCCTTTTGCTTTTGTGAGAAACCATGCTCCACAACACCCCAAACTTATCCTTCTAGGACCTCATAATTTTGCTTATGTGAGCAACCATGCTCCAAAATGCCCCAAAATTGTCCTTCTAAGACCTCATCCTTTGGCTTGTATAATAAACCATGCTCCATAACACCCCAAACTTGTCCTTTTAGGACCTCATCCTTTGGCTTATGCAAGTAATCAAGCTCCACACTACCCTATCATTACCATTTTAGGACTTTGTCCTTTGGCTTGCGTGAGCAATCATGCTCCCAAATGTCCTGTAATTATCCAACTATAGGCCATTCCTCATCCAGAACAAATCTAATCAAAACCTCAATTGATCTAATCATTCAAAGACTAAGCTATATTAAAATTTGATACTTTCCAACTCATTTAAAACCAAGGTCAAAAGAACCAACCAACCCAAGATGTTTTTGTTGAACCAACCACTTGTGATAAGTCATCCTATGATGAATCACCTATTAATCCTATACCAATTATTCAGGAGTCTCACACTAACAGGCCAGTCTTTGCTAAGTCACTTCTTAATGATTATAACCACCTTTATGAAAATCATTACCTCGACCATATGCCTATTTTTCAAGAGCCTCCTATTGACAAGCCAGTCTCTAAGGAGTTATCTCTTGACCTTTTTCCCATCCTAGAAGAGTCCCACTCTAACAAACTAGTTTTTGTGGAGCCTATTATGCCATCATAGGCCATTACTTATCCAATACCAAACATTCAACCAAACATAATTGTAATAGAGTACCCATTAGATGAATAATCAAAATTAGAGTCAAGTTATATTCTTGAACTGACATCGGATTTAACACCAGAATTAAAATCAACATTAGTCTCAACATCAGATTTAGACTCCATTGAGTTAGAATCATATTCAAAAACAAAATACATTCATGACTTTTACAATATTGGTTATGGATGCCTCATAGATCAATTTAAATACATTTGTGATCCTTTTATAGTTTTTGAGGATGAGTACTTCAAATTTGATATGATTTATCCTAGTATCTTCTATGAGGATTGTGCATCATCTCCCCATTCCATTACCATTTCATAGGCCATTACCATCAACCAAAATAGCCATATTATTGGCATTCCATCTCACACAACTATTAATTGGGACCAATAGAATCACACTTTTTTGAACTACATCTATGGTGATATAGAAATTAAAGAAGAGTAAGAAGGCCAACACCACATTCATATAGCATAAAAACACTCTCCTAGTGAAACCTTTTTGAAGGCACTAGGGGACAGGCAAAGTTCAAACTCAGCATCTTCTAGTGAAACTTTTTTAGAAGCGCTAGAAGATAATCAAAGTCAAAATTCAATGTTCCTTAGTGAAACCTTCTCAAAGGCATTATAGAACAATCAAAACAACTTCATTGGTCAAAAATTTATCAAGTCACTGATAGTTGAGCACAAAAGTCCTTCACTACTTAATGAAGATAATATAAAAGATCAAATCAAAATAGATTCCAATCTACAGCCTAATCAGTTAGTAGCTACTCTCAAAATCAAATAATAAAAAAATATAATGATCCTAGCAAGAGAATATTCATAGGTATTTAGCCCCACCACAACCAAAATTAGGTTGAATCTAGAATCAACAACATTATATGTGACTGAACATCCTGATCTTCATTTGTTTCTCAACCATTACCCATTCTATTATCATTTTCCATTCCATTTTATAATCAAACCTATTAGCCATTATTTATCCTTGTTTACTATCCATAGCTGTAATTTTCTTTGCAAAGGCTACAAAGATACCTTGTCTCAATGTTTGAAAAAATCAAAATTAATGACCAACAAAGATCACAACATTCTCAACATCCATATCTGCAACCTATTCTTAATAGAGCAGCTATTTAGATGAGATGTGGTTTAGTATTTAACATGATTGATTATTCTATTTATATTATTTGTTGATTGGTACATGCATCTCCAATTCAATAGGAACAACATAATCATATGCCATTTTACCATACCCAAGTCAAAAAAAATTTAAAAAAAATTCAATAATCACCTAGGCCAAAAACATGTACCATACCATTTCATTTTCCATATCCATTTTTCATTATCACATAGTCATTCCATTTACCCCATCACTTGGGGGAAACCCTCCTACCATTTTATCTAATCTATCAAAACCCATCATTATCTTAGAGAAAGACCATGGCATCCCATCATTCCATTCCTATCTAGACCAAACCCTATTTTTAGTCATCCTACCCACTCCTATTTTGATCTTGATTCCTTTGGTTCTTCGTGCACTTTTTGCAAGGGGATTTTGATCAAGTTTCAATAATCAATAAAATCCATGTTTTAATGACAGTCTATGAAAGTAGTGTGATAGTTGATCTGGCAAGATATATTTCATTTTTCATCCTATATTAAAGTCAGTGTGTGTGAGCCTAATTATAAATGCCTATGGACAAATTAGTGTTCACTGGTATTGCTACTAATAATAACCACCTATGGGAAAATTAGTATCATTTATCCTATGCCATTATATCCTAGTTATAACTACCTATGGGAAAACTAGGGACAACATTTGTTTATTATGGCTTGTCATCTTACCTTGCCATTACTATATTCATTTGTTTGGCCATTTGTTGGATATGAGAACTTGTTGGGACCTAGTTGGTTTTTTCTTGCCTTTTTTTTAAATGGAATTACTATGACTTGACATCATTTTACGACTATGTAGGTCATGCTCAATTTATGTTGAGGTCACCTTAGTCCCCCTAAGCCACACTCTCATTATTTTACGATTAACTTAATCCAAACGCTCTCACCATTTTGTGAGTAGGTATCTTATCATTCTCTAATGAGTTAAGATACCTCAAAATTCCAAAAATATTTTATATATTTCAAACCCCAAAAACATTTATCCTATCTAAGCCTAGTCCATTATCCTTGATTCACCCTACTGGGGCAAATTCATTATTAGGATGCTTTATTTTGCTTTTGTTTCTAGGATTTCCATTTGTTTATTTATTTCAATTTATTTTTTCATGTGCTTCCTATTTGTTTGTTTGCTTGCTTGCTTGATTATTTATTTTCTTTTAGCATTGTTGGTTCAACTCAGTCTATATATATATATATATATATATATATATATATATATATATATATATATATATATATATATATATATGCATTAGGTGATTCCTTATGCACATTATTCTTGAGTCCATACATATTCATATGACAACATTAGCATCATAGTTTTTTTCATTGGTGTTTTGTTTTTGAGTGTCTATTGGATTGAGAGTCAATATTTATGCATATTTTGGGATAGTCTACAATCAATGGAGTCATAAAAGTTTCTCCTTATCATCTTAGCAAATCTTCCCATAACATCTTTATCGAATCAACCCATTGACCATTCTTGTTATATCATTGCTAATAAGAATGAACATCTCCTCATTGGTAGGTACAACTAAATTTTTCTATTAATCAAATTTATTCTTATATCCATATCTTTCATCACTTTAAGCATCCTGGTATCCCTGGTTGTTTATGGCTTCTTTAGTCATTAGACAATCACATCTATGTTTACACCTATTCTTATTTAATTTGTATTTTAAGTTATATCCTTGAGTTATGCTTTCTAATCAACCTTAACTAGGGCACAATCATCTTTATAAAATAATCCCAGTCCTTTTAATGATTATAACCACCTATGAGAAAATCATTATTTCTTGACTTTTATTTTTTATTATAACTGCTTTTGGGTGGTTATGTAATTTTTAAATCAATACATGCAAGCATTTTATCATTTGGATTAATCTCAACCATGGGTTAATCTCGACCTTATTTTTGTTTCTTTTCTAGGGACCATCCATCCACATATGTGATGGCCACTACCTTGAGGGGACATCGATACAAGCTTTCCAAACATAATTTAGAGCTTTGTTATTCAATCAACATCTTATTTTTGCCATACAGGCCATATCTCATTATTTTATAAGAGATTGCTTTGCCTATAGTTTTCAACATCTTCCTAAATAGGGGCAAACTATAGACACCTAAATCTGGCCACCAATAACCTTCAATCAAGCTTTCGACCAATTGCCACCAAAATGCACAATTTATCTTAAAAACACTAAAACACATTAAAATCTTTAAAATTGATATATTCAAGTGCTGATTTTGGCTATAGTATCATTAAATGGGATAGTGGAATTTATGAAGTAGCTAACTTTGATCAAATCATTTCAAGTCAAAATGCCAATTTTGCACTTGGGTGCTATGGATTGCTCTTTTCTATCAAATTTCTTCTATGAGACATGTGCCTTTGTTATTTTTAATTGACAACATCCTAAATGGGATAAAGGTTTTAATTCATGTAACATCAACTTCCAATTCTAATCTAGTCAAATTTTGAGCCAATAATACAACATTTTGACCAATTTGATCAATTTGTGCACAAATTGCCAAGGTTTTGCATTAAGGTTGACTAATCATGTTTAAGGCTTATTAAACCAAATCAAGAGCTTAAATTAATTTTCCATGGAAATTTTTGAATATTTATTTTTATAAATTGATTGTCGTTAACTACATCATCAAATGACATCATCCTATAGGGTGACATCCATAAGCCATAAATGCCATAAATATTTGAATTAATGCCTTACAGACCTCATTAAAACCCTTTATACTTATTTGATGCCCCTCTATCCCAAATATTGATGAGCCTATTTATTAATTTTAATTACATTATTGAATTAATCCTTAGCCACACATCTTCATCTTAAGATGGATGGTTCAGGTTGATTCTAAACCATTCCAAAAATCTATAAATAAGAGGCCTTGCCTATTGAATTTTAAGCTCTTTTATGCCAAAATTATGATGCCCAAATACATTCAAAATCATTTCATCTTAGCTTTATAATTCCCAAATATTGATCCAAGCCAAGCTAAGCCAAATCCAAACATGGTGCCAAGGAGAGATGGAGGTTGCCATACTTCATTGATGTAGACTTCATGAGCACAAACTAAGTAAGCCACTACAATAAGCATTTAGGAGCATCCAAGGAAGGTGAAGGAAGATCTTTCTTTCATGTTTTAGTTATGTTTCCATTTTTGTTTTGTTAACTAAGCTCCTCTTTTGAGATAGGCTTAAGGTGTTAGTTTAGTGTGTTTTTGATTGATTTGGCTTATTCACTAACACCATACTAATATCCCCCTATTGCAATCCTATGTTCACAAAACATACCTATTGACCAATTTTCACCTCAGTATAATTTATTCAACCACTTTCATGGAGAGCCAAATAGTAGTTATAAGAACAAGTCATTTTAAAGGTCCAAAATTATAGGTCAAAGAGGTTACAGTGTTTTATCTCCATTGTATGTATGTTGGGTTCTCCACAAGTCAAGTCTTGGCCCCTCATAAACCTGAGTCACTCCTCAAGCCCAAGTCAGGTTCTTTGATCGACTCAACTTATAAAGGCTTCATGAATAGAAGTAATTCAGGTTTATAAAACCAAATTACTCCTTCCAATGCTTTGTGGGTTTCTAATGATGCATGACTTTGGGTTTTCTAAGGAGTAAGTCTTATGACTTTTATAAGCAAAAGTAGTTAGAAAACCTAAAATGGTCTTGATAAGGTTCCCCCCAAGTGACCCATCAGACTTTTTTGAAGGGCACTTTGTTTGCCCAATTGGCCCTTCAAACTTTTTCAAAGGGCACTTTTCTTCCAAGTGACCCTTTAGAAAAGATTTGAAGGGCATTTTTTAGCCCAAGTGTCCCTTCAATATTTTTTGAATGGCACTTTTCTTCTAAGTGACACCTTGGAAAAGTTCTAAAGGGCACTTTGTAGCCCAAGTGTCCCTTCAGACTTTTTTGAAGGGCACTTTTATTCCAAGTGACCCTTTAGAAAAGTTCTAAAGGGCACTTTTCAGCCCAAGTGTCCCTTCAAATTTTTTGAAGGGCACTTTGTTGTCTAAGTGACCCTTTATAAAAATTTTGAAGGGCACTTTTCTTCTCAAGTGACAATTTGAACTATTTTGAAGGGCACTTTGTCTTTGAAAATGCCCTTAAGAAAAGTTTTGAAGGGCCATTTCCTTTGGAAATGCCCTTCAGAATTTTTTAAAGGGACCTTGTGCCCAAAAAAATAAGCCTAACCTCATGGATCCCCATGACAAACCACATGACATCAAGCTTAATATGGCCAACTAGCCATTGGAATTCAAAATCATGACATGTTGCAGAATGTCAAATTGATGGTAGCCAACTAGCCATTGGAGTGCAAATATGACATAATACAAGACATAAATTTTAGGCCTAAAGTATTCAAGAAAGGAGTAAAGCCATTCAGATAACCCGACAGGGTCTTAAGCAAAGATAGTGAAAATTAGGTTTTCAAAAAAACTTTGTTTGTGAATTTTATAAGCAAAAGCAATCGAAGAACCCAAAAGGATAGAGATAGTGCAAATCAAGTTTTCCAAAGAGCCTTGCTTATAAATTTTACAAGTAAAATCAATCAAAAATCCTAAAAAGGAAGAGACAATGCTTTATGGGTTTTCAAACAAGTTTTACTTATGACTTTTTAAAGTAGAAGGAATCAGAGAGCCCAAAAAAGCAAGTTAGAAGTAAAGTCACTTGGAAAACCTAAATGGTTATGTAGTGAAAAAATTCAAGATATTTTAGGAGGAATATAAGGTTCACAATAGTGATCTAATCCATTTCTTATGGAGGATCATCTTACCATTGATTTTACAGTGATCCTGGTCATTCAAAGAGGGTGAATCAAAGAGGACAAACTCCAACTGAATGAGAGAATAGTTGGAATTAGTTTCAATAGGATGGTGACTACAAACTATTTTGGAGGATTATTTTGGCACCTAAGATCTCTCTCTTCTCTCCCTTTTTTTATATAAATAGGACCCTTGGGCTCTTGTTTCATCATCTACAAAAATTATGGCAAAGCCCTGCTAAATTATTTTGTCATTTCATACCTTTAAGAAATCAATCATAAGTCTATCCATTTCAAGTTTTGAACAATTGTTTGAGTGTGTAAGAGACATGAAGTGACAATAAGTGATGGTTTCATTCTTGTGTCCTTTGTCCTTCATATTTTGAGTAGTATTTTTAGTCTAATAGGTCATGTAGAGTGCATCCAAATATATGAAAATTTTCATGTGTATAACCTCTTAAAAACTATACAAGTTGTATTTTAGCTTCTTTACCTTGTGTGATTTCATATGTCTCACATGTACATTGAAACATTTATGTTATAACTTTTCATATCTTGGCAATAGGCTTGCTTTTTGTTATATCATGCAATTGTGTATGGCATTCATGTGAAGGATAATTTTGGTGCATCACCATTTTTAGATGAGATTTCCCTTATGCATTTCTAACCCTTTTCCCTTCATCAAGCTAGTTTAAATAGTAGTCATTTTAAAGACACACATATAGGGAGCTAACCCTTTCAACCTAGAGGTTCATTTCCACTTATAGGCACACCCATAGACCTGGAAATGCCCCAACATTGTCCAAATATAAAGGAGGCCAAAATGTCCCTCTTATAGGGTGCAAAATTTGGAGATAATAGTTCTGGCACACCCAATGGGGCCCTAATTATTGGTAAATCAAGGTGAATGTTGGTCTTGATAGGCCTAAAGTAGTATAAATACCCCTAACCTAGCATTTAGTGACTCTAAAAGGGTTTGAATCCCTAGTTCTAGACTAAGTTTTATATATTATCCTATATGGTCCTCACAAGGTCCTTAAGATTTTATGGCCAAGCCCCTTCAACTAAAGCTTTACCTAAGGAACAACACCCTAAACCACTCTTAGCCCTACTAAATATTTGTCAAGGAGGTTTTAGAGAAGAAGAAGAAGAAGTTGAAGAAGAATAAGAGATAGGAGATCAAGGGGAAAGAAGAGAAATGGATAGACATCAACATTTCCTAGTTTTCAACACCCAAAATCCCATTGACCTTCATGCATATGACCCTATTCCTCCCAATGTTACCAAGAGTCTCCCTAGTTTTAATGGTGAAGGTTCTATTATACCATCTGAGCATATTAGAGACATTTCAAACTTCTATAATTTCCATAATGTCACTTGAGCCAATATAGCCAATAGATTGTTGGTTATGTCTCAAAAAGGTAAGGCACTTAACTGGTATAGAATGTTGGAAGGTGGTTGCATCATAAGTTGGGATTATTTTGGAGAATTGTTGGTAACAATATTTGAACATAAAAGTGACCATACTTCATTAATTCATCAGCTGAATGTAATAAAAAGAGGTCCTAATGAATCCATGGGGACTTTTAATTAAATATTTTAGAGGACATGGCATAGGCTACCACCTATCATGAGACTTCCTCCAATATTTGTGTTCCTAATGTATCTCAAAGGTATTGGTACTGATGTGGTTGTTATGTTATATTCAATAGGAGGATTCACTCTTCTAGGTGCATATGAGCTAGTAATTGAGGCTAAGAATAGCTTGATTCATGCTAGAAGACTCCCTCCAAGAGTCTCCATGCCTTTCCTATCCCATAATTTTGTTGAATCTCCAAGCATGTCATAGGTTCCCAATGCCAATGTGAAGCCAAGAGTCTTTCCCAAGAAAGTAGATAATATTGCAGATAAGGATGAATAAATTAGATCATTAAGAGCTTAGCTCAAGCAAGCTCAATATCAAGAAAGTGCTCCTCCTAATACACAACATTCTACTCAAAAAATATATAGAGATCTATCTCAATACAATTATCAAGGTAGAGGAAAAAATAAATAAGGTTATAATAGGCATCCCAATGCATATAATCAAAATTTTACTCCTCCCGTAAAGGTTGTTGTTCTAGTTCATGCAAATCTAGTGTAAGGAGAAGATCATGTGGACTAATGGGGGAATCCTCAAGGTCAGTTTACACATGATGATGGAGTAATCAGCTATGATTTGACTACACAATAAGAAGCTACTCCTTACATGATAGTATAAGAAGCATGTCCCAGCCAAAGGGATAATCATGTAGAAGGCAACAACCCAAGTGTGGGGATGATGAACTTTCAAGAAAAGGATGATTTTGTGTTGAATCAAGGCATGTCAATTATAGATAATACAAGGTCCAAGAATAAATCCTTGGGAGAGGGCTAAGAGCCACAAATATTTCCAAGTGATGCATCTCCAAGGCCACAAAATGCTTTTCAAAATGTTGCACCTTTTACAGGCCATGTTCCTCAATAAAATTGGAATGTAAATACAACTACCAAGATTGTAACATAGTAGGTATTTGATCTTTTATTACCATCAAAAATGAAAGATAAGGTGATTACTCCATATTTAAATATTGTGGACTCATTAAAGAGCACTAAGATAAGCATATCCCTTTGGGAGGTTCTACATATACCTAGTCAAAAGGAGCTTTTGCAAGAGCAGTTAGAAAGAATGCAGATGGCTCCTCAATCTTCAAGGCATCATAGTGTGGCTCTCAAAAATTTCCCAAATCATCTTTTGGAGCCTTCTACTAAAGTTGAAAATCCTCCACCCTTATACCTCACACTCATTATGGGAGATAGGCTGGTCCACAATTATATTGTGGATAGTAGAGCAAATACTACTGTTATGCCTAAAGTAGTGGTTGATAAGCTAGGTTTGAACTATGAGCCACATATTAAAGTCATGTTTTAGCTATATGGAAATCCAACCAAGATGGTGGGGTTGGTCAAAGGTCTAAAAGTGTTTTTACATGGCTGCCCAAGCTTCTCTATCATGCAAGTTATTATGGTAGTGGACCTTCTAGCACACTTTGCTATATGTTTGTCTAGGGACTTTACGACCAAGATAAGAGGATACCCTTATACTAATTGGTCCTTTATATCTTTCAATACAAGGTATGAAACCAAGGTAACCATAAGGACTTATCCCTTACAAAGGTTCCACATTGATCCATACTTGGAGATAATGTCAAATCAAAACTATCTAATCAATAAAGAGGAAGAGACATTCCTAAATAGTGAAGCATCTTCTCCTCTTGAAGGTATTTCCAACCTCCATATTGACAAGTATAGCACTCAAACATATGGCCTTGATCCTTACACTTTCATTAAGAAAAATGATTTGGGAGTTTACTACATGCATGAGGAAAATTTTCCAATTCCTTTACTCACCAATAAAGATCATGAGCTTGATGGTATGTGGGAAATGTTCTTTGATGGTTCAAGGATAAAATTAGGTGTATGATATAGTGTCATGTTGGTTTCTCCATCAAGGAATCATTACTACTCTTATTATAAGGTTCACTTCAACTGCACTTGTAATGTGGTAGAATATGAAGGCTTAGTTCATGGTCTCTAATAGGCAAAGAAGAGAGGAATCAAGCTTTTGAAAGTTTATGGAGATAGTGAGCTAGTCATTCATCAAGTGAGGAGTCAAGCTATAAATAAGAACCCCTTTCTCAAGTCGTACAAGCATAGAGTATGGGATATACTTGAGGATTTTGATGCCTTCAACATCAAGCCCATAACAAGAGACTTGAACAAGCACACTAATACACTGGCTACAATAGGAGCATGTTTTGACTCAGTTGCTAATGTTGAACAAGAGAAAGATAAATCCTATATCAATATCATTGTGAAACCTTCCATTCCAGATAATGAAGTGTCATGGCAAGTGTTTGAAAGTGATGAACACATTGCACACTACTTATAAAATGAGGTAGGTTTCTCTTCAAGAAATCAAAATAAGTTGCATGATCATTATGAAGACCAGATTATACAACTGAAGATAAATAAAATACCCAAGGGGATGATTACCTTGGAGAGTGTCTTCAACAAGGATGATCAACATAAAAACCAAAGAATGAACATGTCAATAAATGAAGATAACTATGAGACAATTCTGATTTTCAAGGACAAACTTTTGAAGATTGGCAAGGCTTGTTCTCAGTTGGAAAGGCAAGATTTTATTGCAATATGAAAAGAGTTTCATGACATATTTTCCTAGGAGTATAAGGACCTGAAAAGGTTTGACCCAATTTTATCTCATCACACCATTGAGTTGAATCATGGAGCTAAACTGGTAAGACAAAATCAAAGGCCTATCAACCCCAAGGTAGAAGAACTCATGAAGAAAGAGTTGACCAAATTGATTGAGTCTAGGATTATCTTTCCTATCAAGCACTCAACTTGGGTAGCCAACCTTGTGCCGGTTCAAAATAAAAATGGAGAAATTAGACTTTGTGTGGATTTTTATGATCTAAACAAAGTGTCTCTCAAAGATCATTACCCACTCCCTTCCATGGAACAAATTTGGCAAGTTATTTTAGGTTCTCAACATTTCTCACATCTTGATGGTTATTTAGGTTATAATAAAATATTGGTAAATGAATGGGATCAATTCAAGACAACTTTCAACACCAAGTGGGGGAATTTTTCCTACAAGAAGATGCCATTTGGTTTATCCAATTCTAGAGCTACATTTCAAAGGGTAATGGACATGGATTTCAAAGGTTTGATCAATAAGTTTTTGCTTATTTACCTTGATGATATAAATATTTTTCAAAGGATGTTGCTGATCATATGGGACATCTAAGGCAAGTGTTTGAGAATTTTAGAGAGTATGGCATATCCCTCAATCCAAAGAAGTGCATCTTTGTTATCCATGAAGGTAAGCTTTTGGGTCATGGTATTTAAAAATAAGGCTTATCTATTGACCCCAAAAGGATTGAAGCTGTCCTAGGCTTGTCTTTACCTCAACACATGAAAGGGATGCAAAGCTTCTTGGGAAAAATAAACTTTGTAAGGAGGTTTATCCTATACTTTGCAACTATGGTAAAGCCTATCACAACCATGCTAAAAAAGAACCAAGTTTTTACTTAGACAAAAGAAGGTAAAGGCATTTTTGAGGCAATCAAGCAAGCAATTATAGCCTCTCCCGGCCTCTTAAATATGAATTTTGCTAAATATTTCATTCTTTATACTTTTGCTAACCTTGACACTATCTCAGCTATGCTTATGTAAAATAATGATGAAGATGTTGAACAACCAATTGCTTTCTTCAGCCAAGGCTTAGAAGAATATGAAGTGAGATATTCTTTTGTTGATAAGCAAGCTTTAGCCATCATTAGAGGTTTCAATAAGTTTAGGCATATGGTTTCCAACAATAGGATCCATGTCATGGTCTCCCATCCTATCACCAAGGAGTTTCTCCTAAGTAGGGATCTCAATCAGAAGAGAGTTGGATGGATCATGACGGCGATGGAATATGATATTGAAATCAAAGAAACTAGCCTAGTAAGAGGAAGATGTTTATGTGAGAACTTAGCATCTAACTTTCAAGAGCCAAAAGTGCAATCCTTGGTAAATAGAGTTCAAGACCAGCTAGTTGATCAAATGCAGAATCAAAGTTGGACACAAGACATCATTGGTTTTCTTAAAAATGGTGAGTGTATCAATAGCTTAAACAAATCTCAAAGAAGGTATTTTAGGTTGCAAGTTATTCCTTATTATCTTTTGAATGGCATTCTCTTTAGGAAGGATGTGAGAAATATGTTAATAAGATGCATTAATAATGACCAATTTGATATGTTGCTAGAAAGGCTCCATAATGGTATAAATGGTGGTCACTTCTCTCCTAAAAAAACAACTACAAAAATTATGAGAGAAGGTTACTATTGGCTTATTCTTTATAAGGACTATTATCATTGGGCTAAGGTTTGTCCTCAATGTGCTTTCTTTGTTGGAAAATAAAAGCTTGTTTCCCTTCAATTGAATCCTATCCAAGTGGACCATCCTTTCATGCAATGGGGCCTTGACTTCATTGGCATGATCAACCCTCCATCAAGTGTTGGACACAAATGGATATTGACTGCTATAAACTACTTCACAAGATGGGTAGAGGTTGTTGCTTTGAAGGAAGCAAATCAAAATACCATCTTGGAGTTCTATGACAGCATTATAACAAGGTTTAGAGCTCCTCATGTCATCATCTTAGATAATGCACTTGCTTTTATAAGAGCTAAAAATTTTGATTGAGCAACAAAGACCAGAGTTCATTTGAGTACCTCATCTAACTACTACACTCAAGGTAATGGATTGGCTGAGTCTACCAATAAAAACCTCATAAAAATCATCAAGAGGGCATTAGAAACCAATCAAAGAGCATGGTATATCAAGTTGAAGACAGCCATATAGGTAGACAAAATCATTCCCAAGAAGTCAATTGGTAATTCTCCCTTTGTACTTGTCTATGGGAGAGAATCTAGGTTGTCCATATCATAAGAGATACCTACCTTGGAACTTGCACAATAGCTAAAATTACTTGAAAACACTCTCATGGAGGTCAGATTGATAGAATTAATGTAACTGTAAGAGGCAAGAGATGATGCACACAAATATTTGGAACACCATCAAGTTCTCATGAAGAAATCTTTTGACAAAATGGAAAGGGAAAGAGTGTTCAAAGAAGGTGACTTGGTCTTGAAATGAGATGAAGATAGAGAAAAACTAGGCAAACATACAATTTTTTATACTTTGTGGAGTGGTCCTTACATCATCAATAAGTACAAGCAAAGAAACTCTATTCAACTGTCCAAAATTGATGGAGAAGAGTTGCCTATTCCAGTGAATGGAATCCATTTGAAGCCTTATTTTTGACCCTTATATCCATGTCTTGTATATACTTTGTTTTGGTGTGTTTCCTTTATTGTGTTTGTTTTCCCTAAGTGCTTTGGAGCATAGTGTTTCCCTTTCTAGTGTTTTCTTTCCTTTTGTTGGTTATGAGTGTGTCTCTCCACCTAGTGTGTTTTTGAACCAAAGCTTATTTAGTTCTCTTTGAAGTGCCTATATGCATGACTCCATGCCTAATGGAAGGATTTAGGTGACTGGTATTTGACATAGCAGGCATGCCTCCCCTTAGAATCACTAAGAATGTTGACTAATTTTCACCTTAGTATAATTTGTTTAGCCTTTTTCATGGAGATCCAAATAATAGTTACAAGAACAAGTCATTTCAGAGGTCCAAAATTGCAAGTCAAGGAAGATGAAGTGTTTTGGTTCCAGTGTAGTGTATGTTGGGTTCTCCACAAGTCAAGTCTTGGCCCCTCATAAACCCAAGTCACTCCTCAAGGCCAATTTAGGTTCTCTAAATGACTCAACTTATAAAGGCTTCATGAGTATAAGTAATATGGGTTTAAAAACCCAATTTACTCCTTCCAATACTTTATGGGTTTCCAATGATGCATGAATTCTTATTTTCCAAGGAGTAAGTCTTGACTTTTATAAGCAAAAGCAGTTGAAAAACCTAAAATAGTCTTGATTAGGTTACCCCCCAAGTGACCCTTCAGACTTTTTTGAAGGGCACTTTGTTTGCCCAAGTGTCCCTTCAAACTTTTCCAAAGGGCACTTTTCTTTCAAGTGACCCTTCAAAAAAGTTCTAAATGGCACTTTTTAGCCCAAGTGTCCCTTCAAGCTTTTTTAAAGGGCAGTTTTCTTCCAAGTGACCCTTCAAAAAAGTTTTTAATGGCACTTTTCAGCCCAAGTGTCCCTTCAAACTTTTCCAAAGGATACTTTTCTTCCAAGTGACCCTTCGAAAAAGTTTTGAAGGGCACTTTTAAGCCCAAGTGTCCCTTCAAACTTTTCCAAAGGGCACTTTATTGTCTAAGTGACCCTTCAAAAAAAAATTAAAGGGCACTTTTATTCTCAAGTGACCCTTTGGACTTTTCAAAAGGGCACTTTGTCTTTGGAAATTCCCTTTGAAAAAGTTTCAAAGGGCCATTTCCTTTGGAAATGCCCTTCAAGATTTTCTGAAGGGACCCTGTGCCTTCCCCAAGTATCCTTCAAAACTCTTCCAAAGGACACTTTCCAAAGTATCCTTCAGGAAAAGTTACTTAAAGAAATAGTTGTTGTTTCAAGAAAAATTCTTGAAAGAATTCCTATGGATAAATTATTTAAAAGAATTACTTCAAGAAAATTGCTCAAAATAATAATCCCAACCTGATGGATCCCCATGATGTGCCGCAGGATGTTAAACTTAATGTGGCCAACTAGTCATTGGAATTCAAAGGCATGATGTGCCATAGGATGTCAAATTTAAGCCTAAATTATTCAAGCAAGTAGTAAATCCATACAGAGAACCTGACAGGATCTTAAGCAAAGATAGTGCAAATCGGGTTTTCAAACAAGCTTTGTTTATGACTTTTATAAGCAAAAGCAATCGAAGAACCTAAAAGGGCAGAGATAGTACAAATTGGGTTTCCCAAAGAGCCTTGCTTATGACTTTTACAAGTAAATCAATCAAAATTTCATAAAGCAAGATACAATGCTTTGTAGGTTTTCAAACAAGCTTTACTTATGACTTTTTCAAGTAGAAGTAATCAGAGAGCCGAAAAAGCAAGTAAGAAGTAAAGTCACTTGGAAAACCTGAATGGGTCTACAGTGTAGAATGTGATACCTTTCAAGAGAAATATAAGGTTTTCTGCAGTGATTCAAGCCATTTTTTATGGAGGATCATCTAACCATTGATTTTTCAATGATCTTGGTCATTTCAAGAGGGTGAATCAAAGAGAAGGGCAAACTCCAACTGAATGAGAGAATAGCTAGAATCAATTTCGCCAAGATGGAAACTACAAACTATTTTGGAGGACTATTTTGGCATCCAATAGCTCTCTTTTCTCTCCCTCTTTTTCTATAAATAAGACCCTTGGGATCTTTTTTATCATCCATAAAAAGTATAGTGAAGCCCTGCTGAATTATTTTGTCATTTCTTGCCTTTAAGCAATCAAGCATATGTCTATCCATTTCAAGTTCTAAACAATTGCTTGAGTATGTAAGAGACATAGAGTGATAAGAAGTGATGGTTTCATCCTTATGTTCTTTGTCCTTCATGTTTTGAGTAGGATTTTTAGTCTAACAGGTCATGTAGAGTGCATCCAAATGTATGAGATTTTGCATGTGTATAACCTTTTCTGAACTATAAAGGTTATATTTTAGTTTCTTTACCTTGTGTGATTTCATACATCTCACCTCTACATTGAAACATTTGTGTTATAAATTTTCATATCTTGGAAATAGGATTTATTTCTATTGTATCATTCAATCGTGTATGACATTCATGTGGAAGATAATTTTGGTGCATCACCATTTTAGATGAGATTTCCCTTATGCATTTATAACCCTTTTCCCTTCATCAAACTGGTCTAAATAGTGATCATTTGGTAGAAACACATATAGGGAGCTATCCCTTTCAACCTAGAGGTTCATTTCCAATTATAGGCACACCCACAGGCCTAGAAATGTCCCAACATTACCCAAATCTGGAGGAGGCCTGAACAACCCTCTTCTAGGGTGAAAGATTTGGAGACAACAATACCTTTAAAAAGACATTCGTGCTACCTCATACATCCGGGTGATCCATTGGATTTAGGTGCCATGGGGTGTATGGAGGTATATTAATATGGTTAAGACCTATAGGGAGGGTGGATGAGTGAAGGAAGATGAAAATGGAATCAAAAGGGTGTTAAGAACTAGAAAATAAGGAATAACACAGCAAATTGGTAGTGATGACAATGAGGAGTGGAAATGGTGTGATGTTATATGGACTAATGGTTCATCTTGGGCTCTTATGATCTTTAAATGAAGCCTTTTAATCATAAGGATAATTAAAACACATCAATGTTTGTTTCAATGTGTTTGACCTCTTAAAAATCACTTGTAGGTATGCCTTAATGTGTAGACCATGCAATGAATATGAAACATGAACAATTGCATAATGTATATGGGCCTTCTTGAGGGGTATATGAGACCAATAATGTTACCAAGACATTTTTCACACTTATATACCAAATGAAATTCCTTAAAATCATTGAAACCTATTCAAAGTGTCTCCATATCCATCTCAAAGCTCTACCTATGAATAAATGACACTCATCTTCTCCAACATTAAGGCCACTAATTGTAATGCAATGCATAAGAGTGTGGAATCTCAAAAATGGCATTGGATAACTTAAAAAAAAGGCACTAGGGTAATTTATATATATTACATGTCATATGAATCTCCTCAAAATGTACATACCCTACAGTCAATGCTTCACATCTTTGAGACAACCTATGAACATGCTTGTCAAGCCATAGAGGGTCAACCCCTCTCTTCCATGGAGGAATTATACCATAATTTTGAGGACTTGATATCAATGGAATATTTTATTATCATTTAATTCATGAATAATTTAAATCAAGCTCAATCATTGGATTTGTACCTCATTGAAGATATCAAATTAGCCCAAACTCTCTCTCATGGGAGACAAACACAGAATGGAGACCTATGAACTCTTACTTGCATGAAATAGGTGTATCATGACTTATATCATTCATTTATAACCTATAAATATGTAAACATCTAATGAAAAACTCATACTTTTCTTTAAACTGCTCCAAGAGACCACTTTAAAAAATATGGAAAGAAACAAAGTTTTATGCTATAAATACCTTCCTAGGAAGAGTTATCAAATTATAACAAGATTAAAAAGATCTTTATGACCTCTAAAAATATTCCTCAAAACCATTTCTATTAATTATTTATTGATATTTAGAAATAGGTCCAAGAATAGACCTCTCTCATATGCATAGGCTATAGTGACCTATTGTCACTCTTAGAGATTATTCATAAATATGGGGGAACCAATACATAAAAAAATGAAACTAATTTCAATATTAATTATACCCCTAAAATTTTATAAATTTTTATATCCTAACTCTCTCCCCTCTTCTCATACCGAGCATTTGAAAACTGCCCTTTTAGGTATGTAAGAAAAGGACAAAATTGGAGTGAAGTTGGATTTTGTAATTTTTTCTGCTATAAATTCCTCCCAACCACTGATATAACCCTATAATGACCTAATGAATCTTATATAATTATTTTCTCACAAAAAACCTCTGAAAACCAAAATGAATGCCTCAAAAAGGCATGTTTTGTACTAAAAAAGCTATTTTCACCAAGGACATCTGAATGAAATTCTATAAAATGTTTTCATGAATATCTCACATGTATAATGAGGTGAACCAAGATGGAATCCAATTTCCTTCTGATCTGATACTATCAAAACCTTCTCTGAATGGCACAAAATGGTCAAATTTTGCATGAAAATGAGTCACAGAGTTAGTCCAGAATGTGATCAACCTGATTATTAATTTGTTAGGGATGTAATTACCTTAACACATGATATGAAACTTAGAAAGATATTTTATACTCTTCTTACCATTTAAAATGGCTTAGAAAGGCCAAGAAATTGACTAGACAAGTACAAGACAAATAAAGGAAAAGACCTCAAATCACCTAAACAACCTTAAGACCTATTAACCATGGCTTATTCAAGGAATTTTAAGGACCAACAACTAACTCACAAGAAAAATTGGCATGGTATACAAAGTTTTGAATGGTATGGGTAATAATTTGACCTTTGAGGTCAAAATTGTTAACATTTTGATGACTCAACTGGGAAGCATGTTTGTTATGCTTGAGAACCAAACCATATACATGAAATTTGGACTCACAAAACAATAACAAATCTGGTTCATGATTGCAAGTAAACTTTGAATTGACATAAGACAACTCCTTCCTCCAAAATAAGAAGGGAAACACACAAAATAGGAAAACTAACTAAAAACACAAATGTGCAAACAAAGCACTTATTTGGGATGAAACATAAACAAACTAATATAACTAACCATGACAAAACATGATCCACCTAGATCAAAAGGTAAATTCATAAACTCACTCATTTTAAGATAAATTCTAAGAGATGGCACAAATTGTAATGTAGGATGATTATTGAATATGACCTTTGAGGAGCCACTCTTCTTTCCCACTAACTCTCTAAACATTTCCTCAAATGAGTTATCAACAACAAACCAGTCACTAACAAAGACAAACTCATCTAGTACTTCTAGATCTTTCTCATACTGCTTATCATCTACAAACTTGTCAAGGATACCTCATCTATGCATTGTCTTTGAGTGACCCCATCCTTCTTATCAAAAACTACAAGTTCATCAAGCTCTTCAAGGAGATTTGAATAGTCAACCCAAGTTGTATCATGATCCTGAATATGTGACTCTTGAATGACACCTTCATCTTTCTCAAGTGAAGATATCTCAATCTCATTATGACTTTAGTTTGTACCAACTCCTCTTAGAGTTCTTCCATATCAATACCAGATTTCTCATCCTCAACTACAATGTCAAGTGAAGTATCAATGAGAAAATATTCCTCATACACACTTGAAGCATTATCTTCACACTCTCCAAGAACTTGGCTTGCATCTACAACCTCTTTCTCTATCTTCCATAGAATAGGCTTCTCTTGAAGAAGGGATATGTTGGGAGGGATATGAAATTCATTTGTTTGAGAGGGAATATGAAGAATAGGAGGTTGATCATGATCATATTTTGGGGTCTTTGGAGTAATTAAATCATTTAGGGAGTCTTGGAGAGGAGGGAAAGATAAACTCTTAAAGACCTCTACATTTTACTCCTTCCACTTAGCCATCACTTCATCAAAGTTTGAAATATCCTTGTTCTCATGGACAACTTGAACTTAAGGGATGAGTGGTGAAGAAGGGGAACTACAAGAAGGTTTAGTCACTTGAATAGGCTCTAGAATAACCTCTTGAATAAGCTTTTGAATAGGCTCTTGACTCCAACTAGGAAGCTCCCTTAGCACAGATTCAGCATGGTTAAGAACTTTAGGAGAATAAAGAACATAAGAACCCTCTTGAGACAACTATTTCAATTCTATTTTTTTCCTCTACCAAGCCTCCATCTTCTCCACTAAAAAAATACACAACTCATTCCTCTCTTCTAGATCATTGGACACATTTTGAAATAGATCATTCACTTCCTTATACTAAGATTTTAAACAAAATTTTCTTGCATATGTTATTATTTTGAGCTCTATTTCATCCATTATTTCTTTTATACAAGGCTTCTCATATGCATCATATCCATATGGAAAAGGTGAAATTTGGTCTTGAGACTGATATGGCTCACAAGGAAGGTAAGAGTCATGCTCTTGATAATAAGGATCATGAGAAACTTGATAAGGCTCATCATATCTTTGATAATAATCCTGATAAGGCTGATTAGACTCATAAAAAATCTCATATAAATCATGAAAAGACGGGTATGATTCAGCATAGGGTTGATAAGGAAACATAGCATAGGAATTCACTTTATACATAGCCATTAAAACTCATTCATGCTAGTGCAATAAAAATAGACTTACTTGGAAACTATTCCTAGACTATTGGAAGAAATTTCTTGAGCTTAAAATCACCAAATACTTCATGAATAACACTAATACAACTACAATTTCTCTAAGACCAGCTCCAATGCATCCCACCAGGTGTGCCAAAATTTATTATCTTCTAGACTTGTACCCTTGTGAAGGTATTTTTAGGCCTTCATAGTTTGAATGAACATGGAGATAATCCTAGGTTGTGTGGTGGAATAATAGGTGGATTGAATCTTTATATTCTAAGGTCTATCTCCCCTTGGTGTATCAGTTAGGATCCCTACTCTACACTGTCAGCTTGTTAGGGAAAAGGGAAAAAGGAAAATTGAAAGGAAAACCTATCTAACTAGGATGATACACCAAAATGTGACATCCACTTGTGTTGTATGCACTAAAAATATGAATAAGGACATAAAATTTATTACATTTCTCAAATAAAAACCTCCAAAAATCAATATTTCACATAAAGGCTCAGACTTGATGCATGATCTAAGGCACTTAATTAATAGGTCTCTCGAATACACTATAGAAAACTTACACTTGCCATACAAACAAGATGATTATTTCACACTATGAAACCTGAAAGGATGAGCTCAACACCTAAAAATAGGTAAGAAGTAAAGGACAAGATGAGAGGAAGCAATAACTATCACTTTCATCTATCAATAAACCATGAAAATACACTAAATCCAATTTTGAGGAGGTATGAATTCTATCTTATTTATCAAAAGAGACAAGTAAAAATGTTTTCTGAGCATGGCCTTTCCATAATTCAGGTTAAGTATCCTTTTTAATGCCAAAAATTGGCTTACATATAGAGAAAATGAGAGAAAGGAGAGAGAAGAAGACAAGAGCCTCAAAACTAGGAAAATGTCCTTTCAAATAGCTCTTCCAAAATGGTACGTAGCATTCTTCAAACTTTAAAAAAATTGTCCTTTATATTGTGGTTTATAATATAGGTTATCCAATTTTTATGTGATTTATAAACATTTTCAAATTTATTTTTTCAATCATAAGCCACTTGGAGAGTGCCTAAACTCTTGTTATAGCTCCTAGAAATTAGCTTGCATGTTCCCTTGGTGAATAAGTCCTCCTCCATCAATGTAGGTCTTAAATTCCCTTAATTTATTTTATTTTAACCCTTTTATAGTATTATAAATTATTATTGAACACTTGGTATGATTTTTTTATAAGACCCCTTCAACAAATTGACTTTATCTTACACATGAGGCATTTGAAGAGAAAAAGTCTTATTTACACTTGTTGGAGACCTTTTCCAAATCCTTATTTCATTATAAATCTTCCTTGAATTATTAATAGATTTAATATGCCATTTAATATCCTTATCCAACTTTTTAATTCTTTGTAATAGGCTATATGCACCTATTTAGCCCTCAAACCCCTCAAAAGGCTCATTTTGCACTATAGCGTAGAGGGAAAAGGTGTAGCTTTCTTCAAAATTGCATAAAAACTATACTTTTCCTCCATGTATGGCTTCTTGAGGACACAAAAAAACTGGTTAAATATTATTTAAATCACCAAATACTCCAAAAATCTTGATTTGACACTCAAATCATGTATTTTCCATGTATTCCTTGTAGCCCTATTTTCTTGAAAATCTCCTTCTCTGGGAGAACCTAGAAGTGATGATGAAAAAAAAAGGAATTATATAGGTACCCATTATCCTCCCACATCTCCATAAAAAATTTCATGGCCAAACTCTAAGATTTGATATGCTTTATATCCCATTTAGCTTGCCAAATTAGGCCTAATTAGCCCTTTTAGCCCTACAAGAGAAATTTTGTGTTTGAGAGCTCATACAGATGTGAAACATTAAAAAAATGTTTTATTCAATTTTATCATTCTTTCACCATTATCCATGTCAATTTTTGTGATCTGGAACCACCTACAAGTACCAAAACCATGAAATGGCCTTTGGAAGGCTTGTCCTTTGAAGACATTTTCTGACTGGCCCAAAAGAAGGGAATGGTTTGGGCACCTCTAGATGATTTATTATGAATTTTTTAGCTTTAATAGGTATATAAATTATCAATATAACTTTTAAATTGATTTTAATCTTTGGATGATCCTTGGAACCCTCATTTTAACTCAAAAACAAGAAAAAGTATAGTTTTTGTACTATTTCATACAAGTGAAGGTATATAAAAAAACCATGTGAAGGACCCTATGATATTCCCCTATAACCTATAGTATGTTTCATGAATAAAATATTTTTTTTGGTTTGGTATCCAACTCAAAACTTGCAATCTGGTCCAAAATAGGGTTTTTGGAGGGTTTTTGATAGTTTTCACCCTTAAGGATGATTCATAAAAATGGGACATCCAACTGAAAAAAAATTCCACAATTTTTAATTATAATACCCCCTCAAACATCACCTAACTCCTTTATGTCCCATGATAAACCTCCTTGATGGGATGAGCATTCAAACTTGGCCTCTCAAATTGATTCCTCTATTTTGTGCACCTTGTGATGAGCTTGGACCAAAAAAATGGCTTATTTATGACTTATTATGAAACAAAAATATATTTAACACATATAATATATCCCAATGAATATTTTACAATGTCTTTAAATGGTCATTATACCTTGGAAGTGAAAATGACCCCTATTGGGCAAAAGGCCTAGTCTAGGCTAGTGGGGTTTGAGTACAAAAGGCCACCCACCAACACCTATGAGTGTTTTCTCATAATTCCTATGATTCATTCATGTTTTTAAAATTTAAATACATCTTAAAAAAACATATCCAAGTGTCCCAAAGTGTTTCCAATACAAATAACACTCCCTTTGGTCATATTTTCACCATTGTTTGCCTTTGTGCACGCCTGAAAATGGCCTAGTTTTGAGACAAAATAGCAGATATGTGACCTTTTTTAATTTTTTTTAAAATTATGTGTGTTTTATTTGGGTCATGAGGATCCTCTGTACATAATTTTATGTCAAAATTACCTTTCTAGGACCTCCAGAATCCCAAGACAGACTTTTGAGAAGTGGATTGTGTGCAAGGTCTTCAAATTTGATTGCACATTACCCTCCTAAAAAACTTATCATGCCCTATTTCCATGATATTTGAGTCTAATAAAATTTATATTATCATTTCCAATATTTTCATGTTCATATCAACACTCTACATCCTTTCCAAACTCTTTTAACACTAAGCTTCCTAACAATGACCTCCATTGGCATATGCAAAATTGAAAATCATACTCTCTTCATCCTCACAAACTAATTGTAGGTGCACATGTACCACTTTAGGTGACTTTATGGAGTATAAAACATAATAACTCTCTTAAATTATTGTACTTTACCTTTCTTCATCATACCCTACAGCTATATGGAGTGATTACTCCTTCTAAGCATAAAAAGACCCTATGTAGGGTTTGGAAAATGGAAGCTTGGTCTGACCCTTAGAGGTCTATAGACATATATTTTTTGAGTTTGACTGAGTATAAACTCCTTAAATGGTATTGAACATCCTCTAACTCCTTTCAATTCTTATCACATTTATTCAACCCTTTACCACTAGTATTTTAATTTCCCAGCTTAACAATGCCCTATCTTCTTTCATTGCCACACAAATCTCCCATCTCACAACATGGATGTAGGTGGTATTGGGTGAATATTTTGTCAATCAGCATACTGATAAACAAAATAGGTCTGATCAACCACAGCAAGAAGATTGATCAGCTAGTTGTGTAGGTTTACCACATCAAAAGGAGACTAATCTCTCCTCTCATCAAGGGGAGGTTCCCTATAGATACGTAGGAGTTATATACAATATATATAAGCAGAAATTAAGACACAGGGGTGGGATAAACCATCCATCTCTCTTTTTTTAGAGATGATGCTAACAAATAGAGGAGAAATCCTGGGTGATTGGTGAAGGTACTTCTCTTCTTTTAGAAGTAACATTCAGCCAAGAGCCAGATCCCTTCTTGGATAGTAGAAATCCTGGTGAAGCGATAGAAGGCACTTCTCTTCTTTCAAAAGTGCTTGTTCTTGCAAACAACAGGAATCTTTCTAGTAGGATAAGTAACCAAAAGTGCAGAGTAACTATTAGCTTGAGATGTAGCACAAAGTCTCCACCTCAACTGCCCAAGAGTGAGATACAAAGAGAAATGGGGGCACAAAGTCATCCCAAGGTCCTTTACATAGAAATAGAAAATAAACACACACTAAAGACAACTATGACAGTGCAAAGTTTGAAAGTAGTTGGCTTTGGGACACCTTCCTTATCGCCTCCACTAGTTATACTTATTAAATCAAATAAACAAGAATGCTTTTAGAAGACAGACATAAGAACAATCTCTTAAAGTAGTAAAAGCTATCACAGCACAAAGTCTGCAAGTAACTTGCTTTCTCATTCAATCAAAAAAATATGAACTACAATCTGAGCTCAAAGTCTCAGTAATGTCTTTCAATTTGGGCAAAGTTTTGCTTTTGGTAAGGGAAAGATCTCTTTAAAATAATAAAAGAGATTACAATGTATAGCGCTCCAAGAAAGACTTGGGCACTTGTTTTCATGAAAAAGGCCCATGTTAAATTGAATGCCTTCAATGCACCTTCAGTTTTGTTTGGAGGAACCATGCTAAGAATAGTGCATTGCCATAACTATGGCATGTCCATTCCTCTAATATGTCTCTTCTTAGTATGGACTATTTGGTCCTTTTCCTGATGTCTGCGCAACAGTCCAATTCACCATTACTTCATGGAGAAAAAATAGGCTTGCATCCTTGATTTGGTGCACTCAGAGGTCTACTTGATCCATTGTTTCACCTACTAGAAATAACTCTTTTGAAGATATTTTTGGTCCTTTGGTCTCACTCCTCTCTTCACTACTTAAGTGCTTCTTTGCTCTCTGGTTGAACCATCGCTTTAATTAAACTTGCCTTTGGAATCGTCTATGTTGCTTCTTTGTCCTTTATAGCCCTTCTTGTCTAAGTCTTTGGGGGGTCCTTTCTGTGTCTTTGACAAGTGGCAAGTTTTGTTGTTATGAAACTCATTATAAACTTACAGAAAATGGGATCCATGACACATCTTTTCTGAGCAACTTCAAAAGGGGAACACAGATACAAACACTTGTCACATTTTGCTGAGTCATAACAAGACATGTGACGTATTTCATTGCACTTTGTCTTTTTCCATCGGGCATTTTTTCACGGCCTTTTCTCTTTAGTCAAGCTTTTCCTTTAGACAAAAGTCTAAAGGAATTCCTTTGGGCTTTGAATTAGTCATTTTCCCATGGAAAATACTTCTGAAATAATTCTAATGGCTCTTTCACTTAATAATTTCCTTTAGATACAAAGTCTGAAGGAAATGTTCTCTGTCAGCCTTTGAACAAATCTGAAGGAATTCTATCTTTTCAGTCAGTCACTTGGTTCTTCCTTTAAGTTCTATGCTTTATTTGAATTTCAACAGATATTCCCTTACTTTAAATTTGACATCTATGGGGCTGTCAATGGTCACTAGCCGCTTGAACCATGTTAAACCTTAAACCTATGAACCCACTGAAAATACATTGGCTCATTGGTTCATCAGTTCATTCTGTCTCTTTTGTTCCATCACTTTTTGGTTCAATCGCTTTCCTGCTCCTTGGTTAAACCATCCATTGAACCATTTATTTGCCACTTCTTTCTTTGACTGAGGCTACCTTTAAAATTTTGAACCTATGAACCATTGAACTTTGAACTCTTTCGGTTCAAGGTTTAATCGGTTCATTGATTCTTCCTCTGCCCGTAGAACTTGGCCTGCAGAGTCCATAGATTTTCTTCCTACAGAGTCCATAGATTCAAGCCTGCAGAGTCCATAGATTTCTTCCTACAAAGTTTGTAGATTCAAGCCTACAGAGTCCGTAGATTTTTGAGAAGCTTGAAAAATGAGGAATTTGAATGCTCAAAACAAATTTTGAAAAGGGAAGAGAATTTTGGTCTTGTAGGGCCCAAAATAGTTCATATGTTGTCCCAAAAATGAGTGATATTTTTGGGGGACAACAACTGGCTCTAGTTGGGGGACTTCCCTTAGTTAAAATTTTGAAACAACTAAGGGGAGTAGAAACTAGAATCTCTGGTGCCTTGAAGTATGCCATTGGGCTATGGAGTCATGATACCCAAAAAAGAAAGGTGCCAAAAATGAAAATGAAAAGCATAAAATAGAACTAAAGACTATACAAATATACATATGTATAGATGATCTTATCTGATGCCTCAAGATTTGAAGCACTTCAAATGTCGCCCACTGAGAGGGAGTGAAAATGGCGTTCTGTCTTGATAACCAAAAAAAAGCCATTTTCTCCCCAGAATCAGTGATGGGTGAATGGAACTCTCCACCAAGAAACCAATTTTTTGTGTCTTCTTATTGGCTCTTTCTTCTTCTTGCCCCATGCCAGAATGTGGTCTTCAAACTAAAAACCATAACTCAATCTCTTGGTGAAGAGTTCCTTTTGTTGACTTTGGAGTATAGTAGTATGGTCCACCACCATAGCTTGCTATTCTGTTTGTTCAGTCCAGCACATGTTTTGATTTTCAGCATCAAACTCTTGACAAACCATCAGCTTAGCATCTCCTTTGGTGTTAAGGAGTTTAACCTCTTCACCTTGAGAAATTTTCAATCCAAGCAATAGAGATCTGCACCCAACTATGGAAGAATTGTTGCCATCAGATTCTAGGACCCAAGCATCAGCAAAAGCTGATCTTCTATCAAATTTCTCTTCATGGGAGATGGAAGATCCTTCTTGATTTGTACTGTGCCCTACCAATTTTTTTGATGCCTTTTTTGGATCAAATCCTGGATTGCCAGTTATGGGACTTTCATTAGCTGAGACATGAGCATCTTCTATGGTCAAGAAGTAATTACCCCTACCTGAAGGCTCAAATAGAATTTGAGTAGCAGGGGCTGATGTTTGGGTAACCACAATTTTTTCCTCATACAGATCCGCACCTAGTTCTCCACCAATGTTTAATTGCTGAAGATTGGCTTACAAGGATTCAAACTCAGTCATTTGAATTTTGGATTTCTTGACATGATCAATCATGTCAAATGACTGAGATGGACTTGGAAGAGAGGATGGGAGTTCATCCTTTTGGTTTTTGGGAGGGGGAGGACTGATCTATGAATTTGAAGTAGAAGGTGCAGAAATGTTTGATGTACTTACTTCTTTGGCAATCACTAGGTCCTTTGACTGGAAAAGAAGAGGGGTTCTCTGCTCAGCAATTGAAATTGATGGTTGGGGTCACTCCTCTATATTCTATTTATCAGCCTACTGGGTTGATTGATTCTCAGACCTAGTGAATACTGTGTATGATCATTTGACTGCTTCACCTTCACTTCTGGGTTCATCCTGGAAATTCAGGAAATAAATGTAGGAGTCACCAGCTAATTCTTCTAGATCCTCCCTGAAGAGATCAACACCATTTTCTTGCTCAAAATCAAGTTGGAAATATGAAACATGTTCTATTTCCAGATATCCAACTATTGAGTTGGTTGGAGGTGCTTCAAGGACAAGGTTCCTCTATGGGGGAGGAAGATGATTTGGTTGCCCTTGACTTCTAGTAGTGTTGCCTTGATATGGTTGATTGGGAAAAGTCCTCCTTGGTATATCTTTATATAGAGGAGTAGAAGACATACCTTGTGCCATTTACCTTTTTAAGGCTAGTAATTTATTTGCCAACTTTTATACCATTGGGTCAGTGGTGACTATGGATGAATTCTCAGAAGATGAAGAAGATTTAGCTCTGTTAGGATCTCTCCTTATCTTTCCTACCAAGATAAGGTCATCTTCTAGCTCATTAGCCATGTCTTGAGCAGCCTCAAGGTCTATGTGTCTATCCCATCTCAATAGAAAACTCACTTCAGGCAGTTGTGAGTTGATGAAGAAGCATTTGAGATTCTAAGGTGTCAACTGGGTGACCATGGGAATCATGTGCCTCAGCTTGTTGAACTTGGCAATAAAATCTCTCATAGGCTCATGAGGTTCCTTCTTCATCTAAGTGAGTTGGGCTAGCAAAGCATGTGCATCCTTTGTAGGCTTGAACTTGGCTTCAAAATTGACTTTGAGTGTATTCCAGTCAGTCACTGATCCAGCTTGCAGATGATAAAACTAGTCTGCAGTAGCACCTTATAGGGTCTCCACAAAAAGCCTGATTGCCATGTCTTCAAATTCCACCCCTATCACATTGTAGGCTATGCTAAAGGCTGCAATGTGTTCATCATGGTGAACTATCCCATCACCAAAGAATTTGGGGAAATTCTTTCTTGAACTACGTGGAAGTTCATGCAGAGGTGGAGTCAAGTTGAGTGAGCCAAAAGAGTTACCCTAGGGGCCTCAAACTGCCATGATTTGATTATGTAAAATTGAGATGACAAATCTAAATGGAGTGGCCAGATTGTAGAATAAAAATGGAAAAGGATTGGCCTTGCTTCAGCTTGAGGCTTGAGGCTTCAAACTGTGCACTCTTTCCCAGCAACTCTATTTTTGCAGACTAGATAAAATATAATGGAGATGGAGGAAGATGGTAAGGCTATAATGATAATGGGTAAGGCATGGAATAGAGCCACTAGAATATGTAATGGATAAGGGTATAATGATAATGGGTAAGACACATGTGATGTTTCAATCTAAAACTTGAGGTCTCAAATTACACAAAATTATTGTGTCCCCAGTGGAGTCGTCAAAAACTATTGGGTGAATATTTTGTCAATCAACATACTGATAAACAAAATAGGTCTGATCAACCATAGTAGGAAGAATATTCAGCCAGTTGTGTAGGTTTACCACATCAAAAGGAGACTAATCTCTCCTCTCATCAAGGGGAGGTTCCCTATAGATATGTAGGAGCTATATACAATATATATAATCAGAAAGTAAGACACAGGGGTGGGATAAAGCATCCATCTCTCTTTTTTCAGAGATGATGCTAACAAAGGAGAAATCCTAGGTGATTGGTGAAGGTACTTCTCTTCTTTTAGAAGTAACATTCAGCCAAGAGCTAGATCCCTTCTTGGATAGTAGAAATCTTGGTGAAGCGACAGAAGGCACTTCTCTTCTTTCAAAAGTGCTTGTTCTTGCAAACAGCAGGAATCTTTTTGGTAGGATAAGTAACCAAAAGTGTAGATTAACCAGTAGCCTAAGATGTAGCACAAAGTCTCCACCTCGACTGCCCAGAGTGAGATAAGAAGAACAATGGGGGCATAAAGTCATCCCAAGGTCCTTTACACAAAAACAAAAAATAAACACACACTGAAGATAACTATGACAACTCAAAGTCTAAAAGTAGTTGGCTTTGGGACACCTTCTTTATCACCTCCAATAGTTTTGCTTGTTAAATCAAATAAACAAGAATTATTTTAGAAGATAGACATAAAAACAATCTCCTAAAGTAGCACAAGCTATCACAGCACAAACTCTGTAAGTAACTTGCTTTCTCATTCAATCAAAGAAATATGAACTACAATCTGAGCTCAAAGTCTCAGTAATGCCTTTCAATTTAGGTAGAGTTTCACTTCTAGTAAGGGGAAGATCTCTTTAAAATAATAAAAGAGATTACAATATATAGCACTCCAAAAAAGACTTGGGTGCTTATTTTCATGAAAAAGGCCCATGCTGAATTGAATGCCTTCAATGCACCTTCAATTCTGTTTGGAGGGGGCATGCTGAGAATAGTGCATCTCCATAACTATGGTGTGTCCATTCCTCTAATATGTCTCTTCTTAGTATGGACTGTTTGGTCCCTTTTTTGATGTCTACATAGCAGTCCAATTTGCCATTACTTTATGGATGAAAAACAAGCTTTTGTCCTTGATTTGGTGCGCTCAGAAGTCTACTTGATCCACTATTTCACCTACTAGAAATAACTCTTTTGAAGATATTTTTGGTCCTTTGGTCTCACTCCTCTCTTCACTACTTAAGCACTTCTTTGCTCTCTGGTTGAACCATCACTTTAATTGAACTTGCCTTTGAAATCATCCATGTTGCTTACTTATCCTTTATAGCCCTTCTTGTCTAAGTCTTTGGGGGGTCCTTTCTGCATCTTTGACAAGTGGCAAGTTTCGTTGTTATGAGACTCATTAGAAACTTATGAAAAATGGGATCCATGACACGTCTTGCCTGAGCAACTTCAAAAGGGGAACACATATGCAAACACTTGTCACATTCTTCTAAGTCATAACAGGACACGTGATGTATTCCACTGCACTTTGTCTTTTTTCATCAGGCATTTTTCTGCAGGCTTTTCTCTTCAGTCAGGCTTTTCCTTCAGACAAAAGTCTAAAGGAATTCCTTCAGGAATTGCCTTAGTCATTTTCCCATGGGAAATACTTCTGAAATAATTCTAGTGGCTCTTTCACTTAATAATTTCCTTCGAACAAAAAGTCTGAAGGAAATGTTCTCTGTTAGCCTTTGAACAAATCTGAAGGAATTCTATCTTTTTGGTCAGTCACTTGGTTCTTCCTTTAAGTTCTATACTTTATTTGAATTTCAATGGATATTCCCTTACTTTAAATTTGACATCCACAGGGATATCAATGGTCACTAGCTACTTGAACCATGTTGAACCTTGAACCCATGAACCCGCTAAAAATAGATTGGTTCATTGGTTCATCGGTTCATTCTGTCTCTTTTGTTCCATCGCTTCCTAGTTCAATCGCTTTTTTGCTCCTTGGTTGAACCATCTGTTTGCCACTTCTTTCTTTGACTAAGGCTGCCTTTGAAATTTTGAACCTATGAACCATTTAACTTTGAACTCTTTTGGTTCAAGGTTCAATCGGTTCATTGATTCTTCCTCTACTCGTAGAACTTGGCCTGCAGAGTCCATAGATTTTCTTCCTATAGAGTCTGTAGATTCAATCCTAAAGAGTTTGTAGATTTCTGAGAAGCTTGAAAAATGAGGAATTTGAATGCTTAGAACAAATTTTGAAAAGGGAAGAGATAATTTTGGTCTTGCAGGGCCCAAAATAGTTCATATGTTGTCCCAAAAATGAGTGATATTTTTAGGGGACAACAAGTGGTACTATGTACGGACTGATATAGGTTGCTTTATATTAATGGATATAGGTTTTTTGTCCTAATTCCTCTAAAACTTACTCAAAACTCTAATTTTATACCCTTTGAAAAAATTCATTAGTGTCTCTCATGAAACTTCTCATTTCAATCATGCATACATAAGTTCCATTAGCCTTACTTGACCTTGATAGATCTCCACTTGTCACTTTTACCTACTTGGTTGTATGTCTTTCTTTAAGGCTTCATGTAGGTGTTATTTTTTTGTATGGGGTTGATTCATTAGCCCAAGAAAGATAAATCTCATGGTCAACCTAATGAATTCCTAGTTCAAACTCATGAACTTTAGATTGCTCTTGATCATCTATCTTGGAGTGTCCACCTTAACATCTCAAACATGAAACAAAGTCAAGTTTTTGATTATCACTAACATAGCTATAGGTGGTTATTATAGACTTGTTGTTGAATTTTAGTGTTCATTTTAGTCCTCATTTCATGATTTAGGACTCTTATTTCATAATATGATCCTCTTAAAACATATGCTCAAGTATAAATCTCCTCTTTTGATGACAAACCCTACCTTTGAGAAAATCTTGGCGACACCTCCTATTATCTATATGTGTACTTTTGTCATAGACCTAAGTGAGGGGTATGTTTCTATCACATTTAGAGTGTCTTATATCTCTTTTTATATTAATCCTACCTTAAGAATCGCCCCTTTTGTATCAGCCTTTCCAGACCATTATCTCAATAGTGACCTTAACTCTACCACATTATTTTCTTACTCCCACCTCTTGACTATAGGTAGACACAGTGCTAATGTAGGTAAACACTTTTTGCTATGTTAGGTCTCTTAAGACCATTTATGTAATTCATGTACTAGGCTTTTGATTAGAATACAAACAAACACTCCCTCCTTTCACCCATGCTTACTCTTGAAGAAACCTCTCTTAGCCACTATTGTAATGCTCTTTCTTGTTGCTTATTAATTGTAAGTGAATATAGTATGGATAGGGGAGGGACATTAACTACCTTAGAGATGAAAAAATAGCTTAAAATTAACTATATTGTCATTTACAATACATCTTCATCTTAGGGAAGAGTTAGTCACCATCATGAGCTAGGTTTGGGATAAGGAAACAAGTTACCTTAAAATTCCCAAACTTACCTTAACCTCTACTAATAAGGTAATAGGATTAACTATTTGGCCCTTAAATCATTCTTAAATATATCATTTTCTTGGGCCTTTTAGCACATTAACTTGGTGAGTGAACTCTCTTGATGTATCTTATATCTTACCATGTGGTCTCTCTTATACCACCTCAATATCTTGGATCTTGTGACAACCCTTAAGACTATCGTAGGTGGATTTTGACCTGAGTGTCAACCTTCTTGAGATGTATTATCCCTCAACTATCCCTTTTAGGCACTAAGATCTTGGTTGTGGAAAATAAATTCAATACTTAGCTATGTTTCACCTGAGATGAGTGTTCTTGAGCCCTGGCTTGGTGTCATGTTATCACATCTCCTTCCAAGAGCCCTACTATAGTGGCCTTGTTGTAGGTAAACATACCTTCAAAAAGACATTCATGCTACCTTATACATCTAGGTGATCCATTGGATTTAGGTGCCATGGGGTGTATGGAGGTCTATCAATATGGTTAAGACCTGGAGGGAGGGTAGATGAGTGAAAGAAGATGAAAATGGAGTGAAAATGGTGTTGAGAACTAGAAAATAGGGAACAACATAGCAAACTAGTGGTGATGACAATGTGGAGTGGTAGTGGTGTGATGGTGTATGGACCAATGGCTCATTTTGGGCTCTTATGATCTTTAAATGAATCATTTTAACCATAAGGATACATAAAATACATCGATGCTTGTTTCAATGTGTTTGACCTCCTAAAAAGGACCTATAGGTATGCCTTAATGTTGTAGATGAGGTAGTGAATATGAAACATGAACAATTACATAATATATATAGGCCTTCTTGAGGGGTATATGAGACCAATACTGATACCAAGACCCTTTTCACACTTATATACCAAAGGAAATCCCTTAAAATCATTGAAAGTTATTCGAAGTGTCTCCATATCTGTCTCAAATCTCTTCTTATGAACAAATAGCAATCATTTTCTCCAACATCAAGGCCATTGATTGCAATGCAATGCATGAGTGTGGAATCTAAAAAATGGCATTAGATAACAAAAAAAAGGCACTAAGGTAATTTTTATATATATTTCATGTCATATCAATCTCCTCAAAATGTACATACCTTGTAGTCAATGCTACACATCTTTGACACAACCTATAAACATGCTTGTCAAGACATACAGGTTCAACCTCTCTCTTTCATGGAGGAATTAAACCATAATGTTTAGGGATTGATATCAATGGAATATTTTATTAGAATTTAATTCATGAATAATTGAAATCAATATCAATAACTGGATTTGTACCTCATTGAAGAAATCAAATTATTCCAAACTCTCTCTCAAGGGAGACAAACTCAAAATGGAAACCTATGAACTCTTAATTGCATTAAATAGGTGTGTCATGAATTATATCATTAATTTATATCCTATAAAGATGTAAACATCTAATTAAAAACTCATAATTTACTTAAAACTACTCCAAGAAACCACTCAAAAAAATATGGAAAGAAACCAAGTTTTATGCTATAAATACCTTCTTGGGAATATTTATAAAATGATACCAAGATTAAAATGAGAATAATGACCCATAAAAACATTATACAAAACCATTTATATTAATTATTTATTAATATTTATAAACAGGTCCAAGAATAGACCCCTCTTGAATGCATAAGCTATAGTGACCTACTGTCACTCTTAGCAGTTGTTAATAAATATGGAGGAACCAATCCATGAAAAAATTCTACTAATTTAAATCTTACTCATACCCCTAACAATTTTGAAATTTTAAGATCCTAACTCTCTCTTCTCTTCTTCTACCGAGCATTTGAAAATTGCCCTTCTAGGTATGCAAGAAAGGACAAAATTGGAGTGAAGTTGGATTTTGAAATTTTTTCACTTGTAACTTCCTCAAAACCATGTATACTACCATTTAAGGACCCAATTAATCTTATATAATTATTTTTCACAAAAATTCTCTGAAAACCAAAATAAATGCCTCAAAAAGGCCTATTTTACACTAAAAAAACTATTTTCACCAAGGAAATCTGAAAAAAATGATATAAAATGTTTCTATGAATCTATAAAATGTATAATTAGGTAAAAAAATATTTAATATATTTTCCTCTTGATTAGATACTATCAAAACCTTCTCTAAATGGCATAAAATGGTTAAATTTTGCATGAAAATGAGTCACAGAGATAGTCTAGATTATGATAAACCTAAATTTTTTTTATGGATTTAATTACCTTGACACATTATATTAAACTCATAAATACATTATATACTCTTCTTACTAATAAAAATTTCTTAGAAAGGCTAAGAAATGACTAGACAAGTACAAGACAAATGAAGGAAAAGACCTCAAATCACCTAAACAACCTTAATACCTATTAACCATGGCTTCTTCAAGGAATTTTAAGGACCAAAAACTCACTCATAAGACAAGATATCATGGTATGTAAAGCTTCAAATGGTAGGGGTGACAATTTAACCTATGAGGTCAAAATTGTTAACAGTAAGTTTATCATTGCTATCTTGATGATTGGGAAGAGGATGTTTATATATATCAAGATGAGAATTAACTTGATTTAAATCCCTATTTTTGTTTTGAATTTCATGGGATTTAAAATATATGCCATATGCATGTTGATGCTTTCAAATGAGTGATTCATGATCAAAGTTTGGGACAAGAATAAAATCCATAGCTATATTATGCAATTGTCTACATGTCTCATGAGAGTGGCTCCAACTTGCATGAAACCAACAAAATTTATTCAGATCATACCATGATTTCATTGGACAAGTGGAGTTAAGATATCATTTTAGAGGCTTTGGAATGTGATTTTGAAGCTAAGATAAGAATAATGGTTTGTGGACATTAATGTTGTTTATTTGAGAATATGTAGGATTAAGTGTTATTTATAGGGGGACATGCTCCATACTATTGTTTGGAGTGATTGTATAAATATTATGAATAGTGTTATAGGTATCGGTAACACCATGGTTGGTATCATGATGTTTTTTTTATTAATGATCATGTGAATGCTCGTGATAGGTTGAGATGGTTCAAATTGGCACATGAGAAAATCTTGTTGCTTAGCCTAGTTAAGGGTTTCTTTCAAAATTCTTACATAGAGAGTCCTAACTTGATATTTCAACTTGGGGTAGAGAGAATTAGTGAATAGGTGGGAAATTTTATCATCTACCATATTATTCTCACATTTTTTGGACAGGTTCTTCCATCATTTGATGAGAGTTTGTGCCATTAAAATTTTAAGTTGTTTATATTTGATAAAGTGAGCTAAGTTATTCTCAGAGAGATCGTTAATTTAAAACTCTTACACTATGGAGTTAACCAAATATTCCAAGCTAGTGATATAATGAGTTTTTAGTTGATTGTACCAATCTAAAGCATATCTTTAGAGTGTTTTAGCTAATAACTTGGTATCAATAAAAGTATTATGTTTGACCCAATCTTTACATAGGTTATTGAATGTCTTTAAGTGCAATGTAGGACTAGTAGACCCATTGTAGGTGATGGTAAGTGTGATACCTCCTATATTGATATTATCGATTTAAGGTACAAGAGGTTCCTTTTGTAGATATTTGATCATTTTGTTAATTAGGGGTGGTTGAGAAATGAGGTTACCATGGGAATTCCAAAGTGGGGTTGGGGGAATTTGGATTTTATGCTCCCCATGAAATCTATTGGTGGTGGTTTTAGAGGTTAATGAGATGGTTTTGCATCTACACCATTTGATTTGCGTTATTGGTTTGAAAAGTATGCATTTGATTGAGTGTGTGTACTAAAAGTTGATGAGTTTAGGCAGTATTTTAACTAGAGTGTGAAGCATGTGATGCATTGATATTGGTATTAGTCTCTTGAGTTGCACTATTAGTAGTTGCATGCACCACACTAGTGGTCTAAGAAGCATTGGTAGAAAAATATGCACTAGTGGAATGGTTATAAATGGAAGAAAATGAAGCACCAGTAGCATGATTATCAGTGATAGCAAAATATGCACTAGTGACATGATTAAGGAGGGTCTTTGGAAAAATCCCACTAGAATTTGAACCTACCATGCTAGTGGAGATACTTAGCATGGAGGTTGAAGAAGTCATAGAATAATATGTCATGGTGTGTGAAAGAGACAAAATAGAAGGAAAAGGTTGAGAATCAAAGAAAGTGTCTCCCTCAAATATGTGAGAGAAGATAGGGGAGGGTGAAAGAGGTTCTTCTACTTAAGGACCTATCATAAGATTATAAATGGTTAAAGGGTGTGTTGAGGAAATTCATTAATGAATAAGAGATTTTAAGGTGTGTACTCTAATTGATGCTCATCTTCTAAGGATAAGGAAGGATTAAAAATTGAGCATGAATGAGGAAGAGTCCCGTAATGGGTAGTGCAAGTGGCAACATGAACATTGATTTCATCTAAGGTGAAATTCACAAGCTATTTCTTGGGAAACCTATTAGGATTGGTAAGACTCATCATGTTTTTCAGTTTTAACTCTGTATTTTTCTCTAACAAGAAATTCATGGTAAGGAAAATAAGATAACAATTTTATCGAAAGAAAAATCAAGAAAAAGGATACATAATCAGATAGATCAACAATGTTTTAAAAAATAAAAAACAAAATAGAGAATAAGAGGACATAATCATGTTGGTTAACTATGTATTACTTAATAGGAAACAAGAAAGAAAATAAGAGGATACAATAGGATAGATTGATTGTGTATTACTAGATATAAAATTGAATAAGAAGATAAAGATACACATTCATATTTTTTGACTATGGACTACTAGACAAAAAGCTAAAGAGGAAGATAAGGATACATACTCAAATAGAATGGATGTGTACTAAATGCAAATAAGATGAATAGTCTGTAATAGACTATGTTGATAGTGTTATGAAAATAGAGAAAGATTTTTTAAGATAATATATAAGCAAATGAAATTAAGTACACAAGTAATTGGATCAATGTGATTGATCCAATTAGAATACACAACACAAACCTTACACCATTATTGTCTAATATAAGTTTTGAAATACAAAATATAATGATCAAAGATAAAGCATCAACTTGAAAGTAAATGCTAACTAATTAGTTAATCCTAAGTGTTGTTATGTTGTAATAAAGTTTTAAATAATGTGATGGGAATTTGGCTATAGGAAGGAACTAGAAATCAATCTAAGGATGGTTTCAACAAGTTTAGGCTAAAAGGGATCTATATTTTCAATGGTACTAGATTGGTATTGGGGCCTACCTCGTCACTTAATAGTCATGTAGTGATAAGGGTTTCAAGTGCTTTGTCAATATATACCAACAACCACATGTTTATACTTGGCCAAAAAACCAAGTTGGCTTCCCCCTTGGTGATGAAATCCAAGTAGGTATGCCTTGGGAAGACAAAATTTTAATGCTTTTTAAGTGTAAAGTAATTTCAAAGTGTGTGCAAAAGATAAAAATAGTGTTACTAAATTTTTAAATTGAAAACCACCTATCTAGTGTGTGTTTGTTACTTTAAGCATGCAAGCAATTTAAATGAAAAGTGAACTAATTACTAGAAAAAATAGGTTAATGCCTCAACTGTGAAGAGTACAGAGTTAATTTAGGTGACATTACATGCAAATAATATAGAATAGTGTCGACAGGGTCACTACTATTCTGTGTAAGCAATATCTAAAAAAACATAGTCAAACAAGTTGAATCTATATTCAAGATAAAAAATAGGCTATAGAATTGTATTGATCTAGTTGACCCAATTCACTATAGGGATGCATTTTTTATAGACTACAAACTTGTGAAAAATGGTACTAAAAATGACTAAGAGAGTAAAAATGAACCTTGGTGGGTTTGAAGATGCTTAGATTGTGAAGTTTTATGTTTTGATGCTCAAGTGTTGATTCAAATATTTTGTGAATAGAGTCAACTAGGTCGATGAAGTTTACAACAATTATGTGATGAAAATAAGTTATGAACAAAGATGATTGGCTCAACTATGTTGGAAAATCTGTATGCTAAAAAATAAGAACTAAGAATAGAGTTGACTAGTTTGACTATATATGAAATCCTATGATTGAAGAATAATATTGTGTTAAACTAATCGATCTAGTAACTTGTATTTAGAAAAGACCTACAAAGATACAATAGAGTCATTTTAGGGAAACTATGTGTTAAACTTGCACATACATTATTAGAACTATACCGATATGTTCAATATAGTACTACAAAAATAGATATATATAATGTGATGAAAAATTGAATGTGTGAAAGAAAACTTACAAAGGTTTGATTGAAATTGGTTTCATCAAAATGTATACAAATAAAAATTTAGCTGACTTATTAATTAATCCTAGCTGAGAGAAGATAAATCCTACTTACACTTTTATTTATTGATACATTATATATTTAGGGTCATGACCAAGATGGATCTGTTAGACCTAACTAAGGGATATCTTACCATAATAACATCACTAGAGAGGGTTCCAAAGCCTCTATTCAAGTAGCACTATGTAATAACCCTAGTTAGCTCCTGTGTTTTTATAATCACAAAGTAAATTAAAATCCAATCTAGTGTTCATCAAATCTTCTAGCACAAAGTGGGGGTAATAAACATAAAAAATAAACATACATAAAAGATATATACTCAACTCAATATATAGAAATCCTAATGCATGGGAAATAAGTACAAATGTTAATATATTTACTTGTACAAAATAAGAAAAAATTTAGGAATACTTAGCTTTGAAGAGGAACCCATCGAGCCTCAATATCTCCCTTAGCCAAGATGTTTTGCAAGAGGTTATTGTGGTATGTAAGGATAACAAGGATAAGTCAGTTCTAGGCTACACAACTTCTCTATGCATCCAAAATACTTATACACAAGACAAGATCAATAACTCCAAAGAATGTATTGAAACCTTAAGATATGTTCCTCAAGTTGAATGTTGGATAAGTAGATGCATAATATATTCTTCTTCTTCTCTTTCTCTAAATGGAAGAAATGGATGTGTATATATAGTTGAATCTAACCCTAAACCTTTTTGAATGTTTAGCTAATAGTTTTGGCCCAATTTGATTATGTATTTGTATTTGATATAATCAATTTAGGTCCCAGTCTAGGTTTACCAAAGTTGACCTAAACTTGTAACATGGTTTAAAAAAAAATGTATAGTTGGCTCAAGATGATAGTGTATGCTAAATGTCAAAAAGGGATTTTAGGCTTAGGAAGGGGCTAAGTAAGGTAGTGATTTAATTGGGAGAGCATGCAAGAGAGGAGTCAAGGCTTAGGTAAGTACATAGGATAAGGTTATGTAGATAACAAGTGGTAATATAGGGGATAACAATCATAAAAATCACCAAAGGTTTGCCCACACCTTTCCTGGTGTACCCTTTAATGTGTGCACTTAGAGAGATTGAGACTCAATGGGTTCTTGCAAGAGAGAAAGCATCAGTAATTAATAAAGTTTAAAAATATTGTGTATACATCTCTTATTCCCAATGATTTTCCAAACATGCCAACCTTGAACCTCATTCTTAATGTAAACCAAAACTTTCCTATGTCTTAGTCGTTGCCTATAACTAAATAGCTCCCTTTGAGACACGCTACATCTAATTAACACTTGGTTTTTCTTAACCCAATGAATAATGAAATGGTTCCCTAGTTGTAGCACCAAACAACATTGGCAGCTATGAACAAATTTCAAGCCATACCCCAGGATTCAATAAAAAATTGGATGTCATCCAACGGATGGTACAAAAGTGAAGTAATGACTTTCTTGGCCTGCAAAGGTAGATGGGTGGCTTTAATGATAAAATTTTGAACAATAACTTTACATACTAAAGGAAAAACACAAACTACAATTGGCCCCATAGTCAACCAGAGCCTTCTCCAAATAATCTATCTAAAATTAAAATTTTAAAAATAACCATTCCAAATTGGTTCCATGTGCATAACATAGCCCAACATAAATCTATTTACTACATATTATTATATAGCACTTTTAACATCTTCCAAATATAAATGGAAGAATACAAGGTGGTTCTAAACTAGTCATAATCATACAACATAGGTAGGGTCCCTAATGCTTCTATGGTGTTAGAAATCATGGAGTTTCCTAGCTATGAATTAAATGAACCAAAGGATAGCATTATCAAGATTTAGATGTATATATCTAAATCTGCTTGCCTTAAATATTTCATTAATCCCATTATTAATATCATAACCATGGTCTTAATTAATTAAATAAATAAATACCATTCCCCATCATATATTTCCTAAAGCATTCTAACTTTCTTACACACCCCATGCTATATTAATCCCTTGATTATCTCACTAACATCCCATTAAACCACTAATCTCACCTCATTTACTAACCAGTTGCCCCACTTTCTAATTTAAAAATTAAAATATTTTATCTACCCCCTAGCCAACCTATCCATAGCCTCTCCTCCACATGTAGATCCTTAAACCTCCCTAAAACCCTAAACTAATCCCTATTAACCCCTAATCAAATCTAGAAGCTACAAAATCTAGAGCCTTCTCTAATTCTCTAGAATTTTTTAAAACTAGAAAGTTCTTATGAAATTAAAATTCATTTTAAATCCTCCCCATCACCCTATAAATAACCAAGCATGGAACTTGGTTAGACTAATTGAAATTGGAATTGGAATCAAAGCACATACAAGCTCTCTTAGCCTTACATACTCCCATTACATCCACATTATCCTTGCATCCAATAAGCCATTTCTCCCTTTTGCATTCATCTTAAATCTTGAAGTTACCATTATCAAGTAATTCAATAATCCTTGGAAAATCTATTTGAAGATCTTGGAAGGAGGACAAGAGAATAAAGGTGATGGAAATAGCCTTCTTATAAGTTCTAATTACTTCTATATTCTTTCCCTTTGATATTTTGGTACATTTTGGTTAAGTTATTTTGGAGGCTTAGGTTACACCCTAGCTGAGTAAAGGATTGTTTAAGTCCTCTACTCAAACCTAGTCCAACATGGGAATGACCCTAGGCTATGGGTTACCTAAACTTAGGTCAAACCTCTATAGTTTTTAATGAGGATAGCTTCTCAAATTGTTCATTATAGTGATCACCTAAGACCTAAATGGGTTGGGATGAAAAGTGAGGAGTTGCATGAATTAAAACCTGCTCTAAGTGTGGTGATGCACCATGAATTCAATGTATCCACTCATAGGCTTAAATTCTTGACATACAAATGGATTATGAATAGACTTAACACAGTGCCTACAATGATTTTCAAGAAAAAAATGCTTCACATAGAGGTTAGTTTGATTGACTTAGGCTGGAGGGTAATGAGGGTAAGTTGAAGGCACTTACAGTTAGTAATCCACTCTATACTTGAGACATCAACATTATGACACACTAGATGATCTACAAGTAAATATTGTTAGCACTTAGGTTGAACTTGGACTTGTAAAGGTAAAACTAAACCACTTTTGCATATCAAACAAATACAAAACACTAAGCATAGATTGGTAAACAACTAAAAGTGTCTTTCTCACTAATCCAAGAGGTGAATGAGTACAAATTTTGGTAGAGTTTAGTCATACCAACCCTGAGGGATCAAAATAAATATTTCAAAGCTAGTATTTATAGGAAGAAATAAGGTGAGAGAGAGAAATTACCATTTAAGGGGTCATTAATGAGCCCAATTCTACTCATAACAACCACTACCACAATCCTTCTCAAGCCTTCCCTTACATTAATGCCACTGTCTTTTCTTAGCATGGAAGGATAGATCATGAAGGTCAAGACCACTATAGGAAGCAACCACCCCTATCTCATAAATCCTTCTCGAGCTCCTTTGCATTAATGTCCTTCACTGTAAGGACAAAATCCTCATATCTTTTGATCTAATAGAGCCATGTTTATGTCTATTTTGAGTGGATATAGGTACCTATTTATCGAGGATATGTCTATGTCAAAGGATGAGATGCCTCCCCATAATCATAAATATCTACCCTTAATTTGAAATCTGCACCTAGGTCTACTATAGATGAAAATTAATCCCAATTATTGGTTTTCCTATAGTCTTAATGAAATGAAGCTTGTTGGGTTTTTGACCTCAATTCAACAATAGTTGCCACCCTTTTACCTGTATTATGTCTAAAACACCTATTTTACCACTTATAGATCTCTAATGGTGTTGCATCATCCATGAAATATCCATTCTAGTTTAACCTATATCATCTTCAAAATTTGATCTTATGTATTTTCTTGCATGGGTCAAAAATAGCTTCATCAACCTCTACCAAAAAGCTGCTAGGCTTGCCTTTATTCATTGGCCATAGACTTATTGATTTGGGACTATTAAATTTATACACTAGCAGCCTCACTCTTGATCTAATCTCTATTGACTTATTGAGCTTTCTTGTACCATTGATATTTCTCTATACAAATGAATGTGAGCCATATATCTTCTACCATTTTAACAAACTAAGACACTTGTCACCCATGTATTTACTTTTAGGATCTGCTAACCTTTTGACCCATCACTAACCATTAGATCTACTTTATATGAGTGAATGTGCTTCATTGATCTATGTAGACCCATTGACTTGAGCTTTATCCATGTATTATTATATCTTCATTCAGGAACCTAAGATCTTCACACTTTTCATCAATGCATTCAATCTTAGGATATGTTGACCTTTTGATTGTGAGAACACCATTGATCTTAGATGCATGATTTAACACACTCCATTGGATCTTTTAGAACCATTAACATCATTGATCACCTGCTCACCATTGGATCTTGACTTGAGATTCTATGATTTAGACACTTATCAGCCCCACATTTAGACTCAAGAATATTTGAATCAAAATGGTTACTTTATAATGCTTGAACTTAATGTCCCCACATAGGTCACCTTATACTAAATTACTCTTATATGATGTTTCAATGATGGTATAGTTCTTATAGTGTTTAAGTTAGGCATTTTTTCTTTATAATAAGGAAACTATGGGCATAGAAAAACAAGCTTAGTTAATGATTGTCAAATATTCAAATTATAGGGGTTGACATTTTGTCTTGTGAGGCCAAAATTTTAAATTTATAGTGACTCTGACAGCTTGACCAACCTAATAGTCATAGAACCCAGATACTTTTATGACAAGGTGACTCAACAAAGAATCATAATATGATGACTCTTTAGACTAAATTACACACTTGAAACCTCAAAATACTTGAAACAATAACAAGGCACACACAAATAAGGAAAGAAAAAAAACCTAACACTAAAAAACACACCTAATAATGAAGAAAAAAATAAGGAAGAAACAAGACAACAAGACACAACCTGCAAACTTATGCAAATCACTTATTTTGACAAACAAAATAACTATAAAATTGACCTAAATTTTGAACTCATTACCCCATAGTCAAATGGGAATGTTATATGATCATTATGGCACCTTGATGTGGAGCTTTCATATGATGATTTGTGTGCAATTATACTTATATCAATAGGTGATAACTTCTTCTTGTAGCTATCACTCTCCTATGTACCTAGAAGAGTGAACTAACCATCTAGGTTCATCCCTATATGCATGGGTTGAGTATGAGGGTCAATAATCAGATCATACTCCTCCAAAATCATTCTATCTTGCATCATTAACCTCATCTCATCTTTAGTCAAGAGCTACAACTAGTTCTACTCTTTGGGTTCAAGATGACTAACTATCAAAGAATTCTTAACAAGTTCTTTCTTTTCAAGATTTGACTAGTGTAGAGGTGAGGTATCTAATTTCAAGAAAAATTATTCTATGTCCTCCCAAAATTACATCTCATCTTGGTCAATGAAAAAATCACAAGGTTCATTTTAACTCCTACCATCTATCTGCAAGTCATCAAGTTGATCACTCACCTCCTTCACTTTGGCAGGATCATCATAAGGTTCTTGATCAACTAAAGTTTGTTCATACTCTTCATCAATAAATAGAGGTGGTTCCTCAATACAATGAATTTCCAAATCATCTTGCCTCTGCACTCCTTGATTTGCATTGATTTTCTCATTTGAAGCATTATCCTGTTGTTCAACCATATCACTTTAATCTACATTGTCAAATTGTTCCATTTCATTCAATAACTCCAAATATAATGTTGCCAATAGATTATTTACTTAAATATAAATAACATCATCATGGATAATTCCATATAATTGGTCTCTTATGAAAATATCATCTTGTGTTTCATTTGCCTCAGCTTCATCATTATGACATTTTAGCTACCCTTTATCATCCAAGCTCTGCATGCTTACCTTATGATCTAATGGGGTGCATTGGGGTCCCAATTTGAATATCTTATTAATAGAAAATAGAAGTGTCCTATACAACATTCTCTTGACACTCATCTACAACTTTATCATTTTCTATCTCTTGAATGATTTCCCCTCCTTTACTTACTTTGATAGTTTTCCCACCATGCTTGAATGATCTAATTCTGATTTTGGTGTACTTAACTTGTTTTCAAGAAGGGAAAGGGCGGGTGGAAAATAGATATCATTAGGCTTGTTGATTATTACAAGTGAATCATTACAAATAGGTATCTTGAATGGTTTCTTAGGAAGTTCTTGGGATTGAGGGGGTGTGAAGAGGGGCAACAGGTAATTGAATAATAGCAGATGAAATTTTATACCTACTTTTCTTTCCTTATCCTCCTTTTTAAGGGTGGGCATGATGAAATTAGGATCCATGGCCCATGAAATATTCTATGTGTGTATTTTTTTAGGCTCTTTGGTAGGTATAATATCTTGAACATAAGTGGATTTCCTTGGGGAAGGAAGGAGAACGCCGTCTACCTTTGGGGAGATTGGAGGAGGTGGAAAAATGTAGAACTTACAGAGTGACTCAGAATTGATTTTCACCTTCACACCATGTTCAATTATGCACACTATATGATACAATTATCTGAATAAGTGCCCTCCAACCTTATTTATAAAGTCATTACCCAAAAATAAGGCAAAATGAGGTAATAAATCTACTACAATAAGATCCTAGACAACTGAAAGCTTGGGATAGAAATGGAGGATGAATTTAAGATTTCTAACAATGTCAAATGTTTTCATGGAGGATCCATTACACTAAAAATCAAATTAGACATGGGTTCACACATTAAATTCAACTAATTTTCCACCAATCTATGAAAAATTGAAAAAATTATATTATTATTAAGCAGATAATTATGGACCAAGAAATCCCATCTAACCAGAGAGGCAAGAAAAGGAGATGGGGTAACCAATTTAGCTAACTATTATTGTCTTACAGGGGTGTTTTTGATGAGGAAAAATATCTTGGCATTCAACCCTTTTCTATTTTATAAGATCCTCTTGTAACGTATCTCTTTCTACTCTTAATTTCTCAATTTATAAATGCAAATATTTAGTGTTTGGTGTAGGTGGATTACAAGGGGAAGCACATTGATAATAAAACTAATTATGAGGATGAGGAGGTTGCCATGGAGGTATAAGAGGCTCAAATTATGGTGGATGGTCTTAGTAATATGGAGGATGTGGATTATATGGTTAGTAAGGATTAGTGTATGGGTCATATGGGCTATGATAAGGTGGATAATGGGGTGGAAGCTAAAATCTTGCCTCATGGTCTACCATGACTCCTTATGTAATATGTGTATCAAATTAAAACCATGACTAAAAACCTTCTCACCTATGCAATAATTGAAACCATTGATATCTTCGAGCTTTAGGTTGATTACAAACCTTCTAAAGATGTTTGAATCCGATCAATGTGACTATAGATAATGTTGTTGATGTCCTTAGCTTCCAAATGTTTTCCAGCATATTTAGAGCATGCTCCAAGGCACTTGAAATCAATCCCACTAGGTGTACCAAAAACTATTAGAGGCTTAAGTTGCATCCTAGATAAGAAAATATTGTTCACGTCCTCTACTCAAACCTAGTCCACCATGGGAATGACCCTAAGTTATGGGTTATCTAAACTTGGGTCAGACCTCTAGGGTTTTTAATGAGGCTAGCTCCTCATATTGTTCATATATTGCTCACCTAAGACTTAAATGGGTTAGGATGAAAAGAGAGGAGTTTCATGAATGAAAACCTACTCTAAGTGTCATGATGCACCATGAATTCATTATATCCATTCATAGGCTTGAACTCTTGACACACTAATGGATTATGAATAGACTTAACATAGTGCCTATAATGGTTTCAAATCAAAAATGATTCACATGGAAGTAAGTTTGATTAACTTAGGCTAGAGGGCAATGAGGGTAAGCACTTATAGTCATTAATCCACTATATACTTGAGACATCAAGATGATCTACAAGGAAAGCTTGTTAGCACTTAGGTTGAACTTGGACTTACAAAGGGAATATTAAACCACTTTTGCATATCAAACAAATACAAAACACTAAATATAGATTGGTAAACAACTACAAGTGTCTTTCTCATGAATCCAAGAGGTACATGAGTACAAATTTTGGCAAAGTCTACTTATACTATCCCTAAGAGATCCAAATCAAGAGTTCAAAACTAGTATTTATAGGAATAAAGAAGGTAAGAGAGAGAAATTAGCATTGAAGGGGTCATTAATGATCTTAATTCCACTTAGAATAACCACCATCATAATCCTTCTTGAGCCTTCCCCTATATTAATGCCACTATATCTTTTCTTGGAGTGGAAGGATGGATCATGAAGGTCAAGACCACTACAAGAAGCAACCACCCTTACCATATGAATCCTTCTCTAGATCCTTTGCATTAATTCCCTTCATTGTAAGGATAAAATCCTTGTATCTTTTGATTTGATAGAGCCATGTTTATGTCTAGTTTGAGCAGCTATATGTACCTATTTTTTGAGGATATAGCTATGTCAAAGTATGAGACACCTTCCCATAATCACAAATATCTACCTTTACTTTTAAATCTGAACCCAGATCTATTATAGATGAAAACTAATCCCAATTATTGGTTTTCCTATAGTCTTAATGTCGATGAAATGAAGCTCTCTAGGTGTTTGATCTCACTTTGACAATAGTTGCCACCCTTTTTCTATATTAGGTCTAAAAGACCTATTCTACCTCCATAGATCTCTAATGGTGATGTTAGATCCCTAAAATATCCATTATGGTTCAACTTAGATAGTCTTCAAACTCAGATCTTATGCATTTTCTTGTCTAGGTCAAAAATAACTTCATCAACCTTCATCAAAAGTCTACTAGGCTCACCTTTGCTCATTGGCCATCGACTTATTAATTCATAACTATCAAATTTAGACACTTAGAATCCTCACACTTGAGCTAATCTCTATTGACTTATTGACCTTGCTCACACTATTGATCTTTCTCTATACAAATGAACATGAGCCATAGATCTTCTATCAATTTAACATACTTAAGACACTTGTCACCTGTGCATTTACTCTTAGTATTTGTTGACCTTTTGACCCACTACTCACCATTAGATCTACTTTGTATGAGTGAATGTGCTTATCATCATTGATTTTCGATGCATGATTTAAGGTACTCCATTGGATATTCCAAACCTGTTGACATTAATGATCACCCATGCACCATTAGATCTTGACATGATCTACCATGATTTGGACACTTGTTATCCCCATGTTTATACTCAAGAATATTTGAATAAAAATGGCTACTTTGTGATGCTTGAACTTGACATCCCCATGCACATCACATTCTACCAAATTGATCTTTCATGATGTTTCAATGATGGTTTGGTTCCTTTAGTGTTTAAGTTAGTCATTTTTTGTGTAAAAGAAGGACACTATGAAGCAGAGAAAAACAAGTTAAGGAAATGGTCATTAAATTTTTGAATGATAGGGGTTGACTTTTTGTCTTATGAGGCCAAAAGGCTAACAGTTACTATACTTAGTATATTAAATCTATAACTCAAATTTTACAACCATACAATAGTGACCACAGTGGGAGCCCTCCTTAAAAATAATACTTTTATGTGTAATACATGTTAAATCATCTTGTAAGATAGGTTAGAGAGAGATTGGGATCCAAAAAATTTAAATTTTTATGTTCCAATAGAATTTCAGTTTTGTACTATTAATTATAATTTTGCATCAATGATTTTGCAGTCCCAATTGAGATTTTTACTCACCACATAGATTTGACCATTAGTTGTTAACCTCTTTGATAGTTTTTTGACCTCTTTCAAAATCACTTCTCGATAGTTTTAATTTTGAAACTCATCTATGGTTTTCCCTGATATAGTCATTATTTGGACTTAGGTATTGCACTAATGTCAACATTAAACATTTTGAATCAAAATGGTTACTTTACGATGCTTGAAATTGACATCCCCATGCACGTCACCTTCTACCAAATTAATCTTTCATGATGTTTCAATGATGGTTTGGTTCCTCTAGTGTTTAAGTTAGTCATTTTTTATGTAAAAAGACACTATGAAGCATAAAAAATCAAGCTAAGGCAATGGTCATCAAATTTTTGAATGATAGGGGTTGACATTTTGGCTTGTGAGGCTAAAAGGTTAACAATTATTATACATAGTATATTAAATCTATAACTCAAATTTTACAACCATGCATTGGTGACCATAGTGGGAGCCCTCCTTTGAAATAGTACTTATGTGTAATACATGTTAAATTAGCTTGTAGGATAGGTTAGAGAGAGATTGGGCTCCAAAAATTTTAAATTTTTATGTTCCAAGAGAATTGCAATTTTGCACTATAAATTACAATTTTGCATTGATGATTTTGGAGTCTCAATTGAGATTTTTACTAATCACATAGACTTGACCATTAGTTGTTAACCTCTTTGGTAATTTTTTGATCTATTTCAAAATCACTTCTCGATAGTTTCAACTTTTGAAACTCATCTATGGTTTTCCCTGATATAGTCATTATTTAGACTAGGTATTGCACTAAGGTCAACATTAAACATTTTGACTTCTTATCGATTTCTATACTTTTGGGCTAATCTTGTTGTCTTGCAAGGATAGAAAAAAAATTGTCACTTCAAATAAGTAAGTTTTTTAATATTACATAAAATTTCTTATCCTTATGATATTGATTCCCATCTACGATTTATGCTTTTGTAAATCATAATTTTAATTTAGGCATAAATTCACTAACTAAAACCTATATTTTTTATCTCTAATAATTTTGTTTTTTTTGTTTGGATATGATCTGATTATAGGAAAGTATAAATTATGCTTAGACAAAGTCATAGCCACCAAAGATAACCTTTTTAAATATACTATGTAATATCACTTATATACAGTAGTGATTTTGAATACTAATTATGATTTTGATAGGTGTAGAAGTGATTTTAACACTAGTTAGATAATAAGTGATATTAATCTATTTTTTTATCTTTAGTGGTAGATATTCTGATTTATATTAATAATTTGGTTTTAAAATCATAAGTAGTTTTAACAATATTTGAAACATCTTGTGTATATGTTTTTAAATTTTACACAAAACCATTTCTTGACAGAAGTGATTTTGATTATTAAAGGCAGTTTTGAAGTTGCATAAGTGATTTTGAATATAGTTCAGAAATAGGTGTTGTTATTCTTTTCTAAATCTATCCTTTCTTATTAATTTAGAATTTATTCTTATAAATAGTTTAAATTTTTAGACATCATCCATCTTAGGTAATTTTATCATTTTCAATAATTTTTATATATACTTTCATCTACCTAAGGTGATTTTCAAATTTAATTTGTAGTTTTGACTTAGATAGCTTTGATAGTACCTTATTACTGATAACATTTGATATAAACTTATTCTGATAAACTTGTTTCAAGTAGTAACATTTTATTTTATAGCCTATTATAAAATTTATTATTTTTCTTATGAGTTTGAAAATTGCTTCTTGATATATGTGTTTTTTATTACTAGTAGTAATTTTAACTAACCACAAGCAATTTTGACTGATTGCATGGTTACTGTTAGCTAACTATCTATAAAATCATAGATTGTTTAGTTGCAATTTTAACCTTTTAGTTGTAATTTTGTCTTTTTGGAATCAATTTTGAAAATCTAATTGTGTAGAAATAGTTTTATAGGGACAAAAGGCATTGACTTTTAATAGAAATTACTAACAATCTTTGTGTAGGACACCTAAGAAGGAGGCCCTAAATCTAATTTATAACTTGTTTTTTTTTTTTTCTTAAATTAATTTTTTTAAATTATGTGTGTGTGTGTGTGTATCTTTAATTACTTTTGCTCTTGTCTCACATAATCAAATAATTGGTTGAATAAATTTTTGTCTCCCTATTTTGTTACCTTAAATTTTACTTTTTATAGGGTGCAACGTGATGTGTAATTCATCCCCATACACTTGCCTAGTCTTTAGGGGTTGGAGGTGCATATTTAATCACCACACTCCATGTTACAATGGAATATAAAAATTAAGGACAACTATCATTAGGCCAAATAATTGACAACATATAAGTATTTCATGAAGGGAAAGAGTTAATTCTTTGACCCAAGCATCAGATACCACCCTACATATATTTGGGCCCCATGTACCTTACGTATAGTAGGGAAACCTATAGAAACCTTGTATAAACCTAGTGTAAGGCCTTTCAACCATAATAGGTGACTTACTATTAGGGCCAATATCAACCCCCATAGTGACCATCAAGTGTAGACAGGGTACAAAGGGTTTTAAGATTGTGTAATGGGTCATTAGCCTACAACCTCAACCATGAAGCTTTTATATGGTGTAATCATTGAGTTACACACTCATTAGTTTAGTAAATCTTAGGGCTTGTGATTGGTGTGATTGTGTGTGTGTGTCATGCTTGACCCATATTATTTGTGAGTTGAGCTAGACTTCTCCCTTTCTCACAAAACTTCTAAAAAAACCCTTAAGACACATTTTCATCTTAGGGATTAAATCAAATCATCTTCATCTTTATCCATTCCTCCACAATCTTGGGTATTATATTTTATCTTGAAACTAAGTTATAGTGGTCACCTATTCCTTATTAGAAGTTATGAAATCATCTTATTCATCACTTCATCCATCCCAAGACACATTATCTTGATTAAATATTACCAAATCCTATAACTCTATTGGATTTCATCTAGTACAATCTCATATTATCATCCTGCATATTGATAACTAGCCTTTATCCAATTATCATCTCACAAGTGTGAATAAAGGCATCTAGTCATATCATCATCTAGTCTCCTTTATAGGTTAAATATTAATAGATTTTTCACATTGATAATACTTAATCATCATAATCCTTAATCCTAAAATCCAAATCTTATCATATCCATTCCAAACATCTTGACCATTCTAGTCTAAGACTCAAGACACATTTAGTACTCAAAGTCAGATTTCTTTCCATTTCATATTGAAAAACATCGAATCATCTTCATATCACTCTGCATCATCCATTTTACTAATCAATACCCATGCCCGAGTCCTAATATTAGGATAAAGATCAAACTGGTAAGACAATGTCCTAAGGACACTAGGTGAATAGGGTAGTGATAATGAAGAAAATTAAAGTGATATGCATAATCCTAGAGGATATGAAAGACATAATAATGACTTCTTCAATAGTGATTAATTTAGATCCCAATTTAACTAGTATATATATGAAAATCATGATCAAATACTATCCCAAGTTATTAGAATGGGAGGAAAATTACCCCCTACATTTAACCCTAATCTCCTACAACATCTCATTTGACCACCATCTAGACCCAACACTCCTCACCCACATGTGAAAAATTGATAAGAGGGAAACCCTGAGGTTGTATATCACAAACAATAACTAGATGATGAAGAAGAAACCCCTCAAAACAATTTTATTAATGTTGATATAAGTGGATCCACCTTAGAGGATCGTTTAGACTAGCTTACCCAATAAATCAACTCCCTTACATCCCAAATCCATTATAAAAATAAAAGGCTCTCATCACCCAAAAGAAACATTAAAAAAACCAACATTGACCTATTAAAACAATAATCAATCAAAAATCATAATCATAATCCCCTAATGGATCCCTCCTTTGCCCAAGAGTAGAAGTTGATGAAGGAAACTCTATAGCATATTGATCTTTCCACTCAAGTAATGAAATATAGATATAAATACTTTTATACATCCCCATTAGACATTAATATTCTACAAATACCCTTCCCAACACATTTTGAAGTTTCAAAATTTGATAAATATAAGGGGAGAGAGGAACCTCACAAACATGTTCAAGAGTTTTACGTAGCATGCCATGAGGTCACATACAATGTTGCTTACCTACTCTAACTCTTTCCTAAAATTTTTATAGGACCCACTCTTAAATGGTTCATACACTTACCTAAGGGGTCCATTACTACTTTGGAGAAACTAATAGAAAAAATTGAGAGATATTTATATTTTAATATAAAACATGGCATTTATATAATTGATTTATATAACACTAAAAAAAGGAATGGGGAGAGTCTCGCATCATTTTTACAATGATGAAGGAACCTAACCAGTCACTTCTAATGTATTATCCCTGAAAAGGAGGTTGTTAAGCTCTTCATTGATAATCCAACTACATAATTGAAATTACAATGTGCCAAATCATTTTATGAGATTATAAAAAAGGATATCTAGATATAAAAGTCACTTATTGAAAGTGGAACAATCAAGTTATATACCCAGAATGAATAAAGTCAAAATCAAGATAATGTTTTTTTAGGTAATTTAAAAGTATTTAATAAGAATAAAAATGTAGATAGGGATGGTGTCACTAATTCAAACATGTACAAATGGTACAAAAAACTTACCCAACTACCAAAAGTCAAATATATATCCATCATTACTCTACCAAAAGGAAAACCAAGGACTAGAGTGGGGAAATGTCATCTTATTAGTCTTGGTGTGCCCATTGAAATCATCATGAAAAAGGTAATTGTTGCCAATATGATAACTCTACCAGAGATTCAACCCTTGGATGATAATAAACCACACCAAGATTTGTACCATAAAGGTGAGATTTACCACTACCATCGATTCAAATGGAATGATACTAGAAAATTCATGCAATTAAGACATTTCATCCAAGACTTGATAGAAAATGGGATTAAGGTGAAAGTTGACAAGCCAATCTAAAAATAAGCAATTGGGGATATATTAGGGCCCTCTACCAAAGCATGACTATAAGAAAAAGAAACCACTAAGGGATTAAGGTCAAGTTTATAACTCAAAAAAAGTCAATTACCATTCCATCCCATAGCACTACATCAACACCATCAAAATCAAAGGCCCCCAAGAGCCCATAAATATATCATCCCCAATATTTAAAATTAATAGGGCCACTATTGATTATGTTATTACAACAAGACATGGAAAAATAATAGTTTGTGGAACACCTACAAAATATCCACCTACTTCTTCATCTCAAAAAATCACCATCCCTAAGAAAGCTTCAAATTCTCTCAATAAGACATGATATTATGTATTAGCTCGAGAAGACCTCAGCACAAATAGCCCTTATGGATCTTCTCAAAACTTATGTACATTGAGAGATATTAAACCAAGTATTTCATGAATTAAAAGTTTTTAGGGATATTGATATGAATAAATTTCAAGCCATGTTGGCTTACTTATATCTATCATAAGAGATCACATTCAGTGCCCAGGACATACCACCAACATGCCCTTACCATAATTACCTCTTATTCATTGAAATATCCATTGCAAACAACAAAATCTCATGGGTTCTTTAGACAAAGGATCCTCCCTAAATTTTTGCAATATTGAGTTTCTTAAAAAGTTGGGATATTCAAAATCTCCACTAGGGCATACTCTAATAATGATAAAGGATTATGATAATAATGAAAGGTTATCCACTATGACAATATATCTTCCCATAGCTATGGGGCCTATAGTCCACCAAAGATTAATCTATGTAGTGGATGTATACATCCATTATAATATGTAATTGGTATGCCCTTGGGTTCATGAGATGAGATCGGTACTTTTTACCCTTCATCAATGTCTAAAATTCCGACATTCAAGCATGGAGGTCACCATCCTAGGTGAAATTCAACATTTTCATAGCTATCAAATAGAAAAATCAATTCATGATATTTATTGTCCAATTACCCAAAGCTAATCTTATAATCCAAAATCTATGAAATATGTACACCCTAATATCCTATCACCCACCTCATCTAAGTCACCAAAAATCACTCATCAAAAAATTATATCCAAGGGGTGTGGGGAATATGAGTATAAAACCTTTTGTGCAAGAGACATTCCACTATCCCCACGTAGCTATGGGTCCTCAGCTATGAGTAAATATAAACTTATTATCTATCAATTCATGCCAACTTCCTTCACTAGCACAAGAATGTTATCAAAATAATATTTTAAGGAGCTTGACAACTCTTGGATTATTCATGAAGATGTATCCCTAAATTTTCAAAAACAAAAATATCCCTAATTATAGAAAATGTTCTAAAATGTGAACTATAAGGGTAGAAGAATAGGTTGATAGGAACAAAGAAGGTTAGAACCTATTAGTGTTTAGGAACACTTTAGATGACTTGGCCTAGAGTAAAACCCACTAGACATTGACCTCAACTCTTACCATGGACACTTCTTTGATTCTTGAAGAGTCTACCTCTGATGAAGAAGTTGAGATAGGTACTATTTATAGCCTATATGAAGATATAGCTACCATGAACCTATTCTTAGACACTACCATTTCCACTATCAATATCTTCCTCTTCTACCCTAAACTAATAGATTAGGATCAGAGGAAATAACCATCCTTTGATATGTTTCAAAGTGATAAGGATATTATTGAGTACATGGGAGCTAGAAAATTCATGTCATCATGGGATCACAAAATGGGATTCACTATCAATTAAAATGAGTCTACATATTTTAGAGATCAACATGAGTCATTAAACTAAGTATAATAGGAATAATATGATGAATTTGATCCCTCTCCAGATATAGAATAAATCTATCCAAATCTTGATAAACAAGAGCTAGGTGCAAAGCTCCCAATTGAGTTTTCTTCAAGAGAAGAGATACCACCACACCCAACATATATTCAAGATCAATCACCTTCCATAATTGAGGAGGTCATATAAATTAATATTGGAACTAAATAAACTAATAAAATTATCAAATTGGGAGTAATTCTCACCTCTGAGGAATGTCAAATTCTTATTGATCTTCTTAAAGAGTTTATAGACATATTTACATGGAGCTACTCTGATATGCTTAGATTAAATCCCACTTTGGTGGTACATCACTTATTATTTCATCCAAATTCTAAACTAATTAAACATAAACTCTGAAATATGACTTTAAAGTGGCATTATTAGTTAAGGAAGAACTACAAAAGTTCTTGGAAGCAAGATTCATTTATCCAATAGATTATTTCAAATGGATCTCTAATATCATTCCCATCAAATAAACCATAAGGAGGGATATGTATTTATAATGACTTTTGAGATATAAATAAGGCATGTTCAAAATATGATTTATTTTACCAAATATTTACATGATCATGGACTCCATCGCAAGGTATGAAATGCTCTACCTTATGGATGGATTTTCTAGATATAATTAAATTAAAATTATTTTATAAGATCAACAAAAAACTACATTCCTCCATGGGGAATTTTCTATTATCAAGTGATGCCCATTGGACTAAAAAATACTGGAGCAAACTACCAAAAGGTCATGACAATCATTTTCCATGACATGATGCATGATATTGTAGAAGATTATTTGGATCACATCTTAGAAAAGTTCAAGATAAGGCTAGAACATCGAGTGTTCCTCAGATAGTTATATGAGAGGCTCAAAGAATATAAAGTTAGACTAAACCCCAATAAATGTGTGTTTTGGATTAATTCAAGAAAACTCTTGGGATTCATAGTCTCTCAATAAGGCATCGAGGTAGATCCCACTAAGGTGCAAGCCATTATTAAAATTCCACCACCTAATAACTTGAAGCAACTATAGAGCCTTCAAGAAAAATTACATGTCATTAGTAATTTCATTTCTTAATTGGAAGATAAATCCTAGCCATTTACACATTTCTTAAATAAAGGAGCTCATTTTGACTGGAATATGGAATGTTAAAAGGCATTTGAAAAATTAAAGTAATATATATTGAAGCCTCTAATAATCTCACCACCAATATCAAGAAGGCTATTAATTTTGTATATATCTAATATGCCATGTGCTATAGGAGATCTCTTAGCTCAACACAATGATGAAGGAAAGGAATGAACTATTTATTATCTAAGAAGAACACTTATCTCATATGAGCTTAATTATAACCCTATAAAGAAAGCATGATTGGTTTTGGTCTATACTTCACAAAAAATCAGACATTATATGTTAAATAACCAAGTCAAGATTGTATAAAAATTACCATCCTTCATTTGGATGTTTCTCATTGTACCATCCTTCATTGTGATTGCCAAAGTTGTATAGATCTGGTAAAAAATCTAGTGCAGAACCAAAGAACTAAACTTATTGAATTTTATGTGTATTTTATCTGAGAAAAAGTCCTCAATGGTGATATTGATCATTAGTTTTATCCTACGAATGAACAAGTGTTAGATATCTTTACAAAACCACTTGGTGTTACCAAGTGTTTTCAGTTTCATATAATGCTAGGCCTATCATAGTTTTCATTGAGGGGGAGCGTACATGACAATACCACTTCCTAATGGCCATGTGTTTATTTTTATTCTCTATAATTCTTCTCATTGTAAATCACTATAAACTTCATGTGGAAGCTATGTGATTTGAGTAATCTTCATGTGAAAGTTTTAATTTTGTACCCCAATACATTAAATTCATACTTTGTAATGGTGGTTCTTATGTTATAAAAGGCTCCAAATATGCTTAGTGATTATTCATGAGAAATTGTGAGATGTAGTCTCACTATCATGATATCCTAAACTTACTTTCAAATAGTTTATGAATTATAATTCCTTTTGTTTCAAAAGGTAGTTTTTGTCATGATGAAGGTTTTTAAATCCTTCAATTATGTACATAGTATAATTCCTTTCTAAGGTGACTATGACATTTATCCCCACTTAGCATTAAGGGGGAGTGTTAGAGAATTTAATCCTAAGTGAGCTTATTGACCCTTAACCTTGGTAAGGTTATTAAATAATAATAATATATTATTTATTAACATCAAATGAAAACCTCATGAAAATAATAAAAAAATTATAATTATTTAATGAGTTACCAAAATTTAATTAAATGACTTTATCGAGATGGATTGACCCGTTACTTTTAAAATAGTCACCTCCCTTAGAATTTCACTATAAAATAGGGTTTTACCCCTATTGTGAATTCATTTGAATATGAAATTATTTTATCATATTCAACCTATGAGTTTTGTGAAGGCCATTCTATGAAGAAGTGAGAAGGCAAAAGAATTTGTATTGGGGTTATTATTGTTTTTCAATTTTATGAATAATCATTGTAGGTTTTTTACCTCCATTAGAGGTTTTCCCATCTAATCTCTATGTCACATTGTTCAATTGATCTATGTTCCTTATGCTTTGTTATTTAATTACACTTCTAGATCCCATCCTGTGTATTGTTTCATATGTCTGTATATGAATTCTTTCAGTTCTCTCTCAAACTTATCTTAAACTATAAATAATCAGTCAAAACCATTTTTAGATTTTGTGCACCTCAATTTCAACATTTCAGATCATTGTAAAATTTTAAATTAACAAATAATTGTAAAAGTTATCACATTTTTACTAACTATGGTACTATTCCCCAAAAATCATGGAGAATTTTTATTGTTTTTAATATAAACACATTATATTGTAAAAGGGGATAATATTTGGTGGGAGATTTTTTACTTGTTTTTTAATAAAAACATTATATTGTTTTTTTATTATTTTTATATAAAAATAATAATTTAATAGAGAGATATCATTGAGAGATATTAATGTAAAGGAGATTTTTATTGTTTTGGCATACCTCATATTTTTGCCTAATGAAGATGAAGAGTGAGGTGTTATTCGATAGGTGGCCAAAACCACTCACAAGTAAATAAATTTTCTTCTTCTCCTTGCTTATCCCATGTCTTATTTATCTCTCTTTTTGGATGCATTATCTATAAAGCTCGATGTCCTCCTTAGCTTGTTTCACTTGTATCACGTGTTGTTCAATTTTGACATCTCAAGCACTGATTACTCATGGACACAATCTTGGCCGAGTTTGATGTCCAACATTGAGTATGCTATGTATTTAAATTTTATGGGGGTTATTTTTTCTTATCTCAAGGGGTAATTTTGGGCCTGCATTATCTCTAGTGTGTACATAGTTTCTTGGAAATATATGTGCCATTTTGGTGACTATTGCATTGATTTATCTTGTATTCCTGGGCATATTGTCATTTGAGCCTAACATCTATTCATTGAGCATGTGCAGTCACTTGTGTAGTGTTTTCTCATTTCACTTATATGGTGTCTTCTCACATTCATTTTGAGTCTACTTGAGAGATACCAATAGATGAGGAGAGTTGATTCTACACCAGTGGTTCTTCTTAGAAAGAACAATTATGTTTCATGATGAATGTACATGTAATGCTTTCTCATGAAACAAGAGCTTATTCCATTTTTATATGGATAGATTCCTATTCCCATTAACCCTTGTCAATGTAATCACTAAGTCAACTCTTGTGACTTTATCTATGGTCACTTATAGATGAAAATTTCATGGGATCTACACCACCATGTGGAGCACACAGAGTGTCATTCCACTGTTTAGAGAACTCTTTAGGCTCTTTTTGAAAATCCAACTAAGATTTATATCACTCCCCTTGTTGTTTATATTATCACTTTAGATACTATTTTACTCTCTCTTCCTACTTATATTTATTGTGATGACAATTTCTTAATGGATAGTTCTCTTCCTTTTTTTGAGTCACCACTATAAGATGAGATTTTTTCAAACCTTAAATATCCTTTCATAGGTTATACATTCATTCATATTTAGTATATTTCTCTTCTAGAGCCATCACATATTTCTACTTTAGAGGACTCTACTATTTTTAGTGAGAGTACACTTAGTGAGAGCTAAGACAACACATCTCTTACTATAGATATTCACTCTACAAAAATGTGTGCTTCATTTGTCTCTTCTTCTATTTAGAAATTTATTGAGCCATGATCTACACTTCACATGGATAATCTTTTAGTAAATATTCCATGTCATTTTTCTAATAGGTACACTTTAATAGCATTACCTTTTGGTCTAGTGCATGATCTTATTAGACCTATGCCACACATCAAATTTGAACCATATTCAGAGTTATTCATGTTGCTACCCTCATCTTTCATTATAGAATGGGCATAATTTTAGTACACACATCATGTTCTTCCTTTGACAAATAGAAGAAACATTGTTTGATGTAAATGGGGCTTTAATAGTCTTTAGGTAGAGGATCTTGTTATCGATAGTGCTCTTATTATAAGTTGTATTTGTAGCATATACTATTTCAGAAACATTGGCGGGGAGGAGGGGGGAGGGGGCAGGAGCGATGTGGTCTTATTTCCCTCTCTTCTTCTTTCTCTCTCTTAGGGGGATGGGGGAATTTTTTCCTATGGGCTCTCTTTTTATACACTTTATGAGAGTTACCTTGTATTTGGGTACCTCATCAAGCCTTATTATTGAGACTCATTTATTTTACCCACATAAGTTACACTCAAGGGGGAACTTTAAGAAAGCAAGGGATGAAGACAAAATCCCAAAGGGCACTTGCCCTTCAGGAAAATCTAGTGCCAAAAGAAAGAATTCCTTCAGATATTTTGTCTAAAAGAAAGTTCAAGAAAAATGGGTTAAAACAAAAGAGAGATAAATGGTGAATTCCTTTAGATAAAATGTCTGAAGGAATTTGGAAATAAAAGCCTGAAATCCTGAAGAATAAATGAATGAGCAAGCAAGAAAAGGAACCTACAAAAAAGAAGATGGCAAAGAGCATGAAACCTGAGTAAACATGGGAGGAAGAAGACAAAACAAAAACCAAGGATCAAAAAGGAGTAGAATATCACTGAGAGATTGAAGACCTTATTTAAGTAAAGGGACAAAACATGGGCAAAGATAAAGTAGAAAAGTCAAAACTTAGAACTATTCCAAATGCTGACAAAGACAAAGGGCAGAATTAAGGACCAATCAGAATAAGACAAGTGGAATAAACAACTCAGCAAAGGGAGTTAATACATTTTGGTGTAAAATATCTATAGAAGACCAATAAATAGATTATTTTTTGAATTATAGAGGAAAGTAGCCCATGTTTTCATGTTTCACCATTAATGCACAGCCAGTTGCACCTAGCATTGAAGAGAGCATTTTAGCCACAACAACTTGGGGATGGCTTTGTTAGTTGCTAGAAGGATTATCCCATGCTTTTGTAGGCTGAGGATAACAAGGGTGGTGGATTATACATCTACAACATGTCTCTCTCATATGCATTTTGAATAATATAGTAGCAGCATGGTCTCTTGTCTCAAAAGTGTTTGACTCTAGCATGGGTCTCCTTTCCTTGTTCTGTCAGCATCTTGCTCTATATAATTGTAACTTCTCATTTTGAGAGGAAATCTCTTAGATTGTATGGTGAAGCCCTAAAATAATTTACCTTGAATCAAAAAAAAGCATTTTTACCTCCATTTGAGCTTGTGCTTTTGCATATGTCTATGGTTTTATCTTGTGTTAAGTCATGTTCTTTTCATGCTTTCATACTTTTATTCTAGCATATCTAGTGCATAGTGATTTTATTTTTTTAGGTCACAAGAAATGTCCAAAGTGAGTATAGGCAAGTGAATGGGTTACCCAGTAGTGTGTTTAAAACACCTCTTTTAATAGTTTCTTCCTTCATATATCTTCATAGGACCCCCTATTGAAATACTGATGCAAGGAAGTTTTTCTCACCTGAATGAAGTGTATGCTTGTTGTCCATGGTTCAAAATGTATGTTAAGCTGAGTAGACCAATTATTTTGGTGCATCACCTCTTATCTTAGGTCCCATTTTTAGTATTTTCTCTCCCTTTTCATCTGCCCCATAATTAGTTGTATGAGATCTAGGGCCTCAAAGTGCATCAAGGGGAGCTAGCCCTTAATCTAGAGATTCTTTCCTCATGATTTGCCACTCACATCAAGAGGTATGTCTCCATTATGTCACATGAATGAACAGAGTTGAGCCTCCCTTCAAAGGGTTCAAAAGGGAACAAGTTAATCCATGATATCAAGGGGGTTATGAGCTAGATGAGCCCTATGGTGATGAGCTAGTAACCATTAACTTCTTGGTGAGATACACTAGCATGAAGGACCATCATGAGGCAATATTCCAAGAGCAAGATGAATACATATATATTAGAAGCATGTTTGACTCTGATTCATTTGGATATAAGCCAATTAAGGTGGCAGGCAAGAAGAGCAAGTCACCAAGTCTCCATTCCATTCAGCCACTTGTCTAGCACCATAAGTTTTCTTGCCATGAAAGAGACTTAAGAAGTTTTCCCTTTGATCCAAGAGGGAGAATATCATAGTTGGTTAGATATACATAGTAGTTTGATTTCTGTTAGGTTGTCTTTTGTTTTCCCTAATTGTTTTTATATACATGTGTGTAGTTTTTTAGCCTTTATTGTGTGTGTTTCCTTTTGTGTTTGAGGTAAAATCTTTGTTGGATCATAAGTCCTTACAAGGATGTTTTTAACTTCTCCAAGATGCATCTTGACTCCATTCCCAATGGACTTAGAGGCTACCAATCTTCCCAAGCATAGTAGGCATACTTCCCCTATGAGTCACCAAATGTGTTGACTAATTTTTGGTCTTATAGGCCAAAATTGGGCACCCCCTCGTTTTTCTTTGCAAAGAGTCTTTTAGATCCATGATTTGGCTAAGTCATACCTCAACTACCTTATGCAAAATACTCCCTATCAGACCTATTCCATGAAAAATCCAAGTGTTTTGTCATTTTGCTTAGCCAAGTGTAGTGCAGTTTAGGTTTGTCAAGTGCAGTTACTTCACCTTTAGTAGTGTATTTTGGGTTTTACAAACAACTTAACTTATGAAATTTTTATAAGATAAGTCACTTGTAAAACTTGATTTGGTCTTCACAGACCAAATCAAGTTTTCCAAATGACTTTACTTATGAAATTTTCATAATTTGAGTTGCTTAATAAACTTGATTTGGTCTTTGTAGTGTTATTTAGACTTTACAAGCATCTTTACTTATAATGTTTTATAAGTAAAGTCACTTGCAAAACCCAATTTGGTCTTGACAAACCAATTAGGTTTTCCAAGTGTCTTTACTTATTTGCTTTATCAGTTGAATTCAATGTGAAACCCAAAGTAGAAGCTCCTGGGAAGTCCAAAATGGTCTATCAAGAAGGAATCGAGTTTTCAAAGTGCTTTTACTTGAAAGCTTCATGAGTTGTTTATGTTGAAGAACCCAGTTTGGTCTAGCATGCTTGTTAAGGCAACAAATTTCTTTGAAGGAAACCAAGAAAAGGAAGTGGACTTTCACTTTTCTGAAGGATAATTAAAGAAAGGTCAAAGGGTATGTTTGAGGTTGAATGGACCTTGCAGAGGGCTTTTCATCAACAAGAGGACCTCTTCACTTTTTTAAAGGGTCATTTGAAATATTTTTGAAGGGTATGTACCCTTGTGGAGGGCACTTAGGTGGTGCACAGGACCCTTAAAATTCTTCTGAAAGGCAACCTTGGACTCAAAGTGTCTTTGTAGAGGGCACCTTGATCGGTGGCAAGACCAAATCAAAAGTTTTGAAGGGGCATTTATAGCCACAAAGTGCCCTTGCGAAGGGCACCTTGAGAAAGATGAGGACCATTTTCATAATTTTTAAGGGTATTTTTGGATGGGAAAATCCTTTGTAGAGGCAAATTTAAGAAATCAAGGGAGGAAGACAAAATCTTAAAAGGCACTTGCCCTTTGAGAAAAACCAATGCCAAAAGAAAGAATTCCTTCAGACATTTTGTTCGAAGGAAAGTTCTAGAAAAAAGGGCTGAAAAAAAGAGAGATCAACGGCAAATTCCTTCAGACAAAATGACTAAAGGAATTCCTTCAAACATTTTATCTGAAGGAATTTGGAAACAAAATCCTAAAAACTTAAAGAAAAAATGAATGAGCAACAAAGAAAAAGAACCCATAGAAAAGAAGATGGCAAAGAGCTCAAAAATCAAGTAAATGTAGGAGGAAGAAGACAAGACAAATACCAAGGACCGAGAAGGAGTAGAATGTCATCAAGAGCTTGAAGGACCAATTAACTAAAGAGACAAAACATGGGCAAAGATAAAGTAGAAAAGACAAAACTTAGAATTGTTCCAACTATTAACAAAGACAAATGGTAGAATTAAGGACCAATCAGAACAAGACAAGTGGCATGAACAACTCAGCAAAGGGAGTTAATACATATGGGTGGAAAATATCTACCAAAAACCAATAAATAGATTGGTTTTTGAACTATAAAGGAGAGCATCCCATGTTTTCACTTTTCACTATTAATGCACAACCAGTTGCACCTAGCATTGAAGAGAGCATGGTTCAGCCATAATAACTTGGGGATGGCTTTGTCAGTTGATAGGAGTATCCCATGATTTTTTAGGCCTAAGATAGCAAGGGTGGTGGATTGGACATCTACAGCATGGCTCTTTCATACACAGTTTGAAGAATATGGCAATAGCATGGTCTTTTATCTCAGAAGTGTTTGACTTTAGCACGGGTCTCCCTTGTTCTATCAGCATCTTGCTCTATATAATTGTAACTTCTCATTTTGATAAGACATCTCTCAACTTGTATGGCGAAGCCCTGAAGGAATTTACCTTGAATCAAAAAAATTATTTTTACCTCCACTTGAGCTTGTGCTTTTGCACATGTCTATGGTTTTATCTTGTGTTAAGTCATTTTCTTTTCATGATTTCATAAGTTTATTCCATCATATATAGTGCATAGTGATTTTTTCTATTTTTGTAGGTCACAGGAAATGTCTAGAGTGAGTATAGGCAAGTGAATGGGCTACCCAGCAGTGTGTTTAAAACACCTCTTGTGCTAGTCTCTTCATCCATATATCTTCATAAGACCCCCTATTAAAATATTTATGCAAGGAATTTTTTCTCACCTGAATGAAGTGTATGCTTATTTTCCATAGTTCAAAGTGTATGTCAAGCTGAGTAGACCAATTATTTTGGTGCATCACCTCTTAGCCTAGAAACTATTTTCAGCATTTTCTCTCCCTTTTCATTCCCCCATAATTATTAGTAGGAGATCTAGGGCCTCAAGGTGCATCAAGGGAAGCTAGCCCCTAATCTAAAAATTCATCCCTCACAATTTACCATCCATAGCAAGAGGGATATCTCCATTGTGTCACATGGATGAAAAGAGTTGAGCCTCCCTTTAGAGGGTGCAATATACCACATTAATAGTATCATTTATGATTAATAATTACATGAATCTCACCTTCTTGCCTTAGATATTTTTTATGAATGATGTATAGCCTCTCTGCAACATAAATGCCTATACAAGGCTTGCATCACCAAACAACATAATAAAAAGGTCAAAGTCCGCACTTTACACATTGGTGATCTAGTCCTTAAGTTAGACTATACCCATAATAAACAAGTCAAATATGTCAAAAAATGGTGGGGCCATTATTTAGTAAAAAAAATTATTGGTCCTAACACCTATCACCTAAAAACTAATGAGGGCCATATTTTTAAAGAGCCCACTAGTGTGTAATTTTTGAAGAAATGTTTTGCTTAAATATTTCCCTTCTTATCATACTTCTACATATTGTCCTCTTAAAAACTTTTGTAGTACTTATCCAAGGATCTCACCCTTTACATCAATCTCTTTCTATACACAAACTTTAGTTCCTTCCTTTGGTCCTTTGGTTTCTTTAAAATTCATGAGTTGCATTGTAATATTGTGGATAGGACTTGATTTTTCTCATGAATTACTTTTGCTTTCATACATTGATTTTTCATATCAAGTTTTTTATTTTCCAATAATTTTTACACCCATTTGGGTTTTTATTTTTTGAGTTGTACTGTAAGACCATGGATAAGACCAGGTTCTCCTCACAAAGACCATTTTTTCTATTTTTCATATCATTTTACCCCTACTTGGGTTTTTCTTTTATGAGTTATAGTGTAAGGCCATGAATAGGACTATGTTCTCCTCACAAATACCATTTTTCCCCTTTCACACCCACCCGGGTTTTTATTTTGTAAATTACAGTGTAATACCATGTATAGGACCACGCTCTCCTAATAAAATGTGCATAGTATTTCAAAATCTTTTTACCAAACCAAGTGTTCTTTTTAGAATGTTAAGAAATGGTTACAAATTTATGATCCCATATTTTTAACTTTGGTTTTTGTTTTTTTTATGGATTAAAAATACATAATAAACTATGTTAGCATGTTCCCATATACTTACATATATTATTATGATAAAGAATCATACTTACCTATCATTGTATCCCTTTTCACTTTGTCACATTTTTTATGATTTGAAGTAATTTAAACTATTTCATGTTCATTCGTCTTGATTTCCTTTCTTTTAATTCCACTTTGGATAAAACAAGGTCAAAGTCTAGATATAATTTTTATTTAAAATGAATAACTAAGACTCTTAGACACCATTCTCTCTAAGGCCACTTTTTTAGCAACCAAGTCTACTGTTTTCAAATGATGGTCATTTTTACTAAACATGTTTGGTTCTCTGAATCCGTATGGAGGAGGAATAGAAAAATACATCAAAATTTAAAATATTAAATTATTTAAAAATAAAATTCAATGATCAAAAGGAAATATAAAAATAAAAAATTCAACATCACATGAAAAATAATGATTTATATCACATCTCCTATCTCCAATCGAATCTCAAAGTCCACAATTGGCCTCATTCTAGAGCTAAGGTCCATTAGGGTATGGGGCTAGTAAATTGATATATGAGAGTTTAAAATAATCTATAGTGCTACCTAATTTCTCACACAAGTACCTAATCTTTGTAGTAGACCAACAGATCTATACGAGATCCTAAAGAATAGGGAACACATTGTAGGAAGGTAGGTTTATTTTACTTTTTTAGGCATATAGCCTTCATGGGATGATATTCATACTTTATTTGATAACCCAAGATTAGTGTGGTTAGGATAAATTCTTTAAATTTCTTAATGTCGATAGTCCTCTTGTTTTGACAAACCTAATTTTAGATTCTTGGATTTGATACAAAGTTTCTCTACCTTTTTTTTTCCTCCATTTACCCCACCATCCATTTCATTTCCCCTTGATAGGAAAGTTTGATTTTAAATAATTTTTCCACTTCCATATTACCTCTTATTCATATCTTAAAACATGCTAGCACTATTTTATTTTGATTTTATCTATCTTTACAACAAAATAGTATGCTTGAGTAACTATGGATTATTTTCTCTACACTATTTCTTTACATTTCTAAAATTACCTTGGTTTCATTTGAAAAAAAATCATTGTCATTCCTTTTTATGTACAATTGTTTTTGTTTCTAATTTTTACACTTTTTCCATTGTTGAGCGAGTTTGGATTATTACTTATAATAAATATTATTTTTCCTTTCATGTACTTTTTCCATTGATGGTTGAGTAAGGATTGTTACTGCTCACTCATCAATGTTGTGTTACAATCTCTTTCCCATCTTTGTTTAAGTAAAGATTGTTATTGATTTCACATTGATGTTAGACTTTCATTTTACATGTATATTTAGTTTGATTTGGTTTGTTATCCTTACTTAAGGTATACTTGTTTGATTTTTTGGTCATTTAGTAACTTTGTATTTTTGGTTACCTAATTTACTCTAAAGTTTGACTTGGTCATATGGTCCTAACTTAGAATTTATCACACCAGCTTACCAAATTTTCAAGTATATCATGCCTACACATTTCGTTTATCTTAGCTTTCCTATGTTTGTTTGTTTTTGCTCTTTAGTTTTGTATCCTTTGGTTTCTCCAAAGCAGTCTCTTTCCCCTCCATGATCAAAACTACAAACATAGTAGACAACTATTCAATGATAAAGGTAAGTCAAGGTATGCATACATTAATTTTATTTTTAATTATTTCTTTTTAGGCATTTACTTTCAATTATTTTATGCTTTAAAATAGTATAATTTATTTATTTTTAGCTTGTGTGTTGCTATGCTCCTTTCCCAAAGCACCATCCCCTATTACACCTACATGACACATGATGAGCTTTGAGAGGGTCACATGTATACACATAATATGTTTAAACTTTATCAATTTTTTATGTTTTCTCTCTTGCAAGAACTATCGAGTCTCAATCACTTTGAGTGCATGCCTTAAAGGGTGTATTGGGAAAGGGGTGGGCAAACCATTAGTGTTTCATAAGATTTGTGTCCCCTATACCACCACTTGAAACCAACACAAACCTCTCATATACACTTCCCTAAGCTTTAAATATTCCCTTACACACTCCTCCAAGTAATTCATCACCTCAAACATCCCATACCTAAGATAAAACTTATTTTTAATTTTATCAAACAAAGTTGGCCCAGGTTGACCTTGTACTTAAAATATATGAGCACATTATTGGATTAGGTTAGCCTTAGCCGATCCAGTTCGAGACCTAACTAATTTTATTAATTAATAATACATGGTCAATTGGGCCAACTGAATTAGCTAAAACTTTAGAAGATTTTAGGGTTATATCTAGCTATATATACACATCCATTTATTATTTTAAAGAGAGACAAATAGAGTTAATCATTTGTTTTCACTTTACAATCTACTCTTCTACCTTTCTACTTGAGGATTAATTGCTTAGGTTTACACTTGGAGAAGAATATTATCTTGTGGAAAAGTTTTGGATGGTTTGGCCTATTTTAGTGATCCTTAAAGACCATAATAACCTCTTGAAAAACACCATTATCCAAGGGAGAGATTGAGTCTTGACGGGTTCATCTTCAAGGTAAGTATCTCTAACTATTACTCTTTTATTTTAGTAGATAGAAGTAACATAAGTAATAACTTTTAAATTTATTTCTTTCTCCATGAATTAGGGTTGTATCTATATTAAATTAATTAGATATATCTTATGCATGTTTATTTTTATGTTTATTATCCCCATTTTATGCCACAAGCTTTGGTGAGCACTAGTTTAGATTTTACTTCACTATATCATTTACTTATGGATACAAAAAACATAGGACTTAGTGTTTTAATGAATTACTTGATTATTACTGGGAAAAGAGAAAAAGAATAAACTAAGTATGGTTATGGTTGAAAAACCTAATTGAAAGTGCACATGTTGAATCAGAAGATTGTGAAGAGCTCATCTTTGGCCTGGGAGGATGACCTACAGATAAGATAGCACTAAAGCAAACTTGTTTGTTAGATAAATAGTTAACTGGATTGCCTAGAGATAGCTAGATCCTAGAAGCAAAAGCTTTCTTAGACACTGTCAATCCACACATTTTAAATAATTAAGCTTATAAATAGAAATGAAGGTATTTTCATCAGTGAATCAAATTATATTGAAATTGAATACAAGAATGCTTGATAAGAAAATAGACAAGAAATGATTAAATTAGTGATGAACTAATTAACACTAGTACTAAGGTGTTGGAGTCTACTTCAAAAAATTAGGAAGGTGTCTATGAATAGGCAAGAACATATAAAATCAAGTTTAGTTGGGTGTAGGTGGGTGAAATTAGCTTGTTATTTTTGGTGCCACAGTGACCATCAATGGTTGGGCTGACCATCGATGGTTAATATGACCATCGATAGTCAAGGTGACTATCAACATTTGGACAGACCATCGGCAATTGAGTCAACCATCGATGGTTACTATGTGAGGATCTAGGTTGGTAATTTGGTTGATTGACAAGAACTAAAAGATGGATTCTGAAAGATAAGTAAGGTCTAAGTTGATTATGAAATATAAATAAAGTAAATAAATGTTAAGAATCAAGTACTTATCTTACCATAAGTTGACTGGGTAGATGATTGAGGCAATTGACCTATTAATGGAATCTAGCTCGATTCAGATAGAGTAATGATACCTAAAAACTTGATGGAGAGGCAGCAACAAGAAGACTCTCTGATATGATTGTTGAATTGAGATTTTGATTGACCTGAAAGAAAGAAACTTCTAGATACACAAGCTCTTGATAACAATTGTATATTTATTTTTCCTCTTTACTCTTCCCTCTTATAGGCAAAGTGAGAGATTTGCAACAACACATGAACTAGGCCTTCTAAATTTAACTTGTCTATGCAATGATCCATAATAAGAATTATATGGGTTATTTTTAGAAAAGCAAAGCAGGTGGTTTATATGATTTTGATTAAAGAGGTGGACCTTGACCATCGATGATCAGGGTGACCGTTGATGATTAGCCTGATCATCGATGGTAGAGTGCCAAAGGGTAAAAATATGCAAAAGGTTAGGTTGAGCCAATTGAGCCAAACTAAGTATGGGTTAGCTCTATTAGGGGTTAGGGGTCAAAATGTGATACTAGTCCTAAAGGGGACCCAAGGTGGTCAAGGAGGTATTACAACATTCAGAATCATGGTGTGCAGATTTTTTATGTCTACACCTAGCTGGGGTTATCACATGGTGTTATTTTAATAGAGGCTCTAGAACCTTCTCTAGTGATATTGTTGTGGTAAGGCACCCCTTGGTTAGGTCTAGTGGATCCATCTTGGCCATGACCCTAATTATCTAAATGTACCAATAGGCATAATTACTAGTGTGATTTATCTTCTTCGAGTTAGGATTGATGTTAGGAACTTGTGTCCTACCCTTCTCTTTGCATTATTAGTGTATTAGTCACTATGGATGCATATGCTTCGTAAGTCATCCCTTTAGTAAATTTGAATTATCCCACATGTATGGGAAGTATTAGTTGATAGAATAGAATTAGTATTTAAGTAAGTAGCATATTTGAATTATCCCACATGCATGAGAAGTATTAGTTAATATAATAAAATTAGTATTTAAGGAAGTATTGAGGCCCAATGAAGGCATTATTGAACATTATTGTATTGACATTTCTCAAATGAGGTTGTCCCCTCGAAGTGGCCTATGATCAATATAACATATTCAAATTATTTTGAGTTAATTTATGAAGTTTATTTTATTATTCCATTATTTTTTATAGATCATAAATTTGTATAAAAGGTTCTTCAAATCTGGTATTAGAGCGCTTTCCTCAACCTACAGCTAGATTTTGGAGATTTTTTTTCCTTGTAGCAGTGTCTTTCTAGGAGTTACACTATTTTAAAAAACTATTTTTCATTGTATCTATTTTTACATCTTCATTTAAAGGTTCAGATAAGGGTAAAATACCCGTCCACATAATTTTGAGAAGTACTTGAGAATATAACCCTAAAACTCATTTTGAGGAGTACCATAAGAACCCCAAAGTAGTTATCATATTAAGAGGACCTACTAGCTAAAAGGGTAATGGCCCCATCCTAATGGACTAGTTCCCACCTATGAGGTAAACCAAGAGTTATCATTTAGGGGTAAATCCATGGCTAGAAATGTTTGAAGAGTGGTACTCATTCAAATAGCATTAGTGGCCAAATATATTTATTAAAACCTTTAGACATCCAAACAAACTTGGGGCCCATATCAAACATATCAATTTATGTATATTATTAGTGTAGTAACTACAGTTGAGCTTAGTTGTAACTATAAACCTACCAATAGACTTTTGATAAGTGTAACCAAGAAAAACTAGTTTCAAATTATCAGTAGAAGTAATTACAGTTGAGCACAGTGGTAACTGCAAACTTGTCGACAAAATTTTGACAGGAGTAACCAAGCAAAACCAGTTTTAGATAAAAATATTATAATAATAATAATAATAATTTTTTTCATTTTTTCATCATATCTCTCTATATTATCTCTATTGATCCTCAAAATTTACCAAAAGACCTAAAATTTCATTCCTCGCCTTTTTTTTTTAGGTCCCTTCTCTTAATTCCACTTCTATTAGCCACAAATCTCATTTTTTGATTTTTTGGATTTTTCCATAACTTATTTTTGTATTTTCTTTCTTCAAATGTTTTTCTAGAAGGGGATGAAAGGGGAAATTAAATAAATGGTCAATGAATATGATAACTACCAATATAACAAAGGTGAAACCACAATGATTCCTAGTTTGATCAAACCCTTGCCCATCCCTACTAGGATATGGACTAATATTTGTATGGATTTCATTTAGAAGCTCCCTAAATCTAGTGGAAAAATTGTGATCTTGGTCATGATCAATTGTATCTCTAACTATAGTCTTTTTTGTGCCCTAAGCTACCCTTATACAACCCACATGGTTGCACAAGATTTCTTGGATCAAATTTTTTGTCTTCATTACATTCCTTCTTCAATTGTCTCTGATCATGATGCAACTTGTTGTCCCCCAAAAATATCACTCATTTTTCGGACAACATTTGAACTATTTTAGTCCTACAAACCAAAATCCTCTCTTTCCCTTTCAAAAATTGTTCTGAGCATTTAGTTTCTTCATTTTTCAAAGCTTTCTCAAAAATCTACAGACTCTGCAGGCTGGAATCTACAGACTTTGCAGGCTTGAATCTATGGACTCTGTAGGCGCATTTCTATGGACTCTTTCACAGGACTCAAATCTACGGGCTCTGCAGATATATTTCTATGGACTCAACATGCTTGAAGTTAGCAGGTTCAACAAGTTCAAAGGCTTCTACAAGTGAGTTCAATCAAAAGAACAAGTTTCCAATGCTTAATCATTTTCAAGATTGGTTCAATGCCTTGGTTCAACTAAAAATGTTCATCGGCAAGATTCTAAGCAAGGAATGAACCATTGAACCGTTGAACCTTGAACCAAATTGGTTCAACAGGTTCAATGGGTTCAATCAGTTTAAAGAGATCAAAAGTCTTAGACAAAAAGATGGCTTCAAACGCAAGATTGAACCATTGAACCGTTGAACCAAAGTTGGTTCAATCGATTAGTTCAATCGACAGGTTCAAAGGGCTGCCCCAAAGCCAAAAGAACAAGTGCCCTTATGGAGGGCTATGAACCAAGACAAGTGCCCTTGCCGAGGGCAGTGAGCAAAAGTAGACAAAGTGAACTCCTTCAAAAAAGTGAACAAGGCAAAAGACAAAGCGAAATCCTTCAAACAAATTGTTCGAAGGAATTCACTCAAAAGACAAAGCAAAAGCCTGACAGGAAAGATGTAAAGGCAAGGAAGATTTCCTTCGGATAAATTGTTTGAAGGACATAAAGGATAAAGCCCACTGAGAGAAAGAACCCTGAAAGCTGCCACGTGTCCATTATAAAGCAGAGCGGAATACGTCATGTGCCTTGTTATGACTCTGCAGAGTGTGACAAGGGTTTGCATTTGTGTTCCCCTTTTGAAGTTGCTTGGGCAAGACATGTCATAGATCCCATTTTTCATGAGTTTCTAATGAGTTTCATAACATCAGAACTTGCCACTTGTCAAAGACGTAGAAAGGACCCCCCAAAGACTTAGACAAGAAAGGCTATAAAAGACAAAGAAGCAACATGGATGATTCCAAAGGCAAGTTCAATTAAAGTGATGGTTCAACCAATTGGGGTGAGGAAGCGATTGAATCAAGAAGCGATCGACTGAAAAGAGAGCCCAAAGACTCAAAGAGAGAAGATCAATGCAAAGGACCAAAAATGTCTTCGAAAGAGTTATTTCCAGTAGGTGGAACAGTGGATCGAGTAGACTTCTGAGTGCACCAAACCAAGCACACGCCTTGTTTTCTTCCATGAAGTAAAGACAAATGCAAAAGAACAAATATTCCATATTAAGGAGGAGACATATCAGATGAAGGGACATGCCATAGTTATGGCAGCACACTATTCTCAGCATGGTCTCTCTAGACAAAATTGGAGATGCATTGAAGACATTGACTGTAGCATGGGCCATCCCATAGAAAACGGTGCCAATCCTTGCATAGTGGCTATAAGTTTTTTAATTCTCTCATTTGTAAAGGAGACTTTCATTTTACAAGAGTGAAACTCTACCTATTTTGAAAGAAGACTGAGACTTTGAGCTCAAGTTGTAATTTCATTTTCATGTTTATCTGAATGAGAAAGTAGGTGTTTTACAGACTTTGTGTTGTTCTAACTTGTGTCATTTTAGAAGATCATTCTTACGTCTATCTTTTGAAGGTGTCCTTATTCATTTAATTTGGTAAGCAAAATTAGTGAAGGTAATAGGGAAGTGTCCTGAAACCAACTGTGAGAAGACTTTGTGCTTTCACAATTGCTTTCAGTCTGTGTTTCTCTTTTATTTTTGTGTTGAGGATTCTGGGGTGACTTTGCACCCCCATTATCCTTTGTGATATACTCTTTGGGAAGTTGAGGTGAAAACTTTGCATTCTGCTTCATCTTGTTGTTACTACACCCTTTGGTTACTAGTTTACTATCTGAAAGAAACTCCTGTTGTTTCCTGCAAGAACACTTCTGAAAGAAGAGAAGTGCCTTCAATGTTTACACCAAGATTTTCTCTTTTGTCTATGTGCATCATCTCTGAAAGAAGAGAGATGGATGGTTTATTCTGCCCCTCTTGTGTTATTTTCTGCTTATATATATATATATATATATATATATATATATATATATATATATATATATATATATATATATATAACCTCTACATATTTAATAGGGAACCTCCCCTTGATGAGAGGAGAGATTTGTCCCCTGTTGATGTAGTAAACCTACACACCTGGATGACCCATCTCCCTATGTTGTGGTGATAGAAACTATTTTGGTCACTAGTTAGCTGACTGACAAAATATTCACACAACAATTTTTGGCGACTCTGCTAGGGACACAGCAATTTTGTGCAATTTGGAACCTCAAGTTTTAGATTGAAACATCACCTGTGATTTACCCATAATCATTATAACCCTTACCCATTACAGACTCTAGCAACTTTGTTCTGTGTCTTACCCATTATTCATTATAGCCTTACCATCTTCCTCCACCTCTGTTATATTATTTGGTCTACAAAACCAGAGCTGCTGGGAAAGAGTGCGCAGTTTGAAGCCTCAAGCTGAAGCAAGGGCCAGTCCTTTTCCATTTTTGATTCACAATCTGGCCACTCCACCCAGATTTGTTATCCCTATTTTATATAATTAAATCATGGCAGTTCTAGGCCCCTGGGATAACTCTTTTGGCCCACTCAACTTGACTCCACTTTTGCATGAACTCCCACATAGTTCAAGAAATAATTTTTCCAAATTCTTTGGTGATGGGATAGTTCACCCTGATGAACACATTGTAGCCTTCAACATAGCCTATGGTGTTATAGGGGTGGAATTTGAAGATGTGGTAGTCAGGCTTTTTGCTGAGACACTGCAAGGTGCTATTGTAGACTGGTTCTACCATCTGTAAGCTAGATCAGTGACTGACTGGGATACACTCAAAGCCAAGTTTGAAGCCAGGTTCAAGCCTGCACAGGATGCGCATGCTTTACTGGCCCAGCTCACTGTAAATAAAGGAACTTCATGAGCCTATGAGGGATTTTCTTTCTAAGTTCAACAAGTTAAGGCACATGATTCCCATGGTCACCCAGCCAACACCTCAGAATCTCAAATGCTTCTTCATCAACTCACAACTGCCTAAAGTGAGTTTTCTATTGAGACGAGCTAGACACATAGACCTTGAGGCTACTCAAGACTTGGCTACTAAGCTAGAAGATGACCTTATCTTGGCAAGAAAGATAAGGAGAGAACCTAACAGAGGTAAACCCTCTTCATCTTCTGAATACCCACCCACAGCCACCATTGACCCAATGGTACAAAAGCTGAAAAATAAATTGCTAGCCTTGAAAAGGCAAATGGCACAAGGTATGTCTTCTGCTCCTCTATATAAAGATATACCAAGGAGGGCATTCCCCAATCAGCCATACCAAGGCAACGCTACCAGAAGTCAAGGGTAACCAAATCACCTTCCTCCCCCATAGAGGAACCTTGTCTTTGAAGCACCTCCAACCATCTCAGTAGTTGGATATCTAGAAACAGAACATGTTTCCTATTTCCAACTTGAGTTTGAGCAAGAAAATGGCACTGATCTCTTTAGGGAGGATCTAGAAGAATCAATTGGTGACTCCCACATTGGTTTCTTGAATTACTAGGATGAACCCAGAAGTGAAGGTGAAGTAATCAAAGAATTATATGCAGTATTCACCTAATCTGAGAATCAATCAACCCAGCAAGTTGATAAAGAAAGAACAGAGGAATGAACTCAGCTTCCAATTCTAATTGCTAAGCGGGGAACCACTCTACCTTTCAGTCAAAGGACCTAGTGATTGCCAAGAAGGTTAGTACATCAACCATCTTTGCACCTTTTACTTCAAATTCACAGATCAGTCCTCCCCCTCCTAAAAACCAAAAGGATGAACTCCCATCCTCTCTTCCAAGTTCATCTCAGTTATTTGACATGATTGATCATGTCAAGAAATCCAAAATTCAAAAGACTGAGTTTGAATCTCTGTAAGCCAATCCTAAGCAATTAAACATTGGTGGAGATCCAGGTGTGGACCTATCTGAGGCAAAGATTATGGTTACCCAAACATCAGCCCCTACTACTCAAATTTTATTTGAGCCTTCAGGTAGAGGTAATTATTTCTTGACCATAGAGGACGCTCATGTTCCAGCTAATGAAAGTCCTATAGCTGGCAATCCAGGATTTCATCCAAATAAGGAATCAAAAAAATTGGTAAGGCATAGTACAAATCAAGAAGGATCTTCCATCTCCCATGAAGAGATGTCTGATCGAAGATCAGCTTCTGATGATGCTTGGATCTTGAAATCCGATGGCAATAATTCTTCCACAGCTAGATGCAGATCTCTGTTGCTTGGATTGAAAACTACTCAGGGTGAAGAGGTCAAACTCCTTCACACCAAAGGAGATACTGAGCTGATGGTTTGTCAGGAGTTTGATCCTGACAATCAAAGCATGTGTTGGACTAAACTAGCAGAATAGCAAGTTATGATGGTGGACCATATTGCTATATTCCAAAGTCAGCAAAATGAACTCTTCACAAGGAGAGCAAGGAGTTATAGTTTTCAATTTGAAGACCACGTCCTACAATGGGGCAAGAAGAAGAAAGAACCAAGAGGAAGACACAGAAAATTGGTTTTCTAGTGGAGAGTTCCATTCGCCCATCACCGTTTCTGGGGACAAAATGGTTTCTCTGCTGGTTTATCAAGATGGCACACCATTTTCACTGTCTCACAATGGGTGGCATCTGAAGCACTTCAAATCTTGAGTCATCAGATAAGATCATCTATAGATATGTATATTTGTATAATCTTTAGTTCTATTTTGTGCTTTTTGTTTTCATTTTTGGAGCCTTTCTTTTTGGGTAGCATGACTCCGTAGCCCAATGGCACACTTTAAGGCACTGGAGATTTTGGTTTCTACTCCCCTCAGTTGTTCCAAGTTTTCAACTGAAGGAAGTTCCCCAACTGGAGCCAGCTATTGTACTCCAAAAATATCACTCATTTTTGGGACAACATTTGAACTATTTTGGTCCTACATACCAAAATCCTCTCTTTCCCTTTCAAAAATTATTCTCAGCATTCAGGTTCTTCATTTTTCAAAGCTTTCTCAGAAATTTATGGACTCTATAGGCTTGAATCTACAGACTCTACAGGCTTGAATCTATGGACTCTGTAGGCTTGAATCTACGGACTCCACAGGTGCATTTCTACAGACTCTTTCAAGGGACTCAAATCTACGAGCTCTACAGATATGTTTCTACAGACTCAACATGCTTAAAGTTAGCAGGTTCAACAAGTTTAAATGCTTCTATAGGTGAGTTCAATCAAATAGAACAATTTTCCAATGCTTAGTCATTTTCAGGATTGGTTCAACGCCTTGGTTCAACTAAAAATGTTCATCGTCAAGCTTCTAAGCAAGGAATGAACCATTGAACCATTGAACCTTGAACTGAATTGGTTCAATAGGTTCAACAGGTTTAATCAGTTTAAAGAGATCAAAAGACTTAAATAAAAAGATGGCTTCAAATGCAAGATTGAACCATTGAACTGTTGAACCAAAGTTAGTTCAATCAGTCGGTTCAAGCGGCAGGTTCAAGGGGCTGCCCCAAAGCCAAAGGAACAAGTGCCCTTACAAAGGGATGTGAACCAAGCCAAGTGCCCTTATGGAGGGCAGCGAGCAAAAGCGGACAAAGTGAACTCCTTTGGAAAAGTGAACAAGGCAAAAGACAAAGCAAAATCCTTCAGGACAAATTGTCTGAAGGAATTCGCCCCAAAGACAAAGCTAAATCCCGATGGGAAAGATGCAAAGGCAAGGAAGATTTCCTTCAGACAAATTGTCTGAAGGAATTCCTTTAGAAATTCTGTCCAAAGGACATAAAGGATAAATCCCATCAAGAGAAAGAAACCTGAAAGCCGCCACATGTCCATTATAAAGTAGAGTGGAATACGTCACGTGTCCTGTTATGACTCTGCATGGAGCGTGACAAGTGTTTGCATCCATGTTCCCCTTTTGAAGTTGCTCAGGCAAGACGTGTCGTAGATCCCATTTTCCATGAGTTTCTAATGATTTTCATAACAGTGGAACTTGCCACTTGTTAAAGATGCATAAAGGACCCCCCAAAGAATTAGACAAGAAGCGCTATAAAGGACAAAGAAGCAACATGGATGATTCTAAAGGCAAGTTCAATTAAAGCGATGGTTCAACCAAGGGGCGAGGAAGCGATTGAACCAAGAAGTGATAGAACAAAAGAGATAGAATGAACCGATGAACTTTCAGTGGTTCAACGGGTTCAAGGTTCAAGAGCGATCGACTGAAAAGAGAGCCCAAAGACTCAAAGAGAGAAGATCGATGCAAAGGACCAGAAATGTCTTTGAAAGAGTTATTTCTAGTAGGTGGAACAGTGGATCGAGTAGACTTCTGAGCACACCAAACTAAAGACATGCAGCCTATTTTCTTCCATGAATTAAAGACAAATATGCAAAGGACCAGACGGTCCATATTAAGGAGGAGACATATCAGATGAAGGGACATGCCATAGTTATGATAGCGTACATTGTTCTCAGCATGGTCTCTCCAAACAGAACTAGAGATGCATTGAAGACATTGACTACAGCATGGGCCATCCCATGAAAAAGGGCACCAATCCTCGCATAGTGGCTATAAGTTTGTTAATTCTCTCATTTGTATAGGAGACTTTCATTTTACAAGAGCAAAACTCTGCCCATTTTGAAAGAAGAAGATTGAGACTTTGAGCTCAGGTTGTAATTTCATTTTCATTTTTATTTGAATGAGAAAGCAGGTGTTTTACAAACTTTGTGTTGTTTTGACTTGTGTCATTTCAGAAGATCATTCTTACAGTCTGTCTTTTGAAGGTGTCCTTATTCATTTAATTTGGTAAGCAGAATTAGTGAAGGTAATAGGGAAGTGTCCTGAAACCAACTGTGGAAGACTTTGTGCTTTCACAATTGCTTTCAGTCTATGTTTTTATTTTATTTTTGTGTTGAAGATTATGGGATGACTTTGTGCCCCCATTATCCTTTGTGATATACTCTTTGGGCAGTTGAGGTGAAAATTTTGCGTTCTACTTCATCCTGCTGTTACTACACCCTTTGGTTACCAGTTTACTATCTGAAAGAAAATCATGTTGTTTCTTGCAAGAACACTTTTGAAAGAAGAGAAGTGCCTTCAGTGTTTACACCAAGATTTTCTCCTTTGTCTATGTGCATCATCTCTAAAAAAAGAGAGATGGATGGTTTATTCTGCCCCCCATGTGTTATTTTCTATTTATATATATATAGCCTCTACATATTTAATAGGAAACTTCCCCGTGATGAGAGGAGAGATTTGTCCCCTATTGATGTAGTAAACCTGCACACTAGGATGACCCATCTCCCTATGCTGTGATGACAGGAACTATTTTGGTCACCAATTAGTTGGCCGACAAAATATTCACCCAACGCAACTTTCACTAGCCATTTTTGGAAAGATTTATTCTGATACATAGGCACACAACTAAAGATGAGTTCCAGGTATCAACCCCAATCGATGGCTAGATATAAATAATCAACAAATTCTTGGAAACATTCTTTCATTACTTTGCATCAAAACAATAGCACTAGTGGGCAATGTGGCTCCCCCTTGCATAATGGTGGTACAATACCTCATACAACACTTCTCCTAAAATGAATCCATATGAAGTAGTTTATGATAAATCACCCCTAACACTGCTCCCATATACACCAATAGTTCCCCATTTTAGGTAATCGACACTACTTTCCATCATTAGGATCATATTCTCAACATATTATAGGATAATCTCCACCTAGCATAGAATTGAATGAAGTAGTAGGCAGATCAGTACTATTCGGAGTGCACCTTTCAACCTGGTGATATGGTTTTTATTCATCTACAGTCATACAAGAACTCATCCTTAAAACTAAAGGGCATCATAAGCTTGACCCAAAATTTTATGGGCCATATAAGGTTCTCTAATAGATTAGGTATGTTACTTATAAGTTGGATCTTCCACCTTCTTGAATTCACCCAATCTTTCATGTCTCCTATTTATAAAAAAAATTTGAACCTACCGTTAGAGTGCAGATAGTTTTACCTGAATTTGATAATGAAGGATCCATCCTTCTCAAACCAAAATCTATCATAGATAGGTGCACCTGCTAACTTCACTCCCACTCCATCACATAAGTCTTAATCTAAAGGCATAGCATGCAACTTGAATATGCCACATGGGAACCATTATTCCAAATTTAGGAATGCTTCCCACATCTGAAGCTTTAAGGACAATTTTTTTTAAGGGGGAGGTGATGTTAGGAACCCATGTCCTACCTTTCTCCTTGAATTATTAGTGTATTAGTCACTATGGATGCATATGCTTTATAAGTCATCCCTTTAGTATATTTGAATTATTCCACATGCATGGGAAGTATTAGTTGATAGAGTAAAATTAATATTTAAGTAATTAACATATTTGAATTTTCCTAAATGCATGGGAAGTATTAGTTGTTATAATATAAATAGTATTTAAGAAAGTATTAAGTCCCAATGAAGGTATTATTGAACATTATTGTATTGAGATTTCTCAAAGGAGGTTTCCCCCTCGAAGTGGTATGCAATCAATATAACATATTTAAATAATTTTGAGTTAATTTATGAAGTTTATTTTATTTTTCCATTACTTTTGTAGTTCATAAATCTATGAAAAAGTTTTTTCACAATTGATTTTTAGATCAACTTCACTTTCCCTTGTATATACATATTGCATAGTATACACACCTTATAAATTTTTTATGCTTAAATTGTATATAAAAATGGTTCCAAAGAATAGAATTTTTCCACAAATGTGAATCTAAATCATGTAATTATGTGCCATAAATTGTGTAAGTGTGGAGAACATGCTTCCAAAGCATGTGCCCACTATATATAGAGAAATATGAAAACTGATAGAAGTGGCAATTTGGAGAACATGTTTCTAAAATATGCCTCCACTGTATATTTGAAACTATGAATGTGTAGAAGCCATATCTCTATGACATTTTCCCACTGATTCTATAACTATAATGGGTGTATAAGTTATGCCTCTATGACATGCTCCCACTAATATGCCACCCCTTTTAAGGTGAGGTAAGAATGGGAATTGGTAGTTGCCTCACCTCAAAAGGATAAGATAACCATATTATTGTGAATGAACCATGCAACATATAGGATAACATGTCTATGTAAATGTATCATTGAAATGCATAGAGTGTGATCATATCAAGGCCTAAGATGCATGATAAATATCACGGCAACATCTAGATAGTAAAAATGCAAGATCAACAATTAAATCAAGCACACACATACAAGAGCACTCAAAGGCAATTCAAAATAAATGGTCTAAAGAGACCACAAACAAGAGGCATGTTCAAATTCCACACAATCAAATGGACATAACTTAGTCAAATGTCTATAAAATCAAGAATGACATATTCCAAATTCTACACAATAATAAATGTCATATTCAAATGTCAAATAATTAAATAAAGCACGAGGGCCACACACAATTAGATATATTAAAATGCTTGACAAAAAATACAATACCAAGGTAAGACACTGAAGTGCATAAAGGGAATCACAAGCAACCAACATAAACATATCATAGTAGCCCATGGGTCCAATGTGTTAGAAAAAAATATCAATTACATAACATATCCAATACATTATAGAAGATATAATCATGGATAAATATATGTGTAAGTATACATATAAGTTCAAAACATGATAATGTAAGGTGACCATAAAATGATATAACTTGGAAGTATCGTGATCACAAAGGTATATTCCCCCAACATTTTAGTGAAGTGAGAAGAGGGAAAGCCCAACACAGTAAAGTGCATAAATCATGTATCTATGTATACCTATATCACAACCATATAGAAGGGTGAAACACGTGTATGTAGAATTAACTGATATGGTATCCATCAACATGAAATTAACACATAGATGCCAAGGAGCCAATAGAATATATATATATATATATATGCCAAAAACATTTTTGGATTTTTGGATTTTTTTTTTTTTTTTTTGGTATTTTTGGAATATGGAAATAAAAAGACTATCTTATGATGCCATCTACAGGGTGGCCATAAATATCTCCACTATGAACCTAGTGTAATAAATTGGTGATGATATCAAGGAGCAAGTATAAGTGCAATATCTATCACTGTAGTATTTTTGATGCTCTATGCATATAAAATAGGAGTTTGTGGTCTTGGGGGAATAGTAATAATGTCATGGAACCCATCATTGAGTTTTTTAGGTCTAAGAATCTGAATGGAACCACCAGTGTTTGGTAGGGTGCTAAGCAAACCACTAAGAGGCTAGAAGGCTCAAGGTTTTTGTGGGCTACAAGAGATCTATAGTGGCTATCCGGTTTGTTGGCTTGCACCAAGCTATAGATAAACTTGAAAAATAGATTGGGGATAGCATGAATAGGCACACAAAGTATGCAAATTACTCTAATAGGTCCAACCACAATAAGGCAAGTAGTTAAGATTAAACTATGGGTTGCATAGACAAAGTGAAAACAATAATACCGAACGGAGAAATATAACAACCAAAATGTAAATATAGAAGCTAAGGCATGTTGAGGCCAAATGAAAGATGTTTTAAGAAATAAATATGTTTCCAAGAAAGGTTTAAAGAGCATGCATATTCTATATTTGAGTTATCTTTCCAATTTAATACTATTATTTTCTAACAAAGCAATGTTCTAGTTTAGCAAGAGAGAGAGAATGTTTAAGCAAGTTTTCTAGTTTGTTTTGAGCATGTATATCTCTATTATGAAATGAGGAAAGGTTCCAAAGAGAGAAATGGTATGTAGAAAAGGAATATTTCAAGCAATGAAAGTATTATATAAACATATACAAATGCAAGAAACTTTGGAAACTACTCTAAGTAATATACAAAATAATTATTTCACTAAAACAGTTTAAACCCTAGAATATACAATACACAAACAATGGAGTTTCACTTTGTATAGAAAAGTGCCTTTAGATCAATCTCAAAGATGAAGTGCAGATGTTCTACCAACCAGGAATCCAAGATAGGAAGCAATGTAGGAGGAAGACCAAGCTATGTGCAAGCTAAAGTCCAAACCAAGAGCCAAGAGCAAAGGAGGAGGTGAAGTGAGAACTTGAAATGGTGTAAGAGATCCACCCAAGTGAAAAAATCAATTTTAATGCTAAATGTATAAGCTTGGGATCAACTCACAAGGAAGTAGGAACAACTGAGAGCAGTAATGGGGTCTCTAAACAAGTGTGTAGCAACATATGAGATCTTTTATCCCCAATCAAGCTCAAGAGTAACAAGAATGAATCAAGAGAGATTCAAGAAGGCATGAGACTCAAGAGAGGGAAGAATAATCAAGAGAGGATGTAATGAGAAGAGAAGAGGGGATCAAATTAATGATAAAGAGGCATATATCACCATCTAAATCTACTAAATGACCTAAAACTTGCCATTTTTTACCATTTGGCTTCATATTGGGCTTTTTAGACATGTTTTGCCCAAGCCACAACCTAGGCCATGGATTTGGTGAAGGAAAAATGAGGCTTAAGTCATGGGTTTCCTTCACAAAAGTTGTGTCTTGGGTCAAACAGGTTTTTGGGTTGGTTAAAAATCTCTTGAGAACCCTCGGGGGGTCTTTAGAAGGCTTGTCTTGTGTGCAAAAGGCTTAATATTGACTAGGGATGTATTGGGGGGGGGGGGGGGGGGTGGTGGGGGCCAGGGGGAGGCAGTGGTGGGTAGTAATATGATGTGGGAGAGGTCCAAGTAGGTGATTTATGTCTTAAAGTAGGATGACTAGGGTCAGTAGTCTTCACATGAGCTAATGTGTAATCATAGGGAGGAGTAGGGTCATGAGAAGTATGATTACATATGTGCCTAAGGTACAAGCAATCAGTGTTTGAATGAACAAGGAGTGTTGTGTAGTACCTAGAAGCAACACTAAATAAAAAGAAAGTAATAAATGAAACATATAAAAGTAAACATTACCTGCACTTACCAGACAAGGATGGTAGAGGAAGAAATTGATGACATGATCCACAGGTGAGAGTGCAAATGTTACATAATCCAAAATCCAATTCTAGCTCTAGCTCCTATAAATAAGGGACATAAGTGATATCAAATCAAATCATACTATCTATAATGAAATTCACTAGGGAATCATCCCTAGTATTCTCCCTATGAGGGATATGGGTGAATCAGACATCCTCAAAGAAAGAGAGCAAATCATGTGCCACCTTGAAGAGGGGGAGAAAATTAAAGCTAAGGATGACCCAAACACCAGTGAGTTAAGACACAGCTAAGAGTGAGTTAGCTAATAACTACACATAACATGTGCCTAACTCATGAGTGTCAATCAAGGTGCCAATGATTGTGTGATACTTGATGGTATTATTTATTTTGTTGTTAAGGAAGAAACTAGTCACAAAAAGATTATGGCCCCACTGATCATTGATAACCTAAGCTATAACTATTGGTCTTGAGTTACCCTGACTACCACCATCGATGTGAATCACCACTAAGAGGTGCACCATAATAGGGGTCGAGGATGCAAGACTAACAAATGCCAAAAGGTGATCTCAAATTGAAGTCGTGTAAGTGACTTGCATGAGGGAAATAAATAATGAAATCAAGCCACAATCCTAATGGTTGGCCAACACCAGTCATGGTGAGAGGTAATAAGGGAAAATGGGGGGAAGCTTAGAGAAGATGAAGACCAATCAAGAAGACTAGAGCAAGTCCCAAACAATTGTATCTAGCTAAAAACCCTACTTTCAACCACGATAAACAAGAGAGGGAGATAGAATAAATCGATTGTGGAGAAGCAAATAAATGACTAACTAAAAGAAGTATATCAAGTAACTTCTAGCCCTAGGTGCCCACAAGATGGGACATGGGCTCGAGAGGTCAATAGGGACCTAGAAGGGATATTGGGAACGAAAATAGGGCTAGAGCGGGCCTAAGGAAGCCTTATATTAAAAAATAGAGGTCACTGCTTAGAACATGACAAAACATCTAAGATGGAGGTTTCACACTATAAAATGCAAAAATGGATGAAAACCCCAAAAAGGGCCCATAAAAAGTAGGAAAAGGGGCTAAAAGGAGGAAAAAAGAGAGAAAATAGGTCATTTTCACTCTTATTTTCACTCTAAGAGAGCTAGAGGAGAGTCCACGAGAAACCAAAGCCCAAGAAAAGAATATGAGGACATGAGAGAGTATCAAAGATGCATATGATGATTTGAGTAAGTCTTATGAATGAAATTTGTCAAATTTATTCATTTTTTAGGGGTTTAGGAGGCCTTAAATGCATTTTAACTCATTATAAAAGATTCAATGGATGAATCAAGAAAAAAAAGTAGTCAAAATGATGGGCTCAGTGGCATGGAGAAACCAAGACCAATAGGGGTCCAAAAGAAGCTCCATAGAGGGAGAAACAAGGAGCCCTATGACTCCCTAGTGCATCCCAACATAGGCCATGGCCTAGGAGGCCCTGGGTCATGGCTTTTCCCTAAAAAGTTGTGGCCTTGGGTAGCAAGGGGTCAAAACAGGGCCCTAGGGAGCCCAAAAGAGTCTAAGAGGTCCTAGAAGGGGCCAAAAGAGGGAGGGAGAAAAAAGAGATAGATAGATAAAAACATAGTAATTTATTAGTTTTTTACTTGTTCTTACTCATTTTTTGGCTAGTTTACTAATATATTTGTCTATTTGCTTGCTTGCACAGACATGTAAAGGAGTTAGCCTACTAGAGGAGGGAGGACCTTCACAAGTGAGGGAGAGGCCAGCATAACTAGATGACTAATTGGAAGAGAGTTCCAGCATAGTTGGTCAAGGAGATAGATGTTCTACCAGTGGAAGACCAGGATTGCTTGCAGAGTGTAAGACTTTGGTGGCTAGTACACGTTCCCTCATTGCATTACTCTATAAACTTGGTGAACATATTAGTGAGTGCATGGGTACCTACAAGGCATGTGTTCTAGTTAGGGACTGAGATAGAGGTCATCCTTAGCATAGAGGATGTCTACAAAGTATACGAGGTAGAGTCGTCAGGTGCAGTATGTAGTAGTAGTAGTAGAGTTCTACTTGGTGGGACCCTACCCATAGCAAAAGAACCATGGAGTGCAGATCACATAGTCATCACCAAGAGTACCCACTCTCTAGATATTGATAGCAAAGACTATGGTTAGGATGCTCTATGCTTGCTAGAGTACAGGATGACTACCACTTTCATAGACATGAGTTGTCCAACAAGTTGAGGGAGGATAAAGATTTATTTGGGGCCAGTATATCCTAGGTAGAATGTACCAACAATTAGAACACATCTGGCACACAAGATCAGGTGGATTAACACATCCCAATCTACTCATATTATGGGTCTATGAGAGGCTCCCACTAACATGACCAAGGATGCCATATGGTAGTGAGGTGTACCCTACACTAGAAGAGGACATAACACTAGCTACATGGTTCATAGAGAGGCTAGGGCCTATGCAAACCACCTTGGATATAGACATATTATCGAGCTATATCTAAAATCCCTATAAGTCTATAGCGTGGTCAAAAGATGATAGGCTAAAGCCCTACTTAGGACAAGAGGAGCTCTGAGGTCCATAGGGATCATACCATCATCTGGGGATACAAGCTCTAGTAGGGTGAGGGAGACGAGCATAGCCCAAGCCAACTAGGGTTGAGCCCAGTAGGCAGCCAAAGTAAAGTAAGGGGGGATACGATAGAGAGAGGCCATCACAGTGGGGACCACTACTACCAAGAGGAGCACAACTAGTAGGAGGGCCATAGAGGCCATCAACACTGCTAAGTAAGACAAGTGTATTTTCTAGATATCACTTCATCTTGATACTCATCCTTAGCAAGAGCATATATGTGACTAACATATGTACTTTGTGTGTGTGTGTGTGTATAGTAGACTAGCCAAACTAGATTGGACCCCAGGTGAACTTACTACTAAGGGAGTTATTCCCTGATGTGGTAAGGAATCCATTGACAGAGTGGGTACCACATTTATTGGCAGGGGTAGAGCCACATACTCAATTTTGGCATATGGATACATGAGCCTCACTCAAGTTGGTGGGGGTACAACACAAGAGTCCATAGCTAGAGGCTTAGTTAGCATGTCATGATGCATTAGTGACAAACTATAGGGAGGCTACAGTGGAGATCAAGGTGAGACAATCAAGAGCAGAGGCTAAGATCAGTCAATTATAGGTTAACTAGCTCAAGAACAGACCAAAGGAGTTGAGGTACCTAGAGTGAGGGTACACTAATTGGATACACTAGAGGAGACCATATCTTAACTGTTTGAGAGGTAGAGATCAATATCTCCACTTGGAGCATGACTATCATAGATACCATCTAGTCATAAGTTGATTGGGCATGCATATGTAGCCACACATGTGGTAGTTTTAGGGGACTACGAGCCCATGTGATGTACCTAGAGAAAAACATATATTTTTTTGTGATATATATAGTGTTTTCTCATTATAAGCACATGTGTGTATATGATTTTATGTGTGATGTGTATGCTTCATATAATATATACTATTAGATACATGTGTTCGGATAGTAGGAACTACTAATAAAGAACCCACATGCACACACATATACTAATGGCATGGAGGTTAGTGGTGATAAAAGAGAAGAAAGGCTAGCCTTACCATAATATGCAACTTTCCTAGAGGGCCACATAGGCCATAGACATAAAATGTCTTAAGGAAGAACACATTGATCAGGTGGTAAAGGGGCTTGCCTTCAAGGGTCAGGAGATGAAAAGCCCTATTTTTTAAAGATGTGGTGATGAGAAAAGGTCCAAACCACTTGTGCATGAGTTGTCCATTCTTACAGTTCTCCTTATCAAAAATAAGGACTGTATCACCCACCTTGAACTGACAAGGGCATACCAAATTCTCAAATTGGTGGCATTGATGGCATTGATAAGCATAGTTGTACTCAAGAGCAACTAGGCATCACTCATCTAATTGATCAATCTTAGAGAGGTAAGTGGCATGTTCTTCCTCATCAGAAAGAGAATTTAACATATTAACCCACAATGAAGGGATTAAGACCTCTAAGGGAAGAATAGACTCAAACCCATACATGAGAGAGTACAGGGTTACCCCCATGGCCATTCAAAAGCTAGTCTAATAGGCCCAAAGGGAAAGATAGAGCATGAGATGCTAGTCTCTCTTGGATTAGGCAATGATATTGAGAAGCATCTTCTTCAAAGTTTTATTTGAAGACTCTGCTTGTCCATTTCCCTAGGGGTAATAGATAGAGGAGAAATAGATCTTGAACCTAAAGCATTTAGTGAGCTCACACATTTTGGGGATTTGGAATCCCAAGATATTATTGGTCATAATTATAGTGAAGACCTCAAACCTATAAATAATTTGGTTCAAGATGAACTTGGCGATGGTCTTCCCATACATGCCACTTATAGGCATGGCCTCAACCTAGTTTATAAAATAGTAAATAGCGGTGGTGAACCAATGATGGCCATCCAAAGAGGTGTCTTCAAACTCATTGATAAAGTCAAGAGCCCAAATTGAGAAGGAACAAGTGGCCAAAATAGAGTGTAATATTTCAATCAAGGCATTGATAGCATCCCCTGTGACTTGACACATCCTACACTTCATGGTGTACTAGACTACATCCTTAACAAGAGTAGGCTAGTGGTATCCCATCTTGATAATACATAAATGATGGCTTGCCCTCTCCAGTGGCCACCACAAATGCTCTTGTGAGACTCCCTAAGTGTGATAGGGATATCCTTAGGTGCAAGGCACTGCATCAACACGCCATCGAGACCCCTCTTGAACAAGATGCCACCAATGATGAGATAGTAGATGATAAACTTATGAATATGATAGCATTCTTGTGAAGACACGGTGTCATGATAAGATTGGTCTATAAGGTAATGGACAATGTTCCAATACCAATCACACTCAGAGACCTCAATATGGTCAATTGAGTAGATCATATCATTAGGAAAGGCATTGTCAACCAGCTCCACATTTGGGTTGTGTGGTGGGTACTTAACAAGTTTATTAGCCACAGCCAAGCCCTTGGTGTACTTTTGGTTAATGATGCATAGGTCAAACTCTTGAAGAAGTATGATCTACCTCGTAGTCCTACCAACAAGACGTGTCTTGGTGAGCAAGTAGCAAAGTGGATCAAACTGGGCAATCACATTGGTAGTTTGGCCCAACATGTAATGTCATAACTTTTTCAAGGAAAAGATGAGAGAGAGGCACTAATATTCAATAAAAGAATAGTTGATTTTAGGTCCAACCAACATGTGAGAGATGTAGTAAACATCTCTCTCCCTGTCAGTGTCATCCTTTTGGCATAACATGCCCTCGATGTAAATATCAGTGACAGAGGTGTATAATATGAACTCATGCCCCTTAATAGGTACCATCAAGATGGGAAGATTATGAATCAGATGCTTCAATTCCTCAAAATCCACTTGGACTTTAGTAGACCATAAGAATAGAGTGTCCTTATGTAAGAGACATGTGAAGGGTATAGATTTGTGAGCATACTCATATAAGAAACATCTAAGAAAGTTGAGTCTTCCTAGGAAAGACTGCAACTAGATGAGGTTATGTGGGGGAGGCATCTCAAGGATCACCTTGATCTTGTCAGGATCCACTTCAATTCACCTCTATGAGATGAGGAAGTTGAGAATATTTCTGGCTAAAATTTACTTCTTAGGGTTGAGATTGATGTGATATTCTCACAGACACTCAAAGATGATTCTAAGGTCTCGTACATGCTCATCTTGCTTATGGGATTTTCCAAGGATATCACCAACATAGCACTCAACTATATTGTGTATAAGGTCATGGAAAACATGAGTTATGGCATGTTGATATGTGGCCCAAGTGTTATTTAGACCAAAAGGCATAATGATGTAGTAGAAGGTACCCCATGGGGTAGTGAACGTCATCTTGTGCTAGTCTTTGGGTGCAATCTAGACTTGGTTTTACCTAGAGAAACTATCCATGAGGAACATAATCTCAAAACCAATGGTGGAATCAACAATCTAGTCTATCAAAAGAATAGGAAATTTTTCCTTTGGGCATGCCATATTAAGATCCCAAAATTCAATGCAAATCTAAATAGCCCCATTCTTTTTTAGAACAAGGACAATGTTGGAAATCCATCAAGGATAGTCAACAACTTGGATAAAGCCAACTCGAATGAGTTTCTTGATCTTTACTTTGACCAATTAGGTGAATTTAAGAGCCATGGCCATTATTTTTTATGAATGGGCTACGTCTTGTTATCCATAATGAGGTTATGGATGACTATGTTAGGATCCACGCCCTTAATATCAATGTATTCCCAAGTGAATATGTCTAAAAATTCACATAATAAGGTGACCAAAAGATCTCATTCCTGATGAGCAAGGATATCATTGATATTGATAATATTAGGCCTTGTTGAAGTGCCAAGGTTGATATCTATGGATCCATCAACATCCATATCATTACCTTCCTTGAAACACTCAAGCACGGGAGGGATTGACTCATCTAACACTTTAGGTTCAATCGCCAAGACATTCACTGTAAGAAGGCATGGGGTTGGTCCATCTATGAGAGAAATCTCCAAACTAAGATGATCAAGTGGATAATGATACTTACATCAATCCCACATGAGCTTGGTGTAATCTTTTTTCTCCTTGAATAGGTTGTGCACCATAACACGAATGAAATAACACTCAAGATTGGACTCAACCATCTAAGCAATCTCAGTGGGAGATGCATCGAAGGAGCCTACACTCTAATGGGCAAAGCATGACACAAGGGAGAAGTCAAAATTAGGAGAGACATCTTATAAGAGATCTCTAAAAAGAGATGGGTTAGACTATCATTGTAGAGCAATAGAGGGAGTCAACTTACATGTGTTGGACTTTGACGAAATGAATGTTGAATGGTACTCAATCGAATCAAAATGTTTGTATTTGAGGAAATGAGATGCAAAAATAGGGGGAGTATGAAAATTTATAGATCCCCATGAGGAGATATCCAAAGCCTCACCTAAGGGATTTATATTTACATAGAACAATGCCCAAGGATCTGTGTCAGTCTTCAAGGTATGAACCTCACCTTCATGCACAAACTGCACCATGCAAAACAAGGTCGACATGATAGCCTGCATAGTAGTGGTCCAAAGATGGTCAAGAATCATGTTGTATGAAAGATCAAGATCTAACACATAGAACTCGATTCTAACCATCTTGAGGCCAAATTTGACCCAGAGCTTCATGTTTCCCACCGATATAATTGTGCCATTGTTGAAACCGAAGTAGTTATGACGAGAATTAGAGAGCTTCTTTGGATTGATCCCAAGCTCATTAAACACATGTAGGGGAATGATATTCAATGTAGCTCCTTCATCGATAATGCACTTCTTGATGTAAAAATCATCAATAGAATCCTTAATTTAGAGAGGGAAATGAGTCTTCTTTTCAAGAACTAAAGCATCTGGTAAAGAGGCTGGGTCAAAAGATAAGATGGGAGGATAAGTATGCTCATGCATATCAGAGTTGAAGAAAACTTTGACATCATCATGTAGTGGAGCCTCATGAGGGAGACCAAGCTCATTGAAGATGAGACCCCTTTGCTCAGGGTAAAGGTGAAAAAGGTCCAAATGGAGATCCTAACCAAGAGGCCCTATAACTCCTCTATTATGGATTACGAACATTGTCTAGCCTAGGGAGGAATGTTATGCCTAAAGTCAAATATGACCTTAGGATTCCCTACCCCCATAGGCTGGACCAAGGGCCCATCACCATTAGTCTCTCCAAGAAGGTCGATGGCCTCACTAGAGTGTGTTTGGACAAATCACTCATACCTAGTAGAGGTTATGTCTATAGCAACAATAACCTTGCTACTCTCTCACTTGGGTTTCCCTCTTAGGTCAACCTAGGAAGAGGAGTCAAAAGAGGTGGAAGAGTAAGAAGGGGAATGTAGGGCCTTAGCCTTTAATTTCTTATTTTTTTCTTCTTATTCTCCTTATTATGGTCAAGTAGATGCTCCTTAAAAACATTAAAGTTATAGTTGGGTTCTGTAAAAGGATAAATCTAAGACAGAGGTGAGGCTTGTGCACCAGACTTCTGGGTGGCATAATTATTATCATTATGCCTCCTCATCCAATGGAAGTTGCAAAATTTGGTGAGGTCATAAGGAAAAACTGTCTATTATTTTATTGTGCTTGATTCAAAAGCCTTCTTTTTAGTTGGATTATTACTCAAAGCATTGACCTCATGGTTGTCCTTCTTGTCCTTCTTCTCATGAGGATAATTAGTGACACCATCATCAATTACATTATGGTTATGATCATAAGAAGGGGATGACTTTTGGGAAGGTACAGGCCATATACCCACATGCACCTCAAACACTTTGAACTTTAGACACTCATTAATATCTTCATCATAAGATGTAGGTTGACACTTGACAACCTCAAGGTTAACCTCCTTCCTCAATGCTCATGTGAATATGTCCTAAAGTTGTTTATTTGAGAACTGAATCCTGTACATATAAACATCTAAATGTCATCTATGCATAAAATCAAATTTTGACTCACCCTTGGCCTGTGCCATGAAAGTGAGTGATTGGATGTTGAGGTTAAAAGGCCTAAAAATATCAAAATATTAGAGGAAGTCATATAGAATGAGCTGGAAACTAAAGAGAGAATCTAGTGGTAGATTTTGAAACCAAACTAGAGCTTTAACTCGTAAAGAATGAGTAAATATTTTCAATATCAAGCCTTCATCCTATTCCTAATCCATACACATCATCATGAATGTTGTGATATGCTCTGTAGGACTAAAGCCACACATCCCATTGAACTTAAGTAGTTCAGGGATAGGAGTAGAAAGGGGAATAGCATGCACCCAAGGGGATAGAGGATTCTGGTAGAGATCCTCATAAGCATAGTTGATAGTAGGATAACAATAAACTTTAAGAGGGGGATCATGAATATGATGATGATGATGATGCCTATGCCCATAAGCATCACCATGACCATAACCATGGGGAAGATGATGTTGGGGAGGTTTTGACAAGGAGGATGCTCATGACAAAAATCATCTCTACCATGGGGTGGAGAACAACCATGGGAACTATGACAGTCCCCATGGGGATGATGGAAAGATGTGGCATACTCTTATAAATGGTCATGATGACCAAGAACTCTATGGTGATCATCATGTTCCATCACTTGAGGGTTAATCAATATCCATTGATGCTCTTGATATGCATCCCACAGATCTCTAGTTTGTAAGTGTCAATCAAAATCAACATGCTTATTGAAAAATCTAAAAGGACTAGGAAGATGGGAGGAATCCCCAGGCCAGGGATACCTTGAAAAGTTATAATATATTAACCCATATCATGGATATGAGAGTGTTCTTGATTTAGAGTCTCCAATCAAGAAATAGGTAGGGAACTCATGCAAGAACTAGTTGAGGCACTTGACACTGAGTGGGTGTGGGCTTTGTTTCCATAGGAAGCATGTTGTCAACTCTTAGTGGGAGAAGGAAGCACTTCATTCACATGAATACATCTACATTAATCATTAATGATTTCACATAACTCCTTATGCCCTATATGCACAAGGAGATCATTATCACCATAAATAGGTGAATGAGGCATGGCATGAAGCTGAGATAAAACATCCTTAGACGAACAAAGCTCAGACTAGTGAAAAGGAGACTGAGTCTATTGGTTATAGTCCTACCAATATTTTTCCCTTTTGAATTTGAGAGGGTGTAGACTAACATGTTGGGTCAAGGGAAGCTCCTGGTTCCCATGGTGTCTATGGTGTTCCATTGCAAATGTGGCTTGCTCAATAGTGAGCTCAGGAATGAGACCCTAAATCCATCAAGATTGGCATCCCAAAGGTGGGAGGTCAGCCATGGATGCAATGAATCACAAGAAACACAAAAGATAATTAAAAAGGTAAACTGATGAAGAACCAACCAAGATAAAGACACAAAACTAAAGCAGGAAAATCTAACCAAGGTGAAAGATGAAACACAACTGAAAACAAAGCCTAACAACTAACAGAGGGGAATTGGCTAAGAGATCTCTAAATGGGATAGAATTAATGTGAAACTATATGTGAGGTCTTATCAAGTGTTCTATAAAGTATCTTAAAGAATCTGAATGGAACCACCAATGTTTTTTAGGGTGCTAAAGTAAACCACTAAGATGTTAGAAGGATCAGGGGTTTTGTGGGCTACATGAGGTCTATAGTGGATATTTGGTTTGCCAACTTGCACCAAGTTATAGATAGACTTTCAAACCAGGTTTGGGATATCATGAATAAGCACACAAATTATGCAAATTACTCTAATGAGTCCAAACATAATAAGGCAAGTAGCTAAGACTAGACTATGGGTTGCATAAACAAAGTGAGAACAACAATACTGAATGGAGAGAGATAACAACTAGAATGTAAATCTAGAAGCTAATGCACTTTAAGGCCAAATGAAATATGTTTTAAGAAATAAAGATGTTTTCAAGCAAGGATTCAAAAGCATGCCTATTCTATATTTGAGTTATCCTTCCAATTCAATATTATTTTTTCTAACAATGCAATGTTCTAGTTTATCGAGAGAGAGAGAGAGAGAATGTTTAAGCAAGTTTTCTAGTTTGTTTTGTGAATGTATATCTCTATTATGAAATGAGGAAACGTTCCAAAGAGAGAAATGGTATGAAATAAATGAATATTTCAAGCAATGAAAGTATTCTTTAAACATATGCAAATGCAAGAAACTTTGAAAACTACTCTAAGCAATATACAAAACAACTATTTCACTAAAATGGTTCAAACCCTAGCACATACACTACACAAACAATGGAGTTTCACTTTGCATATAAACCTGCCCTCAGATCAAGCTCAATGATGAAGTGCAGATGTTCTACCAACCAAGAATCCAAGGTAGGAAGCAATGTACGAGGAAGACCAAGCTATGTGTAAGCTGAAGTCCAAACCAAGATCCAAGAGCAAAGGAGGAGGCGAGGAAAGAACTTGAAACGGTATAATATATCCACCCAATTGCACAAATTAGATGCAATTCCAAATTTAGAATCTTGGGATAAAGCCACAAGGAAGCAAGAACAACTGAGAGTAGAAATGGAGTCTCCAAATAAGTGTGTAGTAGCATATGGGATCTTCTATCCCCAATCAATCTCAAGAGTACCAAGAATGAATCAAGAGAGATTCAAGAACGCATTAGATTTAAGAGAGGGAAGAATAATCAATAGATTATGTAATGAGAAGAGAAGAGGAAATCAAATGAATGAGAAAGAGGCATATATCCCCACCCAAATCCGTCAAATGACCTAAAACTAGCTATTTTTTACCATTTGGCTTCATATTGGGCCTTTTAGACATGTTATGCCCAGGCCGTGGCCTAGGCCTTAGCTTTGGTGAAGGAAACATGCATCATATACCGTAGGTTTCCTTCACACAAGCCACAACTTGGGTCAAATAGGGTCTTGGGTTGGTCAATAGGCTCTTGAGAGCCCTCGAGGGTCTCTAGAAGGCATGTCTTATGTGCAAAAGGCTCAATATAGACTAGGGATGTATGGGCGTAGGAATATGATGTGGGAGAGGTCCAAACAAGTGGAATATATATCAAAGTAGGATTACCAGGGTTGATATTCTACATGTGATCTGATGTGTAATCATAAGGAGAAGTAGGGTCACAAGAAGTACAATTACAAGTTCTACATGGTTTCTTTGGAACAACAATAAGAGCAACATATGTAGGTGCTCTATATATTTTAATATGGTGTGTAGTAGATAAGTATTCCTTAGAATCCATTGTGTGTCTCTGATGTGATGGTCTCTCAAGTATTGGTCACCTAATAAAGGAGATTACTTGTTGTTTATCCTTGTATAGTGAATTAGCCTTAGTAGGATTGATAATTAACTATTTGGGCATAATTTTTTCTTGTTCAAGTGGATGCCAAGTAGGATTGATAATTAACTATTTGGGCATAATTTGGTCATAGAAAACCTTTTCAAAAATGTTAATATAAAAATGTGATAAATATTGATATGTAATAGGTTTGAATACTTTCACATATTATAAAGGTAAATCATAGAATGACTTCAAATCATAATCCTTGAGGCTCCTTAGAAATAATTTGGTCAAAAGTTTATCATTGGAGGCATAATCAAGAAATGTTGCATATAAATATCAAAGATGGTGCTCATGATCACCCTTTCCATCAAAACCAGTTAACAAAGGGTGTAAAGATATCTCAAGTGCAAGAAGTTTATGCAACACATCTTGGGAATCAATAGCATGAGGAGAATTTAAATCCTTTTGTTCAATGTTTATAACTTGAAGGAGTGTTTGAACTATATATTTTTTTTGGTTTTAAATTAACAAGTTGATTAGTCACTAATGGAGAAGTGAACATGGGTTTAGTAATAGGTATTGAAATTGGTATTTAAATTGAAGCAATTTGTAATTCCATGGTAGATGTATCAATAGTGTTTTAGGAAACAAAGGCTGAAATACATATCTTGTTCCCCCATTAGAATTATTAGGTTGTAATGTGTTTAAGGGGAGGGTTATTAGTATATGGGGATGACCCATGGCTCTAATAGCATGATCAATAGATGAACCTACTTAGTCATCTATGTTTTTTGTTTTTTTTCTTGTTTTTACTATGGTTTTTAGGATTTCATCAAGATCTTCAAGGATTTGATGAATACACTCATGAAAAAAGGTAATAACTTGCACTTACTCAAAATATATTTGTTCATGTTCATTATTTTCATTGGATTCATGGGTTTTTTTTTTAATCTTTCTCTATGGTAACTTCATCAACATGTTTCTCATTCTCAACATGGGTGTCATCATGTACCATGGGATTATGTTCATCATTGATTTTAGACATCTTAGGTGGTATAAGGGAAGTTCAATGTGTTCAATAGGCACACCTCCCAATCTAAGGTTATGCCTAGGTTGCATACAAAATAATATAAGTAGTAAAAGGAAAATTACAACAATCTAAAACCCTAGTTGCTTGAAAACCCATGGAATCATAAATGTTTACATTCATATGAATCATGTTCACTATATGTTTAACCCTAAAATCTAGACATTTGGGAGTATATAGGGTTAAGAATATAGAATTGAATAAGCACAAGAGTGATGAAAAATTTTATAGAATGCCAATTATTTGTGAAACTCAGATATAACATATACTAAATTTATTATACTAAGATATGTTAAAAATGGAAAGTATTGCTATGATATATATTGAAATGATAATGAAAACAAGTAATTAGTTGATTCTGATGCTAATATAGATCTAAATCTAGAACAGGCAAGAAGCTAACTAAAAGAGTATTGTGGAACAGTCACCATATTTTGGATTTAGTGCCTCTATAGTTTTGGACACTTGTGTCATCATTAAATGGTTACATCAATGTTAGTGTTTGGGTTAGATGTAGGTGTCCTATATAGAATAGATACTAGAACATGATGCAACCACATGGATGCTTTTGGGTTTTTTATTGCCTTCACTCTCATGTATTCAGATTTAGGTCATGGATTGTCACTCCTTATCAAGTAATAAAACCCTATTTCTTCATCCTCATAGTGGTTGTGGAAAAAAATGGGTTAGTGGGCACAAGTTGTTGATCTAACCCAAAAACCCCTATATCAATGAGTGTTGCCTATCATAGCCAATACTTTGAAGAAAACCTTGAACTTATGTAGTTATCCCCTATGTGTTGGCTTGTGTGTGAATCATGCATTGTGATAAAAATGTACAATAATGACCTAGAATGTAACTTGGAAAATTAAACTCTTGGGTTTCTCCTTTAGTAATTCATACTTGTGTATGTATTGTCACTATGACTGATATTAAAATAGGATAAAATAAGGAAGCTTCACTTTATTGAGTGCTTGATTGAATGCTTTGATAAGTTGCCTTGCTCTGTGCTAGGTATCGGTTGAATGAGGGTTGATTTTATATTTATATCAATCCCTTTAGATAATATTCACATTAAATCACTTAGGCCAACCATTAGGACATGTTTCATTTGAAAATTATATGACTTTAGGGCACTGGATACTTACGTTAGAGCAAGACAGCTACATCATCTAAAATGCAAGTGTCTAAAGAGAGAGAAAGTAGGTATAGGCTCAAAACTTATAGAGGTATAAGATAATTAGGTTTTAAGCATTTTGGTCAAGATAAAAGGCATGGTTCATCAACATAAGACTGGTCAAGCTAAGAGATAGGTAAAATGAGCACTAGATAAAGTAGATGCGAGACTTGTAGAAGTGAAAAAGATCTTAGAACTGAAAAGGATAGCCAAGGTCTGAGTTTTCCAAGTGTACAAGATTGAGGTGCTATATAATTCAAAAATAGTTGGAAAAAATAAGAAGCCATAACACGGGGTTGTACCAAATCTTAATTATACTAGAGGGACCATGGGAAGACATAAGCATGGATTTTTCTTGGATTTCCCAGAACACAAAGAGGCAATGACTCCATTTTTTATGGTGGATATATTTTATAAGATGACACATTTAATTTCTTGTAGGAAGACCAAAAATTCAAAAAACATTTCCAACTTTTTCTTCCATGAGGTGGTGAGGGTACATGGACTACCGTGCATTATAATGTTGAATAGTGATATTAAGTTTGTATGCCATTTTTGGCGAACAATTTAGAATAAAATGGGAACAAATCTAAATTATAGTTTTGCATACCATCCACAAATTAATGGAAAACTAAAGTTTTCAATATAAGCCTTGGAGATCTATTGATATCTCTAGTTGTAGACAAACTGGTGCAGTGAGACATGGTATTAGCACAAGCAAAATTTTTATACAACCCTATGAACAAGAGACTATGAAAATGTCTTTCTCTATTATTTTTGGAATTAGTCCCATAGGAGTTTTTGAGTTGATTAAGTTAGACAAAGTGCATGGGAAAAGTGTAGGGGAAAAATATTACATAGAATATATGTTGAAATTGCACGAGGAGGTGAAGAAGAAGCTAAAACAAAGTAACTTAAGTTATAAGCAACACATAGACCAGAGGCACAAGAGAAAATAGTTTGAGGTAGGAGACCTTGTGCTATCATATTTAAGAAAAGAAAGGTTTCGTCAAGTAACATACAACAAGTTGAATCTAAATAAGATAGGACCATATAGAGTGTTACATAAGTTTTCGACTAACATGTACAAAATTTAGTTTTTATAAGGGATGGATATATCACCCATATTTAATATAGATAATTTGTATAATTTATATGAGGTGTAAGGTGGGGAGAAGTAGGAAGAGGAGGAGACACAAAATTTGGAATGGAAAACCCAATTTCCAGAAAAAGAGAGGGAAGAGATAGAGGCCATTTTAGAATCTAAATGAGTATAAAGGATGTGCAAGAAGGAATCCAAGAAGTATGTGGTGAAGTGTAAGAATCACAAAGTAGAGGATGCATCATGTTTGTACCTTGCATATATTAGTCACTATGGCTATTATCTCAAAAACTTTAACTTGTGAGATGGAGCTCACATTTTAGCTACTTGGGGTGTCTAATATAGGTGCATCCTAAGCACAAAACAATATTGCATCATTTTGGACAACTAAGAGTATTATTTTGGATAAACTCAAGTAATCAATCATGCCTAAGAAATAAAAGGTCAATTAGCACAAAAAAATAACTCACAAAGTTTAGACATAGGAGTTGTGCAAAAACCAATGTGTGTGTGTGTACATCAGTCCGACATGCGAAGGAACCTTTTGGCACAAAATATATAGATAGGCATGGAAGCTACTATAAATTCAACATATTTGACATGGATTCCACATTGCTTTGATATATTTAAAATACCACTAAATTTTTAAATGGAATACATCAACATAAAAAGTGATAACCCATAAATCAATGCAAATAAATTAGTTAATTGGGATTTTGGAGACCAAATTGCATTTAAATCCACACAGGTTGATTTGGCCCAAACACATCAGCAGATAAATAATTAAGTGCTCACTAATATGGTAGATATATTATTAGAGGGACTCAATCATTTGACCAGTTTCCATGGTCTATAAATACGAGATTTGAGGCCCATTTAATAAGCCATTGGGAAAAAAGAGGAAACTTTGCCAAAATGTGTAAACATAGCTATATATAATGAGAGAGAGACAATGACTGGGTGGATTTCCTTGCGAGAGTCCAAGGACTTTTTTTTTTAATATTTAAGTTACTTGTAGAGACTTAGTTACAACATAACATGTATCTCATGTTGACTAATATTGTATATAATTTTGTTTTAAACTAAGATATTAAGTTTTTTTTAGTCTTTGACATTGTGTGTGTGAGAGTATGGGTCAAATAAAAGGGTGAGACAATAGTTCACTGTGTTTAGATTCTCTTTATTGATAAATCTGCATTAAGGATGAAATTGTCATGTCTAGATAGTATCAAAATTTTGGTACCATCTAAGTATGATGGTTGTGTCTGATTGATATGATGATTTGGTGATGTTTAGGTATGATATTTGATTGGTTTGACACAAATTGGGAGAGTTCCCATAAGTGATTAATAACAACTAGAGAGGGATACACCTATGGAAGGAATATGGATGTGAGAGAATGGTAAATAAGTGTCATATATGTATGTACAAATAAAGTAGGTCAAAACTAATATTACCAAGTATCTAATCCTAAATTTAGAATCTACGGTAAGAAATAATTTCATGAACTAATAAATTAATAATATCAATGTAAGCTACCCTCTTTCTAATTGGTTTTTTAATCCCTTGATAAAGTGTTTTTGTTTGATTTTGCATACTATGAAGCATGTGCATCATAGTAACCATTTCATGATTTTATAAGGGTAGGGATTGAAGAGAGGTATTATAATAATATAGAGGTGGACAAAATGGAACTATTTGATATGGATGGTAATATGGAATATGATAAAATAGAATTGAATATTGGATTAGAAGTGAATATTATGGAAAGGAAGTTATGAAAGTTGTTGGCATATAAATGGTCATTGAAGGAGTGATATAAGGCATGTATTACATATGTGGGATATAAAAGCTTTCAATTGTTATTGTAAAATTGGAATATTAATAGGTAAATGTGAAATATAATGGGAAGTGGATTATAGGATGATTGGTAAATGGAAATATTGGGAGATCATTAGCAAATGATATGAGGGGATGAATGGTGAATGGGAGGATTAGGATATTATTAAGAAATGGATGCATTATGGAGAGAACCTTCACATGAAATTTAGTTTAGGATATTTATTATATTTGAAATTTATTGATGGTTTTCTATGAGAAACATCTTTGTCTCATTAATGGATTATGAAGCATTTTGAGTTGATTGACTATTTTCAAATCATTATTGGCTCTAAGCAATCAAATATCTATTATCCACATCAAAAGGTATGTCATTAATTTTTCCATCAATAATGAAGCATGCCATCATTTAAAAACACGTTATTTCCATCCATATATTTAGAAAAAACATATTCATTATTTTGAATTCAATTTTCTTTTTCAAACCTTGTAAAAATTTAGTAAAAAAATTTAGTTTTTTATTAAGCCCAACACTTTTTCTAATAATAATATCTTCTTCTTTTTTAAATTTGATGGCATAAAATTAAATTAGATGTGAAAGTAAATATACCACATAAGACCAAACACAACATGATTTTCAATTTTTTATAAATTGGAAAGGACATAAGGTTTGGGATTAAAAAAAAGCAAGAAAATAAAGTTTAACATTTAGATTTAAGAGTATACATAATTATTAAACCTAAGGAAGCATGAGATTCACCACAAAATGAAAACTTGTGAAGTTTTATTTTCACCACAAAATGAAACCATAAGAAGTATAAGAGAATTATAGTTCACTAAAATGTATACATATAAATATGTCTACCTTAAATTAAGCAACATAAAATTTGTAAGATATAATAAACAATTTCTAGTTAACTATTCAATCAAACATGTAAATAAATAAAAGGAATATAAATCCCTTATCATGCTTATGTATTGCCCTTACAATTTGGCATTACAATCTAGAATTATAAATATGCATCTAAAATTGTCATGTCTATCACACTAAAATATTACGCTAATTTGAAAAAAATTATAAAACCATATAAACACTCCTTGTTAATGATCTTGTCACCTGTGAATTATTTTTTTATACTTTTATTCTTTCATTCTTTCCCTAATTTATGTAGTGTAATACATACTTTCAAATTAAATAATCATGTATCTAGAGGTTTTTTTTGGGGTCAACATTAGGATTTGGGTAGCTATTGTGAACTATAATCCCTTTAATATTCATATCCCACAAACATAACATAGGTTTTTATTAATCAAAATTGCATGTATAAATAGTTTCAACAAATGCTTCACAATAGAACGCTAGTTAGGAAATGATAATTTCTTAAATATGTTTCCTTGTCAAATGAATTTAATCATTTGTTTATTTATAAGTGACTTGAATTTAAACTTTACATATATTCACGTACATGTCGACTTCTAACAATTATAAGTAGGAAAAGCATAAAGATGTAAATTGACCAATCCATTCAAAAGGAGAGAAAAATAAAAGTACCAACACCATATGAACGGTCCTAGCACAGAGCATGAAAACTCATAAATGAATTAAGAGGATAATTTAAGAACAAATGAAAGAGGTTTTTAAGACATGAAAATGAACATAACAATTAAATAATACTTGATTTAAACTAATCATCTATACATATAAAAATACTCTAAAATATATATTAAATAATATTAAATAGATTTCAAGGACTAATTGTAAGGCGTCTACAACTTTAAATTATTTAGAAGGACGAAATTACAATAATAATCATTTTCTATTATAATTTTGGGGATCCTTCAACATTAAACAAGTTTACTCATTATAAACATTAATAATGAAAATTAGTTTTCATTCATTCTCAACTTTATTCAATAGAGTATTATAATTTATAGAAAATATGTGTTTTAGGATAAGAACATAATGAAAGATTGTATCAATAAATAAAATTGTGAGAAGATACATTAAAATTAGAGATGAATTACAATATTCATATGAGTCCTACAAATTAATTTGATTCAAAATATTTTTTGATTAAATAATTAATTATACACAAATATTTTTCTCTTTAAATTTCATAGCCAAATAATTATTGGGCATACCTATTATGTTATTAAAAATATCATTATGAGTATATATAAAGATTAAACAGTTTTTTTAATAAAAAATTATCTATATTTAAACAATTTAGTTAACAAAATTGTATAAATTTATCAAAATAAAATAAATAGTACTAATACTATATTCCAAAAACCCTTTATGTTATATTGATATCTAAATTTTAATTTACTTTTTTAAAAAATACTAATTAAGTAAAAATACACAGTATCTATTCATCCAATATTAAATATATTGAAGTGTAATGTTAACAAGATGTGATTAAAATTAATGGTTCCTTAAGAAAAAATGCATCTCATCAAGTGAAACTTGTTCTTAATATATATAATTCATGTAGTGTATTTGCCTCGTCCAATTTTTCTACTAAACATATAACTAAAAGTGTATCTAATCATTTTATGTCATTTTCAAAGTAGGATATCATACTTATCATTTAAAAAAGTTGTTTATCTTTAAAAAATATTGTATTAATATCACTTATCATCTTAGCAAAACAACTTTTCCCTAATGTTTTATAACCTAAGATTACAAACTTTGGTGCATAATATATATACATTTTACTCTCTTCCAACCTTTCCATTGGCAAGGATTTAAACCATGAAAACAATTCTAAATTTTCAACACTTATTGTAACCTCCCAAACCAATAAATTGGATCTAAATCTATCCACACATAGACAGACATTGGTTGAGCTTGTGAGCTTAAATAATACAATTAAAATCCTTTCCGAATAATGGGAAAGTTTTTCTACAAAATTAATGCTCAAAGATACCATTTGAGTTGTAAGGACTTCATATTTTATAATAGAACAACATTTTTTAATGATTTGAAGAAAAATTGTTTCATAAGTTATCATTTTGGAAAAGTTGATGGTTATCTCCTAATTTGTTCTTAGTTAAAGATGGAATTTTTAAAATATTTGAAATAGAATTTTTTATTTTTTTAGAATTATCAATAAACTTCACACTTTTCATATCTTTAATTTCCACTTTTATAAATTTTTCAATTAATTTTTTTTTAGAATTATATTTGAAGAGGTTAAATATGGAGTTGTAATCCTCTTCAAATAAGATGAGCAAAACATATTAATCTAATATTTCTAGTTCTATAAATTGAGGGGTTAAAAATCCCATAATTAAAAATGTAGACTCTCCAAAAACTTTATAAATTCTTAATCCATGCCTATTCTCTTCAAACACATGCATCATAACCATTTATTATTTATATATATATATATATATATATATATATATATATATATATATAATAATCATTCTACTTTATGTATATAATCATAATCATAAACTTGTGTTTTTTTATTAATAAAAAACTAAATAATAATATGACATTAAAAATACTTGTTAATAAATATTCATCCTATTTTCATTTGTAAATTTAAAGGGGATCTATTAACCTTATTAAAAAAAAATCAATCATTTTGAAGAAAAGAGTTGATGGATATTAAATTTGTTAAATTTTATATTAAATTTAAAATATATTTTTTACCTATGCCAAATTACATAAAAATATACATTCTATCTATAAATTTTAACATTCATTTTATTTAAATTAATCTTATAGTTTGATTTTATTATTAAAATAATGTCATTAACTTTATTTATACATTTCTTTAATTAAGCATTCTAAAATCTTTTTAAGAACTATCTTTTAATATTTAGTGGTATCGAGTAAAGATATTCGCAATTAAGAAATTTTGTAAATTATGTATCTACTCATAATTATAATGCACTTTGAGAGGAAGCAACCCTTATCATGCTTGGATGATAGGTTATGAAAAACATATACATAGTTTTCATTTATTTCATAAATTTTCAATTTAATTTTATAGCTTTATATTTAATAAATAAAATATTTTATCGTCAAAATAATTTGGGTTTTAAAACTTATTAAATTAAAGAATATTAGGTGGAAATCTCTTCTAAGTTTGGAAGGTGATTGAAAGTTAAAGAAGTACAATAAGTGAAGGTGGAAGTTAGAATAAGGGTTTTAGGCACTTTGATCATAAGGTTGAAACAAATTAACATTGTCTTTAATCTAGATAAATTAAAGAGCACTCAACCAGTAGAGAGGGGGTGTTGATATTAAGAATGAAGTCAACCCCTTACATCAACACAAATGCATCAATATGAATTCATATCAATTGGTTTAGTTTGGTCAAGATTAATTTTAGATGCTTTTGAAACTCTATTGGACACAAAGGATTTAATGCAATAAGGCTTTAAATCAGCAATGTTTGTGTATTTGAGAATGACCCATTTATCAAAACCAAAAAAAAAAAAAAAAAAAAATCTCTCTCTAATTATGTAGTTACATCATTATGTCCATCCAAAGGTAGTTTAAACCTTTCATTATTTGAAGAGACACCCATCCTAAACATGTCTAATGATTTTTGCTCCACAAGCTACATACAACCCTTCCATAAATATAAACAAGGAAAAGAATTATTATTCATACTTTTAGGCCAACACCTAGGCAACATTCAATTGATGCGAAATGCTCCAAAATACTCCTTTTGTGAAGCTTTATGAAGATTTGTGAATAAATAGTGTCATTTCTAGTTGCATTTAAAATTAGTTCATCTTCACATTCTTTTAATAAGAGAGGCAATAGCTTTTTGCCAAGATAATTTAAAATAAAACAACCATTCCTACAATCATGAGAAGAAAACAGAGTATAAATATATAATAAATGTCCAGAAAATACTATAAAAAACAATATATACCAAACTAACCTCATGTCTATTTCAAGAGTTATACTTGATTGGTTATAACATTTAAAATGTAATGCTTCATTTTTTAGACAAAGCACATTATTATCATCATGAGTAAAAAATTGAATAAACTCAACATTATTGTAAAACTTCGCATCCCTCTTAAGGCATTTCTCAACTTTTAACAATCTAATATGAATTTGGTAAGAAATCGCCTTAAGTAGTAAGGTCTCTATATCTATACAAGTTTTGTTAAACTTTAGTTGAGACACTTCTTGTGTTAAAAGATCTATCAATGGCTCCTTGAGTGAACATGTACTTTTTCTATTCCCACCTATCTCTACTTGAAATAAATAGACAATGAATATAAACATTCATATATAATAATAAAAAAAACAACTAACAAAATTAGTAGAATACAAACAATGAACAATCTTTAAATGAGTGCATAAGCATTCTTAAGAAATAAATTTAAAAAATCTAATACATTTAAAAATATAATCTGAGTAAATATAGGAGGAAATTGAGTTTAAATTATAGGAATATATTCTTAAAAAAAAAAACAATCATTCATTAATAGAGTTGTAAAAAGAAACAAAATATAAAAAATATATATAAATGATCATATCATATTACAATATTCATAGAGTGGAGAACTTTATAATAACATAAGGTAAATGAAAGGAATACTAACAACTAATTATAAATGAAAGTGAAGCTTATGCAATATACACTTTTGAAGACAATAGTACTTACATTTAACTTGAAAATCCAAAGTTTAGAGGAGAAATAATAGGTATAAGTATGAACATGGAAATTAAATAAATAATAAATATAAATATAAATTGAATATATTAGTTAAGGATTTACATAGAGTTTTTAAGTTTTCATTTAGAAATTTATGTTCAAATTTATTCATATAAAATTTACATAAGAATAAATAAAAGCAAAAACTCTGCTTTAATGTTAAGTTCAATCACTTTGATGATATATTAACAAAATATTATTTTCAACCCAATTACATGAGAATTTGCCTTATATTCTCAAGACAAAAAATAAAGGGGATGAAATTAAGGTTGAGATTATTGAACTTTATTTATTATGTTTAGAATTGTAATGATTAGATTTAATATTTCACCTTTACAATTGTTTGACTCATTGCTTTTCTCTCTCTCATTAAAAATAATTTTAATAGAATATATTTTTATAATAAAGATAAATTAAATAAACATAAATAATTTTGATATATGTGCAAACTATTTATAGTAATAGATAGTTTTCTTCATTAATGTTTATAGCTTTTATTATAATTTCTTACAAACCAAACTTTAAATAAAGATATCCTAATAATTATCAAATAAATTTCGTAATAAACAATTACATGTTATAATAAAGTTCTTACAAACAAGAAAATAAGAATTTAGAAATCATTAATGACATAAGTATTGAAAACATAATGGATGAAAAAAAATAATCAATAGAAACTATGGATAACAAAAGCAATGCAAAATGCATCTCAAAGAAGAAAATTCAAATGACTTACTAACTTCAATAGAGAAATAATATATATGATCACCACCACCTTTAACCTTATTGAACCAATAAAAGAATCACAAATCTGCACACTCATACTCCAATTCATGATCATCCCCTCTTACTTCATGTATAAAGTCATGTTTCACAACTGTTTTCCACCTATCAACATGTAACACACACACTTGCTCTTTAACAATCTGTATGACCAACCCATTACAAAAATAATATAGTATTGAATAAAGCACCATGATAGGCTTTGTTTCCACCCTCATTCTATTTTCCAAATCTCGACATAAATAATTCACTTGCAACTTTGTAAGCCTCATCCAACAACCCTTACTTGCCTCCCCCACAAGCACCTCAAGCCTTAATACTCTCCACCAAGTTTTGACCCCATCCTGCCCCAAAGTCATGTGGACCCTAAACTCCTCTTCTACCAAAATGATTACATGTGCAACCACCACGATCACTTTTGATACCTATCGAAAAGAAATAAGCATTTAATATTACTTGAACATAATTTAATTATAAGAATACACAAGTATAGTAAATAACTTATTGTAACTACCAACGTCACATATATAAAAAAATTAAAATTATAAAATTAATAATAAAAAAATATTATTTAGTATTTTTTTGGGTTTCCACAATTCATAATGATAATACAAACCCATGGAAAATTATTTTTATTGTATAATTAAATCCCATCATGACACAAAGCTCATGAAAAAATAATTGAATTTCATTGTAATGATGTGGCAAACTAAGTCCTATAAGAAAATATTTTTATTGTGAAACTAAATCCGGTCATTATCTTTTTAATAGAAAAAATCTCATCATAATGATGTGGTGAACTAAATCATAATATAAAGCTTCTGATTTTTTTTTTAATCATAGAACTAATTGTACAATGATGTAAATAATGAAGTCCACCATAATACAAAGTTTGTGAGAAAATATCTTCATTAGAAAAAAAAATCCCATCATAACAATACAATGAACTAAATACCATATAATGGGAAAATATCTCTATTATTATTATGGAACTAGATCTCATCATAATGATATAGGATACTAAATTCTATTATAATAATATGCCATTGGATAATATGGCATAAATTTGAAAAGAGAAACTCAAGTGAGAAATTGGTTGGGCTCGTAATGAGCATAAAATCAAATAAATAATTGGTAATATATTAACACTCACTTAAAAGTTCATGATTGAGAATTGCATGAGGAACACTTCTAATTGTTTATAAATTAAGGACCTCTTTACCACATTTGTTATTTATGAATAGATATATTTTTGAATCATAGCTAATGTATATGCACTTTATAATCTGAGCACAATCAAGTGTATAGGGTCTAGTCTCATCTGATAATCTAAATACACGGTGTATAGGACACTAGATCTTAAAAGGGCAATTTTTTTTTATTGAATGGGTCAATTAATGAAAGGAGATCAAATCTAAAAGGAAATAGGGCATTAAAGGTTAATGTTTCTATCTAAAGTTACAAGTTTGAATTCAAAGCCCGAGATACGAAAAGTACACTAGATAGTTTAAATATGAAGAAATTAAGTTCTTGGTATGTTGAAGCATCAATGATTAAAGACTACATGTTTAACAATGATTATGATCAACAACCCATAATGATAGAAATTTTGGTTTCCACAATTCATAATGATAGCACAAAAACCCATGGAAAATTATCTATATTGTATATTTAAACCGCCATCATTACACAAAGTTTGTGGAAAAATATTTATATTTTTGAACAATATTTCATTATAATAATATGGCGAACTAAGTCCATAATAATAAAAAACTTATAAGAAAATATTCTTATAATAAAACCAAATCCCATCATAATGATATGTTGAATTAAATAATAATGAACAGCTTGTGAGATTTTTTTTGTAATATATCATATAACTAATTGTACAATGATGTAAATAACCAAGTCCATAATAACAATTCAAATCTTGTCAGAAAATATATTTATTACGAAACCAAATCTCATCATAATGATATGATGAACTTAACTATAGTAAAAATATTATAACAAGATATTCATAATATTATGAACGTAAATCCCATCTAAATAGTATGGTAAATTAGATCTCATTATAGCAATATATCATTTTATTACATGAAGTAAAACTAAAAACTTTTTAAATTGAAAAGAGATATTCAAGTGGGAAATTGGGTGGGCTCCTTCCTTACCTCATCCATACTCAAATTTTAACGAACAAATTATCATACAAATAATTAGTAATGTATTAACACCCAACTAAAAATTATTAGTAAATTATATATAAATCAATGACATTTTTTTGAAAAATGTTATTTATGAAAAGGTATATACTTAAATCATGAAGGATAATGTATATGCACCTTGTAGTCTAAACACAATCAAATGTATGGGATAGTCACATCTTATACTCTAGATAAAATTAGATATATAGGACACTAAATCTTAAAATGACCATTTTCTTTTAATCTCGAAGGGGCCAATCAATGAAAGAATGGTTTCTAGACCCACCCATTTAATGAAAGAATTATGTTTCAATCATAAAGTCAAATAGGGTATGAAGAGCTTGTGTTTCTATTATAAAGGTACAAGTTCAAATTAAACCTCACATGCGATAAGTACGTTGGATAGTTTAAGTAAAAGAAATTAAGTTGTGGATCTTTAATATTTTTGCATATATTAAAGTAAATATAGTCCATAAGAATATGATGTTTTCTAATTTTGACAATTTATTAACAAAATTAAATTATCATAATTTTTATTGGTTCCAAAATTTTTATTATAAAAATATTATTTTTGGATGTCATTTATATTATTAAATTGATTATTTTTGGGGTGTCTATTCTCTTACAAGTAAGTCAAAAAAGAAAAAGATCATTTTTCTCAACCTAAATGTTAACAATTTTATGAACACTCTAATTCAACCAAAGGCACGAAAAAATTTAAAGATGCTACAGTGAAGAAAAGAAGTTTAAATTTTATTGGAGAACTGAGAATGACAAATTGTTCTTGCCAAATGACATCTTCGGATAATGCTACAAAAGACGGCATCAAGAGATCACATGAATCTGAAACTGTTGGATATGATAAGGACACAATCATGTGCTTTCAATAATTATAGTTACCCCAATGGATATCGGTTGCCTAGGGTGTTGGACTGAGGTTCAAAAGATCAAAAAAAAAGATCATCTTGTGGATACGGATGCGGCCATGTCTGATTTTTTTCTTTTGCAGAACTTTTGTTATATTGACATGCTGGTGTAGATTGGCTTTTGGGGTGTGACTCTTTCTACCCGCCTTTTTTTGTATGACCAACGTTGTAGTATAAATTGTTTTATCAATAAAAAGTGCATTTTTCAATCAAAAAAGAAGTCCCTCTTCCCATTCTCCGCTACCGCCATGCCTAATGACCTTAATCTTTGTGTTTGTTAATTCTTATTTTTATCAATTTTTTTTTATTAAACCACATTTTTATAATAATTTAATTACTATACAAAATTAACTTTGACAATGATAAATTTCTCTTAATATTTTTAACACGTATGATGTACATTCTGAAGTGTAATTACTTCCACCAATTTTTTTTTAATAAATTCAAATGGTACTATTTTATTATTAATAATAAAAATGCCCTTTTCAATCTAAAAACTAAAATGAGTTAAAAAGACGCACCTGTGTAGGAATCTTAAGGTCAAGGAGTCGGTCTCGCAAAAGCGACTCGAACCCGGGCCGCTCAGCCTCGTACACCTTGCTCTCCAAGAACCCCTCGGTCGCCAGGCGTTCCACGACCTGCCTGGGCAGGCGCCTGTAGGCTCTACTTCCAAGAATTTCCATGGCGGCCACAACATCGCAGACGTGCACGCGTGGAAAAATTCTGGTGCATATAAAACAGAGAGTCCGCCGCCTGCGTAAACGAATAATTGTGGTCTTGCAATACGGACTGTATTACGTCGCAACTGTCTAGAATCTGAAGGCGCTCTGGCAGCCATTTTACGAGTGCGTAGAGGCGCAACAGGCGTTGGCGAGAGAGATAGATGAGGTTTATGAGGTTAAATTGTTTTTGTGGGTCGTTGGAATTTAGGGTTTCGACCAGGTCGATGTAGCAGTCGACGGCTAATGATTTTATTAGGTGTTTTAGATCCATTTTTTCTGCTTGGTCGTCTTCATTCATCTTTGAAATGGGAAATGGTGAATGATTGATTTGGGTATAATAAAAAGTGGCTGCCTTGGTTGTTGCACTTACCCTATTAAAGACATGGAGATGAGACCTCCGAAGGTTGCGACTTTGGGATGAGCTGCCATTTTTAGAGAGTTTGGCCGTAACTCATACAATTAATTTTAGTGACTTGTTTATGATGGAAAAAAAAAAATCATTCGTAATTTGAATTGCAGAAGTTTTCGGTTTCTTAGGGTTTTCCCTGGTATGTTAGGTCAACCTGTTTTATCATTTCTGCAGAATTTGTTAGGTATTGTTTGCATTACTTTCGGCATTACCCTTGCTCTTTGGACGGGCTTTGGCTTTACAAATGGTTTTTACCAGTTAAATGTAAAACTATTGTTTTAGTCGGTGAGGAGCATGATACCAAAGAGAGTTTAGAAGTTTGACCTGAAACGAAGAGGTATTGATTTGATTAGCCCCTTCAACATATAGATGTGCTCTTAATATATGATGTAATAGAATCTGTGTTTAGCTGGTATGATTATGAAAGTCTTATTGCCTATTATGTTGGTCAATAATCGTTGGGAGTTCCATGGTATTGAGTTGGTAGGGATGTGTAACCTCACTAAAGGTGTTTTTTTGGTTCTCTTTCAAAGAGTTATTATATGTGTAGGGTTTGCTTTGTCAAGCTTAGTTGTTGGTTTGTGTGCAATATTTTTATGATTTTGTCTCAATGAATTTCGGGGTTTAAAGTAAATGATTAGGGCTCTTTCAAAAGCTCTGTGTGGATTGCACTTCTTAGGTTGTTGGTTTCTTTATAGGTTTAATTCTTAAATCAAATAGTTCAACCCATAGGTCATGTGATATGTCATGAGATGGGACGTTTTTAATCGACTTGGCCGAACAAGCAAATTCGTGTTGAGGTTTACCTTGCAAAATACTTGAAAGACTCTTTAGGTATTCAAGTGGGCACTAAGTGGTTTACGTAAAAGGTGACATATTAATTTGCCTAACACATGTTTTCATTGTCAAGCCTCAAACCACAAGATTCGTGACTATCCTCTCACAATTTACAGAAACCCTAAGTCAATGACTGAAATGCCATCAGCGTAAAGATAATGAGGGATAGCTTATTGTTGATAACAAGAAAATGATTATAAAGAATAAAACCCCTAAAGTTGTTAACACTACCTCCAATGATAAACCTCAACAATATATTAAAAAAGTGGTTTCTAGTCCTACTCTTCCTAAGCATGTACCCCAAAGTCAAGCATCTTTAGTTATTTTTACACAAATTATTACTTCGAGTGATGGGACATCCTTAGTGAATCCTCCACCCACCAAGGACTCGCATAGCATGCCTCATGACAATAATGACTCACCAAGGGAAGAAAATGGGGCCAAACACCACTTTAATTCACTAGAAGATTACATTATACCAAATCCTCCTCTTTTAAGTAACAAATTTGCAACTTAAGACACCAAGGAAAGATTTGAAGATGGTCAAGGAGAATTACACATGGAGGATTCATCCTCATGATTATTCTCTTGTGGAATGTTTGCAATCTCACAGAGTCCTCTCTAAAATTCATTGTTTGGTTTGTTTGTTAGCAACTTGGTGCCTTTAATATTATCTATCTGCAAGAAGTTAAAGTTAGAGGATTTATTTTGCAGACTTCTCTAAAGTTTATATGGTCAAAAGAAACATAATACTCCACCTCTCACAAGGACAGACGTGGCGACACTAATATATTGATTTCCTCCCAAAATCATCCCATTTTTTATTACCTTGGGAGAAGATATGATGCATTGTGTAATATGTGTCACGCTTGACATTGATGATCGATCTTTGATTCCCATTAATATCTATGTGCCTAGTGATGTCTTAGAAAGAGCAACTTTATGGTGATGGTTGGTAGATAACTTACCTTTCTCCAATTGGGTCATCTACGGGATTTTAATATGATTGGGACCATCGAGGATAAATAAGGTACTTTATCGATCTTTTGATGCATAGGGGAGCATGAGGCTTGGGTTTATTTTAAAAGTAGTTGGGGTTTCTCATATCCTCTTTTTTTACCACGACCATTAAGCTTGAATCTTAGGTTTATGTGGTTTAATTTTTGGGTGGGCACTGAAAAGGTTGATCATGTCCCACTCATTGAGCAATCTATTCACTTTAAATAATTTTGGTGGGCAAGTTATTGTTCACCAAGAGGTGGTCCTTTTTTTACCACAATGCTATCACTTCCCAACTAGAATGGAGAAGTGGCCTACAAAAAATCCCCTGTACTCTAATATTTTTTAACATGCCACTTTAAACTCATGAGGGTACCATTTGACTAAAACCTTGAGTTTGCAATTTTGTGCCACATCTACGTCATGATCCCAGTTAGATAAGTGGTGGAATGATGTGATCACTTGCACCATCTCCTTTCTCGAACACTATGGCAAGTTAGTGGAAAGGGTTAGAAAACAAGTTGATAATGGCTTGGCCAAATAATTTCATATATTCACAAGATAACTTGAGCAAAGCTTATTTGACATTCAGTTATCATTTGGCTCAAACACAAGATTAAGCTTGCAAAGTGCCATGTTGCCAAAAAACCCCTGAATCTAAGTCCATTTACATTGGCTCCAAGTGGAAGATCACACCTCCAAAAACATTTTAAAATCTTTAAGGGCTAAGCAACTTTGAGAGTAGATAAAATCCATCGAGGTTGTGCATGGCCACTTTGTTGAACTCCTTGAGATCTCTTCGGCCTTTGTGGAGCACTATAAATTAATGTTCATGCCTAGGAAGATATTATGGAGAGCGCTCAAGTTTTGCAAGAATGTATTGATGTCGTTCATTGCAAGGATAACCCTTATGTTGTGGCCAACACACCCCCTTTTCTTCAAAATGGGGGACCCCTCTAAAAATCTCATGAATCAGGGCTTCAGGGTCCTTTGTTTTGTTCTTGTCAGTTTCGCTTGCTCAAATCCTTGGGATGTATGTTGCCCTGATTTTTTTGAGCCACAACAGTCCCCATTTATTTTTTATAACTAGGGTATATTTGCTCTTTTGTGGATCATGGTGATAACATTATAAATCCCATTCCAGCAAAAGTTCCTGGGATCTCATTCCTTTCCCGAAGTAGTAGATCTATCACCCTTCATGGCAAATTGAAATCTCAGTAACTAATGAGTAAGTTTTAAATGTATTGTGTTCCTTTTCATTTCTTACTTAGTATTTTTGTGAATTTCGTAGAGCCCGGGAGAGCCCAACCAAATGAGAAGATGCAACATCGTCAAGGTGTCAGAGTGACAAGTCCCCAGACCTATTAGAGATGTCAGAGCCTGATCGAATGAGAAGATGTCACATTGCCAATGTGTCAAAATGTCTAGTCCCTAGACCTATCAGAGATGTCAAAGCCTAGGAGAGCTCAGTCGAATGAGAAGATGTCATGTCACCCATGTGTTAGAATGGCTAGCCCCTGAACTTATCAGAGATGTCAGAGCTCAGGAGATCCCAAACAAATGAGAAGATGCCATGTCACCCATGTGTCAGAATGGCCAATCCCTGGACTTGTCAAAGATGTTAGCACCAGAGAGAGCCCGATCGAATGAGAAGACACCACATCACCATCTGTCAGAATGCCTAGTTTTTGGCCCTGTCAAAGATGTCAAAGCCTAAGAGAGCCCGACAAAATGAGAAGATGCCACATCGCCCATGTGTCAAAATGGTCAGTCCCCAGACCTATCAGAGAAGTTAGAGCCCAGGAGAGCCCAACTGAATGTGAAGGTGCCACGTCATCAAGGTGTCAGAGTGGCTAGTCTCTAAACCCATCAAAGATTTCAAAGCTTAGGAGACCCTGATCAAATGAGAAGATGCCATGCCGACCATTGTCAGAATGGCTCGTCCTTGGCCCTGTTAGAGATGTCAAAGCCCAAGAGAGCTCAATCGAATGTGAAGGCACCATGTCATCCATGTGTTAGAATGGCCAGTGCCTAAATCTATTAGAGATGTCAGAGCTCGAGAGAGCCTAGCCAAATGAGAAGGCATCACGTCGCCCTATAAGGTGGATTAACTAGCAACCACCTAAGGCCTAGAGAAAGTCAAAATAAGGTATGGATGAGGCTAGAGAACCAATCAAGATGTGCCACGTGTCCTTAGGTGACACATTACCATTCCTAAGGGAATGACATGGAGTACGAAGCCGTGCCTAGGTACCAACCATTAGTAGGAGGACCAACGAACAGATGCCATGTGTCAGAAAGTGAGAGTTAACTAAAAAGCCTCTAAGAGATATGACCACATGCCTACCGAACATTGGACATTAACAAAATAGGAAGTTGGGCTTGATTGGATAGTTTTAAAACATCTCATCATCATTGTTATATCCAACTAGGGGCAAAGGATCATGGGCTCCAAATTAAACTCTAGATTTAGAAGTAAAGAGAGAAAAGCTAGCTACCAACTCAAATTTTAATTTGCAGCAAGCGAGCTGCCAAATTCCATTAATATAGGGGGTTGTAAGCATGCATTTATAAAAGCATAAGAGAAGGTCACTAACGGTTACCACTGCTACCTTCGAAATCACTCTAACTCTTGGCTCTCCAATTCTCACAGAGCCCCCTTGTATTATGTGCCTTTTATGCTCAAAACTTCCCTATTGCCCCTCCATCTTGCTACAATGGACGCATCCTCCTCAAACCCAAAGGCCAAACCTGAGTACCGAGATACCACTTTTTTAGTTGGCTTGACCAAATTCAAGTACTACAACAACTTATTCAAAATGGTTGAACAAGTCCCTAAGGATTTAGGCTCAAACGATGTTCAGTAGGCAGAGTTTGAGAATACCCTTTGATCCTACAAGTGTGGACTTCATAGAGCTATTGTCAAGCTAGAAGCATTCCCTTGCACTAGCTTATTCAACAACCTCCTCCATAATGCCATCACGTGCAAGATAGAGTCCACGACTAGGTATGTTTGTCTAACTCTCGGCACCAAATCACCAATATCTCAGGGAATGCCTTCAAGGCATACTACTCCATCTTGGACTATACTTTCTCCCACGATGCAACAATGATGATGGTCTAGATGGGGACCTACCAAATATATGGCATCCTCCATGATTGGGCAAATAACCCAGATGCTAAATGGGTTAACAAAGAGGATATCAATGCATACACGGTCTACACATTCTGGGAAGAAGTCTATTAGGCATGATCCTACTGAACCAATTGTTCGGGGCCCAAGACTACTTGCACATCAATGAGTTATGGGTGCCTCTCCTGCTTATGATCGTCATATGCTCAAAATTCTCAAACATGGAAGGATTGATCAACTTCAAGTTGGTCAATGTCATTGCAGATGTCCGAGCTGAGAGCAATTTCTACATGATGAGCTACTTATTGTGTAACAACCCCACTAGATTCTACTTAGAAATATGTGAATTTTTTTAATTAAACACATACACTATAAATAAATTATACCATAAGAATCTAACCAGTGATCATATAAAATACTTTGTGTGATAATTGTAAATGAAGCATGCTACCTCATACATCATTAATCACTATCTTCAATAGAAACACATCATAATACAAATATAGAAAGTAATTATAATAAACCAACCATGAATGATACATACCCATAGCCAATATTGTTAATGTACAATAAATAAATAATCATAGCTCATCATGCTAATGTTCCCAATAATAAATACAACATAATACAATATACATATATAAGATATATGGCTCCCTAGATCATGAGTTTCCTAGACTCTCTAGTATCTATGGCAATCTCTGTCATCTCCAATTAAATTCTGTTGTGGGGAGGGCGATCATCATCTAAGCACTTTTTCATACCAACCACGGACCAACAATCCCCCACACTAATCCCATCATGAAATGGCCCCCCTTCACGGATGAATAGATAGTGATCGCATGAGAATCCAAAGAGACAAGCGAGTACCCGTGTGTTGTATGATTTCTAAAAATAAACATGTAGTGTATCATAGAAACCCATTTTATTGCAAGATATCACACAAACATGTAAATCATACTCATGAAATGACAATGTCTCACTAAACATATTTTAGCCAAAGTTTTCAAGAATAATAAATAATAGTGATTTATAGATCAGTGAAAATTCATACACACCACTTGATCAGATTGCTTTCATTTGGCATTGTGATGCTAGTAATCTAGTGACATTTATCTCACTCCTTACTCAGTATCAACAATACAAGATTGTTAACATAATAGAACTAAAAGATTCATACAATTTACATCCTACTAACAATCATATCACATAACATGTTAAGCATAGGAGTAATAAAAAATTATACATTTATTCCATCAAACGTATGAATGAATCTCACATTATTATCTATCCCATACTAGAAATAATGACTACACTTTATACCATCCAGGTAAAATACATATTTTACTGCAAATTATAATTACCATGATTAATTTTTAAACATATTATCCCTAATAACCTATATTATCATAGTCTAGTATTCTAAAACATAACTACTACTTTTTCACAATTAATCATAATAAAGTAGTCTTAAATACATGAAAACATAAGCTTGTATTCAAGCAACTAAATATAACAGAGTAAGTCTTAATTCACATGAACATAAAATATTTCATTTTATCATTCATTGTACTCTTAGGGGTTGTATGCATGCATACATAAAGTTGTACTAATTGTCATAAAACATGTTATTCAAAGTAATAACCAACACACATACTTTTAGTCTGTCAAACATATGAATGAGTTTAGGTATATCACTTTTAGTTTGCTACCGCCTAGGTATGATATATATTTATACTATAGTACTCTATGACATCTCATAATATCATAGTTTAATGTATATGAATACAACTACATAATTACATATAACCAAACTTACGATTTCAAGAATCACATGACCTATAACTATAAATAATAATCAAGTATGGGATTATACCACTCAAGTATACGATATGTTTAAACTACATACTACTATAATTTATAGGCACACATCATGATGCACTATTATATGGTATATATGTCTAAACACTTGTACATATTAACACTCTCATAATATGTACTACACACAAGTATTTAATATTAAATATATATAAATTAAAAATCATTTATACTATTTTCAGAGAAATAGAGAACTCATAATCTTGTTATAATCTTTCATTTAAACATCTCATTCTATTTCTAGGAGACTGTTTTAATATGGTTATAGTTTCGGATCCCTAAAAAACTATCTTAATTTAACCATCCTTTGCTATTGGTATATCTCTTATATACGAGTACTTGTACATCATAATATGCACCATATATAAGTACTCAAATGATATGTAAATACTATATCAATGTTCGTTTATATTTCTTAATCGATAGCCCCTTTGATTATAACTTTCATGTTCATAAAGTATATTTGCAATCTTTATAAAATAAGAGATTTTACAATGTTATTTTGATTCATAGTTTTTACCCTTAACTAGACAAATTTTCATCTTGACATAACCAAAACGTACATAATTCCGTACACAAGTTCTCAATACCACCTAATCATTTGTATTATGATTTGCATATGAGAGTTTGACAATATACTAATTGATCATATATGATACACAATAGTTTTCATCAAGTACACAGACATATGAATCACCCAAACTGTGATAATAACTAATCAAAATCTATATATATATATATATATATATATATATATATATATATATGTTCTTGAATAGATGTATGTCGCACTTTGCATACCACATATGTTTTACTACTCAACTATTGTTCTGCCATACTAACAGTATTTTTCATTTTTTTCTAAAAATAAACTATTGTGTCTTTAACAATTTTGTACAATACTTTCACATACTTAACTACACACACACACACACACCTAGTTTTGTGTTTTCAGAGGAATCAAGATGTAACAAAACTTGACAATCATTCAAATAGATCCATATCCTATTGGTGCGCTTAACAAGATTCAAATCAAATTCAAACTCCATTACTAAATATGAAAAAGGGTCACTTGTTATCCTTTTTATCATAGATAGAAAATGTAGGTAGATAGAGAAAACAAGCCACATAACAAGTTTCTTCAACACTTCTTTAGAACTATCTCATGCTTTACAAAACTGTCAAGACAACAATGGCATGCTACAAGTAGTTTACATGGCATCCCAATCCATTATGACAATTAAAAATGAGAAGACCACATCTCAGCTATTTCCTAAGTATGTTTACTTTATTATATTTTTGCCTAAGTTACAAAATCCTTTCCATAAACTTTTTTGTTGGTTATTTAAAACATATATTTTTAAAAACATTGAAATGATGAACGCATTAATGAACAAAACTCAAACTCATGGAAGTGCCCCAATTCATACTTACAAAAATGCTTTTCCATAAATCAGTCCATATAAAGAAATACATAAGAATCTTATATATATATATATATATATATATATATATATATATATATATATATATATATATATATATATATATATTGTTGTTTAACGCTTAGCACTAAGTCCATGAGGAGAGATATCAAGCCACCACATGCCATCCCCTCTATTAGAGGTACAATCACTGGAGGGTGAGGGGGTTAATCAATGAGCCCAGATAAACCAACTTCAATTTCAATCTTTTCAAACTCTTATTCATTTATCACAAGCATCATTCATAGCAATGAACAAGAGAGACAATGCAAGATCAAGCACATAACACAAGACATATGTGGAAAACCCTCTTAGGAGTGAAAACCCACTGGAACCTACAATTGGAATACTATATATAATAACAAGAACCAATTTAGACCAACAAAAATTGATCAAATAATTACCATCTCTTATTTTATTGAGACTGCAATCCCACAAAGAGCTTCTACGCCTATCTAAGTTGCCACTATAACTAGACCTTTATCAAGTTTCACTTGCAAGGAGGCTGCAACTCCCTTAGATGTTGAGCAGCCACAACACCACTTATGAATAACTCCACTTTTAAACGGATGTCTTCAACACCTGATGATGGATCTTTGATTATCACTCTTTACCTTCTTAATAACAACTCTATCACCACACCAACAACATAGCCAAATGATCATACATATAGACCTCAATCTGCTCTACTCAACAACCCATCCATTGAGCACACTTAATCTCCTTCACCTTTCAAACCTTCACTCTCAACCACACACATAAGCCTCTCTTCCATCTAGAAAACATGACACTTGGTTTCACTATTTACAGAGCATTCATGATCATCGCCATCTTGGTCAGCCAATAGGCATGCCTTAACCTTTAAGGCATCTATTGTGATCTAAGAATTTGACTCAAGAGAGGATGGTTAGTATGGTGTTAGTTCTAAAATGACAAACAAAATGAAATAAACACACTCATAGCATAACATCTCAAGGCCTAGACACTAGGAAGAGCTTAGTTAACAAAAAAAATAAATGACAAACACAACTAGAAAGTAAGGAATAAAACATAAGAATTCCTTCACCTTCTTTGGATTCTCCAAATGCCTTTGTAGTAGTGGCTTGCTCGGCTTGTGCTCATGAAGTCTTTGGCAATGGAAGCTTGGCTACCTCCATCTCTCTTTGGCACCTTGTAGCTTTGGCTTAGCTTGGCTTGGAATCAATTTGGCATTATAAATTTTCATTATCAAGTCCTTTGAAGATATTTGAGCATAATAACTTTGCACCAAAATAGATTAGAAATGATGTCCATGGCCTCTCTATTTATAGATTTTTGAGAATATCTAGAATTAACCTAAACCGTCTATCCTAAGATTAAGATGTGTGGTTGAAGATTAATTCAATTTTGGAATTAATTTTATAGTTATCTTCATCATGACATTGAAAGAAGGGGAAATTGAGAGGCATGGAGGGCATCATGGAAGGCATTGATGATGCATGGAGGGCATGAATCTTGATATTTATGGCATTTATGGCTTAGAGATGTCTTCCCAAGAAATGAGGTCACCTAATGATGTAGATATTCAATATTCATTTACAAAAATAAGTATTCAACAAGTTTTCATAGAATTTTTTATTAGGCCTTGAATTGAGTTAATTAGTTATTAAGCATGATTAAGCACTTTGTGCACAAATTACTTAATTTGATCAGAATGTCTTGTTATTGATATAAAATTTGACTAGATTAGAATTATAATTCCATGTCATATGTGTTGGAAACATTATCCCATTTAGGATGCTACTAACAAGAAATAACCAAGGCACACATCTTGTACAATATATTTGATAGGAAGAGCAATCTTGAGCACGCAGGTGCAAAATTGGCATTTTGACTAGAAATGATCTGATTAAATTTAGCTAGCCCATAAATTGCATTGCCCTATTTAGGGATATCCTGACCAAAATCGACACTTGAATATGTCAGTTTCACATTTTTTAGCATGTTTTAGTGGTTTTAAGCCAAATTATGCATTTTGAGTGGAAATTGACCAAAATCCTAATTGGAGGTTATCAGTGGCCAGATTTAGGTGTATATAGTTTTCCCCTATTTGAGAAGGCATTGCAAGCTATAATCACAATAACATCTTATCAAATAATGAAAAGGGCCTGTATGCCTATAACTACAATGATGATAAACTAACTATATGATGCCCCCTCGAGGGAACGGTTGGCACAAGTATGTCAGCAAACGGTCCCTTGAAAAGAAAGAAGAAAAATGAGGGGACCAAAGAAAGGAAAGATGATGGGATGAAAACACAATGATATTGAAAAAGTAGTTAAAGTCACTAAGAATGCAAGTGGGATAATGTAAAATGGTTTGCCTAAAAGGCAGTTATAAGTATTGTACCCTGATAGTGGCAACGTGGTATGATAACACAATGATTTACCCAAATGTGATTATAATCATTGAGAAGATAGAGTTGCCCCAGTTAGGATAGATAAATAATAATATTCCCTTGTATGAGCAAAAAAAGTAAAGTGGTGACAACGCAATGATTTGCTCAAAGACAGTTATAATCATTGAGAAATATAGGTGAGACAGTGTGCAATGATTTTCCTATAGGCAGTTATAATCATTGGACCTTGATTATGGAAAACATGATAAAATTGGTTGAGGTTGATGACAACTTAACATAGAGGGTAATGATGAATTGGAACAGCCTACTAGTAGGAAGATGCTCATCCAAGCTAATAAAGATTAAAATTCTTTCATGTTTAATTGCTCTATTTGGGATATGATTAGGAGTGAATCGAGATGTTGGTGCCGAAGATATGTTTCCATTACTGAATAGACTTCTTGAAGCTGAGGTTCATTGTATCACATGTTGGTAGGCATCATGATATAACATCATGAGGACTTGGATAAAATATGCATGAGGACTGACTCCCATAATCCAATACTCAATAGAAAACAATGCACTAATGATAAAAACTATGATGACAATGTAAACATATGAATATAGATGGATTTGAGTATAAGTGTGGGCAAGAAATCACTCAATGAACACACATAAATTGAATCAAGGAAACAATGCTAAAATCAAACAAATAGGTAGGCAAATAAACAAAATAAGCAAAAATAAACAAAAAAAAACCTACAAACATTACCCTTAGAAAATAGGTGACAACTTAACAAATGAACAAAATGGGGGAATAGAAGAAAAAGAAGGGGGCGGTCAAGCTGTCTCCATATGCACTAGGAAAGTTACATATATAGTTCCATGGATGTAATATCCAATAAAAAACTTCATGCCAAATGTAGTTCTCCTAGAGAATGGGAAGAAAATGATAACTGATGAAAATAAACAGAATGAATGTGATAGAATAATAGGAATGGTCTTGAAAAATGGCAAGTGCATGAGAGAAAAGGCCAAAAAGGATGGGAAAACCTAGTGACAAGTGGTTTGCTTGCAACTTAATAAGGGTTCTCAGAATCCTTAAGGTAATGAAATATTCAAATGTTTTTGGTTTTTTAAATGTTTTTAAAATTTTTGAAGTATCTCAACTCAATCAAGAATGATGAGACACTAAATGGTTCAAGCTCACAAAATAGTGAGAGCATTCAAACTTAGATTGCTCACAAAATGGTGAGAGCGTTCAAACTTAGGTTGCTCATAAAACAGAGACAACGTGGGTAAAAGGGTGATTGAGTTGACCTCAACAAGTATCGAGCACTGCCTACGTAGTCCTAGAGTAGGACCTCAAGTCACTTTAGTTCTGCCCTTACAACAGAGGAACTTGACTAGTGTAGCAATCAATTCAAAAAAAATAGGCATAGTTGGTAAAAAGACACAATGTGGCATAGGAAGTGGCAAGTTGGTACATCAAGGCTTAATGTTTCCCCTAGCTTGCCCATAGGTGGTTATAACTAGATCACAATGACATATATCGATAGTACTAATTTTCCCAAAGGTGATTATAATTAGTATCAAGACTGGTGGTAAGAAAGGAATAACAAATGAAGGATGCAACTATCAAAACTTCTATCACACTATCCCAACATACACTCTCTATCTGAAGTACTTGAACTAATTGATGAACTTATCAGATACCTTGATGTTGAAATTACGTAACGAATAACAAAAACCAAGGTCAAATGGGCTAGGCTTTAGAACACACTAGTTCGGTAGGATAGAAGCAAAAAGTGGATATGGCAAAGAGGATGGATAAGGATGGCATTTGTATAAAGAAGAATAGTGATAAAATTGCATAATTGAAATGGTCTTTACAGACAATACACCTTAGAGCATAAGCATAGTACTACTTGAGATGAATATTTATTGGTTTAGGAAGTTCCTCTCCATCTAGTGTGGCAAGCCTATATGCTCCCGATCCATAATCTACAGTGATGATGAAAGGCCCTATCCAATTTGGTTTAAATTTCCCTTTATACTTCTTCTCAGTTGTGGTATTCTTTTATTTTTTTTAAGAACAAGATCCCTAAGTTCAAATGTTATATACTTAACATGCTGATTATAGTGGCCTTTGACTCAATTTTGATATGCTTAAATATTGTTGAGTGTGGTTGTGCGTTTCTCATCAAGTAGGTCTAGCTCTTACAGGCGAGTTACTCAATAGTCATAATCATCCAAGACATGCTTGAAAGAGATGTGTAGTGAATGCAATTAAACCTCAATGGGAAGGATGGATTTAGTACCATAAACAAGTGAGTATGGAGTGGCTCCTATGGGAGTAAAATGATTGGTACAGTATGCCCAAAGGGTAGGAAATATTTGGAGGTGGCAATCACGACCAACATCATTGACAATCTTTTTGAGAATATTGACAATAATTTTGTTGGATGCCTCAACTTGGCCATTACCCTGAGGGTAATATGCTATAGAAAAATGTTGTGTGATGTTATATTCAATACATAACTGGTCTACATCCTTGTTTGAATTATCCTCCATTATCAAATATAATGTCAGAGGGGATACTGTAACGGCAAATGAGGTGGTTAAAAATGAATTTGGAAATTTGCTTCCCAGTCATGTAAGTGAGGGGTATAGCTTTAACCCACTTAGTAAAATATTCAGTGGTGGTAAGGATATGTTTATGGATGTCAGATGAAGTAGGGTTAATCTTCCTAATGAGGTCAATTCTCCATGTAGAAAATGGCCATGGTGTCAACATCAGTTTCAGAGTTTTTGCTGGGGCATGAATCAGATTAGCATGTCATTGACATTTGTCACACTTTTTTACATATGTAGTGGCATTTGCATCCATTATGGGCCAATAATAACCAATATACAAAAAATAATTAGATAGGACTACCCTGCTAGAATGAGCTCCACATACTCCATGAACTTCTCTTAACGCTAGCGTATACTCTACCGAAGTTAAATAATGAAGTAGAGTTCCATCAAAACTATGATGGTAAAGGGTGGATCCAACTAAAGTATAATGAGTGGAGTGATGAATAAAGGCTTTGGTTTATTTTTGAGATAGGTTAGTTGGTATAACTTGGTCATGAAGGTAGTTGTAAAGGTCTGAGTACTAGATAGAATTATGACCAACAATATCACAAATCATGGCAATGACTGAAGGTTCATGAGATGGGGTTGACAAATTCTTAATGAGGAACTGATATTCTCTAGCTTTATCTATTTTTTGAATCAGAGAGCCAATATTATCCATGGCATCTAAATTTTTGTTACTAGCCCTTGGTATGTGCTCAAACTGAATATTGGCAATTTGTCACTTAAGAGTGTCGACCATGACTTTATACAGAACCAGCTTGTCATATTTGGTTTGAAAATGATCTATGACCTGATTGATGATTTACTAAGAATCACCATAAACTTGAAGATGAGATATATTCTAATGCATTTATTATCAAAGTCCTACAACCAGTGCTTCGTACTCAGCCATGTTGTTCTTACAAGGGAAGTTGATTCTAAATGATTTAGGGATTACATATCTCTATGGTGTAATAAACAATAGCCCTGCCCTTGATCTATGTGCAGTAAATGAACCATCAAAATATAGCTTCCAAGGATGCTCCTCAAGGGGTGTGTTAATGATGGTCATTATGGATTCATCAGGAAATTGAAACGTGAGTGGTTGTGTGTCTATGAGAGGTGCTTCCACAAGTTGATCCACAAGAACTTGTCCCTTGATTGCTTTCTAATTGACATACTCTATGTCAAACTCACTGAGAAGTATGATCCATTTAGCCATTCTACCTTGTAAAGTTGTTTTAGATATTAGATACTTGAGTGAATCTACTTTTGAAATGACCATGGTCTTATTATTTAATATGTAATGGCATAACATTTGAGCTGTGAAGACCATGGCTAAACAAGCTTTTTCAATAGGTGCATAGTTATGTTCATATGTAATTAAAGGTACGACTTAGGTAGTATACAATGTGCTCCTTTCCATGGTCATCATGTTGAGCCAAGAGTGCCCCCAAAGCATGGTTGGTAGCTGATAGGTATAACAAGAATGGATTTCTTGGCATAGGAGGTAATAAAATAAGTAGATTAAATAGATAGTCTTTAAATTGGTGAAAAGCTATTTGGAAGTGATCATCCCAATAAAATACAACTCCCTTCTTCAAAAGTGTGTGAATAAGTGGCACTTGTCTACTAATTGAGAGATGAAGCGTCAGATTGACTGGATCTTATCCTACAAACTATAGAGTTGCTTCAAATTGGTTGGTGGCAGCATCTTGGTTATACCATGGACATTAATCGAATCGACTTCAATACATCTATGAGACATGATGAAGCCAAATAGTTTACCTGAAGTTACACCAAACACACATTTATTTGGATTGAGTCTGACCTTGTACTCCCATAATCTTTTAAATATCTTATGTAGTACTACTAGATGGTTGGCCCTAGTTTTGGATTTTCCTAATATGTCATCAACATAGTCTTCAACAATATCATGCATCATATCATGGAATATGATAGTCATGGCCCTTAGATATGTATCTCCAACATTATTAAGGCTAAATGGAATTACTTGATAGCAAAATGTTCCTCATGGAGTGGTGAATGCTATTTTATGTTAGTCTTCTGGTGTTATTCTGATCTGGTTATATCCTGGAAAGTCATCCATGAGTGAAAGCATTTCATAACCAACCATGGATTCAATGATCATGTCGATATTAGGTAAGGAAAAATCATCTTTGGGAAAAGATTTCTTGATGTCTCAAAAATTAGTACAGATTCTGATCCCTTTTAGCTTCTTACTAATAGGTACCACATTAGAGATCCATTTTGAGTAGTCAATGGATCAGATACATCATGCTTCTAAAAGTTTTTCTAACTCTTTATTTACCAATACATTAATTCAAAGATGCATCTTATGTAGCTTTTATTTTACCAATTTGGCATCAGAATTAACCACAAGGTGGTGTAGAACTAAGGTGAGGTCCAAACTTGGCATGTCAGAATAAGCCCATGCAAAGATATCTACAAATTCCCTTAACAGAGTGATAAAGATGTCATGTTCCTCCTCAGTGAGGGACACTCCTAATTTTATCTATTTCAAGTTTGATGGAGTCCCAATATTTACCTCTATTTTATCTTTGACTAGAAAGGTTGAACTGCCTTCTAGGATAGTAGGTAGCGACTTGAACTATTGAATTATGTCAGGGCTCTATGTTAGGACTTGCTCTTCAACTTCTCCTAGGCATGATGAATTTGAGTTCCCTAATGGGAGATCTGGTCATGTGACAAAAATAGTTGGAAATCCTTGAATAATTTAATCAAATACTTGTTGTTGCTCAAATTTGAACTATGATCCACAGGCAAGTTCATCATTGGTGGTCTCCTGGTCTAATTTTGAAGAAGAATGAACACCCCCATCTAATGGCACTTGAAACAGGTTTTCACCACTAGACTAACTTTTATCTTTACTTTTTCCTTGGTTAGAAAGAACCTCAAAGAGGATTTTACTTTGGGACATCAATGTTTTACTTATTTATTTTTGGCTAAGGGTGTTCACTCGCTCTCCAAAATAGGCTACAAGATCCAATGTGATTGAGAACCCTGATTTGTGATCTCCTAATGAAATGTTGTCTCTAAGGCCTAAAAAATCACAAAATGCCTCATCATTCTAGAACTCATCAATCGATAGAATAGATTCATGTTGGTCCTAATATATTAGTTGGGAATAATATAATGGCAAATGGTTGTGATGAATGGCTAAGGTGAGGGTACAAATGGCATTATTATCAAATAGGTTGGTTTTAGCTAGGTCATTAAAGGTGAGACTATGATCGAAATCTACTTCATTATCGACATCATCATCACTAGTTTTTGGTGAGGGAGTTTAAATAAGATATGTGGGGTCACCCCTAGGTAGTTTAAATACAAGTCCTTAAGGTCTTTCATACTTAGTTATGGAAATTAGCTCGATGGTTCCTTGTTGATTCGATCCAAAGCCTCTTCCTTTATAATTATGATGCTCCATGATCCTATTAGGAATAGGATACTTGGAATTTTTATAAAAATTATCTTGGTTATCATTGTATAACCATGATTCATCCCCTTCAAGAGGGTTAGGTCCTAGGCCAGATGCTGGTACAAATGTGATAGGTCCCTTATCTTTGTTCTTTTGTTGCCAATGCATATGTGGGGTGACTTTAGGTTGCCCAAAGGTTTTTAGAGTCTAATAAATATTAGAAATATGAAATCTAGTATGGGCCACATACTCTCTAGGTCCATTATCTAAAATTGTGAAATGATTAAAAGCTTCAAGAGGTGGCATGTGGAAAAGGAAATCCAAGGTATTAGGATCTATGTAATTATCCAGTGAAGGATCAATAAGTATAGTTTTTTATTTATCTTATTTAGAACTTGGATTCATACTGTACTAATAATTATAGCTTTTAAATTTGGCCTCAAGATGATTGTAGTGTTCATATGGATGTAAATCTCTTGGAATATTCACTGCCATCTCTGAGTGAGAAAACTTGATACATTGGTGCAGCGTTGACAAGACTGCATGAATCTCATGTAACCAAGGCCTACCTAGAAGATTATTGTGTGATAACTCAAGATCAAACACATGGTAAAGTGTATCATGGATCAAAGGCCCAGTGATAACTAACAAACTAATGGTGCCTTGTGATTCTCTTTCTTGATTATCATAAGCTTTGATGGTTATTGTTTCTAGCTAGAGATCTACCATTATGTACCCAAGAAGCTTGATGAGCTTTAGAGACACTATGTTGAGGATAGATCTATTTTATATAAGGACACATTTCAATTTATTCCATCTAATACAAAATTCTATGTACAATGGGTTATTATGGAGTGGGCCAAGAGAAGACATATCGCTTTGGTTGAATGTGGCTTGTTGGGCTGGAGATAGGTGTCCAACCAAAGCTTGAAATTTATCAAGGGATATGTCACTAGAAATAGTGGATTGGGTCAAAAACTCATTCAAGATGTTTTTTTGGATTATTGACATTCGTAACAAATCTAAAATAAAAATTTGTGTTGGTATTTTTTGCAATTGTTCCATAATATCAAACTTCTTGTCTTGGTCAATAGTGAATGGTTTATTCTAAGGGTAAATGGTTGGTTGGATGATAGGCAAAGTGGTGGATGATTATGGGTCTGAGATAGTAATCTTAAACCTCTGAGTTGTGATTGCACAATCAAGATTAAATACTAGACCATTATTGCTAACTGATGTTGGGAATGGTGTGGGACTAGACAGGACAAGTCTCGATTGTTGGTGCACTTACATGTGGTCATGTGGCAAGGATAAGTTGTTGATATAAGGTCCAAAAGGGGAAGTTCTAATTTTTTGGTTTGCCTGTATGAATTCCTAGGTCAAATAAGGATTATCCATGTAATTTGGTTCAATGTTATTGTTTAGCAATGGTCTAGACTAATTAGTGTTTGGTCTAGGATTAACAGAGATGGTATTAATGCTACCCCCTACAATATGACCTACAACCTTATTGTAGTCATGTGAAATTGAATGGTAGGTTTGTTGGTTTTTACCATTCTGACCTTGGTTTTATCCATTGTTCTATCCTTGTGGGTTTTGCTATTGATTTTGTAGATTTTGCTGATTCGGCCTTTGATTTTGCTACTACACTAGCCATTGTTGTTGTTGCTAATTATTCTATTACTATTGATTTTTATGTCAAGGAAAGGGGTTTTGATAGATCCCAAGATTTTTATTAGAAGTGGAATCACCATTATCCAATTTTATCTCTCTATTATCTAACATATTCTCAATTAAATGCTTGATTTAGATAAATCTTCGTAGATTATGCTCATTGACCTGATGATAGTCACAAAATTCATTTTCATAGTACCAATCAGGATAAGGAATGCCTTGTAGATAATGCTTTGGTATAGGCCAACTAATTAGATTAACAGTAGCAAGCTTACAAAATATAAACTCAATAGGTTCTCTTAGGTCACTAAAGACACGATGTGCAGGCACAATTCTTTTAAGAGGAGGGGTTTACAAAGGTAACAACTATTATATTTATTATATAGGTTTTTATTGTTGTGCTTGTGGTACTAGTTGAGTAGGAGTAAGTTAAAAATGTGGTGTAGATGATGCTTTCACCATTTGTACATGATAAGATTTAGTTACTCTATTTTCCACAACATTCCTGTTGAAGTTGAATTTCCTCAGTCTTTCATTGTTATTGGCCTATACTAGTTGTGATGCTTGAACTTGGATGGGATGTTGGTCATTTCCCTGATTGGCACCTTGATTTTGATTAGTTGAATTAAGCCTAATGACTCCTTTATTAATGAGTGCCCTTTCAATCAATAAACCTTTATCAATGATCTCCTTAAACATATGTGCACATTGTAGTTCTAAATGATAAGCTATCTCACTATGCAAATTTTTGGTAAACATAGCAGCTAATTGTTTATCTGGTAAACTATGGGTGAAATGGATAACAAGGGCTCTCTATCGCTATAAATAACTTTCAAAACTCTCACTAGTTTTTTTCTTTGCTTACGTTAAATACACCAATGAAATCTCATGCTTGAGATTATAGGAAAAGTGCTGCATAAACTTATAAAAAGATCATCAAAATCTGTTACTAAATTTTTTGGAAACTTCAAAAACCACTCCAAGGCTTGTCCAACCAATCTTCTTGGAAACAATATCAAAAGGTATATGTCATTATATGCCACTGGTTGACATGTGATAAAGAATTCGATCAAATGAGCCCTAGGGTCACCTTTCCTTTGTATTTATCAAATTTTGTTGGTTCGTATCCTAGAGGAAATGGCATCTATAAATACTCCATGTTGAATGGATAGGAACATACGTCATTCAATTTGAACTTTTTATTTTGTTTACTAGCTTGAATGGTAGCAATTACATCCTTCATCTGTTGTAATTCTTAAGATAGGAAACTAGAAGGAATATTGGTTTGAGGGAGAATTTGGGTTTGGATAGATGGTTGGGAGGTCATAAGTGGAAGACTTTGACTAGGGTAAGATGGAGATACCTATTGAGGTACATTGGTTTGGTTGGGTAATGGACCAAGAATACGCATGTGTGGATTAAGATGTACTTGAAATTGCACACTTGGTTGTGTGATATTCTGTTTTGGATTGGCGATAAAGGTTTGACTTAGAGGATTTTGTGATTAGGATGGAGGGATATAACTATACTATGCCTATTGTTATTGAAAAGGGACATGGTGTCGACTAATTAAACCTTGTTGAGTGGAAAATTGTGGACCAAGACCTTGTCTCAAGATTTGTGGCACTTTTTGAACTAATGGTTGTCTAGTAGGTATTTGAGAAACATGGGGACCTCCTTATTGCATGAATCCCTATGAGGAAGTGAAAGTGGGTTGTAGATTTGACATCTATCATTGACCAATATTTTCACATTGTTGACTAGTCATTGCTTGGTTTTGGATTGGCATGTTAGTCTGTAACTGAAGAGGTATGTTCGTCATTACCTGGTGAGGTGGAACATTTGTTACCCTTGATTGAAGTGGCAATGTATTTATCCTCTACTGCATTGATGCACTAGATTATGCTTGTTGTTTTGGAATAATACTTGTTACTTGTTGAAGAGGAGTAGGATTCATCACATTGTGTTGTTGAGGCATGATATTGGCCATTTTTTGATTACCTAATCCCATAGGTTGTACATTTGAGGAAGCAGTCAGTTCAGGTTGGGGTGTAGAAACTCCCACTCCCTGGTATGATGACCTATTCATAGGATTAACTATAGGCACATGTTTTTGGCTAGTTGTTTGTGTATTAGTACCACTTTTATTGGGATTGGATGTTGTTTGCACATCATCTACTACATTTGACTCACTATTCAGTGTAGAGGCTAAAGACACTTCTTTAATAATAGGCATATGCATGCAAGTTATCTATTGAAATGGTTTGTATGAATGGGTCAAAATTTGGATTCTCTTTTCTAGTTAACTCTATCAACACTCTTATTAAAGGAACTAGGTCAATGAGAGGCTTACTTACCATGTTCATCTGATTGAAATCATGTGCTAGATTTAGATATGTTTGATATGCTATCTGCATTTGGGTAAAGTGCTCTTTCATGATGTTTTTGCCTCGATCAAATATATTAAGATCTTGGTACGTTGTTTGGACTAGATCCATAGGATTCCTAGAAGAAACCTATTGATTGTAAATGATATTGTGGGGCACTCTTACTAGACTTGGTATATTTTCATGGGGGAAGTCTGCTAAAAACTTAGCCCCTACCTCGATGGCTATAACCAAAATATCATCTTTATTCTTTAAAAAATGTCACTCAAATAAAAATGGATCATACGTGGAAGCCATATTAGTAGAATATGACTGTTGAAGTAATGGTTCACCTACTACAGGTATTATAGCTAGGTATTGTGTGGTTTGCTCTTGGTCTTATTCTGAATAAGGTGGTGTGTTAACCAGATAGTTGCCCAATAGATCTTGGCTTTATGCCCCTGATTGAGTATTATAAGAGGGATAAGAATCCATCTCATAAGCAATATTATCTGCACAGGTTTCTTGCACCATTTCTTCCTGCACAACCACATTACTAATCCATGGATTGTACATGAGTCCACTACGAGTGTAGGAATACATGTTGGGATCCATAGTCAATGCTTTTGTGATAAAAGGTCAAATAGATCTACAAACTCTAAAAAGGACAATGTTTAAAACTGATGATGTTCCAATTTGGTCTAGATTTGTCAAAAGGATCAACAGGTTTATGAGGAAACAAGCTAGCATGCGGTATCTAACATTTCACTATTTACACAAAGGTAAGCAAGTAAATGGTCTTAAAAATAAAAATGCCAAACTCTTAGGTCAAAGTGTTTCAAATCAGTCTAATTTAAGAAATTAAAAATTTTCTAGGTCTTTTGGCCAAATGTAACGTCAAAATCTAGGCTCAAATAAGGCATGCGCTAGGACTCTTGGCCAAACGGCTTCAAAAGCTAGACTTTGAAATAGATGAAAGTTTTAATCTAACAGATTTGAAACACTTATAACAAACAATAGGCATTTGATTCTTGGACATGAAATTAATCAACTAGGTATAAGGTATGAAATAAAAGGCACTTTAGCAATAGTTTATTTTCTCATGACAAATGATATAAAACTAGGTTTTTTAACAAATAAGCTAGACAAAAGTGAATAGTATAATTGTTTTAGACAAAAGATCACAAAATTACACTAGGATTGGTCTAAAAATGTAGGAACAAATTTGAAACTCTAAGCAAGAAGGTATATGAAACAATATTCAAAATGTTTTAGGCAGTGTAACAATGATATGCTACCCAAAAGGTGTGACAAAATGGTTTGTTTCAAAAACTTTCTAAGACAAAGACATTTTCCCATAATTTAGACAACATAACCCTACTTTTCTTGACTCAAAATGTTGTGGTGCATCGACTTAAAGTGAAAGTGTCTAGCACAAAATGGCTTAAGTCTATCAAATGTTGATAATGATTATGAGTCTTAAATGACCTTCAACCCAAATTGGAAATTAAACCTAAGTTCCCTCAAGTTTAGTGCAAATGGTGAACCCACTTAACACATCAACCTTATGAACTTATAAAGATGCAATTTCAAATTTATGTTATAAGTGAAGGACTTTAAACAACTTTGGTAAAGGTTTAGACTCAATTGGGCAGCATAACTGTGCCAAAGTGGATGATATGACTCTCAAGCTTTTGATGAACTTTGAAATAAGGCAAATCAGTGATCTCATGCAAAAAACATAATGCCTCTTTGTTCAAATGAAAATTTGGACTATGTGTTTGGTTTGGATTGTTTGTTTACACCAAGTTTTGACTCCAAACAAAACTTTAATCTAGGACAAGACCAACTAATTAACCATTTTTAGATCATAAACTAACAAGGTTGCTTGGTATTGTTAGAATCCATCAATACACGTCATTTGAGAGGATTTTAAGTGTTCATCCAAAAGTAAATGCACATTATATAGTAGGGTTTTTACACCCCCCCTTCTCTCAAATAATATTACTGTGACATGGACCTTGAGGTGCACCTTACACCAATTATACTTCTGTAGAAAGTAGGGATTTGTCTAGGATCTAACAAGTTTTTGAATGATCTATGGGAATCAATTACACAATGACTTTCATGCTAAAAATGCAAAATAAAAGCATAGATTTTGGATTTGTATCACTTGGCTTGTTACAAAAAGGTCTAGTCTTTTTTACAACCACTACATCCTACTATTCACTTAGTGTAGTACAATGTCCAAAGTGCCACTACATCTCATGTGAAACTCCAAAGGAGTCAAATGAAGTCAATGCTAGGTTATGAAACCTTGGGTTAAAGCTTTCCTAAAGAACTTGTGGGAGGTGATGAAGTCCCCCTTGCAAGCCAAGATGCATAAAAAATAAAGAAAGCATGAAAGTAGAAAGACTTTAGGGTCATTTTCAAGATCACCCAAACTTTGATGAGTTTTTGGGGAGTGCTTTTTATGACTTTATTTCTAAGACTTGGACTAGGTTATTTATAATGGGAATGGTGCTTTTTATTCCAAGGGTTCCCTATAGAGGACAAATGGAAGAGCATATACACAACATTCCTCTTTTTGCTAAACAAAAATTTGATTAAAAAACTATTGCAAACAATAATTGACAAGTGTGTTTAATTTTAAACCCAAAATGAAAGATTTGGTGGTATTCATTTGACCCCTTGGTCTTAGTTGTAAACTTTGAAAACATTCACCAAAACATCTAAGTTATTAAACACTAAAACAAGGTTACTAATTGATTTTTAAGCATGCAAAAGTGATTTAAACATGTTTTAAACAAATATCAAGCTTGGTCCTATAGCAAAAATGTTAGCATGTCTTTTAGCTTTGAATCTCTTTTTAGCTTGAAATAATAAACTTTAGAAAAATAGCTCTCGAGTTTGTGTTTTGGAAAAACATAGTGAATGATGTCGGTTATTACAACCGATGATGATTACCTTGGCCAACTAAAATCTATATGATGTCTATTTTGCTAATCGACATCAATTAAGCCATGTAACTGATGTTGGTCTTACTTGTCGACATCGGTTACCGTGTAAAACTATGACAATAAAAAATGGCAAAATAAGTTAGAAAATCAATTTGCAAGAGTTTTAAAGGTCCAAATAAATATTTTAGAGTTGTAAAATGATCTTCTTTAGGTGTGAGATGCATCTAGTCTCATCGGGTGTGCCATAATATGATCTAGGAATTTGACTCAAGAGAGGATGGTTAGTATGGTGTTAGCTCTAAAATGACAAACAAAATGAAATAAACACACTAATAACATAACATCTCTAGGCCTAGACACTAGGGAGAGCTTAGTTAACAAAAAAAATGACAAACACAACTAAAAAGTAAGGAATAAAACACAAGAATTCTTTCACCTTCCTTGGATGCTCCAAATGCCTTTGTAGTAGTGGCTTACTCAGCTTGTGCTCATGAAGTCCTTGGCAATGGAAGCTTGGCTACCTTTTATCTCTCCTTGGCACTTTGTGGATTTGGCTTGGATTGGCTTGGAATCAATTTGGCATTATAAATTTGCATTATTAAGTCCTTTGAAGATATTTGAGCATAATAACTTTGTACCAAAATAGCTTAGAAATGATGTTCATGGCCTCTCTATTTATAGATTTTTGAGAATGTCTAGAATCAACCTGAACCATCCATCCTAAGATTGAGATGTGTGATTGAGGATTAATTAAATTTTTATAATTAATTTTATAATTATCCTCACCATGACATTGGAATAAGGGGCAATTAAGAGGCATGGAGGGCATCATGGAAGGCATTAATGAGGCATGGAGGGCATGAATCTTGATATTTATGGCATTTATGGCCTATGGATGTCTTCCCAAGAAATGAGGTCACCTAATGATGTAGATATTTAATATTCATTTCTAATAATAATTATACAAGTTTCCATCAAATTTTTGATTAGGCCATGATATGGGTTAATTAGCTCTTAAGCATGATTAAGCACTTTGTGCACAAATTACTTAATTTGATCAGAATGCCTTGTTATTGGTCCAAAATTAGACTAGATTAGAATTGGAAGTCCATGTTAGATGCATTGTAATCATTATCCCATTTAGGATGCTACCGATAATAAATAATCAAGGTACACATCTCATGCAAGAGATTTGATAGGAAGGATCAATCTAGAGCATGTAGGTGCAAAATTAGCATTTTGACTCAAAATGATCTAATCAAAGTTAGCTAGCCCATAAATTTCATTGCCCCATTTAGGGATACCCTAGATAAAATTGGCACTTGAATATGTCAGTTTCACATCTTTTAGCATGTTTTAGTGTTTTTAAGCCAAATTGTGCATTTTGAGTGGAAATTGGCCAAAAACTTGATTGGAGGTTATCGATAGCCAGATTTAGGTGTCTACATCTATCACATTGAGACACAATGCAATACCATCCACATAGGTCATCCAAATCACCCATGGGTCACCCTTAAGCAACTACACCTTTCAATTAGGCCCTTGTAGCTCTTATAGGTCTCATGGAGACCTATTCACCCATTTAGCACTTCATCAAGAAAAAAAAGAACATAAAACCACTTACAATTGAATAGGTCCACTACACATGACCCTTTTGACATTCTCAAATTATTAAAATCATCATTGCACTCTTATGTTCAAGCTCAATCAACTCAAACAATAGCCTTATACATAGGAACACCATAAACAAACACATAATCTACTTCGTAAGAATCGTTCATACTAAAGATAGATTGATCACACATATAAAATCCATATAGATGATCTTCATAGAGTCTACAACACTCTTCAATAGTTGAGTCATCATGAAATTTTGAAACACCATCAAGACAAGCTCAATTATTCTTCTCAAATTATTTGCAGAACATGCACAAATACATGGTCAAATTTGAACCTTCATAAATTTGACTATAATAAATTTTAGATCTTCAAATATATATTTCTACATTCACCTTGGAGTCCTTTACAAATTCACTTTTGACACCATGAGTAAATTCATCCTAGATAAAAATTTATAGGCAAAATATAGAGCACTAGTTTTTCCTTTATTCAATTCAAATATTCAAATGCAAATGATCAAAATTAAACCTCAGTCACTTTGATCGCATCTCATGCTCTCACATCTTCAAATTAAATGTGCACCATTGATCTTCTTTAAACTTTAACACATAATGCGCTAATGCCCAAACATTAAACTTTGAATAGTTGACCTCATCTTGTGAAATCATGCAATATTGACTCAATATACACTGTTGATCTCTATAGGATTGTACTTGATTTAAAAATTCTAGAAAACTATCAATTTTACATCTTGAATTTAATATGCACCATTGATCTCTATCTATATGATCACCCACTCACCATTGATCCTTGGAATAAGCTCAATATTTATCTTTGCTCAATGTTAAACTTTGAACACTTGTTATCATTTCACTACTTTTTGACACATTAGAACAAATGCACTCCATCGATGTTTCTCAAACTTTACTTCATGCAAATTTGAATAAGTATGGAGACCATTTCTATTTGCCCAAAAGGCCAACTTTGCACAGTCATATTTTTTTCTTTACTTAGATGCATGATATAAAATTTAGACCATATGATCTCCTCACATAGGAGAATCCAACCATGTGTCAAACTAATCCTAAAATTTTTGCATGTGTGAGATATAATTCCATTAATCTTATCACTCATATTTTTCTACCATAGAGACAACTATGCCTAGAAATTCCTAGAAGGCCAACTTTGCACATACATATCTTTTGATGCGCTTCATCACATGATTTGAAATTTAGTGAAAATCAACTAGGAAAAAAATTGAACAAACCCATATAATCATTTTCTCCTTACACCTTCACACGTGCAAAATATAACAACATCAAAAATCCTACTCAATTTTTTTTGCCACATTGCAAATTTGGCTATGGAAAAACACTATCAAAATTTGTGGGAGCCCAAATTTGCACTTGCATATCTTATGTTGCGCTTCATCAAATGACATAAAATTTAGCACATAGTAACTAGGAAAAAATTTGATCACAAACATATGACCAACTTCCCCTAACTCATCCACACGTGGTAATGGTGATATCACCAAACTGCCTACTCATATTTTCTGCTACTAGACCCAAAATGTCTAGATGAAAACAATGATCAACTAGATGAAATGCACTCATTCAAACAAGCACTCAAAGTATATAAAACATCTTAATGACCTATTTCACATCCTTAAATAACCATACTCATCCTTGAAAATCTCTAACCATGTCAAAATTGAAGATCAACCAAGCATACTTCAAGCATACTAGGACAAGCACATTGCACACTTTGTCATTGTCACTTAGACTATCAAGGAAATACATCCACTCACATGGAAACCTCCATGACATCACTATGACATCATTGAAAACTCTCCAACAATATCCTCTTTTGTCATTAATGTCAACACCCATCATGAAACAATATACAACTCACATTTCTTCTCTCTTTAAACACTCTCATAATAAGAATTTTCTCCCCCTTTGACACAATGACAAAGTGGGCACCAATTGATCCTAAGGACCTAAAAATACCATCAACAAGAGATAACCACCTTATAAATATGATACAAAATCCCCGTTACCTTAAACCTACCTTTTTTTGCCTTAACAATTTCCTCTTGCTCTATGAAAATGCTCTCTTCAACCAAGCATTACAAATAATGAAGAAAGAACACAAAAAATTACTAAAATATGATTAAAATCACCAAGAAACATCTAAGAGGGACTCCCCCTCAGATCTCTAAGCCATTGTATATCTTGAGCATCTTCATATTTTCATACACCATGAAGAATCACAATATAGGCTTACTAGCCTCTTCTCTCAAGCCACCTCAAGGATCATCAACATAACTTCATGACACTCACCAAATATAAAACATGTTCTAAACCAACTTAAATATGCATACTTTTCTCTTTTGGATAAAATGAGCAAAAACATCACATCTTCATTATTAGGCCTATCTAGACTCCTTGTAGCCCTACCTAGAACTTTCAAAGCCCACAACTTTCATTAGACATACCTTCAAGACCTAAAACTTCATATCCATAATATTATCATATTCCCTTTTAGGCACACCAATTTACATCACCTAGCTCATCTTGTATAATATACTTCCTTCATAAACCAATTTGCCAATTAGGACTCCAAATTGACAAAAAATTGAATAACTTGAGTACCACAAACCTTCAAATCTCTTTGAATCATGATTTAAAAACCCATTTGGTCCATTGACTTTATTAGTAATCCTTAGACCTAAACTCATAAGGCAAACCACTTTTCTAGCATAACCCAAAATCCTAGAATCTCAAAACAAATAGAGTCAACAAACCTCCTTTTGGTCAACGTCCATCTCTAAAACTTATTGTGTACCTAGAGATAACCATCGCACACTTCTAGACCAAGATTGATCCTCCATACCTTTGGGAACATTGACTTCCTATAACCCATTTCAGGTCTACTTACCTTTAAGCCAAAACTAAGAAAATTGAGAGCACTCAAAAATCTTCAACTTGACTTTAACATAACTTCAAACCACAAAAAAACAACTAGAAGAGAAAACAAATAAGTTCATAGACATTTTTTAGCACCAAATTATTCTTCACATTCCATCAATCTCATTAAGCCATCTAGAAACACCCATTCTGACCCTGTACTACAACTCCTTCACAAACCTTTGGAGTAAGCTCATAAACCAATGACCTTTTAAGATCAATACAAGTCTCTATACAGATTAGCATTATGATCTTGAACACACAAATTTTCTTCTCCACAAGAAATATGTCTCTTAAGAAGCATAGGCAAAGACATCCTACTTCACACTATCCTAGAATAATGTGAAACTAAGAGTTACCCATAACTCCTCATATTCATTCTCCTTCTTGGTCATCTAATGCTTATAGCTCTTCTTCTTCTTAGGCTAAAGAGAATCAACATGATCATCCATTACAGCATTCTCCTTCTCTTCTATGATTGGATTGACAATACATTGAGACAACATAAATTCATAACATATCTTTTCATCTGAAGAATCCACCTTGCAATTCTGAACCTCATCACTAGGCATTGAAAATTGATGTTATTTGCATGAATCTTGATCAACAAAAATAGGATGTTCACTTGGATCCATACACATCTCAAAACTAGCCTCAACTAGTACCTTTGTCTTCTCCTTGAGCTTGGTCTCTTCATTCTCAACATGAGTAGACAATGAGACCCCTTGGCACTCTTCAGATTTTGTAGCATTATCCACCATAGAAAATAGATTACTTGGACCTTCAGACTCATCGTGACTCAAAATTTTCACCTTTGGCATCTATGAGTTAACTTGCCTTCTTGTTTATACTCTAGGAGCTTGATTGAACTCATTTTGACTTGATGGCCTTTGCTAGTAGAATCTAGCAATGTGACTAATCTTATTACAATTGTAGCAAATAATAATCCTTGATATAACTATAGTTTGTCTTACCTTATTTGGACACAAACTTGTAATGTGTCTTATGTCATGATAAACAAAATAACCTCCTCCTTTCGAAGATGACTCACCTTATCTAACCTTATGTGGACAATGGTTTGTAAAGTGTCCCATAATAAGATAATTGAAGCACTTAACTTTGTTCACACCTTTTGATTGATGAGCCCCATTATGGTTCTATGCAAACTCATTTCTAACAGGTCTCTTGCATTCTTAGATATATGCCCAAATTTATTACATGTGTAATAATAACCATTAAAACTTGCATACCTCACGAAATTTGGCTATTTAATTTGTTTTTTATTCATTCTACCAGTACCTTCATTCCATGTTTGATAATTTATCTTCAAATTATGATTGTCTTTGTTTACATTACTCTTCATCTTGTCTTGAGTTACACTATTTTGTTCTTCTTCATATCCAAGACTAGTTCTATCACTAGAATGATTTTGACCACTTAGAATATTATCTAGATCACTTGAGATCTTTTCAGATCTCACAAATGACTTCACCTTATTATATGTCTTCTCTAACTCAGATTTCAATGACTCATTTTTAATTACATACCTTGAACATTCATCTTCTTTGGCTTTCAAGATTATAGATAGAATTTTCAATTGATAACTAAGATGCTTGACCATACCTTCGTGCTCCTTAGTATCTTCATTCATTATTGCTTCATAAACATTGAATTTCTCCTCATAGTCCTTGATTTTAGACTTCATCTTCTTGTTAATCTTCTTCTCAATATTCAATTATTCAAGGGCATTCATCAATTCAGTCTCACAATCGACCTCATCTCTATCAACATCTGAATCACTCTAAGTAGACTCCTTTTGATATGAAAAACTTCCTTCCTCAGCCATGAATAGGGCTTCATCTTCAATAGGACCATCATCTTCGTGACCATACTCTAAGTCATTGTCTTCACTCTCATCTAATAAGCTGCAATCTTCTTTGATGTAGAGACTCCTTTTGTTCTTAAAGGACTTCTTCTTGTTATTATACTTTCTGGATCTCTTTTTCATGTATGTCTTTTTGTATTTATCTTGGCCTTCATCATGCTCTTCATCATCATTATTCTCATGCTTATGAGGGAACTTACAATAAAAATGTTCCATCTCTCCACAATCAAAGCATTTGAAGGGTAATTTACCCTTATACTTTCCTGAATCTGTTTTTGATTTCCTTGTAAATAAAGCAATCGATTCATCCTCATAAATTTCATCCTTCTTAGGTTTCTTACTTTGAAATTTCTTCTTAGGCATCATTTTTTTCTTTAATTTTTCTTCTTCTTTGGTGGTATGTCATCATTTACTCTCATCTCATAGGCAGTAAGGGTTCCATGCAATCGATCCATCTTCAACTGAGTAAGACCATGACTTTCTTCTATAGTAGATACTTTTATATCAAACTTGAGAGATAGATACCTTAATACCTTTTAAGCTATAGTAGCCTCTTCAATCTTCTCTCCAAGACCTCTGATGATATTCACAACCTCTTCAACTGTTTACAAAAAGGATGCCATAGAATCTTACTCTATTTTCATGAATGATCTATAATTTGTCTCATTTCTCTTTAGTATATTTAAAATGGATAACCTTGGTGAATTTAGTATCTATAAGACCACAAGTAATGGCATTCATTACCTTATAATTATTCTCAAATAACTTCTTGTCTATAGCACTAGATGGAGGAGTAGTAGGACCAATATAACCATCCACAATAGATTGTCATACATCAAACCCTAGGGATATAATGTATGTCCTCATCATTGCACTCCAAAAAGCATAATTGGATCCATTGAACATTAATGCTTTCTTAGTAGAAAAACCTCCTCGATGACTATGCATATTATACCTTGGATCACCTTCAAGCTATCAAGTCTTTATAGAAGGACCTGCTCTGATATCAATTTTTAGAGGTACAACACTGAGAGTGGGGCTGAATTAGTGAGCCTAGATAACCTAACTTCAATTTCAATACTTTCAAACTCTTAATGAATTATCACAATCATTCATGAAGCATACACATCATTCATAACAATTAACAAGAGATACAATGCAAGATCAAACACATAACACAAGACATATGTGGGAAACTCTCTTGGGGGAGAAAACCCACTGGAACATGTAATTATAATACTATCATATAATAACAAGAACCAATTTATACCATCAATAATTGATCAAGGAACTACCATCCCTTATTTTAGTCAGACCGCAATCCTACAAGGAGCTTCTACATTTGTCTAGTTGAGCTGCCACAATAACTAGACCTTTAGTAAGTTTCATCTTGCAAGGAGGATACAACCCCATTAGATGTTGAGTATCCACAATAACACCTATGAACAAATCCACCTTTGAACTAATGTCTTCAACACTTGATGATGAATATCTGATTATCACTCTTTACCTTCTTAGTAATAACTCTACCACCACATCAATAACATGACCAAATGATCATACATGTAGACCTCAATATAATATACTCAACAACCCATTCATTGAGCACACTTAATTTCCTTCACCTTTCAAACCTTCACTCTCAACCACACACATAAGATTCTCTCCCATGTAGAAACCATCACATTTAGTTTCACTATTTATAGAGCATTCATGATCATCACCATCTTGGTCAACCAATAGGCATGACTTATTCCATAAGGAATCTATCACATTGAGACACATCTCAATACCACCCACATAGGTCTACCAAAGCACCAATGGGTCACCTTTAAGCATCTACACCTTTTAATTAGCCCCTTGTAGCTCCTATAGGTCTCATGGAGACCTATTCACCCATTTATATTTTCATCAAGCAAAATAAGAATATAGGACCACTTATAATTTCATAGGTACACTCCATATGACCCCTTTGACATTATAAAATTCTTATAGTCATCATTGCACTCTTATGTGCAAGCTCAATCAACTTAAACAATAGACTTGTACACAAGAACACCATGAATGAACACAAAGTCAACTTCTTAAGCATTATTCATACTCAAGATAGATTGATCACATCTCTAAAATCCATACATATTATTCTCATGGAGTCTACAACACTCTCCAATAGCTGAGTCATCATGAAACATCAAAATAACATCAACACAAGCTCAATTATCCTTCTCAAGTTATTTGCAAAACATGCACAAACACATAATCAACATTGAACCTTCATAAATTTGACTGTATTCATTTTCATATCTTCAAATCTATATTTAAATATGTGCCTTGGAGTCTTTTACAAATTCACTTTTTACACCACGAGTAAATTCACCTTGGATCAAAATTTATAGACAAAATATAGAGCACTAGTTTTTACTTTGTTAAATTCAAATATTCAAATGCAAATGATCATAGTTAAACCTTAGTCACTTTGATCGCATCTCATACTCTCACATATTTAAATTAAACATGCACTGTTGAACTTATTTTAACTTTAATGCATAATATGCCAATGCTTAAATGTTAAGCTTTGTATAATTGACCTCATCTCAAGCAATATTTTAATATTGACTCAACATGCACCACTGATCTCTATAGGATTGTCCTTGATTTAACAAAGCTAGACAACTATCACTTTGACCTGTTAATTTTAATATGCACCATTGATCTCTATCTATACAATCACCCACTCACTATTGATACTTGAAAGAAGCTCGATCTTTATCTTTGCTCAATGTTAAACTTCAAACACTTTTTTTCATCTCACTACTTCTTGATACCTTGGAAAAAACACACTCCATTGATTTTGCTCAAACTTTACCTTTTTCAAATTTGATTAAGTATGGAGATCAATGCTATCTACCTTGAAGGCCAAATTTTCATAGTAATATTTTTTGCTTTGCTTAGATGCATGATATAAAATTTGGACCATATGGTCTCCTCACATAGGAAAATTGAACCATGTGTCAAACTACTCCTAAAACCTTCACATTTGTGAGATATAATTCCATTAATCTACACACTCATATTTTTCTACCATAGAGATAACTATGCCTAGAAATGCCTGGAAGACCAACTTTACACATGCATATATTTTGATGCACTTCATTGCATGATCTAAAATTTAGCATAAATCAACTAGGCACAAAACTAAACAAAATAATATTATAATTTTCTCATCACACCTTCACATGTGTGAAATATAACAACGTTGAAAATCCTATTCAAATTTTCTTGCCACATTGCAAATTTGGCTAAGTATGGGAAAACTATCAAAATGCATGGGAGCTTAACTTTGCACTTGCATATCTTATGTTGAGATTGATTTCCTAAACTAAAATTTAGTGCATATAAACTAAGAAAAACTATGATCACAACCATATTACCAACTCCCCCTGACTCATCCACACATGACAATGGTGATGTCATCAAACTGCCTATTCAAACTTTCTACCACTAGACCCAAAATGTCTAGATGAAAACAATAATCAACCAGATGAACTCCAATCATGCACACAAGCACTCAAAGCATATAAAACATCTTATGGACCTATTTCACATCCTAAAATCACCATAATCATCCCTTAACATCTCTAACCATGCCAAAATTGAAGATCAACCAAGCATACTAGGACAAGCACATTGCACACTTTGTCATTATCACTTAGACTATGAAGGCACTTCATCCACTCACTTGGACCCCTCCATGACATCAATATGATATCATTGACAACTCTCTAACACCCTCAAGTGCCAAAGATAATGAACACATAACTTTCATGGTGGAGAACTAACATTAGTGATTTAATAAATACCAAATCATCAATTTAATATAAATAAAACTCAATGATTTAATATTTAGTTGAAGTCATTGATGCTAAAAAGTTATATATTGTATCTATTTTATTTTTTGAAAAACTAACCACCATATAAACATTATAGTTTATTGTATACTCATATAAAGTAAATCATTGCACTGCATTATGTTAGTCACTGTATTATGTTATAAAGTTGTTGCACTATATAAAAATAAGTCTCTACTTACCATAAATAATGTCTTTTCTATAAAAACAAATCAATGCTTCCATAAGTAATTCATTACGTGTTTTATCAAGCATAATTAGAATTCATTGCATGTTTAATTATACTTCATTGTATATATGTTAATTGTCATGAATCACTACACTTTTATTATACTAAACAAGCAGTTCACTATATTTAAATACACTATATTCATTAAGCCAAGTCATTGATTTTTGCATATCTAAAGGTTTACTACTATCATTCTCTTTTTTTCGTGTTCACTATATACTAAACAAGAATTTTATTGTATACTAATAATATCAATACAGATAAATATAAACTTCTATCTGATTAATAGATCATTGTAGGTAGAGAGGTAAGTCAATGTATTTAAACATAAATATTCTTATGTCTAGGATAAATAGCTAATACCCAACTTGCTGGTAATGTATAAGTTCATTAGTACAACTAGATTGTTAAACTATTATTAGATGCACCATAGTTTACCATTATGTTTTTTGGTTTATTTGTCATATATCTATCATTTACCATTATGTATTTTGGTTTATTTGTAGACTGTTAAACTATTATGTATTCTGGTTTATTTGTCATATATCTATCATTTAGTTCACTATAATTTAATTTCAGCTTGATAACATATTAAAATCACAAACATAAAATACATAAAATTTGGTTACATCACCTACCTGAAGATCCTTTTGATGGTTTCTGAAAAAGCTCCCCTTTGATTTGTTCCTCTATTTTTTCTTCCTTCTAAAGTTGTGCCTTTCTCCCCTTTTTTTTCCTCCATTCTCCTCCTTTTATTTTATGACTTTTGATTTCTTATTTTTTTTTTTTCCAAAAATCTTTCTTTGTTTTTGTTTTTCTAATTATTTTATTAATGAATTTCTATTTTTCTCTTATTTTTATTTTATTTCCTTTTTATTCTCTTTTTCTGCCTTTTCTCTATTTTCACATTTATTTTAATTCCAAGGTGACATTAATTAAATCCATTCAATTTTGTCTTCTAAAAGCTTTTTAAAGATCAACTTGTTAGAGATTTTTCATGATGATGTCATGTTGGTGTCATGGAGGTGCTCTGATGAGTAGATGAAGTGTTTTGATAATTTATATGATAATAACAAAGTGGAAGATGTGCTTGTTCTTGTATGCTTGAAGGTGGCTTGGTTGATCTTTAGTGTTGACATAGCTTGAGAGCATTAGGGATGAGTATGAAGGTTTGAGCATGTGAAAGGAGTCCTATAAGATGTGATCCATGCTTTGAGAGATTGTGTGCATATGTGGAATTCATCTAGTTGATCATAGTTATCATCTAGAAACTTTGGGTCTAGTGGCAACAAATTTGAGTAGGTAGTTTGAGGATGTCACCATTACCATGTGGGAAAGAGTCAAGGGGAGTTGATCATATGGTTGTGATTATAGTAGTCCCTAGTTTTTATGCATCGGATCTCAAGTCATGCATCAAAGCTTGATCAAATATATGAGGGTGCAAATTTGGCTTCTCAATCATAATTCATTATTTTCCCATACTCAGACAAATTTGTAGATTAGCCAGGAAGAGCCGAGTAAGAATGTTGATAAGGTCAAAATTCTCACATGTGAAGGTTTTAGGATAAAATGATCATATGGGTTTGTTCATTCTTGGACCTAGTTTATTTTTACTAATTTCTAGATCATACGATATAGCACGTCAAAAGATATGCATATGTAAAGTTGGGCTCCCAAGCAGTTTGACTGTATTTTCCCATACTTAGCCAATTTTTTAGTGTGGCAGAAAGAGCTGAGTGAGAATTTTGAAGGTGTTATATCTTGTACGCGTGAAGGTGTCAAGAGAATATAATCATATGGATTTATTCAATTTTGAGCATAGATGATTTTTACTAAATTTGGGACCATCCATTGAAGCACAAAATTTTTTATGGTTAATCAAATTTGACCTCTCAAGCAAGTTTGGACATGGTTGGCTCTATGACATTTTTTTTTAGAAGGCATGTTAATGGCATTATATCTTACACACATGAGAGATTCAAGAGTAGTGGGTCATATAGTTGGATTATCCTATAAAAAGAGATCATTTGATCTAAATTTGAGATCTTAAATCGAAGCACAAAAGAAGTTATTGAGGTGAAAAAATGACTACTCATGCATATCGATAGGGTTACCATAGTCATTTTTGAATGAGTTAAAGCTTGAGAAAGATCAACGGTTCACATTGATTCCAAGATGTTAAGAGGCAATAAGATAAGGATAGGTGTAAGATGTTTAATGTCTGAGCAAAGGTATAAGATAAGGATCCAATGGTGAGTGGGTATTCATACAATTTGATCAATGATGAATGTTGAATGATAAGGACTTGACCGATCTACAAAGATTGATGGAGCATGTTGAGTCAAAGTTCCCAGATTATATGAGATGAGGTTAATGTAACAAATGCTTAATGTTTGGATTTAGTAGTATATACATTAAAGCTTAGATAAGATCAATAATGAGATATTGATCCTGAGTTGATAGTCCATGAGATTCGAGCATTGTGTTCAAAGGTTAACTATGATCGTTGATATTCAAATATTTGAATTTAACATAAGAAAAACTAGACATCTATATTTCAACCATATCTTTTGATAGAAGATGAATTTTCTCATGTAATAAAAATAAAATTGGTAGAGGACTCCATGGCATATCTAATTAACCTAATTTGAAGACCTAAAAGTGATTACAGTCAAAGATATTGAGCTTAGAAGTTGACTGTGTGTTCATGCTTATTCTACAAGTGACTTGAGAAGGATAATCGAGCTCTCATTGATGTTGTTTTGATATCTCATGATGAATTACATATTGGATCATGTTTTATACTCCATGAGTATGCTTTATGTGGATTTTAGAGGTGTGATCAATCTATCTTGAGTATGAATAATGCTTTAGAAGTTGATTATGTGTTTGTTCATGGTGACTATGTACACAAGGTCTTTATTTGAGTTATTTGATCATATGCAAAGGTGAGTAAAGTTGGTTTTGATCATTTTAGGATGTTAAAAGGGACATAAGGAGTGGATCTATGTATTTTAAAGTGGTCCTGTGTTCTTTTTTTCTTGAGGGAGTGCTAATGGGTGAATAGGTCTCCATGAGACCTATAAGAGCTACAAGTGCCTTGTTTAAAAGGTGTAGCTACTTAAGGGTGACCCATAGATACTATGGCCAACATATGTATATTTTATTGAGACTTATATTCATATGATATATGTATTAAGGGTTAAGACATGCCTAATGGCTGACCAATATGGTGATTATCAATATTTCTCTATAAATAGTAAAACCAAAGATGTTGGGTTCTAAACTTGGTATACGAGACTTGAGAAAGTTTTGAGAAAGGCTTGTGTGTGTTTTTATGGAGTGAAGGAGGGGTAGAGTATCTTGAGGATGTGTTGAAGAGTAGAATAGATTGAGGACTATTTTTATGACATGTTGGTCATAATTTTATTTGAATAGTAGTGCTCTTATAGATTGAGTGTGAGTGAAGGTGAAGAGAGATAAGTTGAGGTCCATTATTAGGTTTTGTTGACATTAGTTTAGAGGTGGAAGTGTTTTAAAAGTGTTGTTATGGTAGCTCAACATCTAAGATGGTTGTAGCCTCCTTGCAAGGTAAAACTTACTAAAAGGTCTAGTTGTTATTGTAGTTCAGCTAGACAGGTGTAGTAGTACCTTGTGGGATTGGAGTCTCACTAAATAGGGATTGTAGTTCCTTGATTAGTTACAACTGGTCTAAATTGGACCTTGTTATTATAGGATAGTAGTCATATTGTAGGTTTTAATGGATTTTATTCCCTAAGAGGGTTTCCCATGTATGTCATGTGTTATGTGAATGATCTTACATTGTTTCTGTTGCTCTTTTCTATGAATGTTTTATATGCTCCATGAATGCTTATTGTAGCTGATTAAGTATTTGTAAAGATCAGAATTAAAGTTGAATTATTTGGGCTCACTGATTCAACCCCCTCTAGCGATTGTACCTTTAATAATTAGTATCATAACAAAATCCTTGTAAATATTTAAATATTGAAGATGATCAAAGGTACAATGGTTGACAAAAATGTTGTCTTGGCTTCAAGACAATCTAATTTCTATTTTATCAAAAGTTAATAATGTAGTGCAAAATCTAGGAGCAACTATCAAGAATCTATAGGTCATGGTGAATACAGGTCTCAATCAAAGGATGGAATAATGTGAAAATAAGTTCTTGACTTACTCAGATGTACTCTTATCTAAGGACAAAAAGGATTTTAGCTCCATCAAAAGGATCAAGAATGAAAATAGATTGAGAGGTAATTATCATGAGAAAAGAGGATCAACCATGAAAAAGTATTCAATGGGTATTATTTATCCTGTAATCAACTTGGTCATACATATGAGGATTATGCTCTCTCTTCATAGATAAAAAAGGATCTCATATGTTACAACTGTAAACAACAAGGTCACATATCCAAGAACTAAAATAGAGCCTTTTGAAAAAAGGATATACAGGTCATTGAAACTATCAAATAGTTTAAAAAGACCAAGTCTAAAGAAGAAAAGAAGAAAAATACAAGCAAATCACAAAAATAAGAGTCATTCTTTGTTCAAGCAACTTTGCATACTCAAAAAGATGAGAATAAGAGATGGTTCATAGACAATGGATGTTCAAATTATATGATAGGAGACAAGATCAAGTTTATCTCTCTAAAGAAGACTAACTCAGGTGTAGTTAGATTTGGTGACAAAAAGTTTGATAACATAGTCAACAAAGGTACTATAAGTTTAGACAATGGTCATATGAAGATTGAGGATGTCTTATATGTAGAAGGTTTGAAACACAATATTTTAAGTGTAAGCCAAATGTGTAAGCAAAGAAATGTTGTAAATTTTCATGATGATGTATGTGAAGTAAGAAAGGCAAAATCGGAAAGATTAGTTACAAAGGTTCATAAAATAGATAAAAACATGTATGTATTCCATGAATCCTAGAAGGAGAAATGATTCATGAGTCATTTGGAAGAAAGCTAGCTTTATCATAGAAGGCTTAGACATATAAATTTTGATAATATAGTAAAAATTAATTCAAAGGGGTTGGTAAGGCATATACCCAAGATTTATAAAATTCCTTGTTCTCTTTGCAATGCATGTCTTCATGGGAAGCAAACCAAGAGAAGATACAAGAACAAGGAACTATCTACTACAGAGCCATTATAGTTAGTCCACACTAATCTATGTGGACCTATAAGAACTTAAATTATTCAAGGTAATAGTTACTTCATTCTTCTCATTGACGATTTTACTAGGATGACTTGGATATTCTTTCTTAAATAAAAATTAGAAGCTTTTGCAAAATTTGTGGCATTTGAAGATCTTGCAAAAAATGATAAAGGTTCAAAGATCAAGTGTGTGAGATCAAATAGAGGAGGTGAGTTTTTGTCTCATAAGTTTGATGAATTTTGTGATGTACATGGGATAAGAAGACACTACTCTGCTGCTAGAACACTACAATAGAATGGTGTGGTTGAACAAAAGAATAGGACTATGGTTGAGATGGGTAGAACCATTCTTCAAGATGCAAAAATATCAGATGGCTATTGGGAAGAGGCAACCAAACTTATGTGTACATCCTAAATATATCTTAAATAAAATAAAATGGTAATAAGGCACCTTATGAGTTATGGAAGAATAGAGTGGATAATGTTAAACATTTTAGAGTGTTTGGAAGTAGGTGCTTCATTAAAAGAGATGAAGATAATCTTGGATAATTTGATTCAAGATCTGATGAGGGCATCTTATTAGGATATTCTTCTATCATTATTGCCTATAGATGCTTCAACAAGAGACTTCACAAGATTATTGAAAGTTTAAATGTATGAGTAGATGTGAAAAGTAGAGTCAAGAAGCCAAAATTGTAGGTAAGTGACTCAACTCATAATGTTTTTACAAACAATGATAAGTTATTTATTTAAACAGATGATGAAGAAGAAGAGGAGGATGAAAAACAAGATACTAAAGCTCTATCTAGAAGAATTTAGAAAGATCATGTAATCTCTTATATTATTGGAAATGTTGGTGCAAGGTTGCAGACTAGAAGAAGAATGTTGATCAATTAAAATCAACAAGACTCATCTCTATTATCCATGACTGAACCCAAATTTTTTATGGAAGCTAGCAAAGATGAAAGCTAGAATGACGCAAATGGATGCACAAATTGATTAAATAGAAAGGAATGAAATATGGGACTTAGTTCCTAGACCAAAATATAAAAATGTGATAGGTACCAAATGGGTTTTCAAAAACAAGATGAATGAGAAAGGAGAATTTAGAAGAAACAAGGCTAGACTGGTGTGTAAAGCATATGCTTAGGTTGAAGGAATAAATTTTGATGAGACTTTTTATCCTATGGTAAGGATGGAAGCTATTAGAATTTTTTTGTATTATGTGTGTGTCAAAGGTTTTAAGGTATATCAAATGGATGTAAAATCTAAATTTTTGAATGGTAACTTAGAAGAATAAGTCTATGTTGAGTTACCTGAAGGATATTTCATGTTAAGTAATCAAGATCTTGTGTGTAAATTTAAGAAGGGTCTGTATGGTCTTAAACAAGCTCCGAGAGCTTGGTATGACATGCTAGATAAGTATCTTTTGATTCAAGGTTTTGAAAGAGGGATAGATGATAGTGATTTGTACATTAAGACATAAGGTAATCATCAATTGATAGTTGTATATGTTGATGACATAATTTTTGGATCTGAAAATGATGTAATGAGTAGAGAATTTGTAGATACTATAAAGACTGAGTTTTAAATGTTAATGTTGGGAGAACTATCTTACTTCTTAGGATTATAGATCAATCAACTTGATGCAGGGATTTTCATTTCTCAAGTTAAATACATAAAGGATATACAAAGGAATTTTGACATGATGGAGTGTAAGCCAATAGGTACTCCAATGATCATAGGATGTAAGCGAAGTAAATTAGATGACTCACCAAAATTTGATTAAACTTTGTATAGATCCATGATTGGAATTTTTTTAATACTCTATTGCATCTAGGCTTAACATCATGTAAGTAGTAGGTCATGTAGGAGGGTTTCAAGATGAAACTAGATAGTCTCACTTAAAATAAATCAACAGGATCTTGAGATATCTCAAAGGCACCATAGACTATGGTTTATGGTATCCTAGGAGTAAATAATTCTCTTTAAAATCATATACTAATGTTGATTGGGCAGGATGTGTGGATGATAAGAGGAGTACCAGTGGTGGGGTCTTCTTCATGGGAGAATGTTTGGTGTCTTGGCTAAGCAAGAAGTAAGCCTCAATGTCTCTATTAGCTACATAAGCTGAGTATATAGTAGATGCCTCTTGTTTCACATGAGTCATGTGGTTGAAATAAACTTTGGAGGATTATAAGGTAAGACAAAATGGACCATGTCCTATTTTTTGTGATAATACTAGTGTAATTAGTATCTCAAAGAATCTTGTTATGCACTCAAAAACTAAACACATTCCTATTAGATATCATTTCTAGAGAGAACAAGTGATTAATCAATGTGTCAAGTTGGATCGTGTGCCTACAAAAGAGCAACTTTTAGATATTATGACCAAACCATTGTCAAAAGCTATTTTTGAGTATCTAAGATAGAGCTTGGGTGTCATTTATTTCTCTACAAATCAATAAAAGGTCTTTGGTTAAGGGGGAGCAACATGTTCATGATACTTACTCCAAAGGTTTATTAAGGAGCTATAGTATATTATTAGAATGTATGTTCTTAGGTTGGTTCAGTGTATGTTTCCTATTTTGTATAGTGCAGATGCAGAGTTGGTGATCATAGAAGTGTCTTGAGAAAGAAGGCTAGTAAATATGCATGGTGATTCTTCATGGTATGTGGAGATATGAATATGCTTAGAAGGTGAAATTTATTATATTTATTAGGGAGAATCCTTATCTAATGTTTCTTGATGTGTTCCATCAATATTTTTGTGGTTTGGTGTGTTTTGTCTTCATTGGTTGCAATGTTTGATTGAAGAGAGTGTTGGCATGAAGCAAGAGGAGTTTGTCAAGGAAAGAAGTTGTAGGCTCAAGGTAAAGGGGAGTTTGAATCATCTTTATAAGATGGTCCTTTCCTTTTTTTTAGTATTTTTAGGTATTTAGGATCAGTATGTGCCCACTTTGTCATTGTGTCAAAGGAGGAGAAAGTTCTTGTTGAGGAGAAAGTTCATGTTATGGGAGTGCTTTGAAGAGAGAGTAGGTGAGCTATATATTACTATATCGATAGGTGTTGACATCAATGAAAAATGGGGATATTATTTGAGATTTATCATGATGATTTAATGGTGGTGTCATGGAGATGATCTAGTGAGTGGATAAGTTGCTTTGATAATCTATATGACAATGAAAAAGTGTGCAATGTGCTTGTTCTTTTATGCTTTAAGGTGGCTTGGTTAATCTTCAATGTTGACATAGATTGGGAGGATTAGGGATGAGTATAGAGGTTTGATAATGTGAAAGGGGTCCTATAATATTTGATCCATGATTTGAAATCTTGTGTGTGCAAGTGAAATTCATTTGGTTGATCATAGTTTTCATCTAGATACTTTGGGTCCAGTGGTAGAAAATCTGAGTAGGTAATTTGATGATGTCACCATTTCCACGTAGGAAGGAGTTAAGGGGAGTTGGTCATATGGTTGTGATCATAGTATTCCCTAGTTGTTATGCATCAGATCTCAAGTCATACTTTGAAGCTCAGTCAAAGATATGTGGGTGCAAAGTTGGCTTCTCAATCATGATTCATTATTTTCCCATACTTAGCCAAATTTGTAGATTGGCTAGAAAGAGCTGAGTAAGCATGTTGATGAGGTTAAAATTCACATGTGTGGAGGTTTCAGGATAGAATGATCATATGGGTTTGTTCATTCTTAAACCTATTTTATTTTCACTAATTTATAGAACATACGATGTAACATGTCAAAAGATATTCATATCCAAAGTTGGGCTCCTAGGCAATTTGACTATATTTTCCCATACTTAGCCAATTTTTCAATGTGGTAGATAGAGTTGAGTGAGAATTTTCAAGGTGTTATATCTTACACATGTGAAAGCTTCAAGAGAATATGATCATACAATTTTTTTCATTTTTGAGCATAGATGATTTGTGCTAAATTAGGGATCATCTGCTGAAGCACACTAAAATTAATGGTTGATCAAAGTTGGCCTCCTAGGGAAGTTTGTACATGGTTGGCTCTATGATTTTTTTTTAAAGAAGGCATGTTAATGGTGTTATATCTCACACATATGATATATTTAGGAGTAGTGGGTCATATGGATGGATTCTCCTATGGAAGGAGATCATCTAGTCCAAATTTGAGATCCTACATCGAAGTGTAAAAGTTATTGAGGTGAAAAAATGGCTACTCATACATATTGATAAGGTTTCCATATTTAGTCATTTTTGAAGGATTTAAAGGTTGAGAAAGATCAATGATGAATGTTGATTACAAGATGTTAAGAGGTATCAAGATGAAGATAGGTGCATGATATTTAATGTCTGAGCAAAGGTACATGATAAGGATTCAACAATGATCAGGGGTTTATATAGTTTGATCAATGGTGAGTGTTAATCGATAAGGACCTGACTGATTCATAGAGATCAACGAATCACATTGAGTCAAAGTTCACAAATTTCATGAGATGAGGTCAATGTAATAGATGTTTAATTTTTGGATTTGGTAGTATATGTGTTAAAGCTCGGACAAGATCAATGCTATGAGATTGATCCTGATCTAAGAGTCTATGAGATTTGAGCATTATATTCAAAGGTTAATTGTGACTGTTGTTATTCAAATATTTGAATTTAACATAGGAAAAACTAGAGCTCTATATTTCAACCATATTTTTTTATATAAGATGAATTTAATCATGTAGCAAAAATCAAAGTGGTATACTCCATGGTGCATCTATTGAATCTAATTTGAAGATCTGAAAGTGAGTACAGTAAAAAATATTGAGCCTAAAAATTAACTATGTGTTCATGCTTGTTATATAAGTGACCCGAGAAGGATATTTGAGTTTGTATTGATGTTTTTTATGTAGACACTTAAAACTTCCACCAATGACCTTCAAGAAGGTTTTTGATCAATTTTCATAAAAAATCACAATTTGGCCTAAAACACTAAAACACATTAAAAGCTTTGAACCTATCATATTTAAGTGATAATTTTGGCTAGAGTATCATTATATTAGGCAATGCATTTATTAATCAACTAAATTTGATTAGATCATTTTGAGCCAAAATGACATTTTTGCACCTGGGTGCTCTAGATTGCTCTTTTCTACTAAATTTCTTGTACAAGACATGTGCCTTTGTTATTTTGTGTTGGCAACATTCTAAATGGGATAATGGATTAAATGCATCTAACATTTCATCCTAATTGTAATCCATTCAAATTCCAAGCTAAAAATATGACATTCTAACCCATTTGATTAATTTGTACACCAATTACCAAGATTTGCACCAAAGTTGACTAAACATGTTTAAAGCTAATTAATTTGAATTAAGATCCTAAATTAATTTTCCATGGAGATTTTTGAATATTTATTTTTAGAAATTGATATTGAATATATGTATCATCAAATGACATCATTTATTATAAAGATATCCCTAGGCCATAAATGCATAAAATATCTCATTAAGCCCTCCCATGCCTCATTAATGCCTTCCATACCTCTTTAATACCTCTTTATCCCAAATATTTATGAAGGAATTTATTAATTTTTACCTCAAAAATTTAATGGATCTTTATCAACACATATTCATCTTGAGATGGATAGTTCAGGTTCATTCTAGTCATTTTGCAAAATCTATAAATAGGAGGCCTTGCCTATTAAATTTGAAGCTCTTTCAAGCCAAACTTACCATGCCCAAATAGCTTCAAACTATATCTTGATGTAGTGTTATTATGTCCAAATAATGAGATAAATCTATCACAATCCAAAGGTTTTGAGAGGAGATGAAGGTAGCCACACCCCATTGATGAAGATCTCTTGAAGCACAAGCTGAGCAAGCCAAAGAAAGAGTCTTTTAGAGCAATCAAGGATGTGGTAAGAAATTTGTGTTTTATGTTCATATTTCTCATTTATTTCCATTTTTAGTTGTGTTTTCAAATGGTTTTACCTCACTAAGCTCCCCCTAGTGACTAGGCCTAGAGATATTATGCTAGTTAGTGTGTTTCTTTCATTTGTTTTCATTTTGGAACTAACACTATACCGGCCATCCTCTCTTGAGTCAAATTCCTAGTCTACATAATGGCATGCCCAGTGGGACCTAGCATCATAAATTTGGTAAAATATCACCTAAAATCAAACTACTAACCACTTCTATGTAGGATCTTAGAGTGTGAAAGCAAAGAAGGTAAAAATTTGACCAAAAATCCATTTTTCTAAAAGTCACAGTTTTGTTCATTAGACTACAATCCCACAAATCACACAGTCACAGATTTATCATTTTAAGTCACAGTATTATGTTTTTTTTGAATAATCTTGATTCTATCTATAGATTCCATAGCTATTTTACAATACCACTACTTATAAGTAGTAATATTGTAACCTCGTTACTTGCTAGTAATGATATTACAATACTGTGACTATTTAGTCACAGGATTGCCTACCTGACTCATGAGATCGACTAATTGAGTCACAATATTATCGTAGATCATTAGTGGTTAATCGATAATATCACAACTCTAGTATTTATAAGATTGTTAACCCAACTCACGGGATTGTGAATCCAACTCATGGGATTGTGAACCTGAGTCACAAAATTGTGAACCCAACTTATGAGATTATGAACCTAACTCACAAAATTGTGAAATCAACTCACATGATTATTTACTCAATTTATGGGATTATGAACCCAACTTGTAGGATTATTTACTCGACTCAAAAGATTTTAAACCTGAATAGTAGGATTTTTAGCCCAAGTAGTGATATTGTGTTTTCTGATAATCTAACCTAAATAGAGATATTATCTGTCTAAATCATGGTTTTATAGAGTCATGGGAATACACTATGGAGTAGCAAGATTGACTGTGTGAAACTCGAGAGCTCATTTTTTTAAAGTTATTTGTTCAATCTCATAAGTGCTTCAAATCAAGAAGTCCTAATCTTGTTTTTGTAGGTTGAAAGGTTAGTTTGGAAGTTAATTTAGGTGTTTTTAACTAATTATACACTTCAATTTAGGGTTTAAAAATAACTTGGTTAAAATCATACACACTTTAAATTTGGTGCCTAAAATGAATATTTAGCATGCTAAGTCTTGAACACTTCAAACTTTGGGTTTAAAATGAACTAAGGTGATTATTGTTTCATTTAGTCTTTTTGGTGAAATATTTACAAGTTTTTACATCTTAAAGTCAAGGGGTTAAAAGAACACCACCACAGTTTTCAATTAAGTACTTTAAAATTGAACACATGTTCAAAGTTTGTATTCAATAGATCATTGATTAATTAGTTTTGTTTGGTAAAAATAAAGATCGTGTGTATATGCTCTCCCATCCATCCCCTTTAGGGAAATTTTGGGATCAAAAGAACCTTCTCTATTGCAAAGTGACTTAGTACAAAGGCATAGAAGAGAATTTGTCAAGGCTCTCCCTAAGAACTGCATGGCTTGGGTGACTTAGAAATAACCTAGAAACAACCTTGAAATCTTTTTTATTTATCATTTATTTCATGTATCTTTGATTGTGAGGGGGACTTAATTACCTCCCTTGATTTCTTTAGGGAAGCCTTGACCTGAAAATTCATCTCCCAGCATTGTCTTCAACCCCTCTCCATAAGGGGTATATAAATTGGGATCACCCCACTAAGATTGGAGTTTTAAGTGGTCAAACATTCTCATAGTGCTAGGGTTAATCCTAGGATGTATGAGCACATTAAACATCGCACTACACTAAGCAAGTGATGGATGAAATGGTTGTAAAAAAGGATAGACCTTTTTACAACAAACTAAGTGTTGTGGACCTAATTGACATTTGCTTCTCTTGTTTACTAATGTGAAAGTTGGTAAACATGGGATCCATATAGAACGTTTAAAAACTTATTAGTTAGTTAGCCCCACTTTGCCATACTTTTTCAATTTAGGATTTAAGATGATTAATTAGTTAATTTATCTTTGTCTTATATTACTTGGTTTTTGTGTGGAGTTAAAACTTAGTGTTAATAAAAATGACATAAATAAACACATTGTCCCCAAATTTCTTTGAACAAGAAGGTGTTATGTTGCCCAAGTAAAAAACATATTTTTCCTTGTTCAAAATAATCATCATACACTTTATGTCATATCTTCCAATTTGGCACAGTTATACTACCCATTTGAGTCTAGACCTTTTACCTTATTTTTTTTCAGTCCCTCATTAATAGTTTAAATATGAAATTAGACTCTTCTAAGTTTTGAAAGTTGATGTGTTAAATTGGGTTAGCCACTTTGCACTTGACTTGTTTTAACTTGAGTACAATTCCCAATTTGAATTGAGGGCCATTTTTAGATTCAACATCATTATCATCATTTTTAGGACTCAAGTCATATTGTGTATCGCTCATGATTTGAGTCCTAGGCTACATTTTTGTACCATCCATCATATTTCACCTTTTGTCTTAAGTCCATTTGATAACACACTTTTGCCTTAGAAATTTATCCAACTTTGTGTGTGTATATCATTTAGGTTAAGGAGGGTAGTGCTATGCTACCAAAATTATGTTAGAACTATTTTGTCTTAGAGTTTTTGAAACAAACATTTACCACATCTCTTGAGTATTTTAGCATTATTAAGCTACTTAAATTATTTTGAGACTTAATTCATAAATTGCTTCACATAAGAACCCTAGTTTTTTTCCAAAGTTCCAACTAATTCGAGTTTCCTTTATAAATATTTATCTAGCACAGTTACGTCATTCACCTTTGTCTAGCTTATTAGCTAAAAGAGATTATTTTGAGCCATTATTTGGGAGAAAATAAGCTATCTTTAAGTTCCTTTTGGTTCATACCTCATACTTATTGACCAAGTTTGATGTCCAAGAGTCAAATGCTTAGCCTTTGTTAGAAGTGTTTCAAATTTGTTAGATTAAATATTTCATCTTTTAAAGTCTAGATTTTGATGCCATTTGGCTAGAAGTCCTAGCACATGCTTTGTTTGAGCTTAGCTTTTGATGTCGTGTCTGGGCAAAAGACCTAGAAACTTTTATTTTTCCTAGATTAGACTGATTTGAAACACTTTGACCTAAAATTTGGCATTTAGATTTATGGTCCTTTTACTTGACCTTTTTGTGTGAGACGTGTAAATGTTGGACACTTGATGTTAGATTATTTTATCATAGGTCATTGCATCAACCTTTTATGGATATACATATCCATCCTTTTGACCAAGTTAGATCAAGTTTAAACATATTTTTAGATATTGCCTCTTTAGAGTTTATAAAAATCTATTTCATTTTGTTGTGAAACATTTAATATGGATACCAACATGCTTTCCTACATTCGTAGTGGTCGCATGTATAATCCAAGAGTTAATAATGTGGTCTCATAAGAAGAAATGGTTTAGGACCCTTATACGGATAATGTTTCTTATGAGATAGATCCCTATCTATCTTATAACACTTTAATAGGGGCATAAAACCAAGACCCATTAGTTCATCACTTGGTAAACATGCCTCCTTACTTAGAATAAGATCAAGAACAAAATGAACAATATCTAGCTTCGATACCTATGGTTGAGAAACCAGTTCCTGAACAATCATGCTATGTTACTATGCCATCCACATATGATCCTTATCTATTTTAGAATTGTTATAAAATAAAGATGAAATCTTGGTTAGAGATATGGAAGTAGGGGCCAAGTTTCCATTGAACTTATCCCATCAGAATTTGTCAAGCCTAGTAAGAATGTCTCATAACATCATTTATAATCAACATGCTTCTTGTATTAATCCTTTGGCTCTAGTCTAAATGCCATATTAGGACCCTAATATTCTCTTCAAAGGCAAGGAACTCATGGAATATCACTTTGTACAAATTTAGACAACATATCAAACATACTTATACCTAAGACATAATTTTAACTAGATGACCATGTACAATAAGCCTCTCATAGATATAGTTCCTTCAACAAGAGTGATAATAGAGTTGACTAGCTAGGAAAATTATGGTGAAAAAATTTAGTTGATAAATTGTTTCATGTGCCAACCATAAAAAAAAATTATTCTACTTCTATGCAAAATATTGAGTAAAACATAGTGGACAATGTGCAAGCAATGTCCAATCCAAACTAAAGTGGTGTAAGAACATAGAAAACTAATACACAAATGAGTACACCTTTAGTTAACACCATAAGTGGTTCACCAAATTAGGGAGTAATATTTTCTACATCCCAACCTCAACCAATAACTATTACTAATCCTCAACCAACCTCTTCTTCAAGTGCTCAACCAGTAGGATTAGGTAATCAACCAATGACCAATGTCATGCCTCCACAACAAAATATGATGAATATTAATTAACAAAAAATGAGTAATATTCCATAATATTAGGCACAATCCAACATACCAATGCAGTAGAGGAAGAATATATTTTCACCTCAATAGGGGGTAACCAATGTTCCACCTCACCAAGTAGCAACAAACATACCTCATCCCTCGCAGACCAATATACCAATTCAAATCCATATGATGTCTAATCAATGTATGAATATTGGTCAAAATAATGCTAAATCTTCCACAAGCATCAAATTTCCAACAAATATTTGTACAACCTAGAGGTTCCAATGTTCCTCAAGTACTAATTAGGCAACCTTTGCCGTTTGTACAAAATATGCCACTAGTCTAATGATGAGGTCTTGGTTCAAAAGTACCCCCTAAATATAAAGGTTTGATTAATCAGTAACAAGTCCCTATTTAACCCAAGCAAGCGTAGTATATCCATATTCCTCCATCCCAACCTCAAAATCCCCAAGCTCAAACCTACTTACCTAACCTAAATTGAAATATCACACCATAGTACATGTAATTCCAATAATCAAACCCTATTCCATGTATGTGTATTCCTAGTTTATTCCATAACCAAACCAATGTAGCCTAGACAATACCTCCATCATACCTTGATCAAAGTGATCCACTTGTGACCATTTAACCATCTACCTAGGCCAATGTTCTGCCTTAAGCCAATGTTCCCTCTAGTTTCCTAGCCCAAGAACTACAATAAATGAAGGATGTAATTGCTACCATCCAAACTGGGAAATAGACTAAAATTTTTAATTTGGATGACATGTGTTCTTATTTATTTAACATGGAGTACTTGTAGATACCATTTCCCCTAGGTTTATATGAACCACCAAAATTTGACAAATACAAGGGGAAAGGTGACCCAAAGGATTATTTGACCAAATTCTATGTTTCATGCTAGTCAGTGGCATATAATGACATATACCTTTTTTTATTATTCCCAAGGATCCTATCAAGGCAAGCCTTGGAGTGGTTTTTGAAGTTTCCCAAGAATTTTGTATCTTATTTTGATGATCTTTTATACAAGTTTGTGTAGCACTTTTCATATAATCTTGAACATGAGATTTATTTGGTTAACTTGACACAAGCTAAGAAAAAGGACAGTGAGAGTTTTATAATTTATCTATAGTAATGGAGAGCTCTTACAAGCTGATTCACCCATAGTTTACTAGATGAATAATTAGCCATTGTGTTTACTAAAAATTTGAATAGTGAGATATCCTATCATCTAGATCTGCAGTGTGCACATACCTTTAAGGAAATAATTGATAAAGGTTTATTGATTGAGAAATGCCTTATTAACAAAGGGATCATCAAGATTACCTCATCCAATCAAAATCAAGGTACCAATCTAGGAAATAGCCAAAACTAGCACCTAGTCCAAGCGTAAGCATCACAACCAACACATGCCAATAACAATGAAAGATCAAGGTAATTCAACCATAATAAAAATGTTGTTGGAAATGGAGAAATAGAGTCACATCATGTCCAAATGGTGAAAACACCATCTACTTAGCCCACACTACATATGCAAATTATGCCTAACCCATAAAATTTTCACCCAACATAATAATCACAGTAGCCCAGGCCCATGCAATAAATGCAACAACCTTTACCATTGTAAGCCCCTCCTTTAAGGATAATAATGCCTAATCATCATGTTTTTAGTGACCTTGGGGAGCCAATTGAAGTTGTGTTTTTCAAGCTTGTCTTTGCTAATTTGATTAGCTGGACTCTACCGAAACATTAACCTCAGGGTAACCCTTATCCTAATTGGTACCACCAAAATGAATTATATGAATATCATCAGGTTAATGGGCATAATTTATGTTGTTGTGTCCAAATCAAACATTTGATTTAGAATATGTTGGAGAATAGAGAGATAACATTGGATGGTGGTGCTTCTACTTCTAATCAGACCCTTAAAATCTATTAGAACCCCTTTTCCCAACATAACAACCAATCTTAATAATAATAAAAATAGCAATAATGACCATTTACAACACCAATAACAAAAATTTTAATAACAAAGGCTGAACCAACTTTATCAACAATAGTAAAACTAGCAACATTTGAATAATGGACAAAAATAAGGTCCAAATAAGAATAACTAATAGGCTTACCATGCAGTTTCACATGACTATAATAGGGTTATAGGTCATATTTTGGGAGGTCACATTAACACCATATCCATTAATCTAAGACCAAATACTAGTTAGTCATGACTTTTACTAAACAATGCCAATCCACCAACTCACTTTGATAATCCTTCCTTAACCTAAAACTGCATACATGTATACTAGTAAGTAAGGATTACTAATTTTGGACTCTATATTGATAACTCATTATTGCCTTATGCTCATGTACAAGTGCACCAACAATTGAGACTTATCCTATTTGCCCCCCCCCCCCCCCCTGCCACCATCACCAGCATTTGTTAGCAATCATGGTCTTGTGTTTTATCTTAATTATGTAATCACAACTTGGTGGTAGAAGATTACCATCCCAAGTCCATAACTATCTGCCACATCACCCATCACGCTAACAACCATTTAGCCTTGGAATAAGCCATTTAACACTAACTAAGAGAATAAATTTGAGATTGTGGAACAATTACAAAAGATGTCCACACAAATATCCATTTTATATTTGTTATACATGTCAATAATCCATAAGGATATTTTGAATGAGTTCCTTAGCCAATCCACTATTTTTAGTGACATATCCCCTAACAAATTCCAGGCTTTGGTTGGACATCTAGGTCCATCCCAAAAAGTCACTTTTAACCAAAATAATATGTCATCCCTTGGCCCAATGCATAATAACCCCTTGTACATTGAAGTTTGCATAAAGTGGTACAAAGTGAAATGTGTCCTTATAAAAAATAGATCAAGTCTACACATAGTGTCTCTAAAGCTCATCAAGCTTCTTGAGTACACAATGACAGATCTTTAAGTAGAGACCATAACCATCGAATCCTACAATAATGAGGAGCATAAATCACAAAACACCATATGTTTTCCAGTTATCCTTCAACCCTTGACCCATGATACACTTTTCCATGTACTATATCTCTATTTATCATACAATATGCTTTTAGGTAGACCCTAGTTACATGAAATTCATGTAGTCCCATTAACATTGCATCAATGTATCAATTTCTCTCATTCAAGGATGGAAGTTTGTATACCAAGATATTTACATTTGTATAAGCACTGTAAACACCTAGAGGTTGAGTTAAAGAGTTATAACTATTACTTTAGCATGAATCCAGTGGCCAAACAAGATAAAGGAAAATCAATACTCCTTGGTTCACTAGAGGACAATTACATTGATCCTAATACCCTTGATTCCCTTTCCCACATGTCACCTCCTAAAATATCTAATCATTAGACCATCTCATATAATGGCCTAGGAGAGTATTTAACCCATGATACCTTTCATATTACAAACCTTACATAGAATCCAAAGTCATTTGGAAGACCTAAAGCCAAGCCACTCGATCCAAAATGGCAACAAAGGGGCAAAGGTAAAGGACATGTCACATTTTTACCAACATCTAGCCTAGAGCAAGACCCTTTTGAGGGAGATGAATCATTGTTATACAATGACAAGTTGGTCAATTTTTATGAGAATGCCAAGTATCCTATTCCCAATAGGATCATGAAGAATCACAACTATGAAGGAAGAGGCCTCAAACCAAATCAACAAGGAGTACTCAAACCAATTCCCATGACCAAACATAAAGGACCCTATAGAATTAGATTTAAACTACCTAGGGGTATCTCCATATACCATAATCATGTTTTATCACCATCAAATAGTGATGAGGATGTCGATAGTGAAGTAGAATTTGATCATAGCCTTTTTTATGACCTAGTTGAGACCAACCTATTTAATACTCATTCTATTTTTACCCTTAGACTAGTCATATTTTACACAACCCACTACCATTGTATTATCCCCAATTGATAGACTGGGACCAACAATATTCCAATGTGTCAATTGATTACTTCCAAAATGATGAGGCTTTCTATGATTTTCTTGGCCTTAGAGATAATGTTCTATTGGGGGACCATAAATCAAGGTTTTCAATCAAGTTGGATCTTAAAGGTTATTTTGGAGAATAGGTGAATGCCCTTATCCAAAATCAAATAATTAAAACATTGAGGTCCCAAAGTGAAAACCTCTTTAAGTCACTTTCTAACTAGGGTAAAAGTAAATAAAAAGGCTAGTCTAGTGGTGAAAACTTGTCTCAGGCACCTTCAAATGGGGGTGTTCAACCTTAATCAAATATAGCTCAAGAGACCACCAATGATGAACTTGTTTATTAGTCAAAGTTTAGTTTTGAATTAAAAAAATCTTTTTATTGAATCCTTCAAAAGTTTCTAACAATTTTTTGTTACATGGCCAAACCTCCCATTGGGAGACTCTAATTCATCATGCCTAGGGAACTCAAAGAGCCAGTCCTAACTAAGGACTCTAATGTTGCCAACTAGTTCATATCTTTGCCCACTATCCTTAAAGATGATTCAACCTTTCTAGTAGAAGATATAATAGAGCTTAACATTAGGTCCCTAGATGACCCAAAGTGGATTAAACTAGGTGCTTTCCTGACTAAGAAGGAGCGTGAAGTCCTCACAGCCCTTTTGAGGGAATTTGTAGATATTTTTGCATGGGCATATTCTGACATGCTAGGTTTAGATCCCACCTTGGTTCTACACCACATTGTGGTCAATCCTGATGAAAAACTAGTAAAATAAAAACTACGTAAGATGCATCCTCACATTATTGTATAGTAAAGAAAGAGTTGGAAAATTTCTTAGAATTAGGATGTATCCAATCGATTGACTAGTTAGAGTGGATCTCGAATGTGGTATTAGGTAGTTAAAAACCAAAATGGATCATAATCTATACTAATTTCCATGATATAAACAAATCTTTCCCTAAGGATGACTTTCTATTACCAAACATTGACATGATTATTGACACCATAGTGGGTTATGAAATGCTTTCATTAATGGATGGCTTTTTGGGGTACAACCAAACTAGGATAACACCAAAATACCAACATAAAAAAATGTTCACCACTCCATGGGGAACATTCTATTATTAGGTTATGTTGTTTGGTCTTAATAATGTAGGGTTAACCTATCAAAGAGCCATGACTATCATATTTTATGATATAATTCATGACATTGTTGAACACTATATCGATGACATTCTTGGTAAATCAAAGACCAGGGTTCAACATCTAGTAGTGCTACACAAAATATTTGAAAGACAACGTGAGTACAAAGTTAGAATTAATCCTAAGAAGTGTTTCTTTGGAGTCACATTAGGTAAATTGTTTGGCTTTATTATATCTTGTTGAGGCATTGAAGTTGATCTAGCCAAAGTCCAAGCAATAACAAAGATGAAACCATCAACTAATTTGAAATAACTCTACATTTTGTAGGGAAAAATCTAGTCTATCTAATGATTCATATCATAATTAACTGACAAATGCCATCCTTTTATGCATCTTATGAATAAAGGAGTCACATTTCATTGGGATGATCACTACCAGACAACTTTTTAGTAGCTAAAGGACTATTTAGAAAATCCACCTATTTTGCTACTTCTTATGTTGGGAAAGCTATTATTATTGTATCTATCAGCTACTGACAATACTCTGGGGGATTTTTTGGCTCAACACAATGATAATGTAAAATAACATGTTGTGTAATATTTAAGTTATACACTGGTTGTGTATGAACATAATTATATGCCCATAGAAAAATCCTATTTAGCCATGTTCTTCATAGCTCAAAAACTACACCATTACATGTTAAATAATAAGACCATGGTTATTTCAAATTTAGATCTCCTCAAGCATCTACTATCTAAAACAACTTTATAAGGCTGAATGACCAAATGGATAATGCTTTTAAGTTAGTTTAACATCAAGTACATCAACCAAAAATCCATTAAGGGGTAAGTTCTTATAGATTAGCTTGTTGAAGCACCCATTACTGATACAAAACCACTCACATTCCAATTTCTTGATGAATCCATAATGACCATCATTGACACACCTCTTGAGGAGTAGCACTGAAAGTTGTATTTAGATGGATCATTCACATCATATATATATTACACCATAGGGGGACTTCATCCCTAAATCATTCAGGATTAGTTTTCCTTGTACCAACAACATGACCAAATATGAAGCACTTGTTACAAGGCTTCACCAAGAAGTAGAATGGAACCTATCTCATCTCAAGGTTTATGGTGATTCTTAGTTAATCATCAATCAAGTTATAGACCAATTTCAGACCAAAGATGACAAGTTAGTTCCATATAAGGCCTTGGTCACCATTATTAAGTAGCAGATTATCAACATTTAGTTTGATCATATACCAAGGGCAAGTAATAGAACCAGATATGCTATGGCCACTATTAGATCTTTGATTCAACGAATAGACATGGCTAAAGAGTATCAGTTCCCTATCAATAATTTGTTATCACTAGCTCATGAACCTTCAACTATCATGATGATTTGTGATATTATTGGTCTTAGATATATCTAGTATTTATACCTTTACAACTACCTCTACAACCAAGTTTTACCACCTGACCTATCCCAAAAACAAATCAAATACTTCATCTACAAAACCACTTATTATACCTTACTCATATCAACCCTTTACTGCCATAGTATTGATGGAACTCTTCTTCATTATTTAACTTTGGAAGAATCTACACTAGGATTATGAGAAGTTCATAAAGGATTATGTAGATCCCACACTAGTGGGGTAGTCCTATCCAAAAAGCTCTTGTGTATTGGTTATTATTGGCTCATAATGGATGTTGCATATATGAAGAAGTGTGACAAGTGTCAATGGTATGCTAATATGATTCATACCGCAGCCAAGACTCTGAAACCAATGTTGACACCATGGCCATTTACTACATGGGGCCTTGACCTCATTGGGAAGATAAATCCCACCTCATCTGATGGCCATAAACATATCCTTACTGACATTGAATATTTCACTTAAGTGGGTTGATGTTATACCCCTCACTTACATGATTGGAAAGAAAATTTCCAAGTTTATTTTTAGCCATCTCATTTGTCACTATGGTATCCCTTCTAACATTATATCTCATAATGGAGGATCATTCAAGATTAAGGATGTCAAAAATCTATGTATTGAATACAACATCATGCAACACTTTTCTTTGGCATATTAGCCCCAAGATAATGGCTAGGATGAAGCATCAAATACAACCATTGTCAACATTCTCAAAAATATTGTCAATGATGATAGTAATGATTGAAAACTTCAAATATTCCATGCCCTTTGGGAATACTGCACCAATCACCGTAGACCCACAGCCACTCCATATTCACTTGTTTATGGTATAGAAGCCATCCTTCTCATTGAGGTTGAGTTGCCTTCTCTATGTATTTATTTCAAGCATGTCCTAGATGATAATGACTATCAAGTAGCTCGCCTATAAGAACTAGAATTACTTGATGATAAATGCATGGATGCAGTGAATAATCTCCAAGCCTATAAGAACTGACTTCAAGGCCACTACAATCAATGTGTGAAACATAGAGAATTTGAACTTGGTGATCTTGTCCTTAAAGAGAACCAGAGAAATACCATGACTAAAAAAAAGCATAAAGGTAAGTTCAAACCCAACTAGGTTAGTCCTTTCATCATTATAGTAAACTATGGTACAAGAACATATAGGCTTTCCACTCCAGATGAACATAAACTTGATGAGCCAATGAACATTATCCACCTTAAGTGGTACTATGCTTGAAGTGACTTGGTATATTGTCTATAGGGAATATTTCAGGTGGTATCATTTTATCCATCTTTTTAATATACCATTTTACCATCGTATCATCCTACCAACCTATCACTTTTTCCTATCACCTATCTATTTTATCATACCCTTCTCATCAAATGAGTTCATTTCTCCCTCCCTACCCAGCCTTATGACCTTGGTTTTGTTCTATTCATTCTAGATCCACATTCAACAAGAGGATTTATATCCAATTTAAATAGTTGTTTCACACATTCCAAATAGAGGTAGTATTTTAGATTAGTAAGACAATAGTTTGGTAGTTGCATCCTTCATTTCTTGTTCCATTCTCTATACCAAGTATGCCTGATTATAACCACCTATGGGCAAATTAGTGTCTCACTAGTCTTGCTACTAATTATAACCACTAATGGTTAAATTAATATAATCAACCTATGCTATTGTATCCTAGTTATAATTGCTTATGGGCAAGCTAGGGGTAACACTTTTTTATCATGCTTTGATGTAACAACTTGTCATTTCTTTTTTCATACTATGCCCATTTTGTTTGAATTAACTACTATACTAGTCAGATTCCTCTGCTGTAAGGTAGAAATAAAGTGACTTGAGGTCCTATCTTGGGAATATGTAAGAAATGCTTGATATTTATTAAGGATAGCTTAGTCACCCTAAACCATGCTTTCACCATTTTGCGAGCAACCTAAGCCATGCTCTTGCCATTTTATGAGCATATTCAGTCAATGCTCTCACTATTTTGTGAGCATCTTTAGTCAATGCTCTCACCATTTTAAAAACTTGATCATTTAGTATCTCATCATTCTCTATTGAGTTAATATACTCCAAAATTTCCAAAAACATGTGTAAAATCATTTAGAAAAACCAAAAATATTGATCGCTTCTTTGCCTTAAGGATTTTCAGAACCCTTACTAAGTCACAAGAAAATCACTTATCATGTAGTTTCTCCATATTTTTTGGCCTTTTATCCCATACACTTGCCATTTTTCAAGACCATTCCTATTCTTATATCACATCCATCATGTTTGTTTTTCATTAGTTATCAATTTCTTCCCATTTCTTGAGATAACTACATTTGGCCTAAAGTTTTTGTTAGATATTATGTCCATGTAAATATGTAGGCAACATCTATTTGCCTACTACATGTGGAGACAACTCAGTCACCCCATTCATTTTCTTCTATTCCGCCCATCATTTTGTTTGCTAAGTTGTCACCTATTTTCTAGGGGTAATGATTGTCTAGTTTAAGTCGTGTTATTTATACTAACATTAGGACTAACTGTTATTTTTTTATTTATTTCTTTTTTTGATTCATTTGTTTGTTGTTTATGTGCATGCTTGTTTTCTTTTTTATAACTCTTTCCTTGATTCAGTCTATGTACATGCATTGGGTAATTCCTTATCTATTTATACTTGAATCCATCCATATTCATACGTCTACATTGTCATCATGGTTTTTATCATTAGTGAATTATTTTACCTTACATATTGGATTTTGGGAGTCAGTCCTCATACATATTTCAACTCAATCCTCATGGTATTCTATCATGATGCCTATCATACAATGCTACAAAAAAAATTAGCTTCATGATGTCTACTCAACAATGGTGGCATCAACATCTCCTTGTCATCAAAATCAACAACATCCCAATCATATCCCAAATAAAGTAATTAAACATGAAAGAATTTCAACCTTTTTTAGTTAAGATGAGCATGTCCCTACTAACAAGTTATCCTAAATGACCCTCTGTATCAAGTTATCATCATCAAAAACTAATCAATCATGTTTGCCATAATCAGGGTCCAATGATTATAACCACTTATGGGCAAATCATTGTACACCATCCCACCTACATTTCTCAATGATTATAACTACCTTTTAGAAAATAATTCTATTATCACCAATTTACTTTTTCATTACCCAAATAGGGGCATATTGTTATGTTATTTGTCTATCATAACTGGGGTAGCTCCATCTTCTCAATGATTATAACCATCTTTGGGTAAATCATTGTGTTATCATACCACATTGCCACTATCAAGGTATAATGCTTATAACTACCTTTGGAAAAACCATTGTACACCATCCCACTTGCATTCTCCATGATTTTGACTACTTTTTCAAAATAATTGTGTTCTCACCCCATCATCTTCCTTTATTTGGTCCCCTTGTCTCACCTCTTTCTTTTGAGGGACTGTTTTCTGACCTATTTGTGTCAATTATTCCCTCGAGGGGGCATTATATAGTTCCTCCATTGTTGTTGAAGTTGTAGGCATATATGACCTTTTCATTATTTTAGAATATGTTACTATGCTTATATCTTGCAATGCTTTCCCAAACAGGGGCAAAGTATAGACACTTAAAACTGGCCACCAATTACCTTCAATCGAGCTTTTGACCAATTTCAAAGAAAATCACAATTTAGCCTAAAACACTAAAATGCATTAAAAACTTTGAACCTGTCATATTTAAGTGTTGATTCTGGCTAGAATATTATTAAATGAGGCAACACATTTTATGAAGTGGCTAACTTTGATCAGATCATTTTGAGTCAAAATGACATTTTTGCACCTAGGTGCTTTGGATTGCTCTTTTCCAAAAAAAAATTGCATAAGACATACGCCTTTGTTATTTTGTGTTGGAAACATTCTAAATGGGATAACATATTCAATTCATTTAAAATCACATCTTAATTCTAGTCTAGTCAAATTCCAAGCTAATAATATGACATTCTGACTAATTTGATTAATTTGTACACCAATTATCAAGATTTGCACCAAAGTTGACTAAACATGTTTAGAGCTAATCGATTTGAATTAAGAACATAAGTTAATTTTACATGGATATTTTTGAATATTTATTTTTATAAATTGATATTAAATATCTTCATCATCAAATGACATCATTTTTTATAAAGACATCCCTAGGTCATAAATGCATAAAATATCTCATTAAGCCCTCTCACGCCTCATTAATGCCTTCCATGCCTCTTTAATGCCTCTCTATCCAAAATATTTATGAATGCATTTATTTATTTTTTCATTAAAAATTGAATGGATACTTAGCCACATATCTTCATCTTGAGCTGGATAGTTCAGGTTCATTCTGGTCATTTTGCAAAATCTATAAATAGGAGGCCTTGCCTATTAAATTTGAAGCTCTTTCAAGCTAAAGTTATAATGCCCAAATATATTCAAATAACATATTGATTTAGTGTTATTATGACCAAATATTAAGCCAAAGCCATCACAAGCCAAAGGTGCTAAGAGGAGATGAAGATAGCCACACTTCATTGATGAAGATCTCTTGAAGCACAAGCCGAGCAAGCCAAAGAAGGAACCTTTTAGAACAATCAAGGATTTGGTAAGAAATTTGTATTTTATGTTCATATTTCTCATTTATTTCAATTTTTAGTTGTGTTTTCAAATGGTTTTCCCTTACTAAGCTCCCCCTAGTGACTATGCCTGGAGATGTTATGCTAGTTACTGTGTTTCTTTCATTTTGTTTTCATTTTAAAACTAACATGATACTGACCATCCTCTCTTGAGTCATATTTCTAGTCTATAGTTTTGATGTATCTTAATGAATTATCTATTAGAGTATGTTATAAACTCCATGAGGATGCTCTATATGGATTTTGGAGGTGTGATCAATCTGTCTTGAGCATAAACAATACTTTAGAAGTTGATTGTGGGTTCGTTCATGGTGATTATATACATAAGGTCCTTGTTTGAGTTGTTTGAGCATATGCAAATGTGAGATAAGTTCATTTTGATCATTTGAATATGTCAAATGGGACATAAGGAATGGACCCTTGTATTTGAAAGTGATCTTGTGTTCTTGTTTTACTTGAGGGAGTGATAATGGGTGAATAGGTCTCCATGAGACCTATAAGAGCTACAAGTGCCTTGTTTAAAAGGTGTAACTACTTAAGGGTGACCCATAGATACTATTGCCAACCCATTTAGATTGTATTGAGCCTTATCTTCATATCATATATGTATTAAGGGTTAAGACATGCCTAATGGCTGACCAAGATGGTGATTATCAAGATTGCTCTATAAATAGTGGAACTAAAGATGTTGGGTTCTAGACTTAGTATGCAAGACTTGATAGAGTTTTGAGAAAGTATTGTGTGTGTTTTTGTGAAGTGAAGGAGGGGTAGAGTGCCCTAAATATGTGTTGAAAAACACAACATATTGAATACTATTTATATGACATGTTGGTCATAATTTTATTGGTAGAATATTGCTCTTGTAAATTGAGTGTGAGAGAAGGTGAAGAGAGATAAGTTGAGGTCCATCATCAAGTGTTGTTGACATCAGTTCTAAAGTGGAAGTGTTTTATAGGTATTATTTTGGTATCTCAACATCTAAGGTGGTTTTAGCCTTCTTGTAGGGTAAAACTTACTAAAAAGTCTGGTTATTATTGTAGCTTAGCTAGACAGGTGTGTAGCACCTTATGGGATTAGAGTCTCACTAAATAGGGATTGTATTTCCTTGATTAGTTTTAGCTAGTCTAAATTGGATCTTTTTATTATAGGATAGTAGTCAAATTACATGTTCCATTGGGTTTTAATCCCTAAGAGGGTTTCTCACATATGTCATGTGTTATGTGATTGATCTTTCATTATCTCTCTTACTCTTTGCTATGAATGTTGTAAATGTTTAATAAATGTTTGTTGTAATTGATTAAGTATTTATAAAGATCAAAATTAAAGTTGAATTATTTGGGCTTACTAATTCACCCCCCTCTTAGTGATTACACCTCTAACATAACTATCTTTATAGTGGTTTAACAATAATTATCTCACTAATTTTATTTATGTAATTGGTATTTTATTAAGAAATAAACTAGGCATTCTAAATAATGTCTAGGATTAATGGTAATTCTAGATACTTATTCATGCAAATTTAAATTCTTGAAAAACATTAATAATCAAGAATACCATGACGTAATAAAAACACACAACAACATGTAATCACACAAGATTACATCATCTAAGAATAAATATGGACTAACATGCACACATATATAATTACCTAAATGTAGATAACATAAGGAATGTGCTAATGCAACCATTTAGACTATACATTTAACATGTACTTTCTAATGCGGTGTGTGTGGGGTTCTATCCAAAAAATTTATCATCCTTTAACATTTCCATGTATGTCACCCTATCTAATGATGCTCTCCCTCCATCACACTCTAAGGTATGAGTTCTCCTACATCAACCTCAGAACAAGTAGGTAGTTAGACCATAATATCATGATAAATATACATCATAAAATATAGTTGAAATAATAAATCAATATTTTCATAATGTAAACATATACACTATAGCTAAATCATAACAATGTAATCATGTAACCTAAGCAATATCCTACTATCCCATAACATCATATATCTTAAAGATTAGTTAAAAATATCTCAAATAAAATTTGTTAACTATAAATATCCATGGATAATCAAATAGTTTGCTTAGTGAGGAATCAGGATGTAACATGTTGGATGTTATCTATAAGACACTCTTTCAAGCCTTCAGTTTTTCCTACATGAGTTCCTAGGGGATCAACAATCCATGTGGTCTTCTACAAGTTATATGGCCATTAGTTCCACAACCACATTTTGGACATATGTGATCATTTTGATTTGATGATATACCAAACCATCAATGAGACCCAGATGTCTTATCTCTTAAAGGTAATCAGGGATTCTATCACCACCATTGGGGACTATTGGCTTTATTATGAGGACACCATGATTCATATTACAAGTTTCCTCAAGGATCTTTTCCTCCTACCATATTTTTTTCTAGACCATATAGTAGAGTAGGATATTTCCTATTAGCTAGTGGAGGGCATCTTTGGGTTCTACATTCAGCATCAACATAAGGCATGCCCAATACTTTTGATCACAATCAAGCACGATATTTATAAGTCTTTCCCTCCATTTCAAAATATTTTAGTTGAGAGAGACTCCTTTGTCATTTAAAATTTAAATCTCTAACACTAGGACACCAAGGGGATAATCAGAGCTCACTTGGTGTGGTACTCAACCTGTCTCAATATCAAATATAATCATTATGCTGAGGATGATGACGAGCTCTACTTAGATGTTGTTAATGACTAGAATGTGTTATCTTAGATCATAGAAAATAAAAAGAAAGGAAAGAAATCTCAATTGGTCCCATCTATGCCTCTTGTATATCCTACTCGATCTATGGAGGACCCAACTTTGACAGCTCCTATCTCCCAGAGGATCTTGCAAAGCTTTCTGCCACCCTCTCCTCTGCATGTTGCATGTCCAAATCCATTTCCTCTAGTATCTTATGCTCCTAATGTCTTGATTCCTCCTATGCCTCCTTCAATTTATCCTTATGTCATGCCTTCACCTCTACCTCCTTTGGTAGTTCTATTAGGCTACCTATGGTAGAGCCACACCCAAACTACTTGATGCCAATCAGCTTAAGAGTAACCAACTCAACCATTGGCACCTCAACATCAGGTTTTATAGACCCTAAGGTTTGATGTGGCTAGTAGTCCAAGGGTGAGCCCAAATTAAAGCTCCTAATAGGCACCCATCTAGGTTCCCCCTCTCACACCTCTAGCTTCTCTTATTTTCCTTCCACCCTTCATTCCCACCACTTTCCAACTCCCAATCTTGGCACCCACTAGTTCCACTCTACTCCCACAAAACCCCCAAGTGGTACCTCCTCTTTTCCCCATTACACCCCTCCTTAATTTTCCCAAGTAAATTTGGCCTCATTCCTCTCAAACCTATTTAACTCTTCATTCCCCTCTATTTCATCCATTTCACAACTCAAAGTCCTCCTAGTGCCTTCCTTGGGTGTGCCTCTATCAATAAGCATGACTATGACTTTTGGAAGCATACCATTTGTATTAATAACCCTCCTAGTGACCACTATAGTTATCCCAATTCTTCCCTCAATAAATCAAAGTCCTCCACTATCAACCCCCATGGATCCTATTATCTTGGTCAATCCATCTACTATAACATCTGGAGTCAACCTAGGTAAAAGGCTAAAGAAGAAGCATATGGAAACTCACACTTTAGCTCTAGATCAAAGGCCTTTTGCTCTAATCCAACCTTCTCTATAGGCTTCAATAGTCCCTCTAGCCCTAGTTATAGCACCTTGATGCATTTCTCCTTGACCCCCTCTTTTTATTAACTAAGGTGTCATGGGACTTGCCTTCAATGAGCCCATCTCTTCCCTACTATTTAATGACCCATTCTTGGGGGAAATTACTTCTTAAGAAAACTTAACCTAGGAACAATGGTAGGCATAGATGTTCTCTTGGGCCTACCCTTTTATTCTCTTTCCTTTCACTCCCATGCCCCCTATGCTTCCACTACTTTCCTCATTCACTCCCTCTACTCCATCCATCTCCCCTCCACCTCATCCTCTACCCTTCACCCTCATTTTACCCACCCCTCTTATACCTCATACAACCTAGGGAATGGTTCCAAGGTCACAATCATTGAAGATGATTGGCTAGGGTGACCTAAATATGTAATAGATCTTTGATCGAGTCTCTATAAGCATGAAGAGGATACTAATGTAGAGGTTTATCTAGGAAGGGAACCTAATGGTTTCGTAGAGCCATTAGGATATGTTTTCCCTCACTAAGGTGAGGTCTCCCATTGGGGGATAAATCATATCCTATGACCTACTATTCATTCTTTGGGTGACTCATGATATGTCCAAAAATATCCTTGAGGATATGAAAAGATAGGTTTGAACTTTAGAATCCCAAGTGAAGATAACTTTTACCATTATGTTGATTGGGTAGGTAAAAGATTCCCTCTTACTACTCTTTTTAGTCATTGAGAAAGTAGTGAAGACTCTGGCTGAGACCAACATACTTATCCAATAAACCTAGGCCTACATAGAGAGGATTGTGAAGATTGATGGGAGTGTCAAAAGCTATAAGTAGTGATCAAAAATTGGATATACATAGATCTAAAACTAATTCTAACCTCAGACTTGGGGTTATACGAGATGTATGCCAAGATCATGGGGATGTTATGGTGGAATGATTGGTTGTGGTTTGTATTACAACTAAAAACTTGGAAAAAGGAAAGAAGAAGATGTTAACCTACTTCAAAGAGCTTGATATCATTGTGCTATTCCACCTAGATGGTACCCTACTCAACCAAGGGGAATTCAAAACCACCTAATTCAATTTCACCAGGTCATGAGGGAGAAGGTCTCTAGATCAAATTCATAAAGGGCCCAAGTGGTGTTAGATTTATCAACATAGTCCATGGTGAGAATCAAATAGGTCTTCAGGATTCAAGCATTAGTATAATTTCCATTTCAAGTCTACCATAGACTAGCAACTCAAGATGAGGTAATCTTTAGGGAGCCCCCAATGAACCTTGCCAATCTAGACAAGGAGTTTGACTTTATGGTGGATATATTGGAAGCTAAGGATACCAGGTCAAAGTAGTTAGGATCTAGGCCTTCTCAATTATCTCCTCATGTCAATTAAGTGGTCCCCCATAGATATTTTATAGGTTAAAATGATTGTCTTGCTTTAAATTTTAAATTATGGTTGTAATTTTAATGAGTGGCCATCATGGCCTAGGATAGGATACTCATGATATTTCGAGGTAAGCCCCATCCTTATATATATATATATATATATAATCAAGAACCATATTGTAATATAGAGTTGACTAAAATTGATCTAAATTATTATCAAATTGTAGCCAAGATTTCACCTACTTTTTTTTCATCTCTCTAGGCTGTAATTGGCTTAGAATAATTATTCTAACAACACTTATTTTAATGAATATAATCTTTGTTTTATATAAGAGTGTTTTTTATGTGTTTTAATTCTCTTTCATCTCCACTCTTTAATGACAATAAATGCTAGGTTAATTAGATTAATACTTTGTTACTTTATGTATATAATGGTTATAATGTGATTAGAAATTACAATCATTGTGTGAGTTCTCTCATTTGCTTTTATAGTACTAATAATTTATGTGTTAATCTAAAAATTCTTATATGGTGTTTATGTGTATTTTATTATAAACCCCTAATATTCATATTTAATGAGATCTCATATTGAAGGCATATTCTTGGTTCCCTCAGACTCTTCCCACTATAATTTTTTAGAGGTAGAACTTTAGTGAAACTCAATCTATATTAGTATAACTATGACAGAGTCACTTGGTTCAATGATCAATGCATTGAGGTCATTCTAGACTTGGACGCTCCCTTTTCTGACTTACCCTTCCCTTTCTTTTGTGTTTATTATTCAAAATTGAACTATTTCCCCTTATATTTATAAATGAGAAGAATAAGATGTGAACTCTCATAACAATCTTTCACCTGTGTGTATGAACTTTAGATTAAAATTTCAGTGGTGATAGTGTATCTCTTGGAGAGTATTCATGTAGACTCTGTTTTTGAATTCAAATACCTATATTTATGCCTTGAGATAATCTTAGATCAATCCTAAAATGGAAGATGAAAATTTGTAATTATCCCCACCTTCCCCTTTTTAGAGAATGCCTAATCTCATGGGCATTTTGTGAACAAAGGAGTTTGGAGAAAACAATAGTTGGAACTAGAAGGAGGGCCTTATAAGAATACTTCATGATTATCATTAATTTTGTTTCATGAGTATGTAAATATTTTCTTATTGGTAATAACATGCTAATTACTATTTATTGTTAAGGATCATGGAGACTAGTTTCCCTGTTACCAGGGCTAGGTCCCACAAAGGTTGATTGGTAATTTCCCCACTAGTTTTCCACATAAAATTTAGGTCCAAACAACCTAAACCTTTCATTATTCCCATTAGTTCATCTCCATAACCTATCCTAAATTTTTATCCCAAGCTGGCCTAGTTAGTTGGATTTTCCATTAACATCCTGGGAGTCATCCATGATTTACCTAGGAACCCTGAGAGGTATCTTCCCCATTTCACCCATAACATGAGAAAAACCATAACATAACACATAACATCCTAAAAAACTACCCTAAGGATCCTAAATTTATAACATGAGGATGTGGCATGCAGGATTTTCCCCTTTACCCTAATGGACTCAATATATGATTAGTTCATAAACCTTATTGAAGACTTTTTCCTATGTTGGGACCATTTTGACATTGATTTCCTTGCCTAATTTGGGCAAGTGATATACTGTAGTGTCTTGTACCAATAGTTTTCTTGTATCAAGAGGGAGCCTAATGATCTTATTAGGAATTTTAATGTTAGCTTTTAGAAGATGTACAGTCAGGTCACATTGCTTTACCAACCCAACCCTCAATTAGCACTTGAAATGTATAATAAATATTCTAGACCATTAAAAAACTATGTTCTTAAGAAGGGACATAGCCATAGTATCCATATACTTGACTTATGAAGGGGACATCAAGGTGGATATGAAATTGAACCCCCAAAGTCAAATAATGATCCCTACTCTTGATGTGTTACCATAAATGCCTGTGTTGAACTTCTTGCCCAATGTTAATCAAAATACCCCAATGATTAGCCTATTTTTTGTGATTCATCAACTACCATTAGTTCATCCTACTTAAAACCAATAATTAGCTTTCTTAAACCTAGGGAGCCATCAACTGATCCCCTGGGCTCAACATCAAGTAATGTTGGCGATGGCTAATAATACCCAAACCACACCTCAAGAGTCCACTAAGGCTGAGTTAGATGTTATTCATCATATGGTAAAAAAACTAATCAATAACTTCTTAGGGATATAGAGATAGGTGATTAACTCTAATTTATAATTTTATAACCAAATATTTACATATCAAAGACCCAATAGAAACTATAACCATCCTCACAATCCCCTAGAACCTTCACCCAATAGGCTACCTAAAATTAATATCTTTGAGATAGCCTTGCCTAATTGGTGTTGAGTACATAACATGATAACACATGGGGAATTGGATTGTATGGAGTTTAGTTCTACTTTAGAAATATTGTAGAAGGAAATGGAAGAATATGAGTTGGTCCCCAATTATCTAGAATCTTCTAACTTAGGTAAAGCCCCTAGTACTACTATGGTGTTAGAAACCATACATTTCCCTAACCAAGAAGAAAATGATCTAGAGGAAGGTATTAGTGAGGTGAAAATGTTTTAGTAGTTCCAAATGAATAACTATGCCCTAAAAAATAGGCAACAAAAATAACCCCTTACTACCTCAACACCCCCTAAAAATGGTGCAACCCCACAAGACCAAAATTTTAGGAATGATCTTCCACCTCCAAGACCTCAAGAGCCTAAGAAACCTATAGAAACCCCACTAGCTAAATTAAAGGAGGTTACAACATAGTCAAGGATATGAAAAAGATCAAGGCTAACATCACCCTTCATGAGCTTTCTCAAATCATAGAGCAATGAGATCTCTTGCTGAAATATCTGACTCAAAAGTTAACCCCATAGGGCTAGCCAAATTCGAGAGCAAAACACACCAACATTTTCATCCATAAAAATAATATGGATATACCATCTTTTCTCATAACCATCTAGTTTCTTGAAAAAAATCTACATAACTACTTAGTATATTTAGGAGCTTCAACCAATGTAGTGCCTGTAGCCATATGTGAGAAACTTTGTTTGGCCCTCATAAAGTCAGACAAGGTAGTGGTCTTTATATATAAGTTAAAAGTGAATGTGGTAGGTGAATTGTTAAACATACACATCTAATTGTATTTTGAGCCTAGGATTTAATACCTCATATATATTCAAGTGGTGGATATTCTTGAAGCCTATGGCATTCTCCTTAGTAGAGATTGGTCCAAAGCCCTAAATGGGTATATGGCCTTAGATTTCTCCCATATGTGGTCTCCATGGAGAGGAGTAGCCAATCAAATAAGGGTAGATAGAGAGCCCTAAATGAATCATCTGATAACTAAGTACAATTTCATCAATGATAAGGCAAACCTAGTTTCCTTAGACTTAGGCATATACACGATGAGAACAAAGCCTCTCAAAGACTAAAGTAGTCATAACCTAGACATGTTTGGCCTATGGTATATTTATATAGATGAGGCTCATTATAAAAAAGGTAATGGACCTAGTGTTTTACTTATATATCCCCTAGAAAGAAAACATCTATAATCATATAGGTTGTGGTTTCCCTGCACAAATAACCTAGAAGAGTACGAAGCTCTAATCTTGGGATTGTAATTTACATTAAAACACAAGGAAAACAAACTAATAGTATTTAGCAATTCTAAACTCATGGTCAAAAAAATCAAGACTAAATTTTAAAGAAAGCAATCATACCTTAGGATATATAATCATAGGTCTTAAGACCTAATCAAAATGTTTAACACATTTAGTATCATCCCCATTCTTTGAGAAGAAAACCAAGTAGCAGACTCACTAGCATCGGTGGTGGAGAACATAACTCCCTTAGATGACACTAAGTTAAAAAAGTTCTCTATGTATCTCGTCCCATGCCCTTCTATCCTATACAATGTGACAAACTTCCATGTCTTCTAGGTTGACCAACAAATCATCTAGTTCCTCAGCAATGAGGGAAAATTCAAAGCCCAAATTATAGATGAAAAAGAAAGATACAACCCTAGGAATGAGTTAGATAAGGATGGGATCCTGAATATTTATGAAAACTAGATCCTGAAGAGGATGATCTCATTGGAAATATCATTTGATCCATTAGACCCTAATTTTCAAGCCAAAATACCTAAATTCAAGGACCAAAAGTTATGACTCATTAATCTCAATCCTATAGAGAATCCCCATATAGTTAATGTGGGTCCTAATTGGATAGACCACAAATTAGAGCAGTTAGGAAGGTTACTATTGAGATATAAGGATGTGATTGTCTAGGCCTATAGAGACCTTAAGGTCTTCAACCAAGATTAATCACTCATATTATCCCCTTGAATCCCAACCAAAAACCCTTTAGGCAAAGGTAGAGCCCAATAAATCTAATCCTAAAGCCCTTGATACACAACGAAGTCCATAAGTTAATCTCTGCAAGGATAATTTTCCCATTCCACCACTCTACCTGGGTGGTCAACCTAGTGCCAATGCAAAATAATAATGGATACATTTATCTATGCATGGATTTATGGAACTTTAACTGGACCTTAGATAAAGATAATTAGCCATTATCCTCCCTATATGAGGTGATACAAATGGTGAGTGAGTCTCAAATGATGTCCTTTTTGGTTATATTATCATGATACAACCAAGTCTTGGTCAACCCTAGAGACAACTAAAATTGCTTTCACCACCAAGTGGGGCACATTTACTTATAAATTAATGCATTTCAAGTTAATCAATGTTGGTGCCACTTTCCAAAGGGAAATGAACTTTGATTTTAAAGGCCTAATAGGTAAATGTATAATAATCTATATGGATGACCTATGTTTTTAAAACATAGGTCAGATGGTGTATGCCACTTGAAAAGGGTATTTGAAAGACATAGAAGGTATGGCATTTATTTAAATACAAAGAAGGGCATGTTTGGTATCATTGAAGGTAAGATTCTAATTCACATTATCACAAAATAAGGTATTGATATTGACCTTGAAAGGGAGGATGTAATTTCTAAACTTCCTTTACCTAATAGTAAGAAGGAACTAAAATCATTCTTTGGGAAAACCAACTTTGTGCATAAATTTATTTCTATATTTTCTAAAATAGTGAAACCGTTGAATAAAATGTTGAAAGAAGATGCAAAATTGAAATGACACATAGAATCAAAGAAGACTTTTCAGGATATTAAGGATGTTATTATGCAAGATTTGGTCCTCATTAGCATGAACTATATACAATATTTTTGTAAAGTAAAAAATACTCTACATTCTATTTTGATTTTCGGTTGCCTGCAAAATTTTATTCCCTCGCACTTTGGTTCGAGATGAAAAAGTTTTGAAACAGGGCTCGGGCTTGATTTTCTTTTTGCTTCAATTTTCTCTAAGTGTTAAAGTCAGGTGGAAGCTACCAAGTGTCATTTTTTGAGGCACTTTTCATAATTTTAATAAGGCTAAAAAAGGTGTCATGTATCTCATAACAACTCAGTGGAATGTGACAAGTGTTGGCATCCACATCTCGTATGCATTTCAAAGGTTTCTTTCATTAAGCTAAGTATCAAGATCAGGCAGAAAGTGCCAAGTGGCAATCGTGGAAGGTTTCAATTTGCTTTTCTAAAAGTGATGGAAGATGCCACATATCCCAAATGAAGAGAGCAGAAGCCACCACATGTCGAGATCTGAATTATCTTCATTTTGCTTCACTAATATAACAAAGACTGTGGTGGGTCTCAGGTTTTGTTTCTAAAGCAAGCAAAAGCTGCCAAGTGTCATTGTCCATGTAAATATGAAATGAGGCCTGATTGTTTCTATAATATAAACAGAGTAAAGCAGAGACCAGCATGTGTCACCTTCTGTAGTTTTCTCAAAAGGTGGCTAAAAGCAACAAAGATTGCCACATATCCCTAGTTAAACAAAGCAGAGGTTGCCAGGTGTCCTTTGTTGAGGCAAGTGGAGATTGCCACTTGTCCCTATGCCCCTTTTCAAAAGTTGCTTGGGCAAGAAATGATGTGAGTCTTATTTTTGTTAAGTGGTTAAAGTTTCAAAGAAGCGGATTGTGATATGTGTCAAAGGTGGAACGTTCCTGAGCAAAGATATAGTAAGAGTATAGGTAAAGCGGAAAGTGCCGCGTGTCTTTGGTAAGTGTTGTAGAACATGCCAAGTGTTGTTCTCTAGTGTCTCCTAAGTAATAAGAAGGTTTTCAAGGAATTGGCCAAGTGTCCTCTTCTGTTTAAAAGAAGGGAGTGTCCTACGATTTATTTCAGCCAATGAAATGCTAGAAGACAGAGCATTTTAGAATCTAAGAAATATCTTCTATTAGACATTTCCAGTTCAGTTAAATTTTAGTTGGGCCATTAGACTGGGAACATATAGACAATCTGGAGTGAATCCAATGCTATAAATAAGGGTGTAAAAATCACCAAAAGGAGGAGATACTTAGAGAGAATTTTCTGAGAGAGGAGATACTTAGAGAGAATTTTCTGAGAGAATTATTGTCAAGAGTTTAGACTTTCTAGAGCTATGATTAGGAATATCATTTGCCTTTGTTCTATTTTCTTGAGTTGGAAAGTTTATGTAATTGTGCATGTTTCTGTGCCTCTTATGTGACTAGAGAATTAATAAGAAGATTGAGCCCTGTGCCTTTGTTGATATTTTTTGTGTCATTGCAAAAGTATTCTAAGCTGTGTTGTCAAGGGTTTTAGGATTTCTAGAGCTGTGATTAGGAATATCATTTGCCTTTGTTCTATTTTCTTGAGTTGGAAAGTTTATGTAACTGTGCATGTTTTTGTGCCTCTTATGTGACTGAAGAATTAATAAGAAGATTGAATCCTATGCCTTTATTGATATTTTTTGTGTCATTGAAAAAGTAGTCTAAGTTGTGTTGTTAAGGGTTTTAGGCTTTCTAGAGTTGTGATTAGGAATATCATTTGCCTTTGTTCTATTTTCTTGAGTTGGAAAGTTTATGTAACTGTGCATGTTCATGTGCCTCTTATGTGACTAGAGAATTAATAAGAAGATTGAATCCTGTGCCTTTGTTGATATTTTTTATGTCACTACAAAATTAGTCTAAACTATGAGCCTCTGTTTCTATTATTTTCATCTTTTACATTGATCATGCCTTGTTTGCTCTTAAATGTAATTAAATCTTACATATAGTCTCACTATGCTCAGGATTAAGGTTGAATTACATTTAGGTGCATCACCATAGTTAGATTTTATTTCTTGTATTTGTGTTTTTGTTAAAATTCCTATCCCTTTTCCCAGTATACACTTGATAAAAAGAAGAGACCAGCTTCTTAAAAATATGGAGGTTGTTTCAAGTCGCAAGTCCCACATCTTGAAACTTCCCATTGTTGGTGTTAGAAACAAGTGCAATTTTAACCATCAACAGTTTTTGGCACGCCTGGTGGGACATAATTTCTTGAAGTTTCTTTCAAGACCATATGAACCAGAGAGCTATAAGGAGTCAGAGCTATGGACCAGTAACCAGATCTCAGTCTGCTGTAAATCCAGGTATTCTTTTGCCATCTTTGGTAACTAGTCCAAGAAGAAGAGTCAACCAATTTATACCAATACCAAAAGCAAATATGGGAGCCCCTATACCCCCAAAAAATTATGTAAGTTGGAACACTAGTAGTCCTTTGATCCTCCCAATACCACCAACCACTTGGGACCCTATCTCAGTCAATGCCTTGAAAGCTCTACCCAAATTCAGTGGGCATCAATTTTAAAACATCTGAAGAACATATGCAGGATGTATCAAATGTCTATGCTATACATGTTGTCACACAGAAAAATGTGGCCATAAGATTATTAGCAACTTCTTTTAAAGGAAAATCTCTAGAATGGTACCGGTCCTTAACCCCAAATACCATCTCTACATGGGATTAGCTTGGAGATCTTTTCTTTGAAAGATTTGAAGAGAAGGGTGATAAGTCTTCTTTATTACAGCAATTGATTACCATCTAAAGGGCACCACAAGAAGCAATGACTGGCTTCAATTCTAGATTTCAAAAGACTTGGGAAAGAATCCCTACTATGGCTAGACCATTACCAGGTATGGCTATAGTGTTTTATCTTAAGGCTTTAAATTCAGCCATATCTGTTATGATTCAGTCGCTTGGAGGCTAGACTCTGCTGGAGGCTTATGACTATGTAGTCAGAGCTGAAAATAATTTGATAGATGTTGGAAAGTTGCCTCCAAGGCCTCCCATGCCCATGTTTCTAGAGATTTCCTTGCCATTACCTCAAGAAGCCCCTAAATCTATAGCCCCACCTATGTCTATGTACACATATCCTCAAACACCTGCTAAAGAAATTGTCCCTACTCAGTCATCTGAGTTGGATGAAATCAAGAATATCTTGAGGACATTTTCTAATGAGCTGATTTATATAAAAAGATAGCTGAATACTTATACTAAACCCCAATACTAAGGCTATCAAGGAAATAGATTTTCATCTTAGCCAAACCAATATCAAGGTCCTCAAAGGCAAACTAACCCTCAGCCAGCAAACCAATTAGTTGCAATCACTACACCCTCATAGACTATTCCTCCCAATTCAAATAAGGAGATTATTCTAGGGCAAAATAATTATATAGATGGTACCAATGCCTGGTGTTTCCCTTGAAATAATTCTCATATGCATAGAGATTGTCCCATGAGTAATCTACAACAAAAGGTGGTAGAGCAAAGAAGAATGGATGGATAGTTTGCAAGCTCCAGTGATAATCAAGCCTACCAATCTTTTGGTATCCAAAATTCAGTCCTAATGGCTCAGATGCAAGGGATGTCTTTGCAACAAGAATAAGAAATAACCCCAGAATATGCTTTGTTCTCATGGGTTGAAGATGAAGAATTATTATTCTTGAATGAAGCTTCTGCTTCTAAGAAACCAGTGGTGCAATCATACTACTATACTAGATCAAAGAGAAGAATGTTGGAATAGCATGAAGTTGTAAACAATGAAGTTATGAAAAATACTCCATTTCAAGGTCATCAAAACACAATAGTTAGACAAGAAGTGCTTTAGCCAGTGCAGAATCAAGTAGTTCCTAGACAAATTCAAGAAAAGGCTAGGTATCCTTATTTTCTAAGAATTCAAACTTTAGGACCAATGAATGTGGTGGATCAACTGAAGATGACTCTAGCACAAGTATCAATTTGGGACATATTAGCTATTCTTGAACAAAAGACACTATTACAAGAAGCTCTTCAAATCTAAGCAATGCCCAAATGTACTGAAGGACCTGCTAATAAAAGAAAGCCCAAAGACACAGTTCATCTATAGATAACAGCCTTAGTGAACATTGCACCAGAGGTAAGAAAATCCAAACTGAATCCCTTCTATTTAACTTTGATCATTGGGAAGAAACTGTTGCATAATGCAATGATACATTCAGTGGCTAGTATTACAGTTATGCCTAAGCAAATAGCAGATGCTTTAAAAATAAATTATGAGCCACTCGCTAAAGAGGTTATGCAGCTAGATGGCAAATCAGTGCAAATAATAGGGAGAATTAAACAACTTCCATTGCAATTATATACTTGTTCAAATATAATTGTAAAGCAAGATGAAGTAGTTATAGATATACCTCCTATTTTTGGCCTCTATTTATCAAGAGACTTTACAGCCAAGATAGGAGGAGATATGTCTCTTGATTGGTCTCACTTAATTCTAAGAACTAAATATGGTTCAAAGATGAAAATTCTATCTGAACCACTATCAAAGGATCACATCACCAATGAACCAATATCAAAATTAGAGGCATGGCATGCTATGATAAATAAGGAAGAAAGGGTTTTTGTTGAAAAGATAGGCGACTGGACTAAGCATGATCAAGAAAAAGAAAATAACCAATTATTAGCTATGATGTCAAGTGACCCATATGGAAATTATGACTCTACTGGTCTGGGCACTTATGTTATTTTTTATGAAGACCATGAAATCCCATATGTTTTACGGGAAGAGACACCAACTACTCAAGAATCTGAAAAGGATTCAAAAATCTGGAATTTAAATTTTGATGGGGCTAAAAGTAAAAATGGTGCTGGAGAAGGAATTTGTCTTACTGCTCCAAATGGTAAAAAAAATTTAAGGGCTATCTATTTTCAATTTGCTTGTACTAATAATGATGCTAAGTATGAATCTTTAGTACATGGGCTCCTGTTAGCCAAGAAAAAGGGGATAAAGAATCTAATAGTAAAAGGAGATTCAAAACTAGTAGTAAAGCAAATTAGAGAAAAGGCAATAGCAAAGAATGTAAGGATGAAATCTATAAACATAGAATTTGGGACTTAATAGAAGATTTTGAAGCTTTCAATATTGAAGTAGTTCCCAGGATTCAAAATTTTGAAGCTGATAGGATGGCACAGATTGGTTCGCAGTTTGATCCAACAACTGGCCTATTAGTTAACAATGAGTCAATAAAGGTTATATTAAGGCCAACTATCCCAGATAATGATGAAAATTGGCAAGTATTTGAGAATGATTTTCAAGTACTCTCATTCTTGCAACAATCAAGGGAATTTGCCGATCAATTGCAACCAAAGATTGAAGAGGCATATGGGGATCAAATTATACAATTAAAGAATAATAAGCTTCCCAACGTTTTAATCACTTTAGAGAAACTTTTTGATCCAAAAGATGTAAGCCTAGAGAAGAAAAGGTTCTAAGCAAATAAAGTAGATTATTCTAAAATAGAGGTGAGTGAAGGGAAAAAATTAAAAGTTGGAAATTATGCAACTCAAGTAGAAAAGGAAAGGCTAATTGAATTATGCAAAAATATGACATAGTCATAGCCTAGAGCTATGAAGACCTTCATGGATATAATAGAGAAATTATTCAGCACATAATAGAATTGAATGAAGGATCTAAGCCTGTCAGATAGAAATAGAGGCCAGTGAATCCAAGGATTGAGCCTCTAATGGTGGATGAGTTGTAAAAACTTTTAGATTCTAAAATAATTTTTTTGATCAAACACTGAACTTGGGTATCAAATATAGTACCAGTTAGAAAAAAGAATGGTGATATAAGACTTTGTGTAGATTTCATAGATCTAAACAAAGAATCTTTGAAGGATCACTATCCCTTGCCCTCCATGGAACAAATTCTACAAACTGTGGCTAGATCAGAGAGATTTTTTTTGCTAGATGGTTTCTCTGGATACAATCAAATTTGGTTGGCTAATGAAGACCAATACAAAATTACTTTTACTACCAAATGGGGAACATTTGCATATGCTAAGATGCCATTTGGCCTATCAAATGCTAGAGCCACTTTTCAAAGAGCTATGGATGTTGCATTTGGGGAACTGATAAACAAAATCATCTTGATTTATCTTGATGATCTTACTATTTTTTCAAAAAATGTTGTTGATCATTTTGATCATTTGGAAGCTATGTTTAAAAAATGTCAAGAATTTGGAATATCCTTGAATCCTAAGAAATGTATCTTTGCTATCCCTCAAGCCAAATTATTGGGACATATAGTATCTAAAGAAGGAGTCTCCATAGACCTAGAAAGAGTGGTAGCTATAATGAATTTAACTCTTCTAGTAAATAAGAAATCAATTCAATCTTTCTTGGGAAAGATTAATTTTGTCAGTCGGTTCATATCTGACTTTGCAGGCTTAGTAAGACCAGTGACACTCTTGCTGAAAAAAGATCTAATTTTCAAGTGGACTATATAAGGAAGACAAGCCTTTAAAGAGGTTAAGAAATCTATCTCAACAGCTCCAGTACTTAGAAACCCAGAGTTTTCTAAGCCTTTTGTAATGTATGTATATGGAGGAGAGCTCAGTATTGCTACTGTCCTAACACAGAAAGATGATAAACAGGAGGGAGAGCATCCAATAGCCTTTTTCTCAAGAACTCTTAGGGAATATGAAACCAGATATAACTTTGTGGAAAAACAAGCATATGCTATGGTAAAATCCCTCAAAAAGTTTAGACATATAGTATCAGGAAGTAAAATTTTGATACTTGTAGCTCATCCAAGTATCAGAGAATACATCATGGAGGGTGAAATTATTGAAAAAAGAGCAAACTGGATAACCAAGATCCTTGAATATGATGTAGAAGTCAAACTAACTAAATTAGTTAGAGTTAGGGGTTTGTGCCAATATATGACTCAAGAGCTTGAAAAGACGATACCTAAAGAGACAAATTCAGGAACAAAAGAAGAAATTGTATTGAGAATACAAGAAGTTGATCAGGAATCTTAGTTCACAAGCAGGATTTATTTTATGAAAAATGGGATTTACCCAAGAGAACTCCCTCAAAATAAGAGAAGATACTATAGGATGTAAGGAGTTTATTTTGTTTTAATTGAATAGGTTCTTTTCAGGAGAAATTCTTATGGCAAATTGTTAAGATGTGTAGAAAAGGATGAGGCTAAGAAAATATTACATGAAATGCATCATGGAGTATCAGGTGGACATTTTTTTGTAAAGACCACAGCTATAAAGAAAAGTGAGGTAGGTTATTTTTGGCCTACTTTATTTACAGATTGTTATTAGCTAGTTGAAAAATGTCAATCTTGTCAATATTATGTGGGGATGAGAAGGAATGCAGCAATACCTCTTAGTCCTATAATTGTGGATGAACCTTTTGCTCAATGTGGTCTTGACTTCATTAGAATGATAAATATAGTGTCTAGTATGGGTCACAAATGGATCTTAACAGCCACAGATTATTTCACTAGATGGACCAAGGCAGTGTCACTGAAAGAAGCAATAGAAAATGTGATCTTAGATTTTCTAGGGAGTATCACTACTCATTTTGGGGCTCCTCACACCATAATTTTGGATAATGCTAAATCATTTTTAGGGTTTAAAGTATCTAAATTTGCATTAAGGCATGGAATATATCTAAAAACTTCCTCTAATTATTACCCTCAAGGTAATGGTTTGGCAGAATCAACTAATAAGAACCTTATTAGACTCATGAAAAGAATAGGGGCTAATCATCACAAAGATTGGCATAAAGTGCTTAATTTAGCACTGTGGGATGATAGAATCATGCCTAAATAGGTGATCAAAGTTTCCCCATATGAATTGGTATATGGGAAATCTACTGTAATTCCCCTAAGCTTGGAGATTCCTGCTCTCCAGCTGATCAAACAGATTGAAATTGAAGAAAATGGCCCCATGCAGGTCAGACTCATGAAAATTATAGAAGTTCAAGAAAAGAGGGATGCAGAACATGATTCATTGATAAAACATCAAAAAATAATTAAAGATTATTTTGATAAAAGGACTTCAAATCCCCATTTCGAAACAGGCTCAATTGTTTTGAAATGGGATGCAAGAGCCACCAAACTGGGTTAACACACTAAGTTTGAAGCATTATGGACTAGCCCTTATAAAATTCGTGTGTGTAAACAACAAAATTTGTTTGAGCTAGAAATGATGGAAGGTGAACCTAAAGAGATTCCTGTGAATGGAATCTATTTGAAACATTTTTGTTAAACTATTTTTTTTAGAGATTTTTGATCATGCGGGAGTTGTAGATTCTTTTTGAGTAGGATCAAAAGTCCTTGGGGTCACTAATAACTGTAGAATAAAAAATACTCTACGTTGCATTTTGATTTTTAGTTTCCTGCAAAATTTTATTCCCGCACACTTTGGTTCGAGACGGCAAAGTTTTGAAATAGAGCTTGGGCTTGATTTTCTTTTTGCTTCATTTTTCTCTAAGTGTTAAAGTCAGGTGGAAGCTACCAAGTGTCATTTTTTGAGGCACTTTTCATAATTTTAATAAGGCTAAAAAAGGTGTCATGTATCTCATAGCAACTCAGTGGAATGTGACAAGTGTTGGCATCCACATCTCGTATGCATTTCAAAGGTTTCTTTCATTAAGCTAAGTATCAAGATCAGGCAGAAAGTGCCAAGTGGCAATCGTGGAAGGTTTCAATTTGCTTTTCTAAAAGTGATGGAAGATGCCACATATCCCAAATGAAGAGAGAAAAAGCCACCACATGTCGAGATCTAAATTATCTTCATTTTGCTTCACTGATATAACAAAGACTGTGGTGGGTCTCAGGTTTTGTTTCTAAAGCAAGCAAAAGCTGCCAAGTGTCATTGTCCATGTAAATATGAAATGAGGCCTGATTGTTTCTATAATATAAATAGAGTAAAGCAGAGAATAGCATGTGTCACCTTTTACAAGTTTCTCAAAAGGTGGCTAAAAGCAACAGAGATTGCCACATATCCCTAGTTAAGCAAAGCGGAGGTTGCCAAGTGTCCTTTGTTGAGGCAAGCAGAGATTGCCACTTGTCCCTATGCCCCTTTTTAAAATTTGTTGGGGCAAGAAATGCTATGAGTCTTATTTCTATTAAGTGGTTAAAGTTTTGAAGAAGCAGATTGTGATAGGTGTCAAAGGTGGAACGTTCCTAAGCAAAGATATAGTAAGAGTATAGGTAAAGAGAAAAGTGCCACGTGTCTTCGATGAGTGTTGCGGAACATGCCAAGTGTCGTTCTCTGGTGTCTCCTAAGTAATAAGAATGTTTTCAAAAAATTGGCCAAGTGTCCTCTTCCATTTAAAAGAAGGAAGCATCCTGTGATTTGTTTTAGCCAATGAAATGCTGAAAGATAGAGCATTTCAGAATCTAAGAATATCTTCTATTAGACATTTTTAGTTTGGTTAGATTTTAGTTGGGCCGTTAGATTGGGAACATATAGACAATCTAAAGTGAATCCAAGGATATAAATAAGGGTGCAGAGATCACCAAAAGGAGGAGACACTTAGAGAGAATTTTTTGAGAGAGGAGATACTTAGAGAGAATTTTCTGAGAGAGGAGATACTTAGAATTTTTTGAGAGAATTATTGTCAAGAGTTTAGACTTTCTAGATCTGTGATTAGGAATATCATTTGCCTTTGTTCTATTTTCTTGAGTTGGAAAGTTTATGTAACTGTGCATGTTTCTATGCCTCTTATGTGACTAGAGAATTAATAAGAAGATTGAACCCTATGCCTTTGTTGATATTTTCTGTGTCATTGCAAAAGTAGTCTAAGCTGTGTTATCAAGGGTTTTAGGCTTTCTAGAGCTATGATCAGGAATATCATTTGCCTTTGTTCTATTTTATTGAGTTGAAAATTTTATGTAAATGTGAATGTTTCTGTGCCTCTTATGTGACTGGAGAATTAATAAGAAGATTGAATCCTGTGCCTTTGTTGATATTTTCTGTGTCATTGCAAAAGTAGTCTAAGCTGTGTTGTCAAGGGTTTTAGGCTTTCTAGAGCTATGATTAGGAATATCATTTGCCTTTTTTATATTTTCTTGAGTTGGAAATTTTATGTAACTATGCATGTTTTTGTGCCTCTTATGTGACTAGATAATTAATAAGAAGATTGAATCCTGTGCCTTTGTTGATATTTTTTGTGTCATTGCAAAAGTAGTCTAAGCTGTGAGCCTCTATTTTTATTGTTTTCATCTTTTACATTGATCATGCCTTGTTTGCTCTTAAATGTAATTGAATCTTACATATAGTCTCACTGTGCTCAGGATTAAGGTTGAATTACATTCAGGCGCATCGCCATAGTTAGATTTTCTTTCTTGCATTTGTGTTTCTGTTAAAATTCCTATCCCTTTTCCCAGTATACACTTGATATAAATAAGAGACCAGCTTCTTCAAAATATGGAGGTTGTTTCAAGTCACAAGTCCCACATCTTGAAACTTCCCATTGTTGGTGTTATAAACAAGTGCAATTTTAACCATCAACAATATATATATATATATATATATATATATATATATATATATATATATCCCTTTTCTTCAAAGCACACCATTGCCATTTTCCTCACCCACAAGTTATAAGTAGAAGAACACCCCTTGGATTTTATGAGAAATAATATTAAGGATGTTGATCTTAGATATTCTACCCTAGATAAGCACACCTATGTGTTAGTCAAGGCAGTAAAAAAATTAGACACTACATCGTCTAGAACAAAGTGTATGCCATTATCCCATACCTGACTATAAAATAGATGCTAGGGTAGAATGAGTTAGGTGAAAGAAGAGGCTGATGGATGATAGAATTAAAAGAGTAAGACTTGAAAATCAATCTGACCAAATTATTTAAAGGACAAAGCCTTACTCAACTAATAATAAAGATAAATGTGAAGATTATACTACACCAAGTGGACCAAAAAAGGGTACTAAAATTATACTGGTACACCCCAGTCATGCAATTTTTACTCTATGGAAATGCACCCCTAGTACTCAACCACACATAGAGGAGATCCCTCTAGTTAAAGCCTACAAAATATATATTGAATAAGAGAGTTATATTCATAAGAAACCAAGAAGCAATTTATCTCTAGTGTGTATCACAAGAAGAGGCCAAAGAGATAATGAAAAGTTTACATGAAAAATTGGGATCCAACCATCCCACAAAAAATGCCATGGCCCACAGAGTTCTATGGGTAGGCTACCACTAGCCCACACTATTCAAAGATGTTCACACCCATGTTTGCTTTTACCATTAGTGCCATACCTTTGATAAGAGAGAAACACATGCAACAATTCCAATATAGCCCATTATGGAGTCTACTCCATTTGTGCAATAGGGATTAGATTTTGTGGGGGTCATAAACCCTAATTCATCAATTGGCCATAAGTTTATTCTTACGGGCATAAACTATTATAACATGTGGTCTAAGATAGTTGTAACCAAAAGAAGCACCACTATTGAATTCATGAAGTTCCTTGAGAATACCATCACCACCCATTGTAGGATACCCATTTATTTAGTATGTGATAATGGTCCTACCTTTCAATCCATAGAATTCATGGAATGGACCTATGATAATGGGATCATGCTGAAGTTTTCATCTAATCACTACTTGTAAGGGAATGGATTGTTAGAGTTCACTAATAAGAATTTGATTGATATCATCAAGAAATTAACTTGAGAAAAACCTTAAGAATGACATTCATTGTTAAAATTTACCCTATGGCTAGACCACACTAGGTATAAACAAGCTATTAAAAGCTCTCCTTTCCTTATAGTTTATGGATTAGAGCCAATCATGTAGGTCATGCTCAATATACCAACTTATAAGTTCATTTAACAATTCATGGAACTAGATGATAAGGTGAATTATATACTCCTTGATATAATTTAGTTAGAATATGTTTGGGATGAAGTTATGTTAAACTTTAGCAAACACCAAGATATAGTAAAAAGATGGTTTGATAAGAGGGAAAGGATCAAGACCTTTAGAATCTTTGACTTAGTCCTAATGTGGGACAAGTCTCACAAAAATAAAGTCCATCATTCAAAATATGATCCCCCCTAGATTGGCCCATACCAAATAGCCAAAAGTTTGGGCTAAAATGACTTCTATCTCAAGGATCTTGAGGGAAACAAGCTACCACTTCTAGTAAATAGGTAGTTCCTAAAGCACTATTTCTTGATTGTCCCCTCTAGTGCAGTTTTTGAGTAATCCAAATAGAGGTGGTAATATTTATATTAGATAGGTTTAATTTCTTTGTGTTTTTAATTTAATTGTGTGTTTATTTTCACTATCCGTTTTATTTTAGTTTTGTGTTTTTCCCTCTAGTTCCCTCTTTGCTATGTTCCTCTAATGCTTGGCCCTATTAGTAACTGCTCTAGGTGAAGGCCAAATCCTAGAAGGATTATTGAAAAGTAGGAAGACCCCAATTGAAACCTTCAATCTAAGAAATTATGGGATGGTAATTAAAACTTTTAACATCCCAAATCTAAGAGGCCAATTATTTTAAAAGAAACAAATGGATTTTAGAACAACCTACATCCCAATAAAGCCACCAAGTTGCACTTAAAGTAATGTCTCAAGAAAATACTAGATTATTCGAGCTAATCAAAGACTAGATCACTATTTAGAACTTCCTCATCACCCATTCACCCATGGATTAGTCCCAAACCCTCAATGGACAAGACTAATAAATGATAATATTTTCATGGGGAAACTTGGAAAATAATAAGGAAAGCTTTCAAAATCTAAATTCTTAGTCTACTTTAAAAGGGATATATAAGCAATTTCCACCATAGGCTTTGTGACCTAGATGGTAATGAATCAAGGCCATAAACATGACCAGATGCATCTCTATCGAGGATATGAATACTCATTTGGTATCATAGAAATGTCCTAACTATCTCCCCTCCAAGCCATCAAGCCATAAATGCCCCAGATGAAGCATGATAACCACTCCAACCTTGATTTCTTGAATAAAATATGATATTAAAGAGAAAATGAAAATCACTTCTTACACACATTGATGGCCATATATAAAGTGGAATATCAATATGCCACTTGGTATTATGATACTTTAGGCCTCATATTTTTTGTGGTGAATATATATCCCTCTTATAATCTCTGTGTTGAGTAAGAAAAGGATAATAAATTATTTAGGTTCTAAGTTTTTGTCTTCACTTTCCTCATGGAACTCACCATTTATTGTGGCCAACACAACCCCTTTTATTCAAAATGGGGGGCCCCTTTAAAAATATCATGAACCAGGGATTCAAGATCCCTTCTTTTTTACTTGTTACTTTCACCTACTTAAATTCTTGGGATGTGTATTACTCTAATTTTTCTTGAGCCACAACAGACACATTTATTTTTTATAAATAACGTATATTTGCTCTTTTATGGATCATGGTACTAACATTGCAGATCCACTTTTGACAAAATTTTCTAGGATCTCATTCTTTTTATGGAGTAGTAGATCCATCACCCTTCATAGTGAATCAAAATCTCAGTAATTGATGAATAAGTTTTAAATGTATTGTGTTCCTTTTCATTTCTTAGTATTTTTTGTAAATTTCATAGAGCTTGGGAGAACTTGATTGAATGAGAATATGCCACATCATCAAGGTGTCAAAGTGGCTAGTACTTAAACCTATTAGAGATGTTAGAGCCTAGGAGAGTTTGGTTGAATGAGAAGATGCCACATTGCTAATGTGTCACAATGGATAGTCCTTGGACCTATCAGAGATGTTAGAGCCTAAGAGAGCCTAGCCAAATGATAAGACACCACATCACCCATGTGTCAAAATGGATAGTCCCTAGACCTATCAGAGATGTTAGATCCTAAGAGAGACCAACCAATTGAGAAGATTCCATGTCACCCATGTGTTGAGATGTCAGATCTCAAGAGAGCCCAACTGAACGAGAAGATGCCACATTACCCATGTGTCAAAATGGCTAATCCTTGGACTTATCAGAGATGTTAGAGCCTAAGAGAGCTTGATCAAATGTGAAGGCACCATGTCATCAAGGTGTTAAAGTGGCTAGTCCGCAAAGCTATCAGAGATGTCAAAGCTCGATAAAGCTTGGCTAAATGAGAAAATGCCACATTACCCAAGTGTCAGAATGGCTAGTCTTTAGACCTATTAGAGATGTCAAATCCTAGGAAAGCTTGATTAAATGTAAAATTACCACATTACCCATGTGTCAGAATAGCCAATTTTTAGACCTATCATATATGTTAGAGCTTGGAAGAGCTTAGATGAATGAGAATGTGCCATGTTGCCCCATAAGGTGGATGAACTAGCAATAGCCTAAGGCCTTAAGAAGGGAAAAATAAAGTATGAATGAGGTTAGAGAACCAATTAGGATGTTCCACATGTTCTTAGGTGACACATCACCCTTCCTAAGAGAATGATGTGGATTAAAAAGTTATACCTAGGTATGGACCATTAGTAGGAGGCCCAATGAGCAAACACCATGTGTTAAAAATTAGGAGTTAATTGAGAAGCCTCTAAGAGATGTGACCACATGTTTACCACATGTTGGGCATTAAAAAAATAAGAAGTTGGGCCTGATTGGATAATTTTAAAATATCCCATTATCATTGTTATATATGACTAACAATGGAGGATCATGGGTTCTGAATTCAACTTTGGATTTAGAAGTAAAGAGATAAAATCTAGCCACTAACTCAAATTTGAATTCATAGCCAGTGAGATGTCAAACACCATTAATATAGGGGGTTGTATGCATGCATTTATAAAAACATAATGGAATCTCACTAATGGTTACTAGTGCTACCTTAAAAATCATTATATCTCTTGGATATTTAATTCTCATAGATATTCCATGCCTTCTATGCTCAAAACTTCCCTATTGCCCATCCATCCTACTAAAATGTTCGCATCCTCCTCAAACCTAAAGGCCAAACTTGAGTACCAAAATACCACTTTTTGGGATGGCTTGACCAAATTCAAACACCACAATGACTTACTCAAAGTGGTCAAGTAAATCCTTAGGGATTCAAGCTCAAATGATGACCAATAGGTATATTTTGAGGATACCCTTCAATCTTAAAAGAAGTGTGAACTTCATAGAGCCACTACCAATCTAGAGGCATTCCCTTGCATCGACTTATTTAACAACCTATTCCATAATGCCATTCATGTGTAGGATGGAGTCCATGATTGGGTATTGTTGACATTTTGGCCTCACAAGTCCAATTTTCAACCCCTACTATAAAAACTTTCATAAGACTCCTTTTAGCTGATCTACAGTGCCCAAGCTTTCTATGGCCTCATGAATGTCTAGTGAAAGCCTTAGAGTCTTATTGAGTGGTCTCATTATATCATGGAGTATGTTTGTGAGATCATGTGCCATATCTACCTTAGAACTATTGGTTATGTTCTAGTATCCATGATTGGTCTTGGAGCGAGAGAAAAATAATGTCAAGGTCATAATGTGAAGATCCACTATTGTGTTTAATGACATTATTCATGGTCTATCTATTCAAGCAATTTCAAACCTATATAACCCCTCTAAAGTCATTAAATGACCTTTAGATCCCCATTATGAGCCTATTTTCATTAAGAATCTTTTAAAGGAGGGATGTTGTGATTAAAAATTTCATTATAAACACCATAAGGGGTCCTCCTAAGTCACCAATATGCATTTCATATTTTGAAAGCCCCTTTTATAACCATACCCACCTCCTCACTCACCAAGTGGACCCCACACATGGGAAAAAGGTGTATTTTCAACTTACCTCTATTGTATCATCAATTTTAAATGACATATAACTTATGTTTTCCCTCCTTTCATCCTTTAATGGTGGTTCAAGGTAAAAAACATGATGAAAATAGTGAAAAATGGTGTTTTTAGGTGCATTTTACATGATTGTATAGAATGGTATGAATAGGTATGTATATGTGGGAGTCAATTACTATAGATGAGATCAGTGTAGATGTATGGAAGAAGTTTTAGGGTTAAATAAGTCATAATAGGTCCAAAATTGTTGTTCCTTCTTCACTAGCTTCTTTGGTAGCCCAAGCAATATGTCATGTTTTCCTTCATTCCATACAAGAGAGAGAAAGTCAAGAGATGGAATTTTTTGGAGATGAAATATGTTCCTTGGCCTTATTACCTATGGATTTTTTAGTAGGTTTATGGCTAGATCTTCATAAACAATCAGTAACAAACTAACCACTCTAATGCCCTTAATCTCTACAAGGTTGAGAAAGTACACCGCTTTTGGTAGATTTTTTAAGATTTTATGCAAACTAATGCTTGTTTGGTGTTCTTGGAGTCCTAATAGACCATATCCAACACCTTTAACTCTTATTTCACATGTTTGGAGTGTGAAGTCAATCCAAACTTCAATTTTCTTCATATCTATAGACTGCAAGTAGTTTTCTCAAGTTGTAGGGTTTTTAGTATATGTTTGAGGTGTCTAATGATGTCTTAATATTAATGATGAAAAATTAGATCCATTTAAATATCCTCTTCACTCTATGATCAATAACCCTTAGTCTAAACTAGTCACTCTAAGGTACTATCCACATTATGATTATCATGGTAAATATGGTCTCACTTGTAAAAAGAAGGTATAACAGTTGCAAAGGTTCCTTGTAGTGATGAAGATGCATAATCATCTTCATTTTATAGTCATCTATTCTCTTATTAACCTCATTTAATCTTCATCTCTACCTTACACGTTATCCATCTCCACCATTAAATCACTATGCAAAGATAAGACTCAGTCATACAAGCCTTTCAGGCAAACTGTATAGATGGGGTGTTCATTGTTGACATGGAGTATAAATAGTTGAAAGACCTCAATGAGGTCATGAAATAGATGAGAAAAAATATAGTGACACTTTTCAAAAGGTATTAAAGTTTACTCCCTTCAAATAGATCTACATAGTCAAGGCAGGATCATACACAGTCAGGGTAGGGTCTTGGGTTCTTAACATGAGATGTAGTGGAGCATGCTTGATAAGGAGAGTGAAGGGTTGGAAAAAAATAGAGGAGGAAGGTGAGAATGTTTATCATATGATTTCAAGTAATGAGAGCCTTAGTTCAAGATGGAGAGAACTCAATAGGCCTACATAGACCTTTCTAGCCTAAACAAACCCAAGACAAGTATTTGCATGTCAATTAAGAGCTTATGCATGGTATTGAGGTCATTTAAGGGGTTGAAGTCATATGAGGATAAGATGAGGAAATAATATATGGGTTTCATGTTGAAATAATTCTCAAACATGTAATGAAAAATCTAAACACATCTTGATAGTCCAGGCAACCCTGAGTAAGACCTACAGGTAGAGTTAGTAGTAAATAGTGGAAACATAGAGCATTATAGAGAGATGGAGTAAAAACAATGGAAAATTGGTGTTTCTCTTTTTTCCTATGTTTTCTTATCACTCCCCACTAAAATTAATTATCCCTTGAGACAAGAAGAGATAGGTGGACCATACAAGCCTTCTAGGCCTAATCAGCCTAAATAGGCTGATGTGCATAATCTAAGAACATTTGTTTGGGTAAAGTTGATGATATAGGATAGAAATAATTAGGATGTAACTAAAATATATTGACAAAATTTTAAATTTTATATCCTTATGTCTAAGGTAAAATGGAGCCAAATGACCTATTAGGCCTTGAGGCCTAAATTAGTATACACATACCTATATCAAACTAAAGATATCTACCCTTAAGGTGATTTGAAGGTATATATACATTTGAGGAGAAGGTGAGAAAGTTTTTAAATATTCCATGATGATGATAAAGTTATATTAGGTGTACTAGATCACTATACTCAACCCTTAGGGTTACGCAAACTTGATTATCAAGGAACCCTAAGCAAGCGAAATGATGAAGTTGTAGGAATAGAGTTTAAAAAAAGATTGGATATAAGGGTGTAGTAAATTATGGAAATGTGTTATAGGATTATTAAAATTTATAATCCCTATGATTTAATTATAAGGGACTACTCAAACATATAACTTCACCAAACATAGCTACTACCTATAGGTAGTCATAAGGAAAAGAGACGACTGAGTGATAGGTGGGGCCTAATGGATGGTTTTAGGATGCCCACACTAGTAAAGGAACCCATTAGATTTTGATCCATCAAACTGATGATCCAATATACTATGCCAAGATTTATCTCTACCTATAGCTCAAGTAGACTCAGAAGGACTACCTATAATAGAACTTCAACTGAGAAGATGAATATGTTAAACACATATAAAAGTCTAAGTGAGTGTTTGAGGTTGGAAACACATGAGTATACAGAGGTAAGAAGTTGAGAAAATTATTTGAGTGATGATATTTCCAGGATTAAAGTAGTAAAAGGGTCTAATATTTTGTTGGGATTATTAGGCCTAAAAGACCTAAAACAAGCCTGTATACATCAAGTGAGATCTTGTATGGATTTGAAGGTTATCTAAGTTGAAGGCACCTAAGTGAGAGGTCAAAAGGATTAATAATTTCTCCAAGTGAAAAGATCATTAAGTGATATAATGACCTAATTTACTAACTAGGCTAAATAGGCCTAAAATTTTGAAACACATAGGCAGACCTATTAGGCCTTTCAAGCCTAAGACTGAACCTACATAGGCATGTGCTTGAAGATGAGAATAATAGTAGTTGGGGAGTTATTATGAAATGGTGAAAATTAATAAGAAAAGGTAGGTGATATTCATAGGTACCCATGAGGTCTATAACTTAGAAAACTAAGGATAAGACCAAGAACCTACACTTTAGGGTCAGATTATCACCATGAACTATAAATCATGAGTAAGAACATAAGAGGTTGTAGAGGTGTTTAGAGGTTGAATAATGCATGTAATCATTGAGGATGATAATTGAAAGGTGGAAATAGGTGGAGATACATGATTTGATAATGCTAAATCCATGAATCCAAATCAAAGTGATTCAATCTTAGTTGAGGCCCATAAGGCCCAAAGCCATCGCAAGGCTTCAAGACACCACCTCTACTCTAGTTGTAGATACAAACTCTCAAAGAAAACCTATAACCATAAGAGGATATGTAATGGTGTTATAGACCCAAAATGACTTTTTTTAGACAATATAATGCAAATAAAATGTTATTTTAGTCTCAAATCCTAGTTCAAGTTCCCATAGTCCTACATAGTCAGCTTAGGCAGTACTTTAGATGCTCATATATCTCATCACAAGAAGACTCAAAGCAAACACTCCTATGGGAAGTTGGTAACCCCTATGGACTAAAGATCCATGGTAGAAGGAGTTGGTTTGAGGGCCTCACCTTTATGAATGATTCTAGGAATGTAACCCTATTTAGAAAGCTTGTAGAGGACTACAATTCTACCATCTCTTGCTCATATCATTCTATAACAATTACATGGGAACCTAATCTTATCATGTATTTTATGGGGGTATATAGACTAAACATCCACATCCATAAGTTTGGGGTTGGAGGCTTGAGATTTATGAACCATCATTAAGATGGTAAACCTCCTTAAATGCTAGGGTTGACTTGATGGTAAAAATCACCAGATATTTGCATCTAAAGTACTATTTTGGATTGTTTAACACTTGGATCAGATAACACACTCAAATGGGACTCCACCCATGGCATTGAGTTATATGGACACTATATGGAAGTGTTAGAAATCTATAATTTTATAAGAAAATAAGAAAAATAAAGGGTACAAGATAGTTTAGGATGATTCCAATCCTTTGAGAGGATGGTTTGGGACTTAATTAATCTTCTCACGTCATGACATGTCTAAAATTTCATCTATAAATGCCTCTGTAACCCACTTCCAAATAGCCAGTCTATAGGCATGAGAGAGAAAGTGACATAGTTGTATAGATGAAACAAGGATACAACTATGAAGTACTTTGAAGGATTTAATCTTGGTGTGAAACAATTTTTTGAGCTTATGACATGCCTATACATAGGTTTCTAAGGTTTCATGTAGATTTCATGGTAGCCAACATACATGTAGTCAAGCTACTAGGCATAATTGGCCTACTTGGCCTACTTATTCAAAGAGAGTTGAAATAATGGCATAGAAGGGATAATAAAATGAGTTAATTTAGGGTTAATATTCCTAGTAAATTATGAATTGAATGAGTTAGGTGCACATTCCATAGTCATCATGAGAGAGGAGGCAGTTTCAAGGCTTGGTCTATATGAGATGTCTAATGAGTTACTCAACACCTCATGGAGGTTAATTACACTCCATTTTCACTTGGTAACTAGCATTGGAGGGGTGAAGGACCATTTTTAGAATGGTAAAACCTTAGAATAAAGCAACTAAAGCTAACTCAACCTCCATTACCTCCACCTCTACACCAAAGGAGTCATTAAAGAAGACCAATGCATGAAGAGAGTTGAAGAAAGATAATGTAATTGATGCAACTATAGGTTGAATGGACCATAGTCATTTATGACCCATTTATCTCACCTCCACACCACATTTTACCTCTCTTCCTTTCCTCATGTACTATATATTTAATCCTTATGGGCTTGTATTGTATCCCTCTCTTGGGAATGAGGAAACTCTATCTAATTTGTACTTGTAAACCTATTAGACTGATGAATATAACATTTTAGCTTCTTCATGATCAATACTTATATATCCATGCTTATTTTGATATGCAATAGTGGTGTATATTTACTCTTTGCAGGTCTAAGTTTCACCTAGGTACTAATAAGCTTTCTTTGTAGGTCATTTAGTGTGTTATGATGTTGGTGGCTCAATTTTGAAGTGGAATTTTGATTTTAAGTGACTTGAACCAGGCCTTCTTTTCCTTACCCTCTTTCTTTAGTCATTTAAACTAACCTCTAAGTAAAACATTATTACTTAGAAGCCATTGAAGATAGTGTTTTATCTCTATGTAATGTTCATTAGTGTTGTTAAGAATTCAAGCTGAGTGAGTGGATGAATCACATAATTGCATCACCACCCTTTAGTGTAAATTTCATTTATGCAATCTCTTTTCCCTTTTCATCTTAATAAGATTAGGTCTTAAAAAGAGATCAAGTTACACACTAAGGGAGCTAGCTCCATAAAACAAAGGTTTAGCCTAGATAATAGGTAACCCATAACCTATAAGTCAATCCCATTCTAGTCCAAGTTTGAGGAGGGTTTGAACAATCTTTATCAAGAGGGTGCAACTTGGGTAGCTCATAGTTCTGGCATGCCTAGTGGGACCAACGTTTAAGGTCTTGAAGTATGCCTTAGTAGCCTTAGAGGATATCTAGAATCTAAATACATTTAGTAGTGGCATCTCATAGAGTTTTAAGCATCACATTAGTAGATTTTTAGTTAGAAATTCATAACAAAAGTCATCATTTGGTCATAATATTAGGGTTAAGAAAAGTTATTGCTCTTAGTTCCATTGATTTTCATGTGCTTAATGATGAATTATGGATGTACATAGGGTATAATTATGTTGTTCACTCCCTTATGAGTATCCCCATGATCTATTTCAACTTCATCATGATCCCTACCCACCCTATTCTAACCCCTATTAGTATTTTATTTACCCTTGTCAGTCGATGAGTCTCCCTATTGCCAAGACTACCAACCCTAATTGAGCCTCATCTACCTCCTTGACAACCTAATTACCAATTTGATCAGTCATGGTAGCAACTTGATGTTCTTGATGAGCCCATTCATTCCCTAAGTCAATCCATATTTGAGCTTAAATAAACCTTATTAGACTATGAGAGACATATGTTGAACATTGATATATTGAAAGGGTGTGGGCAAGAGATCCCTAATCATGTGATTAAGGGTGTTATAAATTCATTAAAATAGACTAAAGGAAAGTGGTCATTTTTCATGAAAGAGGGTCATTCAAGGTGCAATAATGACATGTTGAATATAGAGGGTCTCATTTCAAAAATTAAGGATAAGTTGATAGTGTATGAAGGGCAAAAAATTCACCACCATCAACATTTTATCCCTTCCTCCATCCCAAGCCAGTTTTATGTTGGTTTGCCCATCACTCCTCAAAATCTTCCATCAATTGAGAATTGAATCCCTCAAGATCCTTCACAAGCCCTACCAACTTTCCCATCATGTAAATTTGTCCAAATTAGAGTGCAAGAAGAGTAAAAGGTGTGCATTGAAGTAAATAGTCATCATGAATAGACTTTTTATCAGTTAAGGCTTGATTTTGAAGCCTAACTTACCAAACAAATTGATTTTGTAGACCAACACTTATACTAGTTAGTGGTCGATGAAAGAGCAATGCCATCTTAACTAAACACACCTCCATTTATGCCCCAAACAATAATACATGCAATCTAAGAGACTCCTAAACCCAAGTTTCTAAATTGGAAACAAGTGTTATAGTTAAGGGAGAGAGAAGAGTAGTAAAGAAATCCTGAGATAATTCAAGAGCCTAATACACTTCCTTCATATAAATCCATCCAAATTAATGTTTAAAATAAGGAGGAGATGATGGTTGTTGAGAACAAGCAGTTGAATGGAGAAAATGAGACATATATGCCATCTCTATTAAAGTCACTCCAAGAATATCCTATGCCACTCTTTAAAGAGGTTAGCAAAGAAAATTAGTTTGAATTGGTAACTAATGATGATGATTTGAATGATTTTGAAGAGGAGCTTGTCATTAAGATACCCCTTGTCAAGGAGGGACACCATTCAACTTTTAAAGGTGTAGAAGAAGATGGAATGCAAGGACTAGATGAGCCACAAAAGGAAGACACATCAGATGATCAAAATGAAGATGACTTCCAATACATTCTTGATGACATGAACATTTCCCTTCATTATGGTATTCCTCAAGAACTTACAGTAGTGGTAGAAGACAAACATATATTAGCCAATGAGGATAGAGCATAAGGTAACTCTAAGAGCTTGAAAAGTCATTAAATGGTTATCAAGGATGAAGGAATTTCAAAGGATCAATCAAGTGATTTGTTTGACATTATAGGGGCATGTTATAATCTCCTTGAAGCATGTTTTGATCTGGTCCAAGTTGAATAGGGCAATGTCATCAAAGAAAAAGGGGAAATCCTTCAATCATGCCACTCTAATAAGTTATCCTATGTGGAGATGTCTTGTTTTACATTTTTAAACAAGGATACCAACCCCTTCTTCTAGCTACACACACCTCTTCACTCTTGGAGGATAGAACTAAACTTAAGTGGCCTCAAGAAACCATCAAACAAGATCTACCTATTCTTGAAAGCAACCCTCTAGGCATACTAAAATATTTGCTTCAAACTTCCAAACATGAACAAGAGTAATATATGACTGAGGAAAAATTCATGTTGTTTATGAAAGGAAGATGAGTGTGGGAGGAGTATGATTGGGTGCTTGACTCACCCAACCAATCCATACACTTGAGAGTTAAGCAAGTGGATCCATCTACCTTCTCAAGAGGTTATGAACATGACATTATCTTTAGTTATGAGTGGGAGCCTTCATGTAGTAGACAATACATTACAATTCTATCAATATGTGGTAAAATGACCTTCTAGAGCTAACTTGATCAAAAGATTTTTCCTTTTGATCATAGAAGAGAGATGAGGTGTGTTTTATTTAGTGGTTTCTATTAGTTTCTTATTATGTTTCAATAAGTTTCACACAAGTTTGTAGATAGTTGTCTTGTTACTTTAGTGCCTTGCCTTGTTTATTCCTAGGTGTTAGGTGTGTTTCTTAGAGCTATGTGTGTTTCATTTGGTTATCCCTGTGTGTCTTGTTGTTGTTACAATCTAAGAGTGTCATAAAGTATAAATTAATTGGCATTCTGAGAAGGGCCAATTAAGTTATAATGTTATTTTGAGTCATCATGATCATGATAAAGGTCTGAGTTCTCTTGACCAATAGGATGGTCACCCCTCAGAGTCACCAAAAATGTTGACATTTTGGCCTAAAAATGCTAAATGTCAACCCCTACTATAAAAAACTTGCATAAGACCCCCCTTTACCTAATCTATAATGTCCAAGATTATTATGGTCTTATGAATGTCTGTTAAAAGCCTTTGAGTCTTGTTGAGTGGTCTGATGATGTCATGGAGTATGCTTATGAGCTCATGTGTCATATCTTCCTTAGACCTATTGGTGATGTGCTAGTATCCATGATTGGTCTTAGAGTGAGAGAAAAAGAATGTCAAGGTCATAATGTGAAGATATATTGTTGTGTTTAATGACATTGTTCATAGTCTACCTATTCAAGCAACTTCAAGCCTATAAAACCCCCCTAAAGTCATAAAATGACCCCTAGTTCCCCATTATGATCCTATTTACATTAATAACCTTTTAAAGGAGGGATTTTTTGATTAAAAATTGCATTATAAACACCTTAAGGGGTCCCCCTAAGTCACCAATATGCATTTCATATTCTTGAAACCCCTTTGAAGATGAATACCCACCTCCTCACTCACCAAGTGGACCCCACACATGGGAAAAAGGTGTCTTTGAAACTTCCCTATATCATACCATCAATTTTAAATTCTATCTGACTTGTATTTTACCTCCTTTCATCCATTAATGGTGGTTTTAGGTAAAAAGCATGAAGAAAATATTGAAAATGGTGTTTTTAGGTGCTTTTTACGTAAATGTATGCAATGGTCTGAATAGGTACATATAGGTGGGAGTTAGGTACTATATAAGAGTTAAGTATATATGTATATAAGAAGTTTCAAGGTTAAATAAGTCATAATAGGTCCAAAACCATTGCTCCTTCACTGGCTTCCTTGGCAACCCAGGTAGTCTATCAAGTTTTCCTTCATTTCGTACAAGAGAGAAAAATTTAAGATCTAGTATTTTGGGGAAATTAAATATTTCCCTTGACCTTCTTATCCATGAATTTTGTTATCAGGTTCATCGCTAGATCTTCATGAACAATCATTAACAAACTGACCACACTAATGCTCTTCTTTATTTGTGTAAAGTTGAGAAAGTACAATGGTTTTGGTGGATTTTATGTGTTATTAGAGTCCTCATTGACCATATCCAACACCCCACACTCCTATTTCACATTTGTGGAGTGTGAAGGCAATCTAAATGCCATATTTATTCATGTTTATAGACTATAAACTAGTTTTCTCAAGTTGCAAGGTTTTTGGTATATGTTTAAGGTGTCTAATGATGTCTTAGTCTTAATGATGACAACATTGGATCCATTTAAATATATTTTACACTATATTATCAACCACCCTTAGTCCAAACTTGTCACTCCAAATTACTATCCACATTGTGATTATCATGGTGAATATGGTCTCACTTGCAAAAGGAAGGTATGATAGTTACACAAGTCCCTTGTAGTGTTGGAGATACATAATCCTAATTTTATATTCATATATTGTATTATTACCATCATTTAATCTTTGTATTTTACTTACACACTATCCATCTCCACCCTCAGATCATTGTGCAAAGATAAGATTCACTCAGTCATACAAGCTTTTCAAGCAGACTGTATAGTGGGGTGTTCACTATTGACATAGAGTATAAATAGTTGAAAGATCTCAATGAGGCCATGAAATTATGGAGAAATCATAGAAGAAAAGAAAAAAAACTTCATTGTCATAATTACACCTTTTAAAATACATCAAAGTTTACTCCCTTTAAATAGGTTGACATAGTCAAGGCAGGATCATACACAATCAGGGCAAGGTCTTGGGTTCTTAACATGAGATGTAGTAGAGCATAATTGATAAGGAGATATTAGGCTTGGAAAAACCTAGAAGAGGAAGGTGATAATGTGGATCAGATTATTTCAATTAATGAGAGCCTTGGTTTAAGATGGAGAGAACTCAATAGGCCTACATAGACCTTCCTGGCCTAAATAAACCCAAGACAAGTTTGTGCACATCAATCAAGAGATTATGTATGGTTTTGAGGTCATTTAAGGGGATGAATACATATTAAGATAAGGGGAGGAAATTAGATAGGGTTTTCATGGTGAAAGAGGTCTCAAACATGTAATGAAAAAGCTAAACACAACTTGATAGTCCAAGTAAGCCTGAGTAAGACCTATAGGCAGAGTTAGTATTAAATAGTGGAAACATAGAGCATTACAAAGAGATGGAGTAAAAAAAATGGGAAATTGGTGTTTATCTTATTCCATGAGTGGTCTTATCACTTCCCACTAAAGTAAATTAGACCTTGATATAGGAAGAGATAAGTGGACCATATAGCCTTTCTAGGCCTAATAGGCCTTAATAGGCTTGTGTGCACAAGCTAAAAACATTCATTTGGGTAAATTTGATGATATATGATAGAAATAATTAGGATGAGGTAAATAAAATATTTTTACAATATTTCAAATTTCAAAACCTTATGTCCAAGGGATAATGTAGCTAAATGACCTATTAGGCCTTGAGGGCTAAATTAGTGTACATAGACCTATATCGAACTGAAGACATCTACCCTTAAGGTGATTTAAAGGTATATATACATTTTAAGAAAAGTTTAGAAAGTATATAAATATTACATGATGATGACAAAGTCAAATTAGCTAGACTAGAGCACTATACTCAACCCTTAGGGTTACGTAGACTTGATTATGTGGGAACCCTAAGCAAGGGAGATGATGAAGTTGTAGGAACAGAGTTAAAATAAGGATTGCCTTTGATGGTGTAGTAAATTTTGTAAATGTGTTATAGGAGTCTTAAAATCCACAATCCATGTGATTTAATGATAAATAACTACTCAAACCTCTACCTTCACCAAACACTAGCTACGACCTATAGGTAGTCAAGGAAAAGGGATGATTGAGTGAGAGTGTGGCCTAATGGATGGTTCCAAGATGCCCAAACCAGTAAAATAACCCGTTAAATTTTGATCCATTAAAATTATGATCCAATATACTATGTATATAGTTATCTCTACCTATATCTTAGGTAGACTCAGAAGGACTACCTACATGCAGAACTTTAGCTGAGAAGATGAAGATTTTAAACACATACACAAGTCCAAGTGAGTATTTGAGGTTGGAGACACATCAATATACATAGGTAAGAAGGTGAAAAAATTATCTGAGTGATGATATTTATAGGATTAAAGTATAATAAGGTTATAATGGTCTTTTGGGATTATTAGGCCTAAAAGGACTTAAAATAAGCCTATATATGTCAAGTGAGAGCTTGTATGGATTTGAAGGTTGTCTGAGTTGAAGACACTTGAGTGAGAGGTAAAAAGGCATAATAGTTAAACCAAGTGAAAAGAGATTAAAGTGACATAATGACCTAATGTCTTAATGAGGCTAAATAGGCATCAAATTTTGGTATACACAGGTAGACCTATTAAGCCTTTTAGGGCTAAGACTAAACCTGCACATGCATGTGCTTGAAGATGAGAAGAATAGTCGTTAGGGAGTTATGAAATGGTGAAACTTCATGAGAAAAGGGAAGTGATATTAATTGGTACCAATGAGTTATATAAATTATAAAACTAAGGATAATACCAAGAACCTACACCTTAGGGTCAGACTGTCACCATGAACTATAAACCCCAAGGAAGAACATAAGAAGTTGTTAAGGTGTTTGTAAGTTGACTAAGGTATGGAATCATTGAGGATGATAATGTAAAGGTGGAAATATGTGGAGAGACATTATTTGATAATTATAAATCCACAAATTCACCTCAAAGTGACTCAGTCTTAGTTGAGGCCCATAAGGCCCAAAGCCATTTCAAGGCTTCAAGACACCACCTCTACCCTAATTGTAGATACAAACTCTCAGAGCAAACTTGGAACCATAAGAGGATATGTAAGGGTGGTATAGACCCTAAATTATTTGTTTTAGATAATATAATGAAATGAAAAGGTTATTTTAGTCACAACTCCTAGTTTGAGCTACCACAATCCTATAGAATCAGCTTAGGCAGTACTTTAGATGCTCATATTTCTCATCACAAGAATACTCAAAGAAAACTCTCCTAGGGGAAGTTGGGAAACCCTATGGAATAAATATACATGGTATAGGAAGTTAATTTAAGGGACCCACCTTTATAAACTAATGCTAAAAATGAAACCCTATCCAAAAATCTTGTAGAGGACTACAAGTCTACCATCTCCTACTCATATCTTTCCACACAAGTTGCATGGGAACCTAAGCTTGTCGGGGGTTTTAGGGGCATCTGTGAAATAAAAATCCATGGCCATAATTTTGGGGTTAGATGCCTAATATTTATGAAACATCTTTAAGATGGTAAACCTCATTAAACCTTAGTGCTACTTGATGGTATAAATCACTAGATATTTGCATCCAAAGCACTATTTTGGCTTGTCTAACACTTGGATCATATAACACATTTAGAGGGGACTCTACTCATGGCATTGACTTATACGAACACTATGTGGAAGTGTAAGAAATCTATACTTTTCAAATAAAATGAGATATATGGACACTATAAAAAAGTATTGGAGAGGATGGTTTGGGACTTAATTCATATTCTCGAGTCATGACATGTCTAAAAATTCATCTAGAAATGCCTCTACAACCCACTTCCAAACAACCAATCTATATATATGAGAGATAAAGTGACCTAATTATCTAGATAAAGTAAGGATATAAATATGAAATGATTTGAAGGATTTAATCTTGGTGTGAAACACTTGTTTGATATTATGACATGCTTATCCATAGGTTTCTTGAAAGTTTCATGGAAACCAGCATACATGTAGTCAAGCTACTAGGCCTAATTGGCCTACTTGGCCCACTTGGTCAAAGAGAGTTGAAAGAATGGTGTAGAAAGGCTAATTAAAATATTTAATATAGGGTTACTAAGCTTGGTAACTAATGAATTTAATGAGTTAGGTGCACATTCCATAGTCATCATGAGAGAGGACACAGTTTCAAGGTTTGATCCACATGAGAGGTCTAGTGCATTGCTTAATGATTCATGGAGGTTAATACACTCCATTTATAATTGGTAACTAACATTCTAGGGGTTATTCACCATTTTTGGCATGATCAAACCTTAGAAGAAAGTAATTAATGTTAACTCAGCATCCATTACCTCCACCCCTATGCCAAAAGTAGACATTAAGGAAGATTAATGCATGGAGAGAGTTGAATAAGGACTTTGTAACTCATGTAACTATAGGTTGAGTAGACCATGGTCATTTATGACCCCTTTTTCTCACCTCCACACCACATTTTACCTCTTTTACTCTCTTCATTTACTATATATTCAAGCCTTATGGCCTTATATTATATCCCTATCTTGGGCATGAGGAAAATATACCTAATTTGTACTTGCAAACCTATTAGACTAATGAATAGAACATTACATCTTCTTCAAGATCAATACTTAGTGTGTGCATGCTTGTTTTGATATGCAATAGTGGTGTAGAATTCCCCTTTTTACGTCCAAGTTTCACCTAGGTAATAATAATCTTTCTTTGCAGGTCATTTAGGGTGTTATGATGTTGGTGGCTCAAGTTTGAAGTGGAAGTCTGATTGTAAGTGCCTTGAACCAGGCCTTATTATCATTACCATATTTATTTAGTCATTCAAACTAACCTGTAATTTAAACATTGTTTCTTAGAAGCCATTGAATATTATGTTTTAGATCTATGCATTGTCCATTAGTGTTGTTAAGAATTCAAGTTGAGTGAGTGGATGAATCACATAAGTGCATCACCACCCTTTAGTGTAGATTTAATTTATGTAATTTCTTTTCCATTTTCATCCTAATATGATTATGTCTTAGAGAGAGAGAGATCAAGTGACAAATCAGGGGAGCTAGTCCCATAAAACTAAAGGTTTGGCCTAGACGCCAAGTAACCCAAAGCCTATAGGTCAATCCCATATTGGTCAAAGTTTGAGGAGGGTTTGAACAATCATTCTTAAGAGGGTGAAATTTGGGTAACTAATAGGTATGTTCACCTAACTCATGGCACCAAATTGTTGACATCTTTAGGAATGCCTTCAAGGCATACTACTCCATCCTAAACAAGACTTTTTAGTACTATATGACAACAATGATGGTCTAGATGGGGACCTATTAAATATATTATTTCTTCCACAACTAGTTAGAGAAACCAGATGCTAAATGGGATAACAAGGAGGATATCAATGTGTAAATAGTATGTACCTTCTAGGAAGAATTCCAAGTAGGCATGATCTTATTGAAATGATTGTTTGAAGCCTAGGATTGGTTGTACATCAATGAGTTATGGGTGTCTATCTTACATATGATCCTCACACACTCAGAAGTTTTGGACATGTGAGGTTTAAACAAATTTAATTTTGATAATGCTATTGTAGATGTCCAAGCTAGGATAGATTTATATATGATGAGCTACTTATTGGATGCAGTTTATGGGATGCTCTCTTTCAAGCCTTTAGCTTTTCCTATGTGGGTTACTAAGGGCTCAACAGTTCATGTGGTCTTCTAAAAACTATATAGCCACTAATTCCACAACCACATATGAGACCAATGTAAGAAATTCTATCTAGTGGTCTAGTAATCCATCAATGAGGCCTTAATGCCTAGTTCTCAAAAGAAGTTAGGGATTCCATCACTTCCATTGAGGAATATTGGCTTTACTAGGAAGATACCTTGATCCATATTAGGGGTTTCCTCAAGGATCCCCTCTACCTATCATATTTTGTTCTATATCATCTAGTAGAGCATGAGATTGTCTATCAGCTGGTGGAGGGCATATTTAAGTTCTGAATCCAACATCAACAAAAGGTGTGCCTACCACTTTTGATCACAATCAACTACCAAATCTACAAGACCTTTTCTCTAATTCAAAATAGGTAGTCAAGTGATACTCATTCACCCTAGAAAATAAGAAGAAGAAAATAAATAAGGATCAAGAAGGCCCATTTATGCCTCCTACAAGTCTTGTTTGGTCCACAAAGTACCAAACTCTAACAACTCCTACTATCTTTTAGAGGATCTTGCAAGGCATTTTTCCACCCTCTCCTCTTTGTACTCTAAGTCTAACTCTACTTATTTTAGTATCTCCTACTCCTCATGCCTCAGATCCTTCTCTACCTCCTTTAGTTGCTCTTCTTACCTTGCCTCTTCTTCCACCTCTTATAAAAATTTTAGTATCCGTATTGTAGTAGATATAGACCCAAATAACTTGACATTAGTCAGCCCAAGTGAAGCCATCTCAACCACTAGCACCTTAACCCCTAGTTTCATAGACCCTAAGGTTTGATGTGTTTGGTAATCCAAGGGCAAACCTAGAGTGAGGCTCTAAATAGGGACCCATCTAGGATCCCCCTCTCACACCTCCAACTTATCTCAATTCCCTTCCACTCCTCACTCCTACTACTTTTTCACTCCTATTTCTAACACCCACTAATTCTGCTCTACTCCCACAAACCCCATAAGTGGTACCTCCTCTTTTCCCCATTGTACCCCCTCTTTTATTTTCCCAATTAAATTTATATTTGGTCCTCTTTAGCATCATTTCCTCTTAATTCCCATCCCTTCCATCCATTTCAAAACCCAAAGTCCTCCTAGTGACTTCTTTGGGTGTGCCTCGATCAACAAGCATGGTTATGACTTTTAGGAGCATACCACTTATAGTAAAAACCCTCCTAGTACCCACTCTAGTTAGCCTAATACTTACCTCAGTAGCTCCAAGTCCTTCACCATCATCCCCCATAGCCCCTATTATCTTGACTGGTCCATCTACTATAACATCCAGAGTTTACCTAGGTAAGAGGTTAAAGAAGTAAATGGCAACTCACACTCTGGCTCTAGCTCAAATTCCTTTTGCTCTAGTATAACCTTCTCCACAAGATTCAATAGTTCCTCTAGCCTTAGTTTTATCACCTCAACACCTTCATCCTTGAACCCTTCTTTTTATTACCCAAGGCACCATGGGACTCACCCTTAACTAGCCCATCTCTTCCCTACTATTTAATGACCCTTTGTTAGGGGTAAATCCTCCTTATGTGAACTTGAACTAGGAATAGTGGTAGCCATAGATGTTCCCTTTAGATTCCCATTTCTTTCTCATTCCTTTTTCTCCCATTCTCCCTCTACCTCCACTACTTTCCTCATTCACTCCATCATCTTTCTTCATATCTCCTCCACCTCATCCTCTACCCTTCATCACATTTTATCCACCCTTCCTATACCTCTCACAACCTTGGGAATGGTCCCAAGGTTATAGGCACTAGATATGACTACCTAGGGTGACCCAAATGTGCAATAGAGATTTGATTGAGCTTATAGAAGCATGAAGAGGACACTAACACAATGGTTTATCCAAGAAGGGAACCTGATGGTTTGGCCAACCCATCAGGATCTATTTTCCCTCAGTAATGTAAGACTCCCACTGGGGAATAAATAATGGCTAAGAACCCACTATCTAATTTTTAGATGACTTACAATATTTCCTAAAAGCTCCTTGAGGGAATGTAGAGCTAGGTATCTATTTTAAAATCCCAAGTGAAGAGCACTTTTCCCATTGAGTTGATTGTGAAAGCCAAAAATTGCCTCTTAATACTCTTTTTAGTCCTTGGGAAAGTTGTGGAGACTCTAAATGGACCAACATACTTATCCAATAAACTTAGGCCTACATAGATAGGATTACATAGATTAATGGGAAGCATCAGAAGCTGCAAGTGGTGATTAACAAAGGGATGTTCCCAAATCTGAATTAATACCAAACTTAGACTTAGGATTGTACCAAATGTATGTTGGGATCATGAGTGCTAATATGGAGGAATGGTTAGTTGTGGATCATACTACAATTAGACCCTTAGAAGAGGGTAAGAAGAAGATATTGAACTAACTTTAGTAGGTCAATATCAATGTGTTATTCCACCTAGATGGCACCCTACTCAATCGAGGGGAATTCAAAGTCCACATGGGTTAATTAAACTAGGTCATGAGGGAGAAGTTTGCTAAATTAAACTAAGAAGGGGACCATGTGGTATTGTTTTTATCAATACAGTCCATGATGAGAATCAACTAGGTATTTATGTTTTAAGCATAAATAGAAGCACCCTTCCAAGTATACCAAATATTGGTGACTTAAGCTGAGGTAATCTTGAGGGGGACTCCATTAAACCTTGCCAAGCTAGATAAGGAGTTTGACCCTATGGTATCCGCATTAGAAGATAAACATTCTAGGTCAAAGTAGTTAAGAGTTAGGCCTTCTCATCTACCTCCCCATGTCAATTAAGTGGCCCCCTACAAATCTTTTATGGGTTTGAAGGCATTGTCTTGTTTTAAATTTTGAATTATGGTTGTAAGTATAATGGATGTCCATAATGGCCTAGGATGGGATCCTCATGTTATTTAGAGGTGAGCCCCATCCTTATCTATATAAATAATAACCATAATGTAATAAAGGGTTGACTCAAATTTCTCAAAAGTGTTATCAAATTGTAACTAGGGTTTCACCTATTTTTTCCTTCATCTCTCTAGACTATAAAGGCATCCTAGATCGATTATTGTAACAACACTTATTTTAATGAATAAAATCTCTATTTTTTGTAAGAGGGTTTATTCTATATTTCAATTATCTTTTATCTCCAATCTTGAATTATAGTCAATGCTAGGTTAATTGGATTAATAGTTTGTTACTTTATGTATAATATGGTTATAATGTGTTTATCAATTACAATCACTGTGTGAGTTCTCTCATTTCCTTTTTTAGTACTTATAATTTATGGGTTAGTCTAAAAATTATCATATGGTGTTTATGTGTATTCTTAAATAAGCTCATAGTACTCATCTTTAGTGTGAGCTCTTATTGAAGGCATACTCCTAGTTCCCTTAGACTCTTCCCACTGTATATTCTTCGAGGTAGAATTTTAGTGAAACTTAGTCTATAATGGTAAAGTTATGGTAGAGTCACTTGGTTCAATGATTAATGTATTGAGGTCATTATATATCTATAAGCTCCCTTTTCTACCTTACCCTTCCCTCTCTTTTATGTTTGTTCTTCTAAATTTAACCACTCTTTCCCCTTGTATTTATAAACAAAAAGCATAATACGTGAACTTTCATGACAATATTTGACTTGTGTGTATGAACTTTTGGTGGTGATAGTGCATATCTTAGAGAATATTCAAGTAGACTCTATTTATCAAGTCAAATACCTATAGTTGAGCCCTAGGATAATCCCAAATTAGTCCTAAAATTGAGGATGAAAGTCCATAGTTGTCCCACGTTCCCTTTTTTAGTGAATGTTAAATCTCATGGGCATTTCATGAATAGAGGAATTTGGATTGAATAACACCTTATTCTCAACAAATTTGTGATGCTTCAACTTCCTTAGAAAATATTTTTACAATGGAGCAGAACACAACCAATGATAAATCATTGAGATTTGATAGATTCCTTTGTGAGTTTTACAAAAGTCACTTGGTAGTTTATTGAGCCAAACTTGCTTCCAATTAATCCTGAATATATATATATATATATATATATATATATATATAGGTATAGGTATAGGTAAGAGATATTTAACAATGTAATATGTATCCAACTGGTAGTGAGCTTGAAATGTCTTGATTTATACATAAATTTTATATTTCATTGGTTGATTAGTTTATATATATAAAATAATCAACCAATGAAATATAAAATTTATGTATAAATCAAGACATTTCAAGCTCACTACCAGTTGGATACATATTACATTGTTAAATATCTCTTATAAAATCATTTTAAAATCTACATTGTGTCGCTTGCATTATATTTTTCCTATAATTTTCAGAAAAGAGCAAACAAGTTTATCGAAATTCAATATATTTTTGATAATATAATTATAGCATGATAAGGAATGAAATTTCTTAAGTTAAATTTTATTTTATCTAAAATAGGCTTTTACATAAATTCCCTATAGAAATAAAATTTTGAATGTATTAATGTAATATTTAGATCTAGGCAATGTAATACAATATTTTTAATTAATTCATTCAAATATGTGAAACAAATATAAAACCAAGGGTTAATAAAGAACACATATTATGTGTTGCTTTGTTTTGGTTATCATAGTCACTTAGATTTATCTCAATTCTATAATGTAGCCATGTGTTTTACTTGATCTTAGTTTTGCCTCTTTTTCTATCAAGGGCACTAGCATCTTTTCTAGTGTCCTAATTTTAATGGTTTTGTTTATGTACTATAATCAACTCAATCTCTCCCTAAAGGTACACATGAGCCTATAGTTATTATTACAACAAAACCCTAGCTTCTTGCTTCTTACACACTTGTGACTCAATAATAAGGGGTTAGCATGTGAGTCGAGGTAATCCTAACAACCCTAATGTTTCTTAGTATTGCCTACATATCCATATACTCCTAAGAGGGCCTTAAACTTGTTGTCCCCAAAAATAAGTGGCATTTTTGGGACAAACTATGAACTATTTTGGTTCAACAGACCAAAATCCTCCCTCCCCTTTTCAAAAATTATTCAGAGCATTCAGGTTCTTCATTTTTCAAAGCTTTTCCAGAAATCTACAGACTCAACATGCTTGAAATTAGCAAGTTCAATAGGTTCAAAGGCTTTTACATGTGAGTTCAATCAAAATAAGTTTCTAACACTTGGTCATTTCCAGGATTGGTTTAGCACCTTGGTTTAATCAAAAGAGTTCAATCGGCAAGCTTCAAAGAACAAAAGCTTGAACCATTGAACTTTGAACCACTTTGGTTCAATGGTTCAACGGGTTCAATGACCAATTGGTTAAATGCACTTGGTTCAAAAGATCAAAAAGACTTGACCAAATAACAAAGAATGAACCGATTGAACTGTTGAACCAAAGTTGGTTCAATCGGTAGGTTTAAGGGGCTACCCCAAAGCCAAAGGAACAAGTGCCCTAGCGAAGGGCAGTGAGCAAAAGCAGACAAAAGTTGGAAATCCCTCAGGAAAATGACTAAGTAAAAGAGGCTGAAAGAATTCTTTTGGGAAGATTTTCCTCAAAAATATGTTTAAGGCAAAATTCTTTCAGACTTTTTGTCTGAAGGAATTCACTCAAAAAGAAAGTTCGAAGAAATGGAAAAGAACAAACAGCTAAGTAACAGAAACTTTCCTTCGGACATTTTGTCTGAAGGAATTCCTTCAAGCTTTTTGTATGAAGAAAAATCCCACTAAAGAGGCAAGAACCCATTGGGGAAGTTAAAGCCCGAAGGCCACCCAAAAAATCCCAAAGGGTAGATACCCTTGCGGGGGACACTTGACATCAGAAAAAGGACCTTTTCCAAGGACCCAAAGGGACACCTTCCCCTTAGGATGTTCTAAAGGTTGAACAAAGATGCAGAAAGGACCACCCAAAAAACTTAGATAAAAAGGGGCTTCAGAGGTAGAACCGATTGAACCATTGAACCGTTGAACCAAAAGGTTCAACAAGTTCACAGGTTCAAAGGTTCAACCATTGCAATGAAGATCAAAGAGCTTAGAAAGAACAAGGAAGCGATGGGTAGAGGAAGAACCAATGAACTGATTGAACCTTGAACTAAAAGAATTCAAAGTTTAATGGTTCATAGGTTCAAAAGTTCAAAGGCAGCCTCAGTCAAAGAAAGAAGCAGCAAGCAGGTGGTTCAACGGATGGTTCAACGGATGATTCAACCAAAGAGTAGGAAAGTGATTGAACTAGGAAGCGATGAAACAAAAGAGATAGAATGAACTGATGAACCAATGTACTTTCAATAGGTTCATAGGTCAAGGTTCAACATGGTTCAAGCGGCTAGTGGCCATTGATGGCCCTGCAGACATCAAATTTAAAGTAATGGAATATCCATGGAAATTCAAATAGAGCACATAATTTAAAGGAAGAACCAAGTGACTAACTAAAAAGAGAGCCTAAAGACTCAAATTGCTATAGGGGAGAGAAGATCAATTCAAAAGAGAGAAATATCTTCAAGGGAGTTATTTCCAGTAGGTGTAATAGTGGATCAAGTAGACTTCTGAGTGCACCAAATCAAGGATGCGGCTTGTTTTTCTTTCATGAAGTAAAGACAAATTAGACAGCTATGTAGACATTAGGAAAAGGACCAGATAGTCCATACCAAGGAAGAGACATATTAGATGAAGGGACAGACCATAGTTATGGTAGTGCACTATTCTCAGCATGGTCCCTCTAGACAAAACTAAAAGCACATTGAAGATGTTGACTATAGCATGGGCCATCCCATGGGAAAGAGCACCAATCCTTATGTGATTGCTATATATTGTAATCTTCTCTCATTATGAAGAGAGACTTTTTTCATTTTTACAGAAGTGAAACTCTACCCAGTGGAAAGGAGAATACTGAGACTTTGAGCTTAAATTGTAATTTCATTTCATTTTATCTAAATGAGAAAGCAAGTTGTTTGCGGACTTTGTGTTATTTTGGCTTGTATCATTTTAAGAGTAATTATGCTTATGTCTGTCTTCTGAATGTGTTCTCATCTATTTAATTTGGCAAGCATAATTAGTAAAAGTAATAAGGAAGGTGTCCTAAAGCCAACTGTGGGAAGACTTTGTGCTTTCATAATTATTTTCAGTGTGTGTTTTTTATTTTCTTTCTATGTTGAGGATTCTGGGATGACTTTGTGCCCCTATTATATTTTGTGTTATACTCTTTGGGCAGTTGAGGTGGAAACTTTGTGTTCTATTTCATCCTACTAGTTACTGCAACTGTGTTACTAGTTTTTTGTCATACCTGAAAGAACTCCTGATGTTTCTTGCAAGAACACTTCTAAAAGAAGAGTAGTGCCTTCAGTATTTTCACCAGGATTTCTCCTTTATTGGTTAACATCATCTCTGAAAGAAGAGAGATGGATAGTGTATCCTACCTCTGAGTGTTATTTTCAACATATATATATAGAGTATATAGCACCTCATATCTATAGGGAACCTCCCCTTGATGAGAGGAGAGATTTGTCCACCTCTGATGTAGTAAACCTGCATAGTGGGCTAACCAATCTCTTTTTCTATGGATGATAAGACCTATTTTTCTCAATCAGATAGCTGACTAACAAAATATTCACCCAATAGTCTTTTTGGTGACTTTATTGGGGAAGAGCACGTAATTTGAAGTCTCAAGCTTCAAGCTGAAGCAAATCTTGCTCTTTTCCATTTTGTTATGCAATCTGGCAACTCCACATTATACCAGAAGCCAAAAATATCAAGGTGTTGTTGACCCTACTTTTGATTTGGTGCAGTAGAGTAATTTTGATTTATTTCTTCCAAAACCTCACCTTTAATGAACTAGGAGTCTTTCTCCTAGCCTTATTAGGTCACCAACACAAGGCACAGCTTCTTTTTATACTACTAGTAGAGCTTTGCCTATCCATTCTCCACCCAAATTTGTGATCCCACTTTTACATAATCAAATCATGGCTCAAGGCCCCTGGGGTAACTCTTTTGGTCCACTAAATTTAACTCCGCCTTTGCATGAGCTTCCACGTAGTTCAAGGAAGAATTTCTCTAAATTCTTTGGTGATGGGAAAGTTCATCCTGATGAACACATTGTAGCTTTCAGCATAGCCTATGGCATAATAGGGGTGGAATTTGAAGACATAGCAGTCAGGCTATTTGTGGAGACACTACAAGGCACTACTACAGACTGGTTATACCATCTACAAGCTCAGCCAATGACTGATTAGAACACTCTTAAAGACAAATTTGAAGCTAGGTTAAAACATGTAGAAGATGTGCATGCCTTGCTAGCCCAACTCACATAGATGAAGGAGCCCCATGAACCTATGAGGGACTTCATTACCAGGTTTGACAAGCTGAGGCACAGGATTCCCATGATCACCCAACTAACACCTCAGAATCTCAAGTGTTTTTTCATCAACTCATAGCTACCTAAAGTGAGTTTTTTGCTGAGACAAGCTAGACACATAGACCTTGTTATTACTCAGGACTTAGTTGTTGAGGTAGAAGATGACCTTATCCTGGCAAGAAAGATAAGGAGAGACCCTAATAAAGGTAAATCCTCTTCATCTTTTGAATACTCACCTATAGTCACCACTAACCCAATGGTATAAAATCTAGCAAATGAAGTGCTAACTCTCAAAAAGAAAATGGTGCAAGGGATGTCATCTACTCCTACATATAGAGATATGCCAAGGAAGACATTTTAGAATTAGGCATATCAAGGCAATGCTACCAGGAATCAAGGACAGCTGAATCGCCTTCCTCCTCCACAGAGGAACCTCACCCTTAAAGCACCTCTAACCAACTCAGTAGTTGGATATCTTGAAGTTGAATCAGATTTCTCATTCTAGCCTAAGTTGAATCTTGAAGATGATGTTAATCTCTTCACTGAGGAAGAAGAAGAATTAGTTGGTGACTCCAACATTGGTTTCCTAAACTACCAAGATGAACCCAGAAGTGAAGGCAATGTAGCTAAGGGATCATATGTTGTATTCACCTGGTCTAAGAATCAATCCGCTCAATTGGCTGATAAGGAGAAAGCAAAAGAGTGACCTTAACCAACAATTTTAATTGCTAAGCGGGGCTCCACTCTTCCTTTCCAGCCAAAGGACCTAGTGATTGCAAGAAAGATAAGTACCTCAAATGCCCCTACACCTTCTACTTCAAATTTATGATCCAATCCTCCCCCTTCCAAAATCAAAAGGATGAATTCCCATCCTCTGCTCCTGGCTCATTCCAAGCATTTGACATAATTGACCATATAAAGAAAACCAAAATTCAAATGTCTAAATTTGAATTTCTGTAGTCCCATCCTGAGTAATTAGATAAATTAGATATAGGATAAGCAATTCCCAAGGTGACTCATGATTTCCCCAAAAATGCACCCACTGGGAACAACCTTGTCATTACTCCCCTATGGCTCTTGGTAGGATTGAACCTTTCTATGTCTCATTGCTAATAAATGGACATCAGCTAAACAACTATATCATTGATTTTGGAGCCTTAGATAATGTTATGCTTGCCAAAGTGGATGAATCCCTTGGCCTTACACTAACCAAAACCTTTGGTAGATGTTTCTCCATGGAAAACAAGCAAGTACCACTACTAGGGTAGATCAAGGACACCTAATTTGCATTTATAGCATTCCCAGACAAGAGAATCAAGATGACTATTTTGGTGGCTGATGTCCATGCATCCTATGACATCCTTCTTGGGCAAAATTTATATAGAGATGTTGGTGGTGAATTGAGCATGGACTTATCTGAGGTGAGGATTCTAGTCAAAGGTGTTATGAAGAGGCTACTCCCTGAGAAGGAAGTGAAATATGTGGTTACCCAGACCTCAGCACCTGAAGCTCAAATTTTGTTTGAGTCTTCAAGCATGGGTAACTACTTTTTATCCATAGATGAATTCCATGAAACACATGTTGAAACTCTTGAAGGTGACAACCTGAAGATTAGTGTAGCTAGAATAGTAGAAGAATTGGCTAAGCACAATGCAAGTGTGGAAAAATCTCCCCCTCTGAATGAAGAGGAATCCAAAGAAAAATCAGTATCAAATGAGGTATGGATTCTTGAATTTGATGGCAGCTACTCCTCCACTGGTTCAAGAGCCAGAGTTGCACTAATATCTCCTCAAGGAGATATGTTTCCTTCATCTTACAAGTTGCAGTTTAGCAACACTAATAATACAACCAAGTATGAATCTTTGTTACTTGGATTGAGGGATGCTCAAGATAAAGATATCAAGCTCCTTTATGCTAAAGGAGATACTAAACTGGTGGTTTGACATGTGAGAAACCTATATCAAACTAAGAATGAAATATTACATCACTACTGCAATCTAGTTTGGGACCAAATTGAAAGTTTTGATGCTTTCAACATCTCTGCCATTCTTAGAGAATTTAATGACTGGGTTGATACACTGGCTGTCCCAGCTACTCTCTTAGTCCCCCACTCAGAATTCAAAGGAGATAGGTACACTATTGAGTTGGTCTTTCAACCAAGTGTACCTGATAATGCCAATCATTGGCAAGTGTTAAATAATGACAATCAAATCATTACCTTCATGGAGCAAAAGGATAGCTTTGAATGACTACATTTTGAAGGCAGTGGACCTCAAAAGTGTCAACCAACTCTTAAATCAAATATAGATGTAGGTGAAGAGTTCCTGCAACTTAAAGGGAATAAGATTCCCAAAGGCCAGGTTTCCCTTGAGAAACTATTTGAAAAACATGACAAATTTGTCAAATAGTAGCAAATGGATTCAAGCTCCTCCTAGGAGTTTGATCAAGTAAATCTAGGCACCAAGGATGATCCCAAGATGGTGAACATTGGGAAATTCTACACTCCTAAGGAGAATTTCAAGTTCACTACTCTACTCCATCAGTACATGGACATCTTAGCATACTCTTATGATGACCTAAAGTCACTTAGGCTTGATGAAGTTCGACATGACATTCCTCTTAAGGCTGATTTAGCACCCTACAGGCAAAAGTCTAGGCTGTATAATCTAAAAATATCAGGTATCATTTTGTTTGAGATACAAAAATTGCTAAATTCTAGGATAATCTTCCCAATCCATCATTCCACATGGATTGTAAATATAGTGCCTGTAAGGAAGAAGAATGGCAAAATTTGCCTTTATGTGGATTTTAGGAACTTAAATTAGTCATCCTTGAAGGATAACTATCCTTTGCCAATCATGGATCAAGTGCTTCAAATAGTGATAGGTTCAAAGATGTTATAAATGCTAGACATCTTCTTAAGATATAATCAGGTTGAAGTTGGTGAGGTAGACCAGCATAAGACTGCTTTCACCACACCTTGGGGCACGTTTGCATATAGAAGGATGCCTTTTGCCTTGATAAATGCTGGTGCCACCTTCCAAAGAGCAATGGACCTTGAATTCAAAGATGAAATAGGTAAGTTCATCATAGTTTATCTTGATGACTCGACCATCTTTTCTAAGCATCGCCCAGATCATATACGCCACTTGCAACAAGTGCTAGAGCGCTGCCGCCAGAATGGCATATCCTTAAACCCCAAGAAGTCAATTTTTAGAGTAACAGAGGGGAAACTTCTCGAACACATTATGTCCAAAGGAGGCATAAATATTGACTCATACAAAGTCAATTCTATCCAAGAGCTCACCTTGCCTACAAGTAAGACTGTTGTTCACTCTTTCTTTGGAAAGGTGAATTTATTACGAAGGTTCATCCCCAAGTTTACTAAGAAGACCAGGAACATTGTAAACATGATGAAGAATAAGGCCACCTTTAGCTAGATTGAAGAAGGCAAGTCAACATTTTAGGATATCAAGACTACCATTTCCCATGCCCCATTTTTAGTTTGTCTAGATTATATGAAGGATTTCCTCATGTATAGTTATGCTTTTGAACACACACTTTCAGCCATCCTGGTTTAGTAGAATGAAGGTGTGGAATCTCCCATTTCCTTCATGAGCTATCCTCTCAAAGCTCATGAGCTAAAGTATTCAAACACAAAGAAGCACGCTTATCTGGTGGTCAAGGCAGTGAAGCATTTCCATTTCTACATCCTCAATTCATGAGTTACTGCTCTGGTTCCTGATACCACGGTTAAATCTATATTAACTCAACAGGAGTTTGGAACTAAAAGAGGTAATTAGATTGCAAAGATCTAGGATTTTGATTTGGTCATCAAGCCAATAAAGCTGGTATAGGGAAAGGGCCTATGCCAACTGATTGTTGATAATAGACCAAAAGAAGTAAGGCATGAAGAAGCAGAGGTGGAAGACGTGCCAACTGTCTTCTTTGTCTCTACCATGAATGAGTGGTATTTAAGTATTACTCATTTCCTTACTTATGGTGAGTGTCCTACTCACCTACCTTATAAATAAAGGAGAACTATCAAGTTAAAAGCTGCAAATTTTTTCTTCTAGGACAATGGCCTATACAAGAGGAGCCTTGATGGAGTGTTCTTTTGCTGCATGGACAAGGAGTATCAAAGCCAACTTCTGAAGTCCTTCCAAAATTTGGCCTATGGAGGACATTTCTCTACTCCTGTAACTACCCATAAAATTTTGTGAGCCAGGTATTACTGGCCAACTCTCTTTCAAGATGCATATAAGTGGGTAAGAAAATGTAAACTATGCCAACAGTTTGTTGGGAGAGCCAAGTTAGCCGCCTTGCCTCTCAAGCTAGTGGTCATAGAGGAGCCATTCTAGCAATGGCGAATTGATTTTATTAGAGCTGTAAACCCATCTTCAAGTGTTGGACATGATTATGTCCTTACAACAATAGATTACTTCACCAAGTGGGTGGAAGCGATTCCAACCAAGCATGCTACTTCAAAAATAGTATGCAATTTCCTCAAAGAGAATATCATTTCTAGGTTTGAGGTCCCAACCAAGATTGTCACTGACAATGCAGTTTGTTTCACTTCCTAGGAGATTAATCAATTCTATTTCTATCATGGGATTACACTCTCCCACTCTTCTGATTACTTTCCATAAGGGAATGGACAAGCTAAATCAAGCAATAAGAACCTAGTGACTATCATCAAGAAGCGGGTGGATGATAACCAAAGGACATGGCATAAAGCATTGGTTATGCTCTATGGGCAAATAGAATTACACCAAAGAGAGCAATTGGTATGTCTCTTTTTCAACTTCTTTATGGTATCAATGCTGAGATACCAATCACCTCGGAATTGCTAGCATTAAAATTGGCTAAGGCAATTGAAGATCAGACATATGAAATCCCCCTTGATGAGAGGATCATGTGCCTAACTAAACTGGATGAGTAGAGAACTATGGTGGTGGACTGAATCACTACCCACCAAAGTCTGTTGAAGAAGCTCTTCTACTAAAAGGCAAAGAATCATGATTTCCAAGTTGGAGATCAAGTCATGTTATGGGACAAGAGAAGAGAGCTGAAGGAGATGCATGGAAATTTTGATTCTCTTTAGAGAGGCCCATTTATTATCTATTAGCTCAATGGTGAGAATAGCTTCTTATTGAAATATCAAGATGGCACGCTCTTTACTCTACCTCACAATGGGTAGCACTTGAAGCACTTTAGTTCTTGAAGTGTCAGATAAGTTCACCTGTATATATGTATATCTGTATAGTCTTTGTTTCTACTTTCTATTGTTCATTTTCATTTTTTGGAGCCTTTTTTTTGGGTAGCATGACTCCATAGCCCAATGGCATACTTCAAGGCACTGGAGATTTTGGTTTCTACTCCCCTCATATATTCCAAGTTTTCAACTGAAGGAAGTTCCCCAACTGGAGCTAGCTATTGTCTCCAAAAAATGTGACATTTTTGGGACAACCTATGAACTATTTTGGTTCAACAAACCAAAATCGTCCCTCCCCTTTTCAAAAATTATTATGAGCATTTAGGTTCTTCATTTTTTAAAGCTTTTTCAAAAATCTATGGACTCAACATGCTTGAAATTAGCAGGTTCAGCAGGTTCAAAGGCTTATGTAGGTGATTTCAATCAAAAGAATAGGTTTCTAAGACTTGGTCATTTCCAAGATTGGTTCAGTGCCTTGGTTCAATCAAAAGAGTTCAATCAGCAAGCTTCAAAGAACAAAAGCTTGAACCATTAAACTTTGAACCACTTTAGTTTGATGGTTCAACGGGTTCAATGACCAATTGGTTTAATGCACTTGGTTCAAAAGACCAAAAAGAATTGGCCAAATAATGAAGAATGAATTGATTAAACCATTGAACCATTGAATCAAAGTTGGTTCAATCGGTAGGTTCAAGGGGTTGCCCCAAAGCCAAAGGAATAAGTGCCCTTGCAGAGGGCAGTGAGTAAAAGTAGACAAAAGTTGGAAATCCCTCATGTTAGGACTAAAGAGCACAATTGATTACCTTGTATAAGCAACTAAACATGGAATTAAACTAGAAGTAAAATGTAACTAGAAATTAGAAACAACACAAAATATGAGATATAATACAATCTTGTATTCAACTCATCCAGAAAGAAATACAATGAAAAAATCACACTCTTCCCACACCTCTTGGGTGTACCAGTAATTCTCCCTCAAGAGTTCTCTCTCACACAACCAATTACAAACACAACTCAAACATAGAGTTGTACCCTCCACCAGTCAGTAACAATACTGCCAGTACACCAAGTACTCAAAGTACTCCAAGTAGATCTCCCTGATTTTGCACACTTGCAAATCAACTGATCTTACTTACCATATAGATCTCCCCTGATCTTACAATTGGAAGGATCTCTTCCTTGTCCTTGATTACAATATATCCCCATGGGTCTCTTAAATAGATCTCATGTAAACAATAATTAGACTTTCCAATTACAATAATTAGAAATGTAGACTCAAGACTAAAATTAGTCTTTTACATGCAAACTGACTGTCCATCTAAAATTAGACCAGTTCTGGAAGCGCATGCAAATGCACACACACACACAAGTTGCCGACATCGGTTCCTATTTGACCGATGTCAGCCAACCCATAATCGATGTTGATTACTATGAACACTGAAGATAACCGACATTGGTTGATCAGACCAACATCGGTTGTTCTGCAACTCAGTAACCTCCTCCATTTGCATCAGTGAAGCTTTTAGCTCCACAACCTAACAATCTCCCACTTGGAGATAAATAGTTGCACTTGTACCTATACCTGTACATCATCTAATTTTGTTTCCTAGCTTGTATCCCTCTTCAAGTTTAATCTTGAAGACCAACCACCACATATCTTATGGTGCTACTCCTGTCATCCAAGTAACTTGCCATATCTAAATCTACATACCCATGTAGAGAAGTGCTTGACCTTACATAGCATGTTAACCTACTGCTGGTCCCTCTCAAATACCTGAGAATCCACTTAACTACTTTCCAGTGCTTTTTTCCTAAATTGGCCACAAACTTGCTGACAACTCCCACTGCTTGGGTAATATCAAGTCTAGTACTCATGTACTCAACCTCATCATGTGATTTGGGACACTGTTATATGAACTATCCATCTATAGGTGTGTTAACCGGTTTCGCATCCTACATATTGAACCTCTCCACTACCTTATTCACATAATCATTCTGAGACAACATCAACCTATGATTTTCCCTGTCTCTAGAAATATTCATGCCAAAGAATTTCTTTGCTGCTTCCAAATCCTTCATGGCAAACCTCTGAACTAACTTTACCTTTAGCTCAGCAATCTCTTGCATGTGTGACCCTACAATAAACATATACACAACATACAGTAATAGGATAATGTAGCTAATATTATCCAACCTAGTAAAGTAAACACAATGGTCACATTAACATTGATTAAAGCCATGCTTTGTCATACACCTGTCAAACCTTAAACACCATTGTCCTGTAGCCTGCTCAAGACTATATAACCTGGCCTTCTGTCTCACATGTCTATTCTCTCTTTTTTTTAACTTGGGAATCCATTCATCTTTCAGTGCTTTCATCTCAGCTAGAAACTCTACCAAATCTCCCATTTGGTTCTCTTCCAAGGAATCAATTTTCTCATTCATGCCATGCTCCCACTATTTCCTAGATTCCACCTGCTCTGCCTCTTTAAAACTTCCTGGTTCTTGACCATTAGTGAGCAACAAGTAGTGTAAAGAAGGGGAATAATGAATTTGAGGCTTACTTACCCTTTTAGTCCTCCTCATGGGCATTTGAGACTCCTTGACAAATTGTTCTCTACCCAAAATCCATTTTAACACTGACCGATGTCAGTCACCTTTGGCTGACCTTGGTCTGCACCCGACCGATGTCATTGCCTCCTGATCACCAATGCTAGTTCCCTGACTGACGTCGATGTCCACCTAGTCACTGACATCAGTTCCTTGACCAGTGTTGATAGACACCACCGACTCTGGTATGCACATGACTGATGTTAGTACCTACCTATTTGATGTCAATTCCACCTGACCAACATCAGTAACTATGTTTTCTTGTGAGTGATGACTTTTTACCCACGAGCTCACTTTGGATCATAACCTTGTCCAAACTGCCCTACTCAGAATTATTCAGCCCCTTGAGCTGATCTCTGTCCATCATCTTCTCCTTGAAAACCAAGGCTTTCTTGTTCTTGTCAAAAACATCATATTTCCTCTTCCTGCAATAAACATGATTCTTTCTTGTACCATACCACTGTGATCCTCTAATAGAAGCTCCCTTATTTGTTGACCCAATTTCAAAAAAACTCACTTTCTTTTATTGCTTATAGAAATCTCGATCTATGCTTTTCGAATCTAAACTCTTACCTTTTGACTCAAGAACATGCATTCCCTTCTTACTCATGTGACCAAGCCTATAGAGCCACATCTTCACATCTACATCTGAAGTAGATAAACCAGAAGGAGAATTAGTAATACAAGTAGATAGATAAAGAGTACCTACTTTCTTACCTCTTGCTCAAACAAGTGCACCCTTGGAAACTTTCCAAGAATCCACTGTGAGAGTTACTGTGCATCCCTCATCACCCAATTTTCCTACAGAAATCAAATTTTGCTTCAAGCCTGGGACATGCATGACCTCCTTCAACACCCATGTGTTGCCCGTCTACAATTTCAGCTGCACTTTCCCTTTGCCAACCATTTGACAAGGCTTACCATCCCCTAAATAAATCTTTCCAAAGTCTCCTTGGACATACTCATGAAAAAAAATTCTATTTGGGGTTGCATGGAAAGAGGCACCAGAATCTAAAACCCAAGATTCCACTTTATCCAAGGAACATACAAGAGCATCTTGTGCAATAATACCTGCAACATCTACTTCTTCATTTCTTTCATGTTGATCTTCTACCAACCAACAATCTTTCTTTACATGCCCTTTCTTTCCACAATTCTAGCAGATTTTACTACCATACCTAGATCTAGATCTCTTGCCTATCTTTGACCTTGATTTCCCTTGCTCGACCTTCTCTCTTTGCTTTCCCCTACTTTCAACACTTAAAGCATTCCCTGATGATTCCCCTGTGTTTTTCTTGCAAATTTATTCATTCAAGATTACACTAACAACATCATCAACTTTCAAGATTTTTGAAGCAGACGCAGTATTACTAACTGTCGTTACCAAACTATCTCAACTTTCAGGTAAAGAGCATAAGATTAAGAGAGCCTTAATTTCATCATCAAAAGCTATATTGACTAAAATTAATTGGTTTACCAAACCATGGAAATCACTAAGATGGTTATGTACAAATCCATCTTTCAGCATTTGCAAATTAAATAATTACTTCATAAGAAATACCTTATTCGAAGTTGAGGGTTTTTCATATAAATTTGCCAAAGATTCCATTAACTCTACCATTGTCTTAGCCTGTAATAAGCTGGAAATCATAGACGATGCCAGGCTCAACCTTATAGATCCCAGAGCCTTTCGATCAAGAACATTCCATTCTTCATCTTTCATGTCTATGGGCTTGCATGCAGCCCCACCCAATGGTAAGTATAGATCTTTCTGATACAGATAATCTTTTATCTGTATCTTCCATAATTGATAATTCTTGCCATTGAATTTCTCCATTCTTAGCTTACTTTTTTCTGCTATTGTTTTACTCCCACTCAATCAAAAACCCCTGAGAATGACCTATAATCAAACAATAACCTGCTCCAAACTAGGCTCTGATGAACCTGCAACCTCGCTCTGATACCACTTGTTAGGACTAAGGAGCACAATTGATTACCTTGTATAAGCAACTAAATATGGAATTAAACTAGAAGTAAAATGTAACTAGAAATCAAAAACAACACAGAATATGAGAGACAATACAATCTTGTATTCAACTCATCTAAAAGGAAATACAATGAAGAAATCACACTCTTCCCACACCTCTTAGGTGTACCAGTAATTATCCCTCAAGAGTTCTCTCTCACACAACCAATTACAAACATAACTCAAACACAGAGTTGTACCCTCTACCAATCAGTAACAATACTGCTAGTACACCAAGTACTCAAAGTATTTCAAGTAGATCTCCCTGATCTTGCACACCTACAAATCAACTAATCTTATTTACCATGTAGATCTCCCTTGATCTTGCAACAACCTGCAGATCAACCTGATCTTACAATTAGAAGGATCTCTTCCTTGTCCTTGATTACAATACAACCCATGGGTCTCTTAAATAGATCCCATGCAAATAATAATTAGACTTTCCAATTACAATAATTAGAAACATAGACTCAAGACTAAAATTAGTCTTTTACATGCAAACTGACTATCCGTCTAAAATTAGACCAGTTTTGGAAGCGCATGCAAATGCACACACACACACAGGTTGCCAACATCGGTTCCTATCTGACCAATGTTAGCTGACCCATAACTGATGTCAGTTACTGCAAACACTGAAGATGACCGATGTCGGTTGATCAGACTGATGTCGATTGCTCTGTAACTCAGTAATCTCCTCCATTTGCATCAGTGAAGCTTTTAGCTCCACAACCTAACACCTCAGGAAAATGACTAAGTAAAAGAGGCTAAAAGAATTCTTTCGAGAAGATTTTCCTCAGAAAAATGTTTAAGGAAAAATTCCTTCAAACTTTTTGTCTGAAGGAATTCACTCAGAAAGAAATTTTGAAGAAATGGAAAAGAATAAACGGCTAAGTAACAAAAACTTTCCTTCAGACATTTTATCTGAAGGAATTCCTTCAGGATTTTTGTCTGAAGGAAAAGCCCACTAAAGAGGCAAGAACCTGCTAGGGAAGTTAAAGCCTGAAGGCCACCCAAAAAATCTTGAAGGGTAGATACCCTTACGGGGGACACTTGACATCAGAAAAGGACCTTTTCCAAGGACCTGAAGGGATACCTTCCCTTTGGGACGTTCCAAATGCTGAACAAAGATGCAAAAAGGACCCCCCAAAAAACTTAGACAAAAAGGGGCTTCAAAGGTAGAACCGATTGAACCAATTGAACCATTGAACCATTGAACCAAAAGGTTCAACGAGTTCACAGGTTCAAAGGTTCAACCATTGCAATGAAGATCAAAGAGCTTAGAAAGAATAAGGAAGTGATAGGCAGAGGAATAACCAATGAACCGATTGAACCTTGAACCAAAAGAATTCAAAGTTCAATGGTTCATAGGTTCAAAAGTTCAAAGGCAGCCTTAGTCAAAGAAAGAAGCAACAAGCAGGTGGTTCAACGAATGGTTCAACCAAGGAGCAAAAAAGTGATTGAACTAAGAAGTGATGGAACAAAAGAGACAAAATGAACCAATGAACCAATGAACCAATGTAATTTCAGTGGGTTCATAGGTTCAAGGTTCAACATGGTTCAAGCGACTAGCGGCCATTGATAGCCCCACAGACGTCAAATTGAAAGTAAGGGAATATCCATGGAAATTCAAATAGAGCATGGAATTTAAAGGAAGAACCAAGCGATTGACTGAAAAGAGAGCCCAAAGACTCAAATTACTATAGGGGAGAGAAGATCAATGCAAAAGAGGGAAATATCTTCAAGGGAGTTATTTCCAGTAGGTGAAACAGTGGATCAAGTAGACTTTTGAGCGCACCAAATCAAGGATGCAGCTTGTTTTTATTCCATGAAGTAAAGACAAATTGGACAGCTATGCAGACATTAGGAAAAGGACCAGACAGTCCATTCCAAGGAAGAGACATATTAGATGAAGGGAGACACCATAGTTATGGTAGTGCACTATTCTAAGCATGGTCCCTCCAGACATAACTGAAAGTGCATTGAAGACATTGACTGTAGCATGAGCCATCACATGGGAAAGAGTGCCAATCCTTGCGTGATTACTATACACTATAATTTTCTCTCATTATGAAGAGAGACTTTTTTCATTTTTATAGGAGTGAAACTCTGCCCAGTGGAAAGAAGAATACTGAGACTTTGAGCTCAAATTGTAATTTCATTTCATTTTATCTGAATGAGAAAGCAAGTTGTTTGCAGACTTTGTGTTGTTTTGGCTTATATCATTTTAAGAGATTATTATTATGTCTGTCTTCTGAATGTGTTCGCATCTATTTAATTTGGCAAGCAAAATTAGTGAAAGTAATAAGGAAGGTGTCTTGAAGCCAACTGTGGGAAGACTTTGTGCTTTCACAATTGTTTTCAATGTGTGTTTTTTCTTTTCTTATTGTGTTAAGGATTCTAGGATGACTTTGTGCCCTCATTATCCTTTGTGTTATACTCTTTGGGTAGTTGAGGTGGAAACTTTGTGTTCTATTTCATCTTACTAGTTATTGTGACTATGTTACTAGTTTATTGTCATACCTGAATGAACTCTTACTATTTCCTGCAAGAACACTTTTGAAAGAAGAGAAGTGCCTTCAGTGTTTTCACCAAGATTTTCTCGTTTGTTGGTTAACATCATCTCTAAAATAAAAGAGATGGATGGTGTTTCCTACCCCTGAGTGTTATTTTCTACATATATATAGTATATAATGCCTCATATCTATAGGGAACCTCCCCTTGATGAGAGGAGAGATTTTTCCACCTCTGATATAGTAAACCTGCACACTAGGCTGACCAATCTCCTTTGCTGTGGATGATAAGACCTATTTTACTCAATCAGATAGCTGACTAATAAAATATTCACCCAACAAAACTTACATGTAATTCTCCCTCCTAAGTGTATGTGTGTGATGGTGATTGTGAGATTATATGTTCTTTTTCCTACGGCAACCCTTGGTACAAGAAATACAAGTGTGAATTGATTTTTGTAACACTTCAATTTTAACAATTTAGTGTAGAGTATAATTCAATAGATTTTGAATAAATAATGTATATATTAATTGATAGGCTTGCTTGATGATTAAATACTATGCCCTAACCTTGTATATATATGGAACATTTTAATTTGAATAAATAATAGTAGCTCATGAAAATATAACCATAGAACAAACATTTGGATCCTAAAAAACTATTGGTGGTATGTAAAATTACAGTGTAGATGCACGAAAAGTGGGAGATGTCTAATAATTCATATAACGTATATCATTTTATATGTATTCAGCCTATGTATGTAATCTAGAAGATTGCATAATATGAAAATACTTCTTCGAGGTAGTATTGAAAATATAGCATGCAAAGCACTAGAGATTGGTAAATTCTATATAACGATCAATTGTAAAGGAAAAGAGTTCCAAAATATAGAGATTAGATTATGGTTTTTATGAATATTTTTTTTTACTTATTTCATGCATAGTGTACACTCTATATTTCTTAAATATGTTTAATTACATAATAATAATGAACATTATGTATAATTTAAGTTTGTATTTCTCTGGATAGACATGTAATTTTGAACCAAATGAATACTCAACCCATTATTTATTTATTTCTACATTATGAACCTGTATTCTACTTCACACAAAAACATATAGTAGCATGTTTTGATGGGTTTTATAGGAACCTCTAATAACAATGGTCTAGTGAGTGTGGAGATTTGAAATTCACTGAGATGGTTTCATAGATAGATAGATTTGAAACAATGGTTGGATGATAGAAGTCACAATCTACCAAAAGAGGAGGTAAGGAGAATAGGAATCTCTATGAGAGAGGTTATAATTGAGCATATTCATGGTGATATATATTAAATATTTTGGTGTAAATTTCTTGTGTTTTTAACTGAATGGTTGTTAAGAATTGAGTACTCCTATTTCAAGCTGAATGGTTTCAGATAAATTTCACTTATGTTATTTATAAGAAAGAGAAAATAAAATTGATAAGGGTATGGTATAGAAAATTGATATGTTATGCATGAATTGATCTAGATGAGTGTAGTTACTCCTCTTTAGCTTAGGAGGAATGACCTGTAGATAATAAATCACTCAAAGAGAATGGTTTGATTAGTTATATAGTAGGGTAGATTGCCTAACAAGTTGGATCCAAGAAGCACAAGCTTCCTTGGAGGCTATCAATCCACACTTTTAAAAAATCAAGTTCTAACAGATAAAGTAATTAAATAAACAATAGAAGATACTAAAATTGAGTAAAACAAGTGATTTTTAAAAGAATAGATAAAATTGATTAATTATATTAATAAGCATGTCAATACTAATACTAAATAGGTTGGGTGTGGTTCAAAAAATAGGGCAAGGTTCTATGATCAGGTTGAGGATCTAAAAGTTAGATCTGGTAAGGTCTGGTGGGTGAAAAAACTTTTTATTTTGTCACATAGTGACCATCAATGGTCGAGGGTCTGAAGCTAAAGTTGGTAAAAAGGTTAGTGTGCTAGTTTAGCTAGTTAGCTAACTAACTCAAGGTTGTGGTCAAATGGTTTGGGGATGGTCCTAAGGTGGTCTAGGGGTAGTTTGACATATAGAACCATTGTGTATAGTTTTCTAGTTTCTACATTTTACCACTTTTTTTATGTAGTTTGTATTAGCAAGCTGTATATTAAAAATGGATTGTGGGTTAAAGGTTAGGTTGCCTCGAGCATAAGAGGAGGTGTTACCCCTCAAATCAGGAAGTGATGAGGTAAAACAAAAGTAGGTGTAGGTTTTGTGAGTGGTGAAGATGGTTGATATATTATTCATTAAAGCATGAACACGTGTACAAAGTGTGATAAAGGTGTGATAGTCAATATTATGTATTGACTAGGTTGTTATAATTGATAAAAATTAAGGTCGATGCTATAATTTTAAGTGACAAGTGGACCATGTGACTGCATTTAAGCATGGCAATTGGGTTACATGTGTAAACTAAAGTCTTCTAGATGAGGTGAGTGTAGTCATGAGTATCTAAGGTAAGAAGTGCCCATGAGAAAACACAAATGGGTTAGTGTAGTCATGGGTATCTAAGGTAAGAAGTGCTCCCGATAAGAAAAAAAAGGGTTTGGTATGCACCAAGTAGTGAAATTTTAATAACTATTCAACATGGTAAGTGTTTTTCATGTGATCAAAAGGACCAAGGCAAGGTTGTTGTAAAAATATGCACTAGTTTGTGCTGAAATGGCCACTAGCAAGGTAACATGGTGGTTGGTAAGGTAGGCAAAGATGATCACTGAGTGGTTAGGCACTTGGTGTAGGTGTGTGCCAAAAATGGTTAGGTGAAAATGTTGTAGTTTGGTGGGAAAACCCTAAAATTATAATCATATATGGTAAGGGGTTTTAGGATCGACCATCAACAGTCACCATGATTGTCAATAGTCATGTCCAAACCCTAAAAAGGTAGAGATCAAAGTGATTCCACTTGTCATTTTCATTCATTTAAATAATTTAACTTTGGCATCTAACTGCTTGGCATGTTATGTGAGGAGCCTGATGGCATGTGATGAGTGGGTGAGTGGGATTGAGTAGGCTAGAGTGTTGGAGGGTTGATCGAGCCAAGATCAAAGGTGGATGAGGATGTGGTCAAGAAGTAGGTCCCAGGATTATTCCTTGATGATGGTCAAGGAATGAGGTAGGCTTTGGTATTCAATTGATGGATTAGCAAATACATTTATATTTGAAGGTTATTGGTATGGTGTGATTTATGATTGGGTGTAAATTAGGTTTTGGTTAGTTTTGCCCTAGGGTTAGGTTTTGAGATGTTTTTGGTGAAAGTTGTGGGTGATATTGGAAATTGGGTAGGGTAGGGTACTTAAGGGAGGGTAGAGGACAAATTTAAGTAAATTCAATGTCTAATATTGGTGTTTGGGTGGGTTTTTAGGTGGGTAGGGTTTAGTCATGTTCTATTGATGGTCATACACAATGACCATTTATGGTTATACCTAACCATTTATGATTGGTAGCCTAATCATCGGTGATCACTATGATCATAAATAATTAATAAGAGGTGGAAGTGTGTTTGAAAAGGTTGAATAGGTAATAGATTAAAGGTTAATAGTTGAATGTGTTAGATTTTTAATGTGTTGTTTAGTTGTTAAGGTTATGTTAGGCAATAGTTAAAGGTTAATAGTGAAGGTCAAGGTCAAGGGTCACATCTTAGGTTAAGGTGAAGGTAATAGGTGAAGGTATAAATATTTAAGGTTGATTTTTTATTAGGGTAACATTGATTATGTTGATTGACAAGTTAAGGGTTTGGCTTTGGTGATAAGCTAGGGGTATAGGGTAAAGTAACAAAATGCTTTGAATAGCATAAGAGGTAGGTGTAAGAGGTTAAGTTCATAGGCAAAAATAGTATAGAGAACTAAGTGTGTTTGTTATGAATATTAAAAGCATAAGATCATATTTAGATGTAAGATTGGGTACCTCGGATCTTTCTTGAGATTCATCAAGGGATGATGGATGTTGATTAGGCTCACATGGAGGAGGTGGGCCTTCGTACGATGTTATATTACAAGCATGTGTTATGCGACATAGATATGATCATGGCACTCATCAAGAGATGGGATCCTACCATGAATACCTTCCTTCTACCAATAGGTGAGATGATGATCTTACCTAAGGATGTTCACAGGATTACACTGCTACCCATATGGGGTGAGCTAATTTATCATATTGAGAGGGAGGAGCAAGATGAGTTCATAGAGTTGTATGGAGATGAACACAACTTCATGATGTGGCATGAAGGAGGCTTTAGTTATAATCTATTATACTAGAGGGTGAGAGATGAGAGGTAGATGATTACGATGATGATGATGGTAGTTGCATGTTTTGTCATTCTATATTTGAGTAGTGCGAGGTTTTTATATCTATTGATGGGGGTTCTAGTGGAAATGCTATTATGGTGCATAGTGTTTGATTGGGTGCATGTGATTATAGTCTATATATATAGGGAGTTATGGTGTTTTAGATCTCATAAGAGGTACAATATTAGCATAGGATTTGTTTTCCACTATTGGGCATACAAGCACATCTAGGTGTTGAGGTTGTTGGGGTTGTCATGGGAGGGGTATGCCCAAATGGACTTCAAAGTTAGCTTTATGAGGTGGAGAGTTGGTTTTTCCCTCTTAGGAGTAGGAGGAAGGGTACATGATATAGATTGGTTCAGAGGGGTACTATTTACCTTGGTCATTGGTGACATGATTTGGAGGCCATACATTAGGTTTCCCATGTGGGTGCATTATAGGAGGCATACACTATCCCTATAGAGCTATAGGTGGATCTTTGGTAGGAAAGAGGGTGAGACAGAGCTCATTCATTTTGATAGGGTTTGGTGATAGTTTAGCCCAAATTAGGGTATTTAGGGTCCATTCCTAATGTATAGGCAAGAGGATGTAGAGATTTTAATCATAGATCCATACCTATTTAGATTTTCCTTAATCAAGAGGAGTTACCAATGAGGCTAGAGATAGATGATACATGTATTGTAGATGGTTACCCTACATGGCACTAGGCACTTTATATGGTAGTATATTTTGGTGGTGATGATAGTGTTAGGTAGTTGATGTATTTTTACCTAACTGGTAGAGGTCAGTAGGCATAGGTATAGGGGGCTACCAAAAATGTATAGGCAATGACTATGGAGAGAGATCAAACACAAGAAATATTAGTTATGGAATACGCTTCCATGGTAACACTACATAGTCAGTTGGTAGTGGCACAGGGTCGGGTGGCTATAGTTACAGGTGAGAGGGACTATGATAGAGCTACACTAACCTTGGTTACCCAAGGAAGAGACTCCTTGAGATAGGCTAGAAGAAGAACCAAAACACCTATATAACCACTAAGCACTATCCCCATGTAGATGTATATAGCTATAGTGGAGGAAATACATTTTTATGAGGCCATAGTCTTCAAGCAATACCTTGATGAGCCTTGATGGGGTGAGTACAAGGCAGGTATGGTAGGAGATATAGGTATAGCCACACTAGGTCAGTGGGCTACATCTGTGGGAGGATAGGTAGGTACCTTGTGAGGATAGATAGGTATCTCAGGAAAATAGGCACTAGGAGGTAATAACACCCCAGGGGTATAATTATGATATGGTTATGAAATATTATATTTTATTATATATCATTTTGATATTGGCCTATGAGCCGATGTGATGAGATGTATATTTTGAGAGAGTTACATGTATATTTATTGTATACATGATGATTATGTGGTTATTTATGATTATAGACCCATAATTTTTGTATATTGTTTATTTTTCATGGTGTTTGATGTTCATGTTGATCATTGATGATGTGATATTGATTATGGTTATGCTCATGATGACATTGTTTATGGACTCACCTAGTTAGGCATATGATGAGATGGATTTTTGTTTATGTTCATGATGATATTGATATGATCATTATAGTTGATATGTTTCATATGATAATTGATTGTGTGATGGATGGATAATGATATGATGTTAATCACATGGATTATTGTTTTTGGTTTGTTTTATATTATTTATGATGATGACTTTGATGAATGTGATGATCAAATTTCATGTTTTGAGATGACCATTGATATGATGATGATTTTGATGATAAGATTTAATGATTATATGCTTCCTCATTTAGATTTAGACATCATGTGAAAATGGTTTATTGCTTTATTGTTCACAGATGCTATGATGTTGATGGATATAATTATGTTCATGGGTATGGTTTATGCTAATGATGTCTATTTTTATTCATGATATATGTTGATATAATGTGATGTGGCTATGATTATGGTAATTTTTATTATGGTAAAATACATAAAGTAAGTTGAATTACAACATTAGATGTGAGAAAGAGAAGATAATCAAGAGATAAACATCTAAGTGAATATATCAACCAATAATGAGAAGATAAGAAGAGGGCATGCTGCTTCTTCTTTGACAAGGAATAAAATCAAAACCAAAGTTGGATTGTCTTAAGGAACATAATACCTTAAAATGCTTCACATTAGCATTCATTAGTGGGTTAATAAGGTGTCTTGATCATATTATGTCAAGTGAGCACAAAAATCCTTTACTTATAGTATATAAAGGAGAGATGGATGGAAATGAAAGCTTCTTGTGAGACTAGCATGCATCTTTTGGAGGTTACCAAAGAGTCAGTATAAATAATTCTATGTCATATAAGGTGTAGATTGATTGATGTGGGAAGCCTACTCATGAGAGCCAATTGTGGCTTTCAAAATTATTGTGCTTATAAGAGTCGATTGTGGTTTTCAAAAAATAAATTGCTTTTTTTGATGAATGATAATGGGTCTTTTGCTTATTTTGTTGTTTCTTGGGAGGGTTTAGGAAGCAAATCGATGTGGGAAGATTCCAATGAATTATTACACTTTGAGAAATGCTTTACTCAACCATCCTTTAAGGGAGTGGTCTAAGTGTGTGTGCTTTGTTGAATGCTTTTGGTAACTATCCTTCAAGGGAGTAGTCTACCTCATTTTGAGTAATTTTTGATATGTTTTGGGTAGCTATCCTACAAGGGAGTAGTCTATGAATACTATGAATGACCCATGATCATTTTTAGTTATGACTTTGCTTGACATAGACTTGCTTATATAGGCTTAAAAGTTCTCCTTTTATGAAGGTAAAACTAGAAGCACACAAAGATTGATTAAGTGTGAAAGAGATTTATGTGACAACTACCATGGGAATCCATCCTAGAAAAGGGGTAAAAAGTACCATGAGAACCATTCCATGGGTAGATCCATGGTACTCATTGTTTAAGACTAGGCTATGATTGTGATGGATAATCACATGATTTAGTTTTATTTAGTTGCCCCCTAAAATAGGAAGATGATTTTGGTTAGGAAGAAATGGATGAGTTTAAGTTAGACAAAATGTGAGTTTTATCCTTTTTAACAAAAGAAAGGATGTAGATGTGAAACATTGAGGGGCTTACGCTCTAGGTTTCCCTCAAGAGAGGATAACCGATAAGCTCTTGATCTATACTTATGTGTTATGATATAAGGTCCAAGCCAATTGAAAGCAAATTTGTTTAATTAAATTATTTAGTTATTCACACAAAATGATTTTATATTGCACAGAATAAGAAAATATGAGAGATTACATAGTGATAATTGATAGCAAAATAGAATATTGGATAATATAGCAAAGCCACTTCAAAAGGGGAAACATCCACAATAATGCACTAATAGTAGAATATTTAACATGATGATTAAAGACTAACCAATATCTATTATATATAGTCTACTTATCCAAGGTTATTCCATAGGCCAACCTATCTAAGAACATAGAGAAATGTAACAAGTAAATAAAAGAGGTATGTAAGCCACAAGTCGGCCACACATATCCCTAGACACACCAATGGTTAAGGGTGTAACAAGCCCTTCCCCTTAAAAACAACATTATCCTCAATGTTATGGCAACTCTAGATGTTGCAACATAAATGATTCATCCTCCCAAGTGGCATCTTCACATGGTAGATTCTTCCATTTGATCAAGTATTCTGTAATTACTCTAGAATGCAGGTGCTTGGTGCGTCGTTTACAAATCACTTCAATATCAAGAACAACTCTACCTTCCTCATCCAATTATATTAATTCTATTTTAATGGTAACTCTATGTCCAATGACATTATTCAAGCATTATACATGAAATATTGGATGTATACGAGTGGATGAAGGAAAATCTAACTTGTAAGCCACACTTCCAATTTTTGTAAGATTTGATAAGGCCCATAATACTTAAGGGATAGCTTTTTATCCTTTTTTTTTAATTCAATGACATCTATTTGTATGGATATAAGTGAAAAAAGACATAATCACTAATGTCAAAATGCCTCTCACTTCTATTTTGATCTACTTGTTACTTCATGCAATTTTGGGCCATAGCTAAATTTTCATGCAAACTTGCAAGGACCTCCTGTTGATGGTGAATATGTTCTTCAACTGCATGAACCTTAGGATGGACCTTCAAGGTTAAAGTAATGCATGTAGGGTGATATCTATATAGTGCCACAAAAAGATACATTTTAGGATAATTATGAACAAAAGTATTATACCACCATTCAACAAGTGGCAGCTAATGAACCCATTTATCCTATTTATCAAAAACAAAACAACAGAGATATCCTTCTAGATATTTGTTGACTACCTTAGTTTTTCTATCATATTGAGTATGATAGGATGAACTATGAGCCAATTGGGTGCCTAAACATGTAAATAACTTGGTCCAAAAATTACTAATAAATATGGGATCTCTATCATTGACAATGATCTTAGGGGTCCCATGCAATTTCTGAATTGTATTAAGAAAAGTAGAAGCTATTGTACTAGCAAAAAATGGCTGGGATAATGAAAAAAATGAGCATACTTACTAAGATGATCTACAACAACCATGATAACATTTTGATCATCAAATATTGGTAACCTTGTAATGAAATCCATTAATACCTCTTCAACATTGGCTAGGGATAGATAAAAGCTGTAAAAGACCTGGAGTTTTGATGGTTTCACCTTTGTTTTGTTGACAGATTATACATTCAACCATGTATTTCTAGACATCCCCCTTGAGACCTTCCCAAAAAAAAATTCTTGATTTTGTGATAGGTTTTCAAAAATCCTGAATGATCCCCAATTAGAGTTGCATGAAGTTCTTGAAGGATTTTTTGTTTAAAAAGAGAATTTTTACATAGGTATAATCTATTTTTATACCATAATTCATTACCTTTCCATGTGAATTTTTAAAATCCACCTAAACCTTGTTGAAGATTTTGAATCAAATCATGAGCACTACTATCATGTTCCCATTCTGATCATGCTTCCTTTAGCCAATCTACTTGCAAAATGGTTATGGCACATAGCAATGCCTCAACTAATTCATCTTTTATAGATAGTGCATATACCACCACATTGTTCTTGCCTTTTTTTAGACTATTTAAAATCATAGCCTAATATCTTAGTACCCATTTTTTCTTTTCTTTAGATAACAATATTTGTTATATAAAATATTTAAGACTATCATGATCAATTTTTACCTGAAAGTGATGACCCATCAAATAAGGTCTTCATTGTTTGATTACATGAAAAATGGCCATCATTTCCTTCTAATATATGAGCTTTTGCTGGTTTTTACCCTTGAGTTGATGAATTTCAAATACTAGTGGTCTACCTTCTTACACGAGTACAACACCCATACCATACCCAAATGCATCACATTCAACCACAAAAGTCTTAGAAAAATAAAGAGTGGCCAATACTGGAGTAGTGCACATAGCCAATTTCAATTGTTCAAATGGCCGAGTAGCTACATCAATCCACTGAAAGAAGTCTTTCTTTAACAAAGAGGTAAGTTCGGCTACAATACTACCATAATTTTTGACAAATATGTGATAGTAACTAGTAAGCCCCAAAAATCCCTGAAGTTGCTTGAGTGTCTTAGGAATTGGCCAATCCACCATTGCTTGGATTTTTTTAGGATCCACTTTCACTCTATCATAAGATGCCAAATGACCCAAATATTTAACCTCACCAACCCCAAAAGTACATTTAGAAGGTTTGGCATATAATTGGATTCAACTTCAAAATGGAGAGTACATGTTTCACATGTTGCAAATGGTCTACCCAATTTTTACTATAAATGAGGATAGCATCAAAGAATACCAAAAAAAAAATTCCTCAAAAATGTCTTAAAAACATTATTCATCAAACTCTAAAAAGTAGATGGTGCATTTTTTAGGTGAAAAGGCATAACCAAAAACTCATAATGGCCCTCATGAGTCCTAAAAGTAGTTTTGGGTATGTCTTCATCATGGATCCTCATTTGATGATACCTAGAATGTGGATCTAACTTGGTAAAATAAAGAGCACCATTAAATTCATCTAGCAAATCATCAATGACAAGAATTGGAAACTTATCTTTGATAGTGTACTTGTTGATTTCTCTGTAGTCAAGGCACATCCTCCAAGTGTCATTTTTCTTTCTCACCATGGCAACTGGTGAATAATATTCACTTTGGCTATGGAAAATGATTATTCCATCCAACATCACTTGTACCATATTTTCAATTTCACTTTTTTGGTCATAGGGATACCTATATGGCCTAATTTTGGGTGTACTACCAAGAATAAGTGTGATAGGATGATCATGCATGCAGTTAGGTGGAAGTCCTTTTGGTATGTCTCCAAAAACAATAGAATGAGCATCAATTATTTATTGTAGATCAAAAGGTGGAGATGGCTGAGTTGGTTGTACTTCCATAGAAAACAAGCAAGCTACAAATCCCTTAGCACCCTTATGGATAATCTTTGTCATTTGATGGGAGCTAACAAGTTGGGGAGATTTATCATTTAATCCTCTTAGCTCAAATTTCCTTTCTTCAAAATGAAAATTCATGAATAATTCTTAAAAATTCATCTCAATAGTGCCTAAAGTGGTGAGCGATTAGACTCCTAGAACAATATCAGCTCCACCCATCGAAATAGCAAACATAGGAGAATCTAATAAGTAATCTCCCATGGCTAACTTAATACTATGACATTTTCTTTAACAACTGACATTACCACCATCTATAATCATAACCTAAAATTCTAGAGCTAGATACATGAAATAGTTCAAATGAGTAAACAACTTATTGTGGATGAAGTTGTGTGTGCTCCCATAATCAATCAAGATAGTGACCTATTTCTTAAGGAATCCCATCACCTTATGAGTTTGGGGAGTAATAATACCTGATAGGGCATGACATGAAATAGTAGGTTGAGAGTCTTTAGATTCCTCCTTAGGAACTTTTGCATCTACATCATGTACTTCTACATCATCTTCATCATCATTGGCACCTTCAATGTAAAATAGCTTATTTTTAGCATAATGATGGTCTTTGCTCCATTTTCTACCACAACCATAGCACAACCCTTTGGCTTCTCCTCAATTTTTCATTATGTTAATCTGGTGTGCTATGGAAATGATAGTGCTAAAAAGTTATGATCATGACCAGTAGTAAAAGTTTTCCTTTTGACCATCTCTTTTTCTTCTATCATGCATGCCTTAGGGATAGCTTTTGATATAGATGTTGGGCTAAACATTCAAACCTCGTATTATATTCTATCTTTGAGGCCACCCAAAAATAGATCCATTAAATTTCTCTTAGTGATATTTTCCACCTATAAAGAGAGATTCTAAAATTGATAAATATAATCCTTCACAATTTGTGTTTGTCGTAGCTTGGCTAATTTATTGAAATAGTTCTTAGAGACATTATTTTGATAATGAGCTATCAAATCCTTAGTAAAAATAGTCCATGTAATAGGAGCACCATTCTTACTTTTGATCACATAACCAGTGATACCAAATGAATTACTCAAGTTCCATATACAAGGATGCCACCATCACCCTCTAAGAACTAGGGGTTTGATGCAGCTCAAATAAAGTCTCAATTTGGGTAATCCAAGTGAGAATATCCTTACCATAAAACTTATGCATGTCCACTTTTGGAAACATCAGTTTCATACCAGCATGGGAGTTGTTGAGAGGAGGATTTGAATGCTGAAGTGGATGGTTGTTAAGCTAAAAATAAGATGTGAGGGCAACTAATTACATAGTGATATGTTGCAATTCATTGTGAACCACATTAACCTCTTTGTGCATCCCTAAAACATCATCTTGGATTTAAATAAATTCATCATGCCTCACCAAGTTTTTGATGTCCTCTTGAATTTGAGAAATCACTAGATCTAAAGTTCTAGATTCCATGTCATTGGTAGGAGTCTTAGGAGCTTTTGGTGCCCCTTTTCTTCCCTAAGTCGAAGGACCTATCATAAAAAAACCTTAGGAGGGTTTTGACCCCAAAAAAAGTGTACCAAGAAATAGTACCATTGTATCACCTTGTCAAGATGAATCTAATGATTACCTTTGTGCACTATAGTAACAAATTTGGTACCAAAAAAGTGTATTGATAGAATATACCATTGTGATCATCTTACTGAGATGAATCCAATGACTACAAGTGTGCAAGGGGAAAAAAAATTCCAGACTTTCTTTTTTTAAAAATTTTTCTTTTCAAAAAACTATTTTGAGCAATACTATGCTAATGAAAAAAATTAATTCTTCCCAGATTACATGTTATTTTTTTTGCTTTCACTGCTCCCAAAAGTCACACCTCGCTAGATCTAAAAAAAATATCATAGAAATCTTGCCCAAATAAAAGCTCTAATACCACTTGTAGTAAAATTACTTAGATATTCACACATAATAAGAAAATATGAGAGATTACACATCAATAATTGACAATAGCACAAAATATTGAATAATATAGCAAATCCACTTTCAGGGGGCAACCTCCACAACAATGCACTAATAGCATAATACTTAACATGATGATTAAAGACTAGCCACTACCTCTTATATATAGTCTACTTAGCCAAGGTTATTCCATAGGCCGAACTATTTAAGAACATAGAGAAATGTAACAAGTAAATAAAAGAGGTATGTAATCCACAAGTCAACCACACATATCGCTAGACACACCAAGGGTTAAGGGCATAACAATTTTCCTCACTTGTTTTTCTCCATATTGGTAACATATTGGTTTTCCTTTAAGATGAGGTTGTTAATATTGAATTATTTCATTGTAAGGTGTTTTTTATAAGCTCATTTGATGTGTTCTTAATAGAAATGAAGATGGGAAAGGGTGGTTAAATTATACTCATCAAGTAGCTTAAGCTAGGCTTAATGGTACTGATGATAATCATCTTCAGAAATGATATCCTATAGGGATATATAGAGTAAAGTAATTTGGACTTCAAGAGCTAAGACAGCCTCCACTCCAAACACAAGGGAGAATGGGGTAGCATCCATAGGGGTTTGGATGCTAGTATGATATGCCCATAAGGCCAAGGGGATATGTAAGTGCCAATCCCACCCAGATACATTAACCATTTTAGTTATGATATTATTGAGAGTTTTGTTAGAGGCTTCCACCTATCCATTTTCTTGAGGATGATATGGTGATGAGAAAATTAACTTGATATTGAATGCATCACAAAGAACTTGGACTTGTTTATTTTAAAAATATTTTCCATTATCAGTGATGATTTTGTGAGGAACATCAAAACAATAAATGATGTGATGATTGATAAAGTTGACAATCTTTTCTACCTTGGTTGAGATAAGAGGAATAACCTCTATCTATTTGGTAAAATATTCAATCAGAGTGATGATAGAATGATTTTGCTATGAATAATGGGGGTTAATTTTACCAATGAGGTCTAAACCCCATTGTGAAAAGGGCCAAAAATATATGGAGATGCAAAGACTATGGTTAGGTGTGTGATGCAAGTTGGCATGTTGTTATCACTTAACACACTTTTTCACATAATCATAATAGTATTGGTTAATGGTAGGCCAATAATAACCAAGGTGAAGGATGTGTTTAGCCATGATGAGGCCACTAAAGTTTCCCCCATAGATCCCATCATGTGTTTCCTTAATATCATGAAAGGCTTTGTGACTGGGTTTGTAGTGGAAGAAGAGACCATCGAAGCCATGTTTATAAAGAATTTTCCCTAGAATGGTATGATGCGAGGTACTCTGGATAAATGTTCTTTGAGCATTCTTGGAAAGACCAAAATAATGATGGTTAGGTTAAAATAGTCAAAGGTCTACTGATACCAAAGTTTAGGTTGTGTTTCCTCTACATTGAAGATGGTAAGAGAATATGACTTGATGTAAGAAGGCTTAGTAAGTCTGTGGATTATGATAGATAGTTTAGAGTCAGAGGGTGTAGATGGGATCTGAGAAGAAAGAGAAGACATGGTATTGGTGAACTTGTTCATTGATCATGTGGTGGTTTGGATATGGTAGTGTTTAAATGATGTTAAGATTTTGTCAACTAGTTGTTTGTAATATTGAAAGACATCATTCTTACACTAGTAAGAGCCATTGATTTGATTGACCACTAGTTGAGAGTCACCAAAGATGTTGATCATTTTGACTCCTAAGGCTAACATAATTTGAAGGCTAATTACTAGGGCTTTATACTCAGCCATGTTGTTTGTGCATTCTAAATTTAGCTTGATGGTTAAGGAAGAGGTTCATCATGAAGGGAGATAAGGATGATGCCAGCTCCCCCACTATGTTGGCATTTTGATCCATCAAAAAACATGGTTACTTAGTAGGTAAATTATACCTAAGAGAGGGTTGTGATGGACTCATCGGGGAACTCAAGGGGAGGAGGTTGATTATCTAATAATGGTGTATCAACTAATTGGTTGAGAATGACTTTCCCTTTAATTGACTTCTAATGAAGGAAATCAAGGTCAAACTCAACTAAAAGCATGAGCCACTTGGCCATACATTGGTTTTGGTATGGTTTTGAGTGTATATACTTGAGTGGGTCTGTGTTGGTTATGACATAGGTTCTATGGTTGAGAAGGTAGTGGTAGTGTTTGGTGGCCATGAAGACTAAGGCTAAGAAAAGCTTCTTAGTATATGTGTATTGAGTTTCATATTCTACAAGCATGCAATTGATGTAGTAGATGGCTTGCTCTTTGTGTTGTTTATCCTGATGAGCGAGTATTACCCCTAAGGAGTGGTTAGTGGTGGATATATAAAGGTAGAAAGTTTGATCATCCTTGGGAGGAGTGAGGATAAGTGGAGACAAAAGGTACTATTTAAGTAAATTAAAGGCTTTTTGACAGCCATTATTCCATTTAAAAGATACATCCTTATTTAAAAGGTGGTGGAATGGTGGGCATCAATTTGAGAGCTAAGAGGTAAAATGATGAATGGATTGAAGTTTCCCCTAAAAACTACAAAGTTTCTTAAAGTTAGTTAGAGGTGGCATGTCAAGGATTGCTTTGATTTTGGTTGGATCAACTTCAATTCCCTAAATGGAAATGATAAATCCAAGGAGCTTTCCTTAAAAACCCCAAAAATGCACTTCTTGGGGTTAAGTCGAACATGGTAATAGATGGGGCATTCAAAGATGATCTTAAGAATGGCCAAATGATCCTTATGATATTTGGATTTCCCAGGAAGGTCATCAACATAGTCTTTGACAATTTTATGGATAATGTCATGAAAGATGTAGGTCATAGCATGTTGGTAGGTTGCACTAGTGTTTTTCAATCCAAAAGGCATAACCCTATAGTATAAGGTCCCCCATGGGGTGATGAAGGTAGTTTTATGTTGGTCTTTAGGGGAAATTAGGATTTGATTGTAACCTGAGAATCCATCCATGAGAAATAACATCTCATGGTTGGTTGTAAGATCAACTAGCTGATTAAAGCTTTATAGAGGAAAGTCATCTTTTGGGCAAGCAAGGTTGAGGTCATGAAAGTCCACACAAATGTGTAGTACCCCTGTGGCTTTGGTGATAGGTATGATGTTCAAGACCCATTAGGGATAATCAATGGGTTGAATGAAATTGATGGATAGGAGATGTTGGAGCTCTTTGATGATAAAAGTTATGCGAGGGTGTATTCACTAGATTTTTTCCCTAATGGGATTAGCATCAAGATTAGTGACTATGTTGTGGGTAGAAATAAAGGGGTCAATTACTAGTATGTCATTGTAAGACCAAGTAAATGTTATGTTATGGTCTTGCAAGAAAGAGGGGAAGTCCCATAGTTCCTTAAAATTCAATGATTAGCCAATTTTGACAATTTGAGGGTCATCTAAAGTGCCCAAGTTGATATCATGGTGGATTTTTTCAACATGGTTGAAGTCTTTAAAGGTAGGGATTTATGGATAGAGCAATCTAGCACACTAAGATAGGTGATAATGGAATCATCATCCTAACATTAAATGGTATTAATGGTAGGATATTCATCTCGTATCATCTTAAGATGGGAAAGAGGGATGGTTATGATCACCTTGTCCATTTTATAGGTCAGGGGTCTGAGGTTGATCATGTTGATGAAAAAAAAGTTAAGGGGGATGATGTTAAAATCCTTAACTGTCAATGATGGAGTGGATAGTGAGGATGGGGTTTCCTCATTAATGATGGTAGGTGGGTTGGTTTGTTTTTTAAGTGGGGTGAAACCAAGGCCATGCTTTTCATGAGGTTTTTGGGTTTTGATTGGAATCAATTCATGTGGCCCATGTTCATATTGACCTAGGCTAAATCCCTTCCAAACACACCTATAGAGGTATGTTTTGGCAAATTTTAGTTTATCTAGATAGGAGAAGCTGGAAGTGAATGGTCAAGGTGAAAAAGAGGTGATAAAAGTGCCAAGGGGTTTATCAAGTCCCCCATAGATGAAATTTATTTGACAAGTTGAGGCTCTAAAAAGAATAATGGTTCCAATATTGGGGTCATAACTGGGTTGGTGGTAAAGATTCCCATACTTTTGGGGAGTAGGGAAAGCATCAAGGGTGAGAAGGTGATACTCCCCTAATGAAAGATGTTGGAAGGTTGATTCCAAAGGGTCTATTGTGGGGATTTGGGTGGAAGGGTTGGAAGAACTGGTGGATTCTTCATTCATAGAATAAGATGGGGTTTCATCTTTTATTGATGAGGGTTGGTTGGATGGAGGAATAAGAACATCATTGGCTTGGTATGTCATGTTACATGATGTGAAAGGGCTTGGGTCAACTTGTATGGTGATAACTTAACCTTCATACTCAAATTTGATGCATCAGGATAGCACACAACCCATGGAACAAATTCAAGGGTATCCTAACAAGATGTTTTACTAGAATTTCCCTTTCACTACATAGAATATCTCAATAAGTGTGTGGGGTCTTAGGCGAATGTGAATGATGATAGCTCCTAAAGTCATGGCCATGGCATCATTGAATGATTAAAGTACTATTGAGGTTTATGACATGATATTCTTGAGTAATTTGAGTTGTTTATAGGTGTGGGAGGAGATGATGTTGATAATAGCTCCCCCATCAATAATAAACCTCTTGATGTGAGCTTGGTTGATGTAGGTGGTAATGAATAGGAGAGGATCTAGGTCATTTGGATGGATGGAAGGTATTTTTAAATCCTTAAAAGTAACAAGGTTAGAAATGTGAAGGGCTTTAATGAAGGTTGTTAAGGGTTGCAGGTCTTCTAGCTTCACCTCTATAGATTGTAATGCTTTTATCATTATTTGGTGATAGTGTGGTGAGGTGTTGATTAGTTCATAAAAACTCATTTTTATCAAGTTTTGGTGAAATTATTTCAAAAATACTCATTGGATTGATTAAGATGGATTAGATTGACATGGGCCCAAGATATATATTTTAGGCTTGGTTTAAGGTGGTTGGTGTTGTCAAGGTGGTTGGGTGGTGGATGAGGGATGTCTATGGAATAGAAAATTTTGCCTTTCCCTTATATTTTGATTCATCCTATGATTTTGTGATCACATGGATGGTCTAGATTGGGGGAGGAGTAGGGCTAGGTGATTACTTTGGTTTCTCCTTACTCTGAGGTGAGAGTGCAGGGGTAGGTAGGTGTTGGTTGATGATTTATGGTTATTGGGTAAGTGGTGGGCTTAGAGGAGGTTCATTAGCTAAAAATTCATCCTCATGATATAGCTTATGGACTAAGAATTGGAGAGCCTTGTAGTTCTCAATATCATGCCCTGGTGTCCTATGGTATGAACATACTAATTTATCATTATACCAAGATGGTTTAGGAATTTATGGGTTGAATGGTTTGATAGGCAGTAAGGTTAAGCAAGATGCTTGTAATAACCTCTAATGGATGGTTGAGTAGGACTCTAGTAAAGGTGGCAAGGGCATGGGAGTCTTAGGTTTGGTGGTTGGGGTAAGAGCCTTTTTAGGATCAAGATCAATGGTGGGAGTCTTGGGTGAGATATTTTTTAGTGGATGCTTTGGGTATGGATAACTTCATGGTGGATAACTTAGAGGTAGAAGGTGTTGGGGTAGATATCTAAGGGATGGGTATTTTGGTTATAAGAGGTGTGTCAAAATGGGTGAGGATAAAATTAAGAGTGACAGTGTAATCAAGAGTGTTGGTTGGGTTTGAGTTTTACTTGGGGTAGTTAGTTTCTTTATTAATGTGGAGGGGTGAGGTCCCAGAATAAAATGCAAAGTAAAAAGGGGAGGTGAAGCTTTGGTTTTTGAGATCATAGGTGGTTTGTCTCTTTTGGTTGATTTAGTTAGGGGGTTATTATGTGGGTTTAGTGGTTTTAAATCCACCTTTACTAATGGATGAGTAAGGTTTTGAGTAAGAAACATGCCAAGATTCATCATAGGCTTGGTTGGAATGATGAGAGGTGACTTGGTCACTTTAGGTAGGGTAGGTTGAGATGATTTAGTGATGGTTTGGTTGGTAGAGACATATAATGGTTTGGGTGTGATGGGGGCAGGCTTGTCAGTAAAGGTGATAGCTTGGTTTGATAATGGTGTGATTTGGGGTTTTTGCCTGGTTGGGTAAGGAAGTTTGAGATAGTGCCAAAATGTGGCATGATCTATGTCATGTTGGGATAGATATCCCAAGTTTTGGACCAGTCAAGAAAAATGTTTGTAGACAGGTTTGATCCCCTCAGTGTTGGTCTTAAAAGATAATCTTGTGGGTGGAGAAAGTGGAGTGGGTAGCTTATCTTTCATCTCAATCAAAGGTTTTAAGGCTTGGGAAGGTAGTTATTCGATGGGAGGAATAGGTACAATGATCTCTTCCTTAGGGATGCTTTCTAAGGGGAGAGTGGACTATTGTAGGATAGAAGAAAAATGTGTGGTGGGAATGATTATTTCCTTTGGTATGTCCTCCAAGTGGGTTGATTGATCCATAGTCCCAACAAATGGAGGAAGGTAAAAAGTTATCTCATTTATTTTGGTTTTCAAAGGAGAGGTTGGTGACTTCACTACCTCAATAAGTGGAGGGGATGGTAGGGTAGGTTAGGTAGGGGTCTCCTCAATAGAAAGTTCATTAAGCACCATGTTAATAGTGTGTACCTCATGGGAGGATTTTGTTTTGTTTTCATTATTAGTGAATGAAGCATGGTTAGGAAATGGTTGTCTGAATATGTCAAGTGATTGGTTTGGGGGTACATTGGGGTTATCCAATGCAATCTCCACCTTGTCAATGATATTTTTGGACAACACTCTTGAAGGTGTTGCATCTACTAATATCATGTCCAATGACATGGTAGAAGGCACACAATTCATTCTCTTTATACCAAGCAGGTGTAGGATGAGAAGATTTGAATTATTATGAAGTTTGATTAGAGGAAGTTGGATAATGTTATATTTTAATAGTTTCTCCAAGACCAAAGCATATGACTCCCCTAGTGGAGTGAATTGTCTTTGATTTTTGTGGTTTCAATTCTTGGTATTTTGATTAGAAGAATTAGAAGAATTAGATTGGTTAATACCAGGTATAAGGGTGGTTTTAAGGACAATCACATTTGTGGTTCCCTTGTTTTTAATTTGAGTGTTGTTTTAGTTGTTGGGTTTGGAGGATGAAGTTTCAATTGATTTGAAGGCAGAGTACTAATTTTTCAACTTTAGTTTTCCCTCATTAATGGCTCTATTTTCTAGTTTGTTAGCCATGGTAAAATCCTCATCAAAGGTCTTGAAGCTCTAAACTTGCAAACTAGAGGAAATGTGTTTGGCACAATCCCATATAAAGAGTTCAATCAAATCAAATTAGGGTAGAGAAAAAGAGAGTTGGTTGATGAGACTTCTCCAATAGTTCATGAATTCAGCAATAGACTCATCATCAAATTTTTAGATGGAGTAGAGATCAATGATAGATAATTTCTTAGAGATGTTTATAGAAAAGTGATCTAAGAAAATCTAAGCTAGTTGGGAAAAAGAAAAGAGGGAGTGTTTTGTAAGAGCACTATATTAATCTAGTGTTAGACTTGATAGAGATATGGGGAAGGTATGAAGAAGAAGAGCATCATCGTAGGTAATCATATAACATGAATGCCTAAATGCTCTTAGGTGTTGTTGAGTGTCTTCCTTATTCTAAAACTTTAGAAGTTATAATTGATGAGGGTATGGTCAAATGGGGATGGATGGGTGAATTAGTTCATTATATATTTGATCATATGACAAGATATTATGAGCTCCAAAAATGGATGACTCTAAATTATTCATTTTATCCATTAACATTTTGACAAGGTTGGGTTGGGGTTGTGCACTCCCATAGTTGTAAGGTAGGATGTGTTGGGTATGGGTAGGTGCAACATATGGGTAGCTGGTAGGGGGTTGAGAAACTACCACATACTGGTAAGTGGTCATGTGTGGTTGGGATGATGCCACATATGAATACATAAAGATAGGTGGTTGGGTGGAAGGTATAGGTACGTACCTTATAGGTTAGGGATATAGCTCAGGTTTGGTATAATGGGTGCTTATTGAGACATTAATGTAGGCTGGGTAGGAGTAATAGTTGGGTTAGTAGGTAGAGGGTAGTTGGTCACTTTGGTACTGATGGTTAGAAGGGTGGAAGGTATGGGAACCACCAAGTTCTAAAATAGAGTGGAGGTAGGTATGTTAGAAGTGAGAGGAATGGTGGTAGCATTAGCAGAGGGTGCTCATATGGTAAGGGAAGTATCAATACCTAAATTTTGTGTTTTTCCTATGCTAGGAGGGTTATTAGTTGGGGAAGATGTTTGGGTATTGTTTGGTTGATTAGGTTGGTTCTAAATGGAAGTATCGATGGGGTTATTGGTAGAGGATGATGCCTGGGTGACTAGAGGTTGGGTGGAGATGGTGGCAATAGAAGTGTCACCCATAAGGTGGGAAGGCATGCCATAAAGTAGGTTAATAAGTGTAACTAAAGTAGGGTTAAGGTGAGAGATGGTGTTGAGCTAATGTTGAAGAGCTATAGGGTTGTTATCCAAGAAGGTGGTGAAATTTTCATCTCCTTAGGCAACCATTTGAGGGATGATAGGAATTTTATAAGGGTAGGGGGAACCATCTACATCTGAGAAGTAATCCATGGATGAAGAGGAAGAGGAAGATGGATGGTTAGGAGGTAGATGTTGGTTTGATTGGTTCCTTAGTTATTGCCTAGTTAAAACCATGCAAAGAGGGGAAAGAAGAATATATAAACAATCTCACAACTCAAATAGAGATAAGACAATAAAATTCAAGGAAAATAAACACACACTAAGGTTCATTAATCCTAAGATTTCTTTTAGTCTCTCTTTTGGCTTATGCCTTAAGCTTTAAGAACTATGTGACTGAAATTGGCTTATAGAGCGAGTACTAGAAAATAAGTCTATGGTTAGTTTTAGGTTGTGTTTAGGATCTCAAAGGAACCTATAATTTTTTTAGTACATTTTATATCAATAAGGGTGTCAAGTGCTTAGCCAAGATATATCGATTACCAAAGATTATACTCAACCAGAGAGATGATTTGGTTCTCCCCTTGGTGATGAAATTCAAGTAGGATAGTCAAGAAAGTTGACTGTTAGGTAATGAAATCCTAGTTAGGACTTATGTAAATGTTTAATACTTGCTTCTATGTAATTGGTTTGGTCTTGTGTGTATGATAAGAGTGAAACTATGATTTATTACTTTGCTTTAATTAAGCTATGTGAGCTAAAATAAGCAAGTAGGTAATGGATGCAATCAATTTTAAGTCCAAAAAGAAAATTTGATTTCATTGTATGAGAAGAGAGGTAAGAATAATAAATCACCTATATGTAAATATGAACCCAAAAAAATACTCAAGGGTCCCATTAGGCATGCCAGAATGGTTTTAGAGAAATTTTGCTTATGTTCTTTATAAGAAAGAAAAAAGAAACTTGAGAAGGGTATGGTAGAAAAACCTGATATGTTTTGCACACATTGATCTATAAGAGTGTATATACTCCTCTTTGTATTTGGGGGAATTACCTATAGATAATAAAACACTCGAAAATAATAGTTTGATTAGTTATATAGTAGGGTGGATTACCTAACAAGCTAGATTTAAGAAGCATGAGCTTCCTTGGAGGCTGTCAATCCACACTTTTAAATAATCAAGTTATGAAAGATAAAGTAATTATATAAATAATATAAGATAATAAAATTAGCTACAAGAATTTATTGCTAAAATAATAGATAAAAATGACTAAACATAGAAACAAGAAGGTTAATACTAATGCTAAATAGGTTGGGTGTGGTTCAAAAAATAGGTTAGGGTTCTGTGATCAGGCTGAGGGTCTAAAATTTGGATTTGGTTAAGGTTTTTTGAGTTAAAATAACTTGTTATTTTTTCACATAGTGACCATCAACGATCGAGGGTCTAAGGCTAAAGTTGGTAAAAAGGCTAGTGGGACAGTTTAGCTAGTTAGCTAACAAACTCAGGGTTGTGGTCAAATGGTTGGGGGATGGCCCCCAGGAGGTCCTAAGGTGGTCTATGAGTATTTCCACATCTGTAACTATTGTGTATGGTTTTATAGTGTCTACATTGAAAGAGACATAACACTTTATTTGGACTAAGGAAAAGATAGAAAAACTATAAAATTTAGACACTGATTAGATGCACACAATAAATCATTGGTTAAGGACTACAATCGATTAACGTATGACTAAGTTTTCCATACAAGGGTACATCATGTTAAAATCTACATAATATTCATTTATAAGATGCATTATGATAAAATTTCTATAGCGACTACCTACTTTGTTTAAAATGTTGGTTATGGAAAAGGCCATGGCATCTATCTCGACTAACATGGAGTAGTCACTTTGGGCATCATGAGAATGTGTGTGATGATGAGTTGAATGATAAATAACTAATAATAGAAGCTTTAACTTGAAACTATAATGTGGAGTATGAAAAGAAGTAAAATAAGATGAGAATTTTGTGGCTAGAGCAAGACCTATAACAATAGAGAAGATGTAATAAATAGACAAATCTTAATGTAGCTTCAAATAGGAGTAGAATAGATAATTTAGAATATAAATAAGGAATGGGAGCTCAAAAGGGAGCTAAATATTATGGAGATTATGGGAATGAGTAAATAAGAGGGCCCAAGAGAGAAGGCATAGATGAGAGTGCACATAGATGGATAAATATTATAAAATAGATTTAGAGGAGATGGAAGAAAGTGGAAAGAGAATAGAGGTGCAATTAGATCATTTAGAAGCTAGTTTTATATCATAGTTATAAGGGAAAATATTATTTGGAGAAGATAAATAACAATATTTTAAATAAGTTATACTAAGTCCAAGGATTAAAGTAGGCTTAAGTTCAAAGGAGGAAAAAGTCATAGCTAAGGATCATTCATTTCAATAGTACACATCCCCTATGCCTAATTTATCAACAAAGAGAAAAATAAAAAGTGTATAAGCTGCTAAAGATAGTACATGGTTTGACTATTTTATAGATAATTTTTAAAAATATAGTGAATACAATAAGAAATTTCTAGATGAGAATAAATTGATTGAGGTTAGATTTTAGGTTGTAATAAGTTTTAATACACCAGTAAATTCTAGTCTGCAATAGCCAATGGTTTTAGGTACAAGTTTTGGAAGCATTACCCTCACTATGGGAGTTTGTATCACCCTGATACCATATGATGGGTATTTTGACTTTGAATAGTCCCTATTAACATGTGAGCTAAAATGGTAGGTTAAAGTTGTAATTATAGATGATGCAAAGAAGTGTGATCTCATAGGATCCTTAATAGGCTTAGATCTATAGTTCATGTACTAAATGGATGATACCAAATTGAGCCCTGAAGATGTCAAAGATCAATTGACAAAATAATTTAAAATTAATAAATGTACAAGTCAAATAATCCAAGATATAAAAGAGATTTGCCAAATATAAGGAAAGTCAATATGGGACTATGATCATAGGTTATCTAAGGTAATGAACAAAGTGAATTTTCTATTTTAATATGTAGATAAGGATGCATGGTTTTTATAAGGTCAAAAAACCTAGATTAGGTCTATCATTGATCAAACTCAATTCACTTGTAATATGGATGCTCGAGTAGTTACTCTTTGATTAGAGTAGATATAAGATTATGGGGAAAGTCTAAAACCTACTAAAAACCAAACACATGTGATATTGTTTTACAAAATATGGATGAACTACATGAAAGTAACAAACCCAAACTAGGATTGTGGTGTATCGACTATAGAAAAGAGGGACACCACATGAGTGACTACCCAAAAGTAAAAATAGAGTTTTGTGAGATTTGTTGGGTAGTAGGGGGCATGTGACTATGAAATGTCATATCTTAAAATAGTACACCAAATAATATAAGAGTCTCTACTATAATTTATACAAGTCACACAAACATGATGATAAAAAATATAGATTCATCAAACAAGTGAAGGAAGACATCACCAAGAATGACTTCACATTAACAATGTAATAGATCCCTACTAAAAAATAAGGGATCCCAATCCCAGATTTAGAGTTGATAATTTCAACTCAAACTAATTATGGATAAGTGATAATATCACCTCAATATCAACCTTAGGGCCTAGCAGGTTGTACACCATAGTCTTCATAGTACCAAATATTATGGACGATGCCATATCTTCAATATTAATATTCATGGGGTACTATGTCATCCCAAAAACAACAAATAAGATGGGCCCCATATTCTCTTAAAGGATTATGTCAGGGATATCATGGCCAAAAACAATTAGAGTAGGTCTCCACATAACAAAAAGAAGGATATTATGGTAATAATCAATAAGGTTAGGGTTTTTAACTAAGATACAAGTGATATAGAGGTGGGTACCAAGGAAGATACCAAGGAGGTAATCATAGAACATATTAGAGACATGACTAACCAATGATTATCTATTATATGTGTGGATAATACAATCACTTCACAGGAAATTATCCATCCAATCTAGAGAGACAAGTCTACTATGCATATTTTAGCATTCCATGGTAACATCACAAAGAAGATTGTCCTATGTTAGAAAAAAAGAGAAAATAAAACTAGTGAAAAATGTAAACATGGTGAATTTTCACCCAAGGGATCCTGCATTCATACAAATAGTCACCCAACATCAGCACATAAATCAAGGATGATCATGCTTAGAGATGTCACAAGATCATAAAATTATAAACATGTAATAGGATAAATATCTTGATCCTATAAGATAAAATGGTTTGATGTATCGAGAAATGTAGGTATTATAGAATATACAACACTAGACTATGTTTGAGAGTGATGTTTCAGTCATTGACACATAGATGTATGGTTAAATTATGTGAATTATGAGATAGGATGGAGTATTTACTTTTTGGACATATTTACTCAAATTGGTAAGGACTCTGTGAAATGAAGATATATTACAAAACATCACAAATATTTCACATAATTTGGTAGATTACACACAAAGAGGTCAGTAAGGCACTAATAAGGTTTTATGGTATGTAAAGACCAAGAAAACATGGGATGTTGACTCGCAAATGGATATCAAATTGGAAAGGTATGAATTTTACAATGTTCTATTCATCTTTGGAAGTACAATAAATATGATTTCCCAATCAACATGGGAAGCCATTGGATGACCTGCTCTCAATTACAACCTAGTTACATCTAATCTCATAGACTATGATGTTGATGCACCTAAATGTATCAATAGGTTCTGATGCAAAGATGACTTTTTGGAAACTTCAAAACAAAGCTCTGATCCAATGTCCTGACTTGCTCACCTTAGTCTTCAAACAGTACTTTCTCTAGTTTCCTTCTTCTCTTGTATAGCAGCGTTGGCAACTTCAACCACTCCAATCTATTTCCTTCTATTAGCAGTCTTCACACAGTGCATTATCTCAAAAACAACATTCTGATCCAAAAGGCTCTACCAGCTGAGCTAAGATGGGCTCTAAGAACCTAATTTTTCATACCTGCAATCTTACTAAGATGATGACATACTGACCTTAACCTGTTTTTCAAATCATTATAGTTCTCCTTATCTTCTGGAGATAATTCGATGGTGAACAGAATCCCGCTCATAGAGATAACAACCACATTTATCAAGAATTGAAATGAATAGCTCCATTTCTAGTTTGCTGAGAAAAAAAAATCTTTCTAAACCTCTGCCGATTTAGGATTTGCATTTGCCATCTCTATAACAAGTAGACGAACATTGCAAACTCCAGAACAGCCATAAACATCTCCAGCTTTTGTTGTGTAATCATTTTACCAATGATATGCAATAACCGGTCTACTATTTCCCATGAACGTAGCCCTCTACTTGCTTCACATGGCTTGACTTTATGCCCACATCATATCGTTATACCAAAAGAAGCATTCATTTTATACAAATGGATGAGAATATCGATGTTCCTTTGGCTCAATACACTTTCAAATATACAAATTCTCACCAGCCTCAATCCTGGTCTACAAACTCACATATTCATCTTTTAATGACCTCTATTAGGCCTCCAACGATGAGTTGCCTCTATGGCCTCCAATAGCTTTATTATACCTCTGCATGCCTCCTTGCTTTGCATCCTGCATGCATTTTCCCACTACCTGATTTACCTTTAAGGACATCAATTCTGCCAAAGCATTGCCAGGCAGATCCAATAGCTGTAGCAATAATGGCGTAGCTGTGAGTGATGCCCACAATAATATACGACCAGTAGGATCTACGGCCCAGTAGAAGATATATCAATTAAACAACAACTAATAATAACAAGTTCATTTAAATCTTGGCGTAAACAATAGCCAACAGTAGCAGGATCATTCAAAACCTTGGCTTATCAACAGCCAACAGCCACAACCCATCCAATGATCGGTCTCAGAAAGCAAAAATCATTCAAAGTAAAGGAACACACATTTTATTCATAGAACAAGAGAATATACACATGTTTTTCTACAAGTTACAGATCCTTATACATATCTACGACAAACCCAAACTTCTTATTACAATTACACATTTGATTCAGTCAAAACAATTGATAAATAGCTCTCATAACATGCTTGAAACGCACCATAATCATAATACCATCCAACTCAGATTATATATTCATATTCCAGACTGTGCATATATTGGAAAGCTCTACCACATACTCTGTAAAATCCTTTATTTCATACAGAATAATCTTTTTACAAAATCTGTCAAAATACAGTCCTTTTTCGGACTTGATCCTACACTTCCTCCTATACAATCTCCTATATTACTGCTCCCCATATTGAAATAATCCTATTTTATTACTAACACCACCCAACTAATTCCTAATAAGACTCAACAAGATGCTTTAAACATAGACTTATTCTGCTGCACCTAACCTACGCCACTTATGGCTTGATTCTCCTCTTTTTGATCTAAAATAACGAAATTTGACTCAAATAGACGTATCCTAAGTGTACATGATTTTTTTTTTTAAAGTATTTCCAAGATGCTCCTGCATCATATTCCTGGGCTTAAAAAGGTTCATGAGCTCCTGCTCGTGAGTTTCATTTGTTTGCCCATTTACAAAAGTAAAACTTTTACAAAACAAATATCTTCCTCATTCAATTTTTCATACAAATGTGCATGTTCTTGACTTCCACACTTGTGTCTTGTTTTACTTGCTATCTTTTCCTTCCAATGTATATCTTGTTGCCTCTTCATCTTCTTTGCAATCTTCTTCTTTACATATTCATCCTCTTGAATGAGGATATCCACTTCCATTCTCTCTTTTTGAGCTCTTAGAAGAGCTCTCTTCTCCAAGTACTTCACCTCCTTATCAAGCAAACCTATACAATCACCATTCAAAGCAAAGTTAGAAACAAACCTTTGAGACCCTTGGGTCTCTCCAAATTTCTAAACTCGTACTTGCTACTCCAGTATAACTTCTTGGTCCTTTGTCTTCATTTCTTCTTCACAGCAATGTTCTACCTCCTCAATTATTGTCATAGGACAAATTTTGTTCTTCTCTTCATGGTTAATGGCATAATCTAATGCTGCCAACTCTTCCAACAACTGCTCTTTACTTTGATATACAAAAAGCTTGTTTGGTTCCTCTACTAGAAACTCTCCATCAAGATTTTCTATCTTCTTCAAGATATCTTCCTCAATTGTCAAGGCTAAGCATTTAGCCTTCTCTCCATCTTCTTCTTACAGCTGTTCTACCCCTTCTTGTTTCTTATCAAATAACTCTCCTTCACCTGTAGATGCTTGATCAAACTACCACATTTCTCCTTCATATTACAGATTTTATTCCTTAGTGATTAGTACATTTAAATCAAAATCAACTCTATCAACATAATGCAACTAAAAATTATCATCTTCAATCTTTTCCAATTCTGAATTTTGATCACTATACCTTTGTTCTTCATCAACGTGCAGCTCTTCACTTCTTTTGTCCTCTTGAGTAAGGACTTCTTCTTTCTGTTTGATCAATTCTTTATGTTGATTCTTCTTCATATCTTCATCACTTGAGGCATTACAACAAGCCTCTTCTTCTTGTCTAAGCACTCCCTCATGAGATGCTTCACCTCCTTGATCCATGAACATCTTCATTGGATCATATGTTTTTCCTTTCTCCTCAACTTGCTTTCCTGTAAACAAAACATCAATTGAAATGTCAGATACAAAAATATTTGACCACTTGCTCTTTTTAGTGATTGCTTGTTGTTGGTCTATTTCTTCAATGATGAGATCCATCTCATACTAAACTTCCTCTTCAAACTGAAATTTCTCTTCAAGCTCTTCATTCTTGAGCTTATCCTTGTTTTTATACTTCATCTCTTTCCTTAAGGCAACTCTTAGCCTTTTTCTTCTTTTTCTCTCCATCACTAATCTAACTGGCCATCTTACTCGTTTCTTCTTCATTACCCATCCTTGCCATGGGTTTTCCATATTTTCTACCATGAATTTTATCATGGCTATCCTTGCCTTTATCTCATTCACTTCTTGTTGATACTCTTCCTCTCTTTGTCTCTTTTTTTTTCTCTTTCTTGTTTCTCTCTCTTTCTCTGGTTTATGTTTCTTCTAGGCAGTCCCTCTATCCCTCTTCTCAACTCTTCCAATTCCATCCTTTACCTCACCTAAGTCTGTTTCATCTTAGTCTTTTGGCAACTATCCAAGCTTTTTTTTTGGATCTTCTTCTTCTTGAGCAATTCCTTTTGCTCTTCTTCTAGAGCTTCTCTTAGCTCTTCCACTAAGCCTTCCTTGGCTTCTTTTCCTCTTAAGCCTCAATGGCTTGACTGCCTTGAACCTGCAACCTTACAAAATACATTATCTCTGTCAACCATTGATTAGAAGAGTACAATCTTTTACTATTTCCAGGAGCTTACTAGCTCTCTTTCTTTGTTCTTCAAGCCTCTATGGATTTTGGACTCTCTCTTGTTACTTACTCCTTTCTTTCCACTTCAAGGCTTTTCACTTCTCTTCTCAAACCTTTCAAGCCTTACTGCTATTATATTCTTCATAAAAATTCAAAAATCTCTACCTTTTCCAACTTTATAAATGCAAAAATAAGTACAACAAATCAAACCATTTACCTTTCAAAGCTGTTTATACCTCCATCTTGTCTAGGAGGATCTTCTTCTTGTCACTTATCTTCTCTTTCAAGGTCTTCAAGAACCTTGATTTCCTGTCAAGCTTCAATTCACCTTTACTTGAATGGATTTTGCTACCTACCACTTTCCAACACAATTTCCCAACACAATTTACCAACATACAATTTCTTCAAAACAATATTTTCACAAAACATCCATACCTAATTCTTTGATGTAGCTGCTTCTCCAAAAACTCAAACCTTTAACTCTGATACCAAATGATGCAAAGATGACTTTCTGGAAACTTCAAAACAAAGCTCTGATCCAATGTCTTGACTTGCTCACCTTAGTCTTCAAATAGTACTTTCTCTAGTTTCCTTCTTCTCTTGTATAGCAGCATTGGCAGCTTCAACCACTCCAATCTATTTCCTTTTATTAGCAGTCTTCACACAGTGCATTATCTCAAAAACAACATTATGATCCAAAAGGCTCTACCAGCTAAGCTAAGACAGGCTCTAGGAACCTAATTTTTCATACTTACAATCTTACTAAGACGATGACATACTGACCTTAACTTGTTTTTCAAATCATTATAGTTTTCCTTATCTTCTGGAGATAATTCGATGGTGAACAAAACCCTGCTCATAGAGATAACAGCCACATTTATCAAGAATTGAAATGAATAGCTCCATTTCCAGTTTGTTGAGAAAAAAAAATCTTTCTAAACCTCTGCCGATTTAGGATTTGCATTTGCCATCTCTATAACAAGCAGACGAACATTGCAAATTCTAGAACAACCATAAACATCTCTAGCTTTCATTGTGTAATCATTTTACCAATGATATGTAATAATCGGTCTACTATTTCCCACGAACATAGCCCTCTGCTTGCTTCACATGGCTTGACTTTATGCCCACATCATACTGTTATACCAAAAGAAGCGTTCATTTTATACAAACGGATGAGAATATTGATGTTCCTTTGGCTCAATACACTTTCAAATATACAGATTCTCATTGGCCTCAATCCTGGTCTACAAACTCACATATTCATCTTTTAAAGACCTCTATTACGCCTCCAACGATGAGTTGCCTCTATGGCCTCCAATAGCTTTATTATACCTCTACACGCCTCCTTGCTTTGCATCTCGCATGCATTTTCCCACTGCCTGATTTACCTTTAAGGACATCGATTCTGCCAAAGCATTGCCAGGCAGATCCAATAGCCGTAGCAACAATGGCGTAGCTGTGAGTGATGCCCACAATAATATATGACCAGTAGGATCTACGGCCCAGTAGAAGATATATCAATTAAACAACAACTAACAATAACAAGTTTGTTTAAATCTTGGCATAAACAATAGCCAATAGTAGAAGGATCATTCAAAACCTTGGCTTATCAACAGCCAACAGCCACAACCCGTCCAATGATTGGTCTCAGAAAACAAAAATCATTCAAAGTAAAGGAACACACATTTTATTCATAGAACAAGAGAATATACACATGTTTTTCTGCAAGTTATAGATCCTTATACATATCTATAGCAAACCCAGACTTCTTATTACAATTACACGTATGATTCAGTCAAAACAATTGATAAATACCTCTCATAACATGCTTGAAATGCACCATAATCATAATACCATCCAACTCAGATTATATATTCATATTCTAGACTATGCATATATTGGAAAGCTCTGCCACATACTCTATAAAATCTTTTATTTCATACAGAATAATCTTTTTACAAAATCTATCAAAATACAGTCCTTTTCCGGACTTGATCCTACACTTCCTCCTATACAATCTCCTATATTATTGCTCCCCATATTGAAATAATCCTATTTTATTACTAACACCCCCCAACTAATTCCTAATAAGACTCAACAAGATGATTTAAACATAGACTTATTCCGCTGCACCTAACCTACGCCACTTATGGCTTGATTCTCCTCTTTTTGATCTAAATTAACGAAATTTGACTCAAATAGACGTATCTTAAGTGTACATGATTTTTTTTTTTTTTTTTGACGTATCCTGCATCAAGTTCATGTAGTTTTTAAGAAACACTTCTCATTTCTAGATTTAAATAATCCATTGCATAAGTTATTGGTTATGATATTCTTGAGATCTATGGTGGAGTAGTGGTCAAGATAAATGATTGTTTCACAAAATGAACATGTAAATGGCTATTGGGAGAAACTATGGTCCTAAATCTTTGTGAAGATGAAATTAATCTAAACAAAATCTAATGAATGATGTCCAAACCCTAAAGTCTAACCCTAATCTAGCATGAATATTTACAATAAAAATCTAAACTATAGGGATCTGATCAAAAAATAGTAAAAGAAAGAGTAGGGCAGAAAGAAGGTATTTTTTATCTTTAACCTAGACATTATGACAAAGTTTAAATATTATCCAGACATGAATTTAACCAATATATATCATGAGATTACATAATCACATATCTTACTACATACCAGTCAAGGGTCTAAGGAAAAGTGAGATAATGCAAATGAGAAACTAGATTTAATTTGAAGATTTACTTCTACAAACAACATTGGCACATCTATAAGCAAAGAAAAGGAAATGAACTAAATATAGAATACTTCAATCAACCTATCATAAGCACATGTTAACAACTTTACATTCATATTATCTTATCTATAATTCATGAAAACCATTCAAACTAAATATCAAACCCAAAAACTGAGGAAGCAGCCATGATAGTAAACACATAGACAAATATTGGACAAACTTTGCAGAATTCATTGCTTGTATTGCTTGCTCCAAGTTTACAAAGTAATTTTGGCTCTAACTCCACCCCCACTTTTTACAATTGGAAATACCTCCTTTATATAGGCAATTCATGATATATGTTGATCATTCCTTTTTAACATGCAATTGCACAAGTGTCAACATGCAACTTGACAAGTGTCATAGACATGTATCCCTTTAAAAATGCTTCAATACCAATGACATTATTTAGCTATGACTCAAATATATGCCACGTGCTCTATAAGCTACACATGCCTTTATAAAATAATATTCCTTTTCAAAATATTACACAGGCTTAGTTATCAAAGGAATATTCCTTACTCAACTAATTGTGCATCTGATGACACTCTAACTCAAGCACCACAAAGATATTTCAATTCGAGTTATTTTCCTATTTGAAATACCATGTCATTATGTTTATTAATATTTAAATGTGACCATTTCCCCTAGGAGACATGTCAACATGTCATTGGGTCTAGATATTTCAAAAGTCCTCCTAAGACTCACACTGTCAAATCTTTGTCTACATGATGAACGTGAGCATGCCACTTGATAGCTCCATGGGATCTCTAAGTACCTTACAATTAGAAATCATAGCTTGAGTGAATTTATGCCACATGGTATATTCTCACTTATTTTGAGACCTTTGAAAAGTCTTCATTGATCTCGTACCATTGATCTTGATTGCACAAATCAACATGGTTCATTAATCTCAAGCTAAGAAGTTGAATGCCATTAGTTATTATATCATATTCCTCATGGTTATGACACTTGTCACTACCACATTCATTCTAAGTTTCATTAAAATGTCAACTTTATCTCACATCATAGATCTTGATTATGCAAATCAAATGTGCTCTATCGATCTCTATATATTGGGTTTAGTCCTTTGCTATACGTACCATTGATTTTCTGACAAAGTTCCTACAATGGTGACACTTGTCACCCTCTCAATCATCCTAGGGATTCATTGAAGTTTTAAATTAACATGCACCATTGATCAAGATGTGTACTCATAGCTACGTACCATCTATCTTAGGGAATATGCTAAGGTTTTAACCATGGGTTATGTTCTTAACACTTGTCATCTCCATTTTATTCTGAGTCCTTTGAATTTTTAATTTTGATCACACATTGTTAGATCATATGTGCCTATGCTAACATGCATCGTAGATATTGATGCTTAACTTATTGAATCCCCATGATCTTGACACTTGTTATTGTTGGGTTTACTCCATTTCTACAAACATAAAATTATACTTAATAATGTCCCAAGAAATACAGAACTTAGGCTATAATTCTAGATTAATCATTTAAAATATAATAAAAGAACACCCACATTTAATTGATCTCATGAACCCTAAGACATAAATGACTTAGTATAAATATTTTAGACAAAGGTTAGATTTGTACTAATAACTATGACTAGGACCTAGGCTAAAGTTTAAATGAATTCTATAATAAAGTGTTTCCTATAAAAATTTAAATAAAATAACTAACATAAATTTGAATCCTATTTTAAAAGACCTAGGCTAAAACACATTAGGCCCTAGATTTGGTCATTGTTCACCCAAATAGGATCCCATTAAGTCTGAAACATTGAAACACCAACAATAGTTATCAGCAATAGTTAGAGATAAATTAACAAGGATTATTAAAATATGGTAAATAAGGCTAGGTGACAACCAAGGGTAGATGACTTTCAAATTTAAGATCCTACTTGGTTAAATATCTTCAATTTGAAAGTCATCTACACCTGATTATCTTTGTTTTTGATTTTAGAGCATAAATTTACATGATTTTAAATAAGCGTCCCCATTTTTAGAACTAGGGGTATGTTGACGTTAACAAATGGTGACTTCTAAGGGAAACATAGCAATATGTTAGAATTCAGAGACTCTGGTTTAGACTAATAACTAGGCTACTTATTTCACAATATCAAATACCAATATTAAGATTAATTCATGATTAAAACAAGTCTTACAAAATTATAATTAGTCTCAAACATCAAAACTTAGTCACATTATGTGCGTGATTTGATTACACTTAATGTTTGTCATGGGATTTAGGGAACAACTTCCAAATTCATGACCATGTTCATTAAAACTAACTTATAGCATATTTAGATGTTCATTAAGAACTATGATTTTTATAAGGAAGGATTAGGAATTGCTCTTTTGCTAACCAGGCATCCATCACCCTAATAGTGATACCTTTAGTTCTATTCAAGGCCTTGTTCTACTACCATCTAGGCATCCATAACCCTAGTAGAGGTTACCAAAATCACCTTTTCTTAAAAAGCTCTTGAATTTTATAATAAGTTTCTTATTTTTGTATTTTTCAAATCATTTTTGAATCTCTAACAAAGGTTTGGAACTATGTTATCCATGTTTTGAGAATTGTTCAAGTGTTTGATCTTCAAAAAATCATCCTTTGTCGTAAACATTGTCCCAAGCAATAATGTTTAATAAGTGCAAACATGACTATGTTTCAATAATCCAAGCTTTCATATTACATATGCAATCCTTCTTATAATCAAGCTTAGATCGTAATAAGGCTTAAAATATCAAGCAACATTTAACTTATCCATTAGTATTTACTATTTTCTCAAATATATAAAATCAAACTCATATTTCAACAATTCAGGATCAACCAATATTGAGAAGTCATACCTGCATTCCTAAACTATGAAGTTCCTAAGTAATTAGGTAAATTTTGGCTAAGGGATATCTAAAAGGACTTATTGAAAGTAAATAATAAATCACAAAAATCAAACACACCAAACAAACAAACAACAAGCAAAGAAATATTTACAAACACTACTTACAAACAAGGGATAGGAAGGAAATAAACATGAAAGAAACTAAACTAATCCCTATACTAACTCCATAAATAACCTACCTCTAGGATCAAATGGAAAGATATTTATCCTAAAATATAACCTTGAATCATGATTTATTCCATTTAATTTCCCCTTCTTGTGGATAAGAGCACTTGTGTGTTCATGTCTTTTATATGATGTATCTTGATTCCTCATCTCCAGTACCTAGATTGAAGATATGGATCTAAAAAACAATCATATTCTTCCCAAATCCTTATATATTGCATCAAGAGTGATATTATCCTTCATTCACATATTGATAGTGACTTATATCATCCTCATTCAATGATGGCATCTTAGATAGGATTCTTAGACTGATGTCTTCATTAAGTTTAGCTTGAGGTGGATATGGACTACCAATATTTGCACCGAAACTTTCCAAGTCATCTCGAAATGATACTTCATCATGATCAACTAAAAGAGCATGAAATTCATTTAAAACCTTACCATTTGAACTAGGTTTATCACCTACTTCCAACCTTTTGAAGGTGTCATATGGAAATTCTTGATCTGCTACACTTGTTTCATCTTCATCTCTTTGTAGAATGACATGTCTTCTATATAATAGAGTCCCACCTCATCTTGATTTGGGATCTCTATAATGATATTTTTATCTTTAAATACCTCAATTTATTTCAAAAAACCCTAGTATAAATGTTTCCATTGGTCAACTTCTTTAGTAATATCCTCAATTTCAACAATGACCTCATATGAATTATCCTCATAGCTATCTTCTAAAGAGAGGTCAACTTGTATCTGATCTTGTTCATGGGGTTGATCATCTTGAATGGCTATTCCTTCTTCTAGAGAATCTTCAAGTTTATTTTATTCTTTGAATGGAAAATCAAAAGCCTGTACCATGAAGTATTTAGATGTCCTTACAAAGATAGATGTCTCTGCAACATTATCTCGATTAAACATAGGTTCAGATGTATCTTTTTAATTTTGATATGATACAAAGACATTGCAATGATCAGTTAGACATACATCACAAAGATTAATTTAATGTATGTTTTTAGATGAACTATTATTATTTATATCATGAAACTTATTTGTAAGCCTATTGAACCTTTGAGAAGCATAGTTTCTATTGGATTTTTCCCTAGTATTGCCCACTTGTTTTTGTAATTAAATAAAATCAATACTTAGCTTTTAAACCATATTAAAGATAGATTCATTTTCATTTTTTGGGGCCTAATAATTATTAACTTGATTGTTACCATTGCTAATGATTGGCACCAAATCTCTCTGTCCTTGTGGATGAAATCCATTTATAGCATTATTCAAGAACCCCAAATTTTGGTGAAGATGGGCATGGTTTAAGGGTAATCGGTTCAAGATTGGTGTCTAATTTAAGGTAGACACATTCTAATTGGCATTAGGAATTATATTTAGTGCTAGAAAATTAGGGTTGACATTTGGGATAACATATACAAGCTGACCTTGAGGTTGCATTTGATCATTGATTATTATAGATTCAACATAAGCCAATTCTAAGGTGTTTATGACTCCAATAGACCTTTTAAGAAACAAAAAATTCATGGGATCCAAAGCATCCTTGTAAATATCTAAGGCTAAAGCCTTATTAATTCTATAAGGAGCTATGGTTATATTGAACATCTTTTGGAATCTATCATTAAAGTATCTTATGGGTTCATTGGGATCTCTTTTAACCATGGTGAACTATTGGTACAAGACATAAAGACTTATGATTTTGCTAAATTAGTCAATGAAGTATCATTACAGTTATTCCAACTAACAATGTAATTCCTAGGCAGGTTAAGGAACCATTCATATGTAACATCTTTGAAAGTAAATGGAAATAATATACTTACTACATCTTTATGAATAACATTTAAAAGTCTCAAAGTAGCTTTGAAGGATTTAATATGTTCTTCAGCAGTTATAACACCATTAAGACTAAAAGAAGGCAAATACCTTTTAGGGTTTCTTGGTAAGTCATATACATGACCAAGCACATTAATAGAAGATCCACCTAACCATGCCATACCTTGATGAGGATCTTACTTGTGGTAGTTCTAGCTTGTAAAATTCTTGAACCCTATTTGAAATACGATGTGTAAATCTTATCTTTGTAAATAACATTGATTAGACCTATGCATTAAGTAAATTTTATGAAAATATGTATAAAGAACAACAAAGGACATCAATCTTTAACTAAATTAGCTCAAATACATGTCTAAATACATGAATATAAATGATCTTTACATGTCTAAGCTTAGATAGATTCAAATTTGCAAAGAATCTATCAGTGTCTAAATAAAACAACTATTACTAACCTCAAAATTGTTAGATTCACATATCTCAAGATATATTTACCATTATTACTCATGGATCTTCAAAGAACATCTATCTTTATCTTAATAAGCATAAATATTGGTCTAAAACCATTAATATCAATGATATTTACACAAATATGCTAAAATAAACACAAATATGCAAAGAATACACCAATCTTTGAACATAATTCACTAAAATTAGCAAAGATACTTCAAATTCACAAAGCTTTAGCTTATCCCTCCTTATAGTGCTAATTTTTTCCCTTATTGATGCACCTAAATGTATCAATAGGTTCATATAGTGTTTAAGAAACACTTCTCATTTTTGGATTCAAAGAATCCATTGCATGAGTTATTGGTTGTGATCTTCTCAAGATCTATGGTGTGGTAGTAGCTAAGCTAAATGAATATTTCACAAAATGAACGTGTAAAAATGGTTGTTGGGAGCAACCATGGTCTTAAATCTTTATGAAGATGAAAGTGATAAGAACTAATTCCAATGATGATGTCCAAACCTTAAAGTCTAACCCTAATATAGCATGATTATTTATAATGAAAATCTAAACTATAGTGATCTGATCAAAAAGGAGAAAAATAAAGGGTAGGTCAGAAAGAAGGTGTTTCTGATATTCAACCCAAACATTATGACAAAGTTTAGATTTCATCCAAACATGCATTTAACCAATACATATCATGAAATTTCATAAACACATATCCTACTACATACCATGTAAGGGTCTAAGGAAAAGTGAGATAATGCAAATGAGAAACTTGATTTAATTTGAAGATTTAGTTCTATAAACAAATAGCATTGGCACATCTATAAGCAAAGCAAAAGAAATGAACTAAATATAGAATCCTTCAATCAATCTAGTATAATAAAACATTAACAACTATACATTCATATTAGCACATCTAAATTTCATGAAAACCATTCAAATATGAATATTAAACCATAAAACTAAAGAAGCATCCATGATAGCAAACACATAGACAAATATTGGACAAACTTTATAGAATTCCTTACTTGTACTGCTTGTTCCAAGTTTACAAAGGAATTTTGGCTCTAAGAACTCCCCCCCTTTTTACAATTGGTAATACCTCCTTTATATAGGCAATTAATGAGATATGTCGATCATTCCTTTTCAACATGCAACTAGATAAGTGTCAACTGCAATTAAACAAGTGTCATAGACACGTATCCCTTTACAAATACTTCAGGACCAATGACTTTCTTTAACTTTGACTCACCTATAAGCCACGTGATCTATAAGTTGCACATGCCTTTAAAAAATAATATTCCTTTTCAAAATATTACACAAGCTTAGTTACCAAAGGAATATTCCTTACCCAACTAACTGTGCATATGATGACACTCTAACTCAAATGCCACAAAGATCTTTCAATGTGAGTTATCTACCTATGTAGCAATGCCATATTATTCTATTTATTAATCTTAAAATGTGACTGTTACCCCTAGGACACATGTTAACATGTCATTGGGTCTAGATCTTTGAAAAGTCCACCTAAAAGTCACACCATCAGATCCTCATCTACATGATGAACATGAACATGCCACTTGGTGGCTCTATGGGCTCTCTAAGTACCTTACAATTAGACATCATAGCTTGAGTGCCTTTATGCCATGTGGTGGCTTCTTTCTTATCCTAGGACCTTTGAATTTTTTTTTTGGATCTCACACCATTGATCTTGATTGCACGAATCAATGTGGTTCATTAATTTTGAACCAAAAAATTGAATTCCACTAGCTTCTCTATCATATTACCCATAGTTATGACACTTATCACTAACGTATTCATTTTAAGCTTCATTAAAATGTCAAATTTATGTTTCACCATAGATCTTGATTATATGGATCAAATGCACTCTGTCAATATTTGTATACTAGGTTCAATCCTTTACTCCATGTACCATTAATTTTATGATAGAGTTTTGATGATGGTAACACTTGTCACCCTCTCACTTGTCTTAGGGATTAATTTAAGTTTTGACTTAAAATGCACCATTGATTGATATTTTTATGCTCAATTGCATACCATCAATCTTAGGGAAGATTATTGGGTTTTAATCATGGGTTATCGGCTCAACACTTATCATATCCATGCTTGTTTTAAGCCCTTTAAATCTTCAAATTTGATCATGCACCATCGAATCATCTATGCCTAAGTTAATGCATACCGTAGATCTTGATTCTTAACTTATTAACTCCCCATGAGCTTGACACTTGTTAATTCCAAGTTCACTCCATTTTTGCAAACACAAAATAAACTTAATAAGGTCCCAAGAAATATAGAACTTAGGTTATAATTTTAGATTAAGCTTTTAAAATATAATAAAAGATCCCCCACATTTAATTGATCCCATGAACCCTAAACCATAAAGGACTTAGTATAAATATTTTAGACTAAGGTCTGAGTTGTAGTAATAAATACGACTAGGACCTAGGCTAAAATTTAAACAAAGTCTATAATAAAGTGTTTCCCATGAAAATTTAAATAAAATGACCCATGTAAATTTGAATCATATTTTAAAAGACCTAGGATAAAACACATTAGGCCCTAGATCTAGTCATGTTTCACCCAAATAAGATCCCATTAAGTTTGCAACATAGAAACACCAGCAACAGCTAGAGAAAAATTAACAAGGATTATGCAAATATGGTAAATAAGGCTAGGTGAGAGCCAGGGGTGGATTACTTTTAAATTTAAGATCCCACTAGGTCAAATATATTCAATTTGAAAGTCATTTGCACCTAATTCTCTTGGTTTTCAATTTTAGAGTATAAATTTGCATGATTTGAAATAAGTGTCCCCATTTTCAAAATTAGGGGTATGTTGACCTCAAAATATGGATGTAACATCACCACTAATATTTACTAGAATAGTGTTTTTTTATAAATAAATTAATTTCACATATTCATACAATAAACTTTTCCATGAGAATCTAACTAGTGATCCAAATTAACACACTATTTATTTTATCCATAAATAGACATGTAACAATCCATTCCATTATTGATCACTATTGTATAAATAATCAAAACAAGTATAATGATGATTTACTCATTTAACTGCATAAATTCCAAAAAGGTAATTACACAATTTCATCCACATCTAATATGATATTACAACCATTGTGGTCAATGTACAGATGAATAAATATTACATTTTCATCAAGGATAATGTCATAATAATAAATACAATACAAGATACAAGGCTCTACAGATTCTAAGTCATAATGAACTCCAGTATCTTATGGTAATCTCAAGTGTAGTCTCTAATGAAGTACTATTGTAGGGAGGGAGAGCATCATCATATGACTTTTCCACACAACTACGAACCATTGATCCCTCCCACAATCCCCCAACTAAGGAATGACCCTCCCTTCATGGATGAGTAGATAGTGATGATACAAGAATTCAAGGAGACAAGCTAGTACCCATGTGATGTAAGATATCTAATACATGGTGTGTACTATAAATAAAATACATTCTAAAATGATATTATACAAATATGTATATCAAACATTTGAAATGACAATGTTTAACTAAACATCACTTTGGCCAAAATTTTCAAATAATTAATGATCTCAAGGATCAGTCAAATTCATACACAACACTTAATTAGATTACCCTCATTTTACATTGATGATGCTAACTAAGCTAGTGAAGTCTGTCTCACTTCTTATTTAGCACCATAAATGTGAGATTTGGTTAATTAAACCATAACCAATAGATTCAATTGGATTAATTCCTATCAGTAGGCTTAAAACATGTTAAATACAGAAATAATCAAAGTACATATATTTAATCTGTCAAAATTATGCAATGAATCTCATATTATATTATTTAATACATAAAAAATGAATATAAATAAGTACAGTCCTTAATAAAACATACCAAGTATATTATATACTTAGTCTACAAGTTACTAAATTTCCAAAAGTAACTCAAATGTAGTACCATCTATGACAAATAACATTTATCACAGTTTATTTCCATGTACACATTTCTCAATTAACAACAAACTAGTAATAAATAATTTCAAGGATAAAATACATTATATTTAATGTCTTAACTCACATTAAACAAAAATCCATCTTTCATATTAACTTATTGTACTAATACTGAATTGTATGCATATAATCATAGTATACTACCTCATAGGTTTTATAACGTAATTAATAGTAATAATGTATTCCATATTTATAACACATATCATACATATAAATATATGTTATATATGTGTATGTGTACATTTTTCCCTCATACAAATGTATACCATATATATGTACTAGTACATATCAAATACATACAAAATATATATTGTATACATGTGTATGTACACATTAAAATATTGTTATATCATAAACTAATAGTGTATCCAATATGCTTTAAGTATTCATATGTTGTGTCCTTAGAGTATAATGTATAATTCTATTATTCATTCAATTTATATTTTCCATTATGAATTTCATATATTTCGATCAAAACCAATATAAATACCTATTCTAAAAATAACATACAAGATCAATCATAAGATTTATATTTTCAAGAACCCATGTTCTCATTTCCCTTATTTAATTTGTAAGTCATAATCCATTATCAATAGAAAACTATACAAAATTTGTTTACCCCATTTTCCCTTAGTTCAGGTTTATTAAACTAGATATACTATTCCAAGATGTTTGATAAACAGTATTCTAAATCAACTGACAACTCATATTTATTATTCAACCCCCTTCTACTCACTTTAGGAATTTGTTTTACCCTAGTCTCACAAAAATCAATGAAAATCAAGTTGACATTCAACTCAGATTTATTGAGAACCATATAACAACCAAAACCATTACATAGTCTAACATAACCATTTACCTTACTATAGTTTATGCATAGTCCTTGATAAATATCTCATGCATCATTTAAAGTTTGACTCTATCAACTAAATTTTTATGAAAATATAAATGAATACGCTAAAGGATTCCATATCACATTATAAGTTTCTTAATAGGGCTTTAATCGAATACCCAATCCACATAAATGTTATATAAATTTTATGTAACAATCTTTATATATGTGTATGTGATATTAACCAATATAACTATATCCATTTCATCATAATATCAATGATGTGAATATGTTATAATATATCAAAATGGGTATAACAGTCACCTCATATAAAATAATTCCATATAAATATAAAACTTAATATTTAAATAGAACACAGCCACTCTTAGAACCTACCCTAGGATGGCATTATTTTATCAACCATTCCAAACATAAACAAATTACTCAGACCTATGTTTCCCATCATAGGGTTTATAAATCCTTTTATATATGTTTAGGGTTTTAAAAAATTATACAATCAATTTTTTATAGACTAAAACCCAATAATAAGATTGATATCTCATAGCTAGGCAGGTATTTTATAATAAATACACACAAAATTTCAATATTATCCCATACATACAATAAACTCTACTCAAACCCATATATTTTACCTCAAGAAAATAAAAAGCATACACACATTCTTGATAAATATATATACTTAGGGTTTTGCAATATCCATAACTGCATATATGAGATAAGAATTTTTGAAACAATAATACACAATTAGTCTATATATTAAAAATCAACTGTCAAAATCTTAAAATTTCATAGTTTGAGTGTTATAGTAATCACATCCAAACTAAAATATAATTCAATCGTATTAATTTACACACAATCCTAGTCCTCAAATATTAAGGAATTTGGGGATATAGATTTAGTTATGTGGATGGTCGAGCCATCCATAGGGATAAATCTATATTTATTGAAATATATAGCTAAGAAATAACCCAAAACCATAGCAAGATAATTATACCTAGAATTTCTTATATTTCAACAATAAAATAATGAATTAACTTCACCAACCTCAAAATAGCTTTTGACTTTGAAATTTATTAAAATAGAATAGTTATTCGCTCCTCTTTGCTCACTCTTTCTTCTCCTTTTTTGTGTTGTACCCTTCTCTCTACCTCATTATTATCATCCTTTCCCCATAAACATCTCTCATATATTAAATGCATATAACTGTAACATCAAACTTGTAAATCCATTTACTAATCCAAGTTAACTTGAGTTTAAACCAAACAAGAAATCCCTAAGTCTCTTGAATATTCCAAAACAACTTAATCATTATTTTAATCCACTAATATATGCATGGTCTTTTGACTTCAGTTAAAATCACGAGTCAACTTTATAAAGTCTTTAAACATTATAACCCATGCAATGTCAACCAATTGACAAGTCCACCTAACATAATGATGTTTTTTTTTAACTTAGAAAAGGTTATCAACATTATGACTTTGAATAATAATGTGACTAGTATAAAGTCAATAACTAGACTTTCAACCACATAAAAGTCGATCAAAAGTTTTAACCATTAAATCAAACACAACACTATTTAAATAACACTCAATCATATCAAAGATAGTGGTAATTCAAGTATGAATTCACTCAAACAATCCAAGTAATAACATCAACTATTATTAATGCAATTGCACAACTAAATCCACATAATCCTCAAATAGAAAATATGATCACAGCATACATACATACATATATATATATATATATATATATATATATATATATATATATATATATATATATATATATATATATATATATATATATACACACACACACACACACACACACACACACACACACACACACACACATATATATGTATAATATATATATATATATATATATATGTATGTATATATGTATGTATTATGTATGTATGTATGTATATGTATATATATGTATATATATATATATACATATGTATATATATATATATGTATATATATATATATATATGTATATATACATACATACATATATATATATATGTATATGTGTGTGTGTGTGTGTGTATATATATATATATATATATAATTAAAGACATACTATAACTATCACAAAATAAGCAATAATCACAAACATATTATTTTAATGTGGTGTGTGCATAGGTATTTGGATTTTCTTCTATCATCCCCCAACATCTTAATCTATGTCTCCTTCTCCGATTATGCTCTCCCTCCATCACACTCTAAGTGATGGATCTATCTTGCATCTAACTCATGATAAAAAACATATTTAGTCTTTAATATCATCATATATCCATAAATAATACTATATAAACTAACAACGTGAACATACTATAAAGAATATACATATATGGTAAACTCATAGCAATTTAATCATGTAGTCTAAACAACATACAACTATTCCATTAACAACATATGACATACAATTTAGTTAAATAATAATTAATTAATTTAGCAACCATAATAATCCAAGGATGAAAGGTTATTAATCATAGAGAAAAATTAGGATGTGACATCCTTCCCCCCTAAAGTTGGTCATCATCTTGATGACATTTATTCAAAGACTAGTTATGAAATTTAACTTTAATCAATATAAAAATAAAATAATATCCAATAATGCATCAAGCAAACAAATATCAAAATAACTTGTATAACTCATCATAGTACTTCCAAGTGGCACTATATTTATAGTATTGATCCCATAGGACCTTTCATCATGACATTTCTCTATTACACAAATGGAATTTGTGAGTGTCAATTACTCTAATTAGTTCTACCATGACCACCCTAGGATCTAAAACCTCTAAATCATTTCAATCTAACACATGTGAAGGATAAGCTATATGCTTTTTAAGATAAGACACATGGAATACATTATGCAAAAGAGCTAGGGTTGGTGGCAATGCAAGCCTATATGTTATAGGGTTGAACACTTCCAAAACCTCGAAGGATCCCACATATCTCAATGAAAGTTGTATTGACTTCACTAAATTAATCAAGCTTTTCTAAGGATTAACCTATAAAAAAATTTATCACCTACTAAAAACTACCTAGATGTTCTCTTTATATTAGAATGAAAGATCCCTTTCCCAGAAACACTGAGATTTTTTGGTTATTTCAGTTTGATAGGTCTTCCACTTTATCAATCTCAGAGCATAATAACATAGAAATATAGATTGGTATAAAACAAAAGCAGGGCTAGAAATCAAATTATGAAATTCTTCCTTCAAACATGATTGATATCATAGAAGGATTTGATCAGGAATTAATAATAGTCTAATATCAGGGTATTTGAACTCAACAAAGATCAACCACAGAGAGTATTTATTGTTGTTTATGACAATAGTGCATTTAAACACAAACTATACTCAGACTAGTAGAAATAAAATGACACAATAACAATTTCTGAGTATGTAATAGACTCTAAGTCATAGATGAAAACTAAGTTCACACCTAGGAATGTATATGCCAAGGACTGAATTGCAGTATAAGCTCCAAAATAGCTCAGTATGAAGGATCAACAATACAAGATCTCTATGACAGAATAATGGAATGCTACAAGAAATGGAAGTTGCTGGAAATAGAATGTAGGTTTGAGAATGATCTCTCCCAGATCTTCACATAGCCCCCTCTTCCAATGCCAAAACTAGGCCAATGTATTAGCAATAGATTTCACATCTCATTTTTCTCTCTGCCTTTCTCCAGTTGGTGCAGATCTTGATACAAAGGAACAACAAAACTCCAATGCCTTGTCTATCCAACTTGGACGGTCACCTCTGATTTGAACGCAGCACTCAAATAATGAATTCCACGCTGTTGGCTCACAAAAACACCTTTGTAATGATTACACGGTCTGCGCTATTGAGAGAATCTTGTAATAATCCTGCTAGGCAGTTTTATTTGTGGGAGCTCATTCAGCAAATCTCTGCCAAATTGCCTGGAGAGCAGCTCCAAAGAAATGAGTCACTCTTAAGGAAGCTGTGTATGAGAAAAGTCAGACCTCTAGCTATATTTTGTCCTTTATAGTCCTTGTCTTAGAAGCTCTGGCAAGAGGAAAGAAACTTCTATGCAGTCAGGAGAGAGAATATAACCAAAAGGAAATATGCAACCAGCGCTGTGAAAATACCTATGCACTGCTTGAGACTTTTATGCAGTTTGGAAAATGGCAAACAATTTGATACATGGCCAGCTATCAAATGTCAGCATCAAAAACAATAATAATATAACACCATCTTCCAGCCACAATATGCTACACAGGTTTGAATATAATTCTGAGGGGACCCCACCTGATAAGCCTACAAATAAAATATCAAAACAAGCGCCTTGTCAATAGTGTCTTTGTCTTCTTTGACTTTTCCCTTGGTAATTGTGTCTTCAAAGAAGACATGAAATTTCCCAAAAAATCATCCTTCCACAACAAATGTCCTTGAAGCTCTAGATCTAAATTAATAAGCTCAATGTGAATTCCATCACGAATCCACTCTTGAAAAGAGCTAGGTTTTCGTCCAACTCTTTTCCAATCTACTGAAGGTTTTCATCCTCAGAGATTTAGTTGAATCCAAGTTCAAGATTTACAATAATGCATTAGAAATTTTACTCGATAAAAGATGATAAATGCTTTGCCTTCAACTTCTTTTAAAGGCTCCAAGGAATCTTCTAGAAGAAGCCAACTTGCAACTAACCCCAACTTCTAGAAGATACTTATTTAATATTTTTTTTCCCATTTTAATTAAAATTAATTAATTAAAGTCATTCTTTTGAAGAAATATTAATTTTTGGACAACTTAAATTAATTAAATGAATTAAATCACTTTATCATAATTTTGGGGACATTACAGTCCTCCCTTCCTAGAGATTGCTTGTCCTCAAGCAATTCACCCCTGATACCCAACACTAACTTCTAGGATCCCATATCATTCTCAAAAATTTGCAAACTCTACTATCTAAAACACTATGCTATAAAATATCTATGAATAAATTCTCCTTATTTCTCCTAGAGAGTAGTGCGATAATTCTCAATATGTAATTAACAAACTCACCATCACATACCTTAGTCTTTGCAAAAGATCGTTGCGCTACTCTGATTATCATACTCTCCAAATCCCCATAAGGATGATGACTCATAATTGGGAGTGAAAATGTCATGCAACATATAGAATCATTTACCTCATCACTCATAAAATGAGTCTCCATCCTACGAGATGACACCTCCTTAGGTCCTCCATCTAATGTTGCCCTCAAGATAGTCTTCTTTCCCCCAGAAAGGAACTCTAACTGCATATGGTGGTGATCAATAATGTAACGCCCAATACCCTATAACCACTACATGCCCAAGACCACATCATAATCCTCTAAAGGAAGCACATAAAAATCATCAGTCAGAGTATAATCCCCCATCTGAATACTAAGCTGTGAAATCCATTTGGTACAACCCAAAATTGCACCATCTGCCACCTTTACTCCAAAACCACCAAACTTCTCATATTGTAATCCATGTCTTTCCACTAACTTTTGGTCAATAAAGTTATGCATAGCACCTGTGTCTACCAAGCTCATGACCCACTTGCCCTTAAGTGTACCTTTTAACTGAAAGGCATGAAAGTTAGGATAACTGGAGAGGGTAGCCATAATTACTTTTGCTGATGCCATGGGCTCAGGGATATCTAACTCTAACAGTGTCTGTACCTACTCAACATCCTCCATGCTATCTTCAATATTAGTGTTGGATACCTCCTCATCCCCTAACTTAGATGTCACCTCAATCAAATAAACCTTTCCTTTACCCATACAATGGTGTTTGGGTTCCCAAGGTTCTTTGTAGGAAAAGCATAACTTTTTCCTTCTCAATTCGTTCCTCATCTCCTGATTCATCCAAGGGTTTATAGAAGATGACCCTTCTTTATTTTGTGGCATGTTGGCCTTCTATGCAGGCTGAGAGTCCTTGAATGGTTTCTTATCTACCTGATAAGAAGTGGGAATAGTATCTAGTCTCAATGTTACATCAATGGCCTCCTTAAGAGTGGCTGGTTGGAAAGCACATACCAGTCCCTTAAGTCTATCCTGTAATCCCTCAATAAATAACATCACGCTACGCCTCTAGGGCATATCAGGTACCATAATTGCAATATGCTAGAACTCATTAACATATGCTTCTACTTGTCTAGTCTGTCTAAGATGTGCCAACTCTCTATAGTAGAGTTCTGTGTCCTTACGATCAAACTGAGTAATGAGTCATTCAGTGAACTCTGCATAAGAATGAATTAAGGCATGATCTTGGGTAACCAATCCATGATGCCACCAATCATAGGTAACCCCATCTAAATGTAAGATAGCAAATTGAATAGCCTCATGCTTAGGCATGGGTCTCAAGGATAGATATATGTCCAGCTTGTGCACCCAAGCACGTGCACTCGTACTACCCATACCATCATATGTAGCCAATGTGATCTTCCCAGTACCTCGATTGAGGTCATAGTTCTATTGCTGGGGTGGTCTATGACCATGATCTCCTCTGAATCTAGCTATATCTCTATGTTGTGCACAATATTGGGGAAGAGGGAAAACATCCCTAACCTCTGGGGGTAAAGTTCTCCACTCCGCTGTGGCTGCCAAAATGGACTCTTGGAACCTAATCTCTGGTGGTTCCACCTGTGCTAGTTGTTCACCTGGTACAAACTGCAAAAGCAATGGTCTATTTGGAGTAGGTGTATGATGGTGATTCAACCTAGAGGAATGAAGGGAACTCCCAACTGAAGAATGGGACTGATGGCTATGCTGACTGGACTGATGGCTATGATGACTATCTGTCACTGAAACTGATCTATTCTGCCTGCCTCTGTGTCTATCCACCTCCAAATGTTCCATGGTATCCTGTAATCGGTCTAAAGCCTAAACAATTCTAGGCTGAGTAGTGATGATAGTCCTCATCATCTCTCTCTCTCTCTACCTCATCTTGATTTCTTTGAGCATCCCCCTATTCTTTTGCCATAATAGGTTCCTGTTCTATACCAAACTCACACTCGTATTGAGCTCTTCTACATGTATAGTACCTATGGGTTATATCAAATCTTCCTAAATGTATAGAAAAATATATTCACCCCTATAGGTTGGCAAGATGCATGGCTCTAATACCACTGAAAGATCCCTTTCCCAAAAACACTGAGATTTTTTGGTTATTTTAGTTTGATAGGTGTTCCACTTTATCAATCTCAGAGCATAATAACATAGAAATATAGATTGGTATAAAACAAAAGCAGGGCTAGAAATCAAATTATGAAATTCTTCCTTCAAACATGATTGATATCATAGAAGGATTTGATCAGGAATTAATAATAGTCTAATATCAGGGTATTTGAACTCAACAAAGATCAACCACAGAGAGTATTTATTGTTGTTTATGACAATAGTGCATTTAAACACAAACTATACTCAGACTAGTAGAAATAAAATGACACAATAACAATTTCTGAGTATGTAATAGACTCTAAGTCACAGATGAAAACTAAGTTCACACCTAGGAATGTATATGCCAAGGACTGAATTGCAGTATAAGCTCCAAAATAGCTCAGTATGAAGGATCAACAATACAAGATCTCTATGACAGAATAATGGAATGCTACAAGAAATGGAAGTTGCTGGAAATAGAATGTAGGTTTGAGAATGATCTCTCCCAGATCTTCACATAGCCCCCTCTTCCAACGCCAAAACCAAGCCAATGTATTAGCAATAGATTTCACATCTCATTTTTCTCTCTACCTTTCTCCAGTTGGTGCAGATCTTGATACAAAGGAACAACAAAACTCCAACGCCTTGTCTATCCAACCTGGGTGGTCACCTCTAATTTGAACACAACACTCAAATAATGAATTTTATGCTGCTGACTCACAAAAGCACCTTTGTAATGATTACACAGTCTACGCTATTGAGAAAATCTTGTAATAATCCTACTAGGCAGCTTTATTTGTGGGAGCTCATTCAGCAAATCTCTGCCAAATTACCTAGAGAGTAGCTCCAAAGAAATGAGTCACTCTTAAGGAAGCCATGTATGAGAAAAGTTGGACCTCTGGTTGTATTTTGCCCTTTATAGTCCCTGTCTTAGAAGCTCTAACAAGAGGAAAGAAACCTCTATGTGGTCAGGAGAGAGAATATAACCAAAAGGAAATATGCGACCAATGTTGTCAGAATACCTACGCGTTGCTTGAGACTTTTATGCAGTTTAGAAAATGGCAAACAATTTGATGCATGGCCAGCTATCAAATGTCAGCATCAAAAACAATAAAAATATAACACCATCTTCCAGCCATAATATGCTACGCAGGTCTAAATATAATTCTGAGGGGACCCCACCTAATAAGCTTGCAAATAAAATATTAAAACAAGCACCCTGTCAATAGTGTCTTTGTCTTCTTTGACTTTTCCCCTAGTAATTGTGTCTTCAAAGAAGACATGAAATTTCCCAAAAAATCATCCTTCCACAGCAAATGTCCTTAAAGCTCTAGATCTGAATTAATAAGCTCAATGTGAATTCCGTCATGAATCCACTCTTGAAAAGAGTTAGGTTTTCATCCAACTCTTTTCCAATCTGCTGAAGGTTTTCATCCTCAGATATTTCATTGAATCCAAGTTCAAGCTTTACAATAATGCATCAGAAATTTTACTCAACAAAAGATGATAAATGCTTTGCCTTCAACTTCTTTTAAAGGCTCCAAGGAATCTTCTAGAAGAAGCCAACTTGCAACTAACCCCAACTTCTAGAAGATACTTATTTAATATTTTATTTTGTTTCCCATTTTAATTAAAATTAATTAGTTAAAGTCATCCTTTTGAAGAAATATTAATTTTTGGACAACTTAAATTAATTAAATGAATTAAATCACTTTATCATAATTTTGGGGACATTACATAGAATAAATCTTCTATCTATTGTTGTCCTCGACCAACCTCTACCTAATTGTTCTGACTTGCTCTTCCATTTCTAAAATCATTTTAGGTCCAAAGACTACCCTATCTTTCAACCTATCCCAACTATTGGTGTTCTGCACCTTCTTCCATACAATGCCTCAAATGGTGCCATCTTTAAATATGATTGATATGAGTTATTGTAAGTAAACTCAACCACTGGAAGGTACTTTTCCTACTTGTATTACTGATCCATGTAATACATATGAAAAAGATCTTCTAAAACCTAATTAACTATCTCTATTTGACCATCTATTTATAGATGACATGTAGTGTTAAAGTTTAGTTGCATACCCAAAGTTAAATTCAGAGTCAACCAAAACCTAGAAGTCATCCTCAGATCATGATCTAAAATGATCTTCTTTGGAAAACCATGCAACCAATACACTTCCTTTATGAATATCTTCACAAGAGTAAGTGCATCATCAGTCAAATTTCCTAGTATAAAATGAGCTACCTTGGTAAGTTTATCAACTAATACCAAGATGATGTCATGTATATTCTATGATAATGGTATACCTTGGACAAAGTGCATATTAATCACTTTCCACTTCCATTTTGGTATGTCAAGTGGATATGACAATCCATCCAAATACACATGTTAAAATTTCATGTGCTTACATTCTAGACAATGAGACACAAAATCCACTACATCTTTCTTGATTTCTTTCCAAAATTAGAGTGGTCTAAGCTTAGTCATGATCCTGGCTACTCTTGGATGTCTTGAATATGGGTCATTGTTTAGTTCCTTTAGCACTATGATCCTCATATTCTCTATATTTGGAACATACATCCTTCCATTGTACTACAAAAGAACATCATTCTCTATTATGAATCCTGTATACTTAGGATTCTGAGCATTCTCAAAAAATGATTTCTTGACTTGATCATAGAATTCATCACTTGACAATAAATCAATCACTTGATCCTTGAAAGTACTCTTGATAGTAGCCATAACTATTATATACCTCCTACAGCTTAGGACATCAGCGACTCTATTTTCCTTGCCTTTGATATAGTCAATATCAAAATCATAATTAGACAAGAACTCTAACCAATGTATTTGATGAGAATTTATATTTAGTTGAGTGAAGATGTACTTGAGTCTCAAGTTATCAGTCTTGAGCTTAAATGGTTTTCCCAACAAATAATGCCTCCAAACTTATAAAGTGATTTAACAATTTTGGGAATATTGGGGTATTATTCCTAATTTAGTTAAAGGGTTTGAGTAGTAAAATTAGTAAATAAATAGATAATAATTAAGCTCCTAATTTTGTGAAAATTAATTATAATTCAAAATTTTCTAAAAATAGTAATAAGGAAAAGAAAACAAAACTTAACAGTCTATGAAATTTTGGTAGTTAAAAGTCTGTATAACTCCTTATAGAGCATATTATTTCTTAAAACCCTATCTGTCATTATGATTTGACCAATTTTTAGTAAGAGGGGGGGTTAGTGTGTGTAAAATGCATTAAACATGCTTCACACCCTATGTGTGGGCACACTACCTACATACCAATACTTTGAAGAGGGATCAAGCCATATGTAGTTCTCTCACTTGATGTACTTTATGCAATTGTGTATATGAAGATGCAAAATGCTAAATTGGATGTGCTTGAGGTGGCTAGGGACTAGTGTAAGGATTTGAATGAGATTATAAGTGTGTTGGTTGGTTGTATATAGAGAATAGGTAAGATTACTTGAGTAGTCTTGCTTGTATTCTTTATTGCTTAGTGATATTTGCCAACCCTTTCCAAATGATCTTTGAATGGGATTTTATAGGGATCTATTAGTCATGGGTTGAATGTACTCATGTTAGGATGACAAGGAGAAGGATGGAGAAGCAAAAGAAATTGATTTTTGGGGCTAGAAATAGACTTGGACAATAACACTAAAAGCGGATAGGAGTGGCACCGATGTTATAGTCCTAGTGTGGCACTATTGTCCTGAGTAGATAGGACCTGGGGGGATGGATCTGTCATGGAAAGAGGAGTCTAGCTCAACTAAGATCAATTTTAGAAGGATAAAAATGATTGGGAATTAGTGAAAATATGCCTATGAGGGTCATGAGAGCAAGTAAGAGGGACCTAAGGGTTGGGTTTCATTAACCACACTCAAGTTATCAATAAAGATAACTTTGATAATGACTAGTATGAAAATAATAATGATAATGTATACACCGATGTTCATGCTCCACCACATTGGACTACTGATCTACTTCTACCAATTATTTATAATAAAGTTATCCTCAAAAAATATTTGATCCTATAAAGTTTTTGAGAAAAATTCCAAAACTAGAACCGAGATCATACTCTTATCTTATAATCTATCATGAAAATTAAAAAAGGCTAAGCAAGTTGAATCTTCCATTCTTTAAGAACAACCAGTTATAAATGACATTATCATACTCTTATCTTGCAAAATATCATAGTAGTTAAAAAGGCTAAGTGAGTTTTTATTTATCATTATTAATATGGCTCTAAAGTGGGGAGTAGTAAATCGTATGAAACTCCACAAACAATAACAACCTGATTAGTGTGAATGAATTTCACACATTTGTGAACTGTAGAAGGTACTGCTTGAAGTTTTTGGATCCATGGTCAACCAAGTAACATACCAAAAACTCCTACACTAGGAACTATATAGTGAATGATATGGCCATGTGTGTTAGTCCAACCTATAAAATCAGTAGGATCTCACCCAATGAATTCCATATGTGCTCATTAAATCCACTAATAACTATGTCTATGGGGTGTAATGTCTTAATCTAAATATCCCAAATATTGTAATAATGTCATAGTGCACATGTTCACACTAGATCCATTATCGATTAGAATACTATGAATAGGATGATTATGAATGTAATCTCTAATAAGGAGTGCATGATAATATGTATCATCCTCGATGATCTCCTACTTTGAGAAGGAGATGGAAGGTCTAGCTAGAACTCTAGAATTGTATACACCAATCATGTTGCTTAAAGGATGTAACTCAACTGAAGGTGCCATGTATGTATCTGGTGGAGGATGTGCATTATATGCATGATTAACCCATAATGTACCCCTTATCTCTTTGCCCGAGGAGGCACAACTGAAGTGCCAAGATAAATATGATTGTCATCTATCAAATATTATATCTTGTGTCTCAAATTTATGAATCTATTTATTGTAAATCCTAGTGCCCTATGAAACTCACAAAATACATGCTAATAATATCCCTGTGGAAGAGGCTTTTTTGGGTCAATTTCTCAAATAAGAGGGAGAGATATGATGTTGCATTACAATAGTTATTGTAAAACTCTAGCTGGAGAAACTGGTAGATTGGTGAAGGTTCACTGAGGAGGTGTTGATAAAACCACTTGATGAGGGGGATCTAAACTTACATTAACTATAGTTTGATTCTGACTCTTTTTATCATTGACCTTTACTTTTTAAGGGACATTATTGTTACTCTTGTTTGTTGTGTCTGAGATACTTGTGTACTTGAGTTTTCCCATTGAAATTAACTCGAATTATCTTTCCTTTAGCATGTGACATAATTTAGTGAAGGAAGAGAATTTTTTGAACATAATTGATTCCTATAAATATGGTAGAAGACTCTATTTAAAGATATCCTATAATTTTTTATCAGCCATGGGGAGATTCATCTTAGCCAAAATAGTCTTATATCAAAGAATATAATCTATGAGATGCTCATTTGACCTTTGTTTCTATTGTGAAACTTGAGCATATGAAACCTTATCACCAATGTTAATGCTGAAATAAGCTAGGAACATGTCAGCTAAAGGATTGAAAGCATTGACTAACTGATTTGGTAGATTATAGAACCATTGTAAAGCATAATCCTTTAGACTTCATGGAAATAGCTTGGTAAGTAGCCAGTCATTGGGTACATAGTCCAAGCATGCTATGTGAAAGGATCTCAAATGTGTTCCTGGATCACCCTTGCCATCATATAGAGTAAGCTTGGGTTAAACAAAAAAAATTGACAAAGGTGTAGAAGCAATGTGACATGTTAATAGTGTATGTAGAAGAGCAAAAGAATCCAAAACCTATGTAGGTCTAGAGGCACCTTTCTTAAGATGTATCACCTTGGATTGAATATATTGTATCTCTTTCATAAGGGCTATCACATTAGGAGACATATATGTACTAGTTGTAGCTGGGGTAAAGAAGAAGGTTGGGCTATTATAGGGGGTTATTGAGACATATTTACCCCCATAGTTTCATTTGTAACTAGTTTCTCTAAAGGAATAGAATATTCAACTTTATTAACCTTTTTAATTTCCGTGATATATTACAAGATAAGAGTATGATCTCAGGGCTAGTCCTAGAGTCTTTCTCGAAAACTTTGTAGGATTAAATCTTTGTTGAGGATAACTTCATTATCAAAAATTAGTGGAAGTAGATTAGGAGTCTAATGTGGTGGAGCATGAGCATTAGTGTGTACATTATCATTGTTATTTTCATACTACTCATTATCAGAGTTATCTTTATTGAAGTGAAGATGTACTTGAGTCTCAATTTATCAGTATTGAGCTTAAATGGTTTCCCAACAAATAATGCATCTAAACTTGTAAAGAATGCATAATTACTACAACTTTTAGGTCATGAGAGAAACAATTCACCTCATAATGTTTTAGTTTCCTAGATTCATAAGCTACCACTACACCATCCTACATAAAATATCCTCCAAGTCCACCCCCAAATGCATCGGTGATAACTGAGAATTGACCATTAGAATTAGGAGCTCTTAACATTGGTGATGAAGAAGCCTCATTTTCAAATCCTAAAAATATAATTCACACTTATCTGACCAAATGAAACTTTGATTCTTCCACTACAAAGAGGTAATTATATTAGCTATCTTATAAAAAATTGAAAGGAATTTCCTGTAATAGCCCGCTTATCCTGTGAAACTTCTTGCCTCATGCACATTCTTTGGTATTGTCCATTCCATAATAGATCTTATCTTTTTTGGGTCTACCAAAATTCTATCTACAAAGATAATATGTCCTAGATACTATACCTTCTCTTGGAAAAATGCACACTTAGACAACTTTCCATATAACTCATGCTTTTGCAAACATTGCAAAACTAGCTCCAGATGTTGAAGATACTCTTTTTCATCCTTAGAATATATAATAATGTCATCCAAAAAAACCATAACAAAGTGATCTAAATAATTTTTGAACACATTATTCATGAGATTCATAAATGATGCAAGAGCATTTTTCAATCCAAATAGTAACATGGTGAACTCATAGTGCTCATATCAAGTTCTAAATACTATTTTTAGAATATCTTCAGCTCTTATCCTTAGATGATGTTACTCTAATCTAAGATAAATTTTAGAAAATACTATTTCCCCACATATCTAATTGAAAATATCATCAATATGAGGTAGCAGATATTGATTTTTGATTATTGTGTTATTCAACATTCTGTAGTCAATATAAAGGCAAAGAGTACCATCCTTTTTCTTGAGAAAGACTACTGGTGCACTCCATGGTGACACAGTCTAATCAACCCTTTTGATAAAAAATCTTGAATTTTAAACTCCAACTCAACCAATTTAGTGGTTGTCATCATGTATGGTGCCTTAACTATGGTTTCGATCCAAGTATGATATCTATCGAGAAATCAAACTCACATTTGGGAGGTGATCTTGGTAATTCCTATGGAAATGCATCATGAAAATTCATTAAAAAAGGATCATCTTCAATGGATGTTTTCATAGATTATTCCATCTCATTTACCTTAAAAATAAATTTTTGGAACCCTTTCCTCTAATCCTTCTTGAGTTGTATTGCATAAATATGTCTAAGAATCAACTCTCTTTTCTCACCCTAAATTTGTGTCTAATTTTTGAAATCATCTTGACACTCAACCTTTTTTAGATAACAATCAACCTTGGATTTATGATTTGAAATCCAATTGACTCCTAGGATCACATCATATGACCTTAGTGGTATTGCATAAAGATCCAATACTATTATAAATTTAGGCAACCTAATCTCAGCTTTAATTAAACACTTACCAACTTTGACCTTTGACTCATTCCCATATTATACTGACCATGCATTTGCCACAACTACAAATTTTTTAGATAGCTTATTAAGGATTTTAAGAACAATAAATCATTTTGTATCCCCCTTATCTATCAAAATAAAAATTGGATGGTCAAACAAAATACCTAACAGTTCTATGGGTGAAGCTTGGAATTCAGCTTGTTAATTGTCAATTATTGCATAGATCCACTGATGAAAAATTCACTTCTATGAAGTATAACCCTTGTTTTTAAATTTATCCTAGGTACACTCATTATAAAAATGGTCACCTCCATAAATGAAGAAACCTTCAGGTGGTCCTTTCGTATCAAACTATCGGTTTCCCTTGAAACCACCTTTGAAACCTTTATCTAATTTATTGTTACCTATGCCACTATTGGATATAGCATTCTAATTCTTGAGCTGACTCTTGGAGTATCCACTCCTCTACTTCAAATTTTTATTTTTTAAAGTTGGTTTATAACTTCTAAACTTATTCTTGAACTTATCTCCAACCTGAGCAAGAGATTTTAGCTTTTGTTTGTACTTGACTACCTTAACGAATACCTAGTCTATGGTAGACAACCCATGCACATCCACCTCACCACCAATATATGATTTTAATCCCATGATAAACTTCCTAATTATTAACCTCTAATATGCTTAATACTAAGCTACATACTTTAGAATCTTGGTAAACTGTTCCCAGTACTCATTCACTGATAGGTCTCCTTGCTTAAGATTATGAATATTTGTAAGATATTGATCAAATTACACCTATGGAATCCATCATGATCTAAAAAATATCATGAATTTCTCCCATGTGGTGGTGGTAGATTTAAGATTCATTTCCAACTTTTTTCTGGCCCACTATGTAGCTACTTCATTAGCCAACTAGTAAGCTCCCCAAACTACTTTAGTGACTTTGGAATAGTTTTAAATCTTGAAATTCTACATCTTTGTAATCCATGCTTTAGATCCATCTCCCAAAATATTTCTATATAAATTGTGTGGATTCACCTTTTTCCTGAGGCACTTCTTCATGCCTCTGCTCTTGAAGAATTTCCTACTTAGCAAGATGTTCCTCAGGAACACCTAATGGGCTTCCTCTTCATGTCCATGAACTTCTTATTCTAGGGATGCAATTTGATCCCTACTCATGGCTATGATAATTTGATCCAACTTTACTACTTGCTCAATGATAAATTGATTAGGATCAAATAGAGAGTTATTGTCATTTATGTTTGAAGGAACCTCACCAGATGCTCTAGCTCTCACCATTCTCATTTATGGTTAAACGGAAGGATATTAAAATTTTAGTGGGATCATTAAGTCCTAGATTTTGAGCCACAACTCTGATATCACAATGTAACATCCCCACTGGGATTTACTAGAATATCCTAATATTTTTTTTTAAATTACACGTATTCATACATTAGACTTTACCATGAGAATCTAACTAGTGATCTAAATTGACACACTATTTATTTTACCCATAAATACACATGTGAAAATAGATTTAATTATTGATCACAATGATATAAATAAGTAAAACAAATACAATGTTGACTTACTCATTTAACTACATAAATTCTAAAAAGGTAATTACATAATTTCAACCATGACTGATACAATATTATAGCCACTACTGTCAATGTACATATGAATAAATATTACATTTTTATCAAGGATAAGTCACAATAATAAATAAAATATAATACAATATACAAGGCTTTATGGAGCATGAGTCATAATGAACTCTAATATCCTATGGTAATCTCAAGTATAGTCTCTAATGAAGTACTATTGTGGGGAGGGAGAGCATCAATCGAGCACTTTTACACACCAACACAGACCATTGATCCCCTATACAATCCCCCAACTAGGGAATTACCCTCCCTTCATAGATAGGTAGATAATAATAGTACAGGAATCCAAAGAGATAAGTTAGTACCTGTGTGTTGGAAGATATCTAATACATGATGTGTACCATAAAGAAAATATGTTCTAAAATAATATCACACAAACATGTAAATAAAACATATGAAATGATAATGTTTAACTAAACATTACTTTGGCCAAAGTTTTCAAATAGTTAATGATCTCAAGGATCAGTTAAATTCATACACACCAATTGATCGAATTAACCTCATATTACATTGATGATGCTTACTAAGCTAGTGAAGTCTATCTCACTTCTTATTAGTGCCATAAATGTGAGATTTTGTTAATTAAAACATAACCAATTTATTCAATTGGATTACTTCCTATCAGCAGACATAAAACATGTAAGTATGAAAATAATTAAAGTACAAACATTTAGTCCATCAAACTATGTAATGAATCTCAAATCATATTATTTAATACATAAATAATAAATGTAAACAAGCATAGTCCTTAAAAGAACATACCATCTAGGTATATTATATACTTAGTCTACAAGTTACTAAATTCCCAAAAGTAACTCAAATGTAGTACCATCTATGACAAACAACATTTATCACAATTTATTTCAATGTACATATTTCTCGATTAACAACAAGCTAGTCATAAATAATTTCATGAATCAAATACCTTATATTTAATGTCTTAAATCACATCAAACAAAAATCTATCTTTCATATTAACTTGTACTATTAATGAGATGTATGCATATAATCGTAGTATACTACCTCACATGTTTTATAACTTTATTAATAGTCATAATGTATTCCATATTTATAATCACACATCTCATACATACTAATATATGTTATATATGAGTATGTGTATGCATGTCCCTCATACATATATATACCATATATGTGTATCAGTACATATCAAATAAATACAAAATATATATTGTATACATGTATTTGTACACATATTAAAATATTGTTCTGTCATAAACTAACAGTGTATCCATTATTCTCTAAGTATTCATATTTTGTGCCCTTAGAGTATAATGTATACATATGTTATTCATTTAATTTATATTTTCCATTATGAACTTCATATAGTTCAATAAAAACCAATATAAATACCTATTCTAAAAATAGCTTACAAGATCAATCATAAGATTTCTATTTTCATGAACCCCTGTTCTCATTTCCCTTATTTAATTTGTAATTCATAATCCATTATCAATAAAAAACTATACAAAATCCATTTACCCTTTTTTCCCTTAATTTGGGTTTATTAAAATAGATATATTATTTTGAGATGTTTGATAAACAGTATTATAAATCAACTGACAACTTAGATCTATTATTCAGCCCCCTTCTACTGACTTTAGGATTTTGTTTTACCATAGTTTCACAAGCATCAATGAAAATCAAGTTGACATTCAACTTATATTTATTGATAACCATATAAAAACCAAAACCATTGCACATTATAACATAAGCATTTATCTTACTATAATCCATGCATAGTCCTTGATAAATATCTCATGCATCATTCAAAGTTTAACTCTATCGACTAACTTTTTATGAAATATAAATGAATACTCTAAAGGATTCCATAACACATTACAAGTTTAATAATAGGGCTTGACTTGAATACCCAATCCACATAAACATTATACAAATTATATGTAAAGATTTGTATATATGTGTATGTGAGATTAACCGATATACCTATATCCATTTCATCATAATATCAACAACTTAAATACACTATTAGATATCAAAATGGGTATAAAAATCACCTCATATAAAATAATTCCATATAAATATAGAACTTAATATTTAAATGGAACATAGCCGCTCTCAGGATCTACCCTAGGATGGCATTGTTTTATCAACCATTCCAATCATAAACAACTTACTATGACCTAAGTTTACCATCACATGGTTTATAAAAATATATTCACAGTCCTTGTATATATGTTGAAGGTTTTGAAAAATTATACAGTCCATTCTTTATAGACTAAAACCAAATAATATAGTTGGGCCGGTATTTTATAATAAGTACACACAAAATTTCAATATCTCCCCACTAAAACAACAAACTTTACTCAAACCTATATATTTTACCTCAAGAAAATCAAAAACATACACATAGTCATGTTAAATATATATCCTCAGGGTTTTAGAATACTCATAACCACAAATATGAGATAAGGGTTTTCAAAACAAACATTACACAATCAGTTTATTTATATTAAAATTTCATAGCTTGAGCATTATAGTAATCACACCCAAATTAAAACCTAATTCAACCATATTAATTTACACACAGTCATAGTCCTCAAATATTAATGAATTTAGGGATATAGATTTAGTTTTGTGGTTGGTTGAGCCATCCACAGGGCTAAATCTATATCTATTAAAATTATATAGTTAGTAAATCACCCAAAACCATAGAAAGATAATTATACACATAATTTCTTATGTTTCAACAATAAAATAATGAATTGGCTTCGCCAACCTCAAAATAATTTTTGACTTTAAATTTTCTAAAACCAAAATAGTTCTTCACTTCTTCTCTCTACTCACTCTTTCTTCTCCTTTTTCATATCATTCCCTTCTCTCTACCTCCTTCTTATCATCCTTTCTCCATCGACCTCTCTCATACATTCAATGCATGTAACTATAACCTCAAACTCATAGTTTGCCATAGTTTCATAATGCAAAACCCTGTTATGAATAAATATATTTGCTAATCTAGGTTAACTCGAGTTTGAACCAAACAAGAAAGCCTTGAATATCTTGAATGTTATAAAACAACTTAATACTTATTTTAATCCACTAATATTTGCATGGTCTTTTAAATTTAGTTAAAATCATGAGTCAACTTTATAAAGTATTTAAACATTATAACCCATGCAATGTCAACTAATTTACAAGTCCACCTAACACAATGATGTTGTTTTTTTAAACCTAGAAAAGGTTATCAATATTATAACTTTGAATAAAATGCAAATAATATAAAGTCAATAGCTAGACTTTTGACCACGTAAAAGTCTATCAAATGTTATAACGATTAAATCAAACATAAATTTGTTCAAACAATACTCAGTGATATCAAAGACAATGGTAAGTCAAGTATGGATTCACTCAAACAATCAAAGCAATAACATCAACTATTATTAATGAAATCATATAACTAAATCCACATAATCCTCAAACATAATAAATATATATAATTAAAGACATACTACAACTATCACAAAACAAGTAATAATCACAAACATATTATTCTAATGTGGTGTGTGGGTAGGTATCTAGTTTCTCTTCTATCATCCCCCAACATCTCGATCTACGTCACCCTCTCCAATGATGTTATCCCTCTATCACACTCTGAGGGATGGATTTATCCTACATCCAACTCATGAAAAAAAAGGTAGTTAGCCTATAATATCATCATATATCCATAAATGTTATTGTATAAACTAACAACATGATCATAATGTAAAGAATATACAAATACAACTAAATCATAGCAATTTAATCATGTAATCTAAGCAACGTAAAATTGTCCCATAAACATATATGACATACAACTTAATTAAATAGTAATTAATCAATTTAACAACCATAATAATCCTTGAATAAAAGGTTATTGAGCTTAGAGAGAAATCAAGATGTGACAACAAAAGGGTAGAACCTATTGGGTGTATAGAAGATGTAGAAATCAAAGTTGTTTATCTAACTCTATGAGTTTAATTTGAATTCATAGATATGAATATTGATGAAACACACTACCTTGTATTTATTGATACAAATTAGGCATGTGATGGTTAGATGACCATCAACATAGTGCATAATCAATTAAAGTTGTACGAAGGGGATAAGATTATCACCATACCTATGAAAAAAGATGAAAATAAGACATATATCATTCCTAAAGATCTGAACTCACCCTATGAATGTGGGGATAATAATTGGTTTAAGGATAGCACAGAGCCTAAGCATAATGCACTCCAAACTTTAGAGTTAAAAAAATTCCATTCAAAAATAAAACCATTTGTATGTTCATAGAAATCTTCATCTAGACCTGTGATATCAAAAGAATAAGTTCCATAGTTCCATAAATGGGAATGCAAGTCTCCATTTGTGAGATCACCAATAAGGTTTTAAGTAAATTTGATATATCAAGTGAGTGGAATAGACATGCATTATACTAAACTAACAAAAAAATGTGTTGTACCATGGGAAGTTATGTATTTAGTAAGTGGTGATTCAAATACCCATTTGATTAATTAGGTGAGAGGATACCATGAGGTGATACCAATGCAAATGGTTTTTGATATATAGTGATAATTACCTTAATACTTTACAACCAAGAATTTGGGCCACTTTATTTCTATATCGGAGCAACATGTTACAAATGTAGATCAACAAGTTAGTACACTGAATTATGCTCTAAAGGGAATTATTGTGACTTGGTGGGTAATACACAAGTCAAATTAGTTACACTAGGAATATTATCATGAATTATTGTGAGATCAAATTCAAATAACACCTATAATCATGAGCCAGTGGCCATTTTTCTTAGAAAGACAGTGTCCTAATATGCATATTTGTAAATGTGTCAATATATGGTCTTCACAATGTTTGAAATATTGATATTAGGTACATGTATTAATGTATGCCTTAGCACCTCTTCCAATAACCTAGTACATGCACCAATAATGTAGGTGAGAAACTAAAAACTAACGATAAGTTCAGCACAATTTTATTCAAACCTTTGTCTTTAAGGATGTGAATACCCTAGTGCAAAACATTATTTATAAGTTTAAGATATGTTTATAACATGGGAGAGCATAGGATCTAAGCACTATGATTGAGTCCTCTTTATAGGAATAATCAACTATATATTTGAATATAGTTATCAAAAATTACAAGGTTAGTAAGCAAAAAAGAGCAATTTTTGGTGCAACCCTAGAATATAATCATGGACAATGGAGAAAAAACAAAATCTAGTAACAATGATGAGGACCTAGAATTGAAGGGTTTTATTTAACTTGAGTGAAAATTAGAGAAACCAAAATATAAAATCATATAACAAACTAAAGATACACAACTATGAAATTTAAACATTTAGGAATAAGAAGGGAAAAGGAGATTGTGAGACTCTATTACAAGTGGGTCCAAAAAACACCACTAAATAAGGTGGTGGGGAACATTAGTATTGAGTTTACACTAAATTTTAAAAATTTGGGTGACTATTGGACATAAGAAGAAATATTAGGTGGTCTATATTTTTTATGAGACTATCAAGATGTGTTCCCAAAAAAATTCAAAAGTCAAGGGTGTAAACCCTTCATTGAGATAGATTCACATAGAGATTGAGGAATACATACAACCCACTAAAAAATTACCATACATGCTAAATCCTATATGAAGCTTAAAGTGAATGCTAAAATTGATTAGATGCAAGAAGTAGGAATTACATACTATAAGAAAAGGTAGAATGGGTAAGCCCAATGGTGGTGCAACCTAAAAATTTAGAAGAGAACAAAGTCTATGGGAACTATATGGCATTAAATGATGCCTATATTAATGAACCATTTCTACTGCCCTTTATAGATAAAATTATGGAGTTATTCATAGGGAACAAATTCTATTCCATCACAGATGGTTTTAGTGGCTATCACCAGATACTGATCATAGTTAAAGATCAGAATAAAACTCCCTTTGTAATGAAATTGGGTTCCTTCACATATAAGGTAATGCCTTTTGGTCTAAATAATAAGAAAAGGTAGAATGGGTAAGCCCAATGGTGGTGTAACCTAAAAATTTAGAAGAGAACAAAGTCTATGGGAACTATATGGCATTAAATGATGCCTATATTAATGAACCAGTTCTAATTCCCTTTATAGATAAAATTATGGAGTTCTTCATAGGGAACAAATTATATTCCATCACAGATGGTTTTAGTGGCTATCACCAGATACTGTTCATAGTTGAAGATCAGAATAAAACTCCCTTTGTAATGAAATTGGGTTCTTTCACATATAAGGTAATGCCTTTTGGTCTAAATAATGATCGTGGTATTTTTTTTATGGATATGGTCATTGCATTCAAATATTTCATCTATGATTTATTATAAGTCTATCTTGATGATTGGGTTGTATTCTCTTTATTCAAATAACACTTATCAAAGTTGAGACTCATGTTATAATGATGTGACCTCAGTGCATCACATTGAATTTGTAAAAAATAATTTTTATTTACACCATTTGATATTCACTTAGTCACATAATGTGTAATGATGGTATTTTAGTTGATCAAGCTAAAATCATAGTCATTGTGAGTATGCCACCTCATACAATCTCTACCTAAGTGAGATCCTTCTTTAGACATACAAGGTATTATTTCAAGTTCATCAAAGGGCACACAACTATATTTATGCTAATGGGGAAATAATTAAGTAAAGATAAAAAGTTTGAGTGTATTAATGAGTGTCAAGCATATTTTATGGATTTGAAACAAAGGTTGGTAAAAATTCCCATATTAATACTCCCTTATTGGATTAATCCATTTCATGAGCATGTAGATGCTTTATGAGTCATATCAAGAGTTATATTGGCTCAACCAGGAGATGGACCTTTGGAATCTTTAGATCAGCCCATTCACTTAATAAGCATAAAATTAATAGTAAAATAAAGTAATTACACTAAAATAAAGTGAGAGGTCTTGGATATGGTTTTTTTTCTTCAATAATTTAGGCACTACCTCTTAGTAGCACCATTTTAATTCTTTACAGATCATTCGGCTATGTGTTACCTAGTGAATAAACCTATGTTATATGGAAAAATATCCAAGTGGTTAATGTTATTCCAATAATTTTATTTTAAGATCAATGTGAAACCAAAAAGATAAAATGTAGGACTAGATCATCTTAGAAAAATAATTTAAAGATGATTCACTAAATTGAAATATGATTCATTAAATGCACACTTAATTAGAGTCTCCATGATTCTAGAGAATATGGAAGACATGGCCATTTTTATGGAACAAGGAGTTTTTCCTGTGCACTATGTCAAAAATGATAAAAAATAGTTGATCACCATGAGACATACCTTTTACTATTATCAATGAATTTTTGTACAAAATGGGTAAGGATGGTGTGTTTTACATATTTGTTTTGGATCATGAGTGACCATATTTTTTTTAAGAAGCACATCAAGGAATCATAGGAGAACACTTTATAGGAGAATTAATTGCAATGAAGATATTAAAAAGTGGTTTTATGAAGGCCTACTTTATTCCATGATGTTCACAAATTCATAAAACACTGTGATGTTTGTCAAATAATAGGAAGGTTAAATCAAACGAATGAAAAGTCTCTAAACTCAATGTTAGTAGTACAACCATTTGAACAATGGGGAATAGAATTTTTAGAACCTATCAATCTACTAAGAAAACAAAATCATGTTAGATATATAATATCTATGATGGATTAATTCATAAAATGGGTAGAAGTTATTACGACACCAAGTTGTAATGCTAGAGACACAATTAAATTCTTGTATGATAATATCATAACTAGGTTTTGATGTTCATTAAATTGGGTTAATGATAGAGAAATGAAATTACTACACATTACTATCAATATTTTGATAAAATAATTTATGATATTTCACTATAAGATCATGGCCTATCATCCTCAAGCCAATGGGCAGTTAGAAGCATCAAACAAAGTAGTTGAGAAGATGCTTAAAAAAATGAAATGTGAAGATAAATGATTTGGAGGATCATATTCATCCAATCCTATGGGCATACATGACTAATTATAAGCATGTGACATGGTTCACTCCTTTCTAGTTGGTTTATGGAATAGAATCAGTTATACCTATGGAACATATAGTTCCATGTCAATGAATCATATTGATAATGCAACAAGGAAATCATGATTCACTTCAGGGAAGGTTGTTAGATTTAACTCACATGGAGGAAAATTGATACAGAATGAGTTAGACACAAGAAATAAATAAGTAGAGTCAAAAATCAAGGCATCAACGCAATTTATGATCTAAATATTTTTACCAAAGAAAATAATATTATTGTATGATAGTAGATTTCAAACACATCTAGGTAAACTACGCATTCAATAGAAAGTACCATACATCATCCATAAAGTATTGAAATAAAGAATATAATACTAAGGGACCTTCAAGAAATCATTCTTCTGGGACATGTAAATGGTTATAAACCCAAGCCTTATAACCAATGATCTCTATATTCTCAAGCCAAAAATAGAGTGGTATTGTGTAGGACCATATAATTAGTATTTTTGTTTCATTTGTTATTTTCTTATCTTTTGTAGGTTTGTAGCATAGTTGTGTACAGTGCAATCTCTATATCTTAATCCAACATAACAGAGTTTGAAAATTCAACATCATACTATATCAAAGGAAAACAAAAAAATAAGGAAGGATCAATGCAAAGAGAATTCATCATGAAGTCAACATGGGGTCAATTGATTAATTATGGGAAATAAGCACTAAAAAAGGGGTACAAAGGACATGTAACAAACAATCACTCATAAATTAGTTAATGACAAAATACTTCAACTATTGCACCTTTCCCAAAGTAAATTAGTGTGTCAAATTTAGTTAATGTACAATAAAATAAAGTTATTAGATAATAAAATATGATTCTTCACATCAAAGAATGACATAATCTAAAACATTGAATTTATCTATAAAACCACCAAGGTCACATCACAACAACCAATGACATTCAAACCAAGAGCATAATTATGTAAAGACAATACAGTATAATTTAGTGCATAGCATTAGATGAGTGGAGAAAAATAAATTTATATAAGGAAGGGCATATAGAGTGAACCTCCATTATAACCATGTGCAAATAAAATCCATCTATGATTTGAGCCTGATTCATTCACCTGAGTGCAGAATTTTTAAAAGCACAAATTGGAGTTACATCCATTTACTGAGGGCCTACCAAAAAATAATTATGGATCAATCACAACTCTTGATTCCATTTAAGATGCACATAAATAAGAAATTGGGATTGACCTCATGTTAAGGTAAACATGGTACCATAATCTAGATCTATTTAATTTTATTTATATGATGGAAGCCAAAAAAATTACCATGGACCAAGCTATAATAAAATAACCAAGATCCATAACTCTTTAATACCCTCTATGAGGATTTGATACATAGTGACTCACTAATCTCCTTACAGTTGTCCGATTGGATGATGTGATGATGGCATTATTGAATCACTACAATAAAGGTGCATTTGATCTATTTAAATATGTGACCATATTCATCAATGAAACAACAATGGGGAGGGAAACAAGATTTCAAAAATAAGGCAAATCCCTCCTACCATACAAAACCAAGTCCCCTCCCATTCACTCAAATACTTTGGATAAGTATTCTAGAGCATCCATAGGAATCCCTATTGACTCAGTGGATGATGTTGTAGTAAAATTATTTTTTAAATGTATTACCAAGGAATTTTGGAAGACCACCAAAATTACAAGGTAAGATACCAAAGGCATCATCTATACTTTATGTTGTCCCTGAAAAATGACTACTCATTTTTGGGACAACCTACAGATCAAAATCCTCTCTTCCCCTTTCAAAAATTGTTCTGAGCATTCAAGGTCAAAGGCTTCTGTAGGTGGTTTCAGTCAAAAGAATCAATTTTTCAACACTTAGTCATCTTTCGAGACTGTTTCAGTGCCTTGGTTCAAATAGATATCTCCATCAGCAAACACCAACAGCAGGTTCTATAGGTTCATGGTTCAATGGCTTGATTCAACCAAGTGGTTCAACACTTTATTTCACTCAGGTGGTTCATTCCCTTTGTCTTAGCGTCTTTTGGTTCAATACTTAGTTCATCAGCTTGAACCATTTTTGGTTCAACGTCTTGGTTCAAGGTTTGGTTCAAAGGGGTGGTTCAATGCAAAAGGAAGCTTCCTGAAGGACAAGTCAAGGGCACTTAATCGATCAAAGCATCCTTTGAAAGGGTCATTTTCAAGGAGGCCAAAAGGTTATTCTTTCAGATTTGTTTAAAGCATTTAAAAATTGGTTCCCCAGACTTTTTGTCTGCAAAAATTTTCCCAAGGGAAAATGTCCGTGGGAGGAAGCGCAGGAAAATCCCAGGCGAATATCCAAAGGGTCATTTCTCAAGACCTGAGAAGACAGGTTCAATCTGGAAAATACCAAATAGCAAAGATGAAGGAATTACCAAGGAAAGTAACAGGCCCACAGACGTTGAATTCATGGCAAGGAAATAACTATTGATCTTTGAAGGCTTGAGTGCAGACCCAAATGCATTCAAAGGATAAAATGCCAAAGGGAAGAATTGCTGAGAAAAGGAATGTAAAGAGCAAGTAGAGCTAGGAATGCAGCCCGATAGCTCAAATCACAGTAGGAAGAGACAAAGCTAGAAAGGACAAAAGGCGGCCTCAGTCAATGGAAGAACCAAGCTAGACTGAAGAGAAAAGATTGCAAAAAGTGCCTAATTGAAAATGACAAAGTGCAGTGGAATACATCATGACTCCATAGAATGTGACAACTATTTACATCTTCTATGCAAGAGCGGCAATTTTTGCTGCCCTTGCATCCTTCATGCAAGAGCGGCAATTTTTGATGGCCTTACATCACCGTTTCCTCTCCTTCTATGAAAGAGCGGCAATTTTTTTTGCCCTTGCATCTTTCATGCAAGAGCAGCAATTTTTGCTGCCCTTACACATTCACCTACTCCTTGACGTGCATAAGCGGTAATTTTTGCCGCCTATGCACAAGAACTTCTCTGATATGCAGGGGCGGCAATTTTTGCCGCCCATGCATTCATTCTCTCTTCTTCTTCTCATGCACTTTTGTCATGTAAAAGTGCATGCAATTTTGTAATGTGTAATTACATGTAAAAAATTTGGAAAAATATCTCAAAGTCAAAGATGAGTCATCTTTGACTAAGATATTTTTATATTTTAATATTTTCTAATTTTGAAGGTTTCTCCCTATATATAGTGGAGACCTCTTTTGTAAATGGATCTCTGATAATTGAGAGCAAAAACTCTGCTGAAATTGAGACACTTTTTGAGACTTTGTGCTCGATTTGTAAATCATATTTTGTTAAATGAATGAGAAGCAGGTTTATTTTAGACTTTGTGTTGAAGTTATCTGTGTTATTTAGGAAACAATTCTTATGTCCTCTTTCCTGATAATCTCTTATTTATTTGATTTAATAAGCAAAGTGGGTGTGTTGATATTATTTGAGGGCATTTCTAAAAGATAGAAGAGAGACTTTGAGCTAATTTTATCTTTGTGATCCTTTTATCTTTTATAGTTTTAGGCAAAGACTTTGTGCTTCGTTTCACTCTACGGTTATGCTTGTTTCGAATCAGTGAAGGAGGCTACAAAAGACTTTGTGCTTATTCAAGTTTCCTTGTGAACTTTGTTACTTCAAGTGATTTTTTGCTCTACACTGGATACCATTCCTGAAAGAAAAGGAATGTTGTTGGCCAACGACCAAGATTTCTCTCTCTTGTTCCTTGTACATCACCTCTGAAAAAAGAGAGGTGGATGTTGTTATACCACCCTGAGTATTGTTTTTTGCTTAATTATATATACATATAGTGTTTAAATATTCATAGAGAACCTCCCCTTGATGAGAGGAGAGATTAACCTCATCCAGATCTGGTAAACCCACACTTTTTATGGCATAAATCTCCCTGTGTTGTGGCTGATATACCCATTTTGTCATCAGTTAGTTGATGACAAAATATTCACCCAACAGTTTTTGGTGACTCCGTTGGGGAAGAGCGCACAATTTGAAGTCCCAAACTTCAAACTAAAGCAGATCCTACTCTTTTCCATTTTTATTTTGAAATCTGGCAACTCCATGCTACACAAGAAGCCAGAGATCTAAGGGTGTCTTTGACCCTATGTTTGAGTTGGTGCAGCAGAGTAATTTTGATCTATTTCCTCGACCACCTTTCCTCCAATGATCTAGGAGTCTTCCTCCTGACCTTATCAGGTCACCAACACAAGGTAGAGCTTATTTTCCTGCTGTTAATAGTGCCCTACCTACAAATACCCCACCAAGGTTTGTTGTCCCACCATTTAATCATCTTAGCATAATGGCTCAAGGCCTGTGAGGCAATTCCTTTGGTCCTCTTAATTTGACCCCACCCTTGCATGAACTACCTCGTAGTTCTAGAAAAAAAATTCCCAAGTTTTTTGGTGACGGGAAGGTTCATCCCGATGAGTATATTGCCACTTTCTCCATAGCATGTGGCATAATCGATGTGGAATTTGAGGATGTAGCAATGAGATTTTTTGTAAAAACTCTACAAGGCGCTCTTACGGATTGGTTCTACCACCTGCAAGCCAAGTCAGTGACTAACTGGGACATGCTCAAAGCCAAATTCGAAGCTAGATTTAAACTTGTGGAAGATGCATAGGCCTTGTTAGCACAACTAACATAGATGAAAAAAGAATCTCAAGAACCCATGAGGGATTGCATAGCCAAATTCAACAAGTTAAGGAACCGGATTCCAATCATCGCTCAGCCCACGCTAGAGAATCTTAAGTGTTTTTTTATCAATTCACAACTTCCCAAAGTAAGTTTCTTGTTGATGCAAGCTGGCCCTATGGATCTTGCATTGGCTCAAAATTTGGCTACTAAGATTGAGGATGATCTTATCCTAGCATGTAAGATCAAAAAAGACCCTAGTAAAAATAGATTATCTTCATCTGTTGAAAGCTCTTCTATAGGCACTATAGATCCTATGGTGCAAAAATTGACAAATGAATTGCTAGCTCTCAGAAGACAAATGGCCCAAGTTATGTTTGCTTCTCCTAATCAAGATATGCCAAGGAGGACATTTCAAAATCAAGTGTACTAAGGCAATGTTTCTAGGAATCAAGGGCAACCAAATCATCTTCCTCCCCCACAGAGGAACCTTGCCCTTGAAGCCCCTCCAACTAACTCAGCAGTTGGATATCTAGAAATAGAACACGCTTCCCCTTTCCAACCTGAATTAGACCAATAAGATGATGCTAATCTCTTTGAAGAGTAGGAAGAAGAATTAGCTGGCAACTCCATCATTGGTTACCTGAGTTACTAAGATGAACCTAGAAGCGAGGGGAATGCAGCTGAGGGATCATATGCTATATTCACCTGATCCTAGAATCAGTTAGCCTGACAAGTTGATAATGGAGAAATAGAGGAGCGACCTCAGCCTACAATTTTGAATGTTAAGATTAGGACCACTCTGCCTATCCAACCGAAGGATCCAGTGATTGCTGAGAAAGTAAGTACCCAATCATCTCTACACCCTCTACTTCAATTTTGCAGTCCAGACCTCCCTCACCTCCCAAAAACCAAAAGCATGAACTCTCATCCTCTGTGCCTAGTCCAATTCAGTCATTTGACATAACTAATCATATCAAAAAGACCAAAAGTCAAATGATTGAATTTGAAGCCCTGCAGTCCAACCCTAATCAGTTGGACAAGTTGGTACAAGATGTTAAGACCCAAATGTTGGCCCCTGAAGCTCAAATTTTATTTGAGTTTTTAGGCAAGGGTGATTACTCCTTGACCACAGAGGACCTCCATGTTCCTAGAGATGAAAGTCTGATAGGTGGTGATCCAAGAATTGATTCAAACTAGACATCAGAAGGATTGGTAGGGTGCAATACAAATGAAAAAGGGTCTTCCATCTCTAATGGAGAGAAATCTGACAGAAGATCCATTACTGGTGATGTTTGGATCTGGGAAATGGATGGCAACAATTCCTCTATAAGTGTTGGGGCCAAGTTGGTGTTGATATCTCCTAAGGGAGATATTCTTCCTTCTTTACACAAGTTGCAGTTCAGCAACACCAACAACAGTACTGAGTATGAATCTTTGTTACTCAAATGGGGAGCTACTCGAGACAAAGGAGATGCCGAGCTAGTGGTCTGTCAGGCATCTAAAGGGGACAATCAAGACATGTGCTGGAATAAACTATCAGAATAGCAAATTATGGTAATAGACCAGTCTATTGCCCATCAGAATCAAAAAAAGGGACTCTGCAGGAGAACCAAGATTCATGGTTCTCAGACTAGAAAGCAAGCCTTGCCAAGGGGTAGTAAGAGAAGAGAACCAAGGGGAAGACACAGAAAAGTGGTTTCCTGGTGGAGAGTTCCATTCACCAGTCATCATTTCTGGGGACAAAATGGTTTCCTATTGGTTTATCAGGATGGCACACCATTTTCACTGTCTCACAGTGGGCGGCATCTAAAGTGCTTCAAATTTTAAGGCATCAAAAAAGATCATCTGTACATATGTATATCTGTATAGTCTTTAGTTCTCTTTTATGATTTTCATTTTCATTTTTTTTAGCCTTTCTTTTTGGGTAGCATGACTCTGTGGCCCAATGGCACGCTTCTAAGGCACTGGAGATTTTGGATTCTACTCCCTTCAATTGATTTTTGCAATAGAAGGAAGTTCCCCAACTAGAGCCAACTGTTGTCCCCAAAAAATGACTACTCATTTTTGGGACAACCTATAGATCAAAATTCTCTCTTCCCCTTTCAAAAATTGTTTTGAGCATTTAGGGTCAAAGGCTTCTATAGGTGGTTTCAGTCAAAAGAATCAGTTTTTCAACACTTAGTCATTTTTTGGGACTGTTTCAGTGCCTTGGTTCAAACAAAGATCTCCATTAGCAAACACCAGCAATAGGTTCAATGGGTTCATGGTTCAATGGCTCAATTCAAACAAGTGGTTCAGCACTTTATTTCACTCAGGTGGTTCATTCCCTTTGTCTTAGCGTCTTTTGGTTCAATACTTAGTTCATCAGCTTGAACCATTTTTTTTGGTTCAACATCTTGGTTCAAGGTTTGGTTCAAAGACATGGTTCAAAGGGGTAGTTGAATGCAAAAGGAAGCTTCCCGAAGGACAAGTTAGGGGCACTTAATCAATCAAAGCATCCTTTGAAAGGGTCATTTTCAAGGAGGCTGAAAGGTTATTCTTTTAGATTTGTTTAAAGCATTTAAAAATTGGTTCCCCAGACTTTTTAACTGCAAAAATTTTCCCAAGGGAAAATGTTTGTGGGAGGAAGTGCAGGAAAATCCCAAGTGAATATCCAAAGGGTCATTTCTCAAGACTCGAGAGGATAGGTTCAATCTAGAAAATACCAAATAGCAAAGCCGAAGGAATTGCCAAGGAAAGTAACGGGCCTGTAGACGTTGAATTCATGGCAAGGAAATAACTATTGATCTTCGAAGGCTTGAGCATGGACCTAAATGCATTCGAAGGCTAAAATGCCAAAGGGAAGAACCACTGAGAGAAGGAACGTAAAGAGCAAGTAGATCTAGGAATGCAGCCTGATAGCTCAAATCACAGTAGGAAGAGACAAAGCTAGAAAGGACAAAAAGCGGCCTCAGTCAATGGAAGAACCAAGCCAGACTAAAGAGAAAAGCCTAAAAAAAGTGCCTAATTGAAAAGGACAAAGTGTAGTGGAATACATCAAGACTCTGCAGAACGTGACAACTATTTACATCTTCTATGCAAGAGCGGCAATTTTTGCCACCCTTGCATCTTTCATGCAAGAGTGACAATTTTTGCCACCCTTGCATCACCGTTTCCTCTCCTTTTATGCAAGAGTGGCATTTTTTGTCTCCCTTGCATCCTTCATGCAAGATCAGCAATTTTTGCCACCCTTACATGTTCGCCTACTCCTTGACGTGCACAGGCAACAATTTCTGCCGCCTATGCACAAGAACTTCTCTGATATGCAGGGGCGGCAATTTTTGCTGCCCATGCATTTCTTCTCTCTTCTTCTTCTCATGCACTTTTGTCATGTAAAAGTGCATGCAATTTTGTAATGTGTAATTACATGTAAAAAATTTGGAAAAATATCTCAAAGTCAAAGATGAGTCATCTTTGACTAAGATATTTTTATATTTTAATATTTTCTAATTTTGAAGGTTTCTCCCTATATATAGTGGAGACCTCTTTTGTAAATGGATCTCTGATAATTGAGAGAAAAAACTCTGCTGAAATTGAGACACTTTTTGAGACTTTGTGCTCAATTTGTAAATCATATTTTGTTAAATGAATGAGAAGCAGGTTTATTTCAGACTTTGTGTTGAAGTTATCTATGTTATTTAGGAAACAATTCTTATGTCCTCTTTCCTGATAATCTCTTATTTGTTTGATTTAATAAGCAAAGTGGGTGTGTTGATATTATCTGAGGGCATTTCTACAAGATAGAAGAGAGACTTTGAGCTAATTTTATCTTTGTGATCCTTTTATCTTTTGTAGTTTTAGGTGAAGACTTTGTGCTTCGTTTCACTCTACAGTTACGCTTGTTTTGAATCAATGAAGGAGGCTATGGAAGACTTTGTGCTTACGCAAGTTTCCTTGTGAACTTTTTTACTTCAGGTGATTTTCTACTCTAAGCTAGATACCATTCCTGAAAGAAGAGGAATGTTGTTGGCCAACGACCAAGATTTCTCTCTCTTGTTCCTTATACATCACCTCTGAAAAATGAGAGGTGGATGTTGTTATACCACCCTGAGTATTATTTTTTTCTTAATTATATATACATATAGCATTTAAATATTCATAGGGAACTTCCCCTTGATGAGAGGAGAGATTTAACTCATCCAGATCTGGTAAACCCACACTTTTCATGGTGTAAATCTCCCTATGTTGTGGTTGATATACCCATTTTGTCATCGGTTAGTTGATGACAAAATATTCACCCAACACTTTATATTGAATGGTCTAATAGAATGAGAACTTGAACTAGCTTGAGTTCCTAGTCTATGAATCATGACAAACATTAATAAGTTTGTCAACAACATGTTTCAAGATTTGTAATACTAGATCTTAGTATTAATCCTTTGTTTCATAAAATGAAAGTCTCCCAATGGTACTCTTGCAAATGATGCCAACTTCTAACTTGTGACCACCTTCATCAACATTTCATAGACCAAGACAAGTCAATAATATGAGTAGCTAGTTTGGTTCAATGCATGGTGGGTAGAGGTTTAATGTCTCATAACTTCACACCCTTGCTTTCCCAAAGATGTCATGTAATACCTAGGGAAGAATTATACTATTATAAATTTATATAATGGGATTTAAATCTTAGTCCATGAGTTGCCCAAGGTGTCAATCACTTCATTTTCCTTCTTAATCACCATGATAGATGCATAAGTAGAAGTATTGTGATAAAAATATATATCCATTAGAACCATATAACCTCTATCATCTATGCCTCTAGGTTCTTATCATTTTTTTCCATAATAGACCCTAACATATCCAAAATTTGAAACACAAACACCTCCATAGGCATATGTGGGTCCATTGAAAACTATTGTAAGAAAAAAATGTGTCGACATAAAGAATAATTCAAACTCCACTACTAAAGAGGAAGACTCACAACATAAATCCTTGGATTAGTGAAACAAATGTGTCAAATATTACTACAAATTATTATCTCATAGAACTTGGCATCATTAAATATGAATTATATAATCTATGTTGGAAGATATAGGCACAAAGCTCTATGAGAAGGAGGAAGAAAAAACATTTTTATTTTAGAAATTAATGTGCACTTACCAAGTGAAAAAAAATGTCCTATAAGGCATAAAGGTTGACATTCCCATACCTTTTGCTTCAATTATAGTCAACAACATCACATAGGAGGAAGAGAAAATATAGAACAACAACAATCTTCTAATGAGAATTGGATGCAAGATCTTCAACACTGTAGGCAACCCAACGATGACCAAGGGTAGATAAAGGTGAAATACATCAAGAGAGTTATTAAAAGCCACTAATATGTAGACCTAGATCACACATAATGCTAGTGACCTCTCAATCCATTTAAAAAATCATGGGCTCCTTTGTCACACCACAAGTGGCAGATTAGATTGAGTCTAAAGAAGAGCAATCAAAGGAACAACACCCTATTGAGATGACCCACACATAAACTTCTAAATAAAGTTCTCATTTCACATGATCGATCAAAGGTACCAATTCATAGGATCATAATGGTGACATCTTCCCCTTATTCCTCTCCTCATGATTCACTAATTCATTTATCCCCATCACCCCCTTCATATCCATCTACAGATTCCCCCACTCATGCACATGAATCTAAAATAAGTGGGTTAAAACAACTAGAATAGACAAAAGTGTAGGAGTACATCAAAATAGAAAAGTAATATGTACATGCCAAAACATCACAAGAGAAAGCATAAAAGGAAGAAAAAAATAAAGTAAGCAAGTAGGAGAGGAATAATAATAAGAAAGAAGTTTTTAATTATAAAAAATAGGGAGAAAAAGAGAAATAAAAGAAATAAGTAAAATAAGCTATGCAAAAGAAGATGTAGGATGAAAAAAGAAGATAAAAATAATCAAAATCAAGAAGAAATTACAAAAAATAATGAGTAAGAAGAGAAGGAAGTGCAAGATGTACAATATAAAAATGTTGAGGTTGATACAATGGCCAAGGCAGAGGAAGATAAAAGTAAAGAGGTCCTATGAAAGTAGGAAGAAGAAAAAAAATAAAGGATCGAGGAGTAAGCTACCAAGTATGATACATAGAGGGTAAAGGAATAAGATAAGGCAAAGGTAGAGGGAACTACCCACATCTAAGGAGGAGAAAGATCAAAATAAGAACTCTAATTTTTTAACCAAATCATAAGTAGAGGAGGCCAAATAGGTGTAGACAAATGAAGCTCAAAAACCATCTAGCACATATAACGGCTCTAAATCAACCTAGGGATGCACATAAGAAGAATCCTAACAACATAGGATGATACCCAATCATTGGGTGTGGGATATCCTAGCACCATCAATACATAGGATAACATTCACATTTCCTATGGCACATATATGACACCAACTGACATCGATAACAACTATGAATTTTGCACTAGCTTTGGACATGATATCAAAGGAAGAGTCATTTAATATGACCAAATCATACTTGGAAAATAAGATTAAGGGAGCTTATACATTCCAATAATAAATTACATAAAATGCATCTAAATTACAATAGGATGCAACCTAAATTAAGCATGAAAATTCATTACTACATATCCACCTCAACAAGGCTATATAGATCATTAATGATACATGTCCTACATTATTCTTCAATTCCTAGGCAACCAAGTCATGTCCAAGGAGAATCAACACATAACCCTTCTATCCTAGTTATATATCATGGATATGAGAGAGGTTAGTTCATTTTTAGTGATTTAAAACCAAAAAAAATAACAAACATGACATCTCACACATAATCCCTCAAATTGGGCAAGGTATAGTAGAATGCAAATAAATAGAAAGACATAAACCAAAAGTTATACCTTTCCAATGGATTCATTATCCAAGATGGATTAAAAGTATGTTTGTGCCTAGATCGTAGAGCTAGGAGTCTTTATTGCTTATTTATTTTGATGACATCTCCCCTTGTCTATGAGTGGTTTGATTGATCAATATGAAGAATGTTGAAGTTTTTTTCTTGATTTATACATAGTTAGTTTACAATAAAAATCTTGTTGAAGGCATAAGGTGAGCCTTTTATTTATAAATTCCTTAGACTAATTTATACCACTAGATGGAAATTAAGATGAGTGGTAGAGAATCAGTCCAATTTGGGGTAATAAATGTCATTAATATTTGGGGTTTGAGTTTACATTTGTTAAGCATGGGTTGGAATTTTCTATTATTTATTACATTTATGTTAATGCTTGACAACTTTTTGTGTGATGTTATGATGATGTTATGAGTCATATATTTATTTAATATTTGAATATTGCATAATTATAAATTTAGCCAATTTTTATACATTTTTGCTTAACCATTTGATTTGATTTGATTGACTAATTAATCATGATTAGCTTTCATGTGATTTATAAAATATAAAATTTTGAATATATATTCTACCTAATTAATTCCAAAACATCTTTTATAAATCCACAATTTGACTTGGGATGAATTAATCTAAGTTGATGATTATATAAGGTGCATTGCCCCAATCAAGGATGCCTCAATGCATTTTAGAATATACACATCAAGTTTATAGGAAATTTGGGTGTTTTAGTGATTTCTAACCTAATAAAATCACATAAATTTGTTATGATTACAAATTTGACATGAGAGTGGTGAAATTGGAGTGCCTACACTAGCTTACAAAATATTAGATCATTTCTCGAAAGTGACAAAAGTTTCAAATACAAGGTTAGAACTTAAAGGTAGAAAGAAAGGCTATATTTAAGCTCTTCAAGGAATATGAGAAAGTCTTGGACACTGATATGATCCAATCTCAACACATTTCTAAAATCATGCTTGACTAGAAGAAACCACTGAACAACACATGGATTAAATCCAACCTAGATTTTGCCAATGTCAGCCAAGATAAAATAGCAATGGGGGACCACAACCAGATTTGAGTAGCTAGATGTTGCACTTATGGAGTCTTTTACTTCAAGAGATAATGTAATGGAAAAGATACAAACTTGGGAAAATGATATGCTAAATAATACATTTGCTAACATTTAGATGTAAAGGCATGTAGATAGATTGGAGGTGCTAGCACAATAAATTTAGTAGGTATCACATGGTAGGGCCACCCTTATGATAACAAAGGATGATGACATTATGAATGTCATTTTATGCCAAGTCCCTTTGTGCACTATGATTAGTATGGTGTAGGAATCTCTTCTCAATTAGAAAATGTTTAAGAAATAATTGTTCCATCATGATATCTCTATCATAAATATTAGTGATGATCCTCAATTCATATCACCAAATCAACTCTAATAAGAGATCCAAAAAATAAGATCTACCAAAGTTGCACAACTAGCCATCCAATCATAGAAAATTACTCTAAAAATAGATTATGCAGGTGTGAATTTCTCAACAACAACTCCAAAAACATCAAATTATTATCTAGAAACATCATCAACAATAGATCCAATCATAACACCATATTCACAACCTCCTCCAATTCTAGAAACATAATCTATTCCTCTACCTTATCTCTATGTATTGTGAGGTCTAAATTTTGAAGATTTTTTTTTTAAAGTAGGGAAGGCCTTAAGAATGAAGAGTGGGGATAAAATGGTTGAAAACCCATAAAGGGTGTCCTCCTAGTTATGCCAATCTATTGAAAACCCATAAGAGTGGTAGATTGATACATTGCTTAGTTTAAAACTTGTAATGGTATATAAATAGTGTGCAAGAGGTGAAAACCAATAAATGACATCTTGAATGATTACTACAAGCAATATTTTTGGACCAACGCCTCTAAATAGGCAACTTTACCAATTTCAACATTTGGCATGCTTCCTGCAACTTTATCTTAGGATGAGACAATTGTTTAAGCTTAGGAAAGTGTTGGTAATATAATAAGAATGTAAAATTGTAGAGCATATATGTATGACAAGACATATATCAATTTATATAACACATCATTTTATATGTATTCCAAAAGACTAAATAATATGAAAAACTTCTTTGAGCCCAAACTAAAAATATAGAATGTGAAGCACTGTATCTTTGTAAGTTCTAGATATAGTGATCAATTTAGAGGAAAAGAGTTTGGAAATATATATATATATATATATATATATATATATATATAGAGAGAGAGAGAGAGAGAGAGAGAGAGAGATCAAATGATGGGTTTTTTTAATGTATTTTTATACTTATTTTGTGTGTAGTGTATACCATGTTTTTTTAAATTTGTTTAATTACATTCAATAATGAAAATTATGTATAATTTAAGTCTATATTTTTATATATAAACATTTCATTCTAAACCAAATGAATACTCTAACCATTCTTTAATTTTGTCTGCATTTTGAACTTGTGTCTTACTTCATATGTAAACACACACTAGCATGTTTAGATGGGTTTTATAGGAACCTATGATAATAAAAAAAATTAGAATGTGAAAGGTATGTAAAAAGGGAAGATAAATAGGTGGGACACTACCATATATTCAATAAACTAGCATGGATTTTAGTGTCCTAATATGAATGGTAGTGTCTAGAGACTCAAAAGATGAAAACACCACAGACAGTCAGGGATTCCTACAACATGATGGCTAGAATACAAAGCAATGAATATAAAGACATAATAGCTTATACATTACAATAAAAATATATACAAATCCAAGAGGTTTTTACAAGATCATGCCACTAAATACTTACTTCTCTATCAAAAGGTTTATACATCCAATACTATGCAAAAAGACATTATAAACTAAAGCTTGTACCAAATATGGGTATCTACATTTTTCACCCCTTTAATCTAGTAAGTGCATGAAATTAATTTACTAGAGTTAGATTAATTTCATACCTAGGTGTGTAAACACACCTTGGCCTCATGATGGTTCAAACTTGACTTTGTATCTCGTCTTGCAATTAAAAACATGTTAAAACATAATTAATGTATATAATATGAAAATGAGCAATAATAAAAGTATATATAAATAAATAGCATGGAAATAATACACGTGTATATGTTGCATAATGATGTCTCTATAATGTCATCCTTGTCATGGAAAATGGAGAGATTGAAATGGATCTAAGGCCCCATCCATTTTTTGGCTAGGAAAATGAATGAGTCCATAAACAATCATATGTGCTTCATCTTGGAGATGTTTATAAAAAGGATAGTTGGGGGGTAATCATGGCCCCAACCTGGTATAATGGGATTAGTTCCAACTCCATCAAGGGAACTTATTCTTGGCTACACAAATCAAATGTAACTACATAATATTAATCAATCTATCCAATCTCACCTAGGTCAAATGGTGTACCATCTCAACCTGTAAAACTAAATTCGTTTGAATGCCATTGAATGCATTGATTATCAATCACATTAATAAAAGAAGCCAAGTATTTTAAATAGATAACATTTCCATCAGTACATCTTGGTAAGGCCAATACATCAATGTGTAAATGAGATAAGGAATGAAGTTTGTTCATTCCCCCATCATGTCTGATGAAAGTGATATATATATATATATGTATGTATGTATATATATATATGTATGTATGTATGTATGTATGATTTGGTAGATTTTAATGGCATATGCACCTCTAATGTGTCTCAAGCCAAAGTGGTTATCAAAATTTTACCTCAGCTCTATAAAAACTTTATATTGTAATTGTGAAAATTGAAGTATATTTACATAACATATGCCCCTAAATTCTATCACTATGAATAGCATATGTCACAAATCTAAAACTTTGTCCCAAACCTATGAAATATGTGTTATTGGAGGTATAATCACTGAGAGGGGGTCTGAATCAATGATGCAAGATATTTTAAACTTCAATTTTAATCCTTTCAAACTCTTAACTAATGACCATAAGCATACAAGATATTCATAACAATGAATAAGAAATATGATGCAAGATCACACACATAACACAAGATCTATATGGGAAACCCTATTGGGGAATAAAACACACTCTCAAGCCTAAAAAAACATGGACTACTTATCTGATAAGATGATCATAAATATGAGACATTTTAGTGAATCACCCACTTCACAAGGAGCACCCACCCCTAAGTATGAACAAGCATCCACTTGTTTTGTATGTTGAGCACCCACACAACACCTTATGAAATTAACAACTTCAAAACTTAGATTATAATTAGTTTGATTAGAGAATCAATGTATAACACCTCTCTTTCACTCTTCACATAGACTCAAAACTTTCTCATGCAAGAAATGCATCCAAACACTCTTTTGGATAACTCTAGGATTCTTCGTTCATCCTCAATCTACTTTGTACTTTAGTCCATCCACTGAGCATACTCACTTTGATCTCTTTCCTATGCCTCTATCTTCTGCTCTCTCTAACATATTCACAACTATTATAGAAACCATTACCTTGGTCTCCACTATTTATAGATTCTTCATGCATATCAACTTCTAGGTCAGCTATAATACTTGCCTTAACCCTTAAGATATCTAACAAGCTAACACATAGCTCAATACCATCCTCATAGGTTTGTCATAGCATCTATGGGTCACACTTAAGTAGCTATGCATTTCAATTAGGCCTTAATAGCCCTTATAGGTCTCTTGGAGATCTATTACCCATTTAGCATTTCATCAATCAAATTAAGAACATAAGATCCCTTTCAAATACCTAGGTTTACTCCATATAATCTTTAAGACATCTTTAGATGATTACTCCCACAAAAACACTCTTCTACTAAAGAAAAATTGGATCAAATAATATTCTATACATAAAAACACCATGAAAAAATAAATAGTCAAATTTAAAGCTCCATAACTTTGACTGTACAAACATTTAGACCTTCTAACTAGATTCTCGAGATTTGCCTTGTATTCCTTTATAACTTTACTTTTTATTGCATCAAGAAATTCATTCTCCCTAAAAACTTTGGACAAATGCACTCCATCAATCTCCTTGGATTAGCCTAGTCTTTACCATGCAATACTCACTATTGATCTTTGATATGAACTCCTATGATTATGCCACTTGGCATATCTATGTGCCTTCTATTCACATTGACTCTTTGACTCGACCCGTACCATCTCTCTCTATCTATATGAACACCTCTAAATTATTGATCTTCTATCTAAGCTCTGTGAATGAGACACATGTCACTAGTTCATTCATTCTTTGACATTAACTTTGCGCACACCATTGGATCACAATTTATGATTTAACATGAATCATTAGATCTAATGACTAGTTGACCTCAAACTTCAACATATTTAAACTTGATGGTCTCTGTCCCATCATAGTCTGCAAGATCAACTTTAAAGGTTTATAACTTGAGATATAAAACACTTCAAGAGTCCAAATATTTAGGGTACCTTCTTGTCACTATAGACAACATCTCCATAAAAACCTTTGAACTTAATTGACTTTTTGAGTACCTACATTAAATGCACAAACTTTTTGTTTCATTTATATCTACATGGCATGTGGTGATAATTTAGCTTTTCTTAAGCTAGAAGATGCATGTTTTTCTTTCCAAATGATCAAGTGACACACTTAAACTTCACCAAGACATCTATGGATGCCTCACAACTTCTTATTTTTCCTTATAGACCTACAAATGTGCCATATATCTGCAAGCTATCAAACACTAGATATTTATCATTCATATATTAGTACCACATGCTCTCTTTGACATAAATAATAACCAAAAATCAATAACCATGTTCAACATGTGGCAATTGAATGATATTCTAACCCAAGAATGTATCAACTATGTATGTGTGGACTCATGTTGATAAGAGATGCCCCTATTGATATGCCCCCAGTTTGGGACAAGGGGAATGTAAACTAGTAGGTACCTTATCAAAAAAGGATAAGATGGCCATATCATATATGTATCAACCATGTATTGATCAAGTATGTAGTGGTATTGTACCTTGGAATATGTGTGATTGTAACGTGTGGAAACTTTGTGATTTATCTTATTAAATTATTATATATTTACTTATAGATTAGAATGTGTAATTTTTGAAATTATAAGTAGTGTTTATAAAAAGTGAATAACATGAAATGGATTTTTGTGTGATCTCCAACACAACTTTTTGTTCACATTTGGGATACACTAAGCTCAAGATATTACAATTTCAAATTCACAGGTGTTCACGATGAAGTCAAAAGTCAACCACTATATATATTAAATGGGAAAAAAATGTTTTCATCTCCTTTAAATTTTAAATTATTAATATTTTGTGCTCTAGACTAATATGAAAATTCCTCAAGGAATATCCATCCATCTCATGAAATTTGAGATCTTATAGAGTGCCTTGGTGGGCCAATATTTTGATGAGCTAGTAAGTGAAAATTTTAGAATTTTATGATTTTCTTGTATTTTGATTTTTTTTTTTGGGTCCCATGTTGGCCTTGAAAAGTGTTGATAGACACTAACATATATATATATTGGAAAGTATTGTTGAAATTTTGATGGTAGTGTCCCATTTTAGATGGTAATGTCCCAGATTACTATCCAAATTAGATGGTTGTGTCTAATGCTAATGTTCATGAGAGCTAAGATAACTTATCAATATCTAGATGATAATTATTGATTAAATTGATTACTAACTTCATTTTTTGTATAAATATATGTACATTCATGATTTTATATATGGGAGGCATCTATCTTCTTTGATTAGCTAAGTTTAGATGGATAGACTGGGCCATATTAGATCAAATAGGACTTGGTCTAGTTGGCTAGCTAGGATAGATTAATTATGATGTGAATTTGATTATAACATTAATTAAGAGGTGAAATTTAAATACTTGTACTTTTATCTCCCCATATGGGAGATGACTATTAAATTAGAGGATGTGTATCAAATTCTAGTCTTGATGATTATAGGAGAGAGGGCCCAAGTATAAGGTGACCCTAGTATTGGATGCATTCAGAGATCTCATGTATATTGCACAAAGTAGAGATGGACTGAGTGAAAGCCATCTAGGATAGTCCATATTGAGGATATAGTGAAATTTTATGTTCCATAATTATGGAAATATATTTTTTGCTTACTTGTTTTTTCATTATAGTATAGGGTGGTGGAGTTGTGTTATCATATTGCATGTATCACATTGTTTGAAACACTAAAGAGAGAGGTGCATGATATTCTTTGAGGTTCACTATGGTGGCTTACTTATACAAAGATATATACATATTTTGTGTCTATACTCATGATGGAGGCTTAGGATTAGCCACACTTCTACATGTGTGGCCTTATGAGCACATTTCATTTATGTGACTAGTTGGTGGACCACTTGTAAGATGGGTCCATCTGCATATTTTTTTATTTCAATGGATGTTTCCCTAACATATGGGTCACACAACCATGGATCATCACACAATACTCAATTGAATCACTCCTTATTAGATAATTTGGCATCCATATAGTATATTTGGTGCTTAGCCTGAATATGGGATAGAGTTATGATAAGTGTGGGATAGTATGTGGTTAGTGGATTGGTTTTCTAGGGTATATGAGAGTTTTCAATTTGACTATATGTTGTGTTATTTTGGGATTCATTATGGAGTCCCATAATATTCTTATCTATGGTAGTGTATAATATGAGTTATCTATAGGTTGAATAATAAGATTGCCCCCACTGTTACTAATATAGAACCACTCCTATCTAGGGAGATAGATCCTATATTTCCATTAGCAAAATAGGATGATGTGGGATGTACAAATTAGTAAACCTAATGGTGGACTAGTGTTTAATTTCCACTTTTGTTTCCTTTTTTTTTCCCCTTGGTGTAGTACTTGCATCATAAGTCAATAGTAGAGGAGGTAGAGGTGTGGGTGATCCTGAAAAGCCACAACCTTTAGACAAGGAATATTTTTGTGTCGCATGTAAGTATACTATGTGTTTTTCACCCCAAAATTCTACTCCAAGAAATAATTATGGGATTAAGTGCTTAGAGAGAAAATTAGGGGACAATACATGGGACAAAATATCCCCATCAATTTTAGGACCTTATTGGTGGTCCAAGGGTTGAACGGTTCCTAGTATAAATTTATGATTTGATATAATCAATTGTTACCACTAGGGGCTCAACTTATATGAATATTTCATGTTCTTTTATTTGCTTGCTAATAATTTGTCTAAATCCTACTGTCTACGTGATTCAATTGATAAAAAATTAAGGATTGTTTCATTGTGATTCCTATCACAACCTAAATTAGGGTAGGATATCATCCAAAAAAAGTAAAAGGAGAGAGAGGGTAGGGGAGAAATATAGGTTTTTCCTTGAGTTAAATAATATTCTTGATACAAATAAGCTAAAATTATTCTTGACCATAGTTATACCGTTATATACTTGGTCTAGCAATTACACAAACTTTTAGCCACTTAGTGGGCAAGACTCTAAGAACAAGTGTGAAAGCCATTTATTCGTTGATCCATTATAAATAAAAACAAGCTTTTAATCTATGACTCTTGCACACAATGACTACAAGAGGATCAAATCAAACATGAATAAAATCAACAAACTAGTCATGATAGGTGTTGCATAGCATAACTAAGATAATCATCTGTAAACAAACACACTAGTCCTAGCACCAATTCACAATCTAAATCCAAGGACATGGAGACATTAGATGAACAAAACACAATAAAAAATTGTATTCAACATTCTTGAAATCATTTTATTATAATCAATATCTCCAAGAAAGCAACTAAGGCAATAAAATAGAAAGGAAAGGTAGGTGCACTCCTAGCATAATTACTATAAAGTTTAGGCATAAGAAAATTACCAACCTATTTTAAATTATAGACGTATCTATATATAGACCATTTTAACTCATGGAGTACACTAAACCCACTATTGGGGTGGTTACAAATATTCAATGATGATTTGGGGAAAGTAGTTGAGAATCTGATAAATTTTATAGCTTGACTATGATTTATAGTTAGAGGCCATGCCTATTAAAGACTGAAATTTATCTTATTCTCCTTGTACCTAATCCCAATATGCATGTCATGTGATGAATCATGCCATACTATTGATTTTTCATTCAATTATGGGAGCTGATTGTTGTCCTACACATATTTTTTTGCCTATTTCCTTAAGATAATTTTGTCCCTTATGCTCACATGACCTTTTTGATCATGATCAATACCACCACCACTTGGTTTACATTGAATTATGTTTCCAATTGAATGTATGCACCAATCTAAGCTTGACTTTGGATTCACATCTTAATTTGTCAGCTTAATTGCATTAAATTCTAGTAGACCCTATCAAGTCTAGGCTAGATTCTTTCCCTACACTCATGTCTACATTTTTTTGCATAATTTCTTAGGTAGTTGGAATAGTGATTTATCACACTTGATGGCCTTGATGACTAGACGACCATTAATTTTGATTTCCTCATTGGTGAGTTGACTTAACATGATGACCTTGACTAATGTGTTCTACTTTTCTTCTCTTTGACCTATCTTTTACATATTAACCACATGTCCCTTCCTTGATATTTATCCCTTTATTCCCTAGGATCTTTGGTTGGTTCTACACCCCCATTTTCAGTTTTCATAGTCTATGAGTCATTGTGATGATTTCAAGTGGCATCATCTTGGTGGACTAGCCTCCATCTCAATTCCTACCTCTACATTTCATCCTAATAAACCTTGGTGAACTAGATGATACCATATGTCATGATCCCAGCCACTTAGGTCCTTAAAATTCTAAGATGTTCAACATACCCCCTAAATCACCAGGTGCCTAGGATCATTCCATGTGGCATGATCTTGGGGCTTAAAAAACTTGAGGCCTTTTGATTTCAAACTTTAGTTCATGAGTCTTTAGGTCCCTAAGATGATTCCATGTGGTGTTATCTTAGGGTCTCAGAACCCCAGGGCCCTTTGAGCCATGATTATCCTCTTGAGTCCTTGGGCCCCTGAGATGATGCCACATGGCATGATCTAAGGACCTCAAAAGCTTGGTGACTTTTCAATAAAATTCACTAAGTCATGAAGTTATTCAAGCATCTATGTGAGTGGAAAGGTGCCATGTGGCATGATTTCATCCATCCATAGGGCTCAAGGAGGAAAAATATTGAAAATAAAAGACAAGGAAAAACACTTTCAAATATTTCATAAGGTTAGTTAAAAAAGTGCTAAAATGATTAAGTATAAATAGATCAAGAAATTAAAATACAAATGAGATAAATATATATTCATAAAATAGTAAAACAAGGCACATGACACACTTATTTTCAAATAGATAAAATTCTTAAATATACAATACTCTAAAAGACTTTGGAGTTTCAAATATGTGAAATACATCTCTTTTTTTTTATGCCCATAGTCGATGAAATAAAATAGTCCTAAGGACTTGAACATTTTCACTTCAAATTTCAAAGGTAAAAAATACCAACCAGGTATTTATAATGGAACATTATAAATACTTATACATTTTAAATTAAAATCCATTATAAAGGCCCAAAGATAAATTACTAAAGATAAAGAGCACATTTTTTAGGCCAAGTGCTATAAATGAATTTTGATCTCTTGATCTTAATATAAACACTGAAAATGCTTTCAGGACTTAATTTCAACAATGAGGCACATTCTAGCTTAGACCTTTATCATCATGTAAACTACTAACTAAAATAGGGGTCTCAAACAGATAGGCCAATATGAGGTGATTCTTTTTTTGGTTTGAACTAGGGGTTAAAACACTTTAGTTTAGAGGATAAAATAAATGCAATCCCACATCATCAAAAAGATACCTTAACTAGACCAGTTTACTTAGTTTAAATTATAGATAAAGAATGATTAAAACATTTATGACCATCTAGTTAGATAGAGTCAAATCAGTATCAGTCCAATCATTTAAGATATTGCAATCTAGAAACCTAGTATGCAATCAAATGATAATCATTAAGAAAAAATCTAAGAGTAGGATATTGAACAAGAAATAGTAAAGAAGCAATTATAATATCAAGAGGACCCCTATCTAAATAAATGATGATGGGGTGTGTTGGCTAGAACATTATGTAATTTTCTTTATGTTTGGCATATACTTGTGTTTTTAGATCATGTCAATATATTTATCTAATTTGTATATTGATGAACTTTAATGGTTATAGGTAACTAAGAGTGGGACATGATGGTTGATCTTTCTATGTACACTCTAATGTGCAATGTGTTAATTGGCATTACTAGTGATGGTGTTATGGGGTGAGTTGCCAATATTTTTGGTATGCATGCACCCATTTTTTATCATGTGGCCATGGCTATGGTATCAAAAAAGCAAGATGAGATGTAGGTAGAGATAGATAGAGAAGTCACTCCGAAGATAAGTACTACCAATATTATGCAATCACTAATTAATAGTGATTATGAATTACTCATTAGTACAATTATAGGTTACGTCAACTAGGAGTCATAGAGGAGCAATTATGTGAGCAGACTCACTCTCTTGGTCTTAGGTGAGATGTTAAATCCTCCACATAAAGGGGTGTGAAGACCATGGATGTAAATAGTGATGATTCATACACTCTTGGGGATATACCCCTAATATATGATTTTTATGTTGTATAAACATTGTATTATATATATATATATATATATATATATATATGATGGTATTATTCTTAGTATTTTGATATCAAGTGTACAATTTTATTATATTTCTTTAAGTGTTTTTTTTTTTTTTTGACTTATGTGAAGAACTTTGGAAGTTGATATTTTTTATTAATATGATTTTATTCTAATTTCAAAACAATCATTTAATACCATGGAATCTAGTAGGAAATAATAATGTTAGACTATAATGAGTATGTAATTTTCTACTTTTTGATTTAATTTTGGTACCTTTTCTTGCTATGTGGGAAACATAAGTGTTGATGCATGAGTGGTTTCTATAATATTTGGCTATGTGCCTCCATAAAGTACAATTATAATAAGATATTGATCAACCAATGGCTATTTGGAAGTATCTAAGTGGGAAATATCAATCGTCATAGAGTGGGTACCAGGAAAAGGGCTTCTTCTAATAGTTTGTTTCTGAAAAGGTCAATAGACCATTTGTTCCTTTGTAGGAGTGTCATGGGATGTTTTGGTATTCTGAGAATGACCTATGGAAGAGGTGTGAGAATGAGATGTTATTGTCTCTATGTTAAATTTAATAACCTCTATCTACTATTTTTGTAAGCTTCTATCATAAAACATAATAATTATTATTATGGCGTATGTTAATATCATGATAAGTACAAAAAGTTTGTATTTTGATATTTAAAAAAAAATGTGGTGGATGATAGTGATTTGGAAGAAGAGTAATAAACTTATTTTCCCATAATGCATTTAGTATTTCATGTGGTCAATCATTAGTGCAACTAAACTAAAATGGTTGTCTCTTAGCAGAAGTAGATGCTCTAATTGTAAGAAGTACTCGATATGTTGATTCCTTCCCTTTATGGCATAATTTTACTACTAGTTCCTTGATATGAACTGTTGGTTTAGGATAATGTGTTTGAGATGATTTTTTAACCTCTTAATTTTATGCTTTCAATTTTTAATTATTTTTTTACAAAACTTTTCCCATGTAGAGATTGTATTTAATTTTGTGTTGTTGTTCACTAGCTCACATGAATACTTGTGCACATCTATATATAAGTGATCAAATGAATTATATGGATTACGAAATTATATCTCCTTAAGTTGAGAAAGGATACCTCTATTGAATATGAATTTTACTTCCAAATCTGAGGGTTAATATGTCAAATAATAGATTACATTCTTAAACCATATGGCTTAATCTTGAATAGAATCACCATCTTGTTGATTTAGGCCTTGAAAATGTTCTAATGTGAATTTTGGTACATCACACTTGTGTAAATATGAGATTAATATGTTCTCTATCTTTTTAAAAGTGGGTAAGGAACCATTTGGGATACTATAAAATCAATCTCTAGCTACTTGTATTAAACTTCTATAAAAAAAAAGCCTTTAATAATAAGTGTTTATGTTTATCCCAAGAACCAAAGGCATGTATATATTAGGTAAGCTGGGTAGAAGATCCATCTTGACCATAAAATAAAGCGTGTGTAGGCATGGAAATTTTGGTTGGGTAAGGATATTCAAAAATATTTCTTGTAAGAGGTTGACCTTCTAGAATATTATTGTTAATATTTTCATGATACTAGAATACTTGTAAATTGAGAATTGAAACCTGATTTTTAATATCTCCTAAAAAATTCATTAGGGATACAATAAGATTCATAGGAATGTGATAAGTATGGGAAGATGCACTTATAGGTTTTAATTTACAATCTATTTGGAACATAGGGAACATCAACTCATTTCAACTATCATTACACTCTGAATTGGCATCATTGCATGTTCTATAAGTATTACATAAAGGAACATTCATGTAACATGATGTGTCTAAATAATATATTATAACATATGGAACATCATGAATATTATCATGCCTATTTTTTAAATAATCATTGCAAATGATTTTAACTAACATATCATGCATAATATGTGTTAACCATTTTTGCCCAACAGGGCAAAAAATCAGTCAACTTCTTCCCCTGTTGTTTAAGGCCAATTCATTTTTTTTATTTTGGACAAGTCTAAGAATTTGTACAGACTCTGTAGGTGCTTGGTTTAATCTTCAGGTTCTTTGGCTTTGGTTCAATCAACTAAGTTCAATGCAGTTTTCAATTGGCATAGTTCAAATGGTTCAGCGACCTTTGGTTCAACAAAAGTTCATCACTCAGTTCAAATGTCTCGATTCAACAGCATTGAACCATTGAACCGTTGAACCAGTTTCAGTTCAATGGCTTGGTTCAATGAGCTTAGTTCAAAGTGAGTGGTTCAATATTCAGTTCGATTGGTTCAGTGTGCAATGGTTGAACCATCGAACCGTTGAACCAATTTTGGTTCAACACATTGGTTCAACGCCCAGTTCAATAGATCACTTGGTTCATCAGCCTAGTTCATCAGTCAGCTCATTGGCAAGTTCATTAGCGTGCAATGGTTGAACCACTTGAATCATTGAACCATTTTTGGTTCAACAACTTGGTTCAAGGGTATGTCATATGGCCGAAGGGCAGTTTAAAGTTCAAATGCCCTTGTAGAGGGCAGGCACTTAAAGGAAAAGGCAGCAAAAGGAAGTCATATTTTGTCTAAGTCATGAATTCCTTTGGACCTTTTGTTCAAAGGAATTCCTTTGAACAAAAAGTCTGAAGGAATTCGGGTTGCAGTTCAAAGCGAAGGCCAAGGCAAAGTCTCCACGGACAAAATGTCCACAGGAAAATGTCTACAGACAAAAGTCCACGAGAACTCAGGAATTAATTCGAAAGGGCACAGCGACCCGCCGAAGGACCCCAAAGGGCAGGTGCCCTTACAGGGGACTCTCGACCAAATGAGGGGCACTTTCAAAGGCCAAAGGTGCTAGGAAGGGACTTCAAGCAAAAGAGTACCCACAGAGAGGGCCGAGGAAGACAAAGCCCATAAAGAAGCTAGGGAAGGACCCGATGACATTTTGTCAGGAACGGTGACGTCTCAAAGGCCATCAAATTCAAGGAAGCAAATTAGCCGTTGGTTTTCAAAGCAATGATGGCCACGTGAATGTCAAAACTAACACAATGAAAAAGTCATTTGCTTTCAAACTAAAGGAACACCAACCATAGAAAAAGCCCAAAAATGCAGTGACCCACCAGAAGTTCACCCCCGAGGGCCGAAGGAGCCAAAAGAGACAAGATAGGGAAAAGACAAAGTGATGAGCATGGAGTAGGCAGATAGTCCAAGTGGTGAAGGGAAGCACCGATTCGAGAAGTGACTCCAACAAGTGAAATAGTGGCTATAAATTGACCACTATAAGATGTGAACAGCCAAACCATGCACCCCTTTTTCTTCATTTCATATTTATGAGCAGACAAGCTATGTAGGTGCCTTCAAGAAGCAGCCTTGATTAATGGGGAAATAGTGCAGCCATGTCAAAAAAGGGGCCTGAAGTCAAAGCCAGGGTCGACATAGCATTTAGTTTTTAGGCAGCCTGCTCTTCCCAATGAGGGGATGCCAATAGGCCACTTGTAAAAAGGGGCACCAAAAGGCCTCCTTTCTACTCCTATATATGGAGGACTTGTCATTTGATAATTATCTTCCACATTTTTAAGGCGTAGCCCTGGCAAAATTTTCACCTGAATCAATAAATGCATTTTTTACCTCTATCTTGGATAGATATTTTTGTGTATGTCTTGAGTGTTAGTTTGAGTTTAGTCATTACTTCTTGATGCTTTCATAGGTCCAACACCAACATATATGTTGTCTACAAGGCACGATTTCTATAGCTGGTAAGGAGAGTTCTACTTGGAGGTAAAGAACAGAAGAAATTACTTGCAGTGTGTATCTCACAACACCTAGGTTGATCTCTATTTCTATATTTTCCATTAAAGCCTTCCTGCCAAGTTTCTTGCAGCCTGGTCCTTTTGCCAAGTGTGAAGTGTATGTATGCATTTGTCTAATTTTAGTGTGAGGGTGAGAAGGTCATTTCATTTGCTGCATCACCTCCTTAGAGTAGTTTGTTTTCCTGCAATCTTCCTTCCTTTTCACCCCCCCATTATATATCTATATATATGTACATGTTAGCACTTGTTGGAATGAATATGATGCATGAAAGGGAGCTAGCCCTTATCTAGAGACTCTCCCCTCCAGCTTCACCAGTCCCACAGGGGAGAGGGGAGTTTCCATAGTTGCATGAAGAAGGCAAGAGCTCAGCCTCCTGCCAAGGGTGTAATCTTATGCATCAATAGTTTTTGCACGCTCAGTGGGACTAATTTTACAACTTAGTAAGGTTTTAGGATTGATGCTGGTCCTATTATAGAAAATCAAAGATTTATAGCATCTAGTGACTCCTCTAGTAGAGCTTCAGTTTTCTAATCAAATACCGGTTTTAACTTTTGATGCCTAAAGTCACCATATGATCCGCTAATAAGGGTGTCCCTTTTGAATTCATCGAATTACCTCTCAACTCAACAAAGCGATTAAGGTTCAAAGAGACTCATCCTTATTCAATGAGTCATCTTCCCATTATAGCTATAGGTGCTTCCTTCACAAGAAAAATACCCCATTTGAATCCCCTTATTGCTACGACATTACCCAGCATAGAGAAACCAGTTGCTTCTCCATCCAATGAGCTTCATGAAGTTAAGAGGTTATTACAGAGTATGTCAAATGAATTTGTAGCTCTTAAAAGGCAACAAGCTCAAAGCAACAGACTAAATCAGGGATACCATAATTATGATCAAGCCCCTAGACCCCCTTTTCAAAACTACAATCAAGGACAGGGTCAGTTTACTCAAACCAGACCATTTCAAGGCTACAACCTAGGCCCCCCTTCATCATTTAAGGCCATGGTGCCCGTTCAGAACAACCTAGTACAGGAATAGCCAAGTTGTTTGAGCATGGGATATGGTCATGAATAGGTTGTTTATACAAATGAGATGATGGGTTATTACCCATATGCAGACTATCATGTAGCTGCTCATTCCCAAGTCTTTGAGGCTCCAATACAACCCAGCACAAGCAATAATCAGAGTCAGCCTAACTCTACTCTTATGAACTATCTAGAAGGTGAGTTTTGTGTGATCAATTATGTGGGTGTTGTAGACAATCAGTTTGACTATGTTGCAACCAACACAAGATCTAAAGGGAGAGCTATGAAAGAAACTCAAGCAGCTATTCAAATGGCCACACCATCTCTTCCACCACATGCGAACCAAAAATTCCCAAATTTTAGGCCACCAGTCACACATTTAGCTCCCTGACCTATGCCTCAGAAGGCTGTAAGTGACCCCAAAGAAAATATGGAAGGGAGCAATCCTTAGATCAACATGGTAGAGTGGATGAAGGAGGTGCACATAAATATTTCCTTGTGGGATCCATTGTCGATACTGGGTGTGTCAGATGAAGGAGACATTAGAATTTTTCCCTTTGATCTAGGAGGGAATCAAAAATACCTGGTTAGCTATATATAGTAGGTTGCTTTCAGTTTTCTTTCCCTATTTTCCCTATGTTAGGGTGTGGAGCTAAAAACTTCACCAAGGAGCATTCATTATCAGGTTCGGGTCTACACAGACACCAGCATCGGTCAGGAGTGACCGACGTTGGTCATAGGCAGTTACAGAGATGCCGACGTCGATAGAGAATCGGCCGATGGCGGTCACAGACAAGCAACAGGAACCGACGTCGGTTACCTGCATGTCCAGAAAGCTATTTCCGTGGACAGAAGCGAGTGTTTGCATGATAAGTTTGAGTTGTAGACTCAAGATCGCGTCTCTATTATTGGCATTACTATTTTTAGAGCCCTTGTTCAAGTGGCTTAACTGCTTTTTGGGTGTACATGCTCAAGTCTCCTAATTCTATATGTAGAATTAGATCTTCTTAGCTTTGTAGTAGTTATTGTTGTAGAGAGTGAATTATTGTAATTCATTGTGTGAGAAGAACAGTACAGAATTGAATCAATCCAGGCTTGTTGGAGTTGATTATTTTTGAGAGAGAGAGCTCTTGAGGAATAGAGATCTATTGAGAGAACTATACATCTAGGAGAGGTGTGGAAGAAAGAAGCTTTCTTCAATTGTATTCCTTTTGTAAAGAGTTTGTTAATACAAGTTTTCAGGGTGTTTTCTTGTATCTCTTGTTCTTGCTATTATCATTCTAATTACTTGTCAATTTGGTTTAATTCTACATTTATTGCTGTCACAATTGTAATCTATTATTGGATTGATCCCCCAACAAGTGGTATCAGAGCCTTGGTTACAGGTTCAGAGCTTGATAATTGGTATCAAAGTTCAGGTTCACTAACAGGTGGTTCAGATCTGTGTAGTGTGTATTGATTATAGGTTCTCACAGGAGTTTCTGCAGGGATTTCTATTTGAGTGGGAGAAGCAATGGCAGATGAAAGTAAATTGAGAATGGAAAAGTTCAATGGCAAAAATTACCAACACTAGAGAATGCAGATAGAGGACTATTTGTATCAGAAAGATCTCTACTTACCGTTAGGAGGTATTGCAAAGAAGCCCAAAGACATGGAGGATGAAGAATGGGAAGTTCTTGACAGAAAGGCTTTGGGTTCTAAAAGACTAAGTCTAGCATCCACTGTGATATCCAATTTATCACAGGCAAAGTCTACGATAGAGTTGATGACTACGTTAGCAAATTTGTATGAAAAACCCTCAGCTTCAAATAAGGTATATCTTATGAAGCAGTTATTTAATTTGCATATGAATGAAGGTGGATCTATTTCTACTCATCTGAATGATTTCAATGGTATTGTGAATCAATTAAGTTCAGTGAATATAGTGTTTGATGATGAGATAAAAGCTCTTTTGATATTATGTTCTTTGCTTGAAAGCTGGCATGGCTTAGTAATGGCAGTAAGTAATACTGCATCTGCATCAAATATTTTGAAAGTAGAGGATGTTGTTAGTGTTATCTTGAATGAGGAAATACGTAGGAAAAGCACAGAAGAGGCATCTGGGAATGCTTTAAGTTTTGAGAGCAAGGGAAAGTAGAAAGAGAAGAGCAAGAAAGGCAGATCAAGATCCAAGTCAAAGGGGAAAGGCAGATCTAAATCTAGAAATGGCAGAAGGCCACAATGCTAGAATTGTGGAAAGATGGGGCACATAAGCAGAGACTTTGGTCAAAGCCTAAGGAGGACAACCATCACAAAGGAAAGGAAGAAGCCAAGATTGCAGGTATTGCACAAGATGCTTTAATTTTCTCTCTGGATAATAATATAGAATCTTGGGTATTAGATTATGGTGCATCTTTTCATGCTACTCCTAACAGGGAATACTTCAGTGACTATATCCATGGAGATTTTGGAATAGTGTATCTAGGGGATGATGAGCCCTGTAAAATAATTGGCAAAGGTAAAGTGCAGCTAAAGATGCAGAATAGCAACACATGGGTGTTGAGAGATGTGATGCATGTTCCTAGCTTGAAGAGAAATTTGATTTCTGTAGGAAAGTTAGGGGATGAGGGTTGTACAGTAACTCTCACAGCAGAATCTTGGAAGGTGACCAAGGGTGCACTTGTTATGGCCAGAGGTAAGAGAGAAGGTACTCTCTATTTGTGTAATTGTGTTACTAACAAATCTCCTTCTGTATTATCTACTTCAGATGTGGATGCTAAATTGTGGCACTCAAGGCTTGGCCACATGAGTGAGAAGGGGATGTCAATTCTTAAGTCTAAAGGTATGCTTTCAGATTTAAAAGGCATAGATCTAGTGTTTTGTGAGCACTGTGTATTTGGAAAATAGAAAAGGGTTAGTTTTCTCAAAACTAGGTCTACTAAGAAGAGGCACAAGTTAGAGCTTGTTCACACAGACGTGTGGGGACCAACTCAAGTTGCTTCCATTGGAAGATCACAGTACTATGTATCTTTCATAGATGATGCTACAAGGAAGGTATGGATCTATTGTATTAGAAAGAAATCTGATGTATTTGAGACTTTTAAAGTTTGGAAAGCTATGGTTGAGAATGAAACAGGTAAAAGATTAAAGTGCCTGAGATCAGACAATGGTGGTGAGTTCTACAGTCATAAGTTTAGAGATTATTGTTACATGCATGGAATCCGTAGGCAAAGGATGGTTCCAAGGACACCTCAGCAGAATGGTATTGCTGAAAGGATGAACAGGACAATAATGGAGCGTGCAAGATGTATGAGATTGCATGCTCGTTTGCCCTTACAATTTTGGGCACAAGCTGTTGACACTGCAGTGTACCTGATTAATAGAGGACCCTCTATAGCTCTGGATGGTGGTATTCTAGAAGAGGCTTGGATAGGTAAAAAGGTTGATCTCTCATATCTCAAAGTTTTTGGTTGTGAAGCCTTTATGCATATAGAAAAGGAAAATAGAAAGAAGCTTGATGCTAAGTCTATGAGATGCACGTTTATTGGCTATGGCTCAGATGATTTTGGTTACAGATTGTGGAACCTAGAAACTAACAAGGTAATCAAGAGCCGTGATGTTGTTTTCAATGAAAGAGTGATGTATTGTGATCAGCTAAGGAAGTTGAATCAATCTGAGCAGAGCAATGGTGAATTAGATGAGGTGAAAGTCTAAGATGAGCTCGCGAGAAAAAGAAATAATCACTTACAGGAAAACATAGAGACCGACATTTTAGGAACCGACGTCGGCAGGACAAAAACTGGCATCGGCTATACAGAGATCAACGTCGGTCGTACAGGTACCGAGGTCGGTCAGGAAGAACCGACGTCGGCTAGTAACAGGTCTACAGGTGACCGAGGTCGGTCACTGTCAGAGAATTTGGGTGGGCAGCGTGTTGTAGACGAGTCTCAGACACCCATTAGGAGGTCAGAAAGGGTGAGTAAGCCTCCAATTAGATATTCTCCTTCTTTATTTTATTTATTGCTAACTGATGGTGGAGAACCAGAGAGTTTTGAAGAAGCAATACAGGTGGAGTCCAAGAGTGAGTGGGAGCGTGGCATGGTTGAGGAGTTGGAGTCCTTAAGAGAGAACCAAACATGGGATTTGGTTGAATTGCCAGCTGGTAAGAGAACACTTAAGAACAGATGGACTTACAGGTTGAAGGAAGGTGAGAATGGACAGATGAGATACAAGGCCAGATTAGTGGTAAAAGAATTTGCACAAAAGCCAGGTATCGACTTTGGTAAGATTTTTTCTCCTGTTGTTAAAATGACTTCAATAAGGGTTGTATTGTCTTTGGTTGCTTTTGAAGATTTGCATCTTGAGCAGCTAGATGTTAAGACAGCGTTTCTTCATGGAGATTTGGATGAGGAAATATATATGGAACAGCCAGAAGGATTCGAGGTCAAGGGTAAGGAGAAGTTTGTGTGCAGGTTGAAGAAAAGCTTGTATGGCCTCAAGCAAGCTCCTAGGCAATGGTACTTAAAATTTGGTAGGTTTATGACTAAGCATGGCTACAGTAGGAGTCAATCAGACCATTGTGTGTATTTCATGAGATTTGATAACGGTAGATATATTATTCTATTGTTGTATGTAGATGACATGCTGGTTGCAGGGTCTCACATGCAAGATATCTCAGAGCTTAAGGTAAAATTAGCTCAAACATTTGCTATGAAGGATTTGGGAGCAGCAAAGAAAATCCTTGGCATGAGCATTAAGAGAGACAGGAAAAATCACAGGTTGATATTGTCTCAAGAAGATTATGTGGACAAGGTGTTGAAACGGTTCAATATGCAGGATGCTAAACCGGTAAGCACACCTTTGGCTGGACATTTTAAGTTGAGTAAAGAACAATGTCCTAATTCATATGATGAGGTAGAGTACATGAGTAAGGTTCCATATTCTTCGGCAGTAGGGAGTTTGATGTATGCAATGGTGTGTACTAGACCGGATATTGCCCAAGCAGTGGGAGTGGTAAGTAAGTATATGGCCAATCCAGGTAAGGAACATTGGAAAGCAGTTCAGTGGATCCTTAGATATCTAAGAGGAACCAGCAGTAGGCACTTGTGCTATGGAGGTTCAGATACTGCTCTACATGGTTATGTGGATTTAGATATGGCAGGTGATTTGGATGGCAGGAGGAGCACTACAAGTTATGTTTTTACTGTAGGTGGAACGGCGGTTAGCTGGATATCTAAGTTGCAGAAGGTTGTTGCCTTGTCAACTACAGAAGCAGAGTATATTGCAGCCACAGAAGCTAGCAAGGAGATGATATGGATGACACGGTTCATGGATGAGCTTGGTAGGGAGCATGAGAGTTGTAGATTGTATAGTGACAGTCAGAGTGCAATCCATTTGGCTAAGAACTCAGCCTTTCATTCAAGAACAAAGCACATACAGCTAAGGTATCACTTCATATGACAGGTATTGGAAGATGGTGAGTTGAAGCTGGAGAAGATCCATACAGATAGGAATCCTACTGATATGTTAACCAAGCCGATTACAAAGGAGAAGTTGAATCTTCATTCAACTTCTATTGGTCTTCATGATTGAGTTGAAGATGGAGGAGCTAGAAGATGTTGCTGTACAGGTACTGGTGCAGCTGTTTATCTCCAAGTGGGAGATTGTTAGGGTGTGGAGCTAAAAACTTCACCAAGGAGCATTCATTATCAGGTTTGGGTCTACACAGACACTGGCATCGGTCAGGAGCGATCGATGTCAGTCACAGGCAGTTACAGAGACGCTGACATCGGCAGAGAATCGGCCGACGGCGGTCACAGACAAGCAACAGGAACCGACATCGGTTACCTGCGTGTCTAGAAAGCTATTTCCATGGACAGAAGCGAGTGTTTGCATGATAAGTTTGAGTTGTAGACTCAAGATCGCATCTCTATTATTGGCATTACTATTTTTAGAGCCCTTGTTCAAGTGGCTTAACTGCTTGTTGGGTGTACATGCTCAAGTCTCCTAATTCTATATGTAGAATTAGATCTTCTTAGCTTTGTAGTAGTTATTGTTGTAGAGAGTGAATTATTGTAATTCATTGTGTGAGAAGAATAGTATAGAATTGAATCAATCCAGGCTTGTTGGAGTTGATTGTTCTTGAGAGAGAGAGCTCTTGAGGAATAGAGATCTATTGAGAGATCTATACATCTAGGAGAGGTGTGGAAGAAAGAAGCTTTCTTCAATTGTATTCTTTTTGTAAAGAGTTTGTTAATACAAGTTTTCAGGGTGTTTTCTTGTATCTCTTGTTCTTGCTATTATCATTCTAATTACTTGTCAATCTAGTTTAATTCCACATTTATTGCTGTCACAATTGTAATCTATTGTTGGATTGATCCCCCAACACCCTAAGTGTTGTTTGCACAAGTAGTTTTCTTAGCCTTGTGTGTGTTTTTTCTTTCCTTTTTTGAGGTGAATCTACGTGATTGGTTCTAGATTTATTAGAGCTATTATTGTTTTTAAAGTTACAATCCGACTCCGTGCCCAATGGACTTTTAAGGCAACTGGGTTCTAACCATAGCAGGCATGCTTCCCCTGGGAGGCACCAATCTGTTGACCATTTTTGCCCAATAGGGCAAAAAATTGGTCAACTTCTTCCCCTATTGTTTAAGGCCAATTCATTTTTTTTATTTTGCACAAGTCCAGGAATTTCTACAGACTCTGCAGGTGCTTGGTTTAATCTTTAGGTTCTTCGGCCTTGGTTCAATCAACTAAGTTTAATGCAATTTTCAATTGACATAGTTCAAACGGTTTAGCGACCTTTGGTTCAACAAAAGTTTATCATTCAGTTCAAATGTCTTGATTCAATATCATTGAACCATTAAACCATTGAACCAATTTTAGTTCAATGGCTTGGTTCAATGAGCTTGGTTCAAAGCGAGTGGTTCAATATTCAGTTCGATTAGTTTGGCACATAATGGTTGAACCATTGAACTGTTGAACCAATTTTGGTTCAACGCCTGATTCAATAGATCACTTGGTTCATCAGCCTAGTTCATCAGTCGGCTCATTGGTAAGTTCATTAGTGCACAATGGTTGAACCACTTGAACTGTTAAACCATTTTTGGTTCAACGGCTTGGTTCAAGGGTATGCCAGATGGCCAAAGGGCAGCTCAAAATTCAAATGCCCTTGCAGAGGGCAGGCACTTAAAGGAAAAGGTAGCAAAAGGAAGTTGGATTTTGTCTAAGTCCCAAATTCCTTTGGACCTTTTATCTTAAGGAATTCCTTTGGACAAAAAGTCTGAAGGGATTCGGGCTGCAGTTCAAAGCAAAGGCCAGGGCAAAGTCTCCATGAACAAAATGTCTGCAGGAAAATGTCTGCAAACAAAAGTCCACGAGAACTCAGGAATTAATCTAGAAGGGCACAGCGACCCGCCAAAGGACCCCGAAGGTTAGGTGCCCTTATGGGGGACTCTCGGCCAAATGAGGGGCACTTTCAAAGGCTAAAGGTGCTAGGAAGGGACTTCAAGCAAAAGAGTACCCACAGAGAGGGCCGAGGAAAACAAAGCCCGTAGAGAAGCTAGCAAAGGACCTGATGACATTTTGTTGGGAATGGTGACGTCTTGAAGGCCATCAAATTCAAGGAAGCAAATTATCCATTGGTTTTCAAAGTGATGATGGCTACGTGAATGTCAAAATTAACATAATGAAAAATTTGTTTGCTTTCAAACTAAAGGAACGCCAACTATGGAAAAAGCCCTAGAATGTAGTGACCCACCAGAAGTTCACCCCTGAGGGCCGAAGGAGTCAAAAGAGACAAGATAGGGAAAAGACAAAGTGATGAGCATGGATCAGGCAAATAGTCCAAGTGGTGAAGGGAAGCACTGATTCGAGAAGTGACTCCAACAGGTGAAATAGTGGCTGTAAATTGACCACTAGAAGACGTGAATGGCCAAACCATGCACCCCTTTTTCTTCATTTCATATTTATGATCAGACAAGCTATGTAGGTGCCTTCAAGAAGTAGCCTCGATTAATGGGGAAATAGCACGGCCATGTCAAAAAAGGGGCCTAAATTCAAAGCCAAGGTCGACATAGCAAGTATTTTTTAGGCAGCCTGCTCTTCCCAATGAGGGGATGCAAATAAGCCACTTGTAAAAAGGGGTGCCAAAAGGCCTCCTTTCTTCTCCTATATATGGAGGACTTATCATTCGAGAATTATCTTCCACATTTGTAAGGCGTAGCCCTGGCAAAATTTTCACCTGAATCAATAAACGCATTTTTTACCTCTATCTTGGATAGATATTTTTGTGTATGTCTTGAGTGTTAGTTTGTGTTTAGTCATTACTTCTTGATGCTTTCACAGGTCCAGCACCAACATAACTATTGTCTACAAGGCACCATTTCTTCAGCTGGTAAGGAGAGTTCTACTTGGAGGTAAAGAACAGAAGAAATTACTTGCAGTGTGCATCTCACAACACCTAGGTCGATCTCTATTTTTGTATTTTCCATTAAAGCCTCTCTGCCATGTTTCTTGCAGCCTGGTCCTTCTGCCAAGTGTGAAGTGTATGTATGCATTTGTCTGAATTTAGTGTGAGGGTGAGAAGGTCATTTCATTTTGGTGCATCACCTCCTTAGAGTAGTTTATTTTCCTATAATCTTCCTCCCTTTTCACCCCCCCCATTATATATCTATATATATGTACGTGTTAGCACTTGTTGGAATGAATATGATGCATCAAAGGGAGCTAGCCCTTATCTAGAGACTCTCCCCTCTAGCTTCACCAGTCAAACAGGTGAGAGGGGAGTTTCCATAGTTACGTGAAGAAGGTAGGAGCTCGGCCTCCTACCAAGGGTGCAATCTTCTGCATCAACACTATGTTGTCCAATGGCTTGACTATGTGAATTTTCATTACATGAGATAAATGAAATTTCACTTTTTTGTTCACCATGCATCAAAGAGTTATAAGGAGAATGGATTGTATGAAAATATTCCTCTTCATCACTATGTAAATTTTAATCATTGTCATTCCATTCAAAGTTAGTGCAATCATTTTATTCACTTTCACATGCATCATGTATACTACTTTTACTAGTGTTATCATTCATGTTTTTATTCTAAGAGGAGAGGGAAAAAAAGTTTGCACACATTTATATCATTGATATTTTGAGAGAGAGAATCATATTCACTTTTTTAATTTTATAAGAATGTGAAATAAACTTTGTAACATTTTCAACATGTGGTAAATAAGGAAAACATTCAACTTTTATAACATGTGCATCATTTAGCAAAGTAGATATGCATTAAAAATTTTACATTAAGGTCATGAGAAGACTCTATGCATGGAAGAATAGTAAAATCAATATTATAAATATGGTTCTTTATTTTATTTGCATGCATGTTCAATTTATAACATTGAATATGATGCATTGCATTAACAATTAGTAAAAACAAAACTACACATTTTCAAAAATAATACATTATTAGATTGTAAATCAAGAAACATGGTAGAAATAGAAGAGATAGGATCCTCACACTCACTTTATAAATATGTGGAATAATTATCATAATCTTAATCATAATTAGTGTTATTTATTTCTACATAATCATCAATATTTTCATTTATATTAACTAGATCCTTGGTCCATTCATTAGTACAAGTGTAAGGGATTGCTATAAAATAAGACTTTTTATCACATTTCTTATTAGCCATAAGGTCTTCATAGGCAATATATTCATCATTAGGAATATTAAAGATAAATTCCAAATGATAAATATTCATAGGCTCTTCATTATGGGATATCATTTTGAGGGTTATAAATGCAAATGTACCCAAAATAAAAATAACAAAGCTAGGGAAACAAGGGAAAAAAACATCACCTATAATAAGCCCAAAAAAATTAGATATGGAAAATAAATGCAATAATCTGTAAATATAAAAAGTTAGAACCCTAAGGCAATCTAGGGTTTTGGTTTAATTTTTTTATCACAAGATGGGTTCATCAAAATGTTTTATCTAAAATGGAATTTTACATAAATGTCGTATAAAAATTTAAAAAATTGAATGTATCAATGTAATATTTGAATCTAGGAATTATAATATAGTATTTGTAATAAATTTACTCAAGCATGTGAAATAAAGACAATAAATAAACTATAAAACTAAGGGTTAATAAAGAGCATATCTTATTTTCCATTCTATTCTAGGTCATCATAATCACTTTGCTTCATCTCAATTTTGTAATGTAGCCTTGTGTTCCCTTTGTTATGAATTTTAACTCTTTTTTTGACATGGACACTAGTGTCAAATTTGGAACACTAGAATCAACACTAGTGCCTTAATTTTAATGGTTTTTTCTATGTATTTTAATCAACTCAATTTCTACCTAAACCTTTGTATGCACTTGTATTCTTGTTTATCTCAAAATTTGTCATTGGTTTGCACATGATCAGTCTATGACAACAAAACCCTATCTTCTTTCTTCTTTCACACCTATGACTTAGTAATAAGGGGTTAACACATAAGTTTAGCTAACTCTAATGATCTCGGTGTTACTAAGTGTTGTCTACATAGACATATACTCCAAAGAGAGATTTAAACTCATATGTAGTTCTCCTCCCTAGGTGTATATGTTTGATAGTGACTATGCAACTATATGATATTTATACATTGCAACACTCAGTACAAAAAATGTAAGTGCAAATTTCTCTTTAGTAATACTTCAGTTCTAGCAATTTAATGTATAGTGTAATTCAATAGATTTTGAATAAATAATGTATATGTTGATTCAGAGGCTTGTTTGATGATCAAATACTATGCCTTAGCCTTGTGTATATAGGGAAAATTTTAATTTGAATTAAAACCTAGTGGGATGTGAAAATACAACCATAGAACAAAAAGTTATATCCTTAAAAATAATCACAAAGTGAAAGGTATCAAAAAGGGGAAGAGTATTAGGTGGGACACTATCGTCTAATTCAATACACTAGTATAGATGGTAGTGTGTTTAAATAAATAGTAGTGTCTAAAGACTCAGAAGATGAAAAAGACCACAAGCACTCAGGGATCCCTATAATATGATGACTAAAATATACAGTAATGAACATAAAGACACAATATCTCAAACATTAAAATAAAAAGAGACGCAGAGCCAAGAGGCCCGTGAAAGAATATGCTACTAAATACTCATTTCTCTATCAAAATGTCTATACATCTAATACTATGCAAAAATACATTATAAATTGAATTTTGTATAAAATATGTGTATCTACATATTTATTTCTAAAACTTAACTTTGAAAAAATGTATGACTGTATTGAGTGGGCCATTATCCTCACCATGCTAAATGCTTTAGGTTTAGATATTTTTCTCTTAGTTGTGAAAATTATCTTATTTAATGCCTCATATTTTTAACCAATAATTTCCATAATTTTGAGAGCCTTGGACTTTTCCACTCTATCAAATATGGTTTCTTGTTTATTCCAATGCTTTATGTTTTGGTTGTTGAAGATTTTGACTATCTTCTGGTTCATAACACCGAACAAGTGCTTATTAGAGGAATTATGCTTCATAATACAAAGAGTCATATAGTTAATGGCCATTTTATGATTATATAATTCCTTGATCTTATGTATAATGAAGTTTCATTTAGTAAAGCCTTGGATTGCTTTGACATATTTTGCAAAGCCTCTAACTCTAGCTTATAATGAGCCAATATATAATGATATCAATGTGCATAGTATGATACAAATTATAGATTGGTTGAATAAATTATATTATAAATATATCAATAAAGGGGATAGGTTGAAATTATTGGGCATTCATTTTAACTTTGATATCTCCCCCACTGAGTTATGGTAGCATGTTTTTTATATAGTATAAAATAAAACTACTTTCTTAATTACCAATTGTTCATGATCTACTGATCTTCTAATCTTGTTCATTCTATCTACCAGCTTCAGCTAGGATGCTTTTCTTTTGCAGAATACACTACCTCTCATGTGGAATACACTGCCTTGTCTTCATACAAAACAAATATAATTGCTCAATGAGCATTCACTTAGTGTTTAAGACTGAGGAGTAGCCTATCGAAAGGCTATCAACAGACATGCTTATGTCCAACACTGCAAGCTTCATGCTTGCTTACATTTATTTCACCTGATGCATAACTACTTAGTTTTCCTCCCAAAACTCTATTGGGTTCTTTCCACATTGGTCCAAATTTGCCAATGATCGACCTGATCCTCAGACACTTTGACAGCTTCACTCGTTGTTCAACACACACACACTTTCATAGCTTCACTCGCTGTTCAACACACACACACTCACAGATTCACTCGCTGTGTAACACAAACACTTTCACAGCTTCACTTGCTATGTAACACAAGCTTTGTGGAGCTCTTACCATCTCTCATGCGTGCCTCTTGCGCTACCTTCTTTCTTCAACTGTTCTGCTACTTGGCTCTTTTTAACACCTTCACAGCTTCTTGGATATAAATCCTCCTTCTTTTCTTTTTCTTTTTATTTTTCTTTTTCTTTTTCTTTTTCTTTTTCTTTTTCTTTTTCTTTTTCTTTTTTTTTAATAAAATAATGTTTTAAACAAAAGGTTTTGCACAAGAACATGGAGTTGACTATAATGAAACATTTACACCAGTTGCTAGATTGGATACAGTTAGAATGGTTTTATCCATAGCTGCTCAAAATAATTGGTATGTATATCAAATGGATGTAAAATCTAATTTTTTGAATGGTTTTCTAGATGAAGTATATGTGAAACAGCCTATAGGTTATGAAGTACAAGGACATGAAGAAAAATTTTACAGATTGAAGAAAGCTCTTTATGGAAAATTAAAGAAGCCAATCAGGCAGCCCAATGATTTGAAGTTTTCAAATTCTTTTCATGGTCATTGTTTTGTTTGTCATCATGTTGGTCAGAGGGCAAGAGACTGTATGAGGAGAAGCAATCAGTCAAAAGGAGATCTCAGTCACATTCAAGAAAAAGGTATGAGAAATATTGTTAGCTTTTGTTGTCATGAGGTTGGCCATATTGCTAAATTATGTCAAAATAAAGTAAAGAGATATTCAAGGTATGTCAAAGGGTATAGAGCCCCTAGAAAATATGAGAAAAGACAAATTTAGGTTTGGAGACCTAAAATAGTATTAGATATAGTATAAAATAAAACTACTTTCTTAATTACCAAACCCTTGAAAAGTAGGATATTTTAAAATTTGTGCTAAAATCCTAGCTACAACTCATGCCTACCAATTTTATTATTAGGAACCTTCCAAGGATTATAAAAAATATATTTATAAGTTGCTTAGATATTTTCTATTGGCTAATTCCAAACAAACATGGGTTTTTCATAGAGTTTCCTAGGAAATTTGTTTCTTCTTATAGGACAAAGGTGGCATAGGCATTATTGACATATACAGAAAAAGTCTTACTTTGAATTCCAAGTGGGTTATTAATTCCATTGAATACCTTAAAGCTTTGAAAATTATGAATTAGAATTACATCATCGTAGGGTCACCTTATGGTAAGACTAATTGGAAAAATATTGGGATTCATACTTTTCTCATCACCCCTACCCCTGTCAAAATTAAGGGGACCTTCGTGGAAAAAAATATTTGGAGATCCTTTGAAATGGTTTAGTTATTTCTCAAATATGTTGGTAATGGAATTATGTTATTCATTTTATTTAATAACCACAACATCTGTCATTCCCCTATTACTTCAAGCATCAACCTTCCTCTTTCTGAAACTCTTGGTATTAAATCCTTCTAGTTGTTCAAAAAATGTATTTGTACTATGAAAATCTTATCTTCTCTCAAGATTTGGACTCCATGACTCATTTTATAGATAAAATATAAGTTAATATATTTAGATATGCCCTCTATAATATGCATATAGGATTTTATACCTAGTTTTGTGATGCACAAGCTAGGTTTTCACCTACCAATTTCATGGTGGAAAGATTGGCATTAGAATTATGACACAACTTTTAATCATTATTCTCCAAGTCTGTTGTATAAAATTATAATTCCATTCTCTTCAACTCTTGGAAATTTAAATAATTAGTAGAGTCTTAACTCTTCACCTCATACATGGTTTTTCCATCTTAATTGGATATGAGAATTCAAGATAGAGCCAAAATACACTCATTTATTATGGTCTTTAGTCTATCAGGGTTTGCTACTAAGAGAGACACATTCACATTAGAATTTATCATTCTAAGTGCCATGTGTGTTACAAACCCAAGATATTTAAGCATATATTTAAAATTTTCCCTTATCCTTGTGAAGTATGGAAATGGATTCACAACATTTTCATGCCTTTCTACATAGAGCCCATAAATCAGAGGATGGTTATGTTTTGAGATACTTCTTAGTGGCTACCAAACATTTCTTTTATCCAAAATTTTTTTAGAGCTTCTATTCTCTTTCAGCTTTGGAAATCTAAGAATGTTTTTATATTTAGTAATGAACATCCTTATCAAGGATTTTATATTAATGATAAAGTTTGTGTTCTTGAATTTGCTTTTTTTCAAATCCAAGTGTAGGTTGAAAAATTGGCCTTAAAAAAATAACATTTGTAGGATCTTCTCAAACACTAGGGGAGTAGCCCATGTGTCATGAGTAAGTCCCTCTAAATGTACAATCATAGGGTTTTCCTCCATCAACAACCAAATAATGGATGAGCTACTCACATTACCATTTATACATCTCTCCTCCTTAGTGGAGAGGTTCAAGTCATCATTCATGTAGTAAAGCTAATGTTTGGCTTCCTTATCGGACTTTCCTAGTGTGTGATGCGATAGTATTGGGATTCTTATTACTTTTACACCTAGATGGGGATTTATTGTGCATTTTTATCCACAAGATACTATTTAGGATGGGTCTATGGCATCTAATTTGGAGTTTTAATAACCCTCTACTTTGGTTATTTTTCCTCCTAAAGATAATTTTCTACCTCCTATTGGTATTATTATCTACACTTGATATTTCACACCTTTTAATGTATTTTGATAATCCATTGTTTTAATACTCTTACTATATATGTAGATAATATTTTTTGATTATGTATCACCTTATTCTTTTACACTTGGAAAAATCATCACCCTAGTTGTTCCTCTTAGTTATAGACATGCCTTACTTCAATATTCCTTGCATATACTTTATCTTTTGCCCATTGGCCTATCTCTCAGTCTAACAACCTTATATTGATGATACAGACATCCCATCTTGCCTTGAATGCTTAAAATTTACTTATCTTATACCTCTACAAGTTTTGAGCCTGTGTTTTCTCTCCTTCTCCCTCGACACTAATGTTTAGGTTAAATAGTAATGTTGACATTATTTTCCTAGATTGATGAAAGTTTTTAGTGCCCTAACGTTATCCAATTTGAAAATGAAATGTATCACAATGGTCAATCTGAGTGATTTAATGTGAGTTATCTCATGATAGGATTGGTATAAATATAATTTCAACCCTTATTCATTCACCACCTACAAAACCTAGTAATCAGACCAAAAAATTACTCAAGAAGAACTCAATATACCAAAATATCTCTTATTCTACCCTATTTTGATATTAGTCAAAGGAAAAATCTAGATACAAGTTTGAAGTACTAAAGGAATAGTCATAAGGTCATATTTTCTAAGTTACAAGTTAGGTCATTATTGTACTTGCTTTACAAATTTACATGATTCACATATAAGCCAAAATGTAGGGGAGAACTACATGATTATTAGGCCCTCTTATGTATTATTGGATATGAGGTAGTTCCATTTGATAACAAGGTCATTGTAGGTCAACTAGACACCATGTGCCCACTAACCCATTTTTCCCCAAGGTCAGATTGAAGATGCAAAGCTAGGTTTTTTCTATTTCACTAGGAGTGGTAGTCCATGACTCATATCTAAATGCACCAAAGTGAAACAAAGCCAATCCTAGAAGCATCTAATTGGTCATATCATATTTAAGCACATATTCCATACAAGACACTAGCATTGAGATTAGACACAAGCATCGACATAATTATCCCAAGTTGACGTAAGTGTTCAAAGAGCTATAGACACTAGATCTATAATTTGATGATTGATCAAGAATGATCTTCCTACCTAATTTATACCTATACCAGATCCAACATTTTGTTATCATTAGAAAATAATAATTACTTTATTTTGTGTCATTTATATATCTAGCATAGTTATACTTTCCATAATAGTTTATCTTGGTTTCATAAATTTAGCATATGGTACATCTAAGTTTAATGCATTAATTACCTTGTTGTAGATATGATATTCGCCCTTATGCCCTATAAATTATTTATCCTTAACCTTTTTTACACAAGTATAATCCTCTTATCCAAATTAGGGTTAAACATTTAGTGAACTTGATCTTTGAACATCATTATTTCATAAGCATTATCTTGTAGATGCTTATCTCTTGCCTTGTCCTAATCTTTGTGTTCTTTCTCTCTTTTATCATTGATGACATTGACTGTGTTGTCCCCCTAAAATATCGCTCTTTTTAGGAACAACCTATGAACTATTTTGGTTCAACAGACCAAAATCCTCTCTCCCCTTTTCAAGAATTTGTTCTAAGCATTTAAATTCTTCATTTTTCAAGCTTCTCAAAAATCTACGGACTCTGCAGGAAGAAAATATACAGACTCTACAGGCCAAGTTCTACAGGTTTCACAGGTTGATTATACGGACTCTACAGGAAATAAGCAAGCTCTCAACACTTAGGTGATTTCAAGGTTGGTTCAATGACAAGTTTCAACCAAAATGTCCATCGGCAAGCTTCAAAGGAAGGATTGAACATTGAACCATTGAACCTTGAACCATCTTGGTTCAACATCATTAGAAATATTTAAGCACATTTGTCAAGGTTCAAATTTCAACCACTTCAAGGTTCAACGGCTTTAAAACACTTATCAAAGAGAAGAAAGCTTGAACCATTAAACCGTTGAACCATTGAACCACTTTGGTTCAAAGGTTCAACGGGTTCAATGGTTCAATAGGTTCAACAACCAAATGGTCCAATGCATTTGGTTCAAAAAGATCAAAAGGACTTAGCCAAATAAAAAGAATGAACAAATTGAACCATTGAACCTTGAACCAAAAGGTTCAATGAGTTCATAGGTTCAAAGGTTCAACCAGTGTGATGAAGATCAAAGAGCTTAGAAAGAACAAGTGACAAACAAAGGATGAACCAATGAACCGATTGAACCTTGAACTGAAAGAGTTCAAAGTTCAATGGTTCATGGGTTTAAAGGCAGCCTCAATCAAGGAAAGAAGTAGCAAATAGGTGGTTCAATGGATGGTTCAACCAAAGAGCAGGAAAGTAATTGAACCAGGAAGCGATGGAACAAAAGAGGAAGAATGAATTGATGAACCAATGAACCAATGTAGTTTCAGTAGGTTCAAAGGTTTAAGGTTCAACATGGTTCAAGCGGCTAGCAACCATTGATGGCCCCGTAGATGTCAAATTTAAAGTAAGGGAATATCTGTTGAAATTCAAATAAAGTGCAGAACTTGAAGGAAGAACCAAGTGACTGGCTGAAAAGATAGCTCGGGAGATTAAATTCTAGGAAGAGACAAAGGTAAAAAAGACAAAGTGAAAAGAGGGAAAAGCCCAAAATATCTATGCAAAAGTTATTCCAGTAGGTGGAACAGTCTATAAAGTAGATATTTGAGCTTGCAAACATTGAAGGTATGGCCTGTTGGTCTCCTTTGGAGTAAAGACAAATGGACAATTGTGCAAACATCAGAGGGGATAGACCAAATGATCTAGACACAAGAAAAGACATATTAGATGAATAGATGTGCCATAAAAAAGGCAATGCACTATTCCATGCATGGTCCCTCCAGACAAAACTAAAGGTGCATTGAAGGTGTTGACTATAGCATGGGTCATCCCATGGGAGAGAGTACCAAGCCTTGCTTTGTGGATATATATTGTAATCTCTTTTATTGTTTTAAAGAGATCTTCTTTTTACCATAAGCAAAACTCTACCCAAATTGAAAGGCATCACTGAGACTTTGAGCTCAGATTGTAATTTCATTTCATTTTATCTAAATGAGAAAGCAAGTTGTTTGCAGACTTTGTATTGTTTTGGCTTGTATCATTTTAAGAGATTATTCTTATGTCTATCTTTTGAATGTGTTCTCATCTATTTAATTTGGCAAGCAGAATTAGTGAAAGTAATAAGGAAGGTGTCCTAAAGCCAAATGTGGGAAGACTTTATGCTTTCACAATTGTTTTTAGTGTGTGTTTTTCTTTTCCTTCTATGTTAAGGATTATGGGATGACTTTTTGCCCCCATTATCCTCTGTGTTATATTCTTTGGGCAGTTGAAGTGGAAACTTTGTATTTTGTTTCATCCTACTAGTTACTATGCCTGTGTTACTAGTTTCTTTGTCACTCCCTGAAAGAACTGTTGTTTCCTACAAGAACACTTTTGAAATAAGAGAAGTGCCTTCAGTGTTTTCACCAAGATTTTCTCCTTTGTTGTTTAACATCATCTCTGAAAGAAGAGAGATGGATGATGCATCCTAACCTTGAGTGTTATTTTCTACATATTTATAGTATATATAGCTCCTGTGTATTTATAGGGAACCTCCCCTTGATGAGAGGATAGATTTGTCCACCTCTGATGTAGTAAACCTACACACTGGGATGACCAATCTCCTTTGCTATGGATGATAAGACCTATTTTGCTCGATCAGACTGTTGACTGACAAAATATTCACCCAACAGTCTTTTTGGCAACTCTGTTGGGGAAGAGCACACAGTTTGAAGTCTCAAACTTTAAGCTAAAGCAGATCCTACTCTTTTCCATTTCTTGTTCTATAATCTGGAAACTCCATGTTATACCAAAAGCCAAAAATCCCAAGGTGTTGTTGACCTTACTTTTGAGTTGGTGCAACAGAGCAATTTTGAGTTGTCTCCTCCACAACCTCACCTTCAACGAACTAGGAGTCTTCCTCTTAGCCCTACCAGGTCACCAACACAAGGCAGACCTTCTTTTTATGTTGCTAATAGAGCTTTGCTTATCCATTCTCCACCCAAATTTATGATCCCACTTTTACATAATCAAATCATGGCTCAAGGCCCCTGGGGTAACTCATTTGGCCCACTAAACTTGACTCCACCTCTGCATAAACTTCCATGTAGCTCAAGAAATAACTCCCCTAAATTCTTTGGAGATGGGAGAGTTCACCCTGATGAACACATTGCAGCCTTCAGCATAGCCTGTGGTGTGATAGGGGTGGAATTTGAAGATGTGGAAGTCAGGATTTTTGTGGAGACCTTACAAGGTGTTGCTACATAGTGGTTTTACTATCTATAGGCTCGATCAGTGATAGATTAGAATACCCTAAAAGCCAAGTTCAAAGAAAGGTTCAAGCCCATAGAGGATCCCCATGCCTTGTTGGCCTAGCAAACCTAGATAAAGAAAGAGCCTCATGAGCCTATGAGGGATTTCATTGCCAAGTTTGACAAGTTGAGAAATAAGATTCCTACAATTGCTTAGCGAACACCTGAAAACCTCAAATGCTTCTTCATCAACTCATAGCTACCTGAAGTGAGTTTTATGCTGAGGCATGCTACCACATAGACCTTGCTACTACTCAAGACTTGGATACTAAGGTTGAAGATGACCTTATCTTGGCAGGAAAGATAAGGAGATATCCTAATAGAATTAAACCCTCTTCATCTTCTGAATACTCACCCATAGCCACCACTGATCAAATGGTACAAAAGCTGGCAAATGAATTACTAGCCTTGAAAAGGCAAATGGCACAAGGTATGTCTTTTACTCCTTCATACAGAGATGTACCAAGGAGGACATTCCCCAATCAGCCATATCAAGGCAACACTACCAGAAGTCAAGGGCAACCAAATCATCTTCCTCCCCCACAAAGGAACTTTGCCCTTGACGCACCTCCAACCAACTCAACAGTTGGATATCTGGAAACAGAACATGCTTTCTCTTTCCAACCTAAGTTTGAGCAAGAAAATGACATTAATCTCTTCATGGAGGATCAAGAAGAATCATCTGGCAACTCCCACATTGGTTTTCTAAATTACCAGGATGAACCCAGAAGTGAAGATGAAGTAGTCGAAGGATCATACGCAATATTCACCCTGTCCAAAAATTAGTCATCCCAAGAGGCTAACAAAGAAAAGATAGAGGAATGACCCCAACCAAAAATTTTAATTGCTAAGTAGAGAGCTCCTCTTCCTTTCCAGTCAAAGGACCCAGTGATTTCCAAAAAGGTAAGTACATCAAACATTTCTACACCTTTTACTTCACATTCGTAGACTAGTCCTCCCCCTCCCAAAAACCAAAAGGATGAACTCCCATCCCCTCTTCCAAGTCCATTTCAGTAATCTGACATAATTGATCATGTTAATAAATCCAAAATTCAAATGACTAAATTTGAATTCTTGCAAGCTAATCCTGAGTAGTTAAACATTGGTGGAGAACTAAGTGTGGACCTGTCTGAGGCAAAAATTGTGGTCACCCAAATGTCAGCCCCTATATCTCAAATTATGTTTGAGCCTTTAGGCAGGGTAATTACTTCTTGACCATAGAGGATGCTCATGTCTCAGTTGATGAAAGTCCCATAGCTGGCAATCTAGGATTTGATCCAAATAAGGCATTAGAAGAATTGGTAGGGCATGGTACAAATGAAGAAGGATCTTCCATCTCTAATGAAGAGAAATTTGATAGAAGATCAACTTTTGATGATGCTTGGATCCTAGAATTTGATGGCAGTGATTCTTCCACTAATGTTGGATCTGGTATTGTGTTGATATCTCCTCAAAGAGATATTTTTCCTTCATATAAGTCACAGTTCAACAACACCAACAACACAGCTGGATGTGAATCTCTATTGTTCAGATTGAATACTACTCAAGATGAAGCTATCAAACTCTTTCACACCAAAGGAGATGCTTAGCTGATGGTTTGTCAGGAGTTTGATGCTAAAAATCAAAGCATGTGCTGGACTGGACTAGCAAAATAGCAAGCTATGGTGGTGGACCATACTATTGTACTCCAAAGTCAGCAAAAAGAACTCTTTGCCAAGAGAGCAAGGAGTTATGGTTTTCAAATTGAAGACCACGTCCTACCATGGGGCAGGAAGAAAAAAGAGCCAAGAGGAAGATGCAAAAAATTACTTTCCTGGTGGAGAGTTCCATTCACCCATCACCATTTCTAGGGACAAAATGGTTTCCTGCTAGTTTATCAGGATGACATCCCCTTTTCTTTGTCTCACAATGAGTAGCATCTGAAGTACTTCAATTTTTGAAGTATTAGATAAGTTCACATGTACATATGTATATTTGTATAGTTTTTGTTTCTACTTTGTGTTGTTCATTTGTTTCTTTCAGAGCCTTTCTTTTTGGGTAACATGACTCTGTAGCCCAATGGCACACTTCAAGGCACTGGAGATTCTGGTTTATACTTCCCTCAGCTATTACAAGTCTTCAGCTAAGGGAAGTTCCCCAACTAGAGCTAGCTATTGTCCGACAAAAATATCACTCTTTTTGGGAACAACCTATGAACTATTTTGGTTCAATAGACCAAAATCCTCTCTCCCCTTTTCAAGAATTTGGTTTAAGCATTCAAATTCCTCATTTTTCAAGCTTCTCCAAAATCTACAGACTCTGTAGGCTTAAATCTATGGACTCTATAGGAAGAAAATCTATGGACTCTGTAGGCCAAGTTTTATGGGCTTTGTAGGTTGATTTCTATGAACTCTACAGGAAAGAAGCAAGCTCTCAACACTTAGGCAATTTCAAGGTTGGTTCAATGACAAGGTTCAACCAAAATTTACATCAACAAGCCTCAAAGGAAGGATTGAACATTGAACCATTGAACCTTGAACCATCTTGGTTCAACGTTATCAGCAAGAGTTAAGCACATTTGTCAAAGTTCAAATTTCAACCGCTTCAAGGTTCAACGGCTTCAAAACACTTATCAAAGAGAAGAAGGCTTGAACCATTGAATCGATGAATCATTAAACCACTTTGGTTCAAAGTTTCAATGGGTTCAATGGTTCAACAAGTTCAATGACCAAATGGTTCAATGCATTTGGTTCAAAAAGATCAAAAGGACTTAGCCAAATAAAAAGAATGAACCAATTGAACCATTGAACCTTGAACCAAAAGGTTCAATGAGTTCACAAGTTTAAAGGTTTAACCAGTGTGATGAAGATCAAAGAGCTTAGAAAGAACAAGTGATGAATAAAGGATGAACCAATGAACTAATTGAACCGTAAACTGAAAGAGTTCAAAGTTCAATGGTTCATGGGTTCAAAGGTTCAAAGGTGGCCTTAGTCAAGGAAAGAAGCAACAAACAGGTGGTTCAACAAATGGTTCAACCAAGGAGCAAGAAAGTGATTAAACCAAGAAGCGATGGAACAAAAGAGGTAGAATAAACTGATGAACCAATGAACTAATGTACTTTTAGCAGGTTCAAAGGTTTAAGGTTCAACATGGTTCAAGCGGCTAGCGACCATTGACGGCCTCGCAGATGTCAAATTTAAAGTAAGGAAATATCTATTGAAATTCAAATAAAGTGCAAAACTTGAAGGAAGAACCAAGCGACTGGATGAAAAGATAGCTCAGGACCTTAAATTCTAGGAAGAGACAAAGCTGGAAAAGATAAAGCTAAAAGAGGGAAAAGCCTGAAATATTTACACAAAAGTTATTCCAATAGGTGGAACAGTCTACAAAGTAGATATTTGAGCTTGCAAACATTGAAGGCATGGCCTATTGGTCTCCTTTGGAGTAAAGACAAATGAATAGCTACACAGACATCAAAGGGGATAGACCAGATGATCCAGACCCAGGAAAAGACATATTAGATGAATAGATATGCCATAGTTAAGGCAACACATTGTTTTAGGCATGGTCCCTCCAAAGAAAACTAAAGGCACATTAAAGGCATTAACTATAACATGGGCCATCCCATGGGAGACAGCAAAAAGCCTTGCTTGGTGGCTATATATTGTAATCTCTTTTATTGTTTTCAAGAGATCTTCTTGCTACTAAAATCAAAACTCTACCCAAATTGAAAGGCATCATTGAGACTTTGATCTTAGATTGTAATTTCATTTCATTTATCTGAATGAGAAAGTAAGTTGTTTTCAGACTTTATGATATTTTGGCTTGTATCATTTTAGGAGATTATTCTTATGTTTATCTTCTAAATGTGTTCTCATATATTTAATTTGGCAAGCAGAATTAGCAAAATTAATAAGGAAGGTGTCTTGAAGCCAACTGTGGGAAGACTTTGTGCTTTCACAATTGTTTTCAGTGTGTGTTTTTCTTTTCCTTCTATGTTGAGGATTTTGGGAAAACTTTGTGCCCCCATTATCCTCTGTGTTATACTCTTTGGGTAGTTGAAGTGGAAACTTTGTGTTCTGTTTCATCCTGCTGGTTACTACACCTGTGTTACTAGTTTCTTTGTCACTCCCTAAAAGAACTCCTGTTGTTTCCTGTAAGAACACTTCTAAAAGAAGAGAAGTGCCTTCAGTGTTTTCACCAATATTTTCTCCTTTATTGGTTAACATCATCTCTGAAAGAAGAGAGATGGATGATGTATCCTACCCTTGAGTGTTATTTTCTACATATTTATAGTATATATAGCTCCTGCATATTTATAGGGAACCTTCTATTGCTGAGAGGAGAGATTTGTCCACCTCTGATGTAGTAAACTTGTACACTAGGCCAACCAATCTCCTTTTTTGTGGATGATAAGACCTATTTTGCTCAATCATACTACTGACTAACAAAATATTCACCCAACAGATTGCTTTGATGATTATGACTATGAAACCATTCAATAATCTCTCCAAGCAGGGATCAAAATCCATTACTCCTGCATTCCTCTAAGTGCTAAGGAAAACAATATAAAAGCCTTGAATGGTGGTAGCTACTATCCCTTTAATTTGGTCTATGCTCCTATCCTTTCAAGATATGACGTGATCCATCCCAAAGAGGATCCAAAGCATATGCCCTTGCCTTCTATACTAAAATTGATCCCCCATGGAGATAAGGTACTTTCATTTGATCATAATAATTTATATCAAATCCATAAGAAAATCATGGAGGATTTGTCAATCATTAATAAAGGGGATATTTCTTTAATTTTATTGATTAAACCACTCCTATTCCTACATTTCTAAATAATATTCCTCTTATTAGGGGTGATAACACTTCTTGGCCTTCATTTGATATTGAATTTTGTTGAAAGGTTAACCAAGAAATTATGGCATCTTTACAAAGTCATATTAAGCCATCAAGAAAAACGAAACATCCTATATTTGTAGAGAAAGATAATATTAATGTTCCAAATAAAAAACATGTACCAATGTTAAGCAAGGTGTCTCAACAAAAGGAAATTCATACCACACCAAAAGAAGTGCCTTCACCAATGTTGCCTCAAGATCCATTTGATATATCTTTATGAAAGGTGAATTAGACAAGCTTTAAATCCATTCCAAGTTATTCAAATAATACACCAAAGGTACCAAAATTCAAAGATCCATTACCATTACCAAAGTATCCAAAATTCAATTATTACAAACTTGCACTTATTGTACATGAGGATGATGATACTCATATGCCTAGATTAAAATAAAGTGGTGGTTTAGAACCAATGATAACACCCATATCAAACACCAACATTCCCATGGATCATATTATATCTATGATGAGCACTATTGGGGATCTTCAAAACCAGTTTTTATATAATGCAAGTTCAAGTGGCTTTCCATAATGCAAATACAAATGTTACCTCATTCAATAATCAACCTCTTGCAAAATGTATACTTGAATATACTTATCTACCTAGTTTCAAATTACCACATTTACCTATCTTTGGGCACCATAAGGATCCACTTGAGCACATGCTAAATTATGTACATTCTCTTGGTCAATGGGAAAATTATGACAAACTATAATTAAAGGTTTTCATATGAGCATTTTTTATGAGAACCAAAATTGGTTATATAGCTTACCAAAGGGTTTCTTAACCACTTTTTCAAACATGGAAGATGACTCATTCATGGATTTAAATATTCACAAGGTGCCAAAATTTGCATTATAATATTTTCACAAGTTTAAACAATGTGATGATCAGTCCCTTCAATATTATACTATTTGATTCAAAAGTACATCATATGAGATAGAATTTAGAACCTTATAGTTAGAACTAAAATTTATATTTAGTATAGGCCTTTTATCCCCCTTAAATGAAAGATCATTGCATAAAAAATATGGGTCCTTCATTCATTTACATGTGGATATACATAGATATTCTACATTCATACTTACCCAAAAAAATTTAATGTTTCCCCTTCCAAGTACCAAAGTTTTATCCCTCAAATAATGGAAGGAGACCAATTGCCTAAAAAATATTATAAACAAAAATGTGACATCCCTAATCTATATATGACCATTCTAAAAATGTTACTTAACATGGGACTAATCGAAGGTCCAAGCCCCACACAAGAATCTCAAAGTGAATAAAACAATAGGCATCCATGCCAAAAAGATTTAAAAATTAAATTATAAATGGGTGGAACTTGTTTTTGGCATAACCATGTTGACCCTGCACAAGCAAAAACTACTTGTAATGTAAGAGGTTTACAATAAATGGGCTTAAAATTTAACAAATTACAAAATAAAGGAGGTTGGAAAGACTCCTTGGGCAACGTAACAATAATAATTGCTTATGGTCTTAAAGTAATTCAAACATGGGTTTGTGTTATGCCTATCACATCTCCATATGCATTTACACTTGAAATTCTCTGGATATACCAAATAGAAGAAATGATTGACGAAAATCAAAAAGGAAATTATCTTCCTTGTGAAGGCAAATTAATACATATTTCCAATGATAGCATTACATATTCTACTACACATGTAAAATGTGAGGAGGAACATGTTATCTCCCTTTTCAACCTAGACAATTATGATGCAAACAATGTAAAATATCCAACTTTAGGTTGTAGGGTTCAAAATGGGGAGAGACACATATGACCATCCATTGGATGGAATCATAGGATGATATTTACCCATTATCAAATAATTATTTCTATGTGAGTTCCATGTTGAGAATTAGTATATAACTTAATCTACATATATATATATATATATATATATATATATATATATATATATAGTATGTAGATATATATATATATATATATATATATATATATATATATGTAGATATATATATATATATATATATATATATATATATATATATATATATATATATATATCTACATATATATATATATATGTAGATATATATATATATATATATCTACATATATATATATATATATATATATATATATACGTACATAGATACATGTTACACTTATGGGTGTCAGGCCTTCCCTCTACTCATGTCATCACAATGTTGGGGGCATCCATCTTCTACGATCTTGATATACATAGGTTATATGATTTGATGATCACTATACATTACCATGTTTGATCTTACATATGTACTTACACATGCCTATTATCTATGCTTAGATATTGCACATGGTACTTGATATGTTATGTATTTAATGTTTTTTCTAACACATTTGATCTATGAGCCACTATGAGATGTTTATGTTGGTTGATTATCTTTTCCTTTACATACATCCTTAAGTGTTTTGCCTTACCATTGTCTTGATTTTTTGAGCATTTGAATATGATCCATTGCATGTAAACCATATGCCTATGTTTTGCCTTCATGGACATTTGAACATATCATTTCATTCTATGGAAATTTGTATATGTCATTCTTTTCTTTTATGGAAATTTAACTAATTCATGCCCTTTCAATTTGTGGCATTTTAACATGCCCCTTATTTTTAATCTCCTTGGACCATCGTCTTTTGAGTGCTCTTATGTGTACACTTGTTTGTTTGTTAAACTTGTATTGTTACTATATATAAGTTTTCATGATATTTATCATGCATCTTAGGAATACGTGTGATCATATTGGTTTTATGCAATTCAATGATACATTTACCTATACATATTTCCTTATATTTTCTACATGGTTACATTCACATATTTACAATAGTATTACCCTTTTGAGGTGAGCTAAATACCAGGTAATATTTTTCCCTCACATCAAAGGGGGGAATATTATTGGGATCATGTCATGGTGACATGGATTCCACATTTTTTCATAGTTTATAGATTATAGTGGGGGAATGATTTAAAATTGTGTTATCCACACTCAAACAGTATATGGTAATTACACTAGTTTATAAATTAAATGGGGGCATGACATGATGACATGAATTCCACACATTCACAATTTTAGATTTAGTGGGGGCATTCTTGGGAAGCGTGTTCTCTAAATTCATTTATTATGGCACTTATAATTAATATATTTAGTGGGGGTATGTTTTGGAATCATGTTCTCTAACACCTACTCAAGTTTTAGCATCTCTAGTTTATAGTGGGGGCATGTTTTGGAAACATGTCCTCCACATTGGTACTTATATCAATTTTAGATTTATATATAAAGTGGGGGAATGCTTTGGAAGCATATCCTCCACACTTACATAGTTTTATAAATTGTTCAAAGCATGCAGTTATATGATTCTGATACACATTTATGGAAAAAATTATACATGATACCATTGTTAAATATAGTTTCAATATGAGATAAATCTAAGGTGCATATGTTATGCAACATGTGCCTAATATTATAAAATCCAAATCAAATAAAATTCTAAAACTATTTCCCATAATGATACCCTATATACTTTTACAAACTTTAGCAATCCAATCTACTGCAATAGTTGGTTCACATTTTGGCATGGTTAGGGTGATTAAATCAATCAATATTGCCAAATTTTTATTTTGGACTTGATCATCCAAACTCACCAGGTTATGAGTATCATTGGGTTGCATAGTTGAGATAATCTCAACTGCCAAGTGGAAAATCACTTTTTCTCTAAATTTAGAGGCGTGTGCCTAACAATCTCTCTCTCTATATATCTAATTGGATATATGCACTTCAAATATTTATCTATACTTATCCTAATATCAATTTTAGAGACTTATAATGGTACATATTTCATAAAAATAACTTTACAATAAGTAAAGTAGACATCGACACACATGTGACTCCTAAACTATGCTCTTTCAATGTCAATCTATTTCAAGCACTTTAAACCCAAATTATATGAACTAATTATAAATTATAACATGCTATTGGTTACAGGTCAGTCACCAGCAAAGCACTCAAATTTAACTCAAGCAACTTTAAGGTGTGTATACACACCCAAATAATAATTCCTTTCCTTTAAACTAGTAATTTCATTACTAGATTAAATGGGGGGGAAATGTAGATGATATTTTGTGATTATATAGCACCTTAGTCTTGTACACTTGGCACACTCATGACTTTGCTTCTTTCTCTTAGTTATACACATGCCTTGCTTCCACAAGTATCACATATACTTTATCTATAACCTTTTGCCTATCTCTTAGTCTAACCAACCTTATATTAATGACATGGGCATCCGATCTTACCCAGAATGCTTAAAATGTACTTATCTTAGACCTTTACAGTTTTTTAACTTATGCCTACTCTCCTTCTCCCTAAACAGTAATGTTTGGGTCAGAAAGTAACATCTACATTACTATCCTAGCCTAATGCAAGTGCCTATAGACACTTCTTTTTAGTCATATTTTGTATTTAAATTAACTTCAAATTAAATTTCACTAAATAATGCAAATTAAGCCTATAAGTCACTAGATGTCCCAATTTCATCAACACAGGGGATATAACTTCTTATAAAATGTGTCAAGGCATCCCTCTTTTAGGTATTATCTTATATGCAATGATAACCTCCTAAGGATTCATCCCAAATCAAATTACAACCTTGAAAATTAATAAATTGGCCTTTTGACCCATTAAGTAGGGCACTCAACCAATTCTTAAAATGTTAAACCTAAACAAAATTAATTAACGAAGAAAATCTAATTAACACCTTAAGTGAAAATTCCATGTTTAATTAGTAAATATTTATTTTATAAAAAGGAACTTTTAATAAAAATGAGGTTATGATGATGTTATCATCCTCAAAATCAAAGAATTGGAAATATCTTCATAAATGCCTTAAATTTAGAAATGGTGAGCCATGCTTAATAAATGGGATCTCAATCCCAAATATAATTACTTGTCTCCTCCCTAACCTAACTATACTTGAGTTAGGGTTAGTTTTAAAACCTATAAATATAAGTGCCATTGCCATCATTTTATCAAGGTCTCAAGACAAACTTATAATGTTAAATCGTTGAAAGAGAAGAAGCTTTTTTGTGCAAAGAAGTAATGCCAAATTATCTCTAAAAAACTTCATTGTGTTATCACATGCCAAGCCAAGCTACAAGTGGACAAGGAGAGGTGATACCCTGAAAGTAAACATATTGAAAAATGACTCCACTAGACACAAAGCCATATATGAACACTCTTACATGCCAATGAACAAGCATCATTTGACAAGGAAGGTAAAGGTAGTCTTTTAGTTATATTCTAGTTATATTTGATCTAGTTACATTATTTCTCACCCAAGCACTTAGGTAGGGTAGTTATTGTTTTCATTGAGTTATTTGATTTTGGGTTTATATTCCACTAACAAGAGAAAACTAATGATCTCCTTCATAATCCTAAGATACATAATGGCATGCCTAGTGGGACAATGTACCGCACATGCACTAAAGGAGTGATATTAGACCTTTAAAATCCAATCAAATCTCCCTTAAAACCTTAGTTTTTATATTTTTCTCTTAAACACCCATGTTTTTGTTTGACTGTTAATCAGTGACTTCAAGCCTATTAATCAATGACTTCACCAAATTTATTGTTTTTTAATTTTTATTGTATTTTTTAGGAAATAGTGACTTCACCACTATGCTTCTATGAATTTGACATAATCAATAACTTCACCACTACATTTTGATGACTTTGTCTTACAACATACCTTTTCTATAAATAGTTTTTTTTTTTTTGGAGGAAACAATGACTTCATCCCTTGAGAATGGTGACTTTGTCAAGTAACTATTGTCACTCAATTTTCAACCTTAGAGAGATATTTCAAGCCTACTTCAATTGAGTGAAACAATGGAATTACCCATAGACCTTTGGGTTGTCTATATCAGGGGTAAACCTCTAGATTAAAAGGCTAGCTCCTTTGATATGTCTATGTAAGCTCATCACCTATAATACTAAATTTTTGGAATGAAAAGAGAGAGAGAAAACATGAAATAAACCTAACATAATTAGGTGATTCACCAAGTTAATTTCCATAAGACTACCATGAACTTGAACTATGAAAGGTGATTCATAAAACTGATCTCAACATCAAAGGTTTCTCTAACATAAGTATTTCAACATAGAGATAAGATGCAATACACTTCTCAAGGTGGATGAATAAGGTATAATTTTATACATTAGTATGCTTATTTACCCTTAGATACATATAACATTAAATACACTTTGTGTGACCTGTTAGAGAGTAGACTACTTGCACAAAACATGAAAGAGTAAGGTAAACATAAGGATAGATGATTATCACTTGTCATTCAACTATACACTACTTCATACACTTAGACAATAAGTTGAGAACTTAAAACTAGTTTAAAATATTATACTAAAAGGAAAAAAATAGTATTAAAACTATTGGGTCTTTGCCATACCATATGTAGATTGATTACAAAGCCAAAAGTGGACACTTATATAGAGGAGTGTGAAGAAAGAGATGGGAATAGTAGAAGAGAATTTACAAGTGTTCATGTGAGTTATAATCAAAAAATGAGTTATGATAGTGTCTAAATAGACATTCAATGCCATTTGTCTCACTTATTAAGATGCTCTGACCTTTTAAGTGGTGCAAGGGTTACAACTTGGCTTGACACCTCAACTAGCTTCTTAAAAATTGCCCTTGTTTGCATAAGGAGAGTTATAAATGGACTTATCCATTATTAATTTGAAATTAACTAATCTTATACAACTCATTAGACACCTTTCATTCCTTAATAAACTCCTATAATCTAACATTCCATCATTCATGTGCATAGGTGTCTTGAAACTCTTCTTTTCCCACACCTAGCTTGGTCCAAGTGGCCTAAAACTCAATTTCATATTCTTCAAGTCATCCTATTTCTATGAATGGTCTTCAAATATGTTATAAGGCTTGAAAAAAACTATATGAAATCATAAATGCATCATATCTATAAATCAATCCTAGCTCAAAGAAGATAGATCCTATTTACACTTTTGATTGGGGATACATTAGATAATTGGGAACATGACCAATATGTGGATCCCTTAGACCCAATTAGGGGATATATTACTACAATAAGATCATTAGGGAGGGTTCCAAATCCTTAAATAAAATAAAACTATGCAATAAACCTAACTATATCCTATGTTTTCATATTCACTATACTAATAACAAAGTCTAATCTAGTGCTCACCAAAGATTGTGACATAAAGTGAGGGTAATAAACAAAAATATTAAACATGCATAGAAGACATATACTCAAATAAATATATATATAATCCTCATGCATGCACGAGAAGTGAAAATGCATATCTATCTACTCTTACAAAGGAGGAACAAAGTTAAGAATACTTACATTTGAAGATGAACCCATTGAGCCTCAATCTCTCCTTTAGACAAGGTGTTTTGCAAGAGGTTATTATGGAATGTAAAGATGATAAGGATAAATCATCTCTAGGTTAAAAAACCTATTAATACATCTAAAAGAGTTATCAACAAGATAATATCCATATCTCCAAAGAAAGTGTGAAACCCTAAGCTTGCTCCCCAAGTAGAATGGCGGATAAGCAGATGCATAATAGTTCTTACTCTTCTTCTCTTCTCTAAATAATGACAAAATGATCTTACACACACACACACACACACACACACACACACACACACACACACACACACACACACACACACACACACACAGGTGGATTTAACCCTAAGCCCTTCCAAAAGTTTTAGCTTAGAGGGTTGACCCAGATGACCTAGTATCATTATTGAAAAAATATCAATAGGTTACAGGCTAGGTCGGCCAAGAGTCGACCTAGACCCTGAATGAGTTTCACCAATAAGAGTATAAGGTCAACCTAGTCATGTAAACTATTGAAAAGGGTTTTAGGTTAGGAAAAGGGATACAAAAGGTGTTAAAATACTAGAGTGTATAATAGAGAAGAATAATCTTAGGGGAATGGTTTTTAGGAGACAAGTGTGTAGATAGCAAGTGGAAAAAGGGACAAAAATCTTACGAAACACCAATGGTCTGTCTACCCCTTTCTTGATGCACCCCTTAAGGTGTGCACTTAGAGAGATTGAGACTCGATGGGTTCCTACAAAATAAATAGTGTTAGTAATTGATAAAAATTTATAAATATTATGTGTATACATATACCCCACTCAAAACTCATCATGTGTCATGTAAGTGTAACACAAGATGGTGCTTTGGGAATAGAACATGACAACACATAATGCAAATGCTAAGTAAAATACAATAAGGAGAAAATAAGGTAAATGAAATGAAAAAATTAAAAAATGTGTACCTTTACTTACCTTAGTGCTATAAATAAATAAGGAGACTTTTAGAGATGTGAAGGCATCTAATGTGAGGAATATCAGGCAAACCTATAGAGATTAGTGTAAAAAAGGGTGAAATTTTGAAAATTTTGAAATATAGGCATATAGTAGTGGAAAATATTCTATACAACATCATGATTCTATAACTTTTTATGATTATAAAAATGAGTTAGTAAAAACAATGATATGATCAAAACAAGGAATTTGATGATAAATATTTGAAAGGTAAATAATTATGAATAGTAACTTTAAATAGGGTGAAAAGAAAGTCATTTGCTATTGTTTCACTTATTCTGAGAGAAAAATAGAGCTCTGAGAGACCTAGTAAAAGTTGAAAGAGCTAAGATGGTGAAGAGACAACAACTGAGATGAGGAGGATGCCTAGCAACCACAATAGGTGCAACACAAGTAGGCAACTAAGAATTTCAAATTTGTTTTGAGTATTTTATTTGAAATTAAGTGTTTTATAGAAATTTATAAATTAGACCAATTCTAAAAACTAGAATAAACCCTAGAAATTTGTTAAGGGTACTAGAGGTTAAATGGGGAAATGGTTTGAAAGGATTTAGAGTAATAAATGTTGAAGGCATTTATTACTAGTGGATTAAAGAGTCAATAGTTTGAAAGAACTAGGTCGACCCAGTCAACCTAGTAGGTTGAAAATCAGGTTTTGACATGGCCAACTTAGTAGGTATGGGTCAACTTAGTTGATTGAAGTAGAGGGATGACTTAGTACCTTACTAATAACTTAGTTGATTAATCCAAATTACTGACTTAGCACTAAGGGGGAAATGAAAGCATTGACTTAGTTTGTTAAGTCTAAGTGGTTGACCTAGCACTATTGGGTCAACTTAGTATGTTACTAAGTGGTTGGTATAATATCAAAATGTAAGAAATTAGTCAAAATAGTATGTTTAAGGCCTAGGTTGATTGAGTGAGTACTAAAATGGCCAAGTAGGCTAAAAATAGGTCAAATTGGTAAAAAAATGAGTAGATTAAGATAAATTAGGTTTTTTTTTTTAAACTTTAAAATAATGTATTTTGATTACAAGTGACATAAAGGTCTAATACATATTTTATTATTTAATGGTTATAGGGGCACCAAATATTTTATTAATTATTGGATGCATCATGGCAACTAGATCTATTATATCACTTAATAGAGGTAGAATGGGATGGATTGGTCTTAGTAGGTTTAATAAGAATCATGGAAATGCAACGAGTTCTATTGAGTGTTGATTTAGTGGTCATGTTCTTAAAATCCTAGGATCGCTTGACCAATACTTTTAGGTGGGTGGTGGATAGGGATACCATAGAGGTTGGTATAACATTGGAGGATTTCCATACTTTATTTGGACTTCCTATATGAGGGATGTTAGTGATCATGGGGATACCAGATGATTAAGAGGAGATATGAGCATTATCCTAATGGGAAACTTGTTCATATAGGATTTCCCTAGGTTTGAGGGTGAGTCTATTTGATGTTTATATAGCCCAGATTCTAGATATCCAAAAGGTGGTGATAGGAATTTTGATAGCATAAGTGTTATATCACAATTCAGATGGCAAGGTATCACTATATGTGATGGCCTTGTGCTAGTTAATATTATATTATGGGGTGCTTGATGGCTTGGGTTCTATCATTTGGGTTCATCTCATGAATGTTATGTATGGGATGTTATCCAAAGGGTAGAAGACCATGGGGCTAGTGATATTATCAAGTGCCTAGATATATGAGAGGTTCTTGATGTACTGATATTTTGGGTGACCCCATGTGGTCAATGATCGATTACCTCAAGTGTTAAGATAGAGATAGGATCAAGTGGTATGGGCCATGCCTCATGTTTCATTACTACAGGTGGTCACATGAGGAGAGATCATGTGGAAACCTTATGCACACATTATTATAGTTTGGCCAAATTAGAGGATGGTGGTACTAGAGTTAACATGAATGTAGGTCAAATGCCACTACACTTGGTGGGTAGAGTTGTATCTAGTGGCACATTTTCTAAGATAGTTCAGACTACCTTACCTAGTGGATCCTATAATGGTGCCCACATTTTGGGCTATAAATGCAAGACTGAGGGGGAAAGGATGAGGAGGACCACCATTCATGAGATTAGAGATTAGCTAGTGACATGAGAGACCATAGATAGGTTAATCATAATGGATGGAAACTAGAGAGGACATAGACATGGATGCAAGAGTGTCATAGGTACCACAATAGGCACCATAGTAGGAAGAGTGGAAACCACCTTGATCACACCATTGATGGAGATGCCACTGATGAGAGATAACATAAAGGGTGGTTATCCAAGATGACCCATCACTTATCCCAAGGCAAAGCTTATCTATATAGGCACCACTAAGGTGAGGCTTGAGATGGGCATGGGTGGTGACCCTAGGGTTTATGTTGATTTATTGATTGGGAGGCATCTCATGGATAAGGTAATCAAAGAATGAATTGATGGAAAGACCATGCTTGGTGATCAAGCAGATGGGAAGATAGTGCTTGGTGACACTTGATCAGGTAATAAATGGTTCAATTTCTATTTAAGCTTTAAAAATAGAATAATAGTTATATAAGATTTAATTGATAGAATGTAGATAGATATCTTTTGAGATGTATTTTTTATTTAACATCTATCTGGTTTAAATTTTATAGATCCTATAGATGAGGAGGAGACCATATGGATATCCCTAGTGAGGGGGACACTCCATGATATCCTGGATGGGGTGTTGATGCTATATGACCCTACCACATTAGATGATCCCATGGTACCATCTACCCCAACTCAGGTGAGCTTATTTAGACTAGTAAGAGAGGTCATGAGGCAATTACAAGTGCATAGAAATGGGCTACATCCACCAATAGGGGTGGGATTTGGAGAGGCATAGGTATGTCAGACCTTGGCTCAAGAGAGATCCATGTATTTGGCTACCACTATTCAGCTAGGATAGGTATAGGCCCAAGTGGAGAACCTATAGGGATAGGTAATAGGCTTGAGATCTCGAACATCCTCTTTATAGTGCACTATTTAGAGGGGACTATCTGAGGCATTGATGGGCAGCATGGCGAGGCCATGAGATAGACATGATAGAGCCCAGCCTCAGAGCTAGATTGATGTATTTTTGTACTTTATATCAAGAACACATGATATATATATATAGAGATTTTCTATTTTGATAGTTGGATGTTGATCTTAAGTGTTTGTATTATGGTTGTGTTTGTGGATGCATGGGCAAATTTATTTATAGCACATGTATTTGTCTTTGGTTTTATATGCTAGAGGAAATATATGTGTTGTGTTTTCTTTTCTAGCATTATGTAGGACACATGCATGGTGAAAAAAAAAAAGGCAAAAAAGGACTTTGGCAAAGTATAATTAATGAAAAACAAATGCACTACACACTATTTCATGTTTGGAAATGTGTAATAACAAAAATATGACTAATTATAAGACACCAAAGAGTGGTAAACGAGAGGGTAAAAAGTTTTTTTAAACCATGAAAAAGAGTGGCACCAAATTAACACAAGTAAAATCACACTAAATCACATTCATAAATATGAAAATAATGGAATAAAATGGAAATCATGTTTAAATAACAATGATATGAAAACAAATCAATTAATTCAATCAATCATACTAAATCAAGCTAGGAAGTATAAAAGAGAAACAAAAATTAGCAAAAATGGTCTTAAATTAATCACACTAATTCAAGTTGGGAAGTATGAAAAAACTTAAGAGAAATGGTTTGATTCTTAGATTGAATTATAAAATAAGAAGATAAAATTGAAATATTAATGAAGTAAGCATAAAACATACTAAATCAAGATGGGAAGCATGTCAATGACATGTAACTCATAATCAATCACATGTAATCTCATATTTGACATGTAATTTTTTTGTGACTTGGATATTAGAAAATTTTGTGAGGAAGGCCAAGTCCTATCCATGGCCTTACACTTCAACTCATAACGGGAACACCAATGAGGTGGAAACAATTTGAAAATATGGTAGAAAGGGGATGTTTGGAATGGTAATGGAAAAAGTTGGTAATTTGTGAGGAAGGCCAGGTCCTATCCATGGTCTTACAATGCAACTCACAAATGAAATTCCTAGGGGAGTGATCAATGAACAAAGAAATATTTTTCAAGGGGAAATATTAGGGTTTTAGGGAGTGAAAAAAGGAATGTAAAAATCATAATTAGGTGTCTTATGAGAAGACCTTAGGAGAAATGAGGTAGACTAAGGACATGAGAAGACACTAAGTGACTAGTGACCATCAATATACAAAGGATACCTGTTCATTATAGATACAAATATGTGTAGTAAAATAAGTGTTCTACTAAGATTAAATCATGTAGGTAGTTTTGAACAAGAAAATTAAAATTGACTTACCTTTGCATAATGTGTTCCCCATTCCTTAGGATCCCTTACAAAGTCGTCGGTCGAAAGTGAAGATTGGGTACTTACATGATAAAGTAGGTAGCACTAAAAGAGTTTTTTTATTCTCCTTTTCTAATATACTAGCCTAATACACCCCAATGTACCTCCATTCTATTGTGAGGCCAAATGTGGAGTTTGATCTTCAATTAGAAGAAGGATATGTGCTTAGAATCATGTTTTTTAGTGTGATTTGACTTTTGAAAATTTTGAATGTTGCCTTTTAGATCATTACCTTTTTTTAAATGATTTGGATTTTGAATATTTTTATGGATTTTAATATGCCTTCTCCATATGGACTTGGAATGACCAAACATGAGAGATAGAGTGATATACATGAATTATCTTTAGGCTTTAGCTAAAGGAAGCTAAGTATCCAAAGATAATAATGACTAGAACACTTAGGCTTAATGATGAAATAGCATGGTATCTCAAGTCTCAACCATGTATATGTTTAATTTGTAAAAAGGAATAAAGGGGAATAAAAGGAGATCCAAAATGGACCAATAAAAGGAGATTATAATGAGATGAATTGTTTGCTAACTGATCACATGGTAAAGAAAGAATGGCTAAAGGGAGCAAGGTTTGTATAACCAAGTCACAATAACTATTATCTATGTGTATAGAGATAAAAGGGCAAATAATCATGAAAAAGAATAAGGTGATCATAATAAAATGAATTTAATAAGAAAAGAGAATGCAATGAGTAAAAATAAATCTATAAGAGAACATTATGACATCATAAACAATATAAAGTGTGAAACCAAAGTCACCATGTAAGATAGATAATAATTTGACAAATGTCAAATGATAAAAAATAGATAAATGTAAAGTTAGAGAAGATATCCAATCCAAATGAAAAAGTAAGAACACCATGCATATGTTCATAAATATTGATATATTTGTCCACAAACATTATCCATAACATCTAATAAGTCTCTATGAAGTTGAATGCAAAATGCAGCTAATGTCTCATCGATCTTCAGCAAAAGTTGATAAAATACTTCACATCGAACATCCTCGATGAAAAATGTAGGAATTATTAGAGGATCATGATGATGAGATATATCATATAAGGGATGCTCGAGAGAATTCATGGAAGTGGTTTTTATGGGAGATGAAAGGGACACCATTGGGGAAGGTGCCATGGGTAAGGGAAGGTCCATGGGTGAGGGATTCACAGGTGGAGGAATAGTAAGTGGAGAAGGGACCACAAGAGGAGATGGAACCATAAGAGGTCAAACTATGGGGTAATAAGGGGGAGCCTTCTTGTGACAATGACCTATGGGAGGAGTGGTAGAAGGTGTAAGAATGGTTAGGAGGTGATCCTTAATATGTTATTGAAGGATACATCAATGAACAATATGATGTGTACCACATTGGTACTAGAGACAATATACCTTATCATACTTAGGAATATACTCAGGTAATACTTTTGAGGGAGGTATATCCTTGTTTAAGGAGTGAGGAGTGGTGGGATGTAATGTGTCAAGATATTATCATGGCTTACAATAATGTATGGATGAATGATTATCTATGTTGTGGAAGCAAAAGATACACCTATGAGTAGTCTTGGTAGGTATACTCATGGGAGGAGGTGTAACAAAAGCTGAAGGAGCTTAGTATAGGGAACAACCTCTAGTCTAATGATTGACAACTTTATAAATGTCACAATAAGGCTAATTAGTCCATTTGGTGGCTAATCAGTCCATTTGGTGAGCAAAGGAGCTAGTTGTGATAAAAGAAGCAAGCCATCACTAAGATAAGGTATGGCTGGTGAAGAGATTAGATAAGGCTTAACTGAAGGAGTAATATGATCATAAATAGGAAGAAACTTAGTTATAGAGGGAGTGGGAATGGGATTCAAACTAAGATCTATTGAGGGAGGGCTAGGTTCTACAGAAGTATGAAGGATAGTCACACGCATCTTAAAGATAAGTAAGTTATAAGGCTCATGATATCTAGTAAAGAGATAGGGACCAGTCATAGCACAATCCATAAACATACTTCTATAGGGTTCTTCATAAATTAGGGGTGTATGAACCATTTTTAACCTATGATAAAGAGGAAAAATAATAAAATTAGGGAAAATATAAGATGGAATACAAGAATATATACTAAAAGACTAAAGCAAAGAGGAATAATAACAAATAATATTATCATCTTGGGCCTAAACAAGATCTCCTAAGAATGGATCATCTAAGGTATAAACATCATCATAATCAAGTGTATAAAGATCAATGGCATAGGTTGAGATGACCTTATCATCCTATATGGTGTGATGAATGGAATGTCGATTCTTAGTTAAAACAATGGGGATGTCATCACGTGGTGGTTGATGAGAATGAGGTTGCAAATAAGTGGGAAGATGAGAGGTGATATGAGGTGAGAGATATGAATTTTTAATCTTGAGATAGATCTCGTCAGGCTCATTATCATCAGAATCAAGGAGGTTAGGGGGTATATTCCTAATGAGTTTGGGATGACCATTATAACCTTGGGTCAAATTGATAGGAAAGTTAAACCGTTGAGAGTCATGAAATGGAATGGTTGGTAAGGGTTCAAGGGTAGAAATCTTGAATATACCATAGTCTTGAAATTGTTTGAAATTCTAAGGGTTAGTTTCACCCTAAATCCTATAGATGGATCCATTGTGAGTAAATTTGATGCATTATCAAGTGGAAGAGGCCACTAGTCTCATACGATGAGTCCATGGCCTACCAAGTAAAATGTTGTAAGATAGATTAAACTTGAAGATCATCACATTTACATGAATGGTGATAGGTGGGATGGTAATGGGAAGCCACACACAACCTAAAGGAGGCACTTTCATTTGATCATATCCTTAACATGTGTTGTGTGTAGACTTAATATTGCATTTGAAATATCCAATGGTTTTGATAAAATTGAGAGAGGTAACATAAGTGCCAATATCCTCATTAATCAAGGCATGCTTGACTTGGATATCAACAATTTAGACACTGATGAATAAAGGAGGATCATCTGCATGAAGTAGAATCTCATCAGAGATCATAAAAGTAATGGATAATTTGAGGGAAAGAAAAGTGTCCATTATTTCATCAACATGTAAGGACATCTCTTTGTACTATTGTAAAATGTTATATGTTGATCTGGATAAGGTGGATTTGCATGTTGTTAGGGGAGGACAATGGATGTTCATTTCAAACGAAAGTTGCATGAGATGGTTATGATGACATGGAGATATTATCATAAGTTTTAGAAATGGGATTTGGGATGGGAGATTAATGAGTTTCATGATAGGATCCCACTCATCATAACCCATAAGAAGATTATTGGAAAGAGGTGCATAGTGTTGAAGGATGTCCTCAGAAGGAGAAGCGAAAGTGCATATAAATTTATAATGATAAAAATTAGAAGGTTTAATAAGAGGAAAAGTTTTTATATTATGTTGAGAATATGGAGCATTTGATGTAGATGTGGTTAGAGAATTGTTAGAAGAAGTGTTAATAGAAGCTTGAGTATCATTGGTGATAGGTAAAGAATCAAGAGGGATGGTAGAAATAGTATGAGAATTGTTATCCAAGGGAGATTTTTGAATTGGTTCATCAAAATATATAAGGTCATCTTGAATGAAATAATTTAAGTGAGTTAGAGAAGAATAATGGATAACATAAAATGTGCAAGACAATGGAGATGTGTAGATAGGTTGAGGATCATTGAAAGCAACCAACCTTCGCATATTAGTCATATTAACCACATTCTATTTAAGTTTTGGGTCAAGAAGACTATCAACATTATTTGTAGAAGGGATGGGCGTATCATGGTGATTTGAAAGAGGATCTTTATAGATGGCTGAAGGAGCATTAGCTTGATTCAAATCTTGAGATTTAGTATATGTTTCATGGGCTTTGAAAGCAACATCATAGGCTTGTTGGCATTAATGAATGATAAAATCATGGTCAAAATTAGGAACAAGAAGGAAATCCATATCCAAATTATGAAGTTTCCTATAGGTCTAATGAGAATGACCCCAACTAGCATGAAACTAACAAAATTTATTGGGATCATACCAAGATCATAGGATGAGTGGGATCAAGTTCTCATGGGATAGGCCTTGGTAGATGTTTTTGTAATTATGATAAGGATAAAGGTTTATGAACATTAATATTTTTGGTTGAAGATAAATGAGGATTAGTGATGTGGTTAGGAGGGGAAGCTTGTTCTAAAGTTTGGTTGGGAACAACAACTTGAATAGTGTGAATGGTATCATAAGATTTGATGACACCATAATTGGTAGCATGAATATTCTTATTCTTGAGTAACATGCGAGTACCCATGAAAGGTTGGGATGGCTTGAATTGATGCATAAGGAAATTTTTACACTTATTTTGGTCAATAGCCTCCTCCAAAGTATGTGGAGAGAGAGTCTGGGCCCCATATTGTAACTTGGGAAAAAGAGCATTGGTAAAGAGATGGAAGAGGTTGTCATCTACCATATTATGTTTGCATTTGTTATACAAGGTATTCCATCATTTAACAAACCTATGCAGTTTTAGTTTCAAGTTACTTACAATTAATAAAATGGGCCAAGGAATTCTCAAGAAGATCACTAGTTTGGAACTCTTGGACTAGAGCATTTACTAAATCTTCCAAACTAGTAATAGAATGATATTTAAGTTAGTTTTACCAATATAAAGAATCACCCATGACATTTTTAGCTAATATCTTAGTAATGGCAAAGGTATTTAATTTGACCCAGTCTTTATATAGATTTTCAAAAAAAATTAAATGAAGAGTAGGATCAGTTGACCCATTATAAGAAATGGTAAGGGTGATTCCTCCTATATCAATATTAACAATTTGAGATGTAAGAGGCTCATTTTGAAGATTCTTGATTGTCTTATTGACAAGAGGAGGTTGAGGGATAAGATTAAAATGGGAATCTAGAAGAGGAGAAGGGGGGACATTTTGATTATGCATACCCTATGACATCCATTGAGGGTGGGTTTGAAGATGGATAAGGTGATTTTGTATTTGCATGATTTGATTTGTATTGTTAGATTAAATATCATTCATTTGATTAAGAGTTTTTAATAGGAGTTGATGGATTTGAATTACATTATTATTTGAAGTATTAGAGTTGGTAGTAGTGGTTTGGGTACCACTATGGGTGTTAGTGGGTGCTTGAGAAGAATTGTTTGTAAGTGAGGCATTAGTGGCATAATTTTCTTGTGTGTCAAAAGATGGACTATTAGAGGGATGAGAAGTAATAGCACTAGAGGCATGATTACCATACGTATCAAATGTTGCATGAGTGGAATAATTGAGAAGAGTAGGTCTTGGAAGAGGCCCACTAGATGTAGAACCTAGAAAGTTAGTAGAAATACCAGGCATGGAGGTAGAGGAAGTCAAATTATAAGTCATGGTATGATAAGGGGTCAAAATAGAGGGAAGAGGATGAGAAGCAAAGAAGCTAATATGCCCAAATCCATCTGAGAATGTGGGAGAAGGTGAATGAGGATCCTCAACTTGACCACTTATAATGAGTTGGTAGATAGTAGAAGGATCCTTTCCTCGGTGTTGAGGAAACTCAGTGATGAAGAAGAGAATTTTTGGTGTATACTGATTTAGGTTGATCTTCAAGAGAGAAGAGAGGATTGTGAACTAAAGAAGGATAAGGAGGGGTCCCATAGTTTTTAGTGTGAATGGTTATATGAATATTACTTTTAGTTAGGATAAGAACCACAAGCTACTTATGGGAGAACCTATTAGGGTTGGTAAGACTCATCATATCTATTGAATTCAACTCAGTGTTGTCTTCAAATAGGAAGTTCATGACGAAGGAGAGAGATAAGGTAAGGCAAAGGTGATGAAAAAGTAAGGTAATAAGAAGGGATAGATAAGAGTACAAAGTCAACTAGGTCAACCTAATACTAGAAATAAGGTCTAAAAACTGAGTTAATAAGGATATAGAGTCAACAAGGTCAACCCAGTAATATAACATGGGATAGAGAATATCTTAATAAGGATATAGAGTTAATAGGCTTGATGTAGTACTATAACTTGAAAGGCAAAAATGAATACTGGGTCGACTAGGTTGACTTGATATTATAGGTAGGGGAAACAAATAGTTTTTAAGAGACTATCTAATAGAACAATAGTGTATTGAAAATAAGGAAAAATTTTGCAAGGTACTTTGAAATCAATAAATGGAATTAAACACATAATAAATTGGGCCAATGAGAATGATCCAATTGAGGCACATAGCACAAAACCTTACACCAACGCTAGCTAATGCAAGTTTTTACAATACAACACATAATGAGCAAAGAGTAAGTAGTCAACTAAAAAGTAAATGATAACTAAGTGGTTAGCCTAAATGTTGTTAGATTATTATAAAGTGTTATTTTAAGTGTGATAGGGAAGTTGGCTGAAATTAGGGAAATAGAAAGTAGTTTATTGATGGTTTAGGACATTTAGGATGAAAGGGATCTATGTTGGAAATGGTATTGGCTTGGTATTGAGGCCTATCCCCTCACTTCACAATCTTGTAGTGATAAGGGTGTTGGGTACTTTTCCAATATATACCATTAAACATGTGTTTATACGCGGCCAGAAAACCAAGTTGACTTCCCACTTGGTGATGAAATCTAAGTAGGTAGGCCTTGGGTAGATAAATGTTTAAATGCATTTTGAAATTATGTGATTTCTTAGTGTGTACAAGAAAGAGAAAAATAGTGCAACTAAATAGTATATTGAAAAACCACCTAGTTAAACTACGTGAGCTAATCTAAGCATGAAAATAACTAAAACTAAAAGTGTGAAGTAATTACTAGCTTATAATTGTCAATTCCTAATTTGAAACATAATATAGAGTCAGTTTAGATGATAATGTATGAAAACATTATAGAACAGAGTCGACAATGTTGCTACTATATTGCATAAGCAAGGGTCTTTAAAAACTAAGTCGACCAGGTTGACCTAGTCTTTCAGATAGAAGATAGAATATAGAACTAGGTTGACCAGGTCAACCTAATCTTTCAAATAGAAGATAGAATACAGAACTATGTCGACTAGGTCAACCCAATTTACTATATGCTTAAAATTTCAAAGACTACAAACTTTGCAAAATATAATAGTAAAGAACAACTAAATTGAAAGAGAGAGAGAGAGAGAGAGAGAGGAACCTTGTGGGTTAGACAATGATGAGGAATGTGAAATTATTTTTGAAGTGCCTTGAATGTTACTTGAAAAATTCACCAACTATGTTGACTGGGTTGACCTAGTTTCACAATTATCTATTTGTTAAGACCTGTTAAGATGATTATACCAGCTTGGTTGACCTAGTATGTTTTTTGGAAGCTATCTAGAATACTATATCAACCTGTTTGACCTAGTTTGTTATTTTGGAGTTAAATAAGAGTATTGTGTCAAATTGTTTGACATAGTAATTTATATTTAATGAAGACCTACACAAAAATAATAGTCATTTTTTATGCGACTGTGTGTTAAACTTGTGCACATATGTTAAAAACTATACTGACCCTATCAACCTAGTATCATAAATATATAGATATAATAAATAAAATGATAGAAATGAAAAATGTGAAAGAAAACCTGTAAGGGTTAGATTCACATTGAGTTCACCAAAATGTATGCAATCAAAAATGCATCAGATCTATAAATCAATCTTAGCTCAAAGAAGATAGATCCTAATTACACTTCTTATTATGGATACATTTTATAATCAAGAACATGACCAATATATGGATCTACTAGACCCAATTAGGGATCTGTCACTATAATAAGATAACTATGCAGGGTTACAGAGATTCTAGTCAAGTAAAACTATGCAATAACTCTAACTAGGTCCTATGTTTTCATATTCACCATACTAATAAGAAGTAAAGCAAAGTTTAATATAGTGCTCACAAAATATTTTGGCACAAAGTGGGGGTAATAAACAACAAAAATAAACATGCATAAAAGACATATACATATATCAATGTATACAAAATCTTAATGCATGGAAGAGAAGTGAAAATTCATTTTTATCTACTCTTACAAAGGAAGAATAAAGTTAAGAATACTTACCTTTGAATATGAACCCACTAAGCCCCAATCTCTCCTTTGGCCAAGGTACTTCATAAGAGGTTGTTGTGGTATGTAAGGATGATACGTATAAATCAAATCTAGGCTATACAACCTATCAATGCATCCAAAAGACTTCTCCACAAGATAAGATCCATATATATAAAGAAAGTATGAAACCCTAATCTTACTCCCCAAGTAGAATGGTGGATAAGTAGATGTGTAATATCTCTTACTTATTCTTCTCTTCTCTAAATAATGGAAAAATAATCTTATATATAGGTAGATTTAACCCTAATCCCTTTCAAAAAATTGGTCAATAGGGTTGACCCAATCGACCTAGTATCATTATTGACAAAAACTCACTAGGTCACAGGCTAGGTCAGCCAACAGCCAACCTAAACCCTAAATGAGTTTCACCAATAAGAGTGTAAGGTTGACCTAATTGACCTAATCATATAAACTATCAAAAGGAGTTTTAAGTTAGGTAAAGGGATAAATAAGGTGGTAAAATATTGGAGTGTATAAAAGAGAAAAAAATCTTAGGGGAATGGTTTTTAGGAGACAAGTGTGTAGATAACAAGTGGAAAAAGGGACAACAATATTGTGAAGCACCGATGGTCTGATCACTCATTTCTCAGTGTACCTCTTAAGGCATTCACTCAGAGAGATTGAGACTTGATGGGGTCCTTCAAGATAGAGAGCATCAATAATTGATAAAATTTTGACAATATTATGTGTATACACAAACCATTTTGGTTCCTATAACAATTCCAAGAATTCATTTGGCTCCTCAAGCCCTCATTAGGCATATTTCCCTTGTAGCCCTAAAAACCTATAAACCTCCTTGTGTAGGAAAATGTATAGAGGGTAATGACAAACTAAGGTCATATTATAGGACCTAGTATGGCCTTACAAATCCATGTCAAATTTCATCTTTAGATTCTGAATGGAAGCCCATTTTTTTGCCTTTATCTTTAATTAGGCCTCCTTGCCTAAAACCCTATTTTCTTACTCAATACCTCTCCCACACATTAAATCACCAAAAATAATTTTATTCACTTTAACTAATCTATCACAAACCTCCATGTAAATTTTGAGGTCTTGAGACCCTGTAGAAGCATGCAAATCATGAAATGACCTTACCACCTAGTCTCATTTTAGGCCTGTTTGAGACTGCCTTGGAAAATGAGCCTTATTTGATCACCTCCAAAATCTCCTATGAAAATTTTTGGGCTTGAATATTTAGGATACATCCCAACTAACCTCATCCAATTATTGGTAAGTTCTTTCCTTATTATAACACCTACAAAACACTAAAAGTATGAAAAATAAGGCATTTATGATAGTCCATACAAATAATAGTATGGACCAATTACATCTGGAAAACCTCCTATTAACACTCCAAGGTTCACCCTTAGGATAACATGGTTCAATTCTCTCCAAGCGTGGGGTAACATAGGATTGGTCTAAAGGTTGTGGATGACCTATAAGAGGACCAAACCTTTAGGTTATGGGGCTAGTTCCCCTAGTACATCAACTTAAGCTCACTTTCTAAGACCTACTAATTTTGGGGTGAAAAGAGATATAAAAATTCACAAATGGAAACCAAATCCAAAGAGGTGATGCATCAATATTCATCTATCCACTCTAACTGGTCTTCAAATAACACTTCATGAATCAAGTATTTATGACTGAAATAAGCTTCATAATGAACTCCTAAGCATGAGTATTTCATGTGAAGTCTATGAAGGATGTCTTAAACTTGAATGTAATGTAAAATAGGTCTAATTTAGGCACTAAAAACTAGCTTACTCTTCAACATAGCTACCAACACTCTAACACATCACATGACTTACATAAGATGGCATTCTAATAACTAGGTGAAGGAGAGGACCTGCAAAAGAAGATAAACATCACACTTTCTACAAATCAACAAAAAATGACACACTAATTAAAATCCAATAAACATTTAAATAATCCTTTCTTTATTAATTATCAATGTTCTCAAGATAAAATTTTGTAGAGTTTCATTACACCTAGCTGAGGGATGTCTTATAATATCCTTAAGGCCTCAATATATAGAATATGAGCAAGAGAAAATGGAATAATTTTGGAATGGGAGTTTAGATAAAAGGTAATAATGGTCATCATTAACTTTAGACAATAGTTACAAGTAGCCTCAATAGCTCCATCATCTCTCTAAGCATTTCCTTGACTAGTTGATGTCTTTCAATGAAAATATGGCATGGAGATAGGGTGGTGGAGGCTAATTTATCCTTGGTTTACCTTATTCAAAGCATGGTCATTCCTAAATATGGTCAATCACCCTCTCATCATGACATTCACAAGACATCAAAGTGATTCAATTAGGCCACCATGATTCACTAAGCAACCCACCATCCTTTGTGCATGTTGACTAGACTTAGAAACTACCCTTTCCTTCATAATGGCCATGGATAAAATCCTTAATCACATTTAAACATCAATTACAAGGTGTTATGATCCTATAATGACCTATTTAGTATCCCCTCTATGTCATTAGTCTTCCTTCCTTGTTGATCATATATGCCTCTTAGGTAATTAGGCATAATAACTTACTATCTATTTTTTTGTTGGCCATAAGACTTAAATATAACCTTAATAATAGGTGAAAAATGTGTGTTTCAGGTCTGAATCAATGTTTTATACCAATACATATGCCTTTATAATAGTGCAATCTTGTAATTTTAGCTTATCTAGGTGATTAGGCCACCTCCCACTAGCTTTCTTGGACTACATATTTGGTACAAACCTTTAGGAGTGTTTCCATGGATAATTGTGAGTTTTTGGTGATATGAAGAGGTGAAATAAGCCTCAAACTATCCTCCCTAATGATTTTCAACTTTTCAAACAACTTTTCACCTTATTTTCTACTCAAAACCTTACAAAAGTATAATTTTTGACAAGTTTTTACAATATTACGTATAACTTAATACCATGATCAAGACCTCCTAAGAGTGTACTATGTGATTCAATTATTTTCCAAGAAAATATAAGGCATTTAGATTCACTTTATTCCTTCTTTTCTCCATCAAGTCTCTAAGACTAGTTTTGGGAGGTTTAGATATGTCTGACTTCTTAACAATTGTTCATAACTCTGAGGACTTGAATTTCAAAAAAATTGCCAAGAACATGGAATATACAACCCCCCTTAACCTTCCTTAGATTTTGAAGATCCCATGCATCTAATTTTTATAGTTTTGACGTGATGAAAATTGCTCTCAGGTTGAAAAACTTGCATTATAAAGGGTCAATGGAGAGAAAGAGGTTACAACAAGGTAAAATTAATTGGTTTTGACATATAATACCTAATGGAGGTCTATGACACCCCTAAAAACATTTTCCATGGTTTATTATTTTTTCCCACTCCTCCAAATGTTTGTAGAAATCATATTTCTCTACATAGGGTTTGTGAGATATTGGATCAGTTTGACCTTAGGGGTTTGTAAATGTCTTTTATTCCATGTTTTATGATCTCAAACTTCCATAATTATCTTATGAAACTATTATCCTCCATCCCCTAGTTTTTCCCAACCTTCAAACACCCCGCAAACATGCATCCATTTCTATTTTTTAGTCACATGCATGTTTAGGCCTAATAGGCCATTAGGATCTCTCTTGTCCCCAAAGGAAAAAGAGACTCTAGTAGAAGTTATTGTGAAAATTTAGAAAACAAGTGGGAGACCTAATTTCACCTTCTATACCTCATTTCCTACCATGGATCAACACTCATTTTAACCCTTCTTCTTATACCCCTCCCTATGTGGTGACTAGGTTTGCCTAAGTTATTGGTGTAGACAACTCCCTTCTTGGTACTTTGAACCTCTAATTAATGGGAAAATGATACAAGGGGTTTTTCCTACTATTATAGACACTTTGAAACATTTATCTGACTCATATACCATATAGTACTCTTGTTTTCTCATTCTATCCTATAAGTGTCATATATGCTTTGATTGTGTGAGTTACCTCTTCATCTTGGTTGCCTCCATACCCTGGCACCTGTGTTCTTACCTCCCCAAGATCCTTGTAATGCTTAGGACCATATCAAACCTCAGTGAAGTCAATTATGCCTCAACAACCCTAAACTTCTCTCATATTCTTCATAACTAGTTGTAGGAGTTAATTTTAAATTTTTATGCCTCCTCTTGGCATTTGACTGTATAAGATTGAATACACTCATCATAATTTAAATGCATTGAAGATATTTTCAAAATTCAATGCTCCTTAGTTTATCAGACTCTTCTTTCATTTGGATGTTGACCCTTAGCTTCTTAGGTCTATGATGTGTGGAAAAAATCCTTTAAGCTCATATAAGACTTATAAATTTTCCTCATAGAATGTTACCTTATGAGATCAATTCTTTATTTAGAGAAACTCAGGTAATTCTCCCATTTGAAAACTTTCCTTAGGTTTCCTTCTCACCTTTTGACCTTAGTCCAAATGAAAAGTCTCCATTTAGTTGGGTAGTGTAGACACTAGAAAACTACACACTAATAGTTTTCAATGACTAAATGCCTCAGCACCCCCTAAACCTTCTTAATCCTTAACCAACCCTTCTTAACCTAACCAAATCTCTATTTTCCTATTCAAAAATACTATTTGAAAGTACTATTCAAAAATACTATTTAAAAGTACTATTCACTATCACTATTCATGATGACATGGTGAGTGACATGGCATATAACATGGCAAGTCACATGCCATGTGACATGACAAGTGACATGAAAGGTGATATGGAAAATGACATGGCTAAGAAGTGATGTGGCTTGATGTGGGACATCATACCCCACTTGGGACCCTTTCCTAATGTGCTTACTAACCTCATTTAAGCATCACAAGGGTTCCCCCTTGAAATATGGTGAAACACACCTTAAGAGGCCATAATTCAACATATATTTTGCCTTCAAACATTAAATTAGTCTTAAAAATGATATACCTACCTCTTTATAGACAAAGGGCACCTATTTTTGACTTCTTAACCCAAATGGTAGACTCACCAATCCAAATGGGAATCCCCACCAACCTCATCCTTGAATAATTTAGGCACCACATGGAAAATGGTGCCACATTTGGTGAGGCATCTCTTTAAGTTCTTGGATGAAGACAAGAAAAAGTGATGAAAAGTCTTTGGTCTCATTTAAACCCATGTGCATGATTCACATTCAAAATTGGATTCATGTGCAAGGTAGAAAACACACCAACCAAAATGGGAGACTTATGATCAAGGTGATAATATCATCAACCTCATCCTTGAATTATTTATGATCCCCACTTGGAGGAATTTGAATTACTTCATTATTCTTCTATTTTGGCATGTTTCTTCACATCAAATGCTATAAATACCCCCCTCTCCTTCACCAAAGGTTAAGTTAGAAGTTAGTCTTTGGTTCTTAAAATTTTGTTGCAAGTTTTTTAAGGAGGTAATAATTTTTGAGGTTATCATCATCTTAGAAGATAAAATATCAAAGCAATGAAGCTCTGCCAAAATTGCCTTAAGCTCCATCAACAACATCTTCATCAAGCATCAGGGTAACATTTGTTTGCTTTCTTGTATTCCATTTATTTCATTTCTTAGCCTTCTTCTTTCCTTGACCTCACACCTTTATTCCATTTTTCTCTCCTCTTTTAATCCCCTTTAACTCCCTACCCTCTTATCCATTTACTTCTTTTTCCATTCACCCTTTACCTTCTTCTTACCACTTTGACCATTTACCCCTTTTGCCTCTTTGCCATCTTGACCTCTTGACCTCATAATCCCTTTTACCATTCACCTTCCCTTTCTTGACTATCATTTACCCATTTAAAAATTTACCAACTCAAACAAAACCTTATCATTTCCTTTTGACTCTTGTCATAAACCAAACCAAAACCACCATTTTGCCTTAACCAATTTTCAGCATTAGCATAACCAAACTAGTTACTTTATTTTGGGTTAACTTAGCAAAGCATTTAATTCTCTTGTTTTAAATTTAGATGTTTGTTGGTTTTAATTTTAGTTTTTTGTAATTTAATGCAAGAATACATTTATTTTATCATCTCAACTGAATTTTTAAAATAGGTGGATTGACAACCTCTTAGAAAGCTTTCACTTCTAGGATCTAGCTCATGCTAGGCAATCCACCCATCTACTTATCTAAAAAACAAGTTTTTTTAGTGTTTTCTTATTTTTAGGTCATCCTCCCAAGCCAAATAGGATCTCTTCACAATCAATTGGATCCAATGCATGCACTTTAATAGTTATTTGTCCACATTCTTCATAACTAGTTTCTACTTTTCATACTTCAGAAAAAGCAAAAATTAGATAGAAACATTTTGGCACACCCAATGGGATCCTTGAGTTTTCTTGGGTTCATTAGTTATCTTAAGATATTTAGTTGCATTAGTAAAATTTCATTATATTTAATTAAATTTCTAAAAATTAATCATTCGTCTCTTTCAAAATGTAAGTTTTAGCTTTTTTATTTAGAAAATCAAAAAAAATAAAAAAGTAAAAAATTTTCATTTTTTTTCTTACATTTCTAAAAATAAAATAAAAAGGGCATTCATCCTAGGATTAGGATTGCATTTTCATGTTGAATTTAGATGCATTTTATTTGTTCGTATTTTCATAAAAAGAAATCAATTTTTTTTCTTTGGTTTAAAATTAACTGCATACATTGTTTGTTTGCTTGCTTAATTAGTTCACCTAGATTAATTAAAGGTAAATCAAATTAACCATAGTTCACAAATATTACAAAACCAAAACAATTGCACCAAAAAACATAAAAATCACTTGAGACAAGGCCTGACTAGGATTTCATCACCTAATGGATCACCTTACTCTTTCTCGATTATTGTACTTGGATTTAATCACCAAGGGGATAACCAACTCAGCTCTCTAGTTGAGTACAAACTCTGGTAATCAGTATATATTTTATAAATTCCCATATTAGCTATGAGATCATGAAGTGAGGGGAGTAAGCCCCAAAAACCAATCCATGTACTCAAACCAATATAGACTTCTTCTTGAGTGCCTAAACACACCCTGAAACCAAACATAGACTACCTTGTTTAAGACCTATTCTACAAACCAGATTTATTCTTCACACTTTCTAAGGTATAATCCAAAAGAGAGATAATTAAAACTCTAGGATTTAATGTATCTTATTGTATGATTTTATTTCTTTCAATCTTTTCTTTTGCTTACTTCTTGTTTGAGGTGCGAGCTTTGTTTCTCTCCATTCTTCACATAGTCTTTACTAGACTACAAATTAAAGAATCAAACAAACCAAGAACCTATTTTATAATACCTCATCTCCACTATCTTATTCAATGAAGATATTTCCTATTTTATCTCCTAGAGATCCTAAATTTTCTAGGATCTTGGATAACAATCCTTTCATCCTAAATTCGTAACTTGCATCACAAGCCACTTATGTTCCCTTACCAAAAATCAACCCAACCTTGTCTACAACCAACCCAATCCTGTCTACAACCAACCCAACCTTGTCTATAACCAATTTAATATTATCTAAAATCAACCTAACCTTACTTATAACTCATCAAACTCCAACTTTAACCAACCCACAAACTATCAACCTTCACCTGAACTACCACCTGATTTTGTTACAGTGATAATAGACTGGATAGCTAGATTAGAGTCAAAACTTAGGCCATCTATTTATGGTATCCATGATCAATGAAACCTCACTTAAAACCAACCAATGGCCTATCATCATCCATTTAATTATTATCATACCTAGCCAACAACCTATCAACATCTATAATCTCAATCACCCTAACCTTGTCAAAGCTTAGGCTATTTCCCCCAACCGTCATATCAACCTTAACCCACCTTGTTAACCCAATCAATTTCATCACCCTTAACTAATCAACCAACCTATCAACCCAACCAACTTGTTAACATATCAAACCAACTAGCCTCTACAATCCAACCAAATAACTTACAAATAGTTTCACACCCTAATGTGATAACTAAGACATTGGGTACACCCTCTTTTAGACTTTAGCAAACCTACAACTGAAGAAACTATAATAACACCAACCTTAATCAATCCACTTGTTCATCAAGTAGAATATTTACAAATTTCCTTACAAATCACAATTAATGAAACCAAACAATCTTTTCCACTTCCCCTTTTAGTGAATCAAAGCCAACCGGAATCATCTGAGACTTGTGAGGTGCACATGATCAATGTTGTTATTGATAAACCTATTACTACTACTTCTTCTACCCCACTCATTGAAGTGGGGGAATCACTTCCCATTCATTTGGATGACTAAACAAATGAAACAACCACTTCCTTCCTTTCACTTCACACCATTACACCTCCCTCCCCCACCACAGACTCACCTACTCTTTCTTTGGAAATCATTCCTTTAAAAGAGGTCGCCTTATACACTCCATATATGGAAGAAAAATCTCCTCTAAATTTTGAATCTTCCACCAAAAACATAGATGGGGAAACCATTCCCTCTTCTCCACCCAAGGGTTTAAGCTTTGAAATCAATGATCAAGGAACCAAACCTATCTACAAGCCCTTTTCTAGGCTAGTACAAAGACTAGAGTTCACTTCTCAACCCAATCTCGATAGAGCCACTTTTTGGCATCATCTTAGCCTCCCTTACCAAAACAAATAAGAACCCTTAGCTTCACTTATATCCACCCTCAAACCTATCACTACCTTAACCCCATCCTCAGATAATCCATACTCCAAAACCATACGGGAACCATCCAACCCACTTCCATCTAAAATTGTTAAATACTGTTACACCTCTTTGACCAAACCCATCAAAAATCTAGGAACACTTCCTATTCCTAGCATAGCTCACCAATCTTTGAAATTAGACCTAACTCCATCAAGTCTATCAAAGAAAACTTTGACTAAACCTATTAAAAGGGTGGGATCTCCTAAACCATCTTGAAATAGACCCATGGCCCCCCCTTCTCTTAAATATTCTACGTCTAAACCTACCAAGCAACCCCAACCTAACCAATCTACTAAAACCATTCCATAACTAATAATTTATAGGGTAAATCCTACTCCTAAAAAGGTTCCCACTCCAAAGCCAAAAGATCCATCACCCCCAATGCCTTTACTTGAATCTTATTCAGCCATTTTACAAAGGTTATTGAAAACCTCCTCCTTAACCTTACCACCTCTCAAACATTTTTAACCTGTCAAAACTTTTGACCCTTCACATCTTCAACAAAAATGGTTTAATGCTAGCTTAGTCTGTGCATACCATAAGACACTTGAACATGACACAGAGCATTGTAAATCTCTCCTAGCACTCATCCACAACTTATATGAGGATAATATGTTATCAGATGAACCTCCCTTAACCAAGCCATCCCAACCTAACTGACAAACCAAAACTACCCCACCACCTAAAACTTTTGTAGTAAAAACTAATTTTAGGAAGGCTCCCAAACTAAAAACCTATCACCTCTAACACCTTTGCATGAATTGTATTCAACCATTTTACAAAGTTTATTGTAAACCTCTTCCTTAAAATTACCACCTATCAAAACTTTTGACCCTATCAAAACTTTCAACCCTTCACACCCAAAACCATCATGGTACAATGACCACCATGTGTGCTCTTACCATAGGACACTTGGCCATGATACAAAACAATACAAGGCTCTTAAAACCATTATCCACCAGATTTATGGAAAGGATAATATGTTATCAAATGAACTTTTTTTGAGCCCATTACCAACCCAACCATCAATCAAACCTAACCAACACTTGCCTATTCCCCCATTCTCACCTAAGAGTAAGGAGGAACCAAAGTAGAAAATTGAACCAACACTTCCTTTTATCCACACCATATGTAGGGTTACCCACTCTCAGGTCCAACAAAAGGATAGGGGAAAGGCTAAAATGTCCATTCCATAGACATACCCTTCAAATCCTCAACATTCTTACTGAACCCAACCACAAACACCTTTACTTTGGGATATTTTTCCCACCCATGCAAATATTAAATTGGGGGAACTTTTCTTCCATAAAGCTTTAACCATTTATTAACTTCAACCATACCTTAACCATTAATTGAACTAACCCTTGGCATTTTTTGCCTCAATCTATCAACCAAACCTATCCATCAACCTAACTTGAACCAAGTGGTTTATCAAATTGGGGAAACCCATTTGGACACCACCTAACCTATTTGGGATACAAATCTCCCATTGAACCATTGGAGATTACTCATCTCCATCAAACCTAACAAAATTTACCTCAAACCTCAAGACTTTAATATTAGAGAGCTCATCCTAAAGTAAAATTGAGATGTGACCAACATGGACAAAAGTAAAATGAGGCAAACTTAATTTTACTTGGCTTAGACCCTACATCATTACCCATAAGTGTGGGTCAGGAGCTTATCATTTGTCCTTTTTCAAAGGTAAACCAAATCCTGAGCCTCTACTTCACATCTACATTCCTTTTTCTATTAAAGAAGGATCAAGCTCACTCTTTTTATCTAACTTAAGCTCATCCCTTGATTATGAGATTTTAACCTTCACCCATCTCTCTCCTCTCCTCTTGAAGATAATTGATTATAACATAGAATCATGTGATTAACTATCACAGTCATAGCCTAATCCTAAATATGTGTACCATGTCTCTACCCATAGCATGGTTCTCATGGATACTTTTCATCTTTAACAAGATAAAATCCCATGGTCATTATTTCTCAAAACCACCCCCTTTCACATATCATTGACCTTCTTATGTTAAAGTTTTTTCCTCATAAATTTAAACCTCTTAACCTAATAAGACTTGTCCATGTCTAAACACATTACATCCAAACACAATTTAGATGCCAAAATACTACTTGGGTCAATATCTTAAGCATTACAGACTATTCCCTCGAAGGATAGCTACCCAAAAACAAAATAAAAATTACCAAATGTAAGGTAGACTGATCCCTTGAAGGATAGCTATCAAAAACATTAAACAAAGCCAATAAATCTTAGACCACTCTCTTGAAGGATGGCTAAGTTAACTTTGTCAAAAGTAGAGCAATTTTTTTAGAAGCTTCCAGCATCAATCAGGTTCTCATATATACCAATAAAGCAAAGTAACCAATATCACAATAAATTATAAAGCCACAATCAGCTCTCAAGTAGCATAATAAATTGGAAACCACAATCAGTTTTCACATATAGACTTCCTACATTGATCAGTCTACATATAGCATATAACATGGACTTGTCTATTACCATTATTAGGTCACCTATAGAAGGGGAAAACTAATTCACATGAGGTTATCATACATATCACCCATTACCCTTCACACCACCTATCACCCATCTCCCCTTTAAGCTATCTATAAATCAAGGGATTTAGAGCTTACTTGACACCTTGTGATCAAGAATTTTTTTATCAACTAATGATCATTCATGCATAGCTTTGAAGGGATTATATTCATTAAGCCAATCCCACTTTGGGTCTATTTTCCAAAAACAAATCATTATGCCATATTCTTATCTTACTATGCTTGGTTGATGTTTTCATCATGACTTCTACCATTTAGTGTTGCAACAACAATAATCATTCATTTTACATTAATCGAGAATATGATAACCATAACCATATCACCCCTAAACATAACCATAACATTCATAAGTATCCACATAACCTTAAGCATGATAACATTCAACAAGAAACATCCAACACATTTTTTACATGTTTATGTCAAATTATGCAATATTTTATTTAGGGTGTGAGGAGTCACATGGAACATACAAAGTTATCAGACTATCCACACTTCACCTAAGGCCCCTACATATATTATTTTCCTACCTAAGCATTAGACTGATTATATGGTGACTCTATATTTATGTTCACTCATCCTTTTACTTGATTACTCCCTAAACTAACATCTATACTATTCCCTATCTCAGTGATCGTTAAAGGGTATACTCGATTCTCTTCTCCCACATTCATCCCCACAGGGTGATAATCATACTCTACTCTAGGTCTTTCACCCTACTTGATCATCATAGCCATTACATCACCTCACTCTGGTTATTTTGCTCACATAGGTACTACTTATTGCTACCTCAATATGCATCCCCTTGGACAGAAAGGGTTCCTTCCATGGGCAATTTGAACGTCATGATCTCTAGCCCTACACCTCATATAATGAAAGTCTCACCTTCTTTTGTACTGAGCAAGTAAGAGTTTAGACTCAAGCTCAGGTCATGGGTGCCTTTCCTCTTGATGTTGATCTAACAATACTTCCATTATCACCATTACATGTTGCATTATCTGGTAGATCCACACATTCACCATATTGATTATTTTAGGTCACAAAGGTTGTTGATCATCTCTACCATTGTTTCCATTATTCACCATCATCAACCTTGTGTAGTTCTTTGCACTCTCTATAACCTGCAAAACCAAATAACTCAATAATAGACATCCATCCTTATCATGATTCTTCATCCTACTAATGGGGAAGGTCATATGATGTCATTGATTCCCTTAAGCAGTCCTCCCACTTGAAATGGTCATGTCTACTTACCTTATTGTGTGGACATGTCACCCTCGATCAAATTAGTCACCTCAATAAATCCATAATGCACCATCATGATATCTTTTTATTGACCTTATCATTTGATCCACATCTAATGTATTTTATTATTTTGTCATCTTTTGATCCTTGTGGGCCTAGTGGTCATTATCGTCATTATCACCATTACCTCAATTGACGTAAATTAGCTTCCAACCATGTGTTGTTATAATAGTCACACTTCCAAAACTACCACTATTTCTAGTAATGGTAGCTTCTAAATCTATGTTATTATAGAAACTCTTCCATCTGAGGTAGGTTGCCATGAATTCATAATGATACATTCACCTTCTTGTCCCCTTTACCTTCCTATTCCTACCAAACCATTACCACATGCTCTAAACATCAGACCCCAACCATTGGCAATGTCCACTCAAACATGGTAGTCTTTTCTTCTGTGCCAATTGAAAGGTCATCCATAGCCAGGGAATGATCACCTTTTCTTGACCACACAGCTTCTTATTGGTTAAGCTTGACCTAGAAAAACCAATAAGTCATTGTTTCCATGGAGTTGGGATAAAGGATACAGACATGGCTACCATTTGTCTAGCCTACCCAAGTAGTTCTTAGGTTAGGCAAGGTTCATCCTCTATTGTTACCACGCTAATAACTTCCTTACTTGTAGAATCTACTTAACCATTAAATAAATTATTTACAAGTCATCACTTTGCTATTACCCTTAAAACTTATCTCACAGTGGTGATGAACCTTAGCCAAGTGACTCTACAGATCTAGATAGACCCCCACCTCCTAAAACTCAGCTCATAGCAGTAGACACTATCTCTAAAATCCTACCTTCACATAATTTTAGAAGGTGTAACCTACTACAATAGGCACCTCTTCTTTGGATTACCTCCATTGAAGATCATTTGTGGTACTTAGCAGTGTGTTCCCTTCTAATTTATCCTATCTTACCCATCCATATCTCTCATCCTACTAAATGTGGGATCATTATGGTAATTATTTACCAATCTACACCCTACACCTTCACCATCACCTTCACCAAAACCCAAAACCTATGTTTTACAAAACCTTCTCCATCATCCCAAACCAACCCATATGGTCCATCAAATTAGGGTAACCAATTTAAACACCACTTTGCCCAACCCTTGTTGAATTACATTGCCTAATGTCCATGGACTATGTAAGCATTGCTTCACTTCTACGAGCAGCTTAGCCACTAACAACTAATTCCCATCCCCTTTTTCTTCTCACTCATTTCCATCACTAACCATGCCCTCTTGCTTAGGTCATCTTACATCAAGGAAGATTTGAATTCTTTCTTAAGCATCCTTATGTTTTAACACCATCTAATACTTCCTCTTAAGTTTTTCCCCCATTGTTGGGAGAACTACATTGGCCTGAGGTCTTTTTGGACTATCTAGGTAGTGCTCAATTACTAAGGTCAACTCATCCACATCCTTTACTTTATTTTCTCTTCTCACCTAATATTTTTTCCTCCACTTCTCTACCCATCATCTCACCACCTACCTACCTCCTACTTTTCATTCTCTTTTAACCACTTTTCCAGCATGTCAATCTCTTTTAACACAAGGGTTAATAACCTTCCTCATTGACCCCTCTTACCTCCCATAAAACCACCACCTACTTTGCTTCGTTGACCTGCCTATCTCCTTTCCTTTCACATGCTTCATGGCTCACTTCCCCACCCACCTTTTGCATTTTATACCTCTCTTTCACCTTATTACCAACCTTGCCCTTTATCCCCTTCAAATTCTTTCTCCATCCTCATCATCTCCCCTCGCCCTTGGCTATTTGTCATACCCTCTTTATCACTCTCTTTTCCTCACCCATTCCACATCATATTATGCATCTTTCAAGCTTTCTATTTCTCGTGTTGTTGCATTTTTTCTTTACGTGTACCACCACTCTCTACCATTCCACCACTCTTCCCACCGTACCCATTTTCCATTCTTCTTGTTTTCTTGTTTTCCATCCTTTCATCCCTTTTATCTTCCTTTTTTTCCTTCATAACTAGCTTTTAACTGGGCTTTCATCCTTTGAGAAGCCTTCCATAATTATTCTTTTCTTCTTCTCAATTCTTGCCTTTTGCCTTTTGCATTCCCCTTTTCCTCTTTCCATCTTGGTACTCACTTGTATTTTGCATTTTTATGAGTATCTGTACTTTCTATCCTTGCTTCAATTCTTTCTTTTTATTCTTATCATCATTTATCTTCATCTCATGCCCTTTCATTGTTCCCCTACCTTATCTCTTCACCTTCTTGTCTACCCATCCTTTGCTTCCCCTCATTGTTCTTAACCCCTTTCCCATTTTCCATCCCATTCTCATCTCCAAAACCATCATTTGCTTTGCTTCATTATCCATCATCATCCATGCTTACTTGGTCAAGATACCACTTGCTTCTTCACTCTCTTATCATCTTATTTGTTTCCTCATTTTACTCCTTTTTCCTCTTATTTTCTTTCTTACATTTATTTCCTTATTTTTTTTTCATTTTCATCACCAAATTATTTTCTCCTTAGTCTATTTTTAGACTTATTTTCAAACCCTTCATGGCCTCCCATATTTCCCATCCTCCCCTTACCCTTCACAATTATTATACTTATTTCCCCATCCTTTTTAATTCCCCAATCTATCATTCTTTAGTGCATCCCTCACACCCCATCTTCTATCTTTTATTTTTATTCTTTTTTCTCCATTTCATTTCATTTTTTTCATCTCCCTTGATGGCATTTCTTATTCTTCCTAACCTATATGACCATGCCTGGATCCTTCCATCCTTCTCCACCTTCATCTTTATCTATGACCTTGTTGTTATCTCTTCATCCATCTCCTGGTCCACATTCACCTCATCCCTTGTTAGATCTCCCTTATTTTCTCCAATTCAACCTCTACCTCTTTAGAGTGTGGTCACTAGTTGTGTTGCTTCTACATACATCTCCTTACATGCTTCTTCATGTCCTCCACACCTTTGCTTTAATGCATGAAATCCATAACCTAATCCCTCATTTAATTAATATTATTATTATTTGCCTCACTCTATATTCCAAAACCCCCCCGAGCCTTTCTATGAATTCCCTCAAAACTCAATGCTTACTTATTTTGGGGCCCCACTGGCTCAAGGGTCAAGGGTTCAAATCTTTACCACTTCTTGTTTACCCTTCCATAGACTATTCATAAATTGTTGTGGAGTATGCACAATGTCGACTTATTTGGATGGTGATGAAAGAACCCATTGGGTCACCATGGCAATTCAAGTAGTGCCAAATTTTTTAAATCTTGGTAAAGCATATTTTTGCCTTTTCTTTTCTTTAAAATGGTGGTAGAAATTTCATGATTGGACCTGATTATCCAGGGTTGTAGATTGATTTTGCATAGTTGATGCAATCCTCTAATTGCATCCTAGGTAATCTCATCCACCATTTCTACCAAACCAATCAAAAAACTATTTGATGCCCATATTTCCTACCCTTTAGAGCTTCCCTTTCTTTAATGTCCTTCAACCGAACCTAACTACATGATATCAAATTGGGGCAAATAAGTTAACCAACACTTTTCACCTCAAGAAAACTACATTCAGCCTAACGTTCTTTTTCGATTCCTATCCATGGAAATATGTAGGTAGCATCCACTTGATGAGAGCATCTAGAGTCAGCTCAGCCATCCCCTTCTAACCCATACCTAATCCACCCATTCTTTCACCACATCCACCTTGACGTTGGTTGTTTTTAACCTAGAACATTGATGTGTTCTGTAATAAATTTTGATCACAATGACCAACCTTACCATGTTGAAATTTTAACCATTTTTCACCACCTCATGCATAACCTGATTAATTGTGTTATTTTGTAGGATCACTTCCTACCCTAGATACTTGTGACCAACATTGACCCTATCTAGATGACTTAATAGGCCTAACTCGATCAGCTATAACCAATGTTGTGGACCGATTATCCCTATAATGTGTCTTTCTAGGATCAACCTTATTTTTACCAACATGGAAACTTTAGTCTCTACATAATCCTGACTATTATGCATAGATGCATTTTGTGAACCCATTGGCATTTCACATGCCCAACTACCTTGCAGCATGACCTAGTGCCTCCCCACCAACTTCTTATCAAAAATCTACCCAATTCAACCTTTCCTCATTGACTCTCAGTTTGAGGGGGAACACATCCTCCCATACTTGGGGCACCCTAACCTTCAACCAAGTGATTTGTTTTTGTTTTGTCACTTGTTAATTCAAAGCTACATAACAAAAAGGGGCAAAATATAGACACTAGAAAATTGTACACTAATAGCTTTTAATGACTAAATTCCTTAGAAACCCCTAAAAATCCCCTAAAACTTCTTAATCCTTAACCAACCCCCCTTAACCTAGTCAAATCACTATTTTCCTATTCAAAAATACTATTTGAAAGTACTATTCACTGTGGGACCTACTATCACTATTCATGATGACATGGCATATGACATGGCGAGTGACATGGCATGTGATATGTCATCTGACATGGAAGGTGATATGGCAAGTGACATGGCTTAGAAGTGATGCAGCTTGATGTGGGACATAATACCCCACCTAGGACCCTTTCTCAATGTGCTTAATGACCTCATTTAAGTATCAAAAGGGTCCCCCCTTGAAATATGGTGAATTTACCCTTAAGGGGCCATTATTAAACATATATTTTTCCTTCACACATGAAATTAGTCTTCAAAATCAGATACCTACCTCTTTAAAGATAAAGGGCACCCATTTTTGACTTCTTAACCCAAATGGTAGACTTACCAACCCAAATGGGAATCCCCACCAACCTCATCCTTAACTAATATAGGAACCACATGGAAAATGGCACCACATTTGGTGAGCCATCTCTTTAAGCTCTTGGAAAAAGATAAGAAAGGGTGGTGAAAAGTATTTGGTCTCATTTAAACCCATGTGCATGATTCCCATTCAAAAGTGGATTCATGTGCAAGGTGGAAAACACACCAACCCAAATGGGAGACTTATGATCAAGGTGAGAATCCCAAAAACCTCATCCTTGAATTATTTATGATCCCCACTTGGATAAATTTTAATTGCTTCACTATTCCTCTATCTTAGCATGTTTCTTCACATCAAATGTTATAAATACGCCCCCCTCTCCTTCACCAAAGGTTAAGTTGGAAGTTAGTATTTGGTTCTTAACATTTTGTTGAAATTTTTTTAAGGAGGTCATCATTTTAGAGTTAATCATCATTTTGGAAGATAAAATATCAAAGCAATGAAGCTCTACTAAAATTGCCTCAAGCTCCATCAACATCTTCATCAAGCATCAAGGTAACATTTGTTTACTTTCTTGTATTCCATTTATTTAATTTCTTGGCCTTATTCTTTCCTTGACCTCACACCTTTATCCCATTTTCCTATCCTCTTTTAATCCCCTTTAAATCCCTACCCTCTTATCCATTTACTTATTTTTCCATTTACCCTTTACCTCCTTCTTACCACCTTGACCATTTACCCCTTTTGCCTCTTTGCCATCTTGACCTCTTGACCTCATAATCCCTTTTACCATTTATCTTCCATTTCTTGAATATCATTTACCCATTTAAACATTTACCACATCAATAAAAACCATATCATTTCCTTTTGACTCTTGTCATAAACCAAACCAAAACCACCATTTTGCTGTAACCAATTTTCAGCATTAGCATAACCAAACTAGTTACTTTATTTTGGGTTAAATTAGCAAAGCATTTAATTCTCTTGTATTAAATTTATGTGTTTAATGGTTTTAATTTTAGTTTTATATAATTTAATGTAATAATACATTTATTTTATCATCTCAATTGAATGTTTAAAATAGGTGGATTGACAGCCTCCTAGAAAGCTTTCGCTTTTAAGATCTAGCTCATGTTAGGCAATCCACCCATCTACTTGTCTAAAAAACAAGTTTATTTTAGTGTTTTATTATTTTTAGGTCATCCTCCAAATCTAAAGATGATCTCTCTATAATCACCTAGATATAACATTCACACTTTAATAGGTATTCTTCCACACCCTCCATAACTAGTTTCTACTTTTCACACTTAGGAAAAAGCAAAAATTAGATAGAAACATGCAGCTTTGGTAACACCTATTTGGTCATATCTCTATCTTCCATTTTCATATTTTTCAAGATTTTAATTATTTTTTGGACCTTCCCATACCTTCTAACACACTCCATTTTCATCATTATGCTTTGTATCTTTTCTCTTACTGTGTATGCCACTTATGTAACTAATTTTAAGACTAACAAACCTAGACAGGTCTAACTATGTTTGTCTTAATTTTTGGGATTCAAATATGGATTAGTGGTCATAATATGTTATTAAACCACATATATTTAATTTAAATCCTTTAGTAGACCCTTCCTCCCCTATGACATTTAGGACACTCTATCATCCACACTAGCAAGCTTGTAGGATGGTCTTATGTGTTCTTAATTGTGCTTAGGGTTTGGGTTATTCCTTAAAATATTACTCAATGCCATCCTAAATGGTTTAAAATACCAATATATTTTTTATATCCTCACCTCTGTAACTACTCTAACTCATCACTGAGTTAATATTTCTCAAACTTGTAAACATAGCCCTATGTATGCATTAGAGTATGGACTAAGTATGTCCCTCTGGAGTGAGTTAGTGGTGTTGCTCTTTATCTAATCCTATTCCTTCATAGTTTTACCAATATTGTGACCTTATCCAACAATTTTTGGCTACTAACCTAGCATTTTAATCACTATTATAATCATTATGACATTGACTAAAGGTTTTTATATCGTGCATAATTTAACTCAGTCCATAGAGTCTTTTTAGAGTGCAAAGTAGACTACCCTTTGATATTCACAGGTGCTCACTATGGTTACAATATATTGATGGTATGAGGTTTTAATTGAACCTAGGATTTAAAAATATCGTATTGTCCCTATAACCATCTTTTGGTACCAATGGAGATTTAGAAAACTTGCAGACCTATGTTGTTTACTAGTCCTCTTGAATTGACCTAGAAGCGAGACATCATGACCTCTATGCTAGATGGTATTTTCAAATTTTTTGAGGCAATATTCATATCTGATATATTATTTCATACTCCCTTATAAATTACTAGTAACAATAACACCTTCATGAGGCTTGAATAGGGTCACTATACATGGTCTCTTCAAACCATTTGACTGTATGTGAAGACTATAGGTGATCATCACCCTATGGGTTTTTATCTCATGTCATCACTAAAGGAAAAATTTTACATATCCTCAAGTGGTTTTAAATATTTTTAAGCCTTCACCAAGACCTTGTGACTATTGGACACCCTAAAATCTTGAGAATCCACTCTTATCAACCTGTAGACTGCCTAAACTAAAGATTTCCTACCACTTGGTGGCTCACACATGTGAAGTGGATCTTAAAAATGATTTAGAATGTTATTAATAATCTTGAGAATCTCTTGAACATTCCATTTATCGTTCATCATGCTTAGGGAAGGAGAAAATGAAATAAACTAGTACCCTACTTAGATGGAGATAACACAGTGAGTGCCTCACCTTAAAAGTGATTGTTCATAAAGGAGGGAGAGGTAATCTAAAAACAAATGCCCAAAAATGGAACATAGTTAGGGTCCCCTAATATTCCCAAAATTTCATACATTTGTCTTCTCTCTTATATCAATACCATTCAAAAATATGAATGGCTTTACAAAGTTGTCAAAGAGCTCGATGGAGGAAGTTAATTTTTGACATATTTTGATTGGAAACTCATCCAAAGCATGGATCTAGGTTAAAGAGACATAGGGGAAGCTTTAAATATTCCTAAACAAGATCTTTATCAAATACACTTGTATGGACCAGCTAAAAACCTCTATTTTTTGCCATGAAGATTGACTGATATGCTTAAAAATTGATTGAGATGAAATGTCAAGTGTTTTTGAAGCTTTTGAAATGTTTGTATGAACCTTTAGTGATTGTCCATATCCATTTTTATGTTGTACACTTGTCCATTTCTCATAAAACCTCTTTTATATGTTATAAAATGATCTATAAAACATTACAAAAAGGGTGTAATTTTAGACATGAATGTTACGACCTCTTATAACACTTGTACGAATTAAGGAAGGGGTAATATGACCTTGACACCACTTGACAGGTCCAAAAAGACCCCTTAGATCACTAAAAATTCTTTGACCAATTTGACTATGCTAGAAATGACCATAAGGTGATAAGGTCAAAAATAACATTTACCTTAATATCATCCAAAAAACCTTAATCAATGTTAAAAGGGGCTTGAAAAGACCATTTTAAGGATTTTCAAATCATTTGATGACCATACACAAGCTCAGAGGACATGACAACTAAATTTTTGAATTACAGGGGTTAAAATTTAGCCTGGGAGGTAAATTTCTCAACATTCTTAGCGAATCTCAGGGGTTGACCAACCTGCTAGTAAAGAGAGCTGGCTATCTCAAAACAACATGACCTGAAATGACTCCTTGATTGAAATGATAAGCAGAAAAATACCTTGTAAAACCCTCTAGGACTATAACAACAACCTCACACAAGGACACCAAATAGGACCCAACAACTTAGACACATAATAAAGCAACAAGACAAGACATTGTGTTAAAAACACTTATTGAAAACCAAAAAAATAAGAGGGCAACTAGCTATATACAACTGACCTAAACAAGCCTTTCTCCTCTTGGGTCAAAGGGGAAATTTCTTAAATCATTCACTCTATGGGATGAAGAGTGACATGTGGTAAGTAATTCCTTGGACCTTGGATTAATGGTCTTCCTTTTCTCCTTGAATGTCACTCTTCTCATCATACCCTTAAGTGAGGTGATAACTGCAAACCACTTTCCAAAGAAGATATACTCTTATTGTGCTTCAACATTCACTTCAGACTATTATCTAACCTTAGAAAGGTAGGAGTTACCCAAGTTGGTTATTTCTTGGTTAATGTGGGTAGCAACCTCAATATTTGTCTCATTTGCATTTTCAAAGATAATCTTTTGTTCATATTGGAAGGTACCATCTTCATCATGCTTTTGTGGAATTTGTAATTAAACCTCTTGAACTTGATCCTTTCACTCCTCCTCAACAAATTCACCTTGTTTTTCTTTGGGTATTTGTTTTCTAAGCTCTTTAATCTCCTTAACCCTGTTCAAGTAAGACTACCTCATGTGATTAGGACTTTTGATCTACTCTTAGAACTCAATAGGGCTAGTTTCCATATTGTCCTCCTTAGGACCTTCTATGAGATACTCACCATGTTTATTATCCATGTTGATAATGTTAACACTATCTTGTGAAGGTGGAGATATGTCATCTAGATCTAAGAAAAAATTCTATAAGTCTTCCCAAAATTTAATCTCTTCATGATCAATCAAAAGGACATGGATCTCATTATCACTCTTACCATCATATTATGGAGTAGCATGTTGCTCAAATGCTTCTAACTCCCCTAAAGGGTCATGATAAGGTTGATGTTTTGTTGTAACTTGATTCTCCACATCACTTGAAGTAATCTTAGCTTCCAAATGAGGGGTTCATGAGGACTATATTCATGGTTGTATTATATGAGATACTTTTCTTGTGTGTCATCAACCTCAAGGTCATACCACTATGACTGTTCCTCATCACCAAACATTTATTTATGCTCAAAGTTTGATTTAATGGGATGAATAGGAGTATTAATAGTGATCTTTTCATCATATTTGCTTAGAGTGTCTTCTTTAAGATGTTCTTGGAGTCCACTTTCAGCTATAACATAGTTAGACTCTTGAAAGACTATCACTTCATCAATGTTACTCATCAAATTCCTTCACATGTCTAGGTGTTCCAATTTTACCTTTAGTGCAACTAGCCTTTCTTCATAGCAAGAAAGGATGGGAAGGAGGGAAGCTTCATGGGCTTGATTGATAGCTGCTACAGTGTTCTCCCAATTTGGAGCCTTAGGAGCACTACATTGACCTTAGAGTTATTAAAAAGATGGAAAGAGCAATCAGCTGAAGACACTACATTTTCCCTTCCCCACTCCTCAATTATTTTGTCACACCTAGGTATATATTGATTCACATGAATGATTGTAACATAAAGGTTATATGAATAACTTGAAAAACTTGAAAGGTCTCTTGTATTAGCCTCCATACACCCCTCTTCATCTAGATGTTCTTTATCTACTCTCCAAACTATAGGTCCTCCCTCAAACAAGGAAATGATGGGAGGGCAAGAGTGGCCAGCTAGTGGAGTAGGGACATAAAGCTCCATGGGATATTCTTGAGTGATTTTGGGGGGTGAAGGGGCACTCTTACAACTTGGAATCTTCCTAAGTTTGGGGACCACCATTTCCTTCTCTCTTTGCACTCATAGACATTCAGGGACAACTTGAGATTGGGCAAGAGGTAAGGGTCTTGAAAACTTGGGAAGCTCCTTGTTATGGCTTATACAACCCTTCTATCCTTTTGGTTTGGGTTTGGCATAAGGGTAGAAGTTGAAGGATATTGGCATGGGGAAGTAAAAGGTGGAAACTCACAAGATTGATTACATGGAGATTGTTGTTGTTTCAAGGCTAATATCTCATTAGCAATAATTTGGTTCACACTCTTCAACTCTTCTAACTCACTTGAGAAACTAGGTGTACTTTTAAAGGGTGGTTTAGGAGAGGAGGGATAGTAATCCTGGTATGGAGGCTAATAATGGAACTTATATGGTTCAAAAGGAGGGTAACAAGGCCCATGAAGCTATTGAGGTATGTGATTGGGTTGCCAAGGGGGTTGGCATGAGCCATCATACTATTGATAGGGTTCATTATAGAGTTGATAGGGCTCATAGTGGGGTCGATATGGGTCATAGGGATTCTAATAAGGAGGTGTATGATAGAATTATGCTCCATATGCATCCATTCAAGCATCATGATTTAACAAGAGTAAAAAGAACCATGAACAAATCCAATTTATTCTTACCATTAAATGACCCTTTTAATGGCCCTTGGGATGAAATTATTGGTGTTGGTCTACATTTTCAATGCTTTTAGCTTCCTGATGATGGAATGTGCTCTAAGCCTCTTTAATCCAGTGTCCATTAGGTATGCCAAAATTGTTAACACTCAAATATGTACCCTTAGGATAAGATGGTTCAATTATCTCCAAGTTTGGGGTAACATGGGATTGGTCCAAAGGTTGTATATGACCTATAAGAGGACCAAACCTCTAGGTTATAGGGATATCTACCCTAGTACATCAATTTAAGCTCACTTTATAAGACCTACTTATGTTGGGGTGAAAAGAGATAGATAAATGCACAAAGGGAAACCTAATCTAAAGAGGTGATGCACCACATGCCATTCTTCATCCCATGGAGTGAATGATTTAAGAAGTTTCCCCTTTGAACTAGGAGGAGAAAGGCTTGTTTAGGTTAGTTGTACATAGCTAGTTTCCCTCTTGTTTTCTTGGTTTCCAATAAGTTTTTTTAACACAATGTCTTATCTTATTGCTTTCTTAGGTGTGTAGGGTGTTGTTTCCTTTTGGTGTCCTTATGTGAGGTTGTTTTTATAGTCCTAGAGGGTTTCATAAGGTACCGATATGCTTATCACTTTAATCATGTAGTCATTTTTGGTCATGTTATCTTGAGATAGTTGGATCTCTTGACCAGCAGATTGGTCAACCTCTAAGAGCCATGAAGAATGTTAACAATTTGGCCTCCTAAGCTAAATTTTAACCCCTATAATTCAAAAATTTAGTTGTCATGTCCTCTAAGCTTGTGTATGGTCATCAAATGATTATAAAATCCTCAAAATAGTCTCTTCAAACCCCTTTTAGCATTGATTAAGTTTGTTTTAATCATATTAAGGTAAATGTTATTCTTGACCTTATCACCTTATGGTCATTTCTAGCATAGTCAAGTTGGTCAAAGGATTTTTAGTGGTCTAAGGGGTCTTTTTAGACATGTCAAGTGGTTTCAAGGTCATATTACCCCTTCCTTAGTTCGTACAAGTGTCAAAAGAGGTGGTAACATTCATTTCTAACATTACACCCCTTTTCCAATATTTTATTGACCACTTTATAACATATAAAATAGTTTTTATGGGAAAAGGACAAGTTTATGACATAAAAAGGGATATTAATAATCACTAAAGGTTCGTACAAGCATTTAAAAATCTTTAAAAACACTTAACATTTCATCTCAATTATTTTTCAAGCAGATCAGTTAGTCTTCATGGCAAAATATAGAAATTTTTAGTTGGTCTGTATAAGTGTGTCAAAGAAATATCTTGTTCACTCATCTGTAAAAATTCCCCTATGTATCCCAATCATCAATCCATGCTTTGGAGGGAGTTTCTAGTAAAAAAAGGTCAAAAAATGATCTCCTTCCTCAATTGAGCTCTTTGGTAGATTTACAAAGCCCTTCAGGTTTATGAATGGTATAGATAAGAGAGAGAAGATGAAGGTCTAAAATTTTGGGTAGAATAGGGGACCATAGTTGGATTCCATTTTTGGGCATTTATTATAAGATTACCTCACCCTCCTTTATGAATAATCACTAATAAGGTGAGGCATTCACTATGTTGTCTCCATCCAAGCAGGGTACTAGTTTGATTCATTTTCTCCTTCCTTGAGCATGATGAAAGAGAAATAGAATGTTGGAGAGATTCTAAAGAGTATTCATAATATTTTACATCATTTTGAAGACCCAATTCACACTTGTGAGCCACCAATAAGTAGGAAATCTTCAGTTTCGGTAGTTTGTAGGTTGACAACAATGGATTTTTGGGATTTTAAGGTCTCCAACAGTCACAAGGTTTTAGTGAAGGATCAAAACTATTAAAAATCCCTTGAGGATCTGAAAAAATGGGCCTTTAGTGATGACATGATCTAAAAACCCACTGGGTGATGACCACATGCAGTCTCCACATACAGTCAAATGGTTTGTATAAACCAAGGCAAGTGACCCGATTCAAGCCTCATGAGGGTGTTATCATTGTTCAGTCATTAAGAAGAGAGCATGACATAGTATATCAGATATGAATATTACCTCAAGGAAGATGAAAACACCAACTAGCACAGAGGCCATGATGTATCCCTTCTAGGTCAATTCAAGAGGACTAGTAAACAACACAGGTTTGCAAGTTTTCTAAATCTTCATTGGTACCAAAAGATGGTTGTAGGGACAATATGATATATTTAAATCCTAGGTTAAATTAAAAACTCATACCATCAATATCATGTAATAATAGTGAGCACCTGTGATTCTCAAAGGGTAGTCTACTTTGCACTCCAAGAAGACTATGTGGACTGAGTTGAATTGTGTAGGATTCAAAATCCTTCAGTCAATGTCATAATGATTATAGAAGTGATTAATATGCTAGGTCATTAGCCAAGAATTATTGGATAAGTTCATAATATTGATCAAACTAGGAAAGAATAGGATCAGATAAAGAACAACACCACCAACTCACTCTAGAGGGACAAACTTAGTCAAAACTCTAATACACATATAGGGATGTGTTTTCAAGTTGGGAAATATTAACTCAGTGATGATTTTGAGTAGTGACAAATGTGAGGAGAAAAAAATGAGATTTTTATGCTAAACCATTAAGGAGGGCATTGTGTAAGCTTTCAAAGAAGAACCAAAACCTTAAGCACAGTCAAGAATACATAAGACCATCCTACAAGCCTATCAGTGTGGATGATAGAGTGTCCTAAATGTCATAAGAGAGGAAGGATATAATTAAGGATGAAAAATACATAGATTTGGTTTATTAATTGTTGTAAATTTTTCCTGTCAAGACCAAATTCCACACCATATAACTCAAAAAAATTTAGGGCATTATTATGAACCTCTACATGGTGGTCAACCGTGTGTAGTTTGACTAAAGAATGAAAAATTTTGGGACTTTAAATGGTAAATAATGAGTGAAAATACTATTAAAACATAAAATTTACCCTTAAATACACCCATTTACATGACTTTACTTTAGTCATAAAATTTCATAAGTTAAAAAGGTCATTTTGTGTAAGTTTAAGCCTAAAAAGGGCCATATTGAGCTCCCACATGCCAAATATGGCCCCCAAAAGTGTGTAAAAGGTAAATTATTGTGTTTAAACATGAATATGTCTCATTTTTATCTTATTAATTCTCTAAAATTGGTGGTGGATGTCTCAAGTTTGGATAAAAGGTAAAAAGAAAGCTTTTTCATGCATTTTCAGGCAGAAGTACGGACTTGCACAAAAATTTCATACAACTAAGGCAAATAATTTGAATAAGAGGATATGATAGACATTATAGAATATATTGAAGGCAAGAGGATTCAAAATAGGCCAAAAATTGGTCCCCTCTAATCATATTGCTAGTTTGCACATAAGGAGAACCCTTTAGGTTTGCACATGGTACGACCATGAAAAAGAAAATACAAGGCTACAATTTTAGCCAAAGAAAGTAGTCCTAAAGATATTCTAGCTGGAGAAACTAGTTCTAAAATTGGTCATCTATCCTTCATGAATAATAATTTTGAAGTCAAGGCATGCATCAAAAGTCCTGCATACAAGAAGGCAGTTAGTTTTTTGCAATTTTTCCTCATTAGAGCATCATAGTAGAAAAAAATTAGGTTGTGGAGATTATCAAGGACATGATTCAAATTTTTATGGAATCCATCAATGCTTTTCCACATGTGTGAGGGCCAAATAGAGCTCAAGAAGATAAAACATTATAATATACAAGCATGTAAAGGAGTTTATACGGTCTAGGAGACAGACAATTTTTTAATAATAATCTGATTCTTGTTTACAGGAGTCTCCTTCATGATTTTTATGTTTCCCAAGAAATATTACTCAAAAAAATTTGACCAAAGATCCATGTTAAGAAATCCACTAATGTTTTCTCACCATCTTCATTTTCCTAATTTAGCAAAGAATAAGGAAAATTAGCATATTTTAAGGTTTTTTACAAACTCTTAAGTTTCCATTTATAGTAATATATGCTTGCCAATGACCTCCAAAGTGGTTTAAATATTTGGTCTACGTGTATATGCTTCTTCCATGGTCTTCAATATTTATTGGTGATGGTATTCAATGTTCTTTTCACCTCCTTTGTGTTTCATTCCAACACAAAGCCTTCTCACTGTCTTTCATCATTGCATAGGTCTAGCTTTTCACTGCATTCATGTTTCCATTCACATCACCACCTATCACCACCTTTATATCCTCTTCCATCCCATGAAAACACTATCAAGAAGGAGTGAAAAAGGTTATATACCATCATGAGTATGAAGGACTATAAGGACCTTAAAAAAATACTACTGAATAGTCATGAAACAATCACCTACAATAAAAAAGTACAGTCAAGATGTGTTTCAAGGGAATGTTGTCTTAAGGACACTAAAGGCATGATTATCACATGAAGAGGGTTGAAATAATCCTATCAAGTTGCATTCACTGAATAATAAACATACTAAGATTGTTTTTGAACCTTCTCAAGGTCCAAAACCTACACATAGTCCATATAAAAGAGATCTATAGCCATACTAAGGAAAGTGAGATCAAATATGCAAGTATGGATCAAGGTTAAGACTATTTGAAGAGAAATTAGAACTCAAAGATTACAAGGAGAGGTCAAGAGTGATTATAGCATCATGGCCATACAAATTTTGTACAGGACCTTGAAACCATGCCAAACTGAGTAAAAATGTACACCTACAACAAAAGGAAGGTGATGACAGTCAAAAGTTATCATGAAGATATAAAAGAGGGAAAGACTCCACCATTTATTTTGATTGTTTTTGGTCTTGCATCAGTATTATCTCATCAACTTGCATAAGGAGAAAGGTATCATGTTCATGTTTTTAGACCTTCTCAAGGTCTATCTCCACATAGTTCATACAAGCATATACTTAATCTCTGCCTACAACTGCCCAACATGAAAGTCCTTCAAGGAGGTCATCTTGAATAAGGTTCTTATTCAATAAATATAAGCATTAAACTAGGTCACAAGACAAATATTTAAATTGTAAGTGGAGGTCATATTCTTCACTTTTCATACTCTAACCTATAGGTTACATTCCATATAAAAGCATGGGTTGATGCACAGTCAAGGACATTATAGAGAAGGATGTATGTTCAAGAGATAGAGTAGTAAGTGTGGGTAATAAGTGTGGTGAGTGATTTTCATAAGACTAGGATAAAAGGTAGAAAACTAAGGTTAATAAAATTCAATTTAGTATATGTTTCCATACTCATCATGACCTACAGTAGGGTAAAAGTCTCTTTGAATATGCAACTTGAGTCACCAAGTCCAAACCTGCATGAAGGGTGTAGTTATGACATGAGATTCAATGAGAGGTAGGTTCATGTTTGGAGAGTCTCATATAATGATGGTGGTTGTATCAATTCATAAGGTTTAAGGTACATAAAAACTCACTCATACACCTCAAGCTATAGTCATCTATAGCCAAATAACATAGGCATGCCTCCTTGTATAAAGAGGAATGAGAACATAGTCAATGGTGAAGTTTCATGTTCAGTGGAGGTTAATAAGGAAAAATGATGATGTGAGTGAGGTCAATACCATGAATAGGTACTCCAAGAAATTATTTAGTTAAGTTCAAACTAAAACTACACACCTACAACCATGTTAACATAGGCTTGTATGTCAGGAATCTAGAACAACAAACATGCTCTGATACCAACTGTTAGGACCCGAAAGCACCATTGATTACCAAGCAACTAACCCTGCAGAATTAACTAGAAGTAACAAGTAACTAGAATTCAAAAATAATACAGAATATGAGAGACAATACCCAATTATATTAATACTCTTCTAGAAGGAAATACAACAAAGAAGATTGCCACAGTTCTTCTTCCTTACACACCTCTAGGGCTCCCACACCTCTAAGGCATAAACAGTAAATCTCTTCAAGAGCTCACTCTCTCTCTTATGGTCCCAACACACAACTCAAACACAGAGTTGGTGTTCACCTCCAACCAGTCAGTATCCACTACTGCCAGTACACCGAGTATACATACATACTCAACCAAGTACACAATGTACTCCAAGTAGATCTCCCATGAACTTGTAACAACCTGTAACTCAAATGATCTTACTTATGTAAGGATCTACCTTGCCTTCCTCTTTGCTCAATGACCGAGTACACACTGTACTCCAAGTAGATCTCTCATGATCTTGCTACCTGTTGTGTTGTTGTCCTCCCTGATCTTGCACACCTGCAAATCAATCTGGTTCTGCACACCTACAAACCTGGATCCCACACCCACATACACCTACAGATCAACTAATCTTACTTACCTAGAAGGAACCACCTTGCCTTCCTCTATTTTCTCTTTGATGTGTTGTTGTCACCTTTGATCCTACTGTCACCTATAGATCTCCTTTGACCTTGCAAACACACACACCATGTAGATCTCCAAACGTGGCCTTGCAACACCTGCCAACCAAGATCCTACACACCTGAAGAACCCTTCTAATTCTCCAAACCAGCACCCACACTTGGCACTACTATGGAACTAGGAGGAACACCCTTGCTCTCTTCACACACAGAAGGAGCTAACTTTGCTCAACTCAACTAGCACACATTACAATACAACCCATGAGTCTATTATATAGATCTCATGCAAATAATAATTAGACATCTAATTACAATAATTAGATCTACAGATCGAGACTATAATTAGCCCTCAACATGCAAACACCTGGTTCATTAACTAACTGTCCATGAATTGGTAGTTCTGAACCGCACAGGCTACCGACATCGGTCCCTGTCTTCCTGGAGGTGATCGACATCAGTCGACCAATGACCGACATCGATTGCTCTTTTGTCTGCACCTTGCCAATGTCAGTTGGCCAGATCGATGCCAGTGTTTGTGATACTCAGCAACCTCCTCCCCTATTTGCATCAGTGAAGCTTTTAGCTCCACAACCTAACAATCTCCCACTTGGAGATAAACAGCTGCACTGTACCTGTACTTATACACTGTCTAATCTGTTCCCTGGCTTGTATCTCTCTTCAAGTTCAATCTTGAAGACCACCCACCACACAACCTATGGTGCACCTCCTATCATCCAAGTAACCTGCCACATCTAAACCTACAAACCCATGTAGTGAAGTCCTGACCCTACATAGCATGTATACCTATTGTTGGTCCCTCTCAAATACCTGAGAACTCACTTCACCAAATTGGCTCCTAACTCTCTGACAGCTCCCACTGCTGGGGAAAACTCAGGTCTATACCAAACCTCATGTGATTTTAGACACTGAATTGTCCAGCCCTTGGTGTGCTCCAGTTCTGCATCCTGCATATTGAACCTCGCCAACACCTGATTCACATCAGCTCCCACTAGAGACAAAATCAACCTGTGATCTTCCATGTCTCTCATGCCAAAGAATTTTGCTGCTCCAAATTCCTCATGACATGCCACTGAACTAACCTTACCCTTAGCTCAGCAAAACCCTGTATGTACGAACCTACTAGCTAGCATACCATCTACATATAGTAACAAGATAATGTTACAACCATCATCCACCTGGTAAGACAAACATAATGGTTATACTGACATTGACTAAAGCCCTACTTTGTCATCCACTTGGTACCACCTGTCAGCCCTGTACCACTGTCCTACAGCTTCCTCAAGACCATATGACCTGGCCTTCCATCTCACGTATCCATTCTCTCTATTCTTTAACTAAAGAATCCATTCATCTTTTATCCCAGCTGGCAACCCTACCAAATCGCCTGTTTGGTTCTGCATCCTAATCATGCCATGCTCCCACTATTTCCTAGATCCTTCCTACTCTACAGTGAGCAACGAGTATAAAGAAGAGGAACAATGAATTTGAGGCTTACTTACCACTTTTAGTCCTCCATATGGGCATTTGAGACTCCTTGACAGCTTGCTGTCTGCCCAAAATCTATTACAGTGACTGACCTCGATCACCACATAATCTGCATTTGACCAACATTGGTTCCCATGTGACTATCCTTTTTACTGACATTAGTTCTCTAATCGACATCAATCTTACCTAGTCACCGACATCAGTTCCATGACTGACATTGGCAGCCACCCTGCCCGACACCACTGGCTCCGGTCTACACATGACCGACATCAACACCTGTCTGTTCGATGTCAATTCCCCTTGACCGACACCGGTAACTGTGTTCACCTATGAGTGATGACTTTTTACTTGCGAACTCTCCATGGATCAAAACCCTATCTAAACCACCCTGCTCAGAGTTACTCAGTCCCATCCACTGATCTCTATCCATCATCTCCTCCAAAAACACCAAGGCTTTCCAATTCTTAAGTCTGTCAAAGACATCTGACTTCCTCTTAAGAACATGCATCTCCTTCTTGCTCATGTGACCAAGCCTACAAAGCCATGTCTTTACAACAGAAGAAGAATCAGTAATATAAGTAGATAGATAAAGGATACCTACTTTGTTACCACTAGCTAATTCAAGTGCATCCACTGTGAGAGTTCTTGTGCATCTCTCATCACCCAACTTTCCTGAAGAAATTAGCCACATCTTCAAGACCGGGACCTGCATGACCTCCTTTAACACCCATGTGTTGGCCGCCTGCAATTTCAGCTTCACTTCCCCTTTGCCAATTCTTTGGCAAGGCACACCAGCCCCTAAATAAATCTTTCCAAAGTCTTTAAAGACCTTAACATGGAAAAATACTCTATTTCAGACTGCATGGAAAGAGGCAACAGAATCTATAAAACAAGATTCTACTTTATCCAAGAAACATCCCAGAGCATCCTGTGCAACAACACCTGTAACATCTGCTTCTTCAGTTCCTTCATGTTGATCTGCTACCAACCAACAATATTTCTTTACCTGCTCTTTCTTTCCATAACACCGTAATTGATCATTCATGCTTTTCAATTTCTCCATTCTTAGTGTACTTTCTTATGCCATTACTATACTCCCACTCAATCAAAAACCCCTAAGAGTGACCTGTAATCAAACACAAAACCTGCTCCCTGCAACCTTAGCTCTGATACCACTTATCAAGAATCTAGAACAACAAACATGCTCTGATACCAACTGTTAGGACCCAAAAGCACCATTGATTACCAAGCAACTAAACATGGGAAATTAACCAGAAGTAACAAGTAACTAGAATTCAAAAATAACATAGAATATGAGAGACAATACCCAATTGTATTAATACTCTTCTAGAAGGAAATACAACAAAGAAGATTGCCACAGTTCTTCTTCCTTACACACCTCTAGGGCTCCCACACCTCTAGGGCATAAACAGTAAATCTCTTCAAGAGCTCACTCTCTCTCTTACGATCCCAACACACAACTCAAACACAAAGTTGGTGTTCACCTCCAACCAGTCAGTATCCACTACTGCCAGTACATCGAGTATACATACATACTCAATCGAGTACACAACGTACTCCAAGTAGATCTCCCATGAACTTACAACAACCTACAACTCAAATGATCTTACTTATGTAAGGATCTACCTTACCTTCCTCTTTGCTCAATGACCGAGTACACACCATACTCCAAGTAGATCTCTCCTGATCTTGCTACCTGTTGTGTTGATGTCCTCCCTGATCTTGCACACTTGTAAATCAATCTAGTTCTGCATACCTGCAAACCTAGATCTCGCACCCACATACACCTACAGATCAACTGATCTTACTTACCTAGAAGGAATTACCTTGCCTTCCTCTATTTGCTCTTTGATGTGTTGTTGTCACCTTTGATCCTGCTGTCACCTATAGATCTCCTTTGACCTCACAAACACACACACCATGTAGATCTCCAAACGAGGCCTTGCAACACCTATCGACCAAGATCCTACACACCTGAAGAACCCTTCTAATTCTCCAAACTAGCACCCACACTTGGCACTACTGTGGAACGAGGAGGAACACCCTTGCTCTCTTCACACACAGAAGGAGCTAACTTTGCTCAACTCAACTAGCACACATTACAATACAGCCCATGAGTCTATTATATAGATCTCATGCAAAAAATAATTAGACATCTAATTACAATAATTAGATCCACAGCTCGAGACTATAATTAGCCCTCAACATGCAAACACCCGATTCATTAACTAACTATCCGTGAACTGGCAGTTCTGAACCGCACAGGCGATCGACGTCGGTCCCTGTCTGCCTAGAGGTGACCGACGTCAGCCGACCAATGACCGACGTCAGTTGCTCTTCTGTCTGCACCTTGCCGATGTCAGTTGGCCTGACTAACGCTGGTGTCTATGACACTTAGCAACCTCCTCCCCTATTTGCATCAGTGAAGCTTTTAGCTCCACAACCTAACATTGTATGGAAAAGATTAGGTAAAGACCCTAAAACTTTGTTTGAGGAAAGTATGCCCAATAAGGAGATAAGAGGAAGGTTTTATATGACTTTCAGGGCTTAAAATCACCAAATAATGTTAAAATATCTTCAAAAAACCTCTACACCTCCTGAATAACTACCTACAACAATGTCTAGCATACAATCATATAAGATTTCTTAAGGAGGTATAAAGTGACATAGGTGACATAGAAGACTGAAAAGTAACCAATGAGGATTAAGGTACTACAATAAGGTTTTTTATGACCTAATAAATCCATATCAATCTTTATTAAGACTCAAAGACATAGGTAAATCATGGAAACACAAACTTTTAGCATGAAAATACAGTCACAGTCAATGTTATAAGCCTATTTTGGAGGAATTGGTAGCTTTAGAACCCCGACAAGTGGAATCGGGACCTAAATTTTTGTAGAATTCATCATTATGACCTGATTAATACTCTTATGTCATCCTAAATATCCTTGAAAATGTGTAGATACTCACTATTCTAACACAATCAACTGTTTATCTACTAGCAATCAAAGGAGGAGACTAATAAGTTTTTTAAGAGGATTGAGCTCATGACATAAGGTTTGAGCTCCATAATAAGGTTATAAAGGTATCATAATGACTTTTAAACATATCATGGAGAATATAATCTCATGTTATCATATGAAAGTCATCAAAACTCAGACCAAGGGTTAAATAAGTTGTGTTTGTAAGAGACCCTAGGCTAGAGAAAAGAAGGCATATGAGCATAAGGAGACTTTGAGGATTGAAAAATTAATGTTATAATTATGAAAACATGTTTTAGGGGTTTATAAATCATTAAACTCTATTTATGAATGATAAAACACTAGCAAACCTTTGCCTATGCAAATAGGCATCCATTCTTACATAGGCAATCCTAAGAGGCATCAAGGCAAAATGGAGTTTGGGAAGAAAAAAAAGGTAATAGGGACTTAAATTGAATTTTAGATAGTGGTTTTGAATCTATAATATCCAAATACAGTCACCTTAGACCTTGAAACTCATATTTGGCTAATTAGGCCTAAAAGCTTGTTTTCGGCCTAGAAGACCTGTATTACATGAAGACACTTTCAAACCTCCTAAAGAAAAGATGAAATAATGAGGACATAAAATTAGATGGTAAAATTAATAAATGAGGTATTATATTCAAATAAATACAATTAAAAGTTCAATATCACTTACAAGGAGGAGTTCAAACTTCTGTAGTCCAAGAGACTCATTCTACCCACCCAATCAAGTGCTCATATATTTCTCCACATAAAGAGTTTATAAAAATTATCTTAGAATGATTTAAGGAAAAATATTAAATTATAATTCATGAAGTATTGAGTTTTTTTAGTGGATTTAATTTATGAACAATCTCTAAGAGCATAAGTATGTCCAGAATGTAAGTAAAACCCTATAGGAAAACTTCTTCACATATGTATCTTTTCATACCTTTCAAATGGGAACCCAATATTCTAAAGAAAGTTGAGGGGGTATATACACTAAATATTCATGGAGATAAGTTTGGGTTTATAGGTTTTTACTTTATGAACCATCGTTAAAAAGGTTCACCTCCAAAACCCTCTCAAACCCTCATAAGGACCAGTTTTGAGAAAAGTCAATTTTTTTGCAATCAAAACCTCATGAATCATCCTAAAACCTCTTGAAACATCAAGGAAACTTAGATGGGGTCCTATAAATGGTACTTTGTTATACATACATGGCATAAAATATAATTTTTTAAAGAAAAAGTGTTGAAAGGAGAGGTACAAAGTAGTTTAATAAATTTCAATCCATGGAAAGTGAAGTTTGTCACTTATTATTCCTCATCAAGCCATTAGGTGGTCAAAACTAGGCCTAGAAATGCCTCTGTGAGCTTCTTCAAAACAACCAATCTGTAAAAATACAAGGTAGTTTAACCTAGTCAACTAGTTTGCCTAAGTTGTAAGTGTTTCTTCATCAAAAGGACCTATCTCATGATATGAGGAGTTTTTCTAGGCCTAAATCTCATTTTATTTTTAGGTTTCAATGTTTTCATATAGGTTATAAGTTCTAATGTTCATGAAATGCAAGAAGTTAGACTAATAGACATATTTAGCCTAATATGCCTATTTAATCAATCAAGTGAAGATGAAATTAGCATTAAAACATTCTCAAATGAGTTTACGTGGAGATTTCATGCCATATATTTGATATTCAAGAATAAATTACATGCATATCCAGTCTTCAAGTGCTATTTCATGAAAGGAGAACTTAACTGGGAGTTAGCTTGTCTTAAGGGCTAATTACTCTGAGTTGACTAATCATGAGTTAACTAGCAATCAATGCATGTTTCATGGTATTCATGCAAGATAAGTCATCCAATTAAATTTATATCATTTCAAGTGGAGTTATTAGATAATTTATGGCATATAACACATGAAAAGAGAGTTGAACAAGTCAAAAGGGACCACCACATTGTTTCCAACACCAAAAGGAGTTCATGCAAGGCCTAGACATAAGGATACTTCTTAAATACTATTGTTATTAGTTTATAACTTAAATTTGACTTGAGATGATGTTTATTTGACTCTCACTTATATGCCAATATCTTGGCTTTCTCTATTCTCATGTCTATATATTTACGCTTTGAAGCCTTTTTTTAGGATCCTTCTCTTGGGCATGATGAAAATCTACCAAGATTGAGCTCTGTAAACTTTTGATATGAATAAAATGACTATTTTTAGATTCATATATATAGGCTTAGTGTGTTATATTGGTTTGATTTGTACATGTGGAAGTATGTTCTCCCTTGGTAGGTCCTAATCTCACCTAGTTTCTAGTATGCCATCTTATTCAGTCCATATACAATGTTTGATGTTGATTGATTTAGCTAATAATGGATATATTAATTGGTTAGTTACTTGAATCAAGCCATCCATCATTGACCTCATGCTTTGATCACCTGATGAAACCTCTATGTGAAATAGTGTTGCATAAGAGTCCTTTTGGAGTTATAGGATTAAATGATTTGCTTGTCTTATTAGTGTTGTAGAAGTTCAAATAGAGTGGATGAACTAGCAATACAGGTGTATCACCATCAGTAGAATAAACTTCCCTTTCAGTTATCCTTCTAACCCTTTTCATCCCAAAATATAATGTAGGTTTTAGTAATAGATTTAGAGTTGATACATTAGAGGAGATAGACTCACAAATCTAGAGGTCTGGTTTAAGTACAGGTGTCCCACACCTTAGACCATTCTAATGTTAGTCTAGGTGTGAAGGAGATTAGATTAATCTGCGTTCAGCAAGGTGTTATCTGGGTTGCTAATAGTTTTGGCATGCTTGATGGGATGCAAATCTAGCCATTAAAGTACACATTTACAGCATTTTGATCTTTAGAATCAATTTCAATCACTCATATGGTCTTTATCTCTGAGGTAAAGGGCAATTTTTGTTCAAAATTTAGTTTATTTTCATGTGTTTTCTAGGTTATGGTAGCCTATGGAGCAAACTTTGGTCATTCATTTCCTTATCAAAAGTTCCAATATGATCCATATACATATTTTATGGTCCCTATCAGCCCTACCATGATCCATATCATCCTTATGATGAGCTTCACCAACCATATAAAAAGCCTTATCAGTAGTATGGTGTCTCATACCAATCCTGTGATAACCCTCATGAGCCTTGTTATCTTCCTAATCATCTCAATCAAGTTCCAAGGCAATATATCTCAAGCTTAAAACAAACCCTATTTGGCTATGAGAAATAAATGGTAAGCATAGACACTCAAAAGAGATATAGACAAGAGATTTACAAGTATCAGATTGAGAGCATGAGAGGATCATTATAATAAGTGAAAGAAGTGTGTGCATCTTTCATAAGGCAAGGCCATTCAAATTTTAGTAGTGATATGCTTGACATAGGTGGTCTAATTATAAATATTGAAGATAAGCTGGTTGTTCATAATAAATGTTAGTTCCCAATTGAGTTTCCCTTTTCTCTTCATGAACATCAAAAACATGTATATCACAGCCCTCAAAATTCCATTCAGAGCTTGCCAAGCTTTCCTACTAGGAATTATATCCAAGAGACACCTCATAAGGTTAAAGAAGTGTGTTTTGGTGAAGCTAATTTTCATGTTTCATAGATCATACAAAATCCTTCATCTTATAATCAACAGGGAGAAATCTCCAGTGAGTTGGTTCATGACTTTGAGGCTCATCTTACTAAACAAGTTGAGCTTATATATCAACATCTTCATCAATCAATAACAGTTGTAAAGGCAACACAATCTCAAGTTCTTCCTTTCATATTCATGGATGTAACAAGTTCAACATAATAGGCTCCTAAACCCAAGTTCATGACTTGGAAGCAAATGCAATAGTTGAGGGAGAAAGAAGAACATTCAAGTATAAATCTAAGTGTTATTATGTAAAGCAATTAGGAAGTCATTCATCCTCTACTCGTCCCTCCTCAAAATCCCAAAGCCTTCCCTTCATGGAAAACTAGTCAAGAGAACTTGTAGCAAAGAGAGGAGGTGAAGGTGATTCAATTTGATAAGCCTCATGAGCAGAATCAATCATCAATGGTAACATATTTGGATATTTCACATCTTCTTGAGTATTTTCAAGGGTCTACCATGCCAATTATTGAAAGGGAACCTCTCCTTTGTGAGGTGAAAGAAGAAGTTTTAGTTGAAGTGATAGGAGATGAGAAAGAGGTTTCAGTTGAAGATGAAGAGGACATCATCATTGAGACACTTGTTGACAAGGATAGATATGAATTAGTCTTTCATAATACCAAAGAAGATGAATTTTAAGATGAGATTTAGATGTAAGATAAGACAAAAGAATAAAAAGTTTTAGTTGAACAAAAAGAGGTTGTTCCTCAAGAGCTTCTTGATAAGATAGTAGTTGTTCTTCATCAAGATGTTCCTCAAAAGCTTGCAATAATTACTATTGATGAGTGCAGGCCAGCCAAAGAAGATAAGTGTAAAGGTAATGATGATTAATTTTGACAGAAATATATGGATATTTGTAATGAATATCAGGCTCTTAAAGGTTTCACACTTCCTATTGAGGATGTTAAAGACCAATCAGCTACTGAACCTATCAAGTTTGACCCACAAAAAGAGCAAGTTCATGATGATGTAAAGAATGAAGAAATGTTTGTTGATATAATACCTCAAATCATTACTATTGAATACAAATCAAATGAATAAATATTTCCCTATAACATGCCTAAAGAAATACATTAGGCTAATCATGAAGCTCTTGATAAGTCACCATTCAATGTGGAACAAAGTGAAGGTATTAACCAAGACATATCAAATCATTGGTATCTCATGAATGAAGAATAATTGGTATTATTCTTGAAAAGTAAGAGAATATGGGAGGATGATTGGGTCTTGGACTCACATATACAATCCATGCACCTAAGAATGGAAGTAAAAGGCCCAGTTGCATCACCAAAAAGCCATGAATGTAAAAGTGATCCTATCTACAAGAATAAACTACCAAGAGATGGCAATCATGATTCAAAGTTCCATGGTGGATAATCCATCTTTCCATTTGACCATGGAGAAAATCTTGTGTTCTCAGGTTAGTATTTTGTCATGTTTTGATAAGTGATTAGCATAGGTAGTAGTTTGTTATATTGTTGTTGTATTTGTCTTATTTTCCTATTTCTTTTGGTTAGTTGTGTTTGATTCTTAGTTTATTTTTTGTTTTATATGTTGTTTCCTTTTAGTCTTATTGTTGTTTCAGTCAAAAGAGGTGTTACAAAATCCAAAAATTTTGTTTGAGAATCAAAAGATGTTAGGTTGTGGAGCTAAAAGCTTCACTGTTATGCAAATGGTGGAGGTTGCTAAGTGTTAGAGTAATCGACGTCGGTCAGGCCAACCGACATCGGTCATATTTAGCATACACAGTAACTGACATCGATTAGGAGTCGGTTGCATCGATTAGATAGGAACCGACGTCAGCAACCTATGTGTGTGTGCATTTGCATGTGTTTTCAGAACTGGTCTAATTTTATACAGACAGTTAGTTTGCATGTAAAGACTAATTTTAGTCTTGAGTATGTATTTCTAATTATTGTTTGTTTTGGGATCTATTTAATAGACCCATGGGCCTGTATTATAATTAGGGACCAAGGAAGGATTAGATCCTCAACTTGAAGGCAAGAACAATGATTGGGTTGGTTGTCTCAAGGTGTGTAAGATCAGTTGATCTGCAGGTAGCAAGATCAGGGAGATCTACATGGTAAGTAAGATCAATTAGATCTGTAGGTGTGCAAGATCAAGGAGATCTACTTGGAGTACTTTGAGTACTTGGTGGACTAGCAGTAGGCAACAACAACCATTGGGTTGATTGTCACTGACTGGTGAAGGGAACAACTATGTGTTTAAGTTGGTTTGTAATTGAGAGAGAGAGAACTCTTGAGGGAGAATTACTGTACATTTGAGAGGTTTGGGAAGAGTGTGATTTCTTCATTGTATTTCCTTCTAGAAGAGTGTTAATACAAGATTGTATTGTCTCTCATATTCTATGTTGTTTCTGAATTCTAGTTACATATTACTTCTGGTTAAATTCTGTGTTTAGTTGCTTATACAAAGGTAATCAATTATGCTCTTAAGGAGTAGGATCCTAACAAGTGGTATCAGAGCTTTCTGTTCTAGATCCTGACAAAAGAGTCATCAAGTCATATTGTTGTATTTTGAATTGCCATTGTCATGTGAAATAAAGTAAGTTATTTTAACTAGAAATCTATTCAACCCTCGTGAGTCACCAATTTTTTTTGGAAATTTGGCCTATCAAGGCCAAATGCCACCCCTATAACTCAAAACTTTTTTGGACATTGTTATGAGCCTCTACATGGTGGTCAACTGTGTGTAGTTTGACTAAAAAATGAATTTTTTTGGGCATTTAAATTTAAAATAATGAGTAAAAATACTATTAACACATCCAAATTACCCTCAAATATACCCATGTACATGAATTTACTTTAGTCATAAAGTTTCATAAGTTAAAAGGTCATTTTATGCAAGTTTAAGCCTGCAAAGGCCCACTTTGAGTTCCCACGTGCTAAATCTGGCCCCCAAAAGTGTGTAAAAGGTTAATTATTATTTTTAAATATTAATATGGCTCATTTTTATCCTCTTAATGTTCTAAAATTGGTGGTAGAGGACTCAAGTTTGGATAAAAGGCAAAAATAAGGCTTTTTCATTCATTTTTAGGCAAAAGTACGAACTTGTACAAACCATTCCATACAACTGAGGCCAATAATTTGAATAAAAAGACAAGACAAAATTTATATAAGATATTAAAGGCAAGAGGATGAAAAATAGTCCCAGAATTGGTTCCCTCTAGTCATCTTTCTAGTTTGCACATAAGGAGAGCCCTTCAGCGTTGCATATGGTACGATCATGGGAGAGAAAATTCAGGTCTATAATTTTGGCCAAAGAAATTTGTCTTAGAGAGATTCTAGATGGATCAATTTGTTCTCATATTGGTCATCTCTCCTTCATGAATCATCCCTTTGAATTTAAGGCATGCATCAATAGTTCTGCATCTAGGAAGGCAATCAATTTTCTATAATCTCTCCTCATTAGGGCATCATAACAGAAGAATTATAGGTTGTGGATATTTTCAAGGACATGATTCACCTTTACATGGCAGCCATAAATCCTTTCCACATGTTTGAGGTCCAAATATATCTCAAGAAGACAAAATAGTGAAAATCTACAATATATAAGCATGTAAAGGAGTTTGTACGGTCTAGGAGAGAGAAAGTGTTTCAAGAATAGTTTGATTCTTGTTTACAAGGGTCTCTTTCATGATTATTATGTTTCTCAAGAAATATTACTCAATATTTTATACCCAAAGATCCATGTTAATAAATCCACCAATGTGTTCTCACCATCTTCATTTTCCCAGCTGAGTAAATAATAAGGAAAATTAGCATATTTTAAGGTTTTTTACAAACTCCTAGGTTTCCATTTGCAGCAATATATGCTTTCCATTGACCTCCAAAGTGGTTTTACTATTTGGTCCATGTGTATATTCTTCCTCCATGGTCTTCAATATTGCTTGGTGATGGTATTCAATGTCCTTTTCACCTCCTTTGTGTTTCATTACAACACACTGCCTTCTCACTATCTTCCATCATTGCATAGGCCTAGCTTTTCACTCCATTCATATAACCACCTCTCACCACATTTCCATCCTCTTCCATCCCATGAAAAAACTATCAAGAAGGAATCATAAAGGCTAGAGACCATCATGAGTATGAAGGAATATAAGGACCTTAAAAAAACACAATTGAACAATCATGAAACAATCACCTATAGTAAAAAAGTACAGTCAAGATGTGTTTCAAGGGAATATTATCTTGAGGACACTAAAGGCATTCTTATCACATGAAGAGGGTTGAACTCATCTTATCAATTTTTAGTCATTGAATGATAAATAAACTAAGACTATTTTTTAGCCTTCTTAAGGTCCAAAACTTGCACACAGTCCGTACAAAAGAGATTTGTAGCCATATTAAGGAAAGTGAGATCAAATATGCAAGCTTGGATTAAGGTTAAGAATATTTGAAGAGAAAATGGAACTCAAAGATTCCAAGGAAAGGTAAAGAGTATTTAGAACATCATGGCCATACAAAAATTTTACATGACCTTGAAACCATGCCAAACTGAGGAAAAATGTACACCTACAACAAAAGGAAGGTGATGACAGTCAAAAGCTTTCATGAAGATATAAAAGAGGGTTAGACTCCATGATCTCTTTCAATGGTTTTTTGTCTTGAATCAGTCTTCTCTCATCAAATTACATAAGGAGAAAAGGCTCATTTTCATGTTTTTAGACCTTCTCAAGGTCTAGTTCCACATAGTCTATACAAGCATATACTCAATCTACACCTACAGCTACCCAACATGAAGGTTCTTCAAGGAGGTCATCTTGAATAAGGTTCTTGTTCAAGTAATATAAGCATTAAACTAGGTTGAAGGACAAATATTTCAAATGCAAGTAGAGGTCATATTATTCACTTTTATACACTAACCTAAAGGTGTGTAGGTGTAGGTGTGTATGTGTGTGTGTGTCCTGCAAGGTATTTTGGTGAATGCCATATAAGGCCATGAACATTCTATTAAGGGTTTAAAGAATTCAAAATTTTAGTCATCAGATCTAGATTAAACTCTAAGTCCAAGCACTCCATAACTTGATACTCAAAGAATGTCGCTAAAATGCCACCCTAAACACCAAATTTAGCACAAGCTCACCACTATTATCACTCTCTTTAGATTAGGTTTTAAGGATCATGGCTACTCCAAACTCACCATTTCATCCCTACTTGACATTTTCACAGTGAGCTTCATGGCCTCTAAATTACATAGTTTTTCTTGGTTGATCTCCATGCTTGCCTTTGTGACACCAACTAGTCACAAACATGTGAGATTTAATTCAACACAGCTCTAAGAAGGCCCTCAATATATCCCAAATTCATTCACGACATTTACATATCTTTTTTTAAGCAGCAAACTTACTCAACATCCTTGTCTAATCTTCCTAACAGAATACTCCAATTCAATGTCCTTGTCTAATCCTCCTAATAAAATACTTGAATCTACATGGTGTTTGACCCAATAAACTACTTGAAACTCTCCTCCTCCATGAAAATATGAGTGCCTTCAACACTGCCTCAAGCCCTTCAAGTGTTCTCTCCAAAAAAATTTATTATACAAAGTTGTTTTTAAGTTTTAGGTATCCTATATCGTTCATTTTTTTATTTTTTTGTTTTTATTAATATTAGTTTTTATATCTATGTTTTTTTGTTTTTGTTCATATTATTTTTAATGATTAAGATAGTTAAAGTTTAAGTTTTATTTAAGTTCTGTTTAATTGATTTGATTTCATTTGTTAATTGTAATATACATTTTTTGTTTTAGATTTCTTAATCATTTTAGTTAAAGTTTAGAATTTATTTATTAAGTCTTTTAATGTATTTAAGTTGAATTTAGTTTTGTATTTTTAATATTTTTAGGGTTCATTGATGTTATATTAAATAAGTTATTTTTGTCAATAAAAGTTTAAGTCTATTATCTTAGTAATAGTTCTTATCCTCTTTAAGTCTATAATATCAAGTTTAGTCTTATTTATTGACAATTGTTGATTTTCATTTTTTGAGTCATTTTTATAGTCTTTTGTCGTTTAAGTGTTGTAAATGTTTTATCGATTTTTAGTCATAAGACTTCAAAGTTATTTTTCAAATAAAGCATGCACAAGATCTCTCTTGTGTGTGATGTATGATAATCAAATATCTCAATGTAAAAGCACATTTTTAGGTGAACTTGACATCCACATTCTATGGGGGCAATATAGAGATGTGTAGTCAAGTGATTCCTCTCCCCATGTGAACACTAAGGGGGAATGTTAGGAAATTAAAATTTTCATGGTGATTGGTAATTTACAATATGGTAAAATAGTTGGTAATACTATTGTTATGTAACACTAATATATATTATGATTTTGGTATAATATTATTGTGAGAGGTTTTTACATGAGTGTTGATTATTCAACCAACTCATTAATATAGGTCAGAGAGATATTTGGGGAATGAGTAGTTGTTATTTGTTAAAACAACTAACCTATGATTCAAGGATTGGTTATAGGACATGTGTGTGTGTGTGTGTGTGTGTGTGTGTGTGTGTGTGTGTGTGTGTGTGTGTGTGTGTGTGTGTGTGTGTGTGTGTGTGTGTGTGTGTGTGTGTGTGTGTGTGTGTAAAAAATATTATTGTTTAATTGAATGATTGTGATTGACAAATAACCATGATTATACACATTTGAGCTTTGACTCTGCCTCACTGAATATGGAGTTTTTTCTATACACCCTCCAACATAAAATCTTAGAGGTTTTGAGCATTCCCTTTAAATCCTACCATCCAAATACTTGGGAATTCCTCTATCTAAAGGAATATCCTATAAAACATTTTGGGAATATCCCATTAACATTTTAGTCTAAAATGGTTACTTGGAAAGGCAAATGATTGTCATGGGCCGGTAATGTTCAAATCATTCAATCTATTCTCCAATAGATTCTTGTCTATCTCATGTCTCTTCTCTTAGATCTAGTTAGTGTTAAAGAAAGATTCAGTGTCATCCGTAGGAACTTCCTTTAGAACAAAGTAAGTGATACTAGAAAACTCTCATTGGTCAAATGGGAGGAAGTTTGCAAACCAAAGAGTAAAGGAGGTTGTATTATACACGATAATTCTAAGATCAATCTAGCCATTAGAGCCAAAAAAATGGTGATATTTTAAATAAAAATATGCATTTTGGAGTAAAATCCTCTGACAAAAATACTTGAATTATTTATATCCCTACAAGTTGATAATCACAAATGAATGGATGCCACATATGTAATTTCCTAGGCAAATGCAAACATTTGATCACAAATAACTTATGTTGGAATATCAATAATGGTATATTGGTTGATTTCTATAAATATCCATAGTCCAACTTAGGACCTCTCAAAAACCATCCTTCATTTAAAGTGTTGGAACCTTTTTTATCTAATCATTGGGGAGTAAGGTCAAAAACTATTGGTGCAAGACCCAAAAAAGGGGATGGAATTGACTTTAGAAAGATCATAGAATAGTTGGGGACCTATTAATTAGCCATTGAATTCCTTTCATGACTTATTATAGTCCAATCCCTTATGTTACTCTTTTGAAATGAATACCATCAATTAGAAGGGTCTCCCATGTGGTGAGTTTATAGTGAAAGGGGGTTATGATTTACTCATGAATGAAGAGATGGATGTTTCTTGGTCATTTAAAAAAAATGGAATAACATTAACCTCCAACAAAAAAATGAATTTCCATGTATTGTGATGAAAAATAAAGCCTTAACTTGGGATAGATTGCAGAGGAATGGTTTTTTGGGTCCCTCCATATGTAACCTTTGTAAATCAAAAGAGGAGACACCATATCATCTCTTTATTCACTTCCCTTTTTCTTGATTATTTTGGTCATGTTTTTTCACTAGAATGAATGTTATGTGGGATTGCCCAAACAACTTAAATGATTTGATGTTAGCCTAGCTAAAAGACAATAGAGATTAGATTGATAAAAAATGGAAAATGATGTTAATGATGATCATTTAGCATATTTGGAAAGAGATAAATAATAGAATCTTCAGAGACACCTCTTTATCTCTTGAAGATTTCCTAAATAAAATTTAATTCAATTGCCTATAAATCTTCTACCTGAGCTCCAAAAACCCAAAATGGTAGGAGAAGAATGACATATTCTCTTGAAGTGGGACATACTCATGAAAGAAAATGTAAACCTTCCTAAAACGCTAAGAAATAGAAATTGGGAAAATGGAACACTTCTAAGATGGGAAAAGTAAAAATAAACTTTGATGGAACATCCACGAGCATTTATAGAGTGGGGAGAGTGGTCAAAGATCATTTGGGCAACTTTATACTTGATTTTTCTTTAAAAATCTCAAATGCATCTAATAATGTCCTTGAATCCTAGGCCCTCATCTCAAGTATGAAGTTGGCCATTGATCATAACTTTTTGGAAATTATTTTTGAAGGTGATTCTCTTCTAATTATCAATTTTGAAAATGGATTGAATTGCAAGAATTAGAGAATTAAAAATATCATTCAGAGATTTGGTAGATTGCAAACTTACTTCAATTTAGTGACTTTTCAGCATGGGTTTAAGGAATTGAATTGGCAACTTTATACTTGATTTTTCTTTAAAAATTTCAAAAGCATCTAATAATGTCATTGAATCCTAGGCCCTCATCTCAAGTATGAATTTGGCCATTGATCATAACTTTTTGGAAATTATTTTTGAAGGTGATTCTCTTCTAATTATCAATTTTGAAAATGGATTGAATTGCAAGAATTAGAGAATTAAAAATATCATTCAGAGATTCGGTAGATTGCAAACTTACTTCAATTTAGTGACTTTTCAGCATGGGTTTAAGGAATTGAATTGATTAGCTAATTTATCACTTATTTTGGAGCCAATACCCTAAAAAATGGAGCCATGATTATTTCTTCCAATCTCACTAATTGGAATGGCCTCAATACCCTAATTAACAATGACATGATTTTCAACCACTAAATATTCATTGTCTTTATGCATTTTTGGTGGATCTTAAATGGAGGTGGTATTTCCCAAGCTCTTCTTTATTATCTTGGTATTCACATACTTTAATGAGGCCTTTGAGATCTCCCATTCTTGACACTAATCACCATTCATTAATTGCTTTATTGATTTCTTATGATTTTTCATGCTTTGTTTTTTCTTATCATCGTTCCTTTTGTATTCGTCTTTACCTTTCTTTGTATTGTCCATGTGGCTTTGTTATAGTTTTTGTTTAACCCTAAATTAATTGATATGGTATCTAGGGTTAAGAATATAGAAATAAATAAACATAGGGGTGATAAATAGATTTATAGTAGGCCAATTTATTTATAAACTAAGATAAACAATATTTTGAATTTAAATACTAAGATATGCCAAAATTAAAAAGTACATATATTGATTGATATTACAATAAATTGAAAATAAGAGTACTTAGTCGGTTTACTATGTGCATGTAGATCTAGGTTGAAATAGGCTGAGAGTGAACTGAATCAAGATCTTGAAATAGTCTTCAGATTCTAGAAATTTGCATTTTGTGGCCTCAGATGCTTGCATCAGATTTAGACAATTACGTCAATGTAAGCATATGATTTGGATGCAAGTGTCATGTATAAAATATTGATTAGATTTGTGTGTGATCAAATAGAGCCTTCTAGGTTTCTTTCACCTTTCCTCTAATGTATATGGATCATGTGCACATGATGTCACTCTTTGTCAAATGATCAAACCCTAGGTTCCTCACCCTTAGAGTGATTGTGGCAAAAATGGGATAGTGGGGACATAGTATTGAACTACCCCAAGGACCCCTCTATCAATGAGCATTGCCAACATATACAATAATCTAAAGAGGGCCCCAGACTTATGGCTTGTGTGTGCTTATGGATGAAATATGTGATAAGCAAGTACATATAATGACCTAGCATGTAACTTGGTAAATATGGCTCATGGGTTACTCCTTTAGTAATTCATACTTATAAATAGATTGTTCCTATGAATGATATGGAGATAAGACTGAATAAGGCATATTTTCTCACTTCAATGTTTAATTGATAGTTCTTTTATTACTTTGTATGTGAGAGGTGTGAATTTGCTAGGTAAGGAATGAATGAGGCTTGATCTTGCATATATACCAATCCCTTTTGAAAATATTTTACACTAAAGCACTTCAGTTGACCATAATGATATGTTACATTTGTAAATTATATGACTTTTGGGCACTGTAAAATTAGTTGGAAAAGGGACACTTGTGTTGACATAAGCATCTAGCGGGGACACAAGTGTCTGGGAAGTTAGAAAATAGGTACAAGTCCAAAACTAGCAGAGAAGGATAATGATAAGGTTTAAAGTATTTTTCACAATATAAAAGGCTAGTTTAAAGGAAAATAAATGTGTATTTTGGTGTGTATAACACATGTGGCCTTTGCATGAGTCCAACTTGTGTGTGTGTGTGTGTGTGTGTGTGTGTGTGTGTGTGTGTGTGTGTGTGTGTGTGTGTGTGTGTGTGTGTGTGTGTGTGTGTGTGTGTGTCTTGGTGGAAGATAGGTGTAACCCAACCACACTATGCATGTGGGACTAACTTCTCCAAAATAAGTGGAAGAAAGGCATCAAGCCAATATCCTCATACATGTGGGATGAACTTCTCTAATGTACACAAAAAACATATAATTAAATGAGTTAAATAAAAATGTAGGAAACCCCTACACATCAATATCCCCCCTCTTAAGCACAACTTAGGTGGGTAGAAGAAATGGGTCCAAACAACAAGGCTTGATGAGGTACCTAAGTACAAAACAACTCTCATAAAGTGGATAAAAGGAGAAAAATAATAGGAAAAAATACCCCCCCAAGAGAGAGAAAATAAAAAGAGAGGGCAATAAGACCCCCCCAAAGATGATCTTGAAGCAGTCTATACTCTAAATATAGCTCACAAGATGACCAATGTTGATAACAAGATCCTTTGCATGAATATTAAAAGTGCAAGTTTTTTAAGCTCTACATATTGGTAATATTCTCATGCCTTGTAAATTTGAACCTCTACAAATTTGGAGGGGGGGTTACATATTCCTAGTCTTTAGTATACATAGTTCAGCACATACTTCTTTTCTACACCATGGATTTTAGTTTTGTTTTGATTCTTACACCATTCAACTACCCCATACAGATTTAGCTTTGTGCATTCAACCCTATCTAATAGATCCTTGATTATGGCCCACTTCGATATGGTATTAGAGTTATGGGTACTAGTAATGAACATCAATTTTTATGTTGTTGTTAATACTTGAAATCTTGAGTTGATTACTATTTTGTATTCCTACATATTATGAGAAAAACTTGCAGATATGTGTGTTCATATGTAGTTTATTCTCCTCTAACTATTGTTTAGCATTGTCATTGCATGTCCTGATATTAAGGTAATCAAGTTTAGTTTTTTTAGGTTTAAATTTTGATTTTTTAACCTTTATCTTGGGCCAATAAAATTTATTGATAGTTACTCCATCACCACTCAAATGGTTTTCTCTCCCCAAGCCTCTAATCAAGGTTTCTTGTCACTTTTTTACAAATCATTTTTTTATATAAAAATGCATGTTCTTTTTCAAACTACTTTGATACCATGTTGGGTGGGCCACAATGGAGGATCTACTAGATAGATTTTAATACATGAGGTTGAATTTATATGGAGTAGTTGAATGATGTAAGAATCATAATAGAACTCAAATATATAGTGCAGAAAGGAAGTATGTGTTGAACTATGTGTGGTGAAAGACTAAGACTATGCAACCCCCTGAATCTATACAGGTCTAAATTTATAAGGTACAAGAATATTATCAATGCATAAAGCTAAAAAAAATGCACCTCAAAAGGAGTATCAGGTTGAAAGTTATGCGCATTTGAAGTTATAGATGGTAAGGGCAATCTCCACTTTGTAAAATTTGAAAATTTTTGGGTGTGCACAAGTTTGTGAAATATTTTTAGGAATCAACTTCCCATAAACTTTTTTTGCCATTTTGGAATAACAATTGAGTAGTTTTGGGCTGGAAATGACCAAGGGCTTAACTCCCATATGACCAAGGGATAAGACCTATTTTAGGTGTTCCTCCCTCTCTCACTTTGATTGATGTGATGGGTGAGTGAAGTCATCTGAGACATTTTGAAATAAATAGTATTGATCTTCACTTTATTAAATTTGATGATCTCTAGAATGTCATTGTGGGAGTAAATAGGGTGGGCAAAACCCGTAGTGTATTTTTATAAGTGGTGGAATTTGAAGGGTGCCTAAGTAGGTGGTAGAGTCTAGGGCATGTTTGAGCAGGATTCAAAAACCTGTAGTGTGCCAGGGCAAGTGTCAAAGCCCAAGTTGTATCTAAGTAGGTGTCAGAACCCTATATATATTTGAGTAGGCATTGGAACCTGATAGGTGTTTGAGTAGGCATCATACCCTGATAGGTGCTTATCCATGGGTCGAAACCTAACAAGTGATTTTATAAGGCTTAGAACTTGATAGGTGATTTTTTAGGGGTTAGAATCTAATAAGTGTGCATGCAACCACTCAAATGTCCACCAAGGTGAATTTGTTTTGATGATGCTTATTTTTTTATCAATAAAAGTTTGATAAGTATCAAAATTTCCTATGAGGAGTTGAAATCCCACTAAATTGAAAAACCTCCAAAAATTTTGATTTTTAGCAACTTCTCCAAAATATGAAAGAGACGCACTTGGTTTCTTGACAAACCCAAAAAAATCCTGAAATGATTTTTCCTCAGTCACCAAAAAGTATGGATCTTTTATAGATCAATAAAGGGCATTAAAACCCACCAAAAATGGTTTAAAATGGACCGTCATAGAATTAGGTTGTGTTTACAATCATTTCTAAAGTTTTTCCACCTTATAAATCTATTGGTGTTATCTATTTTTCACTTAGAGACTCTAGATATGTATATTTACATGGATTTATGAGAAACCCCACCAAACCCTAAAAAACCAAAATCAATGAAAATCTCAAACTAGCAAGAATGCAAGATCTCACAATAGAATTGATGGATCATCTACCAACATAGCTCTAATACCATGAAATATTCATCCAATGATGAGGACATCCAATACCAAATACTGGTTGATCAAACATACAAATTCTATTGAAGACTGAAATCAATACAAGAGCAAAAATTGAGCACTATGTATTTAGAAATAACCTTGTATTGCATTACATTATAACTAGGTGATTAGGTATATATATTTGGAAGACAGGTATAACCCAACCACACTATGTATGTGGGACTAACTTCCCCAAAATAGGTGGAAGATAGACATCAAGCCAATATCCTCATACATATGGGATAAACTTCCCTAATGTACATAAAAAAACACACAATTAAGAAAGTTAAATAGAAGTGTAGGACAACCCTACACACCAAGTGCTTTATTGGTGATTGATTTATAACCAATAACATGTTACAATGTATAATTAGTGTATGGAATCTAAAATTGAAAGAATTTGAAATGTTTGAAAGTAAAGAGAGTAGTGTTAGGAGTGCACAAGTGTGGCAATGCAACCATCTTGCCTTTTGGAAAATTGATTTTAAGAGGTACTCCATTACGAATCATTAGATCTGACTTTAGGAAAAATTTTGAAACCGAAAAGTGCATACATATACATAGATATTGGAGGATGCTTTCCCCCAACCGTGGTGAAAATATTAGCTACCACACGACCATTAAGCTTATCTTAATCATGCTTATAACTTGGCGAGTGTGAGTGAGACAATCAAATCATACTATATATTTGGTTAGGGTGGATGATTTAATCACTTCATCCTATAAATTTGTTGAGGCTATATGATTTAATCAAGTCCACCTTATAAACTTGGTAAGATTGAATGATTTAATCACCTTAACCTTCCAAAAGGTGAACCAACTACTGCAGTAGATTGTCTCAATAAAAGTTAATCATGGGTATGATAATTATCCATAGTAGTATTTAAAATTTGAAAATTTATTTGATTTTGCAAATTTTGGTGCCCTTTACATGACATATTCACTCATATATGTCTAAAGCTAAAACCTGGGTATACTGATGATACCAATGTATAGAATGTTACCACAAATGTGTATTTGAATCATATAACTATGAAATTTGCCCAAATTAAAATTTTGTGAAAGTGTGGAGGACATGTTTCGATGACATACCCCCACTAAATTTGGGGAATCTAAGAAGTGGGGTAAGTGTGGAGAACATGTTTTCCATAACATGCTCCCATTGTAATATATAAATGTTGAGTAATGAATACATGTGGAGGTCATGCCTTTTTTGGCATGCCCCCACTAAAATATGAAAATGTGAAAATGTGAGAGGCCAAAATCTGACAAAAAATTCCTTGCTTAAGTCTTACAAGCACAGGGTATGGGACTTAGTGGAGAGTTTCCTTGGCTTCAATATTACTTCCATTTCAAGGGAGCAGAATAAGCAAGCAGATAGGTTAGCAGCAGTTGGCACCCAATTTGATGTCTCTAAAGAGATAGGCCGAAACAACAGTCCACACCATTTGAAAGTGGTAATCAAGCCCTCCATACCTGACAACATCACCAACTGGCAGGTGTTTGACAATGATCATTAGATAGCACTCTTCTTACAAGAGGAAGCTAAGTTTGCTGCTAGAAACCAGGCTAAGCTACAGCAGTATTATGGCAGCCAAATTGTTTAACTGAAGAACAATAAACTTCCCAAAGGCTTGGTCACTCTCAAAAGTATCTTCAACGAGGATGACCAATTGAAAAGCGATAAAGCAAGAATCACCATGAAGAAGGAAAACTATGAGAAGGTTAAAATATTCAAGGATAAGCTGCTCGCACTTGGGAAAGTGTGCACAGACCATGAAAGGTAGGCCTTCATCTTGTTATGCCAAGAGTTTGCTGATGTCTTCACTTGGGAGTATAGTGACTTGAAGGGTTTTGACCCAAGTTTGTCCCAACACACCATTTAGTTGGAGGAATGTGCCAAGCTAATCAAGGAAAAATAAAGGCCTGTCAATCCAAAGATTGAGCCTCTCATGCATAAGGAACTCACCAAGTTGATTGAGTCCAGAATCATATTTCTAATCAAACACTCTTCTTAGTTGGCCAATCTTGTTCCTGTCCAAAAAAAGAATGGAGAGATCATATTGTGCGTATATTTTAGAGACCTTAATAGAGTCTCTTTGAAAGACCATTATCCTCTCCCAAGTATGGAGCAGATCCTCCAAATGGTGACAGGCAGTGAGCATTTCTCCCTCCTAGATGGGTATTCAGGATACAATCAGATTTTGGTGAAAGACTATGACCAGTACAAGATGGCCTTCACTACCAAATGGGGGGTGTTTGCTTATATAAAAATGCCATTTGGACTATCCAATGCTGGTGCCACTTTTCAGCGAGCCATGGACATGGCCTTTCAAGGCCTGATAAATAACATTGTGTTGGTGTATCTTGATGACGTGACAATTTTCTCTAAGGAGGTGAGCCAACACATGAAACAGCTTAGACAAATCTTTGAGAGGTGTAGAGAGTTTGGTATCTCTCTCAACCCGAAGAAATGCATGTTCACTGTCCATGAGGGTAAACTCCTTGGCCACATTATTTCCAAAGAAGGCTTGACCATTGATCCAGAAAGAGATTGCTCCATCCTAGAGCTGTCCTTGCCTAAACATAAGAAAGGTCTACAGAGTTTATTTGGAAAGATAAATTTTATCCAGAGATTTATTCCAAATTTTGCGGAGGTAGTCAAGCCATTGACCTCTATGCTGAAGAAAGATGAGAAGTTCACATGGACAGCGCAAAGGAAGGATAGTTTTGAAGAGATCAAGTAGGCTATCGCCCAGGCTCCTACCTTGATCAGTCCTAACTTCACCAAAGATTTCAACTTCTACACCTTTGGAAATGAAGAGGTAATCTCTGCTATGCTTACCCAAGCGAATGGTGATAACCTTGAACAACTGCTTGCATTTTTTAGCCAAGGTCTAGAGGGTTTTGAGGTCAGATATACATATGTGGAAAAGCAAGTCCTTGAAGTCATACAGAGCCTGAAGAAATTTAGACATATGCTATCCAACAGTAGGATTCACCTCATGGTTCCACATCTGAGTGTCAAATATTTCTTGACCAACTGTGATCTAAATGAAAAGAGAGCGGGATGGATCACTAAAGTAATGAAGTATGACATGGATATTAAGATCACTAAGCTGGTAAGAGGAAGAGGCCTATGTGAACACCTTGTTGTAGACTTTAAACAATAGAAAGAGGATAGTTTTCTCATTCACGATGAAGCCACATTAGAAGAACCAAGTCATGAAGGATTGGACATCAGACATGAGGTGTTTCATTCTCACTGGTGAGTGCCCACAGGGCCTTGATAGGACCAAGAGGAGATATTTCAGACTCCAATCTCTCCCTTATGTCATGATCAATGAAGTGTTGTTTTGAAAGGATTTCTTAGGCATGATTTTAAGGTGCATAGACCCAGGTCAGGGCCACAGGGTGTTATTCGAGTTCCATGATGGGCTAGTTGGTGGTCACTTTGCTCCTAAGCCTACAGCTACAAGAATAATGAGAGCTGGTTACTTTTGGCCCACTCTATTCAGAGATACCCATGCCTAGGTATGAAAGTGCCAGAAGCATGCACTTTTTGATGGGAAATAATGGTTGGTTACCATGCCTTTATAGCCTATTCAGGTGGAGCAACCATTCATGCAATGGGGCCTAGACTTCATAGGGATGATCAACCCTCCCTCCAGTGCTGGACACAAATGGGTCTTGACCACCACAGACTACTTCACAAGATGGGTAGAGGCTGTCACTTTGAAGGAAGTCAACGAAAGTGCAGTCTTAGACTTTTATGAAGACCTAGTGACAAGGTTTGGAGTTCTAGCTACCATCATCTCAGATAACACTTTAGCTTTTTTGGGAACCAAAATGAGTGAATGGGCATTGAGATACAGCATCTATCTCAGTACATCCAACTACTACTCATAAGGGCATGGGCTGGCTGAGTCCACAAATAAGAATCTGATCAGGACTATAAAAAGAACAATGGAGAAGAATCAGAGGACTTGGCATGCCAAGTAGAAAATAGCACTGTGGGCTAAGAGGGTCACTCCAAAGAGGGCAATTAGCAATTCACCATACACACTCGTGTATGGAAAGGAAGCTAGACTTCCTATTTGACTTGAAATGCTAGCCTTAAACCTTACTCATTAGCTACAGTTAGAAGAAGGCAACAATATGGAGGTTAGGCTATGTGAATTGATGGAAATTCAAGAAACAAGGGACCAGGCTATGGCTTCTACAACTAGCCACCAACTGCAAACGAAGAAGCATTTCGACAAGAGATCTTCATCAAAAGGTTTTTTTGAAGGAGATATCATCTTGAAATGGATGCGGACTGAGCTAAGCCTAGAAAGCACATGAAGTTTGATGCCTTATGGAGTGGTCCATATGTCATCACCCAGTGCAAGCAACACAATGCGTTCTAACTCTCTAAGTTAGATGGTGAAGAACTATGTATCCCAGTTAATGGGATACATCTTAATAATTTTCACTGAGCCTTCTCCCATCATGTACATATTTCCCTTATTTTTTCCCTATTTTCCCTAAGTGCTTTGGCACATGTTAGTAGTTTTCTTAATCTCATGTGTGTTTCATTTCCTTTTTGGGGTAAGACCTTCATGATTGATTCTTAGATAGCTCAAGGCTGGTGCTAAGTCTTTCAAAGCTACATCTTGACTCCATTCCCAATAGATTTTGAGGCTACTAGTTTCTAAGCATAGCAGGCATGCTTCCCGTGGGAATCACCATTTTGTTGACCATTCTAGCCCTGTAGGCCAAAATCGGTCTCCTTCTTCCCCTGTCATTCTGAGCCAGTTCAAATTTGGTTTGCACAAGTCTTTTAGAAAAAGGAGGAACCAATTCAGTGGTTTGATGTTGGGGTTTAATGGCATGATCTTTCCAAGAACTTGTTGATGCTAGAGATTTGCACCCAGTGGTAGGAAAACAGGTTCCTGCCTTCTCCTCGCATCATGGAAACTCCTCTCTCACCTGTGGGATGGTGAAGCAGGAGAGGAGAGTCTCTAGTTAAGGGCTAGCTCCCTTTGATGTATCATGTTTGTTCCAAAAAAATGCTAAATATAGATATAGGCATAGATATATACAGCTATATAAACTGGGGTGGTGAAAAGGGAAGAAAATACAGGAAAACAAACTACTCTAAGGAGGTGATACACCAAAACAAGATGACCTTCTCACACCCTCTCAAAATCAGACAACACACTTATACGATTCACTCTTGACAAAAGAAACAATCTACAAACTTGACAGGGAGGTAAAAGATGAAAGATACAAAAAAAAGGGAGGTTCACTAAAGGTGTTGTAAGAAGCACTCTGTAGATGATCCCCTCTGTTTTGCACTCCAAAGTAGAACTATTCTCCTATCAGCTAAAGATGGCACCTTGTAGATAGCTGGTGTGTTGATGTTGAACCTGTGACAGCATCAAAGATAATGGCTAAACACAGATTAACACTCAAGGCATACACAGGATATCTATTCAAGAAAGAGGTAAAAAACTGTATTTGTAGATTCAAGTGGAAATTTTAGCAGAGCTTCACTTTGTAAAATTATGAAAAGATAATTACAAATGACCAAGTCCATAATATATATGGGAAGCGAAGAGGCCCATTTTGTGCTTTTGCTTTTACAAGTGGAATATGTGTCCCTTTGAAAAGAAAACAAGTCGCTCAAAAATATTAATGAGCTATTCATTTGCCTGCTCGAGACCTGCACTTCTTGCTTAGGTAACTTACACCATTTGCCTTTCAATTAATGCAAATGGAGAAATCAGTTGTTGATGCTAGCTGCTATCATCCCAAATGATCAATTTGCTGGCATATCTCACCTGTCGAAGTCGCTTCTTCAATTTGCGCCATTTGGACTTAACTGCTCACTCATTCTTTACTTATCGCTATGTCCATTTGTTCTTTACGGCATCAGGCAATAAATTGCCTTGTTTATGCCACTTGGACTGCTTGACTACTCCCTGCCTTGTCATCTATACTTGTTACTTGGAATTTGTCTTTTCTGCTTACTTGGTCCCTTAAGCGAATTCCTTGGCGGGTCGCTACATTTTGGCCCCTTTTCCTCATGTTTGGCACCTTTCCAGATTGAAAACTCAACGGCTAAATGACTTTGTTAAATTTGACATGTATATGGCCATCGTTAGTTTGAAAACCAACGGCTCTTTTGATTGATTAAACTTGACGTCCTCTGGGACGTCATCGGGTCTACTTTATGTCATTATTTTCCTCTCGGGCACTCTTCTGCCTGTGCATTACTTTGGTGAGTCCTTTGGATTTGAAATGTCAGGTCAATTTGTCTGGCCAAAAGTCCTCGCAAGGGCACCTGTCCTTCAGGGTCCTTCGGTGGATCTTTTGTATGGCCCTTTGGACTTTCCCCGGGCTTCTCGCAAACAAATTTTCCGCAGGCAATTTTCCCAGGTGAAAAAGCTCGGGTTGCTTTGAACTGTGGCCTTGCTTTATGTTTTTTGTGGACTTTTGTCTGCAGACATTTTCCCACAGACAAAAGTCCACAAAAATTTGTCCGCTCACTTCGCCTTAGTCCTTTGAAGTGGCCCGAATTCTTAAAACTTGAACTTTGAACTTTGAACTTACTCTTGCCCAGGCCCTTTCCTTTGTCGCGCCTGCCCTCCACTAGGGCACTTTGACTTTTGAAGACTCACTTTCAGTGAACCAAACAGAGAAACATTGGCAAAAATTATGCCCTCTGGAACAATTGTCTTCAAACAGTGAAGAAGGAAGGTGAACAATTTTGGCCTGTGAGCGAAAAATTGGTCAACAGAACTTTGAACTTGAACTTGGTATCATGGTTGGTTCAATTAGGTGGTTCAATCAATTTGGTTCAAAGTAGTTGGTTCAAGAAATTAGCTCAAGTCAGAAGGGCCAAAAGATCATTTTCAAAATCTTGAAGGGTAGCAACTCTTGCGAGGGGCACTCAGGGAATAAAAAGGGCCTTTGCAACTTTTCTGAAAGGTAATTTTGGAGACCAAACAGCCCTTGCGGAGGGCAGGTGATGAGCAAAGTGGACCATTACAAGCTCTAAAGGGTAACTTTGGGTTTGATTTAGCCCTTGCGGAGGGCAGCTGGTCAAAAGGGCCAAAAGAGACTTGCCCTTCGGAAGAAACACCAAGGCAAAGATTTAAAAAAAAAGGCAAACACTGAATTTCTTCGGACAAAATTTTCGAAGGAATTCCTTTGGACATTTTGTCTAAAGAAATTCACAAGGTAAAGAACCAATAAGGAATTATTTCAAAAAAATTCCTGTGGTAAAGTGAACAAAGTGAATTCCTTCAGACTTTTGTCCATGCCCGAAAGGGAAGCCCGACCGAAAGGAAAGCCGACAGAAAATAAGCAAAAAACATGAAGATTTCCTTCAAACAAAATGTCCAAAGGATTTGAGGACCAAGGAGCTCGAAGGACCCTGAAGGGTAGGTGCCCTTGTGGGGGACTCTCGGTGACCGCAAAAGGGACCTTTCTCAAGGCTTGAAGGGACACCTTCCCTTCAGGAGGTTTCAAGGACAAAAGCCTGACCAAAAGAAAAAGCTAAAGGAAAGGAAAAAGTTGAAGAAATTCAAAGGGGTGATGGGCACGCAGATGACAAATTGAGCATCATGAACTAGCCGTTGGAATCCAGACATCAAATGACGTCCCCACAAACATCAAATTCAGGGCAACAGAATAGTTGTTGATCTTCAAACGCTTAAGCGTGAACCTGAGGAAATTCAATGGGGTTAAGGCTAAAGGGAAGAGACTGTCGAGGAAGGAGCCAAAAAGGACTAAGAAAAGACATAAGAGATGATAAAAGACAAAGCCAGGAGAGGACAAAGCTGGGAAAAGACAAAAAGTTAAGAATGAACTCAGCGACCTGCTGATGAAAGAGCCCAAGGAGCCAGCAAAGGATGATAAGATAACCCCAAGAGCTCAAATTCTAGGAAAAGACAAAGCTAGGAAGAGACAAAATTATGAGTATGGACAAAACAGCCCAGGTGGCAAAGGGGAGGTGAGTTATTCGTGTAGTTGAAACAATCTCTACCAAGTGGTCATCAAGGAGCATGAACAGTGAATGGTGCGACCTATTTTTTCCTCATTTTGCATTAAATGAGCAAATAAACCATGTGAATGTCTTGAAGAAGTGGTCTTGTTTGTAGACAAATGATGTCGCCCATGATTTCACATATGGCATTTAATATATTTTAAATGCATAAAGTCAAAACTAGAGCTGACACAGCATTCTCTTTCAAGCGGCTTCCTCTTCCCAATGCTCTCAATGCACATGGGCCACTTAAAAAAGGGTGCCAAAGTCTTTTCCAAAAGGGGTGTCATTCGCTTCCTCTTTCTCTATATATATTTTGTAATCTCTCATTTTGAGAAGGTATCTCTCATTGTTGTAAGGCAAAGCCCTACCAATTTTCACTTGGAATCAATAGAATACACATTTTTACCTCTATTTTGGTTGGATATATCTCTGAGTGCGTCTGAGTGTTAACCTTGTGTTCAGTCATTTATTTCTTGATGCTCTCACAAGCTTGATACTAACACACCTAGTATAGACAAAGCACCATTATTGCAGGTAACAAGAAGAGCTGTATTTGGAGTGCAGAGGCAAAAGAAGGTTACCAAATAGTGTGCTTTTCCTACAGCACCTGTGGTAAGTTCATTTTCTATGTGTTTCCATTAAAGCCTCCTTGTTAAGCTTCCTTCAGTCTGGCCCTTTCATCAGATAAAGTGTATGTATGTGTTCTTATGGTTCAAAGTGTGAGTATGAGTAGATCAAACTTGTTTGGTGCATCACTAGCTTAGGTTAGGTTCTATTTTTCAGTATTTTTTCTCTCTTTTCAACCCCCCCCCCATTATATATATGTATTAGCAATATTACTGGAATAACTTAGAGATGCATCAGAGGGAGCTAGCCTTTATCTAGAAACTCTCCCCTCAATTTTGCAGACCCACAAGCAAGAGAGGAGTTTCCATTGTGCCACGTGGAAGAGAGAAGCCCATCCTTCTCTCAAGGGTGCAACCCACAGCGTCAACAATTACCTTACCTCAGAAGGATAAGATAATTGTATAAGTTGTATATGGATCATGTAGCATATAGGAAGAACATGTTTAGGTAGATATAGCAATGAGGTACATGGTAAGTGATCTCATCAAGTCCTAATATTCATGATATATATCATAAAAACATCTAGAGAGGAACAATACAAGTTTTGCAAGCAATCAAGCATACACACAAGAGCACTCAAAAGCAAAACAAAAGGTAATAGTCCAAGGAGACCTCATACAAGGGGCATGTTCTAAATGTCGCACAATCAAAAGGACATGAGATAGTCAAATGTCCACAAAACATAGAATGACATATTCAAATGTCCACATACACCAAACTATGACATGTTCAGATGTCATAATAGACAAGCATATGCACAAGGACCACAATCAGTGGAGCATATTCAAATGCTCAAATAAGCAATATAATGCAAGACAATAACAAGTAATGAATACACTCAATGAAGTGCTAAAAATAAAAACATGGAATCATAAGAAACCATCATAAACATATCATACTAGTCCCTAGATATATGTGTTAGCAAAAAATGGTAAGTACATAACATATCAAGTATACTACAAAATATGTAAGCATGGATAAAAGCATGTGTAATACATAAGCTCAAACATGATAATGGAAAATATTCATAGAATAATATAACTTGGGTGTATCATGATCAAAGAAAGTAGATGCCCCCAACGTATTGATGAAGTGAATAGAGGGAAGGCCCAACATCTGTATGTGCATATATCATGTGCTTAGGTATGCCTATATCACACTAAAAAGAAGCATGAAACATATGTGTATATATAGAAAAAAAATTATATGTTATCTACCAACATGGAACCAACAACATAGATACCTAAGAGCTAATAAGATATGAAAATGTTGAATATTTTAATTTTATTTTTATTTTTTAAATATTTTTGGACTATTTGAAAATCTAAAACTATCCTATGATCTCATCCAAGGGATGCTCATATGTATCTCCCCACTCTAAACTTGGTGCAACAAACTGGTGGTACTTCCAAAGAACATGTATAGGTGTAATATCTGGCATTATAGGATCTTTGATGCTCTCTGTATGTATAATAAGACTTTGTGGTAATGAGGAAACAATAGAAAGAATTGGGATTGTGCTAGATCTATGATGCTCTGTGTATGTATAATATAACTTTGTGGTTGTGAGGAAACAATAAAAGGAATTGGGGTTTGTGGAACCCATCGTTGAGTGATACATGGTTTCTTTGGAATAATATAAATAGGAACATGTTTGGTTGCTCTAGGTGATTGCATATGTTGTGTAGTAGTATATGAGGATTTCATAGAATCTACTGTGTATCTCTGATGTAATGCTCTTTCAAGTAATTGCTGCCTAGGAAAAGGGTTTGCTTGTTGCTTACCCTTTCAGAGAGGATAAACCTTAATAGATTTGATAATTAACTGCTTGGGTATAAACTTATCTTGGTCAAGTGGATGTTCATATGGAATTCTAAAAACTGCAATGACCCTATTGGCATGAATGCATTTAACACACCCATGCACTATATAAGGTATTGTGTGGAGTGTATGTATCCAAGGTCATCCTAAAAACATATCAAAGACTCTCATGTAAGCTATAACTAAAAAGGTAGTGACCACATGTGTTGGTCCAACCTATAAAGGTAAGTCAATATCACCAAAAACTTGTTATGAGGACCCATCAAATGCTCTAACCACTTTGGTTAAGGGATGTAAATAATCATGTGTACATCCCAAATGTGTAAGTAATGTCATGGTATAAACATTTTTGTTAGCACCGTTGTTAATCATAACACTATGTATATGTTGGCGATCAAGGTATGCTCAAATGGACAATGAATGAAGATATGAGTCATCATCCACAATCTCACTACTATTGAAAGTAATAGAGGGTCTATGAACAATAGGAGGTATATGCCATGTATAAGTACCAATAATCCCATTTAATGGGTGCCCATAATGTGCTGGACAAGGATGTGAACTATATGGCATTTTCACTTGTGGATCTTTCTTAGAATGGTATTGCAAAGGACTATTAAATATATTTTGATTATGATAACCACCAAGTTGCGAACTCAATTCTTTTGAAGGATCATCAAATGTAATTTTTTGGTCATCGATGAGGTCTTGGATCTTATGCTTTAAGGTAAAACATTTATTTGTAGAATGCCCATGGCTTGGGTGATAGTCATCATAAGCATTTGAATCATATGTTTTGGGTAGAGGTCAACTCATATCAACCTCTATATGAGGAGGGAGAAAAATGAGGTGACACTCCATAAGTTTTGGAAGTAATAAAGCTGAAGACTTAGGTAAGTGTGACAATTATCTCCTTGGTGCATTGGATAAGACAACCTGATCAAGTTGTTATGACACTACATTAACAATAATAATTATTTCCTTTTTAGGTTCTATAGGTTTCACTTTGTAACTTGGTTTGATAGTAATCTTAGTATTGGATGTAGTCGGTGTGTTTGATACATACTTAAGTTTGTTCAATGAGATAAGTTTCATTTGAAGATCATGAACAATATGGAATAATTCATCAAAATATCTAAATTTTTTGAAAATAATGAATCATGTAATGGGGCAAGAAAAATTTGCTTGAAGATGTCTTGAAGCTCTTTATCTACCATTGGATTGGTCATTTTATCCAACATTGTCTTGTACCTCAAGACATATTCATCGATAGGTTTATTGGTTCCTTGTTTGATCTTTGCAATTTGGGCATAAGACATCTTTTTCAATAATGTTGACGGAGAAGTGTGCTAAAAATTGATTCACAAGAGGTTTGAATGCTTTTATTGATTGGATTAGTAAATCATAGAAACACCTTAGAGCATAGTCCTTAAGGCTCCTTAAAAATAATTTAGTCAAAATTTTATCATTAGAGGCATAGTCAAGGCATGCTGCATAGAAAGATCAAAGATGTTGGTTGGGATCACCGTTGCCATCATAAAATGTGAACTTAGGTGCAACAAAACTAGATGGCAAGGGGTATACAAATATTTCAAATGTAAGAGGGTTATGCAACACCTCTTATGAATCAATAACATAAGGTGACTTCATAGAATTTTGTTCGATATTTATAACCTAACCTTTCAAAAGTTTTATAGTCTGGACAAGATCTTGCACATTTTGATCATTGAGGTTTGAAGTTTGAGAATTCACCAAAGGAGGTGTACCCATAGTTTGAATTGATATAGGCATTAAAAGTGGTAATTGGGTTGAAGGGTTAATGCTTCCCATGCATGATGTAACAAAAGTAGGATTTAATTCGAGGAACAATGATGTAAACACATAACCCATGGACCCATTAGAAGTATGAAATGATTATGTGCTCAAAGGGAGGGTTATTGGTATGGAATCAATTGTAGTACCACCTAAGGATTCACCATCACTAGGTGAAGAAGCCTTAGCCTTAGCATGATTATTGATTTCATCTCTTGTAACATACACAAATGCATCCATTAAGCCCTTGTTATTATTGAGATGAGTAATTAATGCTTCTCTATCTTTCATTTTAAAACAATTTTTTTTACTAACATTTTTCATTGCTTATAAATGAAAAAAATTGAACTTGAAATAAATTATAGCAATAAGAAGAATTAGGAAACCCTAAGCTAAATTAGGTTTACATAAAGAGTTGGGTTCACCAGATTTTTATACCTAAATTGATTGATATGGTATACAGGGTTAAGAATATATAAACAAATAAGCACAAGGGTGATAAACATATCTATAACATGATAATTAATTTGCAAACTTAGATAAATAATATTCTGAATTTAAATATGAAGATATGCCTAAAATAGAAATTACAACTATTAATTGATATTGAAATAAATTAAAAATGAGAGTACTTAGCTGGTTTACTATGTGCATGTAGATATGGGTTGAAATAGGCTGAGTGGATTGAATCGGGATCCTAGAATAGTCATCAAATTCTAAAAATATGCATTGTATAGCCTTAGACACTTGCGTCAGATCTAGACAGTTACATTGATGTAGGCATCTGATTTGGATGCAGGTGTCCTATACAAAATACTGACTAGATCGAGATGCAACCAACTAGAGCCTTCTGAGTTTCTTATTTCCTTTCTTGTAATGTATACAAATTGTGTGCACAGGTTGTCGCTCTTTATCAAATGATCAAATCGTATCTTCCTCACCCTTGGAGTGCCTATGGAAAAAATAGGCTAGTGGGCACATGGTGTCGAGCTACCCCAAGGACCCCTTTATCAATGGGCATTGCCTACATAGCCAATAGTTTGAAGAGGGCCTTAAACTTATGTAGTTCTCCCCTACATGTTGTCTTATGCATGCATAAATATATAATATGTGATAAGTAAGTACATACAATGACCTAGCTTGTAAGTTTGGAAAATACAACTCATGGGTTGCTTCTTCAGTACTTCAGACCTGTAGATAGACCACTCTTATGACTGATATGGAAATAAGAATGAATAGGGTAGTTTTGCTTAGTTAAATGTTCGATTGATAGTTTTTTGTTACTTTCTATGTGAGATGTATGAATATACTAGGTGATGAATGAATAAAGGTTGATCTTGTATATACATTAATCTCTTTTGAAAATATCTCACACTAAAGAATTTAGACCAACCATAAGGATACGTTACATTCACAAATTGGATGACTTTTGGGCACTAAACACTTAGTTAGAAAAGGGACACCTGTGTCGATGCAGGCATTTGGCTGAGATGCAAGTGTCTAAGAAGTTGTAAAATAAGTACAAGTCCAAAACTGATTGAGAAGGATAATGACTAGGTTTAGAGCATTTTATGCAGTATAAAAGGTCTAGTCATTAGAATAACATATGAATTGGACTGAGAGATAAGCAATTTGGTGCAAAGAAATAGTGAATGCGAGCCTTTTGATAATGGGAAGGTCTTAGAATTGAAGGGTACAACCATGATAGGTATTTGCCAAGTGTACAAGACTGAAGTGCCATATAATTTAGATTTAGTGTCTATAAGTTTCTTCATATTGTTTTTCATGACACATTTGTTTGGTAAAGAGAAGGGCAGAATGAAGATAGAGGTTTCAAAAGCATCTACAAAAATGGAAGCACCTAGAAGAAAAAGAAGGTATATTTATAGGGGCCTTGACTATGCCCTTGCCTCATCTAAAGTTTATGGCTCAATAATTGATGAAATGGTTTGGAAAATATTCAATCCATCGTGTATCTTGGGCCATTTTTATATCAAGAGCATTTTGGAGGAGTTGTTGAAATTAAAACAAGTACTGGAATGAGGAGGAAGTAAGGACCCATTTCCATCTGAATTTGAACACATGTAATTTTGGTGACCTTATTAAAGAGTTTATCGTTCATGCAACTTAGAGCAATTGTAAAACATACTTCCAAGACCCTTTTTCTTGAACTGGCAAGTCTTTTTGCAAAACTTTTTCTCAACTTTGATGAAGACTTAAAGTCTTTGGATGCTAACTTGATAAACTACTCCTAGTTGTCGGTAATAACTTTCGTGAGAGATTTGGTCAACCAATTAGAAATCTCTCCTATGAATCCATGACAACTAAGGTAGGTCTGTCTTTGAGACTTCTTTTAGTTTCAATTATGAATGTTGCTAACGACACTCATACTTTCTCTTTGTTTCAGGAGGTTATTCCAATTTGTTTGATGAATATTGGGACTATAGAGGACATTTTAATGGCAGAAAGATTCACAATTCCTCTCCTCAAATGGTGAGTGTTAAAGGTATTGATCAATGAAGGTTTGAATGCTTTTAAGGTAAAGGTGGCAAATACTATTCCTTTGGTTTATATTCCTTTCAACACTTCCAACCCAGTGGATTTATGACATTGTTGGTACTTTGGGCCCACTGTCCAGAAACTTCCCTGCAAGAATTATTATCAAGCATTTATTTTCTTGTCCACCATGGTAAGTTTATTAGTCTTATTTTATAGTTTTAGGTTCTAGTTGACCTGCTCCCACCCATTTTAGAATCGACTTGTATTATGCGGCCAATATTGGCGTTACTAAGGTTGCTCTCTCTTGTTTTGAGCTCGACGTGGTATTAACTCATGTTTATTCTCTCTAATCGAGTTTGTATTTTTGAAAGTATGCTCTTTTGGTTGGCTTGGTCTTGACCATGGTCTTCATTGTTATACCTTATGTGGACTCTTTATAATTAGGGGAGGGATCCTTTTCTCTTATTTACGTATATTAAAAAAAACACTTATAACAAATAGAACAAGAAAGAGTTGTTTCTAAATGAACAAATGTTTTATGCTTTACATAGCTACATTAAGTGTATGTACTGCTTGTAGTTACAATCATCTTATTACTTTCGAAAAAATATTGGATATATTTGTGACAAATATAAGTATCTACTATATATTTAAGACGTGGTAAGTATAATATATGTAAATATTTTAACTATGGAAAAAAGTTTTCCTTACTCCTCTTATAATTAATTACTATTGGCAATGTCAAAAGAGATAGTCGGGCAAATTAATATTGCGGTCAACAAATTAGGATGACACAAACCGACAAAAAAAACATACTTCTCCTCTTGTCAATACCCACAACACATATCCCAAATTAAGATGACACAAACCGACAAAAAGAACATACTTCTCCTCTTGTCAATACCCACAACACATACTTCTCCTCTTGGCAATACCCACAACACATACTTCTCCTCTTGGCAATACCCACAACAAATATACCAATAAAAAATGAACAAATACTGCCCAATAAACCCTAACCCCAACCCCAACTCCAACCCCAACCCAAACCCAATATCTTATAAGATGCTGACCAAGGTCAAACGTATCTTAAAAGATATTGGGGTCGGTCTACCACTCAAAAGTTTTGAGTTACTTCTATATTAGATCTTCCATGCCTGCGATTTTATGAGAACGAAAAAAAAATATTCCATATTCTTTTCCTTTTTCGGCGGAAGGTTAACACCGTTTTACGAATTTTTCCTCCATACTATATATTCTCGTCGAAGTCTAAGACGCTAGATTGTTGTATCTAACCGGTTAAGCAAGACATCTTCAACCGCAGTCAAAATGGTATGTATATTTTTTCCCAGTTCTCTGCAATACACCATTCGATTGTAATTTGTGGATTTTTTTTTTAAATTTATGATCACCGTGTTTATATTTTTTCCAATTTTTTTGTGGATACTGGGTTTTTGTGGCTTTTGTTTCAATCTTATAAGTTACTTAGAAAGCCTGCAATGATTTTGTATATGGGCAGGCAGGCTTTCTAATTAAGCGTAAAGTTTTTATAATGCTCAGATCTTATTCAAGCTAGGGTTTCCTTTACTTTTTGGGGTTTGTAGAATTGCGGTTTCAAGAATTGGGGATCAGCGCGATTCGAACTCCTGACCTGGGAAAACTTGAAAGTCTGATTTATTTTGTTTAAAAAAATACTAGCTGTTGAATAATTGTTAGATTCTGAGACTAATATGGGCATATTGGGCTTCTAGAGAAAAGGATGGTATCATTTTTATGTGAAATTTGATAAATGGGATTCGACCGTTCTCAGTTCTAGACAGATGGGGTTATAGTGAATCAGTACTCACAGAAGACGGGTCATGAGTTTTTGACTGGATGGTAAAAACACAGTTGATACCGAATAATGATTATTTCATAATGATGCACTGCAGAAACACCAAATGCATACAATATTAAAAATTTAATATGATTTTAGCACTGATTGACTTATGTGTTATGTGGTTGAGTGTTACAATTTAAGAGTTCTGTTTTTGCGTGTTTGGTCAAAAAGTCAGCCGATGGGTTGCATTGCTTTTCATTGGGGAGATGTGTTGAAATGTTAATTACCCAAATTTGGTTTTAGGATTGTCATAAACATAAGCTTGTTTAATCAATTTGATACCGAACAATCTAGAATATGAATTGAAAATTGCAAGCAAGGACAGTACTCTCTCTCCTTTGTGACATTTTTTATGCTTTTATATACGAGTTTCCAGGTAGTTGTGTCTAATACCTAGCCAAAATGGACAGGCTAGGACTACCTAGGTAAAATGGATAGACTAGGACTTGAACTGATGAACTCCCACATTCTTGTCTACTTACCCTACCAAATGAGTTATCAGTCCTTACTGGTTCAAGATTTCAATTTAAACCTTTTACAAGGTATTTTTTTTAGCTTGGTAAATCTTGGGTGACTTAAGGTGTGGGTGTGGTTAGCTTGGACCACATGCTTAATTTGTAAACATGGGTCATACTCTCAAATATACCCCATAATTCTTGGCATAGTCACAAGGTTCGCCGTATTTTATCCAAAAAATTCGAAATCCGCCGATTTTCATGGGGCAAAAAAAAAATCGCTTAAGTTCGTAGGGTTCGCAGTAATTTTTTGATCCACGCTTTTGTCTGCGTTTGTGGGTCTATATGCTGCATTCATGGAGGGTAAAAGCATGAAGTTTGGAACAAAAATCGTACGCCAAATGGGCGGAGAGGCACTGGATTGGGCGGGTGCTGGCCCTGTTGGGCAAACCTGTAGATGTTGTTCGAGACTCAAGATTGCAGATCGTAGAGTGTCGTGCGAGTGTGGAGTGTCGGCGAGAGGTCTGTGGCAGCCATTGACTTCGGTAGCCGAAGCAGTGGGAGGAGCTCAGAAGCCATTGATAGTTTGCGAGCGCTGCTCAATGAAAAGGCAGGTCTTTATTTTTATTTACGTTTTTTTCTTTTGTTTTAAATTTGTATCTTTATATTTTTTAATTTGTTTTTTAAATAAATTTTTATTTGTATTTAATATTTATTTTTAAGCATGTATTTTAAATTTTTTTAATTTAAATTTTGTAGTTTTGTTTTACTTTTTTCATTTTCATTTTTTTAAAATGTTTTATCAATTAATTTTAAATGAATAATTTCTTTATTTTAATTTTTAATTTATATAATTTTTTTTTATGTTTTGTAATTATATTTTTATTTTTTTTAACGTTTTATTTGTTATTTATAAAGTTTATGTTTTTTTTAAAATATTATTTATTTATTTATTTTAATTTTTTTATTACATATTTCTTTAAAATTATTTTATGTGTTGTAATTTTGTTTTTATTTTTATATTTAATTTATATATTTTTTATTATATATTTTTTTAATGATTCGAATTTAATGGCGAACTTTTTTTCGAACTTTATTCTTTGACAAACTTGAACCGAATTTTATCCTCTTCGAATTCGAACTCGAACTCGAACCTTGTGACTATGATTCTTGGACCTCAAGCTTGCCACGGGTCTGCTGGAGTTATGGTCCATCTTATTGTGGTGAGGGGGATTTGAACCTGGGTTGCTCTCTTTGGAGTGCCCCCACTATACTACCACACTACAATGGATTTGAGCCTGGGTTGCTCTCTTTGGAGTGCTCCACTTTACCACTACACCACAACAGTTTTAATTCCGGGTTGCTCTCTTTGGAGTGCCCCACTTTACCACTACACCACAGTACCTTGGACTCCTGTTTGTGAAATTTTACTTTAGGATTTTTTTCCCATTTTCCTGGGGGGTGTGGAACTCCTTGTAATGAAGCTTTGTTTGAAGGTGGCCAATGCACTTGGATTTGAGCCAGCGGTGAATATGAATGTGAGTTGAAGATACGAGTTAATTGGAGTTTAATAAACAATACTAAGGAATATAATTTATAATAAATATTAAATTTAAAAAGACATGAACTAGCACGATCTGTCTTAACTCAAATATGACGTGCTGAGAGGTGTCCAAAAGACTTGAGGTACCAGTCCCTGTTTTTGTAACCGCAATCCTACATTTTCTTAAGTGGTAGGAAAAAACATTGGGAATGATGCCTGGGTATAAGGTATATCTGGCCTTGAAATGTATCTGTGTATTGAATAGTACAGATATTTTAAATGTATCTATCTGAAAAATATCGAGAGATATCAATTACAAGGTGCATATGTTGAATTTGTCATGTGGCATGTTGATTAATGACTCCATTACCTTATCTACAAATTTCCTGCTGACTGGTAACAAATATCCTCAATCTAGTCAAGGTGCATATTTTGAATTTGTCATGTGCCACGTTGATTAATGACCCCATTACCTTATCTACAAAATTCCTGCTGACTGGGGACAAATATCCTCAATCTAAATGCACTGCTGTGCTGGGCTTGAAAAATTCCTTCCAGGTAAAACCATCTTTCCAGGTCAAAAAATATGGGCTCCAAACTTACTGTATGCCCAAGATATCACGATGTTTCGATCACTTTTTTCAAACAAAAAGAAAAGCTTTTGTATGATGGTCAATTGGACGTCAAATTTTAAGGTTGGCCATTTTAATTGATGTCTCACACTATTACACTCCCTACCACCCTTGGCTGCCATTGTAAGTTATGCCGATTGGTGTAAATATGGATATGATACAGGATGTATCTGAATATGAGACCATATGTGGGCTGTACCTGGCATGTCTGTATATGGTACAAGGCCGTCTGGAGTCATATCTGATTTAGGGTTGTTAAAAAATGCATAAAAATGGAAATATTATTATTATTTTGTTCTTAAGAAATATATATTTATATGTGTAAATTTAAATCACAAATTGATATATAATGCAAAAAGTTATATATATATATATATATATATATATATATTTTCTGTTCTATTCCTTACGATGTTTAAAATATATATGCATTTTTGTAAAATGCCCAATCCAGCTGTATTTGTATTGGGGGGTCTTGATACTGTATCTGTTTCCATGTAACACTGGTTTTTAAATATTATGCGTTTTGCTCATCTCCATTGGGGTTATATATATATATATATATTTCTGTTCTGTTCTGTTTCTTATGATGTTTAAAATATATACGTTTTTTTGTAAAATGCCCAATCCAGCTGTATTTGTATTGGAGGGGTCTTGGAAATTTGCCGTATCCTCATAGGATACTGTATCTGTTTCCATGTTACACTGGTTTTGAAATGTTATCCCTTTTGCTCTTCTCCATTGGAGTTAGGTTTGCAACAGTTGTTTCATGGCTATTCTTCACACTGTATCTTCTTCTGATGATGGGTTGGATGTTTAGACTCAAATTGTTGAGCTACTTGAGTTCTTTCTGACATGTGTCGCTACAGAAATCTTTCTATAATAACATCCCTTAGCCTATTGATACTAGTTATAGAAAGTGTTTGCCCATCCTTTTTTTAAGAAAAGGAAGTTTTATTATGCTAAGAGGTGTTCTACAATGGCAGCTGGGGGTGGTGATGGGTTGTAATGTCTGTTAGTGTGTCCACTTTTAATTCCAACTTTAATTTTGATGTCCATTTGATTGTCACTTGGAATCTTCTCCCTTTTTCTCGGAGAAATCAATTAAAAAAATGATAAATCGTAATATATTGGCCATAAAGTGGAGTTTGGTGGCCCCTTTTTTTATTGGAAATATCTTTCGAGCTTGACATAATGGAGTAATTAGATTGAGACGATTTGTTACCAGTCAGTGGGAAATTTGTGAAGAAGGTAATGAAGTTATTAATGATTGTGGTATGCAAAAAATTCAAGATAAGGGCCTTGAGATTGATATCTCTCGGTGTTTTTCAGATATATGTATTTAAGATATCTGTACTAAAATTAATATCACAATTATACGATTTTTGTGGTGTGCTGTGTTGTTACAAAAGCCAACCATTGAAAAATGTTGTTGAATTTACATTATATAACCAAACTGTATATCAACTAGTATCTATACCTTCATTCTGTATGTAAAACCTGACACTGATTGGGTAAAAGCCTAAAACATGAAAACAATAGCTGATATAGATATGCACATACCTGATAATTTCATGCTCGTAGTAAGCTTTCCACAAGCAGGACAAAGTCCTCAATAGAATGTGCTGCATTTTTGAGTTTATTTGAATTATCTGATGCATATATTTTTTATATTCTATCCTAGTTTCTCCACTTTTTCTGGTTGCCTTTTACTCTGCTGTAGGCATTGCTAATACATTCTCTTATCTTATTGAGTTTTAAACAGGTCATGCAATTCACTTTGTTTTTGAAGAGTTTCAAATATCCAAATTTGCCCCACAAACCTTGCTGATAGTGACTCTAATGCACGATACAATGCATTTGGTTTCCTGTCTCCTCTGTTTTGCTAAGCAAAATTGCGCTTTGTGATATTGTAAGCTCTTTGAGAGCTTCAGTTCCATCATTCTTGTGGCCTATTTGAAAAGGCAATGGGTCCATACAGACTCTTCTTTTTCCAATTTGGTTTCTTCACTTGATCGAGCCTTGCTTCTATCATATTTGTGGCCCAGTTGTAAAGGCAATGGGTCCAAAAAATGTCTCTTTTTCCAATTTAGTTATCGTAATATCACAATTATACAATTTTTGTGGTGTGCTATGTGTCTCTACAAAAGCCAACCATTGAAACTTGTTGTCAAATTTACATCATATAACCAACTCCATATCAACTAGTAATTAGACCTTTATTCTGCATGGAAAACCTTACACAGATTCGCTAAAACATGAAAAGAATAGCTGATATAGATGTGCACATACTTGATAACTTAATGCCCATACAATGCTTTCCGCAAGCAGGACAGAGTCCTGCAATAGAATGTGCTGCATGTATTGAGTTGTTTTTGCATGATCTGATCCATCTTTTAAATTCTGACCTAGCTTCTCCACTTTTTCTCGTTGCCCTCTGCTCTAGGCATTGCTATTATCTTCTCTTCTCTTTTTGAGTTTTATATAGGTCATGCATTTTTCCCTGTTTTTGAAGAGCTTCAAATTGTTTCCAAATTTGCTCCATAGATCTTGCTGGTAGCGACTCTAATGCATGATACTATGCATTTGGCTTCCTGTCTCTTCTGTTTTGCCAAACGAAATTACATTTTGTGATATTGTAATTTGTAAGTGCTTTGAGAGCCTCATTTCCATCATTTTCGTGGCCTATTTGAAAAGGCAATGTGTCCATACATGACGCTTCTTTTTCCAATTTGGTTTCTTCACTTTGATCGAGCCTCAGTTTCATCATATTTGTGGCCCATTTGTAAAGGCAATGGGTCCACACCTTTCTTTTTCCAATTTGGTTTCTGCACTTGATCCCCTACTTTCTATTTATCAAATTCCTTAGATGACTCCATCCATACCAGTATTCTGCCCGTTGCAGTTTCAGTCCCCATTGTGTAAAATGGTCCCATCTACATAATTCCCTACTTCTTAACGTTTGTTGTTCAAATCTACACTTCATCTCCATTATTATGATTAGCCTATGTCATTGTTGTAGACTCGTATTGATCTTGTTATTGCATCTTGACATGGTGTTATATTTAATCTGAATGGATTTGAGATCAACCCCTTGTTGGACATTCTCTTAACAGCTTTTCCCTTTTAGATTGTCTGTTTTATGATCATTTCTTGTTCTCCTAGCATGTTCTTTTTAAAATTCATTTGCACACGGTGTATTTTTTTAATGATTTTTTCTCAAATTTTGCCCAGCTGTGTTGGTTTGCACATGTATTATTAATTTGGGGTTTTTTGCTACAGTCATCTCTTGCTGCTGCCAGAGCGGACAATTTTTACTATCCACCAGAATGGACTCCAGAACAGGTACTGAAAAATTACCGGCAGAGTTATTCTTTTTCTTTAATCTCTGTTGTAATCTAAATTCAGATTAGCAGTCGTAACCCACATATAGAACATGTGCGACTGTTTGATAAGTATGTAGGATTTGATTACTATTCTGAATACACTGTGCCCTTACAAAATTCAACTGTTGCAGGGATCGCTAAACAAGTTTCATGGACAGCATGCCTTGAGGGAGAGAGCAAGAAAAATAGATCAGGGCATTTTGATCATAAGGTACTTCTTCATTTGAATTTATGGAGCTATTAAATGATAAACGATTATGATTTTTTTAGTTCACTGTTATTTGGCTCTAGTAAATGTTTGGCAGATATTTATTTCTTTGCATGATTTTCTAAGAGATGTTTAGCTGATGGAATTCTGTTTGTAAATATTTGTACTGTTTATTGGCCAAGCTTTAACATTTATGACATTCATGATTAATTTATGGAATTCTTGAGATCTAACCATTAAAAAATGTGTCCACCCGTAGGCATAAACATTTTTGGCCAGTTTCATTTATTCTTGCATTATGGTTCTGTAGACACGAAGCAGGTTATGTTGATTTCAAGTGTCTGTTTGGAACTTTTATCCAGTGCTTAAACAGTTCAAAGTAACTTAAGTTGATTGTACTTCTAGTCATAGGATTTTACTAAGAAAGGGCTTTCCTTGTATAAGTGACATGACATGCGAGGGTTTCCTAAATTGATGGAAGTCTTGTTGCTCATGTTAGCCAATAGAATTCTGGGTTTATTAATTTGTGTGATACACAGTATTTAACAGTTATTCTATTTGACATAGTTAGACATTTATACAAGAACCTTTCAATTTACTCTTCCTTGAGATATTGCTTGTGAAACTTTCTGGTTTACAAAAAAGCTTTGGTGCTATTTTCATGCTTCTGGTAGTATCCTTGTGATTTATTAACAATTTTCTATTAAAAGCTGTTCTTTGCATGTTTATATGTGGTCCAACAGCTACCTGGAACAAGACGAGCCTTGAAATAGAGAAGTTGTAGTTTTTAAATTCTAACATGTAGTCTTTATTTGAGAAGTTTCAGCTAATATTATTGAATTTATCTAACTTGTGAGTTCTGGTAATTTCCTAACTTCTTGACAGATTTGAGATGCCTTTCAACATCTGGTGTGGTGGTTGTCAGTCAATGATTGCAAAGGGTGTTCGGTTCAATGCTGAAAAGAAGCAAGTTGGGAATTATTACTCCACAAAGGTATGTGCAAAATTAGAAACTTCTGATTTTAAAATTGAAATTCAGCATTTAGGATTCTTAAAATGGTTCCTCTTCAAACAGAACGGATCCTCACAAATAAACTGATAACAAGGAAATAAACTGCTAGAAGGAATGCAGCAAAAGAAGGAAGAAAATTTGATTTAAATAGCAAGAGAGTGACTCCTGATAGAAGCCTAAAGTGCTGCATCATTCTTGTTTCTTTACAGATATGGAGCTTTGCAATGAAGGCAGCATGCTGTAAACAGGAAATAGTAATCCAAACCGATCCAAAGAATTGCGAGTATGTTATAATTAGTGGGGCAGAACGAAAAACTGAAGAATATGATGTGGAAGATGCTGAAACTCTTGCTCTTCCTGGCCAAGAAGGTCGAGTTCTCCGTCAATATCACTCTTTTCTTTGGGCGTAGGGATGCACAGGGAATAAGCTGTGTTTCCCTTCAATTTTCGTGATATTATTTGTTACCTGTGTCACTTGAGCACATTATTGATCAGTTTGTAAAAAGGTATTCTATGCAGAGAGGGGGAAGCTGGAAGACCCCTTTTACCGTTTAGAGCATCACGGGGAAGATCTACAAAAAGGAAAGGAAGCTGCACCTCTTTTAGTACGCCTCCAGCGTGCTTCTGATCTTAAGCATGGTGATGACTATTCTCGTAACAAGGCCCTTAGAGCTCAAATTAGAGTGAGTGCGCTCTATATTGCTTTTATTATTTTTGCTTTTGACTGGCTAGTTTCATCTCTACATGCTTATGAAAGGAATTTCAATTTTATTCTTAGCATTTCGAATTCAAGTTAATGCTTGGTCTCATTTTAAAGAATTTCTTGTTTTTGTCAGAATCAAAAGAAGCGTGTTGCTGAAGAAACAGCTCATGCAAGAAAAAGAGGGCTAGGCATAAGATTGCTTCCAGCTTCCAAACAAGATGTAGATATGGCTGCAAATGTAAAATTTGCCGCAAAATTTGATGTGAATCGGAAGAATAAGAGGGCTGCAATTAATTCTTCTTCCATATTCTCCAATTCCTCTTCTTCAAAATCCACAGACAAGCATCTTGAACTTATTGCAAAGAGGAGAAAAATTGATGCAGCAGGGGTACATACCTCCCTCTGTGGAAAGTTCAAGCCATCTTCAATATCTCAATCAACTTCTGGTTCTATTTCTGGTCCAAGGGGGTCTTTAGTGGTTGTAAAGCGCAGATAATCAGATAGGCATAAAATAGTTATGACAGTGATCCAATGTATAAATGGCGACTTGAGTTTTAGTGTGAAAGTGATATAGTTGGTGACAGCTATTGCATGCTTGTATCCTTACCTTAACTTCACTGTAAATTTTTGTTTTGCTTTCAAGTTTTGGTACCGAGAGGTTTCCTTGATTTATCCTGTACAATAGTAGGTCATTTTTAATCTTGTCGGAGTTTTGGATTTCAATCTTATGTAATTCAACACCCTTGATGTGGCATAGAAGCAGTTGAAGCCGAGCTTACAAATTGTTTGGCATATGAACTTCTAGACAGAATGCAGTAGACTATCGCATTCTAGTGCTTTGTATTCACGATTTCTGAGGTGGTCTTTTCATATGTATGTTTTTACTGCGTGATTGAAGGATTCGAGGCAAGGATGCTTTATGTTATCTGTTTCTTGTTTTCCTACAGGGCATAGGTTTTAGCAATTAATTCTCAACATTTGGAGCAAATACTTGTTGATATTAATTGCTGTAACGTCAATAAAATTATGGATTTAAGTATCGGCTTTTCCTGAGTGAGCATAAACAATTTATTGAAACATGTTACACTGTTTACTGTAAATGTTTGAACTTGTGCTTCTAGTGGAACTTTGTTGCAAATTTCATTATTACTTGTTGCGTTCGGCACCCCTATTTCAGATACCCATTATTTCATTCTATGGGGGTCATTATTAAGATCGTCCTATGATGTCATCGTTTGCATTCTTTCGATAAATGAAAGAATGGAAGGGAGTACTTACAATAGTTGAAATTTAAGATGGAAACAGGGGCAATCGTTCCTTTCGATCCATAAGTTCCAAAGGATAAAATGCATACTAGTACCCTAAATGACTTCGCTGTAAATTTTTGTTTTGCTTTAAAGTTCTGGTACCAAAAGGCTTCCATGATTTTTCCTGTACAATAGTAGGTCATTTTTTATATTGTCAGAGTTTTGGATTTCAGTTATGTATTTCAACACCCTTGATGTGGCATAGAAGCAGTTGAAGCAGAGCTTACAAAATGTTTGGCGCATGAACTCCTAGACACAATACAGCTGAGTCTGGCATTCTAGTGCTTTGTATTCACAATTTCTTAAGTGGTCTTTTTATATGTATGTTTTTACCGAGTGATTGAAGGATTGGAGGCAAGGAAGCTTCATGTTATCCGTTTCTTGTTTTCCTACAGGGCATAGCTTTTAGCGTTATGTCTTAACTTTGCCAAGCAAATACTTGTTAATGTTAATTGCTGTAACGTCAATGAAATTACGGATTTAAGTATCAGCAGTTCCTTAGTGAGCATAAACAATTTATTGAAAACTTGTTACAATGTTTACCATTAGTGTTCGAATTTGTGCCATCAGTAGAACTTTGTTACAATTTTTATTATTACTCGTTTCATTTGGTCACCCTTTTTTAAGATACCATTATTTCATCTTATGGGGGTCATTATTAAGATTATCCTATCATGCCATTGCATGCATTATTTTAATAAATGAAAGGACGGATGGGAGTCCGTATATTAGTGGAAATCTAAGATGGAAACAAGGGCAAGTTCCAAAGATTAAAATGTAGACTAATACCTCACATGACAATTAAAGGTTACAACACATGGGGATTTGATTGCCAAAGAGGTCCATATGAATATGGTATTAAGAACTTTAAGATTATGTTGATGCATTAAGATAAACCAATAATCTCATAGTTGATGTGAAATGTTACACTTGTAAAAGAGATGCAAGGCATTCTCCAAAGTTTTGCAATAGAGAACAATAGAGAGCACCTTAATTCCTAGTGAAACTTTATTCTTTTGTATCTTGTTATTAGTAACACATTTTGTTTCAACAGTTAGCCATACCCATTTCATGAAAACAAATGTTCAATGCTCTGGTCCTAAACATTTTAAATCACTTGGAAACACCCATGATTGTCGGTGTCAACTTAAGATCCTTAAAACCAATTGGAATCACATGATGCAAATGAGTAGGGTCTTTTCATTTCAAAAATGTTTGCAATTCTTTAGATTGATCAAAATTAGGAACGTAATAGTCTTTGAGAGACCAACCTTCCCAAAATATATGGGTGATTTCATAATGGTACTCAGTTTGAATGCACGGGAAACAAATATAGGAATTTTGTTACCACCATTTTTTGAAATTATTATAACCTAGTTTGAATGTGAGGAACAATTCTAGGAATTCTCTAAAAAATTATCATGATATCCATCCTTCTCCATGAAGTATGGTTTTGAATTAGGTGATGATTTACCATCATACTCTATACATGGGATCCCTAGGGAGGGTTTGCAATTCGAATATTCTTGTTGTTCCATGTAAGAGTCATTGCATATTTTTCACAAAAGCTTTGCACTATGTTAACATTTGAATACACATCTCAAGTGTGTTACAACTATTAATCTATTCTCTTATAAAATCTATATGAGATAAATTGAGGACATATACAAGAAGACTACAAATGAGGACTTAGGATGATGAATAAGATAAATTGAAGGACCAATAGCGAAGTTGTTAATTAGAGCTATCAATACAATGAGGAGAGTCATTTCCTTCTTATGAAAGGAATAATATCCCATATTAATCCAAGGAGTACATGTGATGTTATTTTCAAATATTCAAGTGTACATTGATTTAAAATTCAATGAGATAATAGGGCATTTGCTTAGAGAACATGACCAAATGATAGTAATCAAATTTTAGTGATCAACTAGAGATTGTTATTATTGATTATTTATGAAAAATAAAAAATCAAATTGTTATCATTGAATAAATCCCTTATCAAATAATAAGATAAGGCCATGAAATCTATTTTGTTCATGATGAAAGGAATAAGTGTGCATATTATTTACTTAAATAACTATTTTTAATATTTTCAAATAAAAACATTTATTAGTGATTGAAAGAAAAAAAGAAAAATTGTTTATTCAAATTAAAGTTATTTTGATCATGATAAAAGGAATAAGTGTGCATGCTATTTACTTAAATAGCTAATTTTAATGTCTTTAAGAAAATATAATTTATTAGTGATTTAATAGAGATAAAAAGAAAATAAAAGATGAAAAATAAATCATTCACCTAAAATTTATTCTGATTATAGTAAAATGAATGTGTGCATGTTATTTGCTCATATTACTACTGTCTTTAATCACCTAAAATATATTTTGATAATTTTTAAAATAAGTAAGTGTGCACGTTATTTGCTCATGTTACTACTATCTTTAGTGTTTCTAAGGAAGGAAAGACATTGCAAACTATTTGATCATTATGAAGTATCTAATAGGATATTCTTGTAGAGGAACCACATATCTAACAATTGGTTCATTTCATCTTGACACATAATATTCTTTCAATACATAATATAAAACATGCAATATGTAGTTAAAAATATAAAATATATAATAAGAAATATGTAATAAAGAACATTACTTTGAGATATCATGTATGTATAAAATGAATGTTGTTCCAATTATTTTTTAAGAAATTGATCAATCATTGGGCCTTATTACTTTTTCTATATAAGAACAGCTCTGCAAATATATCAATTCATTCTCACACCTTGATGACGGTTCATTGAGTATGAACCGAAACGTTGGTCAAAAACCGAATAGATGGCTATATCCAAAAACTTTCTAGCAAATCAATGGATTGTAGAAATACATTCTCATTAATCAAATACTATTTGCAACTATTTTAAAAAAAGTTTCCAAAAAGTTTGAAGATAAACCTTGGGAGGATATTGAAATTATTTTAGATATTTGGAAGATTCACATGGATATCCCTCAAAAAGTCAAATTCAAGTTTGACTCTAAAAAGAGAGATTTTATAAGAATCCCTAGACTACTTAGTGGAATTTTAGATTATTTTCTTTCGAAATGTAGTAGAATTTTAGATTATTTTCCTTCGAAATTTTCTATGGGAACGATGTGAGAGACAACAAGGGCATTGTTATTAGTACCAACTTGGCATTATGGCTTATATTGAACAATATATTACTTTGCATTTCTTGACCCCAATTGTTCGAGTTTTGTAATATTCTCTCAAAAAATTGATGCATATTTTCCAAGTCCTTATTTTCCTTATCCAAAAATATTCTCAAGATCAGGTCATTTCTTGAAAGATGGTTTTGGATGTATTGTCATGAAACAATATATCAACATCATTTGAAGGAAAATTTTCATCAGAATGAAATGTCTTATTTGGACTCTAAAGTGAAAGGGATCTTATAAGAATATCTAGACTACCTTTTCGGAGAATTTTAGGCTATTTCTCTTGGAAATTTCCAAAGGGAGAGATCAAATAGACAACAATCTCATAGTTCTAAGTACACCATCTTCAGAAGAGCTTGGCATCATGGCTACATTCGACAATATACTACTATGCATTCCATGACCCTAATTGTTTGAGTTTTGTAATATTTCCTCAAGAAACCGAGGCTTATTTTATAGGTCCTTGTTTACCTTATGCAAATAACTTCTCAAGGTTTGGTCACTTCTTGATACGCCTTTCTAAATAGTAAGACATAGGTAAGTTTACCTACATGGATGTTTGTAGTCGTTTGATCTAATGAATCATTCTATAGTAAATTTTATGACAGAAAAATTCAAGAAAGGGGTCCTAAATTTTTTATAAAATTCTAACGAATCCTAGTGTATAACCTTAATTCCTTACACAAATTTAGGCTTAATTTAATTTTGTATATAATCTTAGGGGAATTTCTACCTAATGTGAAAAACTAATTTAATTACTTGACGATTTTATACCCACCATGACAAAAAATAAATTAATTAGTAAGGCAAAGTTGAAAGCTACGAAAATAATTTAAATACTAAAAGAAATTTGTACATAATTCTAAAAAAGAATTTAATATCTCAAAAAATTAAACCTAGTGATCTCTTTTTATATTAGTTGAATCCTAAATATTAAATTAGAATTGAATATTAATTTGGCTTACCTTTCTAGGAGCACGCTTGACTTAACGAGTTCCCTTGAGAATTCAATCATACACCTCAACAACGAGTCAATGGGAATTACATAAGCACAAGTATGATGAATCTCAGAAAAGGGTTGTGAGTGGAAGTGATCTAGGGAGGGGATATGAGGACTCAAGAAGTGTTGTAAGGGTCCATAGGGAAGTAGAAGAGCATAAAAAGGATTCCCCAACTATAAGACGACACTTGATGTCAACACAAGTATATACGAGAGAAGTAATACAGGTAGTGGTGATTGAAGAACCTAATTTGGATAGGCCTAGATCCCCACCCACAATGCATGCTTATGCTCTTGAGTTAGATGATATATTTGTATGCAACTGGGATATTAATAGTATAGAGTTAAAAACTGAATCTATGACAGAGACATTTATAGACCAATTTTTAGATAGTAGCTTATTAGCCATTTCTTTTCCATTTCAACATAATTCTATGGCCCAATTTAGAATGCCTAGTGGACCAAGCATAACCAGTGGGCAAAGTACCGACCCAACTATAGTTAATCAACCTACCTCAATGCTTAATATATCAGGTGATTATTTTACTACGAGAGGTGTAAGAGGTGGAACTAGTGGTGGTTTAGCTAGAGGAACTAGAGGAGACACAGGAGGTAGTGGTGGACTTCCCCCATAGGGTCTAGGGGGGGCATGAAGTACTTATCTAACTTAGGAAAGTCTGAATATGAGCAGAACATCCAATGGTCCTAAGACAAATATTTAAGAGGCTTATAGAGTATAAAGTCCATTTAAACCCAAAGAAATGTGTATTCGGGGTTACTTCAGGCAAACTTTTGGGGTTTGTAGTATCTCAATGAGGCATTGAGGTAGATCCTACTAAGGTAAAATTCATTATTGAAATGCCTCTGCCTAAAAACTTAAAGCAACTACATAGCCTTTAAGGAAAATTACAAGCCATCCTTCGATTCATGTATTAATTGGTAGATAAATGCCATAAATTTACTCATATATTAAAGAAAGGAGATCATTTTGACTAGAATTTAGAATGTCAAATATCATTTGATAACTTAAATCCATATCTATTGAAACCTCTAGTGCTTCCACCACTAATATCAGGAAGGCTATTGCTTTTGTATATATCTGCTACACCATGTTCTATAGGGGATCTCTTAGATCAACATAATGATGAAGGAAAAGAATGAGCTATATATTATCTAATCAAAATAGTCATCTCATATGAGATCAATTATACCCCTATAGAGAAAACATGTTTGGCCATGGTCTTTGATTATCAAAAATTTAGACAATATTGAATAACCAAGTCAAGCTTATCACTAAAATTGATCCATTTAAATATATGTTATCCAAGTCTACCTTAATCAGAAGGATGCATAAATAGATTATGCTTTTAAGTGAATTTGACATCGAGTATATAAATCAAAAACACATAAAGGGATAGATTATTACAGATCAACTAGCAACAACATCTATAGTGGACATGCAACCACTATTAATAGCCTCCTTAATGAGTTCATATTAACAACTGAAGAATCAACATGATGGAAACTTTATTTTGATGGATCCTTCACCATGCATGGGTCAGGAGCGAGAAGCCTTTTGGTAACACCACAAGGAGACTTAATCCTTAAATCTTTTTGAATGTCTTTCCCATGAACTAATAACATCACTGATTATGAGGCATTAATTTTTGGATTGCAACTTGCCATCTAATGGAATGTTCAAGATCTTCAAGTTCTAGGTGATTCTCAATGGATTATCGAACAAGTTAATAAAGAGTTCCAAACTAAATATGAGAATTTAGTCCCATACAATTCAATTATCAATCAATTAAAGAAAAACTTTTGGTCTATAACCTTTGAGCAAGTGCCAAGGGTAAGTGACAAAGCAATAGATGTAATGTCCACTATCAAGTCTCTAATAGAGCTCTCAAAAGACATCCTTGAAGGTAATTTTTTGGTTGAACAATTATTATTTCTTTCACATCAAGCTTTGGCTCATTATTATATATGTGCAATCTCTAATCCTAGTCGACCATGGTACCATGGCATTTATACCTACCTCCATGACAATACCCTTTCACTAGACCTTAACCACCACCAATGCAAATAATTCATCCAACATGCATCTTGTTACACTCTTTTTGGTAGAACATTCTATTGGTGAGGCTATGATGGGACCCTGTTATGATGACTAAACTCAAAGGAGGCCCTTCTTGTAATCAGGGAAGTTCATGATGGTATTTATGGAGGTCATGTCAGTGGTATGGCCCTAGCCAAGAAGTTACTATAGACTAGATATTATTATCCAATAATGGATCAGGATGCTTGTCAGTATGTGCGTAAATGTGTAGCCTATGAAAAACATGGGAATATTATACATGTCCTAGCTCAAGAACTACAACTTATCATGAGCCCTTGTCCTTTTTCAGTATGGACATTAGATCTTATTGGAAAAATTAGTCACACTTAATTAGATCGACACAATTTCATTATTATAATTACAAATTATTTTACTAAATGGGTAGAAGTGGAAGCCATGCTGCTCTTATACACTACATGGATTCAAATATCTAAATTCATTTTGAACCAGATCATTTACCATTTTAAAATTCCTTCTAAAATAATATTAGATAATGGAAAATCATTCAAAAATTAAGAAGTGGAGGTCTTGTTTAATAGATATCATACTTAACAACATTTTTCAACACCTTATTACCCCCATGGCAATGGACAAGTGAAAGCTACCTACAAAATGCTTATAAAAATATTTAAAAAGATCATTAATGATGCTGGAAGGAACTGAAATTTATAATTGTATCTTGTACTTTGGTCTTATAGAACCAACATCCAAACGCCTATCAGGGCCATTCCATACTCTTTAGTATATGGAATGGAAGCCATTATACCCATTGAGGTTGAACTCCCCTCATTACACATATCCTTACCGGGCATGATAAAAAATAATGAGTACATAAATGAAAATATAAAAGAACTATAATTATGGGATGAGAAGCATCAGAATGATCTTAATCACCTCAGAGCATATCAAAATATGCTAAAAATCCAATATCATAAGAAACTTTAGTCCCAAGATTTTACAATTGGTAACCTAGTCTTCAAGGAAAATTAGAACACTAATGTTGATTGGAAAAAGAAAGGAACATTTGAAGAAAATTGGCTTGGGCCTTACATTATTATTTCCAAATTTGGATCAAGGGTATATAACTTGGATACTTTAGATAGATAGGAACTTGATGAACTGATAAACACCATGCATATTAAATGGTTCTATTTCTAGAAGGCCTAAAATATTTTATCCTCCATCTGTAAGAGCCCATACTTGGGGGCAATCCTATCTATCATTATTAACATCCTATCATTATTATTCATCTCTTATCATTTCACACATCCCATCTCATCCACTCATCTCCCATATGAACCTAACCCAATGGTAGATGGAAGATATAAGATTTGAATACAAGGAGGTATAATTATCAAGAAAGGGGAAAATTAATGCTGAAAGTTTGAGAGGAAACTATTGAAGAGTAATTTTTAATATTTGATCCACTGAAAAATTAATATTTACTCCCAATATCCCAATCCAAACAAAGAACGATTCCCCTAGATAGCTCTTCTTCTTATTAGCCTCAATAACAACTATTTTTCCTCATCCCCTTTCATTACCCAAGCATATATCCACCCGTCCCTACTAATTTCATCATTAGAGAAGGGTGATTAATCATCTTTCCTCCAGGATGTATAATATATTTTATAAAAAAAAAAAAAATTATACAGAATCCTAAAATTTTTATCTTGTCCTTGGGATTATAATGCACCCAATTTGATCCAGTCTCAATTATTGCCAATCGCTATAATATACTTAGTTTTCCCCTGTAAATATTTATTTATCCACATTAGATTAGTTTTGAAAATATTCCTTTTCTCACAATCCTTTTACCTATTTATTAGGCCATGTTGTGAATACTCATTAGGTTTCTTATAAAAAACCTTTTTTAAGTCCCTCTATAACCAGGTCATTATGCAAAAATCTTTTATCCACATAATAGGTTGTTTTGTAAAAACCTATTTTCATCACTTCTCTTGTAAATATTTAAAAATTTATTTAACCACACATTAAGTCATCTTATAAATATTTATAATCATCATTCTTTTTATTTACATTGCTAAGTCATTTTGTACATTTGTTAAAGTCCACATATTAAGTTGAGTTGTAATTAGGTCATTTGTAAATATTTATCTATCTTTCTCGCAGAAATCCTTTTTACCTAGGTCAACTTAGTAATCATTATCCTTTTTATTTTTAAAACTCAAGTTAATATGTAAATACTTATTCCATAAAAGTCCTTTTTAACTCATTTTTTTAAATATGTCATTTTTTGAAAACAATCCTTTATCCACATAGTAACTTGTCTTGTAAATATTTCTTTGATATAGTCCTATATTTTTTGTTAGCCAATCCTTTTATCAACATTTAGTGAAATTCATTTTCTTATAAAAATCCTTTTAGGTCATTTTATAAATGTTCATTACAATCATAAACATTATCTATGTATTAGGTCATTATGTATGTAACCATTATCCCTTTTTATTCACACAACATATCACTTTGTAAATATTTATATCCTTTTTAGGTCTTTTTTTTATCTACATTAAATTATTTTATAAATATTCATGTAATAATTTATCTTTTTATTCACAACAAGTCATTTTGTGAATCCGTATTCCATGTAAATATTTATCTTTTTTTTACATATTAGAACTCCTTTTGTCTCTTTATTAACTAGGATGTAAATAATTATTGTGAGAAATTTTTATCTTTTGTAAATATTTGATTTTACATCTTCCTTGTAAATATTCCTATTTTTATTTTTAGGGAATGAGGATGGCAAGAATGACTACCCATTATGATTTGGGAATGTCACAAATAAAGTTCCCTCTTAAGTCCCTACACTATAAATCAATGCTACCTCGAATACTTAAATGTCATAGGTACATTTTAATTAAGTAAATTTTTTAAAAATGGATTACAAACATTTCCATGGCTTCAAGACATCTTCAACATCCTAAAACCTGTACCCTATAATCATTAAACTATCCCACCTAACCTGATTAGCCTACTAATTGAGCCATCCACCTCCCTAGTGCAGGGGGATTACCTATTATCACTTCATGAGACATAAAATTATATTCACAAGTGACAACCTATCAAAAATATTGGCACATGTCACAAGTTATAAAACATTGATTACCACATTATCCATTTCATTTCATTATTATCCATTTAATACACCATGATATTAACATAAAATTAAATCCATGTCATTATTATACCATTTATATCCAAATTATATCATTACATCATCATATACATCAATTCAAAATACATCCATAAAACATATAATCATAAACCATTTAAACACAAGTAAATAAATCCCAATAATTATTACGCATCCACAATACATCAACTATAAACACCTAATCATCTCATACATGTAGTCAATAATCTAATGTCTAATATAGCAAACACATCATACTCACATAAACAAAATCCATAAACACAAAATATAACATAATAAATCACATCATCATATAATCACATAAATATCCATGAGTCTTATCAAAAATCATATACAACATAAGCATCATAAACATCCATGTGTTAAGAATGAAATATACAAATCCAATATAAAATTAGTGTCTCATGATCCAAATCATGGTGATCTCCTTGGTGGTTGATGCACAAAATGAAAGGAGGTGCTGGCCTTGTATGAAGGTTCTTAATGATCAATCGACACCACACACTCATAAAGGAAATTTTAGTATTGGGCTTCCCTCATTGACCATGATATTTGTCTGGTCATGTATCTAAATACCTATCTTTACATCAAAGTAGCCCTATCATCTCTAGCTCACTTTTCCACCTATAAGTTTGATTCCTATTGGCTCAGTTTATCCTGAATCTAAGCAATCTAGCCCTATAAAGCTGATAACTACCTATCTTTGTCCCCAATTTAGATTAATAAGGTAGTCAAATGAGATAATATTGGACCCATCTATATATATCACTGAGCTATCTATCTCTATAAATACATGACATGTCTTTGGTATCTATCTCTCTCTGATGTGATCTTAAAGATCTCAACCACCTTGGCTCTCACTTCCTACTCTAACCTATCTATCTGAGCCCGGTCCTTGGATATAATTGACACTCTATAAGTCCCAAAAATGTTAAGACCTATCCATGCCACTCCCTGACCACCCCCTATGTATTCATCAATCACCATCAATGCCTGGACAACCTCTCCATCCCCTCCATCCCCCTACCTATGGTTATAGTATTTGGACTTACCATATCCAAAATCATGCATGTGCTTGAAAAATCCTCTAAACCACCCCTCTCCTTCTAGTGTTTTGAACTAGCCTCAAAAGTCTCCTCAACCTCCTCTAATACCACCACCTTATGTATGATATGGTAACCCTTAGATCAACTATCACTATTTGAAAGTCCCAAATTATAAGAGTTATGATATCATAATCCACATGAGCTAGTGCCTTATCTAGTGAGTGGCCCCACTGTGGCCTCTCACTATCATTCTAAACAAATATTTTCTCCTCTCTAGGGACATTTTATTATTTCCCAAACTACTATTGTACTTTATCTAGCCAATATCTCTCTATAATGTAATCATAATTTTCCATCAGTTAACACTTATTTAACATATAGTTAGTGTAATCCATGTCCTTAGACCATCCCCATTATACCTATCTATATGGCATCCAACTAATATATGCATCTGTTAGACTATCAAATACCTATTTTTAAAATCTCATATCACCAACATATACCCTCTGAACTCCCAGGATAATACTCCATCTAAATACCAGTGGCTGGTCAGGCTCACAATCTTCTTGGGTACCTACTGGCCTCTCTATAGCTACATGCTCCTAAGACCAAATATATATCAATAGTGATGGCCCAAAACTTACCACCCACCTATATGCTCCCATATGTAGCTCCATGTACAAATGCCCCAATATAATCAGCCCCCAAATGAATACCCTATAGTCCTATGCCATATCTGCAACCATATCCCCTAAGCCTAGATAAAACAACTGACCATTCTTATCTTATAATAATATACCAATAAAAAGAGACAAAAAATTAGAATCAATCTATCCACAGTCCCATCTCTAAATGCTCTATCAATATTAATACATGAGTCATGAATCCCTACTTATAAATGACCACACAACCTCTGTATTGTAGATCTCAATGACTGATACCTCTAATAAATTACAACCCCCCTCATCAATAGTCAGAAGATCTATCAGACATCATTGAGGGTCACCATCATCTCCCCCATGAAAAATTAAAGGTGCTCATCTCTGAGTGCCACCTCTCTACCAACATGGTAATCAAGGCCTGGTCTATCCTAATAAAGGGTATCATCATAATATAGTATAACTATGTCATCTCTAAAACCCTAAAATTATCTAGTATCAAGTGATGCATCTCATGCAATACCATAGGTCATTGTAATCTAGATGCCATAACCCCTAAATCCTCTTGCACCAAACACCCTATTAGCCTCTCATCACAACAAACCTATACCTAACCCAAACTTTTTCTATTCTATCCTTACCCTATCCACCCAGTTACCTATTTGCTTACTTATCCCCTTACCCAATTAACTCCCATAATCACCCTATGAAAAATTACTATTAGATATCTTCCCCAAACTATGATTTTGTAAAATCTCTAGTCACATGTTGTGATTTTTTAAAATGATGAGTTTTTTTTACAACTTTGAAAAATCACAACTCACTAATTATGGTTTTATGAAACTGCAAGTCACCCACTACAGTTTTTTAAAATTACATATTGCCATAAGTGATTTTTTAAAACCACTGATCATAAGTACAATATTGTAGTTTATGAGTGCAAAACTATAACTCAGGGCAATGCCACCAATTACATTTTTTCACTCCTTACCTTTTACCCTAATAAATGTAAAAATAAATGCAAAAATAAATTCATTAAATACATAAATTAATAAGATGGGGAGAAGTACTTACTTCTAATCCAATCTCCGTCAATCTCTGGATCTCCCAAACCCTCTCACCATAATGTGAATAATGAGGAATATGATCCATGGTCTTGATCTCCAGAGTAAGATTTGACTAATCACCAAGAGTAAAAATGATTTCTTTTACCCCTCTTTTTCTATTTTACCTCATGATCCTATCCTTTTTCCCCAAATAAACCCATTTGATTTGTATTAACACTATCCTTACACCTAAACATTTTATTATGATTCTCATAATCATTTATCAATCCCTAAATTATTTTTAGGGACATGGTATTCTATCTCCCTGCTCCCTGTCTAACATCTTGTGTTAGAACTACATTAACCTGAGGTCTCTTTAGACTATGTAGATAATACTTGGTCACGTTTTAGTGCTCAAGGATAGTGTATACACATAATATTTTTAAAATTTTATCAATTAATGATCCTTTCTATCTTGAAGGAACCCATCGAGTCTCAATCTCTTTGAGTGCATAGCTTAAGGTGTACATCAAGAAAGGGGTGAGAAGACCATTAGTGCTTCATATGATTGTTATCCCCTTTTCCACTTGATATCTACACACTTGTCTCCTAAAAACCATTACCTTAAGCTTTGGCTCCTCTTTTGTACACTCCTCTAGTATTTTACCACCTTCATTAGCCCTTTTTATAACTTAAAACCCTTTTTGATGGTTTACATGACAGCTGTGTCGACCTTGTACTCTTATTGACAAAACTTATTTCAAATGCCAACCTAGTCTGTGACCTAGTGAGTTTTTATCAATTATGATACTAGGTCGATCAGGTTGACCTTGGCGACCAAATTTTTTGGAAGGGTTTAGGGTTAGATCCACTTATATAAAAATAATCATTTCACCATTTCTAAGAGAATATAAGAATAAGTAAGATATATTATGCATCTACTTATCCACCATTCTAATTAAAAAGCAAGCTTAAAGTTTCATACTTTCTTTGAAGATATGGATCTTATCTTGTGGATAAGTCTTTTAGATGCATTGATAGGTTGTGTAGCCTAGAGCTGATTTATCTTTATCATCCTTAAATACCACAACAAAATCTTGTGAAGCACCTTGGCCAAGGGAGAGATTGAGGCTCAATAGGTACATCTTCAAAGGTGATTATTTATAACTTTGTTCCTCCTTTGTAAGAGTAGATAGATATGCATTTACACTTTTCTTCCATGCATTATGATTTTGTATACATTGACATTTGTATATCTTCTATGCATGTTTACATTTATTATTTATTACCCCGACTTTGTGTCATAATCTTTGGTGTGATCCGGACAACAATTCAGATGACAATTTGGGTGAGGGTCCACCCCAATTGATGATGAAACTTCTGGGAGCCATGACTTTTGCACCGTAGCTCCAATTGACTCACCGTTTGAACCGTTGGAAAGATAATAATGAGGGGAAAATCATGAGATGGAATTGAGATATGATCAATGAAGTTTGAACCCATAAACCCCAACAAAAGTGTCCCAAATTTCAATTTTAATAGTGCAGTCTAAAAATAGTAAGTTACTAAAAATAGTAATTCCTCAAATTCTGTATTGTTGTAAATCGTGGAAGTCAAACCAATTCATCTTCCTCGAGATTGGTGACCTTCTACATCCTACCCAAACCTTCAAAACATGTATAAATGAAGATGTAACCTGAAATGGAAATCATACATCTCTTCTCAGAGATAAGCATATGTTAGGGTCTGCAAATTTGATCAATAAAACATCTCTTATCAGAGATAGCATTATTTGAATTGTTTTGTTCTTGTTTCTTGAATTATCTTTCAAAAAAATCTTTTGAGTTTTGGATCAGAGGTATCAGAGTGGTTTGTCTTTAGAGTGTATGATCCTGAGGATGAGGTCAGATTACAAGAAGCTTGGGTGGAAAATAGAACCAACAGAATATCCATCTATTCACTCCAAATGACTTCAAATGGCAAACAACATTGAGGCATCCGATCCTTTCAAGGAAATGGTGAATGAAGCCCTCCAACAACAACAAGCACAGATGCTACAACAATTTGCTCAAATTCTCTAACAAATCTTGATGGGAAATTTTGGCTCCTCATCGGCACCCGCACATCCTTTCAATGCCCCAACACCCTTCAAGGTTCAGGTAAATTTTGATATCCCTACATTTGAAGGAAAAATCAATGCTGATGTAGTATAAAATTGGTTGGATCAATTGTCATCTTATTTTTCTGTAAATAAATTCACCGATAAAGAGAATATTACTTTTGCTCTTCTAAAAGCATCATTGCTTGTCAAAAATTGGTGGGAAGTGTACAAAAAGAGATTCAATGTAGATGATATTGGCCTTGAGATGAAACCTACATGGGATGATTTCATAGATGTTGTAAAGGAAGAATACTACCCCATTGGAGCATATGATGATCTGTATATAGAGTGGCAACAACTTCACCAAGGTAAAGAATAATCTATTCAAGATTACACTGACATTTTTCATTCTCTATCTATGAGATTGGGCATCCAAGAAAGTGAGAAACATAAGGTTCTCAATTATCGTGGCGGACTATAATGGTACATACGGGGAGAAATAGAACTCTTCAATTTGGAAACCATCGGTGACGCATGCAAGTTCACAGTGAAGATTGAGCAGAAGCATGGAAGAATGAATATAAAGAATCAGTCTTCAAAATGGAAAAGTGATGAAGAAGGTCAAACATGAGGCCAAAATTGGAAGCAAAAGAAAGGAAAGACTGGGAAGTGGTGTGATAATCACAAATCTGGAACTCACTCCAAAGAAGAATGTTGAGCTATCAAATCACTAATTTTTGAGTCACAATCCTCAACATCTACTGCTCTACCTCATATAGATCCTATAGTCGAAGAGGTTGAAGAAGAAATTATAGATGCTGATCCTGAAGCCCTTGTTGCTTCATCACAGACACATGACGAGATGCTAGATGACAAGGAAAGGTTGTTTCACTCTAAGTTATGGGTGAAAGGTAAGCCTTTACATTTCATTCTTGATAGAGGAAGTCAAAACAATTTAATATCTGCTAATGTTGTTAAAAGCCTAAATCTATCCATGAAGCCTCACCTAAAACCATACAGTATTGGATGGTTGAGTCCAGGGAGAAACCTCCGTGTCACCCACCAATGTCTTCTCTCATATGCAGTACAACCTTTCCAAGATGAGGTCTTATGTGATGTGGTCAATCTAGATGTTCGTGATATACTCTTTGGTCAACCATTCATGTATGATCGACATGGTATATATGAATCAAGAACTAGAAGGATCACTCTCACTCTTGGAACATGGTACTACAGGGTACCAAAAGTACCACCTTCTACATCTGTCTCTCTGATTAGTGCCAAGAAATTTGTTCTCATGGTGGTCAAGCCACAAGAATCCAAAAGGGCCAATGTTACAGCCCTGAATACACAAAAATAGAAGCAAATAGATGCTGAGCTAAAGAATTTCATGGCCTTCCATCCACAGACTGATGGTCAGACAAAAATGGTGAACAATCGAGCCCTGCACAGTTCCATAAATCATAATCCCTTCCAAGTATGCATTGGGAATCAAATCAAAGTAAAACTACCAAAATTGATGATAAATATTGATGCAATGGGGACCATTGCTTCTCAAGGAGGGAGGAATGATCTGGACAACAATTCAGATGACAATTCGGGTGATGGGTCCACCCCAATTGATGACAAAACTTCTGGGAGCCATAACTTTTGCACCGTAGCTCCAATTGACTTACCGTTTGAACCGTTAGAAAGCTAATAATGAGGGGAATGCCATGAGATGGCGTGGATATCTACTCAATTATGTTTAAACCCATAACACCCAATGGAAGTGTCCCAAATTTCAATTTTAATAGTGCAGTCTAAAAATAGTAAGTTACTAAAAACAGTAATTCCTCAAATTCTGTATTGTTGTAAATCATGGAAGTCAAACCAATTCATCTCCATTGAGATTGGTGACCTTACACATCCTCACCACACGTTCAAAACATGTATAAATGAAGATGTAACCCAAAATGGAAATCAGACATCTCTTCTCAGAGATAAGCATATGTTAGGCTCTGCAAATTTGATCAATAAAACATCTCTTATCAGAGATAACATTATTTGAATTATTTTGTTCTTATTTCTTGAATTATCTTTCAACCAAAGATTTTGAGTTTTGGATCATGGTGAGTAGTAGATTAGATTTTTTATTTACTTATTATTAATATAGTGAATATGAAAACATAGGACCTAATTAGGGTTATTGTGTAGTTTTGCTTGATTGGAGGCTTTGGAACCCTCCCTAGTAATATTATTATGATAAGAGATCCCTTGATTAGGTCTAGTAGATCCATATTGGTTATGACCCCAATTATCTATGCATCCCTAATTTGAAGTGTAAGTAGGATCTATCTTCTCTAAGATGGGATTGATTTATAGATATGATGTATTTCTCATTGCATACATTTTGGTGAACCTGACATGAATTTAACCCTTTCAATTTTTCTTTCACGCTTTTCATTTATATCATTTCTATCATTTTTCTATATTATGATACTAGGTCGATCAAGTTGGTATAGTTCTAACTTCTATGTGTAGGTTTAATACATAGTCACATCAAAATGACTATATTCTTTCTATGTAGGTCTTCATCAGATACAAGTTACTAGATTAAGTAGGTCAACATAGAACTCTTATTTAGTTCCAAATAATAGACTATGTTGAACAGGGCAATGTAGTCTCTTAGACAACATCCATAACAACAAACTAAGTCATGTAGGTCAACTTATTATTCTAGTCAGCATCCAAATAACAAACCAGGTTGACTCAACCATCTTAATAGGCTTTAACAAATAGGGGTTTTATAGAATTAGGTCAACCTAGTTGACACAATTGGTAGAAATTACAAGTAATATTCAAGACACTTTAACAAAAATTTCACAATCCTCAGCATCTTGTAACCCACCAAGGTTCCTTTCTTTCTTTCTCTTTCAATTCAGTTCATCATTATAGTTCTATTTTGCACAAGTTTACAGTTTTCAAAACTACAATCCTATAACAAACTAGGTAGACTTGGTTAACCTAGTTATTTAGTCTATCTTTTATCTAAAAGACTAAGTCAACCTGGTCAACTTAGTTCTTAAGGACTCTTACTTATATAGTACAATAGAGACCTTGTCGACTCTATTCTATAATGTTTACATATAATGTCATATAAACTAATTCTGTATCTTTTTTAATTTGGGAATTAATAACTACATGCTAGTAATTAATTCACACTTTCATTTTCAATTGTTTGCATGCTTAGAGTATCTCATATATTCTAATTAGGTGGTTTTTTAATATACCATTTAGTTACACTATTTTTCTCTTTTTGCACACACTACCAAATCACATAATTTCAAAACTTATTTAAATATTTGTCTATCTAAGGCCTACCTACTTGGATTTCATCACTAAAGGGGAAGTTGACTTGGTTTTCTAGATAAGTATAAACATGTGGTTAATGGTATATATTAGAAAATCACCTAACACCCTTATCACTGTGAAATTATTAAGCAAGGGGGTAGGCCCCAATACCAATCTAGTACCATTTTGAACACAAATCCCTTTCAACCTAAACATCCTAAAACCATCCATAGATTGATTTCTAGTTCCCTCTTTTTAGCCAACTTCCTTATCACACTTAAAATAACACTTATAATAATCTAACAACATTCAAGATGGCCATTTAGTTAACATTTACTTTTTAGTTGGCTTCTTGATCTCTGATCATTGTATATTATATTTTAAAAACTTTCATTAGTTAGCATTGGAACAAGGTTTTGTGCTGTGTGCCCCAATTGGATCATTCTCATTGATCCAATTATTTGTGTGTTTGTTTTCAATTCTTGTTTTAATTACATTTGCAAATTTTTTTCCTATTTTTAGTACACTATCATTCTATTTGACACAATATCTTATAGATTATATTTTTCCCTAACTATAGTATCGAGTCAACCTAGTACTCCTTTCTACCTATCAGGTTATATTACTAAGTTTACCTGGTTAAATCTATATCCTTATCAGACTGCCCATTTTCCTATTTATAGTACTAAGTTGGCATGGTCAACTCTGTATTCTTTTGTTTCCTATTTACAGTACTAAGTCGATCGGGTCCACTCTATACTTTTATCTATATCCTTCCTATATTTTTTCTTTGCATCAACTTTGCCTTCCTTAATCTCTCTCCTTCATCATAAAATTCATATTTAAAGACAACACTGAGTTTAATTCAACATATAGGATGATTCTTACCAACCCTAATAGGTTCTCTCATAAGCAACTTGTGGCTCTTACCCTAGATGCAAGTAATGTACATGTATCCACTCATACTACAAACTATGAGACCCTCCTCATTCCTCTTCACTTCACAATCTTGTCTTCTCATTTGAAGATCAACCTGAATTAGAGTATACCCCAAAAATGCTCTTATTCAACAAGGAATTTCCTCAACATCACGGAAAGGATCTTTCTACTACTTACCATCTCATAATAAGTGGTCATGTTGAGGATCCCCATTTTGGATCCCTATTTCCCTTAGCCCACATTCTCACATGAATTTAGAGATACTAGCTTCTTTGCTTCTTAGAATCTTCCCTATATTTTTACCCCTTCTCATACCATGACATCTTCCTCTTTTATTTCATCCACCTTCATGCCTAGTATCTCTACTAACATGGTAAGTTCTATATCTAGTGGGGTTCTTCTAAAACCTATTCTTCTCAATTCTTCTACTAGTGCATCATTTACTACCCATGGTAACCATGCATATGGTGCTACTTCTTCTCATCCTTCTACTAGTACATATTTTTCCATATAAGCAAATTATTCCACTAGTTCCTCACTCACCAACAATTCTTCTTAAGTTACTGCTAACACCCATAGTGGTGCCCAAACCACTCCTACCAATTCCATTGCTTCACATAATGCCAATAATACCACTCAAACCCATAAAATCCTATTTCAAACTCTTAATCAAACAAATGATTTCCAAGATAAAAATTTACATCAAATGATGCAAATACAAAATCATCTTATCCATCTTCAAATCCACCCTCAACAGATGCCATGGGGCACACATAACCAAAATGTTCCCCCACTTCCTCTTCGAGATTCCCATCATAATCTTATACCTCAACCTCCCCTTTTTAATAAAAAAATAAAGCATCTTCAAAATGAGCCTCTTACATCTCATATATATAATATAATTATAGGAGGTATCACCCTTACCATTAATTATAATGGGTCAATTGATCCTACCCTTCACTTAAAAACATTTGGAAATCTATATAAACACTAGGTCAAATTAAATACTTTTAACACTACCAAACTATTCAAAAAAAATCTCATAGGTTATGATTTAGATTGGTAAAACCAACTAAAATCTCATTCCATTATTAGTTTGGAAGACTTAGTGAATTCTCTAGTCCAAGAGTTCCAAACTAGTGTCCTCCCCGAGAACACCTTGGCCCATTTTATCAATTATAAGTAAATTGAGACTAAAGCTGCACAAGATTTTATCAAACTATAAAAGACCTTATCTAAAAAATATGAACATAATATGGTAGATGACAACCTCTTTCATCTATTTACCAACACTCTTTTTCCCAAGTTATAATATCATGCTCGAACTCTCTCTTCATGTACTTTGGAAGAGGCCATTGACAAAGCTGAGCATCAAGATTTCCTTATGCATCAATTCAAGCCATCCCAACCTTCTATGGGTACTCACATGTTAATTAATAATAAGAATAATCATACTAAAAATGATGGTGTCACTGACTCTTATGATATCATTCATACTATTCAAGTTGTTCCCAACCAAACACGAGAACAAGCTTCCCTTCCTAACCACATCACTAATCCTTATTTATCCTCAACCAATAAAATCAATTTTCATAAACCTTTATACTTATCAGAATTAAAAAAGCATCTACCAAGGCCACTTCATGAGAAATTGATCTCACTTATCCCACGAAATCTTGGTACGATCCCAATAAATTTTATTGGTTTCATACTACTTGGCGTCATTCTCATGAGACTTGTAGGCAACTTCATAATTTTTCTATGGATTTTCTTCTTGGTCCCAAATTTGACCATGATTCTATCATTTGGAAACATCAATAAGATTATGAAATTACCTTCAAATCCCATGAGACACAAAATACATCTCAAGCTTTGAACTAGGCTAATGCTCATTTGACCATCTATAAATATCCTCTTCCAAATCACCAAGATAACCAAGACAAGCCTACCCCTTCTACCAATAATGTTAACAATATTCTTGACCCAAATCCTAAAGAGAATGTGGTTAATATGATTAATATATGAAGGGTGGTTGCTTTCATTGATCCTCATCCTATCCACACCCCTCAATTGTCTCACACATTTCATGTTATCCAAGACTCTTCTCTAACTCACTTAACATAGTTGGGGAAAGAATACCTTATATCTTTTGATGAACCAATTCCAACACATCCTTTAGATAACACTTCTCATACCATTTATACCATTCCTCCAGTTCTTGTACCTATCACTAGTGATACTCACACTTGTATCAACACTTTTTTTCAAACCAAACCTACATCAACTACCCCATCTTCTCACGATGATCAACACAATTTTACTTCAACTAAGCCTTCCACCCTTTATCAACATAAATTCACATGCACTTTGGATCCTCCTTTTGAGGACCTCTTTTAACACTATGCACCTCTTTCCAATAGTTCTCTTATGGGTTATGATTAATGGTATCCTATCATAGACCTTAGTAATCTCCCATCTCAAATCCCATTTATTGAACTTTTGTGGACCTCTCCATGACATTGTAATTGTATTATGTAACTTATATTAAAAATGACCATACCTCATCTTCCCCAAGTAGGACACGAAGCCACCTTATCTAGATCATAATATAACATTTTAAAATAGTGCAAAGAGATGATCATACATGTTGATGAAATGATGAATACTTCTTTTTCCCTCAAATTCCCCATTACTTCTATGATCCCTGATGAGATTCTAATTTTTTTAGATGATCCTTCTCTATTTATTAGTGTCTAAATTGGTGATATCGAAGTCAAGTGTACTTTTATTGATGAGGGTTCTAGGACTTGTGTTGCTTCTCTTGATTTTATCAAAACCCTTGGATATTCTAAATGTAGTCACAAATCCACACACAACACATGTCAAGGCTATAACCGAAGGAAAATGCCTCCTTTAGGTTGTGTGTGTTTCCCCATTATCATTACACTTGTCCCCATTCATGTGAAGGTGATGATATTCAACTTTCCTATATCTTATAACATTTTACTTGGTAGGCCATGTTGGCTACATATTTTGTTAACAATCAAGATTATCTAGGCAATCATGGGATTAAATCCCCTTCATTTAATGGTGAAGCTTCCATGCATTTATGTCTATTTATTTATAATTAATTATAACTTATAGTTATTCATAGAGTATATAAATTATGTGTAAATTATTCTAATTGGGGGTATTAATTTAATCACTCTATTCATGAGCCATAACAAAGGGATTTTTTATTAAGTAAGCAACTAGTTCTGGGAATGTGAATAAAATTTTAGATAGATTGACGAGTAAATAAAAGACTAGAATGCTTGAGAAAGGAGAGGAATAAGAGAAATGCACTTCAAAATAAATAGTTTTTCAAAGTTTACTATATATGTGTGAATAGATAAACATATAATTGTGATAACCTTTTCAACAAATGATCAAGAAAGCAATGAATTCAATTTAGATAAATAGATAACACAAAGTTTACCATTTTATCTTCATAGAATGCATAGAATAATTACCTCATACACAAATTTAGATAAAAAATAAACTTCTTTCTTAATCACTTTCAACAAAATTCATACAAAATACTCCAGATATCTAAACACAAAGTTTTAGATTGCTTAAACTTTCTTGTACAATGGTTACAATTGCTTGCTTGAAAAAATTATCATCCCCATGCAAGCAGGCATGGACTTCTATTTATATAATTTTAGATACCAAATTCAAATAGGAAACAAGTTATTCAATACCCATGTGCTACACTAAAACTAGAGACCATTGAGTGGAATCCTCCTCAAAATTATCCTATGTGGCATGTAGTGGCTAGTGACATGTAGCACTTCCTGGTATTTCTATTTGGATTAAAACAAATACTTTGCATGTAGCACAAAGTTAGCTGAAGCAATCTAATTTTAAAAGATAACTTCAAGTAATGGAATTTAAGCCAAGTTACTTGAGTTTCATAATTTTACAAAGTAATATACCTCAACAAGTAACTCTACTAAACATCTTTACTTAAAAGTAATTTCTTTTTACAAAGTTACTTTACAACTAAAATGAATAGGATGAAAGAAACTAGGAAGAAGGAAAACGAAGCCATTAGAAAGAAGGGAAATAATAATTAGTCCAATTTATGAAATTTATATCTACATTTCTCTTTGTACTTGATGTGCTGAGACATCATGAGTTGTATAGCTATATCATCAAGTTTAACAAGTGCTTGCCTTTCTATCTCAAATCTTAGCGTCTCCCTTTCTATCCTTCTGCTATGAGATTTTACTTTCTTGACTCTCGGTTAAAGTCTTTTTATTTATTATTAATATTGGATTAACTCCTTGATAGACTTGGCTATGAAAGGAGTTGTATCTTTGTCCATCCGTTGTTTGAATTGCTCCCATAGCTGTTTAGATGTCCTTATAACATTATCAGACCAAATACTAGTAAGACCAAAAAAGGAATCTTCCAAATTTGTATTTGCATTGTGTGCCTCCTCTTTTAAAATCTTCATTTCTTTGCTCATTATTTATAGAATATGCATATGAAAATATATTAGGTACTCTTCTTGCTTGATCTTCTTTACATATCCATTAGGAGTAATATTTTCTTCAATCAAAATTTTCTCATTCAAATTACCTATTGTTTGTAGAATTTCTTGTTGTAACTTAAAAATGCCATTTTCATTCTCAATATCTTTCATCACTATCTTAACTTTTGTTAATTTCTTGAAAATATCAGCATGAGGATCTAAAACACTAGGGAAGAGCTTCTGAGTAGTTTTATGCATCTTTTCTATCCACTTGTCAATAACCTTTGCTTTGTCTCCAATCTCTTCCACTTCTGTTATCACTTGCTATACAATTCAATCTCTTGAAATAATAGATTGTTGTGGAACTTATCTAGCAACTTTGGATATTATTTCACATAACTGTGTATTTTATTCCTTCAACTTGGCTTTGGTAACCTTTTCTTCATCTAAATTCGTAAAGAGAGTATTTATCAAAGTCTAAGTATCTTGTATTAATCCCTCAGTGATAACTTCTCCAAGGGGTATCTTTGAAATTGTTAAGTCACTCTCAGTGACTTCTCCTCTACTCATCCCTTGTGATGGATATGGTATCTTTGCAAACTTATACCCTAAATATTCAATTATCAACTTTGAAGTTACTTTTTTAGACTTAGGATTCTTTCTTTTCTTATCTAAAATTTTCAACAATTATAAGTTTATCTCCTCAAGATTAATCACTTCCTTTGACTCTAGAGTCATCTACAATTCCAAACAAGATGAGAAGTATGTATTAGTGGAGGTATCCAAATGAGTTACTATCTATTGTTGGTTGTTACTCACCAACAACTCTTGAGAAGGAACTTCTTGGGCCTCTGTCTCTTTTTGGATCTCTTTATTTGAAACCTTTTCAACATGTTTCTCAATTTCTACTTATTTTTCCTTGTCATCTTCCTTCTCTTTCAGTTTCTTAGCATCTTTCTCTGTCACTACCACCTTCTCTTTCTCAAATTTTTTTCTTGTTTCAACTTCTTTCACTTTTTCAACTACTTCTTCCTTATCATTCTTAGGCTCTACTGCTTCTTTTTGCTTCTCTTGTAGTTCATCCTAAGATGGGGTTATTTCCTCTATGGTCATTACTTTTTCAAGCTCCTTTTTTAATGGTGGATTACTCTATTGAGGATTAAAGAGGTGTAGAAGTAGTTGGAGAAGGTGAAGGAAGAGGAGGAGGAGTCTCCTTTTGAATGGATTTATTAGAAGCCTGATTTATATGAGACTTTGGGGGTGGCATCAATACTGATGAGTCTATGATGGGTGCAGTGAAAGTAGGAATGGAATAGGGAATAACAATAAAACCAATTATAATGATGGGAAGAAGATAGCAGAGATAAAATCAAATAAAATGATTAACAAAAAGCAATAAAAACCACAAGGGAGAGATCCACCTACCTCAATTACAAATGGGTTGAAGTGAATTTACTTGAAGATGCTCTAGAGGCTCAAATCATGTGGCTTGGGGTTTGTAGGTGTGATAGCTTGGTCAAACAACTTAGATGCCAGGTGAGAAATGAGGTGGATTTTTTAATATTTATATAAATGCCAATGCATTAATGAAAAATTAGGGACATGTGGGAAAGAGCTATGTAAGCCTTTGGACTTTTGTCAGGCTTCTCGAGCTAGTTCACTTGATTCTAAAATTTGAAGTAAAGTACCCTCATAAACTTGACTTGGTCTAGGTTGATGAATAGTTTAGGTCCATAAACCTTCAATACTTTTACTTGTGACTTTATACAAGTAAAGCAATCCTAAAAAAATGATTTACTTTGGGCAAAGCTTGGCAGGTTTATGTGACTTCTTTGCTTAGCTTGGCATCAAAGTAAAGCTACTTGATAGCTTCAATTTAAACTAGGAAGTGTAATCCAGGTTTATAAGATAAATTTACTTACTTTTAATAAGTAAAGTAGTTTGGAGAACCCAATTTACATTGCAAATGAGCCAAAACACTTTAGCTTTTTTCATCTACTGAAGGAGATGAGTAAATGGGTTTTTTAGTGATGGCTCTAGGTAGATGTTTTCAACCCTCTAGAAAAATTAGGAACAACTAGAGAAAGCTAGTAATCAGACATAATAACTACTAAAAACTAAGGCTTTATTCATAGGACTGACTCACAACACAAAATGCAAAATTTTAAATAAGGGTATCCCAAAATTTGAAGTGTGAAATTTTGGGGATACCAACTGGCTCTGACTGGGGACATATTTATTTCTATCATAAAGAAGGAAATAAGGGTGAGATCCCAACATCTCTAGTTTCACATCTTATCTATTGTGTATGGAGCCTTTGCAATAACTCAGTCATAAAAATTACAAAATAGGCAAACAACATGAAAGCAAAAAAAAAACCAAAAGAAATAATAAAAAATTTATTTATATACATACATGTGTTACCCTATTGCTTAATTTTTGTATAAATTCAAGTGCTACCCTTTGAATGGTAGTGATAGTGCAATCCTATCCTGATAAGCTAGGATAAAGCTATCTTTTCTAGCAAGACTCTTTATAGTGAAAGGCCCTTTCCAAAAGGAGTAAATTTTTTGATGTTTCCCTTTTTGTTCATTTTATTTTAGAAGAACTAAACCACCAACTTTAAACTACCTATCCTAAGAATTTTTATCAAATATCTTCTTTACTTTCATTTGGTGACCAATTAGCCAATTAATAACTTGAACATGAACTTCTTGTAATTTAGTGAGAAACATGATTCTCTTATCCAATGAATCTTGATAGGTGACATATTTAATGGCCTTGGATAATTTTAAAGCAAACATCTCTATGGTTATCGATATCTCAACATTTATTCCATATAGAAAATGAAAAGGAGACATACCTATGGCTTTCTTTGGGGTGATCCATTCAGCACACAGTGCATCAAACAACTTCTTGTGCCAGGTTTATTGATTATTATCCACCAGCTTATGGATGATGGTCATCAAATTCTTATTACTTGATTAAACTTGATCATTTCCTTGAGGATAGTGATTTGAAGCATGAAGCAAGTCTAGTCCATATGAGTAACAAAACTTAGTTAATTCTATAGAGGAAAAGTTGGCTATATTATCTATTGCAATCTTACATGGTACAACAAACCTTATAACAATATTCTCTTTAACAAAGTCACATATAACTTCAGAAGTGGTGTGATTGATAGTTATAGCTTCAAACCACTTGATGAAATAGTCAGTGGAAGTCAAAACATAGTAATGTCTAACATTTGAAGCAAGATTTAACATACAAATAAAATCCATGCCCCACTAATGGAAAGGTTCATCAATAACCATTAATTTTAGAGGCAAGGCTAGTAACTTGATTCATCCTATAAAATGCTGACATGCTTGTAATTTTAACAACCCATTCTGAAGCATCTTGAAATAGAGTAGGCCATAAGTACCTTTCTCGTAAGATCTTGTATGTTGTGACACTTGCTGAGAAGTGACCTCTACATTCCTTGTCATGAAACTACTCCTACAGTCTTGCTTGTTTTTGTTTATCCACATAGTGAAGAAAAACACCATCAATTCCTATATTGTACAAGCCATTATCCTAAAGGACATAATCCTTTGACTTTAACTTGATGGTATATTATTCTTTACATGTTAGATCAGATAGGCATTCTCCATAAGTTAGGAAGAAGGCAATCTTGCTGTACCATTCATCTACATGATCGACAAAAAGAACCATTGAAAAATATCCATTTAATTTAGCTTGAAGAGATGATGTTGCTATATATGCATTATCAAGTTTCCTCTTTGTCATCAAATAGCATAAACCTCTTTCTTTCACTAGATTCATAGGCTTGATTTCAAGATCAAACTCTTTCACCTTAGCTACCCAAGTTCCTCTCAATAATCCTAGCTCTTGCTATGTTAGAATTGACTTGATTGTAATATCAGGTACATAAAATTTAGTATGTGAAGACAAAATGTAGTACCTAAAAACTTTACATGCTTTGACTAAAGAAAAGGCATGTTTTGCTATCTATGAATACTTCAATTCTAAGATTTTCAGTGGCTGGCTCATGAAAGCTATAGGGGATTCAATTCCTTCATCATTTTTCTATATAAGTATAACTCACATGATATGCTCAAAAGAATAATAGTAAAGAATGAATTCTTTACTAAAATATAGGAAAAATATCACTAGATCTTCAACTATTACTACCTTAATTATTTCAAATGCCAACATGCCTTCAACATTCCATTTGAAGTCTTACTTATTTTTCATCATGTTATATATGTGGCAAGTTAACTCAACAAAATCAAGAATGAATCTTCTAAGGAAATTGACCGTACCAAAGAATGAGTGCACTCTTTTCTTAGACGTAGGCATTGGTAAACTCTGAATAGCTTTGACTCACTCTAGATCAATTTTTTTCCCCTCCTTTGAGACTATGTGGCCATGGAGTTTTCCTTTAGTCACAAGAAATATTAATTTATTGGGATTCAAGAAAATCCCATGTCTCCTGCATTGGATAAGAACTTCTTCAAGATTAGCTAGGTGATCACCTCTCTTTTTGGAAAAGACTATTAAGTCATCAAGGTATACCACAATGATTTTATTCTTCAAATGAGAAAAATATAAATCCATAGCTCACTTAAAGGTTTCTTATGCATTGATAAGCCCAAAAGGCATCCTATGATAAGCAAATGTTCTCCATGGCATTGTAAAAGTTGTTTTGTATTGATCCTCCTCAACCACTTTTATCTGATTATATCCTAAAAATCCATCTAACATGGATAAAATCTCTGAACTGATAACTAATTGCAAGGTGTAATCCATGATGGGTAATGGGTAATTGTCTTCCAGAGAGGCTTGATTCAAATTATGAAAATCAACACACAAGCATAATTCCCCATTTTTCTTTCTTACTAGAATAATATTTGCAAACCATTATGAATGATGGATTGAATAGATGATCTTTGCATCGAGGAGTTTCTATATCTTGGCATAAATAATACTTGAGATAGTTGGGTTATGGTGATGTAGCTTTTGCTTGAAGGGCTTCATTTCTAGTTGGAGTGTAATATAGTGTTACACCTCATCTGGATGGAAGGATTTGAGGTATTTGTAAGACCAGACAAACACATCAATGTACCTTATGAGAATATTAATGAATGCTTCCTTTTCTTCTTGAGAGTATCACTTGCCAATATTGACCATCTTAGGCTCTTCTTTACTGCCCAAATTAACCTACTCTAATTTCAAAGAAGAAATATCACCATACTCTTTCTTCTTCTTTAAAAATTGATCACATTTATTGAAGATTTATTATGAAGAAATTAACCATTTGGGAATTTTATTTCCTTTCATCTGAATTACATCTTGACTATGAGTAAGGTTAGGGTTAGTGATACTTGTTATTATCTCACATGGATGTGAACTGCTTCCTTCAAAGTACAATCCTTCAAAGTTGTCTTGCTACTCAAGGAACACAACTATTTGCTTACATCATTAAAAACTTGCCACTATTCAACATTATCTAAGACTTTGGATGGTAGACCATCTCTACTTTATAGTTACCTTCTTTGAAAAGTGTTGGTTGTTGTTCTCGCCTGAGTAGAGATGCAGAAACAATAAATGAATGGAGTTCTTATCTTGAGGAACTAAGTTGATCAAGAAATCAGAAAAGTTGAGTGTAGTACTCAGAATTTGGTCATGGTAGTGTTTTAGCTTATCTTTCTTCACCTGATACTGGCCTCTAATTTGTCTCACTATCAATTCAACATCTCCCTAAGCTTTAATAAGCCTAACTCCTTTCTCCTTTGCTTGATCAACTCCTAACTAAAGTGCCTCATATTCAACTGTATTATTAGTTTTTTCAAACATGAATTTGTAAGAATAGGGAAATATTTCACCATTAAGGGATATCAATACTACCCATGCACCTGAACCAAGAAAAATACAATTGTCATCAAACTCTAACATCCATATCTTGTCCTTTTCTTCTTCTTTCTCTTATTTTTGGGTTTCCTTGCCTACTTCAAGGTAGTAAACTCCATGGTCAAATTCTTCAAAAAGAATGTGTGACCTTAGATCATCATATTTGGAAAACATGTATTTGGTATTTTTTTTGGGTTCAAATATTTGACTCAGTCCTTTGATTAGAATATGGGCACATGACAAATCCATTTTTACTTCACCTATATCCTTGCAAAGTTTATACTTAGCAACATTCCATAAGAAACATGAATGTCTACTACCAAAATTGTCATTTTTAGTCTTTTATCTAGAAAGGCTGCCAAGACTACTTGAGCATCTCTGATTTATCTAATTAGGGGAACTTGTCTCTCCATCAAGTAACATCTACCTATTTTCTTAGGCAAGGTGAGACCAAGAACATCAACCACCTTATCCGGCATTACATTATTTGAAAGCTCTAGAGTCCAGAATGTAGTTGCTTAACTTAAACCCATTAATCAAGAGAGAGACATAAAATGGCTCTATACTTTCGGATGTAGAAGTGGGTGTGGATGAAGTACCAACAAGATTATTCTAGGAATAAAACTATTTGGGAGTAAGCAAGATACCTTTAGAAGTACTGGTTGAATTATTTGACCCTTTACTTTGAACGTATTTGACCAATATATTTAACTAATCTGGGTAAGATCTCAAGTACTCAGCTTTTGACATCTAAATTTTGGTTTTCTTTATATGGTCAATTATGTCAAAAGAGGGAATGGAAGTAGACATAATAGGACTAGCTTCAATAGTATGAGTTATTGGCTTATGAATATGATAAGAAGAAGTTGTAAACTTATATTTAGGAGCCAAAAAAGAAGGTAAATGACTACCTCTTTTAAGAATACTTACATCTACTCTAGAATCTCCTTTCTCTTGTTTTTTATAAGATTTATCACCAGCTTGCTGAGTTTCTGAGCTTGTCACTTTTAGATTGATATTCTAGGAAACCAATGTTGGATTCACCAACAAGATCCATAAAGTCATCTTCCTCACCAAGACTCTGATGAGTATTATGAGTTAGCTGATCTTCCTCACTCATCTAAAAATGATTTTTGGGAGCATCTTCAATTGATAATCTCTACGTAGGACTTACAATACTGTTCTTATTCTGATTATTAAAATTCCATATAGGTGCATTCCTAGCAGAGGCAACACCAACATGAGTACCTTGAGGAATTTATCTTTTAACTTAAGGCAAGTCATTAGCCAATTTTGGTGATAAAGGATTAGTAGTATATGATGTGGTTGAAGAAGAAGAGTCTCCCTTAGAAACTATTTTATTGATCTTACCAGCCATTATCTATTCATCTTCAACCTTTGTAGCAAGATTTTGAGCTACTACTAAATCAACTGGTCGTGCTCTTCATAGATAATAACTAACTTTTGGTAGTTAGGAATTAATGAAGAAAAAATTTTGATTATCTCTATTGGGTAATACAACCTAAGGAATTTTGTAGAACACCCTGTTAAACTTAGCAATAAAATCATGCATATTCTCATGTGGTTCCTTCTTCAACTAAGTCAATTGTGTAAGCAGTATATGTGAATCTTTAGCATATTTGAATCTTTTCTCAAATTTCTCACACCTAGTATCCCAATTGGTTATGGTGATTTAATCTAAATGGTAAACCCAATTTACAGCTAAGTCATGTAGAGACTCAACAAAGAGTCTAATGGAGACATCTTCATGTTCAATGCCAATTAATCCATTTTCCATGAAGGAGGCAACCAAGTGCTCATCTATATTTTATTTACCATCACCAATAAATTTAGGAAAATTCTTTCTTGATCCTTTTAGCAAGTCATGCAGAGGAGGAATCAAATTCAAAGAACCAATAGCTAGCCCCCATGGGATAGGAAGTGGTAATGCCATTCTTCTAAGAGCAAAAAAATATGGATTAATAATTTGGATCATCCTATAAGAATTATGCTAAAGCTGATGCGCAAGAGATTATATTTTCCTGATAGGTGAAAAACTTACTCTTATTATTCTAGCTTGGATAGGAAAATTTAAATTGAATCGCTCTTGTAGTTCAAAGAAATTATCTACTTGGCCTTGCACTCTCCTTGCTCTAGTATAAGGTTGGTTTACTAGATTGAAGAGAAGAAGTCTTTACTCTTATCAATTTTAATTTATAGACAAAACTTATAGTTTTCTCAACATGTAACGAACTTGTGAAGTGAATTGGGCATAGAACAAGTGGTTTACAAACATGCACCAAGCTATTTAAATAGGGGTACATTTATTAATAGTAAGAGAGGTTAATCTTAGTAAAGCATTAAACATGTGCAAAAACATTTTTATTAGCATTCAACATTTTGAGTAGTAGTTTGAATTTTTTTGCATTTTTTAGAACTCAGTGTAACACTACACCTATCTCAACTGGTCTATGCAATCTAGAATTAATTCTGGGAGTTAAAATCATAGTTCCCCAATGAAGTTGCTAGAAATTATTGGCTATATATTTTTTTAATAGTTGAAATTACCTAGGCAATCATGGGATTAAATCCCCTTCATTTAATGGTGAATCCCCCATGTATTTATGTCTATCTATTTCTAATTACTTACAACTTATAGTTATTCATAGAGTATACAAATTATGTGTAAATTATTCTAATTGGGGGTATTACTTTAATCACTTTATTCATGAGCCATAACAAAGGGATTTTACAACAAGTAACTAGTTTTGGGAATGTGAATGAAATTTTAGATAGATTGATGAGTAAAGAAAAGACTATAATGCTTGAGAAAGGAGAGGAATAAGAGAAACACACTTCACAATAAATAGTTTTGTAGAGTTTACTATATACGCATGAATAGATAAACATATAATTATGATAACCTTTTTAGAAAATGATCAAGAAAGTAATGAATTCAATTTAGATAAATAGATAACACAAAGTTTACCATTTTATCTTCATGGAACGTAAAGAATGATTCCCTTAGACACAAAGTTCTCCAAAAAACAAACTTCCTTCTTATTCACTTTCAACAAAATTCATACAAAATACTCCAAATATCTAAACACAAAATATTAAATTTCTTAAACTTTCTTGTAAAATGGTTATAATTTCTTGCTTACAAAAATTATCATCCCTAGGCACGTAGGCCTACACTTCTATTTATACAATTTTAGATATCAAACTCAAATAGGAAACAAGTTCTTCAATACCCATGTGCTATGCTAAAACTAGAAACTATTGAGTGGCATCCTCAAAATTCTCCTGTGTGGCATGTAATGGTTAATGACATGTAACACTTCTTGGTCTTACTATTTAGATTGAATACAAATAATTTGCATGTAGCACAAAGTTCACTAAAGTAATTTACTTTTACAAAATAACTTTAAGTAATGGTGTTTCAGCTAAGTTACTTGAGTTTCATAATTTTACAAAGTAATATACATTCAATAAGTAACTCTACTAATTGTCTTTACTTAAAAGTAATTTCTTTTAACAAAGTTACTTTACAAATAGAATGAATAGGATGAAATAAAATAGGAAGAAGGAAAATGAAATTATTGGAAAGAAGGGAAACAATAATTAGTCTACTTCATGGATTTTAGATCTACATTTCCTCTGTACTTGATGTGCTGAGACATCATGAGCTGTATGGTTACATCATTAGGTTTAGTAAGTGCTTGCCTTTCTATCTCAAATCTTAGCATCTCCCTTTCTATCTTTATGCTATGAGCTTTTACCTTCTCAATTCTTGGTTCAAGTCTCTTTATTTCCTATTGATATTGGATTAATTCCTTGCTAGACTTGGTTATGAAAGGAGTTGTAGCTTTGTCCATCCTTTGTTTGAATTGCTCCCATAACTATTCAGATGTCCTTGGAACATTGTGAGACCAAATACCAGTAAGACCAAGAAGGGAATACTCTAGATTTATCTTTGCACTGTGTGCCTCCTCTTCCAAAATATTCATTTCTTAACTCATTACTTGTATAATATGCATACAAAAATATAGTAGGTACTCTTCTTGATTTATCTTCTGTACATATCCATCATGAGAAATCTTTTCTTCAATTAGAATTTTCTCATTAAAATTACTTATTGTTTGTAGACTTTCCTATTGTAACTCAGAAATACCATTTTCATTCTCAATCTCTTTCATCACTATCTTAACTTCTGTTAATTTGTTCAAAATATCAACATGAGCATTTGGAACACTAGGGAAGAGCTTCTGATTAGTTTTATGCATCTTCTCCATCCACTTGTTAATAGCCTTTACTTTGTCTCCAATCTCTTCCACTTATATTATCACTTTATAGCCAATTAAATCTCCTAAAATAATAGATTGCTATGAAACTGGTCTTGTAACTTTGGCTATTATTTCACATAACTATGAATTTTGTTCTTTCAACTTGTCTTTAGTAGCCTTTTCTTCAGCCAACTTCTTAAAGAGAGTATTTATCAAAGTTTGAGTATATTGTTTTAATCCCATAGTGGCAACTTATCCAAGGGGTATCTTTAAAATTGTTAAGTCATTTTTAGTGACTTCTCCTTTGCTCATCCCCTATGGTGGAACTGCTATCTCTATAAAATTCTACCTTGAAGATTCAATTATCAACTTTGAAGTTACTTTTGCAGACTTAGGTTTCTTTCCTTTATTATCTAAACTTTTCAAAAATTATAAGTCTATCTCTTCAAGATTAATCACTTCCTTTGACTCTAGAGTTGTCTGTAATGCCAACCAAGATGAGAAGTATTTATTAGTGAAGGTTTTTAAATGATTTACCATCTATTGTTGGTTGTTACTCACCACCAACTCTTGATAAGGAACCTCCTTTGCCTTTGTATCTTTTTAGATCTCTTTCTCTAAAACCTTTTCAACATGTTTCTCAATTTCTACTTCTTTTTCCCTATCATCTTCCTTCTCTTTTGGTTTCTTATCATCTTTCTCTCTCATTGCCACCTTTTCTTTCTCAATTTTTTTTCTTGTTTCAACTTCCTTCACCTTTTCAACAACTACTTCTTCCTTCTCCTTCTTAGGCTCTACTGCTTCTTTTTGCTTCTCTTGTAATTCATTCTAAGATGGGTTATTTCTTTTATGTTCATTACTTTTTCAAGACCATTTTCAATGGTGGATTGATTTATTGAGGAAGGAGGAGGTGTAGAAGTAGGTGGAAAATGTGAAGGAGGAGGAGGAGTCTCCTTTTGAATAGATTTATTGGAAGCTTAGATGCCATGAGATTTTGGGGCTGGAATCGGTACTGATGGGTCTATGATGGGTGCAGTGGAAGTAAGAATGAAAGGAAGGGTGGAAATAGTAGGAATAGTAGTATCAATAGAACAAACCAATTATGGATTTAAAATAATTAGTTGAATTGGTTCTTTGTCCTTTACTATAGAATAGGTATCATCAACATTTATTTTGAACTTTATCTTCTTTGTAGATATTTGGCTACTATCTCCCCATACCATTTCCTTCCTCTTTTGACCTACATAAGTGGTATCACTCATCAAATCCTTCATGCAATAGCCTTTTTTAAGAAGCTAGGTGGAAGTCATTGCCAAAACATTTGAAGTTTGTTAAGAATAGTCTTATCATGATCTGTGCCAAACATGATTGCTAGAAGTGGGACATTGCCCCCCCACTACATAAAAATCATCCTTGGTGACCACCCCATCATCTTCCATATCCTCAGGGATGGTAGCCAGATCAAAAGTATGAATTTGCTCAATAGTCAATCTACTATTGTCCTTTATTCTCACATCAAATTTATCTATGCAATCAGTCCAAAAATCCTCAAGTGATAGAATATGCATGTATTCTAGAGAAACTAAATTTTGTGCCACACCTCTATAATTAAAATTGGATCTAGCCTCAAAATTCATTTGAGTGTAATGATGGTAATCTCTTTCTATACATTTCTAGCCTTGTAAATGCTTGGGTTATAGTAATGACCAATGATAATAGGAAAGTTGATGGCTGGATGATGAGCCTTTGACTATAAGTCATGTAACTCAATAAGCTATTTGCATAATTCCATGAGAATCCACTTGTCACTTAGGTATCTAGGTAATTTGATAGGTGTTCCTGAGAAACCTCCAACTTTGATGTATGTAAAGTCAAGGAACTGAATGAAAATGTGACCATACTGTGAAATTGTATCCCATGCTTCATCTGATACTCTTCTAAGTTTTAGAGCTATATTTAGCTTGCAAATGAGTTCATAAAAAAATCCATCATTTATTACAATAGAATGTTTGTGGTACTCTGAAAGGACCAATTGAGGATAATACACATATATTGGCATAGATTTTAGTGTGATTTTTATTATTAGCCTTGAAAAGGCTCCACTTGAAGCTACTAAATACATAAGATAAGAAGTTATTTTGAAATCAAAAGTATGTAACACACTGCTTAATTAACAATCCATGTTATCACTAATCATCTTTGCCCATTCGATCTTGGCTGAACTTCTAGTGACATCAATGGTTCTGATATAAGCATACATCCATTTTAAAAAACACTTGGCATTCTTTTCACCATTGATCCTACATAGTAGCCAAGTAATATCATCCACTTCCTAAATAAATTCTGATCTTACTATTTGATTAGGAAATCTTGATGCTTGTTTTAATTTCTTTAGGTAATATGTATTCATTATCTTAATACATTCTAATGTCTTAGTTTTTGATTGTTTATTAGCTTTTTCCATTATTACATCAATTAATTTAGGAGATGTTAGGGTCTTTAGATAATAGTTGAGATACTAAACATCCAATCTTATAACTACATTTCCAACAACATCTCTCATAGTCCTAGTTAAGGATCATAACATTTGGCACCTGCTAAAACAAGTTTAGAAAGTTGAGTTGAGCTTGGGAAAGCTATAGCTTGTAGAATTCCACTACTAGTCATTACATGCATGAGTGGGGTCTTGGCTATGGACTTTGATGTCTCTAGTTATTTATTCATAGACCCCTACCCCATGTCTGTATCACTTATCTTTGTTAGCCTAGAAGTGACATATGATTCAATTAGGTATCCCTAATATTCATAATTCATCTTGGTTAACTCTCTTAGCTTTTGCTTTGCCCTTACTACTCTACTTTGGGATCTCTTCAAGTGCTAACTTTGGGACTTCTTTAATTTATGTTATTTGCACTTCTAATTTATATACTTCTTTTGATCTTCCTAATCATTACGATCTAGACATTGGCTCTGACTAACTTTGAAGAACTTGATAAGTGATTTTAAACACTTAGTGATTTCTCTAACTAGTTTACAAAGGTTGAGAAAAGAGTCAACTTATTGTTCTTATAGTACCCCTAATAAAATCTCAAGTTTTAAGTAGTAGAAAGTCTTGAAAACCTTAAGTAATTGGTATTTAAATAATAAGGTCTCACAACCCAAGGTTGGTATATAAAATGCTCAAGTCTTAAGCATCTAGAAACCTAGGTAGGTCACAAGGCATATGCATAGACAAATTTAGGTTTACCTTAGCTCATGAATTCGGGTTTATATTAACAAGTTACTTAGATGAGAAAACTTGAGTAAGTAAATAAGGGGAAAGAATATGGGTAGGTCTTGAGTAGTGTTCTATGGGATTCTCAAGGTTCAAGACTTTGGGATTTATAGGGGAAGTAATTGTGTTAAAGAAACCCAAAGTAAGTAGATAAGGATTGCAAGTCTAGGTAAACTATCTCTTTGAGGATCAAGGTTTCTAAGGGCAGTTACTTAGGATCAAAAACCCAAGTAAGCAGTGCTAGTAAACTAGAATGGGCAAAGCATTTGAGGGTCGGGTTTATCAAGGGTAGTAACTTAGACTTGATAACTTGAGTAAGCAATGAGGTTTAGGAAACTCGACTTGGCAAAATTTTCAACTGCTAGGGTTTTTCATAGGAGATTTGATTTTTAAGGATTTTGTGTAAGTTTTACATGATAAATGATTATGAACTCATACACAAGGTTTTAAAACATATAGGCATGATTGAAAACTAAAGATCTAAATGAATGAATCAAGGAACAATAGTAAAATCAACTATGGTGGTGGGAAGAAGATAGCAGAGAGAAAATATAAGAAAATGATTAACACAAAGCAATAAAAACCCCAAGGGAGAGATCCACCTACCTCAAGCACAAATGGGTAGAAGTGAATTTGCTTGAAGGTGTTCAAGAGGCTCGAATCATGTAGCTCGGGGTTTGGAGGTGCAATAACTTTGTCTAACAAATTAGATTCTAGGTGGGAAATGAGGTGGATTTTCCAATATTTATATAAATGCCAAATTATTAATAATAAATTAGGCAGATGTGGGAAAGAGCCATGAAATCCTTTGGCCTTTTGTCAAGATTCTTGGGATATTTTAATTGATTTTAGAATTTGATGTAAAGTACTCTTGTAAACTTGGCTTGGTTTAGGTTGATGAATAGTTTGGGTCTAAAAACCTTCAATACTTTTAATTGTGACTTTATAAAAATAAAGTAATCTCAAAAACCTGTTTTACTTTTGGTAATTATTGGTGGGTTTATGTGATTTATTTGCTTAGCTTCGGTATCAAAGTAAAGTTGATTGATAAATTTGATTTGAACTAGGAGGTGTAATTTGGGTTTATGGGACAACTTTACTTACTTTTGAATAAGTAAAATAGTTTGGAGAACACAATTTGCATTGCAAAGGAACCAAAACACTTTAGCTTCTTTGATATGCTAAAGGAGATAGGTAAATGGGTTTTTTAATGATGGATTTAGGTAGATGTTTTCAACCCTCTGGAGTAATTAGGAGTAATTGGAGAAATAAAGAAAGCAATCAGACATAATAACTACTAAAAACTAAGGCTTTATTTAGAGGATTGACTTAGCAAGGATAACTGACTCACAAGATAAAATGCAAAATTTTAAATAGGGGTATCCTAAAATTTTAAGTGTGAAATTATGGGGACATTCAGCATGAAATCATTGCATAAGAGTATTTTCCTCTTCCACTTGCCAATGTGTCAAATTTCCTCACAATGGAGCCATCTATAGGATTTAGGGTGACACTAATCCTTGGAATTTTAAAAAACTCCATGATTGTGGTGTATTTAGGATTCCTACCGTTGAACCATTGCCAAGAATTCCATTTCTTAAATCTCAATGGTTTAATTTTCCTATAAATTTCACTCAAGGTTATAATGGTCACCTCGAACTCATTAGGAATATACCCCCTAACGTCCAAAATTTTGTTAATGATGAGCTTGATGAGATCAATCTCAAGATTAAAACTTTGGATCTCTCACCTCATCTCATTTATCATCTTCCTCCTTTTTTGAAACCTCATTCTCATCAACCACCTTATGATGATATACCCATTATCTTAACTTATACTCAACATTCCATTCATCACACCACATCAGATGACAAGGTCTTCCCTACCTATACCATTGATCTTCATACATCTAATTATGATGATGGCTATACCTTAGATGATCCATTCTTAAGAGGTCTTGTTCAGGCCCAAGATGCTAAGATTATTCATTATCATTCCTCTATGCTTTGGTATTTCAATATATATTCTATTATTTCATCTTATATCATTCCTAATTTTAGCATTTTCCTCTTGGTCATAGGGTAGAGATGGTACAGACACTTCTATTTTATGAAGAAAATCATAAGAGTATGCTTATAGATCATGCTATGAATGGTCCCTATCACTTTCTTAAATACCAAGACCCTTATAGCTGACTTATCCCTAAGATTATTGTGACTATCCTTCAGCCTTCTATACATCCCTCCCCTCCTTTAGTAGAGCCCAATTTTGATCCTATTCCCAATCATTCTATAGCTGAGTATCTTCTTGATTTCAATCCTATTGCTCCTTTAGTCAATCCATGTCTAGTCTCTCCACTAACCCCACCTTCTCTTGGTGATGGTTTGCTCACTTTACCACAACTTATTCTTTTGCCCACCAAATGGGTTGATTAGCCTTATTATGATATTCATAAAGTTACTAGTCATTAGATTTGAGACTGTTCACTATACCAATCTTCCCTAGCTTTTATTTTCACTCCTCTTATGAGTACACCTACCAAGTCTACTCATAAGTGTATATGTTACTTCCATGGCATATATAATCATTCATCCACACCTTGCATCCCAAAACTCCTCAACCTATAGAGAAGGCTATACCTCCCTTGAAAGTGTTACCTAAATATATTCCCAAATATGGAAAGGTATATTGTCTCTAGAACCAATGTGGTACACATCACACTGATCATTATTGCATCCTTCTACAACATCTCAAGGATCACCTCATAACCATTCCTATACCTTTTATCCTTCTTCCCACAGGTCACCCTTGTAATAAGGCTCCCCCTTCTTCCACTATGGATCCACCACCTATGGTACCTTCTCCACATACTATTTCTACACCTGTGAGTCCTTCACCTATAGACCTTCCCTCACCCATTGATCCCTCTCCACCAGTGACTCTTTCCTTAGTGGTACATTACCCACTAATAACCCCTTTATCTCCCATAAAATCCATTATCATGCATTCACCTGAGCATCCCCTGTATGATATCCCTCATCAGCATGATCCTTTAGGCACTCCTACATTTTCCATTGAGGATATATGATTCTAAGTATTTTCTCAACTTTCCTTGAAGATCGATGAGACTTTAGCTACAATTCATATTCAACTTCATAGAAACTTATCAAATGTTATGGATAATGTGTGTGGACAAATATGTCATTACTTTTGAACACAAGCATGGTGTTATTACATTTATTTCTTCATCTGGATTGGATATGTGATCCAGAATTACATTTATTTATTTTATATCATTTGACATTGTGTCCAATTCTTATCAATCTTACATGGTGACCTTTTATTTTGTATTACATGTTGTTTATGATGTAATTATTTTCTCTTATGGATTATTTTTCATAAATTACATACTTATTCTTCTTAAAATCCCTTTTCCATGGTTCCCTTGTTCTCTTTCATGATTGTTTGTTATCTTATCTCTATAAATACAAATAATTATTATTATGAATTGGTTATACAAACCTTGCTCCCTTTAGTCATATCTCATTTTACCATGTGATCAGTTAGCAAACAATTCATCTCATTACAATCTCCTTTTACTAGTCCACTTTGGATCTCCTTTTCTTCCCCTTTATTTCCTTTCACAAACTAAACATATACATGGTTGAGACTTAAGATAACATACTAGTTAAAAGTTAATCCTAAGTGTTTTAGTCAGTCATATCTTTGGATACTTAGCTTCCTTTATCCAAAGCCTAAAGTTAATTTATGAGTATCACTCTATATATCATGATTCATCATTCCATGTTTGTATGGATGAGGAATCTTAAAAACCATAAAATATTCAAAATCCAAATAATTTAACAAAAGACAATGATCTATAAAGCAACATTCAAATAATTTAAAAGTCCAATCACACTAAAAGATGTGATTCTAAGCACAACTCCTCTTTCTAATCAAAGATAAAACCCCAAAATTAGCCTCATAATATATTTGAGGTCCATTAGGGTGTGATAGGCCAGTAGATTAGAAAAGGAGAATAAAAAACTCTTTTAGTGATACCTACTTTCTCATGCAAGTACCCAATCTTCATAGTAGACCGATGACTCTGTAAGGGGTCCTGAGGAATGGGGAACATATTGTGGTAAGGTAGGTCCATTTTAATTTTCTTATCCAAACTGCCATCATGAGCCAATCTTAGTACCACCCTTATTTTCTTACACAACTTTATACTTATAATAAACATGTATCCTTTGTTTATTGATGGTCACTAGTCACTTAGTGTCTTCTCATGTTCTTAATATGCCTCATGTCTCCTAAGGTCTTCTCATAAGATACCTATGTTATGATTCTTACATTCCCTAAAATATTACTATTTCCCCTTGAGAAATATTTCTTTATTCACTGATCACTCCCATAGGGATTCCATTTGTGAGTTTCAGTGTAAGACCATGAATAAGACCTAGCCTCCTCACAAAAATTTCCACTATCCAAGTCACCATGAAATTACATGTGCCAAATATGAGATAATATGAAATTGATTATGAGTTACACATCATTAGCATGCTTCCCATATTTATTTGGTATGTTTTATGCTTACTTAATTTATCTTTCACTTTTTACCTTCTTATTTTCTGATTGCACATAAGAATCCAACTATTTTTCTTAAGTTTTTCATACTTCCCAAATTGAATTAAGTTAAGACCATTTTTCCAATGTCGTTTCTCTTTTATACTTCACAATGTGATTTACTATGATGGATTGAATTAACTCCTTTTATATTCTACCATTGGTTTTTCACGTGCTTTCCAATTTTATTAAATTATTTTCATACTTCCCAACATGATTTAGTGTGATTTTACTTGTTTTAATTTGGGGTCAATCTTTTCATAGTTTAAAAAAATTTTGTCCTCTTGTTTCCCACTTTTTGGTTTATTATACTTAGTCATCTTTTATTATTACACATTTCCCATCATGATATAGTGTGTAGTGCATTTTTTGATGATTAATTATACTTTTCCAAGTCTTTTTTTCCTATTTCTTTTTAACCATGCATGTGTACTATATAATGCTAAAAAAGAAAACACCACTTATATATTTCATATAACATATACAACCAAAGTAAAATACATGTGCTAGAAATAAATATATCCATGCATCCACAACCACAACCAAAATATAACCCATAATATCAACAACCAATTGTCAAAACAAAATATCTATATATATTATGCATTTTCATACAAAGTACAAAAAAAAATCATTCCAGCTCTAAGGATAGGATCTGTTATATCTATCTTATGAATTAGACATGATACCCATAGATGCCTTAGATTATCACCTCTGAATAGTGTACTATAAATAGGCTACTCAAGATCTCAATCCTGTTACCTATCCCTATAGGTTCACCACCTGGGCCTGTACCTATCCTAACTAGATAGTGGTAGCCATATACACATCTCTTTCCTAAGCCAGGGCTTGCCAAGCATGTGCCTCTCCTTCTCCCACCCATGATGGTGGTTTTTGTAGACACCAAAAATATGTACATCATGATTTTGAATGCCATAATTCCCCTTGACCACTCTAGGAACCTCTTGGGACCAACCTAACCCTTTAACCCCTAACTGAGCTTACTCATAGTTAGTTTGGCTAAACTGACTTAACCTAACCTTTTACCTTTAATCATTGATGGTCACCCTGACCATCAATAGTTAGGATCCACATCTTTAACCAAAATCATACAAACTATCCACTTTGCTTTTCTATATGTAATTTGTTTAAATCCTATTATGAGCCATTGCATGGATAATTTATAATTAGATAGCTTAGTTAAAACCTTCACTTCCACCTCTTACTTGTGCCTATAAAAAGAGATGACCCTAAAGATGAAATCCATAAGCAATTATTATCAAGAGATTTATGCATCTAGGAGTTTATTTATTTTAGGTCAATCATAATCAATAATCCAACAATCTAGCTATCATATTAGAGAGTCAATTTACCACCACCTCTCCACCAAGTTTTTGGGTACCATTACTCTATTGGAATCAAGCTAAACTCCACCAATAGGTCAACTAATTCAACCATCCACCCAATCAACTTTTGATAAGACACGTACTTATTTCTTAGTATTCATTTGCTTTATTTCCATTTCATAATCAGCCTAGGATTTACCCATCTCTTGGAATCCAAATTTTAGATCTTGTTAATTAGCTTTTTAACCAACCTAGATCCAAACACAGTAATCATTGATGGTTAACTCAACCATCGATGGTTTGTCTAACTGTCGATGGTCACCTTAACCATTAATGATAACTTTAATTATCGATAGTTTGACCAACAATTGACAATCACCTTGACTATTGATGATCACCTTAACCATTGATGGTCAACCCAACCATCGATGATCACTATGTCAATAAAAAATAGAAAACTAATTTTACCTACCTACACCCAACCAAACCTAATTCTCTATGTTCATAGACTCCTTTCTAATTTTGTAAAGCATACCCCAACTCTCTAACACCAGTATTGATTAGTTTATCACTAATTTAATCATTTCTAGTCTATTTTTTAAGCAAGTATTCTTGTGTTCAACTTTAGTACCTTTTGATTATTGATGCAAGTACTTTCTATTTTATTTTATAAGCTTGATTATTTAAAATACATGGATTTATATCCCCTAATGAAGCTCTTGCTTCAAGGATCTAGCTATCACTAGGAAATCCACCCAACTATTTGTATAAAAAACAAGTTTACTTTAGTGATTTCTTATCTACAGGTCATCCTCCCAAGTCAAAGAGGATATCTTCATAATATTTTGATTCAACACATGCAAAATCAAATAATTTTTTCAACCACACCCGTACTTATTTTTTTTTCTTTTTTCCAATAGTAAGTAAGAAGTTCATTGAAACATTCTGGCACACCTGGTAGGATCCTTGTGTCTCTACTTGGGTTCTTGTTTGCTTGCATTCTCTCTCTCTCTCTATCTACTCTATGCTCATTATAAAAATCAAAATTTTCATTTGGGCTTAAAATCAAGTGCATACATCAATTAATTGAAGTTTTAGTTCACATAGATTAACTTAAAAGGCAAAGTAATCTATCATAACTTCACGCTTTGTTGCACACATTCAACCAAACCACTTTCACCAATTAAACATCAAATAAACTTGAAACAAGGCCTGACTAATATTTCATCACCTAGTGGTAGCTTTACCCCTTTCTTAGTGATCCTAATTGGAGGTCATTACCAAGGTGAGAACCAACTCAGCTCTCTAGTTGAGTATAATCTCTGGATATCAATATATATTGGAAAAGCACCCAACACCCTTATCACTATGGTGTGTGAAGTGAGGGGGTAGGACCCAATACCAAGCTAATACAAATTATTTTTGAGCACCTACACACAACCTAAAACCAATCTTAGACTTCCTCTCTAATACCTACTCTATAAACCAATTTCAATCACACGTCTTCTTAAGGCATAAGCCAAAAGAAAGATTAATTAAAACTCTAGGGCTTAACATATCTTTTAGAGTGTGATTTGATTTCTTTGATAATTTTATTGTCTTCTCTTTGTTTTAGTAATGAGGCTTTATGTGTTTTCTATCTCCCCTATCTCATATGGTTCTCACTCACAAATAATGGAGAGACCTTGTGGAGTGAAACCCATCACCAAGACAACTTACCTCTTCCACATAGAGAAACCCATCCATGTAATATGTTTTTAAACTAGTAGAATCTCCTCACCCCTCAATAATTCCAAATTTACCTTAGGAGGTCCCTCAAGGAGATGGAGATTTATTATTTTCCTAGATAAAAACCCTATGGCCTTGCAATATTACCTTACAACCATGTCTTACCATATCCCAACTTCAGCTCCATATGTATATCCACCTTATGGCATGCCTCTCCATCTCATGGGAAGTACCTCCATTACCATAGTTACTACCTAACTATTGACTACCCAAGCTTCCTCATCAACCAATAACCCATTTGAGACTACCATTGAAAACCAACAAACTCAAAATAACACTGCTCTTCTACCTTATAATCTTACCAACCACTCTTTCATAATAGGAGTACCTACCTATAACACTAACAAAATTCCTTTAGCCACCTCTAACCCATCAACTGATAATTTGCTTCAAATCTTCATGTTATCCATACCTTCCACCTTGCTATCGATTAACACAAGGGTCACCACCCTTCCATCGATCACCAACCTAACTATCACTACTATCCAACAAGCTCCCCTTGGACCAACCTTTGGCTAAATCCATACTCTACAAGGGCATATACTCACTATTAAACCACCTACCTCTACCTACCCTTATGTATCCTACACCAAACCATTGATGTCCATTTACCCATATGTGGCGGCCTCCTAACCTTTTACCCACTATCAACATGTCTTCCAACCATCGTAGTAGTATGCATATTATAACCCTTCAAGTGAACAACCCTAAACTGACCTAATGAAGATACTTATGGACAATATTCCCACTTTGGAGTTGTCTATTTTGGGTGCTCACAATATCTTGTTGTATGACCAAATTTGTAATGAGCCCATCCATCCATCCGTACCTATCAAGCCATAGCCTCCCCAATGGGAAATTCCCAAATTTTCTAAATTTCAAAGTAAGGAGGATCCCTAATATCACCTTAGGGAATTTAAATAAGCTTGTTATCTCATTACCTATGATGATGACCTTCTTCTCTACACCTTCCCCATATCTCTATCTGGTTTGGCATTGGATTGGTATAGTGCCATAGCTAAGCACTCCCTTTTCTCTTTCACCCAACTAGCTCAAATCTTCTTGGACCAATTTTTGATCAATATATCAAAGAAATTTTCTATCACTGAACTTTACTCTATCTAAAAGTTTGAATATGAATCCATTGCTGATTTTTTGGCTCATTGGAGGAGCCTAATTAACCAATTTTTATTTTCCTTGCCTCAACACAAAATCATAGAGCTCTTTGCTTAGGCATGTCTCAAGCATATATCCTCTACACTGTGTGTCCAAAGGTTCCAAACCTTTGATGAAGCTTTTACCATGACACATACATTAGAGAACCGATCCATTGACAAAGGGAAGCTAAAGTTCAAGAAAAAAACTCAATCTATAAAACTGATGAGGATTCATCCTCCAAGTCAAGCAACTAATCCAATACCAACACCAAGAGTAAGGGAACTATGAATGGAGTTGCCCTAAAAGCTGCTCCTCCACCTTTTGTTAATCAATCTAATTCCTATATTTCCTCAAAGTAAAACCCAAGGAATCAAACCTAAAACAACCAAAAGCAATTCACTCCACTTGGAGAATCCTATGCATCTATCTTAGAGAAGTTATTGAAGGCTAAAATCATCCAAATTCCTCCTATCAAACCAACCTATCAATTTGACTCTTCTTACCCTACAACTAGTTGGTATAATAAGAATGACTTTTGTGCCTTTCATCAGGTTATAAAACATGATGTTATCAAGTGCAACACTTTCTAGAGCCTTATCTAATCTATCATTTACAAGGGAGAGTCTACATTAGACAATCCTAAGACACCATCAAACCAAGCCATTGATATATTCAAGCAACCATTCTCAAACCATTCTCTTACCAAGAATGAGAGCAACAATGTTGAGTTCTCTTATGATACTCATATGTTTAACATGGTTCTTGACACACATGTTTCTAAAGAGCATGTTGACCAACCCATTTATCCCTCACCCTCTCCACTTATTGAGGTAGCAAAATTACCCTCTCCTCCTTTAGAAATGCAAAATGAAGAAACACCATCTTCTCTCCCTTCACTTATTAAGGTGGTGGAGTCCTTAACCACCCTTTTATCTGATATATCATAACAACCAACCATTTTTACCCTGTCTTCACCTTCAACCACCAAATAACCTACTCCCCCTTCAAAAATCATTCTTGAGGAAGAAACCCCCGTGTCTACTCCTCCCATAGAGGAACTACCTATCTCAACATCACATCCTTTGATTAAGGAAGAGAATGAGGTTACCATCCCTATGTATCTACTTATGGGCCTATCTTTTAGGTCTACTATTCAAGGAATCAAACCAACTTACAAGCCCTTCTCTAGGGTAGTGCAGAAATTAGAATTTATATCCAACCCTAACATAGATTGAGCCACCTTCTAGAAATAATTAGGGATACCTTATATCACCAAGAAAGATCCTTAAATCATACCTTTGGTAGATGAACCCACCACTTTTTCTATCTAAACTCCTACCTTATCAACCACACCCATAATAACTCTTACCAATAAAACAAACCCTTAGCTACCCAAGGTACCTAGACCCCAAGTAACCTAGTCACCTTATCAAACGAAACCTACCAAACCAATCAAAAACCTTGGTGTCATTCCTATACCAAGCCTTAGTCACCCCTAGATGAAGGTGGATCTCACCTCGCTAGAACCAACAACCAAATGCCAGACCAAAGCAACCAAAGAGGTGAAAATAAAAAATGCTGAAGACTCAAAATTTACCTCCCTCAACCTTGCCCTCCATTTTGGGGCCTCATCCCTCTACCTTGAACATGAAGCCAATTATCTCTACCAAAACCCCACCACCTCTTTTGGTTACACCTTCACAATTGCTCTCTAATGCACCTATTTTCACCATTCCAACAATACCTAAATGTTAAGTTGTGGAGCTAAAAGCTTCACTGATGCAAATGGAGGAGGTTGCTGAGTGTCAGAGCAACCAACATCGGTCTGATCAACTGATGTCAGTCATCTTCAGTGTATGCAGTAACTGACATCAGTTAGGGGTCAGCCAGCATCGGTCAGACATGAACCAACTTCAGCAACCTGTGTGTGTGTGTGTGCATTTGCATGCGCTTCCAGAACTGGTCTAATTTTAGACAGACAGTTAGTTTGAATGTAAAAGACTAATTTTAGTCTTGAGTCTGCATTTCTAATTATTATAATTAGGAAGTCTAATTATTGTTTGTATAGGATCTATTTAAGAGACCCATGGGGCTGTATTGTAATCAAGGACAAGGAAGAGATCCTTCCAATTATAAGATCAGGTTGATCTACAGGTGTGCAAGATCAGGGGAGATCTACATGGTAAGTAAGATCAGTTGATTTGTAGGTGTGCAAGATCAGGGAGATCTACTTGGAGTACTTTGAGTACTTGGTGTACTGGCAGTATTGTTACGGACTGGTGGAGGGTATAACTCTATGTTTGAGTTGTGTTTGTAATTGGTTGAGTGAAAGAACTCTTGAGGGAGAATTACTGGTATGCCCAAGAGGTGTGGGAAGAGTGTGATTTCTTCATTGTATTTCCTTCTGGAAGAGTGTTAATACAAGATTGTGTTGTCTCTCATATTCTGTGCTATTTCAAATTTCTAGTTACATTTACTTCTAGTTAAATTCTATGTTTAGTTGCTTATACAAAGGTAATCAAGTGGAATCTTAAAGAGTAGGGATCCTGATAATTGGTATCAGAGCCTGGTTTGAAGCAGGTTAGTGTTTGTTGATTACAGGTCACTCTCAGGGGTTTCTAATTGAGTGGGAGTATAGTAATGACAGAAGAAAGTAAGCTAAGAATGGAGAAATTCAATGGCAAGAATTATCAATTATGGAGGATGCAGATCGAAGATTATCTGTATTAGAAAGATCTATACTTACCATTGGGTGGGGTTGCAAGCAAGCCCACAGATATGAAAGATGAAGAATGGAATGTTCTTGATCGAAAGGCTCTGGGATCTATAAGGTTGAGCCTGAAATCATCTGTGATTTCCAACTTATCATAGGCTAAGACAATGGTAGAGTTAATGGAATCTTTGGCAAATTTATATGAAAAACCCTCAACTTTGAATAAGGTATTTCTTATGAAGCAATTATTTAATTTTCAAATGCTGGAAGGTAGATCAGTACATAGTCATCTTAGTGATTTCCATGGTTTGGTAAACCAATTAATTTCAGTCAATATAGCTTTTGATGATGAATTAAGGCTCTCTTAATCTTATGATATTTACCTAAAAGTTGGGATAGTTTGGTAATGGCAGTTAGTAATACTGCATCTACTTCAAAAATCTTGAAAGTGGATGATGTTGTTAGTGTAATCTTGAATGAAGAAATTCACAAGAAAAGCATAGGGGAATCATCAGGGAATGCTTTAAGTGTTAAAAGTAGGGGAAATCAAAGAGAGAAGGTCGAGCAAGGGAAATCAAGGTCAAAGATAGGAAGGAGATCCAGATCTAGGTATGGCAGTAAAATCTGCTAGAATTGTGAAAAGAAAGGGCATGTAAAGAAAGATTGTTGGTTGGTAGAAGATCAACATGAAGGAAATGAAGAAGCAGATGTTGTAGGTATTATTGCACAGGATGCTCTAGTATGTTCTTTGGATAAAGTGGAATCTTGGGTTTTAGATTCTGGTGCCTCTTTCCATGCAACCCCAAATAGAGAATTTTTTCATGATTATGTCCAAGGAGACTTTGAAAAGATTTATTTAGGGGATGGTAAGCCTTGTCAAATGGTTGGAAAAGGGAAAGTGCAGCTGAAATTGTAGATGAGCAACACATGGGTGTTGAAGGAGGTCATGCATGTCCTAAGCCTAAAGCATAATTTGATTTCTGTTGGAAAGTTGGGTGATGAGGGATGCATAGTAACTCTCACAGTGGAATCTTGGAAAGTTTCCAAGGGTGCACTTGTTTTAGAAAAAGGTAAGAAAGTAGGTACTCTTTATCTATCTACTTGTATTACTGATTCTCCTTCTGGTTTATCTACTTTAGATGTAGATGTGAAGATGTGGCTCTGTAGGCTTGGTCACATGAGTAAGAAGGGGATGCATGTTCTTGAGTCAAAAGGTAAGAGTTTAGATTTAGAAAGCATAGATCGAGATTTCTGTAAGCAACAAAAGAAAGTGAGGTTTCTTGAAACTAGGTCAACAAAGAAGGGAGCTTCTATTGGAGGATCACAATGGTATGCTACAAGAAAGGATCATGTTCATTGTAGGAAGAGGAAATATGATGTTTTTGATAAGAACAAGAAAGCCTTGATTTTCAAGGAGAATATGATGGACAGAGATCAGCTCAAGGGGCTAAATAATTTTGAGCAAGGTAGTTTGGACAAGGTTATGATCCAAAGTGAGCTCGTGGGTAAAAAGTCATCACTCACAGAAAAACACAGTTACCAACGTTGGTCATGTGTAGACTAGAGTCAGTGGTATTGGGCAAGTGGATACCAATGTTGGTCAGGGAACTGACATCAGTGACCACGTGGACATTGATGTCAGTTAGGGAACCGATGTCGGTGATCAGGAGGTAATGACATCGGTCGGGTGTAGACCAAGGTCAGCTAGAGGTGACTAACATTGGTCACTATTAAAATGGATTTTGGGTGGACAACAAGCTATCAAGGAGTCTCAAATGCCCATGTGGAGGACTGAAAGGGTAAGTAAGCCTCAAACTCATTATTCCCCTTCTTTATACTACTTGTTGCTCACTGATGGTCAAGAACCAAGAAGTTTTAAAGAGGCAGAGTAGGTAAAATCTAGGAAATAGTGGGAGCATGACATGAATGAGGAAATTGATTCCTTGGGAAAGAACCAAATGAGAGATTTGGTAGAGTTGCTAGCTAGAAAGAAAGCACTAAAAGATGAATGGATTCCTAGGTTAAAGAAAGGAGAGAATGGACAGGTGAGATAGAAGGCCAGGTTATATGGTCTTGAGCAGGCTGTAGGACAATGGTGTTTAAGGTTTGACAAGTGTATGACAAAACATGGATTTAGTCAATGTCAATGTGACCATTGTGTTTACTTTACCAGGTTGGATAATATTAGCTACATTATTCTGTTACTGTATGTGGTGTATATGCTTGTTGTAGGGTCACACATGCAGGAGATTGCTAAGCTAAAGGTAAAGTTAGTTCACAGGTATGCCATGAGGGATTTGGAAGCAACAAAATTATTTAGCATGAGTATTTCTAGAGATAGGGAAGATCACAGGTTGATGTTGTCTCAGAATGATTATGTGAATAAGGTAGTGGAGAGGTTCAATATGCAAGATGCAGAACTGGTTAGCACACTTATGGATGGACAGTTCACAAAACTGTGTCCCAAATCATATGATGAGGTTGAGTACATGTGTACTAAACCTGATATTACCCAAGTAGTGGGAGTTGTTAGCAAGTTTGTGGCCAATTTGGGAAAGAAGCACTGAAAAGCAGTTTAGTGGATTCTTAGGTATCTGAGAGGGACCAGCAGCAGGTTAACATGCTATGCAGGGTCAAGCACTTCTCTACATGGGTATGTAAATTTGGATATGGCAGGTTACTTGGATGATAGGTGTAACACCACATGATATGTGGTGGTTGGTCTTCAAGATTGAACTTGAAGAGGGATACAAGCTAGAAAACAAAATTAGATGATGTACAGGTATAGGTATAGGTGCAACTATTTATCTCCAAGTGGGAGATTGTTATGTTGTGGAGCTAAAAGCTTCACTGATGCAAATGGAGGAGGTTGCTAAGTGTCAAAGTAACCGATGTCGGTCTGATCAACTGATGTTAGTAATATTTAGTGTATGCAGTAACTGACATTGATTAGGGGTCAATTGGCATTGGTCAGACAAGAACTGACATCGGCAACCTGTGTGTGTGTGTGTGTGTTTGCATGCGCTTCCAAAACTGGTCTAATTTTAGACAGATAGTTAGTTTGCATGTAAAAGACTAATTTTAGTCTTGAGTCTGTGTTTCTAAGTATTGTAATTAAGAAGTCTAATTATTGTTTGTATGGGATCTATTTAAGAGGCCCATGGGGCTATATTGTAATCAAGGACAAGGAAGAGATCCTTCCAATTGTAAGATCAGGTTGATCTACAGGTGTGCAAGATTAGGGGAGATCTACATGGTAAGTAATATCAGTTGATTTGTAGGTGTGCAAGATTAGGGAGATTTACTTGGAGTACTTTGAGTACTTGGTGTACTGGCAGTATTGTTACTGACTGGTGGAGGGTACAACTCTGTGTTTGAGTTGTGTTTGTAATTGGTTGAGTGAGAGAACTCTTGAGGGAGAATTACTGGTAAGTCTAAGAGGTGTGGGAAGAGCGTGATTTCTTCATTTTATTTCCTTTTGGAAGAGTATTAATATAAGATTGTATTGTCTCTCATATTCTGTGCTATTTCTGATTTGTAGTTACATTTTAATTCTGGTTAAATTTTGTGTTTAGTTGCTTATACAAAGGTAATCAAGTGGACTCTTAAGGAGTAGGGATCCTGACACTAAACTACCTACCTTATGATATTATACCCTTAGATCATTAATATCCTTACCTAAACTGAAGCCATCAGCCAAATTCACCACCCTACCTAAAATAAATACCATTGACTGTCCCTCACTCCTTCAACGATAATGTCATGTCCAAATCATTGACTGTCCCTCACTCCTTCAACGATACCATGGCCACTAACTTGGGAACTATTGTCCTTCATATCCATTAATGACCCTGCATACTCAAACTTTTCTATGTAGTGGGAGGTGAATTCTAATACATCTTATTGGGATGACCTTGGATTTGATCTATGGGTTGAATTTCCTCTACCCTCCATTATTGCATTAAGTTTGAGAATGAAGGCCAGGTCATCACCATCTAGGATAACCTAAGTCCTTTCTCAACATGAAACATGACCTATCACCCCAATGATGTCCTAATACCCCCATCCAACACACCTTTAGCAACTTCAAACCCAACCTTCAACCACTAAAGTAGATATCATACTTCCTTCCACCGATGAGGCATAAACTAGTTTCTTTATGCCTTCACACCAAATCACTACCATAGACCCCTTGGAATCCATGTTCCACCACCTTTTGATGGGGGAGTATATCCTTCTCTCCCCTAAAGATTTCCCTACTCCTCATGAGTATGGATAACTTACCAACTAGCCAAGATATGACCCTAATGTTAGGACTATTGTTTCCTTTGGACCTCTCCACTGTTAGACCCATTTTGTCTATAGAGGGCTTGATAAATCCCTTGATTCTTTTCCCACCTCTCTTCCACCTTGACCATTCACTATTGGTTTCTCTTACTTAGATAAACCAAACTTTTCCAAGACATACCTTCATCGATTTGCTTAGAAAGGATTCAATCTTGGCTGATATGAGCATGACCCACATGAATTGGTCACCATCAAAACTAGGAAACCACATGAGAAGAATGAACTTGGTTTCATCTTACCTAATAAGAAGAAATCCAAGCAACCTATCACTACCATTGTTAAAAAAGATGACCCTTCTTCACTGACCTCACCTCTACTTGTATGTGAGGATGATGACATCTTCCCACCTAATGTTTTTTGTTAACATGATTAACCTCAGACCCTTGACTTATCAGAAGGAGGTGGTGATTGTAACAATCCCTTTGACCCATCTTGAGATGATAGGAAAAGACTCTCCTACTATTAACACTATTTAGTGCCAAGATGATGATTATATTCTCACCTATCTTAATGCCCCAGATTCATCAATCCATAAATACCTTCTTCTTGAGTCTTTGAACATATTTAATGAATCCACTATAGATATCAACTTAGGTACTTTAGATAACCCTTACATTTTAAAAATTGGTCAATCATTGAATTCTAAGGAATTTTGAGACTTCTTCTCTTTCCTCTAAGATTTCAACATAACCTTTTCTTGGACTTATAATGATATGCCTAGAATTGACCCCACCATTGCTACCCATAACATAGTCACTCACTGTGATGCCAAACTTGTCAGGAAAAAGCTTTGATGCATGCATCCTTGCATAGCCCTTCTCATCAAAGAAGAGATTTAACATCTTCTATCTATCAATTTCATTCAAGCCATTGACTGCCCATAATGGGTCTTGAATGTTGTACCTATCACCAAAGCCATAGGGAGACTATACATTTATGTGGACTTTCATAAACTCAACCTTTCTTGCCCTAAAGATGACTTCCCCCTACTGAGCATTGACCAGCTAGTTGATCTTATATCTAGCCACAATATGTTATCTCTCATGGATGGATTATTAGGATACAATCATATCTTTATTGCTTTTGAAGATCAACATAAAACCACATTTTCCACCCCTTGAGAAACTTTTTGCTATAGAGTAATGCCTTTTAGGTTAAAGAAAATTGGTGCAACTTACCAACATGCCATGACCTATATCTTTCATGACCTTATTTATAAGATTATAGAGGACTATGTGGATGACCTTCTCAAAAAATATAAACTCCAAAAAGATCACTTAGTCTTTCTTAAGATCATCTTTGAGTAACTTATCCATTACCATGTCCACCTTAACCCTAAAAAGTGCATTTTTGGGGTCTTGTTAGGAAAACTTCTTAGTTTTATTGTCTCCCTTCATAAAATTGAATTTGATTCCACCAAGATCAAAGTAATATTAGACATGATTTCTCAAATCAACCTTAAACAACCTCATAGCTTGTAGGGGAAGCTGTAATCCATTCACTATTTTATCTCCCAACTTTTAGATCGATGCCAACCCTTCTACCACATTCTAAAGAAGGATGTGTCTTTCAAGTGGATTAGAAACTACTAAAAGGCCTTTTATTCATTCAAAGAGTACCTTTTGTCTCCACCTGTCTTTACCCCTCCCAAGGATGACCAATATTTCTACCTATAAATATCTACCACTGACCATTCCCTAGGGGTAATGCTAGCTCATTATGATGAACCAAATATAGAGCAATCTATATACTATATCGGTCACACACATATAGAGTAAGAGAATTAGTATACCCATACTAAGAAAATTTGCTTGACCTTAGTTTTTGTGACTAAAAAATTTTTCCATTACCTTTTTAACCATAAAACCTATGTCATAACCAACACCAACCCACTCAAGTACATGCACTCTAAGCCATATCAAAACCAGTGTATGGCAAGATGGCTCATGCTCTTAGTAGAGTTTGACCTTGAGTTCCTTTAATAAAAGTCATTTAAAAATAAATTTATTTTTAAATAATTAGCTAAAGCACCTTTAGTAGACAACTAACCTCCTCCTCTAGAGTTCCCCGATCAGTCCATCATGACCCTCTCTCAAGTGGATTTTACCTATCAAGTCACCATATTTTTTTATTGATCAAAGTGTCAACATGGTGGGGGAGCCAACATCATCCTTATCCCCTTTGATGGTGAGCCTCTACCTTTGTCCTTCAAGCTTGATTTTGAATGTACCAACAACATGGCTAAGTATGAAGCCCTAGTGATAAGATTTTAGACTGCCTTAGCCCTAGGAACCAAAATAATCAATATCTTTGGTGAATCCAAACTTATGGTCAATCAAATTAACAACTCTTACTAGTGTAAAAATGATGTTCTAAAATAATATAAGTAACTAATTGACAAACTCCTAACATCATTTGAAGACTATTACATCTAGTGAACCCCATGTTTTACCAACAAGTTCACTGACACCATGGCTTCCCTTGCCTCGTAGATCCCATCTGCACTCCCAAACTCTAAGTTGTCTATCATTATCCATAGGCTTACCCAACCATCCTATGTCAAACCATATTCTTCCACCATTTTCAATATATATTAGACCCAACATGACCTTTGGTATTGTTGACAATCTTGACCTTGTAGGTTAAATTGTCACCCCTATAATTTAAAACTTTACTTATCATGGTAGTTTGTCTTGTGAGTCTATTATTAGTCCTAAAAATTCTTTGAAATAATCCATGATTAATAGGTTTTTTTGAGGAATTCACTTTGGTTTTCAATAGGATTTTTGTGAGTAAAGCATTATGGAGGCTTCTTTGGGTTCAAAAAGGGGTCATTTTTAGGAAGTTCAAAGGGTTCTTTCCTTTCGGGAAGGTCCATCTTCAAGAAACCTTTCAAAAAGGAATTCTTTCAAAAAGAGGAATTTTAAAAAAGTTTGAGGAATTATTTCAGAAAGAGGAATTTTAAAAAAATTTGAGAAAATTCTTTTGGGAGGAAAAGTATGAGAAAATTCTTTCCGAAAAAGGATTTTGTAAAAATTCTAAAGGGTTCTTTGCAAAAATTTTGGAGGGTCCATTACAAAAATTCTGAAGGGCACTTCTCAAGAAAAGGGGTCATTTTCAAAAACATCGAAGGGTACTTTCCTTTTGGAAAGGGCATTTCAAGTGAAAAATAGGGCACTTTACAAGAATTCCAAAGGTCCATTTTCAAAGAAAATTATTCAAGTCCAAAGAAAAGGAATGAATTATTTTTGGAGAATTGTCTACGAAAATAAATTTTGAAAAAATTCCTCTGAATGGAAAACCTGAAGAAAAGTCAAAGAAATTATTTCGAGTAAAAAGTTCAAAAAAATTATTTCAAAGGAATAAGCCTGAGAAAATACCAGAAGAATTATTTCAAAAAAAAGGCCGAAACAAAAAGGCTTGAAAGAATTATTGTTAGAATAAAGGAAAGTATGGAGAAGTTCTTTTAGGAAAATTGTTTGAAACAAAGAAAAGTCCAAAGGGAATAACCCAAAGGGTTAATTATTTTGGGAGAATTGTCCATGAGTAAATAGTCCAAAGAAATGGCTAAAAACAAAAATTTGAAGGAATTAATGATGGGCTTGAAAACATCAAGTTTGAGCCCCTAGAATAGTCATTTGCATTTGGTCAATTTTCAAAGGGTTCATCAAGATTGCCATGAGATTGAAACTTGTCAAGATCTAGCAAGGAGATCAATGGATGAGAAAATGCTAGGTTTTCAAAAGGATCCTAGTGGGATTTTGACAACCAATTAGGAAAAAAGGATAAGGATTTCTCCTTTCAACTTTGATGACATGGTCTAAAACTCACATACATAACATGCAAAGTGACCCAAGTTCAATTAGATGCATCCAAGTGGAGCATGAACACGTAGAAATAAAATATCTATAGTCAAAGACTATATTAAGGAGCACAACAAGTTTTAAATGCAAGGATTGAATCATTCACACTTGGTAGGGACATGCATCTACCTTTGACATGGCTCTATTAGTTCTTAAAGAAGGGAATTGAATGCATGAGGGGATTGAGGAGATTTGTGGTGATTTTAGATGGCTGATCTCAAGATCAAAGTAATTACATGATTTCAATGTTGAGGAGCTCAAGAACAAGGAGGGATCTACAGTTATTGGTAACTTCTCTCAGTTCCTCACTCTAACATGTAAGTCCCTCTTCTCTCTTATCCTTTATTATATATGTACAAGCTTTCAAGACATTGTAAAGATCAATTTTTTCATGTTTAGAGAACATATGTATTTGACCTCTTTTGATGAATAAGACAAAGTTGATATCTCCTCAAAATCTTGTGTTTTAGTGTATTTTCATAGTCTATTAGGAGATGAAAGTGATAGCTCAGGCTTCCTCTTATCTTATCCTTTCCATTGTACCTATTTTTAGATGTTGAGCTCATCCTTTTAGGTTGCATAGTGTGCTCTATCATCTTGTTTATATGGTAAGTACAAGCTCTCTCTAGTGTATTTGACAAACTTATTGAACAATTACCTTAGATCGTGCACAAGCCCAAGCCCCTATGTAAAATACTGATGTACAAAGGTTTCCATCTAAGTAGTATAATTAGATTCACATCTTTGTTCATCTTCTTAGTGCATGTCAAGTAGATGAAGTCATATTTTTGGTGTATCACCATCATAGATAGGATTTCCCTTCAAGTTTTTTTCTTACTTTTTACCTCTTCCCTTTTCCTCAATAACTTGTAGCATAGACTAGGGATCCTAAGCGATACACTAAAGGAAGTTAGACCTTAGAATCTAGAGATTAAATTCATTGATTAGGTCACCCATAGCCTAAGATTATTTCCATGTTTTAGCAGACTATGAAGGCTTGAAACTACCTTCACAAGGGTATAAGTCTGATTGACAATAGTTTTTAGCATGCCTAGTGGGAACCTCTTTCTCCTTGGAATAGCTAAAGTTTGGAGCTAAGGAGAATCATTTATAGTAGAGGATAATATCCATCTTCATCATAAGCTAAAGATTCTTTAGGTTACAAAGTTCATAGCATCATTCAGGCAATTCATTCATGCCAAAGGTTATCACAAGGTCAGCTAGTAAAGGTATTCCTTTTAAATTTATTAAGTTGACTTCTACATCATATAAGAGATCAAGGTTTAGTAAGACAAATCCATATCCTCAAAATCAATATTTGTCTCCTAGTTATTCTATTATTCTAAACACTCTAATCCCCACCATCTAGATGGCTATCAAAAACTAGGTGTTTGTTCCATTTAACAAAGGTAGTCCACTAAATTTATCCCAATTTGATGACATTCTTGTGTCTACCCTCAAGAGTATCCCCTTATTATTAGGGGAATATCAAACAACCCCTATCAATCACATCCAAGGTGTAGCTAATCTCTATTCAGTCCATAATTTTTTTTAGGATAATGTTGGTACTAGGTTACTTGCTACTTCCTTCAAAGGAAAAACATTATAATGGTATATAAACCTCCCACTAAATTCCATTTTTACTTGAGATGAATTGGGTGCAACCTTTGTCAAGAAATTTGAGGACAAATCTGATCACCTATCTTTGGTTGAGCAGTTAACTAATATAAAGAGAGCTCCTCATGAGTTCATGTCTAATTTTAGCCTTAGATTCCAAAAAACATGGACCAAGATACTTGTGTTGATTGGGCCATCCCTTTAATATTCATTCTTGAATTATTTAAATGCCCTTAACTATGACATTAGTGTGATGATACAATCAATGGATGGTACTACTTTTCCAAATGCTTGAGGTTGTAATAAGGGTAGAGAATAGTTTGATACAAGCTAGTAAGCTTTATCTAAGACCTATAATGCATATATTCCTAGAATTAAGGTCTATTCTAGCCCCTAAAATTCCTCAAATTTCATCCTTATCTCCTATACCATCCCCTCAAGCTCAAATTGTAGCCCCTACTAGTCAAGTTAGTGAGATAGGAGAGTTAAAAATATTGTTACAATCCTTTGGAAATGAAATAGTACAACTTAAGATGTAAAATTTTTAGGATAATATGCCTTATTAGTAATAAAATCAAACTACCTATCAGCCCTTTAGAGATCAAAGGCCTCCTTATCAGGGTTTTAGAGAGAATATACCATCTTACCAAGCATAAGGAACCATAACTATAGCTAAGCCATATGTTACCCTCAATCCTAATGCTCCTTCTACTTTAAAATCCATTGTTCCCATCCCACCTCAAAATAACTTGATGCAAGATTCAGGTTGGCAGCCCTCAAATCTCAATGATGCTCAAATTTCGGCCTTGGTATCACAAAACATTACTATGCCATAAATGACACAAGAAGAGTTTTATTTTCAAGGAGGTCAGTACCAAGATATAGGTTTGGCATCACAAGGATAAACTCAACAAGTTTAAGGGCATTCTGATGCCATTAATGTGAATTGGAAAATGGATGATCATGTTTTTACTCAGGGTGTTGAGTTTAACAATGCAAGTGGTTAAGTTGTAGCTGTAACTAGAGCTAAAAGAAGAGCCATTGATGAGGCTCATGAGGTGAAAAATGTTTGAAGTACTAATAATGTTGTTTCCAAGAGTAAAAAAGAGTAACTTACTACCCTTATGGCTCAAAAAAATTAGAATATAGAGGTTATTAAAGTTCATCAAATACCTCTGGTTCGTGAGCAACCAGTGCTTCAAAAAGTACAACCGAAGGTTGGTGGGCCTCTTTTCAATATAGAGAATTAGATGAAGAATTATAATATCAAAATTATCACTTGGGATTCTCTTTCCATTCTAAGATAAAATGATATGCTCATCTAAGAGCTTTTGTCTCTCAAATTATCTCCAAAGCTGGTTGAGAAAGAAGGTGTTATCTTAACTAATTCAGATCAAAAACTAAGAAACAAGTGAGTAAGATGGTAAATGTAGAAAAAAATAAGTTAAAATCAAATAATACTCCTCTTTTCTACTTTTCTTTGATAGTGGGTTATACTTTGGTTCATAACTATATGGTGGATAGTGGAGCTAGGAGTACAATCATGCCTAAGTAGATTGCAAACAAGTCCAGCCTTTTTTATGAGCCAAATACTAAGGGGGTATTGAAACTAGATGGGTCTCCAAAAAATATGGTAGGCATCATCAAAGATCTAAAATTGAAATTACATGTTTGTCCTAATGTTACTATTCACTAGGATGTTGTTGTGGTAGACTTGCCTCCTTACTTTACTATGTGCCTTTCAAGGGGTTTTACCTCAAAGATTGGGGGATATTTTTTAGATAATTATACTTATTTGATGTTTATAACTAGGTATGGTACCAAGGTGACAATTCATTTTGAACCTATTATATATTTCTATTTGGAGCCATATAAGCCAAGTGTTGTGAACACTAATTGTATCATCTCAAATGAGGTACTAGAAACTAGTGGAGTATAAAATGGATCACCTTTGGATGGAGTTATAGATTTGTTTCTTGATAAGTGAACTTATACTTTAAATGAGAATGGTACTTATAAGATGATTGAATAAGTACTTGGTGTGTATTGCCTTCATGAGAATGATGCACTAATTCCAACCATGGTTAAGGATGATGAGTCTAGTGAAGGTTTGTGGCAATTTTACTTTGATGAATCAAGGAATAAACATGGTACTAAGGTTGGAATGATGTTGGTTTCTCCAAAAAATATAAGGTATTTCTCTTTATTAAGTTCCAATTTGGTTGTTCAAATAATGTTGCAGAGTATGAGGCACTAGTTCATAGTTTACAATGGGTTAGAAAGATGAAAATTAATGCTTTGTAAGTTTTTGGTGATAGTGAACTTATAGTTCACCAAGTAAGAGGTTTGGATATATGAAAAAATTTGTTACTTAAATATTATAAGCATAGAATATGGGACTTAAATATTTTCAAGCATTTAACATTTAGGCAATACCAAGAGGTGAAACTAAACATGTAGATAGGTTGGCTACCATTGGGGCACAATTTAGTATCCCACTTGATATAAAATGTGAAAAAATCTAGTCACACATAAAGGTGATTATAAGGCCTTCTATTCTAGATAATCATGAGAATTGGCAAGTGTTCAAAGATGACAATCAAATTATGAGATTCTTGCAAGAAGAGGTCGAGTTTTCATCAAGGAACCAATCAAAGTTCTTATAGCAGTTTGGTGATAAAATTGTGAAACTAAAAACAAATAAGTTACCCAAGGGATTGGTCACACTTGAGAACATTTTCAGTGGTAATTATGAGTTAAGGAAGGATAAGTCATCCTTCAATAAAATAATAACACTATGCAAATGTAGAGATTGCAGTTGATAAGAATTTGAAGTTGGGTAGGGTATACACTCCTTCATAAAAAGAAGCTGTCATTGAGTTATGCACAAGTTTTATTGATATATTTGTATGGTAATATAGTGATCTCAAGGGATTTGGCCTAATTCTAGCTCACCACACCATTGAGTTAGAGGCTAAAACTAAACCAATGAGACAAAGACAAAGGCCCATTAATCCTAAGCTTGAGCCTTTGATTAGAGCTGAGCTTTAAAATCTCATAGAGTGAGTTATTATATTTCTAATTAAGCACTCAACTTGGGTGGCAAATCTTGATCTAGTATGGGAGAATAATAGTGAGATTAGATTGTGTCTTGACTTCTATGATTTGAACAAAGCCTCACTTAAAGATCACTATCTATTACCATCAATGGAATAAATTTTACAGTTGGTTGCAAGTTCAGAGAGGTTTTATTTGTTGGATGGATATAGTGGCTACAATCAAATTTTGGCCAAGGAAGAGGACTAATTTAAGACAACCTTGTCAACCAAGTGGGTGACATTTGCATATAGAAATATTCCCTTTCGTTTATCTAATACTGGAGCAACATTTTAGAGAGTCATGGATATGGCATTCCAAGGCCTTATTAATAAGTTTTTACTTGTTTATTTGGATGATATAACAATATTTTCAAAGATTTCAAGTAATCACATGGTTCATCTCAAGAAAGTGTTCAAAAGGTGTATGTAATTTGGGGTATCTCTAAATCCTAAAAAGTGTGTCTTCTCGATTCACGAAGGCAATTTCCTTGGACATGTGGTTTCAAGGTATTGTTTAAGCATAGATTCTAAAATGGTAGACTCCATTCTTGCACTCTCTTTTCCTAAGCATGAAAAGGCTTTGCAAAGCTTTTTAGGGAAAATTAATTTCATAAGGAGATATATCTTAGATTTTGCCATTTTAGCTAAGCCATTTATAGCTATGTTAAAGAAGAACCAGAGCTTCAGCTGGTCAAAATAAGGAATATAAAGTTTTGAGGATATTAAGAAGGCCATAGCTAGTGCTCCTACAATTATAAATCTAGATTTCACAAAATATTTTATTTTGTATACATATGCTAACATGGACACCATTTTAGGCATTCTTATGCAAAAAAATCATGAGGCTTTGGATCAACCAATATCCTTATTTATTAAAGGCTTGTAAAAGTATGAAACAAGGTATTATTTCTTTGAAAAACATATACTCTCAGTTATAAGGTCTCTCAAAATTTTTAGATACTTGTTGTCTAGCAATAAGATATACCTAATGGTTTCTCATCCGAGCATCAAGGAGTTCCTTTTGAAGAAAGATATAAATGAGAATAGGGTTAGTTGGATAACCAAAGTAATGGATTATGATGTGTAAATTAAGGTCACATATATAGTTAGAGGTCAAGGAATTTATGAGTATCTAGCTCAATATTTTCAAGTGACTAATGAGGTTGTTTTGGTGTCAAATGATGAAGAGGTTGTAGCTGGTCATACCTCACCTTCCAGTTGGTTCCATGACTTGGTAAGTTATCTCCAAGATGGTATTTATCCCTCTCATCTAAGTGATTCAAATAGAAGATATTTTAGGTTGCAATCAATTCCATTTTTTGCTTGTTGATGTTATTTTGTTCAAGAAAGATATCAATGGTATGTTGCTAAGGTGTATTGAGCCAAGCTAAACTTAGAGATTGCTTGAAGAATTTCATGTTGGATATGGTGGAGGAAATTTTTCCATAATAACTAAAACCCTTAAGATCATGAGAGGTGGGTACTATTGGCCTAGTATATTTGGTGATTGCCATGCATGGGTTAGGAAGTGCAAACAATGTGCTCTGTTTGTAGGAAAAGTGAAACTTGCAGCCTTGCCTCTTCAACCAATTGTGGTGGTTAGCCCTTTATCCAATAGGGATTGGAATTTATTATTCTCATAAATCCTCCTTCAAGTTCAAGACATAAATGGATTCTAACTACTATATATTACCTCACACATTGGACAAAAGTAGTGGCATTGAAAGAAGCAAATGAAACCAATGTTCTAAATTTCTATGAAGGTTTTCTTACTAGATTCATAGTTTCTTTAGCTATTATTTTCGATAGTTTAATGGATTTTGTGGGAACTAGAATCAACTAATGGGCTGTCCAACATGGGATTTATCTTTTTACTTCATCAAACTATTATCCACAAGGCAATGGCCTTGCTTAATCTATGAATAAGAACCTATTGAGGATCATAAAAAGGACTATTGAAGACAATCAGAGGTCATGGCATCTTAGGTTGAAGTTAGCTCTTTGGGCTGATAGAAATACCTACAAAAGATCAATAGCCAACTCTCCATACAAACTGGTGTATGTTAAGGAAGCAAGGTTACCCATTTCTCTTGAGTTTTTTGCTTTCAAACTAATACATCAACTTGAGTTATTAGAGAATGAGCCTATGGAAATCAGGTATGCTAAGCTTATGGAGTTGGAATAAGTAAGAAATCAGTCCATGCTAGCCATAGAAATTCATTAAGCACAAGTGAAGAGAGCTTTTGACAAAGGAGCTTCTTCATGAAGTTTTAAAGGAGATTTGGTCCTAAGTGGGATGAGGATAGAGATAAACCAAGAAGACACACAAAGTTTGAATCTATTTGGAGTGGCCCAGACAAAATATCCAGCTAAAAATTCCATACTACCTTTCAAATTGTAAAGATAGATGGTGAGGAGCTTCCAATCCCAGTCAATGGGATACATTTAAAACATTTCTATTGAAGATCTAAGTTCCTTATACATAGTTAGTTTGTTTTCCTCCAAGTGCTGTTCAAGCACATTAGTCATTTTTTTGTCCTAAATAAGTGATTTATTTTCACTTTTGCTTTGTTTAGTTAGTTTTCCATATTTTGTGTGTTTTCCTTCTTGTTTTGGAAGATGAAAGTTGTCTTATTTTAAATCAAAAGTTATACTTGTAGTCATAGATCCAATTTTCCATTGTTTTATGAGTTCAAATGTCATATATATGGTCTAGTTCTTAAGCATAGCAGGCATGCTTGCTAGTCAAGTCACCAAAATGTTGACAATATTGACCATGTAGGTCAAATTGTCACCCCTACCATTCAAAACTTTGCATATCATGCCAATTTTTCTTGTGAGTCAGTTATTGGTCCTGAAAAGTCCTTGAAATAATCCATGATTAACAAGCCTTTTTGAGGCATTCACTTTGGATTTCAAGAGGATTTTTATGAGAAATTAATTATGGAGGATTATTTGGGTCCAAAAAGGGGTCATTTTTAGAAAGTTCAAAGGGTTCTTTCCTTTCAAAAAGGTCCATCTTCAAGAAACCTTTCAAAAAGGAATTCTTTCGAAAAGAGGACTTTTAAAAAAGTCTGAGGAATTCTTTTAGAAAGAGGACTTTTAAAAAAGTCTGAGAAAATTCTTTCGAGAGGAAATGTTTGAGAAAATTATTTCTTAAAAGGGACTTTGCAAAATTTTTGAAGGGTTCTTTAAGAAAATTTTAAAGGGTTCTTTGCAAAAATCATGAAGGGTATTTGTAAAAATTCTGAAGGGTCCATTGCAAAAATTTTGAATGGCACTTCTCAGGAAAAGGGGTCATTTTCAAAAAGGCTGAAGGGTACTTTACTTTTGGAAAGGGCATTTCAAGTGTAAAATAGGGAACTTAATAGGAAATTCAAAGGTCTATTTTCAAAGAAAATTATTCAAGGCCAAAAAAAAGGAATGAATTCTTTTAGGAGAATTATCCATGGAAATAAGTTCTGAAAGAAAAGCCTAAAAAAATTCCTCTGAATGAAAATCTTGAAGAAAAGTCAAAGAAGTTATTTTGGGCAAAAAGTTCAAAAAAATTCTTTCGAAGGAATGAGCCTAATAAAATCCTGAAAAAATTCTTTAAAAAAAAAAGGCCAAAACAAAAAGGCTCAAAATAATTATTGCCAAAATAAAGGAAAGTACAGAGAAATTCTTTTAGGAAAATTGCCTAAAATAAATAAAAGTCTGAAGCGAATGGCCCAAAGGGTTAATTATTTCAAGAGAATTATCCATGAGCAAATAGTATAAATAAATGGCCAAAAACAAAATTTCAAGGGAATTAATGATGGGCCTGCAAATGTTAAGTTTGAGCCCCTACAAATAGCTATTTACATTTGGTTAGTTTTCAAAGATTTCATCAAGATTGCTACAAGATTGACACTTGTCCAGATCTAGCAAGGAGATCAATGAATGAGAAAAGCCCATGTTTTCAAAAGGATCCTAGTCGGATTTCAACATCCAATCAATAAAAAAGGATGAGGGTTTCTCCTTTCAACTCTGATGATGTGGTTGACAACTCACATATAGAACATGCAAAGTGACCTAAGCTCAATTAAACTCATCCAAGTGGAGCACAAACACGTAGGAATAGACTATCTATAGTCCAAAATTGTAGTAAGGAGCACACCAAGTTTTAAATGCAAAGATCTAATCATTCACACTTGGTAGGAACATGCAACTACCTTCAATATGGCTCTATCAGTTCTTAAAGAAGGGACTTGAATTCATGAGGGGATTGAGGAAATTTGTAGTGATTTTGGATGGATGATCTCAAGATCAAATTAATTGTATGCTTTCAATGTTGAGGAGCTTGAGAACAACAAGGAGGGATCTACAATTATTGGTAACTTCTTATTCCAGTTCCTCATTCTAACACACAAGTCCCTCTTCTCTCTTATCCTTCCTTCTATATGTACAAGATTTCAAGTGATTGTAAATATTTATTTTTCTATGTTCATATAACATCTATATTTTGCCTCTTTTGATGAATAAAGTTGATATCTCCTCAAAAACTTGTGTTTTAGATTATTTTCATGATCTATTAGGAGATGAAAGTGATAGAGAAGGCTTCCTCTCATCTTATCCTTTCCATTATACCTATTTTTAGGTGTTAATCTCATCCTTATAGGTCAAAAAGTGTTCTCTATCATCTTATTTGTATGGCAATTGTAAACTCTCTCTAGTGTCTTTGAAAGACCTATTGAATAATTGCCTTAGATCATGCACAAGCCCAAGCCCCTATGAAAAATACTAATGCTCAAAGGCTATCATTTGAGTAGTGTAATTAGATTCATGTCTTTTTTCATCTTCTCAGTGCATGTCAAGTAGATGAAGGTCATATTTTTGGTATATCACCATCATAGATAGGATTTCCCTTCAAGTTTATTTCTTACCTTTTCCCTCTTCCCTTTTCCTCAACAATTTGTGGCATAGACTAGGGATCCTACATGATACACCAAAGGGAGATATCCCTTAGAATATATATATTTAATCCATTGATTAGGTCACCCATAGCCTAAGATTATTTTCATGTTTTAGTAGACTGTGAAGGCCTGAAACTACCTTCACAATGGTGCGAGTCTGATTGATAATAGGTGTCAGTAAACCTTTGACTACCTTAAACTTGGCATAGTTACTTCTGGCCTCTCTAGGAATGCTTGAAGAGAATTTATCTAGAGTACCTCTCACTATACCATTATGGGCAGAATCCTCTATAAGCATGGATTCTATGGCCTTCTTTTCCACTGTCTATGTAGTCAAGAAGCCTCCCATGTTATTGAGAAAATGCATGATAGAATCTATGGGAGACACTTTAGTGGCCTTGTTGTAGCTAAACATATCCTTCACCTTAGCTATTATTAGCTTCCTCTTAACCAATATTGTTGTGATTATGTGAAAAAACATGTCAAATGCCAACAACATGCTAATTTGAATCATGCACCTAGCCATAGCCTTCAAGTTTCAACCAATTTTTAACCCTTTTCATAATGGGGTCTAGATTTTATCTGTGAAATTAACCCCCATTCCTCATAGTGACACCACTCTATCATCATTGTGACCAAGTACTTTACCAAGTGAGTAGAGGCTATTCTTCTAGTATCAACTAAAGTAGAAAATATTGTCAAATATATCAACTATCATATCATCTATTGCTTCGATGTTCCTCATAATATTTTCATCAACAATGGTAAATCCTTTAAGAAAAAGCAAGTCTAGGGTTTATGTGACACATTCATCATTAATTTAAGTTTATCCTTTCCCTATCACCCTTAAGCTAATGGACAGGTAGAAGACTTTAACAAAACTCTTAATAACATGCTAACTAAAATGGTCAATGCATCTATTTGAGATTAACATTTGCACATCCCCTTCACCTTATGGTCATATCATGCTAAAATTAAAACCCTTATAGGTGCCACCCCATTTTCCCTTGTGTTTAGAGTAGGGGCCATCTTGCCTCTTGAAGTCTAAATCCCCTCTCTTCACATATATTTTCAAGAGCTTATTTCAGAAGATGATTATCGTCAACACCATCTAGCCCAACTCATGCTATTTGATGAGTGTCATTTAACAACCCTTACCCAACTTCATGTCTATCAAGAATGCATCAAACATGCCTATAAAAAATACCTTAAAGTGAAAGAATTCAATATCAAGGATCTCATCCTAAAGGAAAACCAAAATGTCACTAATATGGAAAAAAGAAAGTGGGGCAAGTTTGCTTTCAATTGGCTTGGACCTTATATCATAACCCATAAGTATAGATCAGGGGTTTACCAGTTGTCTTCTCTTGAAATACACCTAGAACTTGAGCCCCTAAATGATTCATATATACATCTATTATTTTGTTGAGAAGGATCACATTCACCTTTTGTCTAAATTAAGCTCATCACTTTCTATCCACCCACATTCCATCTCCCTATTTTAGGGGTAACCAATTAAAACTAAATCATGTGATTATCTATAATTGACATAACTTTATATTAAACAATGGATATCATGGATGTAGCCATGGCATGGTTCTCATGGTACTTTCCATACCTTCATAGGATGGATTCCCATGATCGTTGTCACCTAAACCTCTTCACACCTAATTGATCTTCTTGTGCTTTTAGTTTTTCCTTCATAAAGGTGAACCACTAAGCTGACCTATGCAAGTTTGTGCCAAGTAAAATCAATGAAAAATAACAAAATCCCTATCACTAGCAATCATGGGTCATTCTTAGCATTCAAAAATTGTTCCCTTGAAGGACAACTATTGAAAATATATTTGAAATTACCTAAATTTTAGGTGGACTACTCCCTCAGAGGAGAGATATCAAAATCATTAAGCAAATCACCTAAACTTAGACCACTCCCTTGAAGGATGATTGAGTAAGCATTTGTCAAAATCATAGCAATTTCTTAGAATTTTCCTGCATCGATTAGCTTCCCATATACAAAATCAACAAAAGACCCCTTATCAAAATGATAGTAAAATCAAACTAATTTTGAAGGCCATAATCGACTCTCAAGTAGCACACTAAGGTGGAAGATACAATCAAATTTTGCAAGTAGACTTCCTACATCGATTAGTTTACATAGTTTTGATATACGTTTATTTATCCTAGCTCTTTGGACACCTATAAAAGAGGCATGCTAGTCTCACAAAATGTTTTCATTTCCACCCATCTCTCCTTCACACTATATGTAAGGGATTCTTGAGCTTACTTGACATTATGTGTTCAAGACACATTTTAAACCAACTAAAGAATGCTCATGTGAATCATTCGAAGGGCTTCTATTCATTAAGTCAATCCAACTTTGGTTTTGTTTTAATTCTTTTCGATGCATAAGCATCCTTCCCTCTTTTTACCCTATCATGACTAGTCGATATTTTCATGATGATGATTATCTCTTGATAAAATTCTTTAGTATCCTATCTAGTATTGTTACTTAAAATATCTCATGTGTTTTATCCTCCAAACTAACAACCAAACACAACCATAACCATAACAAAAGCATAACATCCATGAGCATTTTAACAATCAATCATTTTCCACTACATGTCAAAAGTCTATAATAATGCAATATATACACATTAAAATTTAGCATGTCATAAGCATAATCATGTAACAAAAACCATCTCATGCTTAACTAAGCCTATATAAATATCTATAATCCATAACATACACATAATCCATGATCACATATAAACATCACATCATAAGAATTAAACATCAACATCAAACTATGAATCATACACTATGAGCATCAGCATAACCAAATATCACATATATATAACTCACAAGTCAAATAACCATAGAAATAATGTGTACATGTAGATAGATAGACTCTCTCTAAAAAAATGTACATCTCACCACATCAACTTGTAGGTTAAAACCAAAATGATATACAAAATGTCATATAGATAGCTATAATTATGCCACAGAGGCACCACTACCTCCTAGAACACCACTGTATCTTAGTGCCTTCCCACTTACTATGCCTACTGATCCCTCAATTATCCTTGTCTAACTAGATATAGATGCTGCCCACTACCCTATGTCACTAAACTAGCCCCACCTAAAAAGCTGGCTTTGTAATCCCCCTATCAAAGATCATTTGGAAACTATGCCAGAATAATAGCCTCATAATACTGTAGCTCCTCCACTATAGCTAGGTATCATGCTATAATGGTAAAAATCAATGGTATTACCTATTCTATTGCTCTTCCTCCTCTCTACCTCAAAGAGTCGCTCTCTTGAGTCACCAATCTTAAAGAGGTCCTGGCCTGATCCCTCTCACCTATGATAGTATCAAGCTGACCCTATAATGTCATAACCTAACCCTATAGTGTGATAACCTAGCCCTATAGTATGGCCGACTATCCCTATAGTACCTGTACCTATCCTTGTGTAGTGGCTAAATCCACTCTTACCTATCCATCATGGCCAGCCAGATCCATGACCATAAACCTCACACCTCCATCATCTCTACCAATATTTGTAGTTTCATATATGGGCTGGTACCATGCCATGTACCTATCTACAAACTTGAAATCATATATCTATGCCCTAGTGAAAATCTCATAAAACTTTAACATAGTAGGAATATGATGTGGCTCAAGTAATATGATCTCTGAATCCTCTCTCCTGTACTTGGGGAAAATACCTAGAATGCCCTATACTAGGATGAACTATCTATGTACCCTATCAAATAGGATCAGCTCCACCTCCTCATCTTACCTTCTAAATATCTATCTATAGCTCTATAGCAAAAGTGCTTGCCTCTTATAACTTGTCCATACTAAAAACTAGATGTATGACCTCTAGGTGATATCTCCTATCACTAGTGCACCTAGTGCACACCTGAACCACTCTACATCATGAGCACCACTCCCTACACCTAATGTAAAAAAATCACCCCTCCATCGCATGAAGCTAATAGGGAAGTCAATCTATATGTACCCTACCCATGATAATCTAACTAGCCTCAAAACCCAAATATGCTCATAGGCCCAAAAATATAGAATCAAGTTGACATTGATGCCATATCTAATATGGGCCCTAAACCCCCATAGCTCTCGATATATTTGCATAAGTAAAACTAACACCTAACCAAATACAGTCTGCCCTAGCAATAACTTAACTAGAACCCCCAATAGTAAATAAGGAAATCTCTCATTGATCAAGTCAAGAATCCCAAAATATGTCACGATAATCATGAGCATGGTCATGAATCTCCTCCCATTAGAATCCCTTTGATATAATGTCGTATACCTAAATCCACCAATATTCCATCTAACTTGATCACTTTTATCTCCATACAATAGATCAACGTGATCATCCTACTCCTCTAATCTTATCTTAGATTAGAAGTTGAGTAATATTATGAACATCCTCAAGCAAAATCATCATTTCCCCAGTAAAAAATAAAGGTATTCATAGTGGGATCGCATCTCTTAATGAACATTATGACCATGGATGCATTTTGAGGCACATGTTGATAATGCCTCATTACTCCTAACCCCACCTCATCCATATGGGCCTAGTCGACTGGGGTCATCCCCTACTAAATATTTAAGAATATCTATGGCACATGGTTGTGTATCTGTATCTACTCCCTAAACTACACCACATCATAATCATTACTTATTCCACTATACTAATATCATCTACCATAATACAACTGAGCTATTTCCTTACCCAACTTATCCATCCTACCCCTTACCTATTAAAATTACCCTCTGGACCTACATTACCAACCTATGCCTAACACCCAAGCTTCCCACTTACTCTAAATTTTTAGTCACTTAGTAAAAACCTCTACACCCTAATTGAACATCGATGGTCATGGTGACCATTGATAGTTAGGCACCCATATTTTCTAGTGTGTCGACCATTGAAAATCATACCTGACTTTTAATGGTCACTATGGGAATTTCATGGCTAGAATTACAAAACCTTAATCACCTTAAAACCTACCTAAAAACCAACTAAACTAACCTGATTCACTAACTCACACCCTTAAGCACCCCAAGCTAACAACCCACCCTACAAATTCCTCTTTTTACCCACAATTTTTATTGAACCCACTAAAAATCATACCTAGGGCATACCAGATCAAAACCACCCATTTAAACCTAACTTTCCCTCCTAACCCAAAGAAAATGTATATAATCCAACTAAGCTATCAATTTAAAATTCCCCCTACCTCATTTTGTGACCTCCACTATGGAGTTAGCTAGAGACCTGCTTATCCTTACCCATGCCCATGTGCTCCTTGCATCCTAGCTAGTCACCTAAGGTCAACTCTCTACCTCATTAGTTAATCTCACCCTTCAACAATCACCCTTAGCATGAAACTTAGTTGCTAAGCACCAAATTCACCCAGAGCTCCAAGTCAACACCAACAAAAGTTAAAATGAGAAAAAATGACTTTCACTTTTACTTTTACCTCACAAAATTTTAGGGTTTTCACCCTGATCATCGATGGTCAGGGTGACCATTGATGGTATCCCTTGGGAACCCTAACCATCAATGGTCAAGATACCCAACTTTATGGCTTCCACCTTAGCAACACCCTTTTTAGTAAAACTAACCTAATGTTACCCACCCTTGTAGACCACCTTCTCCACCCACCTTGACCATCTTGCCACCTCACCATTGGCCCACTTTGGCCCCACTAGCATACATTTTGTGACACCTTTTTCCTAGTCCTTTGACCATAGTAACAATATTACCATGTTGACCACCTTTTGAATTTGTGCCACCTCATGCTTACCTAACTCACTTATGTATTTTTGGGAGCACTTATTACCTCAGATACCTATGATACTTGACCCATTTATGTTTTTCATGAGAGCACTTCTTGCCTTAGATACCAACTAAAAACACCAACCTTATCTAGGATACTAATAGGTGTACCTAGCTATCATGCCTAAATATGATCATGCGGCACACTAGTCACTTATCCCTTAGCACCAAAATTTATTTTTATCAACCATGGAAACCTAGTCTTTACATGATCTTGGCTATCGTACCTTCTATCACACTTTGCATACCTATTTGCACTTTCATGCCCAACCTGCCATCCACAACCATCAGCCTCACACCTTCATCATCAACTTTACCAACCATGTCAAACTTGCAACCAATTATACTTTACCTATTCATCTCCTAGTTTGAGGGGGAACACCTCCTCCCATACTCAAGATAACCTTGACCTTATCCTAACCTCTACCTTCACCTACACCTAGAAATCTATTTTTGTTTTGTAGCTTGTTAATTCAAGATGGATTAAAAAAAGGGGATAAATGTAGACACTATAAATTTTCATACCATGATTTCAAATTTCATAAATCCCCTTGACCACCTTAAGACCCTCTTGGGACCAATCTAGCCCTCTAACCCCTAATCAAGCTTACCCATAATCAATTTGGCTAAACTAAATTAACCTAACCTTTTACCCTTATTTACCATTTTACCCTCAATCATCGATAGTCACCCTAACTATTGATAACTAGGGTCAACCTCTTTAACCAAAATCATGCAAACTACCCACTCTACTTTTCTAAATATAAGCTATCTAAATCCTATTACGAGCCATTGCATGGATGATTTAAAATTAGATATCCTAGTTGAACCTTCACTTCTACCTCTTACTTGTGCCTATAAGAAGAGAGGAAATTGAAGGTGAAATCCATCTATAATTGTTATCAAGATCTTTGTGCATCTAGGAGTTTCTTTCTTATAGGTCAATCACCACCAAAAATCTATCAATCTAGCTATCATATTAGAGAGTCAATTTACCACCACCTCTCCACTAAGTTTTTAGCTACTATTACTCTATCAAAATCAAGCTAGACTCCACCAATAGGTAAACTAACTTAACCATCCACATAATAAACTTATGATAAGATGAGTACTTGTTTCTCAATATTCATTTTCTTTATTTCTATTTTGAAATCAACCTAGGCCTTAACCATCTCTCAGAATCCATCTTTTGGATCTTATCAATCATCCTTTTTACCAACCTATATCTAGAAAAAGTAACCATAAATGGTTGACTCAACCACCGATAGTTACCTTGACTGTCGATGGTCACCTTAACTACTTATGGTATAACCAACCATCGATGGTCACCTTGACCATCGATGATCACCTTAACCATTGATAGTCAACCCAATTACCGATGGTCACTATGGAAATGAAAACAAACAAGCTAATTTCACCTACCTATAACCAACTAAACCTAATTCTTTATGTTCTTATCTATTCACATACCCCTTTTTGATTTTTTGAAGCATACCCCAACTCCTTAGCACTAGTATTAATTAGTTTATCACTAATTTAATCATTTCTAGTTTATTTTTTAAGCAAGTATTCTTGTGTTTAACTTCAATACCTTTTGATTATTGATGAAAGTACATTATATTCTATTTTATAAGCTTTATTGTTTAAAATATGTGGATTTATAGCCCCTAAGAAAGCTCTCACTTCCAAGATCTAGCTATCACTAGGCAATCCACCTAATTATTTATCTAACAAACAAGTTTGCTTTAGTGATTTCTTATCTATAGGTTATCCTCCCAAGATAAAGAGGACCTCTTCACAATAATTTGATTCAATATGTGCACAATAAAATAGGTTTTTCAACTATACTTGTACTTAGTTTCTTCTTTCCCTAGTACATTATATTCTATTTTATAAGCTTTATTGTTTAAAATATGTGGATTTATAGCCCCTAAGAAAGCTCTCACTTCCAAGATCTAGCTATCACTAGGCAATCCACCTAATTATTTATCTAACAAACAAGTTTGCTTTAGTGATTTCTTATCTATAGGTTATCCTCCCAAGATAAAGAGGACCTCTTCACAATAATTTGATTCAATATGTGCACAATAAAATAGGTTTTTCAACTATACTTGTACTTAGTTTCTTCTTTCCCCTCTTTCCAATAATAAGCAAGAAATTCATTGAAATAGTTATAACCTATCTCTGCATGCCTATAGTTTCATCACGACATCCTCTACTGGTTTAAAATAGCCTACTTGAATTAAGGAAGATGGTACCATGGAATCATCTAATGTGGTGGGGACATATGGTGTCATCATCCCATCTAAAATATCATGGTGTACTCCCATCACTAGGGATATCCATATGACCTCCTCCTTATCCATAAGATTTACAAAATTCAAATCAAATAGATATCAAATCACATATACATCTCATAATATATCTATCTACAATCATATACAACTAGTATTTTATATAAAAAGACTAAAAATTATAACATTTATTACCTATCTTGGTGTCACCAATTACCATCTCCTCATTTGCTCATCCACCAAGTACACTGCAAAATTTCCTAGGGTTCATTATGGTATCTAGATTTTGCCTAATTATCAAATTTATATAAAACACTCAATTTCAAATAAATCTTTAAAAATTTGAAATTTTTAGTTATTTACCTATGCTACACTTGTTGTGACTACTATGCATCCTCCCTACCTTAGTTGTCATCTCCTCACCATCTTGGATCTCTAGGCTCTCACTAGATTCCTCATAACTCTATTTTTATCAAAATAGTAAATAATAGAAAATGAATTATTTTTCACCTTATTTATATTTACTATTTAAAATTATTTACCCTTTAAAAATTTACCATCAGATTTATTTTTTTGACCATATCTTTGTTTTTACTAACTCATTTTATGAATCATAAAAAATTCTAGAATCATGATGTCGTAGAGAATATTTCTAACTATTATATGCCCATGTTGTAATTTTTTTAAATTTTTTCTTTTTTTTACTAATCTCTACAAGTTTGCGTAATGTTCCTCACATTGGATAACTTCACATCTCTCGCATCTCGTTATTTATCTACAACACTAAGGTAAGTAAAGGTATGTGTTTTTCAATTATGTCCTTTCATTTATATTATTTGATACTTATTGTACTTTATTTAGCATTAGTGTTATGTGTTTTCATGTTCTTTTCCTAAAAAACCATCCTGTGTTGCACCTACATGACACATGATGAGTTTCGAGTGGGGCATATGTATACACATAATATTTTCAAACTTTTATCAATTACTGACACTTTATATCTTTCAAAAACCCATCGAGTCTCAATATATCTGAGTACACACCTTAATGGGTGCACTAAAAAAGGGGTGTTTAGACCATTAGTGCTTTTCAAGATTGTTATCCCTTTTGTCACTTAATATCTACACATTTATCTCCTAAAAACCATTCCCCTAAGCTTTTCCTCCTCATTTTCACACTCCTATAGTCTTTTAACACATTCATTAGCCATTTTTATAACCTAAAACACTTTTTGATAGTTTACATGACTATGTTGGCTGTGTTGACCTTGTACTCTTATTGACAAAACTTATTTAGGGTCTAGGTTGGCCCTTGACTGACCTAGTCTATGACCTAGTGATTTTTTGTCAATTATGATACTAGGTTTATCAGGTTGACCTCATCATCTAAATTTTTTAGAAGGGTTTAGGATTAGATCCATGTATATAAACACAATCATTTTTCCATTTATAAGAGAAGAGAAGAAGAAGTAAGATATATTATGCATCTGCTTATCCACCATTCTACTTGAGAATCAAGCTTAGGGTTTCATACTTTATTTGAAGATACGTATCTTGTCTTATACATAAGTATTTTAGATGTATTGATAGGTTTTTTAGCTTAGATTTGATTTATCCTTGTCATCCTTACATATCACAAGAACATCTTATGAAGCACCTTGGCCAAGGGAGAGATTGAGGCTCAACAAGTCCATCTTCAAAGGTAAGTATTCTTAACTTTGTAAGAGTAGATAGATATGCATTTGCACTTCTCTTCCATGAATTAAGATTCCATATACATTGACATGAGTATATATCTTATCTACATGTTTAATTTTATTGTTTATTACCCCCACTTTGTGCCATAATCTTTGGTGAGTATTAGATTAGATTTTTAATTTACTTATTATTAGTATAGTGAATATGGAAACATAGGACCTTGTTGGGGTTATTGCATAGTTTTTCTTAATTAGAGGCTTTTTAACCTTCCCTAATAATATTATTATGTTAATATATCCCTTGATTAGGTCTAACAAATCAATATTGGTCATGAACCTGATTATCTAATGTATCCCCAATCAAAAGTGTAAGTAAGATCTATCTTCTCTAAGCTAGGATTAATTTATAGATTTGATGCATTTATCATTACATATAGATAACTCAGCCACTAATTTCCTTTCCCATCCCCTTGTGGTAACTTGAATCTATCAAATCATTTTGAGTTAAAATAGTCATATCAAATCTGATTACTATCGTAAATCACTTATATCATTCTCTTATCAGCTCGTAGCTCTCCCTTACATGTGTCCTTGCTTAGGAAATGTCAAAATCTAGTGGCCTAATTTGTTTCTATCTACACATCCCTTAACCTATGTATTTGTCTTGAGATTACTCATTTATCCTATTGAATCTTCTTTCTTCCCTTCTCAACATTTGTATTTAAGTAGGACTCATCTTAAGAGGCTAATTATTGTTGTTGAGGTGCATCCCCACTTAGGACTAGTCTTACATCTACAACTGCATTATTTTGAATTTATGCTTGGGGAATCCTATAAGTCATAGCTTAATTATCATCTATGGAATCATAACCCCTCATAATATTGATTATATACCCACCCTGTGATCATTTTTTGAGTGGCCATCCAGTTCATTCCTCTTTGCATGCCCTCTCGAAGGGGCATTATGCAACCTCATTTTATTAACCCATCACATAATGGATTTTATTTGAAAGACCATTAATCACACTTAATCACTCACAGTTCCATTTCAAAGAGGGTAAAAATGTATACACCTAAATATGATCACCTTAACTATTATATTAATCCCTCTATTTATCACAATTATTCCATTTAAAATAAATAGGCATTGTCTTGCCTAAATATATAAATCAATTTTCTACTATATATTTCTTACATCATGTTAACCTTGATACACAACCCATATTATATTAATCTAATGATTATCCCACTAACATTCCATTAAACCACTAATACCACATCATTTAATAACCACTTTCCCCACTTGCTAGTTTAAAATTCAAAATATTCTACCTAACCCATAGCCAACCTATTCATAGTTTCTCTTACACACCTAGTTTCTTAAACCCACCTAAAATCCTAATCTAATCCCTAATAAAATTTAGATAACTCTAAATCTATAATCATATCTAATTATCTATAATTCTCTAAACCTAAAGGGTTATGAATTTAAAATTCATTTGTAATCCTCCCCACCACCCAATAAATAATCGAGCAAGGGGCTTGGTTGGACTAATTTTGGAAGTACATACAATCTCTCATATAGCCTTCATACTCTCATTACATCCATATTATCCTTGCATTCAAGAATCCATTAATCTCTCTTGCATCCACTTGAAGTCTTGGAGCCACACTTATCTAGCAATCCAACATACAATCTAATTATCCTTGGAGAATCCATTTAAAGATCTTGGAGGGAAGACTAAGAGAAGAAAGGTGATGGTAAGAGCCTCTTAACTAAGTTCTGATTGTTTTTATATTCTCTTCCATTGATGTTTTTGTATATTTTGGGTTAATTTACTATATTTAGTGTATTTAAATATATTGCTCAAATTTTACAACCATATAATCTCTTTTAAATACCATTCACAAATGAAGTCCCCAATTTAGTCACAGGTCATGAGGTGTACTCATTGATAGATGGATTCAATATATACCATTAGATTCTGATCACATAAGAGGAACAATCTAAAACAACCTTTGTAATAGAATTAAGATCATTCACATATAGGGTAATGCCCTTTGGTCTAAAGAATTCATGAACATTTTTATCTAGGGTTGTACTAGCTTCATTTAAAGACTTCATTCATGACTTTATGGAATTATATTTAGATGAATACATTATTTTCTCCTTGTTTAAAGATCATCTATCAAAATTACAATTTATGTTAGAATGGTGTTAATATTTGTGCATTGATTTAAATCTAAATAATTTCTTATTTTTCACACCTTTCAATGTTCTTCTCAGCCATGTCATATGTAATGATGGAATATTAGATTATGTAATCATATAAAATATCCAAATTGGTAATTTGAGTGTGGACTATGACACCTAATCCATAGGTCCTTTTTTGCATTCTCTTATGACCCTTCTAGACACCTTTTTGCTTATTCCAAATCAACCCAAACCTTCTAAATGATAATTCCACCTCACCCGAGCTGTATTTCCATGCCAATCCTATCCCCCCAAGTCTTGAACTTATAAGATAAGAGCATAATAATTAGATTATAGCATTGGACCCTAGGGTGTCCCATTTTTAGTGCTCTTATCTAATTGTAATTTGAGCTCAAATGATCATTTTCATCTAATTCTTATTCTTTATTATGTCAGCCTAACATGAATACATCTAACCTATGACCAATGGTTCCATATAAAAGCCTATCCAAAGTTAATTTACAAAATAGGTGATAAATCTTACAAATCAAGAAAGAATACAAGCAAACTACTAAGGTAAACTTCCCTATTCACTACATACAGTCACCCAACATAATTACAAACATATTAAAACTCTCATACTAGTCCCTATCCACCTCAATCACTCTCAATTAGGAATTATTGCATCTACATCACACTATTTCATAAAAAAATTTAGGTGGGAGAACTACATATAGCTTGATCCCTCTTCAGAGTATTGGTATGTAGGTAGCGTACCCACACAAGGGGTGTGGATCACATGTTTAGTGCATCTTACACACACTAATCCCATATTTTCAAGTGATTCAAATCTCATTTATCAAGCATGATGGAGGATTAGGGTTTGAATATTAAATAATATTTAAAATGAGCTCCATCAACATATAACACTCAAGATTTCATAAATAGGCTCACACAAAAACAATGCAAATAACATAAAAAGTTAAGGTCTCTGTGACTAGTTTGAACAACATCAGTAGGAGTGGACTATACTATCAGACCTTGAAGTGTCCTATTTTTGGTGCTCTTATCCTTTCACTAAATGAAATCTAGACTATAATTTGTGACACTGTCCCAATCTTGCACAACCGGTTTCAGACCCTGTCTCAGCCGTCTCAACCTATTTCTAGTTAAGTCATTATTTCTCTTTATTTATTGCTATTATTAGAAAGGTAAAAAAGATAGATAAATTATAAAAATTAGGACTGTAATTATCTCAATATTATTTAATAATTTATTAGTCCAAACCTTTAACTAAAATAAGAATAAAACTCCATTCCTAAAAAATTAAATAATTTGGTGAACATGACTTACTTCATTTGTGCACAAAAACCCTAAAAACCCTAGGAAAAATTCCTTGTTGATTTTAGAAATATTTTTTTGATTTTTTTTACATATATAAATAAATATTGCATATTTAATTTTTAAAATTAACCATAATAATTAAAAAATTATTTCTTTCAAAACCCTAGTTGCCTATACTAGGTCTTGATATTTTTCTAGTATTTTTCTTGCATATTTAAATCATAATTTATATTTAATTTTTAAAATTTACCATAGTAATTTTAAATATTATTTCATTTAAACCCTAGTTGAATTTACTAGGTCCCTTTTCTTCTTAAGGTATCACCTTACATGTTTATGAGCTTTGTATCCTTTTTATGCATATTCTGGTTTGCTATTTTTAGGATTTTACATTTCCTTTATTTAGTACTTTCATTTTATTGCATTTTTCTAATTGAAACTTATTACAAAAAATTTAATCCATTTTTGATTTGTTTTCCTACTTTAACAATGGCCGAATATATTGGTTTTGATGAAATTGATAAGAGGGAACTTCAAGAACTTTTATATAAAAAATCCTGATATACAAGATGATGTGCTTAAAATACTACAAGAAGAACAAAAAAAATAAAAAATGTTCAATCCTCTCAAACCATAGAACTAGTTGTAAATGACACTATGGGGGCAACTATGTCTTAACAATATCCTGTAGTAGCTGAACCATCCTATGAGGCACCACCAATTATGGCTAGTACATCATTATCTCCTAATGTGGCTGTGCTTGTGCAAGAGATAAAATCTCTTCAATCTAAGGTGCTACATCTTGACCAAGGTGCCCCTAGACCAACACAAGCTTTGAATTATCTTACTCTACTACATACAACATTGGCATGGCATATTTCTTCTACACCCTTGCCACCAATTTTTTTAAAAATTTAAGCTCATTATATATGATGAAAAGGGTGATATAGAGACACACTTGAGATATTTTCACATAACATGCTTGGAATATGTTCCAAATGATTGGTTACTAACCAAGATATTTCCATGAAGTTTAAAGGATTATGCTTTATAATGGCTTTATAGTCTACTAAATCAATCAGTCAATGCATTCAATCCTTTAGCTATCATGTTCCTAGCTCATTTCAACATTGACATAGGTGACAAGGTTTTTTATGCCCAAGTTTCATAATAAAAACAAAGGTCAAATGAGCATCTCACATATTATGTTCTTCAATATAAGACTATCTTGGCTAAAATAACTAGCCTTATGGCCAATCAATAATTATAATATCTCTTTAAACAGAGTCTTCTACCAGCTTTACATGAACCAATAATGTTTAAAAGGTTATGTTCTTTCATTGAGTTATGTCATACACTAAAGGAAAGGGAAGTTAAATTAATTTCAATGGGAAAACTCAAGCATATAAGCATATTAGAAATAACAAACAAGAGAAAAAATAAAGTCTCATACAAAGTAAAGGTTAATGATAGCAAAATTCAAAATCAACCTACAGTTAATATGGCTTTAAAGCCCCCTCAATGAATGGTTTTATCAACACCTCCTCATCGAGTCTTTACCAATCTACTAGTACCTCCAGCTAGAGTTTTATAGCAGCTTTTGGAATGCAATATCATATCTCTCCCTCTTATTGGAGAAGTTGATCCAAGAAAGCCTCTTCCATGTGGATATGATTAGAATGTATTTTGCAATTTTCATAGGGAAATAGGCCACACAACAAACATACACATCCATATAAAACACAAGATATAGGATTTGATAGATGGCAACCTTATTGATCTTGGCACTCTAGTTGAGCCTCCTCAAGCACAACAAAAACAAGACAAGGCTCTCAAAATTTTCTTAGATCCTTTCCGATAACATTATAAATAAGAGACATGGGACACATTAGGTGTTCACCATACATATCATGCACATCCTCTACCATCTACATATCATGCACCTTCAGTGGAGTCAAACTATTTGAGAAACATGATTAGTGTGTATAATTCTAGAGTTTCAACTAGACCTTCGAGCTCCTTCTTAGAGTAGGAGATAGTTGAGGATGATTCAGATTACCATGCACTCTTTATCAGAGCCTATATTGATCATCATACCATTCGTATTGTTCTCATAGATAATGGATCCAGTGTGAACATGCACTATGACATTACTGTAGCATTTGGGATATTCATAGCAGGGTATTACCTTGACAAACATAGTTATCAATAGATTTAGTGGGCACATATAGAGTTCATTAGGTGAGATTGTACTTCCTCTACAGGTTAATCTAACACATGTGGCCACACCATTTACTATAGTTCCCAGTATAGGAGTTTTTGATATGTTATTTAGCCAACCATGGATTCAGAAACTTCAAATAGTACCTTTTATAGTTCATAGATGCTTCATTCATACTAATTAGGTTGTTATAGTTGGTGGAGTTCTATATGAGTTACCACTCCCCTCTTTAGAGCCATCTACTACTTTTTAACCACCAGTTTTAGCTCCTCCACCAGTTTTAGCTCCTCCATTAATTATAGTTATTGCTCCAGTTTAGATTTTGACATAGTCAAGGCCTCCCTCACTAGCAAAAAGATTTCATACACTTTCATAGAGGCATATTTTAGAGAAACCATAGTTTTAGGATTCTAGATAGTTTATAGATATAATATTCACACCCAGGGTAGTCTCATTGAGGTCTCATACCTCTACACATAGATCCCACTTTTAGAGAGATTCTTCTACTCCCAAATAGGTCCTTAAGAGCCTAATAGTTTCATCTACTTCTCAGAGTTACAAGGGGACCCCAAAGTCAGTTTCCACTACAAACATTTCAGAGCACTTACAACATACACATCTTTCAAAGTTACAATCTTAGCCCTTCTATCATGCTTCATAATCAAGCATGATCCCTCTCCTTGAGATAAGACACCATGATAGGGAGTCTCTTATGAGACTCATCATTTAGTATCATTTCTACTCAGCTTTCATGTACATTAGTTTCTTTTCAATTTCTTGTACATAGTTTCCTTATGATTGATTATATAAAGATCATTTAAAAATACAAAAAAATTCAAATATGTCAAAATACAAAAACATTTAATTAATTTAAAACACTAAAAACATTTCAATTATATGCATTATCCATTCTTTACATTTCTACTACCGTACTATACTTACATTTTATTGTTCTATGCTATTGTATGTTGATTTATCTAATTACCATGTTTCACTTGATCTTATTTGAGTATGTGTAGTAACATCTAGATCCTTGATTGATTCACTCTACCCATTGAAGGGGAATCCTACTTCTACATGTAGAATATACATCAATATATCTACCCACTAGGGGCATCTTCTACATGACTACACCATCTAGGTTATGTCAGTCCTACACCACACACTTTAGTTATCATGTTGATGTACATTACTTACTAGTTTACATAGATTACTCTATCAACACTCACTAGTATATAAAACTTATATATTTCTTAGCATCTACCAAGTCTTGTACTACATGTCTTGCATACTTTCACTTCTTGCTTTGATTAGTTAGATGAGATTGTATTTCTAGAATTTACATGCCTTCCTTTCTTTATTTGCATAAATATAAGTGATTGCATTTCTTATTTCTTATTTTATCTTTTGTGTGTGCCTTAGGACATTTACCAATGTCTTTTTCTTATACTCTTATATGTGCCTGTGACCCTTGTGCCAATATTGCTTGTTTTCAATTATATGTGTATGTGGCATTTGAACATGCCTTATATGCTTGATTTACTAGTTTGAGTGACATGTTCCCTTGTTCCTTATTTGTTTGGCCACTTTTGTATGGTTTTTGCTTCTTTCCATGTGTGTTTGTTTGCTTGTTTGCTTCTCAATTGTATGCAATGCCATGATCCACATGATGTATTATCTTGATTTCTTAGATGCCATGATGGACATCATGTTCCATCCCTCCTTCACAACTAACAACTAACAACTAACAACTAACAACTAACAACTAACAACTAAAAACTAACAACTAAAAACTAACAACTAATAACTAATAATTAACAACTAATAACTAATAACTAATAACTAATAACTAATAACTAACATTTCTAGTTTTAATTTAGTATACTACACATGATAGTACATTATTACATCTATCTAGGCATACCCCTATTGATCTAACAATCTCCAATACAAACTATGCTATATCTTGAGACATTGTTTTGATTATCACTGCTATATCATGTATTTCATAGCATAACACACTTGCAAAGCTCTTTCTTCTAAGGGCATTCATTATAGGGTCTTCATTCCCACCCTTGGAAGATGGGGTAATAAATATGGGTTTTGTCATAGAGATCAAAGCCTCTATCAATCAAAAATTAGTTTTTAGAATACCTAGAACAACATTCAAAATTCAAACTAGATAGAGAAAACCATGAAAATAGTGATGAACATAGAATAGGAATCAGAAATAGAAAAGGACAAGAGTGCCATACTTGGACTATGATGTTAAACACCAAGGTGTCATATTTTTGGCACTCCTATCAAAACAACAAAAAACACAAATTTTTTAGAAATAGATAGAAAGGTAAGTTTAGTTATAGTTTTGAAAGCTATAATTCAATTTAAATTGGTCAATTTAAATACAACATTTCTCAAAGAATCCAAACATAGGGGGCATCATGTGTGGTATGATGGCTCTTGAATCCAATTTTAGATTGGGTAGTTGGTACAACTTCTAGATCATAATCTATGTTATAAACACCATTGATTGGGGGCAATGTGAATGGTACATTTGCCTTATTTTATTTTTAGTTCATTACATGACCCAAGTATTCTTAGCAGTTGTATGCTTTATTCCATCTACAAGTGGTTGGCATCATTTTTAAGTGGCTTCCATATAAGCCTAGTTCTTAGTTTTAGAGTGGCTTTCATACAAGCCTAATCTCCACCTCTCAAAGTGGCCAAAATTGGCCTAGTTTTGAATGCACATTTAGATATCCACAACACCTTGTTAGATTATAAAGCATTCATGGGATTTAGGATCCATCTCATGCAACACACATCTATACCAATATCAATTCATAGCTTCACTTAGTGGGCAAAAATAGATCCAAAGGAATAGCTAGCCTTTGTATTCTTGAGCCGCCTACTTAAAGGGATTAGACTCATAGTCTAAACATTGATTAACACACATATGAACAGATAGCTTCACTTAGTGGGTGACGATGGAGCCAAAGTGCCAACCTTTGTATTCTTGAGCCACTCTCAGAGATTTGAGCACTTAGCTCCATTCATGATATTAATCTTAGTACAACATATACCCAGTAGATACTCAACAAATACCTAACATATACCTAACATCATTCAACATCACACATCTCCTTGGGATTCACCCTTGTAGGTAAGTTTAGGTACCCTTTCTATTTATCCTTTATCCTAGTATTTAACCTTACTACATCACTAGAATAAAGGGGGAAAATGTAGTCATATAAAATGTTCAAATTGGTAATTTGAGTGTGGCTTGTGACACCCAATCTACAGGTCATTTTTGCATGCTCTTATAACCCTTATAAACACATTTTTACTTATTCCCAGTTAACCTAAACCTTTTAAATGATGATTCCACCTCACCCAGGCTATATTTCCTAGGCTAATTTTATCCCCCTAGATCTTAAACTTATAAGACAGAAGTACCATACTTGGACTATAACACCAAACCTTAGGGTGTCCCATTTTTGATGCTCCTATCCAATTTTAATTTGAGCCCAAATAATCATTTTCATCTGATTCCTATTTTTTATTATGTTAGCCTAATGTGAATACATCTAACCAATGAGGTGAAAAATCTTATAAAGTAAGCAAGAATATAATCAAACTACTAAGGCAAACTTCCCCATTCTTTACATATAGTCACCCAACATAGATACAAACATATTAAAACTCTCATATCCATCTCTAACCACCTCAAACACCCTCAATTTGACATTATTTCATCTACATCACACTATTTCATCAAGCACGTTAGGTGGGAGAACTATATATGGCTTGATCCCTCTTCAAAGTATTGGTATGTACGTAGTGTACCCATACAAGGGGTGTGGATCACATGTTTATTACATCTTACACACATTAACCCCCCCTTTTCAAGTGATTCAAATCCCATTTATCAAGTATGATGGAGGGTTAAGGTTTGAAGATTAAATCATCTCTACAATGAGCTCCATCAACATTCAACATTCAACACTCAAGATTTCAAAAGCAGGCTCATAGAGGAACAATATAAATAACCCATAATGTTTAGGTCTCTATGACTAGTTTGGATAATAGTGATAGGAGTGGACTACAATACCAAACCTCAAAGTGTCTTGTTTTTAGCACTCCTATCCTTTCATTGAATGAAATCTAGATTTTGATTTGTGACACTATCCCAGTCTTGCACAACTAGTTTTAGACCCTGTCTTTGTTGTCTCAACCTATTTCCAGCTAAGACATTATTTCTCCTCATTATTGCTATTATTATAAAGGTAAAAAAGATATATAAATTACACAAATTAGGACTGTAATTATTGCAATATTATTTACTGATTTATTAATCCAGATTCTTAACTAGAATAGGAATAAAAATTCATTATTCCCAAAATGGTTAAATCAGTTTACTAATCTAAGATTACAATAATAGTGGATGTGTCATCCCCAACCAAATATAAATAAGTGTGCACCTTCCTGGGTCATTGGGTTACTATAGAAAATTAATAAAAGGATATGTAGCCATATCTGCACTAATGGAAAAACTACTACAAAAAGGTATAAAGTTTGAGTGGACATACTAATTATAAACACCATTTATTTATCTCAAGAAAAGGTTAGTAATAACACCAATTTTAGTTTTTCTTGATTGGAAGAAGCCATTTCATGTACATGTGGATGCTTTTGGTATTATAATAGGGGCTATCTTAGCATAGCTAGGGGATGGTGGGTTGGATCATTTCATACATTTTTCTATTAGGAATCCATAAATAATAGAGAAAAACTATATGACTATAGAAATAGAGGCCTTAACTATAGAGTTTGAATTGTAAATTTTTTGACATTATCTATTAGCCACACCATTTGAGATTTTCATAGAACACTAGGCATTACAATACCTGGTTAACAAGTTGATGTTGGGAGGATGGATATCTAGGTGGCTAATGCTATTTCAAGAGTTTCAATTTCCAATCAATGTGAAGTCAGGTTGAGAAAATATGGGACCAAATCAAGCAGGATACAAAATAGAGAAAAACCCAAAGAAATAAAGGATGAGTCCCCAGATGCACACTTATTCAGGGTTGCTATGATTGCTAATAATATGGAAGACATTTCAAAAATATTAGAGCAAGGAACTTTCCCTGCACATTATGTTGAAAGGGATATAAAGTAAATGGTCACCTGAGTCATTCCTTATAGTCTCATTAATGGGTTTTTATATAAATTGGGAAAAGATGATGTGTTACGTAGAGTAACATTAGAGAATGAATGACCATAGATTCTCCAAGAATCACATTAGGAAATTATAGGGGGTCACTTCACAAATGAAACCACTACAATAAAATATTATAGAGTGTTCTTTGGTTGTCAAACTTATTTTAGGATGCACATAGGGTGGTAAAGCATTACAATGTTTGTCAAAGAATGGGAAAATGCAAACAATGGGATGAGATGCCATTGGTCCAAATTCTCGTAGAGAAACCATTTAAATAATGGGGAATTGAAATTGTATGACCTATAAATCTCCCAAAATGAATTCATGCATAATACATTATCATTGTTATATATTACTTCAACAAGTGGGTGGAAGCTACTGTGATACCAAGTTATAGTGTAAAATATGTTGCCAAATTCTTATATGAAAATATCATTACAAGATTTGGATGCCCAATCAAGGTGGTTAGCAACAAAATAACTCACTTCCTCAATAACACCATCAAGACTCTCACTGAGAAGTTTATGATCTCACACTACAAGAGCATGAATTATCACCTATAAGCATATAGAGAAGTTAAATTATCAAATAAAGTACTATGTAAAATGCTAACAAAAATATGTAATGTGAAAAGGAATTATTGGGAAGATCAAATTCCTTTAATTCTTTGGGAATATATGATAAATTACAAGTGCACCACTAGATTCACTCCCTTTCACCTCATTTATGGTCTTTAGATAGTGATGAATATGAAGTAAATTTTTCCTAGTCTATGCATTGTAATGGTTATGAGACTGGATGACCAAGAGTCTCTAAAACAAAGATTAATGTATTTTGTTAAAATGGAAGAAAATTTACAAAGGCCATAGTGGATGCAAGATATCCACAAGTTAAGTTATAATGCATGGCATGATCATAACTTGTTATCTAAGTAATTTCATCTATAACAAGTATTACTATTGTATGATATCAGATTTAAGGCATTCATGGGAAAACTATGCATCATATGGAAAGGACCTAAATTATTCATGAAGTCTTATAATAGGGTACTATTGATGGCATAAAATTGTGCTAGATCCTAGCCAATCAACAATGGGAAGTTTCAAGTGGTGGGATAATACGACTTGAAACAACCTCCAAGTATTAAAGAAGCTAGTCTCTTCTATTTTATGGTTGTTGGGAAAAGGAATAGGAGACTAAACAAAAATGCAAAATGTAGGAATTAAAACCTAACTATGGCAATGCGCCTGAGAGTAATCCTAATCCTAACCTAAGCATAGAGAAACTATTATATGATTTAATTACATTTAAGAGCAGACAGGTGCATGATCAATGTAAATGATTGGAATAACAGAAATAGAGGCTCATAACAAGGAAGTCTTTTGCTGAGATACAAGAATTGTCAACAAAGGCATAGTGTTCAATCTTCTTAATAGAATCCTTCAATGATATAAGAGGTGCATAAGTCACGCACATTTATGTAGAAGTTTGGACTCCAGAAAATGAGACAAAAGCAAATAACATTTCCAATCACAACACTAGCAGATCTACAACATAGACTACTGTGTAAATGACACAGATAACACCAACCAAGGCATGGAGCTTAAATTTACTTAATTCATTCAACCACATAAAGGGCACATAAACATGCATGATTACATCAAATTTACAACTTTAGGAAATCAAGACAAGAGAAAATGATATTATTGGTCAAAATTATAGAAAATCTAAAACTACAGAATTTCCCCTTTTTTATTGATTTTACAATCCTCCTTATATAGTTCTGGATGCCTCTTGGTGTCACTTCCTTTCCCACACAATTCCTACTCCATCCTTCACTCACAGGGGACAAATCAGATGGTGCATTCAATGCCTTGGATACATCCTGGTCTTATCAAGAACTACCTAGACTACGACATGGCGATCCATGTCTAGTTCCTTTCTTTGCGCCTAAAATTCCTCATTCCATCACCTCTTTGGATGCTCAACTATCTACTCTATCTCTTCTATTAGGGGACAAATAGACAGTGTCTTCAATGCTTACATGCCCAAAAAAAACTACCCAGTGCACTGTTCTATCTACCAGGAATAACTCTTGCCGAATTTCCCTCCATTTCACTATAACATGTAGACAGGCACGAGGACACTTAGTTAATTTTTGAAATTCCTCTCCTTTTGTCTAGGAAGCAATGGAGGATGACACTTGGCCACTTTCACTTTCTTTATACTTCACTGAGGGATGCTCTGCCTTTGACACCTGTCGTAGCCCGCTTCCTCGATACTTTGCAGCTTTATTAAAATAAAACTCAGTGCATTCTTTGCCTTGGCAATCCTTAAGAAAGGATGGGTGTATGTGGCATTATTCACTTGTTGACACTCAATGCTTCCTCAGTCTTTTGAAATATCATTTGGGACCCACCACAATCTTTATTTAGTAATTGGGCTCAAAGGTGGTTCCCTGAAGGTTGACACATGGTGACCTCCACTGCTCCTGGGAAGATACGCGGCATCTTTTGCTTCTCCTTTTGGGGGTATGTGGTGCCTTCCACTTTCTTTGGGGATGGAGTAGAGAGGGACCCAAAAGGTGACACTTGGTAGCCTCCGCTATACTTTGATACTTAGCAAAATGAATGATGCCTTTATGCATTGAATAGGAAGCATTAGACCCCGACATTGAAACAAAGGCTCTTGGCAGTCGACACATGGTGGTTTCCACTGCTTCTTTAAAAAGGTAATTCAAGGCCTCTGCAATTGCCACCTGGCACTTTTTGCTCTCTCCATTACTTATCTCGTTGAAGGTCTTTTTCAAGATAGAAAACATGGGTGTATTTATGATATGCGGGTGCTAAAATGTGGTGCATTCTGCTCAATTCCTACTGGGTACATGGCATCTTCCGTGGTTCTCTAAAAAGCCACAACAAGGTCTTCAAAAGTTGCCAGCTGTCCATCTTTGTCTCCTAGAAAGTGACACTTGGCTACTTTGGCTTGAATCTAATACTTAAGCCAAAATTGAAATAGAAAGAACAAAAGAGGCAAAAAGGGACCATGCTCTGAGGATAACACTTGGTAGCCTCCACTGCATTTTGACATTTAGGCAAAAATGAACCCATCCTCTACTCCAAAACTTTGTAGCTTCACTCAAAGTGGGTAGGAACCAAAATCGCAGTGCTCAAATTAAAAATAATTAAATACGATGTGGAGTAGGAAACTACTCTACAGTTATTGGCAACCACCAGGACTTTTGAGCCTGCTCAAAAAGAACCTGACTCCAGCTCGATGAAAATTTCAAAATTTACAGCTTCAAAAGAGATGTCTGGAAGATAGACCACTCATGGTCAGATGATCCTTGCTTGCTCTGCAACTCATCAAAATCTAGGTCTAAGATAATGAGATCCTTGTGTAAAAAGGTTTGTAGGACCTAGGCAGTGGCTTTCAACTTGGATTCTAGCCAGAAGATAGGACTCATAATAGTTTTGACTTTTAGGGTTGAAGAATCATCTTGCAAGTTTTGGAAAACTATCTGATCCCTTTATCTAGCTAGTAACAATGGTTCAAGTTGATCCACCATCAGCACTATCCTTACATCTAGAAATGGGGAAGGGAGGCCTAGTTGCACCAAATCTTCAATATGGTGTCTCATTTCACCAATGCCTTCTTTCACGACATCGAGACAGCTTCTACAATTGTTGGCTATGGCATTATGACTGAGCTCTTCATTAATCTATTTTATAGTAGCCATTCTATCAAGGATCCTCACGGCTGCTAATATCACATCCCTTGAGTTGTAGAGCTTCTCCAGTAATGAATGATAGTCCATGACTCTCTTGAGGATTATGGCTAGAGTGCTCTATACTAGATTTTCTACTCTTTCACATAGTTATTGTGCATTGAGCAGGAAGGTGAAAAGTGGCCTGAGCTAGAGGATCTCTGAAGAGATTCTCGCCCACATTGACTCATAGAGCTCCTTTACCAGGTGCCCTAATCTGACACCTCTTGGCCTATCATCCAACTCAATTACCAATTGTGTGTCCCTCTACTAATCAGATTGGAGTTGAGCTTGAAAAGCCACAGCCTTATTCTATTCTTCTAGCATCCCTTATTGTGATTGGGTAACCTACAATTGGAGTCCTTCGACTCTTCCCTGTAATGTTGCATTTTCCCTTCTTAGATCTATTTTTGCATCCTTCACGAGTGCAAGCTCCATCTTCAATGAATTATTTTGGGCTTGAATTGCCTATTGAGCCTAGATGGAAACAATATCTTGCAACTATTTCTATAGACTAGTTATTTCATTGTCCTTCTAGTTTATTTGTTCAACCAAACTATTATAGTTTGCCTTCTCCTAGGCCAAATTGGCCTCCATCTTTTGTAGTCTCCTTGATTTCTTTAAGTAATATTTTGTGACCACAGAAGTGGATTTGGTCAACATCTCAACTCTGTCTTGAGGCCTGAACAGGGACATGTCAATGGCCACTGCGTTCATGGTGTAGTCTTCTGGCTACATTTGCTCGCTTGGCTTGGCAACATTGGGTGACAAATGGGTCACCATTAGCTGCTATTGAATGGGGTTGAATTATGACCTCAAATGTGGAACCATCGGTGCTTTATTCTCCTTACTCCTCTTCTTCTCTAATTGGGCTTCTCTTTCCCTCCTAACAGCATCAGCTTGCATATGGAAGGTGGAAGGGGATGCAATATATCCCCCTACAAAAGGAAATCCTTATGGTAGGCTGTATTAGAGAGTCATTGGTTATGTAGGGGTGAGTTGTAGGAATGGAAGGGGAAAAATGGGGTAATGTGAGGGCTTGAGGCATTGATGAGGGGGTGGCTTGTGAAATGGGAATGGCAGCAGTGGCAGGGGGTGTCATCTGACTAGGTGGAGGTGTTATGTTGGTAGGGTGGGGAATAGGTTGAGAGGGAGGAGGGGGAGGAATACTTACTTGTACAGAAGTTGCAGTGCTCTATGCTAGGTGTTGTGAAGGCCCTTCTTTTTCCTCCAGATCTAGTTGGAACTGCACCCTCTTCTTTTTTCTAGGTGTCTCTACCTCAGGCTGCATTTGTCTCCCTTCTATTTTTGTTGTTATTGATGGTGCATGTGGGGAACTGGGGACTTAAATTACTCCTAACAATGTGGAGGCTCTTGGTGGTGGGGACACCACACTTTTTGGTTATTCTGTGGTAGCTACAGCTTGCTCTAAAGTTTGTGGCTGTTAGCTTGGACCTGCTATAGCTTCTTGCTCCACCCCAAGTGTTGGCATTGGGCTCATTTTTGGGCTAGATAATGGGGATGGATGCCATTCATCCCAAATTTCCTCCCACCATTCATCTAAGTCTATGCCTCTGAAGGCATGGGTGGTCTGGGAGATTTCTTACCTATATCTCCAATAGGCTTCAATTTTCTCTGTGTCCCAGCCTTTGCTCCTCAGCATCCTTCTCAAACTAGAGGTCATCCTGGCCTTAGGATCATACTCCCTCTATTTATCATAGAAGTTCCCCCATGGATTGTTCAGTGGGAGAGGTAGGTCTATCAACTCGACATAGAGACCAAGGGTGTCTTCTGTAGGATTTTTTTGGGTCTCCTAATAGGGGTGGCTCTCATGCACAATCATGGCTCTAATTTTGTTTGTCTTCACTACGGAGGCTATGTAATCTGCTGGGTCATAAACCCACTTGTCTTTGATCAATAGGAAGCCCAGGGAGGTTAGCTTCCTTAGCAGCACGGTCTCAGCTTCTTTGGCCTCTAAACTTACATTGCCTACCATCCACGAGACATTGTACATTCTCCTCTTCTTCTTCCTAAAATTGTATTCATTGTCCACCATAGACACTTGCCTAGAAATTTATAGGAATGCTAACCAAAGAGTCAAAACTTTTGGTAGCAATACTAACTCCCCACAAAATCCATGGACCCTTAAGGTCGTGTGATGGGCCCCAAAATAGAAATCACATGGGATGGGACCACTAACCAGGAGGTTAGTGACACTTGGGAATAACCTATTTATAATAGGCTCAGGGTTGAGGCAATGAAGAACAAGGGTGATGAATAATTCGCAAAAGTCATAGGTGTCACTAGTTTTTGATAAAATATGTGTCCATGTAGACACAGGGATGGTTATTTAGGGATTGAAGGCCGGGTCATATAGGTTGAGGCTCATAAATTAGGAGAAGAGGTTGGGGTTCTAGTGTAGTATGAGATGGAACAGATAAGAGGAATACCTAAATATTCCTTGTGCCCTGAATTGGGTTAGCTACTCGACCATTGAGAAGGCAAGGTGCTCAAAAAAGTCAAGATGGTACTCTTACGTCTTGTCAACTATTTTTATCCTGAAGAGGATGGCCATTTGCTCTGCATATACTGCTATGTCATCCTTCATGTTGAAGATGAGAGCCATCATCGACAGTGCATCTTAGTTGGTAAGCACAAATTGAGTTCTTGATGTAGGGAGAGTGGGCATCATTGTGTCACCATTTACTATTTACAACTCAAACCTCAAGAACTTGGCCTAAGTGTTGACATTTGCCCACATCCTCTGCATCCTATCAATGGTGAGGAAGGTGGTAGTATCGTCGTATCACAGGGCAAGCATGTCCTTGATAGATTGATGGGTGACTTGCAACATGAAGGGGCCTTGCATGATGGAGCAAGATTGTGGGTTGAGCAAGTCCACACATAGTTCAATTATATCTGGGCATGGGTGCCAAGCTGGGACAATGAATTGAGCTAGTTATGAGGTCCAAATCCTCATCTCAAATGTTTCATATTGTCTTGCCCTCACTCTTTGTAGGCACCTTTGGTGTGCCCCTTCTCTAAGGTTTTTGGCACTAGCTCTTTGTAGAATCAGGTCCATGATTCCATCTGCATAGTCTCTTACTTTGGATGGGTCACTGGTTTGGCCAACTCCCAAGGCTTTGGTTCTTGGGTAACTTCTTGGTGGCTGTGCAAGAGCTACAACATATGATTTGCTTGCCAATAATCTATCAAGATATCCTGATGCCCCTGCTCCTTGCTATGAGGATGATGCTCCTGCCATCTCTGTATATCTTGTGTGATATCTGGTATTAACTTTTCGAAAGATAAAACATGCTTGCTGAAATAATTTCACTAGGTGCTAACAATCACAATGAACAAGATATTTTTTGCAAGAACACTTGAGAGTTGTAAACTTTAAAATATACTAAGGGGGTATTTATGGGCCGATTAAGTCCTAAATACCATTAATTTTGAGCGACCATTAGCAAATCCTACTCAATCTTTAGAAAATAGTGAGGCAGACATGTTATGCAGTACAAGGTACCTTGGAAATCTCAAAAGAATTGGGAAAGCATTTATTGCAGCAAGATTTAAAGAATTAAAGAAATCCTAAGATACTGACTCTGTGTTTAAAACACTTATTTTAAAAGAAAGTGGGAAAGCAAAAAACAAAAACAAAGATATGCAGGAATGAAAACTACCTAACTACATTAATTACAAATCCTTATTTTTCTCCAAGATTAAAAATGAACTTTCCCACGTCCTCTTGATGACAAGCCAAATTGTGTTGCCACACCAGTGATTGCAATGGATATGTCGTTGATGGAATGTTCACTACACCAGGCACACAGGTTTGCCTGCACTCAAATGAGTTTGAGCAAATCATGTATTTGACATCTATGAACTCTTCTTGTCCTTGAATGCCCATCAAATGCTGGTTCTTCATGCTGTTGGGTGTCATCAATAAATCATTGGCTATTAGTTCTTCACTTTGTGCCTTTTGATACCCATTCTCTTTTGGCTCATCTTCTTTAGGTTCTAGCTTTATTGTATCATCATGCTTTGTGATGACCGCATCCTCTTGAAATGATGAATCTAAAAGTTGGCATACTTTCTGCATATTTAGATGAGTATCACAGTCATCTTCTCCATATCTAGCCAATTCATAGCCTTCTTGAAGGATAGTGTTGCCTGTCTCAATGGCTTGATTAAGGGAGTGTCCATACTCCTCCATATCCTCTTGCAAGGTGAAGAAGAAGTCAGAAATGATCTCTTCCTCTTCAGAGGTTAATACCATAGCTTGTGACTTATCCTCTTGTTCATCAAAAGGGGGATCTATGGTGATTTCTTCCTCATCTGTACCTATGGAATCCTCTTGACTAGCCATGAATTGAGCATACTCTTCTGCGTACTCAGCTACTTCTTTCAAAATATATTCTTCTCTAAAAAGGGCTGAAGATGAAGGCTATGATGGAAAACAAGAAGCTTCTTGAGTAAGGGTGGAAGGGACCTAAGGGGAAAGTGAGAGTTTGGGGTCCTCTTGACTTGTTGCTATCATATACTCTGCATTATTAGGGAAATGATCTTGAGAAGTTTGACCTTATTCATGAACAGGGGTGGCATATGTTTGATATGGGATTTGTGGTGGCAAATATGAAGTCTGATAGACTTGGTAAGGCTGGTTCTCATGAGCATTTAGCCTCTCTTCTAGGAATGCAATCAATCCACACACTTTTAACATCTCATATGTAGGCTCTTACCAATTTGCCCTTTCAATGGGATCCCATTCACTTTTAATCAGGTCTATTAATTCCCTCACTTGATAGATGACATGAAAAGGTATTTCTTGGCCATATTCCCTTTTGCTGTCAAGCTCTAACACATATTTTTTAAATCCCAACAATGCTTTCTTGAAGGTGAAAATGAGATTATGCAGGGCATAAAAATGGTATAACTCGTAACCATGTGCATCTTCATTACTTGACATAATTCTAGGAGAAGTTTCTCCTTGATTAAACAAATTTGAAGGATAATAAGACTCATAGCTATGAATAATAGAATTTTACATACCAAAAGAGATTTCTTGATGATACCGCTTGGTTGGCTGATGACTCAGAGTCATTGTTGGTGTTGATGAAAAACCTCCAAAGGCTAATTGGCTGAAGAACCACCAAAATTCTTCAACTTCTTGAAAGATTGGTCCCACTGGGCATGCTCGAAACTATTGATGGCATAAAATTACACTAGATCCTAGCCAATCAACAATGGAAAGTTTCAAGTGGTGGGACAATGCGACTTGAAACAACCTCCAGGTTTTAAAGAAGCTGGTCTCTTCTATTTTATGGTTGTTGGGAAAAGGGATATGAGACTAAACAAAAATGCAAAATGCAAGAATTAAAACCTAACTATGGTGATGCACCTAAGATTAATCCTAATCCTAACCTGAACATAGAGAAACTATTATATGATTCAATTACATTTAAGAGAAAACAGGTGCATGATCAATGTAAATGATTGGAATGATAGAAATAGAGGCTCACAACAGGGAAGTCTTTTACTGAGATACAAGAATTATCAACAAAGGCATAGTGTTCAATCTTCTTAATAGAATCCTTCAATCATATAAGAAGTGCATAAGTCATGCACAATTATGTAGAAGTTCAGACTCTAGAAAATGAGACAAAAGCAAATAACATTTCCAATCACAACACTAGCAGATCTACAACATAGACTACTGTGTAAATGACATAGATAACACCAACCAAGGCATGGAGCTTAACTTTCCTTAATTCATTTAGCCACATAAATGGCACAAAAACATGCATGATTACATCAACTGTATAACTTGAGGAAATCAAGACAAGAGCAAATGATATTACTGGTCAAAATTATAGAAAATCTAAAAACTACAAAATTTCCCCTTTTGTATTGATTTTACAATCCTCCTTGTATAGTTCTAGATGCCTCTTGGTGTCACTTCCTTTCCCACACAATTCTTACTCCATCCTTCACTAACATGGGACAAATTAGACGGTGCATTCAATGCCTTGGATGCATCCTGGTCTTATCAAGAACTGCCCAGACTGTGGCATGACGATCCATGTCTAGTTCTTTTCTTCGTACTTGAAATTCCTCATTGCATCACCTCTTTGGCCGCTCAACTGTATACTCTATCTCTGCTATTAGGGGACAAATAGATGGCATCTTCAATGCTTACTAGCCCCAAAAAAAAACTACCAAGTGCACTATTCTATCTACCAGGAATAACTCTTACCAAATTTCCCTCCATTTCATTGTAACAGGTAGACGGGCATGAGGACACTTAGTTAATTTATGAAATTCCTCTCCTTTTGTCTAGGAAGCAATGGAGGATGACACTTGGCCACTTCCACTTTCTTTATACTTCGTTGAGGGATGCTCCACCTTTGACACTTATCGCAGCCCACTTCCTCGATACTTTGTAGCTTTATTAAAACAAAACTCAGTGCGTTCTTTATCTTGGCAACCCTTAAGAAAGGATGGGTGTACGTGGAAATCTTCACTTGTTGACACTCAGTGCTTCCTCAATCTTTTGAAATATCATCTGGGACCCACCACAATCTTTATTCAACAATTGCGCTCAAAGGTGGTTCCCCAAAGTTTGACACGTGGCGACCTCCACTGCTCCTAGGAAGATACACAACATCTTTTGCTTCTCCTTCTGGGGGTATGTGGTGCCTTCCACTTTCTTTGGGGATGGAGTAGAGAGGGCCCTAAAAGGTGACACTTGGCAGCCTCCACTACACTTCGATACTTAAAAAAATGAATGATGCCTTTATGCATTGAATGGGAAACATTGGACCTTGGCATTGAAATAAAGGCTCTTGGCAGTCGACACGTGGTGGCTTTTGCTACTTCTTCAAAAAGGTAATTTAGGGCCTCCACAACTGCCACCTGGCATTTTCTGCTCTCTCCATTGCTTAGCTCATTGAAGGCCTTTGTCAAGATAGAAAACATGGGTGTCTTTATGATATGTGGGTGCTGACACGTGGTACATTCCACTCAACTACTATTGGGTACGTGGCATCTTCCATGGTTCACTAGAAAGCCACAAGGTCTTCAAAAATTGCCAGCTATCCATCTTTGTCTCCTAAAAAATGACACTTGGCCACTTCTACTTGAATCCATTACTTAGGCCAAAATTAAAATGGAAAGAACAAAAGAGATAAAAAGGGACTGTGCTCTGAGGATGACACTTGGCAGCCTCTGCTGCATTTTGAGATTTAGGCAAAAATGAACCCATCCTCTGCTCTAAAACTCTACAAATTTGTTCAAAGTGGGTAGGAACCAAAATCACAGCACTCAAATCAAAAATAATTAAATACAACATGGAGTAGGAAACTACTCTATAGTTATTGGTGACCACCAAGACTTTTGAGCCTGCTAAAAAAGAACCTGACGCCCACTCGATGAAAATTTCAAAATTTACAGCTTCAAAAGAGCTGTCTGGAAGATAGACCACTCATGGTCAGATAATCCTTGCTTGCTCTACAACTCATCAAAAGCCAAGTCCAAGCTAATGAGATCCTTTTGCAAAAAGGTTTGTAGGACCTGGGCAGTGGCTTTCAACTTGGATTCTAGCTGGAAGATAGGACTCAGAATAGTTTCAACCTCTAGGGCTGAAGAATCATCCTGCAAGTTCTAGAAAACTATCTGATCCCTTTGTCTAGCCAGCAACAATGGTTCAAGTTGATCCACCATTAGCACCATCCTTGCATCCAAAAATGGGGAAGGGAGGCCTAGTTGCACCAAATCTTCAATATGATGTCTCATTTCACTGATGCCTTCTTTCATGACATCGAGACAGCTTCTACAATTATTGGCTGCGACATTGTGACTGAGCTCTTCATTGATCCATTTTTTGATAGCCATTCTATCAGGGATCCCCATGGCTGCTAATATCACATTCCTTAAGCTGTAGAGATTCTCTAGTAATGAATGAGAGTCTGTGACTCTCCTAGGGATCATGGTTAGAGTGCTCTTTACTATATTTTCTACTCTTTCACATAGTTGTTGTGCGTTGAGTAGGAAGGTGAAAAGTGGCCTGAGCTAGAGGATCTCTAAAGATATTCTCACCCACGCTAACTCGTAGAGCTCCTTTACTAGCTATACTACTTTGACACCTCTTGGCCTATCAGCCAGCTCAATTTCCAATTGTGTGGCCCTCTGCTGCTCAGCTTGGAGTTGAGCTTGAAAAGCCATAGCCTTGTTCTGTTCTTCCAGCATCCCTTGTGATTAGGTAACCTACAGTTAGAGTCCTTCAACTCTTCCCTACAATGTTGCATTTTCCCTTGTTAGAGCTGTTACTACATCCTTCGTGAGTGCTAGCTCCATCTTCAATAAATAATTTTAGGCCTAAATTGCCCGTTGAGCCTGGAGGGAAATAGTATCTTGAAGCCATTTCTGTAGACTAGCTATTTCATTATCCTTTTGGTTTATTTATTCAACCAAACTATTGCAATTTGCCTTCTCCTGGGCCAAATTGGCCTCCATCTTTTATAGTCTCCTTGATTTCTTCAAGTAATCTTCTGTGATTGTAGAAGTGGATTTGGTTAGTAGCTTGACTCTGTCTTGAGGCCTGAATAGGGACATGTCAATGGCCATTGTGTTCATGGTGTAGTCTTTTGGCTGCATTTGCTTGCTCAGCCTGCCAATGTTGGGTGACAAATGGGTCACCATCAGCTACTATTGAATGGGGTTGAATTGTGACCTCAAATGTGGAACCATTGATGCTTTATTCTCCTTACTCCTCTTCTTCTCTAATCAAGCTTCTTTTGCCCTCTTAACAGCATCAGCCTACGTTTGGAAGGTGGAAGGGGACGCAATATGTCCCCCTACGAAAGGAAATCCTTGTGGCAGACCATATTAGAGAGCCAATGGTTGTGTAGGGGTGAGTTGTAAGGGCATCTTTTTTGGAATGGAAGTGGAAAAATGGGGTAATGTGAGGGCATAAGGATTGATGAGGGGGTGGCTTGCAAAATGGGAATGACAGTAGTGGCAGGGGGTGTCATCTAATTGGGTGGAGGCATTATGCTAGTAGGGTGGGGAATAGGTTGAGAGGGAGGAGGAGGAGGAATAATTACCTATGGGGAAGTTGTAGTGCTCTATGCTAGGCATTGTGAAGGCCCTTTTTCTTCTTCTAGATCTAGTTGGAATTACACCCTCCTTTTTTTGGGTGTCTCTGCCTCGGGCTGCATTTGTCTCCCTTCTGCTTTTGTTGTTGCCAGTGGCACATCTAGGGAATTGAGGACTTCAATTACTCTTAATGATGTGGAGGTTCTTGGTAGTGGGGACACCACACTTTTTGGTTATTCTATGGTAGCTACAGCTTGCTCTGAAGTTTGTGACTGTTGGCTTGGACCTGCTGCAGCTTCCTACTTTGCCCCAAGTGTTCGCATTCAGCTCATTTTTGGGCTAGATATAGGGGATGGATGCCATTCATCCCAAAGTTCCTCCCACCTTTCATTTGAGTCTACACCTCTAAAGGCATGGGTGGTCTAGGAGATTTCTTGCCTATATCTCCAATAGGCTTCAATTTTCTCTGCATCCTAGCCTTTGCTCCTTAGCGTCCTTCTCAAACCAGAGGTCATCCTAGCCTTAGGATCATACTCCCTCTATTTATCATAGAAGTTCTCCCATGGCTTGTTCGGTGGGAGAGGCAGGTCTGTCAACTCGATATAGAGACTAGGGGTGTGTTCTATAGGATTTTTTTGGGTCTCCCAATAAGGGCAGCTCTCATGCACAATCCTGGCTCCAATTCTATTTGTCTTCACTACAGAGGCTATGTTATCTACTGGGTCATAAACCCACTTGTCTTCAATCAATAGGAAGCCGAGGGAGGTCAGCTTCCTTAGTAGCATGGTCTCAGCTTCTTTGGCCTCTAAGCTTACATTGCCTACCATACACAGGTGATTGTACATTCTCCTCTTCTTCTTCCCAATTTTTTTTCATTTTCCACCATAGACACTTGCCTAGAAATTTCTAGGAATGCTAACTGAAGAATCAAAACTTTTGGTAGCAATACCAACTCCCCACAAAATCCATGGACCCTTAAGGTTGTGTGATGGGCCCCAAAATAGAAATCACATGGGATGGGACCACTAACCAAGAGGTTAGTGACACTTAGGAATAACCTATTTATAATAGGCTCAGGGCTGAGGCAATGAAGAATAGGGGTGATGAATAATTCCCAAAAGTCATATGTGTCACTGGTTTCTGATAAAATATGTGTCCATGCAGACACAGGGATGGTTATTTGGTGATCAAAGGCCAAGTCATATAGGTTGAGGCTCATGAATTAGGAGAAGAGGTTAGGGTTCTGGTTTAGTATGAGATGGAACATAAAGGAGGAATACCTGAATATTCCTTGTGCCCTGAATTGGGTCAGCTGCTTGACCATTGAGAAGGCAAGGTACTCAGAGAAGTCAAGATGGTGCTCCTGTGTCTTGTCAACTATTTTTATCCTGAAGAGGATGGCCATTTTCTCTACGTATACCACCACATCATCCTTCATGCTAAAGATGAGAGCCATCATCGACAATGCATCTTGGCTGGTAGGCGCAAGCTGAGTTGTTAAAGCAGGGAGAGTGGGCACCATTGTGTCACCATCTACTATTTGCAACTCAGACCTCAAGAACCTAGCCTGAGTGTTGATGTTTTCCCATGTCCTCTGCATCCTATCAATGGTGGGGAAGGTGGCAGTATCATTATATCATAGGGCAAACATGTCCTTGATAGCTTGAGGGGTGACCTACAACATGAAGGGGCCTTGCTGGATGGATCAAGATTGTGGGTTAAGGAAGTCTGCACATAGTTCAATTATATTCGAGCATGGGTGCACAACTGGGACAATGAATTAAGCTAGTTGTGAGGTCCAGATCCTCATCTCGAATGTTTCATATTGTCTTGCCCTGGCTCTTTATAGGCACCTTTGGTCTGCCACTTCTCTGAGATTCTTGGCACTGGCTCTTTATAGAATCAGGTCCATGATTCCATCTGCATAGTCTCTTACTTTAGATGGGTCACTGGTTTGGCAGACTCCCAGGGCTTTGGTTCTTGGGTGACTTCTTGGTGGCTACGCAGGAGCTATAGCGTATGATTTACTTGCCAGTAATCTGGTGAGATATCTCAGTGCCCCTGCTCCTTGCTATGAGGATGATGCTCCTGCCATCTCTGTATCTCTTATGCGATATCTGGTATGAACTTTGCATAAGATAAAACATGCTTGCTGAAACAATTTCACCAGGTGCTAACAATCACAATGAGCAAGATATTTTTTGCAAGAATGCTTGAGTTGTAAAATTTAAAATCTGCTAAGGGGGCATTTATGGGCTGATCAAGTCCTAAATAGCATTAATTTTGAGTGACCATTAGCAAATCCTACTGAATTTTTAGGAAATAACAAGGCAAACAATGTTGTACAGTGCAAGGTACCTTTGATATCTCAAAAGATTTGGGCAAGCATTTATTGTGGCAAGATTTAAAGAATTAAAGAATTCTTAAGATGATGACTCGGCATTTAAAATGCTTATTTTAAAAGAAAGTGGGAAAGCAAAAAACAAAAACAAAGTGATGCAGGAATGAAAAATACCTAACTACATTAATTACAAATCCTTTTTTTCCTCTAGGATCAAAAATGAACTTTCCTACGTCCTCTTTATGACAAGCCAACTTGTGTTGCCACACCGGTGATTGCAACAAATATGTCGTTGATGGAATGTTCACTACACTAGCCACACAGGTCTGCTTGCACTCGAAGGAGTCTAAGCAAATTGTGTATTTGACATCTACGAACTCTTCTTGTCCTTGAATGCCCATCGAATGTTGGTTCTTCATGCTATCGAGTGTCATCAAGAAATCATTGACTATTAGTTCTTCACTCTGTGCCTTTTGATACCCATTATCTTTTGGCTCATCTTCTTTAGGTTCTAAATTTATTGTATCATCATGCTCTATGATGACCACATCCTCTTGAAATGATGAATCTAAAAGTTGGCATACTTTCTGCATATTCAGATGAGTGTCACAATCGTCTTCTCCATATCTGGCCAATTCATAGCCTTCCTAAAGGATAGTGTTGCCTGTCTCAATGGCTTGATCAAGGGAGAATCTATACTCCTCCATATCCTCTTGTAAGGTGAGGAAGAAGTTAGAAATGATCTCTTCCTCTTCAGAGGTTAATACCACAGCTTGTGACTTATCCTCTTGTTCATCAAAAGGGGGATCTATGGTGATTTCTTCCTCATCTGTATCTATGGAATCCTCTTGACTAGCCATGAATTAAGCATACTCTTATGCGTACTTAGCTACTTCTTTCAATATATATTCTTCTTTGAAAAGGGATGAAGAAGAAGGCTGTGATGGAAAACAAGAAGCTTCTTGAGTAAGGGTGGAAGGGACTTGAGGGGAAAGTGATAGTTTGGGGTCCTCTTGACTTGCTGCTATCATAGACTTTGCATTATTGGGGAAATGATCTTGACAAGTCTGACCTTGTTCATGAAAAGGGGTGGCATATGTTTGATATGGGGTTTGTGGTGGTGAATATGAAGTCTGATAGACTTGGTAAGGCTAGTTCTCATGAGCATTTAGCCTCTCTTCTAGGAACGCAATCAATCCACACACTTCTAACATCTCATATGTAGGCTCTTTCCAATTTGCCCTTTCAATGGGATCCCATTCACTTTTAATGAGGTCTATTACTTCCCTCACTTGATAGATGACATGACAAGGTATTTCTTGGCCATATTCCCTTTTGCTGTCAAGCTCTAACACATATTTTTTAAATCCCAACAATGCTTTCTTGAAGGTGAAAATGAGATTAGGCGGGGCATAAAACTGGTATAACTCGTGACCATGTACATCCTCGTTACTTGACATAATTTTAGAAGTTTGTCCTTGTTTAAACATATTTGAAGGATAATAAGACTCATAGCTATGAGTAATAGAATTATACATACCAAAAGAGATTTCTTGATGATATCACTTGATTCATTGATGACTCAGAGTCATTGTTGGTGTCGATGAAAAACCTCCAAAGGCTAATTGGCTAAAGAACCACCAAAATTCTTCAACTTCTTGAAATATTGGTCCCATTGGGCATGCCAAAAACTGTTGATGGTGTAAAATTGTGCTAGATCGTAGCCAATCAACAATGGGAATTTTCAAGTGGTGGGACAATGCGACTTGAAACAACCTCCAGGTTTTAAAGAAGCTGGTCTCTTCTATTTTATGGTTGTTGGGAAAAGGGATAGGAGACTAAAAAAAATGCAAAATGCAAGAATTAAAACCTAAATATGGTGATGCACCTGAGATTAATCCTAATCCTAACCTAAGCACAGAGAAACTATTATATGATTCAATTACATTTAAGAGCAGACAGGTGCATGATCAATGTAAATGATTGGAATAATAGAAATGGAGGCTCACAATAGGGAAGTGTTTTGCTGAGATACAAGAATTATCAACAAAGGCATAGTGTTCAATCTTCTTAATAGAATCGTTCAATCATATAAGAAGTGCATAAGTCATGCACAGTTATGTAGAAGTTCAGACTCTAGAAAATGAAACAAAAGCAAATAACATTTCCAATCACAACACTAGCAGATCTACATCATAGATTACTGTGTAAATGACACAGATAACACCAACCAAGGCATGGCGCTTAAATTTCCTTAATTCATTTAACCACATAAAGGGCACAAAAACATGCATGATTACATCAAATTTACAACTTTAGGAAATCAAGACAAGAGCAAATGATATTACTAGTCAAAATTACAAAAAATCTAAAACTACAAAATTTCCCTTTTTTTTATTGATTTCACAATCCTCCTTATATAGTTTTAGATGCCTCTTGGTGTCACTTCCTTTCCCACACAATTCCTACTCTATCCTTCACTCACAAGAGACAAATTAGATGGCACATTCAATGCCTTAGATGCATCCTGGTCTTATCAAGAACTGCCCATACTGCGGCATGGTGATCCATGTCTAGTTCCTTTCTTCACGCCTGAAATTCCTCATTCCATCACCTCTTTGGCCGCTCAACTATCTACTCTATCTCTACTATTATGGGACAAATAGACAACATCTTCAATGATTGAAAGCCTAAAAAAAACTACCTGATGCACTGTTCTATCTACCAGGAATAACTCTTGCTGAATTTCCCTCCATTTTGATGTAACAGGTAGACGGGCACGAGGACACTTAGTTAGTTTATATAATTCCTCTCCTTTTGTCTAGGAAGTAATGGAGGATGACAGTTGGCCACTTCCATTTTATTTATACTTCACTGAGGGATGCTCTACCTTTAACCCCTGTTGCAGCCCGCTTTCTCAATACTTTGCAGCTTTATTAAAACAAAACTCTGTGCGTTCTTTGCTTTGGAAACCCTTAAGAAAGGATGGGTATACGTGGCAGTCTTCACTTGTTGACACTCAATGCTTCCTCAGTCTTTTGAAATATCATCTGGGACCCACCACAATCTTTATTCGGCAATTGGGCTCGAAGATGGTTCCCTAAAGGTTAACATGTGGTGACCTCCGCTGATCTTGGGAAGATACATGTCATCTTCTACTTCTCCTTTTGGGGGTATGTGGTGCCTTCTGCTTTCTTTGGGGATGGGGTAGAGAGGGACCTAGAAGGTGACACTTGGCAGCCTCCGCTGCACTTTGATACTTAGCAAAATGAATGATGCCTTTATGCATTGAATGGGAAACATTGGACCCTGACATTGAAACAAAGGCTCTTGGCAGTTGACACATGGTGGCTTCTACTACTTTTTCAAAAAGGTAATTCAGGGCCTCTGCAACTACCACTTGGCACTTTCCAGTCTCTCCATTGCTTAGCTCATTGAAGGCCTTTGTCAAGATAGAAAACATGGGGATCTTTATGATACACAGGTGCTGACACATGGTGCATTCCGCTTAACTGCTACTAGGTACGTGGCATCTTTTGTGGTTCTTTGGAAAGCCACAACAAGGTCTTCAAAAGTCGCCAGCTATCCATCTTTGTCTCTCAAAAAGTGACACTTGGCCGCTTCTGCTTGAATCAAATACTTAGGCCAAAATTGAAATGGAAAGAACAAAAGAGGTAAAAAGGGATCGTGCTCTGAGGACAACACTTGGCAGCCTCCGCTGCATTTTGACATTTAGGCAAAAATGAACCCATCTTCTGCTCCAAAACTCTGTGGCTTCACTCAAAGTGGGTAGGAACCAAAATCACAGTGCTCATATCAAAAATAATTAAATATGATGTGGAGTAGGAAACTACTCTACAAGTACCATTGTGTTAAAATATCTATAGGGAACCATATTTACAAGACATGCTAATGGATGTAGGCTTATGCCTTACTGTCATTAATCTCTATCATTCTTTGCTAATGATGAGAGAGGGTGTTGAGTAATACCATGTAGTTAGGAATTTTATTTTATTTATTTTATTAGGTTTGGAGTGTTTGTAAAATGTGATATTTATATTGCAACACATCAAAACAAAGTTTAAATAGTCAACATCATAGATTGTAATCGATTCATAGAGAGAATTGGAAAGAAGGATAGTTGGTAATGACTATATAGTGTTCATCAAATTAAGTATAGGAATATGACATTGATAATATAGGTATGTAAAAATTATGGATAATGGTCATTCAATATCGTTAATGGAAAGGCACTTGAATAGATTGCATGTTTCCTAAAGTAGATCACATAATAGAAGGATAGGTTGGGTCATAAAAGAAATGGGATAAGTGAAAATAAGACAAGTCATATAATCTACCAAAAAATGCATGAATCAAATAATCTATATATAAAAGGGTAGCTTTCATAATAAATATCAACTAGTTGATATTAATTTGGGAATTAAACTTATGCACAATTGGTGCAACACATTTGATCTAGATGACTAGATGGATTTGGGTGCCAAAAAAAATATAACAAAGGACATGCACAACACATAAATTACATAATTTAGACAACAAGATAAATATTTGATCTACCTTTAAAATACCTTCTTGTGCATAGATACTAGATTCAAACCAAGTAAAGCAAGTACTCCACATAACCCAACACAACAACCATATCTCAATTTCATATATGTAAAAAGAGGAAATAGGGATTGGACTAGTTCTAAGATAAAATAAATGGTAGGATCTAAACCCATTTAAATTAATTGATGTAGTAGAAGCCACTTTGTTTGCATAGGATCCATAAGAAGTAACATAGGCACGAGCCCTAGTTCTTAAACATCCATTGCAAGGCTTAGATGTAGAATGGTTGATAAAAATAAATAATTTTGAGAGATAGATGAGGTAATGATCACTTTGATTACTAGGTATAATTAAGGAGTGATTCAATTTTCCCAATATGTCATAATATGGATCACTTCTCAAACCATGACACGAGAAATAAGCCTCCTAGCTCATGGAAAATCCCTCTTACCTTACAAGTCCACCACTCCACCAATTCACTCTGATACCAGGGAGAAATATACAAGGGTAGGAAGAGGAATACCCATTAATTATATAAAATATGCTTCAGTGCACATACTAGTTGAATGCATTACTGAGCACTTTTGGCAAATAATAAAATAGGCAAAGTAGGTGATAATAGGTGTTATCAATATTATGTATTGCATGATATGCCTACATGAAAATTTCAAATGGCCCAAGTTTTTAGCATTTGAGATAACCAAAAACATTTAAAAAATTATCATAAGCACCTCATAGACATTCTATTACTAGTTTTTGGTTTTGCTTCTTTGCTTCACATAGTGGAAATCACTAGAGGGACCGATCAACCTTGCTATATATTTTTGACATGCTTCTAAATTCATAAACATATCATGGATGAAAACATGTTAGTATTATAAGGAATTGGTTAGGTTACCATGGTTAATGCATGCCCTAGAATCATTAGGATGTCATGAAATATCTGGGATAACATGCCTCATTTACAATGTTCCAAAACTGCATTCAAATCAAGGTACATAGGTTGCCCAAAGTGACTGTGAATTCACTACTATTATTCATTACTATGTTGGATGCCAAAACATAAGTGTTGAGCTAAAATTACTTAGTTTTGAGGTTGGTACCATCATTATAGTCCATTCCCTTAGGTACATAACAACTAATACAAGCAAAATTGTAACCTTAATCAAAACCACAACCACAACAACAAGCACAACCACAATAACCACCAAAACCAATAATGGATGCATCATAACCAAACAAAGGAAAGAGAAAAAAACCAACATGATGAGATTCACTAACACTATTGAATAAAATGACAATACAAGTAAACTCTTGGTTAGAAAATATACATGTCGGTAAAATAATAACTAAGTGAAACTTACTAGAGTTAGGAGTCGAGGAGTAGGAAGACCCAACGTCCAGTTCACACCTATCAAGTGAAAAATTAGGTAAGACAAGACCTTTGGGTCTATATCACTCAACCTCCCCCTCTATCATTGTTAACATTGTAAGGCAAGAAGTAGCTTAGTAAAAATTGGAAACTAAAATATTCCATAGAGATCCAATTTTTGGATCCTTTCTTAAATAGAAAGAAGAACTACCAACACAAGAAATCCCACCACCATAATTATTGCATAGACTATAGATGCATGCTATAGTTTGACCTTATCTAATGATCAAGGACAAAATAGGGTCCTTCATAGACTCAGTAAACGCAAGTACAACACAATAAGAATAAGAGTCCCATCAATATGCATATGGACAAACTATAAGGAGGTAAAATTAGAGCTTCAAACCCCCTCTGACATCTATAAAAAGGTGACTACATGTTGAGGCGATGTTTTGGAATATTTCACTTTAGAGGATTCACAATCAATTACAATACTAGATTATCCAACCCCTATGGAAGAACATGAAGAAACTAATTTAGGAAAACTGGAGCCCAAACAAGAAGTTATATAGGAATAAGAGGATCCTACAAAAGCACAAAAGAAGACTGAGAGGAGGGAGAAAAAAAAGATAAAAAGAGAAGTGAAAAGTGGCAAAGTGAAAGGTAACTGTAGACACCAAAATAGTGTCTAACCTTTTGTCACCTTTTCCCCCTTGGTCCATTCCTAACCCATTCCTAAAACATGCAATTACTAATTTAAAATAATAAACTTATTTTGAATTAACCCTCCCTCCTTGGACACATCAACCATGACACCTCGCCTTGGACTAATTCCCATCCTATGACTCACCCAAGACCTATTCTTACTTCTCTCTAACCGCCTAACCAACTCTCGTGCGTATTTAGCCCAACCTTTGACATTCTCCAATGGATAGTGCACTTGGCAGATGAAGAATAGGCTTGGTGGCTCTTTTACCCATTCTGTACCCACCGACGTCGGTCAAATGTCAGTTGACGCCAGCGGAATCATCGACGTCGGTTATACTTAACCAAATTTTTTGACCCTTCTACAGACCCCAATCACAAATCGACTAATCTATGAAGCTAATCATGACTCTCGAATCTTCTTCCGGTGAAACAAAGTTCTCGTGCTTTTGCTTTTCAGTGTTCTGGGCTTCTTAGTGATCTTGCAGGGATCATCATTCTTGGCAGCACTTTCTAGGCACTAAGGTCTTGCATCAAATATTTTGCACAGGGATTGCACGATATCTCCATCATGAGTGACAACCGAAACATAGCTACATACAAGCCTTGACCATTTCTTAAGTTTCTCATTTTCTCTCCTTTGAATGTGAAAGAGAAATTGCATAAAAACATTCTGGCACGCCCGGTGGGACCCTTAGGGCCTTCCTTGGGTTCCTTTCCTTCTTTGTTCATTTAGGTGCATTAGGTTTCTCCCTCTTCACCTCTTTCTTTTTTTATAAAAGACATCATAAGCAGGAATAAAAAGAACTTGTCTTTCTTTTCTTGCATTTCTAGACTAGTCTAAAATCATTTTCTTCAACCCTTTCTCAAACTTGTTTTCATTCCAACTTAACATTTTGATTTGGGGCTTTAAAATATACTGCATTCCATTTCTACTTTCTTGCATTTCTTAGTCCACACTTAGTAATTAGTAAACCGCATATTGAATAAATCGTAGATCACTTGATGTTACACAACCAGACCACGTGCACTAAATTAAACATCAAACTCACTTGAGACAAGGCCCGACTGGGATTTCATCACCCAACAGATACCTTACCCATCCCGGTGATCCTACTTGGATTTCACCACCAAGGGGAAAGCCCACTCTGTTCTCTGGCAGAGTCTAATCTATAGGAAAAGTATATTTTGGCTAAGCAAGACCAGCTAACCACTGGAATCATGAAGTGAGGGGAGCTTGCTCCTTAGCACCAGGCCATGTACAGAACCTAACACAGACTTTTAAGCACCTAAACATACCTAAAACCATCTTTAGATTACCTATTCTAGGACCCTTCTAAAAGCCAACCTCCTCAAACATCACTTTAAGGCAAAAGCCACACGATCCTAAAAAAAATATTTCTAGGGATTTAATGCTAGGATCTGCCTGTCCTCATCTTATTTTCTATTTTTATCTATTTTTTTTGAGCTGGTGAGGACGTCTTCTTTATTTTCAAAAACTTTTTTTTTGAGTTTCTAGAAAACACAGTAACCGACATCAGTTCTGTAACCGACGTCGGCAAATTTTCTGCACCGGCATCGATTATTTGACTGACTTCGGCAGTCTTCTTCACCAACATTGGTTTTTATACCGACATCGGTCACTATCCAATTTATTTTTTCCAAAAATAGCAAGCTTAAAATCCAACTTTCTTGCTGTCTAAACATCCATTCTAGTTTTCTGAGATTGAAAAAACACAGTTTTTTGAAACCTAACCCTTTCTTGCCTTGAATGGTTTTGACATGCAGTCAAACCAAGGCTCTCCTTGACCATGCTAGTCAACAACCACTTCCACCTTCACCATCTATAACCAGTCCTATAATGGAGTTCCACTCAGAGACTGAAAGAACTCCTACTCGCCCAACCCCGCCTCAGACTCCTATTGTCCCAGAAGGGGACCAAGATTTCGCATGATTCTTGGACCTTAACATCAAAGCCTTACAACACTATCTCGCGCATAGCCAAATGCGAGACTCCCTAGGCAACCCAATCTATGGGATGCCAACTTCCTTAGTCGAGACAAGAATCACATCAACATCACCTACAATTCAACCACTAGACAATCAAGTCAACACCTCCACCAATAACCCAATCGTGTCTTACCTTCAAAATGTAGCCACTCCATCTAAACCTACCTCCATGGGGGTTTCGGTACTCCCTCAACCTCAAAACACTCAATTAAACCCCACACCTTTCTAAAACCTACTAGTCTCTATCCCCCCTACTCTTGCACCTATCAACACAAGAGTAACCGTTTACCCGTCAACAAGCGTGGCTACTCCTCAACCATCCTTGACGGTCCCTATCCAACTTGTGCCTACCAACCCCATAACACAAGTGCCCTTGGCTCCAACTTTCACTCCAATAAACAACTACCCATATGTTGCGTCTACGCAACCAACCACGTCATATGCCCCTCCCAATATCTTCCAAGCGCCTTATAATCTAGGAGGCGCTCCACCCACCAATCCGTCAGTAGATATCATCAAAATGATGATGGACAAGATGTCTAGCCTAGAGACCTCTATTTTTAGCTCACACAATGCTCTCTCATACGAGCAAATTTGCAATGAGCCCATTCATCCTTCCATCCCAATTAGACCATATCCCAGCTAGTGGGAACTTCCCAAATTTTCTCGCTTTCAAAGCAAGGAGGACCCACAACAGTACTTATGGGCATTCAAACATGCCTATTACCTTATTGCCCATGATGATGCATTGCTCTTGCACACATTTCCTATGTCCCTTTTTGGTGCTGTGCTTGACTGGTACAGCTCCATTGCCAGCCATTTCCTCTTCACATTTACACAGCTGGCCCAGCTCTTTCTTGATCACTTCTCCATTAACATCACCAAGAAGGTCTCGATCACAGACCTCTATACTATCTGCCAATTTGAAGACGAGTCTATAGCTGACTTTGTTGCTCGTTGGAGAGGCCTCATCAATCAACTCTCCTCCTTACCTCAACCTGAACTTATTGAAATTTTCTCCTGAGCCTGTGCCAAACATATTTCTTCCACCTTACGGGTTCAAACCTTTCGCACCTTCGACGAAGCCTTCACGATGGCCCGTAAACTTGAATTACGTGCCATCAAGGAGAATAAAGTCAAGTTGCGGAGCAAGAATCCCAACTCTAAGACCAATGACTCCTCTTCTTCTAAACCTTCATCATCCAATCCTAAGTCTAAAGCTTCAGCTAATGCTGTAGTCGTTAGACCTTCATCCTCTTCAACCATCCAGCTTGAGCCATCCACATCTCAGAGCGCCACTCGTCAATTCCAGCAGAGATACGTACAATGACATTATACTCCTCTTGGAGAATCTTATGCATCTATACTGGAAAAACTTGTTAGACAGGGGGTTCTCAATCTCCCCCAGATTCGACCACTACCACAATTTGATCCCTCACGCGCCATCCCTGTGTGGTATAGGGAAAATGACTTCTACAATTACCATCGTGTCAAAGGTCATGACACAAGAAACTACAAAACCTTTAAAAACATAATCCAAGACATGCTTGAAAAGGGTGACCTCATTCTAGATAATCCCAATGCACCTCTTAATCAAGGCATCGACATCTTCAAGCAACCATTCCCCAATCATCCACCAACCCAAAATAATGTCCAGACCTTGATTGACAACACTCATGAACACGACATTTGAACGGTCAATATGGTCTCGCCTTTCATCCCTGACCAACCTCAAGAGGTTAGTCCATCTATCAGTCCATCACGTGTGGACGAACCTCTTTCTCCGATTAGTTCTCCATCAACCTCTCTTATCTTGGAGGATGCCTCAACCTTACCGGCACCACTGGTCTCACCATCCTCCTTTCTTCTGCCTATGAAGAACTTGACCTTACCTACTCCTCGACCACAAGTGGAGGGCACCATAATCCCTACCCTTTACTCACTTGAGGAGTCACATTCTTCAGTTCCTTCTCCACCAAGAGAAGAACCTGACTCTCCATCTTCTTCGACCAACGACAATCCAGTTATAACTCCCATACACCTTGGGTCTGAGACTACTGCCACACTTAACACATCTTCTCAAGGACCCAAACCTCATCCAACATCCTCTCAACCATTTTCTTGACTAGTGGAGAAAATCGAACTTCTCCCTTCAAGGAAAGTGGAGCATCAAGGATTGTGGAAGTGTCTTAAAGTTCTTCAACATTCCCGTGCCCTCTCGTCTCATGTTACCAATCCTCCCAAGGTAGAATCTCCCAAGACTCTCAACAAAAACAAGACTCCCGCTTCTAAACCTGCATCTACCCAATCTAAACTGATCAAGTCACTCGAAATTTGCCCTGTCTCTACCCTCGCTCACCTGCAAGTGAAGGTGGACTTAGACCAGACCTCAACCAATAATAGTCTTCCAACCAAGTCAAAGAAGACTGCCAGACCGCAGAAGTGAACCCCTCCTTCACCGACAACTTTTCCCTCCATTTTAGGCCCTCACCCTTCTACCTTAATCGGCGTGCTTCCTACTCTGACCCTTAACCAAAATAAATTACCTCCATTACTTCCTTTGCCAACCACAAGTCAACCCCCTCTCAAAAATTTGGCACCTCTCACTAAGAAAGTGCCGTCTTCACATGTGGCCATACCATCAAACCAAAAGGTGATACGGAAACCTTCTTCAACATCTCCCAAGCAAAAGTCACTAGTGCGTCATGCATCAACAGGCAAGGACCCCTTAGTAGGTTCATATGCTTTGATATTATGCCAACTTTTGTAGAATTCTAGCATAACCCTTAATTCTATCAAGCCATTCCAACCCCTCAGATCAAAACCTTCCTAGTTTGACGACACAAAGATTTGTTTATACCATCGTACGCCAGGACACGATACCAAGACTTGTTGTGCCCTCAAGGCAGTCGTTCACCGCTATATGGAGAAAGACACTCTTCTCCTTGAGGACACTCTTGACCGACCCTCGACACCTTCCCATCCAACCTCTTCAACCACATCAACATCTCACCAGCAAGCCATGACCCCTTCTTCACCTCCTATCTTTGAAATTAATGCTATCCATATAACCACTAGGTCACAAAAAGACAAAGCAAAAGAAAAAGCTACTATTCCTTGGACCTATCCTTTTGTCCAGTCACCTCAACCACCAAAACCCAAGATTTCCATCTTAGGTGCGTCCCAACCCCCTTCTTCAGAGGCAATCAAAGACTCTATGATAAAATAACTTCACCAAACACCTGTGAAGATGACCCTATATGACCTTATCCAAAGCTCCCCCCAGTATTGCTAGGCTCTAATCAAAGCCCTACAGGTAGTGGAAGTCCAAACTGAAGACCCTCAACCACTAGCTGCCCTAGTCCATTCTTTATCCCCCATCGCCTCCATCACTTTCAGTGATTTTGAGATTCCTACCTCTACCTTGGAAGATCAAGACGCTGCTCTTTTCATCACAGCCTACATTGATCGAACCCGTATTAAATGAGTTATGATTGACGGGGGCACCAGCATTAATATCATCTCCACCCATGCCTTTGATCAATTGGCTCTTCCCAAGAATTGCATATCAAAAACCAACGCAATCCTTAGATCCTTTAATGACACCACCGCTAACACTATTGGCACTGTTGTCCTGCATATTTGCGTTGGTCCACGCACAATCTCAGAGCTCTTCTACATCATTAAGGGAGAATTCCAATATAACATGCTATTAGGACGGCCCTGGATCCATGCCATGGCTTGCATCCCTTCAACACTTCACCATTGTGTCAAATTTAAACATGACAAATAAGTCCATGTCATTCCTGCTGACCCATCCCCTTTTAAGACTTGTAACACAACCTATCGACCCAATGACGTTCTTATCCCTCTTAAGGCGTCAACCCAAACATCGTCTCCATCCATAAAAGAGTCAACTAGTACACAAACAGTGGTTGCCACCACATCACCTTCTCAATTAACAACCAAGGACCCCATGGATGATATCTTCCAAAGACTTTCACTGGGGGAATATCGCCTACTTACTCTAGACATGTTCCAGACTCCTCAAGAGTATGGACAACTTCATCAAAACCCAAGCTATGACTGTCGAATCAGAATGGTCATTCCTTATGGTCCTCCGAGTCTTTGAACCAATCTCATCTATGGGGGGCTAGATCAAGCTCCTACTGAATCAAATCCTTCCTCCTCACCTCAAATATTCACATCTGATTTCTCCTTTCTCAACAACCCCAACTTTGCACATACCTACCTTTATAGGTGTGCATAGAAGGGTTTTGGCTTTGGGCGCTACGAACAAGGCTCCCATCGGCCCATCGAACCACCCAATGACGATAATGCCAAGAAATGGTATGGACTGGGTTTTCAAGAACCCACTGAGACTTCCACAAACTTTTTCCCCGAACCAACCATCGACCAATCTCTTCCAGACTCGCCTATTCTTCCATCCTCACCTACGGAGTTGGTGGTTTCCATCCCTCCTAATTTTTTTTTGCATAAACACCATCCGCTTGGAACCCCTAACCTATCAGCTCAATGGGGTTCCCAAGTCTCTCCCTCTCATTTATCCCAGCATGATAGACGATGAATCAGCAACCATCAACACAGTCCACTACATAGACGATGACGCCATTCTTACCTATATGGGTGCCGATGATTCTTTCATTCAATGCTCACTCCCTTCCAAAACACAGGTTATGTTAAATGAATCAACCATTGACATTAACCTTTCATCTTCGGATGTTCCTCATGTCTTAAAGATTGGTCAATCTTTAGACACCCAAGAGCAGATCGACTATACCACATTTCTCTCAGACAATCACAAAGCCTTTGCCTGGACCTACGTTGACATGCTTGGCATCGACCCTAACATTGCCACTCATAACATTGTCACAAACCCAGAGGCTAAGCCTGTTAGGCAAAAGCTTCGCAAAATGCATCCTCGTGTTGCACTTCTTATCAAAGAAGAGCTTCAGCACCTTCTTTCTATCTCCTTCATCTAACCCATCGATTATCCACAGTGGGTCTCTAACAACGTTCTTGTCACCAAGGTGACTAGGGGGATCCGGATCTGCACAGACTATTATGACCTTAACCTAGCTTGTCCCAAGGATGACTTTCCTCTTCCAAACATTGACCAACTTGTTGATCTTATACCTGGCCATGAGATGTTATCACTCATGGACAGATTTTTAGGATATAACCAAATCCTGATTGCACTGGAAGATCAGCACAAAACCACCTTCATTACACCATGGGGAACTTTCTGCTATCGAGTCATGCCTTTTGGTCTGAAAAATGCAGGCGTCACATATCAACGTGCCATGACTTACATCTTTCACGATCTCCTCCATAAAATCATGGAGGACTATGTAGATGACCTACTTGGCAAGTCTAAGCTTCATCGTGACCATTTAACTATCCTCAAGATCATCTTCTCTCGCCTTCTTCAGTACCATGTCTGTCTTAACCCCAAGAAATGTGTCTTTGGGGTCCTCTCAGGAAAGCTCCTGGGATTCATTGTCTCTCTTTGTGGCATCAAGATAGATCCTGCCAAAATCCATGCTATCCTCGAAATGCCACCTCCAACTAATCTCAAGCAACTTCACAGTCTACAAGGAAAGCTCCAATCCATCCGCTGCTTCATTTTGCAGCTCTCTGACTGCTACCAACCCTTTCATCATCTCCTCAAGAAGGACGTCTCCTTTAAATGGGATAATGATTGCCAAGTGGCTTTTAAAGCCCTCAAATGCTATTTGGTTTCTCCACCAGTCCTTATTCCACCAAAAGATGACCAACCCTTCTACCCCTACATCTTAGCAACCAATCATTCGTTAGGTGCCATGATCGCGCATCGAGACGAGCAACACCATGAGCAAGCAGTCTACTACATAAGCCGAACACTTGTCAACTATGAAACTTGGTATACTCATATCGAGAAACTCTATTTGGCATTAGTCTTTGCCACTACCAAGCTCTGTCATTATCTTCTCAATCACAAAACCTTTATCGTCACCCACACTGATCCTCTTAAATACATGCATTCCAAACCATATCAAAACCAATGTATGGCTCGTTGGCTCATGCTTCTTGCTAAATTTGACTTAGAATTTGTCCAGCAAAAGTCTGTAAAAGGGCAAACAATCACTGACTAACTAGCAGATGCCCCTCTTCCTGACAATCAACTTCTCAGTGCAAATTTCTCGATGAATCTATCGCCACTCTCTCGACTGATGACACATTCTACCAAATGACGATGTTCTTCGATGGCTCTAAATGTCAACTCGATGGGGGTGTGGGGGTCATCATCATTTCACATGAAGGTGAACCCATGCCCCTATCTTTCAAACTCGACTTTGAATGTACCAATAATATGGCCGAATACGAAGCCTTAATTTTGGGACTTCAAATTGCCCTTTCTTTAAACATCAAGTCCATCAACATCTTCGGTGACTCACAACTTGTCGTCAATCAAATCAATGGTTCATATCTTTGTAAAAATCAAATTTTACAAAGGTACAAGCACCGTGTTGATACTCTTCTAGCATCTTTCGACCATCACTTATTACAGACTGTTCCTCGATCTACGAATAAGTTTGCTGACACCATGGCTTCCCTCGCCTCGCATATTCCTTCTTCATCATCATCCTCATCAAGAATATATGTCATGGTACATCGTGTGCCATTGCCTTCATACATTTCCACTGACATCAATCTCGTCCATGCCATAGACTCTAGTTCATAAGATGTATGGTATAAACAACTTGAGGACTACTTGGCTCATTCTATCATTCCTCCCAACCTCTCTAGCAATGCGCAATGGGCTTTCATCAAGCGCACCGCTCACTATACCTTGCTAGGGGGCCTTCTCTATAAAAGAGGTTTTGACGGCCTTCTTCTTTGCTGTTTAAACTCCACTGAAGCCTCTCACGCTGTTAAACAAGCCCATGACAAGATTTGTGGTAGACACTTTAGTGGTAACTCATTTGCCAAGTGCTTCCTTTGCCTGGGTTATTATTGGCCCAATCTTCATCAAGACTATAGCGATTATGTTCGGCATTGCATCAAATGTTAGCAGCATGCTAACTTGCTTCATCTCCCTAGTCACGCCTTACAAGTTGCTCAGGATTTATGGCCTTTTTCACAATGGGGCTTAGATCTCATCGATGAGATTAACCCTCATTCATCTCTTCGTCATCAGTCCATCATCATTGCCACCGAGTATTTCACTAAATGGGTGGAAGCTATTCCTCTTGTCTCCATAAAAGCTGACAAGATTGTTGACTTCATCAACACCCACATCATCTATCATTTCGGTGTACCTCACAAAATCATCACCGATAATGGCAAGTCCTTTAAAAACAAAATTGTCCAAAAACTTTGTGACTCCTTTGACATTAAACTCAACTTTTCTTTGCCTTACTACCCACAAGCAAATGGGTAGGCCGAGGCTTCTAATAAAATTCTAACTAAAATTCTCATGAAGGTGGTCAATGACACTGGAAGGGATTGGCACATTCATATTCCCTTCACTTTGTGGGCCTACCGCACTAGCATCTAAACCTCTACGGGTGCTACCCCTTTCTCTCTAGTGTACAAAACAGAGGCTGTCTTACCTCTCGAAGTACAGATCCCATCTCTTCACATTTCACTCCATGACATTCTTTCTAACGATGACTTTCATCAAGATCGATTAGCTCAACTTGAGTTGCTCGATGAACGTCATCTTGCTACCCTCAATCATCTCCATGTCTATCAAAATCGTATCAAGCGAGCCTATAACAAAACTCTGCGAGAACAAGATTTCAATATCAGAGACCTCATCCTCAAAGAGAACCAATGTGTGACCAATATGGAATGGAGTAAACAAGGCAAATTTGCTCCTAATTGGCTCGAACCGTATATCATCACGCACAAGTATGGATCAGGGACTTATCGTCTATCTTCTCTTGAAGGTTGACCAGAACCTGAACCCCTTAATGCTTTGCATCTGTGACCATTCTACTGTTAGTCAAGTACTCATCCACTTGAAATTTAACTTGAGCTCGTCCCTTGAGCAATCCTTGTCCTTTTAATCTTCAATCCATTCCACGCTTTTTCCCTTAACAAAATCCTCTACAACCCTTTTATTACGTATGGATGCTTTGTCCTAATAAAAGGGAGCCCTTGACCTTCTATAAGTCTTGTCCATGACTCAACATTCTGTCAAAACTAAATCAAGATGTCAAAATATCCAAGGTCACAAAATCAAATCAAAAAGTAGACTGCTCCCTCGAAGGATAGCTGCACTATCATTGCTGTAACTAATAGATTGCTCCCTCGAAGGACAGCTATTCAAAATCTATAAAGCAAAGTATAGACCACTCCCTCGAAGGATGGCTATGACTAAATCTTGCTACAAATAGCACTTTCTTAGAAGCTTCCCGCATCGATTAGCTTCACAAATGACCACCCAAATAGATGACATCTCTATGTGGACTTCCCGCATTGATCAGTCTGCTCTAAAAAAAAAAAAAAAAAACTGAGTCATGGACTTGACTTGTAGTTGTCTCAGGGTCTCCTATAAAAAGGGGCAAAGTTATCCATACTCTAAAATGGGTTACCCTTTTCTCCTATCATATCACCTACTCAAGGGACTTTGAGCTCACTTTAATGTCAAAGTGATTCGATTACCGCTCTAACATAACTCATAGTTAACAATGCAACGCATAAATGGGGCTCTTAGTTCTAACAACCCCTATCTATGCTGTCATTTTGGTCCTTGTCAATGAAAGGGCGCTTATGCCTTTTACTTTCTGCCTACACTTTGGTCACATTCAACCACATCATTTGTCAAAACAATTCAATCCGACTCTTTTCAAACCACTCACATAACCTACTTATTCTGGTTTCCATAGACATCAACACACATGGAAACTATCAACCACACAATTTATGTCAAGCATAAACCATTACTTGTTGAAACATAAATTGACCTGCAGTTCATTTTTAACAAACATCCATCATGAATATGGATAGTTTCTAGGGATGAAAAACCCCGACCAATGTTACAGCTTACACCATTTGGAAAAGGCTGTAGCATCATCTCCTCCATGTCATTTCAAGCATGTACTCTCGAACATATGGGAAATGCTATATCCTTATCATGACCAAAATCAACCACTTCGATCTTTTTCCTCCCTTCTTGGGAGAACTACATTGGCCTAAGGCCCTAACGATAGGGGCTATGTAGGTAGCACTCAGTTGACATGGGGTCTTTTGGGGTGAGCTCGGCCATTCCTTCATCGCATTTCTTCCATCACATTCTTTTGTCACCTGCCAATCACATCACAAAAAATCACATATTTTTCATAATCATTAACATTAATCATTTTCATCCATATCATTAATCATTAATCTTAATCATACATCCATCATCATATAAACACAACAATATTAGCATCATAATCCTAAACATCAAATCAAAACATGTATCAAATCAAAATAACATACAAACACATCCACAACATTTTTCATAAACACATCCATGATCAAATATCTCATCATATATATATATCAAATGTTTTATACAATCACACAATCTGTGCCTCTGTCTCTCTCTCATACATCTCGCATCAATGGCTCGTAGGCCGGTATATACATTAAAAATAAATCTCCAGGTCTACCCTCAAGGCTGTGGCTATGGTGGTGGTGGCGGTGGCTGGGAAGATGCTGTATCCTCTCCCCCCTCTGATCTGTGCTATCTGCAAGACCTAGAAGCTGTCACTTGAGACATAGACCTCTGTCAGCTCTACTCTGCCTGCATATCATAGTATCGCTATATCTGAGGGAACCCCCTGATGGCCCTCTCATAATACGTGATCTCATCCAATGCATCATTGTATCTAACCATAGATACAGTCTGTGGTGGATCCATCTGTCCTACTGCCGTGCCTTGTACTGATCCCTATGGCTGTGGCTGACCTAGCTACATCGATGTCGACTATCCTGGCCCCTATGAAAATGCTAGCTGCTGTGATGGCTACCGTATCGAACCCTGTCCTCTCAAAACCTATCCTGTCACTGCCTATGCCTGGGCTATGGCGAGCTGTCCCTGTAACAGTGTGACCTGACTCATCAACACTGTCACTTGACTCATCATCTCTGTTAGCTGCCCTGTAACCCCTACCAGCTGTCCCTACAAAATTGTGACCTGGGCCTGTGCTGCATCCCTCTCCTACCACGCAGTGTCCCTCTCCTCGCAGGCTGTATCTTGCTTTTTGGTAATGGCCTGTGGATCTAGCTGCAACCCTACCTATAAACCTATGTACTCCCCTACCCACCACACTGTGTAGACCTCTGTATAACTTAGGTCAGCCACCCCAGGTCTTGCTGGCAATTCCTCAAAATTTGGGCCCTCTGTCTCCTCTGGTAGTGGGAACGGTGCCTCAATGTCATCCCATCTGTACAGTGGAAATGTGGGAGGTACATCTTGTAGCATCCCATACTGGTATCACACTCTCTCTACTGGCACTCTCTCGAGCTCATCGACTCACTTGCCCCTGACCCATCTCAGGCTCTACACACTAACGAGCTACTCTCCTTGGTCTCTGAATGCTGGATAAACCATGTATGGTCGTCAGATGATGTCTGCAGGAATCAGGGCCTCTAGTACCCCTTTGTAGTGGTCAATGTCTTTGACCACTTCGTCTACCCGTGTTTGCACCATCACCTCATGCCACTACCTAAATCTGACCCTGAAGCTGGCCAAAATCGCCACTGGGAGGCCAAGAGGATGGGTAAACACTATATGCTCATAGGCCCAGCAATGTAGCAGGTGGCCCACACACAAGCTGTATCGTTGCCACTGACTAATACCCCACAGCTCTCTATACACCTGGGTTAAAAACACTGGTGCTCAGGCAAACACTGTCCACTACTCTAACATATCTAGCAAAACTCTAGTCATAGCGATCGGAAACCTGCCGCCCTCTGCATCTGGCAATGCATACACCATGATGCCTATCATCATCAACACTGCTAGCTGATGTGCATCCTCATCTGCAATGTACAAAGGCTCATACACAAAGCTTACTGAGTGGTAGCTCATCTCCATGACGTGCTCTCCAAATAGTGTAACCATATGAATATCGTGCACCTCCCTTGAGCATGCATAAAGGTCTGCTCTGTGTACTAGTAGCCATAAAATCTAGTACACATCCTTGATTGTGCCTGTCATCTCTCTCATGGGCAGGTGAAAGGTGTTGGTGGAATGATCCCACCACTTGATCAGAGCCACCATTAGGCTCACATCCCGTGCCACTCTGCAGTAGCATCGTAGTCCACCGAGTCTAACTGCGCTCATCTGTGCCCACTCATCCACTATCACCCCTCTGCACATCCGTGTCAGCAATGTCGGGAGGCGATCCCACAACATCAAAGTCAACCTCGCTTGCATCCACCCAAGTCAATCTCATGTTAAATTTTTTTCCTATTTCACTATCTATGCTTGACCCAACACTCGAGAAGCCCTTAGCGTAGCTTTGACCTCTCGACTTAAACATTTTTCATCCCTCTTTTGACCAGGCAGCCAACTGACATTGGTTAGCATGCTAACGATGGCACTCACCTAACCGACGTTGGTCACTTAGTGACTGACGTTGGCAGGATAGTGACTGACACCAGTCACTGGTTGGCTGACGCCAGCAAACCCACTGATGTCGGTGACTGGTTCGGCCCTAGGGCCGAACGGGGTGAGCCCTAAAATTTAGGGCTTCCCCATTTCTCCTTCCTACACCCCCCAAAACCCTCCCAAAACTGCCTAACCTATCCTAGATCCCTTTCCCACCCTCCTAGCTACCCTCCCCCCTCATTTTCTACCCATATCAACAAAAATTTCAAACAATAAATAAAAACAAAAATTTAACCCAATAAGGCTTAGAAACCCTCCTACCTCATCTCGATGTCGCTAGCATGGTGGCACGATAGGTGCCACTGGTGGTGGACCTCTCGTGGGTCCTCTACTGCCCTCTGCCATCACTTCTACTTTGAACACCTTCTGGCCCACATTTGACTCTTCAACCTCCAATCTAACTCCAATCTACTCCCTCTCTCCACCAATCTCACTCTGCCACCTCACACTGCTAATTCACTCACTACCAGTCACTTTCACTCCTAAAATCTAGAGCACCTTTTTTCTCCCAATCCAATAATCACAAATGACTTTTGGTGGGCCGCTAATCTGGTTTTGTCAGATTTGGCAGGTCGTCAATGTCAGCATTTTTGTGCCCTAATCCACTGACATCAGCCGACATCTACCGACGTCGGCCATTTTTTCTACCGATGTCAGTTTTTGTCACCGACATCGGCATCCTTCCAACCTCCTTTTTTTTCTTCATTACCCCAAAATCATGCCCCCAATCAGTCAGTCCTCCAGACCACATCATTTTGGCCCCCTAGGGCACACTTGAGATCCCTTTTGCCTCCATCCATCGACCACCAGACCTTGGAGATCATGACCATCTCCTCTAATCGTGACTACTTCCAAAGCGATTTTGCCTTGGTTGTTTTTGCATGTATGCTACCTCATGATTTGTTAACAAAATTGTGCGCAAACTTTTGACCTTCACAAGTACAGGATCACAAGACAGTTGATCCACACAACTTGTGACATTTTTGTGTTTTTAGGAGCACTTCCTGAGCCTGGGATACCTGGAACAAGATGACCATTGGAGCTTCAGCTTAGATTGAATAACCCAATCAACAAATGACTAAATGCTGGGGCCCAGTTCTTTCAATTTTGGCACTCCTCGACCCTCGACCTATGACAATTTGACCTGACCATCTCGTGAAGTGGTGTACACACAATCATGACTTTTATAGCATTCTCACTCTATCTTCACCCTTTTCATCAACTCTCTGTCAAATCAGCACTCGATTCTAGGTTCCCTTCTCTCAACTCCTGCTTTGAGGGGGAATACCTCATCCATAATCGGGGCAACCAACCCTCTCCTATTTTTGTCTTGCAGTTCACTTGAACAACCAACAAGATGAAATCAACCTTATCCCATACCTGGGGCAACCGAGTCTTATTTTTGTCTTGCAGTTCGTTTAGAGCAACCAACAAGACGAAATCAACCTTATCCCATACCTGGGGCAACCGACTCCTGTTTTTGTCTTGCAGTTCATTTAGAGCAACCAACAAGACAAAAAGGGGCAAATGTAGACACCAAAATAGTGTCTAACCCTTCGTCACCTTTTCCCCCTTGGTCCATTCCTAACCCATTCCTAAAACATGCAATTACTAATTTAAAATAATAAACTTATTTTGAATTAACCCTCCCTCCTTGGACACATCACCCATGACACCTCGCCTTGGACTAATTCCCATCCTATGACTCACCCAAGACCTATTCTTACTTCTCTCTAATCGCCTAACCAACTCTCATGCATATTTAGCCCAACCTTTGACATTCTCCAATGGATAGTGCACTTGGTGGATGAAGAATAGGCTTGGTGGCTCTTTTACCCATTCTGCACCCGCCGACATCGGTCAAATGTCGGCTGACGCTGATAGAATTGCCGATGTCGGTTATACTTAACCAAAATTTTTGACCCTTCTACAGACCCCAATCACAAATCGGCTAATCTCTGAAGCTAATCACGACTCTCGAATCTTCTTTCAGTGAAACAAAGTTCTCGTGCTTTTGCTTTTCAGTGTTCTGGGCTTCTTGGTGTTCTTGCAGGGATCATCATTCTTGGTAGCACTTTTTAGGCACTAAGGTCTTGCATCAGACATTCTACATAGGGATTGCACGATATCTCTATCACCAGCGACAACCAAAACATAGCTTCTGCATCTTTGCCAACTCGTATCACAGCTAAGTATTTTTACTATTTTCATTTTAATATCATTTCAAATATATTAGTATTCTGTCTACTGTCTATTCCAAGCATCCTTGACCCAACCTTCCCTGTTCTTCTCGGAGAGGCTGAACAGCCTTCTCTCACCCCTTATTCCCTTTTCTTTGCCTCTGACACTTTCTCAGTCTCTCTTTAGGCAACACCCTCTGTCCAATCAACTCAGCACAAGTTATCAAAGACCCACAGACCATCTTAAGACCCATCTAATCAACCTGACTAAATTACTTTATGAAAAGGTTGAAAGGTCTTTTTCCTACTCCTTACCCCTTTTCCTGACAAGATTTTTAGTCCCTTATATCCCAAACAGTCCCTCCGAATCCCTCATAGACCCTCAGACCCTCAGACGAGACCAAATCCATTCTGTAGACCAAAAACTAGACTTGTAACCCATCCCTGGCCAATTGCCCTGATCGACCTCATCTACTTCCCCTACCGATGTTGGCAGTCTAACCGTCATCGGTGACATCTCTGATTGATGCTAGCAATATCACCGACGTTGGCGATTGTGTTTAGCAAATTGCAGCTTATTAGGTACGCATTTCTTTTTGGTTCTTTCTTTTCACATCTTTCATTATTTCTCTTTTTTGTCTCTATCATATTCTGTCTTAAACAGTGGATTGTCATCCTTCAAGAAGCCTTAGCGCTTCTAGGACCAAGCTTTTGCTTGGAAATCCACCCTCTTATCAACTAACTTTCTTTGTGTTTTAGTGTATATTTCTTTCAGGTGTCATTCCTCCATAGCAAAAGAGGAGTTCTCACAACGTCTGGATTACAGTGCGTGGACTATATCCAGGTACATACAAACCTTGACCATTTCTTAAGTTTCTCATTTTCTCTCCTTTGAATGTGAAAGCGAAATTGCATAGAAACAGTAACTTTGAAAGAAGAACAACACAATCAACATAAAACTATGAAAGATCAATGTAGATAGTAAACTATAAAGGTACAATGTAAACAACAAGATAAATATGTAGAGGCTTGAAATAAAAGTCCTAAATAAGAAAAGGTTACAAAGAAATAATCCAAAGAATTATAGGCTCATAAAAAATGATCTGAAGAAGTGGAGGTGAAGAAAAAGGAATAAGAGGAGGTCAAAAGAAAACATCAAGAAGCACAAGATATGTAACAAAAGGAGGAGGAGGTAGAGGAACTAGCAAAGGCCTAGGAAGAGAAAAATAACAAAGTAGAATATGCATTAAATAAGAACAAGCCAAGTGTGTGGCTAAAGAAGATACAACTAGAGACAAAGCAAATCCATAGGCATATGCGAAAGCCAAGGTTGAGGCAAAATCAAAAGCTAAGGCTGAATTTAAAGCTAAGGCTAAGGCTGAGGTGCAAGCCAAATCCCAATTTGATAAAAACATTAAGGCTAAGGTTGAAGCTAAAGCTAAAGTTAGATAAAAAAAGAGGCTAAAGCCAAGGAATAAGCAAAGTACATAAAACAATAAAAACTAACACCATAAAGATGTGCATAGGAGAATGATTCACAACCAAAACCCCAAATCACAAGATAATGGTTATGCGATGTTCCTACATCATATTTATACACATAATATTTTTAAACTTTATCAATTACTAATGCTTTATATCTTGTAGAAATCCATCAAGTCTCAATCTCTCTCAGTACATGCCTTAAGGGGTGCACTGGGAAAGGGTTGGGTAGACCATTGGTGCTTCACATGATTATTGTCCCTTATTACCAATCCAACCACTCCTAAAAACATTCTCTTAATCTTTTCATCCTATATTACACACTCCTCTAGTATTTTACCACCTCCATTATACCTTTCCCTAACCTAAACCCCCTTTTGATAGTTTACATGATTATGTTTTCCACATCGACCTTGTATTCTTATTGATAAAAATTATTAGGGACTAGGTCATCCCCTGGTTGACCTAGTCCATGACCTAGTTTATTTTTTTTAATTATGATACTAGGTTGACTGAGTTGACCTTATCGGCCAATTTTTTTGAAAGGGTTTAGGGTTAGATCCACCTATATAAGCACATCCATTTTTACATTTTTAGAGAGTAAGCAAGAGTTACTGTTTATTTGCAATTTTTTACAATCTGCTCTTCAACCATTCTACTTGAAGAGTCTTACCTTAGGGTTTCTACTTGGAGAAGAATCTTGTCTATTGGAAAAGTCTTGTATGCTTTGACCTTTCTTAGTGATCCTTACAAACCAAAATAACCTCTTGTGAAGCACCTTTGGTTAAGGGAGAGATTGAGTCTCGATGGGTTCATATTCCAGGTAAGTGTCTCTAACTTTGGTCCTTTCTTTGGTAGATAAAAGTAACATAAGTAATGGATTTTGAATAATATTGATCTTTCCATGCATTAGGGTTTTAGCTATACATATCTTAATTAGGATTATCTTATGCATGTTTAATTTCATGTTTACTAACCCCCATTTTATGCCCCATGATTTGCTGAGAACTAGATTAGACTTTTACTTGCTATTAGTTTAAGTGAATATGATAACATAAGACCTAGTTAGGTTTATTTCATATTTTTACTTGATTGGAGGGTTTGAAACCCTCTCTAGTGATATTATTGTGGTAATATATCCCTTGGATAGGTTTATAAGATCCATATTGGTCATAACCCCAATTATCTAATGTATCCCCAATCGAAAGTGTAAGTAAGATCTATCTTCTCCAAGCTAGGATTGATTTTTAGATCTACTTATTTTCCATTGCATACATTCTGGTGAACCAACATGAATCTAACCATTGTAGGTTTTATTTCATGCTTTTCATTTTATTATTTTTCTATATTTTCAATACTAGGTCAACTAGGTTGGTATAGTTCTAACTTTTATGCATAAGTTTAACACATAATCACATTAAAATGACTCTATTATTTCTATACAGGTCTTCATCAGATATAGGTTACTGGATTGAATAGGTCAACATAGTATTATTCTTAAATTATAGATAAAAACTATGTCAAACATGTCAACTTAGTCTCCCAATCAACATCCAGAATAATAAACTAAGTTGTGCACATTGATTTAGTATTACATACAACATCCAGATAAAAAACTAAGTTGATCAAGCTGACTTAGTCGTCTTAACAGGATTCAAAAAATAAGGTTTCATAGAATTAGGTTTACCCAGTCAACTTAATTGGTAAAAATTACAAGCAACATTCAAGGAACTTTGATAGAAAATTTTCAATCCTCAGCATCTTCCAACCCACCAAGATTCCTTTCTTTCTCTCTATTTCAATTCAGTGCTATCATTATAGTTCTATGTTGTGCAAGTTTGGAATCTTCAAAACTACAATCCTACAACAAACTAAGTCAACCTGGTCAACTTATTGTATAGCCTATCTTCTGTTTAAAAGATTAAGTCAACTTGGTCAACTTAGTTCTTATAGATTCTTGATTCTACAAAATAGTAGTAACCCAGTCGACTTTGTTATATACTGTTTGCAAACAATATTTTCTAAATCAACTTTTTACTTTTATTAATTTGAGAATTAACAACTATATGCTAGTAATTAATTCACACTTTCATTTTTAGATATTTTCATGCTTAAAGTAGCTCACATAGTCTAATTAGGTGGTTTTTTAAAATACCATTTAGTTTAACTATTTTTCACACACTACTAAATGACACAAATTTCAAAATGCGTTTAAAATGTCTTACCAAGGCTTACCTACTTAGATTTCATCACCAAGGGGGAAGCTAACTTAGTTTTGTAGCCAAGTATAAACATGTGGTTAATGATATATATTGGAAAATCACATGACACCCTTATCATTATGGGATTGTGAAGTGAGGGGGTAGGCCCCAATACCAAGCTAGTACCATTGCCAATACAAATCCTTTTCAGCCTAAACATCCTGAAACCATATATAGATTGCTTTTTAATTCCTTATTTTCAGCCAACCTCCCTATCACACTTAAAATAACACTTTATAATAATCTAACAACACTTAAGATGACCATTTAGTTATCATTTATTTTTTAGTTGACTGCTTGCTCTTTGATCATTATGTGTTGTATTGTAAAAACTTGCATTGGTTGGTATTGGTGCAAGATTTTGCGTTTGTGTTCTAATTAGATAATTCTCATTGATGCAATTGTTTGTGTATTTGTTTCTATTTCTTGCTTTGATTAAATTTTAAAATCTTGCCATCTTTAACACATTGTCTTTTTTTTGACAAAGTCTTTTACAAACTATCTTTTTCCCTATTTATAATAGTAAGTCGACCTAGTCAATCTGATACTCCTTTTTACCAATCAGGTTACAGTACCAAGTCGACCTCATCGACTCTATATCTTTATCAAGCTATCTTTTTCCCTATTTACAGTACTAATTCTACCTGATCAAACTTATACTCTTTTTTGCTTCCTATCTAGTAGTACTAGGTCAATTTGATTGAATTTGTACTCTTATTTTTGCCTTAGTTCTCCTATCCAGATGACCTAGTGCCCTATTTATCATTCCTTAAACATTTTTTTCATTTCCTTAAAACATCATGAAGTCCCGTATTAGAATCTTCTTAGATAATTTAAATCCATTTAGACACTATATGGGGTATTCTTTCCTCAATCTCTTTTCCTCTCAAGATAATCCTTAATCTTAGATCACCTCTTCTCCTCCATCTATGAATTGTAACATGATTCAAATCATAACTCAATATGAAGTAGGTGGATATAATCCTTTTTATACCTATCAAGATAATTCTCATCTTCAACCTTTTCAACATAATGTGGGAGCAATTGACACAAGTCTATCCAATAATCCCACTAGTAATCCACCTTCTAATAACCCTCCCCATAATACCAATTTAAGGATTTCTCATACAAACACCAACTCACCAATTAATATGACTCAACTTCTTACACAAGTGATATAATAAATGAACACAATGCAAAATTCTAACACCTCTCAAATGATGCAATCACAATGTAATTTGATCAATATGGCTAATCAACTTCTAGTTCTCAATCCTCAAGCCAATACTAATTTTATTCCTCTACCTCTTAAAGATGCCTCAAAAAATGTTATTTCTCAACCTATTATGAATAATAAAATTCTTCAAAATATCAAAAATGAGCCTTTAGATCCTTTCATCATGTCCATTGATATTGGTAATATATCTCCAACTATCAAGTATGATGGGACTAAAGACCCTACATCTTTTCTCAAAACATTTGGCAATGTTTTCAAAGAGTGGATCCAAACTAATACTTTTGACACAACTAAAATTCTAGCTAAAACCTTCACTAGTGATGTATTGGAATGATACAACCAACTTACCCAATATTCCATTTGGTAACTTGAGGATTTAGTCAATCCTATAGTTAAATAATTTCATCATAATGACATTCCTAAAAATTTCCTTAGCCATTTCATCAATGCTAAGTAATCTCCCCTGAATCAGCTCATGATTTTATCAAATGATGGAAATCTCTGGCTCTCAAAACTGACCATAACATGACTTATGATAATTTATTCAAACTTTTTATAACTTCTTTAACTCCTTCACTTAAATATAAGGTTCAAACTTTTACTCCTCAAATGCTTAATGAAGCTCTTGACCAAGCCAAACATCAAGACTTTATCATGAAGCAATTCAAACCTAATACCAAATTCCTTAAAGGATATTATCAAAATTCTACCAATGCCATCATTGGGAATACTCCTAAAACCAAACCAAGATTTTACAAAGCTGATAATCCCCCATTTTCTCACATACCATTAATTATGAAACAAATGAACTAATTCTTACCACCCTCTAAACCCTTTACTTATCCTAATGATATCCTAAATGGTATGACCCTAATAATTTTTATTGATTTCACACCAACATTGGCCATTCCAATGAAATTTGTCAAGGGCTTATTAAATTTGATGTCTCCTACATGTTTGGTGATTCTTTCAATCATAAATCCATGATCTAACTTTGTTTTCAAGTGTACATCACTGATTCTAAAAAATGACAAGCTCCCAAAGCTTCTTCTTCTAATCACCAAAAATATTTTTCCATATCTAATCATAAAAAAATACCAAGGATGTTTGTGCTATTGATACTAACTATGACCATTATTATAACAATTTTTAATATGTTGATGCTGCTAAGATCAACTATCATCATAAACCAACTCACAAAGATCCTATCACAAAGCCTAAAAAACCATCTTTGGAAGAACAACTTCTTAAAGATACTTCAACCACTAATTTAGCTTCATAAGCCCTTGAGGAACCGCCTCGTTCTTCCAAACCCCTAACAACTTCTATTCTTTCAAAATCTATGTTATCTTCTAAACCTCACACTAGTTTTTCTTCTATATCCCATTAGAACTTTCTCTAAGAACTTAACTCCATGCCTTACAAGATTCCACTTATGGATTTAGTTCATACTTCCCCTTACCATTGCAAGTTCCTCACACAAAAATTACAAGAAATTGAAGAATCATCATCTATAGATGAATAACCACCCTCTATTAAGAATTAACCTACCACCATGCATACCATTGAATCCATTTTTCCTTCTTCCAAACCATCTATTGAATTTCTTGAAGAGGACATGATTAATGAAAATATCCATTTTCAAGCCAATGATCCACTACTATTCATTAAAGTAGCCATTAATACTACCCTTATTCATAAATTTTTAGTTGATGAAGGGTTTGGTATTAATGTAACATATTTATGGCTCATCCAACAACTTGGCTATAATAAGGATCATCTCAAGAAAACCTACCTAACTTTTCATGGATTTGACAAAACTAATTAAAATCCACTTGGTTATATTGGTCTCCCTCTAACAATCAGACCCAAGACCATTAAAACTAAACTTATGGTCCTTGATTTAACCTTATTGTATAACATACTCCTCAGTTTCCCTTGGACTTATAGAATGAGGGCCATCACTTCTTCTAGCAGACAACACATCAAATTCTTAAATTATGATAAACAATATAAGAATGAGGCCAATCCCAACCCTTAGAATATTTGAATTCCCAATCCAAATTCTCAATATCACATTCTTACCATTCCTACCATCAATAGTGCTCCCTTACTTGAATTCATCAACATCAATTTAGACTTACAGGTCACTCTCACTAATTTATATGATGATGAACCTAATGACTTTCAACATACTTACAACACTACTAAGCTATCTATTTACATCTCATATTGGCTTCCTCCTTCTTTATTACCTCATGATCACACTATTCATCTCATTAATGAGATCACTGATTTTCCCCCTCCATGCAATGCTTAGGAACCTTATTACCCAAAAAAAGCCTTCACATGCAATGATTATGGAATGGCCAAATTATTCCAATATTCTCTAATCATGTCTCCACAAAAATTTAGTAACCTTAGAATATAAGCTTCTGAAACACCCCTTGAATCTCAAGCATGTACCATTTATCCAACTTATGATGATAATTACATCATGACCCAAGCCCAATCTCGAGACTTAGATGTTCAATATTATCAAAAATTTTTAGTCCAAATAAATGATTTCAACAAAGATTTTCACACTATTTCCATAGATTTTGAATTAGTTCCTGAAGGTCATGTGCCTCCTACTAATACGTCACTTCTTGATACTCCTTGGGTGGTTGAACAAATCCTAACTTTTGAACCTACATATATTATTGGTACTTCTCTACCACCTATATATCCCATCATTACATCCAATTTTTCCCTCATCAAATAAATTAATGATATACCAATCTCATCTGATCAATCTAATCCTCTTACTCTTAAGATTACATTAGATGCCAAGGCCATATATGTCCATCAAATAAATTCTAAATATTATTTACATGGTAATCAAATTCTTGATCTTGAAGTATATGTTGAGTATTATGGCCCTCTTCCCACTTTACCTAGTGATGAATCTATCCTTGAATTACTTCATGCTCGAGAACCTCAACTTCCCCAAAAACATCACAAAATTGGGAATTTTAAAAATAAATCCCCTTGTTTCAACATCTTCATCACTAGCATTGACCCTAAAGATAATATAATTTCATCTTTACCAAATACACCATATCATTTCCAATATGGAAATACTATGATTATTGAAGAAATTAATCGCATTGAATATGGAATTCCATCATGTCCTCAACCTATTACAATTTATCATGAACTCACACCTGATAAACATGATAAATTTAGTTTATTTTTTGATAAATATCATGAGATCTTTGCCTAGTCCTATGAGGACATGCCTAGTATTGACCTTAGTATTGTGGTACACAATAGCATCACTTATATCGATGTCAAACCTATGTACCAAAAGCAATAGAAATCTTCACTTGAGGTTTCCACCTTATGTCATAAATAAATTATCAAACTTCTTGATGCTAATTTTATCAAACTAGTGGACTATTCTGCATGGGTTTTTAGCATAGTCCCTATTTAAAAAAAAAGTCACCATGGTCATTGACATTTGCATTGATTTTCATAATATTAATCTTACTTGTCCCAAAGATAATTTTCCTCTACCTTCAATATATGCCATTATTGATTCCATAGTTGGTTATGAAATGTTATCTCTTATGGATGGTTTCTTGGGCTATAACCAAATTCACATTTCAACTGAAGATCAATATAAGACAAATTTATCCACATAATGGATCATCTATTGCTATTTTAAAATGCCATTTCGCCTAAAAAATGTTGGAGATACTTATCAATGAGCAATGGATCATATATTTCATGATCTTATTCACAAAATTGTATAAACCTATGTGGATGATCTCATTACTAAGGCTAAATGTTGCAAGACTCATCTTTCTAATCTTGCCATCATCTTTGATCGCTTTCTTAAATACAAAGTTAGAGTAAATATTACAAATTTGTGTTAGGAATATAAAATGTAGAGAAATAATAATGAAATAAATACAAAATTAAAACTCAAGAAACACAAAAAAATAGAGACACAGATTTAATGTGGTTCACCCAATATGGGCTATGTCCACAAAAAAATTGTTAGTTCTTATTATTTAGTCCAACAATTATATCAAAGGAGGGTTAAAAATTAGGGAAAAAATGTGCTAACTTAATTTCTACCATTAGATCTAAAACCTAATAGTAAACAGTCTAGATTAACTACAAAATTATAATATTTTATAATGCATTTTTCACAAAATTTTGCTTTGGGGGTACTGTCTTTAAACCCCCACTAGGGGGGATCCAAAATAGGTTGCTACCCCCTTGGACCCCCATGGTAACCATAGCAGGGGGAATTGCTCCCCCATACCCCCTTGTCGAGAATTAGGCATTAAAATAAGATCAAGCTCCACATTCCAACAGTGTGTCTTTAATATCACATCTGGAAAATTGTTAGGATTCTTAGTTTATATCCATGACATAAATGTTGACCTTGCCAATATTAATGCTATCATCAACATGCCCATCACTCAATCCACTCTAAACATTCACACCTATCTTGGTAAACTTTGGGTAATATGATTCATCTCTGAAATGACTTACCATATCCACTCCATTAATTTTCTCCTTAATAAATGTAATGCTATCTAATGGGCATATCCATATAAAAATCATTTGATAATATGAAATAATCATTAATTCACCCACCTAATCTTTGTCCTCCTTCAAATGATCAACCTTTGATCTTAAACACTTCTTCCACACCCATATCTTTTGGGGCAATGCTTGCCAAATAAGATGATACTGTAAGATAATATGCCATATAATATATCCGTTGAGGCCTCATTGATTATGAAAAATGTTACACAAAAGTTGAATATGATTTCCTTGCCATATATTTTGCAACTAAAAAACTTTGATATTTTATGATTTATTGAACCACTTATATTATCATCCATTTTGATCCCCTTCATCACTTCTTCTCCAAATCCTTTCTTCATAGAGATAGAATTGGCAAGTGGATGGTCCTTCTCATGGAATTTTTATCTCTGAATTTTTACCCAAAAAGTTGTCAAAGGACAAATCATCACTAATCAACTTGCTTTAGCTCTTATTCCTAATACCAACCACCTTCAAGATAATTTTCCCAATGAAAATATTCTCTATATTGAAGATCTCAACCAAGCTATATCTCTTAAATATTACTTCCATAACTTCAATGATGATATTGATGAAAATAATCTTGATGCATCCATTATCCTACTTGATATTACTAAACCAAAAGTACTTATTGAAGAACTTCCTAAAATCAATGTTGATTTACATGAGGATACTTGGACCCTTAATTTTTATGTCATTAAATGCCTTAAACAAGCTCGGTTAGGTTGTATTCTTACAAAACCTCTTGGAAAAATCATCCCTTTATCTTTTTTCTTAACATTTGATGTCACTAACAACATGGTCAACTATGAATCTTTAATCTTAGGCATGAGAGCTACCCTTGATTTAGATATACAATACCTATATGATTTAGGTGATTCAAAACTCATTTCTACCAAGTTAATGGTGATTACAAATGTAAAATCAATAATATCATTTCTTATCATCAAATTGCAACTACTCTCACCAAAACTTTCATTTATTTCGCTATCTCACCTATCCCTTGAGATGAAAATTCTATTCTCAATTCCCTCACTTCTTTAAAATCTCTTTTTCATCCACACCAACTTCTTATTGATCCTAATTTTCTTATCCAAATATAAAAATATACATATTCTAATCAACCATGTGATTCTTTAATCTACCACATTGAAATTGTCACCATTTGACCAAACCCATGGTATAAATACATCATTCAATTCTTGGAACACCAAACTTATCTTCCTAACATAGATTCCTACAAAAAGACTCATATTCACCAACAAGATTTTAAATACGTATTTAGATATAACATATTATATTATCATAATGTTGAAGGTACCTTGCTACAATGTGTTATGAAAGATGAGGTTCCTCCTCTTCTTGAACAAGCACATGGGGGCATCTATGGTGACCACTATAGCAAACATGTTATAACCCACAAATGCTTATGTATAGGATAATTTTGTCCAAATCTTGAAAATGATGCCATAAAATTTGATAAAAGTGTTCTCTATGCTAGATTCATGATGATTTAATTTATTCACCTCTAACTGAGCTTCAATTCATAAAATATCCTTGGCTATTCTCCATGTGGGGATTAGATCTCATAGGTAAATTACCTCAATCTCAAGATGGGCATGTCATTATAATCACAACCACATAATATTTTACCAAATGGGTTAAATTTATGCCCATTATCAACATCACTGATACCACCATAAATAAATTCATCTTAATCAAAACATTTTTTACTTTGGTGTTCCACATACTATCATTTCAGATAATGGTAGTAATTTCAAAAAAAAAGATGTCAAACAACTCTCTGCTAAATTTAAAATCAATCACACATTTTCCACACCCTATCATCCATAATGTAATGGACAAGCTGAGGCCACCAATAAAATACTTAATAAATTTCTCCAAAAGATAATTCATGAAACCCACATAGATTAGCATCTGTATCTCTATCCTTCTATTTGGGCCTATCACACTAGCATACATACTGTGATTAGGACAACACCATTCTATCTAGTCTATGGTTCTGAATCAATCTTTCCATTAGAAGTTGAGCTCCCATTTATTTGTATATATCTTCATGGTATCATACCCAATGAATAATTACGTAAAAATCACCTTAATGCTCTTGATCTCCTTGATGAACACCATCTTCCTACTTTAGAACACAATCATCAATACAAGGCCCATATTACCAAACAACATAATAAATGAGTTAAAATTCACATATTTAATGTTGGTGATCTTGTCCTTAAATTAGACTACACTTATGACAAATAAGGTAAATATGACCAAAAATGGTGGGGTCCTTACTTTGTCAAAGATATTCTTGGTCCAAGTACCTATCACCTTCAAACTAATGAAGGTCATATTTTTAAAGAGCCCACCAATGCACAATTACTCAAGAAGTATTTTTCCTAAATCCTTCCCTTATTTTTCATGATTTCTATATACTATCTATCTAACACTTTTTATAGGATACTTACATAGGTCTCACCCTTTGCAATAACTCTTTATTTTTACAAACTTTAGTCCTTTATTTTGGTCTTTTGGTTTCCCTTTTTCTCATGAGTTTAATTGTAAATCTATGGATAGGACCCAATTTTCCTCATGATATACTTTTATCCTCTTTATTTTAATAATTTTTACACACTTTTTGGCACCTCCTTGGGTTTTCTCTTTTATGAGTTATAGTGTAAGACAATGGATATGACCTAGCCTTCCTCATGCAATCACCATCTTATCATTCCTTTTCTAGAACATGTTTTGCAATGGTTACGAGTTCTTGATATTTTTTCTCAAATTTAGATTTTTCTTTATAATATAGATGAAAATTTACATAAGAAATTATTCTAGCATGTTTTCCTATATTTATGTCATTCTTGTGATAAGGAGTCATACTTTACTATCATTGTATCTTTTTTTCTCCCTTTATCACATTTTTGTGATTTGAAGTAATTTAATTTGTTTCATGTTTCACTCCTCTTAATTTATTTTAATTTCACTCCACATTGTATAAAACAAGGTTGAAGTCAAGATAACACTTTTATTTCACCTATATTTTTGAGACTCTTAGACACCATGCTCTCTAAGTTCTCTCTCTTAGTAACCAGGTCCCAATTTTCAAATGCAAGTCATATTAAGCACTTATGTTTGGTTTTATAAATCTATATAGAGGAGGAATAGAAAAAGATATAAAAAATGTTAAAAGATAAATCATTTGAAATAAAAGGTAATGATATACAAAATACAACATACAAATCTCAAAAGTTAGAATCACACCAAGAGACATGATTATAAGCACATCTCCTATCTCTAATTAAAGCTCAAACTCCATAGTTGGACTCATGATAGAGATGAGGTCCATTGGAGTATGATAGGATAGTAGATTGGAATATGAGAATGAAATAAACTCTAGGGTGCTACCTACTTTTTCATGCAAGTACCCAATCTTCAAAGTAGAGCAATAACTCTATGAGGCATCCTAAAGAATGGGAAACACATTATGGGAAGGTAGGTTCATTTTTATTTCCATGCATATAATCTTTATGGGATGATCTAAATAATTTATTTTTTGACCTAAGACTTGTGTGGTTATAAGAAGTTCTTCAGAGTCTTTAAGGTCAACAGTCCTATTGTATTGACAAACCTAATTTGAGTGTCTTGACTTTGATAAAGAGTTCCACCTTGGTTTTTTATACATTATCCCCTCCACCCATTTTATTCTCCCCCTTGACAAGAAAATTGAGATTCTAAATTTGTTTTTCAATATTCTATACTTCCTTCTTCTTCACATCTTAAAAACATGCTAGCACTACTTTGTTTTAGTTTTATCTATCTTTAGAATAAAACAATATGCTTGAGAAACTATGGATTACTTTCTTTACACCATGATTCTACATTTATAGAATTGTTTTGCTTTATTTTACAATTTGTTATTTTTATACCACCCTTTTTGTGGACACCTAAGTCCATTTATACTTTCATGCAATTTTTCAATTAATGATTGAGTAATGTTTGTTACTGCTCACTCATCAGTGTTGTTTTACCATTTTTGCTTGCTTGTCTTTGTTTAAGTAAGGATTGTTACTGATTTTACATTGATGTTTGATTACCATCTTTTTGACATGTATCCTTGGTTTGATTTGGTGAGTTTTCCTTTCTTACTTACACTTTACTTGTTTAAGTTTTTGGTTTTTAATAGCCATGGATTTTTGGTTACCCAATTTACTCTAAATTTTGACTTGGTCATTTAATCTAACATAGTACTTGTCACCTCAACTTGCCAAATTTATGAGTATGTCCCATCCACATAACATTAGTTATCTTGGCTTTCCTATGTTTGTTTGTTTTTTCTCTTTAGTTTTGTAATTTTGGGTTTGTCAAAAGTAGTCTCTGCACCCTCCACAATGAAAAATACAAACACAATAGACAAACCATTTAGTGACAAAGGTAAGACAAGGTACACATATATTTTAATTTTATTTATTTCACTTTCAATCATTTACTTTTAGTTATTTTATACTGTAAAATACAATTTTTTTTAGCTTTAGCATTATGTGTTACTATGTTGTTTTTTGAAGCACCATACCTTATTGCACCTACATGACATGTGATGAAATTCAATGGGGCATATGTATACACATAATATTTTCAAAACTTATCAATGATTGATGCTTTCTATCTTGTAGGAACCCATCGAATCTCAATCTCTCTAAGTGCACACCCTAAGGGGTGCAATGGAAAAGGGGTGGGTAGACCATTAGTGTTTTTCATGATTTTTGTCCCTTATTACCACTTATTACCAATCTAACCAACTCCTAAAAACATTCCCCTAAGATTTGCCTCCTATATTATATACTCCTATAGTCTATTACCATCTCCATTAGCCCTTTCCCTAACCTTTTTTTTAGTTTAAGCATTGTGTGTTACTATGTTCTTTCTCAAAACACCATCCCCTATTGCACCTACATGACACATGATGAGATTTAATGGGGAATATATATACACATAATATTTTCAAACTTTATCAATTATTGATGCTTTTTATCTTATAGGAACCCATCGAGTCTCAATCTCTCTGAGTGCACACCCTAAGGGGTGTACCAAAAAAGGGGTGGGCAGACCATTAGTGATTCAAATGTTTTTTAATCCCTTATTGCCACTTATTACCAATCTAACCAACTCATAAAAACATTACCCTAAGTTTTGCCTCATATCTTACACACTCCTCTAGTCTTTTACCACCTCCATTAACCGTTTCCCTAACCTAAACCCATTTTTGATAGTTTACATGACTATGTTGGACACATCGACCTTGTTTTCTTATTGATAAAAAATTAGGAATTAGGTCATCCCCTAGTTGACGTATTTCATGACCTAGTTTGTTTTTATCAATTATGATACTAGTTCGATCGGGTTGACCTTATCAGCCAAAATTTTTGAAGGGTTTAGGGTTAAATATTCCTATATAAACACATCCATTTCACCATTTTTATATATTAAGAAAGAGTTATTATTAATTTGCACTTTTTTACAATATGCTCTTCCAACATTCTACTTGAGGAGTCTTAGCTGGGTTTCTACTTAGAGAAGAATCTTGTCTTATGGAAAAGTCTTAGATGATTTGGCCTTTCTTAGTGATACTTATGAACCAAAAAAACCTCTTGAAAAACACCTTTATCCAAGGAAGAGATTGAGTCTTGATGGGTTCATCTTTCAAGTAAGTATCTCTAACTTTTCTCCTCTTTGCGGTAGATAGAAGTAACATAATCAATGGCTTTTGAATAATATTGCTCTCTCCATACATTAGGGTTTTATCTATACATAAATTAATTAGGATTGTATTATGCATGTTTAATTTTATGTTTACTCACCCCCATTTTGTGCCACAAGCTTTGGTGAGCACTAGATTAGATTTTTACTTGTTATTAGTTTAAGTGAATTTGAAAACATAGGACCTAGTTAGGGTTATTACATAGTTTTGTTTGACTAGAGGCTTTAAAACCCTCCCTAGTGATATTATTATGGTAAGAGATATATTGGATAGGTATAAAGGATCCATATTGGTCATGACCCTAATTATCTAATGTATCCCCAATTAGAAGTGTAAGTAGAATCCATCTTCTTTAAGCTAGGATTAATTTATAGATCTGTTATATTTCTCATTACATACATCATCCATTTAGCACATCACATTTCCTCTTCATTTGGAATAATTCATGCTAGATATTATAGTGATACTAACCATATCTGTGGCCCTTACTACCACTATGCATGAAAGATCTTTTAATGTTGCCTAGTTTTCACTAATCAAGAAGATTGAGGATGTTGCTACATTTTAGGAGTCAATATCATAGAAAAATTTGGCCTTGGAACTGGATGTTTTCCATATGTGATATGATAATGAAAATTTGAGCTAAAAAATTATAAATACACATCAAATAATGAATAACAACTTCCGCCCACTAGTTACACAAGTTCTAGGTAGCCAAGTGATCTGTGAAGAAAAGTAATCATAAATTTACTGACATAACTCATAAAGGACTGGATGCCTACACAAAAGTTACAAACACTATAAGCTGAAGGGTAGAATATAAAACTTGAAATAGAGGTAATCTATAAAATTATATAGGAGTACGAATAGGTTTTAGATATTGCTACACAACAAGCCAAGTAGATAATATAAGGTATGCCGAATTGGAGGTAACACCTTAATAATTCAATGGCTATCACTAAACCTAAGTTTGAAACAAAAGACATACCCAAATATGTCATGGAGGATAAAATGTCTACTTATGATGTAATGAGTGGTGTCCTCAAGTAATTACTATATTTTTGGGATAGTACCATGCAAAAACTTTAGACTTAACATAATGAGACTTTGTGCTTTTAATGGCCTCTAATCTCAAAAGCATGAATATGTATTAGATGAGCTGATATTGGACATCCAAATAAAGGTATAAAATGACAAACCACTAATCATAATCAAAGAAGATGAAGATGCTAAAAAATTGATGGTGATTCAGATCGTGTTAAGCATTTTGCTTATTATGGTGTGAGAAGTGCTAATGGACTAGAATATGCTCAAGAAAGATCTCTCACAGATTGATCCCTCTAAAACCTAACTTGTTGATGATACTTAATTAATTCCACCATAATAAATGAAATAGGTTCTAAAGTATAAGAAGTTATCCACAAAGCCATAACTAGTGAGCCAATAACAATAATAACAACCACCATTAGATTTTGTACAACCAAGTGGTTCATTAATAGCATAATTAGAACCAAAAAAATAACATCCTACTATACAACCTCTTTAAAGTATACCACCATCCACTTAGTAGGTACTGTGCACTCTAATTTTGTAGTTTTATTAAGTTTTACACAATTTTATAGGATAACCTTAAGCATTATAAATGAGGCCAAGTTAGTTAAAACCTTATAAAGGGTGTCTACATAGTTATACTAGTCTATTGAAAACTTGAAAGGGTAGTAGTCTAGTATGCTAGTTAGTTAAAAACTTGAAAGGTTGGCTAAGTAGTGTGCAAAGGGTGAAAACCAGTAAGTGACACTTGAAGTGATAATTGCAACTCTTGTTTATGGTTTATTCCCTTAGATTTAGAAAAAATATCTTTTTGTGACTTTATCTTGGGATGAGATAATAATTTAAGTCTAGGAAAGTTTTGGGTGAAGAAAAATGCTTACTAAAATCATAGATTATAATTAAGGGACACATGTGTGAATTTAACTATTTTGTCTTTTATATGTATTTGACCTATGCAAGAATAAGGATAAATAATAGAATGTGAAGAGTCACTCCTTTTAGGCATTTAAAAAGGATAGAATATGAAGAGACAACACTAATTAAATTTATCTATATAATTCTCACTTATAATTGTATATGGTTTTGATGTGATAGAGATTAATACATATAAATCTGAAATGGTTTCCCTAAGTATCTTTTATCATTTTAACGTGCATAGTGAGTACTTTATTTGCCTTAATCTGTTGATTATATAAGTATATGATGACTATTAAGTTTATAATAAACCTATGTTACTTTGTGTGCCAATATTTTTGAGTTATTTAATGAATATATTCAGTTTGAATATGGTATCGACTATGTCCTTTTGTTATTTCTGCACAAGCTATCCCTAAATTAGCATGTTCTGAAGGGTTTCCAGGAACTTTTGCTAACAAGTATTGGTGTAAAATATCATTTTAATTTATTTAATAAATTTAGGATTATTCATACACATATGTAAATATTTTTAAGTTGTACTTGTCATAATAATTTACATTCTGTATCCTTATTTTAGTTAGTGGGAGTTACTCTTTTAACTAACTATTTTGCGGGTGTAGATACTTTTCCTATTCTAAGACTTTGACCACTACTTTAAGGGGAGTTACCCATTCAATATCCTATTTATACATCTTGTTTATTGATCTATTCTACTAGCGTGGATTGATTATATCTTTTGAAATATTTACCATAATCATTTATTTCTCACAACAAGGCTTATGATTTTGCTTATCTCTTATTTGTGAATTGTGCTTTCAATTGATCCAAAGATCATAGCTAATATATTATTATTATTATTATTATTATTATTATTATTATTATTATTATTATTGGATATTATGGTTATCCTATTCCATTATATGTGGCATTGGCATGATTGACTATGTATATGACTTCCCATGGCCAAGAGAAGGTAGAATAAGGGTGAGTTATCCCCAAGTTCTTATCATTTGGCGGACTTATTTGTGTTGGAAATGTATATGGTTTCCTTGAGATATTTTAGCATTTTAAATGGTCTTTTTATTTTCTTGCATGCTGATTTTGGGGAAAGGAAACATCTTTTATATGGATGATCTTGTAGCCTCATAGACATATTTACTAGTGAGTGTGCCTTGTTAGGCCTTAGTTACCATATAAAACTATCTTCTATAAAGTTTTACACCTTAAAATATGATGAAATGATGTATAGAGATAGGATTTTTATGATTGTGTGTGCCTAGGGTAGCTATCTAATAATGCTAAAAGGATGGGAGGTGAGCCATCCTTTGGTTGGCCTTGTGGTTGCTTGTGGAGTCCATATGAAGACCAACTTATTCAACATTTTGTATATATGTATAAATAAATTAAATTATATATTTTAGAGCCTTGTTATTTTTATTACTTCATTTGAAAATATGAATATACTGGAAGCAAATTTTTATTAGTCTTTGGAAATAGTGTGATGTTCCTTTATCACTTATATACTCTTCTTAGTGAATGTATCATATTGTAAAAGTAATGAAATGATTATTTTTATGTTCAAATTTAAATTGTATATTATAAATTGGGCATGTATATCTCTCTATTTTTACATTTGAATGAAAATAAAAGTTTTTTCTTTCCTAAATTTGTGAAATTCAATCGATTTGAGTGAAGCTTAAGAAGGCTAATTGCATTTGTATAATTTTTATGCAACTTTAAACTCACCTATTTTTACATAAATAAATTTTATTATAAATTAGACTTTCTCATGATTTTGTATTAATTTATGGAATATTTTTTATGTATTACTATTTCAAAGTTATGAAATTTTAAGCTTTAACTACTAAAAATGGTTTAGTTCCTTTGTAAAATAATTTGAACCTTAATTTAATATTTATGCATGATTATCAAGGTATAAAACATCTCCATTTAATTTTAGTATGAAATTTTATATTTTATGAACTTGTTCCCTTTTGTTTCATAATTTTTGTTTTAGTGGTTTGTAAAATATGAATTTTGGAAAAATTCTAGTTTGTAAGGGAATTTTCTATTTCACATAGGCCCTCAAGAATGTCACAAATAACTTAGTGGAGGTCAGGATATTAGTTAATATGGTGGTCACTCATCTGACTTCACAACATTTGGTTGAGGCCTAAACTATCTAGTGCTTAGGCTTAAGGTGTCTAAGTTGAAATTTGCTTTGTGGGAAGTTAGCACTTTGGCTAATGGTTGTGGTTTGACTTATTAGCTGTGTGACTACCAAGCCACTAATATTTGACCTAAGCTAAAATTATTAGTATAACTAAAAAATGGGATAAGAATATTAAAAAATAAAAATATTTATATTATCAAAAATTAAACCTATGTTTTCAATAAAGTTATAACTTATAACTTCAAATTAAAACTAGATACTTTTGTAAATGTGTATACAATTTTTGTACAATGAACTAGGTGAGATAAAGGCCAAGGAGTGGGATGGCCCTGAAAGGGACCCCATCCATTTTTGTGATCTTCCACATAATTTTATTTTGATATCTAGAATAACATGATTTTCTAGTAATGATCCCTTTCTCTTCAAGAGATACCTTAGACCTCTTTTGCAACCTAGTTTACCTATTTTTTTATCATGATTGCAGAGTCTCAGTGGATTAGAGGAAATGGAACATAAAAGGGATCCCCATCAAATTATCATTGTCTTACATTTTTGGAACTTTAAACTTCATATTTTCATTTTGTGTTTGTTTTATCCTTGAGAGGCCTTGTTGGGCCTTGTTGGCTATCATAGATTATTGGGAGCCTCGAAATGAGATGACCCAAAAGGACCCATGTTATTTTTGTGTCCCCTTTAGTATGAGACAAAATAAAAAATCTAAAACCAAAACATTTATAAAATTTTACCTTGAACCTGGTGGTAGCCATTAATAGTTGTGATGGAGCTTGAAGCTCTCGTGACTTATTTAGAAACCATGGGAGACTAAGACATCCTATAATATTTCCATATAAATGGGTACCTACATAAAAACCTCAATCATATTTCTCCCTTTCTATAACATTTAAAGTGAAATAATTAATTTTGACCAAAAGCTTGGAGACTCCATTAATCGTAGTCATCTAGGGTTGAGGAAGAAAAGGAGGGACGACTATGGGAAAAATCATCCTCCAACACCTCCTCCCTCATTCAAAAATATGAGTTTTCAACTCAACAAATAATTTGGATACCTTATGGTTTCTATAATTTTATTTAGTGCTCCTTTTACTTTGACTAAATATAATGATCAAGATCAGTTTAATTTGATGGTAGAGATAGGTTGCTCCAATCTAAAAGGGATTAAACAAGATATTTTAGGCCCATTTTTGGGTCATATAGGGACTAACTAAATTTTTAATCAATTTATTCTAAGCTAAGTCAGCATGATATTAAAATTTATTTTGTGACTTAAATGTGATATGGGCCTTGTGATTTATCAAAATCACTTAGAAACCTCTTTAAACACCATTAGGAGTCAGGACATGTAATTTGAGTAAGTGGTTTCTAAAACTCACCTCCATTAGTTGTGCATCCTTTTTAATCCTTAGGGTATTAGGTCCCACTATGACTACTTAAAGAGTCATATACTTGTGTAAGAGCCTATAGGTAAATTAAAACAAGTGAGGACCTACATGGTTATGTAGTGATCATGCATCCACTTGCGTATTGCATCCTTATTGATTAGGTAATGCAATTATGTAAAATGTGAATTTTACATTCTAAAAAAAAATTGGTCTATTTTGTGTGTGTTTCTATTGTGTCCATTTTTTGGCATGACAAAGTGTATCACATTATTTTGGTCTTATCTAAACTCATGGGATAATCTATTTATGATAATTATGAGCACTACATCATAGATAAAAGTGGAATATGTAGTCATACCTATGTTATAATAGGAAATGAGGTGCAAGTTTGTGGAAATCTATTAGATTAACTATGTCTTGTTCATGTGATGTCTCTTGTAAGAAAGAAAGAGTAAATTGGAAGATTAAGGATAAGTGCTTAAATAACTATGGAAAGATTGTAGAGTGTAAAATGTGGAAAATGGAAAACCACCATATGGTACACAACCCTCAATTGATAATATATCCACTAATAAATATGGAAATCAAGATGTATATCTAGTAGTCTCAATATCAAATTTATATAATGATGTGTGGTTGATAGAATCTCAATCTTCCTATCATATGAATCCTTAGAGGGAGTTCTGTAAATATGAAGAGCATGATGGTGGTGATGTCCTAGGTAATAAATAAACCTATAGGGTTATGGGTAGAGAAATAGTGAAGATGAAGGTTAGATATTGGAGGATCAAGATTCTCTCAAATGTTTTACACATTCTTGGCCTTATGAGGAATCTAATCTCTATGATAAATATGAATGGTGATAGTGTATAAGTCTCATTCAGTAGAGATGGGTTAAAAATAGTATGTATAGCCATGGTGTTGGCAAGAGGAGTACACACATGTAATCTATATAGGATTGATGCAAATGTGGTAAGTAGTGAATTTAACGAAACTATTATTATTGAGGTCAAAGATGAAACAAGAACTTACACATTAAATTTGGTGGAGAAGGTAATGTTCTAACATTAAAGAGTCTACTAAATTAGAATAAGGGTTTGCAAATATTCTAGACTAAGGATATGGAAAAAATAATGGAAAATTATCATTTGAACTTTGACTTCTGTGAACATTACATCTATGATAAGTAGAGTTAGGTGCTTACAAATATTGTATGAGAAAGTGAAATATTGTAGGTGATCCATGTAATGTGTTTAGACTGGCATATGTCTCATCAATAAATAGGTATATCTTCTATTTATATTTCATACATGAGTACTTTCACAGACCTAGATATACTTCCTCTTAAAGAAACCTAAAGTTATAAATAAATTCAAGGAAATAAAAGCTCTTGTCAAGAACCAGATGGAGAAGAGAATAAAAGTATTGTGAAAATACAAGGGGATGAGTAATTCTCCAAATATTTCAAGGAATTATTCAAATAGAGTAGTATTAAAATGAAAAATAAAACTCCATATACACCTCAAAAAAATGGATTTATGGAGAAAATAAACATGACATTAATATAACGGCCTTAAATATGTTGAGTGATGTACATTTGGAGTAGGAATTTTGGGCTTGAATAGTGAAAATTTCTTCTTACCTCATAAATAGGTAACCCACATTAGTGTTAGTTGACATGAATTTACATGAAGTGTGGACTAGTAATAATCCATGCTTACAACACCTATAAATTTTTGGTTTCAAATATTACTCTCACATTCTAAAGGAGATAAGGTTAAACTTGACATGAAGTCTATGAAGTGTATTTTTATTGGGTATGGTAGTGGTGTCAAAAGATACAATATTTATAATCTCAAGATAAAGAATGAAATCTATAGATGGAATCTAGTCTTAAGGGAGGTACACAAGGTTTATACACAAGAAGAACCAAAGAATAAGCCAAATGAAGAAACATCAAATATGTAGGTTGATGTAGATGTTTAAAATCATGTATCATATTATGGTGTGGAGGATGATGAATTTTAAGAGTCAAAATAAGAGGATAAGTATACAAATCCTACTCTAATATGATTGAAATAGGTGAGAAAAATGCCTAAAAGGTATATCCCATCAGATATTTATTATGTGCTCTTTTTATCAATGATTAATAAGTCTTGGAAGAAGGCCATTAAGGAGGAAATGGAGTCTTTAGACAAAAATTAGACTTAGGACTTGGTAAAGCTACCTCCTAGATGAAAATATATAGGCTACAAGTGGGTTTTCAAGAATAAGTAGAATTCACAAGCGAAACTAGAGAAGTATAAGGCTCACTTGGTGGAAAATATATTTTAATAGTTAGATAGGATTGAATTTGGTGATACCTTCTCTCTTTATGAAAAATTGAGTTCAATTAAGTTTATTTTATCTATAGTTGTTACATTTGGTCTTAAGATAGATTATATGGATGTTAAGAAATCATTTATACATGGAGAGAAGAAGAAATATATATGTTACAACTAGAAAGTAATAAGATAAAAGGGAAAGATGATTTGGTCTATATGTTGAATCAGTCCTTATGTGGCTTGAAGTAATCACCCAAAATGTGGAATCATAAGTTTTATTTTTATGTCATTGGACTTAGGCTTGCATTAAAAAATGTTGATCCTTGTGTCTACTATAAATAAGGACATAATTTTATCATAATAGTCCTCTATGTGGATGATATGTTACTATTTGGAAAAGACAAGTGAATGATCAAGCAGGTGAAGTCTCAACTCTTTATGTAGTTCAACATGAAATATCTTGGTAATGTAAGGTTAATATTATGCATGAAAATAAAATGGGTATGTGATAATATGAATATTAATACCATAATAATTATGTTGAAATGGTATTGTAAAGGTTTAGAATGTAACACTAAAAACCTATCCACACACCTTATCCAATTGGTTAAAGGCTATCAACTGTACAATGTCCAAAGACCTAGGAGGAGTTAAAGGACATGAGTCAAGTTCTATATATGAGTGAGGTGGGAATACTAATGTACACAATGGTTTATAAAATACCAACCTTGCATAATAGATTGGATTAGTCAGTGGATTCATGTCTAATCTAAGCATGGAACATTGGGTAGAGATGAAGAGGATCTTCAAGTATTTGCATGAAACTTTTGACTATGTGAATTTATATCAAGACTATGTGATTTAATATCAAGGAAAGATAGGTGAAAGTAATAATAGGAATCTATAGGTATTTGTGAACTCTAATTTGGGTGAAGATCTTAATTTCCACATATATACCAATATATTTATGTTCAACTTATTAGTGGCGTTGTTAGTTTGTTGAGTACATGGTAGGATAATTTTGTAATATATACTATCAAAGTTGGATATATTACAAATAATAATAATAAAAAAAATTTAGTTTGGCTTAAAAGGTCATGTTATATGGTTGGGTTCACACAAAATTTTTTAAAGATAAATTATGATAGTTAAAACATAATTTATTTGGCTAAGAATCGTAAGTATCATTATTATAAAATGCAAATTGATTTATGAAATCATTTTTCAAGGGAAATGGTGGAAAGGAGAAATATATACCTATAAGGTGGACACAAAGGAAAAAATTATGGATTCATTGACCAAGGTAGTAATTGAGAAGTATTTTTGGAGCAGGAAGGAGATGGGCCAATTACCCAAAGTTATTAAAGGATGAATGCTCAACCCTAATGAAAAGTACTTAATGAGTGTAATATTTTTGGGAAATATTTCAAATTTTCATGGATATATGTATGGTAATTTTACATAGGGTAGGTTATAAGTAAAGTGTTTTGCATAAGCACTAGTTGAATGGGATGTTATTCATGTTCATTGTTTAAGTAGGTATGGTTATGTAGACTTGCATGGAAACTACCTATGAAAATTTTGCAAGGTTTTCAATGTTTTATAATGATGGTAGAGATGTGTAAGATATTTTTCATAGTTTCATTACACTCTAGGATGTTCCAAAGTGGAGTTTAGTGGTTGAGTCACAGTAAGGTTTTGTGATGATTTGTGCAACATGTAGATCATTGAATGTTATATGAAAGTATTTCATATAATTGTGTATCTGTTAGATAAATAAGTGATAGAAATTTCTTGGTGATGCTTTGACATTGACATATTGAGGAATGCTACACATTGATCACTTAGATGAGTAGTTGGTGAATGTATATTTTTATATTGTGAGGATGTTACAAGTGAGTTTTGAATAATGGCACTTTTCTTCTAAGGAAGATTGTGTGTAACAAAGGTTTTTCTATTTTGAATATAAAAGGTCAAGTTTATATATTTTATTATACTTCAAAGCACTATATTAAGGTTATATAACCTTGATACTTAGTTTATCATTGTAATATTATCCAATTTATGTTATAATAAGGAAGGTTATTGTGTTGGGTTTTTTTATAGTTAAAAATAATGCATATATGTGTTTGTTTTTATTTTTTTCTATGTAATATTCACATAGTATGACTCTCCTCTATTTTGTTTCATGAGTGAGTTAATTCCCAATAGCATATGCTATTGATATATCCCCAACATTTTAGCCATGACTATTATTGACTAGAGAGCTCATATATCTTCAATGTATTATCTTCATTTTTCTTAATCTTGAAAAGAATGTATTACCTAGTAGCCCAAAGGATAAGGGTTCACACATTTTTTAAGGTTGTGAAACATAAATATTTAGAGCACATTACAATAAAAAGACCTAATGAAATAAAATATTTTCATTCTCACTATAGTTTCATAAGATGACTTCCACTAAAAAGTGTTAGTTAATATTATTTTATAAAATATCCATTAATTTTTTCCCTATATGGATGATGAAAAATGGTTTTTTATAAAAATGTTTAATAGTATTGTAGATTTCAACCTATTACCTCTAGTAATAACTTAAAACTTTCTTCTGAGAAAAATTATGCTCGTTATTAGATAAAAATTTATAATTTCATAGTTATATTTTTAAATGAGTTGAATGGGACCATATATAAAATAAAATAATAATAGTAGTATGGTAATCCCCTCTATGAAACCTCTCCTTTTAAGTTTAACTATTTGTGCTTTAGTGGATAATAATATACACATGACAGGATAAAATAAAAGAATGATACATATCTATAATTATAAAAACTAAAACATTAATCATATTTGAATCATGCCAAACAAAGAAAATAAAAGTCTAAAAATATTATTAGACAAATAATAGAATTAAAAAAAAAGAATGATTAAAACTAGCACAAATGATGACCAAAATATTTTTTTGAGACTAAAATTATAGAAGTGATTGCCATGCTATCTTGATAAAATGATTGTTTTATGCCTCTACGATAGTAAATAGAGAATTGATAATGAATCAAATAGAATAAAATTAAAAATGATAGTGTAATATAAAAAAATGGCCGATCACTAATTTTGTACCTATTATCTTTTATTCTGCACTTCACACTTTTTAGGTCTGTAACCCTTTAGACATGTGCACAAGATGATGATGAATAGTCATCTACCTTCACTTCACTAAATTGGTATTTGTAATATATTGATTTTTTTTCTTATTTTATTCGACCTAATTCACCATAAAGTGTTGTAAGAGGAATGATAAATTGTAAGGTTAGCTAGCTTAGGAAAACTCTTAATGAATTTGAGTTACATATCTGCATGCATGGAATTAGAACCAATGTAATTATCATGTGTGTGAGTGTAATACCACACAAAATAATAGATAGGTATTCACACCCTCTCCCTAAGAAATCAAGTGAACTTACATGAACATTCATTTATCCTTATTTTGGCACAAGTATGTAACTAATTAACCTTGGAAATTCTTGAATAACATAAATATATCTATAGTAGTGTGCCTAAGATTGAATTCCTCTTAATACTCTTTAGATACTTGTTTTTGAAATTCCTCAAGGAGACTTTATATATATATATATATATATATATATATATATATATATATATATATATATATATATATAGTGTGCCTAAGATTGAATTCCTCTTAATACTCTTTAGATACTTGTTTTTGAAATTCCTCAAGGAGACTTTATATATATATATATATATATATATATATATATATATGTACACACACACACTTATTGAATTTGAATTAGGGACATATTAGAGTGAAATATGATGCAATAGAATAGATGAAAGCTAAAAAAACATGAAAACACAAAGAGAAAAGAGAATTTTAGAACACATCCTTCCATCCCTTAGGTAAGTACAGGGATTTTCTTTAATTTTATTTTACTTTTACGTATACATTCATTCATGCACATGCATATGAAAGTGGATCATTATGTAGACACTAAATTTTTTACAAGACCCTTTTTCATTCCTTTTTTGTCATTCTTTATCATACTTGGTCCACGTGCACACATTTGGCTATTTTTTGGAATACTTTCACCTTGTATTGAGCCTCAAATTATCTCCCCTTGATTCATGTTCTCCTTAAAAATTAATTTTTTGTTCTTCTTAGGTCAATGATAATACCTACATTCAATTTTAATATCTAAAAACATATAGATCGACTATTCATTTTCCCTTTTATGACCTCGGATGTTCATAGAATGTCCAAAACACTAATTTAGGGTCTTTACCTAGGTCCTAGTCAACCCATGTCTTTCTAACGATAAAAATAGACCCAATTAAATAAAATGAGATAAGTAGTACTAACAAAATCATTAATCCAAAAAAATAAGAAAAATAATATACACACAAGATTACATAGTACGCATAAACTTACCTAAGAAACCCCTTTCAAGTGAAAAACCTAATATAATAACTCCTCCTTTATTGTATTAAATCAAAAATTTATAATACAATGATGTAATTTTCAATTATGATTTTAGCCTATTGTATGTGAAATAATATATAGGGACATCAATAGGTAAACATCAAAGTTGCATTATAAAACCATGGGTACCAAAACAATGGGCTATATAAAACATGGGGCAAAACCAACTAAATATATGCCAATATGGTCCCAATGTTTTTTTGGCTCTATATACTTATAGAGTGTAAATCATGGAAAATATACAACAAATTTGCAACAATCTCCCACTAGTTGAATAATTTACATAGGGGACCATAAATCCATATCTTCAACAAATAAGGGTAACTATGCCCACTAATTTTTTGTACCAATAAAATTTCTCAGTTTTCATAGCCTTCATTAGTGAATCAAAAACATTCTCATGTATCCACCTTCACAAATAGTATCTTCTTTTCCTCCACCATTTACCTTAAAAATGGTATTGCATATAAATGTTTTTCATTCAAGAGTGATGCTTATTGTTACTTACTAGACAAATTTCATATTGAGAGTAAAAATATATCCTTACAACCTTTTGAACAAACCTAATAGTGAAAATAAACTTTTGAATCCTAATCAATTCTTTACTTGCTTATGTAGTTTCCATGTACTCAACCTCAATGGTGGATATCATAACACTATCTTGTCATTTCCTCATCCTACATACAAATCCACCAAAAACATTGAACACATATCCACTGGTATATTTTCAACAATCAAGATCTCCATCCCAATCTAAATCTACAAAACCATGTAAATTTAATGTTTTGCTTTCACTAGGATTATCTTTATAGAAGATTACATAGTCTAACATACCACAAATTCTTAAAAATCCTCCTCACTGTAGTCCAATGTTCCTTCCTTATATTTTACATGAATATACTCACTACTTCCATTACTTAAGCAATGTCATGTTTAGTACAAACCATTACATACAATAGACTACTAAAAACACTAGCATATTATACTAAAGACATGTCCTCAATTTCTTCTTTTATTTTTGGATACTATTCAATAGATAAATTTTGACAAACATGAAAGGGAGTACTGATAGGATTAATTTACTACATCTTAAAAATTTGTGGTATCATCTCAACATACTTTGTTTGATTTAACCATAATTCCTTGTTTAATTGATCCTTCTTAATTTACATGCCCAAAATATATTTTATAACACCAAAATACTTCATATCAAATTATGATGATAAATGAGACTTAACTTGGATAATCATTTTCTTATTATTACCAATTAATAATAGGTCATCCACATATAATACTATTATAATAATTTTTTACCTTCCTATTTAAAATAAACTAAGGAACAACTTTGCTTCTTCCAAGACCAAGTCCCAACACATACCTATCAAATTTAAGGTTCCACATTCTTGGTGATTGCTTCAAGCTGTATGGGGAAATTTTCATCCTACACACCAAATCCTCATTTACTTTTATCTTAAATATTTATGATCATGTCATGTATATTTCCTCCTCAAGATCACGATATAGAATATTTATTTTTACAACCATTTGTTCTATTTTTAGATTGAAAGTAGTAGCAAGATCTAGAAGAAATTTATTTGAATCAAATTTAACAAGAGAAAAAATCTCACCAAAATCAATTCCCTTTACCTAAGAGACTAAATTTGATACCATGCTAGATTTATACTTCTCCATTCTCCCATCTACATTGTACTTATTAAATAACCATTTAAAACTAACATGTTTTCTTCTAGGAGGCAATTTCACTAAGACCCATGTCTAATTTATATCTAAGGACTCCATTTATTCATCTATATTGTAGACATCAAAAATATACACACCATGATTTCAAGTGTCTAATACCCCTTTATCACCTTAGGACCCTCTCACGACCAGTCTAACCCTTCAACCCCTAACTGAGCCTACCCCATAGTTAGTTTGATTAAACTGGTTTAACCTAACCTTTTACCTATTTTTACTCTTCACCTTTGACCACCAATGGTCAGGTTGACTGTCAACGGTCACCTTGACCCCCAAAAGTCAGGGTACACCTCCTTAACCTCTAACATGCAAGTCACCCACCTTAATTTTATAAAAATAACTTGTCCTCATCCATGTGTGAGCCATTGCATGAGTGAGTTAAAATTAAGAAGTCTAGTTCATGTCTTGTTACAACTCTCTTGCCTTGCCTATAAGAAGAGAGGAGCAAAGAGGTGAGTTCCATCTACAATCTATAATTATTATCAAGAGATTTTGCATCTAGAATTCTCTTTTTGTAGGTCAATCATCATTAATAATCTAGCAAACTAACTACTACATCAGAGAGCCAACTTGTCACAATAACTCTACCAAAGTGCCAAGCACTGTTACTTTATCAAAATCACATCATATTATATCAATGAATCAACTACCTCAAGCATATACCTGATCTACCTTTTTCAAGATTAGTATTTGATTTTTAGTATTTAATTACATTATTTTATTTTCACATCTATCCCAACACCTAACCAACTCTCAGAATCCACTTTAAGATCTTATTAACCAAATTTTTATCAATATAGATCTATAAATAGTAACTATCAATGGTTGTCTCAACCTCAATGGTCTATTAAATTGATGGTCACCTTGATAGCCAATGGTCACCTTAATCACTGATGGTTAACCCCACCATCGATGGTCACTATGGCAGTAAAAACCAATAAACTATCTTCACCCACCTACTCTTAAAAAAACTTGATTTTTTGTGTTCCTATCTATTCACAGACCCCCTTTTGATTTTTTGAAGCATACCCCAACCACCTAGCACCAGTGTTAATTATCTTGATTTCTATTTTTAATCATTTCTAATATATTTATTAAGCAAGCATTCTTATGTTTAATTTTCATAACTTTTATTATTGATGCAATTACTTTCTATTTTATTTTATAAAATTAATTTTTTAAAACATGTGGATTGATAGCCTCTAAGGAAGTTCTTACTTTCAGAATCTAGCTATCACTAGGCAATCTACTCAACTATCTATCTAACAAACAAATTTGCTTTAGTGCTTTCTTATTTTCAAGTCATCCTTCCAAGCCAAAGAGGAGATCTTCATAATCTTCTAATTTAATGAATGCATAATTAAATAGGTTTTTAAATCATACCCATACTTAGTTTCTTCTTTTTCCTCTTTCCAATAATAAGCAAAAATTCACTGAAACATTCTGGCATGCCCGGTGGGACCCTTGTGTATTTACATGGGTTTTTTTTGCTTACATTATCTCTCTATTCTATGCTTATTAACAAAATCAAAAATTTATTTTGGGCTTAAAATTAAGTTCATACATTGACTACTTGAAATTTTAGTTTACATAGCTTACTTAAAAGCAAAGTAATCTATCGTAGCTTAATTATTTATTGCACACACTCAACCAAACCACTTTCATCAATTAAACATAAAACACATTTGAGACAAGGCTTAACTAGGATTTCATCACCTAGCAGTAACCTTACCCTTTCTTGACAATCTTACTTGGAGGTCATTACTAAGGGGAGAACCAACTCAGCTCTTTGGTTGAGTATAATCTCTGGATATCAATATATATTGGCTAAGAACTCGATACCCTTATCATTGTATTGTGTGAAGTGAGGGGGTGCCCCCAATACCATTCCACACATTGATACTAATATAGATTTTTTTGAGAGCTTAAACATAACCTAAAAATAACCTTAGACTTCCTCTCTAGTACCTATTGTCCCCAAAAAGTGTCACTCATTTTTGGGACAACATATGAACTATTTTGGTCCTACACACCAAAATCCTCTCTTCCCTTTTCAAAAATTGTTCTGTGCATTCAAATTCTCCATTATTCAAGCTTTTGAGAAAACTATGGACTCTGCAGGCTAAGTTCTACAGACTCAATTCTATGGACTCATTTCTATGGACTCAATTTTATGGACTTCGCAAGTTGATTTCTATTGACTCTGCAAGAAAGAAACAAGCTCTCAACACTTAGGCAATTTCAAGGTTGGTTCAATCAGTCAGTTCAATCAAAGGTTCAAGGGACTACCCCAAAGTTGAGTGCCCTTGTGGAGGGCAATGAACCAAACCAATTACCCTTGCAGAGGGCTATGAGCAAAATCAAATAAAGAATTTCTTTGGAAAAGTTCCCATAGTAAAGTTGTTAAGGATCATTTCCTTCAGACATTTTGTCAAAAAGAATTAAAGCCTGAAGGCCACCTGAAAGATCTTGAAGGGTAAGTACCCTCATAGGGGGCTCTCATCGAAGAAAATGAACCATCTTTCAAGACCTCAAAGAGCAACAAAAGCCACCACGTGTCCCTTATAAAGTCAAGCAGAAGCTGCTAAGTGTCATCTATTGGGACACAGTTTCTAGTAAGTTTCAAAGTAGCAGAACATACCACGTGTCCCATTATAACTCAGTGGAAGCTACCAAGTGTCAACATATGTAGCTTCTTCATTTTGTTTTGTAAAGACTGTGGTAGGCCTCGGGTGAGTGGCTGAAACTTAGCAGAGCGCAACAAGTGTCTGCATCTATGTTTTGAGTTTCTTATAAGCTTTAAAGCATCTTTCAATAAGCTTCTCTCAGAGTATCACAGAGGGTACCAAGTGGTAATGGCAGAAGGTCTTAATATGTTTTTTCAAATGCATTAGAAGTCACCACATGTCCCTTATAAAGCTTAGCCGAAGCTGCCAAGTGTCAACATTTGTAACTTCTTCCTTTTATTAAGGATTATGGCGGGCCCTGGGTGAGTCACTAAAATGAGTAGAACGTGCCATGTGTCAACATCCACATGAGTCCAAATGAGTCTTAATGTTTCTATATTGTTTCTAAAGCCTAGTAGAAGCCACCATGTGTCATCTTTTGTAGGACTCTCAAAAGGTATCTAAAGCTTCTATAAGTTAAGCGAAACATGCCACATGTCCCATTTTAACTCAGTGGAGCATGACAAGTGTCTGCATCTGCATTCCCCTTTTGAAGCTACTTGGGCAAGAAGTGTTGTGGGTCCCATTTTCTTTAAGTTGATAAAGTTTCAAATTAGTGGGCTGTGATAGATGTCAAAGGCAGAACATTCCCAATATAAAGACAACCTTAAGAAAAGAAAGAAGTAGCGACGGATGATTCCAAAGGCAGGTTCAAAGAAGTGATTGAATAGGGAAGTGATGAATGTTCACAAGTTCAATATGGTTTAAACAAAGTAGTGACAAATGACATCCCCATGGATGCCAAATTTAAGGTGATGTGATATCTGTTAAAATTTAAATACGGCATAGACTCTGTGAACAAATTTAGCGACTGGCCAAAGAGATAGCCTGAGAGCTCAGATCGCATAAATAAGGATGAAATACAAGGAAAGGGGGAATGATGGAGAAAGATCAAAAATATTTGTGCATGGGATATATTTATAGAAGGTAAAGCAACCCACTAGGTGGACATTGGAGAGTGCGAACATTCAATGGCAGAGCCTATTTTTTTGTATTGAGTAAAGCAAATAGTGGTGCACACATCAGGAAACACATCAAGTGGCCCATATTAAAAACCAATGCTTGATTCCATCATAGCCCATGGATAGAATTTAGAATGCATTGAAGGCATTGAATGTATCATATGCCATTTTTGTGAAACAAATAACCCAAGTCTTTCTTGGAGCACTATATATTGGACTCTCTCTTATTGTTTTAGAGAGATCTCTTAGTTATCAAAAAATAAAACTTTGCCCGAATTGAAAGGCATTACTGAGACTTTGAGCTCATATTGTTGATCATATTTTGTTATTTGAATAAGAAAACAAGTGAATTTTTAGACTTTGTGTTGGAATAGCTTGGTTGTTGTGGAAATTGTTCTTATGTCTATTTCCTTAATACATTTTTTGTCTATTTAATTAAATAAGTAGAATTAGTGAAAGTAATCAGGAAGGTGTCCTGAAGCCAGCTGTGGAGAGACTTTGTGCTACCATAATTGTCTTTAGTTTGTCTATTTTTTATCTCTGTGTAAAGGATCTTGGGATGACATTGTGCCCTCATTATCCTTTGTATTTCACTCTTTGGTAGTTGAGGTGGAGACTTTGTGCTACATTTCATCTTGCTGTGTTACTGTGCCCTGTTAGAGTTACTTGTCACCACCTAAAAGGTTCTTATTGTCTACTAAATAACACTTTTGAAAAAAGAGGAGTGCCTTCTATCATTTCATTAGGATTTATCCTTTGATTTGTAAACATCATCTCTAAAAAAAGAGAGATGGATAGTGTTTTCCTACCCCTGAGTGTTATTTTTAGCGTATTTATAGTAGATTAGCATATATATATAGCCCCTTCATACTTATAGGGAACCTCCCCTTGATGAGAGGAGAGATTCATCCCCTTTTGATGTGGTAAACCTATACATTTGGCTGACCAATCATCCTTGCTATAGTTGATCAGACCTATTTTTCTCATCAGTATGCTGGTGACAAAATATTCACCCAATAATTTTTGGTGACTCTGCTGGGGAACAATGTGAAGTAGGAAAGAACACTGCCAGCTTCACGCCAATAGTTTTTGGTGACTCCACTAGGGACACAGTAATTTTGTGCAATTTGGAGCCTCAAGCTTTAGATTAAAACATCACCCATGTCTTATCCATTATCTTTATAGCCTTATCCATTTATCCCACTGTGAAAGAATGAGCTGCTCCAGTTCTTTTCCATTTTTTATTTTTACATTCTGGCAAATCCATGGTATACACAAAGCCAAAGGGCATAAGGTATTGTTGAACCTATATTTGATTTAGTAAAACAAAGTAATTTTGATCTGTTTCCTTCACCATCTCACCTCCAATGAACCAGGAGCTTTCCTCCTACTAAAGTCAAGTCTCCATTACTGGGCCAAGCATCCATTTCTGCTATTAATAAAGCTTTGTCAATACTTACCCCTCTAAAATTTGTTATTGCACCTTTCCATAGTCATACAATGGAAATTCAAGGTCCTTAGGGTAACTATTTTGGCCCACTCAATTTAACTCCACCTCTACATGAGCTACCATGCAGTTCAAGGAAAAATTTCCCCAAGTTCTATGGTGATGGGAAGGTTCATCCTGATGAACATATTACAACTTTCAACATAGCATGTGGTGTAATAGGTGTGGAGTATGAGGATGTATCAATCAGGATGTTCATGGAAACTTTACAAGGTGCTTCTATAGACTAGTTTTATCATCTGCAGGCCCAGACTGTGACTGATTGGAACACTTTCAAAGCCAAATTTGAAGCCAGATTCAAGCTTACAAAATATGCACATGCCCTATTGGATTAACTCACACAAATGAAGAAGGAGCCTCATGAACCAATGAGGGATTTCATATCCAAGTTTGACAAGCTGAGGAATAGGATCCCTATAATTTCTTAGCCTACAACTAAAAATCTCAAATGTTTCTTTATCAACTCTTAGCTACCTGAAGTGAGTTTTCTGCTGAGACGTGCTGGCCAAATAGACCTTGCTGCAGCTCAGGATTTGGCCATTGAGTTAGAAGATGACCTTATCTTGGTAAGAAAGATAAGGAGAGATCCTAACAGAGGTAAATCTTCTTCATCTTTTGAATATCCATTTACAAGTACCACTGATCAAATAGTGCAAAAGCTAAAAAATGAACTGCTAGCCTTGAAAAGACAAATGACCCAAGGTATGTCTGCTCTTCTTAATCAAGATATGCCAAGGAGGACATTTCAGAACCAGTCATATCAAGGCAGTCCTGCCAGGAATCAAGGGTAGCCAAATCATCTTCCTCCCCCACAGAGGAACCTTGCCCTTGAAGCACCTCCAACCAACTCAATAGTTGGATATTTGGAAATTGAACATGATTTCTCTTTCCAACCTGAGTTTGATCAAGAAAATGATGCTAATATCTTCATGGAGGGTTAAGAAGAGTCAACTGGTGACTCCCACATTAGTTTCTTGAATTACCAGGATGAACCTAGAAGTAAAGGTGAAGCAATTGAGGGATCACACACAGTGTTCACTTGGTCCAAGAACCAGTCAACCCAACAAGCTGATAAAGAAAAGACAGAGGATCAACCTCAACCAAAAATTTCAATTTCTAAATGTGGGTTCACTCTACCTTTCCAGCCAAAGGACTCAGTGATTGCTAAGAAGGTAAGTACATCAAACATCCCTACACCTTCTACTTCAAATTTGTAGACCAGTCCTCCCCCTCCCAAAAACCAAAAGGATAAACTCCCATCCTCTCTTCCTAGTCCATTTCAGTCATTTGACATAATTAACCATGTCAAGAAGACCAAAATTCAAATGTCTAAATTTGAATTGTTGCAATCCAATCCTATGCAGTTGGATAGGTTAGTTCAGTGTGTGAAGAATATAGCTGTCCCTGTAAGACAAGATATTAGAAAGGTAAATCATGATCCCCCAAGGAACATACCCATCCCAAAAAATCTTGTCATTACTCCTCCTACTAACCCTAGGAAAATAGAGCCTTTTTATGTTTCCCTATTGATAAATGGTCACAAGCTGAGCAGCTGGATCATTGATTCTAGAGCTTTAGACAACATCACGCCTACCAAAGTGGTAGAATCTCTTGGTCTCACACTGAAAAAAAACATTTGGTAGATTCTTCTCCATGCAGAAAAAGTAAGTGCCACTATTGAGACAAATCAAGGATGCCCAATTTTCATTTGCAACATTCCCAGACAAAAGGAACAAGGTGATAGTTCTGGTGGCTGATGTCCCAGCATCTTATGGCATTCTACTGGGACAAAATTTTTGTAAGGATGTGGGTGGTGATTTAAGCATGGACCTATCTAAAGCAAGGATACTTGTCAAAGGTGTAATGAAGAGATTTATCCTTGAAAAGGAGGCAAAATATGTGGTCACCCAAATGTGCAGCTCAAATCTTGTTTGAGTCTTCAGGCAGGGGTAATTACTTCTTGACCACAAAAGGTGTTCATGTTCTTGTAGATGAAATTCCTATAGGTGGTGATCCTAAAATTGATTCAAACAAGACATCAAAAGAATTAGTAGGGTGCAGTATAGATGAAAAAGGATCTTCCATCTCTAATGAAGAAAAATTTGATAGAAGATTAGTTTCTGATGATGTTTGGATCCAAGAATTTGATGGCAGCAATTCCTCTACCAATGCTAGAGCTGAGATGGTGTTGATATCTCCTCAAGGGGATATTATTCCTCCTTCACATGAGTTGAAGTTTAGAAACACCAACAACACTATTGAGTACAAATCTTTATTACTTGGGTTGAAAGCTGCTTAAGACAAATGTGTCAAACTCCTTCATGCCAAAGGAGATGCCGAGCTGGTGGTTTGTCAAGTGTTTGATGCTGACAATCAAATCATGATCTAGAATAAACTAGAAGAATATAAAGCTATGGTAGTAGGCCATACTATTGTGTGCCAAAGTCAGGAAGAGGAACTCTTTACTGAGAGAGCAAAGATTTATGGTTTTTGGATTGGAGACCATGTCTTGCCATGGCACAAGAAGAGAGAACCAAAAAGAGTGCACAAAAAATGTGATTCCTGATGTATAGTTCCATTCACTCATCACTGATTCTAGGGAAAAAATGGTTTCTTGCTAGTTTATCAGGATGGAATGCCATTTTCATTGTCTCACAATGGGTAGTGTCTGAATCACTTCAATTCTTAAAGTATCATATAAGATCAGCTTGTACATATGTATATTTATATAGTCTTTAGTTCTATTTTTGTGCTTTTCATTTTCATTTTTTGGAGCCTTTCTTTTTGGGTAGCATGATTTCATAGCCCAATGGCATACTTCAAGGCACTAGAGATTCTGGTTTCTACTTCCCTTAGCTGTTCCAAGTTTTCAATTGAAGGAAGTTCCCCAACAGGAGCCAATTGTTATCCCTAAAAAATGTCACTCATTTTTGGGACAACATATGAACTATTTTGGTCCTACACACAAAAATCCTCTCTTCCCTTTTCAAATCTTTTTTGTGCATTCAAATTCTCCATTCTTCAAGCTTTTAAGAAAAATATGGACTCTATAGGCCAAGTTCTATGAACTCAGTTCTATGGACTTCACAGGGTGATTTCTACTGACTCTATAGGAAAGAAACAAGCTCTCAACACTTAGTCAATTTCAAGGTTGGTTCAATCAGTCGATTCAATCAAAGGTTCAAGGGACTGCCCCAAATTTGAGTGCCCTTGTGGAGGTGAATGAACCAAGCCAAGTGCCCTTGTGGAGGGCAGTGAGAAAAAGCAAATAGGGAATTCCTTCAGAAAAGTTCCTGTGGCAAAGTTGTTAAGGATCATTTCCTTCAGATAAAAAGTTTGAAGGAATTCCTTCAGACATTTTGTTTGGATGAATTAAATCTTGAAGGCCACCTAAAAGATCCTAAAGGGTAAGTCCCTCACGGGGGTCTCTCACTGAAGAAAATGAACCATCTTTCAAGACCCTGAAGGGCAAGTTCCCTCTAGGAAAAATCAAACCTCAAAGAGTAACATAAGCTACCACGTGTCCCTTATAAAGTCAAGTGGAAGCTACCAAGTGTCGTCTGCCAGGACATAGTTTCTAATAAGTTTTAAAGTAGTGGAACATGCCACATGTCCCATTATAACTCATCAAAAGCTGCCAAGTGTCAACATACGTAGCTTCTTCCTTTTGTTTTGTAAAGACTGTGGTGAGCCCTGGGTGAGTGGCTCAAACTCAGTAGAGCATGACAAGTGTATGCATCCACGTTTTGAGTTTATTATAAGCTTCAAAGCTTCTTTCAATAAGTATCATGGAGGGCACCAAGTGGCAATGGTGGAAGGTCTTAATATGTTTTTTCAAATGCAGTAGAAGTCACCACATGTCCCTTGTAAAGCTTAGCAGAAGCTACCAATTTTTAGCATCCACAACTTCTTCCTTTTATTAAGTAAAGACTATGGTGGGCCCTGGGTGAGTCACTAAAATGAGCAAAATGTGTCATGTGTCATTGTATGTGTGAGTCCAAATGAGTCATAATGTTTCTAAAGCCCAACAGAAGCTGCCACGTGTCATATTTTGTAGGACTCTCAAAAGGTATCTAAAGCTTCTATAAGTTAAGTAGAACATGCCACGTGTCCCATTTTAACTTAGCGGAGTGTGATAAGTGTCTGCATCTACATTCCCCTTTTGAATCTACTCAAGAAAGAAGTGTTTTGGGTCCCATTTTCTGTAAGTTGATAAAGTTTCAAAGTAGTAAACTATGATAGATGTCAAAGGCAGAGTATTCCCAATACAAAGACAACCTCAAGCAAAGAAAGAAGCAATGACAGATGATTCCAAAGGTAGGTTAAAAGAAGTGATTAAACAAGGAAGTGATGAACGTTCACAAGTTCAATATGGTTCAAATAAAGTAGTGACCAATGACATCCCTACAGATGTCAAATTTAAGGTGATGGGATATCCATTAAAATTTGAATACGGCATAGACCCTGTGAACAAATTCAACGACCGGCTAAAGAGATAGCCCAAGAGCTCAGATCGCATAGATAAGTATGAAATATAGCAAGGAAAAGGGAAATGATGGAGAAAGATCAAAAATATTCATGCATGGGATATGTTTCTAGAAGGTAAAGTAACCCACCAGGTGGACATCAGAGAGTGTGAACATTCAATAGCGCAGCCTATTTTTCTACATTGAGTAAAGCAAACAATTATGCACACATTAGAAAACACATTAGATAGCCCATATTAAAAATTGATGCTCAATTCCAACATAGCCCATGGATAGAATTTAAAATGCATTGAAGGAATTGAATGTATAGTATGCCATTTTTATGAAACAAAGCGCCCAAGTCTTTCTTGGAGCACTATATATTAGACTCTTTTATTGTTTTAGAGAGATCTCTTGGTTATCAAAAAACAAAACTTTGCCCAAATTGAAAGGCATTATTGAGACTTTGAGCTCAGATTGTTGATCATATTTCATTATTTGAATAAGAAAATAAGTGACTTTTCAGACTTTGTGCTAGAATAGCTTGGTGTTGGGGAAATGGTTCTTATGTCTATTTCCTTAATCTGTTTTTTATCCATTTAATTAAATAAGCAAAATTAATGAAAGTAATTAGGAAGGTGTCTTGAAGCTGGTTGTGGAGAGACTTTATGCTTCCACAATTGTCTTTATTTGTCTATTTTCTATTTTTGTGTAAAGGATCTTGGGACAACTTTGTGCCCTCATTATCCTTCGTATTTCACTCTTTGGTAGTTGAGGTGGAGACTTTATGCTACATTTCATCCTACTGTGTTACTGTACCCTATTATAGTTACTTGTCACCACCTGAGAGGTTCTTATTGTCTGCTAAAAAACACTTCTGAAAGAAGAGGAGTGCCTTCTGTCATTTCATCATGATTTATCCTTTGATTTGTAAACATCATCTCTGAAAAAAGAGAGATGGATGGTGTTATCCTACCCCTGAGTGTAGATTAACATATATATATATATGTATATATATAGCCCCTTCATACTTATAAGGAACCTCCCCTTGATGAGAGGAGAGATTCGTCCCCTTTTGATGTGGTAAACCTGCACATTTAACTGACCAATCCTCCTTGCTGTAGTTAATCAGACTTATTTTGCTCATCAATACGCTGGTGACAAAATATTCACTCAATAGTACCCACACTACAAACCAATTTTAGTCACATAACTTCTTAAGGCATAGGCTAAAAGTGAGATTAATAAAAAATCTAGGACTTAACGTCTCTTTTAGTGTGTGATTTGATTTCTTTGATCATTTTCTTATCTTCTCTTTATTTGAGTAGTGAGGATGTTTGTGATTTCTATCTCCCCTATCTTTTATGGTTCTCACTTACCAACAACAAAGAGATCTTGTAGAGAAAAACCCATCACCAAGTCAACCTACCTATTCTACGTCTTCATTCATGGACAATGTTTTTAAACCAATAGTGTAGACACCAAAAAAATGTACATTTATAATTTTTGATAACTAAATGGCTCAAGATCCCCTAAATTTTTTTAAACCTTCCTAAAACCCCCTTAATCCAATTAAATCACTATTATCCTAGTCACAAATATCATTCAAAATCACTATTTGAAAGTACTATTCACCATCATTATTCACTATGGGACCCACTATCACTACTCATGATGACATGGCATGTGATTTGGAGGTGATATGACAAGTTACATGGCTTAGAAGTGATGTGTCTTGATGTGGGACATCATACCCCACTTAGGAACCTTCCCAAAGTGCTTGATGACTCATTCAAGCATCACAAGGGTCCCCCCTTTGAAATGTGGAAAAATTCTCTTCAAGGGGTCATTATTCATTATGTAGTTTGTCTTCCCATATGAAATTAGACTTAAAAAAGAGATACCTACCTCTTTAAGACTTTGGGAAAGACAAAAGGCACCCATTTTTAACCTTTTATCCCAAATGGAGGCTCACCAACCCAAATGGGAGAATTTCCAACCCACATGGGAATCCCCACCAAATTCACCTTGTAATTTCCATCCCCATCAAATTTGGTGTGCCACCCCTTTAAGTGCTTGTGTGAAAGCAAGAAAGGATGGGGAGAAGTATTTAAGCCTCATTCAAACCTATGTGCATGATTTACATTCAAAATTCGAGACTCACCAACCCACATGGGAATCCTCACCCACCACCTTGACTAAATCATGATCCCACTTGGATAAATTTGAATTGCTTCACTATTCCTCTATTTTGGCATATTTTTTCACACAAAATTTTATAAATACCCCCCTCTCCTTCACCCAAGGTTAAGTGGCAAGTTAGTCTTTTGTCCTTATCATATTGATACAAGTTTTTTTGGAGGAGGTCATCATCATCTTAGAGGATAAAATATCAAAGCAATGAAGCTCTACTAAAATTTCTTCAAGATTCATCAACATTTAAACATCATTCATGTCTTTAAGCCACTTCAACAGCATTGAGGTAATTTACTTTGTTTTGCAATTTTAGTTCTTGCTTTATTTCCCTTTGGCCTTCTCTTTTATTAACCTACATACTATTGAGACCTTAAACTCTTCCTCTTTATCCCATTCAATCCCTTTGGCTATTTCCATTTCATTTATCCCCTTTATCCCATTCACCTCTTTACTTCATTTATCTCTTTTCCCGCTTTGCCATCTTTACCTTTCTTTTTCCTTTGCCATATTTACTTATTTGACTCATTTATCTATTCATCCATTTATATACTTGAAGCCTTGACCATCTACCCAAAACAATAAAACAATCCTTTTGACTCTCACCACTTTACCAAACCTAAACCATAACCTTTACCAATTTTTAGCACTAGTATTAATTAAACTATTATGTTCATTTAGTTATCTTTTGAAAAACATTTAACTTTATTGTATCAAATTTAGTTATTTGATATTTTAGTATCATTTATTTTATGTTTTTATGCAAAATCTACTTCTTTTATCATTCCAACTTAAGTGTTTTGAAGAAGGTGGATTGACAGCCTCCTAGAAAGCTTTCACTTCTAGGATCTAGCTCACATTAGGCAATCCACCCAACTACTTGTCTAACAAATAAGTTTTTGTGGTAGAGTTTTATTATTTATAGGTATTCTTTCCTAGCCAAAGAAGAGTTCTCCATAATCATTTGGATTCAATGTGTGCACTTTAACATATATTATTCCACACCCTTCATTCCTAATTTATTTCTTTTGATAAAAAAAGTGAGAAAAGCAAAAAAAATGAGAGAAACATTTTGGCACGCCCGGTGGGACCCTTGAGTTTTCTTGGGTTCATAGATGTTGTAGGAAATTTAGAATTTCCTTAGTGAAAGTCATTTAATTGCATTCTAGGAAAATTAAGCTTTCTATCTTAATAAAAAAAAATAAAAGTTTTAGTTGCATTTTTAGAAAAGTTAAAGTTTATTTTCCTTGCATCTTTAAAATAAATAAAAAGAACAATCATCCTAGGATTAGGACTTGCATTTTCATCTTTCATTTAGATTTAATTTAGAGATTTTGTATGCATTTAAATAAATTTAAAATTTTATTTTGGTTGTAAAACAAACACTTTTCATCTATTAAATTGCTTGTTGATCGTAGTTCATTTAGTAACTAGGAGGAACAATAAATTTATCATGGCTTTCACTTGTATTCACACACTAAGATAAACCACTAAATAATCAATACATAAAAATAATAATTGAGATAAGGATCATATAGAATTTCATCACCTAGTGGTAACCTTACCCCCTCCTAGATATCCCACTTAGATTTCACCACCAAGAGGAGAACCAACTCAGCTCTCTGGTTGAATATAAACTCTGGACTTAGTATATATTAGTTAAGCACCCGTCACCCTTATCATTATAGGATTATGAAGTGAGGGGGTAGGCCCCAATACCAAGCCATGTACTGAATTCCAACATAAATATTTCTTTTGAGTTCCTAAACATAACCTAAGACCAAACATAGACTACCTTGTTTAGGACATGTTCTACAAACCAGATTCCTTCTTCACACTTTCTAAGGCATAAGCCAAAAGAGAGATAATTAAAACTCTAGGATTTAATGTATCTTAGTGTATGATTTTATTTACTTGATTTTTTTTTTTACTTAATTCTTGTTTGAGGTGTGAGATTCATTTCTCTCCATTATTCACATAGTCTTTACCACACTAAAAATTGAAGAATCAAACCAACCAAGAACCTATTTTCCAATACCTTATCACCACTATCTTGTTCAATGGAGAGCTTTCTTATTTTTTCCCCTGGAGATCCTAACTTTTATAGGATCTTGGTTAGCAATCCTTTTGCCTTAAATTGGTACCTTTCATCAAAAAATAATTATGTTCCCTTCCTTACCAAAAATCAACCCAACCATGTCTACAACTGATCTAGGCAACAATTCAGGTGACGGTTCCACCCCAATTGATGATGAAACTTCTGAGAGCCATAACTTTTGCACCGTATCTCTAATTGACTCACCGTTTGAACCGTTGGAAAGATAAGACCAAAGAGAATATAGTGATATGGAATTGAGATTTTATAAATGTATTTTTACCCTTGAAAACATAATAGAGTACCCCATATTTTAATTTTAGTAGTGTAGTCTAAAAATAGTAAGTTTCTAAAAATAGTATTTCCTCAAATTATGTATTATTTTAAATCATGGAAGTCAAAAAACTTGATCTCCCTTGAGATTGGTGACCTTACACATCCTCCCCTTGATTTAAAAATGTGTATAAATGAAGATATAACCTAAAATGGAAATCAGACATCTCTTTCTAGAGATAAACATATAGTTATATTGCGATCTTGAGTAATAAAACATCTCTTCTTAGAGAATTCATTGTTACTATGTTATTTTTTTTGTCCTTGAAATATTTTTCAACCAAAAATTTTAAGTCTTGGATCAGTGGTATCAGAGTGGTTTGTCTTGAGAGTGTATATTCCCAAGGATGAGGTCAAGCTACAAGAAGCTTGGGTGGAAAACAACAGAGCTTCCAAACTATCCACCTATTTACTCTAAATGACTTCAAATGGTGAAATCCACCAAGACATATAATCCTTTCAAGGAAATGGTGAATGAATCCCTCCAATGGAAATAAGTATAGATGTTGCAACAATTTGTCCAAATTCTCCAATAACTCTCAATGGGAAATTCTAGCTCTTCATCTGTACTTCCTGATTCCTCATCATAGAAAATCCTTTCAGTGCCCCAACACCCTTCAAAGTTTAGGTAAATTTTGATATTCCTACATTTGAATGAAAAATAAATGCTGATGTAGTAGAAAATTTGTTGGATCAATTATCTTCCTAATTCTTTATAAATAAATTCACCAATGGAGAAAAAATCACTTTTTCTCTTTTGAAAGCATCATTGCCCATGAAAAATTAGTGAGAAGTGTACAAAAAGAGGTTTAGTATAGATGACATTCACCTTGAGGTGGAACCTACCTAGGATGATTTCATGGAAGTGGTAAATGAAGAATAATATCCCATTGGAGCATATGATGATTTGTAGATATAGTGGCAATAACTTCACTAAGGTAAGGACCAATCTGTTCAAGATTACACAAACATTTTTCATTCTTTATCTACAAGATTGGGCATCCAAGAAAGTGAGAAACATAAGACTCTCAAATATTGTGGTGGACTATAATGGTACATATGAGGGGAAATGGAACTCTTCAATTTGGAAACCCTCGGTGAGGCAGACAAGTTTATAGTGAAGACTGAGTAGAAGCATGGTAGAAAGAATATGAAGAGTCAGCCCTAAAAATGGAAAAGTGACAAGGAAGGTCAAACATGAGGCCAAAAATGGAAGAAAAAGGAGTTTCAAGATAATAAACCCTATAAGGGGAAGGCTATAAAATGGTGTGATTACCACATAATTAGAACTCACTCCAAAAAATAATGTCAAGCCATCAAGTCACTACTTTTTGAGTCATCATACTTGACATTTAATACTTTGTCTCATACACAACCTATAGTCGAAGAGGATGAAGAAGAAATTTTAGATGCTAAGCCCGACACCATCATCACTTCATCACAAACCCATGAGGAAAGGCTAGATGACAAGGAAAGATTGTTCCACTCCAAATTATGGGTAAAAGGTAAGCCTCTACATTTCATTCTTGATAATGGGAGTCAAAAGAATTTAATCTCTGCTAAAGTTGTGAAAAGTCTAAATCTATCCATGAAGCCTCACCTAAAGCCATACAATATTAGATGGTTGAGCCTAGGGAGAGACCTCTGTGTCACCCATTAGTGTCTTATTTCATATGTAATAAAACCTTTCCAAGATGAAGTCTTATGTGATGTGGTCAATCTAGATGTTTATGATGTACTCCTTGGTCAACCATTCATGTATGATTGACATTGCATCTATGAATCATGAACCTAAATAATCACCATCACTCTTGGAACACAGTGTTATAGGGTATAAGAGGTACCACCTCCCACATCTATCTCCCTGATTAGTGCTAAGAAATGTAAGAGATTGGTGGAAAAGATAAAGCAATTTTTTCTCATGGTGGTCAAATCACAAAAATATAAGAAGGACGATGTTACAGTCCTAACTAAAAAAATCAACACAATAATAGAAGTAGATGGGACAAATCACAAGAGAATATGATGACTTATTCAAGTCACCCACATGAGTTTCACTACATTTCCAAGTAAAACATTCTATTGATTTGATCCCAGGATCACCTTTGCCTAAAAGTCATGTGTATCATAGGTCAGTTTTGGAGAATGATGAGATAAATAGATAGACTCAAGAATTGATCCAAAAGGGTCACATCAGGCCAAAATATTCACCCTATGGCAGCCCAATTATCCTAGAACCAAAGAAAGATGGAACATGGAGGCTTTACATTGACTATCAAGCCCTAAATAAAATCACTGTGAAGAATCACTACCCTCTCCCTAAGATTGGTGACCTGCTGGACCAACTCCATGGTGTGAAGTTCTTTACCAAAATTGATCTCAAATCTAGCTATCACCAAATTCCCATCAATCTAATTGATGTCTGAAGGACTACATTCAAATCTAAGGAGGGGCTATTTGAATGGTTGGTTATGCCTTTTGACTTAACTAACACACCTGCAACTTTCATGAGGATGATGGATGACATCCTGTGACCATTCACCAAATCATTCATGGTTGTGTACCTAGATGACATGATCATCTAAAATAGAACATGGGAGGAACATATACATGTTTGTAAGGTGTTTCAAACTCTTTGGGAGCACAAGTTGTATGCAATTCTCAACAAATGCACATTTAGGATGACAACAATTCAGTACCTTAGGTATGATGTGAATGAGGAAGGGGTCCATATTGACCCAAAAAATATTTGGGTTATTCAAGAATGGCCTACACCAAGGACCCTCATAGAAATTCACAAATTTTTGGGTCTTATAAATTTATATCATAGGTTTGTTCTTAGATTTTCACATGTTGCTTGGTCACTAACCCAAGTGACTAAAGGAGGAGTTAAAGCTACATTTTAGTGGGGTGAAATACAACAAAGGGAATTTAAGAATTTGAAGAATAGACTTTGCTCAACCCCTATTCTTACCTTGCTAGATTTATATCAACCTTTTGAGTTGATGACAGATGCATCTGAATATGCCATGGGAGCTTTCATCATGCAACATGGCCATCTTATTGCATATCATAGTGAAACTTTCACTGATATAGTTAGGAAACATCTAACATATGATAAGGACATCTATGCCATTGTGTAAGTCTATAAATAATGGAAACACTACATCTTGGGGAAAGAGATGGTCATCTACATTGACCATAGACCATTGGAATTCATCCAAACACAGAGCAAACTATGAAATGAGAGGCAACAAAAGTGGGCCACATATATTCAATAATTTCGTCTGATAATCAAACACAAAAAGGGGAGCTCAAATATAGCTGCAGATTATCTAAGCCACCCACCAATTACTACACTCACACCACTTCTTAACTTGTGCAGACATGAGACTGCTACTTGGGGTGCTCTGTATGAAGTAGATCTTGCCTTTGCTAATACATATCAAGTGATTCATAAAGTTAAACATGTTTCTAATTTATATTTTTAAGATAATGTCCTCTATCATATAGGGTACATATATGTTCTAGATATAGAGCTATAGAAGATGATATGGGAATCACATTTTAGTAGGACAAATGGACACTTTGGTGTAGAAAAGACATTGGTAATTCTTCACAAAAAATACTATAGGCCCCATATATGAAAGGATGTGGAAAGGTGTCTCAAATATTTCACCCCATGTGTGATAGGCAAGCCAAAAAATAAGAATCAAAGATTTTACATGCCATTGCCAAAACCAACCAGGCCTTGGGAATCTGTCTCAATGGATTTTCTCTCAGGTTTGCCCCCTTTAAAACATGGTAAGGACTATATTTTTATTGTAGTTGATCATTTTTCTAAAATGGATATCATGATTGCTTGTAAGAAAAATATATCTATTGAAGAAAATTCTCAACTATATATTAGTCATGTATGGCTCCATTTTGGTCTCCCTAAGTCCATTGCCTTAGATCAAGATAGTAGGTTCTTGAGCATATTCTAGTCCACTCTATGGAAGATGATGGATAATAAGTTGATGAAGTTTACAGCCTTTCATCCATAGACTAATGGTTAGATAGAGGTGGTGAAATAATTGATTGTTCACATGATTCAGATGTATCACTCCAAACATCCACACACATGGGATGAGGGGCTTCTTTTCATACAACATGGATATAATCAGGCCTTTCACAGCTTGAACAAGCACAGTCCATTACAAGTATGCTTTGAGTTACAACCCATGGCACCAATTGATATAGTCATTCCATTCTCCACCATATAATACACACCTCATGGAAGATCTAAGGCAGCAAAAGCAAAAAAGTTCATTGAACAAATGTAACACATCCAGTAACAAGCCACGACATCTTGGAGAAGATGAATCAGAAGTATAAGCAATGCCATGAAAAACATAGGATTGCACACCATTTTGTTTTGGGTAATAAGGTTTGATTACGGCTTCATAAGGAATGACTTACAGGCCCACATAAAAAAATTTAGCCTCTATGATATGGTCCCTACACGATCACTAGAAAAGTTGGAGAAAATGCTTTTGAGTTGAACCTACCAGCCTATCTTGGTCTGCATCTAATATTTAATGTGGAGCTCCTCAAACCATATCATCCACCTCTATTAGACACTTAAATCATATCATAACAACTAGATATTGATGAGCTTGATCCATAGAGTTTTTCTCTAGTGGAGGAGGATCAAATTGTGGATACTTGGATGAAGACAACAAGAGGACACTATATTCCACTTTATTGGGTGGTCAAAAGGGGCCAGCTTAGCCACCAAGGTGAGTGGCTCATAGAGAATCAAATAAAGACACAACTACCATACCTAATGAGGAATATTGATGCAATGGGGACCATTTATTCTCAAGGAGGGAGGAATGATGTAGGTAACAATTCATGTGACAATTTGGGTGACAATTCTACCCCAATTGATGACCAAACTTCTGGGAGCCATAACTTTTGCACCGTAGATCCAATTGACTCACCATTTGAACTGTTGGAAAGATAATAATGAGGAGAATGTGGTAAGATGGAATGGAGCTATAATTTATGGATTTTTACCCTTAAAAACCGAATGGAAATTACCCAAATTTTAATTTTAGTAGTGCAGTCTAAAATAGTATGTTTCTAAAAATAGTAATTCCTTGAATTATGTATTAATTTAAATCGTGAAAGTCAAACCAATTGATATAACTTAATATTGGTGACCTTACACATCCTCCACCTACTTTAAAAATGTGTATAAATTAATATGTAACCTGAAATGGAAATTAGACATCTCTTCCTAGAGATAAGCATATAGTTGTATTACAATCTTGAGTAATAAAATATCTCTTCACAGAGAATTCATTATTACTGTGTTATTTTTTATTTTCTTGAAATATTTGTCAACCAAAACTTCTGAGTCTTGTATCAACAACCAACCCAATCCTATCTATAACCAACCCAACCTTGTCTATATCTAACCCAATCTTGTCTAAAATCAACCTAAATTTACCTATAACTCATCAAACTCCAAATTCAACTAACCCATAAACTATCAACCTTAAATCAAACTACCACCTGAGTTTGTTGTAGTGATAACAAACCAGATAGCTAGATTAGAGTCAAAACTTAGGCCATCTATTTCTGGTATCCTGGATCAATCAAACCTTACTTATAACCAACCAATGGCCTATCATCATCTATTTAATTATTATCATACCCAACCAACAACTTGTCAACATCTATCATCTCAATCAACCCAACCTTGTCAAAGCTTATGCCATTTCCCCCAACCATTATATCAACCTCAACCCACCTTGTTAATCTAATCAATTTAATCATCCTAAACTGATCAACCAACCTATCAATCAACTTATCAACCCAACCAAGTTGTTAACCTATCAAACCAATTATCCTCTTCAATCCAACCAAATAACTTAAAAATAGTTTCACACCCTAATATGATAACTGAGACATTGGTACACCCTCTTCTAGCCCTTAGTAAACCTATAATTGAAGAAATTATAATAACACTAATTTTAACCAATCCACTTATTGACCAAGTATAACCTTTATAAATTTCCTTACAAATAAAAATTAAGGAAACCAAACAATCTTTTCCACTTCCCCTTTTAGTGAATCAAAGCCAACCAGAATCATCTGACACCTATGAGGTGCACACAATCAATGTTGTTATTGATTAACCTATTACTACTACTTATTACACCCCACTCATTTAAGTGAGGGAATCACTTCACATTCCTTTAGATGACCAAACAAAGGAAGAAACCACTTCCTTTCATTTGACACCATTACACCTTCCTCCCCCACCATAGACTCACCTACTCTTCCTTTGGAAATCATTCCTTTAGAAGAGGTCACCTTGTACACTCCATCTATGGAAGAAACATCTTCTCTAAATTTTTAACCTTCCACCAAAAACATAGATGGGGAAAACATTCCCTCTTCTCCACCTAAGGGTTTAGGCTTTGAAATCAATGATCAAGGAACCAAACCTATCTACAAGCCCTTTTCTAGGCTAGTACAAATCCTAGAGTTCACCTGTCAACCCAATCTTGATAGAACCACTTTTTGGCATCATCTTGTCCTCCCTTACCTAAATAAATAATAACCCTTAGCTTCACTTAAATCCACCCTCAAACCTATCACTACCTCAACCCCATCCTCAGATACTCCATCTTACAAAACCATAAGGGAACCATCTAACCCACTTCCATATAAAATCATTAAATACCCTTACACCTATTTTACCAAACCCATTAAGAATCTAGGAATACTTCCTATTCCTAGCCTAGCTCACAAATATTTGAAATTGGACCTAACTTCATCAAGTCCATCAAACAAAAAATTGACTAAACCTATTAAAAGTGTGGAATCTCCTAAACCATCTCTAAATATATCCATGTTCCCACCTTCTCTTAAATATTCTACTTTTAAACCAACCAAGCAACCCCAACCTAACCAATCTACTAAAACAACTCCACAACCAACAACTTCTAGGGTGAAGCCTACTCCTAAGAAGGTTCCCACTCTAAAGCCCAAAAATTCATCACCCCTAATACCTTTACTTGAATCCTATTCAACCATTCTAAAAAGGTTGTTTCAAGCTTCCTCCTTAACCTTACCACCTCTCAAACATTTCCAACCTATCAAAACTTTTGAGCCTTCATGTCCTCAACCAAAATGGTTTAAAGCCAACTTAGTTTGGGTATAGTATAAGACACTTGGACATGACACAAAGCATTGAAAATATCTCCAAGCACTCATCCACAACTTATATGAGGATAATATGTTATCATATGAACCTCCCTTAACCAATCCATCACAACCTAACCAACAAACCAAAACTACCCCACCACCCATAACTTTTGCAATAAAAACTAATTTTAGGAAGGATCCCAAAACTAAATTCCTATCACCTCCAACACCTTTGCATGAATCCTATTCAACCATTTTACAAAGGTTATTGTAAACCTATTCCTTAACCTTACCACCTATCAAACCTTTTGACCCTATCAAAAATTTCAACCCTTCATGCCCAAAAGTATCATGGTATAATGACCACCATGTGTGCTCTTACCATAGGATACATGACCATGATACAAAACATTGCAAGGATCTTAAACCATTATCAACCAGCTTTATCAAAAATATAATATGTTATCAAATGAACCTCCTTTGAGCCTATTACCAACCCAACCATCAACCAAACCTACCCAACACTTGCCTATTACCCCATTCTCACCTAAGAGTAAAGAGGAACCAAAACAACAAGTTAAAACAACACTTCCTTTTATCCATACCTTCTATAGGGTTACCCACTCTCAAGTCCAACAAAAGGATAGGGTAAAGGCTAAAATGTCTGTTCTATGAACATACCCTTCAAACCCTCAACATTCTAACCAAACCCAACCACAAACACCTTCACTTTGGGATATTTTTCTGACCCATGCAAAGAGTAAACTGGGGGAGCTTTCCTTCCATAAAGCTTTAACCATTTATTAACTTCAACCATACCTTAACCATTAACTGAACTAACCCTTATATTTTTTGCCTCAGCCTATCAACCAAACATATCCATTAACCCAACTTAAACCAAGTGGTATATCTATATGACATGGAATTGTCTATTACCATTTTTAGGCCACCTATAGATGTGGCAAAGTAATTCATATAAGGTTATCATACATATCACCCATTACCCTTCACACCACCTATCACCCATCTTCCCTTTAGACTATTTGTAAATCAAGGGATTTAGAGCTTACTTGACACCCTATGATCAAGAAACCTTTTTATCAACTAACGACCACTCATGTACAACATTTGAAGGGCTTATATTCAATAAGCTAATCCTACTTTGGGTCCATTTTTAGTCCTTGTGAAAAACAAAGCATCGTGCCCTATTATCATCTTCATGTGCTTGGTTAATGTTTTCATCACAATTTTTACCTTCTAACATTGCAACAACAATAGTCATTCCTTTTACATTGAGTGATATTACAACAATCGTAAGCATACTAATCATAACCATAAAATTCAAATGACAACATCTAACACATTTTATACATGTTTACAGTAAATTGTGTAAATATTTTATTTCAGGTGTGAGGAGTCACATGACATATACAAAATTATTATACTCTCTATGCCTACCTAAGCATTAAACCAATTATTTGGTGACTCTAAATTTCTCCCTAAACTCGCATCCATAACATTCCTTATCTTAGTGGTTGATAAAGGGCATAGTCTATTCTCCTCTACCACATTCATCCCCATAGGGTGAGAGACATATTCTACTCTGGGTCTTTCACTATGATACATTAATCTTCTTTCCCCTTTTTCCCTCCTATTCCTACCATCCCATTACCACATGCTCTAAGCATTAGACCCAAACCATTGGTAGTGTTTGCCTCAAGCATGATGGTCTTTTCTTTTATGCTAGTTGAATGTTCATCCATACTTGGAAGTAGAAGTATCACTTGGGACTTGAGTGACATGAGGAACAAAAGGGGAATTTTATTATTGTCCATGATGTTGAGGTATTTTTTGAGTTTTAAGAGCTTTATAATCTATATTTGAAGTGGTAGGCTATTGACTAACTAGTGAAGGTGTTTAAGAAGCCTTAGTCTACCCCAAATTGTCATCTAACATCCTCCTCTTATCCCTTGTATTGGCTATAACTAGTTCATCTACCCTTTGTATAATCTACCCCATGTTTACTAATACATGCTCAAACATATGCTCCCCTTATTGAAAGTTTATGGACATGGTGTTAGCTAGTTCCTTACCCATGCTCCCTTGCTATTGAATTTGAGCTTATGATGAAGTCATGGCAAGTATGTTATTTTGATTCATTAGAGGCCCTTATGGTGGAGGAGGCATTTGGTCATGGCTTTATAATGAATGAGCATGCTGCCAACTAGGATCCTAATACATTTCTCCACTTATATCCATTACCATCTCATTGGACTACCTCTTCCATTGACCCTCTTTTGCAAGGTTGTTTTGTGTGGGGACAAAGGCTCTTGAGCTACTTGTAGCTATTATGAGATCTACCTTGATTAATTTAGCCTTGGTCTTATTGATTTTATGGATAAGGGGGTCTATTTTAGGGTTAAGTAGGGTATTGGGCTTAGAAGGGACCTTGGTATGGCTTATATGAAGTTTTTTGTTGTCTCTCTATAACCACTAGCTTGTTATTTTGTGCCTTCAACAAGATCTCAATCTTTGAAAATTTGTCCACTTGACTATAATCAGGTTGAGATTGATTGTTTATAGTGGGAAATGGATCAATTATAGGTGGGGTTGGTTGAAGCTTAGGACAAAGTGGCATGAGAGGCCTTGGAATGAGTTTCCCTACTTGCATCAAATAATTTTTTGCCCTTATAGATATATTATAAGCCTTAGATAGAGTTGTGCCACAAATAGATTGGATCATGACTATAATGTATGAATGTAATGCTCTTAAATATTAAATAAAAACATAATTGGGTATGGGATTAATGATGATAGGGATCCTATCCCAAGTTTTTTGAAATCTATAGTTGAAATCAACCATAGATTCTTAAGATGCCCTCCTAATTGAGGTGAGTTGTTCACCAAGTGGCACATGGTCACTTATATCCTCAAAATGCTTACATAAGAACTCACCAAACTCATCCCAAGTATTGATTGAGGTAGGGAATAGACCCCTATACCATTTTAAGGCTTCTCATTTCAAGTATGTGGCTAGTAGTCTCATTGATATATTCTCTTGTGTAATGTTATGCACTGAGCAAAGTTTTGCAATGTCATTTATGTGCTTTATAAGAGTGGTAGAGTTTTATCTTATAAAGTATCATAAAATCTTTAAAGAGGTAGTAAGGATATCATCATGTTTTCAAGGTTAAGAGGGCTACCAACATTGAAGGGTACAAAATCTTGCATTTTAGGCCTTACCATTTTCATTTACTTTGGTGGACTTTTAGTGGATTGAATATGGGAAAAATTGTATATTTTGAAGATGTGGGAGAATTAGAGGGTGCTAGGTTGGGGTTTGAAACTGGTACCATTTTCCTTCTTGAAATATCCAAAGGTAATTAAATGAATTGAACTTGATTACCTTTTGAGGCAGACCTAGTAGAGATTTGGTACATGAATTTTCCCTCCAATATATTGATGACTTCTCTAAGACATTCAAGTGTTCTCCCATGTTGCCAATATATCTAAAGATAATATCCAAATTCCTTGATTGAAGTCCCACTAGGTGTGACAAAACTATTGGAGACTTAGGTTGCACCCTAGCTAAAATTAGAAGATTCAAGTCTTACTCTCAAACCTAGTCCAACAAGGGAATGAACCTAGGCTATGGGTTACCTAATTTTGGGTCAGAACTCTATGTTTTTAATGAGGTTAGTTCCTTAGATATGACAATTCAAATCTCTGTTCCTAAAAATTAACCTATTAGGATGAAAATGTGGAGAAAATACATGAATGAAAACCTAATCCAAGTGGTGATGCACTAAATGTTCAATGATTAACTCTTAGTTTAGACACTTTCATGACGACTAATGAATCCAATGGAGATAAGAATTGATTAGATTGAATAACAAGGTTCCAAACATGAGTATTTTGTATGAAGGCTAAAAAGAGACATATAACTTGAAGGACAGAAAGAGATAGGTCTATGTAAGACATTATGGACTTATGACACTTCAATAGAAACCTAACTAGCTAACACTTCACACAATCTACAAGAAATTAAAATTCTTGAAGTAAAGTACATGATGGATACATAGGTGATGAATAAACAACATACACCCTATAAATCAAACTCTAATAAAGTACACATAAAATTAAAATTAGAATATGAAATCATCTTATATTGCTTCAAAAGAGTTTACAAAGTGATTTAACAAAGGTTTACAATACCCAACCAAGGGATGAAAATCAAGAGCTCAATGCCTACATTTATAAGAAGAAAGAAAATCTAAGGAGAGAAAATTTGGCACTAAAGGGGTCATTATTGAGCTTAATTCCACTCAGAATAGTAGTTACAACCACATTATGTTTATACTCAAAAAATCTTAATTAATTAGCGATACCTCAAAAAATAGTTGTAAGAGTCTCACCATTCATTCTCTCACTTCTCCCTACATTGATGCTCTTTTAAAATCTCTATACTAATTAGGATCCATTACAAAACACACTCTTTACCATAAGCTTAACCATACTATATATTTTGGACATGTGTCATCATCTCATTTACTCTTAGAAGTTTAATTTTAATGCTAGTCATTGATCCTTGACCTAGGCTTCAATGGTGTCATTTGAACTTGAAATGTCCATTATAGTTCATCTTGGGATCATACTCAAACTTGGATCTATGCATCTGTCTGCCTGGATCTAGGTTAAAAACCACCTCATCAACCTCTATTAGAAGTATCATAGGCTTGACTTTGTTCATTGGTCATTGATCATTAATTTGGGCCTATCAAATTAAGACACTTGGTAGCTTCATGCTTGATCTAAGCTCTATTGACTTAATGGCCTTGCTCATACCATTGATCTTTCTCTATAAGAATGAACATGAACAATATATCTTCTACCAATTTAACATGCTTAATACACTTGTCACTCATGCATTTACTCTTAAGATCCACTGACCTTTTAACCCATTGCTTGCTATTAGATCTACTTTATATAATTACATGCACTTTATTGATCTATCTAGACCTACTTATTTTGTCTTTATCTGCATGTTGTTAGATATACTATGATATTTTGAGATTATGCCACTTGGCATCCTCATGTTTGTCCTTAGGATACACTAACCTTTTGACTCTGAGCTCATTTTTGACCTTATTTACATGAATTAATATGCTCTATTAAATATTTTAGACCTACTAGCATCATCGATCACTCACTTGCCATTAGATATTCACTCAAGCTTCCATGATTTGGACACCTATCAGATCTACATTTAATCTTAGGATCATTTATATTTAATTGGCTATTTACCATAGATTTATCTTGACGTCTCCATATATGTCCCACTCTACTAAATCATTTTTCAAAGCTTGTATCTTAAGATGTGCCAAGGCACCAAATTTGTAGATTAAATACATAACACAAAATACATCCTTTTCATGTAATCCTTTACTAAAGGTTGCTAAGACAAGATTGAAATATGACTATATAAGAAATTGATTAAACATGCCTTGAGTGCCTTTAACGTGAAAGAAAATTTTGAACATAGGCCATGCCCCCTATAGCTATAGGGTTGGCCAATTTCTAGTTTTATAAATTGACCAATAGTAAGGCAACCTTAGGTTACACATGCCTTGCATTTTGATAGTAGTCTCATATCTAGCCCACTTAGAGATAAATTTCCCCTTACTGTAGGACCAACCATCTAAATTTATAGTGATCTCATGTAGACCTTAGTAACTACCCTAGATTTACCTATCCCAACAAGGCTTACTACATATATTCCTTCCCATGCCCTAATGATTCTAGGGGCCTAATACCATTCTACTCCTTTAGTGGCAACCTCACATGGTATCCCTAGTACCTAAGTTCCCCTGGTCCAAATTCCATCTTAATTGTGGGCATCATCCACCCTAATGGCATGGTATGCACCCTCTATGACCCTTTAATTGACCTTATATGTTATATTGACCCATGATAAACCTTATAATCCCAGTTATCCTTCATTCCTAATATCCCCAGTAAGCAAAATTTCCATTACAATAGTGGTCCTATTATCACTCAAACTGTGCACCTGATAAATTGGAAGAATTGGTTTAGTTATATAATGAGATCATCCCCCAAGGTGTGGGACTCTTTCACTTCTTGAGATGAACCTCCATATAAGTTTGGATTCCTTTTATTCTAAATACACATGGATTAAGACTAGTGGAAAAACATACAAAGAGTAGAATGAAATGACACAAGGAAAAGGGAGAGAAAAATTAAGAGGGTTGATGTAATGTAAAAGGTGATACACCAATAATAGAATAGGCACCTCACCCACTTAATGACAATAAAACTAACAAGATGAATATGAAAAATTCAAACTGAGCACACTGCATAAGTGTTTTACATGGAGGTAATGGAACATAACATAACATTAGGAGGGATGATAAATAGTCCATAGATAATTCCTACACAAACCTATGCATACATAACATGAGACCTATAGAGACTTTCATTTTTGCATAGAGGTACAAAGGGAGGATGTTAATTATAAATAAAAACATCCACAGACAAGGGTCAATAACCATGAATGCACATAGAAGATAGAGCATGAAGAAAAGTAATCAATTCCGATTAATCTCAAGGTCTAAGATAATATTATAAACTAGAATAAATAGATATTTTTTACACTAGGAGAGGGCTATTATAGGGATAATTTTGGTAGCATTACTATGCCTATAAATTTCAATCATTTTATAATGAAAGACTTGGGATTTTATAAGCAATGAGAAGCCCACGGGTCATTGATCAAATCAATAATTTATCTTAGAGAATTAAATTGAAGATAAGAAAATGAGGCATATAATCTCTCTATAAATTAGATAGGGATAGCCAAAGGTAATGTAATGAAATTACTTAGATATTTGCATAGAATGATTTTATATTACACAATGATAATTGATAGCAAAACATAATATTGTATAATATAGCAAAGCCACTTTGAGGGGGTAACCTCCACAACAATGCACTAATAGCAAAATACTTCGCATGATGCTTAAAGACTAACCACTACCTCCTATATATAGTCTACTTAGCTAAGGTTATTTTATAGGCTGACCTATCTAAGAACATAGAGAAATGTAACAAGTAAATAAAAGAGGTATGTAAACCATAAGACAGCCACACATATCCATAGACACACTAATGGTTAAGGGCATAACAAGCCCTTCCCCTTCAAAACAATGTTATCCTCAACATTGTGGCAACTCTGGATGCTATTACACAAATGCTTCATCCTCCCAAGTCGCATCTTCATATGGTAGATTCTTCCATTTGATTAGGTATTTTGTAATTTCTCTAGAATCTAGTTGCTTGGTGTACCATTGAAGGATCACCTCAAGATCAAGAATAACTTTACCTTCCTCATCCAATTATAGTAATTCTATTTGAATGGTAACTCTATGTCCAATGACTTTCTTTAGGTATGATACATGAAATACTAGATGTATGTGAGTGGATGAAGGAAAATCTAACTTGTAGGCCACATTGCCAATTTTTTTTAAGATCTAATAAGGCCCATTATACTTAGGGGATAGCTTGTTATCCTTTTTTTGTTTCTTTAATGACATTTGTTTGTATGGTTTTAAGTGAATAAATACCCAATCACCAATGTCAAAATTCCTTTCACTTCTATGTTGATCTGCTTGTTGTTTCGTGTGATTCTAGGCCATAGTTAAATTTTCATGCAAACTTGCAAGGACCTCTTGTTGATGGTGAATATGTTCTTTAACTGCACAAACCTTAAGATGGACCTTCAAGGCTAAAGTGATGGATGGAGGGTGGTATCCATATAGTGCTAGGAGACATTTTGGAAGAACTATGAATAGAAGTATTATACCACCATTTAGCAAGTGGCAGCCAATGAACCCATTTATCCTATTTATCATAAGCAAAACAATAGATATATCCTTTTAGACATTTGTTGACTACCTCAATTTGTCCATCCTATTGAGGATGATAAGATGAACTATAAGCCAATTGAGTGCCTAAACATGTAAATAACTCAGTCTAAAAATTACTAGTAAAAATGGGATCTCTATCACTAACAATGATCTTAGGGGTTTCATGCAATTTATGAACTATGTTGAGAAAATAAAAAAGTACAGTACTAGCAACAAATGTCTAGGATAATGAACAAAAATGAGCATACTTACTGAGATGATCTAAAACAACCATGATAACATTTTGACCCTTAGATCTTGGTAACCCTATAATGAAATCCATAGAGACCTCTTCCCAAGGCTAGCTAGGGATAGATAAAGGCTGTAAAAGACTTGGAGTTTTGATGGTTTTGTTTTTGTTTTGTTGATAGATTATACATTCAACCACATATTTCTAGACATCCCTCTTGAGACCTTCCCAAAAAAAATCTTTCTTGATCCCGTGATAGGTTTTCAAAAATCCTAAATGACCCCCAATTAGAGTTTCATGAAGTTCTTAAAGGATTTTTGGTTTAAGAAGATAATTCTTACATAGGTACAATCTATTTTTGTATCATAATTCATTACCTTTCCATGTGAATTTTTCAAATCCATCTAAACCTTGCTAAAGATTTTGAATCAAATCATGATCAGTACTATCATGTTCCCATTCTAATCATGTTTCCTCTAACCAATCTACCTACAAAATGGTTATGGCATATAACAATGCCTCAATTGATTCATCTTTTTTGGTTAGTACATCCACCACCACATTTTCCTTGCCTTTTTTGTAGACTATTTCAAAATCATAGCCTAACATCTTAGTTACCCATTTTTGTTGTTCTTTAATTGAAAACCTTTGTTCTAAAAAATATTTAAGACTATCCTGATCAATTTTTACCTGAAAGTGATGACCCATCAAATAAGGTCTCCATTGTTTGACTGCATACAAAATGGCCATCATTTCCTTCTCATAGATAGACTTGTGCTAATTTTTACCCTTGAGTTAATGAATTTCAAATGATAGTGGTCTACCTTTTTACATGAGTACAGTACCCATACCATACCTAAATGCATCACATTCAACCATAAAAGCCTTAGAAAAATTAGGAGTGGCCAATAGTGGAGTAGTGCATATAGCCAATTTCAATTGTTTAAATGCTCGGGTAGCTGCATCAATCCACTAAAAGGATTTTTTATTTAACAAAGAGGTAAGTGGGTCTACAATAATACCATAATTTATTACAAATCTATGGTAATAACTAGTAAGTCCTAAAAATCCCCAAAGTTATTTGAGTGTCTTAGGAATTGGCCAGTTCATCATTTCTTGGATTTTTCTAGGATCCACTTTCATTCCTTCATAAGACACCAAATGACCCAAATATTCAACCTCACTAGCCCCAAAAGTACATTTAGAAGGTTTGACATACAATTAATTTTTCTCCAAAATGGAGAGTACCTATTTCACATGTTGCAAATGGTCTACCCAATTTTTACTATAAACGAGGATATCATCAAAGAATACCAAAACAAATTTCTCAAAAATGGCTTAGAAATAGTATTCATCAAAATCTAATAAGTAGATGGTGCATTTGTTAGGCCAAAAGGCATAACCAAAAACTCATAATGGCCCTCATGAGTCCTGAAAGAAGTTTTAGGTATGTCTTCATCATGGATCTTGATTTGATGAGACCTAGAACATAAATCTAACTTGGTAAAATAAAGAACATTCAATTCATATAGAAAATCATCAATGACAAGAATTAAAAACTTATCTTTGATAGTGTACTTGTTGAGTTCTCTATATTCAGGGCACATCTTCCAAGTGTCATCTTTATTTCTCACCATGACAAGTGGTGATGAGTATTCATTTTGGCTATGACGAATGATTCCTACATCCAACATCTCTTATACCATCTTTTCAATTTCACTTTTTTGGGCATAGGGATCCCTATATGGCCTAATGTTGGGTGGTGTACTACCAGGAATAAGTGTGATAGCATGATTATGCATTTGGCTAGGTGGAAGTCCTTTTGGCATGTCTCCAAAAATAATAGAATGAGTATCAATTATTTGTTGTAGATCAAGAGGTGGAGATGGCTGAGTTGTCTATACTTCCATAGAAAACAAACGAGCTATAAATCCCTTAGCACCCTTACAAAGAATCTTGGTCATCTGATGGGAGATAACAAGTTGGGGAGATTTAACCTTTAATCCTCTTAGCTCAAATGTCGTATCTTCAAAATGAAAATGCATGAATAATTCTTGAAAATTCATCTCAATAGTGCCCAAAGTGGTGAGCCACTGGACTCATAGAATAATATCAGCTTCACCCATCAGAATAGAAAACATAGGAGTATACAATAAGTAGTCTCCCATGGCCAACTTAATACTATGAAATTTTATTTAATATATGATAGTAGCACCATCTACAATCATAACCTAAAATTTTGAAGCTAGATAAATGAAACAGTTCCAATGAGTAGCCAACTTACTGTGGATGAAGTTGTGTGTGCTCTTAAAATCAATCAAGATAGTGACCTTCTATTTTTTAAGGAAACCCATCACCTTAAGAATTTGGGGAGTACTAATACCTGACAGGGCATGTCATGAAATAGTAGGCTGAGAGTCTTTAGATTCCTCCTTAGGAACTTTTGCATCCACTTTATGTACTTCTACATCATCTTCATCATCGTTGGCACCTTCAATGTAAAATAGCTTATTTTCAGCATAATGATGGTCTTTTCTCCATTTTTTATCATGACCATAACACAACCCTTTGGCTTGATTCTCCTCAATTTGTCATTATGTTAATCTGGTGGGATATGGAAATGATGGTGCTAGAAATTTGTGATCATGACCAGTAGTAAAAGTTTTCCTTTTGACCATCTCTTTTTATTCCATCACACATGCCTTAAGGATAGCTTTTGATATAGATGTTGGGCTAAAAATTCAAAACTCATATTGGATGCTATCTTTGAGGCTACCCAAAAATAGATCTATCAAATTTTTTTCAATGATATTTTCCACTCATAAAGGGAGATTTTGAAATTTATTAATATAATCCTTCAGAGTTCCTATTTGCCACAACTTGGCTAATTGGCTAAAATAGTTCTCAGAGACATTATTCTAATAATGAGCTATCAACTCCTAAATAAAAATAGTCCATGTAATAGGAGCACCATTCTTTTTCTTTTGAGCACATAATTAGTGATACCAAATGAATTGCTCAGGTTCCATATACAAGGATGCCACCATCACCCTATGAGAAATGAGGGTTTGATGTAGCTCAAATAAACTCTAAATTTGGTTAATCCAAGTGAGAGGATCCTTACCATCAAAATTATGCATGCCCACTTTTGGAAACATCAGTTTAATACTAGTATGGGAGTTATTGAGAGGAGGATTTGAATGCTAAAGTAGAGGATTGTTAGGCTAAAACTGAGATGTGAGGGAAGCCAATTATGTAGTAATATGCTATAATTCATTGTGAACTCCATTAATCTCTCAACACATCCCTAAAACATTATCTTGGACTAAAACAAAGTCATCATGCCTCATCGAGTTTTTTATATCCTCTTAAAGTTAAGAAATTATCAAATCTAAAGTTCCAGATTCCATGTCATCAGTAGGAGTCTTAGGATATTTTGGTGTCCCTTTTCTTCCATGAGTTAAAGGACCTACCATAAACAAACCCTAGGAGGGTTTTGACCCCCTAAAAAAAGTGTACCAAGAAATAGTATCATTGCAATCACTTTGTCAAGATGAATCCAATGATTACCTTTTCGCACTAGAGTAAAAATTTTGATACCAAAAAAGTGTACCGATAGAATAAACCATTATGATAATATCTCTGAGATGAATCCAATTATTTCAAGTGTACAAGGGGAAATTTTTTTCTAGACTTTTTTTTTTAATATATTTTTTTTCAAAAAAGCATTTCAAGCAATACTATGCTGATGAAAAAAATTAATTCTTCCTAGATTACAAGTTATTTTTTTTGCTTTCAATGCTCCCAGAAGCCATGCCTCACCAGATCTGGAAAAAAATGCCATAGGAAACTTTCCCAAATCAAAGCTTTGATACCACTTGTAATGAAATTACTTAGATATTCACACAAAATGATTTTATATTGCATATAATGAGAGATTACACAGTGATAATTTACAATAGAATAGAATATTGGATAATATAACAAAGCCACTTCGAGGGGACAACCTCCAAAGCAATGAAATAATAGAAAAATACTTCACATGATGCTTAAAGACTAACCACTACCTCCTATATATAGTCTACTTAGCCAAGGTTATTCCATAGGTTGACCTATTTAAGAACATAGAGAAATGTAACAAGTAAATAAAATAGGTATGTAAGCCACAAGTCAGCCAAACATATCCCTAGACACACCAATGGTTAGGGGCATAAAAGGTAATATGGACTCTGATTACATCCTCCAGGCATGGTTTTGATTGCCTCAAATGCAAGATTTTTTTTTATCTCAACACACTCTTTCATTGGTTGTCCAACAACCAATCTTAAATCGCTCAATGACCACAACTTGATTTTTAAGATTTTGTGTGTAGGAATGCAATCATACATATTTTATAACTACTTTCCCTAGAATATTTGGGAATAATTATGTCATTTATACTTTTAATGTTACTCATATTTATTTCTGTGATGTCCAATTAGGTTTAACTACCATCTTTTATTTATGGATTTCACCTGTCAATCTACCTAGACTATCCCTTTAACATGGGACTGCATAGATTCATCTTCAGGTTCTACATGTTACATTATGTATGGTAATAAATAACATGTGTGCATATATTTTAGGGATTAGGTGTGCATTGAACTATCATTAAATTTTCCATAGATGGGATTACACACTAAAGGTTAGGTAATGAAGCTATGCATTTGTGAAGGGAACTAAGGGAGATCTTATGTGGGAATGCACAAGGACCCTACTCCTTTTTTGCCTAGTCTCCTCTAATTTTCATTGAATTCCACCACCCACTTGATCATTAATTTATGAGGCATCAATGTGTGATTTGATTCTACAAATCAAAATGAGTTCCTAATTAAAATTTAGTGTATGATGATTCTATTAGCCAGATGGGTTATCAATCATTAAGTTCATGGTTTGATGATGTGGCATTATTCCATTTGTTACATCTTTTTTTACTTGGATACATCAATATTTTAACCCATTATGACCTAGATATAGTATATGGACTCTATGTGTCATCTCTCTAATTACTTAATTATCTACATTATAGATTTATTAGATGGGCCATGTGGCTACTTTCTATTTGCCTTATTTTTCCATAAGCTCTATCAAGCAGCTCTACCAAGTGCCATATGATGCTATACTATTCCTTAGGTAATCTTACCACTATGTGCTTAGGTCCTTCTATCTCCATGTGGTTCCTTCCCACTCCTCCTTTGATCATATAAGGCTTCAAATAGATGCCAATTATTTATCTTGTGTTGAAGTGAGATTTATCCAAGTGATAAAATCCTAATGACCCACTAACCCATGGCTTTGACACACTATTGGGGTTTTATAAAAATGTTTGGGAGAGTGGGGAGACAAGATTTCACCATGTGGCATCATCTTTATAATTTTCTAACCTATAAGGATTTGAAATTGTATAGACAATTCTAAGTTACTAGGTCATTAAGATTGTAATACATGAAAGCATCCCACTTTCCCACTTGACTGGGGATTTATTGACATCATTGCCTCACTAAACAACTTCTTAAAGTTGACTAAGTCTTAAAATAATTTTGAACATTCCTAAAACTACTAGGATATTGGCATGTGGCACTTGGAAAACCTTGAAGAAAAATGGCTAAGTCGTACTAGACTAACAAATTAGGACATCTTTGGGGCCTATTAAATTTAAGCTCTTCACCTCATTAATATATCCCCAAGAAAAACCCTAAAATGGATAAGTGTCTAAGTACTTTGAAAAAATAGAGTTATTGGGAGACCAAAAATCATAAATCCTCTAACTATAGAACTTCTCTTTGGGTTTATAAATGACTACAAAGAAGTAGTTAAGTCTTGAGACTAATTGATTAAATCTTGAGAAGTTTGTGTGTGATCTTCAAGTCTTGAATGAAACTTAGACACTAATCTTCCATGGTGACTAAAAATGTTCAATAGGTCCCCTTGAATATCCTTACCTTCCTAGAGGCTCTTGTGACTTCCAATATTCCTATCTTCATAACTCTTGTTATTCCTATTATATACTCAACTCTTGTAGTATCTATTTATCTCTCATAAGCTTCATCAAAATCCACTTGTGCTACTTCTACCTCATCTCCTTCAACAACTAAAATGTAAGATAATCTAGGCAAGGAACCCAATGAAAATAAAAAGGTAACATTTTTCATGTCAATCACAACTTTAGATCGTTCAACCACTATAATGCAAGTTGATTTAAATAAGATACCAAATAATAAGTATAAGGTGGTTTATCTAGGTAGTCTATGCCCCCTCCTATAGTATTTGTGGCTCCATATTGGACCCTTTTAGCCATCACCTCAAACCCTAAGGAATTGGATTTAACCAACCAATTTCCTCATTCATCATGAATACATATCTCCTAGGTGTTATTGACCTTTAGGTCTTGATGAATCCTAAATAATGATGGTAAATGGTAACATTTGTTACTTTGGGATTTATCATTCATGGTTCCTCATTTTACTCTTATTTCCCATCTTTGTCTCACATATCATTCCCTATCCCTCCCCACTCTCAACACATTAAGCCTTACCTCCACCTGCCACTTCAGCTCCATCCACCCTCTTGTCACACCTTTGACCACCTTGGGAACTACAACAATGAAGATATGGACTTAACTCATTGAGTCTTTAAGTGCATGCATATCATAAATATTTTATCATGGAGACCTAGACATCTAGTGGAAATTTTACAAAGCATTTGGGAGCATGCAGAGGGTCCTTACTTGAAATGTTACTGAAAAGGTGAACTAATTATATGGAGGACTAAGAAAGAATTTCTATCTCTCACCAAGGTGATAAATATAAGTGGAGAGGAAATGATAACATAAGATATAGACTCAGTGCTTCAAGTAACTAATGATCTCAAAGAGAAGATAATGGAAGATATGAAAGAACAAGTGAGAGTGTTGGAGTCCAAGGTTAAGAGTATGTTTTATATAGGCTTATTGTTAAAGTAGAAACAAATATCACATAGTTGTTCACCATCCTCATGAAAGTGATCAAATCCCTCTCTAATAGTAATAATCTCCTCTAAAAGATGTATACGTACTACGAAAGTATTATTCTATTAGATAATAAATGTAATAAGCTTGTTATTATCAATAAAGGGATGTTCTTAGAATTAAAATTGATGCCCCTCATGGAATTTAATAGATACTAGACCTTTGAAGGTACCATGAGAACATCCATTGAGGACTAGTTGAGAATCACCCAGATAACCATTGAGCCACTAGAGAAAATTAAGGGTCAAATCCTTAATTCAAAGAAGTTAACATCTTAATGCTCTTTCACCTAAATGACACTCTATTGGGAAGGGGTGAGTTTGGGGCCCACTTGGTGAATTTTAATGAAATCATAAAAAATAAGGTGACCAAATCCAATAAGTATAGATATAAAATTATCCTAGAGTTATCTATACAATACACAATAAGCATAATCTATGTCCAATAGGTGAAAGTATCCTTGGAGGCCCCAATCAAATCCCATGAGAGACTAATAACTCAAGTAGAGATCATCTTCTAGGATTTACCTATAAACTTGTATATGTTTGACCATGAGGCCCACCTCATTGATCAATCAATGGTAGCTTATCAAAGCCTACCAAAGTAGTTAGGAAGTGGCCATCTTACAATCTCCTCTTGAGTCTTTCCTAAGTGGGTTCGAGGAATCCTATTCTACTTATTTTGGGATTAGGAATATTTTTGGTATAATTATATTATAATAATTTTAGGCCATGATGGCCAATAGTGCGATCTTCCAATATTATGAGATGGATCACATTTATCTTATATATATATATATATTCATCTGGGATCAACCTATAAACTTGTATAAGCTTGACCATGAGGCCCACCTCATTGATCAATCATTGGTAGCTTAGCAAAGCCTACCAAAGTAGTTAAGAAGTGGCCATCTTACAATATCCTCTTGAGTCTTTCCTAAGTGGGTTCGAGGAATCCTATTCTACTTGTTTTGGGATTGGGAATATTTTTGGTATAATTATATTGTAATAATTTTATCCCATGATAGCCAATAGTGGGATCTTCCACTATTATGAGATGGATCACACACACACACACACACACACACACACACACACACACACACACACACACACACACACACACACACACACACACACACACACACACACACACACACACACACACACATTGTTTTGTAATATTTTGAGAGGATCAACTCTTTTTTAAATAAATGCTATCATATTACTACTAATTTGGTTTATTTGTTTAAATATGTTTATTTTTCATGTATTTATTCCACTTTATTTCTATTTTGAGTTATTAACATTAATGACTAAGGCTATTATATATGTTTTTATGTAATTTTAGGCAATAATTTGGATGTGTTTTGCTATTCTAGTTGAGTTATTTGATTCTTTTTATTTCATTTGAAGTCTATGATGACCTATGTGTAGTTAATTACAAGAATATATGAACTTATTTAGAAGAAGAATCCTAGATTCAAGTATTAACCCTTACCATTAGAATCTTTCCCTATATGACTAGAGCCTGAGCTATCGTGAAACTTAGCATACTTAGCATATAGTGCTACATTTTTAGTTAGACATGTTTATTTGGTTTTGGAAGCATTTATGTTTCTATTTATTTAGAAAGCCTTCTTTTCTTGCCTTGCCCTCTCTCCCCTTTTGACATTTATTTCACACCAAGTTATCTTTCCCCTTTTTATAAACTATGAAGTGAAGAAAAGTAGATCCAATAATTTTAATTTGTTGTAACTAGTTTGGTTAGAAGTATATAAATCATGTGTTAGTGAAAAAAATGGTATTGTATTTTTGGTGGTAGTGTTTCATCTCTTGGAAATATATTCAAATCAAGATATGCAATGGATCCTAATACCTATATCTAGTGCCCTAGATAATCTCAACATAAATACTAAAAGGAGAGGATGCATATCCCCTAATTATTACTCAAGATTGTTCAGTGCATCTAACCCAATAGATTCACTTAGGAGAATAAGGTATTATAATGAACAATAGATGGTGCTAAGAGGTCACTCTTATAATTGAATAACAAAGCTTTAAGTTATTATAAAAATTAGGAGTAACCTAGAGCCCACAATGTTGATCACTAGATCTTGATATGGTCTTAGGTAATTGGCAATATCCCATTTGCAAATCCATAAGAGAACCATAACTTCTAGAGGAAGATTGAGACCTTTGGTCACCTTAACTAACTCATCCTCTTAATCTGACCCTAACAAGCCTTTACCCATGGCTAAACCTATGGCATGTTTTATTGGGTCTACCATTAACATTATTAGAGTTGTTCATGATTTACCTAGGAACCCAAAAAGGTACCTCCCATAATTCACGACAATTATGGGATGTATTACTAATGAACATGTGACCTCTTAAAAAACTACTCTCAAGATTTTAAATGTAGACCATGAGGATGTTGCTTACATACTTTTCCTATTTGTATTGATAGATGTGGCCTATGATTAGTTTTTAAACCTACCTAAAATCTCCATCACGAGTTGGGAACAATTCAATAACATGTTATTGGCCTACTTTGGGAAAGTCATTGATCCGAGTATGTTATACCAATAGTTCACATGAATTAAGAGAGAACTATTGACAAATTTTGGCCCACATACTAATATTTTACCTAGATTGAATAGATGAGAAAATTTATTGTGAATGATTAAATGACTTGTACAAGCTTTGAAATCCTAGACCATCACAAGACATCATAGAGAAATGAACAAACTAGTTTACTTATGCATTTTATAAATATGCTTAGGAAGCCTCTCAGAGCCAAAGGATCAGATGGACATGAATTCCTTCATGCCTAAGTCATGATCTATAATTTTGGTTTCTTGGTTTAATTTTTACCTACATATATAAGCCTTCAAAGTTGAACCAACATTCTCGGATGGGTGCATAGATGTCAAGTTCAAGATTTGGTAAATAGCCATTTAAATTGAAATATTCCCAAGTTTAACACAAGAGTGACAAGTGTCTAAATATAAAGAGTTAAGGTTAAGATCAAATTGTGAGTAATTAATTTTATAGTGTCAATGGGTCCCCAGATATAATAGTAGATGTTTAATCGTACCAAAAAGATCAACGATGAGCATCAAGTCAAATGGTTAGCATAAGTGAGAAGCTGATAAGTGGTAATATCTTGGGTGTATTAACAAAAATCTAATGGTGAACATAGACTTATAGATACCAATGGGTCCAAGAATATCAATGGTGAGTGTATAATCATACATAGAGATCTAATGATGAGAAATGAGTTAACAAGTCAAAGGATCTCAAGGACTAATCAGCTTTTTCCAAGTGTCAAAACCATGACAAGTATTAGATAGATCAATGATATAAATTCATTTATATAGATCAATATCGAAAGTGTGCATGAACTCAAGAACTCAAAGGGATAATAATATAATCCTATGGAATGAATGGAGAGCTAATAAGTGGTACCATTTGAGAGGGCCCATATCAAGATCAATATCAAAGGTTGAAAGCCAGGGACTTCAAATGGATAATAATTATGATTATGGTTAAAGATAAAATAAGTCCTACAAGGATCTTTCCATCACCATTAGAGCTCAATCTAAGGTCATAAGTAGACACATTCATAGTTAGGATGGTTATGATGTAGTCTAGTCACCTTTAAAACATAGTCTCAACCTCTGGTTTGAAGTTTTTAAACTTATAGGGTCTATATTTTGGGGCTACAAACTTGTTTCATGGCTATAATCATTACTCTTTAAATAATATTTTTGCATGCATGAGTTCTAGATTTCTATAAATTATTAGAGTAAAAAATATGTCTTTTAGGGCATAATATAGAAATCAAATATGGTAGTTAGCTATTGAAATGAGATCAATCAGCCTATAGGTTTTCATTGATAGGAGAACTATAGGAAAACCAATAAAGGAAATTGGTTTTCATCTATAGTAAACCTATGTTCAGATATTGAAGTAGGGGAAAATATGAATGATTATGAAAAATTGTCTCATTTATCGACATGTCTAAAATATAATCAAATTAGGTACTTACTGCCACTCAAAATATACATGGCATGACTATGTCAATTTCAAGATATGAAGATTTTATCTTCATAAGCAAGTCAAGTGGGAGATGGCATAAAAAATCAAGGCAAAGAGATCAAGTGGTTAGAGAAGTAGTTAGAGAATTTAGTGTTTTTTAGATCTTAAATATATTTCTTCAAATAGACTTAGTCCTGACTCATCATATAAAACAAAATCCTGTCTTGTAGTGCATATTTCTCAGCCAATGAGAAAGATAGAAGATTTTTTCAGCTAATGTAGGCTAATTTGTCGATGAATGATTAGTCCTAATTACAGTAAAAGGTGGTGGAACATTCATTGAAAGTGGTAGCTCATTGATTGTTCTTGGTTAATGTTTTCCATCTCTTCTTCTTCCCATATTCTATATATCACCCATTCTTTCTCATTTGTAAAGATTCTCATTTCTAGGAGCATTAGGGGACTTTTTGAGATATTTCAAGATATGCTCATTTTGATAAGGCTAAACCCTTTCAAAAATATATAAGAACTACCTCTTGAAAAAATAAATACTTTCTTTACCTATCTATTGCCTTGGATCTATGTTGAGTAAGTTGTGCATGATGGCATTGTGTGAAAGCGAATCTTCCTCATCTATTATCCTCCTTTATAACTTATTTTAGGGTGTTTTTAAGCTATTTGTAGGTTTGGATTAGTGTTATTTATGTCATTAATGTAATCCATTAGTGAGTCTTATAATTCATCTTTGTTTGCATTCATTGCTTCCTGAACCTAGTCTATGAAATACTTATGCAGTATCTTGATTTTGAAGTTGTGTGAGCTAGCATTATCTTGTGTTGATCTAGTGTGGGTTTAATATTATGGGAGTTTCCCATTTTTATTTGGTACATCACCTATTTAGCCTTCTTGGGAGCCCTTTCCCATTTTCTAACCCTTTTCCTTGTTTAATCATTAGTTTAGGTGATTCATCAAGAGGAATTTAGCCTTCTCCAAAGGTTCAACCCCATCATAGATGACTCATAGCCTATGGTTATTCCCATACTATGGATTAATTGGAGATATCACAAAGAACCCTCTCTAAGGGTGAAAATTAATGCCACAACAAGAACCAAATGATCTCATTAGGAATTTCAATGTGAGGTTTCAAAATATGTACAGCTAAATCACTATGCTATATAGACCATATGCCCAATTATCCCTTGAAATGTACAATTATGCACTAAACCATTGGGAAGTTATGTTCCTACATATAGACCCTTTAGTGGTAGATTTACCCTTATTTTATGTTGAGTCCATCAAAGTAGATTAGAAAATCAATCCTTAAGGTATGTTGGCACCATCCATACTAAATGTGTGACCAAACCTATATGATTTGAATCCCCTCTTTACCACTAGATAGAATGTACCCATGTCATAGGTTGTGCTAGTGACAATTCAACTTCTCTTAAGGCACACTACACCTAATCATCCCCTAGGCTTCTTTTGCCAAGTTAATCATGAATTAACACCTTAAGCTCATAATAAAACATGGGTACCCATAGTGAAAAATGTCTAAAGTGTGCCCCAGGACTCTACCAATATTAAGTTAGATGTCATTCAACTCATGGTATAAAAGCTTGACAATGACTTCTTAGGCCTCCAAATGTAGGTTGAAAATAATGATAGTGAAGACACAAATAGTAAATTCACCTACTATAGATATAATCATATCCATAATTATTTTAAAAACTAAATAGATCATTCACCTAATAAGAATCCTAAGATCAACATATACAAGTTGGCCTTGTTGAATTGGTGTCGTGTGCATAACACAACCCAACATGGAAAGTTTGATTAAATTGAATTTTTTAGTGCATTTGACGTATTAAAAATATAAATGGAATATTATGAGGTGGTCCCACATCATCCTAATTTCAAAACTCATACATATACCTATAATACTTCAAGACCCCCAAGCACTACCATGATGTTAAAAAATTTAGAATTATCTAGCTAAGAGACAATGAACTAGAAGAGCCCAGTAATGAGGTGAATGTTTTCAAATAGTTATAAATAAACAAATATTCTCTTAAGAACTAGACACAATAGTATCCTCTTTCCACATCCACTCCTAATAATAATGGTGCAACTCTTGATCTTAGAGATCAAAATGATCGTCCACCTCTTAGGGCTAACAATCCCATTCCCTTTGAAGAGATCCATCCTAATATAATAAAAATAGGTATAAAAAAGTAGAGGACATGAATAATATCAAGTAAAACATCATATTTCATGATCTTACCCAAATCACTGAGCAAAGATATTTCCTACTGAAGTCCCTAAGAGACAAAGTAGTTCATCCCAAGCCCAAACCTACACACACTAATGTCTGTTAGTAGATATTCCTAGAAACCCTTTAGAACATGCTAATTTAGGGATATATTATGAATTGAGAAACAAAATTAAATGGTTGATACCATATTTAGACTAAATAAATTCATTAACCAGATAAAACAAATAGATGCACATATATATGTAAGTTTATTAGAATCTTAACAGTTGACATAAATTCATATAATAAATAGATAAAAGAAAACATAATACTCACTATGTACAGAACAATGATAAAAGATACATATGAGAAGCATTTTAGAATAATATGTATTAATATCTATCACATTGGAACCATATATAATTATAATTGAGCACTATATATAGAGTTTTACGCAACACTGTCTCTTCATATTTTAACCTTTTGATATGCCCAAAAATAACAACTATTTGCATTACATCATCTATAATTATGATTACATAGGTTGAATACATACAAAAATATTATAAAAAATACAAAATGAGTGAAAATCACATATATGTCTAGCATATATACTCTACAATTTTACTAGCCATGTTATACACTCATCACTTTCCTAGACTTAAACATTTGTCTCACCCTGAGATAAAGTTGAAACATAAGATCATGATCTAAAGCTCAAATTAAGGAATTAAACCAAAAATAAGATCATGTTTATTACTCCAGGTGCCATTTATTGGGTTTTTCCCTTTGCACATTACTTATATATCCTTTTAGGTTTTTAACTAAGTAGCATATTAGCCTACTAACCTTTTGAGTTTTTAATAAACTAGATTAACTAGGTGGCCATCCTTTACATGTTTTCAACCAACTTGGCCCTACTCCTAATGCTTAAGGTCATCCTAAAAATTTATGCCAAAAAATTTATGAAAACTATAAAACTAGAAATGTGTATTACCTATTGTATAGGTGGTGGGATAATCAATGTTGTCTACATAATAATTTATTACGATGATGGACGTATTAGTGGGTTATATGAAACACTTGGTCATATAGAAACTTTTAGTGGAGGATGTTATGGTTATTGGAGAGATGACTACATGATTTCAACATTGTTCTTCTAGTGAATTACTTATTATAACTACTATGAAATTATGTATTATGGTTTGTCAATTATTTATGCACTAGAGTCATTATGTTGGGACAAGTCTTACTTTATCATCTTCCAATCAGTCATCACTTCTCAAACATAAATTAGAAATATACATAGTGGGACTTGAATCACCATTAGGTTCATAATGTCTTCATCATTAGTGATGGTGATGAATTTCATAATATTTGATAATTTGATTGGGATGTCCTATAATAGCTCATCCAATCTATTTGCATGCCTTTGTGGCTGAATGTCTACAAATGAGTTGTATGTAGTCTCATTATTCCAAGTCTATAATTTTTGCATGTCCATATCCCTTGAATCCAAACATTACTTGAGTGTGTTGCTCATTATTTTAAAATTAGCCATGTGATCCTCCACAACAATTTTGGCTTTATATTTTTTGTTAAACTCTAGCTTAACTATGGCTAAAGAGTTATTCTATTGCTACTTCCAATTGAGCATACCTTATGCTATCTTCTTAGATTATAGCACAACTATGTCCAACACTTGTTCATACTCATCCAAGAGCCTATAAATGGCCTCTATTTCCACCTTAATATACTAATTTGAGTTCATAACATTTGAAGCTTTTGTATACCTAGCTAGTATTTTATAAGATGTATCAAAAAATCTAAGAATTGTTTATCTTCAGACATTGGCTAGTTTCCTAAGACTTGGGTCACTAGTATAGGGTCGTTAGTGTCAATGGTTTGGCATCTGTTTGTGAATCAAAGGATTAATTCAATATTGTCCTCTCATATCTACAAGCCTTATATTTTTAGGTAGAAGCCTTCTTTACAATGAATGTTTGGAACACATTTTCACCTTTAATTTGCTTAGTTAATGATATTTGAGAAACATCCAAAGATGTTTCTTGCATATTTGAATTCAAAGACATAGATGGTCACCATGAACTACACTAGTATTAGTGAAAAGGTGGTGCACTAGGTGGATGATGTGAGAACATCCACAACTACTAGATTGTTATTTATGGTATAGTTTGAGAAGCCTCCTCCTACACACCTTTGTATGTTACAAGTTTTGGTTTCACTGAACTTTGTGCTTGTTGCATTTCTATGTATTTTTTTTTTTTACCTTTTCTTAGTCTTGAAAAGAAAGAAACTAGTTAACAAGTTTGTAAAAGAATACCTAGTTCATGCATTTGTTGAATCCCAAACGTTGTGAGAAATATTCTTTGGCTAGGGAAGAATACCTAAAAATAATAAAATACTTAAACACACTTTTTTGTTAGACAAGTAGATGGGTGGATTGCCTAGTGTGAGCTAGATCCTAGAAGCAAAAGCTTTCGAAGAGGCTGTCAATCCACCTACTTTAAACATTTAAGTTGGAAAATAAAAAGAAGGATAATTTTATCTAAAATAGAAAACTAAAATTAAATACAAAAAATAATAGAAAATTAATTAATAAAATTAAATGCTTTGCTAAGATGACTAAAATAAAGCAACTAGTTTGATTAACACTAATGTTGAAAATTGGCCAAGTTAAGGGTTGTGATTTTGGCTTGGTAAATTGACAAGAGTCAAAAGGATAGTTTGGTTTGGGTTGGTAAATGTAAAATTTGATAAATGGGTAAAGGGTAAAATGATGTCAATAAGGCAAAGGGAAGATGGTGATAAGCCAAAGAGATAAGTGGTTAAGAGGGTAACAAGGTGAAGGGGATAAATGGTTAAGAGGATAATAAGGCAAAGGGGAAAACATATTAAAATGGTAAAGATGGTGAAGTAAATAAATGTATTAAGATGGGTAGAGGATGAAATGAACAAATTAATGAAAGGAATTACTAAGTAAATAATTGAAATACAAAAAGAAAATAAATATCACCTTGAAAACTTGTTAGAGATAGTTGATGTTGCTTTGTGATGATGGAATTCTATAGTAATTTTGATAGAGCTTCAATGCTTTGAACTCTTTTTATTCAATGTGTGGATGACCTCCTTAAAAAGTTCCCATAAACTTGAAATAAGAAATTCCTCTAAAAAATACTAACCAACTTAACCATGGGCGAAGGAGAAGGGGGGATTTATTGCATTTGATGTCAAGAAACATGCCAAAGGAGTGGAATAGTGAAATATGGTGCCATTTTACAAGTGGCCTCATAAGTGGTCATGAAAGATAAGGGGGTGAGATCCCACTTAGATAATAAATATCCCACTTGGTTGGTTTATCTCCCACCTTGTTAAAGTGTCTAAAATGGAGTGGGGATCATGCACCTAAACCCAAATGAGTCCAAAAGACTTTTCATCACCTTTTTCTATTTTATGATAAGTACTTAAGGAGGTGCCCCACAAAACGTGGTGCCATTTTATAAGTGGGATCATAAGTGGTAATGAAATACAAGGGGTTGAGATTACAACTTAGCTAATAGGTATCCCACTTGGTTGGTTTATCTCCCACCTTGCTAAAGAGTCCAAAATGGAGTGAGGATCATGCACATGGACCTAAATGAGTCCAAAAGACTTTTCATCACCTTTTTCTATTTTATGATAAGTACTTAAGGAGGTGACCAACATACTTTGGTATAATTTTAATTCATGAAGATAAAGGATGATGTTGAATGATGGCCCCCTTATGGATAAATTCACCATACTTCAAAAGAAGGACCCTTGTGATGCTTAATGATGTCATTAGGCACCTTGGATGAGGGTCCCAAGTGGGGTTTGTTGTCCCACTTCAAGCTACCTCACTTTCAAGCCATGCCACCTACCATATCATTGTTAAGTCACCCACCATGTCATCATGCTATGTCATAATGAATAGTGATAGTGGATCCCATAGTGAATAGTGATAATGAATAGTGATTTTGAATAATGACTTGGAATAGGTTAAGAGGAGTTGGGTTAAGGGTCAAGAAGGGTTAGGTGGGACCTAGGGTGGGCCCAAGGCATTTAAACATCTAGAATTTTAAGTGTGTATTTTTTTATTATCTACATTTCCCCCCTTTTTGTTTACAGCTTTGAATTAATAAGTAGCAAAACAAAAATGGATCTCTTGGTTGAAGATCATGATACCCTAAGAATGGGAGGAGGTATTCCCCCTCAAACTAAGAGTCGATGAGGAAAAGAATAATTGGGTACAAGTTTGATAAGAGGTTGGTGTTAGAAAAGGGTTGGGAATTTAGAACACAAATGTGTGCACAAAATGTGACTAAGTGTGATATCCAAGATCACCCACAAATAAAATTTGCCAATGTTGGTAAAATAAAGGTCAAATTATAAGAGATAAGTGTCCAATGTACTATGTGACTACAACTATGGCTGGGCACACTTGTTAGTCTCTTAGACAAGGTTAGTGTTTTCATAGGTATCCAAATTCAAAATTCATATTTTGAGAAACATAGATGGTATGGGCATGCATTAGGTGGTATACATTCAAATGTTCAACATGGAAAGATTGGTCAGTGTGGTCAAAAGGACCAAGGAAAGGTTTTCACATAAATATATAATAGTTTAGGTCAAAATGTCTAACATTTAGGTGGAAAAAGGTGAATGGGTGGGGATGGGTTGGTAGCGGGTGGTTGAGCTAACTCCAAATGCACTATGCCAAATAGACACTACCTACATAGTTCTATGGATAAAATATCAAAAAGAACTTTAGGCCTAATGTAGTTCTCTAGTGGAGTTTATGTGGGTTACCCCAATGTGATATACCACATGGTTAGGCTTGGGTTGATAGTTTGGTAATAGTGAGGAGTCATGGTGGATATTGGTGAATAGTCATCATAATAATCCCACATGGATTAGGAGGAAAAAATAAGGATGGGCAAGGTAGGATAAATAAGTGGGTAACAAAAGGGTAAGCAACACAAATATCCTATGATGGAGCTAAGCCAAAGAAGAGGTGCCTTTGTGAGGAGGTTATGTCTTCTAAAATTGTGTGAGGGTATAAGCATAGTGATGGAATCTATCACTATGAGTTGAGTTTTAGGAGATGTGTGTCTATTAGGATCTATATAGTCTTGTTAGTAAAAGGTCATCATCGTTATGAGTTGAGTTTTAAGGGTAGTATCAAAATGATGACCTATAACGAATTTATTTGACATCTAAGTAGATTATATGAGGTATAAAATTAGTAACATGGTGAGAGATAAAAGATAGAGTATGCCTTACTCAATAATTGTATAGCCAATATGGGTAAAAGGTGTCCATGTCTACATCCTCTATCCCATTACCTTGGAATTAATGACTTTGGGTTCTAATCAGAAGAGGCACTGCCATCAAGGATATACATGGTCTAGGATATTGGTTATATAGCCATATAAGATGGTCGTTCACCTATGATGAATGATTTTTTAGGTGGGACAAAAGAAAATATGGCCTATTCAAAAAGCATAAGTTTAGGACATGAAATAGTGGGATCATAGTGTCAAGTGTTTGGAAGCTATTTCCACTAGAAAGAGTGGCATTTTCAAATGTGTGACCATTATAATGGCCCATGGATGGAAGCCAATTTACATCAATCAGGGAAAAGGTGACAATGACATAAATGACCACCAGACCCACAAAGATCACAAGATGACAAAGCAAGCAAAGACATCAAATGTAGATTAGTTGATAAGGGTGATAAAAAGACATCATGATGGTGCATAATGACTTTATCAAGATGACCAATTGGATCAAGGGCTACATGTCCACATGAAAAGGTAAGTAGACATGAATATTTCAAGTGGTAATATTATTTAAGGGAATTAATGACATCATAAGACCCTTATTATTGACAAAATGGATAATCATGTTGATGAGGAAGAATGGTCATAATTATATGTAAAAAATCATGCTAAGGATGAATGTTTATCATGAAGCTATTTTGTTTTACAGGTTGTAGATAGTGTAGAGAACTACATAAGGTTGAATATGGTAAATAATGGGAACAATGGTGGAGACAATTAGTAACGCCCATGACCTAAAATAATAAATATGGTGAATGTGCATATCTATCAGATACTACAACATGTAATGGAAATAATGGAAGTACTGTTAAACTAACAATAAGAGTAAAGGCACCCATAGCCTAAACTTGATCTTGAATTCTTACATCCTTAGCACTAAAGAAGGAAATAATTTCATTACACAAGATGCAAGGTTAGAGAACATGACCATTGACCTATCTATGAAGGGAACTCTAACTATCCAAGGGGATGTGATTTGAGGCAATAAGAGGTAGCACCTATGTAAGAAGAACAACTAGAGTTGAGGGATGTAATTGATATGATCGTTTAGTAGGGTAAAATAACTAGAGTGAAAAATTATTCTTACCCTATGGGGATGAATGCAAAGAGGAGAACAAAGTACACCCTTTAGCGGCTGTTGATATAGGGAATGCTATAGATGTTAATATAGGGAGCAATCAAGTAGAAGGATGGTTGAACATAAATCCAAAGTCACCAAATAATCAACCTAATTCTTAGGTAAGAAAATAATGTATGGAGATGCCTTAGGTGAGGTGTGTATAGTTTGATAACTTTGTATATGCCATGTGACTCCTCACACCCTAAATAAAATATGACATAGTTTGTTGTAAACATGTACAAAATGTGTTGGGTGTCATTGTTTAAATGTTATTATGCTTAGGGTTATGTGGATACTCATGTATTTTATGGTTATAGTTATGATTATTATGGTTATGGTTTTTAAAATCTCACTTAAGGTAAAGTAGATGAGGTAAGGCAATGAATAACACTAAATGATAAAGTGAAGAAAATAATAAAGAGACAAATGTCATAATGAAAATATCAACTAAGCACATTAGGATAAAAAGAGGGCATGATGTTTCTTTTGTAACAAAGACTAAAAATAGACCTAAAGTGGATTTATATTAATGAACACAAGCCCTATAATGCATCATATGAGAATGATTTGAAGGATAAAAAAGGTGTGTTGATCACACTCTGTCAAATATAATCATAATGTGTAGAGGATTTAAAGGTCAAATAGGTGATGGATAGGGCAAAGGGAGTAGTTGGAGAGGGAAAAAAGGAGGACCCATGCTTAACAGATAAATACATTGAAGGAAGAAATAGATGTGTTGAAGCAACAAACTTGACAAAATTTTATGCATTAAAGCAAGAGAATAGAGGACATGAGGAAGCAAACATGTATATGTGTGTATAAGTAATGAAAATAGTGATTGCACTCTAATGAGTGAGAATATGGAATGATAATGGGAGAAAATAAAGGAGATCCAACAAGGGATGAGGTGAAGGTGGACTAGGAGATGGATGAAGAGATAGGTAGAGGAGACAATGAGGTCATAGATGAAGACAAAGATGAAGAAGGATGGAGGGAACCAAGCATAGATATGGAGGAGGAAAAAATGAAGGTTGGGAAGAATAAGGAATGCCATCAAGGGAGATGAAAAAAATGAAATGAAATGGAGAAAAGAGAAGAAAAATAAAAGGTAGAAGATGGGGGTTTAAGGAATGTAATAAAAAATGATAGATTGGATAATTGAAAAGGATGGGAAGAGAAGTGTGACAATTATGAAGGGAAATAAAAGGATGAGAAATATGGTAGGTCATGATAGAATTTAAAAAAGGTCTAAAAGAGATAAAAGAGAAAATAGTTTGGCGATGAGAATGAAAAATAAGGAAACACATAGAAGAAAAGGAAATAAGAGGAAAAAAGAGTGAAATGTGGACACAAAAAGGATGACAGTGGGTTGAAGAAGTAGGTAATGACATGAACAAGTAAGCATGGATGATGATAATCAAGGAGAATAATAATGAAGAAAATTAGATGGTGGTGTTGGAGATGAGAATGGGATGGAAAATGGGAAAGGGGTTAAGAAAAATAAGGGGAATCAAGGGATAGGTGGATAAAAAGTTGAACAGATAAGTTAGGTTGCAATTAGTTTGTTAGAAGAGATTGACAAGATATAAAAGTGGTGACATGGTGAAGAAATAGGGGAACACAATGAAAGGGAATGAGATGAAAATGAGGGATGAAGATCAAGGATGATAAGAAAAAGAATGAAATAGGTATATAAATCATGAACACTCACATAAATGCAAAAGATAAGTGATTACCAAGATGGAAAGAGGAAAAGGGGAATGCAAAGTGCAAAAGGAAAGAACAAATAAGAATAAAAAGGAAATTGTAATATCCCCTTCAAATAGGGAATATATATAGACAAAAGCTCTGCATTGCTCTTCTGATTATTCTAAAATTTTATATGAAATAAGAACAAATTGCGATTTTTGCAAAATATCTTCAAATAAATAAATCAACCACAATATAATCTCTCAATAGCAAATCAAAGATCTTATCACTTGTTCTGATGATTACACAATTGTGTCTCTGTCATACAAATAAAATAATATGAAATATTCTATCTTAAAACCCTGGGCTTTTGCAAATCTAGAAATAAACCCTAAATCTGGAATGGCTCAGCTTTTTGTGTCAAAAAAATAGTTGCCGACATCGGTTATACTACCGTCATCGATTGACTGGGGTCGTTAACCTATCGACATCGGTGATAGGTCAGTCGATGTCGGTCACTGTGGATCTCTGCCTACCGATGTCAGTCTCTGTGCGAATTTGTACGGATCTGTATGGCTGCCAATAAAGCATACCCTATTTGTTTCAACCCTTGATCTAAAGATATATGGCTCTAATACAAAAGATATTTATCTGTATAATTTATTAAATCAAAACATAGGGAAATAAAAACCTAAAATCCTTGTGATAACCTCTGTGTGAAGTTATCTCCCAAATATGTAAACCTCTATGATAAATTTTGTATGAAGCTATCTCTCAAATTGGCAATAGATTAGCTGATATTTCACAACCTCTAAATTGCACACACTGAAGAGTGGACGTTCTCCAATGTAGATGGAATCCTGGAACCCTTGGCTCAATCTTCATAGAAGAATTCTTCAATATCAAAATCAATAATCAATGCATAATTCAATAATGGCCTCCATGAGAAACCCTTATACCCTCAAAAAGATGTGCTTGCCCTAATTAGGGTTTTCTTAAATTAGAATTAGGGTTTCTAATTAAAAAATAGGCCAAATAATTAATATTTGATTAAATCAATCAAATATTAATCTCCCTCAATATATGTCCGATCCTCGAATTGACTAAAGCTGGTGAATCAAGGAGTGATTCTGCACATGACCATACCAAAATAAGGGTGCTCTGCTACATGTCAAATATCCATAAATAATAAGAACTCATGTAAATGTGTCCAAAAGATCCTGAATAAAAGCTAACTATAGGAATTTTGCTAATCAAAGCCAAGCCAATCTCCATCATGACCCTCTATCCATCCTATCAGCCTATGAGGGTCACATATTAGGCCAATCATCAAGTCTGTCGATGTCCACTAAAAAAGGGGACATGACAATCTACCCTCCTAAAATTGCTTGTCCCCAAGCAATCTCAAAACAACAAACCAATCAATCCACCTGGATCCCAAATGTAGTTATGCTCTGCACTGCTGTTAATCAATGCAAGTTTCTAAAATATCCTCTCAAATAGAACAAAGAGGAATCCATAACCAAACTATGGAATGCAACTCAACCAGACTCCAAGAGCACAACTACCATAGTCAGGAACCCATGAGAAACAAACTCTTGAAGTATCATAACCCAAGTAGAATGGACAACTCAAACTGCCAAATTCATCTATAAAAGATGGTGCCAATCCATCCCATAACTTATCCCTCTGTAAAAGTGGCACGACCAACTATACCACACTGTCATCAGTGTGAGAAAAATAAATTTGGAGACTCGACTCCACTGGTATCCCAAACTCATCAGGACCAGGTACTCCTAAATCTTGAACATGTGTGTTAGTGCCAACAACATGTTCCTCAACTACAACTGTAGGAATGTACTCACCAACAACACTCAATGTACTATCCTCTAAACATACCTCCACACTCTGAATGCCAGCATCAGACTCATCCTCATCTAATTCTGAAGAAGCTGCTACTGAAACTACCTCATCATCACAATCTCTAGCTCCCTCATCCTTTGCAACTAACTGAGACTCCAAATCACCATGACCAAGCTTGACCACATGTCTCTTAGAATCCTGGTGAGCCACCTTCATTGCCTCTACCTTAGGCTCTAAAGCCTCTACCTCTGACTCCTCAGAACTATCCTGCTGTTTGAAATCTTTTGATTGTGAATCCTCACAATATGCCCATATTACACGATATGCCTTGCCCTTAGGCCTTAAATGACAACTGTGATTGGAATCATATGGATCTTTGAAATATAAGCAAAGCTTTTTCCTACGTAGACCATTAAGAGCCTCTCGATCCAAAGGTGCTATTGCTGGGTTGGCCTTTGAATCATTCTTAACAAATGTAGGCTGTGTAGGCCTATCAGCTATCTTGGAATGGGTCAGCCATAGTCTCTGATTAACAGTAGCACTCCTGTTATCCCCTTGCTCCCCATTCTGTCGAACAGATGTGTTCATCCTCTCTACCAGAGTAGTGAGTCCCTGTAGTGCCTGTGTCATCTCACAGTAGACTTCTCTAATGTCCTGATCATCATTATTCCTATGGCTACCTTCACATCTATAACTCATGATACCACCCAAACTACCCAACAAGATGGCAGGACATTAGCTCTGATACCACTATAATATCCCCTTCAAATAGGGAATATATATAGACAAAAGTTCTAAATTGCTCTTCTGATTATTCTAAAATTTTATATGAAATAAGAACAAATTGTGATTTTTGCAAAATATCTTCAAATAAATAAATCAACCACAATATAATCTCTCAATAGCAAATCAAAGATCTTATCACTTGTTCTGATGATTACATAATTGAGTCTCTGTCATACAAATAAAATAATATGAAATATTCTATCTTAAAACCTTGGGCTTTTGCAAATCTAGAAATAAACCCTAAATCTGGAATGGCTCAGATTTCTATGTCAAAAACACAGTCACCGATATCAGTTATACTACCATCTTTGGTCGACTGGGGTCGTTAACCTGTCAACATCGGTGATAGGTCGGCTGATGTCAGTCGCTGTGGATATCTGCCTGCTGATGTCGATCTCTGTGTGAATCTATACGGATCTGTACAGACTTCACATGGCTACCAATAAAGCACACCCTATTTGTTTCAACCCCTGATCTGAAGATATATGGCTCTAATATAGAAGATCTCTATTTGTATAATTTATTAAATCAAAACATAGGGAAATAAATACCTAAAATCCTTGTGATAACCTCTGTGTGAAGTTATCTCCCAAATCTGTAAACCTCTATGATAACTTCTATATGAAGTTATCTCTCAAATTGGCAATAGATCAGCTGATATTTCACAACCTCTAAATCACACACACTAAAGAGTGGATGTTCTCCAATGCAGATGGAATCCTGGAACCCTTGGCTCAGTCTTCACAGAAGAATTCTTCAATATCAAAATCAATAATCAATGCATAATTCAATAATGGCCTCCATGAGAAACCCTTATACCCTCAAAAATATGTGCTTGCCCTAATTAGGGTTTTCTTAAATTAGAATTAGGGTTTTTAATTAAAAAATAGGCCAAATAATTAATATTTGATTAAATCAATCAAATATTAATATCTCCCTCAATATATGTCCGATCCTCGAACCGACTAAAGCTGGTGAATCAGGGAGTGATTCTGCACATGACCATACCAAAATAAGGGCACTCTGTTGCATGTAAAATATCCCTAAATAATAGGAGCTCATGCAAATGTGTCCAAAAGAACTTGAATGAAAGCCAAATGTAGGAATTCTGCTAATCGAAGCCAAGCCAATCTCCATCATGACCCTCTATCCATCCTATCAGCCTACAAGGGTCACATATTAGGCTAATCATCAAGTCTGTCAATGTCCACTAAAAAAGTGGACATGACAAAAATCATAGAAGGCTTCTCAAAGGATGAAGACCTAGTTAGAAGCTAGTTATGGAGAAAAAAATAAGAATGGAAAATGGAAAAAGTGAGAAGAGGAAAATTGACAGAGAATGGTGGTACACAAAGAAAAAGTGGGAGATGTAGCAAAAGAATATAAGAAATATAAAGTATGCAAGAGGTATAGGATGATGTGGAATTAGTGAGGAAAAGAGAGTGAGGAAGAGGGTATAATAAGTTTCCAAGGGAAAGGGGAAAGGGCGAGGATAGTGGAAGAAGATAAAGGGGATAAAGGGCGAGGTTGGTAAGAAGTGGAGAGAGGGACAAAAAACATGAAAATTGGGTGGGGAAGTGAGCCATGAAGCATATGTAAGGAAAGGTGATGGGGAGGCCATCGAACTAGAGTAGATGGTGGCTTTATGGGAGATAAGAGGAGAAAATGAGGAAGGCTATCAATCCTTATGTTAAAAGAGATTGACAAGTTAAAAAAGTGGTTAAAAGAGATTGACAAGATGAAGGGAGGGAGTTAATGAAGAGATAGGTAGAGAAGTGGAGGAAAAGATATTAGGTGATAAGGTCAAATAAAATAAAGGATGTAGCTGAGCTGACCTCAGTAACTAAGCACTGCCTACATAGTCCAAAAAGACCTCAGGCCAATGTAGTTCTCCCAATAATGGGAGAAAAACAAAGGGGAATTATTAGATGATGTTAAAATATAAGGATGATAGGAAGAATCCAAATCTTCCCTAACATAGGATGCCTTAAGCAAGAGGGCGCTGTTAGTAATGGAAATTAATGAGAAGAAAAAGGGGAGGGTAATTAGTTTTTAGTGGTCAAACTACCCTTAGAAGTTAAGAAACACCTACATAGTCCATGGAAATCAGGGCAATGTAGTTCAACAAGGGTTGGAGAATGGTGCTCAAATGGGTAGTCCTATTTTGATGGATCACATGGTCTGGTCTTTTTGAAAGTTTGTGGAGAAAGGGTGTGTGTTGAAGATGGGTTGAGGTTGTAGAGAAAGGTATCTCCAAAAGGTGGGTTGATTTATCATAAATAAGTATTTGATGTTAATGTTATTTTGATATTATTCATGGTTAGAGTTATGATGATTTGATGGATGATAGTGGTGGCATATAAGTAGGTTAGATAACCATACTAGATGAAAAATAATGAGACATGGTCTAATAGAATACATGATTCAATGATGAGAGAATAATAAATGAGGTATAATCCCTGTTTGTTGTCAAGGACAAAACAAAACAAAACCCAAATTTGGATTGGTTTAAGGAATGCATGCCTTTTGAATGCTTTGTATTAGCATGCATTGGTTGATAAAACAAGTTTCTTGATCACAGTGTGTTAATTAGGCTTTAAATCCCCTAATTTATAGATAGTATAAATGAAATATGGGTGATAGGTGGTGTGAAGGATAATGGGTAATATGTATGGTAATCTTATGTGGGTTAGTTTTCCCTTTCTATAGGTAATCCAAGAATGATAATAGACAAGTTCATGTCATATGCTAGATGTAGACTGATCAGTGTGGGAAGTCTACATGTGAAATTTGATTATGGCTTCCACCTTATTATGTTGCTTGAGAGTTGATTGCAGCTTTAGATTATTTTGATTTTGTTTTGATTATGGTAGTGGGTCTTCTGCTTTATTATTGTATATGATAAGTTGATCGATGTGAGAAGCTTCCAATAAATTTCTTTGTTAACCTAGCCATCCTTTAAGGGAGTGGTTTAAGTTTATTGGATTTGTTTAACATTCTTGATATCTATCCTTCAAGGGAGTAGTCTACCTTATAGTTGGCAATCTTTATTTTGTTTTTGGGAAGTTATCCTTCAAGGGAGTAGTCTACAATGCTTAAGATATTGACCAAAGTAATATTTTGGTATCCAAATTGTTCTTGGATGTGATTTTTTTAGACATGGACAAGTCTAATTAGGTTCAAAGGCTTATTGTTATGAGGGAAAAACTTTAACACAATAAGGTTAATGATACGTGAAGAGGTGTGGTTTTGAGAGATAATGACCATGGGATTCCATCTTGTTAGAGACAAAAGTATCCATGAGAACCATGCTATGGGTAGAGCCATGGTACCCATATTTAGGATTATGCTATGATTATGGTGGTCAAACACATTTTTTACATTGTAATCAATTATCCTCAAAAGGAGAGGAGGAATATGGGTGAAGATTAAAATCTCATAATCAAGGGATGAGCTTAATTTAGACAAAAGGAGTGAGCTTGATCCTTATTTAATATAAAAATGAATGTAGATGAAAAGTATTGAGAGGCCCAAGTTATGGTTTACCTTCAAGAGAGGATAAATGATAAGCTCCTGATCCATACTTATGGGTAATAATGTAGGGTTCAAGCTAATTGAAATAACACTTGCATTGTTTACTTTTCTCCATGTTGGTCACATGCTAGCTTTCTTTTAGGATGAGGTATCTGATATTGAAGTCTAAAACTTTCATGTGTTTGTTATAGGCACTCTTGATGCATTTTTAATACACACAAAGATGGTTAAAGTTAGTTAAATGATGATTATCAAGTAACTCAAGTTGATCCAAATGGTACTGATGATAATCATCCTTAGAGATGAGCTCTTACAAAGATATGTGAAGAGATGGGATTTGGACTTGGATAGGTAAGTGTGACTCTAATCCAAAAACTATAAAGAAAGGGGTATCACCCATGTAGGTTCAAATACTAGTGTGATAGGCCCATAAAGTGAAGGGGATGTGCAAATGCCAATCCTGACCTGAAGCACGACTACTTTGGTTAGCATTTTTAAAAATATTTTGTTAGAGGCTTCTAGTTGTCCATTTTGTTATGGATGGTAAGGTGAGGAAAAACTCAAGTTAATTTTGAACACATCATATAGACCCTAAACTCACTTTTTCTTGAAATATTTTCTATTTTTGGTGATAATTTTATGAGGAACACTAAATCAACAGATGATGTGATGGTTGATAAAGTTGAAAATCTTCTCCATTTTAGTCAAGACTAGAGGAATAGCCTCTACCCACTTGGTGAAATATTCAATGGTTGTGATGATGGAGCTATGTTGCTATGAGAAATGAGGGTTGATCTCCCTAATAAGATCTAGGCCCCATTATGAGAAAGGCCAAAAGTCCTTCGATACTTGGAGGTCATTGGCTAGCACATGATGTAAGTTATCATGCTATCGACACTTAACACACTTTTTTACATAATCAAAATAGTCTTGGTTGAGTATGGGCCAATAGTAGCCAAGTTGAAGGATACATTTAGTGATGGCTAGACCGCTAAAGTATCCCCCATAGATCCCATAATGTATTTCTTTGATAGCATGGGAAGCTTCATGGTTGCATCAGTAATAGAGAAGGAGGCCATCAAAACCACATTTGTAAAAGATTCCCCTAGTATGGTGTAATGAGAGGTACCCTGAACAAAGTATCTTTAGTCATTCTTAGAGAGGTTGGGAAGAATGATGCTAAGGTTGAGGTAATTAAAAGCTTGGTCATACCAAATATCAGATTGGGATTCCTCCACACTACAAATGCTAGGGAGGTTGGATTTGTTATAAGAAGGTTTGGTAAAATGATGCATGGTGACAAATATTTTGGAATTGGAAAGCTGAGAAGGGGTTTGGGAAACAAGGCAAGCCATTGTATCCATGCATTTGTTGGTAGATTATGGAACAAATTGGATTAGGTAATGTTTGAATGATGCTAATAGTTTATCAACAAAATTTTTGTATTTTTATAAGACATCATTCTTACATTGATAGGAGCCATTGACTTGGTTGACCATGAGCTTGAAATCACCAAAGACATTGATTATCTTAATTCTCAAGGCTAGAGTGGTTTGGAGACCTATGCCTAGGGATTCATACTCAACCATATTGTAGGTGCATTCAAAATAAAGTTTGAAGGATAAAGGAAGGGGTTCACCATTAAAGGGGATAAGGATGATACCAGCTCCACTACCATGTTGACACTTTGACCTATTAAAGAATATATTAATTTGGTAGGTTATGTCCTCTTGGGAAAGAGTAGCAATGGATTCATTTAGGAATTCAAGAGGAGGAGGTTGGTGATCTATTAAATGTGCTTCAACTAATTGGTCAGCAATGAATTTCCCTTAAATTAACTTTTTTTGAAAGAACTCAAGCTCAAACTATGGTAAGAGCATAAGCCACTTGGCTGGGATGGTGTACTTGAGTGGGATGGTGTTGGTTATGACATAGGTTTTATGGTTAAGAAGGTAGTGGTGGAGTCTGGTGGTCATGAAAGTCAAGTCTAAGTAAAGTTTCTTGGTATGGGTATACTAAGTCTCTTATCCTACAAGCATGTGGCTAATGTAGTATACAAATTATTCTTTGTGTTGTTTATCTCGGTTAGCCAACATTGCCCCTAGGGAATGGTCAGTGGTAGAGATATATAGGTAAAAGGGGTGGTCATCCTTAAGAGGGGTGATGAAAAGTGGTGATAAAAGGTACTATTTGAGAAATTCAAAATATTTTTGACAATTATTATTCCATTTGAAAGAGACATCCTTCTTTAGAAGGTGATGGAAAGGTCGGCACTAGTCTAAAAGCTAAGAAATGAAATGGTGAATGAATTGAAGCTTTACCTATAGGATATGAAGTTGCTTAAGTTTGGTAAGAGGAGAATCTCCAAGTTTAATTTAACCTTGGTAGGGTCTACCTCGATTCCTCGAAGGGAGATGATAAATCCAAGAAGATTTCCTGAAAGGACTGCAAAAACACATTTCTTAGGGTTGAGTTTGACATGGAAATAGATTAAGCAATTGAAGATAATGCCAGGAAATTTTAGATGATCTTTGAAATATTTGGATTTTCCCAAGAGATCATCAACATAGTCCTTTATGATGGTGTGGATGAGGTCATGGCTCGCTAGTAGGTTAGACTAGTGTTGTTAAACCTTAAAGGCATGACTCTATAGAAAAAAGTGCCCCAAGGGGTGGTAAAAGCAGTTTTATGCTAATCTTCAAGAGAAATATAGATTTGATTGTAACCCAAAAACCCATCCATGAGAGATAACATCTCGTGGGAGGTTGTAAGATCAACAATCTAGTAAATACTAGGTAGAGAGAAGTCATCCTTGGGGTAGGAAAGGTTAAGGTCACAAAAATCCACACAAATTCATAGACCCCTAGTGGATTTGGTGATAGGTATGATATTGGAGACCTATTGGGGGTAGTTAATGGGTTTAATGAAGTTTATAGATAGGAGACGCTGAAGCTCTTCTTTGATGAGAAGGGCTATGTGAGGATGTATGTGTCAAAGTTTCTTTTTAATAGGATTGACATCATGATGAATGATTATGTTATGGGTAGCAATGGTGGGGTCAATACTAAGCATATCACTATAAGACCACATGAATGTTATGATGTGGTATTGGAGGAAAGAAGAGAAGTCTTGAAGTTCTTCAGCATTAAATGATTGGCCCAATTTGATAATGTGGAGGTTATCCATAGTTCCCAAGTTGATAGCCATGGTGGATTCATTCAACATGGTTAAGGTTTTAGGAGGAAGGGATTTATGGATTGAAGGATCCAGGGCACCAAGGTAGGTGAGAATAGAATCATTGTCTTGATGTTGGATGGTGTTGATGGTAGGAGAATAATTTTTAACCATTTCAAGATAAATGAGAGGAAGAGTTTTAGTTTGGCCATAATTTTGATAGGCCAGAGGGCACAAAATAATAGTATTGACTAAAAAAGGTTAGGAGGAATGATGTCAAAATCATCATAATTTAAAGGAGGTTGGGTTGGTGAGGAGGGGATGTCTTCCTTGATGGTGTCAATAGGTTTGGGTGAATTGATAGGTTCTTTAGGTGGTACTAACCAAGGCCAAATGACTCATGAGGTTTTTGAGTTTTAATCAAAGGCAACTCATGAGGTCCTTTTTCATATTAGCTAAGGCCAAATCCCTTCCAAGCACACTTATGAAGGTATAATTTAGAAAATGTTGGTTTTCCAAGGTAGGAAAAGTCAGAGGTGAATGATCGAATGTAAGAGATAGTGGTGGGAGCAAGAAGTAGCTGATCAATTCCCAAATAGATGAAGTTCATTTGATGGTTGGGGGGATCAAAATGGATGATGGTTTTGATGTTAGGGTTATATGAAGGGTCATGTTTGAGGTTCCCATATTCTTGAGAAGTAGGGAAAACATCTAATGCTAGAAGGTGATAGTCCCCTAACAGGAATCATTAGAACATAGATCCTAAGGGCTCATCTATGGGGATCTATGAAGAAGGGATGAATGAGCTAGTTGACATTTTATCAATGATTGGAAGATAGGGTGTAACTACCATAGGTGCATTGTATGGGTGAATGGGGTCATCATTAGGGTGATAGGTCATGTTATATGTTGAGAAAGGATTTAGGCCTACTTGGATATTGATGACTTGGCCTTCATGCTCAGAATTAATGAATTAATAAAAGGTAGAGGGAACACATTTTATGGAGTGAATCCAAGGTCATTCCAATAAGATGTTATATTTGAATTCTCCTTCCACAACATAGAAGAGTTTAGGGAGTGTGTAGGGTCTTACATAGATATGAAGGATGATGGTTCCCAAGGTAGTGGCTATAATGTCATTAAAGGATTCGAGGACTATTGTGGATGTTGACATGATATTATTTGATAAGTTGAGTTGGTTTTAAGCATAAGAGGATATGATGTTAATGCTAGCTCCCCCATCAATCATCACCCTTTTAACATGGGTTTGGTTAATGTAAGTAGTAATAAAGAGTGGGGGATCTAGGTCCTTAAGGTAGACAAAAGGTATTTCTGAATTCTTAAAGGTGACAATGTTGGAAGTTTGAAGGTCATAAATAAAGGTGGCTGGAGGTTGAGGGTCATTAGGTTAGACCTAAATGTATTGCAAGGCCTCTATGAGTGCTTGGTGGTGATAATGAGAAGTATAAATCAACTCATACAAGATCATTTTTATTGGGGTCTGGTGAAATTGCTTAAGGATAGATTTTTAAATAGATATTTCATATGGGTTGGATTGTAAAGGGTTAGATTGGGGGGTACCTAAGATAGACACCTTGGGTTTGATTGAAAATGGAGATGGTTGGGTATGGTTTACTTGGGAGTTTTAAGAGGGGTAAGTCCAAGGGATGGACACCTTATCCTTCCATTTATCCTTATGTTGTGATCTAGTGACTACATTTATAGTATGGATAGAAGGAGAGGGTGAGGTAGTAGAGTGTTCAGACTCATCTTCACTCTTAGGTGAGAGTGGAGGAGTGGGTAAGTATTGGGTAGGTATGGTTTTTGTTTGGGTTGGTATGGGTGATATAAGAGGTTTTTATATTAATAGATCATCCTCATTATAAATGTGGTGTATGAGAGTTTGAAGAGATTTTAAATAATCCATATAATGGTTGAGTATCCTATGGTATAAAAAAATCAAATTTTTATTGAACCATTATGATTTGGGATGTAAAGGGTTAAAGGATTTGATGGGTGGTAAGCTCAAGAAAGAGGTTTGCAATAACCATTAGAGAATGGTTAAGTAATACTTGGTTAAATGTGGTAAAGGTTTAGCATTTTTTTCTTTGGGTATTAAGGTAGAAAGTTGTTTAGAATTAGGCTTGGTGATGGGTGTCTTAGTTAAGGTGGTACGCTTGGTTGACAATTTTGGTTTAGGTAATATGGTTGATGAGATAGAGGTGGAAGATGGCAAGGTTGGTAACTTAGGTATTGATGGTGCAATAAAAAAAGGTGTGTTAGAAGGCAAGTGTGAAGGTGTAACCAATAGAGGTGGTGGTGTTTTGGTAAAAATAATTGGCTTCATGTTCAAGGTAGAGGGATGAGGACCCAAAATGGAGGGCAAAGTTAAGGGAGGTAAAATTCAAGGATTTGGGCCTTTGGGTAGTTTTACCTCTTTGGTTGTTTTGGTTGTTGATTTTGAAGGGGTTTTGTCTACTTGGGTCTTGATTATATTAGGTGGTTGAGGGTTGGTTAGTTTAGTAGAGGTCTTGGTTGGTTGGGTGGAGGTTTTAGTTGGTTGGTTATTAGAAGTGCTAGGTTGGTCCACCAAAAAAGGGGTTGGAGGTTTTGGTTTGCTAACATAAGGGAGACCTAATTTTTACCAAAAGGTAATTTAATCCATGTTACGGTTGGGGACAAATTCCAATTTTTACACTAGCTTTGAGAAAGGTTTGATTCCCTGAATGGTGGAACTAAAATATAATCTGCTAGGTGGAGATATAGGGATGGTAACCTTGTCCTCTTCCTCAATCAAAGAATGCAAGGTTGGGATGGATGGTTACTTTATGGGAGGATTAGATAGGGGAATTTATTTCTCAGTAATGATTTATATGGGAGGGGAGAGTTTCATGGTGATTGGAGAGGATGGTAAGATGGGTGTGTGGTCCGATGTGTCAGTCAAAGGGGAAGTTGGTAACTCTACTACCATAATGAGTAAAGGAGGAAGAAGAGGTACTTCCTTGGTTTGGGTTTCCAAAAGGGTATAAGGTAACTCTATTACTTCCATAAGTAGATATGGGTTAGTAGATTGGTGAGCAGGTTATTCATTAGTGAGTGTGTCAAGAACCATGTTAATGGTATGGGTTTTAGGAGAGCATTCGATGTTGTCACTCTTAGTTTTGGTAGGAGTGTGGTTTGGAAAAGGTTACCTAAATATGTCAAGGACTTGGTTGGGTGGTGCATTAGGGTTGTCCAATGTAAGCTCCCCCTTGTTAATGAGGGATTGGACAAGGTATTTGAAGGTATTACACCTATTGATATCATGTCCTATGAATCGATGCAAGGCACAATGGTCATTCTCATTATACCAACCTAGCATGGGGTGGGAAGCATAAAACTATTGGGGTGGTTTAATTGGTGAATTTGGATGATATTAGCCTTTAATTAATTTTCTAAAATAGAAGCATAGGGTTCTTCAAGTGGAGTTAATTGCTTCTGGTTGTTCCAAGTTTGGTTCCTTGAGTTTTGGTTTTAAGAATTAAATGAATTGGAGGTTTCGTTCCTCAAGTTTTCTTGGTTGGTAGATGGTGGAGGGATGGCTTTGAAGATAATAACATTTATAGTTCCTTTGTTCTTAGTGTTGGTATTGGGTTGGTTATTAGACTTGGAGGAAGAAGCGTCATTGGTTTTATAGGTTGAGTTCTTATTTTTGAGTTTAAGCTTTCTTTCATCAATGGTTTAGTTCTCTAGTTTATGAGCCGTGGTGAAAGCTTTATCAAAGGTTCAGATGATTTGGACACATAATATGGATGAGATATATTTGGCACATGCCTAAGAAAAGAGCTATATAAGTTCAAATTGAGGTAAGGAAAATGAAATTTGGTTAATTATGCTCCTCTAATGAACCACAAAATTAGTAGTAGATTCATCCTCAAATTACCGGATGGAGTAGAGGTCGGTGATAGAAAATTTCTTGGATATATTGATATAAAAGTGCTCCAAGAAGTTTTGGGCTAGTTGGGTGAAGGATAAGATGGAATGTTTGGATAAGGCAGTATACCTATCTAAGGCTAGGCTGGTTAGAGACATTGGGAAAGTGCAAAGAAGAAGGGAATCATTGTAGGTGATGAGATAACAAGAATTCCTAAATGCCCTAAAGTCTTGTTGGACATCCTCCTTGATTTTAAATTTAGAGAACTTGGGAAGTTCCCATTAGGGAGGATATGGCTTAATGGGTATGGATGGATGGATGGGCTCAATTCAAATTTAGTCATAAGATAAAGTATTGTGAGCACCTAAGATAGATGAATCTAAGGTGGTCATCTTGTCCATGATAATATTCATGAAGTCTGCTTGGAGTTGAGAACTTGGAAGGTTATAGGATGCATATTACAGTGGTGGTTATTGAGAAACATGTTGATAGTGGGTAGAAGGTTGAGAAGATGCCACATATTGGTATGTGGATGACAATGGTTGGGTAGAAGATATATATTGGTATGCACGTGTCAGTGGTTGGGTAGAGGTTTGTGGTTAGGTAGTGGGTATATACCCTTGTGGGTTATGGAGATAACTAAAGGTTGCTTGTTGGGTAAGAGTGGTAGTTGGGTTGGTTGCTGATGGAAGGGTGATGACCTTTGTACTAATTAGTGGTAACATAGAGGGTATGGACAACACACAGATTTGAAGTGGAGTAGTGTTTTATAGATTGGAGGTAACTATAAGAAGATGGGTAATGGTAGAGGTAGGCACTCTTATTATGGAGGAGTGATTGGTAAGACATATTAGAGCTGTGGTAGTTTGGGTTGGTTGGTTTTAAATGGTAGTTTTAAGGGGTTTGTTTGTTCATAATAATGCTTGGGTAAATAAAGGTTGAGTATTACCCATGGTAGTAGAGGTACTCCACATGAGGTGGAGAGGCATGCCATAAGGTGGATCTATAGGTGGGGTCAAAACTAGGATTTGGTAAGATGTAGTTATAAGGTATTGTTGCAAATCTACGTGATTATTGTTTAGGAAAGTGGTAAAATATGCGTCTCTTGGGATTAACAAGTAGGACTTCTTAGAGAGTGAGGGGATTCTATGGGTTTGGAAACATCTTCTATAGATGCAGAGGTGGAAAAGGTTGGTTGATTTGGTGGTGAGTTTTGTTCCTCAAGGTCCCTTCATTTTTGGTGAGTAAAAACCATATGAAAAAATAGGAATAGAATGATATGTTTTCACACCTCAAAACAAAGAGTAATCAAAGAAGATTCAAGGAAAAAAATGCATTCACTAAGAGTGTGTTAAATCCTAGGATTATTTTTGATCTCTCTTTTGTCTTATGCCTTAGAAAAGTGTGAAGAGAAAATTGGCTTGAATAGGTCCTAGAAAGGAAGTCTATGTTTGGTTTCAGATTATGTTTAGGTGATAAAAAAGAAGTTTGTATTGGATCGATTATGTGGCTTGGTTCTTAAGGATTACTCCCCTTACATCAAAATTCTATATCCAATGCAGCGTTTAGCCAATATACCTATTACCAAAGCTTATACTCAGTCAGAGAACTGAGATGGTTATCCCCTCGGTGATTAAATCCAAACAAGATAATTGGGAAAGGGTAAGGTGATCCGCTAGGTGATGAAATCCTAGTCAGGCCTTATATTAAGTGTATTTGATGTGTTTATTTTGAAAATGGTTTAGTTTGTGTAATATTTATGGTTCTACGATTAATTTTATTTGATTTAATTAATCTAGGTGAATTAAGTCAAGCAAGCAAACAATGTATGCAGTTAATTTTAACTCATAAAGAAATATTTGATTTCTTTTCAATGAAAATAAAAACAACTAAAATGCAGCTAAATGAGACATGAAAATACAATCCTAATCCTAGGATGAGTGATCTTTTTTATTTTAAAAATGCAATAAAAAAAAGAATGATAATTTTTTTTCCAATTTTTAGAAAGAAAAAGAGACTAAAATTTGTGTTTTTGAAAGAAAGAAAAGAATGTTTAAATTTCAACAATGAAATGTGCAAATAAATGACATTTTAATAATGAAAATAAATTTTATAAAACATATATGAGCCCAAGAAAACTCAAGGGTCCCACCAAGCGTGCCAAAATGTTTCTATCTATTTTATTTTTTATTTTTTGCCTTTTCTTAGTTTGGAAAAGAAAGAAACTAGTTAATGGGTTTGTAGAAGAATACCTAGATTTCATGCTCGTTGAAGTCCAATTTTTTTGAGAAATATTTTTTAGCTAGGTAGTAATACCTAGAAATAATAAAACACTTAAACACACTTGTTTGTTAGATAAGTATATGGGTGGATTTCCTAGCATGAGCTAGATCCTAGAAGTGAAAGCTTTCTAGGAGGCTGTCAATCCACCTACTTTAAACATTTAAGTTAAAAAATAAAAAGAGGGATAATTTAATCTAAAATATAAAACTAAAATTAAATAGAGTGAATAAAATAAAATTAATTAAGAAAACTAAATGCTTTTTTAATATGACTAAAATAAAGCAACTAGTTTGATTAACACTAATGCTAAAAACTGGCCAAGGGTTGTGGTTTTGGCTTGGTAATTTGACAAGATTCAAAAGGATAGTTTGGTTTGGGTTGGTAAATGGATAATTTGATAAATGGGTAAAAGGTAAAATTATGGAAAGAATGCAAAGGGAATATGGTGAGAATCCAAAGAGATAAGTGTTTAAGAGGGTAACAAGGTGAAGGTGATAAATGGTTAAGAGGATAACAAAGCAAAGGGGAAAAAGGATTAAGATGGAAAAGGTGGAAAATTAAATAAATGTATTAAGATGGGTAAAGGAGGTAAGGACCAAAATAATGAAAGGAAATACTAAGGAAATAATTGAAATACAAAAATAAAACAAATATCACCTTGAAAACTTGTTGGAGATAGTTGATGTTGCTTTGTGATGATGGAATTATGCAGCAATTTCAACAGAGCTTCAATGCTTTGACCTCTTTTTATCTAAGGTGTGGATCACCTCCTTTAAAAGATCCCTTAAACCTATGAGAATAAATTACTCTAACAAAGACTAACCAACTTAACCATGGGTGAAGGATAAGGGGGGATTTATAGCATTTTATGTCAAGAAACATGCCAAAGGAGTGGAATAGTGAAATGTGGCACCATTTTCCAAATGGGATAATAAGTGGTCATGACATACAAGGTGGTGAGATTTAAACTTAGATAATAAGTATCCCACTTGGTTTTTTTGTATCCCACCTTGTTAAATATTCTAAAATGGAGTGGGGATCATGCATATAGACCTAAATGAATCCAAGAGACTTTTTATCACCTTTTTCTATTTTATGCTAAGTACTTAAGGAGGTTCCCCAAAAAATGTGGAAATTTTTTACAAGTGGGCTCATAAGTGGTCATGAAATAAAGTGGGGTGAGATTATCACTTAGATAATAGGTATCCCACTTGGTTGGTTTGTCTCCCACCTTGCTAAAGAGTCCAAAATGGAGTGGGGATCATGCACATAGACCCAAATGAATCCAAAAGACTTTTCATCACATTTTTATATCTTATGATAGTAGTTAAGGAGGCTCCCCACATAATTTGGTACCACTTTCATACATGAATAGAAAGAATGATGTTGAATGATGGCCCCTTATGGAGAAATTTTCCATACTTTAAAAGGGGTACCCTTATGATGCTTAATGATGTCATTAGGCACCTTGGATGAGGGTCCCAAATAGGGTATGTTGTCCCAATTTAATCCACCTCAATTATAAGCCATGTAACTTACCATATCACTTGAAATATCACTATTAAGCCACCTAACATGTCACATGCCATATCACCATGAATATTGATAGTGGGTCCCATAATGAATAGTGATAGTGAACAATGATTTTGAATAGTTACTTGGATAGGTAAAGAGGGGGTGGGTTAAGGGTCAATAAGGGTTATGTAGGACCTAGGGTGGGCCCAAGGCATTCAAACATATAGAATTACAAGTGTGAAATTTTATAGTGTCTACATACTACTTGGATTTTTCATCTACCTCTTGCTTCACTTTAGCTTTAGTTGTAACATTAGACTGGGCTTTAGCCTCAAATTTAGCTTTGAAATTCATTTTATCTTTAGCCTTGGTTTCTAATTTAGTTTTATCTTTAAATTTTATTTCATCCTTGGCTTTGGATTTAGTGTCCTTCTTTCTAGCTTTTTGCTTAGCCTTTTGCTCTACCCGAGGCTTCATAATTTTCATTACTTCCTCTTTATTATTTTGGGTAGCCTGCATTTCTTTTTTTTTCCACTTCTTCTTGGGATTTATTCTTTGTATCTAATTCATATACTCTCTTATTTTGAGCCTCTACTTCTTTAGATTTTTTCTTTTTAGCCTCTACTTCTTTAGCTCTTTATTTTTGAGCCTTTGCTTCTTCATCTTTATTTCTAAACTCCTCTATATCATATTGTTTACATTGTTATTATTCCTCCACAAACTTGGAATTTTCCTCTTGATTCCTATTTTTTATCTCTTCCTTATCCTTACTCATAGCCTCCTTTTGTGCTTGTAATGGATCTTGTTATTCCTACATAGCTTCATGTTGTGGCTCTAACTATGGTAAACTAGTTTTTTCAAGTGTGTCCATAGGAGAAGATGAGTATAGTACTGTATTTGACTCAGAATATTTTGAGTAAGAATATTCTAAGATAGTACCCCACTATGAAGTCATCTTCTTCCTAGAATTTGGAGATGGAGTGAGGCTCTTATTTTTCCTCTCCATTGTCTAGGCCTATAGTTTTGGTTGTGCTTCCTATGCTTGATACACACCACTCTCTTTAATTGGTTCTATAAAATACACCATTATATCCTTGATTTTTTGTGAGGATCAAGCTATAACATGCATACTAGGTTTTTAAAACAAATGTGGTGCTAGGATTTATTATGTTGGTATTTCTTCTTCTTATGTAGAAGAGGATCCTACAGTTGGATATTTTTGGAATAGTTGGGCCTAACACTATTGTATGACCACTTCTTCACCTAAAGTATATGTTAACCATTTTTACCACATGCCAAAATGGGTCAATCTCCTATATCCATAATATTGTATATGGTATTTTTACAATGTCATAGGGTATGTTGTAGTTCAGTTGATGTCATTGCACATGTCATTCTAAATTTGGTCATAGTCTAACTTAGTCCTTGTGTCATTCAGTGTCTTAGGGGTCATTTTAGAGTCATATATGTAAGTGGAAAGCTTTCATGGTGTATAAATAGTAAATATCATGGAAAGGGTCCACATAGGCATTAAGGAGTTTATTCAGAGCTACAAAAGTTTAGGAACAAGCTTTGTGAAGCCAAACCATCATTAGGACATCATGAAGAACCAAAATGGACAACTTGCTAGTACAAATTATAAATATGCTTAGAAAGCTTTGCATGACCATTAGACCACATGTGATCAATGTCCTTAGTTCCAAGATCATTATCTATAAGTTTTATATCTCAATGAGTCTTCTATATTGAGATTTAAGTCTTCAAATTTTAGCTTGCCGAGTCTAAGGGGCCAGGCCATCTAGAATGTCATATTGTAATGAGCAAACTAGCTTGTTTAAGAATTTTTTATCTTCACTTTGGAATCCCCAATAAACCAAAATATTAAAAATACATGGATATCTTCATGATTAGATCATGTCCTAGAAATTTCATGCCCACACAAGATCTCTAGCTCAAGTTATAAGCATGCAAAGATAAACATGTAGACTAGAATGTTCATGCTAATGCCAAATTTGAGCTTTGTAAAATGACTATTCATATTTAAAAATCCTAATACATTTGTAAAAAATTCAAATACATTCATATGGAAATCAAATGAAGATCACACAGATGTTAAATAAAGCTCATCCATGATCTTTTGGAGCTCAAATTTGATAGTTTCATGAACGTCAATGATGATCATGCAAACATCAAATGACAAGCGTGTGGATGTCAATTTTGAGCTCATGAATTATTTGTTATATTTTAAATAATATATCTCAATAGATCTAATGGTTAGTATCTAATAATACCAAGTAGATCAATGGCATGCAAATAAGTCAAAAGTTTAAGGTGCTTAGATGCCACCATGTGGCATAAACACGTAAAGCAGGAAAACTGACAATAGATCCTGAGTGTAAATACAAGACTACCAAGTGACACCAACTTAGATAGAGTTGATAGGTCAAGGATATATCCAAGGGATTATGTTAACTCATAACATGGAGATTGGATGGTGTAAGTATAGGTTGATAATTCAATGATCTGATTCATGGTCAATAGCCAATTAAACAAAGGTGAGCCCAACATTTTTTATAAAAGTTGACAAAGAAGTGTCAGACATAAGAAAAATAAATATAAAAGGGACCAAGCTCAAATATGACCTGGGCTAGACCAAAATAGATATTTCAAAGATCAAATTTTCCATTAAAATCTCTATAAATATAGAATGGGTCTTTTTAGACCTAAAGGGAGAATAGAATGAAGCTATGTGGTCTATAGGTCCCCATCAACATGATGACTTTAAGAAAACTAATATTCTGAGATTGGTTTTCCATCTATAGTGTACCTATGAACATGGAGATGAGTTTGAGCATGATCCAATTTGGACAAGAGCTAGCATTTCAAAAGATGCCACGAAGACATATATGTAAACTCCAATGGCTTCATTACCAGAACTAGATACATGAAAGAGACCCTTCTCTTCACTTTTGCATGCCATGACAAACCAGTTATGAGCAGTTAACAACAAGACAAATTTTAACAAATGGATCTGATTGTTATAACTACATTAATGTTAGAACCTAGCTCAAAATAATTTTATCCCATCATTGTAACCATCAAGGAGCATCAATGAAGGAATAATGTAACTATGCAATGGACTGAAGTGACCTAGATCAATCAAGAAGCTTGAATGAGCATAATTGTAGAAGCAGTTGTAACTATGGTTCAAATGAATTTGTACTTATTTGATTCCCCTTTGGAATTATCTTTTCCCATTTCTCTCTCAAATGTTATAAGTAACTACCATTTTGGCCTTTGTAATGCAATTCCAATCCATGTATGATGAAGCCCTATTGGAATGATTTCATATTTTTCCTTTGAAAATTAATTCAAAAATGATTTTGAGTTCTTGAACAATTGTCTAAGTGTGTAAGTGATGTATGGTGATGTAAAGTGATAATTATCTATCCTTTCTTCCCTTATCCTTTCATGTTTGTGTAAGAGTTCCTATTATAATAGGTCATATGAAGTGTTTTTAAGTTTATGAGTCTATATTTTAAGTGTAAAATGATCCTTAGTGTCTACAACTAGCCTATGGTTCACTTACCTTGGATAACTCTCATGAATCTCACCTCCATATTGAAATACTCATGTTAGAATCCATAGGACTTGGAAGTTAGTTTGTGTACCTTATTTATTAGTATAGGAAATTATGATGGTTATATGGAAGACATCTTAGTGTATCACCCCCTTAGATTAGGTTCATTTCATGTAACTTCTAACTCTTTCCCCCAAGGCAACTAGTTAAGTAGGTGTGAGCATTTCAAGATACATTCAGGGAACTAGCCCTTCAATCTAGAGGCTCACTTATATTATAGTACACACAACATACTTAGAAGTTTTATACACATAATATTTTCAACTTTTATCAAATATTAACACTTTACATCTTGAAAAAATCCATCGAGACTCAATCTCTCTCTAAGTGCATACCCTAAGGGGTGCATCAAGAAAGGGGTGGGCAAACCTTTGGTGCTTCTCAAGATTATTGTCCCTTATTGCCACATTATTACCAATCCCACTAGCTCTTAAAAGTATTCCCTAAGCTATTATTCCTCCCTTGCATCCTCCTCCAATATTTTTCCTCTTTCCATCCCTATTTTCCTCACCTTGATCCCCTTTAGCTAGGTAACTGTACTAGGTCAATTAGCCTGACCCTGCATATTTTTTCACCTCTAATTACTATACAAGGTTGATTGGGTTAACCTTGTATTATTTAGGGCATTTTTTACTTTGAGTTTTGTCATCCATTTGGCTGACCCAGCTTAGGACCTAGTGATTTATCTCCCAAAAACATACAAGATTGACCCCGTATAATTGACATATTCAGATGGATTTAGGGTGAGATATGCTTAAAAATACAAGTTCATTTCATCATTATTTCAATATGTAATAAAGAGTTATTATTTTCCCATGCTTCTTTATAATCTGCTCTTCCACCATTCTACTTGAGGAGTCTTAGCTTAGGGTTTCTACTTGGACAATCTAGTCTTGTGGATAAGTCTTGGATGCTTTGGCATTTCCTAGTGATCCTTAAAAACCATAATGACCTCTTAAAAATTCCCTTTGGCTAAGGGAGAGATTGAGTCTGTATGGGTTCACATTCAGGTAAGTATATTCTAACTTTGTTCTCCTCTCTTTAATAGTAGAAGTAACATAAGTATTGGCTTGAATAATATTAATTTTCATATTCTATGTATTATGGTCTTAAGCATACTTAGCTTAATTGAGATTATATTATACATTTTTTGATTTCCTTATTAACCCCTCATATTGTGCCACAAGCTTTGATGTGCACTAGATTAGATTTACTTTCTTTTTTATTAGAATAGAGTAAACATTAAACCTTAGATTATTTTAAGGTTTTTGTAAGATTATGTTCGATTGTAGGCTGTGGAACCCTTCTTATCATGGTGTATTATGACAAGAGATCCCCTAATTAGGTCTAGCAGATCCCTATTTTAGTCATGCCCCTGCTTAACAAATGTATTCCCAATTAGAAGTATGGGTATGCTTTATCTTCTTCAAGCCAAGATTAATTCATAGACATGATGAATTTATGATTACATACATTATAGTGAACCTAACATGAGCTAACCCTTATAGGATTTGTTTACCTTATTTTATTTATTTCATTCGTTCATCATTACTTTTATCATATTTGCCAGTATCTAACTTTTGTGCACAATATTTTAGGTATAGGCTACTAGATCGAATTAGTCGACCCAATATAGTTTTTTAGATTTTTAGACATCTATTTTAGACTAGTAAGTCAACACAGTTGACCTATACATTTTTGGGAACTCAATAGCAAGTTTATATAAAGCTTGATCGACCCAACCAACTTAGTTAGTAGAATTTGCAAGCATATATCAAGGTTATTGAACAACATTATCCATTATATGTATCTATAATACACTAAGGTTCCTTTATATCTATTTATCTATTTATTTATAGTCTTTCCTTTTACAATTTGTAGTCTTTAAAACTACCCTTGCATAGTCAATTGGATCGACCCTATTGACCTAGTTTTATGTTTTATGTGCTATCTGGATAATTGGGTTGACTCTGTCAAGTCTGTTTATTTTTAGACTTTACTTCTATAGTATAGGTTTGACCCTATCAAAACTATTCTATATTTTATACATACAATGTTGAATATTTCAACATTTTACCTTATTTCAAAGTTGGAATTAAACTTATATGCTAGTAATTAGTTCACACTTTATTTTCTTATTGCTTGCATGCTTAGAATAAATCACATAGCTTAATTAGGTGGTTTTCAATTAATTATTTAGTTTCAATATTTTTTATTTTATGCATATATTACCAAATCATAAAATCTAAACAAGCATTTTAATATTTATCTACCCAAGGCCAACCTACTTGGATTTCACCACCAATGGGAGAGCTGACTTGATACTCTAGTCAAGTATAAAGAATGTTTAATGGTATATTCTAGCTAAGCACCCAACACCCTTATCATTAAAATGTGTGGAGTGATGGGGTATCCCAAATACCAATCATTTATCATTATCACTACAATCATTTTTAGCCCAAACTACCTAAAACCATCCTTAGATTTACATTCTATTTCCTTGCTTATAGCCAACTTCCCATCATATTTAAAATCTAATTAACATTTAGGTTAACCAATTAGTTATCTATTTAATTTCCAAGTTGATTACTTACTCTTTTCTCAATTATATTTTGTATGGAAAAAACTTGCATTAACAAGCATTGGTGCAAGGTTTTGTGTCATGTGTTTCAATTAGATTGGCTAGTGTTAATCCAATTGACTATTTGTTTCCTTTTAGACTATTTTTATACCCTATTTTTTCTTTTTATATCCTTTGTTTACTATACTAGATCAACCAAATCAATCCCATACTATTTATAGGCCTTGTTTTTTTCTAGGTCAAACTAGTCAACCTTGTACTTCTTTATGCCTTTCTTATTTATCAATCTAGCCCTCTATTTATCCTTTGGATTTTGTTCATTCCTCTTCAATCATAATGAATTATCCTATCAAAATATTTTTGGAGATCTTGAATCCATTTAGATATTATATGGGATGTTCATTTCTCCCTCTCTTTTCCTCCCAAGAACACCATCACTTTTAGGGAACCTCTTCTCCTCCTTCATATATGAACTATAATATGGTGAAAATAACACCTCAATATGAAGTTGATGGATCTAATATTTTATTTACTTACCAAGAAACTTATCATCTTCAAAATATTCAAACTAATGTGGGAGTAATTGATACAAGTTTAATTAATAATTCTGTAATATCCCCAACCAATAGGGACTATAGAAGACAAAAGCTCTGAACAAAGATATGATTTTTGACTAAATAATTTCAAATAAATAAATAAATCATAGTAAATCTCTTAACTGGCAAATCACTAATCTTATTATTTGTCTAGATGGTTACAATAGATGTCCTTAGTCATGCATAAAAAGGAATATTTAGATACGGTCTTAAAAACCTGATTATCTTCCAACAATCTAAAAAATAGCCTGAATCTATGCATCTCAGCCTGCTGTGTCAAAAACACAGTCGCTGATGTCGGTTATACTACCATCGTCAGTTGACTGGGGTTGTTAACCTATCGACGTCGGTGATAGGTTAGCCGATGTCAGTCTCTGTGGATCTCTACCTGTTGATGTCAGTCTCTATGCAAATCTGTACAGATCTGTACGGACTTCATATGACTGCCAATAAAGTATGCCCTATTTGTTGGACCCCTGATCTCAAGATATATGGCTCTAATATAGAAGATTTCTATCTGTATAATTTATTAAATAAAAACTTATGAAATAAATACTTGAATTACTGTGATAACTTCTGTGTGAAGTTATCTCTCAAAATACCTGAAATACTATGATAACTTTTGTATGAAGCTATCTCTCAATTTGGCAATAAATCAGCTGATATCCCATAGCCTCTAAATCACACACACTGAAGAGTGGACATTCTCTAATGCAAATGGAATCTTGGAACCCTTGGCTCAGTCTTCACAGAAGAATTCTTCAATATCAAAATCAATAATCAAATCATGGATAATTCTCTCCCATGAGAAACCCTTATACCCTCTAAAAAGATATGCTTGCCCTAATTATGGTTTTATTAAATTAGAATTAGGGTTTCTAATTAAAAAATAGGCCAAATAATTAATATTTGATTAAATCAATCAAATATTAATATCTCCCTCAATATATGTCCGATCCTCAAACCGTTCAAAGCTGATGAACTAGGGAGTAATTATGCACATGACCATACCAAAATAAGGGTGCTTCGCTGCATGTCATAAGTCCCTAAATAATAGGAGCTTAGGCAAATGTGTCTGAAAGAACCTAAATGAAAACCAATTATAGAAATTTTGCCAATCAAAGCCAATCCAAGCTCCATTACGACCCTCTATCCATCCTATCAGCCTACAAAGGTCGCATAATAGGCTAATCATCAAGTTTGAAGATGTCACCTGAAAAGGGGACATGACAATCTACCCCTCCTAAAATTGCTTGTCCCCAAGCAATCTCGAAACAACAAACCAATCAATCCACCTGGATCCCAAATATAGTCATGATCTATACTGATGACAATCAATGCAATCTCTTGTAATATCCTTTGAAGTATGACCAAGAGGAATCCACAATCAAACTGGCAAATGCAACTCAACCAATCTCTAAAATCACAACTACTCTAGATGTGTCGATACTATAGGCTGTGTAACTTGCAACTACCAATTCCATCTACAAAAGATGGTGCCAATCCATCCCATAACTGGTCCCTCTATAAAGGTGGCACAACCAACTGTACCACATTATCATCTATGTAAGAAGAATGAATCTGGAGACTCAACTCCACTAGTATCCAAAACTTATCAGGACCAGGTACTCCCAAATCTTGAATATTTGTGTCAGCCTCAACAACATGCTCCTCATCAACAGCTATAAAAACATACTCATCACCAACACTCAGTGTACTAACATCTAAGTATACCTCCACACTCTGAATACAAGCATCAGACTCATCCTCACTGTCTAACTCCTGAACTGAACTCACCTTAAGACAAAGCTCATCCACAACATCCTCAACCACTCCTACCTATGAAGATAATGCAGATAAATCATTACTTGAAGATGTGTTAATGTCTCCCTATACTAGAGCAACATGCCTGTCAAACTCATCATTCAAGTTTTTGCATGTCATAGGGAAAGTACTATGATCCTTAGGCCTATCAATTAAACTCTTTAACCACATCCCAGCTATAGGTGAGACATTTTCCTCTTTTGTCCAGACATACCATAAATCTTTTGCCAAAATTTTAAAAATTTCATCCTCCTCCTCAAACAAAATTGTGAACATGATAGAGTGCATTGATGCTAATACATCATTGGAATGAAACTCATCCAAAATATTCCAAAATATGTTAAACATCCTGCGAATGTCACCAATACAACCTACTAACATCATAATGTTTTCAAATCCATACCTTGCAAATATTTCAAGTAATCTTGCCCTCTTTGAGAAATGACGGTCTCTAATGTCATCCAACTTTTTGAAGCTTTTTACCATGGCATGAAGTACCTCTCTCATAATCTGATCATCATAAAAATTAAAGCTAGCTATTATCCTCATGATTTCACTAATGCAAGAGAGAGCTACAAGTCTTACCACCTCATCATGATGTCTCAATAATTGGGGCTTCACCAATGAACCAAACGCTGGAGATAACATTGTTTGCATATCATAAGAATTTGACTGATCAACCTTGCCTAAATAAGTTTCCAACTCCTCCAAAGTTTTTAGAATGTCCTCTGCTCACTGAAATGGATTATCTAATTTCTTCTTTGCATTGTGCATTCTTTCTTCCAAATCTTTATCTCCTGTTAAAGCCATACTAATAATCAAATTCAATTTGAAATAACCCAATCAGGCTGGCAGGATTTAGCTCTAATACCACTGTAATATCCCCAACCAATAGGGTTTGTAGAAGACAAAAGCTCTGAACAAAGATACGATTTTTGCCAAAATAATTTCAAATAAATAAATAAATCACAATAAATCTCTTAACTGGAAAATTGCTATCTTATTATTCATCCAGATGGTTACAATAGATGTCCTCAGTCATGCATAAAAAGGAATATTTAGATACGGTCTTAAAAACTTGATTATCTTCCAACAATCTAAAAAATAGCCTAAATCTTTGCGTCTCAGCCTGCTGTGTCAAAAACATAGTTGCTGACATTGGTTATACTACTGTCGTCGGTTGACTAGGGTCGTTAACTTGCCGACATTGGTGATAGGTCAGCTGATGTCAGTCTCTGTGGATCTCTGCCTACCGATGTCAGTCTCTGTGCGAATCTGTATGGACTTTGTACGGCCACCAATAAAGTACACCCTATTTGTTGGACCCCTAATCTCAAGATATATGGCTCTAATATAGAAGATTTCTATCTATATAATTTATTGAATAAAAACTTATGAAATAAATACATGAATTACTGTGATAACTTCTATGTGAAGTTATCTCTCAAAATACCTAAAATACTGTGATAACTTCTGTATGAAGCTATCTCTCAATTTGGTAATAAATTAGTTGATATCTCACAGCCTCTAAATCACACACACTGAAGAGTGGATGGTCTCCAATGCAAATGGAATCCTAGAACCCTTGGCTCAGTCTTCACAGAAGAATTCTTCAATATCAAAATCAATAATCAAATCATGGATAATTCTCTCCCATGAGAAACCCTTATACCCTCCAAAAGATATGCTTGCCCTAATTGGGGTTTTCTTAAATTAGAATTAGGGTTTTTAATTAAAAAATAGGCCAAATAATTAATATTTGATTAAATCAATAAAATATTAATATCTCCCTCAATATATGTTCGATCCTCAAACCGTTCAAAGCTGGTGAACCAGGGAGTAATTCTACACATGACCATACCAAAATAAGGGTGCTCTACTACATGTCAGAAGTCCCTAAATAATAGGAGCTTAGGAAAACGTGTCTAAAAGAATTTGAATGAAAACCAACTATAGAAATTTTGCTAATCGAAGCCAAGCCATGCTCCATTATGACCCTCTATCCATCTTATCAGCCTATAAAGGTCACATAATAGGTTAATCATCAAGTCTGCAGATGTCACCTGAAAAGGGGACACGACAAATTCCACTAATAATCCTTCTTCTAGTAATCCTCCCCCTTAAACCAATTTGGGGAGTGCTCCTACCAACACCAACCCACCTCTTGATAAAACTCAATTTTTATCTCAAGTTATCCAATAGATGAACATAATGAAAAATTATAACACCAACCAAATGATGCAACTTCAACAACATTTAATTAGTGTGGCTAATTAACCTCCAACTATGCATCCTCAAGTTAATCCCAATTTCATTCCTCCACCTCTTCGGGATGCCTCAGGAAATGTTTTTGATAAAGTAAGGTGGTAGATAAGGGGCCAAACCCTATATAGTCAAAAAAGAAAAGAAGGCAAACAAACAAAAAATGCCTTCAGAGAGACGATGACATAGCCGAGAACAATAGATAGAAACAAAACACAAGCAATAGAAAGACCAAAGTTAGAGAGGTCTCCCCTTACATAACTATTGATTTGATAAGATCATTAACTTTCTCATTCTCTATGTTGTCAGCATACCTAGTATTACCCACCACTTCTAGCATAGACATGTTCAACATAATTGTATTTTGAAGCCCTTTGGCGAAGACCTTCTCCAGCTTTTGAATGCGGTCCTTTACGGCCCCAATTTTAGTTTTCCAATCAGTCTCATTCTTAGTGCCCTCACCAGCTCCCTTGACATACATTTTCCCCTTATTATTAATAGTACCCATAGTTTCAGCACCTTGCTCCTTAGTAACCCCAAAATTCCTAGTAGCTTGCTTCCCTCTAGTGTCCTCTAAAATTTCTTGGATTTCTAGCTCCTCAGACTCTTCCTATTGGGTTGCTTCTTTCGAAGCACTTTCTAAATAGTCAATTAGTCTATCCTTTAGGGCTAGTTTACCAGCAATCTACCCTGACCTTTGCACTTTGGAGGGGAATCCTTCCTTATTAATTTTGGAAGGCTTGTGAGATTTGCCACCTTCACCCCATATGGCCCTGCCTGGATTCTTGTGGGTCCCTTCCATAGTATCTTTAATATTTTCTTCCTCTTCATCAAAATTTCTCTTCTTTCCCTTCTTGCTTGAAAAGGAGCTGGTGCTATCAACATGGGCCTTTTCAAGGGTGGAGAAAGAGACATATTTTGCTTTGGTAGGAGTAGGGGAAACCCAAGACTCATCAATAGCATCATCAGACACTAGGTTGGAAGGAATGTCTTCACTATCAACTTTGATATTCTTGGTTGGCTCAAGGGCATAGTGAAAGTTGTATAGGTAGAAAATTAGCCCCTAGTGTAGGGGAATATCGTTTATATCTAGCTTCTTAGCTATTTTAGCTCTCACCCTCAAAACAAAGTGTTCCAAAGAGGAGAGCAGGTAAAAAGGAAAGCTAATAATAACATTGTGCCTAAAATGATTTAACAAAAGAAGGTGGTAATTATAGAACCTGGTAAATTGCCCCTCGAGACTGAAGTACTTCATGAGAATGAAACACACTCCATCCCATGGATCCATAAGTTTAGCATTTAAACCCTCCTTGATATGGGATGAGTTCTTCTCCCTCACCCATAAATAGTTTATGGCTAGCCATATCCATGATTTTAGTTTTCCTTTGGAGTTTTATGCCCTGCATGGTCATTCCTCTAGCTATAAAAATCACCTTTTTAGAGATTTAAAAACTAATACTGTGCACTGTGACCCGCCTATTCAACCAAGATCTCACAAACTGCTTGAACAAGTTTTTGTCATAACCATTCAGCCTTTCCAAATATGGGCTGATACCTACTTCTTTAAAATAATTCCAAACCAACAGATTATCTTTAAATTCATAGTAGGAGACAGGTTTAGTTTGAATATGGTCTCCCCCCATTCTATAATTGTAGACCCAGACAGTGGAGTTCCTAAGTTCTGCCTTCAACTTTGAATTGGTAGCTAACCCTTGCTTCCATTTATGCAGAATGCAAATGTGATAGCTCATTTTACGAAATGCCCTATAGTGATGATGTTGTCTACTCCCATGCTTGAAAATAATTTCCCCTTGATTTTCATGATGAGACCTACATGCCTCAACCTTATGATATAAAGGATTATTAATGATTACCAAGAAAGTACTAGGGTTATCAAGTTCTGAGATCCCTGATGGCCTTCTCCATGGATTACCTCTGAAAGCTATCCTTGTCATCAATGCACCTCATTCCTAACAAGTCATCTCCTTTTGAATGATCTCCCTAATGTTTAAGGGAATATGAACACCTTGTCGCCACACCCTCCAACCTAAAAATTGCTGACCAACGTTGGGACAAGCATCAACAACCCTATTGCCTTCTTTGTAGGTATGGGAAATCTCAACTTTGGAAAACTTTTGTAAAAGAAATTGGATATCATTAATGACATCTTTTATCTTGATTCCCACATTTGATGCTTTATTAATGGCATCTATGACCATCTTAGAGTCTCCTTATATATTCAAGTTCCTTATTCCTAGGGATATAGCTAACTTTAATCCCCATAGTAAAGCCATTGCTTTAGCTAAGTTATTGCTCTGGCATCCAATTCCACCAACATAGACAGTAGACATCCATCCTTTATCATTCCTTATAATTCCTCCTCCACTAGCTTTACCATCCAACTTGGATGCCCCATCAAAGTTGAGTTTCATCCAGTTAGGTTTAGGGGGGATCCATTTAGTATTAATTCTTTATAGTATTTTGGAGTTATTATACTTGAGGATCTAGTTTAAAACCTTCCATTTGGATACAATTTGGCTTTCAATTTGAGATAGGGGTTTCTTCACAACATGAATATGAGCTATTGTAACACATTCCATAATGGTCTTAGCAAGGGAGTTAAATACCTGAGAAGTATTTTTAGCAGTGTCCCTAAATTTTTTGTGATTGCACTCTTTCCATACAGTCCAACTCAAACATGGCAGAGCTTGCTTCCATAAGCTAGGGATGTGTGAAGGTTGGGTTCTAGCTGAGAATTACTTCTTTAATGTTAGAATTGTAGACCCATTCAATACCAAAGTTGTTAAGTATTGTGCCCCATAATTCTTGAGCAAACTCACAGTGGATAAAGAGGTGTGAAAATGATTCCTCTTTTGAACCACATAGGAAACATCTGTTAACCAGAGTAAACCCTCTCTTTTGAAGGTTATCTTGAGTAAGGATTTTTTTATGAGTAGCATCCCACCAAAACATGTTAATTTTTGGAATAAGTTTATGATTCCAAAACTTTTTCCATACATCTTTATTCTGAGCTTCAAGAATGAGTAGATGGTAAGCAGATTTGATAGAGAATGATCCATTCTTATCTGGCCACCAATATTGTTCATCCTCCCAGGGGAAGAGATGGATTCTGATCTCTTGAATGCACTATTGGATCTCCCAAACTCTTGAGAAAAGCTCAGGGCAGTGCACACAACATTCCGAAATATTTTTCCAACTCCTCATCCCATTGTTATTTTCCATTTAATCACTGACCCTATCTCCAAAAAACTGGGTAGTCAAGTTAGCAATCTCTCCATAGTTTCCATGTGTGATGAGAGCCTTTTTCTTTAACCAGATATCATCCTAGAATTTAATATGCCAGCCATTTCCAAGTTTCCATCTAATGCCTCAGGAAATGTTATTCCTCAATCCATAATGGATAAAAAAGTTTCAAACTATTCAAAATGAACCTTTATATCCTTTCATTATATCCATTTATATTGGTAACACATCTATACCTGTCAAATATGATGGAAATAAAGACCCTACATCATTTATCAAAGCCTTTGGCAACCTTTACAAGGAGTGGATCCAAACTAATACCTTTGCCACTACTAAAATCTTAATCAAAACCTTCACTAATGATGTATTAGAATGGTATAGTCAACTTCCCCAACATTCTAGTTAGCAACTTGAATATTTGTTTAATCCATTAGTTAAAGAGTTTCAACATAATGATGTTCCCAAAAATTGTCTTAGCCACTTCATTAATGCTAAGCAATCTTTCACTGAATCAGCTCATGACTTTATCAAAAGATAGAAATATTTAGCTCATAAATCAGACCATAAAATGATTGATGATAACTTATTTAGAATATTTATCAATGATTTAACTCCCACTCTCCAATATAAGGTTTGGACCTTTGCTAATCCTAAAATTTATCTTGAAACAATTCAAACCTAATCCTAAAATTTTTAAAGGATATTTCCAAATATCTAATTATATCACTAGTAATACTCTGCAAACCAAACTAGGAGTTGCCAAAACTGATATTTCTTCACCTTCTCATACACTTCTTTTAGTATAGTAAATGAAACAATTTTTACCATCCGCAAAATGTTTCATCTATCCTAATGCTTCTCGTAAGTGGTATGACCCTAATATATTTTGTTGATTCAACGATGACATTGATCATTCTCATGAATCTTGTAAAGGGATCACTAAATTTGTTGTCTCCTCTATGCTTGGTGATTCATTCAATTATGAAGCTATGATAAATATTTGTCATCAAGAATACACTACTGCCTTTTAAAAAGTGACAAACCTCTAAATATTATACTTCAAATAACCAAAAATATTCTTCTGATAATCAATCAAATACCAAGGATGTTTATGCCATTAATGTTGGTTATGACCAATATTATAACAATTCTCAATATGTCAACACTGCTAAGGTCAATTATCATCGTAACCAACTCATAAAGATCTCATTACCAAGCCTGAGAAGCTATCTTTGGAGGAATAACTTCTTAAAGATACTACCACTACTAATGTTGCTTCAAAAGTCCAAGAGGAACCAAATCCTCCTTCTAATCCTCCAACTTTAACTATTCCTCCAAAGTATAACTTACCTCCTAAACCTCATGTTAGTTCTTCTAAGTCTCATTGGAACTTTTTTGAAGAATTTAACTCTATGCCTTATAAGATTACACTTATGGAGTTGGTCCATAATTATCCCTATCATTATAAGTTCTTTATGCAACAACTCCTAGAAATTGAATATCCATCTTCCATAGATGAAGAACCACCTTCTATTGAATCTCAACCTACCAACTTAAATACCATTGAAACTATGTGTCCTTATTCCATACCTTCTATTGAATTTATTAAAGAGGACATGATCAATGATGGAATTACCTTTTACACTGATGATGCACCACTTTTCATCAAAGTAGCCATTAATACCACTCTTATCTAAACATTTCTAGTTGATGAAGGTTGTGTTATTAATGTGACATATTTATGGCTCATCCAACAACTTGGTTATAACAAGGATCATTTCAAGAAAACCCATCTCACTTGTCATGGTTTTGATAAGATAAATAAAAAACCACTTAATTGTATTTGGATTTCATTAACCATTGGACCTAAGACTATTAGAAACTAGCTTATGGTACTTGATCTTCCTTTATCTTACAAAATACTCTTTGGTCATCCATGGACTCATTGAATGAGGGCCATTACTTCTTCTAGTAGTCAATGTATTAAATTTTTACATAATGGAGAATGGTATAAACATGAATTTGATCCCAACCCATAGAGTATTCATCTTCCTAATATTGAATCACAATATTGCAGTCCTACCATTCCTAAGATTAATAGTTCTCCTTTACCCAAGTTCATCAACATGAATCTTGATCTACAAGTTATTATTTCAGATTTTGATAATGATGAACCCAATGATTTACAATATACTTGAAATACTACCAAGTTACTTCCCTACATTTTGTAATAAATTCCTCCTTCTTTATTACCTAGGGATCATACTATTCCTCTTATTAATGAGATTACTAATTTTACCCCTCCATGCAATGTTTAAGAGCCTTATTTACCTAAAGATGCCTTCACTTGTAATTATTTTTGAGTGGCAAAATTATTTCAAGATCCTCTCATCATATCTCCTCATACATTCATAATATTGGGATTTCACCCTATGAAACTCTCCTTGATTCTCAAGCATATACAATTTATCCAACACATGATGATAACTATATAATAGCCTGAGCTCAATCTAGAGACTTGGATGTCTAGCATTATCAAAAAACCTTAACCCAAATTCAAGATTTTAATCAAGATGTTCATATCATTTTGTGGGTAATACTTTATATCCTAAGGGTTATTTTCCTCCTAACAATTTTCCTCTTATCGATACTCCTTGGGTGGTAGAGAAAATTATACCTTTTGAACCTCTAAAAATTTCTACATCTCCTTTACCACTTATCAATCCAATCATTGCATCTAATACTTCTCCCATCATTGAATCCATTGATATTACAACACCTTTTGATCCATTTACTTCTTTTGTTCCTTAAATTACACTAGATTCTAAGGCAATCAATGTTTGTTAGATACACTCTAATTTTAATCACCATGGAAATCAAATTATTTATCTTGAAGTAGATGTTGATTATTATGGTCCTCTTCCTAATTTACCTAGTGACAAAGCTATCCTTGAGATACTTTATCCCCAAGAACCTCAACTTCTTAAAAGCATCATAAACTTGGGAATCTCAAAACTACAACTCCTTACTTCAATAACTTCATTTCTAGAATTGATCCTAAAAAAAATCCAATTTCTACCTTACATAATGCACCATACCACTTTCAAGACACTAATTCTATGCTTATTGAAGAAACCACTCACATAAAATATGGTACCCCATATTTTCCTAGACCAATTACTATCTCTCATGAGATTTTACCTAATGAACATGATATTTTTAGCTTATTATTTGACAAATATCATGAGGCTTTAGCTTGGTCCTATGAGGACATGCCTAACATTGACCCTAGCATCATGGTGTATAATATCATTACTTATCTTGATGCCAATCATGTGCATAAAAAATAAAGAAAATTTCCACCTAAAGTTTCCACTTTATGTCATAATAAAATCATCAAATTACTTGATGCTAAATTTATTGAACTAGTGGATTATTCTGAATGGGTTTCCAACATTGTTCCTATTTGAAAGAAGGTCACTATGGTCATTCACATTTGTATTGATTTCTAAAATCTTAATCTTACTTATCCAAAGGACAACTTCTAGTTACGTTCAATAGATGCCATTATTGATTCCATGACTGGTTATGAAATGTTATCTCTTATGGATGGCTTCTTGGGATACAATCAGTTTCATATTTCCACTGAGGACCAGCATAAGACTACTTTCACCATGGAATGGGGCACCTATTGCTATGTCAAAATTCCCTTCAGCCTTAAAAATGTTGGATCTACTTAGCAACGATCAATGATTCATATCTTTCATGATCTCATTCCCAAAATTATTGAAACCTATGTGGATGACCTTATTTCTAAATCCAAAAATCATAAAATCATCTTTCTGATCTTGCTATCATATTTTACCATATCTTTAAATATAAAGTTAGACTTAATCCCTAAAAATGTGTCTTTTAATTCACATCTATAAATTTTTTAGGATTCTTAGTCTCTTTCCATGGCATTGATGTTGACCCTACCAGAATTAGTGCTATCATCAACATGCCCATTCCTCATTCTATTCCTAACATCTGTACTTATTTAAACAAACATGGGGTAATTAGATGATTTGTCCTAGAAAAGTTATATTAAATTCATTATGTCAATTCCCTTCTCAAGAAAGGTAATACTTTAGAATAGATGGATCCATGTCAAAATATCTTTGATAATATGAAAGAGTCATTTTTTCATCCACCTAAACTTCATCCTCCTTCTAATGATAAACCTTTGATTCTATATACCTCTTCCACACCTATTGTAGTTGGGACAATGCATACCCAATAAGATGATATGGGAAGAGAGTATGACATTTACTACATTAGTCGAGGCCTCATCAATTATGGAACATGTTATACCAAAATTGAGCATGATTTCCTTGCCATCTATTTCATAGATGAAAATCTTCACCACAATATGATTTACCAAACTACTTATGCCATTCTTCATTCTATACCCCTTCATCATTTCTTCTCTAAAACATTTCTTCCTAGAGATAGAATTGGTAATTGTATAGTTCTCCTTATGGAATTTTATCTCCACATCATCACTCAAAAAGCTATCAAAGGGTAAATCATCATTGATCAACTTGTCATAGCTCCCATACCAACCACTTCTTTTCAAGATAATCTTTTATATGATAATATCCTTTACATCAAAGGTCTTAATCAAACTATTTCTCTCAAAGATTATTTTCATAGATTTACTATCGATTTTGAAGCCAATAATCTTAATGAATACACTACTCCCTCTAGTACTACTAAACCAAATTAGTTATCAAGGAGCTTCCTAAAATTAATGTCGACTTGCATGAGGATACTTGGACCCTTCACTTTGATGGTGCCAAATGCCTTCAAGGAGTCGAGGCAAGTTATAATATCATAAGCCCTCTTATGAATATCATTAATTTAGCTTTTTTCTTCACCTTTGATGTCACTAATAATATGGCCAAGTATGAAGCTCTTATCTTAGGCATGAGAGCTACTCTTGATTTAAACATTTAATACCTTCATGATTTAGGTGATTATCAACTTATTTTTCATCAAGGTAGTGGTGATTATCAAAGTAAAAGTGAGAACCTCATCACATATCATTAAATTACAACCACTCTTTCTAAGGATTTCATCTCTTTCACTATTAAGCCTATTCTTAGAGATCAAAATTCCATTGTTGATTCTCTTGCCTCTTCAGCCTCTCTCTTTCATCCACAATAAGTCATTTTTGATCTTGTTTTTATTATACAAATAAGAAAATAACCATCTATAGCTCAACCATTGGATTCACTTATCTATCATATCGAGGTTATTACCATTCGATAAAGCTTGTGGTACCAAGACATCATTCAATTCCTGAAACATCAAACTTATCCTCCTAATTTATACTCTCATGTAAAGACATGTATTTGTAAACAAGCTTTAAATTATGTATTTTGACATAACATACTTTATTATCACAATGTTGAATGTACCTTACTCCATTATGTTATGCAAGATGAGGTCCCCCCTCTTCTTTAACAAGCATATGGAACATTTACGATGGTCACTATAGTGGACATGCTATAACCCATAAATGCCTATGTATGGGTTACTTTTGGCCTACTCTTGAAAAGGATGCCATTGAATATGCTAAAAAGTGTAATCCTTGTCAGCTTCATGATGATCTAATCCATTCACATCTATCCTAATTTCAAACTATCAAATATCCTTGGCCATTTTCCACATGGGGATTCGATCTCATTAGAAAAATACCTCACTCCCAAGATGGACATGTATTTATCATCACCTCTACTGAATATTTTACCAAGTGGGTAGAAGCCATACCCCTTGTTAAGGTCACCAGTCTAATCATTTCTAAATTTAATCTTAATCAAATCATTTTCCACTTTTATGTTCCCCATATCATCATTTTAGACAATGGTGGTAACTTCAAAAACAAACATGTTAAACAAATTTGAAATAAATTTAAGATCAATCACAAATTTTCCATGCCTTATCATCTATAATGCAATGGCTAAGATGAGGCCACTAATAAAATTCTCAACAAAATTATCCAAAAGATAATTTTTGAAACCCACATGGATTGGCATCTTCATCTTTACCCTAATATTTGGGCCTATCACATTAGCATATGTATTACCACTGGGACAACTCCATTCTCATTAGTATATGGTTATGACTCAGTTCTTCCTTTAGAAGTTGAGTTTCCCTCTCTTTATATATCTCTTTATGGAATTATTCCAAATGAAGAATTATGTGAAGATCATCTTTATGCCCTTGATATACTTGATGAACATCATCTTTTTGCCTTACAACATAGCTACTAATACAAGGCTCACATTACCATATAACATAACAAATATGTTAAAGTCCACACATTTAATGTTGGTGATCTTGTCCTTAAATTAGACTACACCCATGATAAACAAGGTAAATATTCCCAAAAATGGTGGGGCCCATATTTAGTCAAAGATATTCTTGGTCGAAGCACCTACCATCTTCAAACCAATAAAGTCCATGCTTTTAAAGAGCTCACCAACACACAATTCCTTAAAAATTACTTTACCTAAACATTTCCTTCTTTTCATGCTTTCTATCTACATCTATCTAAATTTTTTTATAGGTTACTTACATGGGTCTTTCCCTCTACATCAAGTTCCTTCCTTTCACAAACCTTTAGTCTTCCCTTTTGGTCTTTTAGTTTCTTGATGTACCATAGTTTTATTTATCTTATTGCATTTTCTCTCTTTTGACACCCCTTGGGTTTTTATTTTGTGAGTTATTTCATAAGAACATATATAGGACTTGACATTCCTCACAAAATTACCATCTTTTTACTTATCTCACTTTATCTTTCACTTGCTTTTTGGCACCCTCGTGGGTTTTTATTTTGTGAGTTTCTTCATAAGACCATGGATAAGACCCGACCCTCCTCATAAAATTACCATCTTTATATCATCCTTGTTCTCAAAATTTAGCTATTGCTTCTTTTGATAGATGTAATTTTCATAAATAATCTATGTTAGCATGTTTTCCTCCATTTCTCTCATTCTTGTGATAAGGAATCACACTTTTCTGTCATTATATCCCTTTTTTCCCTTTGTCACATTTTTTACAATTTGAAGTAATTCAAATTGTTCCATGTGTCACTCCTCTTGATTTCCCCTTTATTTCACTCCACATTGGATAAAACAAGGTCAAAATCAAGATAACACTTTTATTTCACCTATATTTATGAGACTCTTATACCCCATTCTCTTTGAAATTTATCTCTTAGTAACCTTTTCTCAAGTATTCAAATAAAAGTCATCCTTAACACCCATGTTTGGTTTTCCAAATCCATATGGAGGAGGAACAAGAAAAAAACCGTCAAGAAAGTTAAAATCCAAATTATTTGAATCAAAAGGTAATGATATCTAAAGGGTAATATACAAACATAAAAAGTCAAATCACACCAAAAGACATGATTATAAACACATATCCTATCTCTAATCAAATCTCAAACTCCATAGTTGGCCTCACATAGAGATGAGGTCCTTTGGGGTGTGATAGAATAGTAGATTGGAATAGGGGAATTCAGCAAACTCTATGGTGCTACCTACTTGATCATGCAAGTACCCAATATTCAAAATAAACCCATGGCTCTGTAAGGGGTCCTAAGGAACATGGAACACATTGTGGAAAGGTAGGTCCATTTTACTATTTCATGCATATAGCCTTCATGGGATGATCTTTATACTTCATTTTATGACATAAGACTTGTGTGGCTAAGATAATTTCTTTAGAGTCCTTAAGATTTAAATTCCTCTTATTTTTACAAACCTAATTTGAGTGTCTTGACTTTGATAAAGAGTTCCTCTACCTTGGTTTTTCCTTTATTTTCCCCTCCACCCTTTTCATTTGCCCACTTGATAGACAAATTATGATTTCAAATATATTTTCCCTTCTTATTTACTTTCTTTTTCTTCATCTCTTAAAAACATGCTAGCACTAATTTATTTTAGTTTTATCTATCCTTAGAGTGAAATGACATGTTTGAGCAACTATGGATTACTTCTTTCCTTACATCATGAATTTACATTTATATACTTGTCTTACTTTCCTTTTACCATTTATCATTTTTTTTACTATCCTATTGTTACATACACCTAAGTTTGTACCCTTTTTTCATTGTTGAGTGAGGTTGGCTTGTTACTTCTCACTCATCAATGTTGTTTTCCCTTTTTATGCAACTTTTTACATTGTTGAGTGAGATAAGGATTTTTACTGATCAATCATTAATGTTGTTTTACCATTTTATTTCTTATTTTACCATCAATATTTAATTACCATCTTATTTGACATGCATCCTTGGTTTGATTTGTTGAGTTTGCCTTTCTTACTTAAGGTTTACTTGTTTAAATTTTTTGATCTGTAGTAGCCTTGGATTTTTGATTACTTGATTTACTCTTTTATTTTACTTGGTAATTTGGTCTAACATCACACTTTCACCCTATCTTTCCAAATTTCTCAAGTACGTTCCACCCTCACAACACCATCTATCTTGGCTTTCTTGTATTTATTTGTTTTTGATCTTTAGCTTTGTATTTTTGATTTTGTCAAAAGCAATCTTTACACCCTAGACAATCAAAACTAAAAACACAATAGAAAATCATCCAAAAATAAAGGTAATTCAAGGTACACATCGCATTTAATTTTTAGTTATTTACTTTTCAGTCATTTACTTTCAATCATTTTTGCTTTAAAATACTATAATTTTTTTTAGTATCAACATTATGTGTCCTTCTATTCTTTCTCAAAGCACTATCCCATATTTCACTTTAGTGACACATGATAAGATTTGAGTGGGGCATATTTATACACATAATATTTTTAAATTTTATCAAATACTGATGCTTTACATCTTACAAAAACCCATCGAGACTCAATCTCTCTAAGTGCATGCCTTAAGGGGTGAAGCAGGAAAGGGATGGGCAAAGTTTTGGTGCATCACAAGATTTTTTTCCCTTCTTACCATATTATTACCAATCCACCCATCTCTCAAAACCATTCTCTCGACTATTACTTGTCCATTTCATACTCCTCTGGTCTTTTTAATCTTTCTATCCCTCTTTTCCTCACCTTGATCCCCTTCAGCTAGTTGACTATACTACGTCAAATGGGTTGACTCTGTATATTTTTTAGCCTCTAATTATTATATAGAGTCAACTATGTTGACCCTATACTAGTTAGGGTATTTTTCACTTTGAGTTTCACTAGCTCTTCAGTCGACCTATCTTGGGACCTAGTGATTTATCTCCCAAAAATATATAGGGTCAACTAGGTCAACCCTATATAGTAAACATATTCAAAAGGATTTAGGGTGAGATATTCCTATAAATATAAGATAATTTAATTATTATTTCAATATGAAATAAAAAGTTATTATTCATTCATGCTTCTTTACAATCTGCTCTTCCACCATTCTACTTGAGGATTCTTAGCATAGGGTTTCTACTTGGAGAGTATAGTCTTGTGGATAAGTCTTGGATGATTTGGCCTATCTTAGTGATCCTTAAAAACCATGAAAACCTCTTAAAAATCCCATTTTTCTAAGGGATATATTGAGTCTCGATGGGTTCACATTCAGGTAAGTATATTCTAACTTTGTTCTCCTCTCTTTAGTAGATAAAAGTAGCATAAGTATTGGCTTGAGTAATATTACTCTTCATATTCCATGTATTAGGGTCCAAATCATACTTAGCATAATTGATATTCTCTTATACATGTTTTAATTACTTTAATAACCCCTCATATTATTCCACAAGCTTTGGTGTGTACTATATTAGATTTATTTTCTTATTTATTAGAATAGAGTAAACATTAAACCTAGGAGTCTTTTAGGGTTGTTGCATGATTGTGTTAAATTGTAGGATTTGGAACCCTTCCTAGCTTGGTGTATTGTGATAAGTGATACCCTAATTATGTCTAGTGGATCCCCATATTGGTCATGCCATCACTTAACAAATGTATTCCCAATTAGAAGTGTAGGTATGCTCTATCTTCTTCGAGCTAGGATTGATTTATAGATATGAAACATTTTTGATTGCATATAGAAGTGTTCCCATGTTTCCCAAATCTAGAATAGGCTTGAACACCCTCTTCTAGAGTGAGAGATTTGGTGACAAAAATATCAATAATGATATAAGGAGGTTAGGTGATGTCTACCCATAGGTCTTACCTTACCTAATTCTGCACTTGGTGGGTATGCACTACTTTCCAAAAGAATAGTTATTTCTCCTCCTCTTACTTATAAACCTTGTTTTTTATGTCTATGATCATGGAATATAAAAATATTTACTCTTAAAACATGAGCTCTACTAAGTCATATTCAGCTATAATCTTTAGAACATGTTTATTTTTTAGCCAAGAATTTGTGTCAGGTCCTCTTTTTTTATGGCAATATAGAATCTCATCTTGTTGGTGTTTTATGAATCCCCTTGTCTACCTATGCTATATCTACTATTAGTTTTGGTGTTGCCAACAATTGCATTTGTGGTTATGGATGTAGTTATGCTTGAGGTTGCATCTATGGTTTCCCACGTAGGGGCATGTAATGAAAATGTTGTACCTATTTGGATATGAGAGATTTCTATCTCAAAACTTCTACTTATGCATCTAACATGGAGATGAATAATGAAAGTGGCATTTATGTTGATTTTGGAAACTCATGCACCCTAATTTATATTTTATTATATAATTTAGTCACTGATGCATGTTTTTATAGATACAACATCACATTTTGGGGTACCCTTGGGTGTGAATTGATCATGGATTGGAATTCCATGCACCACATGTTCAACCATGCACCACATGTTCAACCTCCCCAACTACTCAGAATATTACCTTGTTTTCATCCACACAATGTTGGTGAACATTGAAATATGACAAAAATTTATAGCAATATTAATTGGGCCTTTTGATGATTTCCATTATATGAAGTAAAGTAAAAGTACCAAAAATTGGTACTAGAATTATTGCACAGTATAAGTGAAGATCTTCTTTATGTTCATTTTTAGCTCAAAGGCCTAAAATTCAAGCCAATTAAAATATTCATGGAGGCATATCATGTAATACACAATGCCTACCAATCCTTTTGTTACCTATTTTGCTTGCTTAATTATTTGTCAAAATATTTTAGTGATGTATTTAGTAAGAATGTGAATTAAATCATCATCTATGGAATCAAAGGGGTTTCCACTGACTACCCTTAAAGTCAATTTATCCTTGGTTTTGGAGTGGATTCATGCAGCTTTGGATTTATATGGTAAGATAGATTTACCACATGATGGAAGCCTTATTTATCTCTTCATAGTATTAGAGGTGATGAAAATGGTCACATATTGTGATAAAAGAATTGCACCTTCATTATAACTACTTAGTAGGGTGAGTATTACCTTGTCTATTTGGCCAAAATTAGGTAGTTTGATCAACCATTTGGCATCCAAACTATACAATGGATTTTGAAGTGATCATGCCCTTTCCTATGCTAATTTTTAAGGGTCTTAGGAAAATAAATTAGCTTCAACTACATCAATAAAGTCAAAGGGGTCTGCATCATGATATTTGGTTTGAATTAGGCCTAATCTAATCCCTATTTCTTATTTTTATGTGTATTTAAGTGGGATCAATAGTTGTGTTCTATCCATGGTTGCTCTTGTGGCTTGTGTTGAACATTTACTTCACTTACTCTAGATTTGGTATGAAATATGTGCACAAGAATATGTTTTAAAAGTAGATCATAAAGTTCACTTGTTTTCAAGAGTATGTAACGTCAATTTGTTTTCTACATCCTCTAATATATATCTTTTAGTGCCCAAATCCATTAAGCCATCAAGTTTAAATTATCTTATAGCTACTTACGCATGAGTGTATCTCTAACATTTATGTCAACTAGATATTATTTGACATGATGGTTACCTTGATTCATCTAGGTTATTTGATCCAATCATTAGTATGTAGGTGATGTGACATCCTTTTTTTATCCTAGTTATTTTATGGGCCATCTATCATTCTTTCATGTGATATAATTTGAGAAAGTTGCAATCTCTAAAGTAAATTATCATTAATAGTTTCAAATGACTATTCATCATAATTTTGACATACCTATATTTTCAGCACCCCATTCTTGGATTTAATTGTTGATCACCATGTTTCAACTATTAGATTTTTCCTTTTAGATTGATTCTACACATATTGATCATAGAATATGATATTAACTATTCAAAACTTCATTTTGATGTGATGTGATCAAAATATCACACTATAAAGAAACACTAAACCTAAAAAACAAACATAAAATAAAACAACATTAAAGAAAATTCCTAATTACATAGTGCTACTCAACACCCTCACTCGTTTATAATGATGAACGATAGAGATTATTGGTGATAAGGTTTAAGACTACAAATATTAATATGCCCTAAAAAAATGGTTCCTTGTAAATATTTCAAAACAACTATACCCTATTATGAAACATCATGAATAATATAGGGTCATTTAATTTTGATGCATAGTTTCCCCAAAAATGCTTTGAATCTATTACCATAGAGTAATATTGCCTGTTCTAGATAGAATTATTTAGATCATAAGTTGTGATCACATCATAATTTTTGAATTAACTTATTGATATCCTACATCTATTATTACCTTTGTCTATTTTCCACCATCTTGACCAAATCCATTAATCTTCGCTTCAAAGAGTCTCAATCACCCATCCTCATAATCATTGCATTGTGTAGACTAGGAACAATTTACTCTATAGGCATAACTACTTCAAAACCATAAATGATATAAAATGGAGTGAAGCCTATGGCACATTTATAATTTGTCATGTACACCCAAATAATCATATGAGTGCAATCCTCCTAATCATCCATTTAAACATTACATATTTTTGTTAGAATTTTACCCAATACTTTGTTTGAATCTTTAGCTTGTCCATTTTCTTATGGATGATAAGCCATGCCCTTATAGTGTGATATCATAGAATCCTTAGTGAGAGTATTGATTATGTTATTTATGAAGTGAGTAACTCTATCACTAACTAACTCTAACATCCAAACCTTGTTATGATTCTCTCAGACAAGAATTTAGTGGCATACTTTGCACTATATCTTAGTGTCATAGAAGCTTCCACCCATTTCATAAAATAGTTATTTGAAGTAATGGTATATTATGCATATTTACATTTGTTTAGGGGTGTTATATGCCCTTAAAATTCAATTTCCCATTGTTTAAATGGTTGATATGATAGCATTGGGATGAATGGCATCTCATCCTATTGATTGGGTTTTCTCATTCTCTAGTAAACGTCACAATATTTAGCCACTTTGTACACATCCTAAAATAAATTCGGCCATTAAAGAACAATATATAGTATATTATTCATAGTGGATTCTCCTATGAAATGAATTCATGTGACTCCCTGATGTGCTTATTGAAGAAGTTGTGGTCTCCCATGTTCTAAAGCTACTCTGCATAACACATCATCCTTTCAAATTTTATATAGAAATGTATTATTGAGACTATAAGGAATGGATCATGTGACCATTTTATTTTTATCCCCTTTAACATAGTGAAAATGAAATGTTCATTATTTAAAGAAGTTTGTAACATCTTCCTTGTTTTCAAGGATCACAACATCCCTAAAGAAGTGTGAATCTAAAGATTCATATTATATTTTCTCCAGTTTATTCCCCATTTTGGAGCTTGATTAGATGATTTGGTCCCACATTTTATCAACTTGGATTCACATTGATTCTAAATTGAAATTCTTGAAATAACATTAGCCACCTAGATATCCATACTCCCAACAACAACTTGTTAACCAGGTATCACAATGGTTGGTGATTAGTGAAAAGTTCAAATGGTATGGCCAATAGATAATGTCTAAAATTTTGTAATGCAAACACCATAGCTAAGGTATCTCTTTCTATAGTTGTATAGTTTTTATATGCTATAGATAGTTTCTTACTAGTAAAGTGTATAGGATGATCCAACCCACCATACCCTAGTTGTGCTAAGATAACTCCTATTATAATACCAAAAGCATCCACATTCATGTGAAATGGCTTCTTACAATCAATAAAAACTAAAATAAGCACTGTTATTAACCTTTATTTGAGATCAATAAATGTTGTTTGGCATTCTAATTTCTAATCAAACTTTGTATCTTTATATAATAATTTTTCCATTGTTGTAGATATGGTTGCATATCCTTTGATGAATTTTCCATATTATCATGTATGACCCAGAAAGGTGTGAAAATATGTAGAGATAGTTAGGGGTTACATCCCCACTATTGTTGAAATATTATCCTAGTTTATCAATATGCCATAATTGCATACAACATGGCCCAGAAAAACTCTAAAATGTGTGAAAATAATAACTTATTTAGATTCAAAGCAATGCATAGGGATCAACACCATTCTAGAATTAATTATAGCTTCAATAGATAATATTTAAACAAAGATAAGAAAACCCAATCATCAAAAAAATATTCTAAATAATCAAGAAGGAAATATTTAAATGTAGTTACCATAACCATAGAGATAAATACTAATGAATTATTAAGACCAAATGGCATTAACATATATGCAAATGACCCCCATTCTATTACAGAGGTTGTTTTTTCTTGGTCCTCTTCTATGATTATAATATGGTGATATCTGTTGAATCCATTTATGAATGAGTACATGTCATAACCTATGACTAACTCAATAACTTCATCTGTAAATGGTATTGGAAATGGATCATTGATACAAACATCATTTTTTGCATGGTAGTACCCACAAACCTGAATCTTCCTAGACTTTTTTGCCTGCACAACTATGGGACTCACCCAATATGCCTTTTTAATTAGATAAATGATCCCTAATTCTTGCATGCAATATAGTTTAGCATTTAAATTTATCTTCATGTTTGGATTTAGTTTATATGCATACTTTTTAATTGGTCTAGTGCATTCTTCCATTTATATGTGCATCTCCCCCCATGATGGATCTACACCTTTTACTTCTAAGAACTCAGTTAGGAAGTCATCTTGATAGTATCTTAACAACTAAAATGCCTCTAAAATCTTATTTTTCCCCCAGTAATCTCCCATAGTCATAAGTTTAGACATAAACTCTATTCTAATATTTTATTCAATATTTTTGGGGGTTCTTGATATACCTTGTTTGATCTACTCAGTAGAGCCTCTTTTAGAGTGCATTCTACTTCCCATTTTATAATTTTTACATTGTGAAATATTTCCTCTTCAACTTATTTATGCTTTGGGTAGTTGTTGGTTCAACTTCTCATTCTGGTTTAAAGAATCCTTCTTAATATAGGTCTCTATCACTATCAATGGATTTTGTTAGCTCATCTATTATTTTATTATAGGGCTTAAAATGATCTTACTCTTGTTTACTTGCATTTTAATTTTGAATCAAAATATTCAAATCTTAAGATACTTCTTGCTATGATGATGACTCTATAATAGTTCCCAAATACTTCTTGCTATGATGATGACTCTATAATACTTCTTGCTTGACCTAACATATAAAGGATTTTAGTTCTTATTATGCATTGTGAAACACTAGATTATCATTCTCAAACATAAAAGTTTGAAAAAATAATTTTTTACTTGTTCCAAATGTTTTATCTCTCTCTTATGCTATTGATGCTTGTACCAAGTAGTTGGGAGTGATACTATCATGCGAATAAAAATGTGCACCAATGTCTTAGCTCAATTCCTTGTATAGAACACATATCTACACATTTATGAAAGTGTAGCTCATGATGTTGGCCTTATTGAAAGAATGGCCATTCTAATTTCACATTAGGTGGTAACTAAAACCATGAGTATAAAAATTCATGTGCTTTCTCCTAGTGTATCTTTTATTCTCTATGCACTACTCGCCAAGTCATAGTAGCTCCTTTCAGTGCATAGCTGAGTGTGATGACTCTTTGATCCACATCTAAAACATGGTAATCTTGCCTCAAGATAAATAGATTAATATCCTATATCATAAAGTATTAAGGTAATTGATGTTTAGTGGTAAACACCATGTAGAGAGGCCATATTTCATGATCTCCCCTAGCCTAGTTCAACATATGGGTGTTTGAGTTACCAATTATTGAAGATGTTATTTTTTAAGGTCGGAAACACCTTGGAGTAGGTTTTGTATAATCCATTATTGTTACACCTATATTACATAAAAAATATTTTAAACTTAGTATGATATCACATTGATGGAGAGGTACAACCTTCAAGTTGAAACAAGGGAGCTAGAGATTTTGTTATTATCAACTTATAAGGTGGATGTTTTATTGTCTGCATTTGTATACTTTGCTCTAGTATGGGGTTTAGAAACTAACATTTCACAAATTCTAGATAATTTAACTATGTATTTATGTTTACTTTGAACCAAATTTTAAAACCATAGGCATATAATGACTCTAGTTCTTTTGGGATCATAAAGGGATTATGATCTAATTTATTCAGAGGGATGACAACTATTTGGTCTCCTTGATGAGCCTCTAGTTGATTGCGCACTATATTAATAGTCATTTACCATCATAATCCCATTTTTTACCAATAAAATAAAGGTAATAGGTCTTATCTATCTTTGTGTCAATGAATTCAAAATCACTTTGTAGACTTATCTCAACAACTCTAATATTTACCTCTTTAAGGTGACCAATTAGTTCTACCCTCCCATAGCCTACAAGACTTAGGGTGACATGACTATATCTCAAGTGTGGCATACCAATAGCCTCACATGTAGATCTAAGAATCATATTAATAGTAATACACAAGTTAAATATTTCATAAGCGATTTCATATCCTATGAGCTCAATATTCATTCATGAATCCACATCTTATGGTTTCTTAGTTTTAACATACCATATCACCTTATCGATACATTATTGTCCCCACTATATAAATTATAGAATATTATGGAAAATATTTTTAATATTATATGAGATATATTCATCATAAAAAGTGCTGAGCAATTGTAACAAATCTATCAGTGTTGTCACAACACCTTTCTACTTCATAATCTACATAATTTTCCCATACATTATGTGTCAGTGGCTGTGGAATCTTCTAATGTAATCTACTATTGTATGTATTCAAGGACATATTTAACTTGATACATAAATACCTTATCTATTATAGGGTCAAGATATTTGTTCATTTACACCTTTATGATGACATAATCTTATGGCATTTATAATGTAGGTAGTCCTTGCTCTATGCACTATTGTTTAGTAACTGTTTGGATAAATGCATTTTATTTAGGCTACCCATTAATCATGTTCACATTATGCATTGTATTTTATTTTCTTTTCTTTTCCAATATCAATAAATCTTCCATTTGATGTTCTCCTTCCACTATAAAATACACATGATATACTTGTCTATGAGGATTAGTGGGATAATTTTGCATAAAATGATTATACTCACCATACAAATAGCATTAGATGGGTTGGTGAGCTGGTATATTATATTTTTTATGACCATCTTGATATAATCCTCAATATCCCCCTCTATATCCTCATTTGTTCTATTGATATCCCTAATCATGTGACAATTATACAAGAAATTCCCCTTGTTTTTGTTTCTATACATTGTATCTGTCATACTAATGTTGAGGTGCTATGGGAGCCCAATTTGATTATTAATATTTTTGGATCAAATTATTCCATGAAGATTGATATTGGTATTGTGGAGATGATGGTATCTATCTAGTGAGACCTTAGGGTTGATGTTGATATTGAGGTGACAAAGGTATCCATCTAGGACTTCCTTGTGTCACACTCATCATTTATACCTTCAGGCCTAGAATTCTTTACTTTATAGTGGATAATTATTGCACTATAATTGTGAAGACACTCATGGTAATATCTTACCTTACTTACTATAAGGCTTGATATCTCTTTTCATCATGGTTAGTCAATTTACAAAAAATGTAGTACAAACTTTGAGACTTTTGAATGTATTTTTGTAGTATATGGCATTTTTTAGTTACGTGCCCTAAAAATCTATAGAGTTAATGAAATTATGGCTTAATTTTAAGACAATTATTCCTATCATGTCCTTTTCCACACTTTATGCACTATAATCCTAGATTAGGTTTATCACTTTTATGCATTTCATCTATCCTTTTCTTGAGAGCATCTATCTTGACTTCTAATTTGGATATAATGACTAGAGTATCTCTATAATCTTCAATTTTTTCCACTCACACAATAGCTAATCAAGCATTATCCTGCATCAAGAACTAAGAATATGCAATAACAAATATGATTCTTGGTCATAGTCGTTATATGAACTAGGTATATTTATCCTTATCCTCCATGATAAAATCAATTTTATTCATCACATTTGAGAATCTTTGATTATAGTCCCACAAAAATTCTCCACTCTATTGCTAGATCCCCCTCAGGTCCTAAATAATTTGGCTTGTGCACCTTTTTATATTAAATTTTGCCACTAATTGAATTTTAACTTACTCTATATCTATAATATTAAAATATCTATTAAAAATGAATTCCAAAGCATGACCTATTAAATATCCTATGATATTGAACTTATTTACACCATTGATATTTATTCCTCTAACTTATCATTTCATGTTGTAGATTAATAGATAATGATTAGGGTCCGCAGACCCATCATATTGTGTCAACATAATGAGCATGCATGTATTGAACTACACATTTAGGTTACTTGTAATGGATAATACCAACTAATGTACATTATATATTACAACTATAGGCTACTTTACACTAGTCATTATGACTATAAGCTTATGCTCACTTTTTACTGGTGTTTTAAAACTAACCTCAAAATTAAATCAAACCTCTTATATCCTCTTTTTATCTATATATTTCTTTATCTCTTCACTAAATTTTACAAAATTATATGTAAAAGACTCAAACCAACTTCTCCCCATCCCTTCCTTTGCACTTGGTATTTTTTTCTAAATAAAAATTGGGTCGGGGGGATGTGTACTCAAGAAATTATCATTATCCTTGGCTTCTTCTTACTATGATCTTGAACCTATCATACTTATGTGTTTTTGTATAATCTCTTCTCATGAATATTATTTCACTATTTAAAACATTTTCCCTCTTAATTATGAAATAATCCTACCTTTTAACTGCTCTACTTTTATTCTACCCTCCTCTTCTTCTTCACTCTATTCCATCTCCTTGCTACTAATAACTCTATCTTCTTCCTCCTTGGGACCTAATCTTTCCTTATATGCATCTAATATACTTATCAAACCTTTATAAGCCTCTATATGGGATTTTATTCAATATATTTTACATTATTCCTACTCCTACTTGTAATTAAGTCTAGATTATTTGATTTGTTCTTTCTTTATTATCATAATTTTCTTTCCAATCCCAGAATCTTATTTTTACATTGGCTCTTTTCATCCTCCATATTTTAGATTTAGGTTCAAGTTTTTATACTCAAATATGCATCATTCACTCTTAAATCACACATAACCCCATAACCCCCAAAGTTTCTACTCCATGTTGGTCTAAGTAGGCACCTTGTTGTTTTATATAGCCAACATATTAATCAGATTAGGTAGTCACTGAAGGAACTTCTAACATATTCCCTTGATAAATTGGTCATATGTAGCTTCAAAAGTTAAATATCCTTGTACAATAAATTTAGTGATATATACTCATTAATAGTAGTCTTAGTCTAATAGTCTACTACATATTTCTAACCAGTCTCTAAGTTTAGTAGGTTTTCTAGCTTTTCCTTTGACTAGGTTATGAGTTTCATCCTTCATGGATGAAAATAATAGTAATCCAATTTGGATAACCAATTAGCTAATAGGTTAATTAATTCACACCAAAATATTTCATAGATTTCATCATAGATATGATCCTAGATAATTTACTTCATAGTTTCCCCTATTCTTCTTGATTTATCTTTAACAAAATTTTAAATTCTTTCATCAAGCCATCTCTCTATATCTATTTGTCCTAGCAACCATCTCAACATGTTTCAATAAATTTTTATGATCACCACACCATTTTTAGTATTAGTTATTGGAAACCCTTCAAAACATGCTAATTCAGGTATAACTTACACATGGAGTAACAAACGTAAATAGTTGATACCATATTCAGACTAAATATATTTATTAACTAAATAAAATAGACATATTTATGGATAGACAAGTTTATTAGAATTTTAAAAAATGGTATAAAATCATATAATAAGTAAATTAAATCAAACATATTACTAATTACACATTAAACAATGTTAAAAATACACATGAGAACCATTTTAGAATAATATGTATTAATATCTATCACAGTGAAAACATATATAATTACAATTGAGTGTCATAAATAGAGTTTTACTCAACACTATCTCTTAATCTTCAAGCCTTTTGATATGCCTAAAAGGAGTGACTCTTAATATTATATCATCTATAATTATGCCTATATAGGTTAAATATATACAAAAATATAATATAAAATACAAAATTAGTGCAAATTGCACATGTGTCTAACATATTTATACTATGATTTTACTAGCTTTGTTATACACTCAATGACATACCCATACATAAGAATAAGGTTGAGGTACCCCATTTCATCCTTGCTTTTAGATTTTTGTTTAACCATAATTTGGATGAGGATCCTATTTAGGTAGATAGGGTTAAAGATATATAAATGATAGGGTACAAGGGTGAATATAAGATCTATAATAGTCCAATTAATGTGTTAAACCTAGATATGCCATATGCTAAATTTATTAAACTGAGATAAGATATTAATAGAAAGTAAAAATATGCTATATATAAATGACATAAAAGAGAGTAATTAACTATTTCTAATGCTAACATAGTGCTGGATCTAGAATGGGCTAGAAGTAGGTGGAAGATAATTTTGGAATAATCATCAGAATCTAGATCTAGTACCTATGTCTCTTTAGACAATTGCATCAACCTAGGATAGTTACATCAATTCTACTTTATAGCTTTGACACTAGTGTCATGTATATAATATTAACTAAAATAAGATGTAACCACTTAGATTTTTCTAGATTTGGCTTTGCCTTCACTCTAGTGTATCTAGATCTAGGTTGTGGACTATTACTCCTATGAAATGGAAAAACCCTAGATTTACATCTTCAATGTGATCTTGGGGGGAAATGGATTAGTGAGAACATGGTGTTGATCTGACCTATAATGACCTTTATATTAAAGGGTGATGCATACATATCCAATAATCTAGAAGAGGGCCTTAGACTCATGTATTTATCCCTTATGTGTTGACTTGTGTGTGAATTATGCAATGTGTATAAAGCAAGTACAATAGTGACCTAGCTTGTAACTTGGAAAATATTACCTTATGATTACCCATTTATTACTTTAGACCTATATTTGGGTTATTCATTTGACTTATATTATAATTGGACATAATAGAAACACTTTTGATAACTTGAATGTTCTTTTTGGTCTAATTTCTAGGTGAGGAATGAATGAGGACTGATATTGTATTTATACCAATCATATTGGGAAATAACTCACATTAAAGAACTTAGACACATTTCATTTGAAAATTTTATAACATTAGGAAATGCACACTTATATCTAGGCAAGATAGTAATATCGATGCTATTATATATCCCAGACATTAGTGTATAGGGAGCAAGAAAGTAGGCACATGCTCAGAACTTGTAGAGGTGTAAGATAAGTACATTTTAAGAATTATAGGCAATATGGGATGTCTATATCATCAATATAAGACTCATATAAATAAAATATAGGCCAAGAGGCACAAGATAGAGAAGATGTGAGGCTTTCAAAAGTGATGTATGTGTAAAACTAAGAGGAATAACTAAGGTCTAAGTTTTCTAAGTGTACAAGACTGATGTGCTACATAATCACAAAATGTCATATATAGTTTTTTGGTAATAACTTTCATATTTATTTAGTTGAATCAGAAGCCTATGTAAATTTCATTCCTAATATTATTTATCATAATTTAGGGTTAATGCTTATTAAGTTAGACAAACTAGTGATTCAATTAGATAAGTCCAAGTTCAAGGTGTTAGGCAAGCTCTTCAATGTGCATATGTAGCTAAAGTCTAATCCTAGTGTCAAACACTCTATGGACATATAAGTAGTGGAAATATTATAAGCTAATGAGATGTTACTTAGTAGGGATTAATCCAAGACCTTGAATGGGTACATGGATACTAACTTTTCACATACATGCTTACCTTAGAGAGGTATGGCTAATAAAATATATGTATAAAAAGAACCTACAATGAAACACATGATCATAGAGTATAATGTAGTCAAGGAAAAGGTAAACCTAGGGTATTATGACATAGGAATATATACTTTGTCCAAATAATGTGCTAAAAATCAAGTCAAAAAGGGTCTTGAATTGCTAGGTTTATGGTCCTTATACGTCGATGGGTCTCATTCTAAGCAGGGTTATAGAGTAGGAAATATTTTGATTGACCCATTATGGAAATTACATTTGGATTCTTGTAGAATACAATTCCCTTGCATGAACACCTTGTAGAATATGAATCCTTGATCTTAGGGTTGCATTTTGCATTGAAATATAGGGTCAAAGAATTAAAAGTATTTGGGGATTTTGAACTGGTAGTAAACCAAGTTAGGAGAAAGTTCCAATGTAATTTATCCTATTTTAGGAAGTACAAACATATGACATAGGATTTTATAAAAAAAATTAACACTTTCAATTTAATCCCTATTCCTAGGGAAGAAAACTAGGTGGTTGATATGTTGGTAGTCTTTGTTACAAACTTGGTACCCCTAGATGATACAAGACTACAATTTTTTTAGTAGAGCTCATCTTGCATCCTTTAGTCCTAAGAATGTGAGGAGATTCTAGGTCTTTGATGATGACAACCACATTTTATAATTCCATAAAAATTAGGATTATTTGAGACCTAGGTTATATAATAGGTGGAAATAGATGACCCTAAAGATGTAGACTATGATTGGTATGGCATTATGAACTTAAAATAAAAATGATTCTTGAAGGGAATGATCTACATTGAAAGGATATTTGACCTTGATAAGTATACACACAAAACTAAGAGACCTATACACCTAGACTAGAGGCCCATGATGATTAATTTAGGGTCACCAAGCTAGCCCCAAGATGTTAGTATTGGCTTAGAATGCACCCATATCAAGATTAAGCAACTTAAAAATGTTATTTACATGGTATGAAGATGTTATTCCATGGTCCTATAGAGACCTTAAGGTATTATACTTGAGTGTGATCATAAATACTATCCTAATCAAGTAAAACTAGAAACCTTTTAGATAGAGGTAGAAACCTATGAACCCAATCCTAGAGCCATTTATCCACAAGGAGGTTCATAGGCTCATCTCAATCAAGATTATATTCCTAGTTTATCATTTAATGTGGGTAGCCAACACGGTGCCAATTCAAAAAAAAGAGGGAAAATTAGAATGTGCATGGATTTTAGAAATTTAAATTGAGCTTATAACTAAGATAACTACCATTTTAATTCATTATATGAGCTAATTGAAATGGTAAATGGATCCCAAATTATGTCCTTCTTGGATGGATTCTTAAGGTATAATCAAGTTCTAGTAAACCCAAAAGACTAAGTTAAGACTACATTCAATACCAAGTGGGGCACATTTACTTACAAATAGATGCCATTTGGCCTCTCAATGTGGGAGCCACCTTTTTAATATCCATGAAATTCAATTTCAAAGGTCTGATTAGCAAATGCATAATTATTTACATGGATGACTTGACTATTTTTTTGAAATGCAAGTCTGATCATCCATGATATCCAAAAAATATTTGAAAGGTGAAGAAGATATGGTATCTCCCTCAGTCTACATAAGAGCATCTTTGACATCACAAAATGTAATCTTCTAGATCATGTCATCACCAACAAAAGTATTTATATTGACCCTAAATGTGTCAATGTAATTTTTAAAATACCCCTTCCTAACAATAAAAATAAATTAAAATCTTTCTTTGGTAAAATCAACTTTGTACACAAATTATTATCTAGTTTTGATGAGATTTCTAAACCTTTAAATGCAATGTTTAGACATGAATCAAATGTGGAGTGGACCCCCACAACTAAGAAAGTCTTCTAAAAAATACAAGAGACCATCACAAAGACACTAGTCTTAATCAATCTAGACTACATAAAAGATTTTTACCTTTATTCCTTTACTTTAGAACACACCATAGCCATTGTACTTACCCAAAGAATAGATGAAGATGAACACCCAATTAAATTCATGATCACAAATATTAAGTATGAAAAACTCAATTATTCTACCTTAGATAAGCATGCCTCAACCTTAGTCAAGGCTGTGAAGAATTTTAGGCACTAAATTCTTATAAATAAGGTGCACACCATTGTCCCAAACCCAATTAAAAAACTAATGTTTGGGTATAATGAGTTAGGAGAACATATAGGTTGATTGATGGCCAAACTATAAGAATATGACATAAATAAAGCTTGTTAAGTTGGTCCAAACCTAAGGTATTACTCAAATAATTATTAAAATAGACCTAAGGATCATTATGGTGCAATTAGACTAATCAAAAATGGTCCATCAAGACTGGTATGATTTAATTTTACATTATTGACTTTATGTAAATCCTCCTCTAGGACTAAATCAAATGCATAAAATAGATCTTAGGCTAAAATTAGTTCATTACATGATTATTAAAGAAGTATTCTACCAAAATAATTATGAAGGCATATATATCAAATGTATATCAAAATAAGAAGCTAACGAAGTCATGACTATCTTTCATGAGAAGTGAGTAAGTGGTCACCCTTAAGGGATTATAATTACTCATAAAATTATGTGAGATTAGTATTATTGGCCCACTATATTCAAGGATACCCATAATCATTGAAAATTTTTAGGGATTTTCTAGGCACCTTAACTTGATTAAGAATTATGATATAGAGAATGGTCTAACTTACAAAATGATGAGAGCATGGCTTAGGTTACTTTCAAATTAGTAAGAGTGTTCAAACTTAAATTTCTCATAAAATGGTGAGAGAATGGTAAAGGGGTGATTGATTTGACCTCAACATGAATCGAGTGCTTCATATATAATTACAAGATATAACATGATCTAAACTCATAAAATGGTGAGAGCATGGCTTAGGTTACTCACAAAATAGAAAGAACATGGCTTAGTTTACTCATAAAATAGTGAGAGCATTCAACTTAAAATGCTCACAAAATAGCAAAAGTGTGGTTAAGGGGTGACTAAGATGACCTCAACATGAATTGAATGTTGCCTACATAGTCCCAAAGGACCTCAAGTAACTATAGTTTTGCATTCATTGGTTAAGGTGGTGAAATGCTTTAAATGTTTTGGTGTTTTTAGTATCTCCACTCAATAGAGAATTACAAGATACAACATGTTCTAAACATGTAAAATAGTGAAAGCATGGAAAATGGGGTGACTGAGTTGACCTCAATGTGAATCAATCACTACCTACATATTCCCATAAGAACTCAAGTCATTATTTTTCTACCTATAAATAATGTATCCAATAAGTACCAATAATTTCTAGATAAAGGCAAGTGGTAAGGCAAATGATAATAATAATGTCAAGGTGTTGTGACAATGCATAGTAAAGGTGTTGTCCCTAATTTACCCATAAATGGTTATAATTAAGAAGTAATGACAAAGGTTCATTGGTACTAATTTGACTGTAGGTAATTATAATTAGTATCACAAGGTAGGAATAAAATATCAAATTAAGGATGCTTTTTCCAGGACCACTATCATACTGCTTTTATAGACTACCATTCAAACATTGGAATTCTAAAATAACTATTAGAACTAAATTTTTCATCAACCACTAAATGTGCCTAAAGTACAAATGAATTAGAACTAAGGCTAAACATGATAGGTAGGGTTAGTTAAAATGAATTGCTTGGTGAAGGGTGAAGGGTATGGTAGAATAAAAAAGGGTATAATATAAATATTAAGTTTAATGTGGCATAAATCAGATGATTTTTGTAGATGATAATCTAAATCCATCAAGCATAAAAATGTTTGAGGTGCATTATGTTCATTTTTTCATCAAGTTCATCTCCTTTGGGTGTAGTGAGCATGTATGCTCTATAACCATAGTTGGAAACAACTTCATAAGGTCTTAACTAGTTTGGTTTTAACTTTCCATTTTTCTTGGACTCAACATTGACATTCTTTTGATTCTCATTTAATACCAAGTCACCAATATCAAATTCATGATGCTTGATGTGACTATTGTATTGGCATTTTAATTAGTTATGATAAGCCTAAAGATTATTTAAGGTAGCCAAGTATTTACCATCAAGTAGGTCTAGATCCTACAATCGAGCCACTCTGTAGTATTCATCATTGATGGTGTGTTGCAAAAAAATATAGAAAAAGGCAACTCAACCTCGATGGGAAGAATGTCTTCAATTCCATAAATAAATAGTAAAAAGCTAATCTAAACACATAAAAAAACACACAAAAAATGGTTAATCATAATGTTAATGCAAAAAAAAACAAATTATTTGTGTGTGTGTGTGTAATAAAAGTGTTAATATTGGTAACAAGGTAAAACCTAATCTAGGTATAAATGCCACTAGTAAAAAAACACAAGAACAAGTAGAAGAGGGGGGAATATAAGAAAAATAAGGGGTAGTTGAGCTGACTCTAGATGCACTAGGAAAATGGAGGATCATTCAAGAATAAATATGTGAAATCAATCATCTTATTTAATGTTATAAAATCCCATCCAATATTATATCTGATAATAGAGGGTCATTCAAGAATAAATATGTGAAATAAATCTGTTCTCAATATCACATCAAACAACATTTCTCTATCACCTACTATCCGCAAGGTAACAACCAATATGGATGCCTAATTTAGCTCATTATGGAATGTATTTCAAAAATGTTAGTGAGTTCATGTAGGTAAAATAAGAGTAATCTCCAAAGAAAATAAAAATATGAAAAAAAAACATAAATAAGTAACATGAACAAATAAAAGAAAAATAAAACAGAAGTAAACACACAACTAAAATAAACTAACTAGCTCTAATCTAATACGTGAATCATCAAACTTTTTTAGGGAGATATTATGAGATTGTACTTGAAGGGATAGCTAAGAATTAGTGCTTAAATAATTGTCCATTCATAGGAAGTGGGAGATCATTCCCTTAAAGGTCTTTCAATTGGAAGGTGTTCTTCCCCAACAACATAGAGATCTTATATAGGCCAATCCAGTGTGTCTCAAGTTTGGAATGGTACCCCTTCTTCTCATGTTCCTTTTCCCATAATAAGACTAGGTATGATATCTATAGATATTTTAAGTTGACCTCTTATTGAACCATATCTTAATAATGATCTGATGTGTACTAAATTTTAGTAGAGTTTCTTTTCTTACATCCTCTAATTAGACAATGTTTGTCAACCTTGAGTTTTTATTTCCATTTTTGTCCATGTATTCTTGCATGAAATTATATGTAGGCAACTTGAGGATCATTGGAAAAATAGGATCTAATCCAAATACCATCATAAAAGGTTAAATTTTAAGAGTTTTTTTTATATCTGATGTAATCAACCCAAAAAACATATTTCAATAGTGAAACTAGTCTCTAGGTTTCTTTTATATAGATTTATTGATCATGTCGATCATGTTCTTGTTGGTTAACTTAGTCAAATTATTTCATTTTAGGTATTAATTTAATGAGAAATTTAGGTTATTATCATTCTCATAATCCCATTCAATAAGCTTGATTGACTATAATGTGGGTCAATTTTCATAGACTAGTGAAGTTGAGGTGCCATTTGGTTATGTTTTATTCAAGAAATTTGATGACTTCTTTGGTAGTGATGTTCTTAGTTTCCACTGCTTCTATCCATATTTTATAGTAATCAATGGTTGTAAGAATGAAATTATGGTTAGTTGATGATTTTAGTTTGATTACTCCAATGAATTCAAGTCCCATTAACATTTATGAAAAATGTTTCTTATGCCCAAGTTACCAAAATCAAACAAGGAACTAATAAACCTATCAATGAATATATCTTGAGATATAAGATAATGCTAGACAAAATGACCAATCCTTTGGCATAAAAAGAGTTATAAGATATATTCAATCAAATTTTTCATATCAAGTTAGGTCTCGATCTAGTTTGGCCAAAGTCAACCTAGATCGGTAAGGTGTTTTTAACAAATTAAATACAAGGTCAGTACTGGATGACAATGTATGCATAATGTCAAAATAAAGTGTTATGCTTAAGAAGGGCCTAAGTAAGGTAGTGAATTGGTTAGAAGAGTGTGAAAGAGAGGATTAAAGGCTTAAGGAAGTACATATGAGAATTTTGTGTAGATAACAAGTGGTAGTATAGGGGACAACCATCCTAAGAAACATCAATGGTCTACCCACCCCTTTCTTGGTGTACCCTTTAAGGCATTCACTTAGAGGGATTGAAACTCAATGGGTTTTTACAAGATAAAAAGTATCATTAATAGATAAATTTTGAAAATATTATGTGTATACATATGCCCCATTTGAATCTCATCATGTGTCATGAAGGTGTAACATGGGATGGTGCTTCGAGAGAAGAACATAGCAACACACAACACTAAATCTAAATAAATTGTAGTAAGAAAAAAATAATATAAATAAAATGACATAACTAAAAAATACATAACTTTACTTATCTTATTATTGTAGATAAGAACTAAAGTGAAATAAATGTGAAGGTATCCAATGTAGGGAACATTAGATAACCTATAAAAATTAGTGAAAAAGAATGGAAAATCAATTTTTTTGAAAAAAAAAATGTTTAATATGCGAAATATTCTCTATGACATTAGGAGTCCATAACATCTTATGGTTGAAAAAAAATTCATTAAAAACAAAGATATGGTCAAAATGTAATCTGGTTGTAAATATTTGATAGGTAAATAATTTTGAATAGTACATATAAATAGGGTGAAAATAATTCATTTTTTATTTTTTACTATGTAAGAAAATAGAGATCTAAGAGACCTAGGTTGAGCCTAGAGAGTGACCATGGTGAGGAGAAGACAACTACTATGGGTATGACACATAGCAGCCATAGCTACTATAGTGGAGGTAAAAAAACATGAATTTCAAAAATTTTGAGTAATTTTATTTGAAATTGAGATGAATATATAAAATTGATTGGTAGGAAAAATATAGACACAAAAACTGGCTCTAGTAAATTTTTATGTAGACTATGGGTAGAACGGGGTATTGGGTAGGAAAAGATTGGACTAATAATGCCTAAGACATTTATGGTAAATGATCAAAAGTCATCAAAAATAAAGAATATACTCAACCTAGTTGACTTAATTTATAAGTAAAGAGGGAAATATGGGGTTGACTACATATCAATGGGCTAACATAATATTGGTAAAGGTGGTAAACTATTTAGTAGTAGGCTAACACAATCTAGAATGGGAAGATGGATGCAATAGTACCTCATGGCTAATGCAATTGGTAATATATGGACAATATAGTTTACTAAAGGGGGTAAAATGTGTACCAAAGGGTCAATATAGTATGATAAATCTAGGAAAGGTTCAATTTAGTGTCAAATAAGTTGATACAGTCTAAAATAAAAGGTTGACTATGTACCAATGGGTTGACACAATATGACAAGATTGTTGTTTCAGTGGATTTAAGCTTATATTTTGAGAAAGGGAAGAAGAAGAAAATAGATATGAGTATGATTGAAAACCTTGTTTGATTGTGTGTAATTTGAATCAGATGATTATGAAGAACTCCTCTTTGGCTTGGGAGGATGACCTATGAATAAGACAACACTAGCAAATCATTGGTTAGATAGATAGATGGGTGGATTGCCTAGCACTAGCTAGACCCTAGAAGTAAGAACTTCCTCAGGGGTTGTAAATCCACACATCTTAAATAATTAAGTTTATACAATATAATATAAGGTACTTGCATCAATAATAAAAAACTACTAAAATTGAACACAAGAAATACTTGATAAATAAATAGACTAAAATGACTAATATAGTAATAAGTGGGTCAATACTAATGATAAACATGCTTCAAAAAATAGGTTGGAGGTTTATGAATAGGCAAATAAAAAGAAAGTGGAATTTGGTTGAGGGTAAGTGGGTCAAAATAGCTTGTTTTTATTTCCTACCATAGTGACCATCGATGGTTGTGGTGACTATCAGTGGTTGAGGTGACCATCAGTGGTTGGGGTAACCATTGAAGGTTGGATAAACCATTGGTGCTCAAGGTGACTATCAGTGCTTATTGTGGTGGGTCTGGGTGATAAAAATTTAGATTGACATGATCATAGAAGGCAATTTTGGGAGATGGGTTTATGCCAGGATGATTTTGAAATACAAATAAAGTGACCAAATGATTTAAATAGATACTTAACATGCTAGAGGTTGGTCAGATAAATTTTGAAGTGATTGACTTATTGGTGGAGCCTAGGGTAATTTTGGTAGAGTAATGATACTTAGCTATTGACTGAAGGGAGGTGGCAAGTCATCTCTCTATCATGATGGCTAGATTATTGGATTGTTAAAAGAACATGTGTAAAATAAGTTCTAAATGCAAAATCTCTTGATATTTTGGATGTATATTTTTTCACCCCTTTCTCCTCTCTTCTTATAGGCAAGGAAGGAGAGGTACAACAAGATGTTAACAAGGAGTCCAACTTACTATTGAATATTAACTTCATCATGCATGAGATCACACATGAATTAAAGATTCTAATTATAAAAAAGAAAGTTAGAATTGAAAGGTTAGTTAACGTGGTGAAACCTAACCATCGATGATTAGGGTGACCATCAATGGTTGAGGTGATCATCAGTGGTCAAGGGCCAAGATCAAAGTCTCCTAGGCAAGGTTTATGATTCCACAAGTATCCAAGGTAGGAAGTGCTCTTGGGGAAACATAAATTGGTCAAATGTCATGGGTATCCAAGGTAGGAAGTGCTCCTAAGAAGACACAAGTGGGTCATGTGTGTAGAGGGTATCACAAGTTCAAAAAGTAGTCAACATGGAAATTATTTTCATTATGGTCAAAAGGACTAGGCATAAGTCATTGCAAAAATGTGTGCTAGTTAGGCTGAAATGGACCAATGGTGAGGTGACAAGGTGGTTGATGTGGGTGAATAATACTTGATTAAGGTGGGTTGAAATTTTTATTTATTGAGGTAAAAGGAAAAAAGTGGCACAACCTGACCATTGATGGTTAAGGTGTTGAAAGGTGACCATCAGTAGTTACCCTGACCATTAATGGTTAGGGTGTAAACCTTAAAATTATGGTGGTAAAAAATAAAAAAGTGAATCATTTAGACTCATTTGAAAGTTTGAACTTAGAAATATTTCTATTTATCATATTGAACAAGCTTATAGATAGTGATTGGTAAGTGATTGATTACTGAGGTGGATGAGTAAACCGATTAGACCAATGAGGATGTAGGGTATACATGGACATGGATGGGGATAGGTAGTGGGTCCGTAGATTCCTCCTTGATAATGATCAAGGAATGAGGTAGGTGGTGTCTTTAATTGGTAGAGTTAGTTTTTAATATGTATTATATTCAAGGTGATAATGTAGTGTTGTGTTATGGATGTCGTGGGAGGGTTTTGTGTCATGCCCTAAGTATTTAGGGTTTTTGGTTTTCTAAGTTAAATTTATTGTTGATTTTGGAAATTGGGTAGGGTTAGGTTAATTATGGGTGGGATAGAAGAAAAAATGAGGTTAATATGTTAGGTGTGGGTGAATTTTGGGTAAATTAGGTTTTGGGTATTTTGCTTACAAAACACCCACAGTGACCATAGACAGTCAAGACCAACCATCGATGGTCGACATCTATAAAGAGATGGATGATTGACCATCAATGGTCAAGCCAAGTGGTAAAAAGTGAAGGTTAAGGGTTTAAAATTACTATATACATAATGATTAATTAGAATGCAAAATGAGATAGGGTAAATGTTTAGTGTAGGAAGCAATTTTAAGGTATTGAGCATATGAGGTTATGAAATGATTAGATGGGTAAAGTTGGGTAGGTGTAAAAGAGGGTGAGATTGGTTGTGGTAGTTATTAGTCTATTGATTTTGTTAGTGGAAATTATAGGGATTGGATCTAAATTAGGGTATAGGTAACATTTGATTTAGACATAAGTTTAAAAATAGGATAAGGTAGGAGAGGTGGTGTTAACAATTAAATTTTTGGACAATAATAGTAAAGGGAATTAAATGTGTCTTCTGATGAACCTTGTAGGTGCAAGAGTAGATCCAAATGTAGGATCAGGCACCTCACATCTTTGTAAGTATCCACCAAGGGATGACCTTAGTAGATTGGGCACATATGGAGGAGGTTGGGATCAGAGCAATGTGACACTACCAATACGTGTTATGAGATTTGGTGATGATCATGAACCTCATTGACAGATGGGATATGGCCATGAAAACCTTCCTACTACCCACTAGTGAGATGACTATCTTGAAAAAAGATGTGCACATTACCCCTTTAGGGTGATCGATATATCACATTGAGTGAGAGGAGTGGGAAGAGTTCTTGGAGCTTATATATGGAGATGACCATGATCATGTTAGGTGGCATATTTAGGGTTTTATATACTCTATGCTCTATTATAAGGTGAGGGGCAAGAGGAGACTAAAGACCATGATGATGATGGTTGTATCTTGCTTTGCCCTTCCAAATTTGAGTAGTGGGAGGTTTCCCTATCTACTATTTGGGGTATTGGTTGAGATGCTACTAAGACACACAATGTTTGGATGGGTACTTATGTTGTTTAAATATATAGGGAGTTATGGGGATTCATAGCTCACAAGTGGTACAACATTAACATCAGGCTTATCCTACACTATTAGGCCTATGATCACATCTAAGTGTTGAGGTTGATGGGGCTATCATGGGCTGGGTTTGCTCAGATAGATTTCTTAGTTGGCTTCATGTGATGGAGAGATGACTTTTTTACTTAAAGTGTAGGAGGAGTTCATGATGTAGATTGATTTAGGTGTGCACTAGATGTAGTTATGATTGGTGATGTTATTTGAAGGCCATATGTTAGGTTTATAGAGTGGGTCAGATACAAGAAGCATACTTTATCCCTGTAGAGTTACAATTGAATGTTTGATAGGAGGGATGGGGAGGTATAGCTCATCCCATTTGATAGGGTGTGGAGATAGTTTGGCTTAGTACAAGGTATCTTGAACCCATTTCCTAGATATAAGCAGGAGGATGCAAATGTCTTATTACTTGAGTGACATTGAGTATAGACCATGTTGTATCATGAGAGTTACCATCATGACCAGTGATTAATGATGAAAGTTTTTTAAATGGTTACCTTTCATGGTACCAAGATCTTTACATGGTAATAGAATTTGGTGGGGATGATGGTGGTAGGCAACATATGGATGTAAACATAGTTGGTAGAGGTTAGTGGGCATAGGCTTAGGGGGTTTCCCTAGATACACAGGTAGAAGCAACATTAGCCACTACATAGGCATAGGTTGTAGTAGTACATAGTCAAGTGGCTACTTTACAGGGTCAAGTGGCAACTCTTATAGGTGATAGGGACCAAGCTAGAGCTTCACTAACCCTGGTCATCTAGGAGAGACTCTTTGAGATAGGTTAGAAAAGGAGTATTAACATCTATAGGAACACTAGACACTATCCCCATGACATAATACCTAGCCATAGTGGAGGAGTTATTCTATTATGAGGCTATAATCTTGAGGCAATGTCCTAATGAGCCTTGATGGGGTGAGTATAGAGATAGTTTGGTAGGTGGTGATAGCATGGAGACACTAAGTTAATTGGTGGTTTCTATAGGTGAACTGATAGGTACTTTAGGGGGATAAGAACCAAGACCTAGCGGTGCTCTAGGAGATAGTGGTGTCCCAGAGGCATAGCCATGACATGTTTTATGATATATAATATTATGTTGTATATCATTTTGATACCATATTATGAGCTGATGTGGTAAGATGTAAATTTTGAGAGAGAGAGACATCTATATTGGTGTATAAATTATGATGTTAGACTCATAATTTATATATATGATCCTTGTTTATTACTCATGGTCTATGGCTTACTTTGATGTGATGTTTATATTGATCATTGATGATGCTTTATTGATTACTGATGATGACTCACCTAACAAGGCATGTGATGGATTTTATTTATGTTGATGATGATGCTCATGTTATTTATGGTTATGATGATGATTTTTATGCTAAAATTTAATAATTATATGCTTCCTTATTTGGATTTAGACATGTGGTGAAAATAGTTGATTGCTTTATTGTTTATAGATGCTTGACTTTGACATGTTGATGGATATGCTAATGATGTATGTTTTTAATTATGATACATGTTGATGCGTGATTTTTATTATTATGTTTATTATTAATTTTATTGATTTAAATCACATAAAGTAAGCTAATTAACAACACTAGGTGTGAGAACAAAGAATATAATTAAGAGATAAACATCTTAGTGAATATATTAACTAGTCATAAAAAGATAGGAAGAGGACATGATGATTCTTCTTTTACAAAGACTAAAAACAATGAAAGTTATATTTGATTAAGGAACATAATCCCTTTTAATGATTCACATTAACATTTGTTAGTTGGTCAAAAAGGTGTCTTGATCACATAATGTCAAGTGAGCTCAAAATCCCCTGCTCATAGTGTAAAAATGGGAGATGGATGAGAGATGGAACCTTCTTGTGATACTAACATGCCTCTTTTTTAGGTTTCCAAAAAGTTATTATAAACAATTCTAGTTCATACCAAGTATAGACTGATCAATATAAGAAGTATATTCATTAGAGCTGATTATGGCTTTCAAAATTATTTGCTAATGAGAGCTGATTGTAACTTTCAAGATTAGTTGGATTTTATTATGATTTTGATAATGGGTCTTTTTCTTTTGTTTCTATTTATGGGACGATAATCAATGCAAGAATCTTCCAATAAATTTATACGCTTTTGACAAATTATTTACTTAGCCATCCTTTGAGGGAGTGGCTATGTTTGTATGCTCTGTATAATGCTTTTGATAGCTATCCTTCAAGGGAGTAGTCTACCTTTTGTTGAGCAATTTTGAATATGTTTTAAATAGTTTTACTTTAAGTAAGTAGTCTTTAAATGATAGGAATGACCCATGATTACTATTATTTTGGATTTTTCTTTTGTGTTGTTTGATTTTGCTTGACATAGACTTTCTTATATAGGCTTAAGGATTCACTTGTATGAAGGAAAAACTAAAGCACAAGAAGGTTAAGTAGGTGTAGAGGGGTTTAGGTGACAATGATCATGGGAATCCATCCTATGAAGAGGGGTAAAAATTACCATAAGAATCATGCCATGGGTAGAGCCATGGTACCCATTGTTTAAGATTAGGGAATGATTGTGATGGATAATCACATGATTCAGTTTTAATTGGTTGTCCCTAAAATAGGGATATGAATGTGGTTTGAAAGCAAGGGATAAGCTTAAGTTAGATAGAAGGTGAGCTTGATCTTGTTTAATAAAATAAAGGATGTAGATGCAAAGCATTGAGGGGATCACGTTCTAGGTTGCCTTCGAGAGAAGATAACCAATAATCTCTTGATCCATAATTGTGGGTTATGATATAAGTTCCAAGCCAATTGAAATCAAACATGCCATGCTTGATTTTCTCCATATTGGTGACATGTTAATTTTTATTTAGGATGAGGTCTCTGATGTTGAATTATTGTGATTTAAGGTGTTTGTTATAGGCATGTTTGAAATGCTCTTGATAAATATGAAGATGGGTGAGGGTGGTTAAATGATGCTCATCAAGTATTTTAAGATGGGCAAAATAGTGTTGATGATAATCATCCTTAGAAATGAGATCCTGCAAAGATATGTGAAGAGATGGGATTTGGAATTTCAAAGGTAAAATAAAATTTGATCCAAACATAAGAGAGAAAGGGGTAACACCTGTAGGGGTTCAAATGCTAATATGATATTCCCATAAAGTGAAGGGGATGTGAAAATGCCAATCTTGACTAGATGCATTGACCATTTTAGTGAGCATGTTGTTAAGATTTTTTTTAGAGGCTTCTACATGTCCATTCACTTGAGGGTGATAGGGCGAGGAAAAAATTAATTACAAATGCATCACAAATACCTTGGACTTGATTATTTTTAAAATATTTTCTATTATCAGTGATAATTTTGTGTGGCACACCAAATCAATAGATGATGTGATGGTTGATAAAGCCAAAAATATTTTCTACTTTGGTTGATACTAGAGGAATAACCTCTACTCATTTGGTAAAATACTCGATCAAGATGATGATAGAATGGTGTCACTATGAATAATGGAGATTAATTTAACCAATAAGGTCTAGACCCCATTATGAGAAGGGTAAAAAATCAGTGGATATGCAAAGATTATGGCTAGGTGTGTGATGCAAATTGGTGTGTTGTTGCCATTTAACACACTTTTTAACATAATCCAAATAGTTTTGGTTAAGGGCAGGACAATAATAGCCAATATTAAGGATGAATTTAACAATAAATAGGCCACTAAAGTTTCCCCCACATATCCCATCATGCATTTCCTTGATAGCATGAGAGGCTTCATGACTGTGTAGGCAACAAAAGAGGAGACCATCAAATCCATATTTGTAAATAATTCCCCCCATAATGGTATAGCATGAGGTACTCTAGGTAAAAATTCTTTGAGAATTCATTGAAAGACCAAAAGGAATGATGGTAAGGTGAAGATAGTCAAAGGTCTATTGATACCAAAGGTTAGGTTGGGTCTCCCCCACATTAAAGATGGTGGGAGAATCTGGTTAGGTTGGGTAAGTCTATGGATAATGATAGATATCTTAGAGTCAGAGGATGCAGAGGGAATATGAGAGGTGAGGGAAGTGATGGTACCAAAAAATTTGTTAGTAGATCATGGGGTTAACTAGATGTGGTAGTGTTCAAATGATGTTAAGAGTTCATCAACTAGATGTTTTTACTATTAAAAAACATCATTCTTACACTTAAAACCATACTAGATGTCAAAATGCCTCATGATACCTTAGGGAGAACCTAACGCTTCTCAACCCACTGACCAACCCATCAGACCTTGAGTCTAGTTATCTAATAAGCTAACTAAACTCACATACTTACTAACCTGACCTTAATCCAACCCTTTTAACCCACCTTGACCTCTTTTTATTTGGACACTCAACTATCGATAGTCAACTTGAATGTCAATGGTTAGGTTGACCATCGATGGTCAGGTCTTCTTCATTCTTACACAAACACTAGTTGTGTAAGATAACATGGCATAATTAAATATATCCACCTTGCCCATTACTAATGAACTCCCAATCATCAAAATAAAAAAGACAAACTCCTAGGGAACCTTATATCTTCCATCTCTCTTTGCCTATAAAAAGAGGGGAGTAAGAGTTGAATAGAGGATCACAAAAATTCTTGCACACACGTATTCAATCTTCTAGTCATCTAATCTTATTTTAACAATTTAGAAATAGAAATAGAGATCTGAGGCTCTACTAAAATTGATCCAAGGTAAAGTACTCTTACTCTGCCAAAATTTCTCTAGTCATCAACCATCAACCATTTAGTAAGAAATAGGTATATTTATGCTTTAATCTTGTTATTTTGGTTTCTAACCTCTCTCCCCCATTAGACCTTTTTTCACCTATCCTCCAACCTCCCATTTCTGACTAGACCCTTAAATATATCCTTACCTGATCATTAACCTATTCTACAACTCCTTTTCTGAATACTTTCATAATCTATAGGCAACCACTGATGGTTAGTACAACAATCAATGGTCACCTTCAACCACCGATGGTTAGTACAACCCTCAATGGTAGCCTCAAATCGTCGATGGTTATCCAACCATCAATAGTCATCTTAACCATCAATGATCATCTCAATCACCAATGGTCATTGTAAGAAATAATAGAAACTTATTTCTAACCCCTTACCCCCAACCAAATCTATCTGTCTATGCCCTTGCCTGTTCATAGACCCTTGCCTAATTTTTTAAACCTAAATTGATCTATTTTAGCATTAGTATTGACCCACTATTACTATATTTAGTTATTTTATCTATCAAGCATTCACTTTCTTCTTGTATTTTATTTCAGTTCCTTTTTGTTATTTGATGCAAGTATTTTACTCTTATCTCTTTCAACTTAATTGTTATCAAAGAGTGGATTGATAGCCTCCTAATAAACTCATGCTTCTTGGATGTAGATAATGATAGGTAGTCAAACCTTTTTATTAGTGCTTTCTTACCTATATGTTATTCCTTCTAGGATAATGAGGAGCTCTCCACACTCATCTAGATTACGTCCATATAAAAAACTAGGTATTTATACCACACCCTTATTACTAGTTTCTTATCTTCTTCCAAACTTAAGAAATGAGCAAAAATTAAGAGAATTTTTTTGTCACACTCAATGGGACCCTAGAATCATCTAGGTGCCCCTTTCTTCCTTTATTCTATGCTCATACAATGAAATATAAAATTTCTTTTGGGATTAAAAATAATCCTTCCATATATTGATTGCTTTTTTTAGTTCATCTAGTTGACTAAAAATCAAAGTAATTAATCATAGTTTCACTATTGTTATCACGTAATTTACCAAACCACATAATCAATCAACACATCAAAACAAAACTTGATACAAGGCCTAACTAGGAATTCATCATCTAGAAGTAACCTTAACCTTTCTTGATAGTCCTACTTAGAGGTCATTACCAAGGGGATAACCAACTCAACTATCCGGTTGCGTATATACTCTAAAATTGATTATATCTTGGCTAAGCACTCAACACCCTTATCATTGTAGTGTGTGAAGTGAGGGGGTGTGACCCAATATCAAGCCACGTACTGACTTTCAATACAGATTCTTTTTGAGAGCCTTTAACAATTGAAACCAACCTTAGATTTCCTCTTTAGTACCTGATCTACAAACCAAATTTCCTCTTCACACTTTTTAAGTTATAAGCCAAAAGTGATCTAAGAAGAATCTTAAGTTTTAAATGCACTTTTAGTGTATGTTTTGATTACCTTGATAATCTTTTCCTTTTGCTTGTTTTGTGTTTGAGTTGTGAACTTTTCATCATTTCTTTTTTATTTCTCACATGGTATTTATTAGACAATAGTTGAGGAATCAAACCAACCAAGAACTATCTTCCTCTTCCTCTTCTTCCACAGAGTATACTTTTGATGTTGAGATTTCTCCTAATATTTCTCCCCCTCCTACCATGCCTCAGATAGTTGTCAAGGGTGATGTGTATTTCATTACCTTCCTTGATAACAACCCCATGGCCCTCCAACATTATCTCAACACCTTAGCTCACCACACCCCTATTGCTTTGGTTTATCCTATAGATCCACCTTATGGTATGCCTCCCCATCTTATGGTTTGTGATACCTCTACCTAACTTATGATCACCCAAGCATCTTCTTCAATCAATATCCCATCCATTAATACCACCCAAACTCAATCCAACATCCCAACCAATAGCCAAACACCCTTACACTAATTAACACATCTAACATAGGAACAAACTCACCTCTTTTTACCCATACTTCATCCACCATGGGGGTATATTATACCCCTATTTATACCATTCCTCTTATCACTACCAACCCACCAATTTCCACCCCTCTTCAAAATTTATTGTTTTCTATACATCCTACCCTTCCACCTATTAGCATAAGAGTTATCACTTAACCCCAACTATCTACCAACCCATCCATACCTCCAAATCAAACCATATCAGCCCCTCAACAAATATCCATGACATCCTACCAATATTTTCCTAATCCATAAGGATACATAACACCTTCTACTCAACCTTTTGTGCCCATTAACCCTTATGTGGCACCATCCTAACTTCTAATGACCACATACCAATATGTGGTATCTTCTCAACCTTATACCACTTATCCATATATTACTACCACCCAACCTCAACTAAACTTACCACATAATTATGGAGCTTCCCAAACTCAAACATATTTGGTCAAAATGTTAAAGGACAAAATGACCAACCTAGAGTCATCTATCTCTAGGGCTCATAACCACTTATCTTATGATCAAATCTATAATGAAGCTATCCATCCAAATTTACCTATCTAATCATATCCTCCTTAATGGGAACTACCCAAGTTTTCCAAGTTCAAAATCAAGGAGGACCCCCAACAACACTTAAGAGAATTTCACTATTCTTATTATTTGATTGCATATGATGATTCTCTTTTCCTTCATACCTTTCCCATGTCCTTATCTGGACCAGCCTTGGATTGGTATAAGTCTCTCACCAAGCACTCCATCTTTTTATTTTCCCAACTTTCCCAAATCTTTTTTGATCATTTCTCAGTCAATATATCTATAAAGGTCTCCATTACTGACCTGGACTCCATTAGGCAATTTGATGATGAATCATTTGCTGATTTCATAGCTAGGTGGAGAGGTCTTACCAACCATCTCTCTTTCTCCTTACCCCAACCTAAGTTGATTTATATTTTCTCTTAGGTTTGTGCCAAACATATTTCCCCTACTCTTCAAGTTCAAACTTTTAAGACTTTTGATGAATCTTTCACCATGGCACATCAATTAGAAATTAGAGCCATTGATGAAGGAAAATAAAAAATGAGGAACAAAAATTATATCTTTAAATCCAATGATCCTTCCTCATCCAAAACCACCAATCAATCTAACCATACTAATACCAAACCAAAGGCATACACAAAATTGGTTTTCCTTAAAACCACTCCACCACAAACCATCAACCAACCCAACCAAACCAACTCCTCTAACTCCTCCAACCAACAAAACCAAAACCAAAACTGAGCTACTCCAAAACAATACACTCTAATAAGGGAGTCTTATGATTCATTTTTGGAAACATTATTCAAATATAAAATCATACAACTTCCTCCCATAAAACCTCCCCAACAATTTGATGCTTCTTGCCCTACACTTGATTGGTACAATGAGAACAATCTATGTGATTTCCACCAGGTCATTGGACATGATGTTAGTAGGTGTAACACATTTAAAACCATTGTCTAAAACATGATTGATAAAGGATGACTTGTTTTCAATAATCCCAATGTACCCTTGAATGAATGTCTTGACATCTTTTGTAAACCTTTCCCCAATCATGCCCCTTTCACCAAATATGATGATAATAAATTGGAATCACCCAATTATCATGAGGTCCATATAATTAATGTCATTATCAGTTAACCTATCACTAAGGAGACCATTACCTCAAATACCTCTTCCTCCATTCCATTCATTAAAGTGGTGGACACACCCTCTATTCCTTTGAACATCTAAATAGAGGAAGTAACCACCCCTCTTTTTTTACATGATGAAACCATGGATTTATTCACATCTCCTTTGATAGAAATACTAAATGAGGAAACCATTGCCTCAACTACCTCTTCCCCCACTCCACTTATTGAAATGGTGGAATTACCCTGCTTTCTTTTGGTCACCCAAACAAAGGAAACAACCATCTTTGTTCCTTCACTTGAGGCCATCATACCTCCTTCTGCTATCATAGAACCACCCATTCTCTCTTTGGTAACCATCTCAAAAGAAGAGATTACCTTTTCTACACCTTCCATGGAGAAAACATCCTCCCAAATCTTGGAACCTTCCATCAAGGGCAAAGGTGAATAAACTATTCCCTCACCTCCACCTATGGGCTTGACCTTTAAAACCAATGACCAAGGGATCAAACCTATTTATAAGCCTTTATCTAGATTGGTCCAAAATCTAGAGTTTACCTCTCAACCCAACCTAGATAGAGCTACCTTTTGACACTATCTTGGGATCCCTTACCAAAATAAACCTAAACCTTTGACCTCACTTGCATCCATCGTTAAACCTATCATCACCTAAATACCTTCATCAAATATTTATCCTTCCAAAACCATAGGAGAACCATTCAACCCACCTCCATCTAAAATTTTCAAATCACCTTACACCTCTCTAACCAAACCCATCAAGAATGTAGGAATAATTCCTACACCTAACCTTGCTTTCCCATATTTGAAGTTGAAATTAACCCCATATAGTCCACCAAAGAAAACCCCAACCAAACCATCTAAGAAGTTGGAGCCAACCAAACTCCCACCTTGAACCAGAGCTATACCACCTCCTTCCCTCTTACCATCTATCTTAGGACCCCATCTTTTTACCATTTTAAGAGCTCATCCTTATACCAAGAAGGTGAAGCCTCTCACAACTACCTATTCCTCATCTATTAAACCTTATCCTTTTTCTCTACCTAAACCTACCTCCACCAAATCATCAAAATCCCCATCATTCTTAACTAATCTATCTACCTCTACCTTCCCACCTATCACCAAACCTTCACCCTCCACCTCTAAATCTTCCACCTCAAAACCAAACACAACCAAACACAACCAAACAATCCCAACCAAAACCACCTACCAAAACCATTCCACCACCTACAACTTTTGTGGTAAATCCTACTTCTAAGAAGGGTACCACTCTTAAAACCAAAATCCCAACACTTCCAACACCTTTGATCAAATATTATTCAACCATTCTATAAAGGTTATTATAATCCTCTTCCTTAAGCCTACCACCTATCAAACCTTTTGACCCTTCACATCCTAAACCATCATGGTTCAATGATAATTTGATTTGTTTATACCATAAGACCCCTGGACATGACATAGAGAATTATAAATCTCTCCAAGCACTTGTCCATAACTTATGGGATGAGGATGATTTGTTATCTAATGAACCTCCCTTGAGCCCATTACCAACCAAACCACCAAATGAACCCATAAAAAACTTACCTACTCCTCTACTCTCATTTGAAAGTGGCATGGAACCAAAGTAACCATCTAGCCCACACCTCCCTTAATCCACACTATCCATATGGCTACCTGATCTAGGGCCTAACAAAAGATAAGGGAAAATCCAAAGTGTCCATACCATAGACATACCCTTCCACCCCTCAACCTTCCAACCAAAACCAATCACCCTCACTTTTACCTTCACCTTCACCAAATCCCAAAATATCCATTTTGGATGCTTCTCCCTCCAACCCTTCTAAATCCATCTAGTGAGTAGTGTTAAAATAACTTCATTAAACATTGGTGAAGATGAGCCTTTACAAACTAATCAACACCTCTCCTCATCACTGCCAAAAATTGATAGAGGCCTTGAAATCAATAGAGGTTCAACTAGAAGAACCTAAACCTATTGCACCCTTTGTTAAAGCCCTTCAAATTTTTATCTTTGTCACCTTCTAGGTTTTAGAAACACCTATTCATTTTAAAGACCTTGATCCTCCCCTTTTCATCACTACATACATAATCAAACTTGCATAAAAAAGGGTGATGATTGATAGAGGAGATAGTATAAATATTATCTCCTCTCATGATTATGACCAAATCTAATTGCCTAAGAATATCATGTCAAAAAATATAGTGATCCTTCATTCCTTCAATGGTACTATGGTCACTACCTTGGGGACAGTCATCCTCCACATCAGCTTGGGACCTCACACAATTCTATAACTCTTTTAGATTGAACAAGGAAAGTTATAATACAATGTATTACTTGGATGCCCTTAGATATATGCCATGAGTTGTGTCCCATCTACCTTACACTGATGTGTCAAGTTTGAGCATGAGGGTTAATTTATTACCATAAAAATTGACCCTAGTCCTTTGGAATCTTGTAACATGACATATCAACCCAAAAATAGTCTTCTTCCTCATTCATCCACCTCACCAATAATAAAAAATAACTCTACCCCTACCAATGGTGAAGTTTCAACTAGCTCATCCATCCCTTCTTCTCAGATCCCTATAGAGGAGCCCTTGGAGCCCATGTTTCAACATCTCTCATTGGAGGAGTATCATATTTTAGCCTTGGATTCTTTCCCTACTCCTCAAGAGTATGGGAACCTTGACCATGATCCTATTTATGACCCCAAAATTAGAACCATCATACCTTTTGGGCCTTCTAACCATAAAAACAAATTAATATATGGGGGAATTAATCATCCACTTCTTGCTTCCACCACTACCTCTACCATCTGACCATTTACCTCTGACTTCTCCTATTTGGACAAATTGGAATTTTCCAAACTATACCTTCATAGGTGTGCTTGGAAGGTATTTGGCCTCAACCATTGTGAACATGGACCTCATGAGTTACCTTCCATCAAAATCCAAAAACCTCATGAGCTATTTGGCCTTGTGTTTATACAACTATAAGAACCCACTGATTCACCAAAACCCATCACCATCATTGAAGAAAACATCTAATCCTCACCAAACCAATCTCTTTAAAAGTTTAAGGATTTTGAAATCATTCCTCATAACTTTTTTGTTAGTCAATACTATTAATTTAGACCCCCTAACATATCAAAAAGGTGATCTAAGTAAAACCTTTCCTCTCATTCATCCTAAAATGGTAAAAAATGATTCTCCCACCATCAACACCATCCAAAATCAAGATGATGAATCCATTCTCACCTACCTCAATGTGGGGGATTCTTCTATCCATAAATCCCTTCCACTCAAGAACCAAACCATGTTAAATGAATCCACTATTGATGTCAACTTAGGTACTCAAGATAACCCTCACATTATAAAGATTGGTCAATCTTTAGATTCTATAGAGCAACAAGATTACCCTTATTTCCTTCATGATCAAATCATAGAATTGGCTTGTTCCTATCAAAATATACCTAGAATTAACCCTTTTATATCCCTCCATAACATTGTCACCCATCATGATGCTAAGCTTATTCAGCAAAAGTTTCATAGGATGCACCCTTACATCGCCCTTCCAGTCAAAGAAGATATTTTGTGTCTCTTATCTATCAACTTCATCAAAACCATTGACTATCCTCAGTGGGTTTATAACATCATTCCCATTACCGATCCTATAGGGGACTTCACATTTGTATTGATTTTTGTGACCTCAACCTTGAGTTCCCAAAGGATGAATTCTCTTTGCCTAACATTGACCAAATTTTTGATCTTACAATTGGCCACGAGATGTTATCTCTCATGGATGGTTTCTCAAGATATAATAAAATATTTATTTCCCCTAAGGATTAGCATAAAAATTATTTCATTATCCCATGGGGAACCTTCTATTACAGGGTCATGTCATTTGGTCTAAAAAATGTTGGAACAACTTACCATTATGTGATGGCCTACATCTTCCATGATCTCATCCATAAAATCATAGAGGACTATGTAGATGATCTCCTTGAGAAATTAAAATACTTTAATGATCATCTATCCATTCTCACAATCATATTCAAATGTCTAATCCATTTCCATGTTTGACTCAACCCCAAGAAATGTATTTTTGGGGTCCTATCTAGAAAGCTTCTTGGATTTATCATCTCTCTTCAAGGAATAAAAGTAGACCCTACCAAAGTTAGAGAAATTTTGAATAAACCACCTCCAACCCACCTTAAGAAACTTTATAGCCTATAGGGGAAGCTCTAATCCATCTGCCACTTCATCTCTTAGTTATAGGATAGATGTCAATCTTTTCACCATCTTCTCAATAAAGACACATATTTTAAGTGTAATAAATATTTCCAACTAGCCTTTGATTTATTCAAAGAGTACCTCCTTTATCCACCCTTTCTTACCCCTCATAAAGGGGACCAAACCTTCTACCTTTATATTTCTACCACTAACCATTCCTTAGGGGCAATGCTTGCTCACTTTGATGAACAAAACAAAGAACAAGTTGTTTACTACATAAGTGAAACACTTATAGAGTATGAGACTTGGTATACCCATTCTAAGAAACTTTGCCTCACCCTAATATTTGTGGCTTCCAAACTTCATCGTTACCTTATCAATCACATAACTTTTTTCATCACTAACACTGACCCAATCAAATACATGCACTCTAAACCATATCAAAACTAGTGTATGGATAAGTGGCTCATGCTCCTAGTTGAGTTTTACCTTTAGTTACTCTATTAGAAGTTGATTAAAGGGAAAGTTATTAATATCTAATTAGCCTAAAAACCTTTACCAGAAAACCAACTACTTCCTCTTACATTTATGAATGAGTCTATCATGACTCTTTCTCAAGAGAACCCCACCTATCAAATGACCATATTCTTTGATGGATCAAAATGCCAACATGTTGGGGGTACCAGAGTTATTCTCATTCCCTCAATAGTGAACCTCTTCTTCTTTAATTTAAACTTGATTTTGAGTGCACCGACAATGTGGCTGAGTATGAAGCCCTAGTAATATGTCTCTAAACTACTTTACCCTTGGGAGTTAAAATGATCAGTGTCTTTGGAAATTCCCAACTTGTGGTCAACTAGGTCAATAAATCTTACCAATGTGATAATGATGTCTTTAAAAAGTACAAACAACTCATATATATACTCTTAGCATCATTTGATCATTACCTTATCCAGTCTGTTCAATGATCTACCAACAAGTTTGTGGATACAATGGCTTCCCTTAATTCCCAAATCCCATCTCAACCTACTAATTTTAAACTCATTATTACCATCCATTACTTTATCACACCCTATTATATCTATTCTAACCTTCCTACCATTTTTAGTGTGGAAGAATATCCATTGGACATATGGTATGATCAAACCTTCAACTACCTCAACCTCAACATCATTCCTCCCAACATCTCTAGGAATACCCAAAGAGATTTTGTTTAGAGTACCTCTCATTACACCATACCAGGGGAATCCTTTACAAGAAAAATTGTGATGGCTTCCTTCTCCATTGTCTACATAGTCATGAATATTCCCATGATATCAAGGAAATACATGATAAAATTTGTGGGTGACACTTTAGTGGTTTAGGATACTATTGGCCCACCCTCAACCAAGACTACTTTGATTATGTAAGTAAGTGTGTTAAATGTTAACAACACACCAATTTACATCACACACCTTCCCATGGAGTTCAAGTATCCAAAGACTATTAGCCCTTCTCATAATGGGGACTCAATCTCATTGGGGAAATCAATCCTCATTATTTACAGTGACACCAATCCATCATCACTGTCGCTAAGTATTTCACCAAATGAATGGAAGATATTCTTCTCATCTTGACCAAAGATGACAAGATAGTCAACTTCATAAATCATCATATCATCCATCATTTTAGTGTTCCACATAAGATCATCATCGATAATGGCAAATATTTAAAAAAAAAAACATGTCCAAGGTCTTTATGATGCATTTGGAATCAAGTTAAGCTTTTCTTCACCTTACCATCCATAAGAAAATAGATAAGAAGAAGCCTCTAATAAAACACTTAACAAAATGTTAACCAAATTAGTCAGTGCTTTAGGTCAAAATTTTTACTTGCACATCCCTTTCAATTTATGGTCCTATCACACTAGCATTAGAACCTCTACAGGTGCTACCCCTTTCTCTATAGTCTTTGGAGTAGAGGTAGTCTTGCCTCTCAAACTCTAGATTCCTTCTCTTTGCATATCCTTGCAAGACATCATTTTTGAGATTGATTATCATCAATAACATCTATCATGACTTGAGATAGTTGATGAGAATCACCTTGTAGCGCTTAACCATCTTTGTGTCTACCAAGATTGAATCAAGCGCTCTTATAACAAGCCCCTAAAAGAATGAGAATTCAATATCAGAGACCTCATCCTAAAGGAAAACAAATATGTAACCAATATGGATAAAATCAAAAGAGGTAAGTTTTAATTTAATTGGATTGAACCCTAAATCATAACCCAAAATTATGTATTAGGTCTTATCATTTTTCATCTCTTGAAGGCAAACCAAAACTTGAGCCTCTCAATGATTAACATATGTATCTTTTATTTTGTTAAATAGGGATGAAACTCACCTTATTATCTAACTTAAACTCATACTTTGATTTATGATATTTTCACCTTCACTTACCTATCACTATAGCTTTGAGAAAAATTGATTACAACATAGAACCATGTGATTAACCATCATAGTTATAGCCTAATCCTAAATATGGATACCATGACTCTACCCATAACATGGTTCTCATGGATACTTTTTGTTGACGACGTAAAACTGTGCTAGGTCTTAGCCAATAAACAATGGGAAGTTTCAAGTTGTGGGACAATGCGACTTGAAACAACCTCCAGGTTTTAAAGAAGTTGGTCTCTTTTACTTTATGGTTGTTGGGGAAAAGGGATAGGAGAATAAACAAAAACACAAAATGTAGGAATTAAAACCTAACTATGGCAATGCACCTGAGAGTAATCCTAATCCTAACCTGAGCATAGAGAAACTATTATATGATTTAATTACATTTAAGAGCAAACAGGTGCATGATCAATGTAAATGATTGGAATAACAGAAATAGAGGCTCACAATAGGGGATTCTTTTGCTGAGATACAGGAATTGTCGATCAAGGCATAGTGCTCAATATTCTTAAGAGAATCCTATTATCACATAAGAGGCACAGAAGTCACACATAGTTATGTAGAATTTTAGATTCTAGAAAATGAGACAAAAGCAAATAACATTTCCAATCACAACACTAGCAAATCTAAAGCATAGACTACTGTGTAAATAACATGGATAACACCAACCAAGGCATGGAGCTTAAATTTCCTTAATTCATTTAGCCACATAAAGGGCATAGAAACATGCATGATTATATCAACCTTACAACTTTAAGAAATCAAGACAAGAGCAAATGATATTATTGGTCAAAACTATAGAAAAATCTAAAACTACAAAATTCCCCCCCTTTTTCTTTGATTTTACAATCCTCCTTATATAGCTTTGGATGCCTCTTGGTGTCACTTCCTTTCCTACGCAATTCCTACTTTATCCTTCACTTACAGGGGATAAATTAGATGGTGCATTCAATGCCTTGGATACATCCTGGTCTTATCAAGAACTGCCAAGACTGTGGCATGGTGATCCATGTCTAGTTCCTTTCTTCATGCCTAAAATTCCTCGTTCCATCACCTCTTTGGCCGCTCAATTGTCTACTCTGTCTCTACTATTAAGGGACAAATAGATGACATCTTTAATACTTACAAGCCCCAAAAATCTACCCAGTGCACTATTCTATCTACTAGGAATAACTCTTGCCGAATTTCCCTCCATTTCATTGTAACAGGTAGATGAGCACGAGGACACTTAGTTAATTTATGAAATTCCTCTCCTTTTGTCTAGGAAGCAATGGAGGATGACACTTGGCTACTTTTGCTTTCTTTATACTTCACTAAGGGATGCTCTGCCTTTGACACCTATCGTAGTCCACTTCCTTGATACGTTGCAACTTTATTAAAACAAAACTTAGTGCGTTCTTTGCCTTGGAAACCCTTAAGAAAGGATGGGTGCACGTGGCAGTCTTCACTTGTTGACACTCGACACTTCCTCAATATTTTGAAATATCATTTGGGACCCACCACAATCTTTATTTGGTAATTGGGCTCAAAGGTGGTTCCTCAAAGGTTGACACGTGGTGACCTCCACTACTCTTGGGAAGATACGCAACATCTTCCACTTTCTTTAGGGATAGAGTAGAGAGGGACCCAGAAGGTGACACTTGGTAACCTCCGCTATACTTTGATACTTAATAAAATGAATGATGCCTTTATGTGTTCAATGGGAAGCATTGGATTCTAACATTGAAACAAAGGCTCTTGGTAGTCAACATGTGGTGGCTTCTGCTTCTTCTTCAAAAAGGTAATTTAGGGCCTCCGCAACTGCTACCTAGCACTTTCCATTCTCCCTATTACTTAGCTCATCAAAGGTCTTTGTAAAAATAGAAAACATGGGTGCCTTTATGATACATGGGTGCTGACAGATGGTGCATTCTACTTAAATGCTACTGGGTACATGGCATGATCTGTGGTTCTCTAGAAAGCCACAACAAGGTCCTTAGAAGTTGCCAACTGTCCATCTTTGTCTCCTGGAAAATGACACTTGGCCACTTCTACATGAATCCAATACTTAGGCCAAAATTGAAATGGAAAAATCAAAAGAGGCAATAAGGGACCATGCTCTGAGGATGACACTTGGTAGCCTCTACTACATTTTGACACTTAGGCAAAAATGAACCCGTCCTCTGCTCCAAAACACTATGGCTTCGATCAAAGTGGGCAGGAACCAAAATTGTAGTGCTCAAATCAAAAATAAATTGAATACGACATAGAGTAAGAAATTACTCTATAGTTATTAGTGACCACCAAGACTTTTGAGCCTGCTCAAAAAGAACTTGACTCCCGCTCGATCAAAATTTCAAAATTTACAGCTTTAAAAGAGCTGTCTAGAAGATAGACCATTCATGGTCAGATAATCCTTGCTTGCTCTACAATTCATCAAAGGCTAGATCCAGGCTAATGAGATCCTTATGTGAAAAGGTTTGCAAGACCTAGGCAATGGCTTTCAGCTTAGATTCTAGCCAGAAAATAGGATTCAGAATAGTCTCAACCTCTAGGGTTGAGGAATCATCTTGCAAGCTCTAGAAAACTGTCTGATCCCTTTATTTAGCCAGCAGTAATGGTTTAAGTCGATCCACTATCAGCACTATCCTTGTATCTATAAATATGGAAGGGAGGCCTAGTCACACTAGATTTTTAATGTGGTGTCTCATCTCACTAATGCCTTCCTTCACGACATCGAGATAACTTCTATAATTGTTGGCTATGGCATTGCAGCTGAGCTCTTCATTAATCTATTTTATGGTAGCCATTTTTTTAGGGATCCCTATGGTTTCTAATATCACATCCCTTGAGCTGTAGAGCTTTTTTAGTAATGAATGAGAGTCCATGACTCTCTTAGGGATTGTGGCCAAGGTGCTATGTACTGGATTCTCTAGCCTTTCACACAGTTGTTGTGCATTGAGTAGGAAGGTGAAAAGTGGCCTAAGTTGGAGGATCTCTAAAGAGATTCTCATTCATGCTCACTCATAGAGATCCTTTACTAGCTGCACTACTTTGACACCTCTTGGCCTATTGGCCAGCTCAATTGCCAGTTGCACAATCCTTTGCTGCTTAGCTTGGAGTTGGGCTTGAAAAGCCATAGCCTTGTTATATTCTTCTAGCATCCCTTGATGTGATTGGGTAACCTACATTTGGAGTCCTTTAACTCTTCCTTGCAATGTTACATTTTCCCTTCCTAGAGCTATTGCTGTGTCCTTTGTAAGCACAAACTCTGCCTTCAATGAATCATTTTGGGCCTGAATTGCCCATTGAGTATAGAGGGAAATAGTATCTTGCAACTATTTTTGTAGACTAACTATTTCATTGTCCTTCTAGTTTATTTGTTTATCCAAACTATTATAGTTTGCCTTCTCTTGGGCCAAATCTACCTCCATCTTTTGGAATCTCCTTGATTTCTTCAAGTAATCTTCTATGACTATAGAAGTGGATTCAGTCAGTAGCTCCACTCTATCTTGAGGCCTGAACAAGGGCATATCAATGGCCACTACATTCATGGTGTAGTCCTCTAGCTATATTTGTTCACTCAGCCTAGCAACGTTGGGTGACAAATGGGTCACCGTCAGCTACTATTGAATGGGGTCAAATTGTGACCTCAAATATGGAACCACTGTTGCTTTATTCTCTTTACTCCTTTTCTTCTCCAATTGGGATTCTCTTGCCTTCCTAGTAGCATCAGCCTGTGTCTGGAAGGTGGAAGGGGATGTAATATATCCCCCTACAAAAGGAAATCCTTGCAATAGGCCATATTGGAGAGCCATTGGTTGTGTAGGGGTGAGTTATAGGGGCATCTTTCTAGGAATGGAAGGGGAAAAATGGGGTAATGTGAGGCACTAATGAGGGGGTGGCTTGCGAGATGGGAATGGCAACAATGGCACAGGGTGTCATCTAATTGGGTGGGGACGTTATGCTAGCAGGGTGGGGAATAGGTTGAGAGGGAGGAGGGGGAGGAATACTTACCTATGGGGAGGTTGCAGTGCTTTGCATGGGGTGCTGTGAAGGCTCCTCTTCCTCTTCTAGGTCCAATTGGAATTGCACCCTTCTTCTTTTTTTGGGTGTCTCCACCTCTGGCTATGTTTGTCTCCCTCCTGCCTCAATTGTTGGTGGCACATGTGGGGAATTGGGGACTTCAATTAATCTCATCTATGGGGTGGGTTGTGGTGGTGGGGATGCCACACTTCTTGGTTATTTTATGGTAATTTTAGCTTGCTCTGAAGTCTATAGCTGTTGGCTTGGACTTGCTACAGCTTCTTGCTCTACCCCAAGTGTTGGCATTGGGCTCATTTATGGGCTAGATACAAGGGATGGATTCCATTCATCCCAAAGTTCTTCCCACCATTCATCTGAGTCTATGCCTTTGAAGGCACGGGTGGTTTGGGAGATCTCCTTCTTATATCTCCAATAGGCCTTAATTTTCTCTATGTCCCAGCCTTTATTCCTCAGTGTTCTTCTCAATTTAGAGGTCATCCTAGCCTTAGGATCATACTCCCTCTATTTATCATAGAAGGTCTCCCATGGGCTGTTCAGTGGGGGAGGCAGGTCCATCAACTCAACATAGAGACTAGGGGTGTCTTCTGTAAGATTTTTTTAGGTCTCCCAATAAGGGTGGCTCTCATGCAAAATCCTAGCTCTAATTTTATTTGTCATCACTATGGAGGCTATGTAATCTACTGGGTCATAAACCCACTTATCTTCGATCAATAAGAAGCCCAAGGAGGTCAGCTTCCTTAGCAGCACGATCTCAGCTTCTTTAGCCTCTAAGCTTACATTGCCTACCATCCATGGGAGATTGTACATTCTCCTCTTCTTCTTCCCAGAACTATATTTGTTGTCCACCATAAACACTTGCCTGGAAATTTCCAGGAATGCTAACCAAACAGTCAAAACTTTTGGTAGCAATACTGAATCCACACAAAATCTATGGACCCTTAAGGTCATGTGATGGGCCCCAAAATAGAAATCACATGGGATGGAACAACTAACCAAGAGGTTAGTGACACTTGGGAATAACCTATTTATAACAAGCTCAGGGCTGAGGCAATGAAGAATAGGGGTTACGAATAATTCCCAAAAGTCATATGTGTCACTAGTTTTTGATAAAATATGTGTCCATGTAGACACAAGGATGGTTCTTTGGGGATTGAAGGCTAGGTCATATAGATTTAGGCTCATAAACTGGGAGAAAAGGTTGGGATTTTGGTGTAGTATGAGATGGAACAAAAAGGAGGAATACCTGAATATTCCTTGTGCCTTGAATTGGGTCAGCTGCTTGACCATTGAGAAGGCAAGGTGCTCAGAGAAGTCAAGATGATACTCCTGCATCTTGTCAACTATTTTTAGCCTAAAGAGGATAGCCATTTGCTCTGCATATACCACCATGTCATCCTTCATGCCGAAGATGAGAGCTATCATCGACAGTGCGTCTTGGCCGATGGGCACGAACTATGTTCTTGAAGTGGAGAGAGTGGGTACCATTGAGTCTCCATCTGCTATTTGTAACTTAGACCTTAAGAACCTAGCCTGAGTGTTGACATTTGCCCATGTCCTCTACATCCTATCAATGGTGGGAAAGGTGGCAATATCATCATATCATAGGGAAAACATGTCCCTAATAGCTTGAGGGGTGACCTGCAGCATGAAGGGGCCTTGTTGGATGGAGCAAGATTATGGGTTGAGTAAGTCTGCACACAGTTCAATTATATTCAGGCATGGGTGCATAGCTAGGACAACAAATTGAGCCAGTTGTGAGGTCCAAATCCTCATCTCGAATGTTTCATATTGTCTTGCCCTGGGTCTTTGTAGGCACCTTTGGTGTGCCCCTTCTCTAAGGTTCTTGACACTGGCTCTTTGTAGAATCGAGTCCATGATTCCATCTACATAGTCTCTTACTTTGGATGGGTCGCTAGTTTGGCCGACACCCAGGGCTTTGGTTCTTGGGTAACTTCTTGGTGGCTATGCAGGAGCTGCAGCGTATGATTTGCTTGCTAGTAATCTGTCGAGATATCTTGGTGACCCTACTCCTTGATGTGAGGATGATGTTCCTACCATCTCTGTATCTCTTATGTAATATCTGGTATATGAGTCTTGTTTAGGATAGAAAATACGCTTGCTGAAATAAATTTCATTGGGAACTAACAATCGCAATGAGAAAGATATTTTTTGCAAGAATGATTGAGAGTTGTAAACTTTAAAATTTGCTAAGGGGTATTTATGGGCTGATCAAATCCCAAATAACATTAATTTTGAGTGATTGTTAGCAAATCCTACTCAATCTTTGGGAAACAGTGAGGTAGACATGTTATGCGGTGTAAGGTACCTTGGAAATCTCAAAAGATTTGGGCAAGAATTTATTGTAGCAAGATTTAAAGAATTAAAGAATTCTTAAGATGCTGACTCTGCATTTAAAATGCTTATTTTAAAAGAAAGCAGGAAAGCAAAAAATAAAAACAAAGTGATGCAAGAATGGAAACTACCTAACTACATTTATGACAAATCCTTACTTCCCTCCAGGATCAAAAACAAACTTTCCCACATCCTCTTTATGACAAGCCAACTTGTGTTGCCATACCGGTGATTGCAATGGGTATGTCATTGATGGAATGTTCACTACACCAGCCACACAGGTCTGCCTGCACTCAAATGAGTCTAAGCAAATCATGTATTCAAGATCTATGAACTCTTCTTGTCCTTGAATTCCCATCGAATGTTGGTTCTTCATGCTGCCATGTGTCATTAAGAAATCATTGGCTATTGATTCTTCACTCTGTGCCTTTTGATATCCATTATCTCTTGGCTCATCTCCTTCAAATTTTAGCTTTATTTCATCATCATGCTTTATGATGACTACACCCTCTTGAAAGGATGAATCTGAAAAGCTAGCATGATTTTTGCATACTCAGATGAGTGTCACAATCATCTTCTCCATATCTGGCCAATTCATAGCCTTCTTGAAGGATGGTGCCACCTATCTCAATGGCTTGATCAAGGAAGTGTCCATACTCCTCCATATCTTCTTGCAAGGTGAGGAAAAAGTCAGAAATGATCTCTATCTCATCTGAAGTGAAGGAAAAAGCTTGTGGCTTATCCTCTTGCTCATCAAAGGGGGAATCTATGGTGATTTCCTCCTTATCTATACTTATGGAATCCTCCTGACTTACCATGAATCGAGCGTATTTCTCTACATACTCAATTGCTTCCTTAAAAATATATTCTTCTTCAAAAGGGGATGAAGAAGAAGGCTGTGACAAAAAATAAGAAGCTTCTTGAGTAAGGGTGGAAGGGACCTGAGGGGAAAGTGAGAGTTTGGGGTCCTCTTGACTTGCTACTATCATAGACTATGCATTATCAGGGAAATGACCTTGAGAAGTCTGACCTTGTTCATGAACAGGGGTGGCATATGTTTGATATGGGATTTGTGGTGGTAAATATGAAGTCTGATAGACTTGGTAAGGCTGGTCCTCATGAATGTTTATCCTCTCTTCTAGGAATGCAGTCAATCCACACACTTCTAACATCTCATATGTAAACTCTTGCCAATTTGCTCTTTCAATGGGATCCAATTCACTTTTAATCAGGTCTATTGCTTCCCTCACTTGATAGATGATATGACAAGGTATTTCTTGGCCATATTCTCTTTTGATGTCAAGCTCTAACACATATTTTTTAAATCCCAACAATGCTTTCTTGAAGGCAAAAATGAGATTAGGCTGGGCATAAAACTGGTATAGCTCATGACCATGTGCATCCTCATTACTTGGAGATATTTCAGGAGGAACTTGATCTTGATTAAATATATAAGGAGAATAGGACTCAGCTATGAGTAACATAATTATACATACCAAAATATATTTCTTGATGATACCACTTGATTGGCTAATAACTCAGAGTCATTGTTGGTGTTGGTAAAAACCTCCAAAGCCTGATTGGCTGAAGAATACACCAAAATTCTTTAACTCTTGGAAAGATTGGTCCCACCGAGCATGCCAAAAACTATTGACGACATAAAATTATGCTAGTTCTTAGCTAATCAACAATGAGAAGTTTCAAGTTGTGGGACAATGCAACTTGAAACAACCTCCAAGTTTTAAAGAAGCTGGTCTCTTCTGCTTTATGGTTGTTGGGGAAAAGGGATAGGAGACTAAACAGAAACACAAAATGCAATAATTAAAACCTAACTATGGCAATGCACCTGAGAGTAATCCTAATCCTAACTTGAGTATAGAGAAACTATTATATGATTCAATTACATTTAAGAGCAGACATGTGCATGATCAATGTAAATGATTGGAATAACAAAAATAGAGGCTCACAATAAGGGAGTCTTTTGCTAAGATACATGATTTGTCAACAAAGGCATATTATTCAATCTTGTTAAGAGAATCCTATAATCAAATAAGAGGTGCATAATTCATGCATAGCTATGTAGAATTTTAGATTCTAGAAAATGAGACAAAAGTAAATAACATTTCCAACCACAACACTAGCAAATCTATAACATAGACTACTGTGTAAATGACACAGATAACACCAACCAAGGCATGGAGCTTAAATTTCCTTAATTCATTCAGCCACATAAAGGGCACAGAAACATGCATGATTATTTCAACTTTACAACTTCAAGAAAACAAGACAAGAGCAAATGATATTATTGGTCAAAACTATAAAAAAATCTAAAACTACAAAATTCCCCCCCTTTTTCTTTGATTTTAAAATCCTCCTTATATAGCTTTAGATGCCTCTTGGTGTCACTTCCTTTCCCATGCAATTCCTACTCTGTCCTTCACTTGCAGGGGATAAATCAGATAGTGCATTCATGCCTTGGATGCATCCTGGTCTTATCAAGAACTGCTTGGACTGCGGCATGGCGATCCATGTCTAGTTCTTTTCTTTGCACCTGAAATTCCTCATTCCATCACCTCTTTGGCTGCTCAACTGTCTACTCTATCTCTACTATTAGAGGACAAATAGATGGTGTATTTAATACTTACAAGCCCCAAAAAACTACTCGGTGCACTGTTCTATCTACCAGGAATAACTCTTGCCAAATTTCCCTCCATTTCACTGTAATAGGTAGACAGGCATGAGGACACTTAGTTAATTTATGAAATTCCTCTCCTTTTGTCTAAGAAACAATAGAGGATGACACTTAGCCACTTCCACTTTATTTATACTTCATTGAGGGATGCTCCGCCTTTGACACCTATCACAGTCTACTTCCTCGATACTTTGCAAATTTATTAAAACAAAACTCAGTGCATTCTTTGCCTTGGCAACCCTTAAGAAAGGATGGGTGCATGTGGCAGTCTTCATTTGTTGACACTCGATGCTCCCTCAGTCTTTTGAAATATCATTTGAGACCCACCAAAATCTTTATTCAGAAATTAGGCTCGAAGGTGGTTCCTCAAAGGTTGACATGTGGTGACCTCTATTGCTCTTAGGAAGATACGCAACATCTTCCACTTTCTTTAGGGATGGAGTAGAGAGGGACCTAGAAGGTGACACTTGGCAGCCTCCACTGTACTTAAATACTTAACAAAATGAATGATGCCTTTATGTGTTGAATGGGAAACATTGGATTCTAGCATTGAAATAAAGGCTCTTGGCAGTTGACATGTGGTGGCTTCCACTTCTTCAAAAAGGTAATTTAGGGCCTCCACAACTGCCACCTAGTGCTTTCTATTCTCCCTGTTGCTTATCTCATCAAAGATCTTTGTCAAAATAGAAAACATGAGTGCCTCTATGATATGGAGGTGCTGACATGTGGTGCATTTTGCTTAACTACCATTGGGTATGTGGCATGATCTGTGGTTCTCAGGAAAGCCACAACAAGGTCCTTGGAAGTCGCCAGCTATCCATCTTCATCTCTCGAAAAATGACACTTGGCCACTTCTGCTTGAATCTAATACTTAGGCCAAAATTGAAATGGAAAAATCAAAAGAGGCAAAAAGGGACCGTGTTATGAGGATGACACTTGGCAGCCTCCACTACATTTTGACACTTAGATGAAAATGAACCCTTCCTCTGCTCCAAAACTCTGTGGCTTTGCTCAAAGTGGGCAGGAACCAAAATTGTAGTGCTTGAATAAAAAATAAATTGAATACAATGTAGAGTAAGAAATTAATCTACACTTTTCATCTCTAATTAGATGGAATTCCATGGTCACTGTCTCTCAAAACCACCCCTTTCACCTATCATTAATCTTTTTGTGCTAAATTTTTTCCCTCATAAAGGTAAAACTCTAAGCCTATATAGACTTGTCCATGTCTAAACCTAGCATCAAAATACTTTGGGATACCAAAATATCACTTGGGTCACATATCTCTTGTATTGTATACTTCTCCCTTGAAGGATAGCTATTAAAAAAACTAAAATTCTTAAAATATAAATTGTTCCCTTAAAGGACAGCTACTAAACAAATAAACTCAAACATAGACCACTCCCTTGAAGAAGGATTAAGTAAATTTTTTCAAAAACAATCATTTGAATCTTCTTGAATCAATGAGCATCACAAATCTATCAAAACAAAATAAATAAAGGACCCTATATCAAAATCAAAACAAGTTATCCCAATAAAGTTGCAATTAACTTTCATATCTAGCATTAGTAGACTTCTTACATTGATCAGTCTACACCTTACATGAAGACATGGAATTGTCTAATATGGTTCTTAGATCACATATAGAAGGGGAAAAATAACCCACATAAGGTTACCTTACCAACCAATTTTACCTTTCACCTACCACCTATCTCCCCTTTATACCCTCTACAAATCAAGGGATTATGAGCTTACTTGACATAATGTGATCAAAATACCCTTTTATCAACCAAAGCATGCTAATGTGAAGCATTTTAAATGCTTATATTATTTAATCCAATCTTACTTTTGTTTTCTTTTGTCGTTACCAATGAAAATGCATAATGTTTTTTTTCTTATCCTCTCATCATTGGTTCACATAGACATATGTCTTGTGATTCTTATCTCTTTTCCCACATCTAGTTTGTTATCTAATTTATTTAATGTGCTTTCATAAACATCATAACATAAACCAAATCCATAATCATAAATCTCATCACATATCCATGATCATAAACTATGAACATCATATCCATAATAAAAAAAAATAAATCACCAACATATCATAAACCACATCAATAACCATAATCAAACCATCCATAATCATAAACATCATATCCATGAACACAACATGACATCATCCATGCCTAAGCTATTGAGTCTACATCTCATAATAATAAGCATAAAATATCTAAACATCTAAAAATTTGAACCATACATTACATCTATATATCATCATGAACCTCATAAACATCATATACATCATGTCATCAAAATAAATAAATACATATAATAATGTATATCATCTCCCTCTTAAATCATGTACATATCACTACCTTGACATGTAGGCCAGTATCAAAATCATGTACATCTATATCTATACATCATAGCATATCATGTCATGCCTCTAGGGTACCACTACCACTAGCCCCATCTACACTACCAATTTCATATGGTGTCAGTCCTTCTAGGATGCCTACTTGTGCATCCACTGAAGTAACCCACTAACTTGGAGTCACCACAACTACCCCACTTACTAAAATATCTCTATACTCACCCCATCGATGCTAGTCAAGAAACTATGCCAACATTATGGCCTTTTAATACTTCAAATCCTCCACTGCATCCAAGTATTGTGTCATAGGGATGTACCTAATGGTCTTATTAGTGCCATCACTACTCTTACCCTCTATTTCAAGGTGTCCCTCTCTTGGGTCACCAAGCCTAGTGAGGTCCTAGCCTGATCTCTCTCACCTATAATGATGGTAACCTAACCTTGTAAAGTCACAATCTAGCCCTACAATATGGCCTCTTGCCCTTATAACCCTATAATTTGTGCCTTTGTAGTAGATAGTGTTTTTCATGCCTATCCACCCTATACCTGTACTTTTAGAACTCAACTATCTGGATCCACATCCATGGCCTATCAACCCCCATCATCCCATCTAAAATTAGCCACTACATAAAGGGCTTGGTATCATTCCATATAGCCATTAACAAAACTAGCATCATCAACCCCTAATCTAACAAGTAGATCCTCATGATCTAGGACCACCTCCTCTAGTTATGGTTCAGGTAATAAAAACTCAACATCCTCCCTCTTGTACCTTGGGTATAGATCTAGAATCCCCTACACTAGGTCAAACTACCTCTAAACTCTATCAAATGGGATGAACTCAATCTTACCCTCTCTCATCCCATAAATCCATCTCTAGCTCTATAATGATAATGTATTATAGTTATATAGGGCCTACCTAAAAAAACCAACATATGACCTCTAGACCACATCTGTTGTAACCAAGCCCTCTAGTGCATCCTTAAACTAATCAATATATCTCACACCTCCTTCAAAACTTATTAATGCATAATCTCCCCTCTATCACATGAAACCCACTCTAAAATCCATCTAGTCATATCCCTCCCATGGTAGCCTCAATGGTCTCAGAAGCCTAATATGTTCATATTCCCAATAATGGAGCACAAACCCCACAATGATCTTATACCTCCTATGAGCTCAAAATTCCCAAAGATATTTGTATATCTAGACCAATAAAACTAGTGCATATCTAAACACTATCCTACCAAAAAACATCTCCACCAACATTCTTAGTAGCAAATAAGGAAACCACCTGTAACTTTAATCTAGTAATGTAAAATAAGATACTACCATCATCATCATAGTCATCAAACACCTCTCATTTGGAGCCCTATAATATAATGGCCTATAACTAAAACTACCATCATGCCACTTGGTAAGGGCCTAATCTTCACCATACAAGAGTTCCATCTACTCATCCCTTTCTTCACTCTCAATATGGTAAATTGAATCTCCTTGAATAGGCAACTATGTAAATTGGATCTCCTTGAGTAGGATGGTCATCTCTCCTATCGAATAGAGGAAGGTTTTCTTAGTTGGATCCCATCTCTCAATGAGGGCCATGATCATCACCACATTTCATGGCAATCACTAATATTATCTCAGATCCCTAAGGCTAACCTCCCCCATGTGTGTCCAATCATCCTTAATTATTCCTCTATAGATCTCCATAAAGATATTAGGAACCTAATCCCTCATCTAGATCTAATCTCATGCCTGTGAAAAAATCAAAATTAACATGCACACTTAGTTTTCAATTGACATTGCTCATTTCCATTTACTTCATTCATTCTACACAAATCCACCTCTTTATCAACTTAAACCCACCTAAATTAACCTATTCCACACTAACTCAACCATCTACAACATTACCTCTAACACTTGAAATCGACCCTCACCTATAAACATTTTAAATGCCTACCCTAACTTATCAAACCAACATTTATTTTTTTTATCAAAAATAAAATAACATCTACCCTATCCTACCAAAATTCCATAACCTACCCTAAACCTATCAAACCAACACCTAACTCTAATTAACAACCATTTTAACACATCATTTCTACTTACATTTCCCTATCATAACTTACATTTGGAATTTTAACCACCCCACACCCTTTAAAACATTTTAAAACCTTTTTCACACATACCTTCCCCAAACTCTTGACTGTTAACGGTCAAGTGACATTTTTTCTTCGATGGTCAACCATTGACAGTCAAGTCTGACCATTGATGGTCATGTCAAACTACTAATGGTCGCTATGTGTGACCACTTATGGTGAACCAACTCACCCCACATTCCTCAAAACCTAACAAAATAATTTTTTTTTAATAAAATAATTACCTAATTCTATCCTATACCATAACCCCAAACCAAATCCTCTTTCAATTTTAAATTTCACTAGATAATTTTTCAAAAACATGATCAAAACCTAAATCTATGTTAAAGTCCTTGAAACCCTACCTAACACAACCACACACTACCCAAATTTAAGTTTAACACAACCAAATCAACTAAACTAACAATTTTAAAACACCCTTGACCTCATTCCTCAACCACTATCAAGGACACAAACCACATCTCATTGCTCAACCACATCCTGATCCACCCTATATCTCAGTCTTTGTTAAATCACCTCAAACACATGCCTCCATCCATTTGACAATCACCACATCAACAACTGCTCAATCAAACCTCTCATAGTAAAAATCCAAATCATCAAATAAAAATGCACAAAAAGCTCAGAGTCAACAAGTTAAAATTGATAATGAATTTTGTTTTTCACTTTTTATCCTTAACCTTTTAGGGTTTCCCATTGACCATTAATGGTCAGGGTGACCGTTGATGGTTGACCTTAGAACCCTTGACATCGATGGTCAAGGTATCACATTTAATTTTTTTTTAAATCACCCATACCTAAGTGCCAAAATTTTGGGAAATAAACTTCTCCACTAAAACCAAAACTATGTTACAAAGAACACCCTCTCTGACCAACCAACCACCCAACCATGTCCACCTTGATGTTGGCCATTTTTGGCTGAAACGATTTCATATTTTATAACAACCTTACTTGGTCTTTTTTATTATATTGACCAACCTTGCTATGTTGAACATTTGAATTTGTAGCATCTAGTGCACAACTAGACCATTTGTGTTTTTCAAGGGAGCACTTCCTACCTCAGATACTTATGAAAACACTAACCCTATCTAGGAGACTTATAGAGTAACTTGATTAACTATGACTAATGCTATGGACTGATTACCCTATCACTTGTACTTCTAAAATTGACCTTATTTTTATCAACCATTGATAACCTTAGTCTTTGCATGATCTTGACTATTGCATTTAGTCACATTTTGTGTGCTTATTTATGTTTCAAATGCCTAACCACCCTTTTTTCACCACCCTTGTGACTCACCATACACTATTTATCAAACCTCAACTTGATTTAAATTTCACCTTATCGACTCCAAATTTAAGGGAGAACACCTCCTCCCATAATTGAGGTAGTCAAACCTTCAACCAAGCAATCCATTTTTGTTTTGTAGCTTGTTAATTCAAATATGTGTGATAAAAATGGGTAAAATGTAAACACTAAAAACTATACTAGATGTTGAAATGCCTCAAGATACCTTAGGGACCACCTAACCCTTCTCAACTCACTAACCAACGCATCAAAACTTGAGTCTAGTTAGCTACCAAGCTAGCAAAACTCACCAAATTACTAATCTGACCTTAACCTAACCCTTTTAACCCACCTTGAAAAGAATGTGGGATTTGGTTGAGGGTAAATGGGTGAAAATAACTTGCAATTATTTCCTACCATAGTGATCATCAATGGTTAAGGTGACTGTCAGTAGTTGAGGTAATCGTTGGTAGTTTATGTGACCATTAGTGGTTGGGGAAATAATTTATAGTTAGATAAACCATCCGTAGTCAAGGTGATTGTCATTATTTATTGTGTTAGATCTGGGGGATAAAAAGTCAAATTGATGGGATCACAGAAGGCAATTCTAGGAGATGGGTTTATATTGGGTAGATTGTAAAATAAAAACAAAGTGAATGAATGATTAAAATATATACTTATCTTGAAAGAGGTTATTTAGATGAATGTTTGAAGTGATTGACTCATTGGTGGAGCTTGGCATGATTCTGGCAAAGGAATGATACTTGGCTATCGATCGAAGGGTGGTGTCAAGTCGGCTCTCTATCATGATGGCTAGATTGTTAGATTGCTAGAAGAACACCTATAAAATAAGATCTAGATGCAAAATCTCTTAATAGTTGTGGATGGATCCTTTTTCACCTCTTACTCCTCTCTTCTTATAGGTAAAGAAGGAGAGGTGCAATAAGACATTAACAAAGAGTCCAACTTGCTATCTAATTTTAACTTCATCATGCATGGGATCACACATGAATTAGACATTCTAATTATAGAAAAGTAAGTTGGAATTGAAGGGTTAGTTAAGGTAGTTTAGATACTAGAACCTGATTAGGTGACCATCAATGATTAAGGTGACCATTGATGATCAAGGGCCAAGATCAAAGTTGGGTTAAAAGGTGGGTTTAGCCAGTAGGCTAAATTAACTAGCGTTAGGCCTGATTTAGGTTCGAATGGTCTAGGTTGGGCCCAAGGGGGTCTTGAAGTGGTCCAGGGGGTTTGTGACATTTGAAACCATCATGTGCATATTTTTGGTAGAAAAATAGAACGACTAGAAAATTAAATCAAACAAGTTGATGAAGCAGTTAATTTGTAAATTTTTTAGAACATATTTTGATTATTTATGACATCAATATATAATACATCCTCTATTATTTGATATTTTTTAGAGGCACTAAATATTTTGGTACTTAGTGGATGCATCATATCTTCCATATGGCCTAGTTAGTTTATCATTACTATAGGGTTGGCACTTGTATGTATCAAGGGACACTACACTTCATGGGTGGAGCTGCATCTAATAGCTTTCATACTTATATATCTAAGACTTACTCATCTAACAACTCCTCTAGTAGTGCCTACTTATTAGGCATGACATGCTAGAGAGATGAGGTATTGGGGTACCTATGGAGATACTGATAATCAGGCTTCATCATGGTAGACCATGGGCTTTTTGAGCACAATAGTAGGAGACAATGGTTCCAGGAGGAGGATATGTGATAGATGTGGATGTAGGATCACAACAAACACCAAAATAGGGGCAATAATGACCACTAAATGCTTATCATATATGGAAACACCATCAATGCAAGGAGGCATAGGCATTAGTTGTCATGTAGAGGGATCTAGCAGTAGCTCCAGGATATAGTTGGTCCATAGAGTGACCACTAAGGATAGGACCACAATGAGTTCAGGTGGTGATGCCTAAATTTATATTAGTGTAGAGGACTGATAGAGGAGGTGCTCAGTGGGTGAGTAGATGGGGAGATTGTGATCATCAACACTAGTAATGGTGAGAGATGTTTTAATTAGATTTAATTTTTTAATATAAAACACTAGTTACATTTTGATTTTGATTATGATTTGATATATATATATATATATATATATATATATATATATGTATGTATGTATGTATGTATGTTTGTAAGTTGAGAGGGAAATAAGGGGTCGACTGTATATCAGTGGGCTGACATAGTATTTCTAAAGGTGGTCAACTATTTAACAATAGGCTGATATAGTCTAGAATGGGAAGATGGCTAATATAGTAACTTATGGCTGATGTAGTTTATTATATATGGCTGGTATAGTTTACTAAAGGGGTTCGACTATGTATCAAAGGGTTGATGTAGTATGCTAAAGCTAGGAAAGGGTCGATTTAGTTTCAAATAGGCTAATATAGTTTGAAATAAAAAGCCTGATTATGTACTAGTGGGTTGATACAATATGACAAGACTATGATAGGGTTAATTATGTAGAAAACTATAGAGACTAGAAAACTAAATTGAACAAGTTGATGAAGCAGTTAATTTATAAAAAATTTAGAACATATTTTGATTATTTATGAGATCAAGATATAATACATCCTCTATTGTTTGATATTTTTCATAGGCACTAAATATTTTATCACTTAGTGGATGCATCATGGATACCATATTTGTTGGAGTGTTTAAATGATGTAGATAGATCTCGACTGGTCACCTTGGTCTTCGGTGGCATCATGGATATGAGGCAGATCCCTCTGAGTGTTGATGTCATTATCATATTTCTAGGAGCATGTGAATAGTTAACCAACTCTTTCTAATGGGAGGTATAAGGGGACACCATTCTAATGGTGATTACTATGGAGGATGTCCATACATGTCTTAGACTTATGATAGGTGGGATGGCAATGATTAATGATACACTAGAGGTAGAGGATGAGAGACAAACCTTAGATTAATGAGCTACATGTTTAGATAGGATCTACCTTGGGTTGAGGGTGAGCTTGTTTGATGTATATCTTACAATAATTTTGGACATCTAGAAGGTAGTGATAGGACTTGTGATAGCATGAATGTTGTGTCAAAAATTGGATGGCAAGGTACCAGTTTACATAATAACCTTATGTCAATCCATATTGGATCATGGAACACTACAATTTTGGTTCTATCATCTAGGTCCAACTCATGTGTGATATGTATTAGATGTTATCTAGAGGGTAGATAATGGTACCATGGTTATGCTTATTACATAGATATACGAGAGGTTCCCTATGTATCGACTAACTAGGTTACCCCATGTAGTCAATGATAGGTTGCCTCAAGTATTACGATGGAGATAGGACCATGTAGCATAGGTCATGCCTAATGTGCTAATATTATAGACTATCCCATGAGGGAAGATAGTGTGGTAGTACTATATTCACATATATGCCATATGGCCTAGTTGGTCTACCATTGCTATAGTGTTGGTACTTGTATGTATCATAGGCCACTACACTTCATGAGTGGGAAATGCATCCAATAGCTTGCATACCTAGATAGCTAGGGCTTCCCCATATAACAAATCCTCTAATTGTGCCTAATTTTTAGGCACAAAATGTTAGAGAGATGAGGGGTAGATGAGATGTTGGGGTACCTATGGAGATACTGATTATTAGGCTTCAACATGGTAGACCATGGGATCGTCAATCATGATAATAGGATATAATAGGGTCAGGAGGAGGAGATGTGATAGATGTGGTTGTAATAGAATAAAAACATCAAAATAGATGGAAAAATGACCACTAAATTATTATCATATATGGAAACACAATCAACATGAGGAGGCATAGGCATTAGTTGTCATGCAAAGGGATCTAGTAGTAGTTCCAAGACATATTTGGTCTATAGAGTAACCACTAAGGAAAGGACCATAGTGGGTTTAGGTAGTGATGCCTAGATTTATATTTTTGTAAAGGTAACTGATAGAGGAGGTTCTTACTGGGTGAGCAAATGGGGAGACCATGATCAACAACACTATTACTAGTGAAAGATGTTTTAATTGGATTTAATTTTTTAATATAAAACACTAGTTGCATTATTATTATGATAGATAGATGATTTGATATGTATGTATGTTTATTTGTTTATAGTTCAATAGGGAAATGGGGGGATAACTACATATTATTTGGCTAACATAGTATTACTAAAGGTGGTTAACTATTTAGTAAGTAGGTTGACATAGTCTAGAATGGGAAGTTGGCAGACATAGTACCTTATGGCCAATATAGTTGATAATATATGCTGGTATAATTTACTAAATGGGGTTGAATATGTATCAAAGGGTTGATGTAGTATGTTATATCTGGGAAAGGGTCAATTTATTTTCAAATAGGTTGATATAGTTTGAAATAAAATTTTTAACTATGTACCAGTGGGTTGATACAATATGACAAGACTATGATAGGGCTAATTGTGTATAAAAATAGAAAGACTAGAAAACTAAATCAACCAAGTTGATGAAGTAATTAATTTATAAATTTTTTAAAATGTATTTTGATTATTTATGACATCAAGATATAATACATCCTCTATTATTTGATATTTTTTAGAGGTGCTAAATATTTTGGCACTTAGTGGATGCATCATGTCTACTAGATTTATTGGAGTGTTTGGCTATGTAGATAGATCTCAACTTGTCACCTTGGGCTTCGATGGAGTCATTGATATGAGATTGATCCCTATAAGTGTTGATCTTATTGTCATGTTCTTAGGATCATGTGAATAGTTGAACAACACTTTCTAATGGGAGGTGGAAGGGGACACCATTCTGGTGGTGATTACTATGAAGGATGTCCATACATTGCTTAGACTTATGATAGGTGGGATGTTAGTGATTACTAGTACACTAGAGTTAGAGGATGAGTGAAAAGATTTATATCAATGGGATACATACTCAAATATACCCTAGGTTGAGGGCAAGACTATTTGATATATATATCTTGCATGCATTTCATACATATAGAAGGTAGGATAGGACTTGTGATAGCATGAACGTTGTGTCAAAAGTCAAATGGCAAGGTACCACTTTACACAATAACCTTGTGTTAGTACATATTGGATAAGGAAACACTTTATAATTTTTGTTTTATCATCTAGGTCCAACTCATGTGTGATATGCATTATATTTTATCTAGAGGGCAGAAGATAATGGGACCATAATTTTACTTAGTGCATGGATATATGAGAGGTTACCTATATATCAACTAGTTGGGTTGCCTCATGCAATAAATGATAGGTTGCCTCAGGTATTATGATGGAGATAGGACCATGTATCATAGGTCATGCCTAGGTTGCTATGCTTACAGACTATCCCGTGAGGGAAGATAATGTGGTAGTACTACACTCACATATTTGCCATATAGCCTATTTTGTCTACCATTGCTATAGGGTTGGCACTTATATGTATCATGGGAAACTACACTTCATGGGTGGAGTTGCATATAATAGATTGTGTACCTATATATCTAGGACTTCCCCATACAACAACTACTCTATTAGTTCTTACTTATTGGGCACAACATGATAGAGAGATGAGGAGGAGATGAGGTATTAGGGTACTTATGGAGATATTGATGATCATGCTTCATCATGGTAGAACATGAGTTCATCAAACATGATAGTAGGAGAAAATAGGCATAAGAGGAGGATATGTGATATATTTAGATGCAAGATCACAACAAATACCAAAATAAAGGCAATAATGACCACTAAGCACTTATCATATATGAAAGCTGTAATTATACTTCCCATGACCCTGCTTTTCCCTATGATTACACATCAGCTCATGTGAAGACTACCAAACCTATTTATCATAATTTGAGACATCCACCACCTGATTAGACATTTCCCACATCATATTATTATCCCCCATACATCCCTAGTCTATATTGACCCTTTTGCAAATAAGATAGGCCATATAGGGACCCCACTGGGGCTCTCAAGAGCCTGTTAACCAACCCAAGACCCTATTTGACCTAGGATATAACTTATGTGAAGGAAACCCATGGCATAGGATGCAAATTTCCTTCAACAAATATAAGGCCTAGGCTGTGGTCTTGGGTAGAATGTGTCTAAAAGTGTCAATATGAAGTCAAAAGATCAAAAATGGCTAGTTTTAGGTTATTTGGCAGATTTGGGTGGGGATATATGCCTCTTTCTCATTAATTTAATCATATTATCTTCTCATTACATATTCTCTATTGATTCCTTCTTCTCTCTCTTGACTCTCATGCATTTTTAAATCTCTCTTGATTCATTCTTGGTGCTCTTGAGCTTGAATTGGGATAGAGGATCCCATATGTTGTTACACACTTGCTTGGAGACTCCATTGTTGCTCTTAGGTGTTCTTTATTCCTTGTGGCTTGATTAAAGATTCTAAATTTGGAATTAAACCTAATTTTTTCATTTGGTTGGAGCTCTTACACTATTTCAAGTTCTCACTTCACCTCTTCCTTTGCACTTGGATTTTGGTTTGGACTTCAGCTTTCACATAGCATGGCATTCCTCCTACATTACTTCCTAGATTAGATTCCTATTTGGTAAAACATATACACTTCATCTTTGATATTGATGTGAGGTCACTTTTCTATGAAAAGTGAAACTCCATTATTATTTTTAGTGTATATGCTAGGGTTTGAATTGTTTTAGTGAAATAGTTGTTTTGTGCATTGCTTAGAGTAGTTTCTAAAGTTTCTTGCATTTGTATATGAGTAAAGAGTACTTTAATTGATTGAAATTTTAATTTGTTGCATATCATTGCTCTCTTTATAAGAATTCCTCATTACATTTTAGAGATACACATGCTCAAGATAAACTAGAAAACTTTCTTAGACATTTTCTCTCTCGCTAAACTAGAACATTGCATTGTAAGAAAATAATAGTATTGAATTGGAAAGATAACTCAAATATAGAATAGGCATGATCTTGAAACTTTTATTGGAAACTTATTTATTAATTAAAACATATTTAATTTAGCCTCAAAGTTCCTTATCTTCTAAATTTATATTTTAATTGTTATTTTTCTCCATTTGGTATCGTTGTTCTCTCTTTATTTATGTAATCATTAGTATAGTATTAACAACTTGATTTATTATGGTTAGACCCATTAGAGTTAATTGCATACTTTGTGTGCTTATTATTGATAGCCTTAACCTAGTTTTCAAGTCTATCTATGGCTTGGTACAAGTCAGAAAACTATATAGCCACTATAGATCTCCAGTAGCCCATATAACCCCTAAGCTTTCTAGCCTCTTAGTGGTTTACTTTAACACCCTGCCAAACACTGGTGGTTCCATTCAAATTATTTGAGATACATTATAGCACACTTGATGGTACCTCACATATAGTTTCACCTTAATTATATCTTGTTTAGAGATCTCTTATCCAAATCCCCTCTCTTAGTTGTTAGGCTTTGCTTTTAGTTATGTTTTGGCTCTTGCCTTGGTTGTTTTATCCTGCTTTGGTTTTTTATCTTTCTCCCAATTGGTTCTCCATTGGTTTACATTTTCTATTGTCTTACATGTTTCTCATTATTCATTACATCCATGGACTATTTCCCACCTTTGGGATGCCAATCCTATCAGATTTAGAGTCTCATACCTAAGCTCACCATTGAGCAATTTGTGCTTTCAATGGAATGCCATAGATACTATAGGACCCAGGTTCTTCCCTTAACCCATTATGGTAGTCTAAACCCTCTCATGTTTAAACTAGAATAATATTAGCAGGAATATAACCAATAGACTTAATCTCCTTTTCACTAGTCTAAGCTTCATTCATTTGAGTATGTTTTATCTTAGCTTCATGCCATGCCTCATTCACCCATTCAAGGTGATGAGGATCTCCTTGTGTAGCTAGGGCCTAAGCAGTTATGTGTAATCATTAATGATTACCATAGACATCTTCATTTGAATTAAGTGATTCTTTCCCCCCTAGGATTTGGTGACATTCTTCCTCTAAAAATAGATCCCACATCACTTAGTGTCAAGTGCCTTGACCAATTCTCATATGAGTTCATTGCCTATTTCCTAGCTAGAGACTTTAGAGCAAGAACACCTTCATATCCATGTTGTGGGTCATAGGTATTTTAAATAAATGAGGTATCCCTAGCTTGGGGGTTCCTCCCATCTTCTTAGTCCTTCTTTTAGATTTTTCAATGAGCATGTTGATTTTGATTGCCACTTATAGACTAGAGATCTATGGGATGCATGTTAATAACATCAATAGCCATCAATTAACCCTCATGTGATGGTGCCCAAATAGCACCATGGAGATATTAATTATCACAAATTTTTTTATGATTATGCAATGTCTTCCCATCATCCCTATGGGGACCATCACACTTCTTATGTCTATTCTTCACCCCATGGTAGAGATGATTTCGATCATGAGCAGCCTCCCTATTCAGAACCTCCCTAATATCATCTTTCCCATAGTCATGGTCATGGTTATGCCTATGGGCATAGGAAACATCATCACCATCATGTGTCCCCTCTTAGAGTTCATCACCATCCTACTATCAACCATGCTTACAAGGACTCCATCAGAATCCTCTAGTGCCTTAGGTGTGTGTTATTCCCTTTCTTAGTCCTATCCCTAAGTTGCCTAAGTTTAATGGGATGTGGGACTCTAGTCCCATGGAGCATATCATGACATTCATAATGGTGTGTATGGATTGGGAATAAGATTAAGGAATGATGTTTAAGCTCTTCACTCATTTTCTATCAGTTGGAACTCTCATTTGGTTCCAAAATTTGCCACTAGATTCTCTCTTTAGTTTCTAGCTCCTTTTGGCTGACTTCCTCCAATATTTTGATATTTCTAGACCCTCTAACCTTGGAATCTAATCACTTAATTATATGGTGTAGGCCAAGGGTGATTAAAACTTTGATTTTGTGTGTAGATAACACTCATTTATTCATACATATAGGACTAAGTTCTCAGATGACCAGCTTAATGATATGTTCACGTGATCATTGAGGTAAGAGGTTCACCTTGAGGTCTTAAAGTGTGAAACTACCTCTTATAATGAAGTTGTTAATGAGTTTTTGAATACCTAAGTGTTTGAGTTTCATGCATTCATGTAGCCTATCCTTTACCAAAATTCATCTTCTTTTCATGATCACAACCATAATGCAACTAGTGATGGTGTCATTGATTCTCCTCTTGAGGAGAAGGATAAGAAGGAAAGTCATGAGGTGAATGTTTTAACCAAGAAACCAACTAAAAATAAGGTTTTTGAATCAATTAGAATAAAATAATAGATGGTGTTTCCTTATGACCCTACCAAGTGTTATAAATTTCATTAGATGAGGTGGCATGATGATGTTAAGTATGCCACCCAACATTCTAGTGCTCAAGCCTCACCTCAATCTCAAAGTTATCCTCTTGCAGAATCCAATTGCAAGTTGAATGTGTTGTTCAAAGAGCCTCTACCTAACCATGATAAGGAAAAGAAGAATAAAAAGAAGAAATCAAAGGCTAAGGCCTCATATTCCCCATCTTGCTCTTTCACCTCTAATAACTCCTCTTCCTAAGTTGACCCGAGAGGGAAAGCCAGGCATGAGAGTAACAAGGTTATTACTGCTATCAACATAGCCTCTACTAGGTATTAGTGATTTGTCAACATGCACTCCAATTGGGCCACTGACCATGTTGGAGAGACTAATGGTTTCAAGCTCCCTATCTATCCCATGAGATTAGGAAATCCTAAGGTTAGATTTGAATTTAGGTGTAGTATTCCTCATCATACTAGATAACATCCTTACTCCATCATAGAGGAATTATAGGTCCTCTCAATTAGGATCTCCATTTTGGACCTTCTTCACCTTTTCCTTGAGAAAAGGGGATCCTTTTCAATGAGCTTGGTCTCCTTTGTGAGGATTTGTTGCATGATGATTTAAAATTTTTGTTCAACTCTGATGTATATGAGCACCCTCATCCTCCCATCTTATACTTTGACCTAGCATCTTTACCAGATGATTTAATTCTTGTAAAGAGGGCTCGGTTCCCTCTCTGCATCAAGAATTTTTAAATTATTTTTGCATTAATTGGTGTATTATTGATGAAGGATATACATTAAATATCATGCCTCTACGTGCATTCAATGAGCTTGGGATTAGTTAGAAGAAGATCTCTAATTCTTACTATAACTATGTTAGTTTCAAAAATGATATGGTTATGCCAGTGGGAAATGTGAAGATCCAAGTCAAGTTTGGTCCCAAGATAGTTAGAATCAAGTTCTATGTGTTAAACCTTGATCTTTCATACAACATTATTCTTAGCCATCCTTGGACCACTGTCAAGTAGGCCATTGCATTGGCTAGATTTAACATGGTTTAGTTTGTGTATGAAGGTGAGGATCACACCATGGAGGATGACTCAGATCCCTAAGAATTGATCTACATAAAGATAAATCCTTGAAGAAAGGCTTTGGTTATCTCATCATGGGGGTCTGTAGATTCTCATACACCCCTTATTTTTGAGTCTCATTTCTTCAAGGATGAATGTTTTGATCTAGTTGAGTATTGAGAAATGTTCACTCCTTCATATTTTGGGGTGTGTTAATTGACTCCCTCTTCCACTCCATGATGTTAGGTCAGCTCATATATTTTTTAAGACCTCTTCCAAGATATCTCCATAGACATTAAGATTCCCCTTTCATCATGCTTTTCCCATCAAAGTATTATCTCTCTCAACATGTCTCCCATTGAGGCTGCTAAGTCACAAAGTCTAATCTTGAGTGCTATTCTATCTATGGTATAGTACCCAACTCAATCAATGAGATGAGAGATTACAAGAAGCTAATACCTATGCATCCTACACACTACCATCCTCTTAATTTTTTGGGTTCAGAGGTCTCATTCACCAATAATGATCCCACCTTTGACACTCTTGTGCTCTGGGTCATGATTGGTGAACCTAAGGATTTGGATGCTCCATTTCCTTCCTTCCACATTTTCCCTATTTTTTTCCTCTTCACAAGCTAAATAATGGATTACAAAAGGGGTAGGCCTCTGTAGACACCTAAATCTAGCCATTGATAACCTCCAATCATGCTTTTGGCCAATTTCCACCTAAAATGCACAATTTGGCCTAAAAACACTAAAAAATGCTAAATTATGTGAAACTAACATATTCAAGTGCTGATTTTGACCAAGGTATCCCTAAATGGGCAAATTCAATTTATGGTCCAGCTAACTTTGAATAGACCATTCTGAGTCAAAATGCTAATTTTGTACTTAGGTGCTTTGGATTGCTATTTCCTATCAAAATCTCTTGCACAAGATACATGACTTCATTATTTTATATTGGTAACATCCTAAATGGGAATATGGTTCCAATGCATCTGACATCACCTTCTAATTCCAATCTAGTTAGATTTTAGACTAATAATAAGGCATTCTGATTAATTTGTGTGATTTGTGCATAAAGTACTTAATCATGCTTAAGAGTTAATTAACCCAAATCAAGGCATAATCAAAAATTCCCTGGAAACTCGTTGAATACTTATTTTTATAAATGAATATTCAATATATACATCATCAAGTGACCTCATTTCTTGAGAAGACATATCTAAGCTATAAATGCCACAAATATTAGGATTCATGCCCTCTATGCCTCATCAATACCCTCCATGATGCCCTCCATGCCTCTTAATTTCCCTTTATTTCAATATCATGATGAGTATAATTACAAAATCAATTCATAAAATTTAATTAATCCTCAACCACACATCTCAATATTAAGATGGATGGTTCAAGTTGATTCCAAACATTCTAAAAAATATATAAATAAGAGGCTTACTACATCATTTCTAAGATATTTTGGTGCAAAGTTATTATGCTCAAATATCTTCAAAGGAGCCATTGCAAATGGTGTTACCATGTCAAATTGATTCTAGTCCAAGCCAATCCATAATCCAAAGGTGCCAAGGAGAGATGGAGGTATCCAAGCTTCCATTGCCAAGGACTTCATGAGCACAAGCCGAGCAAGCCACCACTATAAAGGAATTTGGATCATCCAAAGAAGGTGAAGGAATTATTGTGTTTTCATTCCTTGATTTTTAGTTGTGTTTGTCATTTTTTTTGTTATCAAGTTCTCCCTAGTGTCTAGGCCTAGAGATTTTATGCTAGTTAGTGTGTTTCTTTCATTTTGTTTTCATTTTGTAATTAAAACCATACTAACCATCCTCTCTTGAGTTAAATTCCTAAATCACATAATTGTATACCTGGTGGGATTAGACACATCTCACACCTAAAACATATCATTTTTCAACTTTAAAATATTCATTTGGACCCTTAAAAATCTTGCAAATTGATTTTCTAACTTTATTCTGCCATTTTTGTTTGCCATGGTTTTACATAGTAACCAATGTCAGTAGGTAAGACTCACATCGGTTGCATATCTTAATTGATGTTGGCTAGTAAAATTGATATTGGTTGTATACCTATCATCAGTCACATTGGTATAATAAATGTTGGTTGGATAATCGACATTGATTAGAAAATGTCACTGTCATTGGTTATATAAACCGACGTTAGTCACTATGTTTTTCTTAAAACACAAATCTGAGAGCTACTTTTCCAAAGTTCATTATTTCAAAACAAAAAGATATTCAAAGATAAAGGACATGATAACATTTTTACTACATGACCAAGCTTTAAATTTGATAAAAAACTTGTTTAGATCACCTTTTGCAAGCTTAAAAATCAATTAGGAACTTTGTTTTGGTGAATATTTTTAAAGTTTATAACTAAGACCAAGGGGTCAAATGAACACCACCAAATCTTTCATTTTGGTTTTAAAATTGAACAAACTTGTAAATTCTTTTTTGTAATTATTGTTTAATCAAATTTTTTTTTGGAAAAAAGAGGAATGTTGCATGTATGCTCTTCCACTTATCCCCTATAGGGAACCCTTGGAATCAAAAGTGCCATTCCTGGTGCAAATAGCCTAGTCCAAGGCTTAAAAATAAAGTCATATAAAACACTCCCCAAAAACTTGTCAAAGTTTGGGTGACCTTGAAAATGACCCTAAAGTCTTTCTATTTCATGCTTTATTTATTTTTTATGCAAACTTGGCTTGTGAGGGGGACTTCATCACCTCCCACAAGTTCTTTGGGGAAGCTTTGACCCTAGGTTTCATCTCCTAGAATTGACTTCATTTGGCTCCTTTGGAGTTGCACACAAGACATCGTGGCACTTTGGACATCACACTACATTGAGTGAACAATACGATGTAGTGGTTGCAAAAAGGACTAGACCTTTTTGCAACAACCAAGTGATATAGACCTAAAATCCATGCTTTTCTTTTGCATTATTTGGCATGAAAGTCATTATGCAATTGATTCCACTAGATTGTTCAGAAACTTGTTAGATCTGTTGTTCCCAAAATTATCTACACTTGTTTTGTGGATAAACCCTATGAAACTAGTCTGTTTCATAATCTTCACTCTATGTTCATCATTCAATATACGATTCTCTTGGTCTCAAGTGAAGTTGACTGACATCTTGGGAGAGTTTTCAACACTCTCTCATCACGATTTATCAAAAATCACAAAACTTGTTGCAGTCTTGATCTGATTAAAATGTAAATTTTGATCATTTATAAGGTGTTAGCTAAATTTCATTTTCTCTATGCATAGGAGGCAATTTTTTTTGCCCTTACATATTTTCCATTTTTCCATGCAAAGGTGCCAAAAATCACCGCTCTTGCATCTATTCTTTCTTTTTATGCAAAGGCGGCAAAAATCACTGCTTTTGCATATTTTTTGTTATTCCCATACACTGGTGGTGATTTTTAATGCCTTTGTATTTTATTTTCTTCTTATGCTTGGGTGGTGATTTTTGCTGCCGATGTATGAACTTCATTATCTTATATAAAGGTGGCAATTTTTGCCACCCAAATAGATTTTTTTTTCCAAAAATTCTCAAAATTTGTGGGGCATTTATGGCCACGCATGTTGAGTTGTTAAAACTTGGTTTGGGGAATTTAAATGCCATTTTATTTTATTTGATCATTTTAAGTTTCCTTAAACTCCTCCCTCTAATCTTTCAACTGTGTGAATGAGTAGGATTACAAATTTGCCAACTTTGAGCTTAGGATTTCAAAATTGTCGGGTAAGTTTTGGTTTTTAGTCTTTTTACTTCTAGGTTTTTGTTTCTTTCGTTATTAGTTTTATTTTCCTTTAGTTTGAGATTTTATTTTCTTTTTATTTTGTTTTTTATAGTTCCTCCCTCATTTTTTTTGCTTTGCCTTAGTGAGCCTAGCTAATGGCTAAACCTGCCAAACCTCCTTCCTTGCCCTAGGTTGTCTTGCATACCGAGTCTATGTTTTAACCCAACTTAGGTTTTATCCACATAAAATCTAGTTGAAAAACCACCTTCTAAAAGCCAACATGATGATGGTTAAAATTTGCCAATGATGCATGCCCTCATGTAATCGAGTCAAAATCAAGAGCAACAAATCTCACCACCATTGAAATATTTGAAGTTCTGAGTGAATGTGCATAAGCAAAATTTTTTTTTGCCCTTACCAAAAACCCAATACTTTCCAAGTGAAAAGGCATCAAAAATTTCTATTCTAACCTTCCTTGCCATTTCCTGTAGTGGTGGTAAAATTTACCGCTCTTACAAAAATTAAAAAAATCTTACTTTATGTAGGAACGGTGTTTTTCACCGCTCCTACATAAACCCATCATGCTAGGGTGGAAAAGATTTCTACCTCTACATAAGTATAAGTTTTCCAAGTGCAAAGGCGACAATTTTTTCCACCGAAGTAAAAGACAAATCCCCCCACATGCAAGGGCGGCAATTTTTTCTGCCCATGCAAACATTCTCTCAAATTTCTTGACTTTGGGAAATTTTTAGTTTCACTTTTTTGAACTCACTTTCCTATGGTTTTTCAGCCTACTCACATTCTATCCCTTTCATGCATATCCATAGAATCATGATCATCAACATGTAGTTTTCGTAGATTGCCAGTATTTCCCCTAATTGCATGATCATGACTTTTGTTGTAGTTTCTTCTGTGGATCTTTCTTCATTCACATCATTTTTATTAAAAGTTCTTCTAGATGATTGAGTTTTTTCTAAAGAATTTGAAGGTAATGAAGTATAAATATCAAGGTGTTTTTTTAATCACCTCAGTTACTTCTAATGTCGATGACATTAGAGATACATAGATCGGTCATGTGGACATGGCCGAGTTCATGGAAAGAACTAAATCAAGCAATCCCAACCATGAAATGAAGAAGATAATTGACAATAATATTCATTTGGTGTCTTCTTTCCCTGTAGTAGCTCACAACACAAAATGTGTTCTCTACTGTTCTTAGTTATATAATAAAGATACTAGGGCTATGTTAGATGCTAGTGGTAATGTGATAATTAGATTGGATCCTGAGTTCATTGATAAAATGTTCATGTGCCCTCCTACTATAGAGGTGATAAAGCTTGATTTTGTTGAAGCACAATGAGAATATGATAAAGATACAATAAAAGTGAAGAAGGTAACTAACAATAAATGGCTCAAGACTCAAAGGGGAAATTTGTCAAGATGGCCACAGAGTTTTCCAAGAAGTGACTTTATATAATAAGTTAGTGATCTAATCACTCTTCTTAGTAGGGTAAGAGGTTTACCCTCTTCCTCATAGTTTCATGAATGGATGTATCCCTTCATCAAGATAATTATCCAAGGTAAACAAGTCATCTTCTGGGGAGAACAAGTCAACAATGCTTTACATGAGCAATTGATGAAGGTGTTCAATACCTTCAAATTCTACGTGAATTCTTACCTAGTCTATATTGCAGCTTCAATGAGAGTATTTTTGGGTTTAACATCAGAAGGAGATAGGAGAGTAATCCCAGTATATCAATACTACTCTTAGTTAACATTGAAGGGTTTTATTCATCATTTTAAAAGAGTAAATGATGCTTTATTTATAGTGTTTTTATGTCTTTTTTATCCTCAATTAGAAAAAAGAAGAGTGTCAGATGAGGCCTAGACAATTGTGAATGATTTTTGATGCATGTTCTTATAATTTCCTTCTTTCTCATATCTAATGGTTGGATTTTTATAGGGTCATCCTTATATGCTTCTGAGATTCCCCTTAGATAAATTGTTCTTAATGGAACTATGCAGACAAATGATCATCATGCATAATAAAAAGATAGAACTCAAGAAGCCTAGTTTTAGGTTCCCTATTGAAACTGGTAGGTTTTCAGTGTTAACCACTGGAAAGGCTAGAGCCATGGAAATTAAAATGCAACTTGTGACCTTGAAGCAATTCAAAAGAAGACCAAATTTTGATTATAGGGGCATGAAAGATGTAATTAGGAGGAAAATCCAGTTTCATGAACCTATGATTGAGGATGTTTGGGTAGATTTAAAAACATCAAAAGATGTCAAAAAAATGGACTACAATAGATTATCTCTTGAATAGATTGAATACTTGGGACTTAATGACATCCTTGATAACTTGGTGGATGATGGATATTTGATTAATGATATATACAATACTGAATAGATTTTCCATGCCCCTCTTCCTCCAATCCAATAGTCATAAAAAGAGATAACTTTCTTGAGGAAAATATTTAAACCTATATTGGCAAACACCAATAATTGGTAAAAAAATAAAGGAATTACTTTAAAAGAATTAATCACAGGTTCTAAAGCTAAATTTCAAGAATAAATAAGAAAGAAAGTAGAAAATAAGATGACGAACAAAAGTGACATTCCTTCTTCCAAGCCACATAAGCCTAAGATCATATTTGTGATGAAGAAGTCAAAAGTTATAGAAAAAGAGTCAGAAATAGAAGATATGGAAGTTAAGAAATAAAGCACTGAAGAACCAATAATGAAATAGATGGAGACTAACAATAGGCCTAAAAATCAACTAGAGAAGGAAACTTTGTCTTCATAAGGGAATGTGTAACAAGAAACAAAAATATCTTCTTCCCTATTTGACACACTTATTGCGACTCCTTCACCTATTTCTCTGATTAGTGTTCCCTCTTCTAGATCACCCTCTCCTTCCAAAATAATTTTTGACAACTCTCAAAGCACTTTTGAAGATATTCTTCATTCCTCAGGGTCAATTCCCAATTTGTCATCCCCATCTTTTGATATTGAAGATAGTTATACTTTTGATCACTCAGTAAAAGGTACAATTTTTACTGATACTCCACCTATTGTTTCCACTCCCTATGTGAGCACAACTCAGATAATGCCAATAATAGAGATAGATCCTAATGTAAGTACTTTTGTGCTCCCACCATGGTTGTCAGCTTATACACCCAAAATTAAGAAACAAGACATCTCTCCAGATGACTTTGATTTCAATAAAATGGTGCTAGTAAAAGCTAAAGCTCCCAAGAAGCCAAGGATTCTTTCAAAAATGATTGGGGATAAGGGACACACATTTCTAGAAATTACAAGACCTCTAGAGGATGTGACCATTGAAAATTTTGATGTAAGTGATTACTCTATCTTTAGAGTTGAATTAGGTAAGATAACTCATGAGAGTGCCAAGAGTGATATGCAGTTAACCATGGAAATCTTGATTCAAAAATTTGACAGAGAAAAAGAAATGAAGGATCACTACAAAGCAATGGTGGAACAATTGATTGTAGTGGTAAGGAGAATTACTTTCATTCCTAAAATAGTAACTCCTGGGGCCATTTCCATAGAAGACCCCATTATTCAAAAAGCATAAAAGACCTATCTCAAAGGAAAAGTACTTGAAGAGTACTTGGACAAGATGCATGCACAAGGAGTTTCCTTACAAAGTTATATGAGAAAATAGATAAAATGAGAAAAATAAGAGAAAAACTTGATGATCTCATTAATGTTATCTCCCAGGATGTTGAACGCATAGAAAGGTATCTTGACAAATGGATGGATATGAAGAAACTAAAAATAAGCATTCTGATATCAATCAGTGTCATTACTGATAGATACTCTTACATTGAAACTAAAGAGGCATTGACATATAGGAGTTGAGTGCTTAAAGAGTTACTCAGTGATCTCAAATCTTCAAGGAAACTCAGTGAACAAAGTGATGCCAATCTTTTATATAAATTGGAGGAGCTACCTTATAAACTTACATCACAAGATAACTAATTCCTTCTAGTAGAAGAAATAATTCAAGAATTTGAAGGTATGTTATAGAAATAATTTGAAGATAAGGTGTTTTCAATGGCCTTTGTGGACAACATTCTGGATAATCAGTTAACTCTGGATAATCTGAGAACCAGGTTAACTAGTCATGCAAAATTAGTTATAGTAGTAAGAGATGCCATAGTCAAAGCTAAGATGATTTTCAAGAACACTGTTACTCTAGATAGTATAAGGATGCAAGTAGCTATCACTATGTATGATGCTCATATGAAGAAATATGGGGATCAAAATTGAAACTATTTTTCCTTGGTTTAATTTCCACTTTTTTGATGTACTTTTGTAACCACTTTGGACATTCTTGCATGTAATTTTCTCATATGTAATTACATGTAAAAATATAGGAAGTCCTAAGTCAAAGGACTCTTATCTTTGAATTGGTCAAAGCAATTAGGTCTTTTTTTTAAAAATCCTCAAGGCCTCTCCCTATAAATAAAGAGGGCTTTTATTGTTAATCTCTCTCTTTGGTTATTAGCAACAAAAACTTTGCCCAAATAGAAATACCTTTTGAGACTTTGATCTCAGATTGTAAATCAAATTTTATCAAGTGAATGAGAAAGCAAGTGACTTTTTAACCTTTGTATTGTAATAACTTGTGTTGAGTAGGAAATTGTTCTTATGTCTTTTTCATAATACAATTTTATCTATTTGATTAAATAAGTAGAGTGAGTGAAAATAATTTGAAAGATGTTCTGAAGTTGATTATGGAGACTTTATGCTACTATAATTGTATTTAGTTTGTGTTTTAGTGTCTTAGAACAAAGGATATTGGAAAGGATTTGAACTACTTTTATCTTTTGTGATCATATACTTTGTTGTAGTTTTCAGTGAAGACTTTGGGCTGCACCTCATTCTACTATGATATAAGTTACAAATTAGTAAAAGAAGCAATGATAGGCTTTGTTTTTTCATGGGTTTCTTATGGATTTAGTTAATATCAAGAAAGTTTTCCTTTAATTTGTAAACATCATTTTAAAAAAAAGAGAAATGGATAATGTGATTTCACCCCTGAGTTAGTATTTAGTTTAGATTAGTTTATGATAGTTTATAGGGAACCTCCCCTTGTTGAGAGGAGAGATTTATCTCATTATACTATGGTTGATATAACCATTTTGCCTTTAGTTAGCTGATGACAAAATATTCACCCAACAGTTTTTTGGTGACTCCACTAGGGAAGAATGTACAATTTAAAGCTTTAAGCTTTGAGTTGAAGCATTTCCAATTCTTTTCCATTCTACACTCTGGTAGATTCATGGTATACATGAAGCTAGAGAGATCAAGGTGTTATTGATCTTATATTTGAATTGATACAACAAAATAAGTTTGATCTCTTGCCTCTATGATCTCACCTTCAATGAACCAGAAGTTTTCCTCCTACCAACGCCAGATCTCCAATACTAGGTGAAGCTTCTAGTCCTAGTGCTAGCAGAGTTTTGTCTATTCATACTCCATAAAGGTTTGTTATCTCTCATTTTAATCATAATATCATGTCAACCCAAGGCCCTTGGGGTGACACTTTTGGCCCTCTAAATTTGACCCCACCTTTACATGAGCTACTTCATAGTTTGAGAAAGAATTTTCCCAAGTTCTATGTTGATGGAAAAGTTCACCCTTATGAGCATATTACAGCCTTTTGCATAGCCTATTGTGTGATAAGCATTGAATATGAAGATATAGCAGTAAATTTTTTTTATATAAACACTATAAGGTGCTGCCCCATATTGGTTTTATCATCTTTAAGCTCAGACTATAACCGATTTGAACACTCTTTGGACCAAGTTTGAGGCTAGGTTCAAACTGGCAGAAGATGCTCACACCTTATTGGGTCAGCTTACTTAAATGAAGAAAGAGCCTCATGAGACTATGAGAGACTTCATTGCTAAATTCAATAAGATAAGGAACATGATTCTTGCAATTGCTCAGCCAACACCAAAAAATCTTAAGTGTTTTTTTATCAATTCTCAACTTCCTGAAGTGAGTTTTTTGTTAAGGTGAGTTAGCCCTACTGATCTTTCTACAGCTCAAATTTTAGCTATTAAAGTTGAAGATGATCTTATCCTTGCATGCAAGCTAAGAAAAGATTCTAATAAAAATGGATTTTCCTCTTATGCTAAAAATTCTTCCACAAGTACCACTGATCTTATGGTGCAAAAGTTAGAAAATGAATTACTAGCTATGAAAAGGCAGATGTCCCAAGGTGTGTCTACTCTTATTTCTTATGAGGATATACCAAAGAGGAAATTTTCCAATAATTCATATCAAGGAAATACTACCAAAAATTAAGGGCAACCCAATCATCTTCCTCCCACACAGGGGAAGCTTGCCATTGAAGCATCACCGATCAACTCAATGGTTGGTTATTATGAAGCCAAACATGAATCATTCTTTCTAACCTGAGTTATACCAAGAAAATGATGCTAATCTCTTTGTATAAATAGAAGAATAATTAACTAGTGACTCTGCTATCAATTTTTTGAATTACCAAGATGAAGCTAAAAAAGGAGAGGTGTCTGATGAAACAAATGCTATTTTTACTAGGTACCAAAAGCAATCAACTCAACAAGTTGATCAGGGTAAAGTAGGAGAAGAACCTCAGCCAGTGATTTCAATTGCTAAATGGATAACTTCACTGCCTTTTCAATCAAAGGACTTGGTGGCCAATAAACAATTAAGTACTTCAAAAAATCCTATACCTTCTACTTCTATTCCTCAGACTAATACCCCATCAAATAAAAATTAGAATGATGCACTTCCTTCCTATGTTTCTAGTTCATTCTAATTATTTGACATAATTGATCATGCTATGAAGACCAAGATCCAAATGTCTGAAGTTGAGTATTTACAAGCTAATACTGAATAGTTTGATAGGTTGGCTGAATATATCAAAAACAAAACCATCCTTACAAGACAAGATCTCCCAAAAATGACTCACAATCCCAAAAAGAACAAATATATCTAAAATAATCTTGTCACTACTCCTCTTATCACCCCTATAAAAATAGAATCTTTCTATGTTTCTCTATTGATAAATGGTCATAAGTTGAGCAATTATATAATAGACTCTGGAGCTTCTGATAATGTTATGCCCACCAAGGTAGCATATTCTCTCAATCTTACCTTAACTAAGACTTTTAGGAGATGCTTCTCCATGGAAAATAAGCAAGTACCACTTTTAAGTCAAATCAAAGATGCCCAATTTATATTTATGACTTTTTTAGATAAGAGGATTAAGATGACAGTCTTAGTGGTTGATGTTCTAGCTTCTTATGGCATTCTGCTCGGATGTAATTTTTGCAAATATGTAGGTGGAGAGTTGAACATGAATCTATCTGAAGCAAGGATACCAATTAAAGGCATCATGCAAAAATTACTCCCTGAGCATGAGTCAAAATATGTTATTACCCAAACATCAAACCTCAAAGATTAAATTTTGTTTGAATCATCGGGAATGGGTAATTATTTTCTATCCACTGAAGATGTTTTTAATTCATCAGATGAAAGTTAATTAGGTGATAATTCAAATTATTTAGATAGAAAATTAGAAGAATTTTTATAGAAAAGTTTATAAAAGAATGAATTTTCCCTCACTAATGAAGAGAAATCTTTAAGAAGATCAAGTTCTAATAAAGTTTGGGTTTTAGAATTTGATGGCAACTGCTCCTCTACTAGTTTTGGAGATAGAATTATTTTGATGTCTCCATAAGGAGATCTTTTCATTTTCTCATATAAGTTACAATTCAATAATACCAATAACACTGCTAAATATGAATCATTGTTGCTTGGATTGAAAGCTGCTCGTGATAGAGGTGTTAAGATTCTTCATGCCTGGGGAGATGCTGAATTGGTGGTTTATCAAGTAAGGAATATGTATCAAACCAAAAATAAAAGATTATTACATTATCACAATAGTGTATGGGATTTCATTGAAAGTTTTGATGCTTTTAATATTTCTATGGTGCCAAGAGAGTTTAATGATCGTGCAGATTCATTGGCTATCTCCGCAACCCTCATGGTTCCTTATAAAGATTTCAAAGGAAACAAATACACTATTGAGATGGTATTTTGACCAAGTGTACCTAATAATTTTGACCATTAGTAGGTGTTTAATGTTGATAATTAAATTATTTATTTTCTTAAAAAGATGGATAGCTTTGAGGAGCTCTATTTTGAAGGTAGTGAATCTCTACCACGGGAATTAGTTCCCAAAATAGATTCACAAATTGGTGAATAGTTTATTCAACTAAAATGGAATAAAATTCCAAAAGGTTTGGTTTCTATTGAAAATATATTTAATAGGCATGATAGATATATCAATCAGTAATAAAAATGGATGCAAGTTCTGTTATGGAGTTTGATCAAGTGAATTTGAGTTCTGAAGAAGATCCCAAAATGGTCAACATTGGGAAATGTTGCGCTACTCATAAAAAGTTCAAATTCATTACTCTTATTCATCATTACATTGATGTTTTGTCATATTCTTATGATGATTTGAAATCCTTCAGGTCTAAAAACATTTAGCATGAAATTCCTCTTAAAGTTGGGTCATTACCTCACAATTAGAAACAAAGGCAATACAATCCAAAAATATCAAGTACTATCCTTTTTGAGATCCAAAAGATGTTGAATACAAGAATAATTTTTCAAATTCATTATTCCACCTGGATCATAAACATAGTTTCGGTAAGAAAAAAGAATAGGGAAATTCATATTTGTGTTGATTTCAAGAATCTCAATCAATCTTCTCTAAAGGATAACTACCCCCTACCTATCATGGATCAAGTATAGCAAATAGTAATTGTCTTAGAAATGTTATCAATGTTAGATGGTTTTTCTAGGTATAATCAAGTGAAAGTTAATGAAATAGATCAATATAAAACCACTTTCACTATACCATGGGGCACATTTGCATATCGTAGAATGCCTTTTGGTTTGATCAATGCTAGCGCCACCCTCTAGAGAGAAATGGACCTTACCTTCATAGATAAAATAAGAGAGTTTATTATGGTATATCTTGATGACTTGACTATTTTCTCCAAATATCATCCTGATCATGTGCATTATTTACAATAATTGCTAGAACGTTGTCGGTAAAATGGTATTTTTCTCAATCTTAAGAAGTCATTTTTTGGGGTTATAGAAAGTTAACTTCTCAGTCACATTGTATCCTAAGAAGGCACAAAAATCAACTCAAAAAGAGTCAAATCTATTCAAAATCTTACTCTACCTACTAGTAAGATTGCAGTTCATTCTTTCTTTGGAAAGCTAAACTTTCTGTGAAGTTTCATTCCTAAATTTATTGAGAAAACTTGTCACATTATTGACATGATGAAGGGTAAGGCTACTTTCTATTGGATTACAAAAGGCAAAGTGACATTTGAAGATATCAAGAAGGCTATTGCTCATGCTCCAATCCTAGTTTGTCTAGATTATACCAAAGATTTCATAGTATATAACTATGCTCTGAACATACACTTTCAGCCATTTTGGTTTAGCAAAATGAAGAAGATGTGGAATCTCCCATATCATTTATGAGTTGTCATCTCAAATATCATGAATTGAAATATTCAAACATGGAAAATCATGCTTATGCCATGGTTAAGTTGGTAAAAAAATTCTAATTCTATATCTTGAATTCACATACTGTTGTTCTAGTGCCTAATACAATAGTAAAGTCTATTTTAACTCAACAGGAGTTCAGTACTAAAAGGGGAAATTAGATTAATAAAATTCAAGAGTTTGATCTTGATGTAAAACCTATGAAACTTGTGTAGGGAAGAGGTCTCTATCAATTGATTACTAATAACGTACCAAAATAAATAAGACATGAAGAAGCAGAAGTTGAGGACATGCCAACAATTATTTCTTTGTTAATAATGATGAGTGGTATTCTAATATCACTCATTTTCTTACCTATTGTGAGTGTCCTACCCAACTTTCTTATAAATAAAAATAAAATGTTAAGTTAAAAGTTGCTAACTATGTCTTATGGGATAATGGTTTGTATAAAAGAAGCCTTGATGGAGTATTTCTTCGTTGTGTGGATAAAGCAAAACAAAGTAAACTTTTGGAGTCTTTCCACAATTTTGCTTGCAGAGGACATTTTTCTACACCTGTGATGGTTCACAAAATTCTACAAGCCAGATACTATTGGCCTACACTATTCCAAGATGCATATAATTGGGTGCATAAGTGTGAGTTATGCCAATAGTTTGTTGGGAAACCCAAGTTGACCGTATCACCTATCAAGTCGGTGGTGATTGAAAAACTTTTTCAGCAATGGGGTATCAACTTCATTGGCACTGTGAACCCATCCTCAAGTGCTAGACATAACTATTTTCTCACCGTAATTGACTATTTTACCAAGTGGGTGGAATCCATTCCAGTTAAGCATGCTACTTCAAAAGTGGTATGTAATTTCCTTAAGGAAAATATTATTTCCTGATTTCGAGTTCCAAACAAGATTATAGTAGACAATGTTACTTGTTTCTCTTCTCATGAGATTACTAAATTTTCTTGATTAATGTCATATGGGTTAGGGTCTCTACATGTGTCTCTCTTTATTAGGCCTGTACCTGTCCCATCTATGTCATGGTAGTTAGATGTGCAAATATCTCCTCATCTATGGTGTACCATGCATGTGCCTCTCCTACACTCACCTATATTTATTTATGTTTCCCCTCTTTGTGTACTTATAACTACCTTATGGCTTCTCTAGCTAGTCTAAACCATCTCACCTGAGCTAGGGTAGATGGTAGCCTAAGATCCTCTTGTGTGGTAGGGTTGTATGACATCATCACCTCATGTAGGATATCATGGAATGTTCTCCTCACTAAGGACCCCCATCTTATCTCCTCATCCTCTAACAGACCTAAAAAAAAAACTAGATAGATATTAGATCAATGATATATCTCAAAATCTATCTATCTCTAGTCTATCTCAAAATAACTTAAAGTAAAATTTAACCATCTTTTTTTACCTGTCTGTGTGTCAACGACTACTATCTTACCATCTATGCACCTACTAATCATGGTATCCCCATTCACGTGGCCTCCAAGCACCTTATCTATATATTTTTGCCTAAAAAACCCTAGAGTCACCACTTGTACCCATTTTAGGTTACCCTTAAATGGTCTCTATATAGGCCATCTTTGTCCTATCCCATCTAATGAGTCATCTGAGATGTCTAAAGTCTCAGTTCTCTCCTACTCTTACTACCTCCATCAACATTATGTATGCAATGGTCACTCCTCTTCTTAATGTGGTGTTGGTGGTGGTCCCTTTGGTACTCCTACCTCTGCATCCATCTCTTCCCACTCTACTACCTATCATGCTTGACCAGTCTATGGTATTTCATGTTATGGCCTAACATTGAACTAGCAATTAGTGGCACTAATCCTCCTCTCCCTCATGGATCTCTCACATACCAAGCCTAAAACATGGGCACCACTACAAATTATACTAAGTGAGGCAATCCCATATTCCCTAGTAATCATGTCACTAGATGTGGCTCCATTCACTGGGTATAGTTTCCTATCACCTCTATCCATGCTAAAATTGGTGCAACTATCTCCCAGCTAGGTCATATCATAGCGATGTGCCCATACGGATACCACACAATATTCACTCATCTCACTATCTACAACACTAGCACATAGGGCATGGCCCATATTACTTGGTCCTATCTCTATCTCTAAACTTGAAATAACCTATCATCAACCCCATAGCACAACCCAACCATCCAATTCATGGGGAACCTCTTGTATATACATGTTATTAATAATATAATTAGTCCCACTAATTTCTTCCCTTTGGACATCACTCCATACTTATCATTCATGATTTATACCCAAATTATAGATCCCAAGTCATATAACACCCTCTACTATAATATCATCTAGCTTAAGGCTATAAAAAATAGTGGCACCTTGCCATCCAACTTATGGCATAGCACCTATGTTTTCACAAGTCCTATCATATCCTTTCATATATCCAAAATTTGTGATGTATATACATCAAACATATTCACCCTCAATCTATGGTGTATCATCTTTGATCCCATCACTCATATGGCTAAGGCTCTCCTCTCCTCATCACTATCAGGTACTCTTATTACTACAAATGTCCCTATTATGGGTATTCCTAGGATGTAATTCACATCCTCTAAAGTGATACCCACATCTATGGTATACCCCTCCCTCTCCCACCTAAAGGTGTTAGTCAATTATTCCCAGGCTCTTAGGAACAAGACTAAAAAATCTGAACTAAGTGGTATCCTACACATGTCTAATATGCCTCTTAGGCCTAATGAGATCAATCTATCTCTATCCTCTATATAAAATCAATCTAATAAGTCTAGGATCCATGATGCATCCACCAAACACCAGAATCTCAGATGCCCCAACAACTAGAAAACAACAAAATATGTATTAAATACTCTATGTCATTTATAATCAAAATCCATTCTTCTAATTTTTTTTAAAAAAACAAGCTTAATTACTTTAATCTAATCATTTTTAATCAATTTCACCTATTTTAAACCTACTCGACCCCTTTCAACCCTCACTCAGTCATTATGGGCCCTTCTAACACTCTTTTGACCTATTGCACGCATTTTTGTACTATTATGGTCCTTTGGTCAAACACTGTTTGACCAAAATTTTCCTATTTTAACTTAGTTGACTTCATAAGCTAAGTCAACCCCTTTATTTTTCCCCTCTTAGTTTTGAGTTATCACAGTGACTTTTTCTACTAGGTCGATAGTAATGTACTAAGCTGGTAGTTTGAAAAACATACTACATTGGCACATACCTACTAGGTCAACAATATGGATTTTGTTAATTTTTAACCTACTAAGTCGACTGGGTCAACCTAGTTATTTTTCCTACCAACCTCTTACATTTTGTGAAATAAATACCTTATGGAAGTTATTTCCCCAAACCCTTAAAACCCATTTCCCTAAATGGTTTTTCCTACACTTAGTATCTCATTTGGGCTCATTCCAATGTTTAGAAATGCTTCAAATTACAAATTTCTAAAAAAAACTTAAAATCATTAAAATATTCAAAAACTAGCTTGAGATTCTTAGTCGCCTAACTGTAGTGTACCCACTACCACTACTGGATATTTATATCATCTAACCTATCATCTCCTCACCATCCTATCTTATTTTATCTCTTAAAGCTCTTTTTCTCTTCTTCACAAGTCAAAAATAACAAATGACTTTCATTCACCATATTTAAAATCACTTTTCAAAAATCTTAATCTTTCCAATCTTTTCTATCAAATTCTTTGTTTTTCTTATATATTTATTTCTACTCATCTATTTTTCAAACCATAAAATGTTTGAGAATCATGATGACGTAGAGAATGTTTTCCACTACTATATGCCTATCTTCCATTTTTTTTTGTTTTTTGGCTATTTTTTTGCACTAATCTCTACATGTTCACTTAATGTTCTTCACATTAGATGCTTTCACTTATCTTGCAGTCTACTTATTTATCTACATCACTAAGGTAAGTAAATGTATGCATTTTTCAATTCTATCCTTTCATTTATCTTATTTTGCTACTTATTACACTTTACTTAGCATCAACATTATGTGTTATCATGTTCTATTCTCAAAGCACCATCTTATGTTGTACTTACATGACATGTGATGAGATTCAAATGGGGAATATGTATACACATAATATTTTCAAAATTTTATCACACACTTTGTATCTTGTAGGAACCATTGAGTCTCAATCTCTCTGAGTGTATGCCTTAAGGGGTACACTAGTAAAGGGGTGAGTATACCATTGGTGATTCACAAGATTATTATCCCTTTTACCCCTTGTTAGCTACACACTTGTCTCTTAAAAAATTTATCCCTAAGCTTGTTCTTTTCTATTATACCCTCTCTAGTCATTTGATACATTTTATCCTTGTTTTCCTCACCTTAATCTCTTTTTGTCAGTCAATAATTTTGGGTAATTCTCACTTAGGAACTAATTTGGCCTTTGGCCGACCTAGCTCATGACCTAGTAAATTATTATCCAAAATTGTGCTAGGTCAAATGGGTTGACCCTATCAACTAGGATTTTTTGGAATGTTTAAGGTTCAAATCCACCTATATATACAAGTTCATTTTGTCTTTATTTAGAGAAGAGAATAAGAAGTAAGAGTTATTTCATATTGACTTACCACCATTATACTTGAGGAATAAGCTTAGGGTTTCATACTTTCTTTGGAGATATTTATCTTGTCTTGTGGAGAAGTTTTTTGGATGCATTTATAGGTTGTATAGCCTAGAGTTGATTTATCCTTGTCATCCTTACATACCACAACAACCTCTTGTGAAGCACCTTGGTTAAGAGAGAGATTGAGGCTTGGTACGTTCATATTCAAAGGTAAGTATTCCTAAATTTGTTCCTACTTTGTAAGAGTAGATAAATATGCATTTTTACTTCTCTTCCATGCGTCATGATTCTATATATATTGACATGAGTATATGTATTTTATGCATGTTTACTTTTATTTTTTCTAACCCCCACTTTGTGCCATAAGATTTGGTGAGCACTAGATTATATTTACTTTACTTGTTATTAGTTTAGTGAAATATCAAAACTTAGGACCCCTTTAGGGTTGTTGCATGATTGTTTTATACTATAGGCTTTATAAACCTCCCTAGAATAGTGTATTATGGTAAGAGATCCCCTAATCTAGTCTAGTGGATACTCATATTGGTCATGTTCTTGCTTAAAAAATATGTCCCCAGTCAAAAGTGTATGATATGATCGATCTTCTCTAAGTTAGGATTGATCTATAGACATGATGCGTTTCTAATTTCATACACATGTTTCTATATTGAGATCTCAAATTGCCTCTTTATAGTGCACTATTTAAAGGGGTCAGTCAAAAGCATCAATTGGTAGAATGAAAAGTCCACATGATAGACATGATATAACACAACCCTATATCTAGAGATATTTTATTTTGTAATTTGTGTTGTATCAAACACATGGTATATATATATATATATATTGATTTTGAAATTTTATTGATCTCATGAGTTTGAATGTAAATTCGTGTACATATTTCATTTGTATAATATGCATTTATATTCTATTGTATATGCTATGGGAAATATGTAATATATGCTTTTGTTTCTAACATTATGTGAGACACATGCGTGGTTAGAAATAAAAAGGTAAAAATGATTTTGGGAAAATATAAGTAATAAAAAAAATGTAATACACACTAAATCATGATGGTAAATATGTAAAAAAAAGATGACTAAATATAATAAACCAAAGATGGTAAAAAGGGTAATAAATGTTTGTAAACCATGTAAAATATTGAACCAAATTAAAATAAATAAAAATCACACTATATCACATTGGGAAGTATGAAATATTTGTAATAAAATAGAGAACACATGAAAGATCAATGATATACAAATAAAATAATTAAGTCAATCCATCATACTAAATCAAGCTTGGAAGTATAAAAAGAAAGATAAAATGTTTTAAGAAAATTAAATTAATCACACTAGTTCAAGCTGGGAAGTATAAATTTTTTGATAAAATGGTTTTAATCATACATGTAATTGAAAAATAAGAAGATAAAAGTGAAATAATTATGAATTAATCATAAAACATACTAAATAAAGATGCGAAGTATTCCAATGATGTGTAATTCATAATTGAACACTACTTATCTCAAATTTGATACCTCTAATTTCATTGTGACTTGGATACAGTAGGAATTGGGTATTATAATATTTTGTGAGGGCTTGGTCTCATCCATGGTCTTACACTGCAAATCACAAAGGGAACACCAATGATATGGAAACAATAATGGGAATTATTTAAAATATGTTTTTAATGTGGAAATTTGTGAGGAGGGCATAGTCCTATCTATGGTCTCACATTACAACTCACTGAGATGATCCTCTTGCAATAAGTCAATAAAAATGCATGAAATAATAGAATTATAAAATAAGTAGAAGCATTGAATGGATTATATTGTTCACAAACCACTTCGATGGGGCAACCTCATTTGATCAAGATCAATACAAATAATTTGTGGATGCCTTCATTGGCCTCAACACTTACTTATATATGAATTCTAATCTAAGAAACTACTACTTCCCATTAATGTGGGATTAAAAAAAATGCTCATGGGATGACTTATAAAGCATATGCATCCATAACAACTACTAAACTAATAAAGTAAAGAGAAGAGATATCATGGGTTCATAACATCCCCTCCCTCTTAGAAAAATATTTGTCCTCAAAGTTGTAGATGTGGAAATTGGTGTTGAATCTAAAATAGTGGTTCCCATGTTACATTTTCTGGTTGTATTCTTTGCCATTAAATTAAAACCTCAGTGATGAAGTAGTAAAAAAATTGGCATGTGTGCCTATCTAGGATTGACTCCAACTCAAGAATAATGGATCTTTCATTATCAAGTTCTGGTAAAATAGTCTAAACTCTAATATTTGTTCCAATAATTTTATTTAGACAAAAGACATGAAATACTAGGTGAAATATGGAAGGTGGGAGCTCCAACTTATAAGAAACTGACCTAATCTTATAAAGAACCTTATAGGGACCATAGAGTTTAGGATCTAGCTTATAATTCCATTTGATTTTTAGGGAGGATTTCTTGGAGGGATGTAGGTGAAGAAAAACCATATCACCTACTTGAAAAGTATGCTCAGAATGGTGTTGATTTACCTATTGTTTCATTCAATTTTGTGCCATATGAAGATTTTTCTATAGGGTACTAAGGATATAATCCTGATTTTGGAGAATCATGTCAACTGCTTAAACTGATGAATTATTAGGGATATACAGAAGGATAATTGGTAGTGCTTAACTATAGATTGATTCATATGGATTCATTTTCATTGAAGTGTGGTAGGAGGTATTATACCACCATTCGGTGAGAGGGAGACACTTTTCCAATTGATATTATTGTTTTGAGTTGAAGCAATGAAAGAAAGTTTTCAAGCATTTGTTGATAATTTTAGTTTGGCCATTTGTTTGTGGATGATACCAAGAACTCATCTTTAATTGGGTGCCAATGCATCAAAATAGTTCTATCCAAAAATGGATGGTGAAGGTTACATCACAATTTCAGACAATGGATGAAGGAATGCCATGAAGATGGAAAATCTGGCCCAAAAAAATTTGTGTGACTATGGAGGAAGTATAGGGATAGCTGAGGGCACAAAAATGACTATATTTAGAGAGGTGATCAACCAAAACAAAGATCACCATTTTCCCTCTAGATTTAGGGAGCCCCTTAATAAAATTCATTAAAATATCTATCCAAATATTGTTAGGGATGGGCAAGGGTTTGAGTAACCTAAGGATGAGTGTTGTTTCACCCTTTTGCATTGGCAGATATCACATTCATCCACCATCTATTGAATTGCATTTTTTATTCCCTTTTATAAGAAGTTGTATCATGCCTGATCATAAGTTTTGAGAAATCCTAAGTTCCCTATGGAAGGAAAATCATGGAGTCAATAGACTACAGCCTACTGAATATCTATACTCTAGGGAAGCATCAAATGACCCTTGTATTATAAAGAAGCACCATCCCATGAATAATGTGGTACAGTCAAGGGGTTAGTGGCCAATTTTTGAATGATTTGAGATAATTAGGAGTCATTAACATACCCTTATTATAAAATTTCCAACCAATTTAGAATAGGTATGGAAATAGCTAAAAGGGAAGCTTGATATGCAAATGTGCAAAATAGAGCATTAGCCACAATATTATCCTTACCCTTCTTGAAAGTTAACTCATAGTCATAACCCATGAGTTTGATAACCCATTTCTATTGTGATGGGGTAGAGACCCATTATTCCAAGAAATATTTTAGACTTTGGTGATCAATTTTGATTCAAAAATGATTTCCTAGTAGGTATGGTCACCACTTTTGTACTACATGTAAAATGGCCATCATTTCCTTCTCATATGTAGAGAGCACTAGATTCTTGCCAAAAAAAATATTTGATAGTGAATGTAATGGGGAATTATTCTCTAAGGAAAAAACACCAAATTCATTTCCATAAGTATCACTCTTGATAGTGAAGGTATTGGTAAAATATGACATAGCGAGAACATATGTAGTACACATAGCTTGTTTCAATTCTTCAAATCCACACTCAGTAGCTTGTGTCCAAGTAAAAGCATATTTTTTCAACATAGTTTTTAGCAGAGCTACAATATTCTCATAATACTTGAAAAACTTGTGATAGTATCCAATCAACCCTAAAAAACCATGGAGGCTCTTGAGTATTTGAGGATGGAATCAATTTGTCATAGAAACTATTTTTTTAAGATCTACCCAAACCCCTTGGGTGAAAATAATATGCCCGAGATACTCCACTTCATCTTGGCCAAAAGTATATTTGGACTATTTTTCACAAAGATGATGGTTAGAGAGAATTTGTAGTGAAAGATCTAGATGTTGGAGATACTTAGACCATATTTTAATATAGATGATGATATTATCGAAGAAGACTAGAATGAATTTCCATAGGTAGGGTCAAAATATTTTATTCATAAATGCCTAAAATGTTGAAGGAACATTAGTGAGGCTAAAGGGAATGACCAAGAACTCATAATTACCATGATGTGTATGAAAATATATCTTAGGGATATCATCTACATGAAACTAGATCTAGTGATATCCAGAGCAGAGATCTAACTTGGAGAAAAAATGAGCACCATGAAGCTCATCAATAATAGGGATCGAGAACTTATCCTTGATTATGAGGTGATTAAGTGCATGAAAATAAATAAAAATTCACCATGACCTATCTTTTTATATATAAGGAAAACTAGGGAAGAATATGGGCTAGTACTGGGGTGAATAATGCCTTACTTGAGTAAGCTCAAATGAGAATCACAATCTCAATCTTTTACTAAAATGGGTAGAGATAAGGCTTGATGTTGAGAAGAATGCTTATAGGAAGGAGCTGAATATGGTAATCCTATGGTTGTGAAGGTGGTAATCCCATTGGTTTAGAAAAAACATGTGCATACCTTTATAGAATGTTTTGTAAGTTAGGAGTAGTGGATACTATTGATAGTTGCATTTGAATAGAATGGTGATGAGTAATGATTTTATGTGAATTATTATTAAGAAGATTTTCCATGAAATGTGAAGTTATGATGCTAAGATATCTTGGTTTTAAGCCTTTAACTCTGTGTTTTTACCCATTATCTAAAAATTGCATCCAAAGTTTAGCAAAATCCCATAAGATAGGTCCAAGTGTGTGTAACCGCTAGGTTCCCAAAACAACATCACATCTACCTAAGAGTAAGGAAAACATGTTGGAATGTAATTTATAATGTCCAATAGAGATATGCACATTGTGACACTTCCCTTTACAAGGTAATGTACCCCCATTGGCCATCATGACTTCAAAGTTGGAGCAAAGATGGATAAAACAATCAACCTATTTGACGATCCGAGGGTCAATGAACTTATGAGTGCTATTTGAATCAGTGAGTATTATGAGAGGGATATTCTTGAAGTAACCCCTAAATTGCATGATTTTTGGTATAGTGACTCACACTAAGTCATGGAGAGAGATTTATAGTTAGTCTTCCTGAGAAGTAGGTTCCATAATCGACTAAGCTTCTTTCAGATCATCTAGTGTATCCAGAACATCTTTTCAATCTTTAATTTTAGGTGGAGAATTCACATCCAATAGTTAGAGATTTTGATCGACACATCGATGTCTGTGAATGAATTTATCATCATAGTTATAACTAGTTATTTTTTTTATGAGCTTGCATCTCTACTTTAGTCAAATGTTTGATAGGAGTGGATCTAAGGGTTAACATTATTTGAGCTCATTATGTAACTATATTTTTTAATGGAGAAAAATTAGATTTAAATCATTATTGAGCTATGATATTATCCTCTACTAACTTATCTGACCCTAAGGCTTTCATCATCATGTTGGGCCAAAACATTTTGACCTCAGATCGAATTGCATCCTTTAATACACTAACAAAGCAACTCTTGAAGAATTCATCAGATAATCCCTCGGTGTGATTGGCCAATTTTTCTAATTCTATTTGATATTCTCTAATTATTCCTATTTGGAAAATTTTAGTGAGTGTTCCAGTGAAGTCATCAAAAGTAGTAGGGCCAAACTATTATAAAATGAGGGTAAAAAAATAGATCCATATGGGTTCATCATGAGCCTTGGTATACCAATTATACCATTGAAGGGATTCAAGTTGTAAGTGAAAGGATGTAAGTGGAGCCTTGTTGACATCAAAATAATTATGTATAGGAAAATATTATTCTACCTAATAGTTTGATCTAGTTGGATTTGCACCATTGAATCAAGGGAAATTAAGCTTTGACCCATGATAATTGCTAGAAGAAGAAAACCCAATGTCTGAAGAAGACTCTAGATGTCGTCTATTGTTCATGGTGGTATGTTGAAGACTAAAGCTGATAATTTTTTCATCAAGATCTTTGATGTGGGTCTTGAGGGTGGCAATTTCATCCTCCATGTTTTTTTCTCCTGTTTGGGTTACTACCATGACCCAAATAATATATATATATATATATATATATATATATATATATATATATATATATATATATATATATATATATATATATTAATGGGTAGGAAAAATAGAGTTAAGACATGTTTAGTAAGGGAAGTTTTAAATTTGGGTGAAATCGGAAGGGGTAAAGGGACTTCTACTAATTTTTTTGCATAGTGGGAGAAGGATTGATGAAGGTGAGGGAATTTTTAGGAGTGAAAATGACAAAACTAGAAAATTTTTAAAAGAGGGACAAAGGTTCAAAATGGGGAGATGAACATTGTGGAAAAACTTTGAGGCAAATAAACAATAAAAGAAGTTAGGGAAAAACCTAAAAAATGGGTAAATTGAGATTTACAAGAATTCAAAGTGGAATTGGGATATGGGACCTCAAGGAAAAAAATGTGGGGAATGGAATTTTAGGTGTCTAAATAAAATTTTAAGATCAATGGGGATAAAAATGGAGAGATATGGTGAAAAAAATTATCTATTTATTTTTATTGTCTGTAAGTCTTTTAAGAATCTATATATAGTTTTCTAAAACTAATAGAATGGAGATTTCCTAGTTTTTGGTTTTTGTCAATTATCTAGCTACAAGTCCTTTGATAGTCTACATATACTTTGATGATGGATTTTTTTATAGTCTACTAGAAATATTTTAAAACTATTTGAAATGGTACTCAAGTTTCAATGGTTACCTAAGGGTTTAAATACATCACTCTGGCCACCAATACTATCTAAGTGAGCACCATTCTCCAGAGAAATTATGGCCATAGGTTTACCTCTCAACAATAGCTCTTGGTTTTCCTCATGGATGGGAACTAATCAATCAATAAGTGGCCATTTCTCATTTCACTAACAAGTTCTATCAATGGGCTAGCTACTTTGGAGTTCTTATCGTACTCCTCATAATGAATTTTAGGGCTTTCACCCAAGCACTTCCCATAGTTATGCGGTCATGTTTTTACCCTAATCTGAAATAGATTATTGTGTTACAGGATAATATCAAAGTAAATTATGTAGTAAAATAGAGTTATTTTTGAAAAATTATTTAAAGGAATTATGCAAAAGAACAAAGTTAAGACTTTTTGAAGGAAAAAAAGTGGCCTTGGAAAGCACTTTGATACCAGATGAGAGGATCCTTGTATAAAAAGTCAATAAAAATGCATGAAATAATAGAATTATAAAATGAGTAGAAGCATTGAATGGATTATATTGATCATAGGCCACTTCAAGGGGGAAAATTCCTTTGAGAAAGCTCAACAAAAATAATTCATGGATGCCTTCATTAGCCTCAACACTTATATATTAATTATAATCTAAGTAACTATTACTTTTCATGAATGTGGGATAAAATAAAATGCTCATAAGATGACTTAAAAAGCATATGTGTTCATAATAACTACTAAACTAACAAAGTAAAGGGAAGAGATATCATAGGTTCATAACATTCACAAAGTGAAACCCAAAGGGGAATGATGAGCTAATAAAATAATATTTCTCAATGGGTAATATTAGGAATGTTATAATGAAATAAGGAATACAAAATCATGACATAGGCATCTATGAGAAGACCTTAGGAAACATGAGGCATACTAGGTACAAAGGAGAGACACTAAGAGTCTAATGATCATCAAAATACAAATGATACTTGCTAATACTAAACACAAAGCTATATAGGCAAATAGGTGAGATACTAGGATCAACTCATGCTAGTTAGATGAATAATAAAATTAAAATGGACCTAATTTCCCACAACATGTTCCTCATTCTTCAATACCTCTTATAGAGTTGTCAATCTACTATGAAGATTGGGTACTTGTGTGAGAAAGTAGGTAACACTAAAGTATTTTTTTATTATCCTTTTCCAATATACTAGCCTACCACATCCCAATGGAACTTAAATCTATCATGAGGCCAACTATGGATTTTGAGATTTGATTAGAAAAAGGATATGTGTTATGAATCATGTATTTTAGTGTGATTTTGATTTTTGAAATTGTATGTTACCTTTTGTTTAATGATTTGGATTTTAACTTTTATGGATTTTATTATTTCTCCTCTATATGGATTTTGAATAAGCAACATTAGTGATAGAAGTGATACACATTAATGAGATTTAGACTTTGGTTAAAGGAAGATAAGTATCCAAAGATATGACTGACTAAACACTTACACTTATGAACCAATATGTAATCTCAAATTTCAATTATATGTATACTTAATATGTGAAAGTAATATAAGGGAATAAAATGGAGATCTAAAGTAGATGGTAAAATAGAGGTAAAATGAGACTTCTTGTTTGGTAACTAATCATATGGTAAAGAAATACTACGAAGGGGATCAAGGTTTGTATAACAAGTCATAATAATAATTGTTTGATTTTTTGAGATAAGATAGAAAATAATCATTAAAAAGGAAAAAGACATCCATTAAAGAAATGAAATCATAAACATAAGTGTGTAATCATGGAACAAATGAAAAATAATCCATAAAAAAGAGAATTAAAGTAAATGAAACCATATACAACACATAATGCATAATATAAAAGGCCATGTGAAATAAATAGGAGAAACCAAATTTGACATTGAGTCAAATGATATAAGATATAGAAACATGGATCACAATTCCAATCAAAAATCATAATGAAGAAAAAAGTGAAGGAACACCATGCCATGTTCACAAATATTGATAAATTTGCCCATAAATATTATCCATGACATCTAAAACATCTCTACAAAGTTGAATCCTAATGGTAGCTAGAGTCTCATTGATCCTCATGGAAATTTTTGTAAAGACCTCTCTCCAAATATTTTCAATATAAAATGTGGGTGTAGTTGAAGGATCATAATCATGAGGGATATCGCGCATAGAATAATCAAGGAGAGGAATAGGTGACTGAGTAGGAATAGTATCTGTAGGATAGGAAAGAGGCATGACCAGTGGAAAAGGATCCATGGGTGAGGAAGGAACCAAAGTTGGGGAATAAGCCATGGGTGGGGAATAAGATGTCATGGGATAAGGAGGAGATATTCTAGGGAAGTTCAATAGGTGTGATCCTTCTCAAGGGAATAATTCCTTAGGTGTAAGTTCATCTCTAGCTAGGTAGAGCTCTTAATGGTGCATGTTGTGGGAATAGTTAGTTAAGGTCATTTAGTCACTTAGATGAGTCATGGGATTGGCTTGGGTTCAAGTCTTTAGGGTAGCACTTTAGGTACAAGTATTAGAGTCTTGATGCATCCAAGTTCTAACACTTAGTCAAAATTATAGGTAGGCCAAAGTCACCATATAACACAAGGATGTCATTAGTGACCAGGGATAAACCTTTATAGAAAAATAAATTTAAAGTAAATAAACTATATCATTGCTCATATACACTAAGTCATAAACATAACACTATGTAGACTATAATGCAAGAATCAACACTCTAGTGCTTTAAAAACATTCTCCATTAACTCACAGTTTAACTTACAAAGTTTAGGATATAAAAGCAAAGCATATGCTCTTCCCTAATACTAATCATTCCCAATGGCTCATAGGTGAGCTTGGGCTATACATTTTATAAATTAAAAAATGCTAATGTTGGTTCTCCATTTTAGCAAAGGTTCACAACATTCATCACCTCTCTCTTATTCAAAAACAAGCCTTCTTATATAGGCAACTAGGCATTTCCTTACCAGGTTAGATGGGTCCAAGCCAAATGATGAGCTATCACTAGGGGTTGTTAGTCTATTGGCTCCACTACACTACCTAGGTTAGATGAGTGCATGTCATATGTTGAGTTATCACTGGGGAGTCAAATCTCACCTTCTCCATTATTTTGACACCCATGTTTCTTGAGTAGCCACGTATAAGTTCTTGCAAGGATTTCCTTTGAAGGTCAGTGCCATGCAACTACCTACTAGTTGACATAAGATCCTTAGGGATTCCTCCAGCTAGCACCAAAAGTTACAAAAAGGGAAAAATAAAACCAAAGATTGATTTATGCCAAGATACTTCAAGTTGGTGCATCCATGTAGTTGGTACAAAAGGGGTCCCAACACTACCCCATACAAAAGTACTAGTTTATCCCAGACTAATCTTTTAGCACCTTTGGTGCATAAAAATTAGGCACACCCTACTCTAATTCTACCTTGAAGTTCTCAAAACCTTGTATATCACTCTTGATTTATTCAATAGTTCCATCTTCTTCAATTGAGGTAGCCTTGAGGGTGATCACATTCATGCTTCCTAATTCTCTATTAAAGGCCTCAAACCTTTCTCTAGCTCACCTTACCCCACCATAAAAGATATCCCCCTACTCACTAGATTTTGTTTGGAAGATGTGAAAGAGCACCTCCAGGTCTTTCTCTTAGGTCTTTAGTTGGGTGCTTAAGGAGTTGACCTTTGCCATCACTTGAGCATGCTTAGTCCTACTCACCATGAAGGAGTGTTAGAATAAGTCATCATTCTCCTCCTTTTCATTTTTAAGGCATGCATAAATGACTATTACATCAGTAACAAAGTTGAAAAATATAGAATCTACTTCCTCTACACCCTCTTCTATTTTGGTAAAGAGGTCTTCTACCATGTTGAGCTTTTTGTTCAACTTTTTCCTTGGGGACTCATAGGGGTCTTCTTACTCTTCAAGCATAAACTTCATTCGAGGTAGCATTTTCTCAACAAGTGTGCATACCTTATCCACATATTTCATCTTTAAGGTATCCACACCATCTAAAAGGGATGGATATACCTCTTCGATGCACTCAGCTATTTGTTTAAACTTGAGCCTTGTTGACTCAAGCTCCTTCTCAAATTTTTGTTCTATTTTCTTCTAGCTATTTACATAAAAATCATTGATGATGTTCTTGTACACTAATAATGAGGCCATCTTGATCAGGGTGTTATTTTAACACATAGGGTTCATGTCTCAAGGATTGATGAGTTTGTAGTCATGCCCTTCCTCTAGCTTCTTGGCAATCTAAATTGGCTGTGTTAAAACCTCAAACTTGATCTCATCCATGTAGTAATCTAGTGCTCAAGAAACTTGGTAACACATGAGGGTCATGGAAGTATTTGGTGGCATGCACTCCATCTTATATAAGTCTTCATCCTCTTTAAACTCCTACTATGCTCTTTCCCTATTGCCTAGCTCATATTCCTCTCCCTTGCTCAATTCTTCTTTTTCACTAGCACTAGTGCCTATGCCAGTGCCTTCTTCTTCTCCTTCTTCTTAGGCTTCTTTGTCAAACTTCTCCCCCTTATCTGCTTCTTCTCTTTCTTCAATGCTAGACCCACCATGGTTATTCCATGGACTTTTCCCCTCTTCTATTTCCTCTTATAATGGTTATTTGGCATGAGCTTATATTATACCAGCCTTCTTCTCTTCTCACCCTAATTGGGTCTCTGTCTCCTCTGATTATTTCTCCAAGAAGCTAGTATCACCTTCTTTATCTCCAAACACCCCTTCTAGACTCAAGTGTACCTATTTTGAAACTTCCTTTACCATTATGGTGGAGGTGTTATGTGCCTTTTCTGGTAGTGCTTCCCTTCTATGTTCCATTTTAAAAATGACATTTTTATCCTCTCTCCTTTACCATCATATCCCTTTCCTTTTGGGATACATTTTCCTCCTTTTACCTTTTCATATCCTTCTCCTCTTTAGCATTTTTATCTACCTCTTCTCTCTAGCCTTTTTTTATTTTCATCATTTGTTTGCATGGTTTGTGCCCTATATTTATTTTCTCTAGCCTCTATCTCCTTAGCCTCTATTTGATTGATCTTTGATTGGGACATGCCTTTAGCCCTCATGTCCTCTCACCTCTAGTGAAACCTCAGTACCACATAAATTTACTCTTGGTCCATTCCCATGTCTGCCCATTCATGCTTAAAATCCTTTTTTATTGGCATTCCTAAAAATGTTGATTCTTTGGTCTCTTCTTTGGTTCCTCCTTCCTTCCTTCCTTCTTCCTTATTTCCCTTTATCTTTTGATCCTTACACTCCTCCTCTCCTCTCCTTCACTCCTCAACCCAACCATATCAAAGACCTATTTTGGCATCTCAGCCTTCATCATATCTTCCTTTTTCTCCTCCAGCTCTTGCACCTTTTGCATTTTGGCTTCACTGAAGATGAGTTTCCTCCATCTCCACCTTGTCTTCTCCAACTTAGTCTAAGGTGGCAAGGAGGGAGTCCCTTCACTTGATAGTGAGGTAACTTCATTGAGAATGATGTATACACCCCTCTTAATTTTATCTTCCTCCATCTCTTCTTTCTCCCCTTCCTCCTGTATGTTAGAGAGAGCTGTCTTGGGCACTGGAATCTAGGCCTTCGCCTTTTTCTTTTTCATGCTAGGGTAAGTCTTTAGCACATATTTTATGTGTTTCTTAAAAGAGCCCAAGGGGGATACCTCTTGTTCTAAGGAAATTTTGAGCTTCAAATACTCCTTTATTTCTTCCAAAGTTTCCCCCCTCTTCTTTTAGGGAGACTTCCTCTTTTTTTGTGGTATCGATATTTTGTCATCACTGACCCAAATAAGGGGATTGATGCTTTGTGTCATACTTTCTTCTTAGGCCACCTATTTCTTGGTTTCATCTCATATTAAATCCTATGGATGAAGCCATCAATGGTAACATTTAGGATGGGATCTATGTCGATGCAATTTGACTCATCTTCCTCATCTTTGGTGGCATTTCCATTGGAATAGATGAACTAGTGCCTTAGTCTATGCCTCTTCATATCCAATTTCTTAACTAAGATGTCTAGCTGCTACACATTAGGGATCCACTATAGTACCTCTCTAAAGTATTTCATCAAGAAGGCATAAGGGATCTTTAACCACCTTGACTTGTTTCCATCCACTAGTGATAAGTGCACTAAAAAAAATTTTGCATCATGATACAATTTGTCATTCCAAACAAACTTTTTGGGAGCCCCTAAAGGATGTGCCATCTATCCTAAAGGCCTCTATATAATTCTCATACCATTGCATCATGCACATCTTGTTCTCACTAGTCAATTCTTTTTTTTTGAGTTTTATCAACTAGGGATGATGTGGTTGATCTATTGATCAAATAGAAAGTAACCATGACTAGTTCTACCCAAAAAATTCTTTCTAATCCTATACCACTAAGCATGCTTCTCTCCTTATCCATTAGAGTCCTATTCATTCTTTCTCAAACTCCATTCTTAAATGGTGTATATGGAGTTTTATTTTTCCTTTATATTCCAAAGTCCTTAATTTTATATTATGAAAACCTTACATAACTTCTTGAAAGCATTTGAACAATATTATCTACCATTTTCACTTTTTAAGCCCTTAATCTTATTATTTGTCTCATTTTATACAAGAGCCTTAAACTTTTTAAGCTTATTTAAAACCTCACATTCAACCTTGATATAATAAATCCAACCTTTTTTCAAGTAGTCATCTATAAAAGAAACATAGTACAAATATTTCCCTAGTGATGGAACCTTCACATGTCTAAACACATAACTATACACTAAACAAAAAATACCTTTTTATCTTGTAGTACTAATGGGAAAATTCACTTGAGTTTGTTTACCAAACACACTAATCAAAGTCTAATGAAAAATAAAAAATTATTTCAGCCATACCATTATATTTTAATACTTGAGGCCTTTCTCTCAAATGTTTTGCATACTTTGATGTCATAAACATTATCTTCTCTACAAGAGTGTTATGAGCCCAATCTAAAATATTTTTTCACCTTATGAACCACATAGATATTACATTCATCACTTATAGTGTTTGCATCAAACTTGAATAATGTTCCTATATAAAATCCTCTTACAAGTACCATTACTCCACAAACCATTTTGTAACTATATTTGTTAAATAATACATGCATACTTGTATCATTCATCTTATTCATAGATGTTAGGTTTATAGTCAAACATAGAATGTGCATAGAAATAGGGATGAAACCCTTCTATATTTAAACATTAACTTGACTCATTATCTACCTATGATATAATATGTTGAGATGTATCCTAAGAATACATAACCTCTGTTGATCTTTTCATATTCACAAAGCCACTCCTTGTGAGTGGTCATATGAATAAAGGCACCTGAGCCAATTAACCATGTATCATCATATGTGTGCAAGCTTGAAGTTACCAGGAATAAATCCCTTAAGTATTCACTAGATGGTTTTGAATACGTAGACTAGGAATCATCACATGACTTACCCCTTTCAACCTTTTTATATTTGCAATCTTTCTTAAAATTCCCCATTTTATCATAATTCCAACATTTTATATTATCTTTTTTTGTAGTATTATATATACCTTTAGATATTGACTATCCCTAATTTATCTTAATTCTTTCTTGGGAATAAATTCTTAGAAATAAGGCATCCTTTGTTTACTAGTTCTTATCAAATTTTTTGTTTCATTACTTCCAATAATAAGGCTCCCATTATGTCCTCAATTTTTAATGTCAATGTCATAGTAGTTATTTCCATAATTAAATTATCCCAAGAATTAGGTAAAGAATAAACAAAATTAATAAACATTTCTTATTTATCCATTTTAATTTAAACAAAAAGTAATTGACTTACCATAGTATCAAAAGCAATTAGATTTTCAACTATAGAGTCACCATCATTCATTCTCAATGAATACAAATTCTTTCAAAAAAAAAAAAATTCACTAGAGACTTTGATAAAAATTCCCCAAAGTTTCCCTTAGATATTTATAAGTGTTCTCCATCAAGATATTAAACAAAATGGAATCTGAAAAACACAATCTAATTGAACTCTTTACCTTCTTATTAATATTTTCCCTATCTTCTAACTTCATACCCAAAAGTTGTAATCCTAATATAATAACCTACTGATCTCTATCCACAAGAAGATCTTCCATCTTGAGCTTCCATAACTCAAAATGTTAACCATTAAGTTTTTCAATCTCTATCCTTGTGATTGTAATCTTTCTCATTTACTAAAAATAAATATCACATGTAGAACTCCCACTCAAACAATAGTTTATCATAGGTTTAAAAAACCCTAATTCTTTAGATATATCTCATACCTAGGTTTGATACCAAATGAAAATAAAAATAGAATAGATAATCTAAAATGAGATAAGCAGTACTAATAAAAGTATTAAGCTAACATGATAAGAAAAATGACATACACACAAGAATGCATAGTACAAATAATTTTACATCAAAATATCCATTCAATTAAAAAAACCTAATACAATAACTACTTTATTGTATTAAATCAACCATTTAAAATATAATTATGTAATTTTAAGTGCTTATTTTCCCCTATTATATGTGTAATTATATATAACCACATCATTATGTAATTGTCAAAGTGGTATTACAATACCATGGGTCCCAAAACCTTGGTCTATATAAAGGATGGGCTAAAAACACACAAATATATGCTAATATGGTCCTAAAAATTATGGCTCTATAGAATAAAAGAGTGTAAATCATGGGAAATATACAATACATTTCTAACACTATCCCCTTAACTAGTGGGTCCCTTGTACCTTGATTGTTAGCTTTTACTATCTTTTAGGGTTATCTTATGTGTATATGCACCCTTTTGAAGTAGATACATACAAATATACCCTTAGACATTCTTTTATATATTCATATTATTGATATAACTTACAAACCAAGTCTATTATACTCATCTACCAAATCTTATCAAGAGATATCCACATTAATTAAATTATGTGTTCATCTATATTGTGACAACATCTTATAACAAAATAAGGCCATAGTGAAGCATGTAGTTGTATTTTATTATTTAGGGAGAGGAGGTGAAATTGTATCTCTTTTTTGGTTTGGGATTACACTCAAAATTGAATAGAACTACATGAATCCCTAATTCTAATCATGTGAGATATATAGTTAAAAATAAAAAGGTTATTTGGTATGACTAACTTGTGAACACTATTTTATTCATTCATTTTGAGGATTAGGTCAAAGGAGAAATGATAAGTAATTCAACACATTATACACTTGAAATCAATGAACTATAACCATAATCCTAATTAACATTAGTTAGCACACTTTCCCAAATATTTATAGACATGAAAAAGTACAAAGTTTAGAGTCAGCCAAAAAGGGGTTATAATCAATAGAGAGTCAATTATGATTAGGTTATAATTGATTGAGGGCAAATTTTGACCCTTTTATGAAAATTCTCTTTTCATAAAATTTTAACCCTAAAATGAAATCTAAGTACTTGGAATTAGAATTATATTAATATTAAAGGGGTATATAGAAATTAAATGGCACAAGGGTGATACTAAAATCTATAATAGGCCAATTAGATGTTAAACTCAGATATAACCATAAACTAAATTTATTATGCTAAAATAGTCTAAATATGGAAAGTAAAACTATGTTAGATATAAAAATGATAAAGAAGTGATCTACTTAGCTTGTTATGATGATAATGTAGTGCTAGATCTAGAATAAATAAATAAAATTGTAAGAATATTTTGGAATAACAATCAGATTCTAGATTTGACACTTCTAGTTCTTTAGACTATAACATCATCTTGAGATGATGTTATGTCAATGTTATTATCTGGGTTTGATGTAAGTATCCTATATGGAATACCTATTCAAATAAGATATAACCAATTAGATGCTTTTGGGTTATGCTTAACCTTTACTATGGTGTATTTAGATCTAGGTCATTGATATTCACTCCTTATGAAATGGCAAAACCTTAGATTTTCATCTTCATAGTGGCCCTAGAAAAAATAGTTTAGTGGGAACACATTGTCAAGCTGACCTAAAAGACCCCATTATTATAGGGCACTATCTACATAGCCAATACTCTATAAGAGGGCCTCAAACTCATGTAGTTCTCCCCTATGTTTTGGCTTGTGTGTGAATCATATAATATGTGTAAAGTACAATAGTGACCTAGCTTGTACCTTAGAAAATTAGGCCCTTGGGTTGCTCCTTTAGTACTCTATACCTATAGATGTGTATTCCTTATGAATGGTATATAAATATGAATAAATAGGGAAGCTTTATTCAATTAAATTCTCATTGAATACTCTTATATCTAAATGCTATATCTTTCATAGGTGGTCAATGAATGAGGGTTGATTTTATATTTATATCAATCCCATTGGAATAATAGTTCACATTAAAGCACTTAGGCTAACCATTGGGATACATTTCATTTGTAAATTATATGACTTTAGGGTATTAGACACTTGCATCAAGATAGGAAAGTAGCATCAATACTACTATCTATCCCAAATGTTAGTGTCCAAGGAGCACAAAAGTAAGTATAGGTTTTGAAATTATAGAGATGGAAGATAAGTACATTTAAGCATTCTCATAAATATAGAAGACTTAGTTCATCAACATAAGATTGGTCAGACTAATATATATATGCTAAGGGGGAAAAAAATAGAGTACATGCAAGACTTTTGGGAGAAGGAAAAGTAAATAACTGATATGAACAACCAAGGTCTAAGTTTCTAAAGTATACAAGATTGAGATGTTATATAATTGTAAAATATCATCTAAAATAAATCAATTTATGGTTTTTAATTGTCTTGATGTTTTCCAATTTTGAACCTTTTATAAAGGTCTCTTTTGTTTTCAAAATAATTTAATGGGGTTTGATCATCTTGATGTTTGGACTTGTTTTCATAATTATGATATCTCTAAAAGTGCACTAGAAAGTTAAAAATTAGGTATTTATCAATCAATATTATTTTTAAAGTCTTGAAGATTCAATAAGTTTTAAACATTAAATTGTCTATTTTAACAATTTTAGATTTGTGTGCATGATTTTATTTACTATATTTACATAAATTTATATTATGTGATAGTTTAATGTGTTGTGTATCATGTAATTATCATTGTGTGATAAATAGTTAAAACAATATATTTATTAACACAGTAACTTCATTCACCCACTGATAGTCAAATAATACATTTCAATATTTCTCTTCCTCCTCAGTGTTTTTTTGGATTGAACCCCCACTTATGCATTCATGATTCTATCTCAAACTTGAAGCAAGAAACTTTTGATATTTATTTAACTCAACATTAGACTCAACAATATGTTTCTTCTTCTCAATAATTTTAGCATGATTACATTTTAAAGCCAATTGAGTTAAAATCCTTTAAATTTTTTGAGTTTTGCATCATATATTACCTATTTTAAAAGTAAATGTTTGATGTTATGTGTTAACATACACTATGAAATCATCCTCCTTAAAAATATTGAATACTTTTATGATATTTATTACCTTATTAGGTCCCCACATCCTTGGATTTTAGGTTTCTATCAAATGAGAAAGTTTAAGACACAAAGGTCATAGATAACAATACACCCTTGAACATATTTATGCCAATTATCTATCACGATTATCATCATTATTTACATTCAAGATTCATAGGTAGGTCATTCACAACCTTGTGATTTAATCTCTAAACCATAAGTGGAAGTGATAATTGATGAAGGTGATTTATACACTATGAAATCATCCTCTTTAAAAATATTGAATACTTTTATGATATTTTTTATTTATTAGGTCCTCACATCCTTGGATTTTTGGTGTTTATCTGATCAGGAAGATCATTTTTATTCACTTTTTTAAATTACCAAGTTTAAGATAGAGGTTAGAAATAAAAATGCACCCTTAAACATATTTATGACAACATCATCCATTGTGATTTTCATCCTTGATTAAATTTGAGATTCCTATGAAGGTCATTCTCATCCTTATGATTTAATCTCTAAAGCATAAGAGGAAGCAATACATGATGAAGGTGATTTATAGTCAAAATATTTTCTTCCCTAGTTAACATTGATTGATCTGTATAAGTTTTTGTTAAATTTTCAAAAATTTATAATAAACCATTGTGAAAAATATTATGATGAATTAAAAATATTGGAATGAGGAATTTAGAAGATCCCAAAGTTAGTGACAACTGGTGAGTGCTTTAGTAATGCTTTATCTCATCATTCAAATTTTAAGATGTATTTTTGCATATGTTGACCCTCATCAATTATGATATAATGCCATTGAAGTTTACTCAAATTTAGCATATCATGGTTATTCATCAAGTACACATATTTCATTTGAAATGTATATTCTAATAGCAAATCAAACAATGTAAACTTTCTTTGAATAAAGTCCACCTATTCTCCACTTCACTTTATTTATATTTCTATGTGGTTTCAAATACCCATTGAAAATTTCATTAGAATTTTTATCATTTAATGGAAACCTAATTATATTTTGATAAAATATTAAAAATTATTGATTCTATATGAAACCCATCACAATTTCTATATGAACTCCATCAAAACTTTAAATTAGACATTTTCCTGTGCTCGACGAAATAGGATTGATTTATGTTGTAAAATATGATGAAAATTGGTCATATCAAATAGTTTATTTATTTTAGACACTAAAATTTAATTAATAGATGATTTACATTGCTTTTCCTTGACATATTTACCTTTTTTGGTCAATTATCCATTCTAAAAACCCACAATCTCTAAGGAAGCCTTCAAAGTCTCATAATTATTATGCATATCTCTAAGACTTCCATATTTTTTCCATATTAATCTTTATTCAACATGTAATTCACTATCATTCTAATTTTATAAGCCTTTTCCCTTCTAGACATGAGTGCACTATCAAACAAGGATGCACTACATCCTTGTACCTATAGTGCATCTTTCTCCATAGTAATATAATGATTATATTTTCAAAACACCATGCTTCATAACAATTTTCCCATTGAAAAAAATTGGTTAGTTATAAAAAACACTTATAAAATCACATAAATGATCCTACTTGAAACCCCCTAACTAATATTTCTAGCACTCTCTTACAAAGGAGAATTTGAAAACATCCATGTATTCAACAAAGAGCCCTAATATAATTCTTTTGTAGTATTTAAGTCATTGTCCAGGTTAAGATTGTTTTATTTTAGGTTGATGAAATTAATTTTGTCAAGTATTATAATCATATTTTATAATTACATCCATATGATTTTACCTAAAAAGAGAATTACATCAGCCTAAGGTCCACTTGGATTATGTAGGCAACACTCAGTCAACAATGGTTTTTTTGAGGATGGCTAGACCATATCCCACTTGGACACTTTCCCCCTTTGCATTTGATCTTATTTTATATACTTTTGTAAAATAGGGTTTTTATTTGTTAGGTCATCCAATCATCTAAACAAGATCTTCATAAAATCAAGAAATATACAAATATGGGTGAACAAGCCCAAATTTTTAGATTTGATGCATGATATATCTAGATAAAGCCATAGTAATAGACAATGATATAATATGACTTTATCAGTCTTCTACATTATTGTACCTATATAGAATATATCTCTATTTTCAATTAACTTTGTGTTTGTAGGTTATTAGAGATAGTCAAAATCATCAAATGAATAACACAATTTGAAATAAATCAGATTGCAAGGGCATCTCTCCAATCCTAAAGATACTTTTATATATATATATAAATTTACACTTAAGTAAATTTTGTAGATCTATATATTTAAAGTATTATGTATTATTTAACTTCTTAGATCAGATTTTAATAGTTTACATTTACAATCATAGTTAATTATTTATTATAAGTAGTTATAGTGTAAACATTTTGGTGGACCTAAATTTTAATTTAAACATTGCTTGTTTATTGTTGATTTTTGTCTTAAGGTTTCATTTTAATTATGTAAATTCCTAACACTAAAATAATAAAACCCTCAACCTTGGATATTATCTATATGATTTAAACTTTTTGAGAATATTTGTGTATTATTCTTAATTTAGTTAAAGGTTTTGAGTAGTAAAATTAGTAAATAAATATGAAATAATTAAGATACTGATTTATGTAAATTTGATTGAAATTTTGACCTTTCTAAAAATAGTAATAAGAGGGAGAAAATAATACTTAGCTAAAAACTAGTTGATACGACTGAAACAGGGTTTGAGATTCACTGTGCAGGATTGGGACACTATTGAAAATTGAGATTTGACCTTAATTTTATGATTAGAAAAGAGAATTTAAAGTAGATAGGAGTGACACTAGCACTCTAGTCACCTCTATAGCTATTGTCTTGAGGATTTGACCTTTCTAGGTTTTGTTCACTAGGTCTATGTGACCCTATTGTGAAGTTTTGATAGCTGGAAGTCTATGGAGCTCCCTATAGAGAAGATTTTCTCTTCAAACCCTATAATCCATTATGATTTGAAAAATTTAAAGAAAGAGGGGGGGTTAGTGTGTGTAAGATTCACTGAATGTGTATCCACACCCCTTGTGTGGGCACACTACTTACATACCAATACTTCAAAGAGGGATCAAGCCATATGTAGTTATCCCATTTGATGTGCTTTGTGTAATTAAGTGTATGAATATGAAAAATGCTAAATTGGATGTAATTGAGGTGGATAGGGACTAGTGTAAGGAATTGAATAATCTTGTAAGTATATTATCTAGCTATATGTAGAGAATAGGGAAGATTACTTGAGTAGTCTTTCTTGCTTAGTGATATTTGCCAACCATTTCCAAATGATATTTGAATGGGATTTTATAGGGATATATTTGTTGTAAGTTGAATGTGCTTGTATTAGGCTCATAAGGAGAATAATGGGGAATCAGAATAAATTAATCATTGGGGCCAAAAATGTATTTTGATAGGAGCATTAAAAATGGATAGGAGTGGTAGAAAAATTATAGTCCAAGTGTGGCACTATTGTCCTGAGCTAACAAGACTTAGGGGGATGAATTAGTCATGGAGAAAATGTTTTGGATCAGCTAAGATCAAGTATAAAAGGTTAAAAATGACTAGGAATTAGTGAAAATATGCCTATGAGGGTCATGAGAGCAAGTAAGAGGGACCTAAGGGTTGGGGGTCACAATCCACACTCAAGTTACTCATTTTTGCATTTTATATTACTACATTCCCCCGACCCCTCCCCCCCACCACACCCCACCTCCCCCCCCCCGCCCACTTTATTCTTGTGATGCAACAAAGAAAAATACTAAGATAAAGGAAAAATAGAAAGCGTACCTGAACTTACCTACAAGGGTGAAGCTCATGAATTTATGTGATACTAGGTGTGCATAAAGAGAACATGTTTTGAAGTATGAATCTTTGAGAAAAATAAAGAGTAGATCAGTTCTTACTAGATACACTATATCTAAAATAAGAATGTATAAAGCTAGGCAAGGAAGAAAGATGAAGAAAAAAGAATAAATACACCTCACTAGGTACATGGGCCAATATAAAACCTATTGTGATATTGGATGTGCTAGGTATATTTTACCAAGAGTGATATCCCAAATGGATTTGAGTGATCAATTCATTGAAAGTGGATTAAGAATGTAAAGGATAGTCCTTTGCTTCCATCATCACCCACTAAGTGAATCTAGGTGATCATGCATATGTTAATTGATGTTTAAACTATATGTCCAATCCATCTAAATAGGTGGCTCAAGAATACAAAGGCTAGTCAGTCCTCCGACTCCATCATTACCTCATGAATTGAAGCTATGAACTAATACCGGTATGAATTGTGTGTTGTATGAGATGTATCCTAAATCCTATGAATGTACTATGATCTAATAATGTTGGTATGGATAGCATAATGTATGCTAGAAACTAGGCCACTCTTAGCAATACTGAAAGATGGAGATTAGGTTTGTATGAAAGCCACTCCAAAAATGGTGCACTAGGCTTATATGAAAGCTACTCCAAAATGTGGAGGTGAGGATTGTATGAAAGCCACTCCAAAATGATGCCAAAAACCTACAGATGGAATAAAGCATGCAACTGCTGAGAATGCCTGGGCAATGCTGAACTCAGAAAGAAAAGAAAATAAATGTGCCACACACATTGCCCCCAATCACTGGTGTTTGAAACATTGATTCTAATCTAGAAGCTATATCAAATACCATATCTATAATTGGAAGTGAAAACCATTATGCCACACATAATTTCCCCTATATATAGATTCTCTAAGCAAAAATGTACTAAAAATGCTAATTTTAAACTGTTATGACTGTGCAAAACTATAACTAAACCTACTTTTCTACCTATTTATGGAAATTCTAGTTTTTTTGCTATTTGGATAGAAGCATTGAAAATAGACAATAGTGGAAATGGCACTATATTATAATCTTGGTGTTATTTTTGACATTTTCACCATCTACTTCATAATTGTTCTTACATTTTCACCATCTACCTAGTCTGTTCTGACTAGTTTGATCTCTGGTTGTTGTTCTAGGTGTGTTAAAGCTAGATTTTTGAATATTAAGAGTTATGATCTCTATGAAAAAACCTTTGCTTGAGGAATGAAGACCTTGCAATGACTGCCCTCAGAAGAAAGAGCCCTACAAGTGTCTTATAATGCAAAGATACATGATATAGTAATGATAATTGACAAGATATCTCAAGATATAACATGGTTTGTATTGAGAGATTGTTATATCAACAAGGGTATGCCTATATATATATATAAATGTAATATCATGTGTAAATTACTAAACTAGAACTAGAAGTGTTAGTTTTTAGTTGTTATGGAGGGATGGAGCATGATGTCCATCATAACATCTAAGATGGAAAGATAATGTATGATATAGATCATGTCATTAAAAATAATGAGAAAAAATAAGCAACAATCACACAAGGTAAGAAGCAATAAGCATACAAGGGTGGCCAAGGGGCTAAGAAAATAAGGGACATGGGCACATGTCACTCAAATTTGAAGGCAAGAATACAAGGCATGTTTAAATGCCACATACACATATAATTGAAATAAGCAAGGTTGGCGTAAAATACATAATCACATAGAAGAGTAAAGGTAAAAGACATTGGCAAATATCCTAAAGCATAAACATGAATAGAAGTAAAGGACATTAGCAAATGTCCTATGGGACATACAAGAGATAAATAGAAACTGATAAATGCAATCACATCTAGCTATGAAAAGCAAGAAAAGAAAGCATGTAAAAACTAGAAATACAATTGCATCTAACTAATCAAAGCAAGAAGGAAATTATGCAAGACATGTTAGTACAAGGCTAGGTATATAATAAGAAATACACAAGTGCTATATACTAGTGAGATGTCGATATAATAGTCTATGTAAACAAGTAAGTAATATACATCAACATGATAACTAGAGTGTGTGGTTTAGGAATGACATAACCTAGATAGTGTAGTCATGTAGAATATGCCCCCAGTGGGTATGTATATTGATGTATGTCTCGATGTAGAAGTAGGATGCCCCCTCAATGGGTTGAGTGAAGCAATCAAGGATCTAGATGTCACTACACGCACTCAGAGAAGATCAAGTGAAGCATGGTAATGTAGATAAATCAAAAAATAATAGCATATAACAACAAATGTAAGTCTAACATGCTAGTAGAAATGTAAAGCATGTATAATGCATACAATCAAAATATTTTTGGTGTTTTTGAGTTATTTGAATGTTTTTGTATTTTGAAATATTTGAATGTTTTTAGTATTTTTGAGATTTGAGCTATGTACGATTAATCATAAGGAGACTATATACAATAATTTGAAAATAAGCTATGTACAAGTAATACTAAGAAGAAATGATACTAACTTATGAGTCTCATGGGAGATTCCCTATCATGGTGTCCTGTATCAAACAAAGGAATCATGCATGATTGTGAAGCATGAGGTAATGGATGTGAATATGACTCTGAATATTTAGATTCATTGTTGATATCTTGAAAATCACAATAACTTATATTTTTCCACTCATTATTATCATCTTGATTTTGAACTAATGGAATTCTAGTGTTGACTTTTATTGTATCTAGATCTTTTCCTTTGATAAATTATGTTTGTGAATGATTTGCCTTATGATGTTCAATAAATCTCAAACCTTGGTGACAAACATTATCAACTGCTAAAACAAGAGTAGTGATGACTTGAACATGCTTTCCCAACCCGTGACCGTGATAATCAAACTATTGTAGATATTGTTGACCAAAACCATACTGCTTTGAAAGTTAAGCCTCTTTTTGGAGAAGTAGATTTGTATCTTTTTCATGTTTTACCTATGTTTTTGGTATTGTTTATTACTTTGATTTTGATTTTTGATCCTTTTGTTGTTTAGATTTATGCCTTGGTAACCACTTTTGTATTATTTTTGAATTTGACCCTTTGTGAATGTGTTCCTATATCACTGTGGATTGCTTGAATGATTTACCTTATATAGGGTCCTCATTAGTAATTATCTATTGTATATGTTTTTTTGATGTGAAATATGAATCTGTGTGATGCCCATGCATTCTGTGATATGCACAATAATATTTGTATTTCCTCACTTGATATATAGGAGGTAGTTTAATCTACTTATATTTAATCATTTCCATTAGTACCTCACTTGAACTCTTATTAATCTTTGAATTCTTTTTGAATCACTAGTTATAGAGTTACTTTATTGTGATTTATTATTTTGATATGTAACATTTCTTGCAACCAATTGACTAGGTGAAGGTGCATATACATGATTGACACTACGGTGCCTTTGAGGCTTTTGTATTACAATATGAGTTTTTGATGTTATGATATTTTCATTTAATAGCTGATTCTACATTTTTAAGTTTAAAATTATCTTGCTCATACTAGTGATTTGATCCCTTGGAGTCTCACAAGTGCAAACCCTAGTTGCTTTTGATTGAACATGTAAGCTCATATGCTGAAGATAGTTTGAAGAGGCTATAGGCTGAATGCATGCATTATGAAAAATAGTATAGGCTACCTCACCTTTTGGAGGGGTGATAACATGGACCTAGTTAGAGGGAAAGTAGCTATCACCCTTTTGGGGGAGAGGAGGAGAAGGAAAATACTCAAAAGTAGCCAAAGATTTGATACATTTAGGTAGAAACCATGTATATGAGATGAAATGCATGTAATTTGTATAGAAATAGGATTATAAAGAACATTCCACATAAGATATGGCAAATAAGGCATAGAGAGCATGAAACGTTGCACTAATGTATAAAGAATTTTGACTTGTGATATGATATTTCTAGTGTGTTTAGTATGATAAACTTGAAAATTTTTCCTTATGAGAGATAGAAAGCAAGGGAAAGAGAGCATAAAACTATGCATGAATGCATAATTTTTTTGACATGTAACATGACATTTCTAATGTGTTTAGAAAAATGAAATTGGGAATTATTCTGCATGAGTGAGAGAGAGTATGCAAAAGGAATATTGAAATATTGTACATTTTAATCAATAAATTTTGTATTATCATTCCTTACTATAAAAATTAAGCATGAAATGCAAATAATGAAGTTTGTACTAACATATGTTATACTTCATCATTCATGTACATGATAGGACCAAATATGGTCTCCTTATTATTTACAAGAAATGTAAGAAAAAATTGTAAATAAGCGAGATCCATTTTTGTTTTGATGTGCAATTTGAGTTTAGATGTAAGGTGATACCTTAAAAATTAATGGGACCTAGTATATGTAACTAGGGTTTGAAAGATGATTATTTGAAAAATTTACTATGAAAGTTTGAAATTTGAAGTGAATTTTTAAGTTAGACATGCAAGTAAAAAATCAAAAATTTATTGGAAAATTTGTGATTTAGAGAGACCTAGTATATGAAACCAGGGTTTTGAAAAATAAATATTTTTGAAATTTTTTATTGAATTTTGAAATTTTAAGTTAATTTGTGATTTTAATATGCTAGTAAAAATCAAAATTTTATTAGAACATTATTGGGACCTAGTATGGGTAACTAGGGTTTCAAAGAAAATTATTTTAAAATTAATATGAAATTTTAAATTTTAATGCAAAATTTTGATTTTATTATGTAGGTAAAAAATCATAAAAATATAAGAAAAATTAGTATAAAATTTACCCTAAGGTTTCTAGGGTTATTATGTGCATACAAATTAAGTCAAGTTTACCAAATTATTTAACCTTTTTGGGAATATTAGTGTATTATTATTGATTTAGTTAAAGTGTCTGAGTAGTAAAATTAGTAAATAAATATGAAATAATTAAGCTACTGATTTATGTAAATTAGATTACAATTTTGACAGGGAGAAAATAAGATTTAGTTGGAAACTGGTTGATACAACTAAGATAAGATTTGAGATTCAATTTGAAGGATTGGGACACTATCACAAAATAAGATTTGAAATTTGTTTTATGATTGGAAAGGAGTGAAAAAAGTGGATAGGAGTGGTACCAGCTTTTTAGTGTAACTCTACCACTATTGTCTTAAGGATCTAAAATTTTGAGGTTTTATTTTCCAGGTTTGTGTGACCTTGTCCGTTAAGTTTCTATAGCTAGAAGTTTGTAGAACTCCCCATAGAACCTATTTTCTCTTCAAACCCTATACTCCATTATTATTTGACCAATTTTGAGAAAGAGAGGAGGGGATTTTAGTGTGTTTAAGATTCACTAAATGTGTATCCACACCCCTTATGTGGGCATGCTACTTACATACCAATAATCTAAAGAGGGATCAAGCCATATGTAGTTCTCTCATTTGATTTACTTTATATAATTGTGTGTATGAATATAAAAATTCTAAATTGGATGTACTTGAGGTGGTTAGGTACTGGTGTAAGGATTTGATTAAGCTTGTAAGTATATTGGCTGGCTATATGTAATGAATATGGAAGATTGCTTGAGTAGTCTTACTTGCTTAGTGATATTTACCAACCCTTTCCAAATGATATTTGAATGGGGTTTTGTAGGGATCTATTGGTCATGGGTTGAATGTGATAGTATTAGGATGAAAAGGAGAAAGATGGGGAATCAAAATAAAATAACCATTGGGGTCAAAAATGCATTTGGATAGGAGCATTGAAAGTGGATAGGAGTGGCACTGGTGGTATAGTCCAGTGTGGCACTATTGTCTTGAGTTGATGGGACCTAGAATGATGAATTATTCATGGAAAAAGGGGTTTGGTTCAATTGGGATCAAGTCTGAAAGGCTATGGATGACTGGGAATTAGTGAAAAGATGCCTATGAGGGTCATGAGAGCAAGCAAGAGGGACCTAAGGGTTGAGTGTCACAAGTCACACTCAAGTTACCCATTTTTGAATTTTATATGAATACACTATAACATAACTATTCAATTTTTTTGACCTTAGAGTAATCCAAAATTGAAGAAGTTTATCTTATGAACTCAGATAAAAAACAACACAAAGGCTCTTTATTTTGAATTTGGGTTGAATTTTTTTGTCTTCTATATAAAAAAAATTTCACTTTATTTTTCATTTGATTTTACTTGTTTTAGAAATTGTGTTCCATTAGTTTTAAAACTACTTAGTTACTATCGTGAAGGGCTATGTAGTGTTCTATTTATAGACATTATGGCATAAGGGGTTTTACTCCAATACTCATAGTCATAATACATAGGTAAATAAGGAATTTAGTTTCCACTTACCTCATGGTGTATTATACATGCTTAGGATCCAGTTTTTACACCAATAAGAAGCCTCTTTTATCTATCTAATTTATGGTGTACCTATGAGAAACATATCAGCTAGGGAAGTTACCCTCATCCTACACTCAAAAATGGGTTTATAGGGATATAATCATGGTTATACCTTTGTAGTTGGTGATCTAAAATATTGGGATGACACTAATAAACAAATGAACAAGTATATCTAAGAGTATAAAAATTCTTCTAACCCTTGCCTAGATCATCCTATATCTTTGATTTTTACTTAGATTGTATGTTTAGTCATTAGTTCCTTTATAAATGCTGGACTACTTGTGTATACACATAATATTTTCAAAATTTATCAATTATTGATGCTTTCTCACTTGAAGGAATCCATTGAGTCTTAATCTCTATGAGTTCATGCCTTAAAGGGTGCATCAAGAAATGGGTGGGTAGACCATTGGTGCTTTGTAGGATTGTTGTACCCTATACCACCAATTGATATCTACACAACCTTATCTTATATACTTCCCTAAACTTTTCATCCTCTCTTACACACTCCTCTAATAAATTCAATGCCTTACTTAGCCCCTACCTAATCCTAAAATCCTTTCTAACATTTACTGAACAATGCTAGCCTAGACCCACTTTGTATTCAAATTGATATTTGAATGTTATGGGTCTAGGTCATCCTTGGTTGACCTAGATCAGGACCTAACTTATTTTTATCAAATAATGATATAGAGTCGAATTCAGTTAATCTTATTGGATAAACTTTTAGAAGGGTTTAGGATTAGATCCAACTATATATACACATTCATTTCACCATTTTTAAAGAAAGAAGAGAAGAAGAAGAATATTTTATTATGCATCTACTTATCCACCATTCTACTTGAGGAACATATGGTTCTAATACTACACTTGGAGATACTAATCTTGTCTTATGGATAAGTATTTTGGATGCATAGATAAGCTATGTATCCTATAACTAACTTATCCTTATTATCCTTACATACCATAACAACCTTTTATAAAGCACCTTGGCCAAGGGAGAGATTGAGGATCAACATGGTCATCTTCATAGGTAAGTATTCATAACTTTGTTCCTCCTATATTAAAGTAGATAGATTAGCATTTGTATTTTTTTACCATGCATTATGATTTCCTTTACATTGATGTAAGAAAATATATTATATGCATGTTTTATTTTCATGTTCATTAACCCTACTTTGTGTCACAATATTTGGTGAGCACTACATTATATTTTACTTTAATTTGCATGTACTTTGTGAATATGACAATGTAGGACCTAGTTAAGGTTATTGCATGGTGTTGTTTTACTAGAGGATTTAGAACCATATCTAATGATGTTATTATGGCAAGAGATACCTTGGTTAGATATGGAAGATCCATCTTGGTCATGACCCTAAATATCTAATGTATCAATAAACAAAAGTGTAAGTAGGATTTATTTTCTTTGAGCTAGGATTGATTAATAGGTTAGATGCATTTTCCTTTGTATACATCTTGGTGAACCCAACTTGAATCAAACCCTTGTAGGTTTTATTTCATGTATTTATTTTATCATCATATTTGTAGACACCGAAATCGTGTCGACTCCCCTGGTCACTCCCCGTCTTATTCTTCTTCGCCTATTTAACCCTTGTCAGTCACTTGTTCCACCAACCTTGACCCTGGCAGCATGTAAAAATGAGAACAGAGCTAAAACTAGACTCTATCCCCATTATGCATCTGCCGACGATGGTCTTTACCCAACCGATGTCGCCGACGTCGGTCACTTATCGGCCGATGTCGGCAATCCTGCCGACGTCGGTCACCTTGCCGTTATCCGTTATCAGTTATCATTCGGTTTCCCGAAACGGTTGACGAACCGTTTCTGGAACCGTCCCCCGCCTTCATCAACCTCCGCCAACCATTCGAGACTAGACCCCAAACGCTATCCTGAACGCTATTCGAAACGCTGATCAATCGAACCCCGAGCAATCATTAACCTGTGAACTCCGACATCAACACTCTCGGCATCAACCAACCTGCACTCAATCCGGCACTGCACAGACAACTCCAACTATGGCTTTCATCATGTCTTCTGGCAAGTAAGTATTTATTCTATTTATTTTATTTCTTCCTTAGTTATTATTTATCAGTTCTGTTATCCCGATTCCTCAGACCTGACCCGACCTTACCCAGACCCTGTCTTGACTCTGTTCAGACCCAGCATCCCTCGTTTACATCCCTGCCCCTGTCCCGACTCTCTCAGACCTTGCCCAGACCCTGTCTCGACTCTCCCAGACCCTGTCCCAAACTTGTTTAGACTTTTCCAGAACCTGCCCCTACCGACGCCGGTCACTACCCCCGACCGACGACGGCACCTTAACCGACGTCGGCACCTTCCCAGACCGACACCGACACCACAGAGACCGACACCAGCGACTGTGCAGAATAATGCTGCATATCAGGTACGCATTTTATTTTTTATCATTTATTTCTGTCATTTCATCTTTTATTATCTACTTTCGTCCAACATTACGCTTTTTATCAGTGGGTTGATATCCTTTTAGGGAGTCTTCATACTTCTGGGATCGAGCGTTCGCCTGACAACCCACCATATCTTTGACTAACATCTTTCCGTGTTTTAGTCTCTTTTTCGCAGGTGTCATTTCTCCACAGCCAAAGAGGAGAATCTTCCAACGTCTGATTTCGGTGCGCTCAACTTTATCAGGTACTTCTAGCCTTAACCTTTTATTTCAGTTTCTTATTTCTTCTTTGAATGTAGAAAGCAATTTTGCATAGAAACATTCTGGCACGCCCGGTGGGACCCTAGGTCCTCCTTGGGTTCTTTCTTTCTTTCATTCAATTAGGCACATTAGGTTTCTTCCTTTTCGCCTCCTTTCGTCTCTTCTTAAACGACACCATAAGTAGAACTAAAACGAACATTTCTTTCTTGCACTTTTAGACTAGCTAAACTCATATTCTTCGACTCTTTCTCCATTCGTCTTCATACGAACAAACATTTCGACGTGGACATTAAAACACTTTGCATTCATTTCTGTTTGCCTGCATCTCTTAGACCACACATAGTAATTAAACCGCATATTGAATTAATCTAGATCACTTCATGTTACACGACCAAACCACCTGCACAAAACAAACATTTTAACTTACCTGAGACAAGGCCCGACTGGGATTTCATCCCCCAGAGGATACCTTACCCGTCCTGGTGACCCTACTTGGATTTCATCACCAAGGGGGAAGCCCACTCCGTTCTCTGGCGGAGTATAATCTCTAGGCGAGGTATATCTTGGCTAAGTGAAACCAGCTAACCACTGGAATCGTGAAGTGAGGGGAGCTTGCTCCTTAGCACCAAGCCACGTACCAGACCCTAACACAGACTTCTTGAGCACCATAACAAAACCCGAAACTTTCTATAGACTGCTTCTTCTAGGACCCGACTCACAAAACCAATCTTCCTCTACACACATTCTAAGGCATAAGCCACTATAATCCTAATAATTTACTTCTAGGGTTTTAGGATCTGCTTGTGTCTTCATCTTTTTGGTTCTTATCTACTTGTTTGAGCTTGTGAGGATGTTCTTCCTTGCCTTGAATGGTTCTGACTCGTAGCCAAGCCAAGGCTCTAGTCGATCACGCGAGGCATCATCCTCTTCCATCTACCCTGCCTACAACCAACCCTATAATGGAGTTCATCTCGGAAACTGAAAGAACTCCTACCAGACCATCTCCGACCCAAATGCCTATTATCCCAGAAGGGGACCAAGATTTCGCATGATTCTTGGACCTCAATACCGCAGCCTTGCAATACTATCTCGCGAATAGCCGAACGTGAGACTCCTCGGGCAATCCAATCTATGGAATGCCGACTTCTCTCCTCGAAACTGCGGCCGTATCAACGGCGTCCGTAGTCCAACCCTTAGATACCCAAGCTGTTACCTCAAACAATGACCAACCTCTTACCAACCATCCAAGTGTGGCTTCTCCTTCCATCATTGGGCCCACTTTCACCGGGGTTTCGGCCCCCAATCAATCTCAGTCCACTCAACCACTTTCTACCCCCTTTCAAAACCTGGTCGTCTCTATTCCGCCCACCCTTACTCCTATCAACACTAGGGTGGCTACCCATCCATTAGCCCATGTTACCTCTAGTCAACCTCCCATGACCACATCAAACCTAGCCATGTCTTCTATCCAACCATCCTTAGTCACTTCTTCTGTCCCTATGACTAGTCATCTGTACGTTGCGCCCTTATTGGTACAACTGACTACGTCGTATACCTCTTCCAGCCTCTTTCAAGCACCTTACAATCTAGGAGGCGCTCCACCCGCCAATCCGTCAGTAGATATTATCAAGATGCTGATGGATAAAATGTCCAACCTAGAGACCTCCGTTACCGGCTCGCGCAATACTCTCTCGTACGAACAAATTTGCAACGAGCCCATCCATCCTTCTATCCCTATCAGACCATATCCCAGCCAGTGGGAACTTCCTAAGTTTTCTCGTTTCCAGAGCAAGGAAGACCCACAACAACATTTACGGGCATTCAGACACGCCTGTTACCTTATCGCCCACGATGATGCGTTGCTCTTACGCACGTTTCCCATCTCTCTCTCGGGTGCTGCACTTGACTGGTACAGCTCTCTTCCCAGCCATTCCATCCTCACGTTCACTCAGCTGGCCCAGCTCTTCCTCGATCATTTCTCCATCAATATCACCAAGAAAGTCTCCATCACAGACCTCTATTCTATTTGCCAGTTTGAGGATGAATCTATTGCTGATTTCGTCGCTCGGTGGAGGAGCCTTATCAATCAACTTTCATTTTCCTTAACCCAGCCTGAGCTTATTAAACTTTTCTCTCAAGCCTGCGCTAAACATATTTCTTCTACCTTGAGGGTTCAAACCTTCCGCACTTTTGACGAAGCCTTCACGATGGCTCGTAAGCTTGAGTTACGTGCCGTTGAGGAGAATAAAGTCAAGTTGCGGAGTAAGAATCCCAACTCCAAAACCAATGACCCCTCTTTTAAGCCTTCCTCGTCCAATTCTAAATCTAAAGCTTCAGCAAATGCTGTGGTTGTTAGATCTTCCTCTTCTTCGCCTTCAACTAATCAACCTGAACCATCCACGTCCATGAGCGCCACTCGTCAATTTCAGTAGAGATACATACAGCGACAGTTTACTCCACTTGGAGAATCATACGCGTCCGTGTTGGAAAAACTCGTCAAACAAGGGGCCATCAATCTCCCTTAGATCCGACCTCCACCACAATTTGATCCCTCACGTGCCATCCCTGCGTGGTATAGGGAAAATGACTTCTGTAACTACCACTGTGTTAAAGGTCATGACACGGGTAACTGTAAAACCCTTAAAAATATAGTCCAAGACATGTTGGAAAAGGGTGACCTCATCCTCGACAATCCTAACGCCCCTCCTAATCAGGGTATCGATATCTTCAAACAACCATTCCCTAATCATCCACCAACCCAAAAAAACATCCAGACCTTGACTGACAATACCCATGAACACAATATTCGAACAGTCAATATGGTCTCGCCCCTCATTTCTAACCAACCCCAAGAGGTGAGTTCATCCATCAGTCCATCACATGTGGACGAACCTCTTTCACCGGCTAGTTCTCCCTCAAATTCTCTCATTTTAGAGGACGCCTCGACCTTACCAGCACCGCCAGTTTCACCATCTTCCTTCTTGCTACCCATGGAGGACCCAACCTTTCCTACTCCTTGACCACAAGTGGAGGGCACTATCATCCCTGCTCTTTACCCACTTGAGGAGCTTCATTCTCCAGTTTCTTCTCCACCCAGAGAAGAACCTGTCTCTCCTTCGTCTCCAACCAAACATGAACCTGTTACGACTTCACCATGCTTTAGGCCCAAGACTACTACATCCGTCTTACCTTCAGTCCCACAACCGTCGACATCTTCTCAAGAGCCTAAACCTCATCCCGTATCTTCTCAGCCATTTTCCCGACTAGTGGAGAGACTCGAACTCCTCCCTTCTAGGAAAGTGGAACATCAGGGATTGTGGGACCGTCTCACAGCTCTTCAACAAGCCCGGGCCCTCTCATCTCATGCTGCTAATCCTCCCATGACGGAACCTCCTAAGACTATCAACAAAAATCAGATTTCTGCCTCTAGACCGTCTACATCTTCATCAACTTCATCAAAACCAAAACCCTCATCTACTCCGCCTAAACCTATCAAATCACTTGGCATTCGCCCCGTCTCCAACCTCACTCATCCACAAGTGAAGGTGGACTTAACCCAGACTTCAACTAATAGTAGTCTTCAACCTAAATCTCAAAAGACTGCCAAACCACAGAGGCGAACGCCTCCTCTTCCTTCACCATTGCCCTCCATTTTGGGCCCGCATCCTTCAACCCTAACCAGAGTCCTTCCCGCTCCAACCTTTAATCAAAACCGATTGCCTCCTTTGCTTCCTTTACCGACCACTAGCTTACCCTCTCCCAAAAGGGTGATACCTCTCACGAAGAGTGTACCGTCTCAACCTGTCATCGCACCATCAACCCAGAAGGTGGTACAAAAACCCCCTCCAACTTCGCCCAAGCAAAAGTCACTGACATTGCATACATCGATGAGCATTGACCCCTTAGTGGGCTCATACTCTTTGATCTTGCAACGACTTTTGCAAACTTCTAGCATAACTCTTCCACCCATCAAGCCCTTTCAACCTCTCGGGTCTAAACCTTCCTAGTTTGACGACACGAAGATTTGTTTATATCATCGTACACCAGGACATGACACCGAGACTTGCTGTGCCCTCAAGGCTGTCATTTGCCGTTATCTGGAGAAAGACACTCTTCTCTTTGAGGACACTTTCGACTGCCCCCTAACTCTTTCTCATAACCCTTCAACCTCTTCAAATCCATCCACATCTCATCAACCAGTTACAACCCTTTCATCATCTTCACCTCCCATCTTTGAAATCAATGCCATTCACATCACCACTAGGTCACAAAAGGACAAGGCGAAAGAAAAAGCTGCCATTCCTTGGACCTACCCTTTTGTCAATCCACCTCAACCACCTAAGCCTAAGATTTCTATCCTTGGCGCGCCTCAACCCTCTTCTTCTTCTTCTTCTGGACCAATCCACGACTCCATGTTGAAACAGCTTCACCAGACGCCTGTGAAGATGTCCCTCTATGATCTTATCCAAACCTCGCCCCAACATCGTCAGGCCCTCATCCAAGCCCTACAGGCAGCGGAGGTCCAACCCGAGGATCCCCAACCACTTGCTACCCTTGTCCACTCCTTAGCCCCTATCGCCTCCATTACATTCAGCAATTCTGAGATTCCCACATCCAATGCGGAAGATCAGGATGCCGCCCTCTTCATCACTGCCTATATAGATCAGACACGCATTAAACGCATTATGATCGACGGGGGCGCTAGCATCAACATCATCTCCACCCATGCCTTTGATCAGTTGGCTCTTCCCAAGAATTGCGTCTCCAAAACTGACGCGATCTTGTGCTCTTTCAATGACACTACTGCCACGACCATTGGCATAGTCATCCTTCATATCCACGTTGGTCCACGCACAGTCCCGGAGCTCTTCTACATCATCGAAGGAGAGTTCCAATACAACATCTTGTTGGGTCGACCCTGGATCCACGCCATGTCCTATGTCCCCTCCACCCTGCACCGTTGTGTGAAGTTTGAGCATGACGGACAAGTCCACACCATTCCTGCTGACCCTTCACCCTTTAAAACATGCAACACCACCTACCGTCCAAATGATGTCCTCATTCCTATCAAGCCGTTAACCCTGGCACTGCCTCCATCTACGGAAGCTTCAACCAGTTCGCAACAGGTGGTCGCCCTTACACCTCCCTTTCAAGCGACAACCACAGACCCCATGGAAGACGTCTTCCAAAGACTTTCATTGGGAGAATATCACTTGCTAGCTTTAGACATGTTCCAAACTCCACAAGAGTATGGACACCTTCATCATAGCCCCAACTACGACCATCGAATCAGGATGATCATACCTTATGGTCCCCCTCACCTCCGCACCAACCTCGTCTATGGAGGGCTTAATCAAGCTCCTACTGATGGTAATCCTCTTTCTTCACCTCAACCTTTCACATCAGATTTCTCGTTTCTTGGCAACCCCGCCTTTGCACACACTTACCTTTACAGGTGTGCATGGAAGGGTTTTGGTTTCGGACGCTATGAGCAGGGCTCCCATCAGCCTATCCAACCGCTCAATGATGATGACGCCAAGAAACGGTATGGTCTGGGATATCACGACCCCACTCAAGACCCTGTAGACCTTTATCCTGAACCAATCCTTAACCAATCTCCTCCACACTTGCCTGTTTTGCCACCTTCACCTACGGAGTCAGTGGTTTCCATTCCTCCTAGTTTTTTTTTTCCATAAACACCATCCGTCTGGACCCCTTGACTTATCAGCTCAATGGGGTGTCCAAATCTCTCCCTCTCATTCTTCCCAGCATGATCGAAGATGAGTCGGCAACCATCCACACTATTCATTGCGTTGACGATGATGCCATTCTTTCTTACATGGGTGCTGATGATTCTTTTATCCAGCGCTCCCTCCCTTCTAAGACCCAGGTTATGTTAAATGAATCAACCATTGACATCAACCTTCCTTCTTTTGATGTTCCTCATGTCTTAAAGATTGGCCAATCTTTAGACGCTCAGGAGCAGCTTGACTATACCCATTTCCTCTCCGACCATAGCAAGGCCTTTGCCTGGACTTACAGTGATATGCCTGGCATCGACCCCACCATCGTTACCCATAACATTGTCACCAAACCAAAGGCTAAGCCTGTCAGGCAAAAGCTTCAAAAGATGCATCCTCACGTTGCCCTCCTTGTTAAAGAGGAGCTTCAGCGCCTCCTTTCTGTCTCCTTCATCCAGCCCATCGACTATCCACAGTGGGTCTCTAACATCGTCCCAGTCACCAAGGCAACTGGGGGGATTCAGATCTGCACAGACTATCGCGGCCTCAACCTAGCCTGTCCCAAAGATGACTTTCCTCTTCCTAACATCGACCAGCTTGTTGATCTTACGGCCGGCCATGAGATGTTATCTCTTATGGACGGGTTTTCAGGATACAATCAAATCCTGATTGCTCCGAAAGATCAGCACAAGACTACTTTCATCACCCCATGGGGGACTTTTTGCTATCGAGTCATGCCTTTCGGCTTGAAGAATGTAGGTGCCACTTATCAGCGTGCCATGACCTACATTTTCCATGATCTCTTCCACAAAATCATGGAGGACTATGTGGATGACCTTCTCGACAAATCCAAATTTTGCTGTGACCATCTGACCATTCTCAACATCATCTTTTCTCGTCTTCTTCAGTACCATGTCCGTCTTAACCCCAAGAAATGTGTTTTTGGGGTCCTCTCTGGCAAGCTTCTCGGCTTCATTGTTTCCTTCCGTGGCATCGAGATAGATCCCGCCAAGATTCACGCTATTCTCAAAATGCCTCCCCCGACTAATCTCAAGCAGCTTCGCAGTTTGCAAGGCAAGCTCCAGTCCATTCGTCGCTTCATCTCACAGCTTTCTGATCGCTGTCAACCTTTTCATCATCTCCTTAAGAAGGACGTCATTTTTACATGGGATAAGGACTATCAAGAGGCTTTTGAAGCCTTAAAATGCTATCTGGTCTCTCCACCAGTCCTCATTCCACCTAAAGACGACCAACCCTTCTACCTTTATATCTCAGCCACTCACCATTCGTTAGGTGCCATGATCGCGCACCGAGACGAGCATCACCGTGAGCAAGCCGTCTATTACATCAGCCAAACACTGGTCGACTATGAAACTCGATATACCCATATCGAGAAACTCTGTTTGGCGTTAGTCTTTGCTGCTACTAAGCTTTGCCACTATCTTCTTAGTCATAAAACCTTTGTCATCACCCACACCGACCCTCTCAAGTATATGCACTCCAAGCCATATCAGAATCAACGTATGGCTTGATGGCTCATGCTGCTTGCTGAGTTCGATCTCGAATTCATCCAGCAGAAATCTATCAAGGGGCAAACCATCGCTAATTAACTAGCAGATGCCCCTCTTCCTGACAATCAACCTTCGCAGTGTGAATTCCCTGATGAGTCTATCGCTGCGCTTTCCTCCGATGACACCACCTATCAGATGACTATGTTCTTTGACGGTTCCAAATATCAATTAGGTGGGGGTGCTGGGGTTTTCTCATTCCATTCGAAGGAGAGCCCATGCCTCTATCTTTTAAGCTTGACTTTGATTGTACCAATAATATGGCTGAATACGAGGCCTTAATTTTGGGACTTCAGACCGCCCTCTCTCTCAGCATCAAGTCCATCAATATCTTCAGCGACTCGCAGCTTATCGTCAATCAGGTCAACGGTTCATACCTCTGTAAAAATGAAATTTTGCAAAGGTACAAAAATCGTGTCGACATTCTCCTTGCATCTTTCGATCATTTCCTCCTGCAGACTGTTCCTCGATCCACGAATAAGTTTGCTAACACTATGGCTTCTCTCACTTCCCATATCCCATCTTCCTCATATGCATCCAGACTTTTTGTCACAGTGCGTCGTGTGCCGTTGCCTTCATATATCTCTCCTCACATTCATCATGTCAACACTATAGACCCAAGCCCACAAGATGCTTGGTATAAGCAACTTATGGACTTCTTATCTCTCTCTATCATTCCTCCCAACCTCTCTAGTAATGCATAACGAGCTTTTATCAAGTGTACTGCTCGCTATACCATGCTAGGGGGTCTTCTCTATAAGCGAGGCTTCGATGGCCTCCTTCTTCGCTGTCTCACCTCCACTGAAGCATCTCAAGCCATTCAACAAGTCCACGACGGGATTTGTGGCAGACATTTCAGTGGGAATTCGGTTGCCAAGCGCATCCTTCGTTTGGGCTATTATTGGCCTACCCTTCATCAAGACTGTAGCGACTATGTTCGGCATTGCATCAAGTGTCAGTAGCACTCTAACTTGCTTCATCTCCCCAGTCACGCCTTACAAATTGCTCAAGATTTCTGGCCTTTTTCTCAATGGGGTTTAGATCTCATCAGTGAGATTAATCCTCATTCGTCTCTTCGTCATCAATCCATCATCACAGCCACTGAATATTTCACCAAGTGGGTGGAAGCCATTCCTCTCGTTTCCACAAAAGCCGACAAGATCATCGACTTCATCAACACCCACATCATCTGTCATTTCGGTGTCCCTCATAAAATCATCACCGATAACGGCAAGTCCTTTAAAAACAAAACTGTCCAAAAGCTATGCAACTCCTTCGGCATCAAACTTAGTTTCTCTTCGCCTTACTACCCACAAGCAAATGGGCAGGCCGAGGCTTCCAACAAAATTCTCACCAAAATTCTCATGAAAGTGGTCAGTGACACAGGCAAGGATTGGCACATTCACATTCCCTTCGCTTTGTGGGCTTATCGCACTAGCATCTGAACCTCTACGGGTGCTACTCCTTTTTCTCTCGTGTACGGAACAAAGGCTGTCTTACCTCTCAAAGTACAGATCCCATCTCTCCGCATTTCTCTACATGATATCCTTTCCAATGATGACTTTCATCAAGATCACTTAGCTCAACTTGAGTTACTTGATGAACGCCATCTTGCTGCCCTTAATCATCTCCATGTCTATCAACGTCGCATCAAACACACCTATGACAAAAATCTGCGAGAATGAGATTTCAACATCGGAGACCTCATCCTCAAAGAGAATCAACACGTGACCAATATGGAGCGAAGTAAACGAGGCAAGTTTGCTCCTAATTGGCTCGGACCTTTTATTATCATGCACAAGTATGGATCAGGGACTTATCGTCTGTCTTCTCTTGATGGACGCCCAGAACCTGAGCCTCTTAATGCATTGCATCTGCGACCGTTCTATTGCTAGTCGAGTACTCGTCCACTTGACACTTAACTTGAGCTCGTCCCTTGAGCAATCCCCATCCTCTTCGTCCTACTTCCTTTCAACCCTATTCCTCTTAACAATTCCTATAAACCTTTTATGATGTATGGATGCTTTGTCCTCATAAAAGGGAGCCCTTGACCTTCTATAATCTTGTCCATGACTCAAATTTCTATAAAAACAAATCAAGATGTCAAAACATATCCATGGTCACTATATCAATATCAAAATCAAACAAACAGACTGCTCCCTCGAAGGACAGCTGTACTATCATTGCTGTAATAAATAGACTGCTCCCTCGAAGGACAGCTATTCAAAAGCCTTTATATTAAACAAAAATCTAGACCACTCCCTCGAAGGATGGCTATGACTAATCTGGAAATAAACAACATTATTTTAGAAGCTTCCTGCATTGATCAGCTTCATAACCTGACCACCAAACAAACGACATCTCTATGTAGGCTTCCCGCATTGATCAGTCTGCGCCAAAAAAAAAAAAAAAAAAAAAAAATTGAATAAGTCATGGACTTGACTTATAGTTATCTCAGGGTCTCCTATAAAAAGGGGCAAAGTTATCTTTGCTCTTAAAATGGGTTACCCTTCTTCCTCCTCCTATCACCCGCTCAAGGGACTTCGAGCTCACTTTAATGTCGAAGTGATTCGATTACCGCTCTAACATAACCACGGTCAATGACGTCACGCATGAATGGGGCTCTTGGTTCTCATAACCCCTATCTATGCTATCTTTTTGGTCCTTATCAATGAAAGAGCAATATGCTTTTCACTTCTTCTACACTTTGGTCACATTCACCTTCATCACTTGTCAATCGACTCAACTCAAACCATCAACCTGACCTAGCCTATTCACCCTAGTTTCTATGGACACCAATACACATGGAAACTATCGACCCACCACAATTTATGTTCAGCATAAACCAATACTTGCTGAAGCATAAATAAACCTCAATTCATTTTTAGCATACATCCATCACGAATATGGAATATTGCTAGGAATGAAAAACCCCTCAACCAATGTTGCAGAATACACTATTTGGAAAAGGCTGCAACATCTTTTTTTCCTCATCATTTCATCCAATCATCGACCAATCTATCAACCATTTTAACCACCTGTCTACCACTCAGACGCTTTGTCTGAACTACATTGGTCTGAGGCCCTATCACCAGGGCTATGTAGGCAGCACTCAGTTGACATGGGGTCTTCTGAGGTTAGCTCGACCATTCTCATTTGTTCGTCTCTCTGATGGACAAACCTTCTTTCCTTCTTTTAACCATAATCTTGTCCTTGACTATGACCCATTTTATCCCTTTGACCCTCCCTCCCTTCTAGGGAGAACTACATTGGCCTGAGGCCCTATCACCAGGGCTATGTAGGCAGCACTCAGTTGACATGGGGTCTTCTGGGGTTAGCTCGGCCACATCCTTTCATCCATTCCTCCCCTCGACCACCAACCATTGGAGATCATGCCTATCTCCGCTGACCTCGACTACTTCCAAGACATTATTGTCTTGGTTGTTTTTGCATGTATGCTACCTCATGACTGGTTAGCAGAATTGTGCACAGAACTTTTTTGGACCCTCACAAGTATAGGATCGCAACCCGGTTGATCCGCACTACTTGTGGCTTTTTCGTGTTTCTAGGAGCACTTCTTGAGCCTGGGATACCTGGAACACGATGACCATTTGGAGCTTCAGCTTAGATTGAGTGACCCGATCAACAGACGACTAAATGCTGGGGCTCGGTTATTTCAATTTTGGCACTCCTCAACCCTTGACCTGCGACACTTTTGACCTGACCATCTCGTGCAGTGGTATGCGCGCAATCACGCCTTTTGCAGCATTCACCCTCCCCCCTTTTTCATCCACTCTTTGTCAAATCAGCACCCGATTCTCGGTTCCCTTCCCTCGACTCCTGCTTTGAGGGGGAATATCTCATCCATAATCAGGGCAACCTATCCGCTTCCTATTTTTTTCTTGCAGTTCATTCGAACAACCAACAAGACGAAATCAACCTTATCCCTCACCTGGGGCAATCACTCATATTTTTGTCTTGCAGTTTGTCAGAACAACCAACAAGACAAAAAGGGGCAAATGTAGACACCAAAATCGTGTCGACTCCCCTGGTCACTCCTCGTCTTATTCTTCTTCGCCTATTTAACCCTTGTCAGTCACTTGTTCCACCAACCTTGACCCTGGCAGCATGTAAAAATGAGCACAGAGCTAAAACTAGACTCTATCCCCATTATGCATCTGCCGACGATGGTCTTTACCTGACTAATGTCATCGATGTCGGTCACTTATCGGCTGACATCGGCAATCCTATCGACATCGGTCACCTTGCCGTTATCTGTTATCAATTATCATTCGGTTTCCCGAAACGGTTGACGAACCATTTCTGGAACCGTCCCCCGCCTTCATCAACCTCCGCCAACCATTCGAGACCAGACCCCAAACGCTATCCTGAACGCTATTCGAAACGCTAATCAATCAAACCCCGAGCAATCATTAACCTGCGAACTCCGACATCAACACTCTCGGCATCAACCAACCTGCACTCAATCCGGCACTGCACAGACAACTCCAACTATGGCTTTCATCGTGTCTTCTGGCAGGTAAGTATTTATTCTATTTATTTTATTTCTTCCTTAGTTATTATTTATCAGTTCTATTATCCTGATTCCTCAGACCTGACTCGACCTTACCCAGACCCTATCCCGACTCTGTTTAGACCCAGCATCCCTCGTTTACATCCCTGCCCCTGTCCCGACTCTCTCAGACCTTGCCCAGACCCTGTCCTGACTCTCCCAGACCCTGTCCCGAACCTGTTCAGACTTTTCCAGAACCTGCCCCTACCGACGCCGGTCACTACCCCGACCGACGACGGCACCTTAACCGACGTCGGCACCTTCCCAAACCGACGCTGACACCACAGAGACCGACACTGGCGACTGTGCAGAATAGTGCTGCATATCAGGTACGCATTTTATTTTCTGTCATTTATTTCTGTCATTTCATCTTTTATTATCTACTTTCATCCAACATTACGCTTTTTATCAGTGGGTTGATATCCTTTTAGGGAGTCTTCGTACTTCCAGGATCGGGCATTTGCCTGACAACCCACCATATCTTTGACTAACATCTTTCCGTGTTTTAGTCTCTTTTTTGCAGGTGTCATTCCTCCACAGCCAAAGAGGAGAATCTTCCAACATCTGATTTCGGTGCGCTCAACTTTATCAGGTACTTCTAGCCTTAACCTTTTATTTCAGTTTCTTATTTCTTCTTTGAATGTAGAAAGCAATTTTGCATAGAAACAATATTATATATTTACATTTTTGAAGTAATGTATCAAACCTATTGATATAGTTCTAATAGTTTGTGCACATGTTTAACACATAGTTGCCTCAAAATGACTTTGTTATGTCTGTGTAGGTCTTCTCCAAATATAAGTGATTGGATTGATTAACTCGACAAAATATTTTTATTTAGTTATAGGATTTCATACATAGTCGATCTAATCAAATTTTCTCATAGTTCCTATTTTTTAGGTTATAGGTTTGTAGATATAGTTGATCTAGTCACCTCAATTCAAATATTATTTTTCAGCACACAGGGTTTTACGACTTTGTTGAGTTGACTCTGTTCACAAAATATTTAAGTCATCACTCAAAACACCAAAACAAAAAATTTGAAAACTAATCATCTAAAAAAACATAGGTTCATTCTTACCTTATCTATCATTTTAATTTTTTATTTATAGTATTGTTTTTCACAAGTTTGTAGTCTCTAAAATTATAACCCTACAATAAACTTGGTTGACTAGTTCAACACAGTTCTATAGAATGTCTTATATTCATAAGACATAGTTGACTTATTTGACTATATTATTTTAGATCTTGATTTCATAGAATAGTAATGACCCTGTCCACTCTATTCTACATTTTTTGCATATAGTTTTGCCTGAATTGACATTATACTCTTCTCAGTCAAAATAATTAAACTATTTTTTCTAGTAATTAGTTCACCTTTAATTTTAGTTACTTGCATGATTAGAGTAAAAAATATAGATTAATTATGTGGTTTTTAAATTTACAAATTTAGTCACACTATTTTTATCTTTTTCACACACTTCCAAATCACTTTAGACAAAAAAGTAATGAACATTTTCTTCTTAAGATCTACCTACTTGGATTTCATCATCAAGGGGGAAGCCTACTAGGTTTTTTGGTCATGTATAAACATGTGGTTGATGGTATATATTGTAAAATCACCTAATATCCTTATCACTATAGGATTATGAAGTGAGGGGGTAGGCCCCCATACTAGGACAATACCATTGTCAATATAGATCCCTATTAGCCTCAACTACCTAAAACTATCTATAGATTGCTTTCTAGTTACTTATTACAGTCAACTCCCCATCACATTAATTTTAAATTTTTTTATAAGTGAATAACATTTGAGAATCATCAATTAGTTAAAATTTACTCAAGTTATTCCTTAATATTTGATCATTATATTTTTTCTTTCAAAACTTTCATTAGCCATCATTAACATAATGTTTGTGATGTGTGTTCCAATTGGATCAATCACATTGATCCAATTGATTGTGTGCTTCACTTTATTTCTTTAGCTATTATCTTATAAAATTTTATCTATTTTTAGAACACTATCACCCTTTGTCAATATAGTCTCTTACAAACTATTCATCTTATTTCCCTTCAATACACATTCACCTTGTCCAACTATGTATCTTTGTCAACTTGTTTAGTTTCTACCTCTTTAGTATATAGTCACCCTGTCCAAATGTATATCTTTGTCATCCTATTCTATTTCTCCCTATGGAGTACATAGTTAACTTGTCTAACTATGTACCTTTTTTCACCTATAATATTTCCTATCTATTAGTACATAGTCAACCTATATAATTGTGACCCTTTATTACCTCTTTTATAGAATGCTATCTGTCAATCTGATTATCAATCCTATTAACTAATTTTCATTTCCATCAAAATTTTAGCCTATTTATGAATTTATTGTTTGAGGATAATATAGAGTTAAATTAGATAAACATGATACATCTTACTAATCTTAATAGGTTTCCCAAGACACAACTTGTGGCTACCACCTTGGATGAAAGCAATGTTCATGTTTCCACTTGCACTACCAATTATGGGACTCCTCCTTATTCATCCTCAGTTCATAATCCTTTTTTCTCCTTAAAATATGAGCATGAATTAGAGTACACAACTAAAATTCTCTTCTTCATTAATGAATTTAATCAACATAGAGTAAATGACCATTCAACCTTTTATAATCTTATGATAGGTCCTCAAGTTGAAGAACCTCTTTCACCCTTCCCTATATTCTCTCATAGATTTAGGGGAAACACTTTATTCACTTCTCAACCTTTTCCATATATTATGTCTTCTTCACACACCATGACATCTTATTCTATGACTTATTCAACCTCCATGCCAAGTATTTCTACTAACATGGTCGATTCAACTTCTAGTGGCCTTATCCATAGACCCTTCTTTTTAACCATGATACTAGTGCATATTTTGTAATAAATGTTAATCATGCTACTAATGCATCCTTTGATACCAATGATAATAATAATAATAATAGTTCATCCTTTTCCATCAATTCTATTCATGATACTAGTGGAGTACATGCTACTACTTATAGTGTAACTCAAGCCATTAATACTAATAATAATGCATCACATGCTATGTACACTAGTTAAAATACTGCCCAAAATCATCAAATATTATTAAAAATACTTAATTAAATGCATATTTTTAAAATTGATAATGCAAATCAAATGATGTAGATGCAAAACCATCTCATTAACCTTCAAACCTAACCCCAATAAATTTCATAGGGAGCAAAAAATCTAAATGCCCCCGTACCCCCTTATGGATTCCTATGGTAACCTTATTCCTCAACCACCTATCATTAATAAAACAATTAAACATATACAAAATTAAGCTCTTATACCTCAAATTTCTAATATCGACATAAGAGGTATCACACCTACCATCACCTATAATGGGTCCACCAATCCCACATTTCACTTAAAGACATTTAGTAACCTTTATAAATATTGGGTTAAACATAATACTTTGATACTTCCAAAATATTAGATAAAACACTCTCATGAGATTATTTAGATTAGTACAATAAACTAAAATCCCATTCTATCACTAGCCTTGAAGACTTGGTTAACTCACTATTGTAATAATTTTAAACTAGTGATCTTCTCAAGAATAACTTAGTTAACTTTATAAATTGTAAATAACTTGAAACTACAATGACACAAGCATTCATCAAATGATAGAACTTGTCTAAAAAATATGAATAATATGGAAGATGATAACTTCTTCCACCTATTCACTAATTCTCTCTACCCCAAATTATAATATTGAGTTTGGACTCTCTTTCCAAGAACATTAGAAGAAGCCCTTGATCAAGCTAAGTGACAAGACTTTCTCATGTACCAATTTGAACCATCTCAACTTACACTGGGAAATCATATGATCATTAAAAATGAAAACTATCATGTAACTAATGATGGTGTTACCGATACCTATGACACTATTCATAAAAGTCAAGCCATCACTCCTAGAAACATTATGGATCATACTCCACCTCTAACCAACAATCTTACTCCTACATATTCTCAACCTAACAACACTAACACCCAAAAACCATTATCCTTAATCAAGCTTAAAATGTGTCTTCCAAGACCTCTACCATGAGATATTGACCCCACTCATCCAATGAAATCATGGTATGATCTGAATACATTTTGTTAGTTTCATATAAGCTGGGGCCATTCTCATAAGACTTGTAGACAATTATGCAGTCTAGATATGGATTTTATTCTTGGCACAAAATTCGATTGTGAATCACTCATTTTAAAGCACCAATAAACATATAACATAGATTTTAAAGCCCATGAAATGTAAAACAAAAATCAATCTTTAATTCAAGCTAATGTTCATCTTTCTATACATAAAGATATTCTTCCCAACCATCAAGATAACACAAAACAACCTACTCCTACAAATAATGATGAAATTATTATAGACCTCACTAATAATGAAGAGAACATGGTAAATATAAATAACATGTGAAGAGTAGTTACTTTTATCAATTCCAATACAACACCCACACATCAAACCTATCAACCATTTCACATAATTAAAGATACTTCTCTATCTCATCTAATGGAGTTGGGGCAAGAGGACCTTATAACCTTCCAATAACCACTCTCAACAACTCAACTTGATCATACCTCTCACACTATCTCTACTCTTCCCCCAAAATATATAGACCTATACACCATTCCCCAACCTTCCAATATTATTTATTCATCCCAATCATAATAAAGACCTCAATAAACCATCCCACCACCTAAATTTAATTAACCTATTTATCCTCAACCAAAAATGACTACACTTTACTGACACAAATTTAATTACACTTCCAACCCTCCTTCACAAGAGATCTTACAACATTACGTGCCTATATATAGAAATTCCCAATGGGTTATGATGAATGGGACCCCATTGTGAAACTTTATCATCTCCCATCTCAAATACCTTTCCTTAAATTAATATGAACTTCCCCCCATCATCAAAATAATCTAATGTAATTGTTGTTTAAAATGAACATCCCTCATCCTCCTTTAGCAAGATGTGAAACTACCTTGTCTAGAGTTAAAGATAGTATCCATAAAATATGCAAAGAGATGTCCATACATGTTGATGAAATAGTGGACACATCTCTTTCCCTTAAATTTCCTATCACTTCCATGATTCCTGATGAGATTCTACTTCATGCAAATGATCTATCTTTATTCATTAGCATCCAATTCATAGCTATCCAAATTAGCTCACCTTAATTAATGAAGGTTCAGGTACTTTCGTTAATTTATTTGATTTATTTAATACACTTAGATATTTTGAATGCAATCTTAAGTCCACATATAACACGTGCCAAGGCTATGATATAATATAAATGCCTCATCTAGGTTACATGTGGCTTCCCATTACTATTCCTCATGTCACTGTCCATGTGAAAGTTCTAATATTTAACTTTCTCCTCTCTTATAACATCTTGATTGGTAGATCTTAGACTTATTGTATGAGGGAAGTCACCTCATTCACATGCCAATGCATCAAATTCCACCATAATGATGCCATTTACAAGATTTAAGGAGACACAAACCCTTAAAATTTCAAAAATTTCTAAGAATGTGGTTTCTTTAAAATTCTTACCCTTGAAGCTTTTCCTAGTATTCTTGCTATACCATTTAGGGAATCTCAAATCTTCAATTATCCTATCAATTATACCCCAAGTTATAATGGTTACCCAAAACTAATTAGGAACATACCACCCAACCTCCTTGATTTTGATGATGATGAACCATATGAGATTAACTTCAAGATCAAAACTTCTAATCTATCCCCTCATACCATCACCTAATTTCCTCCTTCTTTACAAACTTGATCCTGTCAACCTCCTATTAATGATATACCTATGATCTTAACCAAGAATAGACACTCTATCCATCATGTGACTTCAAATGGTAAAGTCATACTTACACGTACCATTATTTTACATACACTTGACTATGATGATGGCTATGATTTAGATGACCCATTTTTAGATGGACTTATCCCAGATAGAATGTTGAGATTTTTTGATATCACACTTCTTTATTTTAGTCTTTTCATTCATTTTTAGTTTTCCTTCCTTCATAGTTCCCAATTATAGTCTTCTTATTATTTTTCATAGGGTAGAGATGGAGTGATTTCATGGTAAAACTCCAGTTTAAATCGAGTCTCTTAAGAGCATACTCATGGATCAAGCCATGACTGGTCCTTACTATTTTGATATATACCAGAATTCATCTAGTTTACTTACCCTAGAGATGATAAATACTATTATTAAGCCTTATGCATGACCAACCTCACCTTCAAATGAGCTTAATATGGTTTTTTCTCCTCCTCTACCTTTAGCTAAGCCTCAACCTATTTTTTATCCTCATTTCCCTTCAAATGAGCCTAATCTAGTTTCCATTCCATCCCTGCCTTCCCTTGGTGATGGCCTCCTTCCTTTACCATAGCTTGATCCTATGCCCACCCAATGGGTTGATAAACCTTATTATGATATCCAAAAAGTTTCTAGTCATTAGACAAGAGACTACCAATTATATCAACCTCCCTCAACTTTTCCCTTTACCTCTTCCATTAGTAGGCCCCCAAAGTCTACTAACAAATTTATCTATTGCTTCCATGGGATATATAACCACTCTTCCACTCATTAATGGAAGCTTTGGTAATATAATGACACATTGCATGCCATAATTTCTCATCATAAAGATAAGGTTATACCTCCTCTTAATTTATTACCTAAGTATATCCATAAATATGGGGAGGTATAATGTATTTAGAACTAGTGAAATACCTATCATACCGATTGTTGCCATATTATCTAACAACACCTTCATGATCACCCTTAGTCAAAAAATGTGCTAGATATTCCTCCTTCCATAGGTTACCCACATAATAAGGCTCCTTATTCTTCACTGATGGAACCTCATTCTCCACTAGGTGGCTCTTCCTTCTCCATCGATGGTGCCTCTTTCTTTCCTCACAAATACCATTCCTATTTAGGCACTTATTCCTCTCCTTGAGTATCCTACACATGAGATCCCTCATGATAATGGTCCTTCAACTACACCTATATTTTGTATTAATATATTAAAAAATAAGTCGTTGCATAACTTTCTATGAGGATTGATGAAACTCTGACAACCATTAGGATCGAACTTCATCAATATGTTTCAGATGTTATGGATAATATCTATGGATAAATTTATCAGTATTTTTCAACACAACATGGTGTTCTTTTACATTATTCTTCATTATGATTTTAGATTAGATTTATGATCCATTTTTATGTATCTTATACACTTGACTATGTGTCAAATTAGGTTTCACCTAGCTACTTTACATGGATATTTATATTATGATTTGTGTGTTTTATATGGTTTCATTTACTTATCTCTTTATGATGGATTATTATAATTTTTTCCATGATTACACACTTAGATTTATGAGTTTACTTATTTCATGGATTATTTTTCTAATTCAATGATTGTTTGTTATCTTATCTCAATTACAAATAAGATAATAATTATTATGAATTGGTTATACAAACCTTGATTTCCTTAGTAATATTTATTTACCATATGATTAGTTAGTAAATAAGACATTATATTGTACTAATATTTACCAATATACTTTATATCTCCCTTTATTCATTTATTTCATTTTCATACTAAGCATACATATAGGTAAACCTTAATGTTTCATCTATCATATCTTTGGATACTTAACCTCCTTTAACCAAAGTCTAAATCTCATTCATGTGTATCATTTATATCACTCATATTAGTTGTTCCAAATCCATATGGAGGAGGAATCAAAAAATCCATAAAAAAGCTAAAAGCCAAATCATTTAAACAAAAGACAATGATACAAAAGGCAACATACAAATTCAAAAGTCAAATCACATTAAAAGACATGATTCATGTTGTATATCCTATTTTTAATCAAATCTCAAAATCTATATTTGGCATCACGATAGATTCAAAGTCCATTAGGGTGTGGTAGGCTAGTAGATTGGGATAGTAGAATTAAAAAATATTTTAGTGTTACCTACTTTCTCACATAAGCACCCAATCTTTGCAATAGATCGATGACTCTGTAAGAGGTCCTAGATAATGGGGAACATGTTGTGGGAATGTAAGTCAATTTTAATTTTTTATTCATATAAAAAACATGATTTAATATTATTATCTCTCCTATTTTCCTATATAAATTTGTGCCTATTTTGAGCAGACATCCTTTATATTTTGATGGTCACCAGACTCTTAGTGTATTTCCTTTATAACTAGTATGCCTCATGTTTCCTAAGGTATTCTCATGCCTATGCCATGTTTTTTACATTACCTCTTTCATTTACAACATTCCTAATATTTACCCTTGAGAAATATTATTTTTTTAACTAATCATTCCCCCTAGGGTTTCCCTTTGTGAGTTGTAGTGTAAGACCATGGATAGGACTAGGTTCTCCTCATAAATTATCATAATAAAATATTTCCTTATTTACATTCACTTAATTGGTGTTCCCCTTGTGAGTTTCAATATAAGACCATGGATAGGACCATTCCATCCTCACAAATTACCACATTAAAAACATTCCCACAATTGTTTCCACCTCATTGGTGTCCCCTTTTAAAATTATAATATAAGACCATGGATAGGAATGGGCCTTCCTCACAAAATGTTCTAATACCTTTTTCATACTATAATCAAGTCACAATGAAATTACATGTACCAAATTTGAGATAAGTAGTGTTTGATTATGAGTTACATGTCATTGATATAATTCTCATCTTGATTTAGTATGTTTTATGCTTACTTTATAAGTATTTCACTTTTATCTTCTGATTTTTTGATTGCATGCATCTCTACAACCATTTTATTAATTTTTTAACACTTCTCAACTTGAATTAGTGTGAATAATTTAATTTACTTTTACATTTTGTCTTTATTTTTATACTTCTTAGCTTGATTTAGTATGATTGATTGACTTAATTGTTTTGTTTTTATACATTTGGATTTCGGGTATTCTCCATTTTTATTACAAATTTTCATACATTTACAACATGATATAATGTGATTTTATTTATTTTAATTTGGTGAAAATTTTTACATAGTTTGAAAACATTTTTTACTCTTACCATTTTTGGCTTATTATATTTATTCATCTATTATTTTTACACATTTCCCACCATAATATAGTGTTTATTAATTTTTTTTTAATTAATTATACTTTTCCAAATTATTTTTGCCTTTTTATTTTTAACCATACATGTGTCTCACATAATTCTAGAAAATAAAACATACATCACATATTTCCCATAGAATATACAATAAAAGATAAATACATGTGTTAAAAAGGAAATATATCCATGCATCCAAATCCAAATCTAAGTACAACTTATTAATTTAATGAAACTATTAACACACACACACACACACACACACATATATATATCAAGTGTTTTATACAATATAAAGTATAAAATAAATAGATATAACTCTAAGGTTGTGTTCCATTATGTTTATCTTATGGCCTAGCCACACTACCCATAGATGCCTACAATTGAACCTTTTAAATAATACACTATAACGAGGTAGTTCTAGATCTCAAGGGATCAACCTGTCCTTATAGATTGACCACCTAGGCTTGTATATGTTTGAGCTAGATGGTAGTTTCCATGTACACAGCTCACTCTTGTGCTAAGGCCTATCTGGCCTAAAACTCTCCAAATCTAACCCATGATAGTAGATGTAATCTATCACCTTACATGTAGCTACCATGCATATTCTTCCACTAGTCTAAACCAACCCACCTGGGATGGGGTAGACAAAACTACAAGATCATACAAAGTGGTAGGGATGTATGGCAGTAACACCCCATCAAAAATGTCATGATGTGTAGCCATAACTAGGGCTCCCCATCTGACCTCTTTTGTATCAAGATCTACAAAACCAAAAATCAGATATTCATTAGATCACATATATATTTCAAATCATCTATCTATCATAATTAAAAATTTAATTAGTGTTCTATATCAAAAAAAAAACCAAATTAAAACATTTCTCACTTGGGCTAGTATCATCAACCACAATCTCACCATATGATTGCCTATTGAGCACCTCCTCCATTAATTACCTCCACACCAATGGAAATCCAAGAATCACCACCTAAGCCTGCCATGGTTCTCTCTTTAGTGGTCTCTCTATGGACCAACTATATGCTATAACTATTGTAGGATCCCTTGAATAATAGCTAGCATCTCATATCCTTATATCAATGTTGTCTTCATTTTTGATGAGCTTATAATGGATATTACCAACTCTTCTATGATGTTTGATATGATCCCTCCTCCATTGCATCCACATCCATGATGTTCTCTCCTTCGATACCTATTGAATCCTCTTGTTGTGCTTGACTAGCCCATGGTCTAGCCTACTAAGGTTTAATCATTGGTATCTCCACAAGTACCATTCCACCTCCTCTCCCTCTTATCTCTCTAAAATGTCATGCCAAATAAGTAGGCACTACTAAAGGGAAAATTATATGGGTAAGTCCCATCTATCTAGGTATGCATGCCATTAGATGAGGCTCCATTTATGAAGTATATTGGCCTATGACCTTTACATGTACTAAACCTGTATTAATGATATCATAACTGAGACACATGTTAGTTATGTGAGTTTATGGATGCCACACTATCTACCCTTGTATAAAATTTTATAATGCTGGTACATGGGGCATGGCCCGATCTACATAGTCCTGCCTTCATCGAATGACCTAAGGTAGCCTATAATCAAGAACATGGGGAAACCTAGCTAGATAATACATAGGGAACATCTCATATATCCATGTACTCAAAATTATAATGAGTCCCATTATATTCTATCCCCAAGACAACATACCATACATTTCATGCATGAGTCGGACCCATATGACAAAACCAAAATCAATTAACATAAGGTTATCACGTATAATTAATCTTGTGATACAACACTTATGCTATTACAAGTCCTACCACAACCTTTTGAATGTCTAAAATGATCATAAGATAAACATTAAACAAGATCACATGTAACCTAGAGAAGATCCTACTAAGTATGTATCCCACTAGGATAAGGCTCATCTCTCACCCTCTAACTCCAATGTATTAGTAATCACCATTATCCCACCTATTATAAGTCTAAGTAATTCATGGACATCCTTTAAAGTGATATCCACCTCTATGGTATCCCCCTCCACCTCCCATCAAAAAGTGTTGGTCAACCATTCCCATGCTCTTAAGAACATGATAATGAGATCAACACTCAAAGGGATTTGTCACATCTCCATAATTTCATTAAAGCCCAAGGTGATCAGTAATTGATCCAATAGATGTGGTAATAATGACACATCTATTAGGTACCAAAATCTCTATCATCTCTATAAAATATCAAACAATATAAGATGTATTAGATATCAAAGAACTAATAATTAAAAAACATTCTTAAATATTCTCAAAAATTTACAAATTAACTACTTCATCAGCTTATTTGATCTAGTTTTCTAGTTTTCTTATTTTTATACACAAACATCCCATTTGATACTAAATCAACCCTATCAGAGTATTTTTATATTACATCAACCCATTAGTATGTAGTTGGCCCTTTTATTTTAGACTATATCAACCCATTTGATACTAAATTTACCCCTTTTCTAGATCTAACATACTACATCAACCCTCTGGCATGTATTTGACCCCCTTTTAGCAAATTATATCAGCCATATATTACCAACTACATCAGCTAGAGGGTACTATGTTATCCATCTTCCTATTTCAAAAAATATTGGCCTACTAAGACACATTCATCCACCTTCAACAATATTATGTTGGCATACTACTATGTAGTTGGCCCCTATTCCTCTCTCGCTTTACAAATTGAGTTGACAAGGTTAACTCTATTCTTTGATTGTAATGAATTTTTGACCATTTACTATAAATGTTGTTGGTATTTATTGGTTTGATCTTTTCCTACCTAGTACCCCATCCTACCCCTAGTCCAATTAAAAATTTACGAGGGTTAGTTTCGGTGTCTAGATTTTGCCTACCATTTAATTTTCTTTATTTAGCTAATTTTAATTAAAAATTTTCAAAATTTTGAAATTAATGTATTCTTACCTATGCTACACTTGCTACAACTATGCATCCTCCATGTCATAACTATTGTATCTTCACCATGTTTTCTCAGAATAGTAAAAATAACAAATGAATTATTTTTCACCCTATTTATATTTACTATTCAAAATTATTTACCTATAAAATATTTACAACCAAATTCCATTTTTTAACCATATATTTATTTCTAATATATTTTTTTAAACTAAAATATGTTATGAAATCTTGACATTATAGATAATATTTTCACATATTATATGTATATTTTGCAAAAAATTCAAATTTTTGCTAATTTTCATAGGTTTGCATAATGTTCCCTAGATTAAACACCTTCACATTGATTTCATTTCACTTTTTATCTATAAAACCAAGATAATTAAAAGTATGTGTTTTTCAAAATTTTACTTTCATTTATCTTATTTGATTTTTAATGTAATTTATTTAGCTTTAACATTGTGTGTTTATATGTTCTTTTTCCAAAGCACCATCCCATGTTGCACCTATGTGACATGTGATGATATTAGAGTTGGGTATATGTATACACATAATATTTTCAAAATTTATCAATTAATAATGATTTATCTCTTGTAACAACCTTTTGAGTCTTAATGTCTCTCAATACACATGTTAAAGGGTATACCAGGAAAGGGGTGGGCACACTATTGGTAATTTTTAGGATTATTGTCCCTTATACCATGAATTTATATCCACAAAAACTTCTCCTATACACTTCCCTAAGATTTTAATCCACTCTTATGCACTCCTCCAAGCAATTAATTGCCTTACTTATCCCCTACTTAAGTGATAGGATATTTTTATACCTCTCATTCAACTAATCAATAGATTGGTGTCATTTTCTACCAGGGCCAGTGTCCAAAGCTATATAAAATGAGACCATTAGATATTGGAGTTTACAGTTCACTATTTTGGGGGTCTACTTTTATTATGATATCTAAATCCTAAGAATAGTAAATAAGACTCTAACTCTATTTTGCATAAAAGTAAGTCTACAAGGTTTGCTAATTGAAGATCTCCTATAACATTCACACTATCAACATCTAGAACTTAAACATCTAGTATAAGACATTATGGTGTCCTCACTTGACATGCCTAACTAGGTAGGATAGTGTGATATTTCAAAATGTGAGGATGTTTTCTATTGTCACTTAAATTATGCCTAATTTTTTTTGAATATGAGATGAATTAACAAAATTTACTTTCTATAAAATTGAAAGACACATTATTGCATAAAGAAAACTCGCTTGCATTGAATTGAAACAACCTCTGCATGTAATGGAAACACACTTACATTAAAGGAAATTTTTACTTTGCTTTGAAAAGGAAATAACTATTGCATTTAAAAGGAAATTACACTTTTAGTAAATGAATTATACATGAATTAAATAAATACTTCTAAACATATCCTAATCTTTAGAGAGAAGTGGGCCCTTGTTCCTTCCATAGAGTAGGAATATCTTTTACTTAGTAATGTAAAGGAATACTAAACTTTATTTCATTATCAAAGGAACATATATGTATTTGAAGAACTACACTAAAATGTTTATTATAATTAACTCAATGATTAAGTAAATTTCCTAAACCTCTTGGATAGTGTGATATTTCAAAATGTGAGGATGTTTTCTATTGTCACTTAAATTATGCCTAATTTTTTTTTGAATATGAGATGAATTAACAAACTTTACTTTCTATAAAATTGAAAGACACATTATTGCATAAAGAAAACTCGCTTGCATTGAATTGAAACAACCTCTGCATGTAATGGAAACACACTTACATTAACGGAAATTTTTACTTTGCTTTGAAAAGGAAATCACTATTGCATTTAAAAGGAAATTACACTTTTAGTAAATGAATTATACATGAATTAAATAAATATTTCTAAACTTATCCTAATCTTTAGAGAGAAGTGGGCCCTTGTTCCTTCTGTAGAGTAGGAATATCTTTTACTTAGTAATGTAAAGGAATAATAAACTTTATTTCATTATCAAAGGAACATATATGTATTTGAATAACTACACTAAAATGTTTATTATAATTAACTCAATGATTAAGTAAATTTCTTAAACCTCTTGGATAGTGTGATATTTCAAAATGTGAGGATGTTTTCTATTGTCACTTAAATTATGCCTAATTTTTTTTGAATATGAGATGAATTAACAAACTTTACTTTCTATAAAATTGAAAGACACATTATTGCATAAAGAAAACTCGCTTGCATTGAATTGAAACAACCTCTGCATGTAATGGAAACATACTTAAATTAAAGGAAATTTTTACTTTGCTTTGAAAAGGAAATCACTATTGCATTTAAAAGGAAATTACACTTTTAGTAAATGAATTATACATGAATTAAATGAATACTTCTAAACTTATCCTAATCTTTAGAGAGAAGTGGGCCCTTGTTCCTTCCGTAGAGTAGGAATATCTTTTACTTAGTAATGTAAAGGAATACTAAACTTTATTTTATTATCAAAGGAATATATATGTATTTAAAGAACTACACTAAAATGTTTATTATAATTAACTCAATGATTAAGTAAATTTCTTAAACCTCTTGGATAGTGTGATATTTCAAAATGTGAGGATGTTTTCTATTGTCACTTAAATTATGCCTAATTTTTTTGAATATGAGATGAATTAACAAACTTTACTTTCTATAAAATTGAAAGACACATTATTGCATAAAGAAAACTCGCTTGCATTGAATTAAAACAACCTCTACATGTAATGGAAACACAATTACATTAAAGGAAATTTTTACTTTGCTTTGAACAGGAAATCACTATTGCATTTAAAAGGAAATTACACTTTTAGTAAATGAATTATACATGAATTAAATAAATACTTCTAAACTTATCCTAATCTTTAGAGAGAAGTGGGCCCTTATTCCTTCCATAGAGTAGGAATATCTTTTACTTAGTAATGTAAAGGAATACTAAACTTTATTTCATTATCAAAGGAACATATATGTATTTGAAGAACTACACTAAAATGTTTATTATAATTAACTCAATGATTAAGTAAATTTCTTAAACCTCTTGGATAGTGTGATATTTCAAAATGTGAGGATGTTTTCTATTGTCACTTAAATTATGCCTAATTTTTTTGAATATGAGATGAATTAACAAACTTTACTTTCTATAAAATTGAAAGACACATTATTGCATAAAGAAAACTCGCTTGCATTGAATTGAAACAACCTCTGCATGTAATGGAAACACACTTACATTAAAGGAAATTTTTACTTTGCTTTGAAAAGGAAATCACTATTGCATTTAAAAGGAAATTACACTTTTAGTAAATGAATTATACATGAATTAAATAAATACTTCTAAACTTATCCTAATCTTTAGAGAGAAGTGGGCCCTTGTTCCTTCCGTAGAGTAGGAATATCTTTTACTTAGTAATGTAAAGGAATACTAAACTTTATTTCATTATCAAAGGAACATATATGTATATGAAGAACTACACTAAAATGTTTATTATAATTAACTCAATGATTAAGTAAATTTCTTAAACCTCTTGGATAGTGTGATATTTCAAAATGTGAGGATGTTTTCTATTGTCACTTAAATTATGCCTAATTTTTTTTGAATATGAGATGAATTAACAAACTTTACTTTCTATAAAATTGAAAGACACATTATTGCATAGAGAAAACTCACTTGCATTGAATTGAAACAACCTCTGCATGTAATGGAAACACACTTACATTAAAGGAAATTTTTACTTTGCTTTGAAAAGGAAATCACTATTGCATTTAAAAGGAAATTACACTTTTAGTAAATGAATTATACATGAATTAAATAAATACTTCTAAACTTATCCTAATCTTTAGAGAGAAGTGGGCCCTTGTTCCTTCCGTAGAGTAGGAATATCTTTTACTTAGTAATGTAAAGGAATACTAAACTTTATTTCATTATCAAAGGAACATATATGTATTTGAAGAACTACACTAAAATGTTTATTATAATTAACTCAATGATTAAGTAAATTTCTTAAACCTCTTCTCCATATAGAATGAGGAGACATGTATTTAAATCATAGCTCAACATCTATTCATAGAATAAAAAATATGGTGATCTAAACAACCAAATCTACTTATTCAAAATATAAAAAATATAAGAATCAAATCCCACACTTATAGGAAGACATTGGAACTGAATCAACTAACAATAGATGAAAAATAACTAACATAGATATGAAGAGATTTATCTAGTTTTATAAAATATAAGTACAAATATATCTGGATCATTTTAAACTATTACTAGAAATAGTAACATCTAAAATAAGATATCTAAATATGTAAAGTCTATTTATATATAATAGATATCTTTAGAATAACTATTTTGATCTGTAGGATCCAGTTGGACATCTTTGAAGTATGCCTAGGTGTCTTTAGATCATTATGTATAGGTCTTTGGAGCATCTTTTGAGTGATTTTAGAACATCTTCAGAGAGTCAGATCTTCAGAGATCAATGTATTATTCATTAGATCTTTAAAATTGTTGCCAAAAAAGGTTTCCAAAACTATTTGATTTCTTCTCAAAATGATCCCATTATAAGGATGTATTTTTGTACACAAAACTATGCTCGTTTCATCTAGACACAATAACAAGATAAATATTCAATAATGTATTAGATACAAATAAAGAATAATTGCATTCAATTCCTACTTAGATAAGACCTTAAATATTAAATACAATGAACTATATAACCAAAAGGTAACACTTATGGATAATTTGTATTATATATAATGATCTATATGGAATGCTCATCATTTCTCCCCCACACTTTACCTTTTGCAAGTCCTCTTGCAAACGTAGCGGAACAACTAGTCTTCAATCCAAAAGTCTAGATTCTAACTATTGACTGAGATCATAAATCTAAAAATGGTGCCCCCAATCATGATGACCTTTGGGTAAGAATCCATAATCTCATACTACTATGTGTATCCATACCTAAAAGTCAAGTTCTACCTAATTATGCCAACTTTGCCAGGGAGGCATATGACAGAGAAGAATGGGTGGTCTAAATCTCATTCCAATCCATATGTTTGATCCTCCTTCATCTAAGAGCTGAGTGATAATCTATGAAACTACCCAAGTTTTTTAAAGACTCTATTGAATGGTGGTGGGACTCATAACTTCCCTACATTTTAAATCAATAGGTAAAGTCTCCCACTTAGCTATGCTATAATTGATGGAATTAGTGGAAATTTGGCTCATAAAAGATCTAAAATTTGATACATTAGCTCTCAATAATTCATGATATTGATTTTTCATGTAAATATAGTACATGGGCTAAAAAGCAACAAGAAGCTTATGATCCTTTGGAAACTAAGGTATCATACACAAACTTGTGGTGTTATGAATTTCAATAAATTTATTGTGGGCTTGTTGCCATGATGTCTAATTTTGCATGGTAGAGAGGAAATCATGCAATTATGTTTCCCCTGAAAATAAGTTCACTAAAAACCTAGATTGATAACCCAACAACATGTTAAAAATATAGAATTCACAAATTTTATCTTTTCTTTTTCTGGTCCTTTTGAGAAAGACATCCATAAACATGTGTTCATCCTCAATAATATGAGGATAGTCAATAGAAATCAACTGTATCTACCATTTTTTTAATTATTCATGAAGAAAAAGATCATAGGTAGAGGAAGGTTTCCTACATGATAATAAATTTTCAAAAATTGCACAAATATTATGGATGAAAGTCTGAGCTTACTACAATAGCTACTGAGACTCCACGTTAATCTTAGCATTTTATTCTTACAATTTTTGAATTTTATATTGGGTTTTGTTTCAAACTAAAATCATTTCATGGAGTGGAATGAGGAAGGAAGGAATAGCTCTTGTAGGTCCTTTAGTCTATACTATTATTTCCCTCATCTCCCTTTACATGGCTTGTAACTCAGTAGGTTGAGTAATTAGATCTCATATTCCATTAATGTGTTGAGAAATCAATGCATTTTTACTATAAATAGACTATTAAAAATTATTAATCTGATTATCTTTATCAATAATAGAATTTTTTAAATTAACTATTTGGGTATCCTTACTGCTAATGGAATTCTGTAAAGTACTCAATTCTTGAGTTTGGAAAAACATCAGATTATGTATTCTAGTCTACTCAGTAATCATTACTATAAGAATTACTTCTTGTGCCATAAATTGAGCAATAAATTCTTCACATCTTCTTTCCAAATTGGAAATAGTTTGATTCTTACCTTGCAACATTGAACAGAGAAAATCCAATTTTGTCTATTATTGTTGAATGGTTTCTTCATTCTGGGATAAAGCCATGACATGCTACAATTCCTCACCTACATGAGCAGTATGGGGAGAAGATGCACCTTCTTCTATAAATGAAGCTTTACCCTTATCATCTATAGAGGGTAAAGGTATTTTTGATTATTGAGCCATAATTTATTTTTTAAGGGTTTCTTATTTAACTACAATTTATTATGCATGGGGTTCTTCTTTAGTTACTTATTAAACATCTATAAATTTTATGGGAGAGCTTAAGATTCCCAAAATATTAACTACCTCTACATATCCTTCTTATTCCTACAAATTTATTTGATGACTTCATGGGAGTTTGATTGGAGGAATAGGGATTTTTGATGAAACCCACATTCATATTTTAGATCTTTGGCACAACATTTTTGGAGCTAAGGGCACCAAAGATGGGCCTTCTTAAATTTGTGCTACTATGGAAGGAGAATAATTAGGATGTGGTATTTTCTTAACAAAAACTTAGGAGGATTTATGGAGAAAGGAGGACCAGGCCTTTTCACCCTTAGGTTATTGTATAAAATGATTTTGATAGATGAGGTTAACCAAACCATGGTGTCTGACAGACCCAGTTCCTATATTTAATTACTAAGCAACATTAATTAGGGTATGGTGAAGAAAATATGGAAGGTTTACTTGGTAATTTACCTAGCATCTCCTTTTCATAAATGAATAAGAAGTCACATGGAATCTCCATCAACCACTATAAATTGACCATCATAGGTAAGATATTTCATAACCCAAAATGCAACATTTTACCATGGCTATGGAAGGTTGTATCTCATAATTCCTTGGGCCACACCTTGTGGGGATTTGACCAATCTGGGATGGATCTCATTTCCTTTAATGACCATTTGAATTAAGTTGACAAACCTTAATTTATCTATGACAACTACACCCTCCTTAGGAATTCTAGAGAGTGTACTGATCTTAGAGGAATCCACCATATTATGCTATCCTATGACAATAGAATGTTCCTCATAAAAAATTTCAAAGAATTATTGCACAATATTTATTAGAAAACCTTGAAATGTTTTTGAAAAATTTAACCAACCTGTTAACTAAAAAATATCTATAGAAAATTCATCCTATAGAAATGCATCTGATGATTCTGGTTCACTTTTCTTCTTCCTACCTCTCATCTCCAGAAGTATCACTATTTTCTCAAAAAATTGATTATGTTATGAAAAATGGATCTTGGAATTACATGGGGTATAGAGGAAGGCAAGAAATTGGGAATGTGATGTGATAATGAATAAAAATAATAATCTAAATAGATACATATCATGAAATTATGGAAATAATTATGATGATCACTTTGGAGCATGCTAGATTTAATGGGAAAACATTTTTTCAATCATTATCAATGATGTGGTGTAAGGGATACCACTTAATGTAATATCCATAATGATTTTCACATCACATCATATCTTTTTTAAAAGGTCCTTTTTAAAACAACTTCACATCAAATATTTGAATGTAGTGATGATGCTGACTTCATCACATCCACATGACATCACCAAAACTTGTTCATTTGAAAAAGTGATAACTGCCTAATGATCATACATGCATGACATGAAATATAAGATGCCTAATCTTTTGGGAAAAGAAATACAATTGTACTTCATCATATGAATCCATGCCTATCTCCTAGAGTTGTCATGTGTCTTTCATTGATAAAAAAAGTCTAAGAAGATAGGTTAGTTGATAATATTTCATATTTTATTACAAAATTTTTCTTCTAAAAAGTGCCATTTATTGCTTTTCACCTTTCAATATTTTATACTTTTTTTTTCATTTTTATATTTTTTAGTATTTATTAATTTTGAAGGAAGGAGAACCAACATTTGTTGGTGTTTAACACTCCTCCTTTATTATATGTCTACTACAAAGATCATTTGACCTTAATGGAGGAACTAGGTTCTTCTACAAAGTCAAATTGGTCTTGATTTTGCTCAATAATCCCTTCTTTACTGAGAGGTCTTTTGTACACCTTAAGCCTACTAATATTGACCAAAAGTGTCCTTTAGTCACCATCACTTGGTTAAAGGTGGATAGAGCTATTAATAAAAATGGTTTTGATCAGCTATGGTCCCAACCATCTTGTCATAAGCTTACCTTTGAAATTCTAGAATTTAGAATCAAATAAAACTGCCCAATCACCCTCTTGAAACTATCTTTCTCTAATGTGAGTATTACGCCACTACTTTCTCTACTTCTAGATCATGCTAGTTTGAATGAGTGTATCCATTCTTAATTCATCTATCCCTTTTAGTTTCATTCTTCTTTCTTTTTGTGCTTAATCAAGAACAATTCCCATATCAGCTACTATCTTCAATGTCTATAATTCAAATTCTATTGGTAACAAAGGTTTATTTTTATACACAAGTTCACATGGAAATAATCCTATGGTTGTCTTCCATGTTGTATTGTATGCCCAAAATGATTTAAGTACTTTAAGTACCCAATATTTTCTATTGTTATTTAGTATTTTAGTTAGAATGTTTTCTAGCTCCCAGTTGATGAGCTCCACTTTTCCATTAGCTTGGGGATGATATAGTGAAGATTTTTGGTGATTGATCTGGTATAGTTATATAAAATTCTTGATCATTTTGGACATGAATTGGGGTCCTTGATCTAAAATAATATATCTATGAGATCCAAATCTTAGTATGATCTTATGGTATATGAAATCAACAACCATTTCCTCCCTAATAAAGGTGACTGATTATACTTTAGCTCACTTACTAACATAATTAGTACATAATAATAAATATTATTTTCCTTGAGATGGCAGTTTATTGGTTCAAAAACATATAAACCCCATTTTTTAAATGGTTATAAAATTATTTAAGGATAAAAAGTAATTTTGGAGGACATAATAGGCTTACCTATCTTTTAACAAGGATCACACTACCATACAAACATTTTTATAGACTTGTAAAGTGATGGCCAATAATAACCTACACCAAGGATATTATATATGGTCATTTTTACTAAATAATTTCCTCCTCATGGTTTATTATGGCATAATATTATGATATCATGTAATTCATCTTCTCTGATGCACCTATGAAGTACATGATTAGGTCTAGTTTTAATCAACATGCCTTTGAACCATTTCAAATGAGAACTAGCTCTAACCAAATGTTTTATTTATTTAGAAGTAAAATAATGAGGAAAATTACCTATTCCAAGTAATTTTTTTATATTTGTAAACCATATGGAGTATGTATATATTGAAAATATATATTCATCTAGAAAATAATCCTCCATAGGTTCATCTTTACCTATAATGATCAATCTAGACAAAAAGTCAATAATAAAATTATACTTCCCAATTTTGTCTATAATGGTAATGTAAAATTATTACAACATTAGTATCCATATAATTATTCTCTTACCTACTGTTGGTTTATTCATTAAGTACTTAAGATAGGAATGATTTATATAGATGAATCCATGATAACCAATAATGTAATGCGTAAACTTGTTTATAGCATAGACAACAATAAGAAATTATTTTTCTATGGTAGTGTAGTTTTTATCTACGGTAATAAGATTCTTGATGATATAATAAATGGCATACATTTTTCCATCCTCATCTCTTTGTCCTAAAAGTGCTCCTAATGCATTATTGGAGGCATCAATATAGATGTGAAAAGTCTTTTCTCAATTAGGTCCTTTCAATACTGGAGAAATCATGAGTTTGTTGTGTAATTTTTCAAAATATTCTTAACACTTATCATTCTATACAAATTCACTATCTTTTTCTAGAAAATAAAACATAGGGTCAACTATCTTGCTGAATTTTTCAATAAATCATCTGTAATATCCTACATGATTGAGAAAACTTTTAACATCAGTATGTGTTTGTGGAATGGGGAGATTATAAATTGACTTAATATTTTTTGGACTTTTATTCCTTTAGAAGAGATATGATGTCCTATGACTAACCCTTCATCAGCCATTATGATGCATTTCTCATGACTCAAAGATACCTAATGTTTCTCACATCTAGTAATTAATTTATACAAATTGTTCAAGGATTCATGCATTATAGTACCATGGATAGTGAAATCATCTATGTAAACTTCCACACAATCATTTTTAAGATCAGAGAAGATGGCTACCACTATTTTTTGAAAGGTAACAGGTGCATCACATAATCTAAAATGAAGGACTATATAAGCATATGTTCTCTATGGGAAGGTAAATGTAGTTTTATCTTAATCTTTAGGGGCCATCCTAATTTGATTGTATCCATTGAATCCATCTAAGAAATGAAAATACTATTTTCCTACCAAATTGTCCAAGACATGATCAATAAAAGGTAAGGAAAAGTAGTCTCTTATAGTGGCTTTATTTAGTTCTTTGTAGTCTACACAAACTCTTCATTTTCCATTATTTTTAGGCACAATGAATAAAGGTGAAACCCATTGAATATCATATATGAGATAAATAAAACCAACTTCCAATAGTTTTTTTTCCTCATCAATAATTTATTTTAAGGCTGGGTTAATCCTTCATTGTGGTTTTTTAATGGTCTAACATTTTTAGTGTAGATGTGATGTGTACAGACACTGGAATATATTCCTTTCATATCAATATAGTCCCAAGAAAAAGATTGTGTGTTGTACCAATACATCAAACACTTTTCTTTCTTGTTGGTCAGTTAACTAATTGTTGATATTTAACATTTTATTGCATTATATTACAATCTGTTTAGTGTCTAGAATAATGGAATTTAATTATTTGTATTCACTCATTAATGCATTAAATAGGAATGTGTGTGGTAGTAACATATGGAGTGTATCTACATCCTTGTAAAAGTTTTCACTTGTGTAAAGCATATTGGTCAATGGATAATGAAAATCATGTAAAAAATGAATTCTACCCATTTTGAGCCCAATCAACTATGGCTTGTTAAATGTCTTATGGACCAATAAACATGTTTGGTGATCTTATGGCATTGTCTTGATTTTTAATAATGGAGGTGGATTCTTCCCATTCATGATTTTTCATATTTAGAACATAGCTATCAGTCTTTGGAGCTAAGCTACAAGTCTTTAGAGCTAATATAATAGTCTTCAGAGCTAAGCTATCGATCTTTAAAGCTAGGCTTTCAAATTTTGGAGAAAAATAGTCAGACTTTGGAGAAAAAATATTGGACTTCAGAGTTAGGATTTCTTGATCTAAATATTTTGTTATTTATTCCTCAAACTCTTGGACATGTTATTTGATGGTAACCATGGCTAAATAAGACACACTAGTCTGATTTTGTTTAAGATGATCCACCCATATTTGTTCAAAAAGACCAATTGAAGGTCTAGTACGTGGATAGAGAGATATCTATTTCACATGAATTACATTATAAATGGTCATGTTTCCATATATATGATCAATTCATACTGTAATTATATCTAACTAAGGTCTACTAAGAATGATTGGATATCCTACCCTCTTTGGTTTAGGTTGAAGGATCATGAAATCCATAGGATATTCCTAGGATTCTATGGTTACTAGTATATTTTCTATGGTTCTTTTAGGGGTAGTAGTGGATTGATCTGCCCTTTGCAAGATTGTAGTGGTAATTTGAAGCCCTATGAGATATAAATATTATACTATATTGATACTCATTATGTTGATGGTAGTACCTATATCTACAAGCATATATGAAATGGAATTATTCCCAATTATCAAAATCATCATAGGACTACCATGATCTCTATATTTAGGGAAAAGTATGTTTATTGCTAGTAAATTAACAATTTTTCCAATCACCTAAATTATTTTAGGATACTACTTCTCTCTTCCTGGTGCTTTGATGCACAATCCTTTAATGATTTTATTTAACTCAGGAATATCCTTAATGACTCTTGATAGTGAAATTTATATCTTCATCTATTTTAACCCATGCATCAATTCAAAATCTTCCCTAGGTTTCTCTTCCTTAAGTCTCTCAAGAAATGGATTAGTAAGGGGATCTTGAATTGTGGTTGGTGTGGTTGTGGCTTATAACTTTTCTTCAATTGGTTTTTGGACTACAGGTGATTCAAGAGTGTTTTCATCATTGGGAATTTTAGTTATGGTGATGGGTGAATCTCCTACTACCTTCCCTAATCTAAGTTGAACGTTATTATATTTATTTGGCCACTTATAGTATTACTTTCTTGATCAACTTCATAAATATGTGTATTTTGCCTATTTTTAGGATTTTCCACTAGTTAGGTAAGTAACTATGTTTGGTTAACCTACTGTTCAATTGGTGGTGGCTGAGATTATGAATGCATCAAGGCATACTATGGAGGAAACCTTCTTTGTTGCTTATATTGTTGATTTGACCATTGAGGTGGTGACTATTGTACCTAATGTGGTTATTAGTTTTACTATTATGCCTAGGATTGTGAAGGGTTTTGAGTCATTCCTCACATATGTGGCATCCTTTCTTGAGTACCCCAAGGTTATGGTTATGGTGTCCCCTATATTGGTGGTGTGATTTATCTAGCCTATGGTGTCATCCATGGATTGGGAAGAAATCTTGGGCCAAATTGATTTTGAGGCTAGGAGTTTTGGTTTCCTTGTCTTTGGATAAAGTTAACTTCTTCAAATATATTTGTTACTTTTTTCACTTGATTTCTTATAGTAGGAAGATGTTTATAATTATTGATGTCATGGTATAGGTCAAAAATACCACATACCTCTATTTTGTCTAAAGGATAATCTTTTATCGCATGTTTGAGTTTGCATCTAGGATAATATATTGACAATTATTTAGTGTTAGTAGCATTGGATTTTGCTTTGAGGACATCTATAATAGATGTCAATTATATTATAATGTATATTTTTAAATTATCAAATTATTATATTAATTGTCCAACTTTAGGTGATTTTCCTAACCATGATTTCCTTATGCTATGTCTTATTTTGGAGTAGTTAGTACACAATACTAAAATTTGATGAAAGGTTAACTTATCAATGTCACCCTTTCCCATTAGGTTTAAAGCATCACGTGAATCATCATCTAGGCCTTTAAGAAATACTATCTTGATGACCTCCTCAATGAGTTGTAACCACTCCATTTATGGGTAAATATAAACCTATCATGGTAATTGTATAAGGTATCATATTCATTTTGTTCAATCTTGAAAAAGTATTCCTTCCATTCTCTAACTCTAAAATAATCATAATATTTGTCTATATATGTAGTTTCTATTTCATCCCAAGTGGTTATGGAATTACCCTTAAGGCCCATCAACCATCTCATGGCTACATCATTGAGTGTAGATGGGAATAAATTCAAATTTTTATCATCTGTGACATAATCATATGTTTGGCAAAGACCCTAAAATTAAAAAAGGAATTGATCTAGATATTCTAAGGATTTACCTCTAAAAGTAGGTAAAATAGATGGTAAAATGTTTTTCATGAAATTTCTATCATCAAGACTTAAGTTGATTGGATAGGAAAAAGTTATATCCTATTGAGGCTATCAATCAGGGTTTTCCACATGTGCATGTTCATCTCCCATATTTTCTTCCCCACTTTGGTTATCAATATAATCTAAATTATCTTCTTGGGTGATCAACCTATGGTCTATCTTAGGAGGGGAAATCTTTGTTGGTGATCAAATCTTCTTTTTGTAGAGGTTGTGGATCAAATCTAACTATTCCAAAAAGGGGATTTTTAGGATCAATTCTTCCTATAGGAGAAGTTGTCCTAAATAGGATTCTTCTTATATGATCTATTTGTGAGTATGAACCATGTTCAGGAGAGGCATCAAAAAAGGTTTATATACAAATTTTAATTGCCTTTATTTCACTTCTTGATATTTCCATCAAGGTTTAGATCCTTTATTCTTATTTATTTATTTATTTGGGATCCATTAGAGATAAACCATCCTTGAGAATCTCTTGGGTGGTTCATAAATCTAAAGAGTCTTGGATTATTTTTGTGTTTTGAGTTTTATGAATGTCTTTTAATTTCTATGCATAACTCTTATTTTAGGATCTCACCAACATTTATTGATGATTGTCCCTGGTAATGGTGATAAAAATGATAGGTTGTAGTTATACCTCTTTTTGAACCAATCAATAGATTGGTGTCATTTTCTACCAAGGCCAGTGTCCAAGGCTATATGCAATAAGACCATTGGATATTAGAGTTTAAAGTTCATCATTTGGGGGGTTTACTTCTATTCTGATATCTAAATCCTAAGAATAGTAAATAATACTCTAATTATTCTAAAAAAAAGTAATTCTAGAAGGTTTTATAGATGAAGATATCCTATGGCATTTACACTGTCAACATCCAGAACTTAAAAATCTGGCATAAGACATTATGGTGTCCTCACTAGAATTTCCTAATTGGGTAGAACAATGTGATATTTCATAATGTGAGGATGATGTCTATTGTAACTTAAAATTCTCCTAACAAATTCTAAATATGATATGAATTAACAAACTTTACTTTATATAAAATTGAAAGACACACTCTTACATAAAGAAAACTTATTTGTATTAAATTGAAACAACCTTTGTATGTAATGGAAACACAATTGCATTAAAGGAAATTAACACTTTGATTTTGAAAAGGAAATCACTATTACGTTTAAAAATAAATTACACTTACATTAAATGAATTATACCTAAATTAAATAAATAATTATAAAATATAAACTAAAAATACCAATTTGTCTTGATCCTTGGAGAGAAGTGGTCCCTTGCTCCTACTGTAAAACATGCATATTTTTTACTTAGTAATGAAAAGGAATGTTGAACTTTATTTCATTATCAAAAGAACATATATAAATATGAAAAACTACACTATAATGTTTCTTTTGATTAACTCAATGATTAACTAACTTTCTTAACTCTCTTCTCCATCTAGAATGAGGAGACATGTATTTAAAACATATATCAAAATCTATTCACATAATAAAAAATTTGGTGATCTAAATGGCCAAATATGATTATTCAAAATATATACTATCTAGGAATCAGATCCCATGCTTTTAAGAAGGTGTTGGAACTTACTCAACTAATAATAAATGGAAAATAACCAACATAGATCTAAAGAGATTTATCTAGTTTTACAAAATAGAAATACAAATATAATTGGATCATTTTAAACCATTACTATGAATATTAATATCTAAAATAAGATATCTAAATATGGAAAGTATATTTATATACAATAGATATATTTAGAATCACTATTTTGATCTATAGGATCCAGTTGGACATCTTCAGAGCATGCCTAGGCATCTTCAGAGCATTTTGTACAAGTCTTTAGAGTGCCTTCAAAGAATCTTAAAAAAATATTTGGATCACATTCAAAGAATCTTCAGAGCATATTTAGAGCATCTTTGGAGCATTAGATCTTCGGAGCTCAATGTATTCTTTGCTGAATCTTCAATTTTGATGCCAAAAAAGGTTGCCAAAACTGTTTGATGTCTTCTTAAAATGATCCTATTATAGAGATGTATTTATGTACACAAAACTATGCCCATTTCATCCAAATTAGATATAATAACAAGATAAAGAATCAACAATGTATTATATATAAATAAAGAACAATTTCATTCATTTTTTACTTAGATAAGACCTTAACTATTAAATATAATGCAATATATAACCAAAAGGCAACACTTATGGATAGTTTCTATTATATATAATGAGATATATATAATGTTCATCACTAAGCCTAAAATCCTTTTTTAAATTTACCAAACAATGTCGACTTGGGCTGACTTTGTATTCTAATTGATATTTATACATTACAGGTCTAGGTTGACCTAGACTGGGACCTAACTTATTTTTATCGAATAAAAATATAGAGTCACATTGGGTCAACCCTATCAGCTAAACTTTAAAAAGGGTTTAAGGTTAGATATAACTATATATACACATTCATTTTCCCACATCTAAAAATAGAAAATAATAAAAATAATATTATATTGCACATTTGCTTATCCACCATTCTACTTGAGGAACATTACTTAGGGTTCCAATAGTACACATAGAGATACAAATATTGTCTTGTGGAGAAGTATTTTGGATGCATAGAGAAGTTATATAGCATATATCTAACTTATCCTTGTTATCATTACATACCATAACAACCTCTTTTGAATCACCTTGGCAAAGGGAGAGATTGAGGCTCAACGAGTTCATCTTCAAAGGTAAGTATTCTGAACTTTACTCCTCCTTTGTTAAAGTAGATAGATTAGAATTTTTACTTCTCTCCCATGAATTGATATTTAATAAACATTTATGTGAGTATATATCTTCCATTTATTTTTAATTTTCATGTTTATTAACCACACTTTATGCCACAAGCTTTGGTGAGCACTAGATTAGATTTTACTTTACTTTACATGTACTTAGTAAATATGAAAACACAGGACCTAACCAAGGTTATTGTATGGTGTTGCTTGACTAGAGGCTTTGAAACACTTTCTAGTGATGTTATTATGGTAAGAGACCCCTTGGATAAATTTATTAGATCCATCTTGGTCATGACCCTGAATATATAATGTATCAACAAACAAAAGTGTAAATAGGATTTATCTTCTCCAATCTAAGATTGATTAATATGTCAGTTACATTTTCATTTTTATAAAACTTATTATTTTTTAGAATTGTTTTTATTACACTCATTATATCTAAATTCATTACATATCTAATAAATAGCCAAATCCAATATATTGATGGTGTGCATCCTCTAGATTTATTATTCTCTTCTTGTGCTACACCTTTTGCTTATGACCCTGAATGTTGGGAACATGCATCTCTTGTTACTACTTTCAATGTTATTAATAATAAAAAACATCTAACTCATGTATAATCAGTTAATATATTGATCTAAAATAAGAGCCTATCCCATTCTCTTCCATACCTCCTCTTGATGGTGCTTCTATTCAATCAAATACCTTAGTAAGGCTTGCCATTACGAATCCCTTCAAGATGAAATCATTCTTATGAAAAATTCAATATAATAATTAAAAAATCAAAATAAATATCTAAGTTCAAATATTATATCTCTTAAAAATAATAATTTTTTTACTAAGAATCTAGACTACACTAGTGTTAATCATATCTCTACATCTTTATCTAACTATCATGTGCCTCATAAGGAACATACATATACACTTAATCCTTTAAAAAGTATACAAAAGGCTAATAATATTCCAAGTGAGATTCTAAGGGAAATGATTAGAAATAAGGTTATACATTATCTTCTATACCTCCTCTAAAAATATCAAAATAATACTGTGTATCATATAATGCATGGGCATCATACAAACAATTTTTGGGCTTTAAAGAAAAATAAAAGGTATCCTTGATAATGGTACTCCTATACGAGATAAACCTATTGAGTAACCCACTCATATTTCATCTACTAAAATACTAGTGAAAAAATAACACACAGAGAAAATATGGATACCAAAAGATAATTCGGAATAAGAAATATTCAAAAAGTGAATGTTTCTATGCTAATTTTGCTTTCACATTCAAAGGAGAGAAAATGAGAAACTAAAAGGAATGGTCAAGGCATGTATGTACCTGGATATAGTCTGCGCACCATAATCCAGATGTTGTGAGAACTCCTCTTTTGCTGTGGAGGAATGACACCTGAAAGAGATAAACACTAAAACACGAAGAACATTAGTTGATAAGAGGGTGGATTGCCAAGCAAAAGCTTGGTCCTAGAAGTGCTAAGGCTTCTTGGAGGATGACAATCCACTGTTTAAGACAGAATATGACAGAGGCAAAAAAGAGAAATAATGAAAGATGTGAAAAGAAAGAACCAAAAAGCAAATGCGTACCTGATAAGCTGCAATCTACTAAACATAGTCACCGATGTTGGTGATATTTCCAGCGTCGGTCAGGGAGGTCACCGATGACGATTAGACTGCCGACGTCGGCAGGGGAAGTGGACGAGGTCGGTCAGGGCAATTGGCCAGGGATGGGTTACAGGTCTAGTTTCTAGTCTGCAGAATGGATTTGGTCTCGTCTGAGGGTCTGAGGGTCTATGAGGGATTCAAAGGGATTGTTTGGGGTTTAAGGGACTGAGAATCTTGTCAGGAAAAGGGGTAAGGAGCAGGAAAAAGGCTTTTCAGCCTTTCCATAGAGAAATTTAGTTAGGTTGATTAGATAGGTCTTAAGATGGTCTGTGGGTCTTTGATAACTTATACTGAGTTGATTGGACAGAAGGTGTTGCCTAAAGAGAGACTAAGGGAGTGTCAGAGGCAAAGAAAAGGGAATAAGGGGTGAGAAAAGGCTTTTTAGCCTCTCTGAGAAGAATAGGGAAGGTTGGATCAAGGATGCTTGGAATAAATAGTAGACAGAATACTAATATATTTGAAATGATATTAAAATGAAAATAGTACAAATACTTAGCTGTGATATGAATTGGCAAAGGTGCAGAAGCTGTGTTTCAGTTGTCATTGGTGATGGAGATATCATGCAACCCCTATGCAAAATGTCTGATGCAAGACCGTAGTGCGTAGAAAGTGCTGCCAAAAATGCTGATCCCTGCAAGAACACCAAGAAGCCCAAAACACTGAAAAGCAAAAGCACGAGAACTTTGTTTCACTGGAAGAAGATTTGAGAGTCGTGATTAGCTTCAGAGATCAGCCGATTTGTGATTGGGGTCGTCAAAGGGTCAAAAAATTTGGTTAAGCATAATCGACGTCGGTGATTTCACCAGCGTCGACCGACATTTGACCCACGTCGGCGGGTGCAAAATGGGTAAAAGAGCCACCAAGCCCGTTCTTCATCTGCCAAGTGCACTATCCATTGGAGAATGTCAAAGGTTGGGCTAAATATGCACGAGAGTTGGTTAGGCAGTTAGAGAGAAGTAAGAATAGGGCTTGGGTGAGTCATAGGATGGGAATTAGTCTAAGGCGAGGTGTCCTAGGTGAGGTGTCATGGGTGATGTGTCCAAGGAGGGGGGGTTAATTCAAAATAAGTTTATTATTTTTAAATTAGTAATTGCATGTTTTAGGAATGGGTTAGGAATGGATCAAGGGGGGAGGTGACCAAGGGTTAGACACTATTTAGGTGTCTACATTTGCCCCTTTTTGTCTTGTTGGTTGCTCTAGATGAATTGCAAGACAAAAATAGGAGTCAGTTGCCCCAGGTATGGGATAAGGTTGATTTTGTTTTGTTGGTTGTTCAAGTGAATTACAAGAGAAAAATAGGAGAGGGTTGGTTGCCCCGATTATGGATGAAGTATCCCCCCTCAAAGCAGTAGTCGAGGGAAAGGAACCTGAAATCGGGTGCTGAGTTGATAGAGAATGGATGAAAAAGGGTGAAGATAGAGTGAGAATGCTGTAAAAGTCGTGATTACATGCACACCACTTCACAAGATGGTCAGGTCAAATTGTCACAGGTCGAGGGTCGAGGAGTGCCAAAATTGAAATAACTGGGCCCTAGCATTTAGTCATCTACTGATAGGGTTATTCAATCTAAGTTGAAGCTCCAATGGTCATCGTGTTCTAGGTATCCCAGGCTTAGGAAGTGCTCCCAAAAACACGAAAATGTCACAAGTAGTGCGGATCAACTGGGTTGCGATCCTATACTTGTGAAGGTCAAAAGTGTGTGCACAATTTTGCTAATCAATCATGAGGTAGCATACAGGCAAAAACAACCAAGGCAAAATTGCTTTTGGAAGTAGTCACAGTTAGAGGAGATGGTCATGATCTCCAATGTCTGGTGGTCGATGGATGGAGGTAAAAGTGATATTTGGGGTGCCCCAAGGGGCCAAAATGATGTGGTCTAGAGGAGTGACTAATTGGGGGCATGATTTTGGGGTAATAGAGAAAAAAGGTGGTTAGAAGGGCACCGACATCGGTGACAAAAATTGACGTCGGTAGCTAAAAATGCCTGACATCAGTGGATGTCGGCCGACATCAGTGGATTAGGTCATGCATATGCCACGTCGACGGCCTACCAAATCCAACAAAACTGGATTGACGGCCCACCAAAAGTCATTTGTGATTTTTTGACTGAGAGAAAAAAGTTACTCTAGATTTTGAGGAGTGAAAGTGACTGATAGTGAGTGAATTAGCAGTGTGAGGTGGTAGAGTGAGATTGGTGGAGAGAGGGAGTAGATTGGAGTCTGATTAAAGGTTAAAGAGTCAGCTATGGGCCAGTAGGAGTTTGAGGTAGAAGTGATGGCAGAGGGTAGTGGAGGACCCACGGGAGGTCCACCACCAGTGGCACCCATCATGCCATCATGTCAGCGATGCTGAGATGAGGTAGGAGGGTCTCTAAGCCCTAGTTGGTTAGAGTTTTGTTTTTATTTGTGTTTTTGAAATTTTTGTTGATATGGGTAGAAAATGAGTTAGGAGGGTAGCTAGGAGGGTGAGGAATAGATCTAGGAGAGGTTAGGAGTCTTTGAGAGGGTTTTGGGGGGTGTAGGGGGGATAAAAGGGGAAGCCCTAATTTTTAGGGCTCACCCCATTCGGCCCTAGGGCCAAACCAGTCACTGACATCGGTGATTTTGCTAGCATCGGCCGACCAGCGACTGGCATCGATCACTAACCTGCCAATGTCGGTCACTAAGTGATCGATGTCAGTTAGGTGAGTGCCGTCGCTGGCACGCTATCTGATGTCGATTGGCTACCTAATCAAAAGAGAAATAAAAAATGTTTAATTTAAGGGGTCAAAGTTATGCCAAGGGCTTCTCAGGTGTTGGGTCAGGCATAGATAATGAAATAGGGAAAATTTTTAACATGAGATTGACTTGGGTGGATGTAGGTGAGACTGACTTTGATGTTGCGGGATCACCTCCAGACATTGCTGACACAGATGTGCGGAGGGGTGACAGTCGATGAGTGGGTGCAAATGAGCGTAGTTAGACTCGGTGGACTGCGATGCTACTGCAGTGTGGCATGTGATGTGAGTTTGATGGTGGCACTAATCGAGCGGTGGGATCATTCCACCAACACCTTTCACCTACCCACGAGAGAGATGATGGTCACAGTCGAGGATGTGTATCGGATTTTGTAGCTGCCAGTACACAGAGCAGACCTGTATGCATGCTTGAGAGAGGTGCACGATATTCATATGGTTACACTATTTGGAGAGCATGTCACAGAGATGAGCTACCACTCAGTGAGCTTTGTGTATGAGCCTTTGTACGTTGCAGATGAGGACGCACATTGGCTAGCAGTGCTGATGATGATAGGCATCACAGTGTACACATTGCCAAATGCAGAGGGCAGCAGGTTTCTGGTCGCTATGACTAGAGTTTTACTAGATATGTTAGAGTAGTGGATAGTGTTCACCTGGGCACCAGTGTTTTTGGCCTAGGTGTATAGAGAGCTGTGGGGTATCAGTCAGCAGTGGTGATACAACTTGTGTGTAGGCCACTTGTTACATTGCTGGGCCTATGAGCATATAGTGGTTACCCATCCTCTTGGCCTCCCAATGGTGATTTTGGCCAACTTCAAGGTCAGATTTAGGCAGTGGCACGAGGTGATGGTGTAGACACGGGTAGACAGAGTGGTCAGAGACATTGACCACTACAGAGGGGTACTGGAGGCCCTGATTCTTGTAGACATCATCTGGAGACCATACTTGGTTTATCTAGCGTTTAAAGACTAGAGAAAGCAGTTGGTTGGTGTGCAGAGCCTGAGATGGGTCAGGGGTAGGTGAGCCGGTGAGCTCGAGAGAGTGCCAACAGAGAGAGTGTAGCACCAGTATGGGTTGCTATAGGACGTACCTCCCGTATTCCCACTGTACAGACGGGATGACATTGAGGTGCCGCTCCCACTACCAGAGGAGATAGAGGGCCCAAATTTTGAGGAGTTACTGGCAAGACCTAGGGTGGTTGACCTAGGTTATACAGAGGCCTACACGGCATGGTGGGTAGGGTAGTACATAGGTGTATAGGTAGGGCCGCAGCCAGATCCACAGGCCATTACTAGGGAGCAGGATATAGCCCACGAGGAGAGGGACACTGCGCAATAGGAGAGGGACGCGGCATAGGCCCAAGTCACAATTTTGCAGGGATAGTTGGTAGGAGTTATAGGGCAGTTGATAGAGATGATGAGTCGAGTGATAGTGTTGATGGATCAGGTCACACTACTATAGGGATAGCTCACCGTAGCCTAGGCACAGGTAGCAACAAGATAGGTTTTGAGAGGATAGGGTTTGATGCAGTAGCCAGCATTTTCACAGGGGCCAGGACAGTTGGCATCGATGTAGCTAGGTCAGCCACAGCCACAGGGGTCAGTACAGGGCATGGCAGTAGGATAGATGGGTCTACCACAGACTGTATCACTAGTTAGATATAGTGATGCGCTAGACGAGATTCCGTATTATGAGAGAGCCATCAGGGGTTTTCCTTAGATACAATGATACTCAGAGATGAGGGCAGAGCAGAGCCAATAGAGGTTTATGTCTCGAGTGATGGCTTCTGGGTCTCGTTGATGGCACCAATCAGAGGGGGAGAGGATACAACATCTTCCCGACCACCGCCACCACCACCACAGCCACAGCCACAGCCTTGAGGGCAGCCCTTGAGATTTATTTTTGATGTATATACCGGCCTGCGAGCCGTTGATGCGAGATATATTATATTCTATTGAGAGAGAGAGACAGAGACAAATTGTGTCATTGTATAAAACATTTTGATATATATATGATGATGGTTTGATTATGGATGTGTTATGGATGTTGTTTAATGTTTAATGTATTGAGCATTTTTGATTATGACGATGATGCATGTTTTGATATTATGTTTATGATTATAATGTTATGATGATTAAATGTGATGATGATAATGTTATGGTCAATGATTATAATGATGATGATTAATATAATGATGCGTTGTGATAATGCTAATGATGAGAATGGTCATGACTTTTAGATTAGATGATGATGCGTAAGGATTATGTGATAGTGATATTTATGTTATGACTTGCGGATTATATGATGTGAATGCTTAATTGTGTGATGATGATAATGTGGTTGTGATTAATGATTATGGTGTAAATGATGAAAATGATTATGCTAAAGATTATGAAAATATGTGATTGGTTGTGATGTGATTGGCAGGTGACGAGAGAAGGAGATGGAAGAAAGTGATGAAGAGAATGCGATGAAGGAATGGCCGAGCTAACCCCAGAAGACCCCATGTCAACTGAGTGCTGCCTACATAGCCCCTGTCGTTAGGGCCTCAGGCCAATGTAGTTCTCCCAAGAAGGGAGGAAAAAGATTGAAGTGGTTGATTTTGGTCATGATACAGATATAGTATTTCCCATATGTCTGAGGGTACATGCTTGAAATGATGAGGAGAAGATGATGCTACAGCTTTTTCCAAATGGTGTATTCTGTAACATTGGTTGGGGTTTTTCATCCTTAGCGACTATCCATATTCGTGATGGATAAATGCTAAAAATGAATTACAGGTCGATTTATGTTTTAGCAAGTAATGGCTTATGCTTGACATAAATTGTGTGGTTGATAGTTTCCATGTGTGTTGATGTCTATGGAAACCAGAATAAGTAGGTTATGTGAATGGTTTGAAAAGAGTCGAATTGAATTGTTTTGACAAATGATGTGGTTGAATGTGACCAAAGTGTAGGCAAAAAGTAAAAGGCATAAGTGCCCTTTCATTGACAAGGACCAAAATGACAACATAAATAGGGGTTGTTATAACTGAGAGCCTCATTCATGCGTTGCATCGTTGACCATGAGTTATGTTAGAGCGGTAATCAAATCACTTTGACATTAAAGTGAGCTCAAAGTCCCTTGAGTAGGTGATATGATAGGAGGAAAGGGTAACCCATTTTAGAGTATGGATAACTTTGCCCCTTTTTATAGGAGACCTTGAGACAACTACAAGTCAAGTCCATGACCTGGATTTTTTTTTAGAGCGGACTGATCAATGCGAGAAGTCCACATAAAGATGTCACTTGTTTTGTGGTCATTTGTGAAGCTGATCGATGCGAGAAGCTTCTAAGATAGTGCTGTTTGTAGCAAGATTTAGTCATAGCCATCCTTTGAGGGAGTGGTCTATACTTTGCTTTATAGATATAAGGGCTTTTGAATAGCTGTCCTTCGAGAGAGCAGTCTATTAGCTACAGTAATGATAGTGCAGCTGTCTTTTGAGGGAGTAGTCTGCTTTTTTATTTGATTATGTGACCTTGGATATTTTGACATCTTGATTTAGTTTTGATAGAATGTTGAGTCATGGACAAGACTTATAGAAGGTCAAGGGCTCCCTTTTATTAGGATGAAGCATCCATACGTCATAAAAGGGTTGTAGAGGATTTTGTTAAGGGAAAAATGGTAGAATGGATTGAGGATTAAAAGGACAAGGATTGCTCAAGGGATGAGCTCAAGTTAAATGTCAAGTGGATGAGTACTCAACTAACAGTAGAATAGTCGCAAATGCAAAGCATTAAGGGGCTCAGGTTCTGGGTGGCCTTCAAGAGAAGACAGATGATAAGTCCCTGATCCATACTTGTGTGTGATGATATAAGGTCTGAGCCAATTAAAAGCAAATTTGCCTCATTTACCTCTTTGAGATTGGTCACGATGATGGCTGATGCTAGATGGAAAGTTAACTGATATGGTTGCTGATTGGTCAAAATTGGTTGAATGTTTGGTCAAGGATTGGTCAATGTTTGGTTGAGATGTGGTCACTTGATATTTGGTCAATGGTTGGTCGAGGGTTGATCGGTCAGTATTTGGTTTTTGGTTGGGGTGATTGTTTAGTTGAGGTCGGGTTGAATGTTTGGTTGCTAGTCTGGTCGAGGTCAGGTTGAAAGAGTGGTTGATATTTGGTCGAGACGGGGTTGACAGGTTGGTCGGGGCTTGGATGAAGGTTGAATTCCCCCAGTGGCTAGGGAGAATGTTTGATAGATTGGTTGATTGAGGCTTGGTGGTCAGATTGACTGTATTGACTTCGAATAAGGGGGTTAAAGGTGGTAAAGGGACCATAGTCTGGCGTGGAGATCTAGATTTAGGTGATGCGGTTTGAGAAGCATGGGTCGGTGTTAATGATTTGGTGAAGGGGTGGTCAAGAGGGTCCTTGATGAGAAAGGTATCCTTTTTCTGGTGTTGACGAGTGATAGCTTTAAGAGCATAACAACACTCAGTGTCATGTCCCAGAGTGTGGTGATAGTGACAAAATTTAGAGTTGTCGAACCAAGAGGGTCTTGATCCGAGAGTTGATGAGTGAGGTAGTGTTGAAGGTTTGTTGATAATGTGGGCGAGAAGAAGGGTGTATTTCTCCAAATAATGGCAAATGACAACCTTGAGGGCACAATAATGCTCAGTGTCATGTCCAGGTGTGCGATGATACACACAAATCTGAGTGTCGTTAAACCAGGGCAGTTTTGGTCTGAGAGATTGATATGGTCTAAGAGGTGGAAGATTGATGTGAGAGGACTACAACAAGTGCCATAACAACAAAGCGTATGAACCTGCTAACGGGTCTATGTGTCTTATTGCAGTGCAAGTTGATGACTTTGGTTTGAGAGGCGTAAGAGGTGTTGGTCGATGGTTTAGAGGAGATATATGTCTGATGGGTTGAGGGAGTAATGGAGGCGAATTGCCTCTGTGAAGTATGGGAGTAGAAAGAACTCCTATTAAAGTGGACAGATGTGGGCTCAAGATTGAAGGTAATGAGGAAGGTGGGGGAGAAGTTTTCCGATGTGGTTTAGTGGCCTTCTTTGGTTTGGGTTAAGGGCCACCTTTGTGCGAGGTGGGGTTAAATGTGGGTTTGAGTTTAGATATGGATGGAGGTGAGTGAGATGTACCAATCTCAGGCAAAAGGCAAGAGGAAACCGTGACTGGGTCTTTCTTGGTCAAAATGGGTGAAGAGACTAGTTCTTCTTCAGGTGGAGAAGAAATAAGAGAGTGTGGCTCCTCAAGAGGGTAGGAGGCAGGGATGATTGTGCCTTCTATTTGTGCTTGAGGAGTAGGCAAGGTAGGGTCTTCAGATGAAGGTAAGGCCAATGGTGTTGGTATGGTCAAGGCATCTTCCAGTATAAGAGAGGTAGATGGAGGACTAATAGGAGAAGAAAGTTCTTCATCCTGTGATGGAGGAGGTTGGTCAGAGACAAGAGGCAAAATAGTGTTGATTGTGTGAATATTATGGTCTTAGGGGTCATTAATCATGGTTTGGACATTGTTTTGAGTAGGAGGATGGTTCGAGAATGGTTGTTTGAAAATGTCAATGTGTTGGTTAGGTGGGGCGTTTAGGTTATCTAAAATAAGATCCCCCTTATCGATCATGTCTTGGATGATGTTCTTGAAAGTTCGGCAATTGTTGATATCATGGCCATGGACACGGTGAAAGTGATAGAAGTCGGCCTCCCTATACCATGTAGGGATGGATTTTGAAGGGTCGAATTGAGGTGGTCAGATTGGAGGGAGATTGAGGACCCCCTGCTTGACAAGTTTTTCCAAAATGGAAGCGTATGATTCTCCAAGCAGAGTGTATGAACTCTGGATGTACCATTGTTGGAATTGTTTGGTGATGCTTGGAGATGTAAAAGGTTGAGAGTAATTAGTTGTCATCGAGGATGGTGATCCAATGACCACAGTGTTGGCCACTCCTTTGTGTTTGGAGTTGGCAGAAGAAGAAGATCTGGAAGAAGAAGGGTCATTGGTTTTTGTGTTGGTATTACGTAATTTGACCTTATCCTCTTTAATGGCACAGAGTTCAAGCTTTCGAGCCATGGTGAAAGCTTCGTCAAAAGTGCAGAGTGTCTGAATCTGAAAGGTAGAAGAGATGTGGCTAGCACATGCTTGAGAAAAGAGCTTGATAAGCTTAGGTTGAGGCAAGGAGAAGGAGAGCTGGTTAATCAAGCCTCTCCAATGAGCGACAAAATTGACTATTGATTCATTGTCAAATTGCCTGATGGAGTAGAGGTCTATGATTGAGACTTGTTTGGTGATATTGATAGAAAAATGGTTGAGAAATAATTGGGCAAGTTGAATGAATAAAAAGATAGAATGTCGGGCAAGAGAGCTATACCAATCAAGGGCAGGGCCAACAAGTGACATAGGGAATGTGCGTAAAAGTAATGCATCGTCATGGGCAATGAGGTAGCAGACATGTCTGAATGCCCGTAGATGTTGTTGCAAGTCCTCCTTACTCTGGAAGTGAGTGAATTTAGGAAGCTCCCATTGGTTGGGGTAAGGTCGAATAGGGATGGAAGGATGGATGGGCTCGTTGTAAATTTGCTCATACGAGAGAGCATTACGTGAACCAAAAATAGAGGTTTCAAGACTGGACATTTTATCCATAAACATTTTAATGATGTCTGTTGATGGATTGGTGAATGGGGCACCCCTTAGGTTTTAGGGTGCTTAAAAGAGGCTAGAGGAGGCATACGACGTAGTTGGTTGTACCAGTAAGGGCACAAAGTACGGATGACTAGTCATAGGGATAGAAGTGGAGGCCAAATGTGGTTGAGTCATGAAAGTAGAAGGCATAAGTTGACTAGATATCGCCAAAAGTGGTTGCGTGACGGCACTGGTAGAAGGAGAGGTAGGTACTCCTGCATATATGGGTGCAAGAGTGTGAGGGGTTGAGACAATCAAGTTCTGGTATGATGTAGAACTTGGTTGAATTGCGTGGGGTTGAGGGGGTAATGGAACCTCGATGGAGGTTGGTCTAAAAATAGATGTGGAGGCCAAACTTTATGTATTGGCCATGGTCGGGTTAATGGTTGAGGCAAAAGGCTGGGTCATAAAAGGTTGGGTAGCGAATGGTGTCGATGTCATCACCGCTTCCCCTGAAAGGTCTCACGTTGGGTTTCTCGCGAGATAGTTTTGGAGGGTTGTGACATTGAGGTCCAAGAATCTTTCAAAATCTTGGTCCCCTTCAGAGATGATGGGAGTTTGAGTCGAGGTCGGTCTTGTAGGAGTTCTTTCAGTCTCCGAGTGGAACTCCATGATAGGACTGGTTAGGGACAAGGGAGTGTGGTCAAGAAGAGGGTCAAGTTCCAGAAACTATGTTTTTCTGTCTCAAACAACTAGAATGAATGTTTAGACAGCAAGAAAGTTAGATTTTAAGCTTGCTATTTTTGGAAAAAAAGAAATTGGACAGTGACCGACGTCGGTATAAAAAATCAATGTCGGTGAATAAGTCTGTCGATGTCGGTCAGATAACCGATGCCGGTGCAGAAAAGTTGCCGACGTCGGTAACAAAATCGATGTCGGTGACTGTGTTTTCCAGAAACTCAAAAAAAAAGTTTTTGGAAATAAAGAAGATGTCCTTACCAGCTCAAAGAAAATAAATAAAAATAGAAAATAAGATGATACAGGCAGATCCTAGCGTTAAATCCCTAGAAATAATTTTATTAGGATCGTGTGGCTTATGCGTTAAAGTGATATTTGAGGAGGTTGGCTGTTAGAAGGGTCCTAGAATAGGTAATCTAAAGATGGTTTCAGGTATGTTTAGGCACTCAAAAGTCTGTGTTAGCTCCCCTCACTTCACGATTCTAGTGGTTAGCTAGTCTCGCTTAGCCAAGATATACTTTCCCTATAGATTAGACTCTGCCAGAGAACAGAGTGGGCTTTCCCCTTGGTGGTGAAATCCAAGTAGGATTGCCGAGACGGGTAAGGTATCCGCTGGGGGATGAAATCCTAGTCGGGCCTTGTCTCAAGTGAGTTTTTTGGTTAATTTAGTGCATGTGGTCTGGTTGTGTAACATCAAGTGATCTATGATTTATTCAATATGTGGTTTACTAATTACTAAGTGTGGACTAAGAAATGCAAGAAAGTAGGAAATGGGATGCAGTATATTTTAAAGCCCCAAATTGAAATGTTAAGTTGGAATGAAAATAAGTTTGAGAAAGGGTTGAAGGAAATGATTTTTTTTTGACTAGTCTATAAATGCAAGAAAAGAAAGAAAAAGTTCTTTTTATTCCTACTTATGATGTCTTTAGAAAAGAAGAAAGAGGTGAAGAGGGAGAAACCTAATGCACCTAAATGAAAAAAGAAGGAAAGGAACCCAAGGAAGGCCCTAAGTATCCCACCAGGCGTGCCAGAATGTTTCTATGCTAATTTTGCTTTCACATTCAAAGGAGAGAAAATGAGAAACTAAAAGGAATGGTCAAGGCGTGTATGTACCTGGATATAGTCTACGCATCGTAATCTAGATGTTGTGAGAACTCCTCTTTTGCTGTGGAGGAATGACACCTGAAAGAGATAAACACTAAAACACAAAGAACGTTAGTTGATAAGAGAGTGGATTGCCAAGCAAAAGCTTGGTCCTAGAAGCGCTAAGGCTTCTTGGAGGATGACAATCCACTGTTTAAGACAGAATATGACAGAGGCAGAAAAGAGAAATAATGAAAGATGTGAAAAGAAAGAACCAAAAAGCAAATGCGTACCTGATAAGCTACAATCTTCTAAACACAGTCGCCGACGTCGGTGATATTGCTGGCATCGGTCAGGGAGGTCGCTAATGATGGTTAGACTTCGACGTCGGTAGGGGAAGTGGATGAGGTTGATCAGGGCAATTGGCCAGGGATGGGTTACAGGTCTAGTTTCTGGTCTGCAGAATGGATTTGGTCTCGTCTGAGGGTCTAAGGGTCTATAAGGGATTCAAAGGGATTGTTTGGGGTTTAAGGGACTAAGAATCTTGTCAGGAAAAGGGGTAAGGAGCAGGAAAAAGGCTTTTCAGCCTTTTCATAGAGCAATTTAGTCAGGTTGATTAGATAGGTCTTAAGATGGTCTGTGGGTCTTTGATAACTTATACTGAGTTGATTGGACAGAAGGTGTTGCCTAGAGAGAGACTAAGGGAGTGTCAGAGGCAAAGAAAAGGGAATAAGGGGTGAGAGAAGGCTTTTTAGATTCTCTGAGAAGAACAGGGAAGGTTGGGTCAAGGATGCTTGGAATAGACAATAAACAGAATACTAATATATTTGAAATGATATTAGAATGAAAATAGTATAAATACTTAGCTGTGATATGAATTGGCAAAGGTGCAGAAGCTGTGTTTCGGTTGTCATTGGTGATGGAGATATCATGCAATCCCTATGCAAAATGTCTGATGTAAGACCATAGTGCCTAGAAAGTACTGCCAAGAATGCTGATCCCTGCAAGAACACCAAGAAGCCCAAAACACTGAAAAGCAAAAGCACGAGAACTTTGTTTCGCCGGAAGAAGATTCGAGAGTCGTGATTAGCTTCAGAGATTAGCTGATTTGTGATTGGGGTCGTCAAAGGTTTAAAAAATTTGGTTAATTATAACTGACGTCGGCGATTCCACCGGCGTCGACTGACATTTGACCGATGTTAGCGGGTGCAAAATGGGTAAAAGAGCCACCAAGCCTGTTCTTCATCTGCCAAGTGCACTATCCATTAGAGAATGTCAAAGGTTGGGCTAAATACGCACGAGAGTTGGTTAGGCAGTTAGAGAGAAGTAAGAATAGGGCTTGGGTGAGTCATAGGATGGGAATTAGTCCAAGGCGAGGTGTCCTAGGCGAGGTGTCATGGGTGATGTGTCCAAGGAGGGGGGGTTAATTCAAAATAAGTTTATTATTTTAAATTAGTAATTGCATGTTTTAGGAATGGGTTAGGAATGGATCAAGGGGGGAGGTGACCAAGGGTTAGACACTATTTAAGTGTCTACAGTGAACTTAGAGAAAGAGAGATTGCAAAAATAATAATTATCCAAAGTAAATTTGAAAGGAAAAATTCAAGTTAAGAGAAAATACCCTTTTATGAATTCATTTCCCACATATGTAAAGAAAATAGATAAGGTCCAAACTCAAAAAGCTATAATTTCATTTGCAATTCAAGAAGTTAAATCACCAATAACTTCTCTTAATTTTCAACCAATCACATGATCATTATCTAATTCAAAATAAGTTTTAAGCTCTTAAAAATGATGAACACATTTAAAAATCAAATTCATTATATGGTGTAATAAATTCATCATACACAAATATAAAAGATAATAAAAATGACATCTCACAATCTCAAGCGTAGCCTAAGAAGTTAAATTTATCTTATGTTAATGTTTTACATTGATGATTATGATCCTAGTAATATAGTCTATTGACATATAATGATTTATAGACATATACAGTTGGCACTTCTTATTATTCACACTAAGTCTTTCCTATATATCATGTAGATGAGTATACCTATACTAATCCTCCTCCATATTCATATAGACATCCTCTTGATGAGATCATTGGTTGGACCCATAGTTAGGCCAAGGACCTTGATTAGCTTCCTTACCTAGTACACAATTATACATAGATTATTTACTCCTTAATTTTATTTCTTATTCCTCTATACCTACTCCATTCATTATTATATCCCTTAGCTATAATTTCATTATGGGGTAATTTCACTCACCTTCATCCTTGCCTTAATTTGATTCCACATTTTGTTGAGGGTTTTTCTGCTCCCCCTCTCCTTCTTTCCAACATCTTGATAATTTAATTTGTATAGCTTTTTCAAATTTCATTTATGCATGATTTATTTTATAAATTTGGAAAAAAACATTCATATATGTTAAAAATTAAAAAAAATCAAAATATTTGTAAAAACATCAAAACCAAGACATGTAGACATATTTTCATGTTGTTGGATTTCCATTTTCATTGGTCATCTATTATATTGTTTAGTATATAACATATTCCATTACATTTTTCAATACATAATGCTTCTCAAAAAGATATCTAAGTGTGTAACAGGACACATTTCTATATAAACATAAAATATTCATATATAGACAAAGTTTTGCTAATTGAAATATCTTGCATATAGTCATTCAAGACAAAAATACACTAAACCACAATAATGCACTACATCCTTATCATCTACTGCATTCCTATCCTTGTGCATTTTAAATTCTATTTCTAAATACAACATAGTCACAAGGATTTCTAATACAAATTTTGATCACAAATAATAAATCACACTAAGATATCATTAAGATTTCAAGATCAAGGCATACATTTTCATGGTCTCGATGCTAGGCTAGCCTTCTACTCAACAACCTTATTTAGTTGGGGGCATCTCCTTGTTGTA